>CM062813.1:431408500-434125601 GCA_031772625.1 Pinus tabuliformis | reverse complement strand
TTAAAGATCGATCTCCGCTCTAGATAATCACCAGATCCATAATAAAGGAGGATATAGGCAAATAATGCATCAGGAGTAGTTATGGACATTATCAGTTCGTGGTTTTTCTATTTGGGATAACTAATGCCCCAACAACCTTCATTTTCCTCATGAAAAACATATTCCATCAGTTCTTAGACAAACTTGTATTAATCTTTATTGTTTACATACTGATCTACTCTCGAAACGTAGAAGAACATAAGGAGCATCTTTGTATTGTTCTGCAAGTCCTAAGAGAACAACAATTGTCTGCCAAGTACAGTAAATTCAATTTCTATAAAGAGAAAATCTAGTACTTGGGACATGTCATCACCAAGGATGGAATTGCAGTAGATCCAAAAAAAATAAGAACTATCATGGAATGGCCAGTATCAAAGGATGCAGCTAACATAAGATCATTCATGGGTCTATCGGGATACTATTGGAGATTTGTGGAGGGTTTTTCTAGAGTGGCATATCCTATTACATCTCTACAAAAGAAAGGAAAATCCTTCAAATGTACCCCCTACTGTCAAAGGAGCTCTGATTAGCTCAAACATATACTCACTAAAACACCCATTTTGAGCATTACTGATCCCAACAAAGAATACAGGGTTTGTACTGATGATAGCAAGGAAGGTGTAGGTAGTGTATTAATGCAAGAAGGTAGGGTGGTTTCCTACGAGTCAAGAAATATTAAAGAGTAGGAGCAAAACTATTAAGCATATGACTTGTAGCTGACAGTAGTGATTCATACCTTAAATCTTCTTCTGTTAGGTGTAGAATTTATTTATATAAATAAGCTTATGTTTTGAGTTTACTAAATAAGTTAATCATCATAGACTGGTTAATTCAAGAAAATTATCAGTAGGTTATTTATGTAAATTTAAAAGAAAGCTTTTCTTTCCTTAAGTATTCCATGAATAACGTGTTTAAAAATAGAAAGGTTAACATAAAACTAATAGGAATTATATCTATATTCATAATAGAAAATATAGTGCAAATACTGAGGACGAATAGCAAGTACTTAAATACAGTTCAAGAAAAGAAAACTAAAACGGGTTATAAATCAATAGAATGTATAGCTAAATCTCAGACAGAGTTTTATAACATAGTATAATGAATTCACTGGAAAGAACCAGCAATAGCCATAATTCCACATGAACTTAATCCAAGATTCCAAGTAAAACAATTACCACGTAGAAGAAATGCTTCAGTGAAAGGAAGAAAAATCGAAATTGTTCATAGCTTTGTATTTTCATAACTAAAAACCTAATAGAAAGCAAAATTAAATAATATTTTCCCTCATATATGAAATTATAGTCATAAGACCAGAGTTGGAAAATACATATTTTTATACATTGAAATTTGTAAAATAAATGCCAATAGTACCAAGACCCATTTAATGATTTAGAAATACTAAAGAGAAGGAGCTTAACAAAAATAACTGCTTCATTCAGAGGTAACATGTAAACTGCTACACTAAGCGAATAAAATAAATAGCTAGTGTGCGTGCTAGACTAGAGAAGAACAATGATATTCATACATTTAACTTACAAAATATCAAAATGAAGAGAAAAACCTGGACTAAGAAGGATCAAAGTTCCGGATTGCTAACAAAATTAAGAGTTAAAAACATTTAATGATACTACATTAATATTAAACAACATGACTCTTCATATATTCGCCATGCCTTGATGAATAAGACTAAGTAAATGTGCACAATTTGGAAATGGAGATAGATTGTATCAAAATAGCCATAACATGTATACATTTACATAAGTCCAAAACTATGCCATTTAAGAATACCCTTAATACATAGAGCAGTGGAATGAAATCCCCGGATTTATGTGAACAATGAAATGGGTTGAGGCCGCACAAATTAATTGTAGCTAAAAGGTACATAAAACATAAGTAGTCTGATAATAGCTCCAAATAGCTAAGAACCCTACAAGAGATTAATAACTGTAATTCAGAAACCCCGACTCTCTGGCTACGAGCCATTTGAACAGAAAAACAGAAAGGAGTTAAGTACCCGGTGCAAGGTATGTTCGTCCTCTTGATAAATCAAGGTTGGTATGAGGGATTCCCCACAACGCCACTTAAAACCCCTGAACCTGTAAAAAATTCCACCCAAGCTGGATGGGTGTCATTAGAACTCAGTCATATCCAAACTGTAATAATATTCAAGAAAAAAAACGCAGAAAAGTTTACTATGAGACTTACAATCAAAAAGCATGGTCTAAACCTTATGGCTCCAAACTGTAATAATATTCAAGAAGAAAAACAATACGGAAGAGTTTACTGTGAGACATACCATCGAAAAGAATGGTGAAAACCCTATCGTGGAAGAATCGAATCCAAAGCACCAAGGAAATCGATTGCAAAAAGTAAGACAAGCCAAAACAAAGTCATTATGCCGGAGGCCGAAGATGGAATACAGGTAGACCATGATTATGAGCAAGGTAACCAGAAGAAACAGAGTCGAACCATACAACCCTGAACAGAGCCAGAGATTGTCTTATTCTGGATAGCCACAATGACCAAATGAAGCCATTACACCTGGACAATGAAGGCCTGTTTTCACCAGCATCATCCGATCCAGAGAACAACCAAGAACCATCGATGGGGAAGACAATCCCAAGGGCCGCGCGGGAGTTGGAAATCAAAGAGCATGTCGGACTACCACCTAGGCTAAAACAACCAGAGTAAATAAATACCCATGAGACAAATGGTTGGTTTATGAGGTTGTGACTGAGCTTCATTTAAGTACCAGTCTGGGCATAGTACTGGGAAATAAATGTAATTCATTCAATCCATAAGAAAATATATTTGTGCGTATAACCAAATCCGCCGACACTTACGAAACAAATAATTTAAATATACATTAGCAATGTTGAGTATCAATTTCGTTATTTATTTTAATTATAGATTTTTTTTTTTTTTATAATGATATCATTTGCCAAGAAATAGAAGGAGACAGTGCTTTGGAAGACATGGTAATTTTATATATATTTATATCTATGTTTATTAACATGTGCATGTGTGGCAATATATTTACTAGGCTAGATTCATTCTATATCTATTGAGTCTAAGGAATCAAATTTATTTTCAATTTAAAAGAAATTTGCATCCCAAGAAATTTGACATGTTTTGATTTCTTTTAACTCTTGATGGATCCAATTATTACATTTTACCTAATATTACATTTTAATGAATATTTCCTCTCACCCTTGCTATTTTTATAATTAAGTTTGGTTACTTTCAAACTTCAAATATCAAGAAAAATGACAATAAAAAGTGAATCAATTCAAGAGAATAAATGGGTAAAATGTAATATTCATATAATATTATATTTTACCCAATATACCCTAGTAAAAAGTAGTTGGAGGTAAGAAAAAGTATGAGATAAAATGTAATTATTACATTTTTCAAGAGAATAAATGGGTAGAATGTAATATTCATATAATATTATATTTTACCCAATATAACCTAGTAAAACGTAGATGGAGGTAAGAAAAAGTATGAGATAAAATGTAATTATTACATTTTTCCTAATATTTCCCCACCTCTTAGAAATTCCCAACTCGAACACACACACATATATACCTTTTTAATGTAACCTTACCTCACAATACCAGCCCAGATCCATCTTAATTTGGCATCTACTAAGTGCCAAATTTCTCTTCAATTTAAAAGAAGTTTGCATCTTAATAAATTTGATCCGTTTTGGCACTTGGTAGATACAATAATTACATTTTACTCAATAATTCTCCTCACCCCTGCTAATTTTATAATTAAGTTTGTTTCCTTTCAAATTTCAAATATAAATAAAAATTAGTATAAGTGGAGCAAGTTGAGAATAATTGGATAAAATGTAATATTTATATAATATTATATTTTACCCAACATAACCTAGTAAAAAGTGGATGGAGGTAGGAAAAATATTAGATAAAATTCTCTGTTACAGCAAAACTGCCCCAAGAGGTGGGAAACCAGTTCCAATGGTCCGCTCTCCCGGGAGCTGTATGGGAACATTACCTTTTGAGCAGGAGCTTCAATGGGAGCTGGGGAAACTTCTCGGAGCTTTGAAGACTCTTTCTGTTAGAGTTCCAACATTCCTTGGGGTTGGGAATACAAAGCATGTAGAGAAATACCCATGAGCCTATGTTGAAACCTTCACAAGAAGAAAGGCCAAAGACAGCCTTAACACAGATATCCTTAATCAAGAAACTAGAGAAATCCCTTGATGGGTTAAGGAAACGTTTGGCACCTCCAGGTAAGGGGGGATGTCATGCTGATGAGGATTTCTTTTGCTGTTTATGTATATATATAACAGAAGATTGTGTGTGCATATTGTATGTGGCAGTCAATGTTTAAACATTAGAATTGTTTTTTCTTGTAAGAATAACTAGAAAAATATGTCAAAGAACTTATAATAAACTTGACATTTTATATATATAAAAGGGGAGTGACTAAGGGAGCAGAGACACCCAGAGAATATATTTATATATAAGAGAGATTAGATATTTATTATTTATATATTTAAATTGATTTTAATATTTGAATAAATTGAATCAATATTAATTTTGATTATTATATAAATTATATAATTAAAAAAAGTATTATATATAGATATAGATATAGATATAATCTTGTATTCCCATATATTATGTACATACTGGTTACTAATAGACCTAATAGGAAGCTCAATACTAGTGGTTATCATGTTAATACTTAGGATTCTAGTCTCCTTAGTTATAGTATGATTACCATCTATGACATTACACATCACACTTATCAAATATGATTGCTTTCATTCATTCTAATTACATGACTATCTATAAGCTGCTCTTAATTAGGACAACACTTAATAGCTATGGGAATAGAAGTCTCTATGAGAAGAGTATGAGCTCTTTCCGTAATCACACTACCCAAGCAGATCGAACCAATGAACTCACATTTATACTGAGCTGTAACTATTATGGAAACCATGCATGTAGAAGATGAGTAACCAAACTTGTTGTTATGTTGTGAGTATTGCCTGTTCTCTACAAGTAATGTCTATTCACTCTGCATCATATATAGATATAGATATAGATATAGATAAGAACAGGAGTCTGGGGAAGAGGGGGAGAGACAAGTGGGTGGCCGACGAGGGCGGAGACGGGGAGGACGCGGGCAGAAGAAGGAAGGCGCCTGTCAGCGAGGCAGAGGGAGTTTCAGTGGGAGAGGAGGCAGAGGGGGCAGGACAGCAAGAGTTGAGCTTGAGGAAGAAATGGGAAGTGAGGCTAGAGGGAGGAAACGCGGTAAGAGAGATATGAAAAAGAAACTGCAGGAGGCAGAAGAGGCTTATCATCAGCATACTCATCCAAACATTCGAAGAATTATTGAACATTTGGAAGAGGAAGCATTGCAGGAACAATCAGGGTCAGAACTGGAGGATTGGGAGGCATATCTGCCTGATCCAGGACATACCAGAGGCAGGATGACATTATATAAACAATCTTTGCATGTCTATTGGGGCATGAAACGATTATTAGCTAAAGCACTTGAACAGGTAGCCCTGGAAATGGTAGAAATGGCTCAGGGTATACCTGTCATGAAGAAAGAGCTGAAAAATCTTCAAGTCACCTTAATGATGCAAGATAGGAAGATGGATGAGATCCTGAAGTTTCTTCAAGCCAGTGGTATGGGTGTTAAGACAGAGAATGAGGCAAATCTGGAGACTCGGACCTAGTAGCAGATGGAGCAGCTGAAAAGAGGTTTTTTGCTTTTAGTTTGCTGTAGATATACTAGTTTTGCATGACTCAAATCATATTCTGTTTCACTGTAGGAAAGGTAGATGGATATGTAATATGGGAAAAAAGACTGATGGGTTTCTATTTTTGGATAACGGGATATATAGCATGGGTAGAAAGACTGATGGTATTTTATTTTTGGATGGCTGTTAAGAACCTCAGGTGGTCAAGAAACCCGGTTTCCCTTCGGGGCGGGTTGAGACCGGCCCATATGTTTATGTTTATGTTTCCTATTTTATGGTAATAGAAATGAAGAATCTCGCCTTTGCTTACAAAAAAAAATATATAGATATAGATAATATTAGTGCTCCCGAACCTCTAGCTTTTCTGGACACCCGTACCCAAGTTCCCAACGTTTCCACGTTCCAGAAACTCATGCAACATATATAAAATGTAATTATTACATTTTTTCAAATATTTCCCACCTCTAAACATATTCAGACAACATATCTGTAAAAATGTTTTAACTTCACATATATATTAGTCAACGTATACATAATTTTTCTAATTTTTTATTAATAAAAATATTTTACATTTACATATATATTAGCCAAAACATTTTATATATATATATATAACGTTAAGTGAGAATACTCCCTTATGTATTAGGTTGTAAAGAGCCTCTCCACTCCAACATAATTTAGCAAAATGAATTCCTAGTTAATCTAATATAATAAATAGAAAATCACTTTTATATAAATTGAGCATTTAGAAAATATTTTAAAATCCAAAAAACTAAATCAATTATATTGAAATTAAATATCTTAAAAATATTAAAAGTAAATTTAACAATACACTTCTCTTTTAAGCAGTTCATACAATACATATATCCATATATATACGACATCTTTTAATGGGCCGGTAAATGCTGCTGCCTGACATGCTCTGCACAGAATACAGGAAAAAAATAAAAAATATAGTGGATGCACTCGCAATAGTCGTTTCTCGCTATTTGAGCTCTTGTCCAGAATGAATATCCAGAATGCATATGCATTCTGTCATCTCTTTCAGGTGTAGGTACAAAGGAATCTAATGCTTACGCAATGAAATAAGATATTTTACATGTCTTGCATACCTTCATGTGCTCTCTCCTGGATCTGATCTTCAAATCTCATCTTCCTCTCATTATGACGTTGTAGTTCACATGGCTTCGAATTTTGACACTTTGCATCTTTCTAGGAGCTTGCCAGCAAAATGCTCACGACTTTATAAAAATTTGATATCCTAATGTTTGCAACTTTCAAGTACATATCCTTTTTAACTCTCTTGGGTGAAAAAGCAAAATTTTTGAGGAGAATTCAAATTGTACGGGCGGTTAGAAATCAAATGAATATGTCTTTACTAATTATATATTTATCTTTATAAAATTAGCACCATTATATTTATTCCTGTTTTTTATATAGGTTAATAATGGTATTTGAAATACAGCGACAACCACATTTATTAATGTGGTTGATATATCATCATAAATTTATATTCACTACTCACCACATTAATAATAAAAAAGACCAATTATTTTTCATTATTGACAATTATATAAATAATAATAGAAATATTTTTCTTTTATGTAATACCATTATTATATTGAAATTGTTTTATATATTAATAAAATATTGGTTATTACATAAAATATGTTAATATATTCACAGGTATATTTAAAACTATAATCTAATTCACTTATAACATAATAATAATATTTAATTATTAATAATAATATGCATTTACCTATCATAAAAAATTAATTATATATTTATTAACATAATTGTTTATATATTTTATATATTTATTTGGATTATATTAATAATATAAACTCTATATTAAACTAAAATATATTATACAAAATAAAATTATATATATATATATATATATATATAGATATTTTATTTCATAATATAATATGTCCTTATGATTAACCACACTTGTTGGTTAGAAACACGTCGACCAAAAATTTCTTGCATGTGATTTTTATCGAAAAGCTTTGCTTAATTCATTATGGATCACAGAAGCTTGAATAAGAAATATAATATGTAATAATATAATATTATAAAATTGAAACAGGAGGAAGCGATTAATTATAAACCCAAAGAATTATTGATATTATAAACCAAAGCGGCTAATCAAATCAATGGTTAATGGTTTAATATTCTTCTTCGGTGAAAGAGTTAAACATGTACTCTATATAAACACTTCTTCACATTCTTCGCATATATTTTTCGGTGAAAGAGTTCCGAGGCGCGGTGAAAGAGTTAAACACGTACTTTATATATACACTTCCTCGCATTGTTCGCATATATTCTTTGGTGAAAGAGTTCTGAGGCTCGATGAAAGAGTTAAATAAGTACTCTATATATTCTTTGCATATATTCTTCAGTGAAAAAGTTTTGAGGCTCGGTGAAAGAGTTAAACACGTACTCTATATATACGCCTCCTCTACGATATAAGACGATAAGGATCGCATCTTCGGTGATCAATTCTGAGGTTCTCTATATGACCAAGGCAGAGGCTCGCATATAAGACAAAGGCTTGCATATAATCTTTAGCATTTAAACCCAATTCTGAGGCCGCATCTCCGGTCTGTGAGCTGCGGTGGGCACGAGCGATCTGTAGTTAGGTTTGCTGATATCAGGTGCACACATTCCTTATATTTTTTTTCTAATAGATATTTTCTCATATAATTTCAAGTATGAATATTTCACCACAGTTACCAAAGATTACCAAGGGCAGACCTAGCACAGTTACTCTACAAGGCATTTATGAGTATATAGAGTTTTTAGAGAAACGTAGAGAAGAAAGAGAAGCCAAGCTACAAAAAGAGTTAGAAGCCATGCTGGAAAATAAATTTACATCTCTTGAAGACATGATTTAAAAATGAATAGAAAATAAAATAGAACTATTAGATAATAAAATGGAGGCAATGGAGACTAGATTGTAGGTTATAGAAAAACAAAACCAAGATACTAACCAACCATCCTAGCAAGAAGATGCTGATACTTTAGAGCATCTTAAAATGAAAGACATGACTAAAGAACTAGAAGAAAAAGTTAATAGCCACCTCACCCTAAATAATGTGGTAGATATGTTAGATATCAAACCAATTAAATATGAAACGAAAAAATTAATAGAATTAGACGACAAACGTAACAAAAGGGCCTTGAACCTTATAATCTTCAGTTTAAAAGAGGAAGTAGATGAGGATACTTTAGCCTTAGGCCAGATAGAATTACATAATAGATTACAAATTGAAACAGTGTGTCTCACAAAAGCAACAAGGTTGGGGAAATTAACTGAGAATAAAGGAAGACTAATCCACATAAAAGTGAACTCCACTGATCATAAGTATGACATACTTAGTAAAACCTCAAGTTTAAAAGGAATGGGAATATTCATAAATGAAGATCTCATTCGAGAAGATCAAGCAGAATTAAGAAATGAGGTTCAAAAGGTAAAAGAAGCTAGAAATGAAGGAAAATGGGCAAAAATCAGAAATAGAAAAGCCTTTATTCAAGATAGAAACCAAAAAGATAGTAATCAATAGCAATTAAACATGCTCTAGATCCTTTCTTGGAACTATCGGGGCTTCCCATGGAACAAAGGCCCAAAGCTAAGTTGGATTTCAAATGATGTTGATATTATTTTGCTTGTTGAAACTTGGGAGCATGAAGAATCTAAGGTCCCCAACATAGATGGCTTTATGCTATGGTCTACCTCGAACAAGTGATCCTCCCGTAGACGCATTGTGGGAATAGCTTGTTACTTTAAGAAGAACATATCCCCCCATGCTAGGATTTATAAAAACGACCGTCACAACCAATATAGTTGTATAGACATCAATGACATTAATAATAAAATGCCCTACATAGCAATATGTTATTTCCCCCCGTCAATTCTAACTTCTATAAGAAGAAGAATCTAGATAAAACTAACCCTTACATTGGTTTAGAGAATGATATTTCTAGCCTAAGGAATGATGGTAATATCCTTTTAATAGGTGGCTTTAATGCTCGAACTTCAAACAACCAAGCTATTATTCTAAGCAATCATTCCAACCCTAATCCTCTTTGGTTAGACGAAGACCCTACTCTGGCTAGTAGGTACAAAAGGAGCTCTGAAGACCTTGGGGAAAATTTGTTTGGGTCGTAGCTAGTCAAGCCCTATAGTGCTCAGGATCTCATAATTTGCAACGGTCTAAAGAAGTGACCCAATTCCAGCAAGATGACCTCCATCCATGGACTTAGTAGCAACGTGGTAGACTACATTATTTCAGATCTCCCATTATGCAATGAAATAATAAATTTTGACATCTTAAATGAACACAAACCTGACTTTCATCATAGGCCTTTACTTATAACTCTCAATTTTGTCATGCATAGAGTTCCCACAGAAAATAATATTTACAGCCAAAAGAACTTAATATTTGATCGAAATAAAAATGATCTCTTTCTAAATGAATTAAATACTAATTTGCTTTCTTTATCTAGTATAGACAACATAGAAGACCTCTATCATAATTTTACTACAACCCTCTCATATTCTATTAACAAGTTCTCAATTGAAGTTTCAAATAATAAAAGAAATAGCAAAACCAATCCATGGTATGACAAAGATTGTAAAAGTGTGAGGAGAGCAATTAAGGAAGCTATTGATGAATCTCTTAAAATGGACAAGATAAAAATGTACAAAGCCCTAACTAAAAGGAAAAAGAGGCAGTACATTCGACAAAGATAGGAGAATCTCTTACACCTCTCTAAGGTAGCTCCTAAGAAATTTTGGAGGCAGATTCTGACTAGGAAGACTAAAGATAATAATAAAATTGCTCTTCACGATTGAAATTCCTATCTTAAAAAGCTTTATGAATCTCCAAATGTCGTGGATAATTTGGAAACCCTGCTCACAACGAAAGAATTTTTCTCTTTATAAGACATTAAGTTTGGGGTTAATAGCCTCGCTAATTGGAAAGCTAAGGACATTGAAGGTTACCAGGTGGAAATCTTAAAAATTGGAGGTCATGTCCTCATCTGCCACATCCACAAGCTTTTCAATCAAACAGTCAAGCAAGGGTTCCCTAAACCTTGGATTGAGAGGCTCATTATCCCTATCTTAAAAGTGGGGATACAAATAACCCCTCTAATTATCAGAAAATTATGATCAGCCCTCTCTTAGCCAAGTTATATGGTAGTATTTTGGAAAAGAAGTTAAGCATATGGCTTGAAAGTTAAAGTAAGCGGGCTAAACTCCAAGCAGGTTTCAGAAGGCATCACTGAACAACAGACCACCTCATTATACTTAGGATTTTTGCGGAGGAATATCGTAATGATAAACCCAAATTATTTTGTTTCTTTGTGGACTTTAGAAAGGCTTTCGATACAGTTCCTAGATACAACCTTTGGAATAGATTAGAAGAGCTAAAGATTCCTCTCGAGTTGAGAGATGTCGCTATAAGGTTATACAAGAATGTAATTGCCAAGCTAAAGAGAAATGAGGGGTGGTTGAAAGATATCAAGTGTAACATCAGAGTTAAACAAGGTTGCCCCCTCTCCCCTACGATATTTGGCATTTACATCGATAAGCTCAAAAGGCTATTTAGAGGAACCAGGATGTGATGGCACGATCTTAGCTGGGATAGTCATCATCCTTCTTCTCTATGCTAACGATATTGTTCTTTTTGCAAGGTGCCAATCTGATCTTGATAAGCAAATCAGGCTTTTTAAGGATTTCTGCTCTACCAAGGGTATGACTGTTAACACTGACAAAACAAAAGTTATGATTATCAAATCTAAGAAGGACACTTACGCTAATTTTATGTATGACAATAATAACTTGGAGGAAGTGTATTCTTACAAGTACCTAGGAATTGATATTCATCACAATTTCAACTGGAACCATAGCATTGAGAAAAGGATTAATGGGGGTGGAAAGCTTATTTTCATCTTGAAAATAATTGTAAAACAACAAACCACATAATGTGGGATAAAAAGAAGCTCCTCTTTGAGACTTTAGTCACTCTTGTTATCTTATATGGCTGTGAGGTTTGGGGTTGCAGCATCTCCAGAGAATCATGGAGAAATATTGAGCAAATCTAGAAGGGTTTTATAACTTATAACCTGAAAATTAAAAGTAATATACCCTATCCTATTCTCCTTATAGAAGCAGGTCATTCCCCTATTGAGACCCTAGCTATGATTAGGTTTCTATTGTACAAGCACAAACTCAATAACATAAACGATCATAGACTTCCTAAGCTAGCTTTAAATTCCAACCAAAACCACTAAGGCTCAATAGGGGGTGGCATAAAGACACAAGGGCCTGGTTAAACTATTGGGAGATCAACGAGAATGATGCATTGCAAAACATTAATAACATTAAAGATATTGTTACTCATAAGTTCAAAGAAAAAATGTGGTGTGAGAAATATTTAGCGGCTAAAATAAAATTAAGTTATTATAAGAAGGTCATCAACCCCACCCCAGAAGATCATAAGTATCTCTCTATTTTACCTAGCTCAAAGAAGAAAATTAATATAGCAAAGATTAGAACAAATTCTCATGAGCTCCATAGTGAAACAAGTCGTTGGGTAGTTCCTAAAACACCATCGATGGAAAGGATCTACCATATATGTGAGAATAGGAACATCGAGGATGAAAACCACTTCCTCTTAGAGTGCCCCACGTACAACCACATTAGATCTCAGTTTCATAATCTTTGTTACAATACTGACCTTCCTAGCCTTTTACAATGTCAAAATTATAGCGAGCTCGAGAGGCTTCTCTCCAAGCTTTTTGAGCATAGGAATAAAATCTTAAATCAAAGTAAATAATTTGTTTCTTTAGGTCTGATAGACCAATGTTTGGTCTCTGCGGACATTAACCATCATCATCATCATTATAAACCCAAGGGATAAATATTGTAAACCTATAGAATCAACAAACCCAATGGATTAATAAACGCATGGGATTATTAAAATTATAAACCCAAAAAATTAGTAAACCCAAGGGACAAGTATTATAAACCAAAGTGACTATTAAAAATGAAATTTTAATATGATGAACCCAACGAACTAGTAAACTAAAGGTATAAATATTATAAACCTAGAGTATGAACAAGCCCAAGGAATCAATATTAAAAACACATGGGATTAATAAATCCAAAAAATTAACAGTTTAAGCCCAAGGGATTAATAAACTCATGGGATTATTAATATTATAAACCCAACGAATTAGTAAACCCAAGGGATAAATATTATAAACCTAACGCATCAACAAAACCAATGGATAAATATTAAAAACCCAAAGAATTAATAAACCATAGGAACTAATATTTTAAACTCAAAGGATTAATAAACCCAAGGGACTAATAAACCCAAAGGTTTAATATTATAAACCCAAAGAATTAGTAAACTCAAGGAATAAATATTATAAACCGAAGCTATCAACTAACCTGAGTGACCAATATTAGAAGCACAAGGGATTTATAAACGGAGAGATTGATATTTTAAATCTAAAGGATTGATAAACCCATATGATTATTAATATTATATTGTAAATCTTAGGGAATAATAAACTCTAAAAATTATTAATATTATAAACACAACCACAACCAACATATTGATAAATTAATATTCATATTAATAAATATAAATAATAATAAGAAGTAACCATTATAATAAAAATATTATTATTTTATTATAACGATAATTATTATTTTATATTAATAATTAACTATAATGTAAATAAATTTATATTATTATTATTATTATTAGTAGTTTTATTACTAATTCTTTATAATTTTATTTTTTCATTAAATTTAATATCACTCTCGATTTATAAATATTAATACTAATTAACTAATTAATTGATTAATAATAACTAATTAGTTATTATTATTATTTATTAAAAAACATAAATATTATTTTTTATATTTATATTACTTAATAATAATAATAATAATCATTGAATTTAGGCTTCTTTGACATATATCTAGTTTTTTTGGAGAAGATTTTTCGACATAAATCACATTAGAATATATTTGTCGACGCGTTTCGTACCATCGAGTGTGCTTAATCGTCACGGCAAGTTGAAGAACTAGATCCTAGCTGCATGTTAAATAGATAGAGCAGAGCATCCAATGATTATATTTGACCAGGTAACGGTGGACTCGGAAACTAAACTAGCTAATGACTATATTTGACTTGAAAATGGCTAACTAGACTAGACCAAAGGATAGGGAGAGGAAAAATATAGTTAGTTAATTAGTTAGTACGTTAGTTATATATCTATTATCATATTTAAATAAGTTAATGTATGTATTTAATTAATAGGAATCAATTAGTTATCAGAAAGACTTATGTTAAATTCATAAAATTAAATATTTAATTAATTACTTGTAAATTAGTTTTATATAAAAGTCATATTAATTAAATACATACAATTAATATGACTTTTATATAAAACTAACTTACAATTAATTAAGTAAATAAATTATTATATAACTTTAACATAATATTAATATTTAATTATATAACTTTTATATAAATTTAATATTAGTCCGTTTGATTCATATTAATTAAATACATTACCTTATTTATACGATAATAGATATAAAATTTACTTACAATTAATTAACTAATTTTTTTATATGACTTTAATATATGTCCTTTCGATAACTAATTGGTTCCTATTAATTAAATATATACATTACCATATTTAAATATGATAATAAATATATAAATAATGTACTAACTAATTAACTAATTATATTTTTGTGTCCCTAACCTTCGGTCTAATCCAGTTAGCTATTTCCTAGTCAAATATAGTTGTTGGATGATTTGCTTTATCTATTTAACATGCAGCCAAAATCTTGTTCTTCAACTTGTCCTGACGATGAACCACACTTGTTGGTTCGAAACACATCGACAGATGTATTCTAATGTGATTTACGCTGAAATTTTTTCTCAAAAAATAACAATCATATTGTTAATTTAATAATAATTTATTAATAATAAATAAATCGATTAATTATTATTACACAATGATAAAAATTAATTAGATAATAATAATAATAATATTATTATTTCATTTATTTTTAATTAGTAATAGTTAAATAATTCACTAATTATTTTTATTATTTATTAAAATATATATAATTTTTTTTTTTAATTTATATTAATTATTTAAACACAATGGATTTATATTAAACCTAAGGATTAGTATTATAAACCCTATGAACAATATCAAACCCTAGGATTATGAACCTTTAGATTAATAAACCCAAGAGATTGATATTATAAACCAATGAGGATAATAAACTTGAGAGATTAATACTAAAAACCCATGGATTACAAATCCAAGGGGATAATATTACACCCAAGGTAATAGTATTACACACAAAGGAATAATATTATAAACCCAAGGTAAATATATCTCAAAATAAATATTGTAAACCGTAAAATTATCATGGTTGACCATGAGTGATTTTCATATTGAGACAATATTTTGTCATAATACGACATTGCACCATTGTTGACCATGATTGATTTTCATATGCAAACAATCTTAATCATAAAAAAACATTGGACCATGGTTGATTTTCTTAATGAGAAAATATTTGTCACAATATGAAATTGGGCCATGGTTGACCATGATTATAAACCATGGAAATTTATATTAGACCCAAGGATTAATATTATAAACTTTTTGAATAATATTTAACCATAGGAATAAGAACCCTTAAATTAATAAACGAAAGGGATTGATATTATAAACCAGAGGGGATAATAAACAAAGGCATTAACAAAAATAACCCAAGGGATTATAGGCTCAAGGCAATAATATTAAATGAGGGATAAATATTATAAACTCTAGGTATATAAATCCTAAGATAAATATTAGAAACCCTAAAACTCAAAGTTTTATATACCAAAGGGAATAATATTAAATCCAAGGGATTAATATTATAAACCTAAGGTATATAAACCCTAAAATAAATATTATAAGCCTTAAAAGAAAAGCAACTAATAAATACAAGAGTTGAATATTATAAACTCAACGAATTAGTAAACCCAAGGGATAAATATTATAAACGTAAAGGATCAACAAACCCAAAGAATCAGTATTAAAAACACAAGGGATTAATAAACCCTATGAATTAACATTTTGAACCCAAGGGACTGATAAACCCACATGATTATGAATATTATAAAACTTAGACATTAACAAACACAAAGTATTGTTAATATTATAAACCCAACCACAACCAACATTAATGATATAAATATAATGTTAATTATAAAATTAATATGCATATTAATAAATATATAATAAAAATAATATTAAAACATAACTATTATAATAAAATTATTATTATTATAATTACAAACAAAGGAATAATATTATAAACTCGAGGTATATATACCCCTGAATAAATATTGTAAACCCTAGAATTTTCATGGTTCACGATGGTTGATTTTCATATTGAGACAATTTTTTTCACAATGTGACTTTGCACCATGGTTGACCATGATAAATTTTGATATACAGTTAGTCTTTGTCATAAAGCAATGCTCGAGCATGGTTGATTTTCATATTGAGAAAATCTTTGTCACAATGTGACATTGGACCATGGTTGACCATGATTATAAACCAAGGGGATTTATATTAGACCCAATGATTGATATTATAAACCCTATGAATAATATTAAACCCTATGAATAATAACTCTTAGATTAATAAACTAAAAGGATTGATATTATAAACCAAAGGGGATAATAAACCAAAAGGATTAATACTAAAAACTAAAGGGATTACAAACCCAAAGGAATAAATATAATATTAATTATAAAATTAATATTGATATTGATAAATATATAATAACGAAAATAATAATAATTATTAATTTATATTAATAATTAATTATAATGTAAATAAATTATTATTACATTCATTTTAAAACAATCAATGTTATTACTAATTATTTTATTATTATTATTATTATTATTATTATTATTATTATTATTATTTGATGTTGGACTATGGTTTACCATGATTGTAAACCAATGGTATTTATATTAGACACAATAATTAATATTATACCCTATGAATAATATTAAACCCTAGGAATAAGAACCCTTATATTAATAAACATAAGGGATTAATATTATAAACCAAAGGGGATAGTAAACCAAAGGGATTAATACTAATAGCCCAAGGGATTAGAAACTAAAGGGAATAATATTAAACAAGGGATACATATTATAAACCCTAAAATCCCAACGTTTTTTTAAAACCATGGGAATAATATTAAATCCAATGGATTAATATTATAAACCTAAGGTATATAAACTCTAAAAGAAATATTATAAACCTTAAAATAAACATGGTTGACTATGGTTGACTATAAAGCCCATTGAAGTTTTAAACCCCAAGGGACTATGAATCCAAGGCAATAATATTGCAACCAATAGATGAATATTATAAACCCAATTTATAAATACCAAAACATAAATACATTGTAAACCCTATAATTATTATGGTTGACCATGGTTGATTTTCATATTCAGACAATATTTCTCACAATGCAACATTGCACCATGGTTGACCATGATTGATTATCATATGGAGACAATCTTTGTCAAAATGCAACATTCGACCATGGTTGATTTTCATATTGAGAAAATATTTGTCACAATGGGACGATGGACCATCGTTGGAAATTCTTATAAATCATGTGGATTTATATTAGACCCAAGAATTAATATTATAAACCCTATTAATAATATTAAACCCTAAGGAAGTTTTTTGGCTCTGCAACTCTCTGACCTAAGGTTTTGGATCATAATCTGTGCACTGTTACCCACTCTGGCAGGGGGCAGTGCCCTGTTCACGGATCTAAGATAGTACGGGCTTTCCCTGGCCCAATGGATGAAGCTAGCCGGGGCCAATGGGACCCCTTCCTACAGACAAATAATGATGGAAAAAGGTAAAACTCCTTTGGAAGGAGTGCAGATCACGGGTTCAGACACCACAGGGAAAAATGAGCTCAGCAAGAAGAAAAAACTGAATGACAACAGGAAGGAAACCTAGTTTCCACACCAGACAAAAGGCATAAAAATTCTGGAAGTAAGAGACAAAACAGATCCCACTCAAGGAGTAGGAAAGAATGCTAAAGAAGTGGAGGCTGCTGAAACCTCCCCCTTGAAAGGCCCAGACCTAGAAGAACCGACCACGGAAAACAAAAAACAAAGAGACCAGGGGAGATGTAAACCAAAAACTACAGAAAGCCTGAGGGTTATCATCACTGACCCCGAAATACAAGCCTATAGGGATCACATGGCTATTCATGCGGTGATATTCAAATTCATGGGTTTTTGGCCCACAAAAAAAGCCTTATGCCAATGGATCAAGCAAACTTGGAAGCTGAAAGGAGATGTTAAACTCCACCTGGGGGTCAAACTATTTTTTATGGTGGTCTTTACAAACGTTGAAGACAGAGACCGCATCGTTGATGGAGGCCCTTACTTCTTTGCCTCGGTAGGCCTCTACATGAGACCCTGGAAACCAAATTTCGCACCAGAAAGGAAACATTCAAGAATGTTCCTATTTGGATCTACCTATTTTCCCTCCCTATCGACTACTGGAGACCGACGACTTTGGAGAAAATCAGCAATAAACTGGGCACCTTCATTCAAGCGTCGGAAGTGACCCTCCAAAAAAGGTACACATCTTGTGCTAGAATCTGTGTTGAAATGGAGTTTCAAGTTCTCTCCATGAAGGTCTATGGTTGGAATACAAAGATGAAGTCTTTTTCCAAGCCAGACTATGAAAAAATACCCTTCAGATGTAGAAAATGCCATGAACATGGCCATCTAATCTCGGAATGTCCCATGCACAAGCCTGTAGAGAAGGCTAAGGATCTCCCAAGCAAAAATCAAGATGGTTTCATCCGACCCATAGGCAAACTTCGGACTAACAGAAGAAACCAACCAAAGACAAGAAACATCAACAAAAGGTCTATGAATGCCTTTGAGGTGATTGGAGAGGAAACTGGAGCAGAGGAGGATACCCAAACATTGGATTCGGAGTAGGAAATCCCAAAAAAGAATAATCAGAACACCCAAATTCCAACTCTAATCTGGATTGATGATTTTCTCCGAGATCCAAGATTGAGGAAAGACGTGGAAGGGGATGAGGAAATGGCATTAAGTGAAGTGGGAACAGAGGATGAGGACCTAAGTGACAATCTAGAACAAGAAGGAATGGACCTTAACACCATAGTTGAGCAATCGAAACAAAAAGGGGTGGAGCACATTCCAGAGGAAGAGATTGACAGAGTCAACTTCCTCTTTCTATCAAGGCAGGATGCAGCGCTGAAAGGGCAGAAAAGGGGTCTTAGCGCAACAAAAGGACTGGGCATCAAGGCACAAAACCTACACCAAATTTATTCTAATGTAAAACACAAAAAGAAATAGGGCAAAAGAAAAAATAATGAGGCGCTCCAGGAGTTCAGACAAATGCTCATCAACTCGGGTAAGATGAAGGTCCTTGAGGCTTTCCCTCTCTCCTCATAATTATAGTTTAACTATGAAGATTATCTCATGGAATACAAGAGGGCTCAACAGCGAAACCAAACAAAGATTATTGAAAAAGAAAGTCACAAAGAAAAATTCCGACACTGTTTTCCTGTAGGAAACCAAATGCTCTAGGCTAAAGCTAGAAGGGATAGGCAGAAGACTGGGAAAGAGAATGGAGCACTTGGAAATAGAAGGTTTTGGTCTGGAAGGGGGCTTAGCCATCTTCTAGAACCCCCACTCCCTACTCCTCCTTAACACCGAGGCATCCAGATCTTTCATTTCTATTGAAATGTAGATCTTGGGAGAAGCTGGCACTTACTTATTCACTAATGTCTACAGCCCCCAAAGGCTAGAGGATAAGCTACATTTATTGGACAACCTATCCAAGATGCAACAAAGCCACTCTAATGCTAAGGCCATCTATGGAGGAGATTTCAAGATAATTACCTCTCAGGAGGAAAAGAAGGGTTGACTTCAAGCCTTAAATAGAGATGCCGAGGCCTTCATTTCTTTCGTAAGAATGGCTAATCTGGTGGACATCTAACAAAAAAATGGCATTTTCACTTGGAATAATAAGGGAGGAGGAGACAGGCTTATCGCATCTAGGCTTGATCGGTTTCTGATTTTGGATACCATTGTCCTTGAGGGAATCACAGTGGAATCTGAGATTATTCCATCTAGAGGATCAGATCATTGGCCCATCTCTTTACAGGCAACCATTCTTGGAACCCAAAAAAATATACCCTTTCGCTTTGAAAAATTCTAGCTCAGTCATCCGACTTTCACCACCAACATCCAACTTTGGTGGAATGAGCATTTGGACACTAGAGGAAACAAAATGTTTGAGCTCTAAGCTAGGTTGAGGTACATAAGGGCAACGCTACAAACTTGGAACCAAGAGGTCTTTGGAAACATCTTTGAGGACAGGCAAGCCCTAGAGGATTAGATGACTCTAATACATAACAACTGGATCAAGGGTGACATATCTCATAACTCCATTAACACGAAGTGTGATCTGTTGCAAAAATGGAATGAGAGATGCAACCAAGAAGAAACTTTATGGAGACAAAAATCCCGTATTCAATGGCTAAACGAAGGGGAGAAAAACACCAAATTTTTCCATCACTTAGCCATGGATTACAGAGGCACTAATAAAATAACCAAACTTAAGGATGAACAAGGGACCTCCTTTCAATCTCATCAGGAGATTTCCTCTATCCTCAAGAACCACTTCAATTTTATTGCCACAGAACTGAACATCAATAGACAAGAGGCAATCAATACAATCATTACCTATATTCCCAAGCTAATCATAGAGGAACAGAAGAAGTCCTTAGACTGCCCGGTCACCCTTCTGGAGGTGGAAGAGGCAGTCAAAGATATGGCCAATGGCAAGGCCTCGGGACCAAATGGATTCACCATTGACTTCTTCAAAGCTTGCCAGGACATAGTGAAGTAGGACATATGGGCGATGGTCGAGGACTCTAGGAGATCCTCCTCCATACTCAAATCCATAAACTCCACCTTTATTTCCCTTATCCCCAAGGAAGAGGTTGCCTGCATGCCTTCTAAATTTCGACCTATAGCTCTTTGCAATGTGCTGTACAAGATCATCTCCAAAGTCATGGCAAACAGATTAAAGCCTATTCTCCCTTTCACCATCTGAGAAGAGCAGTCGGGTTATGTGGAAGGCAGGCAAATCATGGACAATGTTTTATTGGCAGAGGAAATGATCCACACCCTTTAGCCTCACAAAAAGGTTGGAATGACCATTCAACTGGACCTCTCAAAAGCATATGACAAGGTTAGTTGGAATTACCTTGAAGAAATTTTGAAAGCTTTTGGTTTTCCCAGCGTTGGATCATATGGATTTTGCCATGGTAAAATCTTCCAGCTTCTCTATTTTGGTCAATGGAGCCCCTTCGGACCCCTTCTTCCCTTCCAAAGGCATTCGTCAAGAAGATCCTATCTCCCCTTTCCTTTTTGTTATCGTAATGGAAGGACTAAGTTGCATCATTAAATCTGCTAAGGATAGGAATAACATCAAAGGTCTGTAGCCCCTGATTCACTCTCCTGCAACTACCCATCAGTAATTTGTGGATGATACCATGTTGCATGGTACCCCTACTGTTAAGGAAGCCCAAGGTTTAAAAGCCATTTTGAACCTATTCAGCCAAGCTTCTGGTATGGATCTTAAGTTGGATAAATATTCTATTTTTTTCTTCCATACGCACTTGGCAGTCCAAAAGAAACTCACTAATATCCTTTGTTTCAAAAGACGCAGCCTCCCATCCAAATATCTTGGCATTCCTCTCACTAGCAAGCCTTGGCAAAAACTCCACTGGGAGCATTTGCTCTCAAGCTAGAAGACAAGGGAAATTACTGGACCAACAAAGTTTTGAATTTTGTAGGAAGACTTGTAATGACTAAGGCAGTTCTGCAAGCCATTCCTCTCTACATTCTTTCTATCCTCCCAGCTCGAAAAATGGTTATACATAAAATAAGGAATATTCAAAGAGCCTTTCTTTGGTCAGGCAAAGCAGATAAACTTAAATGGGCACTTGTAGCCTAGACTAAATTATGCAAACCCAAAATTCTAGGGGGCTTAGGGCTGCAAGACCCGGACACTATCAACAAAGCATATGGAGACAGGATTTGGTGGCGTTGGATCAAGTAACCCCATACACCTTGGGAAAAATTATGGAAGGCAAAATATGCCGAAACGTGGAGAACTGAGGACCTTATCAAAATGACAGATGCCCCTGAAGGTTCCCCTATTTGGAATCTAGCTAGAGCTAACAAACACCTCATTCAGAACCACTTATTTTGGGAAATTCGAAATGGCAACAATGCTTTATTCTGGGAGGATGCATGGCAACAACTAACTAAACTAGAAAACCCCAATTATCTTGCCCTACACAGACGGTTTCAAGCAACAGGCAAGATAAAATTCCATCAATATTGGTCTAGCATCAACGAGAATCGGCATTGGAGGAAATGGAACCTAGAGCCTCTCCCCTGAGAGGAAGACATGATAGAACTCCTCAGCACCTTAAACTCTGATCTGAATAAGATAATGATCCGGCCCAATCAGGAGGACCAAATCAGGTGGGGAAAACTCGATGGAGGAACTTTTAACCTCAAGGATGCCAGAATGTATCTCAAGCACTAGAACCTTGAAGACAAAGTAGCTTGGTACCCAAATGTCTGGAACAATGTGCTCTGGCCAAAGGTAAAATCTTTTCTTTGGCTTCTCATGCATCACAAAATCCTTACCTAGGAAAATTTAGTGAAAAGAGGTTCTATTGAGCGTTCGGCCTCGCTACCCCCCACTGCGGAGTTCTGCAAATTAAATTTCGATGGGGCCTCCACGGGAAACCCTAGCCCTACAAGGCTTGGAGGCTTCATCCAAAATGACAAAGGTGAAATCCTCCACATTTTTTGCAGAGTGCTTGGGAGGCCACCAACAATGAAGCAGAATTGGCATCCTTGGAATAGGGGCTGCAAATCCTCATCTGGCTGGGTAAAGGCTCTGTTATAGTGGAAGGAGATTCCCTCTTGGCCATCACTATGTCAAGGAGAATGCAAAATGGAACTCGGCCGGAGAAAGTTACAAAACACTAGAGATTAGCCATGGTTACAGTGCTCATTACGAAACATCTCTCCTCCCTTTGCAGCATTGTTCCATAAGCCGTTAGGCAGAAAGCAAATGTCTTAGCGGATTGCCTTGCCAACCATGCGATCGATTATTCGATGGAGATCATTGACACTTGTTGGTAAGACGTCACAGAAGACAAGCTTTGGAATCAATGCACTTTCATCTCGAGGCAAGATCTTACAGCAGAATCAAGAGCGGAAGAAGGGCGGAAAGATACGGATCATTAGTAACCTATCCGAATTAACAACATACTTAATGCCAAACGGAGGTAAAATAGGCAATAGGCCCATGAAGGACCTAGGGAAGGGTGGAAAATCATCCACAAGGACAAAATTTATCGGAAGGGGAGGAAAATCAACAAAAAATATGATCAGCACATTCAACAAGAAGTATGTGAGGACACCTGGCTTTCAACCAATAGCCTTAAGTGTAGTAGAGTAATGGATCTGAATTAGCATAATGAGACGAAGCTGGGAAATCGAAATGGGATTTATTAAGGCAGGAACAACATATCTCCGAAGGCGAAGTGGGAGATCTCAAGCCAGATCATTCCACCCTCAGCTATATCTAAGGCATTCATCCAGGTGATCAAGACATTGCATTCTACTGGCTCATTTCTTAACAATCTCAGTGTTGTTAGGAATTTCATTATCTCCTCCACCTGCAATAACACTATGGCTTGTGGGGGTTGTCGGAGTGCATCTGATAAACGAGACCTAAAAAAATCCCGTGAGGCTTATGAGACCCAGACCTCTCAGGAAGAAAAACGGAAAATTGAAGAGCTTGAAGCTATGGTCATAGAGGAAGAAGAACAAATGGACGTTCAGGCTCTGGAAATGGAAATGGATTGGATATCTGATCCAGGCACAGCAACCACCAGAGCCACATAATTCGTTCAAACCGAGGGTGAAATGTGGCACATGAAGACCATGCTGGCCAAAGTGCTCAGCATGTAGGTTGAAGATATCAGGAAAGCACACTAGGCCATTTCCCTCATTTCTATAGAGAATTCAGCAAAGCTAGATGCCATGGAGATCAATTTTTGTGCCTTGACTCAGGAAGTCAGAATCGTGTCACACAAGTTGAGATTCCTCATCAATCTCCTCAGGCTCTCCATCTGTCAGGGAACAAATGTTGCTGTGAATGTCTCGGTAGAGGAAACTGACACTAGCAAGGTGAAGCGCCCCACTCCTCAAAAGATTCTGTAGCTTGAGTTCGAGACTACAACGGCTGGCCCAAGTGCAATCAGTAAAGGCTATGTGATTTTGAAGCTATAATGGCTTCTTATTTTCTTGGTTCTCTCTCATTTTGTATCTCTCTGTCGCAGTTTTGGAGGTCCTCCAGGCCCTCTTTCATTTCGTGTCTACTGTCAAGCAACCCTAGTTAGTTGACTTCTCAGGTTTGGATACCTCATTAGGCAGCCTTGCATGGTTGGTCTCGGGTTCCAAAGATGCAGGTTCAGTTGCTTACAGTCATTTTGAGCAAACGTGATGAAATTTCTTTCTCCGTGTGTGCATACAGACCTTTTGTATCCTATGTAATTTTATGATATAATATATAACTGTTGATTTACACAAAAATAATATTAAATTCTAAGAATAAGAATCCTTAGATTAATAAACTCAAGAGATTTATATTATATACCAAAGGGATTAATACTAAAATACTAAGGGATTATAAACCCAATAGAATAATATTATACCTAAGGGATAAATATTATAAACCCAAGGTATATAAACTCTATGATAAATATTATAAATCGTAAAATAAACATGGTTGACCATTGCTTACCATGCTTGATTTTCATATTGAGACAATCTTTGTCACATGTGACATTGGACCATGGTTGACCATTGTTTACTATGATTATAAACCCAAAGGATTTATATTAAACCCTAGGATTAATATTATAAACCCTAGGAATAATATTATACCCTAGGAATATGAACCTTTGGGTTAATAAACCCAAGGGATTGATATTATAATCCCAAGGGAATAATATTAAAGCCAATGGATTAATATTATAAACCTAAGTTATATAAACTCTAAAATAAGTATTATAAACCCTAAAATAAATATGGATTAGACCCAAAGAAAAATATTATAAACCTGAGGTATATAAACCCAAACATAAATATTGTAAACCCTAGAATTATCATGGTTGACCATAGTTGACCATCGTTGATTTTCATATAGAAATAATTTGTGTCACAATGTGACATTGCACCATGGTTAACCATGATTTATTTTCATATGCACTCAATCTTTGTCATAATGCAACATATTAATCCCTTTGGTATTATAAACCTAAGGTATAGAAGCCCTAAAATAAATATTATAAACCCTAAAATAAACATGTATTAGACCCAAGGATTGATATTATAAACCAAATATATAAATACTAAAATTCCAAAGGATTATAAACTCAAAGGAATAATGTTAAACCCAAGGGATAACTATTATAAATCCAAGGTATATAAACTGTAATATAATTTTTATAAACCCTAAAATAAACATGGCTGACCATGGTTTACCATACTTGATTTTCCTATTGAGAGAATGCTTGTCACACTGTGACATTGTGCCATGGTAGACCATGGTTGATTTTTGTATTGAGGCAAATTTTTTTTATCACAATGTGATATTGGACCATGTTTGACCATCATTGTCCATGATTATTATCCTAGGAGATTTAAACTAGACCCTAGGATTGATATTATAAACCATATGAATAATATTAAATCCTAGGAATATGAACCCTTAGATTAATAAACCCAAGGGATTGATATTATAAACCTAAGGGAATAATAAACCCAAGAGATTAATTCTAAAAACCCAATGTATTATAAACCCAAGGAAATAGTATTAAACCGAATGGATTAATATTATAAACCTAAGGTATATAAACCATAAAATAAATATTATAAACCCTAAAATAAACATGGCCGACTAAAATAAACATCGTTGACTATATCGACACAATCTTTGCCACAATGCGACTTTGGCCTATGGTTGACTAAGATTGATTTTCATATTTAGAGAATCTTTGTTACCATACAACGTGAGACCATGGTTGATCATGATTGATTTCACACAACATGGCTCACCATGTTTGACCATGGTTCAACATGATTGATATTTTAAATCAAATGGAATAATAAACACAAGCTAATAATACTAAAAACTGAATGGATTACAAACCCTAGGGAAGAACATTCAACCTAAGGCAATAATATAAATCCAAGGTACCAAAACCATATGATAAATATTATAAACCCTTAAATAAACATCTTTGGCCATGCTTGAGCATGGTTGATTTTTATATTGAGACAATCTTTATCACAATGGGACATTGGACCATGCTTTACCACAGTTCAAACCTTAGATTAATAAATTCATGAGATTGATTTTTTAAATCCAAAGAAACAAATACCCACAAAATAAATACTAAAACCCCACGGAATTATGAACCTTTGTCAATAACATTGTTATAATTAATATAATATTGCTAATAAAATAAAATATTAATGCATCATTATTTTAATTACCAATAATAATATCATTATTCTTTCCAATATCAATATTAGTATTTTCATTATATCTCTAAGTGAAATATTAGTAATAATTGACATTAATGTTATACAATCATTATTAATACCATATAAATGTTAATATTAAAGTCATTATAAACTTAATAATTTTGATATTACTTATATTATTATAAACATATTATTATCAATATTATTAAAACGTTGATAATATTAGTATTATTGCAAACATAATAAAACTTGTTAATAATATTATTATAAACCTAAATATAATATTGTTATTAACCTAGAGTAATAAAACCTATAATATTAAATAACAAACCTATAACCTGAAATAAAACTACTTCCATAAAACCTAAAACACCTAAGACATGAGCAAATTCAACATAACTTCATTCATATTCAACCATACTTTAACCATAACTACATTCAACCGATAAAATATTGTAAAAATCTCTGCCAATAATCACATTTTTGTATCATTCCGAAGTGGCTTTTAACATGTTTACTACATTTATGTAACATGTGTA
Source organism: Pinus tabuliformis (assembly GCA_031772625.1). NCBI lineage: Eukaryota > Viridiplantae > Streptophyta > Pinopsida > Pinales > Pinaceae > Pinus > Pinus tabuliformis. Next base: position 434,098,485 of record CM062813.1, on the reverse strand, counting down.
ACACTCATCATATTTGTGCGACGTTCATCATTTATCTAATAGTTATAGAAATCATCATAATTTCACGTGACAAATATTATGACAAGTTAATAATGGTCATAATTTAAAGTTAGATATAGATATTAATTCAAAGAAAAACATCAAATATGTAATGTTAATCAATACATTGACTTTTTGATAAAAAATAATTTTATTAAAAATGTAAAGAAATTTAATTTTATAAATTTTCTGAATTAATTTCAAATAAATAAAAGTCTAAAATTTATCACAAACATCAAGTAATTATATAAAACAACAATATTATTTAAAATAGTAAATAATAATATGAACATTATTTGATTTCAACAAAAAAATATAAGAAAATTATATAACTATCCTTGCTCTTATATACCTACAGCTTATCGTTCCAGGAAAATTATTCATCGCATGGTTTGAAATAGAGATCGTTAGTCTGAATCACGGCCGAAATTTAATATTAAATCCATTGAATTAACACATTTTTCAATCAAAAGTTGAGCAATATTAAGTATATTAATAGAGTAAACTCAAAAGAGTTTGGAAAAGTAGTTACAGTTAGATTAAATAACTTTTAATTGCTTTAAAAAATTTAATTAATAGAAAAACAAAAGAGAAAATTGGTTATCCTCTAGAAATTAACATTTAAATAGAAATTTTATTTTGACAATGCTAGTTTTTATAGGTAATTTTCAATATCATTTAGATTGCATTTCCTAGTGTTAGATGAAACTAAAGATGCATCATTCCGCCTTAGGTTTTCTATCGATCACTAATTCCACTACATCCAATGGTCAGCCCCTACATCTAGCCTTTTAATTACCTGCGATTCATTTCTGATTTTAATGGCAATTTGTAGATTGAAGAAGAAACATTAAGGGCATCCATTGGTAGGCCTCTACATCTGGTCTTTTCATTCCCTGTAATTAATTCATTCATTGTTTCAAAAGAAATTTGTGGATCGAAAAAGAAACGTTAAGCTGGAAATTACTGATGAAGAATGTAATCAAGGAGAGGGAAAAGGGTTCTGCGCATCCTTGGCATTTTCCTCATCTGGTGTTATGAATGCGTTTCTTGTACTGTCACTGAGCCATTGTTCTGGCTACAAGAAAAACATCTCTATTCAACTATTTGAATTAATCCATGGAACCATACATGAAGTTAGAAATTATTGTTCATGAATATAATCAAGGAGAAGGAATCATGTACTACACCTCCTTATTGTCCTCATGAGGCTCTACTAATCCGTTTCTTCGCATTGTTGTCCTCATGGGGCCCTACTAATCCGTTTCTTCGCATTGTTGTCTTTGAGCCATTACTCTGGGCAGAATTCTACACGATAAAACATATATATTCAGCCATCTCTATTAAACGTTGAATCTATTGCTATTGTGGTCCAATTTTCTTGCAGCTAAGCTCATAAACCCTATTATTTATTCCTCTACTTATCTTGGGCTAAACTTGCCATTCAATGAACCTTATCATTTATTCATCCATCCTTGTTAATCTTTCTTATGAACATTTCATAACAAATAGTCATTGGTTTCGTTTCCAACAGTTATGAGTTTGAGAAGTTGAAGAGCCATACGTTTCATAAGTTAACGAGATATATGTTTCAATGCATTTTTTATATTTGTTTTTATTAATGATGATAAGTGGTTATCATTAACAAACACAATAAATTTTTAATCATCTTTTGTAAAAAAATAATTTAAGTATGTTTTAAATATGTGATTTAAATATGCAAGGAAGTTATTGTTGTCAATTTCATCCATTGATGTAGTGGTGACGAGAATATACTAGCATCTTTGGGATAGTCTTTGTTAAAAAAGTAACCTCAATTATTGCAAATACTAAAAAATATATATCATCTATGGTAAATTACAAATCTTAATTTTTATATGACAATATCTATATCCGCGTGAATTATAGATTTAAATATTAAAAAATAAAGTTGGTTGTCAATTTTGTTTTACATTAATGAATAATTAAACTTACAATTGCAATAAAGATATCATATTTATATAAAATAGATAAAATTTTATATAAACATTTACTTATTTTTCATGTAATGGAAAAATTCTATCATAATTTAGTTGTCAAATCAGCAGTGAGGAGAATTGTCACTGCTATGCATGAATGTAAGTTGACTCATCACTATTTAAAAAAAACCATGCCACCTAGAATTAAGGCAGTAGTTGTTCAATGGAGAGAACTTTGACTCCTACCATATGGGTGAAGGTGGTGGGTCTAGGTCTTGGGTAGTTGCTTATATCTTTATATCCAAAGAAAACGAACCCTTGACCAAACAAAAGTAATTTTAAGATAAAATTCAACCTTACACAAAATAATATCATATCACCTTGAAAATACTATTTGAATAATTTCACTGATTAAATTATATATATATATATATATATATATATATATTTCACTATTATAATTTTCGATTAGATTTTTTCCCAAATTTATCAATTATTATTAGCTATAAAAATAATATTATTAGGTTGATATACTTGATCTACTGAAATTGAGGTACAACCATTTCTAATATTTAAAATGTTAAAATTACTTATATGGGAGTGATTTCATACTTAGTCTTAATCGGACAGACTGAACTAACTGATTGGATAATGGATGGTCACAGGTTTCGGCTGCAAACTTTTTTATGCCGCATGTTGAATGTGAATCATTTTGCTTCTCAATGCCATTGCACTATTCGATTGCTTACAGCTTCAAATCCTTGGCGCATCGGTTCTCTTCGCTACCATATCTCTGTTCCATTGGTAGGAGCTTCACATCGCCAAGTCGGCCTCGTTCTCGTAAGATCACTCAATAGCACGTACGTATTAGGGTATTTACAAATTGTGACGCGTACGCATTAGGGTATTCTGTAAAAAATCCAATTAACAACCCAAAGATCATCAATACTGAATATTTCACAAACATAACTTAATATGATCTATTGTTTAAGATGACATACCTTGATTAACAGCGGAAGATGTAATGGCTGCCATCTTCTTTCTTCTGACTCCTGACGGTTACTCTTCTTCTCAGAATTCGGTTTCTCTTTCTAGCCCTGTTTCGTTATGCGCTTCTTGATGGAGAAGAATGCGACTCTTAGGAGAGAGAGAGAGGACCCAATCCTTTATATATCATTTAACTCTAATCTGGTACGTCCATCATATACCAATTCAACGCTTAAGATTAATCACAGATCTAATGCTTTAATTATAGAATGATCTATCGGGTCACATTAAGATTAGAAACTGCATAACGTTAAAAGTAGAAACAGCATTTGCAGTTTAAGATTAGAAACAACCATTTGTTGTTTCTAATAGCAGATTTCTAACATTCTCCCACTTGACCCGACTATTCATAATATTAAGTGTTGAACATCATACTATGATAAACTGCTGAGAGTTATGGCGGTTGTGCACTATTAATTCAATGCATTCCCTTCCATATACTACAATACCAGCAATCTATCAATTCATACTCATAATTTATATAGAACAACATAATGGTCCACATAATGTCTTATATCATAATGATTAAACATAATATCTTTATAAGACTCTTTCTTGTTTAAAATTACATAAAATACGTACTACTACATTAAAACAAGAGACACATAATTGTATATCAGAAACACATAAAAGAGCTCAGAATTTCACACATCAATTATTATTAATACAACCAAGACCCATTCTTTGAACATGTTCCTTAAATTGTCTTGGTTGTAACCCTTTCGTCAAAGGGTCTGCAATCATAAGTTCTGTCCTGATGTGCATGATTGACACTCTTTGTTTCTGAACCTCATCTTTCACAACAAGATACTTCAGTTCTATATGTTTGGCACCTTTAGAGTACTTGTCGTTCTTTGAGAAAAATACTGCTACATAGTTATCACAATAAATTTTCAGCGGCTTGCTAATGGTGTCGACAACCGCAAGTCCTGAAATAAAGTTCCGCAACCATAATGCATGAATTGTGGCTTCAAAACATGCCACAAATTCTGCCTCCATAGTGGATGAAGCAACGATAGTCTGTTTCGCACTTTTCCATGATATGGCACCTTGAGCAAACATAAACAGGTAACCAAAAGTCGATTTTCTAGTTTCAATACATCCAGCAAAATCTGAATCGCTATATCCAATCACCTCCGCTTCATTGGATCTTCTATACATGAGCATGTAATCTTTCGTGCCTTGTAAGTACCTCAAAACTTTCTTTGCAGCTCGCCAATGTTCTCTTCCTGGATTACTTTGATACCTCCCTAACATACCGACCGCAAAGCTGATATCCGGTCTAGTACAGGTTTGAGCATACATTAGGCTACCAACAACAGATGCATATGGAATTGATTCCATTTCCTTTCGTTCAACATCATTCTTAGGACATTGCATGAGATTGAATTTATCACCTTTCTGTACAGGAACTGTTCCAGGTGAACACTTACTCATTCCAAATCTCTCTAGAATCCTTTCGACATATCCTTTCTGAGACAATCCGAATATTCCTTGTGATCGATCACGGAATATTTCTATTCCAATCACATAGGATGCCTCTCCCATATCTTTCATTTCAAAGTTCGTTGAGAGAAATTCCTTAGTCTCATGCAATATACTTAAATTATTTGCAGCAAGCAAGATGTCATCAACATAAAGGACCAGATAAATAAACTTGCTCCCACTGATCTTTTGGTATATACAGTGATCAACCGTATTTTCCTTAAAGCCAAAAGATGTAATAATGGTATTGAACTTAATATAACATTGCCGGGATGCTTGTTTAAGCCCATATATTGACTTCTTAAGTTTACACACCAATTGTTCTTTACCTTCTACAGAAAAACCCTCAGGTTGATCCATATAAACATCCTCATCAAGATCTCCATTCAGAAAGGCTGTTTTCACATCCATTTGATGCAACTCCAAATCATAATGAGCTACTAATGCCATTATTATTCTTAGTGAGTCCTTTTTCGAAACAGGAGAAAATGTCTCCTTGTAATCAACACCATCTTTCTGAGTGTAACCCTTAGCAACAAGTCTAGCTTTATACCGTTCGATATTACCACTAGAGTTGTGTTTGGTTTTAAAAACCCATTTGCATCCGACTCTTTTACAGCCATGTGGTAACTCAACGAGATCCCAAACTTCATTATGTTGCATGGATTTCAGTTCTTCTTTCATGGCATTAATCCATTCCTTTGACTCTTTACTTTCTACAGCATGTGAAAACGAAACTGGATCCTTATTGATTCCAATATCATAATCTGATTCTTGCATATAAACCACATAATCATTAGAAATAGCTGACCTACGATTTCTTTGAGGTCTTCTTAATGCTACTTGTTGTGGTTCATGCATATCAGCATTATGTAAGTCATTTCCTTCAGGAAGTACTTCTTCATTTATATGTTGTTCATTATCATCATGCTGTTCTACAACAGCTGGAACAACATTTGGAGTAATAGTAGATGGAGGAACTATTCTAGGCAATGTAACATTTACCCTTGTTTCCTTTATTTCTACTATTTCTCTTCTTGTACTCCCACTGACTTCACCATTCTCAATGAATCTTGCATTACCAGTTTCTACAATTCTTGGACTATGATTAGGACAGTAAAACACATACCCTTTAGATTTCTCAGGGTAACCTAAAAAATACCCACTGATCGTTCGAGAATCTAATTTCTTTTCATGTGGATTATAAATTCTCGCTTCCGCTGGACAACCCCAAACATGCAGGTGTCTTAAGCTAGGTTTCCTGTTAGTCCATAACTCAAAAGGAGTCTTTTGAACAACTTTACTAGGAACCCTATTCAACAAATAATTAGCGGTTTTGAGAGCATACGACCACAAATTCTTAGGTAGTGTAGAATCTGACATCATACTCCTAATCATATCTATTAACGTCCTATTGCGCCTTTCTGCTACACCATTTTGTTGTGGTGTACCTGGCATTGTGTATTGCGCACATATGCCATAACTTTCGAGGAATTTTGCAAACGGACCTGGACACTGGCCTGACTCATTATATTTACCATAATATTCACCACCTCTATCAGACCTTATTATTTTCACCTTTTTATCTAATTGCCTCTCAACTTCCTTTACAAACGTCTCAAGGACATTCACAGATTGAGATTTTTCATGAAGCAAATAGACATAACCATAACGGGAAAAATCGTCAATAAAAGTGATGAAATACTTTTCTCCATTAAAGGCTGAAGTGTCCATAGGTCCGCAAATATCAGTGTGTATTATTTCAAGAAGCTGGCTGCTTCTAGTGGCTCCTTTCTTATTATGTTTGGTCTGTTTACCTTTAATACAATCCACACATAATTCTAGATCACTAAAGTCCAAATTTGACAAAATTTCATTACTTACTAATCTCATCATTCTTTCTTTGGATATATGACCTAGTCGTTTATGCCACAAGAAAGCAGAATTTTCATTCAACATGCTACGTTTACATCCAACATTATTTACTACATTCAACAAGGAATTCACATAAGTGTCATTCAGTTTCAATTTATATAATCCATCAATTAGAATACCAGAACCAACATTATCAGTATTCTTATATAAATCAAAACAACCAGATCCAATCATACATCTAAAACCAGAAATATCCAATTTACTTACGGAAATAAGGTTTCTAGATAATGAAGGTACATAAAGGGTACTGTATAAGTCTAATACATATCCACTTTCTAGAATTAGACGATAAGTCCCAATGCCTTCAATTGAAGATTTCATTCCGTTTCCCATAAAGAGAAAACGATCTTCATTTGGATTTATGGTTCGGATCGTAAGAAATCCCTGCATATTATTGGAAACATGAGTTGTAGCACCAGTATCAAGCCACCATGTATTAATAGGAACTTCAACTAAATTTGATTCAAAACATACGAAAGATAGATAATCACCTTTCTTTTCGAACCAAGTTTTCCTTTTCGGACAGTCACTTTGATAATGTCCTTTCTTTTTACAGAAATGACATTGAACATCCTTTAGTTCCTTCTTTTCCTTATCCTGCCCATTCTTAGCAGGTACCTTTTTCTTCTTGAAATGACTTGATTTTCCTTTCTTTTCTTTACCAGCTTTATTACTCACAAAACTTACTGAGTGATTCATTTGATTTTTCAAACGTCCTTCTTCCTGAACAAGTCTACTGGCCAATTCATTAACATTCCACTTATCCTTTATAGTGTTATAGTTAATCTGAAAAGGTCCATATTCAGAAGGTAGCGAGTTCAGGATGAACTGGACAAGAAAAGAATCCTCTACTGTAAGTCCCAGGGAGTTTAACCTTGCTGCAAGATTAGTCATCTCTATAATGTGCTCTTGCATAGTTCGCGACCCATCAAACTTCATGGTCGTGAGTTCTGCCATAAGAGTACCAGCGAGTGACTTATCAGCTGAACGAAAATGCTCTTCCACAGACTGCATATATTCCTTAGCACTTTCTCTTTGTGGAATTGTTGACTTTATGTTGTTAGCAACAGTCATCTTAATAAACATAAGGCTCAATCTGTTACTGCGTTCCCATGCTTTATGGTGTGATTTTTCTGCCTCAGTACTATCTTTTGTAAGGGCAGCAGGTTTATCCTCAAGGAGTGCCAAGTCAAGATCCTGAACACCTAAATGGAAATTGACTTGTTCTCTCCATTCAGAAAAATTAACACCAGTGAACAATGTAACAGATGAAGCATGTGTATTCATGGGAACTCCTGCAAATTAAAAATGAAATAGCTATAAGCTCATAACTAACGCGATTCAGATGTAGACATAATAGTATAATATAGCACTCCTTTGGGTAGATACTATCCTATACTTAACATAATTAAATACCAAAACATAAGTAGGTAACAAATATGTTCAATTAAATAGAACTGACATCTTTGGATGATCAATATTTATTTAATCAAAATATCTATTAAACCTCATCATGTCAACTAGATATAGAACAAGACTTTCCTTTGGGTAAGTTCTCAGGTTCTATCATTAGTGACGCCAGTTTTAATTGGTATTATTATAACTGGCAATTTCTATCAATAATTATTATGTCACTTATGCACTAAATGATTATTCTGATTTTGACCACTTTGGTGATTAACAAATCATAAATCTCATGTGCATAAATGATTTATAACACATACTTTATGCAAAACAATCAGTCACAGAACAATTACTTTTATGCCCAAATTTCAAACGTCAATCGAAACTGTAACTTTCCTACAGGAGTTCTACTCAACTCTGTACTAAAAATGATTGCTTTGTTAGTCTTCTTACAGTGCACAAATTCGACTATCTACCAGGATTCAATAACTTATATTCACCGCATTTTAATACATTCATTCCAACATACACAGCGAACACACAATGATATGGTGAATAAATAAATTGTGAGATTCATATATGCAGGAATTCTATATCACAGGGATCCCAAATTTTATTAAGCCTTATGGATCCATCATTATATGGCATCTCTAGGTGACCTGGACGGGCCTGTTCATCATTCAATGGTTGCCCTTTTTGTGAAGCATGCGTAGGAAAGAAGAACAACGAAAGGATGCAAACAGGGGTCAATAGGCGCATAGTCAAAGGACTCAGGAATATTGGCAACACTTGCTTCTTCAACTCCGTTATGCAGAATTTGCTTGCGGTGGATTTGTTTCGTGATCATTTCATGAAACCCCCACAATTTCCCGAAGGCTCAATCACATGAGTAAAGCACAGAACAGATCAATTGCAATCATAGGAAATATTCAGTTATTGATTGGTGGCTCTGATACCAAATGTAAAAAATCCAATTAACAGCCCAAAGATCATCAATACCGAATATTTCACAAACAGAACTTAATATGATCTATTGTTTAAGATGACATACCTTGATTAACAGCGGAAGATGTAATGGCTGCCATCTTCTTTCTTCTGACTCCTGACGGTTACTCTTCTTCTCAGAATTCGGTTTCTCTTTCTAGCCCTGTTTCGTTATGCGCTTCTTGATGGAGAAGAATGCGACTCTTAGGAGGGAGAGAGAGGACCCAATCCTTTATATATCATTTAACTCTAATCTGGTACGTCCATCATATACCAATTCAACGCTTAAGATTAATCACAGATCTAATGCTTTAATTATAGAATGATCTATCGGGTCACATTAAGATTAGAAACTGCAGAACGTTAAAAGTAGAAACAGCATTTGCAGTTTAAGATTAGAAACAGCCATTTGCTGTTTCTAATAGCAGATTTCTAACATATTCACGAATTGTGACGGTTCCCTTGGGATGGGTAGGAGGCACCTTGGGATTGATAACAACGCCCTTCATTTCTCTCTATGCAAACAACCTCCTTGCGCATCATCTCCACTGAACTGGAGGCATCTAATATACTCGATACAGAGAGCTCGCTGGTGAAATTGATCGTAAATTTACACATAGCCATCCCATTTAATACAGCTTCACGTTACTTTCATCAAATCAACATCTTCATACGCACACAATCCCTCATTCCATTCATATTGTGAATTTTCTCGCGGAGAAAAATATATCAATATTCTGGCTGAACAAGCTTTGAAGGTGAATCACAATTGTGTGTTTTGTACACAATTGGATAGTGACAGTGCCGGATCGAGGGACATATGTGACAATGAGCGCATTTGTGACATTGAATTGTATCGAAAGTACAAGCACAGCACGATAGACGAATGGCTTGATATCACCGTTGTCCTTCCGCTCGAAACAAAGGTGGCATCATTCATATGAGGGCTCTCTACTTAAAGTGTTTTTGAATTCAGTCGTCTTATTGTTTGCCATTCCATAATCTTTCGTATATCATAAATTGAAATTCAAAGTATGCCCATTGAACTAACCAACTAGGGTGAGTCTGGATTGGAACAATGAATAATAGATGTTTTTTTCCATAGAGAAAAAAACAGCTACATTTTTAAAAAAGCAGTGAATTAGCTAATTTACATAGATAAACAACAATAAATAAAAACAAAGCGCAAAATATAGGACCCTCAGAACACTGAAAAACAGTTCAACATACTATATATTACAGTCATATAAGAAAAGGAAAAAGAAACAAGTATCTCAGACTCCCTAGTTAGGAAAAACCCAACTTGGTTCACAGAATCATCAATCAACAACTTATATTGAACATATCAATGAAACAAAGAATATCCTTGCTAGAGCAATGTTTTGCTAGAGAATTCGGCTGAAGGAAAATGTGTGACAAGGATATTCTCTTGAAAGACATCTTCAGATGGCGAATACGTAACATCGAACTGTGAAATTGAGGAGGAGAAAAGAAAAAGCGCTTTTATTCTAATTGTCATCAATTGGGAGTCCCCATAAATGTCGACTTCCTCAACAAAAAAACATAAGGAAAAGCACCCCCACAATGTTAACAATTCTGCCTTGCAATTAGAACCAACCGCGTTGAACCAAAAGAAACGATAGAAAAGCACTCAATGTAAGACCATGAAAACTTCATAGCCACACTGACCATCCTGTAAAGTGTTAGGACTCTGGACACCACATATCTCCACAATGGTATGATATTGTCCACTTTGGGCCTAAGCCCTCATGGATTTGCTTTTGGACTTACCCAAAAGGCCTCATACCAATGGAGATATTTGTCCATCCTTGTATACCCATGATCCTCCCCACTTCTAGTCAATGTGGGACTTTGCTCGTATACCCAACAATCCTCCCCTCGAACAAAGGACCATCGAGCCTCCCCTCAAACGATTATCCATCCGTTCACTCTCTACCAACCAGGATTCTCCGCTCCAATGCGTTGGAAGCACACGCCTTACATGGAAGCACCACCTGCCTCGAGAGCTTGCTCTATCCCAGGTCAACTCCTCTTCACCGTGTTGGGGGCCAGGACACGTCCATGAAGAATCCGGAGCACACCGCCTGTCTAACCGAGCTCATCCACGGATCCCATCGTGATATTACCAGGGCCCATCACCTTCGTTCAACATTCGGAGGATTCATCCACTTGGCTAACTTCGGGGCATGGCTCTGATACCAATTGTTAGGACTCTGGACACCACATATCTCCACAATGGTATGATATTGTCCACTTTGAGCCTAAGCCCTCATGGATTTGCTTTTGGACTTACCCAAAAGGCCTCATACCAATGGAGATATTTGTCCATCCTTGTATACCCATGATCCTCCCCACTTCTAGTCAATGTGGGACTTTGGTCGTATACCCAACATAAAGCTCCATTGAGAAAGGCAATAGGGGAAGACATTCCAATCTCACACCTAATATAGATTCTCGAAGTTGTCTGGGGGAGCCAGGGGCTCATTTCTTAAAATGGCCTGAATTCGAATCCAGGCAAGACTCATATCCCAAACTGATTCTTGTAAAATACAAGCAATTATATTCCTCCAAATTCCGCGGAGGATATACAGGGGAGGCAAACCATACTCCTGCTGCTGCTGGAACCAGAGAGATAGACCATGAATAACCGGGGTTTTGACCACTGATGAACTCATGTTAAAGTAAAGACAGACCTCCTTCGAGACCTCAAATAATAAAGGTTTATTCACACTAACAGTCAGTAGATTTTAATTTTTATTCACACAGCTCTTTTTAATTTGTATTCACACAGGTCTTAGTATTTTTATTTTTTTATATTGATTAGCCGTATACTCTCTAGTGCAACTAGCATAATTTTGTAATGCATATACCATCGATTCAAGTATAAATTCCCTTGAGGCATAGTGCGCCAACATACATAGTGCGTCTGCATGATATTGGACTCCAAAAATTACTAAAAGGAAGTGGACTATGACAAGTTTAGTTCATGTGAAGTTTCCTTTTATGCGATTCATTATATGGTTGTATTATTTTATATGGTTGCATTAGTTGGATTGTATTATAATGCAGAGGTTAGATGAATAGAAGTCAATTTCGACCGTTTTGAAGTACAAACCTTTAAAAATAGTGTTGACAAACAGTTAATTCAATACAGGAATTTCCTTAAGCTTTCAATTAGAATAAAAATTGTTGTCTCGGCCTATTTTGAGATTAACTTATAGAAATGCTAATGATGTATTTGTAATTTTGTTTAAATGTCGTTAATACTATTATGTATTGACTTATAATAATTTAATTAGAACTTAATTAAAATTAAAGTAAAATTGTTATTTCTATTTTGAGGACATATGGTAGAAAATTCCAACAAACCGTTGATTGTTTTGGTGTAATTTTTTTAGTTCAAAAATACGTTAGTTTTTATTTATATTTATTTTTTGGTTAAGAATGGTAATTTGACAAGTTAAGAGAAGATAACAATTAAAATTTAATATTAATTTTAAGGTTTATAGTATTATTTGTAGAGATTATAATATTGATTTTAAAATTTATAATCCTAAAATTTATAATATTAATTTTATGGTTCAATATTAATCATGTGGTTTATAACATTAATTTTAAGATTTTTAATTTAAAGATTTATAATACTAATCCTTAAGTTAATTTATATATTAATCAAAACATTAATATATAAGTATTTTAATTAAACTATTAATTTATTAATAATTAATTTATCGATGTAATACTACTCGCTTCATACATAATTAATATACTAATTTTAATATTATACATTATTAATATTTAATTATGAAATTATCTATATATGTATAATATCGGTAACTCGTTAATACAAAATTAATAAAATTATTAAATTTTTTAAATAGCATTAATAAAAATTTAGTATAACATTAAAAACACACACACGGTTATATATTGTATTAAAACATTTTGGTTTGAAGGTCATAATCTTATACATCATATGGAAAAATTTCTATTATTATTATCTAATTTTAAGGTCACTGCTAAGGCATACACCAAATTGGTGTATGAGACCCCCTTGTTTTTGAGACAAAGAACCCACCTATGCACAATGATTTGAGTGCTAAGTCTACCAATGCATACATATCCAAGGCCCCTTTGATTTTGAACCTGTGACCTCTTAGGAGGAAACACATGCTCTTATCCATTAGGCCCACTCAAATGTAAAATTGGCACAACTAATGCCTAGGCCACTATTATCTATTCTAAACTTATGTTCTCCTTAAATTCACCAAAATACTCCTAAAAACATGAAATATTTTACATAACATAGGAAAACAAATTAACCACAATGCAAAGAACTACATATCCTCCATGTTCGAGGAAACCTGAGCACCCTAATCTTAGGAGCTTGAGTTGGAGAGAGATTGTCTTATCTATTAGGAGAACCAAGGATATTGTCCTTAAGAGACTCAAAACTCTCATGTGGCTCCAAATTGTCCTCAACATCTCTAGGAAAAACCTCCTCATCATCGAATCCCTCTACTTGCACCAAGTTTCCCGCTCAAAAACTTAAAACTTCATTAGCAAGGTGAAAAGAGTCCATTTTAACCTCGAGGATGTGCATTCTTTGCGTTAGAATCTCACACTAGGCCTGAGATTCTAACAAAATCATCTCTCGGTGCTGAGAAATCGATTCACTTAAAATTTCTGGGGCTCCCGCCAACCGAACAAGCAAATTACCAAGCTCTTCCGTTTCATTTACAATGTAACACTTAATATTATCGAACATATGTAAAACCTGATGCCAAACTTGACACAGGATGGTGCCTATCTCAGATTCTAGTTTTTCATATATAAGTTGGTGCTTTACATATGCCAATGAGAAAAGCTTACCTGATGTGAAGTCTCAACAATAATATTTATTACCACCTCAGTTTGCGGGTACCCATCTACTAGCGAATTTGGGAGCCATTATGGTAAGATTTCTCTCTGTGACTAAATCCAAAAATACTAGCGAATTCACACATGCAAACTCCATTACGGTTGCAAGATCGAATGTTTCCCACATTCGAACCGATTTATTACCCGAATCAATTCGAATCGATCTATCATGTGCCTCACACCTTGTGACGATCACTTCCTAGGTGTCCATTAACGCGCACTCTTCCATGACATATCGTAGTCGCAACCTGCAGGAAAAATTAATATTTTCTCATTACAATGCATGTCTAGATCATATGAAGATATCGTAGTCGCAACCTGAAGGAGAAATTAATATTTTCTCATTACAATGCATGTCTAGATCATATGAAGATATCTAACTCGTGATAGTGGATTTGACATTTATAATTGCCATAAGCATAAATTTAAATTTGATGTTCATGTTATTGCTTTAAGATGTGATCTTTCTTCAATCTTTAGAACTCTTTATTCTAGTTGTACTCTAGTTGTACTCCTTGATTGACGAATGAGTCAACCATCTTATTGCAATTTCTTTAATATGGTGAAGCTCAATCAAATCAATCTTTGTTTAATAATAATTTGATTGGTTGAAGAATAGAAATGGAAGATGACTCTTCTATATATTTAATCTTGTTGACCTCTTGAATTAATATCATGGAATCACTAAACACCATTACACGACTAAGTCCTTTAGAGAAGGCTAACTCCAATCCTTGCCACAGAGCTAAATATTTTGTCTACTTGTTTGTAGATATCTCAAGGCCCTAGGCACATTAAGTCTCCCTTTTTTCATCGAGGTGAAAGCTAACACCTCCTTCTCCTAACTCCTTGGACATATTAATGATATATTAATCTACACATTTATAAAGTTTTAACTATAAATTAATCTATACATTAACACATGTTACCTATGGATTACTATTATTCACATAGCCAACTATTGTCATCATCGACATCATAGTCAACGATAGTCAATTTGACTAGCATGGTGAACCATAATTACCTCAAGAATCATGGTTTATCTATAAGTGACCTATAGTGAACCATAGTGGATGGTCCTGGTTCACCATGGAGGCTTATAATGAATGGCTAGGATGATCAATATTGATCCTGGGGTTTATTATATTAATCATAGCGTACATAATCCAAAAGCTTAATATATTAAACTTAGTGTTTATAATCTTAGGGTTTATTATATTGAGTTTTATAATGTTAGGATTTTGTATTAGGCTTTAATATTGTGGCATTAGAATGGTACACAAATCTATTCAATGCAACATTACGACAAATATTGTCTTAATGTGATAATCAATCTCACAAGCATTATCGCAATGTTACATTACATTGTAATTTATTAAATGTTGTACTGTGACGCCACAAAATTCGGGTTTAGTATTAGGGTTTATGATATTTCTCTTATAATATTAGGGTTTAATAATGGGTTTATAGTTTATAATGGTGAGGTTTAATATTTGGGTATATAATATTAATCTTAGGGTTTATTATATTGGGTTTTATAATGTTAGGGTTTTATATTAGAATTTAATATTGTGACGTTGGAATGGTACAAAAGTCTACCCAACATTGCATTGTGACAAATATTTCCTCAATATAACTATCAACTTGATAATCATTGTCGTAATGTTACATTGCATAGAAATTTATTCAACATTGCATTGTTACATTATAAAAGGGGTTTAATACTAGGTTTATAATATTAGGGATTTTTAATATTGAGTTTATAATATTAAGGTTTAATATTGGATTAATAAGTTATAATATTATTGTTTATTATTAGGATATATAATATTAATCTTAAGGTTTATAATATTAATCCTAGGATTGAATATTAATATGAGGGTTTATAATTTTAAAAAATTTGACAATCATTGTCACAATGTTTCTAATCCCTTGGGTTTATAATATTAGTCTTAGAGTTTATATTCCTAGGGCTTATTAGTAATCCCAAGGTTTAATATTAATCCACTAGATTTATAATATTAGTTTCTTGGGATTATCAATTTCTTAGGTTTATAATATTAATAATCCCTTCTGTTTATTAATCCATTGTGTTTATAACATTATTATGAATGGTTTATAATATTTATCACTCAAGTTTATAATATTTATCCCTTGGGCTTTCAATATTCATCCATTGGATTTTTAATATTAAGCTCTTGGGTTTTTAATATTAGGGTTTAATATTGGATTTATAATTTATAATAATGGGGTTTAATATTAGGGTTTATAATATTAATTTTAGGTTTTACTATAATATGTTTTATAATGTTAGGGATTTATATTAGGGTTTAATATTGTGACATTGTAATGTTACAAAAAATATATCCAGTGTCGCATTGTGCCAAACATTGTCCTAATTCGACAATCATTCTAACAATCATTGTCGCATGTCACATTACATTGCAATTTATTCGATGTGAGATTATTACATAAAAAAAAAATTGGTTTAATATTAGGTTCATAATATTAAGGATTTATAATATTAATATTAACATTTATACTCCTAGGGTTTAATATTAATCCTAAGGTTTATAATATTAATCTCTTGGTTTCTTAATCCACTAGGTTTATTGTTATTCAATGAGGTTTATAATATATATCCATTAGGTTTACTAATCCCTCGTATTTACAATACTAAAAGTCCATTGGGTTTAAAATATTAATCCACCAAGATTTTAATATTAATCCCTTAGGTTTATAATATAAGTGCTTAATCATTGTTTTATAATTTATAATTGTGGGGTTTAATATTAGGGCTTATAATATTAATCTTATGGTTTATTATATTGGGTTTCATAATGTTAGAGATTTTATTAGGGTTTGATACTGTGATGTTTGAATGGTATAAAAATTTATCTAACATCAAATTGTGAAAAATATTTTTTGAGTACGACAATCAATCTAACAATCAATGTCACAATATTACATTACATTGCAATTTATTTAACTCATCATTGTTACATTAAAAAATTAGCGTTTAGTAAGAGTTTTATAATATTAAGGATTTTTAATACAAGGTTTGTAATATTAAGGTTTAATATTGGGTTTATAATTTATAATATTAGGGTTTATAACAATAACCTTAGGGTTTATAATATATTTTTTGATCAAGTAAGAGTGGAAGCTTCCATTAGTTAAGAGAAAATACATATTATACAACAGCAACGCCAGCTCTGTGAAACACTCAACAAACAGTTGGGTTGACTCACCAAAACTACATCAGGACTGTTTTCAAAACAATCTGGCCACTAGAGAGTACGCAGAATCTGCCCTGTCTATCTAACCATCCTCAGAGTGACGCTCTAGATAACCAGCGCACACGAACCTTAAGCTCATGATGTCAAAAGTCTCGCTCATCAACGAACCTATAAGCTCTTGATGTCAAAAACTCACTCATGAACGAACCGTTAAGCTCTTGATGTCGAGGGCCCATATAACCAAAGGCCTACAATGCATTCTCCTTTGTCTTAAACACATACCTTAACCTTTGTTCGTCTTTACAACTTGAAAACCATGTGATCCTACCTTCGGAGATCCGAGGGTCAATAGTTAATTTCGGGCCATCAACTTGCCCACTCTTTAAATTATCTTACGTACCCGAGGAGAAAGTAAAATGTCACTCTATATATTTTTCGGGTCCACTTGGGGATTAATCTTCAATTAGATTTTCACCCTGAACACCATCCGATCCTACCCTCTGAGATCTGATGGTCAATAACTTATTTTGGGCCATCAACTTGCCCACTCGATACTTTAACTTACGGACCCGATGAGA
Organism: Pinus tabuliformis; assembly: GCA_031772625.1. NCBI lineage: Eukaryota > Viridiplantae > Streptophyta > Pinopsida > Pinales > Pinaceae > Pinus > Pinus tabuliformis. The sequence continues at coordinate 434,080,875 of CM062813.1, read as the reverse complement.
AATAAAACCACCGCTCTATAATTTTTTTGGGTCCACTTGAGGATTAACAATCTGTCATCTTTTCACCCCAAACACTGTGCGACCCCACCCTTGGGGATCTGACAATCCAGAGCTAATTTCGGGTCCATAACTTTCCCACGCAGTAATTTATCTTTCGGACCCGATGAGTATCATGAATCACCACACTAATGTTTTTTGGGTCCGTTTGAAGATTTAACCTCCGTGTGGTTTTCCGGATAAAATCCATAGAATGGTGGAGTTCAAGGCAATATATGGTTGGCTGCCTGTCAACCAGCCTGCCGTTTACCCCTTGCGCTTCGTCCATTTTATATACTTTGAGAAGATTCCTTGTCTATGATCACTTGTCTATGACAATCCTCGCGCAATTTCCCTGAGGGTGTCAATGACCAAGTATATCTTGTATTACTTCTTGAATAGAGCACTCCTTCATTCGCCAAGCGATCCACTAATTTGTTGGTTGTTATACGTACATGAAAAAATTGGAGTGTTCTCAAGGCTCTCAAGTGGGATTGTATACGTTGATAGACCTACAATAACCGCTAGTGTTTTGACACTTTTTCTGGTACTGTACCATTGCATATCTTCTTGACCGAATTAATTATCAATTCAGAGTCTGCTTCTACAATAGCATTGTGTAAATATGACTTAATCAAGATTTCTAGGCATTGCTCTAAGGCCATGAGTTGCCGTATTATTAGTAGCATACCCCAAATGACTATGAAAGATGACTTGTATGTATCCCTTATCATATCTTATGACTCCACCATAACCAGCCACTCCAAGGTTTCCTTTAGAGGCTCCATGTATATTAAATTTCAGAAAACCATGTGGAGGAGGTTGCTAGAATTCCTTACTCGTTGTTGTATAGCTTGCGATCTTACTTATGCCCTAGGGGATCGGCAACTGGAGACCCAATTGCAAAAGTATGTGTGCATCCTGGTTTAGAGGAGGGCTTTCGGGGGCTTTCTTTGGACAGGTACTTATAGTTTCTTTGAGTTGTCTTATAATCTGAGCTATGATGCTATGTGTTGAGCCAATTTTGTTCTTGAAAACCCTATTATTGCGTTCTTACCAGACATCCCAGATCAAAACACTTGAAATTAGAGTCCAGGATTTGTTGACTGTTTCATTTTCTGAGAAATCTTTCTGCCAATTCTTTAAAATGCCAATAATGCTAGATGCGTCCCTATCAGTCTTCCTGAAGATTGAGGCTACCCAATTCCACAAGGTAGAGGTGAATGGGCAGAGGTTGAGTAGGTGATCCGTCGTTTCTTCTTGTATACCACACAACTAACATTTAGATGGACCAACTAAACCTCTTTTCTGAAGATTTTCCCAGGTGAGAATCTTTTCATACTGCATCAACCACATGAACAACTTGATTTTCATCTAGTGCGAGTTCTGTCATAGGTCCTTCCATATCTTATCACGGTTTGGAAAGTCAATCCCAATGGCAATTATTTTGGATTCTTTGAGGTTGAAGTTGCCTTCACTGTTTCTTCCCCATCTTAGTTGGTCAGACAATGTAGATGTTAAAATCTTTCTTTGTTCCAAGATGGTTGCAAGAGCTTATTCTTGGGCCTTCAATGTAGTCTCTTCACTGTATGTCAGGTTCTTCCATGTTCTCCATTTAACCTTGTATCTTCTTTGATCCCATAAATCACTTGCCTTGGGTAAACCTTTATTGTTAGTGTCATTCTTAAGATTAGCTAATTCTTCTCTACACAGGTTAGGTTCATACTGCCAGTTATCCTCCCAAAACCATGCTAGGTTTCCATCTCTGATCTCCTAGAAACAATGCTTCTGAACTATGATCTATTCTCCCAAGCACTGTTCCAAATGTGGGAGCCCTAGATGTGCCCAGACATGCGAATATGATCACTTTCTTGCCAATTATTTGCATACTTATGTTTCCAGAGCTTGGCCCATGGGGTTGTTGACTCCTTTAGCCATCTCCACCAAAGTTTTCCACCAAGACTTTGCTAAGGGTTTCAGGGTCATGAAGTCCCAAAACCCCATGGTGCTTAGGTTTACAGAGCTTATCCCAAGCTACCAAAGCCCATTTCCTTTTCTCTTCCCCTTTTCCCCAAAGAAAATCTCTTTGAGTATTCTTGATGAGTTTCCAAAGTCCTTTAGGGGCAAGAAGAGCTGAAAACATGAAGGTGGGAATAGTTTGCAGGGCAGTGTTTGTAAGCACTAGTCGTCCTACTAAATTCAAAGACCTGCTTGTCCATTTCCTAATTTCACCCTGCAACCTATTAGTCATTTGGCTCCCAAACTTCCTTGCTAATAGGTTTATCAGTGAGAGGTATTCCTAGATATTTGGATGGTAAATTATCTCTTTGAAAGCTGAGAATTCTGGAGAGGTTTCTCTAAATAGCAATGCCTGTATTAAAAAAGAAAATTTTTTATTTGGTGAGGCTCACCTCTATAATAGCGGCCATAGCAAAGTCATTCAGGATTTGTTTGAATGATTTAGCTTCCTTGACCGTGGGTGTACCCTGTAGCATAGTGTCATCCACAAATTGTTGATGAGTCCAAGCATCCCCGTTTGGGGTGAGTTTGAGACCCTGAATTCTTCCTTCTATATGGACGGGTTTAATCACTCTGCCTAATCCTTCCATCATGAGAATAAATAGGAAGGGGAGAGTGGATCTCCTTGTCAGAGGCCTCTCGAAGGCCTAAATGTTTTGGATGGATAGCCATTAAGCACGATTGAAAAATTAGCTGTGGTAACAAGGGCCATTACCCATCTTATCCAGTTGTGGTCGAAGCTGTATGCTATTAGTACTTCCCTGATGTATGACCAGTTTAGCTTGTCATAAGCTTTCACTAGGTCAAGCTATATGATCATACCTGCTTGCTTATTGCTCTTAAGAGAATGAACCACCTCGTGAGCTTGAATGATGTTGTTTAGAATTTTCCTTCCCTCCACATATCTAGTTTTCCCCTCAGACACAGGCGTTGGAAGTAGGGGCTTGAGTCTATTTGCAATTACTTTGGAAATAATTTTGTACACCACCACGCATAAAGCTATGGGTTTGAATCTGTTTGGTGTCATAGATTTTCCTCCTTTGGAATCAAAGCTATGAAAGAAGCATTGAGTACCCTCAAAATGGTTTTGGATCTTCTCGAGTCCTCCAAAACTTCAAGGATATATTGTTTGAGTATTTCCCAGCATGCTTTGAAGAAGTCAACATTGAACCCATCCGATCCTGGAGCTTTCCCATTTTCATTTCTTTGATGAATTGATTAACTTCCTCTTCAGTCACTCACCTTTTAAGATTGTAATTTTCTTCCCTGGTTACAAGCTTTGGAATTTACTTTTTGAAGTTGTTGATAAATTTTGATCTGTCTACGAGAGGCTCCTCTGCTATGCTTTGGAAATGTTGTACAAGAGCACATTCCATTTCTTTGTGGGTGCTGAGCTCTTTCCCTTTAGTGTCTCTAAGTTTTGAAATCCTATTATGTGACCTGTGATCCATGGTTGACTTGTGAAAAAACTTTATGTTTCTCTCCACTTCTTTAAGCCATTTCACTCTCAATTTTTGTCTCTAGAAGATCTCCTCTTGCTGGCATCTGTCTTCCCATTCCAATTGAAGAGAGTCAACTCTTATTTTCCTTTCCTCGGTAAAGCCACCTATGATAAGGATCTGATTGATTCCTTGTAGTTTTTGTTCAACCTCTTTTAGCTTTGAAAATATTGCCAAACTCCTTCTTGTTCCATTCTTTAAGCCTGAGTTTGATGTGTTTCAGTCTCTGTTGTAGAAGGAACATATTAGTGCCTTGAACGGGAAATTCTTCCACCAACCATTTACCAATATTACTGATGAAATCAAGGTGGGTGAACTAGAAATTTTCAAACCTGAAAGGTTTGTTCGTTGGAGTGCCTATAAAAGAAGCTTCAAGTTGGATAGGCTAGTGATTTGAGCCTCCAAAAGGAAGGATTAATGCAGTCATGTCAGGGCTAGTGAGAAGGAGGTCCTCTAAGATTATAGATCTGTCTAGTTTAGAGGCAACTTGAGAAGCCCCTCCCGACTTATCATTCCAGGTGAAGGTACCATTTATTTTCTCCGTGTCCACTAGCCTCATGTTGTTTAGGAAGTTCTGGAAGGCAATGGAGTCTCTACCTAGTGTTCTGGTCTCTCCTTTTTTTTACCATGTTAAAATCCCCTCCCAAAATCCAGGGCATAATAGAATGTCTCTCTCTCAGCTCCTCCAGTGAGGTGATAAGCCTGAGTTTGTCTTCAAGTTTTTGAGGACCATAGATATTTGTGATCATATATATTTCCTTATCACCCAAAGGTTGGATCACCTTTGAAAGGTAGTTCCTGGAGGCTTCAGCATCCAGGATTCCAAGTTTCTGGGGATTCCACAGTGTGAGAATCCTTCATTTCATGTTGTCTACTTTAACTTCTAGATACTCATACTTCATGAGCCATTTAATGTGTATCTTTCTAATTTTATCTACTGAACATTTTGTTTCATGGATAAACACCATATCTGGTTTTTCTTCTTTTATTCTATTGCTAAGATTTCTTTGTTTCCTTTTACTTCCTAGACCCCTAATGTTCCAGGTCGTGAGCTTCATTATGAAAGATTTGTAAATGAGTAACTAGTAAGAAATTTCATCTTACCTAAGTTAATCATGAGTTTCCCACACTCTGTCAGCAGCTCATTCTATCTTGTCCTTCCTCTTTTCCTGCTTGGGTTCTTGGAAGATTGTCCTGATGTCACCTCCATCATTTTAACCCCTATATTCTCCTAGATGTTGTGATTTCTTTTGACTCTAGAACCATTTTCTTGAGATATCCAAAGGAAGAGCTATTGTACTCTGTCAAACTCCTCTTGTGGTAGAGAATCAACCCCTTTGGTGGTTCCCTGCTCCACGAACTTTTCTAGATCGAGATTCTCCCTCTCAAGAATATTCTGTAGTTCGTGGTCCTTTGTTCCAACTTCACTTGGCATCATCTAATGGTCCCTGCCAAGTTCCATGATTCTTGGCAGATCTTCCTTCAGTTTGTTGTTGTCAAGTACATTCTCCATGCTAGCATCTTTTTCCTTCTCTGCAGGATTATCCTCCGATGCTTGGTTCATCACATTGTTCCCACCTTCTTCTTCTAAAATCTTGAAACTGTTATGACTTGGGTGTTTATCCTCGCTAGCTTTCCTTTGGTACTATTTTCCTCCTTTCCCTTTGCCTCTCATCTTGGTAAAGCCTTCAGGGTCTTTGCTTGTGCTGGTTTTCATATTGTCCTCTAGTTTGTTTAAAGGGAAATCTATGATGAGGTGCCTGTGTTCATGACATTTACAACATCTGAATGGGACATGTTCATAGTCCACCGCCTGCACCCATTCTTCATGATATACTTCTAGAATGATTTCATTTGGAAGTTCTCCCGATAGGTCCATTTCTACACATATGCGGGAAAAGGAGGTGTATTTTCCTCACAGAGTCGCCTATGATATTTTTAAAAAATGACCTAATTTATTGCCTATGGTTTTTAAGGATTCAGGCATCTAGTAATTTAAAGGTAGGGAGTAGAGTCTTATCCATATCAATACTGATGTGAATTTTTCTCGTTTCGTGACAAAATTCATCCCCCATGGTCGCATGTAGAGGCCAACCGCAGCATACATGTATGGTCCTCCTTCGAAAACTCTTTCTTTGTCCTCTAAGTTTGTGAACACCACTGTGAAGAAACCCTTGGACCTAATGTGGAGGGTTATTTCCCCCTTAGGTTTCCAGTGGTTTCTTATCCAAACGTGCAAAGCATTCTCTGTTAGCAATATCCCCATAAATTCACATATAACTGCGTATGCTACCATGTGATCATTGTGCTCCTGTAGTGTTGGATTATTTAAAACAACCTGGGGTTTAATGGTTGACCTGGGTTTGCAGAGTCCTATCACACTCCTATGCTCAGCTTTCTAACTGCTGCCTCATGTTCTCTTCTCTCCTCTGACTTCCTCATGATTCTCTTCCTGCTCATGAGAACTGATGTTTTCTGGCTTTTCTGTGCTGATCCTCTCTGTTTCTGCCTCAATTGGTCTTTTGAAGCAATTCAAACCCACTTCCTTGCTTCTGTTTGCAACTTCATGGCTGTAGGAGGGAGTGGAACTCCCCCCTCCTTGTCCCTCCATGGCTACTAGAAATAATCCCCTGTTGGTCCAAACCCTCATTCTACTCTCTCCCCCACAACACCGTCTATTCTATTTTAAGTCTATAATATTAATCTATGGTAGTTGAATATTAATTCTGGGGCATATAATAATAATCAATATGACAATTATTCTCACAATGTTACTAATCCCTTCCATTTATAATATTAATCTTAGGGTTTAATATTAATCATAGGGTTTAATATTTAATACTTTGGGTTTATTAATCTCTTAGGATTATAATATTAAGAGTCCATTGTGTTTATGATATTAATCCCTTGGGTTTGTAATATTAATCTCTTAGGTTTCTAATATAAATAATTTTTTTGTAAGTTCTACGATGGTGATACTACATTATGGTCATGTCCAAGAATAACATCCGGAAAAGGGGGAATTGAACCAATGACTTAACATCTGGGAGTGCCTTAACAGTGCACCCGATCACCATATATCCAAGACGTTGTGGACCCTTGGGTTTTTAATATTAATCTCTTGGGTTTATATTATTAATCCCTTGGATTTATAATATTAATCGTACAGTATAATATTGTTCCCTTCGGTTTATTAATACCTTAAGTTTATAATATTATTAATCTCTTAGGTTTATAATATTAATCGCTAATATGTATAATAATATATTGGTTTTTATAATCATAGGGTTTATAATATTAATCGTAGGTTTGATATATTAATCTTAAAGTTTATAATATTAATGGTAGGCTTTAGTATTAATCCCTTATGTTTATAATATTATAGTTTAATATTAATCATAGAGTTTAATCTTAATCCCTTATGCTTATAATATTAATAATATCTTGGGTTCATAATATCAATCCCTTGAGTTTATTATCCATATGATCTTAATATTAAACCCTTGAGTTTATAATAAAATCATTTAAATTTATTATATTATTTATAATGTCCATAATATTATTATAATATACTAATAATAACTTTTTATATTATAATTATTATTATTATTATTATATATTTATTAATATAAATATTAATATTGATATTAAATCCATACGAACAATCACATTTACTATTGTATGTGATTGATATATGCCTGTCAATGTATATAAACCACATTTATTATTGTAATTGTACTTGTATATAATTAAATAGAATTTCGTAAATCTAAATTATTTTTCATTATCTCTCACTTACAATGAGGTATAACATTATTATAAGGGTTGATTTATGATTTATTAGGACTTACTTTTATCTCTAGTAAAATTAAGCTTGTATTCTTTGCACATGGGACAAAATTCGGTAGCTTTTTTTAAACAAAATATTATCATGATTTTATTTTTATATTTTTATTTTTCATAAATAAATAATTTATGCAAAAATTGTATTATAAATAATAATTTTATAAGTTTAGTGCTACTAACACAACCAATTCAGTATCGGCCTATTTTGTAGAGTTGACCAAATCTTATTGAGTGGTTGTGACTTAGGGCTAGTATGACCCACGTGTGATGACCCCGGAGAATGTAAATATTGGAATTTTACTATGGTAAAAGGCAGAATTGGAAGACTGTTTTTTCTTTTAAACTTTAATCATACTGTTTAATTATTGTGAATTAAAATATATATTAAAAAGAAATATATACTTCTTGAAATGCTGGCAACTTCTGAAAGGAAGATTGGAAGAGGGAATTGGTTGTGAAAACTGCATAAAACTACCTTCCCTAACTGGAAAGGCCTCCAGGGAAAAGGGAAGGGAGAGACAAAAATTCTATGCTGTAAGGACAGACAGAAAAGAAAGAGGAAAAATTGGTTAAGTCTGGTAAGGACCAGATAACCAGGCACAAGTTGCATGTATCTTGTTGAGGGCTTTGGGCCTGCAAGATAGCTCGGGGGGAGATTCCAGTCTTGGCGGCGGATCTCATGGTTGGGTGGTCAAGAGAAACAAAGGATACAGGTGAACCTCTGTAACGCATCTACAACCCAGGCAAACCAGGTAAGTAGGAATTTCTGGAGAAATTATCTTAATGGTTAATATACATCCATGATGTTAGTGTTAACTGAAAGTTACAGTAGTCTAAGTACAGTAGAAAAGCTGTGAAATTATTTAAAAACTCACATTTCTTTTATCCTTATTATACATGCTGTAATGTTAGCTGTTCAAAACAAATACTACAGTAATTCTGCTATTGTTATTGGTTCTTCAAAACACAAAAACAGAGTTCAAATATCCCTGTATAGAACACTGAGGAATTACTTTACATATATAAGGAAATAAATAAGTTTTTGTTGACCATGAGTCTGTTTATCTTAGCAGAGAGTAAAATACCGGGTCCCGAGCCAGGGATTACTAGAACTATGGTAGGAAAAACTCTCTGGAACTAATAATCTCAACGGTTGTAGTGTGAATGTTCATTAAAGAAATTCAGAAGACCAGATGAGATTACATCATATATTACAGTTTGCACAAACTATAGAACAAGCATATATATAACATAAGAAAAAAACAAAAAAAACACATAGACAGAGATAACGGATAGACAGTAAAGGCATGAGTAATCTTAAGGTTCGAGAAAGCAATGAATCAGACCCTAACTGTATCATTAGGCATGTTTCACCATGGTCAAGGTAGCAAAATGCGACAGCGGTAAGGAAACTATCGTCGAAACCAACCGCACATTTATTTTCAATAATAAACAAAGCCCTTCTATCATAATCATTACATATCGATAGTAAGGTACTCTAGCAGTTCGAAGAAGCACAATAGTAAAAAACAAAACAGAAAGCCAACAATTGTTTCCTTAAAGAGAACGGCGGTTCCGCTGTATCGTAGAATCATGAGAACATGTATATATATATATGACAATACTAATATAATAAAACACATAAATTATTTCAGAAAGGTGAGTTTAGTCTGCTATTAACTTTCCAGAAAAACCCCAGAAATAAATTTACAATTACATAGTCGAGCAATCATTCCAGAGAATGGCGAACTCGAATTATAATAATATTATTCATTAAAAAAAAACAGAGAGGTTCCATGTTCCACGACCGGTCCAACTAGTAGTCTTTACTACTCTGTTACCAAATAATTACAACTGTAAAATGGTTTATAAATACAGACAAAAGAAACCGAGATAACTTAATTACGGGGACTGCCAAGGCACCTCCCGTTTGAGGAAACTGATCGTTCCTCACAATCCCAACAGGGCAAGCCGAGACAACGAAGTCTGGGGTTATAAAAGAAAAACCATGAGTAGCCTTGGAGGCAAGCCTCAAGGACCTTGTCCTGGGTTACTTCGGTCAGGATATGGAAATCTGAAAACCAATAAAAGGAAAACGAGTATGTATAAATTTCGTAGCCGCAACAGTCGAAAGGGAAAACCCCAAACATCGCACCTAGGAATCAATCGAGCATGAAATTGCTTACCTGCTATGCAGCGATGAAGGTTGGGTTGCCGAGGGCCCAACGTCCTGCATATTGGAAGATTTCATTGCCGTAGCAACCACCTTCAAGCACCAGAGAAATAAGAGAACTATTAATACACATATAAAATCAATGGAGAAGCCTGTAGAAAAGAATATCATAATAGGAAAATCGGAAATTTAATTGTAACAAAATGCCATCACCTACGAGGGTTAATCCCAGGAAAACGAATGGGTAACTCCTGTGTGGCGGATGAACCTCGACGGAGGAGTGCAGGAAGGATATCCCCTGTGCGCGAAGAAGACAAGCCAAACCTGGGAGCAGCGCCAGGTCCAAATGAACTAGGTGAAGACTCAAGCCGCTTAATATGAACCATAAAATCCTCCGGCAAACCTCTACCCTCAGATCTAGATCAATTGATCCACTCCGTTGAAATGAGGCGGGAACTAGAGGCACAAGGAATGAGGGTATGGGACTCTGCCTGTTCACATGGTCGAGTAGGAAAGGCAGACCAGTTGTACTGTGGAGCATTAAACAACTGTCCTTAAACTTAATACAGTTCAACAACTCATCGCTGGATTATTACTCCGGTCACAACATAAACATGCCAGCACCCTTATCCGGTTGCCAAAGTATCATATTCGATGCATACATACCAAAACATTAATAGGTTTCCAAAGTATCATATCTGATGCATACATACCAAACATTAATACGGACAATTGATTGGTTTTTCATTGGTTGAACATTCCTTAATGAGGTTAATAGTCCGAGTGGACTGGATGACATGGCAAAGTATGTGCGAATTAAGGAATATGGTAAGTTGAGTGTGTAAATATTAAAAAGAATGAATTTTTTTTTATTATTTCATATATATGTTAAGGGTAGGATCGTGAAAAATTGGTATCAGAGCGAGGTTACAATACTGTGACCTCTGGAAGAACATGTAAAGAAGTTTAAACTAGAGGAAAATAAACAAGCAATGTACAGTTAACCATCTTATTATATTTGTAAGAAGGACAACTAATATAACTAACTCCTCTTCTGGTTCTATTTCTTAGGTTGAGACAAAAGAAAACGACATCATATAGACAATAAACAGTAATCGTGAATATGCAGAGAGCTGGCAGTGCTCCGCATAGATCGATAGCAGGTTAGGAACCTGCAGTAAATCTTAGGGATAACCCAGAGTTGTGGGTACAACTTGGTGAGGAGACATGTAGCACGAACCTTGCAATACTAGAGACGGTCCAGGAACTGAAGAATGAGATGGCACGATTATGAGAGGATAATGCACGACTGACGGTGGAACAAGAAAGAATTTTGAAGAGTTTGTCTGACAGGAAGAACCCACCACTAGCTAATCCCAACGCGGAACAGCAGAGGATGACAGAAGAACGAAATTATCAAACAGAACCTGAAAAATTAGAAGAGGGGGAGGACCACTCTGACAATGCATCCGAACAGCAGACTTCAAAACGTAAAAGAGTGGAGCTACAGGGAGAATTTCGAAAAATTAAACCCCCACACTTTGATGGGGAGGAGGAAGAAGCGGTTGAAGCTTGGCTTATTAACATGAACAAATATTTTCAGTTGTATGAATATGACCACAACCTGAAGGCACGATTGGCCATCTTTCAGTTACAAGGTAAAGCAACCCTGTGGTGGGAGGAAGTTAAGATCGTCAAGGGGGTAAGCGAATGGACCATAACATGGGAGAAGTTTCAGAAATAATTCAAAGAAAGATATATGACCGAGCACTTCTATGATGAAAAAGCAAGGGAATTCCACGATTTACGGTTGGGACAACAGACTATGGATGAGTTTATCAACCGTTTTACCTCCCTACTTCGCTATGTGCACTATATTAAAGAAGAAAAAGCCAAGGTGCAAAGATTTGTTAGTAATTTACCCCTATACATACGAGAAAGGATTGAGTTTGACAATCCTAGGACGATGGATGAAGCTATCCGCAAGTCTAGAATCTACTACCAGCAGAATAAACAGAAAGGAGATGCTCCAAACAAAAGATGGAATGAAAAAAGAGGTAATAAAGCAGTTGGGAACAGTAAGGGAAGTCACAACAATGGAGGTAAGGGAATTAGTAAAGGGCAGAATAGTAGAACTATACAAAGAGGTTCACTCAGGTCTAAGCCAATCAGTGAATCTAGAGTGAGTGAACAGCCTGTAAGGCTGGAGGGCGAAGGAATAGCCAGACCCCCAGTTCAATGTTGGGTTTGTGGAGGACCACACTACGTAAAAAATTGCCTGCAGCGGAAGGGAACTGATCAGATATCTCATATCCATGAGGCATCGACCGTTGGCGATGTGGGACGTAGCGTACCAAGGATTAACACAACCCTAAACGATCATCAGGCGGAATACTAGCCGACCATGGTGGAATTCGAAGGTAAAATTTCATATCTTTCCATAGATGTTCTAATTGATCCAGGAGCTACTTTAAGTTATATTAGCCGAAAGATAGTAGAACAATGTAAGCTACAACCTGAAAAATTCAAGAATCCATGGCTGGTACAGCTATCTACGGGGGCCAAGAGACGAGTCTTGGCAAAAATTAATAACTGCCCTTTAACCATAGCGGGACAGCGAGTAGTGGCAGATTTGAATGTACTTCCTCTAGGTTCATATGATGTTCTGATTGGGATGGATTAGCTAGAAAAACATTGGTCACTAATAAACTGCAAGACAAAAACCATTTATTACAAAGATGACATTCGAGAGAAGCAGGAAATGCAAGGGATTAAGCACCCAGTGCAGATCTGGCCGATCACTGCATCCCAACTAGCAAAATGTATCAGAAAAAGATGTCAAATTTATGCCATTCAGGTAGGCTATGCAAATTCAAAGGATAAAATAGCCACGCTAGAAAAAATTCCCGTAATACAAGAATTTGCAGATTTTTTCCAAAGGAGATACCCGGGCTACCACCTAAAATGGATATAGACTTTACCATCGAATTGAAACTGGGGGCAACACCAGTGTCGCGGGCACCTTATAGAATGAGCGTACCTGAATTGACAGAATTAAAAATGCAACTACAAGAGCAACTAGACAAAAATTATATTCGCCCCAGTGTATCTCCATGGGGAGCCCTAGTGTTATTTGTCAAGAAAAAAGATGGAACCCTTCGAATGTGTATAGATTATCGTTAGCTGAACAAGCTCACGATCAAAAATAAATATCCTTTACCTTGGATTGATGAACTTTTCGATCAAGTGAAGGGTGCAACAGTGTTCTCTAAGATCAATTTGCGATCAGGTTACCACCATATTAGGATTAAGGAGGAAGATATCACTAAAACAACTTTTAGAACACAGTATGGGCATTACGAGTTTGTAGTGCTACCTTTTGGGTTGACCAACGCACCGCCACCTTTATGTGTTTAATGAACAGCGTGTTTCATCGGTTCTTGGATAAATTTGTGTTGATATTCATCGATGATATTCTGATATACTCTCGTTCTAAGGAGGAGCGCGAGGAGCATCTCAAGTTAGTACTACAAACTCTCCGAGAATACCAGCTGTATACTAAGTTCAGCAAGTGTGATTTCTTCAAGGAGGAAATACAGTATTTAGGCCATATAATCACAAAAGAGGGGATTGCAGTGGACCATAAAAAGATAAGGACCATAATGGAATGGCCCGTACCAAAGGATGTGGCAGACATCAGATCCTTTATGGGATTAGCTGGTTATTATAGAAGATTTGTGGAAGGTTTTTCAAGGGTAGCATACCCTATCACCTCCTTACAGAAAAAAGGAAGGGTATTCAAATGGACCTCAGAGTGTCAGTGAAGCTTTGAGCAACTTAAACATTTACTCACCACAGCACCCATCTTGAGTATAGCTGATCCTAATAAGGATTACGTGGTATGTACTGATGCAAGTAAGGAGGGTGTGGGCGGTGTGTTGATGCAAGAAGGAAGAGTGATCGCTTACGAATCAAGAAAGCTAAAGGAGCATGAGCAGAAATATTCTGCCTACGATTTAGAATTAGCAGTCATCATACACGCAATGAAAATGTGGCGGCATTATCTCATGGTGAGAAAATTTCTGTTGCTAACAGACCACCATAGTCTGACAAATTACTTCAGCCAACCTACCTTAAATACGAGGCAAGCCTGCCGGGCAGATTTTTTTAAGTGGATTTGATTTTGATATTAAGCATTTGAAAGGGAAGGAGAACCACATGGCCGATGCGTTAAGTCGGAAGGTGCAATGTTTGTATGAAATTTCGTCCAGTAAATGGAAGAATCCCTTGATTGAAATGATAAAAACAGTAGCAGATCAAGATGCTGAATACCAACAAATAAAACAGCAGGTACAACAACTTTCCAGCGAAAAAAATCAGTAGGGATATGAATTAGATGATGTTGGAATGCTGCATTATAAAAAGAGGCTGTATGTACCTAATAAAAATGGTCTTAAAAATCTGATTTGGATGAGTTTCACATCAGCCACTATGCAGGACATTCGGGGTACCAAAAAATGATCACCGCACTTCGAAAAGAATACCATTGGCCAGGAATGAAAAAGAATGTAGCTGAATACTTAGCACGGTGTTTGGAGTGTCAACAGATTAAAGCAGAGCATCTACACCCAGCGGGGTTATTACAACCTTTACCCATTCTGAAATGGAAATGGGAAACTATTTCTATGGATTTCATAACAGGATTGCCTCGGACAAAGAAGAACAATGATTCTATTATGGTAGTGGTAGACAAACTGAGTAAAGCAGCACACTTTATACCCGTGCAGTCCACTTACAGGGCTGTGCAAATTGCTCACATTTTTATGCAGAATGTGTTTAAACTGCATGGACTTCTGAAGACAATAATATCTGACCGTGATGTAAAATTCACGTCAACCTTTTGGAGAGCATTGTTTACCGAACTGGGAACACAGCTGAATTTCAGCACAGCCTATCATCCCCAGACCGACGGTCAAACAGAGCGAGTGAACCAAGTGGTGGAGGACATGTTAAGAGCATGCGTAATGCAGAAACCAACCCAGTGGGAGGAATATTTACATTTGGTTGAATTCGCATATAATAACGGATATCACACGTCAACACAAATGAGCCCCTTTGAGGTCTTGTACGGGCGGAAATGGCGTAAACCCTCAAGATGGGGTGGACCTGAGGACAAATTAAGATTGGGGCCAGAAATGCTCAAAGAAATGGAGGACATGGTAAAAAGAGTACGTACTAATTTAAAGGCTTCTCAGGACAGACAAAAGAGCTTTGCTGATCAGAAAAGAAGGTTCAAAGAATACCAGGTCGGTGACCATGTTTATGTGAGGATCCAAGCCAGAAAGAGTACCCTGCAATGGAGTGGTTGTGCCAAGCTTGCACCCCGTTATTTTGGACCTTTCCAGGTCTTGGCAAGAGTTGGGCCAGTAGCTTACCAACTCGCCCTGCCAAGCCATATTAGAATCCACAATGTCTTCCATGTTTCTATACTAAAAAAATACATTTACGACCCTAAACATGTGATCAAATGGCAGGGTATACGGGTAAGAACTAAACCCAGTTGATCTAATTACAAATTTAATTCCAGAAAAAAAAAATGACTGGAAATATTGTTGCTTGCAGGTCGAACCGGAAGGCGAGGTTCTGGTCGAGCCGCTGAGCATCCTCGACTGGAGAGAAGTGCAGCTGCGGAAGCGAGCTATTACCCAAGTTAAAGTGCAGTGGCAGCACTATGGGCCTGATGAGGCCACTTGGGAAGATGAAGAGCTCATAAAAAAGGCTTACCCGGAATTGTTTGTGAAAATCAGACATCGGGACGATGTCCAATCTCAGGAGGGGGAGATGTGATGACCCCGGAGAATGTAAATATTGGAATTTTACTGTGGTAAAAGACAGAATTGGAAGACTGTTTTTTTTTTTTAAACTTTAATCACACTGTTTTATTATTGTGAATTAAAATATATAATAAAAAGAAATATATACTTCTTGAAATGCTGGAAACTTCTGAAAGGAAGATTGGAAGAGGGAATCAGTTGTGAAAATTGCATAAAACTACCTTCCCTAACTAGAAAGGCCTCCAGGGAAAAGGGAAGGGAGAGACAAAATTTCTGTGCTATAAGGACAGACAGAAAAGAAAGAGGAAAAATTGGTTAAGTCTGGTAAGGACTAGATATCCAGGCACAAGTTGCATGTATCTTGTTGAGGGCTTTGGGCCTGCAAGATAGCTCGGGGGGAGATTCCAGTCTTGGCGATAGATCTCATGGTTGGGTGGTCAAGAGCAACAAAGGATACAAGTGAACCTCTGTAACGCATCTACAACCCAGGTGGACCAGGTAAGTAGGAATTTCTGGAGAAATTATCTTAATGGTGAATATACATCCATGATGTTAGTGTTAACTGAAAGTTACAGTAGTCTAAGTACAGTAGAAAAGCTGTGAAGTTATTTGAAAACTCACATTTCTTTTATCCTTATTATACATGTTGTAATATTATCTGTTCAAAACAAATACTACAGTAATTCTGCTATGGTTATTGGTTCTTCAAAACACAAAAACAGAGGTCAAATATCCCTGTATAGAACAATGAGGAATTACTTTACAGATATAAGGAAATAGATAAGTTTTTGTTGACCATGAGTCTGTTTATCTTAGCAGAGAGTAAAATAGCGGGCCCCGAGCCGGGGATTACCAGAACTGTGGTAGGAAAAACTCTCTGGAACTAATAACCTTAACGGCTGTAGTGTGAATGTTCATTAAAGAAATTCAGAAGACCAGACGAGATTACATCATATATGACAGTTTGCACAAACTGTAGAAAAAGCATATATATAACATAAGCAAAAAACAAAAGAAAAACACATAGACAGAGATAACGGATAGACAGTAAAGGCATGAGTAATCTTAGGGAAGGTTCGAGAAAGCAATGAATCAGACCCTAACTGTATCGTTAGGCATGTTTCACCATGGTCAAGGTGGCAAAATGCGACAACGGTAAGGAATCTACCGTCGAAACCAACCGCACATTTATTTTCAATAATAAACAAAGCCCTTCTATCATAATCATTACATATCGATAGTAAGGTACTCTAGCAGTTCGAAGAAGCATAATAGTCGAAAACAAAACAGAAAGCCAACAACTGCTTCCTTAAAGAGAACGGCGGTTCCGTTGTATCGTAGAATCATGAGAACATGTATATATATGACAGTACTGATATTATAAAACACATAAATTATTTCAGAAATGCAAGTTTAGTCTGCTATTAACTTTCCAGAAAAACCCCATAAATAAATTTACAATTACAGAGTCGAGCAATCATTCCAGAGAACGACGAACTCGAATTATAACAATATTATTCTTTAAAAAAAAACAGAGAGGTTCCATGTTCCACGACCGGTCCAACTAGTAGTCTTTACTACTCTGTTACCAAATAATTACAACTGTAAAATGGTTTATAAATATAGACAAAAGAAACCGAGATAACTTAATTACGGGGACTGCCAAGGCACCTCCCGTTTGAGGAAACTGACCGTTCCTCACAATCCCAACAGGGCAAGCCGAGACAACGGAGTCTGGGGTTATAAAAGAAAAACCATGAGTAGCCTCGGAGGCAAGCCTCAAGGACCCTGTCCAGGGTTACTTCAGTGAGGATATGGAAATCTAAAAACCAATAAAAGGAAAACGAGTATGTATAAGTTTCGTAGCCGCAACAATCGAAAGAGAAAACCCCAAACATCGCACCCAGGAATCAATCAAGCATGAAATTGCTTACCTGCTATGCAGCGATGAAGGTTGGGTTGCCGAGGGCCCAACGTCCTGCATATTGGAAGATTTCATTGCCGTAGCAACCACCTTCAAGCACCAAAGAAAACAAGAGAACTATTAATACACATATAAAATCAATGGAGAAGCCTGTAGAAAAGAATATCATAATAGGAGAATCAGAAATTTAACTGTAACAAAATGCCATCACCTGCAAGGGTTAATTCCGGCAAAACGAATGGGTAACTCCTGTGTGGCGGATGAACCTCGACGGAGGAGTGCATGAAAGATATCCCTGTGCGTGAAGAAGACAAGCCAAACCTGGGAGCGGCGCTAGGTCCAAATGAACTGGGTGAAGACTCAAGCCACTTAATACGAACCCTAAAACCCTCCGGCAAACCTCCACCCTCAAATCTAGATCGATTGATCCACTCCGTTGAAATGAGGTGGGAACCATAGGTGCAAGGAATGAGGTTACGGGACTCTGCCTGTTCACATGGTCGAGGAGGAAAGGTGGGCCAGTTGTACTGTGGAGCATTAAACAACTGTCCTTAAACTTAATACAGTTCAACAACTCATCGCCGGATTATTACTCCAGTCACAACATAAACATGCCAGCGCCCTTATCCGGTTGCCAAATTATCATATCTGATGCATACATACTAAAACATTAATAGGTTGCCAAAGTATCATATCTGATGCATACATACCAAACATTAATATGGACAATTGATTGGTTTGTCGTTGGTCGAACATTCCTTAATGAGGTTAATAGTCCGAGTGGACTCGATGACATGGCAGAGTATGTGCGAATTAAGGAATATGGTAAGTTGAGTGTATAAAGATTAAAAAGAATGAATTTTTTATTATTATTTCATATATATGTTAAGGGTAGGATCATGACACCACGCAGATGTGATCTCCTGGTGATCGATTAAATTACCCTCGGTAGAGTCTCCTTAGACCACAAGTCAAGTCTAGAAGATCACAAACATCTTAATAAACAAAAAAATAATTTTATAAAATAAAAATAGAATTAATTTTTTTTAAACATTTCATTAATAAAAAAAATCTTTACCCATTATTAAAATATCTTCAATTTACTTTATTAAATTTAATTTTTAAAACAAATTTTCAATAGAACTATTTTAAATTAAAAGGTATTATATTTATCAATTAACATGAGAAAGACAAATGGGTAGCATATTTTTTTAGAAAATATGAACATCAATTTATTTTATATAATTTTTATTTTTATAAACAAATAACATATTAAAAATTATTGTTTTTAATAATTTAATAATTTTATTTAATATATTTTTTACTTTTATAAATAAATAACATATTAATAATAATTTTATAAAGTATAAATAAAATTAATTTTTTTTATACATTTCATAAAAAAATATTCTTAGTCAAGTATAATAAGAATCTGAGTAGATATTTTATTTTTATATGTATTCATTCCATTTCTTCCATTTCATATATATCACTATTTGGAAAGAATATATTAGAATCATTATGTTAAGTATTATGCCAATTATATAATTGGGGGTTCAAATTTCCAGATTTACATAGATCTGTAGAAGAAAATAAAATGCTATTTGTATATATAAATAAAAATAATTACAGCACTAATTTACGTAAAATACAATAGATAGAGATTATGGTGTGGTAATGAGTTTTGGTGTCACAGGTTCTTCCGCCCAAACAAGGATGTCGGGCAGTAAGAGCATGGAATACGAACCAAGTGAAAGATTTCGACATACTCTACATCTCATTGTAGGGCTCGAAAATGACATTCATAATAAAATAGCGGAGCTGCAGTTGCAAATGTTTTTAACACAAACCGAGGGGGCTAATACTAGTATGCGACACACTAATCTCTTTAACGGGGAAAATTGGCAAACTAAATTACCTATTAACACAACATAATATGGATAGCCTCTGTTTGACAAAGACATTGATAATTTTTATCAGGCCCTGGACCTCTGGATTACGTTGTTTTTCTGTTTATATTCGAGACAGATTGAGACATTGAAATTTGTGGGCAAGCAGGATGGGGAGGTATCTTTAGAGATAGCAGAGGGATTTCGCGGTGGGCGTTTGCTGAATGGGGAGTGGAAATGACGAACAATGAAGCGGAGTTATGGGCAGTTTATAATGGACTTCGAATTGCAGCACGAAATGGATATAGGAACCTTGAAATTGAAGGCGACTCCCAGCTCACGATAGATATGTTAAGGAAATTGAGGGGTGGCAAAAGTTGGGATCATGTGGCGAAGAGTTGGCGGACAGCAGGGATTATACAGGACATAGAAGGGTTGATGAGGACGATTGAATATATAACGATAAATCATGTTTTGAGGCATGGTAATAGAGCAGCCGATTTCTTAGCCAATTGGGGAAGTGGAGAGCCGAATAGGGTAATGGATGGCAGCTGGTTATCATTTCAGGAGGATCCACGGTGGAATGATTTAAAATCTATATTAAGGCAGGATAATGATGAAGCGATTGCGCATGAAAGGATTGATTAGCTGCCTCCTCATTATGGATCGGAGGGGAAAAGACAGGATAATTAATGTTCGCTCAGGGTGTATGAAGATGACAGTAGATAACATTAAAATCATGAATGGTGAGTATAATCGAACAATGGGAGGAATGATCATCCCAAGAAGGAACGGGGGTAAGGTACCGAGGAGGAGAGGTGGAAGCGTCAGACGGACAGTGTACGTCTCACATCATGATCCAGGAAATGAGACGTGTATTAATGAGGTGGATAGGCAGCAACGAAGTATTAAGGAGGAAGGGTGGCCGCGCAGGGTTATATTACTGTCTGCATGCAGTCGTTTGGAGACAAGGCCGAATTTGGGAGTGAATAGCAGCCAAGTGAGGGGGAGAGTTACGGATTTAATGTTTGTATGCAGTCGACTGGAGACAAGGTCGAATTTGGGAGCAAATAGCAGCAACGTGACGGGAAGAGTAACAAATTCGCCGATAAGAAATATGGCAGCGAACCCAGCGAGGGGAGAAGGCAGGTGGACGCGAAGCCAGGGGGCGAATTTAGATAAGAAAGGGAAGAGTGCGGTGGAGGAACCATCGCAGAGGATTTACCTTGAAATACCGGAGGAATCGGAGGAAGAATTCGATATAAGAGATTATATTGCAGAGGAGGAGCAACATCCGACATCGGGGGGAAAAGTTGGTAAATGGAAGCAGTGCAATACTGACATGGGAGACAGGGGAGATACGGATGAGGGGTCGGAAGAAGACGAGGAGGAAGCGGCTGGCAGACGCGGCAGGGGCAGAGGATTGAGGGGACGTGGTAACCAGAGGGGTAGAGGGAGACCTACAGCATGTGGAGGTCGTGGGAGCAGAGCTCAACCCTCTGAATATGAGGAAGGATCTGCCAGTGAGGTTAGAGGCAGGAAAAGAGGGAAAAAATATATGAGGAAAAAATTGCAGGAGGCAGAGGCAGCATATCTTCATGAAACCAACCCGAACATCTGCAAAATTATTGACCATTTAGAGGAAGATGCTATGCAGGAAATCTCAGATCCTGAAATGGAAGATTGGGAGAAGTTTCTTCCTGACCCGTGGCACACCAGAGGAAGAATGTCCTTATACAAGCAGTCTTTACATGTCTACTGGGGCATGAAGAGATTACTAGCCAAGGCCATGGAGCAAGTGGCCATGGAAATGGTGGAGCTGGCTCAAGGAATTCCCACCCTCAAACGGGAGCTGAAGAATATCCAAGTAACTCTTCTTATGCAGGACAAAAAGATGGACAAGTTGCTGCAGCTGTTTAAAGCAAGTGGATTGGAGGTCAAGGTAGAAAGTGAGGCCAAGACAGATACAATGAATCAGTAGAATATGCAGTTGCTGCAAGGAGGTTTTTCTTTACTTCTTTTTGTCTTTTGAAATATTAGATAGTAATGCTTCCAGTCAAGAACAGTTTGTTTGTAGCAAGAATAGAGGGGTTTTTTGCATGGTTAGATCGACTGGTCATATACTTTTTCTGGATGGCTGTTAAAAACTTTCGATGGTCACCCGGTTTCCCTTCTGGGCGGGTGGAGACCTGCCTATGTATGTAATTTCTCTTTTTTCAGTAATAGAATACCGCCTCAGTTTACAAAAAAAAAAGAAATTTGTTGGATGCTATAACAATTATTATATAATTACTGTCATAATATTGTGAGAATTTAGGTGAAATTATTATTGAAAATTGTTGAATTGAAGCTTTTGTATTCCATATCAAGTTTACGAAATAATTTATGGCGTAAATCACATGATATATTATTTGTCAACGCATTTCGAACCATGTACCTTACCTTGATATATATATATATATATATATATATATATATATATATATATATTAATTGGTTGTTAAGTTCATAAATAGTTCAAAGTATTAAATATTAAATAAATACATAGAAAATATAAATATAAGAATAAAACGTATATAAATAGTTATAAAAGGTATAACTAACTAGTTATAAATATATATAAAAATTATAAGTATATATCTATATATATATATAGATATATATATATATATATATATAAATATATAAATATTTTAATTTTAAATTGGTTGTTAAGTTAATAGTTAGTTAAAATGTATTAACTATTTAATAAATACATATAAATATTAGAATAAAATAATATTAAGTTAATTGAATATCTAAATGTTAAATTAACCTTTAAAATAATACTAATAATAATAATTAATTATATATATATATATATATATAGAGAGAGAGAGAGAGAGAGAGAGAGATTTAAATTAACTATATATATGAATATACCTAAAGGATTAAACTACCTTATAAAAATTATATATATATATATATATATATATATATATATATATATATATATATAATTAAGATAATAGTTAGTTATAAAAGGTACTAATAGTATAAAAATATTAAAATTAGCTAAGGGGTGGAAAGAATAAAAATATTTTAACTAATCAGATAAAATAATTGTATATGTTAAATTAACTTATTATTATAATTATCTAACAGTTCAAAAAATTAGATGAGTCAAAAAACGAGGGGAGTGGGAGTGGCAGAAACGAAGAAAGTGACTAGGAAGAAAGAGCTGGGACCCAACACCAACTGATTTTTCAGCCATCCTCTCTATTGATATTGCTCGACCTCTTTTCAATCTCAAGAGCTTCCCTAAATTTCTGATGATGGAACTGCGAAACTCTAACAATAACACTAGCCTCCTTAATACAAACATGATGATTGGTTTTTGCCGCATGCTCAGCTAAAGTGGAAGACTTTGATCTCCTATGCTTAAGGTCAGCTGCGTGCTCACTAATCCTTTGATTAATGGAGCGACCAGTCTCACCAATATAGGGGGTCCCACAGGAACAAGGGATAATATATACCCCCTTCATATCTTTAGGGTCAACAGGATCCTTTGCTGATCTGAGGGACATACGAATGGTGTTAAGGGGCCTAAAGGTCACAGGGACACTATGCATCTTGAGAATCCTCCCAATCTTATCAGTGGTCCCCTGAACAAATAGAAGATGGACACCTGGAATACGTTCCTTTGGTTCCTTTTTAGCAAGAGAATTCTTGGCAGCTTTTAGGAAAGCCCTCCTAAAATATTTAACGTATTAGGTGCAAGATTGTGAGTATTTAAAATATTTAATAGGGTGATCCATTTTCCATCTGAATGTCAATATAGCTTATCAAAATATTCATAAATACTCTATTGGTATATACCTAAAACACTTAATATGGATATGAACAACATACGCCTAAGACAATTGCTATTTATCAATATGAATATAATCTTTCGAGCAGCAATTTGATCCGACTACAACCTGTGAATGTACTGGAAAGAACGTTAATGATCTCTTGAATAATTATAATCTTTTAGCATTCACAGTAGGACTCTGTCTTTGAATGGGAGGAAAAGTATAGTTACTTCAACCTCTTATAGGATGAATATTGTGTGTTGCGTATTCAGGTACAATCTTGGTAGCTTGGTGAAATATGTCAGCGGAATGAACTTATGAGCACTTGGATACATAAAGGCTGGTTAACATGTTTATTGCTAATTGCATTATTGATGAGCCCCAATTTTTTATAACAATTTGGGCTCATTTGGCCTACTTACCTTGCTCAACCCTTCATTTTTTATCACTTATGCATCATTTCTTAGTATATTTGTGTTATTTGTAGGAAGAAGGGCAGTCATTATGCCTATGTGGCTAATACATGATGATTTCAGGTTTTTCGACATTAAATGGAGCAAAGACCACGCAAATGAAGACAAGGAGACAACCAAGGTGGAATTGCGGGTTTATAGGGAGGTTGTCCACAGCCTTGAATGACGTTCCTCGTGATCTCCACCCCAACTCCGAGCTCCAACAGCTATCACCACCGAGCTAGAAGGCAGCCAACGGATTCTGCAGGAACAGCAGTTTACTCTTAGTTGGACAGCCAAGCTCCACTAATTGAGGAGGCCAGCTTGGCCCTCATCATGTATAAATATTAAGGTTGTAGCCTTCGATCAGACTCTTGAATTTTTGTTGTAGATTTTGAACCACGAATTGTAGCTCTGTTTTTGCTCTTTGTAAGCCAATTTTGGCATGTTGTTAGACTCATGATTATGATCTTTTAATAAAAGGCAAGCAGATTTGGATTCAATTCTGAGTTCTTAGAGGAGCTATAGCTCTCAGGTTAGGGCCCAACCTGAGAGCAATAGACCTCCTTTTCCTTGTATTGTTACTTGTCTTCCTTTTATCATTGCATTTCTTTCCTTTACATGCACTTGGAAAACACAGTTTGCTGAGTTGACTGTTTCGGTTTGGTTATGTAGGTTAGTTTCATGAATGTAGTTGTTTCAGTAGTTCAGCATTAGCGTAGGGAGATTGAAGTTACGTTGAGTTAAAAAAAGGTTGACTGCATGCTCACTTTCACCTCTGTTTGGGGACCGGAAGTGTAGACCGTGCCAACTGCCAAAAACATTGTTTTAACATATGCATGCAAGTATTGATGTAATGTTTTCGATTGAAGAACTGTCCATGCGATTATATCTTGAGTAATGACTCTTTGGTTTAGCATCATGCACGGTTTCCCTTCAACTTACATTGTTGTTCTTTGATTCCTAATAAAACAGTTAGAATAGGTTGGTGAACTTTCGTTTACATGCAAGATAAGGGTGATTTGTTTCATTTACACTGCGCAACACCTCTTCACCGTGTTCTTATTCTTCTAAACCGTGCCTAAGCCACCTACGCATCCTCTGTTCAGCTCATTTGCCTTCCAACCCTTCTACTGTCCACGTTGCTCAATCTTTTTGACCTTCCACTACTACTACCCTCCTCTAGACCAACCAGCTTTACACACACCTTCCTCACCTCATCTCTCTGTCCATAGGCCATCTCAAGCTCCTCTTTCATCTTACCTATCCACCCACACAGCTCCTTCACTCCTCCATCACCCAAAACTCTGACTACAGAGCATCCTGTAGAAGTTAGCAGACTTCCTGTAGAAATCCCGAGTTTCCTGTAGGATCCCCTGCAGACATCCTGTAGAAGCCTGCAAACACGGTTTCCAAGCACCTGAACGTTGTGGACTTCTGTGGAATGATGTGAGGGATCCCCTGGAACCTCTCAGAGTCCTCCTGACCTTTCCCAAGCCTTCCTCCCCTTTGAACTACCCCTGCACAGTCAAGACCCAGTAAGAAGCACAATCACAATAACTCCACCCACTTGAGCAAAAATGCAAAAATGTTTTCTCTTCAATGGAAGTAGTTTAAATTCATGCATCTCATCTCACTAGAAGTAATGGCATCATTTCTAGAAGTTTCATTCCCACCATTGCATCATAGAGATTATGCTAGTCAGATTAGGGTTTACTAGGGTTTCCATGTTTGGTTGGCTTTCAGTTCATTCTTGCAAAGTAGGTTAATTTCCTTTGAGATAGCCTTCGTTCATCATTTAGAAAGCTTCTTCTGAGATCATATAGAAGTTGGCTTGAGCCCTAGCGGACTTGTGCCAGTTGACCAAGTGACAGTTGCGACAAGAGCTAGTACTTATGCATACAGCACCGTCGCTTCCAAGTTTGTTACGAACTATCGGGTTGATAAAATTAGAGAAGGAAGCTCCAGGAGTTGTAGCATTATTGCTACAATACTGGAGCCCACCATCTTTTTGGCGCCGTTGCCGGGGAAGCGTCAGAGTATTAGTAATTGTTGCTTTTCTTCTGTTTTCTTACTCACGCTTTCTGCCAAGTAGTTTATTTCATTTCCATTCTGCAAAAGTAGCATAGACATTTCCTGCTTTCATAGATTAGCATTTCCATTCCGCAATTTCAATTTTGCAAGCATAGATTAGCATTTCAATTCTGCAAGCGTAGACTAGCATTTCCATTCCTGCAATTCCATTTGAGCAAAGTAGATTAGTCCTTTCCTGCTTTCATTTCAATTCTGCATTTTTATTTCAGCAAGATAGTTAGTTGTAGATCAATTTGTTTCAGTTTTGCAGGTACCAAAGAAAAAAAAACAAAAGCAATCAAAAAGTCTTTCCATTTCATGCCTCGTAGGAATTGAGATAAAACAGGCAAATTCCTACCCAACACCCCCACCACATCACTGAGTCACCCTTCACTCTTCTTCGGTGACAGTGATCTAGAAGAACTTATAGGTGAACCTCCTGAGATATACGAAGATCCTATAGCAGAAGAAGAATTAGAGACCATCCCATCTGAAGCTATGGCTGACAATAGAAGAGAAGATGAGAGAATAGAAGGTGCCTTCCCCATCCGAGAAACCAATGGAGATATGAAAATGAAAAACATTAGTCCCTCCGCTCTGCCTCACTTCCATGGACTGACTACTGAAGATCCTGATACCTTCCTGTTTGAGTTTGTTGTCCTTTGTAGAACCTATGAATATACTGAAGATGAGCAGAAGCTGAAACTCTTCCCTTCCACTCTTAAGGATGCAGCATTACGCTGGTTCATGGGCTTACTTGGGAATAAAATCACCACTTGGGCTCAGATGCAGCAAGCTTTCAATACCAAGTACCGGGACTACTGTAGGTCCAAGGAAACCAAGGGACAAATCTTTCGGATGACCATGGGAAATGATGAGTCCTTAGAGGATTATGAGGAGAGGTTCCAACTTAGCTATAAGCGGGCCATGTGCACACTTGACCCTGAATCCCTCAAGTTGGTCCTGCTCTGAGGAGTCCCTGAAGACCTTTTAGATACCCTTCACATGTTAGCTGGGGGAGATATTTACTAGCTTCCTTATGAGGACATCAAGACTGTGTTCAGAAACCACTCTAGGGCAGCCCGGAAACGAGGTAGAGGAAACCTTCTCTCAGCTGGTATCCCTTTCTCCAAGCATGAGTTTGCAAATCAATTAGAAGATCTTAAGAGTGAGGTGAGACAGACCATTGCCATGCAACTGGACACATTCAGGATCCAGCAGAAGAAGGAAGAAGCTGAGAGGGCCCTGGCTATCTTCTGCCCTAGATGTACAAGGAGACACCCTAAGAACGAATGCCCATTGCATTCGGTTGAAGTGTGCTTCATTTGTGAGGAGGACCATCCTAAAAATCAATGCCCAACCTTACCTGGACTTAAAGCTATGTACCAAGGGACAGAGGCTCCCACTGAACCTCTCTATTTCCTCAACCAAAGGAAGCCACAAGGACCTAGACCTTACCAGCAGGGGATGCAAGGGGCACCTCAAGCTTATTACAGCCCCAACCAATCGACTCCTATGCCTTCCTGGGGTCCCCCTGCTCATCCTTCTTGGTCTATGCCTCCTCCATGGTCTTATCCACCTCAGTACCCTACTCAACCCACTACTCATTCATATCATTCACATGCCCAGTCACAGCCTCAGTGAAATGCACCTCAGTCAGGGTGGAGACCCAGTACAACACTCCTCCCGCCATTTTTCCTCCACCACCAGTTCAACCTCAACCATTACCTCCTGCTCCTCCAAGGCAACCTCAAATGCCTGCTCAACCGAACCCGAACCCCAACAATAGACAGGCCCAGCAGGTATACACTGGGGAAACATCATGCCCTACCTATGCTGTGGAGATCCAGGAGATCAATCTTCGATCTGGAAAGACTCTTCCAGATCGCCAACCTCCTCCCCCAGAGGACGAGGAGGACAAATAGGAAAGTGAACCAAAGGCTATTCCACCCTTTCCTGAGAGACTAACAGCCACCACACAACCCAACCCAGAGGAGGATGAGCTTCTGGGAGAGCTCAAGCAGTTGTGTGTGAAAATACCACTTCTCCAAGCCATCAAGGATGTGCCAATATACAACAAACTGGTTAAGGAAAAGTGTTTCAAACACCCAGGCAGGCGAAAGAGAGATGCTTCAACCATCAATGTCTTAGGACAACTGTCTGACCTTATGTTAGGACAAGTCATCTGCCCAAAGTACCTAGATCCTGGGAGTCCTGTAGTAGATGTCCACATCAATGGCACCATCATACCTCACACCTTGATTGATCTAGGGGCTGCCATTAATGTGATGACCAGGGATACCATGCTCAAACTCAATCTTCAGGGTTCCTTGAGGAAGACCTCGACAGTACTGCAACTAGCAGATCACTCCACTGTGACTCCCGAAGGGATTGTGGAGGATGTCTTGGTCTCTGTCGACTCTTGGGAATACCCTACAGATTTCTTGGTTCTGCAACCCAAGGCAAAGCTTACTGGATATCCTCTTATTTTGGGAAGGCCTTGGTTAGCCACTGCAGATGCTTACATAAGTTGCTGTGCAGGAAACATGACCATCAAAAACGGTCCTATGTCCAAGCAGCTAGTCCTATACCCTCCTGCCCAACCCTCCTTAGAGCATGACTTACCACTGTGGTTGGAAGAAAGAGAAGAGGATGAGGTGTACTCAACACCTTTGTGCACCCTAGATACCACTAGAAGAGACCCCCCAACCGAGGATGACTTGATTGAGATTTTGATCCAGAATCCACCTTCCAGTGCACTATCCTTAGAGAAACTGGTGGAGCATGCCCAATCCAGCACCTTAGTGGACCTTTGTGCCACCAACCCTATCACTCCTAGAGTCAAGAATGTGGAGTTCGGCCCTGAGAGAACGTTAAAGATCAGCGCCTCCCTATCTCCTTCCCAGGAAAAGGAGCTGTGTAGCCTGTTGGCCAACCATCTAGATGCTTTTGCTTGGAGCTATAAGGAGATGAAAGGAGTCCATCCCTCGGTCTGTACCCATCACATATACATCAAAGAGGGTTGTAAACCGGTTAGGCAACCTCAGAGGAGAATGAATCCAGCCCTTAAGGACATTGTCAAGGAAGAATTGCAAAAACTGTTAGATGCCGGATTCATTTACCCCATCTCAGATAGTGAATGGGTGTCCCCTCTGGTGTTGGTTCCCAAGAAAAATGGGAAATAGAGAATCTGTGTGGACTACCGAGAACTGAACAAAGCTACCAAGAAAGACCATTTCCCTCTACCTTTCATAGATCAAGTGTTGGATGGACTAGCAGGAAAGAAGTTTTTCTCTTTCCTGGATGGGTTTAACGGGTATGACCAAATCCAAATCAGCCCGGAAGACCAAGATAAGACCACTTTCACTTGTCCTTGGGGTACCTTTGCCTACCGAGTCCTTCCCTTTGGGCTATGCAATGCTCCTTCTACCTTCCAGAGAGCTGTCTTGAGCATCTTCTTGGAGCTGGTCCATGATGCGGTGGAAATCTATATGGATGACTTCACTCCTTATGGGTCCAACTTCCAGGAAGCATTGTCCAATCTAGGAAAGGTCCTAACTAAATGCATTGAGATGAACCTGTCCCTTAGTCCTGAAAAATATGAATTACTGATGACTGAAGGGACTGTGCTAGGCCATACCATTTCTTGCCAAGGGTTACAAGTGGATCCTAACAAAATTGCTCTCATCAAGAAGGTTCCACCTCCCCAAAAGGTAAGGGATGTCTAGAGTTTCTTAGGATTAGCAGGGTATTACCGGAGATTCATTAAAGACTTCAGCAAGCTAGCCTCGCCATTGTTTGGTCTGCTGGCAAAAGATGTGGAGTTTAAATGGACTGACGATTGTCATAGGGCTTTGAATGAATTAAAGGACAAGTTGGTGTCAGCCCCAATCCTGAGAGGTCCAAACTGGGCCCTACCTTTCCACATCCACACTGATGCCTCGAACAAAGCCATAGGGGCAGCTTTAGGACAAGTTGAACAAAAACTTCCATATGCCATTTACTTTGTTAGCAAAAACTTGTCCAAAGCCGAGCTGAATTACACTATAACCGAGAAAGAATTCTTGGCTGTGGTCCATGCATTGAACAAGTTCCGACATTATATTACTGGCTATCAAACCTTTGTACATACGGATCATGCTGCAATTAGATATTTAATGAATAAACCAGATGTGAATGCTCGTATTATTAGATGGTTACTTTTGTTGCAGCAGTTTGATTTGACCATTGTTGACAAACCAGGTAAAGAAAATGTTGTTGCTGACTTTTTATCTAGATTGGATTTGTCTACAGATGAGGATGGAACAGTGGATGACCAGATGCCCGATGAACATCTGTTTGCTATCTCAGTACTCTCTCCATGGTTTGCTGATATAGCAAACTACCTTGTTTCAGCACAGTTCCCTCCGCACCTATCTTCAAGAGAGAAGAGCAGAATCATCAGAAAAAGTGCCTCATTTACCTGGATCGGGGGCAATCTGTTCAAGCTTGGCCCTGATCAGATCTTAAGGCGTTGTGTAAGGGAGGAGGAATTCTTTGATATCCTCCTCACCAGTCATGATGGGCCTTGTGGAGGACATTTTGCAGCAAAGAGGACTGCCTTCAAAATCCTGCAGGCAGGCTACTATTGGCCCACACTTCATCAAGATGTCAGAAGATATATCAGCCAATGTGACCGATGCCAAAGAATGGGGAAACCGACTCCAAGGGATGAGATGCCTCTCCAACCTCAAGTGACTCTTGAGCCATTTTAGAAGTGGGGTATGGATTTTGTGGGTCCAATCAACCCTCCTTCGAGGCAAAGGTCTTACATCATTGTGTGCACTGACTACCTGACAAAGTGGGCAGAGACTAAAGCAATCAAGGCAGCAACAGAAGAGAAGGTGGCCGAGTTCTTAAGAGAAAACATCTTCTACAAATTTGGCTACCCAAGAGAGCTGGTCACCGATCAAGGGAGCCAGTTCACATCCAACTTGATTGAAGACTTACTAGCTCACCACAAGATCAAGCATAGGACTTCCACCCCCTATCATCCACAGGAAAATGGGCAAGTGGAAGTCACCAACAGAGCATTGGAAGGGATTTTGACTAAGGTGGTGAGCAGCAATAGGAAATATTGGGCAGATCGCCTGGTTGAGGCCACATGGGCTTACAACACCACCTGGAAGACCACCACCAGCTTCACACCTTATGAGATGGTCTATGGGAAGAAAGCTTTGTTGTCCATTGAGTTTGAATACAACACTTTGAGGATGGCAACTCAGCTAGATCTAGATCTCAGCCATGCACAACAAGAAAGGTTATTGCAGCTGAATGGACTGGACGAGCACCGGATGCAGGCCCTCCTTCACTCAGAAGTGGTTCAACTTCAGAGAAAGGTGTGGCATGACCAACACCTTCATGACAAGCAATTCCAGCCGGGAGATTGGGCCTTGTTGTATGACTCCAGGTACAAAGATTTCAAGGGGAAGCTGAGAACCAGATGGCTAGGACCATATGCAGTGGAAAAATGCCATGACAATGGATCTGTTCTTATTCGAACCATTGATGAGGAAGCCATCCCCATGCTTGTCAATGGGCATCGATTGAAGATCTACAGGAAGCCTCTCTCAAGACAAGAGTTCATCAAAACTATGGAGAAATCAGTGTTGGTCATAGAGAAGGGTTCTGCCTCTGCTTTGGGCATACCCTAAAAGATCTAAAAAAAAAAAAAAAAAAGATCCTTGGGTGAAAACCTTTCTGAGGCTCCCAAGGCAGGTGGTAGGGGTGAAAACCTCATTGAGGCGCCCCTATTATATTTCAAAAAAAAAAAAAAGATTTGAAAAAGATCCTTGAGTGAAAACATCTCTGAGGCGCTTAAGGCAGATGGCAAGGGTGAAAACCTCATTGAGGCGCCCCTGCTATTTTTCAAAAAAAAAAAAAAAAAGAAAAAAAAGGAGAAAAAAGAAAAGAGAAAAGAAAAAAAGAAGACAATAAGCAAAAAGATAGGGACAGCAAGTTTATGCATACAGGTTGCAGGTGTTCTATGAAGGAGAGGAGGACTCTTAATGCAAAGCCAAAGATCGTTATCATGCTGCCAAGGGACCTCACCAGCACCTCCTCCAAGAATACTCATTTTCTCCAAGGTATGTGCACAATTTCATCATGGATTGAGTCTTCTACAGGAAGATGCAGACTTTCTACAGGAAGGTGCAGACTTTCTACAGGAAATGCAAACTTTCTACAGGAAGTTCTTTATTTCTACAGGAAGCTTCATGTAAAGGTTCGGGACGGCCCATAATTCATTTTATGAGGAGATCTAACGACCAAGGATCGGTTTGGATGCATGCAAGCCACTGTTGGCACCCTTATACACTGTTGTCACCTCTTTCTACCATCCCTGTCGACATGCAATGAAGTTACCTGCACCATCAAAGCATATTATTGAGTTATCAAGAGAAAAGCAATTTTTGAGATGGAAAAAAAGCTGAGATGTCATACCATATCCATCCCAGCCATCCATGAGCTCTGTGAGCGTGATCGTGGGGCCATTGCCTTCGTCGTGCAGCATGCACCCGAGGAGGAAAAAACTGTTACAGGACATCCTGCAGGAGTCCCGTAACAGTTAAGCCCGCTGGAGTGCACACCATTCACAGCGCTTGCCATATACAATGAACACGTGGGCGCATGCAGCCGAAGCATCAAACCCATCGTCAGCAGCCTGTGAATATGAACCTCCGGACCTGTGCAAATCCACCAGCAGCAAATACATCCACTCATCGTCGTCCAAGAGCTTGAACAATCGTGTTGCGGCCGCACAGGTAAGTGTCTCGACCCTTTCTTCCGTCGAATTGCATGAAATTTACTTAAGAAAATGTTTGCAAGTGTGAAATGGATGGGTTGAGCGGTTGCATGGTCAATCGATTGGCCACGTCGACCAGTCAGCTGGTCGAGTCGGATGTGTGAATGGTGGCCGTGGAAAAAATGGGCAGTGGACACGTGAGAACCGTCCACTCGGGGAGAAACGAGTTCTAACGAGAATGGCGGCAGCGGATCTGCGGGGAATGATGCGGCAGTAAGGGAACTTGCAGAAGAATGATGGTGTGACATCGCCCAACGGTCCGGCAGGGACAGCTCACCCCCGCTCCACGGATTCCGCCGATTCAAATCTAATCGGCTAGATTGCCACCCCATGCATTTATCATTCACCGTTTGCGACTCGAGTGATCATCCAAATCCCTCTGCAGCTTGATACTCCGAGTCTTTGGCCATCAGAACGCCTGTGAAGCAACACCAAGAGCGCAGACCCACTGCAGTATCCCCCGGAAATCACTCGTTGCTCCTACCGGAAAGCTGTTTCTACAGGAAGTCGGGTTCCTCACGTCAAAAGGTGGCAGATTAAAAAGGTAAGCCTGAACTCTCCATGCAATTGGTTTTTGAAGGTGGCAGAATCATCGTCTACAGTCTGGTCGTCGAAAATTGTTGCAAATATTGTCTGTTGTGCATGAACTGCCGTCCTACAGGATGTCAGTGTAATTAGCTGTGTTAAAGGTTCTCAGGGGATAAGCTTTTTAAATTATGTGCATGACAGAGGCGTAATCCTACGCTCTGTCCCAGTAGACCAAATTTCTTCCGCATTCGCCACCTCCAGCTAACGCAACTATTTTTCACCATGCCGGGTGGGTTCATTAGAAGGGAACCCACTGATTCAACGAAGTTAAGAGAAAATCCTGAGGTGGTGGAGCTCTTCACACGAGCACAATGGATATCTTTCTGTGACAAATTGCAGGGCTATGGTGACGAAGTGGCAGAAGAGTTTTTGCAAGCTCTGAGGCCGAAATCTAAAACATTGGCCACCGTTAACTTCAGGGGTTTAAGTCTCAAACTCACCCCACAATTCATCAACCGAGTTACGGAGCTCCCAATGGGATTACCATGGGATAAAGAAGAAAGGAAATTGAGCCAACAAGCTAAGAAAGAGTTCTTTCCACCAGAGGAGGGATTCTCAGAAGACAAAAATGGGGTTCGTAGAACCAGTTTACTGCCACCATGGAATGAAGTGAGCCTGCAAATTATCAAGTACATCACCTGCGAAGGCCGTTTTAGCATTGTATACGGGTATCATTTTCGGTTACTCATTGAATTACGACACCAGATGGATCTACCTGTAGAAAACAAACTTAGTCTCCCTTACTTTCTACTACAGTCTCTGATTGAGTGTGCAACCAAGTTAAAAGAAGGCACACCAGACCAGGTAGCCCACCATGGACTGATCAAACTCCTCGTGGAGGATGCGCTCCACACATACAAGGTTCCTCTCTCATGGGAAGCCTTCAGAAATTTGACAAAGGATGGGGATATAAAGATGCTAACCAAAGAGCTCGGTTCTTCTAGCAGTGAGGAGCAGGAGTCCGTGCCCGCAGTAAAGAAGGAAAAAGGCCAAAAGACCCCGACCACAGAGCAGAAGAAAAAGCAAGAGAAGAAACAAGAGAAAAAGGGTGACAAGGAGAAAGAGGACACACCCATCTTGACAACAAGAGAGAAAAGGTTGCAAGGCAGAGTGGACAAGGCTGAAAAGGTCCACATCAGCAAAAGTGCCTCGACAGCAACCGCAACCAAGTCAAAAAGCAAAACTCATGCAGCCAAGAAAACCAAGGCGGTGACACCTGTTTCTACAGGAAAGCCGAAACCGGCTTCTACAGGAAGCCCGAAAATTACTGAAAAAGGGTCTTCTACAGGAAGCCCGAAATTGACTAAAACAGGGTCTTCTACAGGAAGCCCCGAAAAAGTGAAACGCAAGGAGAAGAAAGCTGACATTCGTGAAAGGGAGGTAGCAGCTGTGCTGGCCGCCCTCAGCACACCTCCTAAGCCAAAGGAGAAGAGAAAGAGGGAGACCCCTCTATACTTTAAAGCTCGAAGAAGTGTGAGAATAAAGACGGGCAAGCCACAGCCTCCATCCAGCAGCCCGATCATCATTGAAGATGCCCCTACTTCGCCCAAGGAAAGGTCCCCCTCGAGGATATCAGTCACCTATGAGAGGGGGAGCCCGAAGAAAACTACGTGGCAAGAAAGGTTAGATCAATTGACTGAAAAAGCTCGGCTACAGGATGCTGAAAATGCTCTACAGGAAACCTTAGCCAGGCTTAAAGAAACTGAGGAAATGGAAGGAGAAGTACCCTTATCACCACCAAGGGAGGGTGAAGTAGAACCACCAAAGGAAATGGAGAAAGAGCATATACCAGAGCCCAGCCCTCAGCCAAGTCTGAGTTCTTATTACAACTTTTTAGAGGCTGGCAAAATCATACCTCAGAAATTTACTGTGCCACTGTTTTTTTGCATTAGAGGAAGAAAGAGTCCGTACACACACGTGGATGAAAATAGCCAAGTCAAAGGGTGTGGCGGACATAGGTCCCTTACAAGAGCAGCTCAAGGAGGCCAGAAGTGAATTGTCCATGGCCAAACACGTGGCAAATTGCCAACGCGTGTTTCTACAGGAAGAGAACCAGAAGCTAAGATTGCAGCTACAGGAGCTGAGGGCAGGGACATGTACATCCTCCAAGGACACCACAGAGGAATAGCAAGGCAAAAAGGAACTGAACACCGGTCTTGGGGAGC
This sequence comes from Pinus tabuliformis, assembly GCA_031772625.1. Classification (NCBI taxonomy): domain Eukaryota; kingdom Viridiplantae; phylum Streptophyta; class Pinopsida; order Pinales; family Pinaceae; genus Pinus; species Pinus tabuliformis. The sequence goes on along the minus strand of CM062813.1, from coordinate 434,045,703 downwards.
CAACCACACTTCTACAGGAAGTAGAACAGCAAGCACAAATTGAGGTGCAAGCTCTCAGAGAACAGCTGCAGCAGAAAGATGCACAATTGGCCTGCATGGCCAGCTGGGCCATGGATGCTATCCAATGCAGATAGCCAGCTAAATCCTATGGCTTGTACTTGAAAGACCAATGGCTGCAATTCCAGATCAATACCTTGGCGCAAAGAGGTATCTCTCAGCTCCAAGACCCGCAGCAATTCACTGAAGTTTGCAGTACTAGCTCATCAGAGGATAGGGCCAAATTAGCGGAGTTCTACCTCCATAATCTGGCCCTGCCTAATGAAGTTTCATGGGATCCCAATACGGCCTTGGGAGATATGCAATTAAGGGCATTTGCCTCATGGCTGAACCATGAGGACAAAAGAGCAGCAGAAGCCAAAGCAATCATGAACCGAGAGCTGAACGAGCCATTGCTCATCAGACCGGAACCAGGGGATCCAGTTGCACTAATCTCGGCACACCAACATTTGTCCACTGAACCTCAAGCTTCATTAAGTTATATGGATAAACACGCCCAAGCCATAGCTCATTTTGAGGACATGGAGAGAATGTTAGGAGACAACGCCGTCCAAGCATGCACACGCAGATGGAATACATTGGCACACAGTCTGAAAATCCGAGAGTACCATACCCCAACTCGGATGAGGGAAGCTCTGGTAAGGGTAGCCCTCTATAAGAAATCCATGCAAAACCTCCAGGCCAGCTGGATTGGCCTTAAACTCAGCCCACCACTGCTGCTAGGATTGATGGAAGGCAGCACAGAGACAGATGATAATGAACAGTGGGAAGAGGTAGACAGAAGGGCTGGGTTTCATATCAGCAAGGAGGACACTACTACAGAGGCTTGGGATGTAAGGGTAGCAGTAAAGGCAATGAATGATGAAGAGTTGGACTAGTTGCTCAAGGATGAGCAAATATTTTAGCTGGGGGGTGATGATGAGCCCCAATTTTTGGTAACAATTTGGGCTCATTTGGCCTACTTACCTTGCTCAACCCTTCATTTTTTATCACTTATGCATCATTTCTTAGTATATTCGTGTTATTTGTAGGAAGAAGGGCAGTCATTATGCCTATGTGGCTAATACATGATGATTTCAGGTTTTTCGACATTAAATGGAGTAAAGACCACGCAAATGAAGACAAGGAGATAGCCAAGGTGGCATTGCAGGTTTATAGGGAGGTTGTCCACAGCCTTGAATGACCTTCCTCGTGATCTCCACCCCAACTCCGAGCTCCAACAGCTATCACCACCGAGCTAGAAGACAGCCAACGGATTCTGCAGGAACAACAGTTTACTCTTAGTTGGACAGCCAAGCTCCACTAATTGAGGAGGCCAGCTTGGCCCTCATCATGTATAAATATTAAGGCTGTAGCCTTCGATGAGACTCTTGAACTTTTGTTGTAAATTTTGAACCACGAGTTGTAGCTCTGTTTTTGCTCTTTGTAAGCCAATTTTGGCATGTTGTTAGACTCATGATTATGATCTTTTAATAAAAGGCAGGCAGATTTGGATTTAATTCTGAGTTCTTAGAGGAGCTATAGCTCTCAGGTTAGGGCCCAACCTGATAGCAATATACCTCCTTTTCCTTGTATTGTTACTTGTCTTCCTTTTATCATTGCATTTCTTTCATTTACATGCACTTGGAAAACACAGTTTGCTGAGTTGACTGTTTCGGTTTGGTTATGTAGGTTAGTTTCATGAATGTAGTTGTTTCAGTAGTTCAGCATTAGTGTAGGGAGATTGAAGTTACGTTGAGTTAAAAAAATGTTGACTGCATGCTCACTTTCACCTCTGTTTGGGGACCGGAAGTGTAGACCGTGCCAACTGCCAAAAACATTGTTTTAACATATGCATGCAAGTATTGATGTAATGTTTTCGATTGAAGAACTGTCCATGCGATTATATCTTGAGTAATGACTCTTTGGTTCAGCATCATGCACGGTTTCCCTTCAACTTACATTGTTGTTCTTTGATTCCTAATAAAACAGTTAGAATAGGTTGGTGAACTTTCGTTTACATGCAAGATAAGGGTGATTTGTTTCATTTACAATGCGCAACACCTCTTCATCGTGTTATTATTCTTCTAAACCGTGCCTAAGCCACCTACGCATCCTCTGTTAAGCTCATTTGCCTTCCAACCCTTCTACTGTCCACGTTGCTCAATCTTTTTGACCTTCCACTACTACTACCCTCCTCTAGACCAGCCAGCTTTACACACACCTTCCCCACCTCATCTCTCTGTCCATAGGCCATCTCAAGCTCCTCTTTCATCTTACCTATCCACCCACACAACTCCTTCACTCCTCCATCACCCAAAACTCCGACTGCAGAGCAACCTGTAGAAGTTAGCAGACTTCCTGTAGAAATCCCGAGTTTCCTGTAGGATCCCCTGCAGACATCCTGTAGAAGCCTGCAAACACGGTTGCCAAGCACCTAAACGTTGTGGACTTCTGTGGAATGATGTGGGGGATCCCCTGGAACCTCTCAGATTCCTCCTAACCTTTCCCAAGCCTTCCTCCCCTTTGAACTACCCCTGCACAGTCAAGACCCAGTAAGAAGCACAATCACAATAACTCCACCCACTTGAGAAAAAATACAAAAACGTGTTCTCTTCAATGGAAGTAGTTTAAATTCATGCATCTCATCTCACTAGAAGTAATGGCATCATTTCTAGAAGTTTCATTCCCACCATTGCATCATAGAGATTAAGCTAGTCAGATTAGGGTTTCTAGGGTTTCCATGTTTGGTTGGCTTTCAATTCATTCTTGCAAAGTAGGTTAATTTCCTTTGAGATAGTCTTCGTGCATCATTTAGAAAGCTTCTTCTGAGATCATATAGAAGTTGGCTTGAGCCCTAGCAGACTTGTGCCAGCTGACCAAGTGACAACTGCGATAAGAGCTAGTACTTGTCCATACAGCACCGTCGCTTCCAAGTTTGTTACGAACTACCGGGTTGATAAAATTAGAGAAGGAAGCTCCAGGAGTTGTAGCATTATTGCTACAATACTGGAGCCCACCAATTATCACTCACAAACATATATATTTACATAATTATATATATTTATCTTTAATTTATATTAGATTATATATCACTTTATAATAAAGTGTATAATGAGAAATATATTTCAATTTTATATCTTTTAAATCTATAGATTATATTGTGATTTTATATAGGTATGTGATGAATATAATATAAAGTTTTAATCTAAATGATATTATTTTCTTACCCAAACGGAGATATTAGTAGAAATGTTTTAAAAAATTTGACCAAAACATTATTTTTGCAATGTGCAAAACATATATGAATTTTGCAACATGATAAATATTACCTAAATTTGTAATGTGATGTCCAAAATCATTGTAGTAGTGTAATTAACAAGAAAAAATGTCACATTGATGAAAAATGACCTCACAATCTTAGAAACAACAAATGATAGCACAATGTCATGAACGAAAAACAACATCGCAATGTGATAGACAACAAATGACATTGCAACGTGATAGAAAACAAATGATGATCCAATGTGACAAACAACAAACAACATCTCAATTAGACAAGAAAATGATGTTTCATAGTGAATATGGTCAACAATATTCAACATGAGGATCATGTTCAAGCATATTTGATGGGAACATCATAGTTAAAATGGGTGTCATAATGAACCATAGGCACCATGGGCATCATGGTCGACCACAATCATCCATAAATAGATGTTGACAAACAAAATAGAAATTATAATGTGATGATGCACGATCATCATCCTATAGAAATTCGTTTTCCTTAGATTGAAGAAATGACCATGTAAATTTCTGAGGGATAGCCTATTTCCATCATATTTGTAAAATCTTAGAGTAGAGACAAGTGCCTCGATTCCACGGTATGGGTGGTTGGTTTGGTTGAAGAGTTAAGCCAAATAGTCCTTTCTAATTGCAATTAGTTGTAGTCAAGTTGCTAGGGAGTTATAGTAGAGACATGCGTAAATAGTTTAGTCCAGCATATGTGTCCTTATGTGACAACTACAATTTTGTTTGTTATGGTAGATTCTAGAACAAGATAAGCATGACATTCGGGAGGCCCTGCTGGAAAAAATATCTCTGAGGTTGTTACAAAATATCTCATGTAGATGTATATGTATATGTATATAGGTGTGTTATCTAGAAGTAGATATGTTGTTGTTAGTCGAGAGTAGAAAGGTAGAATCATGTGTGGAAATGAGTTAGGAGGAAGGGTTCGTGAGAAGAATGGGTAGTAAGTTGTTTGTAAATGTGCCCAATAAATATATTTCTCTAAATTCATGAAACGCAAGTGTCCCAAAGAAATGCAAGTGAAGTTTGATGCCTCATGGGATTTAGTTAGGAAAAGAAACAAAGAAAGAAAATTATTTTAACATGCTTGAAGCTAAAGATAACCTATGGGACAGGTTTGTTCTTCATATAGTTGATATATTAGACCCTTTTCTTCTGAAACCCCACAATAGACTCCCAGCTTCTTGACAAACCCCTCACTAAATGGATTATCCCAAGAGCTAGCTACCAGAGTATCTCCATAACTTTCTTTCTTGTCTTTAAAGGCCTCGCAATCTAAAATGAAATGATTTTCAATTTCCACTTTTCAAAAAGAACAAAAAATACATACTCTTTCCTCCCACACTTCTTTTGGCCTTTTCCAATGCCTTGTTTCACAACGAAGTTTATGAGAATTAGTCCTTAACTGAGAAATAAGAATTTTGGCTCTCCAAGAAATATTGGACACTATGGACACTTTTTTTTGATGATAATGGTTGAGATTAAACACTTCGATATAGTACTTTTTCTTTCTCCGTACCTACTTATCCCAAATTCTTTCTAACCCCACAAAAAAACTTTTCTTTCTACAACCATCCTAGCTTAGATTTTTGTTGAAGTCAATTCCCACGCATTGCAATCCACAAATTCTTCCAGAATGTTTCCTTCAAAGTAGAACTTATATGGGTTACGTTATTTACAGAAAACCACTAGTTCCGTTTTTCTAATACTAACTTGTATTCCCACCCTTCTACAAAAATGCTCAAGGGATAGTAAGGGCTCTTACAGACGAAGAGCAGATTTAGCAATTAGAATAAGGTCATCTGCATATTTAAAAAGCCTTATAACAAAATTTCCCAAATGGATATGATCACCCCCTTTCAAATATAACCACTCCTCAAGTCCCTTGATATATAAGAAGAAAATCATAGGAGACAATGGGAAACCTTGCTTGACCCAAATATCACTTCTAAAAATTTTAGAAATGCTTGTTGAAGTTCTAATTTAGACTTTCACATCTTCATACAGTGTATGCACAACTTCTCTGAAATGTTTGGGAACCCCAAGTTCCTCCACTTTGTGCCACAAATTATCCCTAAGAACCGTGTCAAACGCTTTTCTGAAATCAGCAAAGCAACAAAAGGCTTCCTCCTTTTTCTCCCAAACTTTGATCAATGATGTGCCTTAAAGTTATACAATGATCAACTGTGGAATGTTTAGGTCTAAAACCTACTTTCCCTTTAACACTCTTATCTCTTTCTTCTTCCCACTTACTGATTTTATTTTCTAGCCCCTGATCTCTTCTAAAGCCTTGGCCCGACCAAGTGTGGGATTAGCCAACAAATTTGAAGCCAGCTAGTCAAGTCTGACCTCGATGAGCACAACTGAGAGTTCTCATACTTGCGACGAGTGTGAAAAAAAAACTCCAACCCCTGATTGACTATTCATCAAGCCAAAGAAAAAAATTTCTTGCACAGGAATTTGATCATAGTTGGATCAAATTTATTTAATTAAATATAAAAATCCCAAAGGGTATCCAACTGCCATCTTTAAATTTTGTGTTTTATGGGGGTCGTTTAAATTTTTCTTGGAGCTAAGTATTGAAATGCAAACAACCATCCACTTCCTCCATGTTCATTGGTATCATAACTCAAATATTAACACGCATTTGAACAAAATCCATTGAAGACCAGAGCTCATTGGAAAAGGTGGAGTGGCATGCAAGGTAATGAAAACATAGGAGTTGGTGGAAGGAAAGAGAAAGGAAGTGTCTGGACCTCAAAGGTAGAAATAGATGAAAGTTGGATAAAGAGAAAATCAAGTTGTTTGTGAAAGAGATTGAGGATGTTTTTTGTAAATAGGACAAATGATGACAAACATGACAAAGGAAAGTGGTCAAGCTTAAGGCTTAGAACAAAGCATAGAAGGTTCTAGCAAGGAAGATAGTTTGAAGGAAATAAGGAAGAAATCACAACCAGTTATAGCAAGTGACAAAATATGAGATACACTTATCTTAGAGGGTTAAGGACCTTAAAAAATTGTTGGTCATAAGGAGTTGTAGTACATAGTATGAAAAGAGGACTATGGAAAAGGACTTCTAGCAAAGATGTTGCTTAAAGAGAGCGGTATTCCAGCTACGATTGGAACAGAGAGGAGGATGAATACAATCTACAGTTGGGTAGAAGCTGTCTGAGAGAGTTACACAACTATGATTGTGGGTATAATTTCCAAGAGAGGTGAGAAAAGGAGAAATAACTAAGATAGGTGAGAAAATGAGAAATAGTCAAGAGAGAGGGGAGGCTCAAATAGTCCCATAAGAGGAGGATTGTGATACCAAAGGACCAATTCCTAGAGGATAATTCATGGTGAGGTGCCTTGTGGAGGTTGGTTCGTAGCTTAAATGAGCAAGGAGAAGCTCATATAGAGGGTGGAGAAAATGGCCATTACTGGTAAGGAGGAACGTCCAAGTGCAAGCCATAGAAAGAGAAAGAACGATGCCAAGGAAAGTGGCACGACGAGAAGAAATAGTCAGGAGGAATTTAACCATGAAACAAATAATTTAAAGGAGAGACTCAACATAACACTACAACTGCTAGAAAAGAGGGAAGAAGCTTATAAGGAATGTTTGGTGCTAAGGAAGAAGAAGGTGAAATGCCCTCTACTGCAAAATAGGTTGAATCATATCTTAAATGCTTCATCAAAGGAGAATGAGCTCAAGAGGACTATGCGTGAAGGAGAATTTGTTCACTTTTGTGAACCCAAGAAGGATCAATCTTAGGAGAGGATGATATTGGTAATGAAATGATGATGTGCTTAACTTAGCACAAGGAAAGGATGCCAATAAGATTACATGAGGAAGAAGAAATTAATATATTTCTAGCTGATTTTTTGTGTGTGTTTGTATTTGTAGGTATCGAATATAATGAAGTTGAGCAATTTCTAGAGATTATGGAGGAAGCATAAACTCAAAGGCAGTTGAGTTTTAATGATGAAAGCTAGTATAAGATAACATATTTGGAAGATGGATAGTCTCAAGGAACTGCAATAGAAGAAAAAGATCCAGAAATGTATTAGGGAGGCAGTGAGGAAGAAGACCACGAGGAAGTTTAGGTTCAAACACTCTAGGTTGGGGAGAGGAAGAATAAATTTGAAGGTATGGTTGATCAGTTGTATCTTCTCTCACTTATTTTTTATTGGGTTGTTTTTGAAAATATTTTATCATGGATTGAAGACCTATGGAAGTTGGGAAAAAAGAGAAACCAACATGTTTTGCAGATTCATGGAGTGCATTAGTGTACAAATGGTGGAAGAAGAAATGGTAAGCATAACTTAGCTCAGTGCAATTTGGCTAATTCAAGGAAGGCCAAAAGGAATGAAGGACGAGAAGATAATCAAGAACCTATCATAAAGGAGGGAGAGACCACACTGTCTCATGAAAATAGGAAAATAAGAAGATTGAATTATGAAGATAGTTATGAAGTAGGGTACATAGGAAGCATAGTTTGGAGCAACAATGAGAAGGTTTAAATGGATGAATCAGTTGTTTTGAGGAACAATGAAAATAATGTCATTCAAGGATTAATAGGGGATGAGCAAATATCTCAAGGAGGAGCCCATATGCATGATGGAACTAAAAAATATATATTTACTAAGGGTAGCCTAAAAGAAGTACAAAGTATGTTGGTAATTAAGAATGAACCCACAGGATGTTTGGAAGAGATTGTTTTCTATTATATGTTTTTGATATGTGCAGGTGTAACCAAAACTGAGAATTATGGAAAAAACTACAAAAAACACTCTATAAATCCGCTAAACGAGTGGACATGGCAACCATATACCCTAGAGAGAAAGTGGGATAGAGCTCTTATAACTCTCATGTAGTTCATTACCAAGGGGTTGAAAGCCAACAAAAGATTGGACATGGAAACCATATACCCTGGAGAGAGAGTGGGAGAGAGATCTTATAACTCTCATGTAGTTTATTACTGAGGGGTTGATAGCTTGGTGGAAGAAAGTGCTTCAAGGGGACAAAAAATGTGATGAGAGAAATGTGTGGGGTGACCAATATAGCTTCTGGTTTGATGAAACGAAGGATGCCCTACAAGTTTTCATGCATCAAGTTAATAGACTAAAGACAATAGAGACACAAGAAGAAGAAAAGGTCTAAGTCAACTAGAAGAAACCCAAAACTAGTGAAGACATAAGGAAGCTATCTAGCTTGAAGGTGATTCAAATTCTAGAATTATTAAATTTCTAATGTAGAGCTACATCGATGTAGTTATGGAGCCTGGTGAAGAGGAGAAGATAATTGAGAACCATGGGAGGATTGATGAAAATGATTGTTGGTGTCTAATCACCAGGAATGTGGTTTATCTATTATTTTATCATTTTTATGAAGACAAAGAAGAGATTTTTATTGGCAAGTTCTATGTACTGCACAGGTTGAATGTGACCAAAAAACACTATGTTTAGGAGGAAGAAACTTGGGGTGAAAGAGCGAGAGTTTTTACAACTCTTACATAAAAATCTCTTACGATTAAGAAGGTCTACAAAGAATGCAAGGTTATTGCATGAAAGAAAATTTTTTAATTCAATTTGAGAAGAAGTGAATACTAAAGGATTTCTTGGGAAATTAGGAAAATTGAAAATGCAATCAAAGATTGCTTAAGTTCCGTAAGAAATTTGAATGATTCAAAGGTTCAAGGGAAAATTCTTACAGTGAGAAGACATCATATAAGGGTCTAGATTCATAATTGTACATCAAGAAAGGAGGTGACTATCTTTGAAGATGGAAGAATTCCACTTTATCCAGATTTAAACAGGAACGCAAAAAATTACAGAGATAACCATAAATATAGATATGCATCAGAAATACTACATCGTTTCATTAATGTAAAATACTGAAATATGCTTACGAACAGAAATGGAAATAAACCAGCTAGGGTGATAGTAGCTTATCTTTGAGAAGAGATCTGCCGAATACATGCATTTGAACTGTGTTACAATGAGTCTGAAGGCCTATTTATTATTGAGAAACAATGGAAAACCCTAAGCATCCAAAAACCTAACCCTAAGAGATGAAGTGCCAAACTATGGGCCCCATTTGGGTAAATTGGTACATCAACTTCCTGGGGTTGTAACTTTGGCATAAGATCTTTGTTTGATGCGCACAATAGCTCGTTAGAAATATCTATCTGAGGAATATAACTTTGGGAAGAGAAACATTGTTCAATGACCCACGTTGCTCTCGATTTTCCCAACAAACATTGTTAAGGGCCTCAGAATGGCTCCGGAAGTTCAGGACCTGAAAAACTGGTAAAAATAGTAAATTGTGCTACAATTACGGAAACTAAAAAACTAAAATAGAAAATTGCAGGGGTCCAAGTGGGATAGGTGGGTGGCCACCAACATCCACCTGGATCATTTCTCCTCCCTTAGGAAGCAATTCTCCCCATTGCATTGAGTTCCTCCATCTCTTAACTTGGTCCCTAGTGAGTTGTTCTGCAATCTCTGATGTGTCCAATAATGGTGGGAAGCATGGTCGAGGGCATTCCACATTGAAAACTCGGTGCGAGCGAAGGAATGGAGGAAGGATGTGCTCCAAAGCATTGTTTCCCACAGCCTTGGTAATGCTATAAAGATCATGTCAGAGTGGTCTAAGCTTCTAATGGGCACTTGTAAGGCATTCTTTCTGTAGATGTAACCAAACTTTGTCACCCATTTGAAACTTGTGTGGTACCCCTGTGGGTGAGGAGAAGTTGTTCCTATGTTCTTTCATGACCATATCCCTCTGTTGCTACTACTGCTGCATGGAGGATCACTTCGCAAGGGTAATGGATGTGGTGACAATCTTCCCCTTGCTTTGGGAGTGAACTAGAAAAAAAATGAATTTCCTAGTCTGGGAGATGAGCTTGTTGCCTTTCTTGGTAGTGATCAAAGAGGTGGCGGTAGGTGGGGCTACCTCCGATATTCTATATAATGAATTACCCAAAGAAATAATAACAGCACGGGGCCTTGACTCATACATAGCATGTCACCTCCATAAGTATGGTTGGCCTAATAATACATCACAAACATCCAGAGGTGCAATATCACACAATACCTCATCTGTGAAGGGTTTGATGTTGTAGGGAAGGCATCACTACTGTCGAACTCGGAGATCTCATCCTTGGTGAAGCCACCCAATACTATACAGTTGCAAGTGTGGAGTAGTCAGTAGGCCCAACCGCTTCACGACCTCTACTAAAATAAGGATCTTTTGGCTGCCGCTGTCAACAATGAATTGTAGCAGCGAACCCTTCACCCACATTTGTGAGTGGAAAATATCCTCCCGCCCCCTCTGGATCTTGATGCTCATTCTTCTTGATCTTGGCGGTGGAAATAGTGGAACTGGGCTTCGTGTCAATGATCTGCGTCCTTTTGCCATTCCCCTTGTAGGTTTCTGACTCAGGGTCAGAACATGCATCAGATTCTGAAGCCTTCAACTTAGCCACCAATGACTGCTTGGTCCGATACTCACTTGTGTTGTGAGTGGGGCTCTTTTGGAACTCACACTACTTTCTTGTGTCCTTCTTTGGCTTCGTGGTGTTGTTCTTTTCTTTCAGCTTCGACGGGTTGTCTTGGGTCACCCCGCCTTGGCTTTGTCCTTTGGTATTCGGATTCACAGATCCGAAGTCTCACTTCTTCTGTTTAAACTTCTGCTTGATTTTGACAGCGTATCGATATGCCGTGCTGAGCGATGAGATGTTCAAGAACTCCATCTCTTCCTGGATGTACCTATGTAGGCAGCCATGATATTTGAGTACCAAATGCAGCTGAGAATCCTTCATACCCAACTATGTGCGAAGGGTATGAAAAATGTTTGCGAACTCCGACACATATTGGTCCCTTCCCTACCGCAGCGTGGTCCACTTTATGTATTTGTCCTCATAGCTTTTGAAAAGGTAGTACTTCTCCTTGATGGCATCTCAGAATACATTCCAGGTGGGTGCAGCTGAAAATAGTGAGCCTGTACTTTCATCCTTCTGCTCGCAGTAGGTTTCCTACCAGTCCTTGATGTTGGGAGCTGCTTTGAGAAGAGTGAAAATAATATTTTCCCGACTGGAAAACTCATGAACAGAAAAATAACCTTCTAGTAGATTTAACCATTTATCTACGACATCTACATCTATTTGACCCTCGAAGATGGGGATTTCAAAATTAACTTGTACCTTAAAGGGTGTGGCATTTCCAGAGTAGCTGTTGGAAGTTGATGTGTCACCTGTGGGTAACCATTGAAGGATCTGGGCAAAGATGTCCATCATCGTGTTACTTTTTCACTCGAGGGCTTATTCGAGCAAGATTTGGATAGGATCTCCTGTCCCCTCATATTTATTTTCATCCAAAATGGGATGCCATCAGGATTTGTGAGGCTGGTCTTGCAAAGGTTCGACTAGCTCAAGCCCTAACTCCTTATATCCCGACCTCATTGGGGACATGTAAAGAAAAACAAAGAAAGAAAGAGGATCGCTCTAATACCACTGATCCAGATTTAAACAGGAACGCAACAAATTACAGAGATAACCATAAATACAGATATGTAATGGAAATACTACTTCATTTCATTAACGTAAAATATTGAAATATGCTTACAAACAGAAATGGAAATAAACCAGCTAGGGCGATGGTAGCGTATCTCTGAGAAGAGATGTGGTGGCTACATGCCTCTAAACTGTGTTACAATGAGGCTGGAAGGCCTATTTATTGTTGAGAAACAATGGAAAACCCTAAATATCCAAAAACCTAACCCTAGGAGATGAAGTGCCAAACTGTGGGCCCTGTTTGGGTAAATTGCTACATCAACTTCCTAGGGTTGTAACTTTGGCATACGATCTCCGTTTGACGTGCACAATAGCTCGTTAGAAAGATATATCTGAAAACTATAACTTTAGGAAGAGATACATCAATCCACAGCTCAAGATGCTCTTTATTTTACCAGAAAATGTCTTTTAGGGCCTCAAAACTGCTCCAGAAGTTGAGGACCCAAAAAACTCCTAAAAATAGTAAATTGTGCTACAATTACAGAAATTGAAAAACTCAAAGAGACAATTGCAGGGGTCCAAGTGGGATAGGTGGGTGGCCACCAACATCTGCCTAGATCACCAGTTATGTCACTGGACATATGGGCAATGGAAGTAGCTGAGAATTTATGTATTATAACTTTTTCAAATCAACAAGTCAAGGAACTAGAGGTTAATGCACAACGTCATCAGAGATGGAAGTAGAAAATGATAAGAATGATAAAGGCACATGACATAGTAAGTAGAGAATGTATGGAGGAATATTTCAAATGCCTTGAAACCTTAGGGGAACCTTGGTATAATTGTAATTTGTCTTGTGAGGAGGAAAACTTTCAAATTCAAAGAAACAACAATTCGCAGCTAGAAAAAGTGAGAAGGGAAAAGTTAAAGGCCAATATTCCCAAGTGAATATGGCTCAACCACAATCAAAGGTAGATGGTTAACAAATAACATTCGAGCAAGAGGACTACACACATGCATAAATGAGCATACGATCCTTGAAGACTGAAGCAATGATATAGCTAGGCATATGGACAACAACAACATTTCATTAGGGATCGAGGAGGCCTCAACAGTTGAAGATATATACATATACATATTCTTTAGATTCAAGAGATGGCCATGTAAATAAGTTTATGGGGATAGCCTATTTCCATCATATTTGTAAAATCTTAGTGTAGGGAAAAGTGTCCTAATTACAGGGTTACAGGTGGTTGGTTTGCTTGATGAGTTGGGACAATTGGCCATTCCCAATTGTAATCAGTGATAATCGAGTTATTAGGGAGTTAGAATAGGGACACCTGTAAGCAGCTTAGACCAACTTATGTGTCCTTATGAGAGAATTGTAATTTTGACTATTATGGTAGATTCTAGAATAGGCTAAGCATGGCATTCAAGAAGACCTGTTGGCATACAATCTCTCTTAGGTTGTTTCAAAATATCTCATGTAAATGTAGATGTATATGTGTGTTCTATAAAGTAAAGAGGTTGTTGTTAGTTGAGAGAAGATAGGTAAAGTCATGTGTGGAAACAAGTTAGAAGGAAGAGCTAGTGAGAAGGTTGGGAAGTAAGTCATTTGTTAATATTTCTCATAGATATATTTCTCTAAGTTCATGAATCCATATTTCAAATCTTTGCAAATTATTTATCTATGTCTAAATGTGTGAATGCTTATGTAAGATGAGATATTGTTCCCTCTATTAGCCATGAAGAGAGTGAGAGAGGTCTCAAGGGAAATACCCATTTGTGAGGGGCACAAGAACTCTGAAGTAAAGTGTTTTCAAATTCATTCTCTCTGTTTTTAATGCCCTTCTTTAACAATATGGATTGATGTTGGTGAAAGTGGGCAAGTGTCCTTGCACTAAGTGTCGCTGATTTAGGTACGTATTTTCATTCAACTTATGGTTTCTAGTGAACCCTGCGATATTAAGGTGAACCTCGGTCTTGATTCAAAAAGCAAGGATGAGAACATGATTGAAGGTGTGGGATTGTAGGTCAACATCTCACTTGAACTTTGTGGATTAAGTCAAAACCAGAGGAGCACTAGAGAAAATCCGATGTTTGAGAATTCATGAGCACTAAACAAAAGTGTCCCAAAGAAACGTAGGGAAAGTTTGATGCCTCGTGGGATTTATTCTAGGTGAATAATAAAGCTTCTCAGTCTGGTAGTATGCTAGAGAACCTACATCAATTTGTAACCTAAGTCTATGGTGAAGTTGGGACCCGAACTAAAGGGATGAAGGTCTGACCCCCAACCTCGTCTAATGCCCCTACCCGATGAATTGTGGGACCAAAAAACAAATTTGTAGTTGTCCAGTAGGGTTTGACTTGGCATATTTTTGGCGAGTGTGAAAAAAAACTTCGATCCTAACCTCCAACTAGGGATTTACCTCCAACCCCAACTAATTGCTCATCGGGCCAAAGAAAATAGAAACTACTTGCGGGCATTTGATCATTGCTGGATCAAATTTATTTCAGTGAGTATAAAATTCCCAAAGTGTCTCCCGCTATGGCGTCCAGATTTTGTTTATATTTTTGTTGGAGCTAAGTATTAAATTGCAAATAACTAGTTGTTTCTGCTGCCATGTGACCAAAAAAAATAAACATCAATGTGATTCCCAACGAATAATATTACAGGGCATCACACTGCAATGTCACAATGGGAAAAAAAATTGTTCTAATAATGCAATGAACAACCAATGATATCATAATTAGACAAACAAATAATGTTATAATGCAATAAAAGGAAATTATATCACAATGTGAAGAAATAACAAATAATATTGCAATGTATCAAACAAAAAGCAACATTTTAATATCACAAAAGGCAAATAACATTACAATGTTATCACATGTAAATGTGAAGAACAATAAATGATTTTTAAAAGTGACAAAGAATAAATGATGTCGTAATGTGATGAACCAGAAATAATGTTGCAATATGATAAACAATAAACATTGCCATGATATGTCGAATAATAATAGTGTAACAATATAATAAATGACATCACAATGTGATGAAACACATTAATAACGTGTTTGATATTAATCACCCTCATACCATGAGTGGAAATGAAGTATCAACCATTATCAGACATGGTCAATAATGGTTAAACATGGTCATCCATTCTTAAGCATCTAGTTAATTCTAAAGAACATGAGCAAGATGGCCATGCATGAGAAAGATATCCAACCATGGTCAACTAAGGTCAAACATGATCAAATCATGTTCAAGAATGGTATACATGGACAACATACTTAACTATTGTTAACCATGGTCAACAAGGTCAAATGATGGTCAATCCATACTCAACATAGGCATCATGGTTAGCCATAGTCCTCCATAATCATCTATAGGTAATCGATAATAACCCTAGTCATCCATGTACACCCTTAGTCAACCACATGTTAGCCATAGGCAACCATGGTTGGATAAGCTCAACCATGGTCTAAAAATATCAGCAAGTCTAATCACGGTTAACCTTGTTTAGTCATGGTCAAACACAGTCTAACAATATCAACATGTCCAACTATGATCAAACAAGTTCGTCCGTAGTCAATCATGTTCATCCATGCCCAACCTTAGTCAATTATAGCCAACATGGCCAACCATGGGCAACATGGCCAACCACTATCAACCAAGGTCAAACATGGTCAAACCATGTTCAATAATGGTATTTATGGCGAAAATTCCTAGTTATGATTAATTATGGTCAACCATAGTTAGTATGGTTAAACACGGGAAACCGTACTCAACATGGAAGTCAAGGTTAGGCATGGTCATCCATAGTAATTTATGTGTAAATAGTGACAACCTTGGTCAACCATGTATAGACATAGTCAACCATGCTCAAACAAGCTCAAAAATGGTTAAACAAGATCAATCATGGTCAAACATTGTCAAATATGTTAACAATTCCAATCATTATCAACCTTGTTCTACCATGGTTAACCATAGTCAACCATATTCAACCATGGACAATAGGGAACACCACTATTGAACACGACCAAACATGATAAAAATATTGACAACTATGTTCAACATAGACTAACATGGTGACCTGCGGTTAACGATGGGGAAACATTTTCAAAGCAAGGTCAACCATGGTTTGTATGGTCAAACATGGTCAACATGGTCAACCATGGTTAAACATAGTTAACCATAATCAATCATAATCAACTATAGTTAAACAATTAGAACCATGCTAAACGATAACTTGCCCATATTTAACCATAGTCAACTAAGGTGAGCAATGGGGTATATGGTCAAATAATGGTCAACCATTTTCAACAGGTTTAGCCATCATTAACATGGCCATATATAGTTAACCATGGTAAACCATTTTGACCTATGTTGAACTTTCGTAAGCCACAATTAACCATAGTCAATTATAATCTATCATAAAAAGTTTACTGTAAAATGGACAACCATGGTCAACTGTAGTCAACCATTTTTTGATCATAATCCACCCATCTCAACCATATGTTTGCCATATTTAGCCATACTAAACTAAGGTCAAGAATAGACATGAACATGATTGGTAAAACATAGTGAAGCATAGCCATGACCATGATTGATCAAACACAATCAACAATGGTTCTCTATGCTCAAGCATAATCAACCATAAACATCATGGTTACCATGGTCAACTAAGGTCTATCATTGTCAAAAATTTATATAGTAATGGTCTACATGGTAAACATAATTATCTATGGCTAATTGCGGTCAACCATTGTAACATGGTAAAAAATAGTCAACCTTAATTTATAGATAGACAACCATAATGTACACTTGTCAACCAAAAGTCTACCATATTTAACAATGGCTGACCATGATGTACTAATCCTCCCTATGTTTATTAATCACCAACTAATACAACCACATTAATAAAGTAATTCACATATATCTATCGACATCATTTTTCACCCTTCATACATTAGTTGACACCATTAACCAGTGAAAAAAAGACCTCATTTGGTTTCTTCATTAATCTGATTATCCAAACTCCAATCATAAATAAATATAATAGAATTTACATACTTGTTTTCACCAAAATAATACTTTATTATCTTAATTTAAGGCATTTTTATTATCTTAACCTAAGATGAATCGAAGGCTATATAGAATCATTTTTGGAAGCTTAACATATAGATCATTTATTCCATTTCGTAGTAGTGACATTTTTGTAAACGAATCCCTTGCAACACGGTATCTCACAAGAGGAATGAACAAATCCACCGGTTCACATTCCTTTCATCTATTGTACAATGTTGAACAATGATTACTATATTTCAACAAAAGCATTGTTCATTTAAAGTTAGAAACCACATGTCCATTTCTTGAGCCACAAGTTCATAGTTGCAAACTACTAGAATTTTCAATTGCTTGTTTGAAGAATTTGACAAAAGCATTAGTAATTTAATTTTATAAACCATTTGTCCACTTAGTGAGCAACGCGTTCATGGTTCTAATCTATTCGAATTTTGAACTCCTTCTTTGTTTCTTAACATTTGTTATGTTCCTGTATAGTCTTATCTATGAATGAATGTGTTCACACGATCATGGTATGCCCATGGATATTAAACTTACTCCGGCGATGGACATGGATTGATTATATCTATGCCACGGAACAATCGTAGCTAATGGTGGCTTCGTCTGTGGTGTTCTTATTGCGGTGTGAAGCCGATGCTAATTCCTTTCACACTAGTAAGGAGGAAGGAGCTTCAAGACATAGAGAATGCTGCACAAGGAAATGAACTAAATATGAATCCCATGATCAAGAAAGATTTTAATGAAATAGGTAATTCATTTTCTATTTTCTTTGGTAGTAATATTTAGGCCGATAGGCCTTCTTATGCATCAATAATCGTCAACACTTCAACACTTCTACCTTGCTCCGTTAGATCAGGTGAGACACTTTCAACTGTTGATTTGAAGTGTGACTGCTTTTTCCAAATATTAGTTGAGTTGCCTTCTTTTCACTTCCGTGGCATGGCAAGATATTTTTACTGCTTTTTCCGATTTTTTATGTCACTCTTGAATATTTTTACTACTTTTCCACTTTCTTTTATGTCACTCTTGGCCTCCGAGTTAATAATTTCTTTGGTTTGCCAGTTGTTGTTGCTATTCTTCTTCCTTGGCTTCTCTGAATTACCAGAATTACCAAACATTGTCCGCTAGTTGGCATTTTGGCATTGCAAGCTGTGCTCTGGACATGAACCGCCATCCATCTCTGCCACCAGCAGCAGAGGGCTCATTAAGGTCACCAAACTCCTCTTACAGCTTTGATAATCTCTTGCCATTTTCAGTCCATGGACTATACGGTGTCAGCAGAGGAATCCATCTGCAAGATGTAAAGTTGGTATCTGAGCATTCTCAGCGTAACTTCTTCATTTCAGCCAGGGCGCAACACCATCAAATTGAAAAAAAATTGCAATGCCTCCAGTGAAAGAGTCCTCGAGTTCTGACCAGAGTACATGCGGAAGGAAGAGGAGAATCCAACCAACTGATAAAGCAAGATCTGAAGCATTGATAATTGCTTCTCCTGGTGAAAAGAAAACTGAGGTGTGTTCTATTTTTCCTTTAAGGCTCATGTCTAGGACTTGGAATTTATCAGCTTCTTTATATGTTGTTTCCCCTCCGAGAAGACCCAAGAAATTCATCTTTTGAATTGTCTCGTTTGACCTGCCTCTGTTGTAGAATATAACTTTTGATTTTGATTTTGAGATTGCCTACCATGGCTTGGGAGGTCCTTCCGAGCTGCTTATGAAATTTTCAATTATCACTGTCTGTCAATTTATTGTTCTGCTCAAAGTAGTTCCAATGACTCTGGCACTCTCTGAACCAAGTTCCTGAAAAGGATCCAAGAAAGTAGAGAGCAGGGGAGTGTTGGTTTTGGTCGCATGGTAAAGCCAATTAGATAGCTTCTGCTGACAGGAGGAGGGCGCGAGGTGGAGATTAAATCTAATTAGAATGCCTCTGCATGCACTGGTATCTGATGTCATGTTCTCATCTTGAACCCAATTTTTTTTGGCTTTTTAGTTAGAAGTTTGTAATAATTAATAATAATAATCTGTTTCTAAAATCACGGCTAAACCACATACCAAATTGCTAAACCACATACCAAATTGGTTTACAAGACCTTTTGTTTACAAGATGAAATACAGAGAATTCGCTGAATGCTAAAGCCAATTAGCCTTTCCCTGCGAATCCTAGTATTTGATGACATTTTATTTATCTTGAGCCCAATTTCATTTAGCTTTCTAATTCTATATCTGTAACCCTAAATATTATATAAAAGTGGGACTAATTACTCTGTTTTTTCACCTGCGCGCATAAGTACATTCGTAAATAACATAACAGCAAAGGTGATAATTTCTGTCAAATTAACCCAACTTCCTTATTAACTCATTTTTTTCGAGTCAAATTAAGTGAAATGGGTTTGTATGACATGCAGTTTTGTAGGTATATTAGCCTGCTTTCATGGCAGAACACTCTTATCAGATCTGTTGTTTTCCTCCTACAGAATGTATCCAAAAGAAAGCGTCCCAAAAGTGCAGATGCTAAAAAGGAAAAGGATGATTCAAAGTCTGATGCAGAACAAGGAATCCACAGTGGGAAGCCTGAAGTGAATTCAAAACAATCTGCACAAAGTGCCAAGCCTTCACAGCCACCTAAAGACTACATCCATGTGAGAGCAAGGAGAGGCCAAGCTACTGATAGCCATAGTCTTGCAGAGAGGGTAAATTCCCTTCATATTTCATCATGAGGAAGAATTGTATTTATATTTTTTCAAAACATAGATACAATTCAAGTCCTTGAGCATAGAATTAGCTGAGTCCACGGTTGAATAGCTATTTCAAAACTCAGCTCCTAACTATAGTTAAGGGGATCGAAATCCTTTCAAATATCAAACAAGGATAGATGATTACAAAATGGTAAAACAACATTGTTCTAAGTTTACTGCTTAAGAGTCATGTTCTTACAGAGAAAGGGAAAAGAACATTAGTTATTGGCTGATGCAAAAAAGATAAAGCATGTCAGTTTTTGGGGGATGAGTATGCCTCTGTAAACTTTGTCAGAGTCACACAATATGTTGATGAAAACCTGAAAATTAGAGGGGCTATAAGTTTGTCCTCTGAATGACAGGTGCGAAGAGAAAAGATCAGCGAACGTATGAAGCTTTTGCAAGATCTTGTTCCTGGATGTAATAAGGTAGTGTAGACTCTAAGCCGGAGCTTTTTTTATCTTTCAGGTCATGTCTTCTGCTTGGCAGAATTCCACTAGTTTTGTGTTTGACATGTTGAACTAAAGAACGAGCTATTTTGTATGTAGATAACTGGTAAAGTAGTGATGCTTTTGAGATAATTAACAATGTACAATCACTTCAGCGCCAAGTTGAGGTAAGATCTTTAAACGTTCCACAAAAGATTAATCTTATAGATTATTTGCTGTATTATGATCATAACTCAGTTGCAATCATTTCCCACAGTTTCTATCTATGAAGCTTGAAGCTGTTAATCCCAGATTGGACTTTAACATGGAAGGATTTCTCACCAAAGATGTAAGTTCAATTAACATGTTGTTATAAACCTGTTGTACAATTTGGATCTCTATATTTTTCATTAAGAGAATAACTGGGATAGAGCTTGATCTGTGAGCTTTTGTTGGTTGTTTTCCTAGATGCTTCAACCATCAGATATGGCATTTACTTCTGATACTGCTGTGGTATATCCACAATTTCACCAGCCTGAATGGACAACAATGCAAGCTGGTGTGTCCTGTGAAATGGAGGAGCAGTGTATGGGAAATTCCGGAGAAATGCCATGACGCATAAAGTACCTGGCCCTGTTATGCAAAAACTCTGATCAGATTGCCATTGGGGAAATCTTAGGCAGATCCTATTTCCGGAACTGGGTTGTCCAATTTTGTTCTGCCGCAGGACAATGTTGCAGCTTTTGAAGTCGACATTTTTCTTTATGTGTGTGGGCATGAAGCCTTCCAGGAGAAAGGTGGCCAAAGAAGGCCAGAAAAAGGGTCACTATCATCTCCTTAACTGGTCATCGTCTTTATTTTCTTGATTTTTCAGATGGCAATGATTGGTTTGTGCAGTCAACACGGTGGAACACTGGCGTTTATATTTGCTACTTCTTTGCTTTTGAATGGGGATAATGCTCTAGCATTGCAGGGTTGGGTTTTGTTTTTTGAGGTTCTGTTATGGCTCATGAATGGATGTGTTTATGGATTGAAATTTTAAAAAAATATGGGTTCACTGTAGCATATGAATGGGATGCATCCAAGCATTGAAATTTTAGAAGTTGGGTTTATTGTGCATATGAAATGGCATGTGTTCATGCTTTTGAAATTTTACTCAGAGAAAAGAAAAGATGGATTTGGTATTGAATATGAATGAGATATATTCTTTGTCTATGCTTGGCCATCTATAGAGGTTTCTTCATTTTTGGTAATTAACTTAACTTCTTGATTTTGGGTAATTAACTTACTCTAAAATGAAATAAGACATTGAATGTGTTCCTTGTAACATAGATATAAACAAAACATCTAAAGAAAAGTAATTGCACAATGATCCAGTCCAAGAGAACAAGGTTTTCCACAAACCAATTAACTCTTCTAGAAAAAATCAACAATTCCAATTTAATAATCCTATCGACCTCTCTTTGTACCTTTTGGGACAGTTGCTAGTATTACAAAGTTATAAGGATGAGATGATCTAGATAAATAGTAAGGCTACAGAAGATTGTTAGCTTGGATTACTTTTTAACATATACTTAATATTATTATTAGCACGAGGATGTACTAATAAGTAATAACGATGACATAATATAGATAAATAGTAAGGTTACGGAAGATTGTTAATTTGGATTACTTTTTAGCATGTACTTAATATTATTATTAGCAGGAGGAAGTACTAATAATTAATAGGAGGAAGTAGTAAGTATGAAGTAAGTATGAAATGATCATAAATAAACAATATTTTTAGTTTGGATGTTTAAGGAAGAAAAAAAAGTATAGTTAAGGAAAAAATTCATTTCACTACACTTTATTTTTTGATAATTTTTTATTACTAAATAAACTGTGAAATTGGTTTTAATATTGTTAGCTTTATAAGAAGTTAATTATGTTTCTTATATTTATAAATTAAATTGATTAATAGATTATGTGAATAATTAATAAGTGTAAAATCTTGTCAACTAATGTTATTACTAGTGATTGAGAGGAATGATCGTTATCCTCTTCTATTTAATTTGGCAAATGACATGTTGAGCTTATATAGATTATATTGTTGTAATGGCTTCAAACTTTGTTATAGTATGCCATGAGCCTGAAGAATATATTAGATTCATCGATGAAATCGAGGGTAAGGCGGAAGAAGGAGGGCTTTGCTACATAGAAAAACAAAATCAATGTGTGCAAAATCATCTAATCATAATCTGCTAGATATTGCTACCATACTATTTTTTACTTAGGTGTTAAATGACAATAAGCTACAACCCATGTACCCCACTACCATTGAGAAATTATTTCTAGTTATTCAACCTATTCAAACAAGAAAGAATAAAACATGATTATATTTGATTCTTCATCTTTTAATGAAAATATAAGAATAAACCAAAGATAATTAATTTTCAAATATTTCTAGTTTTCTAGATTTTGGTATATATATATTTTGCTGCTTACAATGATAAAAAGTAGAAAAATGATTTCAATACTAGACCTTCGGAATACTTTTAATTTCCTCTACATATTTTGCTGCTTGAAATGACCACAAAGGAGAAAGACAATACCAAATAAACTCTCTTACACTATAAATAAAATATCTTCGCACCTAATTTGTAAATAATTTTCTATGAAGTAGCAACAACAACCATCCAAAAACATCCCTAGTCCATCCGCCAAGTTCCATATAGGTTAAACATCGAGGGTACATGGGAAGGGAGAAAAGTGATATTATCAAACAATCACAGAGATAGAAGGTGTAGACAACTTGTTTCAGGTTTAGAATAAGTAGAACCACACAAAAACAATGGGAATATAGAATATCAATAAATTTACTAAACATGAGAAAAATCTTTTTATTCTTGAAAATATAATATGAAAATTGACTAAGTTTGCTCACTTTCATGACCTGTTATAAAGAAAGAAGTCGCACTTCTAAATAGAAACAGAGGATTTATATACTGTTATCCTGCATGAAAGTAGGCATATGTAGTTGAGTTTTCCAACTATTCAAACATTTGGGCACTAGCACTCTAAAATTGATGAAGTATAAAATATATTATTAATTTATTAGATTTAATATTGAATTTATACCATATAAATTTGTTAATACTTAATTTTTAATTTAAATTTTGCTACATTAATTTGTAAATTTGAAGTTGTTTAATAATGGAGTGAATTAGATGGCAAATAACAATTGGTATTTTTTTCTTAAAAATCTAATGGTAGGAGTGCTTGAATTTTGTTTTTGATGGTGGAAATGGATTCAACACCACTAAAAATTTCAAGGGCACCCAAAATCTTGAAGCTTGACAGCTGTATTTAGGATTTAAAAAATAATTGTCAAATTTTACCAAAATCTCACTAGAAAATCCATTGTTTGAGGGCTAATTTACTCCATTTTTAGACTATGAGCGTAGGAACCCCTCCATGAATTAAAGACGCCTCAATATAAGGAGCCTACTTACTTTCATGATTTGACATTTCTTACACAAAATACAAAAGAAGGACAATGATGGGCTAATTAGTTGACAATTAAAAAGAGATTAGTCTAAAAAAACTTCACAAATTAGTTCAGAAAATAATGAAAATTTTCTGTGAGATTATAATAAAATATGACAATTTTTTTTGAAAATATTGATTATAGTTATTAAATTTCAAGATTTTAAGTGCCCTAGAAATTCTGGATAATACTCAATCTATTTTCCATAGTAAAATAATTCAAACAATCCAAAATTTTTGATTTTTTTTTAAAGAAAATCTCGCCAGAAAATTGTCATGCCTGAATTTGTGATGTGAGTAGACGAAGCTTTAAAAAGAAGATAGGGTGTACTTGGAACCTGGGCTCCTCGCAAAGTTGCAACTGTCATTGATTACTTGGAACCTGGGCTCGAAAATCTATGCATTCGGTCATAGCTTATGCAATTAAATGATATATTTTGCTGCTAATATTTCTGGCTCTCAGGGTGACGTGCTAATTCATGGGCTTTTAATTTTGACACATTGTAATACGGCTACTGAGGTTATTTTCTATCTTTTTGAGAGCATGTCTCTACAAAGTAAATACTTGCAAGTTCATAAAATATAAATATGCGAGAAGCACAAAGAAAATCATAGTAGTTCGCTAGAAGTAAATGTTTTGAACATGAATTTACAAATTAAATGTTTGCAAGTTTACAAAATTAAAATTTTAGCCTAAAAGAATAAAAATTGTTAAAAGCACACGCCAAACGATTGTACGTTAGCAAAAAAATCAAATATGGTAATAACAAACTTTAATTGTCAATGTGATAATTTCACGTGGACAATGCACGATGCTACATCGCTTCGACTTCGGACATTACATAAAACGAAATTATGCATCATATCCAATCAATTTGTGTAATATTAAAAATATTAAGGATTTAAATTCATGTGTTTCTCGACAATGTTTTGTTTTGTTTTTTTTTTTTTTTATCCATTCCCAAAAACAAGCATAAATATATATATCCTTACAATTTGCTATAGCATTATTATACTGGCTACTTTTAGCTAAGTTTGTATTTTAATATAGGTAACAACATTGATATATTAATACGTATTTTTTTAGAATTTTAGGTTATCTCTAAAAGGGATTGAGAAGTTTTTAAGATTTTTATATTTTGTTGAGTTAAAAGTGTGAAAATTATTTTGAAATTTAAATTTAATGTGAGTATATGTTAAATAATTTAAGAGAATTTTTTTTTCAGAATCATGTCTTTTATCATCACAATGGTGACATGTTGTTTCATCCTATAGAGTTATATGCAGTTTGATTATGGAGCTCATCACAATTTGTTCATAATTTAGTAATGCTTATTTTTTTCTTTACACTAGCTGAAATATAGAGATACTTTTGACTTTCCAGATTTAGGTTGATCATCTTCTTATAATATCTTAGTTTCCTTTTTTCTTCTTAATCACCTTACTATTTAATATCTTAGTTTCCTTTTTTCTTCTTAATCACCTCACTATTTCTCCTTATATTTTAATGTAATATTTTTGCTTAATATTATCCTTATTCTACAAAATGATATCTTCCTTTATCCAGTAATGGACTAGTCAAGGCTTGACATCTTTATGCCATCCCTACTTGAGTTGAAGGTGGTTTCAACTATATTTAAAATAAATTTGAGGAAACTGTTTGTCTTCTATGTTGTTTAACTTCTTTTAAGGTGGTTTCAACTATATTTGAAGTAAATTTGAGGAAACTGCTTGTCTTCTATGTTGTTTAACCTCTTTCTATATAGTCATAGAGATTCCTTCAATGTGGAAAATGATTGCTTCAATGAGGAAGATAATATAGGACACATTTCCTTTAATCTTGATATTAAGGATTATGAACTAATTTTTGTTTTTTTTTTTATTTCTTCACATTTCTTTGGAGATACTACATCCCAAAAGATCACATCCATATAAAATAACATGGGATATGAGAGTCTTAAAGAGGAGTTTTTTTTATCCCATATCCAAAGGTGTACTAGTTTCAATCCCACTTCTTCAGCCCTATGAGCATCACCCGACGCAATGAGTGTTAAGTGAACTATTCAAAAATCACGAGAAATTAGTCAGTTACGACCACCTAACATGGAAATGGTCATATATGAATGACTTACTTAACGCGGTTGAATTCCAAAATGATATCTAATATAGTGTACTGCGTAAACCCCCTAATACTTAAATTCAAAAAGAGTCAAGGGATCTCTATTTGAATGGTTTATGAGGCACAATACTTGCTAAGGTTTTGCAAATGGCATAGCAAGCTAAGTGGGCTTGATTGTGGGGAAAACTCCACATTTAAGCACGCTTGAGCCAGAGGGGATCTGGTATGGGTGACCTCCCGAGAAGTCCTGCTTATCGTGGTGCAAGCCCCGTAAGTGATGATTGGCACTATGTGATTCATTTCACTAGTTTCAATCCCACTTCTCCACCCATGTGAGCAGCCCGACGCAATGAGTGTTAAGTGAACTATTCAAAAATCATGAGAAATTAGTCAATTACGAGTACCTATCATGGAAATGGTCATACATGAATGGTGACCAACCTCTTTCAAAGATTTGTCCTAGGAATGGTGTCAAAAGGTTTTTTTTCCAAGTCAATGGAATAGGAAAGGAGACCACACTTATTATTATGGAACTTCCCTAGAATGATCCTAAGCCTAATAAGGAAATCTACAACTGAATGATATCTTTGAAACCTAGCTTAAACTTTATCTTTTTTTATCATGGCTTTCTAGCCATATCCTAATCTTGTTATCCAAAATAATTCCACACAACCTAGCGAAATTAGGAATAATTGTAATGGCCCTATAATTAGAGGGAATGTTTTTATCCCCAGTTTTAAATATAGGTACAATCAGATTCCATATCGAAGGCTTAAAGAACCCTTGCTTCGATATCAAATTGAAGAGCTTGTTGATGTCAAGGATGTAGATAGTCCCTCGTATTTAAAAAATTTCAGCTTGCTATCCTTCAATATCCTCAACTTTCCCACTTGTGAGCTACTGAACCCCAAACTCTATCTGTTCCAAACAAAAGATTTCATCCTCTATAGGAAGATCAAAATCATGCATATGGTGTAAGGGGCTCATAAATATTTTTTAAGATAGGGGTTGTGGTTCTTTAAGGGAGTTGTATTATTTTCTTTATTTTTATGAATTAGAATTTTCCTCTAAAACTTCCTAGGGTCTAATTTAGGAAATAATTACTTTATATTTTTTCTTATATAGTACATTTTTATTCTTGTAAAAAGGTATTTGTATGCATTTATGTTATCAAGATTTAACTATTCATGAGAAGTATACCAAATTTATTTTATAACAATTTTGCAATCATATTATCATATGAAGGGTTGGTTGTTTTGTTATTATTTTTACATAACACCTCGATAGAGAACTTGTTAATGGAAATGGAGTGGATTGTAGTAAAGTTATGACAGAGGTCCTTAATGTTTACCTCATAAGAAAATCGGTTTAAATCCCCACTTAAATAAGCTAGCAAGAGATCAAATTTAATTTAGTAGGAAATATTTGCGAATTTTTTTATCAATATTCTCTTGCATGGGGTTTTGTGCATGGTTAAGTTTAGGGTTAATGTTGAAAGTGTATGATTGGATTTAGGATAATTGTCATTGAAGAGGTCCAAATTTACTATTGGATTGGAAACATGGACATCAGAAATATAATTGTCGAGACTACGACTAATCCAATGAGTAAAGGTCATCTAGTATATATTGGCCACTTAATTACACCACTACAAATTATTAGGTCCTGAGAACTACATATCCTAAATAACTCAATACCAAAAAATTCTCAGTCATGTATTCGAAGTTTGTTTTGTATCTACTAGATAAAACAAGGTCCTCACCTAACCATAGAGGATTAGGGTTGGAATCATTGCTTAGAGTATTTTATAAGCTAGTTGCACTTCTAGCATTAGAGTGTTCTAACAAGACGATATTTCCATTATTCTTTGGATTATGGATATATTTTTCTAGGTTATTATAGGGGCAATTGTAATATAGAATATTTTTCTTGTAAAAGCTAGAATTAATAAGCATGAAGTAAAAAATTGAAATATAAATACTCTAATCATTAATGTCATAGGGTTATGTTAGAGATAATGGAGAATATCCTAGAATAGTGAATTGTTTCAAGGTAACTCAGGATAGGAATTAGTTTCTATTTCTTAGTTTACAGTTCTAACTTCCCTAAAACCATGATTCCTATATAATGTGTGATGTGCATTGAGTATGCAGAGCATTCTACAGAGCCAGACTCTCCTGGTTCGGACTCTCTTTCATAGAGCTGGGCAGTGGATGTTTTTTTATTAATTCAAGCATCAGATTTTAACATGGTATCAGAGCTATAGGGCCGAGGAACCTATATGCTGAGTGAAGGATTTTCCAGGCATGACTGAGGTGAAATCATCTCGTGGTTTGGAGGAAAAATCATGTCGATCCCACTGTAATACTTGCATGAATTTTTATTTTGCCGACGTTCACGAATCTGTGTTGTACAATTGCAATGACCATCGCAAATATGTAGTGCTAAATCGCGCCGACTATGGAAACAGAGGGGGTTGCATCTTGGCGGTGGTTGCTGAGAGAAGGCTATGTGAAGGCCGTGTAACATTTGACTAGAGGAAGGTTGCAGTAATCCACCATGGCAGTGTGGAGGAAGGCCATGGTAAAGGCTGTGATAACAAGTCACAGGAGGTCATGGAGAGCACGCAGTGTGGTGGAAACTTATCTGCAGGTCCCGTGGAGAGGGCGCACATATTGCAAGGGATCAGCCAGTGCTAGAGGCTGTTGAAAATACCCGAAATTGGACTCGTACAGATCAAAGATTTCTGTGTTTGACATAGATCAGGGGTAGATCTAACATATATTTTTTTTTATGTGTCAACTTTTTTTTATAATTGACAATATGAATAATCAAATGATTGAAGCATACTTGAATGAGCATAATAAGCTCGATGGCTCCAATTATGTGAATTGGAAATTCAAGATGCAGACTCTGCTAGAAGTGCAAAGTGCTTGGACAATTGCAAATGGGGATGAGCAGAAGCCAATAATTGGATCAACATTGATCCCAGATTGGGAGAAGTGAGAAGATGAAGCAAGGATGCTGCTAAAGATGTCAGTGAAATACTGCATCATACCACATATCAGAGAATGTAAATCAGCAAGTGAAATCTGGGGAATTTTGAAGGATTTGTCTGAGATCAGGAATACAAATCATCTTTTTTTCCTAAAGAGCATGATCTTATCTCTGAAGATGGAGGAAAATGAAATAGTTGCCTCCTTCATAGCAAGGATCAAAGATCTGAAGAAAAAATTGGCAAACACTATTTATACAGTTGCAGATACAGATTTAGTAACCATTACATGAATGGTGTGACCAATGACTACCAAATGTTTGTCACTAGGATAAATGCAAGAGATAAAATCCCAAAGTTTGAAGAACTGTCACGAATATTAATGAAATAAGAAGAAAGAATATTGACTCTGAATCCCCAGAGTGCAGATCTTGCACTGATGGTGAAAAATAACTTCTACAAAGGAAAAGGAAATCTGCAATAGCAAAACGGAGGAAACTCACAGAAAACACCAAATCAGACTCAAGGTATGCATCCAAATAGAAACAACTCTGAAATTAAACGTTTTTATTGCAGAAAACTTGGTCCTATAGCTAACGAGTGCAGGAAGAAGAACTATCATGAACAATAGCAAAAGTAGAAAAGACATGTAGGTCATCTCGCAAATGATAATCATGAGCAGAACTTTAGATTGTTCATGGAAGAGTTTGATGAGAATGTTGATGCAGAAATCTGGTATGTAGATTCAGGAGCATCAACACATATGAAGAGAAACAAGAAATGGTTCAAATATTTTAAAGAAATCAACAACGGAGCACAAATCTACCTAGGTGATGATAGAAGTCATCAGATCAAAGGGTGTGGACAAATTTCTGTCACTTTACCTTATGGTACTGTAGGACAAATTTATAATGTCATGTATGTGCGCGGTGTAATAAAGAACTTGATTTTTGTATCCATGATTACAGATCAAGATCTCAAAGTTGAATTTTTTAAATCTAATTGTTATATTAAAGATCTGTTAGATGGCATGAAGACTATTGCTACAGAAATTCGAACATGAGGTCTGTACAAATTGGATGTAAGACCAGAACTAGTTCGAGCCTTGAAGGAAGCAAGTTTGACTATAGAAGAGCTGTGGCATCAAAGATTTGGTCATATCAACTACAATGATTTGATGTTACTTCAGGAAAAGGAAATGGTAGGAGATCTTCCTATGTTAAAACAACTGCATAATGATTTTGATGCTTGTACGCTAGGAAAGATGCATAGAGAGGAATTCTCTGTTCGAGTAGAGAAGAAACAGAGAGATGCACTTGAATTAGTGCACATAGATCTTTGTGGACCAATGCAAACAAAGTCATTAGGAGGTGCACTGTATTTTTTACTGTTTATTGATGATTGTACAATGTTTTCTTGGGTATATTTTTTGAGTAAGAAAAATCACACATTTGAATACTTTAAGCAGTTCAGAAACATGATTGAAAAGCAAATAGGGAAGCATATAAAAATTCTCCACTCCGATTAAGGGGGAGAATACAAGAAGGATGGGCTTATCAAGTATTGTAAAGACCATGGGATATTACAACAATTCACAGTACCCCATACTCCTCAGTAGAATGGGGTAATGGAAAGAAAGAATAGAACATTGGTGGAATGTGCTAGGAGCATGTTGAAAGGTAAGGATCTTTCGAATGGTTTTTGGCCTGAAGCATTGAACACTGCAGTTTATTTGAAAAATAAGAGTCCTACAAAGAGTCTTGAGTTTAAAACATCTTATGAAGCATTATATGGATTTAAACCTATGGTAAAACATTTAAGAGTGTTTGGGTCTAAATAATTTGCCCATATTCCAAAGGAAGACAAAAGAAAACTAGATTCAAAAGCCATCAGATGTACCTTTATAGGGTATTACTCACAATATAAAGTTTATAGATTATTTAATCCCTCTACTCACAATATTTTCATTAGTGGAGATGTCATATTCCATGAGCAGGATCATGAAGAATCTCACAAGCGCAATGAGGAATGGGATATTCCGTTCTTGATGGAAGAAGGAAGTGATGAATGAAGTGACAGAAATGAGTAGCAACAATAGTAGACAAAGTCAGAAGAAGATAATTTAGATCCAGCAGTCAAGATGAGTCCAA
Source organism: Pinus tabuliformis (assembly GCA_031772625.1). NCBI lineage: Eukaryota > Viridiplantae > Streptophyta > Pinopsida > Pinales > Pinaceae > Pinus > Pinus tabuliformis. Next base: position 434,014,817 of record CM062813.1, on the reverse strand, counting down.
CAAAGGAAACTCAGAATAGGTCAAAAGCTACACCAACGCTCAGAAGATCAGGTAGGCAGACTCAATTTCCTTCTAGATACAAGGAAAATTCTTTTATAACTATTATGATGAATGTTGTTAAACCTTCTAGTTATAAGGAAGAAATGAAAGTAGTGAATGGAAAACAGCTATGGAACAGGAATATGAATCTATAATCAGGAACAACACTTGGGATCTGGTTGAAATTCCTAAAGGGAAACAAACCATAGGTTGTAAATGGTTGTATAAACCAAAGATTAATGTAGATGGAACCATAGATAAATTAAAACCTACATTGGTAGCAAAGGGATATTCACAAAAAGAAGGCATTGACTATGAAGAAACCTTTGCCCTTGAATGTTAATTGCTTTAGCTACTAAGAAACATTGGATGATTCACCAACTAGATGTAAATTCCATTTTTAAATGGAGAATCGAAAGAGAAGGTTTATTTAGAGCAACTTGAGGGGTTTGTCCAGAAAGGGAAAGAACATTTAGTCTGTAGATTTAAAGAAATCTCTTTATGGACTAAATAAATCTCTTTATGGACTAAAGAAAACACCCAGGTCCTGGTATGAAAAGATTGATTCATTTTTTCTTCAACTTGGCTACAACAGAAGTAAAAATGACCCTAATCTGTATACCATGAAAGATGAATAGGGGGGCATAGTGTTGATTTCTTTGTATGTAGATGATTTAATTATTACAGGTGATGTTATTGCTCTAATCAAAGAAATCAAGCAACAAATATCACAGGTGTTTGAAATGAAAGACCTTGGTTAATTGAGATATTATTTGGGTATTGAGATCTGGAGAGATTCAGGACAAAATTTTCTGTCCCAGGGTAAGTATGTGAAAGGTCTACTAGAAAGATTCAGGATGGATCAGTGTGAGGCTGTAGCAGTACCATTACAACAGAACATTACACTTCAGAGTGAGCATGGCTCTAAAGAGGCAGATGCGACACTTTATAGATTGCTGCTTGGGAGCCTAATCTACATGACCACTACTAGACTAGATTTGGCTTATGTAGTCAATGTGCTAAGTCAATACATGTCAAAGCCACTTGAGAGTCATTGGAATGCAGCAAAATGTGTTTTAAGGTATCTACAAGGTACTATAGACTATGGTATTATTTATATTGATTCCTCTGATGTTAGATTGATAGGATTTACATATTCAGATTGGGCTGGAAATGTAGATGACTGCAGATCCATAATAGGCTATGCATTCAACATTGGATCTCGGTTGCTTACATGGAGCAGCAATAAACAGAACACATTTTCCGTGTCTTCAATGGAAGCAGAGTATCAAGCTATGTGTGCAGCAACGTGTGAGGTAGTTTGGCTGCAGAGACTTCTCCAGGATGTCGGGGAAGAAGAGAAAGATGCAACAACAATCAAATGCGACAATCAGAGTTCAATCAAACTTGCTAATAATTCGGTGCTTCACAAGAACATGAAACACATTGATACACAATTCCACTTTATCAAGGAGAAAGTACAATCTAAAGAAATCCATCTTGTATATTGTAATACATGTGATAATGTTGTAGACATTTTCACTAAGCTTGTTGGCAAAATCAAGTTTGACATGTTTAGGGAGATGTTAAGCATATTTGTGAACCCCTTCTCCATTATGGGGGAGTGTTAGAGATAATGGAGAAAATCATAGAATAGTGAATTGGTTCACAGTACCTCAAGATAGGAATTAGTTTCTATTTCTTAGGGTATGGTTCTAACTTCCTTAAAACCATGATTGTTATATAATGTGTGATGTACATTGAGTATGCAGAGCATTCTGCAGAGCCGGACTCTCCTGGTTCAGACTCTCTTTCGTAGAGCTGACCAGTGGATGTTTTTTTATTAATTCAAACATCACTTTTTAACAAGTTATATCTAAATGTATTGATTGAGAAGGTGAATCTAATGAGGCTAGTTGTGGTGATAAACATTCTTTCTTATATACCATGATTTTCCTCCAATCTCTCTATGATACGATTTCTTGCTCCATGAAAAACCTCAACAATTCCAAAAAATGACTCTCAATGTTCCAAATTCCTATTTATTATATTCAATCCTAATTCTCATTTATTATGTTCAATCCTATTTCGATTCCTAATAATAACTTTTCTATTTCTAATTATTTTTTATTGACCTTCCTTTCTAATTTTCTTTATCTTTTATAACCTCCTATCTTATTATTTATAAAATATATTTTTTAATTATATTGTTTTACATGAAAATATTGTATTTAGCCTTTTAAAATATTCAATAGGAATAGGTATTCGTTTTCCTTCCATTTTTAAATATAATACATAGTCAATAGGTTATGAAAGAAGATGTACCTAACATATTTATTGAAATCTTAAAAATAACCAAGTAAATAATAACAAAGAATTATATAGATTAAATAAATAATAACAAAGAATTAAATATGTCTATATAAGGTATTGATCCATCATCAACAATGTGTCAAAGGTAACAATTAGCCTCTTCTCAAAGAATTATATAGATTAAATAAATAATAACAAAGAATTAAATATGTCTATATAAGGTATTGATCCATCATCAACAATGTGTCAAAGGTAACAATTAGCCTCTTCTCCGTAGGTAAAATGGGGAAAATTCAAATCTAATAACTGCCACCATAATAACAATATTATTTATAGTCTTTCTTAATATCAACACTGTTATGGTATTAATGTTACGAGGAGAGTTACGTATACTCTTTCTTAACATCAACGCTGTTATGGTATTAATGTTGGGAGGAGAGTTACGTACGATAATATTTTTGAGTGGATATTTGCTCAAAGTGATTGTGATAGCATGCATTTTATTTTGTGTTCATTTATCTTTTGAATTCTCCATTTTTATTTGTGATTGTTTATATATAGTTATACATATTTTTGTTTAAATTTAATTTAATAAATTATTTTTATTATCCTATTATATTTTCATATGTATAATTAGTAATATATTAGTATAATTGTATGTAACATACCAATATAATTGTATGTGGTCGAAAATATTTTTATTATCCTATTATATTTTCATATGTATAATTAGTAATATATTAGTATAATTGTATGTAACATACCAATATAATTGTATGTGGTCGGATATAAAGGAAGTATATTGAAAATGATTTTTTGACATTTTTAGACATAAGTGAATTAGATCTCATTTTTATTATTGTAGTTTGAATTTTGAAATGACTTACAATTTTTTTGTATGGCCTAAATTTATTGTTTTATAGAAGCAATTTTTTTCTTATTGTTACAATATTGGTTTGGAGCATAGCTCATTTAGTACACTGTGAAGGTATTCATGGAAAGAGCTTCGAAGAGGGTGGGGGTGTAAATCTCTTCTTGAAGAATGTGGTCATAAGGATGGAGCTTCTAGTTCAAACCACTAGATGTAAGCACCTCATTGATCGACTATGGACCCAAATTCATGTGGATAGAAATAAAGACAATCCTCGAGTAGCGTGAATTGGAAAAATTGTATATAAGAGGGATCTCTCCTTAAAGCACTCAAGGATCGGATATGCGAAGTAAAATCGAAATAAATTGAATGGTACTTGTAGTACATGAAGGATCACACCTTAATATGCAATATCATAAACAATTGATCAATGGAGAGAGTACTAGTTGGATGGATCCAACAGAAGTGGTTATGGAAGGGACACCCTAATCTCAATGTAGGAGCAAAGGGTTACTTGAAGATTATTTTTGTAAATCAAGAAGATACAAATAAGGCATTCGATAATGGCCCATATTTTTTTCAATAATGCAAGGCTATTCATGAAATTCCGGCAAGAAAAGTATAACTTGGAGAAGTAAAAAATCTTAGTGGCTCTAATTTCATTTCACCTATTTCCTCTCCCAAAAGAGTTTTGAGAGGAAGACAGCTACAACTCATATGTGAGGATTTGTGTGTATATGAATATCTCCTAGCAACTCAGTGCAAAAGCCCTTGAGTATAAAATGTGCAATACCATAGGAGCCCCTCCGGTCCAAAGACCATTATAAGGCATTAACTAGATTAGAGAAGAAAATGTCATATAGGGTATATACTCAAGAAATAAATGAAGAGAATGGAAATGGAAAACTAGATATAAAAGCTAATAAAAAAAAAGTGACAAAAGAATCCACAAATAATACACTAATAGAGTAAATTTATATGTAATATGTACACAAATAGTTCAGTGTACATACATATGGATGGCATTGCACTCTCAAACCCCATTGAATAATGGATAGGTGAAGATCCTGGTAAAACACTAAATCAACAAAAAAAAATGTTGGTTAGATAAGCATGTCTAATACTAAAAAAATAAAAGGAATGTGAATTCAAAGGGAAAAAAATCATCCCTAGAAAGTCTTTACATCCAATCATAAAGCTTCAAAGATGCTCCAAGCATGTGAAAGAATGCAAAACGAGTGAAAGGAAAGGAAAAAAGTAATTTATACATATCAATTCTGGAAATGTGGACTTCTTAACAGAGATGTTTTCCTCTTCCCAACATCTCTATTAATGAAAATAATGTCATGGAATATACAAAGCGTTAACTGTTAAGGCAAGCAAAATATTCTCAATGAGAAAATCTGTTGGGAACTCTCCACAATAGTAATCTGACTGGAGTCTAAATGTGATAGTAATAAAGTGACCTTAGTAGCCTCTCATTGATTGAGAAGATGTCAAGCGATAACACTGGTTGTTGTAAGCAAATCTAGGGGACTATCTATCTTATGGAATCCAATCGATGTGGAGTTTATAGACTATATTGACAATAATATCTGTAGAAAAACATCTAAGAAAAATACCAGCTACAATGATATCACATCATATACCGATGCTGCCCTATGGAATCTGCTAATTTCAAGCACTCATAGCGCGACCACTGACCCAAACTTTTTTGCCGCGGTATACACTCTGTGCAATTACAACTATTCAGGCTTAGATAGAATGATGGCGGGTACTGTGACAGCTACAACTGCAATGAAGGTTCAACAACAGATCTGTTCCATATTAATTGAACAAAACTTTTGGATGATTTATCTGATAATATGCTAAAGTGAAAATATAGGTACAAATAAGCCTTTACGCCTTACAATAATGATATAGATAACGTTAAGTGATCTCGAAAGATAATTTCACATAAAGATTTATTCTTTATAGCACGAGATTAAAATAATATTTTTGTTTTTTTGTGCAACATACTTTTAATGATATATCTTTCACAGAAATCTTTACGAGATTAAAATTATATTTAGATTTTTAAATATAATATCATTTTTTTATTATTGTTTGCAACTGAACAGCTGGGTCTAGATGCAGGGTAATGAATAAGATGTGGCCTCTGCCACCCTATCTGTGAGAATGGAATAGATTATGAAATACAAAACTCATCTGTCTAGAATTGAAAAGGCGATAATTCTTCAACACTTCAGGGACAGCATTTGATACTTCTTTCTTTCTTAACCCGAAATATTACAAAACTGCTAGATCACAATGAACTAGCAATTCTTACAGTGAGAATTTCAAAACAGATCTACTAGTTAAATTGACCATTTCCACATCTCCTTTACCTGTGTTCACAATTTAAAAAAAAACCTCGACAATCTTATAAAATTTCAAACTGTATTTAACCAACAAATCACCCGTAACATAAAATTTGTTAATCAAATTCCATCCCGCTGCAGGACAATCAAAAGCAAACTGCTAAACGCTCTAAAATTTAGATCGAGTATTGCTTGTATTATAAATTTTCCCTATTTTTAAGAAACTTTCTGAGAAATTTACACGTATAAAAATATGAAAAGTTTAGAACCAAATGGAGAAACACATATAATGGCACAACTCGCCTAATCAATATACATAAACTGGCAGAACAAGTGCACCATGCATCATCAGAGATCTACCAGACATTGATAGGGAGGGAGTTAAATGATTCAATAAATTTATTATTTTCAATTATTTTATTTATTATATAGATATTTTTATAAATTTATATTAATTTAAATATTACATGAAGAAAGCTTCTAAATGTTTTAATTCGATATAATATATAAGTTTATGTGAAAATATAGATACAAAATAATGATATAGGTAAAGTGAAGGATATCCAAGTATAATTTCATATAAGGAAGAAATATTTATAGCCCGAGATTCAAATAATATTTTTACTTTTATTTGCAACACATTTTTAATGATATATTATAGGTAAAGCAACATAAATCTTTAAGATAAATCGTACTGTACGAGATTAAAATTATATTTTGAGGAAGAAATATTTATGACACGAGATTAAAATAATATTTTTATTTTTATGTGCAACATATTTTTAATGATATATTATAGATAAAATAAAGTAATATAATCTTTAGGGTAAATCTTTACCGTACGAAATTAAAATAATATTTTGATTTAAAATTTTTGTTTGAGAAATTTAATTAGAATGACCTTAATTTCTAACGGAATCTAAACTCTCGATGGGTTCAGGTCTGGTTTAATTACATTTATAGATCAAAGATTTATATTCCTTATCAACTCTATAAGGCAGTTAAATGTGGCGAATGACCCCCGTCCGATATCACTGCTGACTGTTGGATCAAGTGTGTTTTGATCAAATGGTGGGGGATCACTGATTAGGTTGGTTGATCGGGCGAATAATCAACCATCATTTTGAAAGGGTAAGATCAACAGCGAGAATTAATCCAATAATATTTGTGGGAAAGGCAAATCCGATAAGAAGTGAACTGCGATTTATTTTATTTTTGTTCCGGTTGTATGCATTCGGAGTGGGTCTGGCATTCGTTGGTGGGTTCTATGTTATTCCGTTGTTTGGTGATTGGTCAAGTTTTGTTAAAATCCACCAATGCAAAAGCTTCCCTTGTATATGTGGACCCATAACTCATAGGTCCACATGGGATTTTTAAAGGATGTCAGTTATGTGGCATCATTTTTTATATCAGAGGAGAAAATGATTCTGCATAGAAGTACAGTAATGTTAAAGATTAGAGATATCTGCATGTTAGAACAATCAAAGTAAAATCAGAGCTCAAAAGAATTTAATTCAAAAGACACTGAGACCAGAACAAGGAAAAGGTGAATTCTCTGTCAGCGGAGAGATTTGTTTGGATGTTTCGAGAACAACAAGGGATTGAAAATTTCCTTTCAGACAAATGAAATTTCCATGTAAATTGATTGCATGATTGGTTTCATTTGAAAGCAAAATTGAAGAAGAAGGTTTTGAATTTAAAGTAAAATAGAAGAGTGGATTTCTATGACTAAAATCATTTAAATGATTTGAAGAATTTTAATGATTAAGGATTGCTTAATGTATTGTTGAAGATTATGATATTGATGGTTGAAAGAATAGAGATTGGGTTTAATAGGACTGGAAGAAGAACCACTACAAGGAATGAATTTTGGAATTTGTAGAAGCAAGCCACGATTTGCTTACAACATATTATGAGAAGGAATTTGTAGTGTGTCATGAATTTGTAAATATAGATGAATTTCAAATTGAATCTTAATCGTAAGATGAAGAACAGTTGCTGACTATATGGAGTATTTTGAATGGAGAAGTTTAAATGAAATAGTGAATAGATGAATCATTTGGCAAAGATTTAACTGATGGAATGGGAATTAGTTTTAAGACATCTTTGAAGGAAAATTGGCAGGTTTGAAAGATTCTTTGATGTGCCTTGAGGTAAGATTGTACAGGTCAATGGAAGCAGCAAAATTGTCGGAAGGTAGAATGAATTGTATCAGCATCATAGCACATGAGCTACGTTAAAGAAGATGAAGCAAGAAGAAATCATAGATGAGTAAAGGTGACATTACACAATAGTAAATGAAATTAATGAATGAAAGAAGGAAGTGAGAAATTGAAGATGCAACAGACTAAAGTAAGGAGTGTTCAAGAGAAGCAGAGAACAACTTCCAATTGCGGTTGGGTAGAAGTTGTTGAGGCAGCTCCACAATTGTGATTGTGGGTGGATTTGTCTTAAAGATAACAATTCTAGCAAGAGGAGTGCTGGGTAGAATTGCTAGTCAGTCAAAGGTTCAAGGAAAGAACCAATAGATGCCAAAAGGCTAAACTCGAAAAAGTTTTGTGAGGCATGAAGGAGACTTGTTACAGATGAAAGAAAGAGCTAGTTGCAGCTCACCAGTGAACAAGGAAATTTCATGAGAGGAAGAAATGGAATTGTTTATTGATAGTCATAAGAGGGGTACAAAGGAAAGTCGCAGACAAAGGAAAAAGAGTGCCAAAGCAGTTGGACTCAAAAGAATGAGTAAAGAAGAAATGGACATAGAGATGGCTGAGATGAAGACAGAAATCCGTCATTTGAAGAAGCTGGTACAAAAAGGAATCAGAGAAGATTTGGAACAAGGAATTTATGTGGGGAAAAGAGTTAAGTGGCCTGTCAGAGAATTGTTTGCTGAGAAATTAATACTCCGAAAAGGTTAGGATGAAGGAGTAGAATACATTTGTGAACCAGAGGAAGGATCAATCCTTGAGGAAGGAGACAGTGATGATAATGACGAATAGATGATCTACACAGATCAACTTGAGAGAAAGGTGCTGGTAGCATCTTCACAGGCAAGAGAATCTCATAATTTTGGGATTAATTATTTGTGTGAAATTAAAGTTGTAGATATGAAACCAAATGAAATTGACTCTGTGAAAGAGGCAAAGACAAGAAAAACAGAAAAGGAGATGTAGGAAGACTTTTAAGACTTTGATTGGTGGAGAAAATTAAAAGGTATGAGTAAATGGTTGTGTATTCTCTTAGTGAAAACTTATTGGATCATGTTAGAAGCAATATTAACATGGATAGACAACCAATGGAAAACTGACAGAAGGAGAGAAGCTAATGCATTGCAGGGTTGTGGAGAGAAGAGAAGCGAAGCTGACACAGAGAACTTAGTTGAAGAAGTTAAGTCAAGGAAACCTTTGAAAGATCGAAGTCTTATCATAGAAGATAATGATACATTCTTGTCTTCTCTGGATAAACTAAGTGATGGAAAAAATTGTGAAGGATAGAGGGATGTTATGCAAACTTATGATGAAATTGTCAAGCAAAGTCAAGATGCTGCAATCCCAGAAGTTTTCTTTGATGAAAAGGAAATCAAAGATGTTGAGGAAGAATTTCTCAATAACTTAGTGAACTATCTGAATAGTTCAAAGGAGCATGAAGGTCTGGTCAATGAGAGTTCAGATGAAGAGCCTTGTATTTTTGAAACTGACATGATGTGTATATTTACAGGTTTGATAGGTGATGAACAACAATTGGACAATGTGCTCATGCATGTTGATGAAGAAGTGAAACTGTTTGAGGAAATAGTTGAAATAGAAGGATATTTTGAGCATGTATTGAATACTTTTGTGAATGATGGTATTCACAAGGGAATTGTCATGATTAAGGAAGGTGAAGACAAACAAATGGAAATTTGTGATGATAACCAAAATGAAGTATCTTCAGTAGAAAATCTGGACAGTGTGGAAAATGTGAAGGAATGTATGATGATGTTGACAAATACAGAAGTTCAGGAATTTTGTGATTTTAAAGTGGATTATTTTTATGAATCTGTAAACCATGAAGAAGCTTTAGAAAACTAGAATTTTGTTTTTGTTGTAGGCGAAGATGAGACAACATTAATTAGTTGTACAAAAGGTGAAAAGATACTTCACAATGATATATTCCACGAGATTTTAATTCTTGAATTGTTGAATGACATTTTTGTGTCAAAACAGGGAATATTCTGTAATGAACAGGAAACTGCTCAAATGAAATTTGTTGATAGTTTTATAAATTGTGCAGAGGATCAGTATAAGGACTTGATGGAAGCGTTATATGTGGAGACAAAAATCCATAGTAACTTTAAATCTGATAATTGTGGTAGAAATTCGGTTTTATACAGGAAAGAGGAGTCATATGCAAATGATATGCTTATTGTAGATGAGGGAAGATTCAAATTATTGGAAAAGTTATTAGATGAACCTGATAAGGTAAAGGGGAAGATTATATTTAATGATAATGAAAGGGCAGCTGTAGAGTACAAGCAACAGTTTGTAAATGACAGAGGTGAAGAAGAATTGGATAGAAATTTCATAATTTCCATGGTAAGGGAGAATGTATAGCAGATAGATGTTAGTGGAGTTCAGCTAAGAAAAAATTGTAAAGAGGAAGTTGAGAAAGTGTGGAAGATGAAGTGACTTAGGAAGAGGGACAACAAGGAAGAGAAATTAACAAAAGAAATTTGTATCAGCAAGGAAAGTGGACATCAACAACATAAGATTTGGAATCCTAGAAGAACAAAAGTGACAATGGCAGAAGAATTGAATCAATAGCATGATGAAAGTGATGACCACTCACAAAGTAAAGATTGGGATACTGGATGATCGACAGAAAAAGCACATGACCAGGAGGTCATGAAAACTTTCAACTTCGGGAGTCTGATGCAGGAGCATTTAGACCTAATCAGCAATGTGATGGTATGATCACATGTGTGGCTAACAAAGGGTTGGAAGAAAAGCATAATTAATTTTATTAATTTAAATGTATGAGAGTGTTTTATTTGTTTTCAAAATCAGAGCAAAAAAGGTTATAAGTGGCTGATTGATCCCCCTTGCGTGGAGATCAAGCCAAGCATTTAAATTATCTCATTTGAATAGGATACGAGGGATGTGAAAGGTTAAATTAGCATTTGTTTGAGAAAGGAGTGGAGTGAAGAGATTCTTTAGGGAAAAATGAGAGATTTCTAGATCTAAACCAAATGGGTTCACGAATCTGCATTTTGTATAAATTGTAATCTTTTGGAATGAGAGAGGGGTTAGATTCAGATGGAAGGATAGGATGGATGAGCGAGGGGAGAACTGAAAACAGTCGAGTGTGATTGTTTCTTCTGTAAATAGTTATCACTATGAATATAGTGTGGATTGTGTATTCCTTTGTGTAATTTAGTATTGAGTGTGTTAAAGTAGGTAGGGTGTGTTACACAAAGGTTGGATAGTGTAGAGAGAACAGATCATAGCACAAGATGTTCTGTACATTATGTAAAGACTGTTATGAACAAAAGGAGTTTGTGTACAAAGCTTGTTTTGCATGATCTTTTGTTATCTGATCGGTTTCCTAGATCGTAGGTCGAATCCTCTATAATTGCAATGAACAATTAAGAGCCTGGATATGTTTTAAGAAACTGGAGTTTATAGTTAAGAGACTAACTAACTTTGCGGAAGCACTAAGTCTTGGTGGAACTTGTTAAATTTTTGAAGAAACCCCAGAATAAGTCAGGACCGTCCGTTGGCTGGCAGATTTGACAGTGATCAACAATTACGGGGGTAGGAGTGTATGGATTTCTTGATTGTGATAGAAGCCCCACACTCACTCCTAGCCCTCAATCTCATATTCAACTCTTAGGTCACAGTCAACTGTGGGAATCAAGCCGTTTTTAAACTGTGTGCTAGTTGAAGTCCTGCAAACCGTAGATTTGATGGCCTCTTATATCCGACAGATATCGGGTCATAAAGTGATTGATCTTTAATTTCAAAACCGGACTTGAACATTTATAGATCAAGGATTTATATTTCTTATCGGCTCCGTAAGGGTAGTTAAACATCGTGCATGATCCTCGTCCAATATCACTGCTGACCGTTGGATCAATTGTGTTTTGATCAAACAGTGGGGGATCATCGATTAGGTTGGTTGATCGGGTGAACCATCAATCATCAGATTGAAAGGGTAAGATCAACGACAGAGAATTAATTTGATAATATTTGTGGGAAAGGCGGATCCGATAAGAAGTGAACTAGCATTTATTTTATTTGGGTTCTGGCTATATGGGTTCAAAGTGGGCGAGCTTTGTGTTATTCCGTTGTTTGGTGATTGGTCGGGTTTTGTTAAAATCCACCATTGCAAAGGCTTCCATTGTATATGTGGACCCATAACTCATAGGTCCACATGGGATTTTTAAAGGATGTCAGTTACGTGGTATCAAAGAGTTTATGATAAAAGAAAAAATCATATTTTAGATTGTTATATATAGTTATATGATGTTGGCTTGCCTCTCACTACTTTTATATTACTTTTCTTATTTCTAATTGATTTTTTTTACATTTCCACCCATGGTTGTGTCCTTTGTCTCTTGGGTTTTCTATTGACTTTGCTGAGTAGTTTTGTCTATTTTTAACACTCTCCACAATATCTTCACCTCCAACCTTTCTCTGCTACATTTTCTTACACATCGATTTAGTTGCTTCTTCTGGCTTATCCTGATCACAATTGTAGATAATTATATATACTCATGATGATATCTTTTATAATTAATCTATAGTACACATAAAACAATTTCTTCAAATTATTCCATTGAAAGAGCTCCTTGTATTGAACAATGAACAAAAATAAACCAATTATCACTAGTAGTATCATTGCCTCACCTTGGTTCAAGTTTCATGGGGCTTCTAACCATACTCTTCTTTGTCTCATTGGATTTCTCATTTGAGGAACCCAGGAAGCTCTTGCAAGTGCCTAACATGTGCGAGTGTAAAGCCATGTTCTGGTCTAGGAGAGAAAATGGATGACACCAAGGGCTTTTTCCTACAGGCTTCCATGCCTAACAACGGTTCCACACGATTGAAGAAGACGAGGTTCACTGGCAATCAATAAATGAATTCGAAAATCATGATATATGTGTTATTAATATAGAAAATCAAACCCAATTTTTTTTTTATATATTTTCTTATATTTTATAATAATTTATTATAATTAAAAGTTATACTATTTAATTTTATTAAATTTATTTTTAAGGAGATGTCTTTACTGCGACTTTTAGGAATTTCCGGTGTTGGAATCTCGCGGAAAAATTGGAGGTGAAACCTTGATTTGTGTTATTTAAACTAGTTTTTTGACTGTATATATGGGTTTAGCACCATGAAAATCTCCTAGGGAACTTTGATTGTGCAAGGGTTACCCATCAAACTTGTGATTTCAATAAATTCCTGATAGATTTTAGAGAAATTAGACCAGAAAAACCCACTTGAAAAGCTTCCAGAAAGTCTCACTAAAGACAATTCATATTTTTAATTATATTTAAATTTTTTAATTAAAATAATTTTAAATACTAATTATTTTTAATTATTGATAATACTATGGTTAAAGTAGACTTTCGTGCTTGCCTTGATCCTATAAAAAAACTGAGATTCCAATCCTTCCAAAAATAGAGGATATGACATTTTTTGTTTGTAGGAACTCTACACGTATGATAGAGGTTTTTAGATTTAATCCTAAAATGGTAATTACTTAGCAATTGCGAGGTTTTTTCGAGCCTTCAGGAATCTATCAATGAATCACAGATCTCCATGGTGTACTTCTCTCGTTCAATGGAATCTCCTCTTTATCGCCGACAATTTTAAAGACGTTTCTCAAAATATTATAATATTATTTTATAACTTTGTGAGGTATACAATATATATCTCCACAAAGTACAACACTTCCATTGACAAATTTATAGGTAAATTCCTGGACATGGGTAAATGGTGCGATGTAATATATGGCATAGGCATGTGCCACCACACCATTAGGTAGCATGACGATGTTTTCAACAAATCAATTTTGGGAATCATGTTGTTTATGAAATAATTACATTTCATGAGCCTGAATATCATTTATGAAGATTCCTCAGTATAAGCTCAAGGAAACTATGAAATCCATGGCTTAGGTCCATGAGTACCATTCTATGAAATCCATACATCTCAGTGTTGATCTCTTCAGCTTAGGGTTGGTAACATTGTTTTTGTAGAAAAATGAAATCAAGGTTTTCTATGGTGAAAAACTTAGGACAAGAAACAAATAAAAAATGAGGAAAATGCAAAACAAATGGTTGATAATGCAGAAGATACTTTATTTCTACATCTTTTTTGTATTTTATTTATTTATTTATTATAAATCTGGTCTTGTGGGTTAGTTGCTGAAAACCTTACATTTTAAGAATAACTTGATACATGGTTTTGTTATGAAAAACTCAATATAGTTTGGCACATTAGTGTTTCAAATGAAATATTTTTAAGCCACTTTTAATTGTCATGATCCCACGGGCGTGTTGTGTCACATTAGAAAATCATTTAAAGGATACATCAAGAAACTAAGTTTGGACTCTGTTAGAGAACCAAACTCTGTGCAAAAAACTCTCCCATATATATTGGGGTGTTAACAATTACTTTGTTGGAGCTCTTGGGAGAAATAATGAAACCTAACTCGAGAATTAATACATCATGTAGACTAAAGATGAAATTAGTTGCCATAATTAGGGGAATTTTGAAGTCTAAAATGAGCCTCCTAAGAAAAATGTACAATCAAAATAAAATTTATAAGAACCAATAGGATTCAAGATGATGATGTCAACCATGGGGGATGATTCACCATTTTTGGAGTAAAAAAGGAAAAAGATTAAAAAATAATAAAATAATAAAACTATTTTTTCAACTGATATTTTCAACTTATCTCACTAAGGTTTTACTCAAATTTCAAGAAAGAGTACTCGTTGGATGTAAAATTTAATTACTCATATAAGGAGTACCCATATTGCATAATTTTAATGGACCCTGCTACACGAAAAATAAGAAATACATGAAAAAATGTGGTGGCAATCACATTTTTCATATATTTCTCATTTTTTGCGTAGTAGGGTCCATCGAGTATGAAACATTGGTACTCATTGGATTAGGAATCAAATTTTGCATCCAACAAGTGTTTTCGCTCAAAATTTGAGTAAACCCATAAGGAGATAAGTTGAAAATACAAGTTGATTTTTTTTATTTTTTTCTTTTTTTCCTCTAAAATTTGATGATCTAATGTAATCTTATTTTATTATTTCCATTAGTATTTTATAATTTTATTAGGAGGCCCATTTTAGACCTTAAAATTCCCCTGATGTGTCAGCACTTCTGTCATCCAATTTGGAGGCTTCGTTCATGAGGATTACAATTTCCCACATAAAAATTTAAGCTGTAAATATCTATAAAATCCAAGAGGAAACATGAGCACCTTTTTTTCTAATGTTTTGAATGGATTCCATCAACAATTTCAAATAAGGAAATTTCCTTGTAGTATCAACTCTCTGTCTCTGACTTCTGTATAACGTTTGAGGTTACAATAAAAATGTAATTTGTTTGAATATAATGAAATGTTAAATGGACTAACTCCTAAATGTAGTTCTACATTGACTTACACCAAGAAATCAATAGCATAACCAAATTAGTCGAATGCAAATTCACCTCCCTTAGATGGATGGCTCCCAGATCCCCATCTTCGTATTTGTACTCAATCAGTATGGAGAACCAGTACCCTGTAGAATATTCGTTCACATGGGAAGTTACGGTTTTCCCTGGAAACTCACACAATATGTTGTAATACCACACACCATTCAAATATTAGTTTGGAGAAACAAACTAAAAAAATTCAAACCTGCAAGAGGGTTCTCACTTAGGTGTTGTAATATCGCCTGTATAGAACTAGGATTTCTGCACTATTGAGAATCATTGTCATTTTGTCAACAATTTCCATTCGCCAAAAAATAGATCCACACATATCAAAAAGTGTTTTACCAAATGCACAAGGTCCTCATAGGTACTCGTCAGTGAACACAAAGGTCATGGAATACATTCGTATGTGCATTAAAAATGTAAGTGTGGTTGTCATAAATTGTGTTAAACCCTATTATGAAAGTCTTGGTGGGACATAGCTTGTACTTGGTAGATTTAGACATAGATTGACAATAGATTGCATTCAGGCCTAGAAATATATATATATTTTTTAACATGTATTTGACAACGTATTAAAAAAATTAGTGCGCCAACAATTACACAAATATATTTTCTAAAACTGTCAAATCAACTTTAAGATTTCCAGCAATCCCATCACAGTCGCCGGTACCCTATTGCAATATACCTTGGTTTAATGTTATGAACATCGGACCACAAACTACCAACCTATGATGTGAGCTTTGTACTTTTGGCTCGTTAAATGCGCCACTAACAAATAACATGTTCAACATAATAGCTAATTAGGTTGGAGAAAAATGAATTAAAATATTGTCAAAAACATACCAAATTTTAATGTCCAATGTTAGACTATGGAAACTTTGCAATTTTTTTGGTCAAACTAAAACTAATATAGGTTTGACCAAAAACTCAATGCAGTATCACTGTTGTGGCAGGGATAATAATATGCAGTTGACATATGAAAAATTTCAATTATACTAGTACAACTATATTAAAAATATTAATGTGGTTGATATAAGTGTAAACTTTCATTTGTATCTATTATTGATAAATATAAAAATATATAATAATATAAATTATATTAGAAAATAATAATAATAATAATATTACAGCAAGAATATTATTATTATCGTTATAACTAATATTTTATATTAATTATTATTTAATATTAAATATAATTTATTATTATTTAATCTTAAATTACGTAATATAAATTAATTATTTGATAACAGTATAAATGTTATTAAATAATAATAATGTTAATGACAATAATTAATTTGTAAGAATGTTATTAAGAATGTTGAGAATTCAAGATCCCATGGTATCAAAAGAAGGGAATGAGGACACTAACCCCCGAGAAACAACACTTGTGGCTTGTAAGTACTCTTATTTTAACATGTCACTATTTTTCATGATGACTAAACACAGGAAAGGGACACTGCAACCATGAGATGATGAAGTGGATTCATTGCATAATTAATTTTTCCTTAACAAATCTAAGTTGATATGTTCAGATTTTAGGGTTCAGGAAAACTCCTTTACGAAGTACTTTCCCCCCAAGTTAGATCCATATACTATCTAACATTTTGCACATGGATTGGCATATATATTCTAGAATTTGGAATACAAGGGGAGTCTTATGGAAGGAAGCCTTTATTGATAAATATAAATGACCTTAGGATTATAGTTTTGTTGATATGTAAGCACACATTTGAAAATCTTGTAGGATCCAATGTGATGTTTTCCTAGAAAAAAAGGTATTAACTCTAAAAAAATTATTTTTATAGTTAAAATGGCCTTGGAAAGACAATGCAACTCATCTTTTGTAGCCTATCTTATCAGTTCAAAGGGAAATCAAAGCTTTCTCTCATAATCATGTTATCATATTCAATAGGAAGGAGGGTCATTGATATGTACCAACATTTATTACATCATGGTGATGACAAAATCAAGTGTTATTGAAGGTTTGATCTTAGACAGAATGCAGTGTTAGCACACAACTTGTTCTTACAGATTGTAACATGTCCTTTCATATATGTGGAGTGAGTATCATATTAGAATATTCTGGTACAAGTTGGCACTAATATGCATCAGCAAGTGCCCACTGTATACCTATGCAAAACTCTTATATTACAAAATTTCCTAGTGAAATAATTATGGATAACTTTGTTGTTGAAAACATGCAAACATTGGAAAAGTAAACATATATTGAACTATAATTTGTTTGTTGTATTTCTGACCACAAAGGAAAGTGCATGTTGGCATTATTTTAAGTAGGGATATATGTTTAAGTCAATGAAATGGAAATGATTACATACATTGTAAACAAACAAAAATTTCTCCATGCACAAGATTTATTAGTGAGTTTGCTAGTGAATAATCCTCTAGTTGCATCTTTTTTTTCTTAGCCTTTGAAATCATCACAAGTTCCTAGAAACATGAAAGAGACTCACTGAGTTATAGTAAATTTATTTTGTTTCATGACCTCGTATCTTTGGTGTGTTCTGAATCTGATATTTGGAACAGTACAAATAGATGCCCAGTGATGTGTTGGAAATAAAGAAGGCCATGAAAGTACATATTGGAGCATTTCAATGCTTAGCTAGCTATAGGAGATGGATTTGCACGAATAGAGTATGAAGGTTGTGGTGATTGTCAAGGTAAGGGGATGGAAGAATTGAGCTCACCATCTAAGTGATGAATTTGGTCTTCCACACTGTAACTTTTCATCTTCTTAGTAGTCTAAGGCTCTCTGGACAAATCAAATCTTATGCCCTTCATTTTTAGCTCCTGGATACGTATACTCATAGCCCTAGAAGAAACCCTATAATTACCATTTTCTCATTCTAAAATGAACTTGGAATCATCCCTTATCCGAAAAAAAGAAAAATAGAAAAAATAAATAAATAAATAAATAAAAATAAATAAATAAATAAAATAAATAAATAAAATAAATAAATAAATAAATAAATAAAAAAAATAAAATAAAAATAAAAAATAGAAAAAATAAAAAATAAAATAAAAAAAATAAAAAAATAAAATAAAAAAATGAAAAATAAAATAAAAAATAAAATAAAAAATAAAATAAAAAATAATATATATATATATATATATATAATAAAATAAATAAATAAATAAAAAATAAAAAAATCTATACCTCTTTCAACAACAATTTTTAGCATCAATAAAGTGAAAATATGCCGACTATGTTATTGGTATCAACCCTGACTACTGCCTTTAAAGAAAAAAAATGGTTGTATCCAATAATTATATTATCTCCTCCATATTTTCCAGGAATACCTTGACAAAATCCATCAAAATAACTCCATGTCTTTAATATATCAATCTCATAGTTTTTTAAATTTCATTAGTTGTTCATATTTATAGGTTTGCAAATACCTCGATATGCATATCTGACATGATGAACTCATGATACCCAACTAATACATGATATTCATGATATCCACTAAGATATATCCTCTTGCTAGCATAGCACAATTCTTATTCTATTTTCCTAAACACTAGGGAAAAGAGCACACATCTACCATTCTACCACTTTATTTTGCTCAAATGAAAACTTGAGCTTTGAGGAAAATTTTGCTACAAATAACTTCACTCAATATTCACTGAAGCATAAATGGTTTGTACAAACTAGAAGCATTCGTAAAAACCAATTGTACCTGTCAATTCAAAGAAAGCATATGAGATAATTTTCATGTTGTCGAAGTACAAGGTACTAGAGACAACATTCCTAATCTCTATCTTGGTGAAGAAGTAGAATGTAGCATATAGGAATAGGTAAAGTGCAGATGATCCTAATGTTAGATAAGCTCTCCATCACCAATGGTAGTCCTCGCTACACAACTGAAAGTAGCAAAGGACAGTAGTGATCTCTGCACAAGTTATAATAAGGATAACAAAGAAAATGAATAGAAACCCAAAAATGGAATAAAATTCAAAATAGATGTTAAGATGAAGAACAATTCAATGAAAAGTGCACTAAAGGGTAATATCCCTCCAATGAGTACTGAGAGAACTAGATGCATGTGCCATGCCTGTTCTAGAATATACCTGGGAATTTTATTTGTCTTAATAAGATCTTCAATTACATGTTTCTTGTAGCCAAAGTAACTACAAACAAAGAACAAAGACACAAATATCAAAAACCATAAATGTCCCAAAGTAGCCATTGTCCTAATTGGTACGACACAAGAGGGCTCTTCACCCCAGATCAATGCATCAAGGAAAAAGAAAATGTCAAAAACCAATGCTAGGGAAGATGAATGTAGTCTTCAACATGTTTATTTTCCATTTTGTGCCTTTGAACATATTATATAGATGAGCAAAAGATTAGCCAAAAAACAAACCCATGAACACCCAAAAGAGAACCATAGTTGTCATTAGTTCACCATGATAGTATGGTGAAAGAAATCTAATCATGGAAAATATCATTATGACAAGTGCCATCAATTTTCTTCTTGGGCTTCATCTTGTGTCTCCAATTGATTCTAATTTGAGATTGTAAGATAATCCTCACTTACTTGAACTCTTCATAAGTCTGGTTTCTGGATTGACATGATCTATTGTTGCTCATTTAAGGTCTTGGTCAACCTTTTCAGGCCTCACAAAGGTTACTCAATAATGTCTAACCTAACCCTATAATTTTTTCCACCAACTTCCTCTTGCAATGTGATTGTAGAGAGTTTCATCCATAGGTTTCCCCCTTGTTATGACTAAGATAACATGTCTACGTGATGTGTTCCCTCATTCTGACATCTATAATCCAACCGACTCTTTTTTATCAAATATACTCTTAACATGGGTTGTTTTGATCAATCTCCCAACTACGTTTATCTAGTGTAACGTTTGACTCAGGTTTGACTTTTAAGGCAGATGCGTAGGCTTCTTGAGGCACACTTAAGACTATTAGCATAATTATCCATTTTGTACTACCTTTAGTTTTACATACTCAAGAAAAGGCACCAAAATACCTTTAGTTTTACATGCTCTAGGGTACACTTCAAGTACATGAGTTTTTTGTAAAGGAGATCTTATTGACTACTATATATATTTGTAGTTATAAATTGCAATCTTGACGTACCCCTTGTAGCAAGTTGTTACAATCTAAAGTTTGCAACAAAGGCCTAATGCATCTTGATCTTGGTCTAACTGTACATGATCTATAGTAGCTACAAATATAAAAGACATAGGAGTGCAAGGTAGAAGTAGTTCATAAGAGTCTTTGAATGTGGATCAAATTTGGAGAATATAGAGGCCTAGTTGAGTACATCAGAGATGGAAATTTGTGGTACAACAAGGATCAGGATGCAGTAAATATTGCAAATCTCAAACCTATATCTGGAGCAGATTTTGAATTTAGATTTCAAGTCTACAAGGTATGGAAAATGCTGACAACCAAACTTCCACTGTGCTATAGTACATAATCCTTTAGAAGGAATTCTCATCTCAAATAATATCATCCACAATCGACCAAACTCAAATAATTTCAGAATAATGCTCAAATTGGATGACAAGTTATAACATTGTTATAAAATGGTGTGTATATGTATGTATGTATATATATATATATATATATATATATATATATATATATATATATATATATATATATATATATATATAGAGAGAGAGAGAGAGAGAGAGAGAGAGAGAGAGAGAGAAGCGTTTCAGCCTTGAGCGTTGGAATGAATTTAGATAGGGCCAACCCATCAATATTGACTTAAATTTGAAAATTTTGGAGGGCCAACTTGTTAGTGTATGCTTGAACAAGGGTTTGTCCCAATGGTTTGGAGGCTCTACTCCCCCGTTTAATGAGGCGCTTTAATTTCCATTTGTCCACAAGCAAGGTTGGTGTTATATGGAGGGTTTGAAGGTCAAACCCTTTTGCTTATATGGAGTCGATATTATTGATCTTTGAAGCCCAATGTGGAGGCGTTTGGATGACCAATATGGCATTTTAAAAATCATTTTTGAAGGTCCTATGTGGTTATTAGAATATACTTGGAGTTAAAGGATGCACCATTTATGGGGGAACAATATCATTTACTGGTGGAAATTGCACCCACTTTGGAGTGAAATTTTGAAATGATACTAGCTGATTTTTGTGGAGTGTCCACTTCTAGGGGGCTAAGTATGGAATTTGGGAACCCTTGTACCCACGTTGGAAAACATTTGGGGCTGTCTACACCAAAATTCAATGGTTTTGGGTAGAAAATTGGGATACTTTTGGAGCATATCATGCTCTAGGGTACATTAGTGCTCTCTTTTCCATATACTATCACAGGTGTACAAATACAAACTCACTCTTCAATATAAATGAACTTTGGCTTAGCACTAATCAATGAGCTAGACATTGTTGTAGATTGTGATATAGAAAAAGAAACACTTCCCAAACTGAAACATTAACATAGTGATGCTCTTTCACACAACATTGAATCAAGGAGACACAAAGAAGTGACCGTAGAAACCCAACCAGGAAAGCTAGATTTATGGAATTCATTATGCTCGGGAATTCATTACTAAGAGTGAGTTATGCATGCCCAGAAATTTCATGCATTGTTACTCACTTAAGAAAATCAGATGGCCATGGCTCAAATATACCTTTGCTCATCATGGATAAGCTCCTTTACTCTTTCCACCAATCTTCAACCAGTCTCTACTCTTTGAGCTCTCATCTCTACGAACTTCCCAAGTTGTCCTTGCAGCTCCCTTGCTGATGTTCTCACTACCACCTTCATTGTTTTAATGGGTTGCCTTTGGAAGGCCAACTATCATAATGGTTCATTACGACTTCCAATTCGCCAACCAAGACAAACTAAAATAAAATAGGACATGTTTACAAAATTTAAAAAGTAAAACAACTAGGTGCATATTACAAAGTTTGGTGAGGATCCAGTTTGGATCAAAGTAACAATAAAATGGCTATTAGGTGTTGTCAAAGGTGATTAATGAGGTCAAAGTCAATATGTAAAGGTAAAAAAATCAACTTAATTTGAGGAAACTGCATCTTTGACAAGGATGATTCTAGACCTTGGGATGTGAAGCTATGGTTATGTGTAGCAAGAGTGAGCTCTTGGATCAATGAGGACCCAAAGAAAAGATACAATTTCATACTCAAGCTAAAGTTCACATTGGTACTGATTTCAATATTATGATTTTAAATGTTTTGAAAAGTTTGTAGAGTTGAGTGTTTGAATTTCAGGTTCAATAGATACTTTAGCTAGTTTGATGAGGCTTTTGTTACTTATCAACTTCTTTAGTGAAAATGGTTCAGAAAATTATGTTTGATTCCTAAATATGAACATATCTACCCATGGTGATGACATTTCCTTTCTTCTATCAATCTCTTCAAAAGCATAATGCCAAATTTGAATGGTGAAGTCACAATCTAAGAAACATCTTTGATTCTCTTCCGAATTTTTATGCAAGACACATCTGGAGGGGTATTGGATATCGTGTTTTGTAAATTATCTATTGTCAATAGGTAGTTATGAACTATGGTCCGGTTAAAAATATTCACCTTTGTCATACCATCATTTTTCCATATGTAATTTTCTATATTGGTACAGGGAGGCAACAACATCTCTGAAATTAAAGCAATGCAACCTAGTTTTACTGTGTATTTAGTACATTTTACCCCATCCATGGCTCTCAAGATTGAGCTTTTCTACATGAGCTATACCATTCAATTTCATTTGGAAAACAACCAATTGAGGGAGAGGTTTATCTGGAGGAGAAATAGTTCTCCATCCAACCATATGCCTTCATCTTCTTCATCCCATGTTGAGAGATCAGAAATAGTTTTGATTCCCAAAGCCATTATCTAATTTCTTAATTCCATTAACTCATGTTTTTTTAGTGGTTCTCCCCATTATACCATCCTCCCATATTTTTATCATTTTTCTATTACCTAGAATCCATTTCAGATCAGACTGTAATAGGGGGCTTGTTGCTTTACAGTCACAAGATTAGAGACCCTTGCTCCTCTAGGAGAGGCTTATCAAGATTCCAGGACCATTTTCTACTGGGGAAAACATATTTTTTTTACTATTATTTCTTTCCACCATTTGTGGGTCCCAAAGATAAGCCACGAGAGGATGTTTTCACCAAGGGAAATATTCATGAGAGCAGGGTCCTTAATTTCCAAACTAACATTGTCCTTCAAAGCTTGAATCATGTTCTAGGTTAAATGATGAAACTTTTTAGAGTTATATTTTCTACTTTGAGACTCAAACTTTTTTATCTCTTTGTAAAATAGTTGAGCATTGATATAGAGGAAGAGAGGGTAGGATATATTTTATGAGAACTACTATACTAGTCAGGTTTAACCACTGAGAGCTACAAGAAGTCATTTTATTTTTAATCTTTCTCAATAAACAATAGATGATTGGTGGCCTAATGTTATTAGCATTCCCGGATACTTGAAGGGGCTCCAGTTTGAAAATTCTAGAAATGAAAAATTCTAGAAATGATTTGTATTTGCTAATCATTGTTGTTCCATCTATATATTCAACTTTTCCCTTTGTTTACTTTGCCACCAGATGTGTTTAAAATTGGAATCAATAAACTACGAGGAATCAACTAAGCTAGTAGTTTTTCTCTCCTGAGAACCTGATGTTGAGGTTTGGCCTTGATTTTGTCTCTGCCTCTGAGAGGATTGATTTTGGCAGGTGCATGTCCTTGATGTTGACTAATATTCTTCTAAACAATTACCCCTCGAACTTCCTCTTTAGCTGGAGTTTGCATTGGATCTGCTCTTTTTCCATTGATGAAACCACAACATTTGTGGTATGAATTGTACATAAATGAGAAGAATTCATTATTAGATTATTTAGTGCACTCTCCTTTATTTATTAGATTTACATCAACCCCTAATAATGTTTTTCACGCAAGCTATCTGAAAAGCCTTACAGGCTTTACAAATCTTCTATACAAAAACTTTTTCAAATGGTGTGGTCTATTGATGATGATATTTGGGGGAGGCTAAAAATGGAAGCAAACCTTGAACATAATGAAATTTTCCACAATTTTACTTTTTATAGATTCATCAATAACAACTTTGCAACATGTTTTCAGATCATTGTGTTCATGTTGCTTATCCTTGACAAACTCAACTGAATTTTGGCTAGTAAAAATTCCTAGATACATGAAAACAAATTCATCATCTTTTGACAATTTTGTTTTCTTTACCTCAAGCTCCGCACTCAAATTCCTACCATCAATAGTAAGATCTTTCATACCTTATATGCCAATAACCCAAAACCCTTGTGACATTTAACATGAAAATTCAAATAAACATCATCCACGTGTCCTCCTAATCGTTGAATATGTTTTCTCTGTCTTGTGCAACAAGCTCTATGATCCCTTGACATTCCTACAGCCCGTCCATGCCTAGGCAACACAACCTGATAGTCACCAGAATTTAGAACTAGTAGAGTTCTCCCAAAAACCATTATAGTTAGTGTTGTTATACTTGATGAGAGAACAATTTGAAGTAAAGAAGACTTAGAAAAGTTTTTCCTGTCTCTGTAAAACAAATTCTAATTTATCTCTCAATTGCTAAAGGAAAATCAAGATTCTCTAGAATGAACCTAGATAGATTGCCATTAACAAAATGGGTAGCAACTTTTCCTCCATGTCCATAAAACACCCTATAGAAGACAACACGACACTAACCAAAGGAAATTTGGTCATATTTTTTTGGAAAAATAAGCAATGCATAAATTTACAACTTCCATGTTTTCATGACCTCCTATTCCATACTTGAATTGACAGTGGAGGATTGGCATAAAGTCTATTTCCAAACATTCTCTATTTTTATTTCAAATAATGTTGTAAATCATCATGCAATATCTATATTACCCCTCTGTGATCTTGATAGAACCCTTCAAATCTTAGTAGTAATATACTATTGTAGCATTCACCTTATTAGAGCATGGCCAAGGTGGAAGTTCTAAGACCTTTTTGAGGCTGTAGTAGTTGTAGACAATACCATTTGACTGGTTGAAATGATGCTACTTGACGACCTATAATGTTGAAACTACCTACAGAAGACTCTCTTGCAATAGTATTTATGTGCAACTACTGTCATGTTAACAATTAGTTTCCCACTGCAGAGGAATAACTCCAACCATTTGTTCCTTTTGTCTATTGCTTTCATTTACCTCTGTTGGGACAAACGACATTAATTTTTGTTGTTTCTTTGGTTTCTAATTTGGAAAACCACATAAAACAATTTTGATATCATGTAATTTGGTATCATATTTTCACTATAACCCTTTAAACTAGCACTTGGACTGGTTTGATCACCTTTCCCATACTGAAATGACTAGTTTGGAAACCAATCTTATCAGATTGACTATTTTTGTTTCTGCACCAAACCAGTGTAGGTGTGGCTGCAAAAAAATCTAAATGATGAAGAAATTAAAAAAAAAAATTGAAACCCCGCAGCTGCCTGAAACCCTAAAATATTTGTATGTGTAGCTTGTAGCATGTTTTGTTTTTGACTTTAGAGGACACTTAGAGCATCACTGTTTATGTACATTGTTTCAAATTTGTATTGCAGTTGGTGCCATTTTCAATATTCGCCCTTACATGGCATATAGATGAGTGCCATGTTTTTTCTTGGATTCTGGAGGCCATCTAAAGCCTCACTATTTATGAATTTGTTTTGGATATGCATTGTTCTTAGTTCCATTTTGTTACATTCACCCTTAGATGGTATATACATGAACAAACTTTGCATAATTGTTCTCTAATGATTTGAATTTACATTGAATGGTTGACGTGTGTGTGTGTCAAGCTGATTCTGAGTTTTAAAGAATTGGTCATGTTATGGGGGTTGATAGCATTTGGAACCCAAACATAGACCAAAAAGTTGAGATTGTGCTCTTATTAAAAAGGATCTATGGGGATTGTAATTGGTATCAATTTGGAGGAAGTATGTATCTCATTTGTAGGTAGTTTCAAGGTAAAATGGTAATCCTTGAAGTGGATATCCTTTGATTTTAAACATTTCTCAAAAATTTCTAGTATACAACCCCTTCAGGGCCCATGAAACTAATGTATACTGAGATTGTATGAACATCCTTTTCAAGCATGTCTTGTAGTTTCTAATTTAAGTTTTAAGAAAGGTTGATATTTGATGACTATTCCTCCTCAATAGATCAAAATTGTAGGGACCAACGCTATATATATGTATATATGTATATATATATATATATATATATATATATATATATATATATATATATATATATATATAGATATAGATATATAATATATCTATCTATCTATCTATATATATATATATATATATATATATATATATATATATATATATATATAGATATATATATATATAATTTTTTAAACTAAGAATACAACCATAAGGAACTAGCATTAGGAACTCAAAATCATTAGTCACTTCTATAAAACATCCATGAATTTCACTGCATTACACATAGCATTGATTTTACATGTTATTAATCAAAGTCATAATGAATTCATATAAAAGAGCATTATAATAACATAGGTATCATTCACCACGAGACAAGATTCAATCTTGACTTGCCACTACTTACACTCCTCGTTGTTGGTAGCCTCCAAATGTGAATTTTAATGTGCTTAATCCGAATGCAATGACCCATCAGTTGAACTTCTAGCCTACTCCTTGGTTACTCTCCTTGCCGATGGACCCTCTAGCTGCAATGGGGTTGTAGAATGGAGGAAATGTATTAGCTGGTAGAGGAGAGCACTCTTTGGCTCAAGATTCCCCTCTCTAAAGTCCTCTACCTCACCAAACTCACTATAGCTCGTAGTCACTACTATGACATAGTCTCATCCATCCAACAATACGGTAAAAGAAAAGTCCTTTCTCCCATGGCATGCCCCTTCTTTTATAGGAGTCTTCATAGGTGACACTTGGAATTTCATGCATAATTAATTATTTTTTTTAATCCAATAGTTTTATCATTTACCCACCCCTGTGTCACTCTCTCACCAAGGATCTCAAAAATTATTTATTTAAATTTTAATTTAGAATTATATTTTTCCTCCCCCCAAAAATACTTCCTATTTCATCTCCTAGTTGTCTCTTGATCCCCCTTTTCTACTCCTTAGATTGTGTTCGTTACTAAATTCAATTGATAAGTCACAAATTTGATCCTCTAACTACTCCCTAATTTCACTCAATTTGCCTCTTAGATGCATATTCTTATGTTGGTTATTGCCACATGGAGGTTCTCTAAATTTCTCTAAAATTTATTTTATTCATCTTATTTTAATTCACCACTCTCTCCTCTTAATTAGGATTAACTATTTTGGGATTAATATTTATACTTACATCTATGTCCATCTTTTCCCTTTTTACCTAATTAAGTTACTTATGTACATTATCTACCTAATATCTTCCAACATGAGAAGGGTAGAGCTTTCAAGGTAAAATATTTTATTTCCTCCTATGATCCCCTTAACCCAAATTTTATTCTTGATTTAATTACCTCGGTTCTAACATCAATTACCACTTGATGAGAATTTACAAGGTTTTCATATCTCGATTATATTTATTAATTTATTTATTTTTAATAATTTCAAGGGTGCCAAGTTGGTCGTGCCCTTCAAGAACTTCCCTTGAAGTTCCAAGAGTGCCATGCCAAATAGTTTATGTGTGATGCCAACGGTGCCAAGTTGGTCATGCCCTTCAAGAAATTCCCTTGAAGTTCCAAGGGTGCCATGCCACTTGCCCTTCAAGAATGAAGTGGCTACGAGGGGAAAGTATAGGTGCAACGATGCAGACCACTATCATCTCTTATGTTGCCTACCATAGTGAGACTAATGGTGTCAAGGATCAAGGAATCTGCCTTGATGCGCACCCCTTAGTAAAATCCTCATATGCGACCCAACTTTGGGACCTACCCACGACATCATGATCTTCAAGGCGAAGGTGTTTCAACCTTTCCAACCCAAGTCATGATGGGAGTGCTAGTGCGTGAGATCAGGGACACTATCCCACCGCTCCCATGTAGTTCCATCGAATTGTACAACCCCATCACCCATATGTGAGCCATTCATCCAAGCAACTAATTTGTGCTTGCAACCACTAACATAGCATCATAATATAGATATACACATATAGAAGGTTTCAAATTTGACTTAAAATTTTAAAGACAAAATATTAATTTTCATCAAACCAGGTGTTGTCAACTCATCGTATGCGAATGACTCTGGTGGTTTGCTATCATACTGAATAATCATCAGTAACAATGTTTCTCATTGTTAGTCATCTCCATAATAGAATCATTAACATCACCTATTCATTCGCATCATTGTTCATTGTGAACTAGAACTAATGTAAGTAGCTAACATAGGGGACACATCCATCATGGCTATCATCATCATAACACCAATGAAAACATACATATCTTTTACTTCTATCATAATCATAAATTCAATAGAGATCAAACATAACCATTTATGCTACAATCATCATAATACCAATAGATAACATACATAACCATTAATGCTATCTTCATCATAATATCAATGGAGAACATACATAAACATCACAACCACTAATAATAGAGTCATGTGTCCGGATCCTCAACCTGAGGTCCTGAAAGAATAAGGTGTTGGCCTTAGGGTGAAATAAATGTTAATGTGATATCATTGTCTGTCAACTAGAAAGAGGCACTAAATACACCCCATCTTAATAATAGACTTCATCTCAAAGTCCTTGGAATAGGTAAGGAAAATGGTGACGCATCTCCTCAGCATCCTCCCAAGTATCTGAACTGGGACTATAATTGTCACACTGGACCTCAACCTAGTCCACTAACCGTCATCTAAGTTGCAAAGTTCGTTGGTCCAGTATGCAAACTGGTTTGGCCATTACTGTTCCCTTGTATGAAACTTGCAAATGACCAAAGTCAATAACATGTGAAGGATCTGAAATATAATGACACAAAACAGAAAAATGAAACACATCATGCATACACGCTAAATATGGATGTAAGGAAAGCCTATATGCCACTGGACCTTTCCTTTCTAAGATTTCAAAAGGTCCCACAAACTGTGGAGACACTTTTTCTGCCTTTCCAAATCTAATAGAGTGTTTTTGGGGCATTACTCTCAGGAACACCCTATCTCCCACTTCGTAACTTCAGTCTACTTGATGAGCATCAGCATAGCCCTTTTGTCAATTTTATGCTTCTTTTAGCCTCCCCCTAATCATAGTCATTTGTTCTTCCATCTCTTGCACCACTTCTAGTCCTATTAATACTTGGTGCTATAGTTATTCCCAACTTAGAGGTGTTATTCAAGGTCTTCCATACAACAACTCAAATGGCGCCATATTGATGGAAATCTGATAACTATTATTGTAAGAAAATTCCATGAGGGGTAAAAACTCCTCCCATCTCTTTTGTTGGTCCATCACATACATCCGAAGCATTTCCTCGAGGATTTGATTAGTAATCTCTATTTTCCCATCTGTCTCAGGGTGATAAGCAGTTCTGAAGTTCAAGTGGGTTCCCAAGGCTTCTTGGAAACTGGTCCAAAACCTTCTTGTAAACATTGCTCCCCTATCTGATATGATCTTCCTAGGCACTCCATGCAATCTAATAATCTCATCAATAAAAACTCTGGCTATTTTTGGTTCCTTATATGTAGTATTAACTGGTATGAAATGGGCACTCTTGGTCAAAGTTTCCACCACCACAGATATGGAATCATGTCTTCTTGAGGTCATTGGTAGTCCCACAATGAAGTCCATTGATATAACTTCCCATTAAGATTTTGGTCTCTCATCGGGTCACAATAACCATGTTGGATGTCTGTGTTCAGATTTTACTCGTTGACACTCTAAGCATCTTTCTACCAAGATTATGATGTCCTTCTTCATCCCTTTCCAAAACAAGAGTGGATTTAGGTCTGCACTCATCTCCTTAACACCATGCCATGTATAGTGCATGATGTGCTTCATTCGAGATTAACTCGTGTATATATTCATTCGGTGGCACTTATATCCTTCCCCAAAATCATAGTAGCCCATCATTATTAAGCGATTATTCTTCATATTTTGGGACTCTCATTTCATTCTCCCTCAAAAATTTTCTAACCTCCTGCTACCAGGTGTCTTTAAATTGTAATTCAAGCAGTTTCTCCCTAAAATTTGTCTTTATGGGAATCACTGAAAATATCTTAGGCCTCCTACTTAAAGCATTAGCCACTCTATATATCGTTCCTTTTATGTAACTAATATCAAAATCATATTAACTAATTAGCTCAGACCATCATCTTTGTCTTGCATTTAAGTGGTTTTGAGTGAATATGTGTTGTAGCCCACAATGGTCAGTCCTAAGATCAAACTTCCCTCGTAGAAGGTAGTGTCTCCAAATCTTTAGTTCATAAACGATTGATTCCATTTCTAGATTTTGGGTTGCATAATTCTCTTCATGGGTCCTAAGTTTCCTTGATGCATAAGCTATTACTCTTCCTTCTTGCATCATTACACAACCCAACCCTTCCTTGGAGGCATCAGTGCAAATGAAAAATTCTTGTTCCTTATCCAACACCTTCAAAATTGGTGTTGTCGTTAATAACAACTTTATCCTTTGGAATGCCTCTTCACATTTTTCATTGTAAATGAATTTCTTGTTCTTTCTTTGGTGCTCGATAATGGGGCTTGCTATCTTCAAAAACCATTCAACAAATCTATGATAATACCCTGCCATGCCCATGAAACTTCATATTTCATGAACATTGGTTGGTGTTGGCCATTTCATGATGGCCTCAATCTTTGTCGGGTCTACTATGATACCATCCCCAGAGATAATGTGCCCAAGATAATGAATCTTGGTTTGATAAAAGAACACTTTCACAACTTCCTATATAATTGGTTTTCTCTAAAACATTGTAGAACTATCCTCAAGTATTCATAATGCTCTTCTGGGGTCTTTGTGTACATAAAAATTTCATCGTTAAATACTTGTACAAACTTGTCTAAGTAATATTGAAATATTCCATTCATCAAACTCAGGAAAATACCCAGGGCATTTTTCAGTAAAAAGGGTAAAACTACAAATTCATGATGCCCAAATCTTCTCTTAAAGGCTATCTTTGGGATATCCTCTTCCTTGATTCTCAATTGATGATAACCCGACCTCAAATCAATCTTTGAAAACACACTTGTCCCCCTCATTTGATCAAACAAGTCATCTATCCTCGTCACAAGGTATTGATTTTTTATCATCACTTTGTTTAATTGGTAGTAGTCAATGCACAGTCGCCAAGGCCCATCATTCTTCTTAAAAAAAATCACAAGGGATCCCCACGGAGATATGCTAGGTCGTATGAACCCCAAGTCCAACAGTTTGTTTAATTGGATTTTCAATTCCTTTATATTTGGAGCCAACATAAGATAGGGTTCCTTTGAAATAGGCTCAGTGGCTGGTTTAAGGTCGATGGTGAAATCAATTTCTGTTTTTTGGGGTAACCCAGGTATTTCTTTAGGAAATACATCCTTAAATTAAACAAGAAATGGATGTTCATCAAGGTTTTCAGAATCACCCTTATCATTTAGAGTTGCCACCTAGAACATTTGGCATCTCTTTCGCCTATATTTCATTCGTGGCATGGAGGAGATAAACATCAGGGAGACCCCTCGGTTCTTTCCCCTCAATGATTTTCTTTGGCCGTAATCATCTGTGAAACGTAGAATCTTATCTTTGTAGTCTAGGAGTGTCGAATGTCATTACAACCAATCCATTCCTATAAATATGCCATAGAATCCTAAAATTGTAGATTACAAGGATACCTTGGTCTTACATACACCGACATCCACTTCACAATCCTTTACCATCCTTCCCACATTTCATTTCATACCACATGCCATTTCTACATGTCTAAATTCATATTGTGAAATTTCTTTATGTTTAATCCTTGATAATGCATTTAGAGAAATAAAGGAATCAGTAGCTCCAGGATCTATTAAAATGAAAAAACTCATACCATCAATATTACCTGAGGTTTCCAACACAGTGGACTGGTGTTCGACTTGGCAATTTTTCACCACTGCATGGATGCGATGAGCCTTCCCCAGATCCCCCACCGTAGTTGCTTTCTTAGTTGAGTTAGTATTACTTGTCTTTTGAGGGCAATCCCTCTCATAGTGAGGACCTCCACAAGTCCAACACCCCCTCTTGGGAGCTTGGATCCTACTACTGACTTAACCGGGAGTTGGATTGGAACTCTGCTAGAAAGAGAGAGACTGTTGGGATCAGTGTTGAGGTGGTGTGACTTGGTGTTGTCACATAGGCTGGTGCTGTTGTGGATGACGAGTTTGTTGAGGTACCTTGTGTGGATGCTGAGCTGGATGCCTATATGGTGTTCTTTGATTTCCTATTGACCACTTTTGATGATTGAGCATAGGACCCCTTTGCAAATTTCTATGCTCCATACTATTTCCACTTAGTACTCCTGATCATATGGGCCTTTTTGACTTATTAGGTCCACTTCTCATGATCTCTTCCTCTATAATGATCGCTCAATGAACTGCCTCATGCAAGGTGCAGGGCATTAAGATTCTAACCTTTTCCTGAATGTTACCATTTAGTCCATACATAAATTTGTTCACCTTGATATTTTATGTGTTTAAGTGAGGGGCATAATGGAGTAATTCCATGAAACGAGCCTCACACTTTGGTAGTAAGTGACTCTCTTGCTTTAATGCATTGAATTCATCTAGTTTCCTCTCAAGGAACTCCTCTGATAGGTAACGTTCTCTAAACTTTTCTCCAAGTAGTTCTTAAGTTACTTATGGGATATCCATTCCCAATTGGGTTAATAATGTCTTCCAGCAAAGTAGTGAGTTTCCCTTTAGCTAGAATATACCCATCTTGGCCTCCATGTTTGAGGTGTAATCTGTTAGGGTAAAGCACATAGACATGTTTTTCTAACCATGCCTCTGTAGATTGACCATCCATGGACCCCCAAAACTCTGGAAATTTCACCTTTTCCAAATCTCAATGTACGTCATTTCATGTACTATTTTGGGGTACTTCGTTCTGTATGACATGTCCTCCATGATCCCATTCCAAACAATTTAATAATTCCTCAGACATGTGTTGGAATGATAACATTAAGTTGAACACTTCTCCAGTTGATATCTGTTGTGGTGTTGTGATGTTTTCCCCATCATTGGGTGGGTTGGCAGGAGTCGACTATTGTGGTGGTGCCATGTTGCACCCCTTAGTTTCCCCACTTCTTCTTGTACCTCTTCTAACCATGGTTCACCAATGAATCCTGCCAAAATTTAACACGATTTTTCCTTATAAGATAAAAATAAATAAATAAAAATCATAACCAACCTCAGTGGTTCTATAATTTACTGTTATGTTTATATACTTCCAAAGGAACAATTTATGCACTTATAAGTTCTTGATTATATAACTCGCCTATCAATTTCAAACATTCCTATCAAATTTAATCAAAAGAATACCATCAATCTACTCAAATAGTATGCTTAGATTACATTATGTCATGAAAATGGTAGAGGTGGTTAGTAGCATTATCATAACATAAATTGAGAATGTCTGTAGTAAAAAGAGAGAGAATACGTTTCTAATGTTTTATGATTTTAATATTGGAAGTACCAAAAACCCTAATATTAATAATAAGCATAGGTAAATATTATGTTATATAGCATACCACTAGAATAGGGTAATTATTATATTACATGCATGTATGATAGGGATACCAATTTGAAGTAATAATTAATTTGGGCTTACATTAATGACTTTATATGTAAATGTTTATATAGCTAAAAGTGTACGGTATGACACAATGTTATACTTTGGTATATAAGATATCTAAGAACAAGTATTAATAATGAAATAATATATAATAATAAATTCCATTATTTATATGGAAAAATAATTAAATAATTAGAAGAATGTAATGATTTTGAGAACGTTAAACTAGCACAACCAAGAAGCGTAAATAACTAGAATAGTGCAAGAGCTACTTGAGATATTATTTACATTTAGGTAAAGAAGCATATTTATCAATACTTATTGCCCACCATTATTTATGCAAAAAAAAAAATTCCATTCAACTTTCAAATTCAACCATATTCATGAGAATTATTTGTTATCTTTAAATCCTACTTAGAGAAATTTAATATAACAATTACCTTTATAGTAATTATTACATGATACAAATAAAATTATTGAAAGCATTTGAGGAAATAATGTAAAATAATTTGAGTTATTTCATTAACACAACTTAATTCAAGTATTATTTCTTAAACAATTCAATATTACAAAATAATTTAATTTCTTATCAAAAATAGTATTTATAGTACAAATAAATTTTACGTTTAGAATTAATAAAAATAATTTTAACTACATCTTTCTACCAATATAATAACTAAATTAAATAGTCATTTCACTTCATTCTTGCTCAAGTATAGCTTCATTCTTTCTCATGTTAAAAATGAAATAAAGGATAAGTAAATAGTGGAAGATATAGGTCTATCAAAAGTTCATTGTAGTAATATTGCTGAAAATAAACAAGTAGATTAAATAATTAAGCGAAAACACATTAAATTAACAGTTTTCATATGCATCAATTTTAACACAACTCAACATGTGAAGAAGAAAATAGAACTAAAGAATTGAAAAATAGTGAAAATTTGATAGAATTAGCAAAAAAATATGCAAGTCGTATCATTTCCAGAAAAATATAAAGAACAAGTTATAGATATTAGTTTTTAAAAACTACCTCAATTAACACATAAATCAAATTTGTTCCAACATCCAGAGAATAAAACTCAAAAACAATAATGCAAGCATCATATTCTCAGACAAAAATTTTAAACCCTTTGCGCATAGACAAACACGCACTTAATAGATTACGAAGACATGACATCATTTGATTTTCCCTAAAACTTGTTAAAATATAATGACATTGGTAATATATTGAAATAGTCGAGATTCATTATTTAATAAGGTTGTAATTTTATTTTTTATTATTACACTATAGATATCATATACTGGTAATACCACCTGAATAATTACAAATATTCAACATCAAAATTCCAGTGTTTTGAAAACTTACCTCTCATTTGATCTAAGTGAGTATAGGCATCTTAAATTCTTGTCAACACAAAAAAAAAGAAACAAAATCTTTCAAACGAATCGAAAAATACACACAATACGGTCAAAAATACCAAAAAAAAATAAATAAATTAACTTTTCTATATTTTTAAATAATAATAGAAAAATGGAAAAAGTGAAACACAATAATTATATGACACTCGATTACTATTCTGGAAATATAACACCCATTTCAATTTCGTTATACTCAACAGAAAAATCAGCAAAGTCGTACAGAATTGTTCCTCTATATATTAAGATAAGCATATCTAAAGGGTATTCCAGATGTTTCAGTTTTTTTTATTTCCTAAATTTTCTATAAAATTTGATGACCTGTTTTGGAATTTTATAGTTCGTCAAATTTAATTAAGGACAAGAGTTCAGATTGGTTGGAATTAGTTCCCAACTCTAGTGGATCTAAATAAGAGCAAGGATTTCGTTGGATTCAATGTTAAAGAGCACCGTAGTAAATATACTAAAGATCTGAGGATCACATGTTTGATCCACATGTATTTTAGTGCATCAGTCGAGTCTAGCTCACGATATCTCAAAATTGTAGTAATTTAAAACTACTGGAGTTATCCACAAATACCCAAGCTATTGAAATTTGGAATTGAGGACTTCCACAATTTGTTTATTAATTACCCACTGTAATGTAGCAAAAATTATCTGTTTTATTCAGACTCCATTTGATGGAGCTGGAAGGTCACTAAAGCTCTGGCTAGGCACATACATTTGGATAAACAACTAAAGCTCTGGCTGGGCACATCACATTTGGCTGGATTACCTGATTTGGATCAGGTGTGAATTCCTCAACGGAACCCATTGAGATCCCTCCCCTAGTGATTGAATCCTAGAGAAATTTATGGATGGCGGGCTAGATTCCTTTTTTCCAAAATATTCAATATGATAAATTTCGTATGAAAAGGGGGCGTGTCAAGCAGACCATAAGCTTTAGGCTTAAGCAGGAAGCAATAGAATGGGTAGGTGAGACAGTATGTCCTATTTTCCCACCTCTAAGTCAAATTATATCGTAAGTAAGAGACTTACTTGAGGATCTGAATCAAGAGAAACTAAACCAACCAGGGGATTGGCCTTTCTTGAAATCACATTTTCTTTGGATCGCTAACAAACTAAACCAACCAGGGGATTGGCCTTTCTTGAAATCACATTTTCTTTGGATCGCTAACTTAGGACCAAGTAAGGTGGTGGTATGCCTATTTCAAATCTAACCTAGGGATTTATTTCCTTGATTTGGTTGGCCAACATTTGAACCATTTCCAACCCTTTTCAAGATTGATTAAAGCACATGGTTTACAACATATTATAACTTGTGCACCGCTTCTCCTTTTTTTTCTTTTTCTTTTTTTCCAAAATGGAGGTCATTCAACGTTTCTGTCGCTGCCATTGCTGATTTTGGCGAAA
The DNA here is from genome assembly GCA_031772625.1 of Pinus tabuliformis. Lineage (NCBI taxonomy): Eukaryota > Viridiplantae > Streptophyta > Pinopsida > Pinales > Pinaceae > Pinus > Pinus tabuliformis. The sequence continues at coordinate 433,977,910 of CM062813.1, read as the reverse complement.
CTGATGCCATTGTGGTACTAATGATCATCATTACTTATATGTAGTAAGATTTGTTAAAATAATATTTGGGATTAAAAGGTATTTGGCATGGCTTCCTACTTTAATACTAATGTTAGGAACAAAACTGATTAGGTTCTCAGAAAATTAGTTTGTGGAAATCCTGACATGGCTAATCACGACCCTTTTGGTTTTTAAAGATAGAAGGGTAGTCCCACCAAATCAGTTGATCAATTTTTGTTTCTTTTCCATGCTAGATTATCGTAGGTTAGTAAAAAATGCAGGTATATAGAGAAAAAGGCATATCTAACTAATATCTTTTTTTTAACTCCTATACCATCATCCATTCTCTCTTGATTAAATATTGTAATGGGATCAAAAAGCATCACCTAACTACACGATATTCTATAGGCCAGTCTCCATTGATTAGAAGACATGGCAACTGTGTCAAAATTTTATATGACCTCAAGAATCTATATCGAGTACTGGCACCTACTTTAAATTCCCATCCAAGAAAACTTCTTAATTTTGGTTCTTATTTCCTTGCTAAGCCTTTTTCAGGGCTGAAATTTATGTCTTATTATTTTATGATGGGTTGTATTTAAAAAGTATTTATAAATGTTTTTGTTAGTTTTGGTTGAGTTTTAGTTTCTTTCACCCACATATTTTTTTATTTTATTTTTTAAATTGTGTCAATACACATCATGGTTTACATCACATATATCCTCTCATGGATTAAAGTCAAAAGAGAACAACTATGCAGTTAATGCAATTTTATCATTGTGGTAATCATGAAATAGTTCAAATTTAAGGGGCACTAGGTCTTAAAGGTTGAACTTAGCTCTGATACCAAGTGTAGCAACCAACCCTATATATATATATATATATATATTAACTAAGAATACAACCATAATATTAAGCACTTATATAAAACATACATGAATTTCACTGCATTACACATAACATCTATTTTAAATGTTATTAACTAAAACCATAATGAATTCATATAAAAGAACATTATAATAGCATAGGTATTGTTCACCAGGAGATGACATTGAATCTTGACTTGTCGCTAACTGAACTCCTTGTTGTCCATTGCCTCAAATTGTGAATGTTGATGTGCTTAATCTGAATGCAGTGACCCTCTATTTGACCTCCCTGTCTACTCCTTGGAAGCTCTCCTTCCTCGTGGACCCCCGAGCTGCAATGGGGTTGTACAATGGAGGAAATGTATTAGATGGTAAAGGAGAGCACTCTTTGGCTCAGACTCCCCTCTCTAAAGTCCTCTACCTCACCAAAATCACTATAGCTCATAGTCACTACTCTGACGTAGTCTCATCCATCCAACAATAGGGTAAAAGAACAGCCCTTTCTCCCATGGCCCTACCCCTTGTTTTATAGGTGTCTTCATAGGTGACACATGGCATTTCATGCATAATTAATTATTTTTGTTAATCCAACAGTTTAAGTATTCACCCACCCATGTGTCACTCTCTCACCAAGTGTCCCCAACCTTATCTATTTAAATTTTAATTTAGAATTATATTTTTCCTCCCCCAAACAAGACTTCTTATTTCTTCTTTTATTTGTCTCTTGATCCCCCTTTTCTACTCCTTAGATTGTGTTCATTACTGAAGTCAATTGACAAGTCACATATTTGATCCCCTAACTACTCCCTAATTTAACTCAGTTTTCCTCTTAGATGGACTTATGTTGGTTGTTGCCACATGGAGGTTTTTAAATTTGTCTAAAATTTAATTTATTAATCTTATTTTAATTCACCACCCTCTTCTCTTAATTAGGTTTGACTATTTTAGGATCTATATTTATACTTACATCTATGTCCCTCTTTCCCCTTTTTACCTAATTAAGTTACTTATGTACATTATCTACCTAATATTTTCCAACATGGGAAGGGTAGTGTTTTCAAGGTAAAATATTTTATTTCTTCCTATGATCACCTTAACCCAAATTTTATATTTATTTAGCTCGATTCTAACATCCATTCCCACTTGATGTGAATTTACATGGTTTTCATAGCTTGATTATATTTATTTATTTATTTATTTTTAATAATTCCAAGGGTGCCAAGTTGGTCATGCCCTTCAAGAACTTCACTTGAAGTTCCAAGGGTTCCACACCTAACAATTTATTTTTGATGCCAAGGTTGCCAATTTTGTCATGCCCTTCAAGAAATTCCCTTGAAGTTCCAAGGGTGCTATGCCACTTGCCCTTCAAGCATCTAGTTGCTACGAGGGGAAGGTATAGGCGCAAGGACACAGACCACTAACATCTCTTATGTTGCCTTCCATACTGGGACCAATGGTGTCAGGGATCGAGGAATCTGCCATGATGCGTGCCCCCCAGTAAAATCCTCATGAGCGACCCAACATTGGGACCCGACCCCGCGACATCGTGATCTTCAAGGTAAAGGTGTTTCAACCGTTCCAGCCCAAGTCATGTCGGGGGTGCTAGTGGGTGAGATCAAGGACAGTGTCCCATCCCTCCCATGCAGTTCCATCCAATTGTACAGCCCTGTTACCCATATTTGAGTCATTCGTCCAAGAAACTAATCTGTGCCTGCAACCACAAACATATCATGAGAATATAGATATACACATATAGTAGGTTTCAAAATTGACTTAGAATTTCAATGAGAAAATATTAATTTTCATCAAACCAGGTGTGACCAACTCATCATATGCGAGGGCCTCCAGTGGCTTCCTTTCATACTCAATAATCATCAGTAACAAAGCTTCTCATTGTTAGTCATTTCCATAATAGCATCATGAACATCACCTAGTCATTCACATCATTGTTCATTATGAACCAAAACTAATGTAAGTAGCTAAGATAGGGGACATTTCCATCATGGCTATCATCATCATTACACAAATGGAAACATACATATCTTTTACTTCTGTCATCATCATAAATTAAATACAGACAAAACAAAACCATTTATGCTACAATCATCATAATATCAATAGAGAAAATGCATAACCATTAATGCTACAATCATCATAATACCAATAGATAACATACATAAAAATTAATTCTATCTTTATCATAATATCAATGGAGAAAATACATAAGCATCACAACCACTAATAATAAAGTCATGTATCTAGATCTTCAAATTGAGGTCCTCAAAGAATAAAATGTGGACCTTAAGGATAAATACATGTTAATGTCATACCACTTTCAAGCAACTAGAGTGAGGCACTACAAAAATAGTATCGTTGCACTATAAAAATACTCGTACTATTGACTATAGTTGAATAACAAAAATCAGATCAAATTTTATTATTGAACCAAAACACTCTTATTTGATGCTCAGTGCATGCAAGGAAGTATAACTATCAAAATTTGAAAATTTGAATGCATGCATTCATTGAAATTGGCACATCAATGTCAGTAAACAATACATGTTTTGCAGTGTTCTTGTATATCCTTGGGATAAACTTGAAACATTTTTTACCAGCAAGTGTTGCTAGTTCCTAGTGAAATGATAAGTACATTCTTTGTAATTACCATTGTATTAAGACTTAGGAAGACATGTGAGGATATGAATTACTTGTCAATTAATAGAGAACAATTTAGAATGTTGAATCTTGAAAATTTCTATGGATTCTTCTTTCTGATGAGAAAAAAATAGAATGACATGTGGACACAAGGAATAGTTTTGATTCCTACTGTCCCATCTATTTCACCTAAAGCCACCAATTCAAACTGTTCAAGTATTTTAAAAGCAATAATGTTAACATTGTCGTCTATGGTCCAATACAGGTTGTTCAAGTATTTAAAACAACTAAGTATTATATATTTTAGTTTCATCTATAAAATAGTTGTATGTCATTACAAGTACCCAAAATAAACATCAAAGTATTTGGAGTTAAGCTGCACAAAACATGGCCTTTAATTTAGTGATTCAAGTTCCCCAAACTATGTTGACATGCCTTGTATGCATAAGTTATCCTCACATCTTTATTTGATACAACTTTGACCTTGATTTCACTAAAAGTAATGTTATGAACTCTAATATTAATTGAATTAAAGTGATTCCTCCACTCTTACTATCATGGTTTCATAGTGGAGGCTTATTGAAACTTTAATCATAATAATCTTAATCACATATTTGAATAGTGGAGGATTAGTAAATATTAATCTTGTTCTTGAATAGTGTAGGCATAGTGAAATTTTAAGCATAATTAAGTATTACCTATAGGTTGAAAAATTTTCAAGCCTATTATAAATTTAGATTTGAAAGGCATGGACAATGATGAGAAGAACATTTCTATTGTCCAATAGATTTCCTAGGATTTTGTTATTTTTTCAAAATCAACTATGTTTCTATTTTTCCCTTTGTATCCTTGATGAGATCGATAGATCCATTATATTCATTTTCATTTGTATCAACTAATTACATATTTGAATTTTTTTATTTGTTATTTTTATGTCTTTTTCTTTTCTTAGTGCATCTAGTGACTCTGTTTTTTATATATGAGATGAGTTTAATGTTGTGTGCATTCTTGAAAATGGCCTTTGATCCATAGTGTTTGGAAAATGTTACAATTTTGTTTTTAAGAAAAAATTTAGAACTCATCTAAATATGTTTTAAAACTATGTTTTCTTTTACAATATAAGTCTTGGCGAGTTCAGTATATGGTGCCAAACCAGTTATATGAACTTTGTGAGGTAGTTGGCCCACAACCTACTAGGTATTTTTCCATTGAATTAATGAGTGCATACTTGTGCATGCTCTCATTGGCATAGATACTTGAAAAATAATATCATGGATGTAACCCTACAGTTTTTACCCTTAGAATATAATGAATCATATTATACCTATATTGTAATAACGTGGGAATTTTGAGGTGTTTCAAGCCAGGTTGTTGATGTTGAGGTATATGCTGTATACACTTTTATAGTATACTTTAGTTTATATTCCAGTATTTATTATCTTTCATTTCTTATACTCTCCATTGTATCTTCTTTCGTTTCAACTTAGTATTGATGGTAAGAAGCATGAATTGAAGAAAGATGAGAGTAATAAAACTGTAGCGACAAATGAAAAAGGAGAGAGAGAAGTGAACCGGTATAGTAATACCCTTAAAGCCAATATCCCACATAAGACACACACATAGAGATTGATCGTCAAGTATTCAGAGTTAGTGAAGTCACTTGCAATTCCTTGGCAACATAGTGATAATGTTTTGAAGTGTTGAAACAATATTTCATGTGTAAATTGTAGTCCAACCAATATTAAGTGGGAAATTCATATTGTAATACTTGACATTTTATATAATATAATTTTTGGTTGAAACTATTTATCGTTGCACTTGATATTATTTGGTATTGTAATTAACATATGTAACTTTGCATTTTCATATTAGATGAGAATGCACATTGTATGACATTCTTTTTTAATTTAGTCACAAAATCATACTAATTTATGTTGATTAATAATAAACACATAGAATCAATGATTAATGATGAACACAAATAAATTGAATACGTGACTAAATTATTCGTTTATAATAATTATTAATGAAATTAAATGAAATGAATATAAACTGCTAAATCAGATGTTTATATAATGAATATGAAACTACCAAAAAAAGATAAATGACTATTGGAAATTATATATTTTTGATTACAAATGACGACCAAATTTTGCATATATATGACTATTAGTAGCTAATTTACAATATTTTATAACGCGACATAAATTTAGTCATATTTCTTTGATCATTAATTAGTTTCAAACAATGACTAAAATTTGCATATATATGACTATTAGTAGCTAATTTACAGTATCTTATAACACACCAAACATTGTCGTCATATTTCTTTGGTCATTAATTGTGGCAATTGATGACTAAATCAATGACTAAGTCAATGACCAAATTTATGACTAAATATACTACTATACGATAAAATTGAGATAACCAATTAATGACTAAGTTAAAAAATACTAAAATTTGGTCAGGTTATAAAATACTGTAAATTTGCTACTATTGGTCACCGGTTGAAAAATAGTCATTTATATGCAAATTTCAGTAATTTTTTTAGTAACTAATTAGCCATTTTGTACTAGTGATCTCAGACTTAGGTTTGATTTGATTTTAGGATGACTAGAACTGTGAGAGAAATATATTACAAATAATTTAATAATGAATTCATGGAAGACCAAGAGGTGATGGATGTCTTGAAAAATTGTGGGTTACTCAAATTCTTTTTTATTCCCAACATATGCACTCAATGACACTTAATAAAATATTTTATTGATTAATGGAGTCTTGAGAATAATTGTTTGATGATTATTTTTGTTCCATTACATATTGAGGTATAAGACATCCACTTTATCATTGTTCTTTCAATAAGGGGAGAGGTAGTGAATATGAAAAGAAATACTAGTGGGGTCTCACCATCGAGGACTACACAGATATTTACTATGTAGTAAGTACTTAAAAAGGTGAGGACCCTGAGACCCATTAATACATCACTATATTCTAACTCTCAAGACCATGTTATTCATCATTGGATGAGTGTTAGGATATGATTCAGTACATCAAGTATCTGGACGATAAATATTCTTAGCAGTCGAGTAGATTTGCCTAATAGTATATGACTGGAGTACCACCTTGGTGATTTATATGAAGAGTTAATTTACGACATGTAGAAAATGCCAAATGAAGAATTTTGGTGATGGGAACATATTTTGTTCCTTGTTTTTTGAGAAAGTTCCAGTACTTAGACCATAGGTCACACCATGCATCCCTCATTCAAGAGAACATTATATGACAAGATGGGATAACCGTATGGGTATAATTAGAGGAAGGTGAGTTACACTTACCACTTTTGATGACGATTTCTCCCACTGGTGGGATCAAAAGGTCATCACCATATGGGATTACCTGTATGTAATTCTCACATTTGAGGAGACTGAGAGTTAGTCCTCTGTCTAGATTCCACATGGGGTGACATAGGTAAGCCATATTTTCATTTTTTAAGTTATTTTATTTTATATATTTTTGAATAAGTGACAAAAGAATAAAAACATATTTTTTACATGAAACAAAAAAACTCACAAAATACATGATATGTGTAGATATTGAACTAGTTAGGCTTGAGGGTTTCCCACAACACATACATCGAGGTAGAGGTGAGGATAATATCATTGAAGAAGTATAAATAATACTACATTTAGGATAGAGGAACATGTAACGTTGATGCAATAGCTCCTTATGGCATAGGCATGGGACCTGCCTAAAGGTATACAACATTGAGTAGTTGGATCCACACAAGTGTGCATGTGAATTTTATAGTGGATAGCAAATGGCATTGTATGGTACCAAGACAACCACTAGGGTTATAGATCTTAGACTTGGATATTGATAGAATTATTGAACTGATCAAATCTACAAACATGATTACCAAGCTAGAAGCCCTAATTTTGTAGGATGTTTGACCACATTTTCTAATGATATTTTGACATACACACACATAATTTCTTAGCTTTACATATTTAAAATGGTTCAATTTTTAATTTTAAATCATGCTTTTAATGTGATGAATAATACACATGCCAATGTATAACATAATTAACACTAGAATCAATAATTTATTTCTTGATATTTGAATATGAACATACATTATATAATTGAATGAACACTATAGTAACCTTATCTGAAGAAATATATGGTATAAATAATCATAACATACAGAATAATCAATAATACAGTTGAGATGCCACCCATTTTTAGTCTATATGAATTATTAATAATTAAATGCCATGTGAAATCATCTCTAGGAGTAGTTCAATGATGGTATACTATTCTCCAATATTGTTAGTTCTAGCACCTATACAAGTTTCTTTAGACACAAATTTCCAAAATGGGAATAGATCACCCAAGCCGTGGAAGCTATGTTTCAGGTGCGATAACTAGAATCATCAACAAACCATATATAAACTATATCATCCATTTCCATTTTCTAGGGAATGGCGAAAGCATCGTCAATAGAGTCAAACAAATCCTATCCTATACTAAAGTATACAATATACTTCATATACAAAATAAATCAATTACTTAAGAAAAATCTCAAACAAATTACTTTTTGAGGTAGAGCCAATCTTTTGTCTCGGAAAGAACATTTCCATTAAAATCAACCAACTCATATGCCCCTCTTTTGAGTACATGCCTTACTATGTAAGACCCATACCACATAGACTTGAATTTTCCTATCCCTAAAGAATCCCTGTCTTCGTTATAAACCAAATTAAGGTCATGAGAGAAAATTATATGATGGAAAGACTCATTATATTGAATTTTTACATGTCACTTAGGTGTTTCATTTTCTGTAGAAGCATCTCAGTGCTTCCCATTGAGATGTTTTAGGTAAATTAGGCATCTTCTAGAATATACATATTAGGAAGAAGCTTAACTACTGGATTCAAATATAGTATTTGACATTTGATTGGGAGAATTGATTCCACATCATGAACCAATTGGACAGGAGTAAGCCTGATAAAATTTTAACTTACATTCAATATTCTCAAAGGGTTAGATACAACATGACATGCTAGCTAGAATTATTCTCATCGATGTTCATGTCAAAATGGTTTTCAAGTACTTATTGACAACCTCTACTTGTGATCTGGATTTAAACAGGAACGCAATAAAAAACAGAGATAACCATAAAGACAAATATGCAGCGGAAATAATACTTCATTTCATTACTGTAAAATACTGAAATATGCTTACAAATAGAAATGGAAATAACCCAGCTAGGGCGATGGTAGCTTATCTCTAAGAAGAGATGTGTCGGCTACATGCCTCTGAACTGTTCTCCAAAAACTGTGTTACAATGAAGCTCGAGGGCCTATTTATTGTTGAGAAACAATGGAAAACCCTTCACATTCCAAAACCTGACCCTAGAAGATGAAACGCCAAATTGTGGGCCCCGTTTTTGGGTAAGTTGGTACATCAACTTCCCGGGGTCGCGAATTGGTCGTACTATCTCCGTTTGATGCGCATGATAGCCCGTTGGAAAGATCTCTCCGAGGACTACGACGAAAAAGACAAATTTTAGGAAAAAAAATCGTTGGCGGTGGATTTCCCAAAAAACGTCGTTTAGGGCCTCAAAACGGCTCTGGAAGTTTAGGACTCAAAAAACTGCTAAAAATAGTAAACTGTGTTATAATTAAGGAAACAGAAAAACTGAAAGAGACAATTGTGGGAGTCCAAATGGGATAGGTGGGTGGCCACCAAAATCCACCCAGATCATTCCTCCCCCCTTAGGAAGCAATGGTCCCCATTGCGTTGAGTTCCTCCCTGAGATGAGGAAGCTTTTGCTGAGCTGGGTCTCTGGTGAGCTGTTCTGCAATCTCTGATGTGTCCAGAAATGGTGGGAAGCATGGTCGGCGACGGTCCACATTGAACACTCGGTGCAAGCAAAGGAATGGAGGAATGCTGTGCTTCAAAGCATTGTTTCCCATAGCCTTGTTACTGGTGCAAGGACCATGTCGAAGTGGTTTGCGTTTCTGATGGGTTCTGGTAAGGCACTCCTTCTGCAAATGTAACCAAACTTTGTCGCCCACCTAAAACTTGTGTGGTACCCCTCCGGGTAAGGAGAAGTTGTTCCTGTGTTCTGTCATGACTGTATCCCTCTGTTGCTGCTGTTGTGTGGAGGAACCCTTCGCGGGGGTCATGGATGTAGCAACGATCTTCCCCTTACTTTGGGAGCGAACTAGACAGAAAGTAAATTTCGTAGTCTGTGAGATGAGCTTGCTGCCTTTCTTAGCAGTGATCAAAGAGGTGGCGGTAGGTGGGGCTACCTCCAGTATCCTGTATAATGAATTATCCAAAGAAATGATGACAGCGCGAGGCCTTGACTCATACACAACATGTCGCCTCCACAAGTATGGCTAGCCTAATAGTACATCACAAACATCCAGAGGTGTAACATCACACAATACCTCGTCTGTGAAGGGCTTGATGCTGTAGGGAAGGCGGCACTGCTGGTGAACTTTGAGATCTTGTCCTTCGTGAAGCTAACCGATACTGTACAGTTGTGGGTGTGGTGTAGTTGGTAGGCCCAACCGCTTCACGACCTCTGCTGAAATGAGGTTCTTTTTTCTGCCACTATCGATAGTGAATTGCAGCGGCGAACCCTTCACCCACATCTGTGAGTGGAAAAGACGTTCCCCCTCCTCTGGATCTTCGGGCTCATTTTTCTGGATCTTGGCAGTAGCAACAGTGGCGTTGGGATCCGCATCAATGATCTGCTTCCCTTTGTCATTCCCCTTGTCGGGTTCTGACTCAGAGTCGGAACATGCATCTAATTCGGAAGCCTTCAACTCGGCCACCAGCGACTGCTTGGTCCAACACTCACTTGTGTTATGAGTGGGACTCTTGTGGAACTCACACCACTTTCCTGTGTCCTTCCTCGGCTTCGTGGTGTTGTTCTTTTCTTGCAGCTTCGACGAGTTGTCTTGGGTCACCCCACCTTGGCTTTGTCCTTTGGGCTTTGGATTTGCAGATCCAAAGTCTCGCTTCTTCTGTTTGAACTTTTCCTCGATTTTGATTGCGTATCGGTATGCTGTGCCGAGTGAGGAGATGTTCAAGAACTCCATCTCTTCTTGGATGTATCTGTGTAGGCAGCCACGATATTTGAGTACCAGATGCAGCTCAGAATCTTTGATACCCAATTGTGTGCGAAGGGTATGAAAAATTTTTGTGAACTCCAACACATCTTGGTCTCGTCCCTGCCGCAGTGTGGTCCATTTGATGTATTTGTCCTCATAGCTTTTGACAGGGTAGTACTGCTCCTTGATGGCATCCCGGAAGTCATTCCAAGTGGGTGCAGCTGAAAATAGTGAGACTGTACTTTCATCCTTCTGTTCGCAGTAGGTTTCCCACCAGTCCTTGACGTGGGGGGCTGCTTTGAGAATAGCGAAAACAATCTTTTCCCGACTTGAAAATTCATGAACAGAAAAATACGCATCGAGCAGATTTAACCATTTATCTACGGCATCTGCGTCTATTTGACCCTCGAAGATGGGGATTTCAAAATTAACTTGTACCTTAAACGGTGTGGCATTTCCAGAGTAGCTATTGGAAGCCGATGCGTCGCCTCTAGGTAGCTGCTGAAGGATTTGGGCAAAGTTGTCCATCATCGCGTTCCTTTGTCGCTCAAGGGCTTCTTCGAGCAAGATTTTGATAGGATCTCCTGCCCCCTCATTTTTCTTCTCATCCGCCATGGGAGGTCGTCGAGATTTACGAGGTTGGTCTTGCAAAGGTTCGACCAGTTCCACACCTAACTCCTTATATCCCGACCTCGTTGGGGACATGCAAAGAAAAACAGAGAAAAATCAAACCGCTCTGATACCACTGATCCAGATTTAAACAGGAACGCAATAAAATACAGAGATAACCATAAAGACAAATATGCAGTGGAAATAATACTTCATTTCATTACTGTAAAATACTGAAATATGCTTACAAATAGAAATGGAAATAACCCAGCTAGGGCGATGGTAGCTTATCTCTGAGAAGAGATGTGTAGGCTACATGCCTCTGAACTGTTCTCCAAAAACTATGTTACAATGAGGCTCGAGGGCCTATTTATTGTTGAGAAACAATGGAAAACCCTTCACATTCCAAAACCTAACCCTAGAAGATGAAACGCCAAATTGTGGGCCCCGTTTTTGGGTAAGTTGGTACATCAACTTTCCGGGGTCGCGAATTGGTCGTACTATCTCCATTTGACGTGCATGATAGCTTGTTGGAAAGATCTCTTCGCGGACTACGACGGAAAAGACGATTTTTAGGCAAAAAAATCGTTGGCGGTGGATTTCCCAAAAAACGTCGTTTAGGGCCTCAAAACGGCTACGGAAGTTTAGGACCTGGAAAACTGCTAAAAATAGTAAACTGTTCTATAATTAAGGAAACAGAAAAACTGAAAGAGACAATTGTGGGGGTCCAAATGGGATAGGTGGGTGGCCACCAACATCCACCTGGATCAACTTTTCCAATTTCTTGGATATAATGAGAAAAATTTTCCTATTTGAATTTCAACTTAGAAGTGAATTCTGACATTATCTTGTTTTAGAAGTGTCTACCATTATCAGTGACAAACTCCTTTGAAACATCAAAATTTGATATGACCTTATTGAATATGAAAATCATTATTGTTTCAATGTCATTGGAAAAAGTAGTTGTGGCCTCGGCCCACTTAGGAAAGTAGTACATGTCTGTGGTAATGCACTTATGTCCCCTAGCTAAGGCCTGATGATATGTCGTAAAGTCCACCCCACACTTGGTGAACATATTGATGTCGTAAAGAAAAAGCAGTGTAGGATGTGCTTTCATATTTCTCATGAATATATGACATGGCTGAAACTTCTTGATTTCCTCCATATAATATTTGAAAATAGATAGCCAGAAGTCACCTATATTTTCTAGGATGTTATCATAAGATCATATGAACAAAACTAAGATGCAATATGAATATTGAATTGCTTTTTTTCAATTAAACTCATATATGGAATATTATTTTCAATTTCTAATTCATTTTCTATTGAAAAATAAGGAGACATACTTCCCAAAATAATACTTTGGGCAATTTACATTAGCAAAATGTAACAACTATAACTTGCTCATTTTTCGTCTTTACTTGCAATTTTTCTATAAGAGAATTAATATGGCTATTAAAGTCTTCTTGAATTTTTTTATTGAACCTTTATTAATTACTTGAAATTTCTCGTTTTTCAAATGGGGTTAGATTGGATCCATTTCTTTAGGCCCAGTCAAAATTCTAACAGTTTTTTTCCCTAAAATCTCATGTTCTAAAATAATTTTGATTGCTAGATTAGTCATGGTCTTAGTAACCTGCTTAGCACCACATTACAATCAAACTACATAAATAATGATACTTTCTCAATATTTAGCATCGAAGGTCACATTAAGAGTCATTTTAATCTTGGTTTTAGCTTTCAATTCTTTCTTCCAACTTGACACTATCACTTTCATAATTATTAAATGTTTCACCTCTTCCTAAGTGTTTTTATTTTCCACAATTTTAAATTCTACATTATCATTATGTTGATGTTATGATGGAAGAGTAGACACTTATTTGCAGAAAAATTATTTGAGAGCTCTGAATAAACCAAATAATTTTACAAATATAAGTACAATAATATTTGCGTCAAGGTAGGAAAAAATTATCCTGGATGGTCAATTCTTCAATTGAGAAAATATCTCAACCTCACACCAACTAGGAAGTTAACTGATTGGAGAGAATTTTTCAACCAACTAGACCTGAAACAATTCATAACTAATAGGATCACACTCATTATAGAGACTAGGACTTTAAAAATGATGACCAATAAGCTTAATAATTAAAAAGTCATGATCACACATATTAAGAAAGTAGAGGATTCTCACTCCAGCACTCCCCCTAATGACTATTTGTCTTAATATTCATTTTTTGAGGTATTCACATACATATTATATATAGTACACACTGCATTAAATATCCTCCTATTAAGAAAAGTCTATATTTGGTCTAACCTGGAACATACAATCATTACCAAAAATATATACGTCCATATAGAAAAATAACCATCCACCGTAATGCATGGGTACTTAACCACTACAACCATCAGTCTACTACAATGTCATTCTTGTACATGGTTCATTGAGTGATCATATTTTCAAACATGTACCTATAATTTTAACTCCCCCTACATCACCATCATCATCATCCTAGGTCTTCTCGACTCCCCTGTAACCATGCTAAGGGTTTTATCACCTTATCCTCAACCATACTTTAGGATTTTTCAGTTTACCTTCAACCATGCTCTCAATGGTCCTACATCACATTCATAGGGAAATGCAAAACTCTTCAGGAACCCCTATCCATATGTTCCTTGTCTCTAAAAAATTTCATCACCTTACACAAAATGGTTTTGGCTTACCACAAACCTACATTTACAAAAAGTTTTTCATATTACCATTAAATACATGTAGGCACACATGCCTTATTAGGATCACATCATGATTTAATCAAGTACATTAAATGGAAACCTCCACTCATGGAGATACCAGGTAGACACATTCTCAAGGACCACCACATCAATACAAACATGCTATAGACTAGATACATGCATGAATCACGTTACAATATGAACATGATTTTATTATTATTCCATAAACACACTTTATTTTACCTTCATTTTTCCACCACCATATAGCCTCTATGTCTCTACATCCATTAGTCACTATTGTATCTATCACAAGAGTTGTCACATGCTCTCTAAATATCTCTATGTTGTATTTAAGACCTTTTATGTCCTTCTTGTTGCAAATTCATCATTCCTCTACAAAAATTCACCCTGCAACCAATCTTGGTTGATCAAGTGAGAACTATGCAACCCACTTCTAATATAGAAATTGTCTATGCTCCTCCATTCATCTAATGAATTGTCACCACATACTAGTTGGAAACCGAAGTACCACTGATACCTTAGATAGACTGAGAATCGGTTGTACCCTAGGGCCTAACATCAATCTAAACATGAAGAATGATTCACTCACCATCTGGACATTCTTCTATCTACCACAATATATGGGTTTCTTCGGTATACTCACCCATTGTATAGGTAAGTATTCGGCATACGAGATGTATTCATCTTAGCATTACATTCTTTGTACCTACCAATCATGAATTATAATGCACCACTCAAAACATAATTCATGAAGTGAAATCTCATAGATAGAATACCCTTCCTTCTACAATACTCATTACTTACATACTTAGGAATGATTTTACATAAAATACATTGCAGCACTACTATATACATTAGCAAGAGATAATGACACAATCATAGGAACACAATCATCCTTTACAATCACTTATAACATGGGTATTTTTGTTCTCATATTTGGCATCTTCAATAAATGAATGTATTGGATCTTTAATTTTTACTTGTCATTTGTTAGAGTCATGAATTCTAACAAAAATATAATTATACTTATATTGAGTTATCTAGGCTCAATAAAGATAAATACATTGATCGATAATTTCATGACATGAAATAATTTCTCATATTACCAAAGGATTGTTTTTCACCATATTACCCACATTGCATTTCCATAAAATATATGCTTAAGTCATTTGGCCACGTGCACTCATCACATATTCTAGTAAGCTACACAATCTTTTATGCTCTACATTATCAATTATAAACCCCATTCTACAGAATGGTCAATGGCCACTTCCCCTCCCTTCAAAAAAATTTCTACTTGCATTTTTGACAAGTGTAAATACTTCTTCTCTCTCCTTGGAACTCATTTTTTCCTTGTGGAAGATGCTTGTATCACTTCCATCATGGCATCTAAAACATGATGAATCTCTCATCTATTCTATGTCAAACAATCATAACATACCAGATACATAACAAGATAGTTTATGATCTATACTAGAAGAAAACAATGGAATGGAATATTTCACATGTTATTTGAAGAACTTGCTTCTTAGAAAAACATTGCATCATCCTTATCTAAAATACGTTTAATTTTTTTGTTTATTTGACTTGCAACAACAATGATCTTTTATTTATTCGGTGTTTTATGATTATCCTTCATACGAGGATGCTATAGGATATTAGATAGAAACAATGATGTGCATCAACCTCATACATCATATTCTCATAGTCCCACATCTATTGGGTGAGCTCAAGGACAATAACATTCAGATCCCCTTGATGTTAGTGGTGAAAAATGAACCATTAAAGTAACATTTATGAGGGAAGGGGATGACATACACTGGAATATTTCATAAATAAAAGTTTAGATATCTTAGGAAGCATAAACAATAGGTTACTCTACATGCAACTCATCCATTTCTCAATTTCTCTCTTTGATGATGGTCAAATATTCTTCTCAATGTTTCCTCTCTCTCTATAGTCTACTAATTCATCCTCTAATCAATAGTGTCTTTAACTGATGCCTCATTTCATCCTTAATATCTCAACCATGTTTAGATTGAATAGGAAAAATAGTTTAGGAAGTGAATTCTTTGAGTAGAGAAGACCATATCACTCTTAAGTAACCCCGCCAATGTGATTCAACTATTTTCCATGTTCCTATAATTTCATGCCAGCTCATGGCTCTTAATCTTATTGGTTGTATCTCAAAGAATAAATTGATCACAAAGGAAACATTTTTTTTTTCAAAAATTTCTATGCCTCATTAGAGATTGTATACCCTAGAGAGTTTATAATATTATGGTCTTTGCTACACTTGGTGTAGGCCCAAACAAGAATAATCCACCATAATAATGAGTTAGGAATAATATAAACAACACGAACCAATTTTCCATGGCCGCTCACCACTAGTCACTCTCATCAACATTATTTTGTTGCAACAAACACCGTCCAAAATTTTTCCTACAATTAAATTTTGGAGCCTACTAAGGATTTTGTGATTTGTTGGTCCATGGTAACTTCATGGTCATCTAATGCTTTACAAGTGTTGAGTCTTCTTCTAAGTGTCAAATTCACTTTCTCACACATTCTCTCTCTTTGATGAATTGACAAACACAATTCTTTGTACGCATCTTATATAGGCATTATGAAACCCTTGAAGATAAGGCTTGCATAATCACTAGTAACAATGATTATGCAATCCATAAGCATAGTGTATTACAAAACACATGTCAACAATTATTCTGCACTCTCCATTGATAGTCTTCCTCACTTCGACTGCAATTGTGCTTCTATTTCGATGTGTTTTCTCAACTGTTGCTCTTGTGCACCTTTGTTTTCGCAAGTTTCTATTTCACGTTTGCAACTATCATTTTTTCTTGCACTCACTTTATAAGTGTCATTTTTACATTATATTCACTCAGGCATGTGTATCTTTAACTTTTTTTAAGTCTTTGAAAGTGTCATTTCAACTTTCTCTTACTTTCACAAGTGTCAACTTGTGGTTAAGAAGGTGTCACATCTAATCAAAGGGAGTCATTTGTACATTCTTGAAGTGTAGTTCTGATGCATTTTCCTAAAATAATGTATTCTATCCATCATACAAACATGCATTAGACACATTCCCCAAGTCTTGAGCATTGTTTCACTACTATCGTCACTTGTGTTACAAAGTGTATCATAAGTGTTACACTTGGAGGAAAGTATTGTACTACTGTCTTTTCAATATTAAGATGTTTTTGTGGGTGGTAAATGCTTCCATGGATAGTGGTTGATCATCCATAAGTGTGTTATCATGCTCAGTTCATTTTCTGGTTCCATCTCTCTCCTCTTTAGTTGCACACTTAGTCATTTTAGGTAATTGTTCCTTCTCAGGTCAACTTCCTCCCAAACTACCTCCCTAAACTTCTCATTGCACAACCTTAGGCTAAAAGAAGTATGTCTTAGCCTCAGGAACTATGGAATGTGCAATCACTACCTCCAAGGAATGTACATTATGCAGGCACAATTATGAAGGATTTCATCTTGCTCCCAAAACTATGCAATCTTGCCTCCCATTCAATATATTTCTACGCATTATGCAGTTGCAAGAAGCAAATTATGTTCAAGTCTCCCTCCCTCCCTCCCTCCCTCCCTCCCTCTCTCTCTTTGTCTCTCTCCGTCTCTCTCTGTCTCTCTCTGTCTCTGTCTCTCTCTCTCTCTTAAACTACATAGTCTTACTTCTCGGTCCCCTAGTTGCTACGCATTGCGAAGTTGTAGTCATTAGTCTCTCATTATTGTCCTTTCAAACTACGCACAACGCAATCCCTAAGCCTTCCTTCCTATCCAATATCCAGTTGTAGGTCAACTGATGGATTTCATGAAGAGAGTTCAACTAGGAGAGTTCCAGACTAATGTTTTATTTTCACTAGTGGATTTCAGTTGCAGGTACAATATCTTAACATGACAGGACGATTGCTTAGAGAGGAGAAGGATACCATTCTAGAAGACACTTATGAAACTGTAAAGACAAGATTTCCAATGAACAAGAAGATGAAGGGACACTAAATCATGAAAGAAAACAAAGGATCAAGATCATAGTGAAGGCTCCATATCTTCAAACATTTTAGAGGATAAAGAGAAGGAACACACAACGTATATCATGAAGACACAGAGATAACAAGAAGAGAAACTTGGCATTGACACAACATCATGAATTTTCATATCATCGTTTCCAAGTCATGGCTTGTACAAATATTACCATAATTTCATAAGTTTCCATGTGTCTTGCCACATCATCATGTGGAATGTAATCATGTATTTTCAAAGAAAACGATAAAATGTAATGTGTGGAATTCCAATAGTCGCATGTGCAATATCAAGAGTCGCATGTAGACTAAAGAGTGACTAAGAGAAGTCCAATAGTCTTTTAAGATTTCAAGAGTCACTTGGAAGTTCAATAGTCATGAGAGAAGTTCAACGGTCATGAGGATATGAAAGGTCATTCCTCTTGTTATCAATACAGCCTTATAAATCAAGAAAATGGCATTTTGGAGTCATAGATTTTGGAGAGATAGCCTTGGCTTCTCTAGATTGGCATACGAGAGAATATCATTATTTGGAGGTAAAACGAGTCACTTAATGTTTCACTATTGGAGCTAGTGTCTCACATTGTAACTATGTACTTGTCTCTTTCACCTAGTAATCAAAAGCTTTCTTAGCCAAAACATTTTCATGCATGTATCCTGAATATTGTAAGATTATTCTTTGAATGTTTGCAATATGTACCATGTTCATATGTGCTAATTAAATTGAACTATCTCATTGGATTTGGTTCTTATCTTGTTGAATATGTGTCATAACATGTGCTTGAATGATCATTTTGTCTATGTGAATTATTTCGTCAGATAACTAACAAATCCTTCCTTTCTCTCATATGCCTCTCTTAGGATCCTTCTAGATACTCACTTTTATTTCCCTCTCGTGGAAGTATCCTTTTACACATTGAAATTGATGTTTCATAGTGTCAACTTACTTGCTGATTTCAAAGGTTTTGTGCATACTCTCTTATGTTATTCATGATAGCTGAGGCAAACCTTAGAATTTGGTGGCTAGGCCAATACTTTGGATGGGGCTCCTATTCCAAATGGTGTGAGGTCTAATTGGGACTTCATATCGAGGAGACCTATATGGTTGAAAAATTTCTAGCACTGTCAACACATTCCCAAAATATGCTCCATTCCTGAACCACACCACAACTTACACAAGAGGAAACTCTACACTCCACAACTGTAATCTGTTCTGGTGCTCTTCCTTGATGATGATTCTTTAAACTGATAGGTCCTTCAACGAACCCACCCACATAAGCACATACAACATTACTCTGCTCTCCTTTATGCATGTTCCTAGGCCTTCCTATCAGGGAGTCAATCCTAGACTTGATGTTATGACACAAAGTTAAGATGTGAGAGTAGACAATTAATGACACACAAAAATGTTGAGAGCTCTACATTAACCAAACAATGTTACAAATATAAGTTTCATAACATTTGTCTCAAAGTAGGAAATATCTTGGACACTCAATCCTTAATGTCACTACAAACTACAAAGTTATCTAATTAGAGATAATCTCTCAGCGAACTAGGCCTCAAAAAATTCTTAAAAAATAGTAATAGACTGCTTCTTATAGAGACTAGAACTGTAACAACACTGATCAAGAAAATTAATAATTAAATAATCATGATGACACATATTAATACAAGTAGGAGTTATTTACTCAAATAAATGTGTGGAATTCTAAACTTCAAACTATTTATAAATTATATAATATACGAAAAAATTTAGGAGCTAAATTTAACCCATGAAATAATCCTCCATATCATTTTTCTAAAAAAAAAATACTAATTTCCATTTTTTCCTAAAATGGTTTTCCCAAATTCTATGAGATAAAAAAAACTACTCTCAAACTCACTAAAATTTAAAATAAACTATATAAAATCTTCACAAATTTAAAAATTTATACAAAAATATTGTTAAATATTTTACAATTAATATTTACAAATTTTTTATACTTAATAACAAATATAAATGCTTAAAATATTACATGATTATTATACGTATCATACTTCCGATAACCTATTTACAATCTCCCTTGCAAATTCATATTCGATAATGAAAGAAAAGATTTCGGCTCTTACGACAAAGATGATTTTTGGCTATATAATCTGTTTACAATCTCCTTTGCAAAGTCATATTCGATAATAAAAGAAAGGATTTGGGCTCTTAAGACAAAGATGATTTTTGGCTATTTAATAGGTAGGGAATGGAACTAGCCAACACCTTAGTCCTGGAAATAAAATAATCTATTTACAGTCTCCTTTGCAAATTCATATTTGATAATAAAAGAAAAGATTTGGGCTCTTAAGACAAAGATGCTTTTTGGCTATTTAATATGGAATGGGACTAGCCAACAACTATCCCCACAGTACAATATTCTAGAGAAAAACATCGTGGTATATATATATATAAGAAAAGCTTGATGTCACTAGCATTTATTCTAATGATGATGAAATTCCACAGGATTATGTGATAGTAGTTGATTCAATAAAATACCATATAAATATTAAATAAGAATTTGTTTAAAACACCCTATAACCTACTTCTATATTAATAGGTGAAAGCATTGAGTTCCTTCACCATGAATATTATATGCATATAATTTAAGTAATTATTTGAGAATATAATAACAAACGTATTAAATATGATTGATTGAAAATGTATAATCAAATCATTCCAAATTAAATGAGTATCGATAAACGTCCAACTTTTTACTTTACCATATATGTTACACTTTTATTTTATTATATATTTTACGTTATTAATATTAAAAAATAATTAAATTATAATTTTATTTTAAACTGTATTATTATTAATTATAAAACAATTTATATTAATTATAAAACAATTAATATATAAATTTTGTATATATATATTTTTGTGGTCACATATTAAGACTCAGTCACTGGAATAGGCATTTATGAATAGAATTTCACAGATTGTTCGTTACTAGGTGATTTTCCCTTCAAGTACAAGTTAAAAATTTACAAAACTGTTAACATCCTCCTTGAAACTATGAAGACGGTCAAGAGGTGTGAAAACTCTCAAATTCCAATCCTATAGATGCCACCGATGCCTCTGCACTTTAGGCCACGACCACAGTCACCAGTTGTATAGGAATTGGTTCCCATTGAAGTTGTAGGTTGTGCAACCCGGAAGTAACACGGCCAACCTACCTGTGCATTAATCGGTACAACATGTCTTGTGGTAGGGAAAAACCCCCACTAACGAGGGGAGCATTGTTGTTCCCTCTGGCAACATTTGCCACAGATAGTCTCCAAGTACTTGTTCAGTTTTTTAACATTTTTTTTTGTTAACTCTAACAATAAGAAAATTTCTCAACAGAGCCTCAATAATCAACAATTTAATCTCACTTATTTACTAATGTAATTATTCCAAGTCTCTCTTTTAATGCTTACATTAAAATATTACAAACCCACATTGAATTCTTTTGACAACACTCTTTTTACCACCACAATTTTTGAGCTTCCCATTAAGACATAACAGCTTCCCATTCAACGTGAAGGAAGAGGAAGGGAGAGTGCGGCAGCTGAGCGGTGGAGTGCAGGGACGTGTGGCCAAAGGAGAAAGTCTGATGAAGCTGCAGCCAACCAGAGCGCAAGAAGGAGGGAGACTGGTGGAGCTGTAGCCAATGCATGCTAGCCTTTTGCGGAGTTTGCATGCGACTCTCAAGACTCGTAGAATAGGTCGCATGAGGAATGTTTTTTCGATGGTCGGAATCTCTGTAAGCTTTATGCGTTTTAGCTCTCCTTGTCATGGGTAGATTAACTCTTCAGAGCCTGAGGACCCTCAGCTCCTCTGAAATCCGCCATTTTTAGACTTTTCAACTTCCCCTGTCATATTCCAAGTCCGTTGTTAGGCTCAAACAAAAGGATGGTATGATTATCGTCGTTCTTATCTGCGCGGCAAGGCATGCTCTGTCCTGTCCCTTAGGTGTCTCTGTTTCCTGAACATCTTCAGTTCGTTTTTCTATAGCCTTCGCTGTCTCCTTCCAAAATCTCTTTTACGGCTCTGTGTGGGAGAAGTTTCTTTGGTTATGGCTCACTATCAAGTATGGTAGGACGATTATCGTTCTGAATCTCTTTTTCGGCTCTGTGCGGGAGAAGTTTTCTTGGGTTATGGCTCAAGCCTGCAGCTTGCTCCTGCACTTTCCGCTCAGCTCGCCTGCGGCTCCAGGTCAGTACCTCTATGCTATGATGTTCATATGCTTTTTTAGTTAAAAAGGAATTTTTAAAGAATGGTAATTAGCAGCTGAATTTCGTTAAGTTTTTAGTTAAGTTTCTATGGGTCTATGAAAGCTTGGAGTTGTTATTCTGATTTTAGAAGAAAGGAAGTTAAAGAATGGATGTAGAGTAGTTTGTCCTGTTTTTGCCTCAAGGATTACAGAAAGTCTGTAGTTTTTTCCCATGTCTGTGGAAGCGAGACGATCATGGGTATCGTTACTCAAGCCTCAGAAATATTTCGTCGTCTCAAAACCTTGCTCGGACTTTCGGTTTAAGATTGGCCACTGGTGGTGTGTCTGTCAATTAGTCTGTTGCTGTATTGTCTGCCCAGAGGAATCATCCTGAAAGTCTCAGCTAGCTGAATCCTTCTGATCCCTGCAACTTAGGCCCATTCGCACTCTTGCCTGAATCCCCATGGAATTTTCCGGGTCGGTTTTTTTTTTTTTTTTTTTTTTTTTTTCTGGGCTGCTGGCTTTTGCCTTCAAAAGTACAAGCCTTAAATCCTTCTCTGACTAAGAATTTCGGGCAAAGGAAAGATTAGTACTTTCTCTGGTTTCTCGAAATTTCTGCGGGGACAGATCAGATATCTGATTTAAGCCAAGCCATCATAATTCAAAAATTCCTTATGGCTGTCAGAATCCTGTCAATGACATAGACCATCCTCTTAATAGGAAATCCGATCGAGGGACTTATAATTAATTTCCTTAAAGTTCAAATTAGGGGTATCTTGATCCCGAGGCTTCACGGGTCAGTACTGTAGCCAGAATTTTGAAGATCAAGGTTTTCTCTCTCTGGGCTTTTTGTTCAACCCCATCTGTCATTTCCTGTCAGTCCACCCTGGGCCATATCTTCCCTGGATTTTTCGTGATCCCCTCGTTTTCAGAAGTAGGTGGAGGAATTAAGAATGACTGACACTTCTGATCTGGAGGCGATGATTCAAGCAACTATACAGGCGGAATCAGCACATAAGTTTGCCAAAGTGGATAGTGAGTGGCAATCCACGCTGGAGGAGATGCTGATTCACCCCTCGGTCCCACAAAATGAGAAGAAAGGTCTGTTAAAAGATAACCCTTATAGACCTATCCGTCAGCTCGGAAATGACTTCTCCCAAAAGACCTGGCAAGAGGACTGTCTTAAGGGAAATAATAAACCTGTTAAGACTATTCCCCTCCCGCTGCTATCAGAATAGAAAATAGTCATCTGACAGATCGTATTGAAAGTCTCCAAACTAAGGCCTTAGTCGGGAGATGGCATTTCCCAGAACTAGATGACTCGAAGATGAGGTGCTGGCTTGAGCAGCAATGGAAGCCGTTAATTGGATATGTTCCAATTATAGCCAGGTTACTGAAAGAATGGTACTGCTTTCACTTTCTAAACTCAAATGACCTGGAAATCATTCTAAAACATCAATGGGTTTACAAAAGAAGCTTCTTGGCTTTACACAGATGGTATATGGGCTATAATCCATTGAAAAACATTCCATCTAATAACTTAATTTGGGTCAAGCTTCCCGGATTACCATTAGAATTGTGGTCAAAGGAAACTCTAGCTGAAATTGGCAATGCAATCGAAAGATGTGTATATGTGGATCCTTGGGTTTTAGGTGAGAAAGACAAACGAGTAGCATGGATATTAATAGACAAACCATTCAGAGGAGGGTTCCCGGCTCATATAGACATTCAGTGGAGGGATTCAAAAATCAGGCAAAGGCTCGATTTCTGGGGGATTCCCTTTAGATGTACAGCTTGCCACCGCACTGGGCATCTAATAAAGAATTGTCCAAGACGCCTGTCAAATAGCCGAAAACAGCACAGCCATCATCGCTTTGTAGCAAAGCCTTACAAAGTCACATCTCCTTGCAGGGAGTCAGAGCGATCTTCATTCTCAAAGAACTTGTCTCTCTCAGGATCAGAAGTCCACCCGGATCTCTCTGCCAAAGACCATCGGCTCCCATCTCTTCCAGATGTTTCAAATGCTCCCCGCGAGCCTATATCCCCATCCATGCCCCCTTTGGAGCCAGCCTCGGACCACGTCACTCCTTTTAATACAAATATCCCGGAGCCTATATCCCCTTCTATGCCTCCTTTGGAGCCCGCCTCGGATCATGAGATCCCATGCCCGCGCCCGATTCCGCATCCTCTTAAAGTGACCAGTAATGAAAGTCAGTTCATCCAATCCTCAACTCCTTCTCCAAATAATAAAAAATTTTCAATAGAAAGAGGAAAAGAGAATATGGTTACTCCTACACCTGCAAACTCGCCTACATCTTCGCCCTCGAATTCGGTAGGCAGCGATTTGGATTTCCTGCTAAATAAAAAATCGCTTCAGCTCAGGGCGCTTACAATTCATAAACCCCAATCTCAATTGTCCCCTCAAATTAGTCCGAAGTCGGCTAGAAATATCACGGTGAGGAGGAAAACAAAAGGGGGGAGCAGGCACTTCAGGGGGAGAGGTGAGGGCAGAGGGGTCCGAAATTTATCTCTTGTAGAAGTCCCAATCATAGACATGACTGAAGACAGGCCTCTTAGAGCAAGCAAGGCCGGAAAATCTCCAATATGAATTTCGCCATCTCCATGAATATAAGAGGCTTGGGGGCAGGACCCAAGTTTTTGGCCCTAAAAAATTTCTTCCATTCAGTAAGTCCCAAAATTATTCTAATACAGGAAACAATGCATGATTCCTCTGTTGCTATTTCTTACTTCAGGAAGATGTTTCCTTCATGGCACATCTCTGCCATCGAAGCGACTGGTCTCTCGGGAGGGTTAGTAGTCTTATGGGATCCATCCTGGATCAAGGCAAAAACATATAGATGCTTGGCAGGAATTCTGATCTCGGCAAAAATTAGAGGACACAATTTTCCTATTAATATCCTCAATATATATGCCCCCTACAAGAACAGAATGCTATTCTGGGAGAATATTTTGGATTCTGAAATTTTTGATGTGGAAAATTTATTGATTGCAGGGGATTTAAACCTCACTTTAAGCATGGACGAGATATGGGGCAGTAAAAGGAAGAAGGATCCTCTTGCCGAAAGGATTAAAAATGAATTACTTAAGAGAAATTTTGTTGACATCCTCCCTCCTCGAATGATCCCGACATGGGAAAATGGCAGAATTGAGGGAGCTTATGTTGCTAAAAGGCTGGACAGGTTCCTTATTCATGCTAGTGTGATTGATTGTATGGGTATGCCATTCTCATCAATTGAAAACATCTTCATTTCAGATCATAGGCCAATCATTTTAGGCTGGAAGGAAAAAAGTTTCAGGAAAGGATACTCATTCAAGTTTAATAGCTCTTTTCTGGAGGATCCGGGCTTTAATGACCTCATCAAAAAAACATGGAACGAGCTGGCAAATAATAGTCCTTCCACGCTCTTGATGACATTTAGGGACAAAATGGTTTATATGCGGAAGGTGGTGAAAAAATGGCAATATGAGAAAAGGAAAGCCAACAGAAAAGAGCTCAGGAGCATTCAAAGGGCTTTAGACATGGCGTCGGAGGCGATGGCTACTCATCATTTATCTCTTGAGACGAGATGTCTTATAAAGGAGTTGCAAAAAAAGAAAATAAAAATTCTAGAGCAAGAGGAATCTTTTTGGCATTTGAAAAGTAGAGCGATATGGATAAAAGAAGGGGATAAGAATACAAAGTTCTTTCACAACTTTGCAAATGCCAGGCGTGAAAAAAATTCCATATGGAAGATAAGAGATGGAAGTGGTCAGTTCATTTATTCCCAGCAGGATATATCAAATGAGGCAGTAAGTTTTTTTGGTAAACAGTACCAAAGATCTGAAGAATGTAGGTTTCAGGATATTCTATGGGGCATTGAAGTTTTTCCAAAGATGTTTGATGAGGAAACTAATGATAAAAATTTTCAACAAATCTCTGAGGAAGAGCTGCTTGGGATTATGAAATCATTTAAAAGAGATAAATGTCCAGGGCCGGATGGCTGGACAATTGAGTTTTTTACTCATTTCTTCGACCTTTTCAAAGGGGATTTGTTAAGGATGATAGAGGGTTCAAGAATGGCGGGCAGTATCAATACAAAGGTTGCTTCCACCAACATAGCACTCATCCCGAAGAAAGATGAAGCGGAGTCTTTTATGGACTTCTGGCCGATCTCCCTGTGCAATATTACTTACAAAATTATTGCAAAAATAATTGCAGAGAGAATAAAAGGAACATTATCCAAACACTTATCATCAGAGCAGCATGCTTTTCTTAAAGGGAGGAACATACAGGATGCGGTGGCAAGTACTCAGGAAGGATTATTTGCTATTCAGGCAAGAAAAAGAGATGCAGTCATTCTTAAGATTGACCTCCAAAAGGCATATGACTGCCTCGATTGGGGATTCCTAAGGTGCTTATTGGCAAAGATTGGCTTAAAAGCTGGTATGACAAACTGGATAATGGCATGTGTTGAGATGGTGAATTTTTCGGTGATCATAAATGGGATTCCCTCTCCTTTCTTCTCTGCCTCTAGAGGTCTCCGTCAAGGATGCCCCTTATCACCACTTTTATTCATTCTGGCGATGAATACTCTCAGCCTTCATATCAATAAGGCTGTAGAGGAATCCAAATGTTTTCTGCTTAAAATTTGCAGGAGCATTTCGATTTCCCATAATCTTTTTGTTGATGACATTATAATGTTCGGAATGCTGTGCAGACTTACATGGTTATGTTACTATGAGATTTTAAAAAACTTTCAAAGGGCAACAGGCCTTCAAATAAATTACGAAAAGTCTGTCTTTTTCCACAATGATTCGTGCCAGGATGAGGTTGAATGGTTATCGGCTCTGTTTGGAATCAAAGCCCAATCTATCAGTCTAGGATTAAAATATTTGGGCTTTCAGTTAAAAGCCGCTGGTTACAAAAAGGCGGACTGGGGATGGATATTAGACAGGTATTACAAGAAGATTTCTGCCTGGCAATACAGGTACCTCTCTCTTGCAGGAAGAGTGATCCTCGCCCAATCGGTTTTAAATCAGATGGTTGTATACTGGGCTCATTTATTCTTCATCCCAGCAAGCATAATTATGGCAATGAACAAGCTTACGACGAATTTCATATGGGGAGGTCAAGCAGGTAAAAAGAAATTTCATCTCTCAACTCTATCCAATATTTCCAAACCGAAGAGCTGCGGCGGATGGGGGCTTTTAGACTTGAAATCTTTTGGAAGGGCTTTACTTTGTAAAACTCTGTGGAGAGGCATTTTTGAAGATGGTCCATGGAGCAATATAGTTCGGAACAAATATCTAAGAAGAAAGGATCTGGCATTTTGGCTCAGAAAGAAAAATTTAGGCTCTTCTAAGGGGTCTCCTGTTTGGCTAAGCCTCCGAAAGATTGGCAAATTTTTTCTGGAAAATTTATATTGGCACTTCCAAACAGGTAAAAATATACTCATTGGAAAAGACTGTTTCATGAGTGGTGCTGAAGTGATTGAGTTTCAGGATTCATTTCTAAATTTTCTCCACAGGAAAGGATTGTTTTATTGGGAGAGTCTAATTGCAGGCTGGCAAGGCCTGATTCCTCTTTGGAAGGAAGCTGTTTGTATGGGGATGCCGACAGACATAGCTTTTCAGTGGGATCAAATCAGAATCCGTCTTAGGAACTGTGGAATCTTTCGCACAGAGAATCAGGACGGTCTCATATGGAGAAGTTCGAAAGTTTTGTCTGTTGTACAGGTAAAAGATGTTTATAGAGACCTGATTAGGCTTAAGCCTTCTCTCCTTAAGCCTACTTTCCCGCCCATCCTCTGGAAATCGGGATGTCCCTCTAAAATGATCCTTTTCTCCTGGTTGTCCTTCCACAATAGAAATCTCTCTTGGGAAAATTTAAGAAAACGCGGATGGCAGGGTCCTGGTGTTTGTCCCATCTGCTAGTTTGAAGAAGAAACCAACTTCCACCTCTTTCTAGATTGCAAGAAAACTCGTCTTCTTTGGAGGACTCTGGAGGAATCCCATGGTATCCAGCATATGTCTCATTCCTCTATTTCAGATGCATTTTTATGGAGCAGTCTTCAAAAAAAATCATGGAGATCAATCTTCATTATTACTGTATGGTGTATCTGGAAGTGGCGCAATAAGTTTATTTTCAACAGTAAGGCCTCCCCTTTTCTGGAAATCATCTCCATCATCATTTCCATTTATGAGTTGATTCCGCAGTGCCTATCTAAGGAATCGGAACAGAAAGGAAATGAGGCTCAGTAGGAACTGTCTCCTATGCCAAGGGCCTTTTTCGACGGGGCTGAACAGGGTGGTCAATGTGGCTGTGGGGTCATCATCTCCGTAAATGAAAATTGTCATTTTCTCATTTACCGGAATGGGGGGAGAGGATCAAACAACAAGGTGGAAGTGATGGCCCTTGCTGGCCTTCTTCATTTCTGCCTCTTTATCAATCTCTAGGATCTTTCCATTTTTGGTGACTCAAAGGTCATGGTTGATGGTGTTCTTGGTAAGAATATCATAAGGAAGCCGCAGCTCATTGGATGGATTGACAGGATCAAATATTTATGGAACAGATCCAAGGGAGTTTCCATTCATCACATCAAAAGGGACCTTAACCAGCGCGCAGATGATTTATCAAAAAGGGGTCTTCAGGCGGCTCCAGGCTTATGGTTCATGCAGGTTTCCTATGAGGGCAATATTTTCTCCATCCAGGACTTCTTTCCTCCCGATTTCTAACCTTGCTTTTGCTTCGGTTCTGGCTCTTTCATCAATTTTTGGTTTTGTTTTCGATTAAGTTCAGATGATTCTCTCCGGATGCTGAAGTTTATCATCCTCTAATGTTGCTATTTCCAGTGAACGCAAGTTCTCCAAGCTTGATGTCTGCAATCTGGTTTTCTGTTTGGTGGGGAGCAGATTGTTATGATCCTTTTTGTTTCTCAGTGGTTAATTTTAGTCTTCTCTATGATCAGCGAGACCATTTTAGACTCTGGCCTTTAATGGCTGTTAGTTTTCTGTTCTCTTGGCATGCTCTGTTTTGATGCTTTCCAGTTTTGGCTGGAGCTCATTTTGGTGTTAATTTTGGTGTTAATTCTCCATTCCTATGTATAGTCTCATATATATGAGGAACAACTGTACTGGTATAATGTTATATTTATATTTCTGATATAAATACAATTACGCTTTTTTCGACCTGAAAAAAAATTAGCTTCCCATACAACTCATTTAAGACATAAGTGTCTCTAACTATCTTTGATGAACTTTGTATAATTGACAGTTCTCGATCTCTCGAATCAACTCATTTAAGACATAACCCTTTCTGACCATCTTTAATGAATTTTGCATAATTAACACTTCTCAATCTATGAAAGAACACTATCAATACTAAACACTTTCGATACACAACAATGAATTATACATTCGATTTTTCTACACATTTCATTACATAACCTATAACTCATACTATTACTCATACTATTGAAGCCAAAAGAACAACCAGACTCATTAGACACACAATTAATCTAGCGATAAGTCTCGGCACCAAAAAGAAAACCTTGAAAATCGTTATTTTAAATTATGCTAATCTATTCAATAATTAGTTCTCCATTATAAAATAAATAAATAATAATAATTTTTCACACCACTCAATAATTTTAGAATTTTTATAGTTATAACCAGAATTCACACACTGTTTTCTTAAACAAAAAAGAAACTGTGGCTCCCCCTAAAACACTGCAGCGTAATTCGAACTCAGAGTCTTTGTAAAACAATAGCTTCAAAGACTGAGAAAATGGGACAGCGTGGCTGACAACGACTCCTTTTCACGCAAAACATTAGAATTTCTCCCGAATTGCCAGACATGGAACGTAGAATCCCAAGGTCGACATCCCTATGATATAGTTGTTTCCTGGGTGAGCGTTGATAGCAACTGCATCCGTGTCTCTCACGTTTTCATTGAAGTGCAAGGAACCCTTTGGAACCACGAACACATCACCAGCTTGCAACTTTTGAGAAGAAACAACAACAGAACTTCAAATGGGAGCGTAAAGGGATTTGCAGAATATGCATCAAATTGTTCAACATCTAAGCCGGAAAGAAGATTCAAAGCAAGGAAGAAAACGACCTCGGCCAAAAAAAATGTCGTTGACCCGCCACTGGACGTCCACCAATTGAACTCGATACACCATTCCTTAAGTAGCATACCTAAGAGCATTTTTCTTTACACTACGTTTCCGTTCGAATACCTGACGTTCAGCATACAATAATTCGTGTAAGATTCAACCTCAGGTCTTGACAGGAACGATCAGTGTTCAACAATTCTGGTATCATAATGCTAGATGGAGACCCGCAGATTCGTTCAGCAATCGGTGCTCGGACTTTGGTTTACCAGTGCGCTAGCAACAGAAGCGACGAGGCTCACTTAGACCCAGCACCTGCAGCGTCGACAGCGCACGGCATCGGGTGCATACTGATCCGACCATCAGTAAGTAAATAAACACGAGTAATCACTCGATAGCCCGACCATTTGACAAGATTTGTAGTCTGCACGAACGCCGCGGTTCATATAATATTCCCACTGATGACACGCTGTCCTCGGATCCTCGTGGGAGTGCTATAAACAGTTTCCCATCTTTCTGGTCCTCCCTAAAGCATGTAAAGCCATTTAGAAGAGTAGATAGGGTGTATAAATTATTCACAAATTTATTGATATATTGTTAATTTAGAGAAACAAGCGTATAAATTTTCACAAATCAATTTATATATTATCTTAATTACAAGTTACATAAATAATATTCAGAAAATCTAATTAATTTCAAAAAAAATGAATATGGTTAAAAAATATTTTAACAAAACTCCAACGACCAATAACACAATCTTATAATATAATGTAATAAAATAAAATAAAAAATAATATAATATATTTTTAAATAAATATAATTTAAATATATATATATATATATATATTTAATAGCTTTAAGTATATATAATGCAATCTCAGGGTAACTTTATAATCATTGAACCCAAGGGCGGATTCTACTATACATGTTTCTTATTTAAGGTAAATTACACACAACATTCTGTTAGTCAAATTTTTACATAAATATCTTTGATTTAAATGTAGATTAGACCCTACAATACTTTGTTATTGAATTTTTATATGATTTGACTTAATATATTCTTACATAATTTAATTTGAAGAATAACAAATGTTCAGAAAAATAGAGTAATATTATACATCATAACATACGTACCATTCAATGGAAATAGATGCGACAGTGCATGTCTCCAATCTAATCTAATTGTACATTAGACCTATCGATATCTACAACATGGCCTGACATGCTCTAGACAAAATACAGAGAAGAAGAAAAATAGTGCGGGCCACTCTGCTCAGATGGAATCTTCAGATCCAATTAGTGTTCGCAACAGTGAGTGCACTTGCAACCTGGGCTCCTAAAAAAAGCTGCAACTGTCACTGATTGCCATTTGCCAGCTTGAGAATCTCTTTTATCATGTCTTTGAAATCATAGAGGTCCATAAATGAAATTTTTATTTGAAATAATATATTTACTAGGTTAGATCTATTTTAATTTGGAATCTATCAAGTTTGTAGAGATTAATTTTTTTTCTCAATTTAAAAGAGATTTGTATATTAAGAAATTTGATTCATATTGGCTTTCGGTAGATTTAATTATTACATTTTATTCAATATTTCCTCTCACTGTTAATTTTATAATTAAGTTTGTTTATTTTTAAATTTCAAAAATAAAGAAAAATGACAATAGAAAGTGGAGGGGAATAATTGCGTAAAATATAATATTTATATAATATTATATTTTACCCAATATAACTGTCACATACCCAGACACATAAAAAAAAAAAATTTAATATCAACGACTTACACTTACCATTCGTTAATATAATTTTACATTTACCACTGTTTGCCATGGTTTGCAATTGTCATCGAATGAATATGATTCTGCGATTGATATATTGTTTATGATAATTCCTATTCCGGCCACCGTGTATGGCTCCGGGCTTACATTTGGTTTGGCGCCTTGCATATTTCCGTCACCGGAAATAGCAACCCGAGGCCGCCCTGCTCTGTTGCTGTGCTGGCGCTCTCAGCTGTGAACATTTGGTCATGGCATTTAATATCGTCGGCCTGATCACGTGATGGGAGGGTGTGCTCTGGTGTCAAGGGTTACCGCCTAAATTTTACCGCTCAATTCAATGGTTCGGATGCTTTGGTATGCATCCAAGGGTGGAGAAGCCCTCTGGCTCCAATCTCGAAGATGGCCTCTTAATGTCATCCCCTTCTCGATCATTCGAAGCTGGGTAAAGCTCGGCGTCCTGACTTCCTCGGCTCCATTTCGCCGCTGCCAGGGTTTGGTTCAGTCTCCCCTCCGCCGAGCGAACTCCTTCTCCGCCGAGCGAGCACTGGTTCGCCGAGCGTCCACTCTGCAGGTTATATATCCTTCGCTAAAGAGCTCCGGGGGTAAGGCTACAGTCTCAGCACCTTCTTCTTATGTTGGGTTTTGGTTAATGTTAATTCTGTTATGCCTTTCATGTTAATGATTTCTTACGGCGGCATTGTTTATGGTTGCAGCTGGGCTTGTCCCCGAGTTCGGCCCAGGAGAAACAGGGTCTCCCTCCGGCACTAGAGTGACTCGGCCATCCTTCAGGTACGCCCCTCCATCGTTTGCGTGTTATGCAGATCTGGGTTAATAGTTCTTTCCCTCGAGTCTAGCCGTGGCCGACCTTATTTTTTCATGGTTGGTCGCAGATGGCACTGGGGCTCGCCACTGTCCGCTCAATGTTTATTTCTCCCGATTACAGGATATGGGTTCCGGTGGAACCCTAAGGTTCCCAGAGGTTCTGCGTTGGAAAAATTTCTAGATTGCACGACTGTAAATGTATGTTTAATTATCTGTAAACTGGACTGTTACATTAAATGTGTATTTAGAACCGGTTCCTAGCATAATGCTAGTGGTTACTGTGGTCTGGGCCGGACCCAGTTTTTATTTCTCATGAACAGTTGTTATAGACTCGCGGCCATGGCTTATTAACTGTGAATCTCTGTTTTGTTACCGCATTGGGTATTAATTTTTTTTGAGGAAAGATTATGGATAATATCGACCCAGGTACTGCAAGATTTGGCAGTTCACTTGCGGCTCGGTAAACATATTGCTTGACCCTTGATGTTTTGTAACGTTTCAGGTTTATATATACATGTCTACGTTATCAAGGCTCTCATTACAGTTAGTAGAATTAATTTATGATTGCTCGTCTGATAAGACAACTGACTCGGTCGTATTCCCGACCTTTCCTTATTTTATATTCATAGGTAAACTATCGTCTGGCAAGTCACAGGCCAGAATTGTTCCTCAATGTTTTGTTATTCGATATGTTCTGTTTTCTTTAAGGATTATGATTCCTGGTTAATAGCTGGGGTTTGCTTGGTTTGATTCCGAGATTTCCTTCGGATAATATTTCAATTATAGTTCAATTTCATTCCATAATTGCCTTGCAGATGTTCACGACTTATGTTTGGTAATTGTTTACATTATTGTAGCGGCAAGGTTCTGTGCCGCGGGCATTCATCCAGCTCTAAGGGTTACATTTTTCTCTACATTCCAGTTCATCGACCCTTTGGGGTTTCACCACTTACGGCTACAGGCTGCCATACTCCTTCCATGACTGTTCTTGTAGCCAGAGTCCGTTACAATCTCCGAGGTTATCTTACCTTTTCACGCACTAAGCTGGCTATTATACTTATAGTCTATCCCACTATATTTATGTCTATAACTTCCCTTCGCCCTGGCGAAGACCCTCTTCCAGATTACTCAGGTATACAGCCCGACAAATAAATTACAGTTGAAAATAGTTCTATAGTTTTAATATTTTGTTTTGTATCTGCGGAGTTGACAGGGAGACTGTAAACTTACAGTTCGAGTCCCTATCCCGCGCCGTCTCTAATCCTGGCTCCCTGTCCGGATACAAGGAACACAGTTCCTGATTTGGTTTCTATGTATGCAACCCGTCTCTTACAGTATTATAAGGTATCGTTTGCGACCTTTTCAATAAACAGTTAATTCAGATAACTTGCAGACAGCTTACAGATACTTGTAAACAATTACAGATAACTTGCAAATAATTACAGATAACTTGCAAATAATTACAGATAACTTGCAAATATTTTGCAGAGGTCAAGGGTTCCAGTTCACTTACCTGATCGCTCCTAGCCCTTTAATGCCTCAGTAAATCATCCGCAGAATCTGTGCAGATCCATTTAACCACCCATCCATGAGACTCGTCCTTCGGGACCAAAGTCTCCCCCCAAGCTTTCTCTTGCCGGATCACTATCCTCAGCAAGGCTGCACCTTTGTGCTCGACTATCTGGTCCTTACCAGACTTAGTCTTCTTTTCGCTTTTTTTCTCTGCCTGTCTCTACAGCGCAGATTTTTGCCATCCCCCCTCCCTTTTTCCCTGGGAACTTTTCCAGTTAGGGAGGGTGGTTAAAGTCAGTTCCAATAACCGACTTTTCTTGCCAACTCCTTCCCAGGAGTTGCCAACACTATCATGAGTATTCTTTATTAAACATTTTAATGCATTTGTAAAATAAAAGAAATACTCATAAGATCTTATTTTTTTTTTTTAAAAAAAAAAAAACAAATAATAAAATAGTCTTGCAATGTCATTTTTAATTCAGTCTTTTACCGTAGTGAAATTTAAATATTTACATTTTCCCGGGGTCATCACATCTCCCCCTCCTGAGATTGGACATCGTCCCGATGTCTAGTGTCCCCGAACAGCTCCGGATAAGCTTTCTTAAAAAGCTCTTCATCTTCCCAAGTGGCCTCATCAGGCCCATAGTGCTGCCACTGCACTTTAATTTGGGTAATAACTCACTTCTGCAGCTGTACTTCTCTCCGGTCGAGAATGCTCAGCGGCTCGACCAGGACCTCTCCTTCCGGTTCGACCTGAAACCATCAACAGTATCAGTCATTTATTTCCAAAAATACATTTCCAACTAGTTCAATTGAAATCAATTCTTACCCGTATATCTTGCCATTTGATCACATGCTTAGGGTCATAAATGTACTTTTTAAGCATGGAAACATGGAAGACATTGTGGATTCTAATGTGGCTTGGCAGGGCAAGCTGGTAGGCTACAGGCCCAACCCTTGCCAAGACCTGAAAAGGTCCAAAATAGCGGGGTGCAAGTTTAGCGCAACCGCTCCATTGCAGGGTACTTTTCCTGGCTTGTATTCTTACATAAACATGGTCGCCAACCTGATACTCTTTGAACCTTCTTTTCCGGTCTGCAAAATTCTTTTGCCGATCTTGAGCAGCCTTTAAGTTAGTCCGCACCCTTTTTACCATGTCTTCCATCTCCTTGAGCATTTCTGGGCCCAACCTTAGTTTGTCCTCCGGGCCACTCCAGCTTGAGGGCGTACGACATTTCCGTCCATACAAGACTTCAAATGGAGACATTTGTATCGATGTGTGGTATCCATTGTTGTATGCGAATTCCACCAAATGTAAATAATCTTCCCATTGTGTCGGTTTTTGCATTACACATGCTCTTAACATATCCTCTACAATCTGATTTACTCGTTCCGTCTGTCCATCAGTCTGGGGATGGTAAGTTGTACTGAAATTCAGCTGTGTACCCAGTTCTGCAAACAATGCTTTCCAAAAGGCGGATGTAAATTTTACATCTCGGTCTGATATTATCGTCTTCGGAAGCCCATGCAGTTTGAACACGTTCTGCATAAAAATGTGTGCAATCTGCACCGCTCTGTAGGTAGATTGCACTGGTATAAAGTGTGCTGCCTTACTCAACTTGTCTACTACCATCATAATAGAGTCATTGCTCCTCTTTGTCCTAGGCAGTCCAGTTATGAAATCCATGGATATGATCTCCCATTTCCATTCTGGAATGGGCAAGGGTTGCAATAACCCTACCAGATGCAGGTGCTCTGCCTTGATCTGCTGACATTCCAAACACCGCGCTAAATATTCAGCCACATGCTTTTTCATTCCAGGCCAATAGTATTCCCTTCGAAGCGCAGTAAGCATTTTCTGGTATCCGGGATGACCTGCGTAGTGACTGGTATGAAATTCGTCCAAAATCAGATTTTTAAGACTGTTGTCGTTAGGTACAAACAACCTTTTTTTATAAAGCAGCATTCCATCCTCACCTATTTCATACCCCTGCTGACTTTCCTTGCTGGAAAGTGGTATTTGCTATTTCATTTGCTGATATTCTGCATCTTGGTCTGCTGCTGTTTTTATCATTTCTTGCAAGGAATTCTTCCATTTACTGAGCGTAACTTCATATAAGCATTGCACCTTTCGACTCAGTGCGTCAGCCACGCGGTTTTCCTTTCCTTTCAGATGTTTAATGTCGAAATCAAATCCACTTAAGAAATCTGCCCAACGGGCTTGCCTTGCATTCAGGGTGGGCTGACTGAAATAGTTTGTCAAGCTGTGATGGTCTGTCAACAACAGAAATTTCCTTCCCAGAAGATAGTGCCGCCACATTTTAAGTGCATGTATGACGGCTGCCAATTCCAAGTCGTAGGCAGAATACTTCTGCTCATGTTCCTTCAACTTTCTCGACTCATAGGCGATCACTTTTCCCTCTTGCATTAAC
This sequence comes from Pinus tabuliformis, assembly GCA_031772625.1. NCBI lineage: Eukaryota > Viridiplantae > Streptophyta > Pinopsida > Pinales > Pinaceae > Pinus > Pinus tabuliformis. The sequence continues at coordinate 433,940,971 of CM062813.1, read as the reverse complement.
ACACCGCCCACGCCTTCTCGACTTGCATCGGTACATACCACATAATCCTTATCAGGATCAGCTATACTCAAGATGGGAGCAGAGGTGAGCAAACGCTTAAGTTGTTCAAAGCTTTGCTGACATTCTGAAGTCCATTTGAATGTCCTTCCTTTCTTTTGCAAGGAAGTAATAGGATATGCTACCCTCGAGAAGCCTTCCACAAATCTTCTATAATAACCGGCTAATCCCATGAAAGACCGGATGTCTGCCACATCCTTAGGTACGGGCCATTCCATTATGGTCTTTATTTTTTCAGGGTCCACTGCAATCCCTTCCTTTGTGATTACATGGCCTAAATACTGTATTTCCTCTTTGAAGAAATCACACTTGCTGAGTTTAGCATACAGCTGGTGCTCACGAAGAGTTTGCAGTACCAATCTGAGATGTTCCTCGTGCTCCTCCTTGGAACGAGAATAAATCAAAATATCATCGATGAATATCAGTACAAATTTGTCCAAAAATCGATGGAACACACTGTTCATTAAGCACATGAAAGTGGCGGGTGCATTAGTCAATCCGAAAGGTAGCACTACAAATTCGTAGTGTCCATACCGGGTTCTGAAAGCTGTTTTAGCGATGTCCTCTTCCCTAATTCTGATCTGATGGTAACCAGATCGCAAATCAATCTTAGAAAATACTGTCGCCCCCTTGACTTGATCAAAAAGCTCATCGATCCGAGGTAAGGGATATTTGTTTTTGATTGTGAGCTTGTTTAGCTGTCGGTAATCGATACACATTCGGAGGGTTCCGTCTTTCTTCCTGACAAATAGCACTGGAGCTCCCCATGGAGACACACTGGGACGGATATAATTTTTGTCTAGCAATTCCTGTAATTGCATTTTCAATTCGGTCAACTCGAGTACACTCATTCTGTAGGGTGCCCGCGAAACTGGTGCTGCCCCTGGTAGCAATTCAATGGTGAAGTCGATATCCCTTTTTGGGGGTAGCCTAGGAATCTCTTCCGGAAACACATCTGCGAATTCCTTTATTACCGGAAGGTTGTCCAGTGTGGCCGTTTTATCCTTGGTTTCTGCATAACCCACCTGAATGGCATATATCTGGCATCTTTTCCTGATGCACTTCGCTAGCTGGGATGCAGTGATTGGCCGGACCTACACTTGTTGTTTAATCCCTTGCATCTCTTGTTCCTTTCCAAAATCATCCTTGTATCGAATGATTTTCGTCTTGCAGTTTACTAATGCCCAATGCTTTTCTAGCCAATCCATCCCGATTAGGACGTCATATGACCCAAGTGGAAGCATATTCAGATCTGCTACCACTGGCTGTCCAGCTATTGTTAAGGGGCAGTTATTAATTTTCGCCATTACTCGTCTTTTAGCCCCCGTAGCTAGCTGTACCAGCCAAGGGTTCCTGAATTTTTCAGGCTGTAATTTACACTGTTCAACTATCTTTGGGCTAATATAACTTAAAGTAGCTCCTGGATCAATTAGAACAGTGATAGAAAGGTCTAAAATTTTACCTTCAAATTCTACCATGGTGGGCTGGTACTCTGCCTGACGGTCATCCAGAGCTGCATTAATCCTCGGCACGCTTCGACCCACATCGCCGACGGTTGATGCCTCATGAATCTGGGATATCTGGTCAGTTCCCTTCCGTTGCGGACAGTTTTTGACGTAGTGCGGTCCGCCACAACCCCAGCACTGCACTGGGGGTCTGGTTATTCCTTCGCTGTCCAGCTTGGCAGATTGTTCGCCCATTCTGGTTTCACCGATTGTCTTGGATCTGAACGAACCTCTCGGTGTTGTTCTACTGTTCTGCCCTTTACTGCTTCCTTTAATTCCACCGCCTCGGCCTCCTTTACTGTTTCCAGCAGTTTTACTACTCTTTTTCTCACTCCATTTCCTGTTGGAAACGTCCCCTTTCTGTTTATTCTATTGATAACAGATTCTGGCCTTGCGAATAGCTTCATCCATTGTTCTAGGATTGTCAAATTCAATCCTTTCTCTCATATACATGGGTAAACTACTAACAAATCTTTGCACCTTGGCTTTTTCTTCCTTAAGGTAGGGCACATAACGAAGCAAGGAGGTAAAACGATTAATAAACTCATCCATAGTCTGTTGTCCCAATCGCAGATCGTGGAATTCCTTTGCCTTTTCATCATAAAAGCGCTCTGTCAAATATCTTTCTTTAAAATATTTCTGAAACTTTTCCCACGTTATGGTTCGTTCGCTTACCCCTTTAACGATTTTAACCTCCTCCCACCACAGGGTTGCTTTTCCTTGCAACTGAAAGATAGCCAATCGTGCCTTCAGGTTATGGTCATATTCATATAGCTGGAAATATTTGTTCATGTTAATTAACCATGCTTCAGCCGCTTCCTCTTGTTCCCCATCGTAGTGTGGGGGTTTAATTTTCCGAAATTCTCCCTGTAATTCCACCCTTTGACGTTTTGAGGTCTGCTGTTCGGATGCATTATCGGATTGATCCTCTCCCTCTTCCGATTTTTCAGGTTCTGCTTGGTAACGTTGCTCCTCCGTCATTCTCTGTTGTTCTGTGCTGGGATTGGCTAGTGGCGGGTTCTGTTTTTCAGACAAACTTTTTAAAATTCTTTCTTGCTCCATCGTCAATCGTGCATTATCCTCCCGCAACCGAGCCATCTCATTTTTCAGTTCCTGGACTGTTTCTAATATGGCCAGGTTCGTGCTACGTGTCTCCTCACCAAGCTGTACCCACAACTCTGGGTTGTCTCTAGGATTTGTTGCAGGTCCCTGATCTGCTGTGGACCTGTGCGGAGCGCTGCTAGCTCTCTGCATACTGACTGTTACTATCTAGTGTCTTCTGTTGCTCTTCTTTCTCCTTTTTTGCCTGGTCTAAAATCAGGGGAATATTTGACACTGTGAGTTACCTTGCACAATTTAGTTACTTTAAAAAAAAAGAAATCAATACTATGATTACCTTCCCAATTTTAACATGTTTAGGCTCGTCCCAGAGGTCACAGTATGGGTACCTCTGCTCTGATACCAATTTGTCACATACCCAGACACATAATTTTTTTTTTTAATATCAACGACTTACACTTACCATTCGTTAATATAATTTTACATTTACCACTGTTTGCCATGGTTTGCAATTGTCATCGAATGAATATGATTCTGCGATTGATATATTGTTTATGATAATTCCTATTCCGGCCACCGTGTATGGGCTCCGGGCTTACATTTGGTTTGGCGCCTTGCATATTTCCGTCACCGGAAATAGCAACCCGAGGCCGCCCTGCTCTGTTGTTGTGCTGGCGCTTTCAGCTGTGAACATTTGGTCACGGCATTTAATATCGTCGGCCTGATCACGTGATGGGAGGGTGTGCTCTGGTGTCAAGGGTTACCGCCTAAATTTTACCGCTCAATTCAATGGTTTGGATGCTTTGGTATGCATCCAAGGGTGGAGAAGCCCTCCAGCTCCAATCTCGAAGATGGCCTCTTAATGTCATCCCCTTCTCGATCATTCGAAGCTGGGTAAAGCTCGGCGTCCTGACTTCCTCGGCTCCATTTCGCCGCTGCCAGGGTTTGGTTCAGTCTCCCCTCCGCCGAGCGAACTCCTTCTCCGCCGAGCGAGCACTGGTTCGCCGAGCGTCCACTCTGCAGGTTATATATCCTTCGCTAAAGAGCTCCGGGGGTAAGGCTACAGTCTCAGCACCTTCTTCTTATGTTGGGTTTTGGTTAATGTTAATTCTGTTATGCCTTTCGTGTTAATGATTTCTTACGGCGGCATTGTTTATGGTTGCAGCTGGGCTTGTCCCCGAGTTCGGCCCAGGAGAAACAGGGTCTCCCTCCGGCACTAGAGTGACTCGGCCATTCTTCAGGTATTCCCCTCCATCGTTTGCATGTTATGCAGATCTGGGTTAATAGTTCTTTCCCTCGAGTCTAGCCGTGGCCGACCTTATTTTCTCATGGTTGGTCGCAGATGGCACTGGGGCTCGCCACTGTCCGCTCAATGTTTATTTCTCCCGATTACAGGATATGGGTTCCGGTGGAACCCTAAGGTTCCCAGAGGTTCTGCGTTGGAAAAATTTCTAGATTGCACGACTGTAAATGTATGTTTAATTATCTGTAAACTGGACTGTTACATTAAATGTGTATTTAGAACCGGTTCCTAGCATAATGCTAGTGGTTACTGTGGTCTGGGCCGGACCCAGTTTTTATTTCTCATGAACAGTTGTTATAGACTCGCAGCCATGGCTTATTAACTGTGAATCTCTGTTTTGTTACTGCATTGGGTATTAATTTTTCTTGAGGAAAGATTATGGATAATATCGACCCAGGTACTGCAAGATTTGGCAGTTCACTTGCGGCTCGGTAAACATATTGCTTGACCCTTGATGTTTTGTAACGTTTCAGGTTTATATATATACATGTCTACATTATCAAGGCTCTCATTATAGTTAGTAGAATTAATTTATGATTGCTCGTCTGATAAGACAACTGATTCGGTCATATTCCCGACCTTTCCTTATTTTATATTCATAGGTAAACTATCGTCTGGCAAGTCACAGGCCAGAATTGTTCCTCAATGTTTTGTTATTCGATATGTTTTGTTTTCTTTAAGGATTATGATTCCTGGTTAATAGCTGGGGTTTGCTTGGTTTGATTCCGATATTTCCTTCGGATAATATTTCACTTATAGTTCAATTTCATTCCATAATTGCCTTGGAGATGTTCACGACTTATGTTTGGTAATTGTTTACATTATTGTAGCGGCAAGGTTCTGTGCCGCGGGCATTCATCCAGCTCTAAGGGTTACATTTTTCTCTACATTCCAGTTCATCGACCCTTTGGGGTTTCACCACTTACGGCTACAGGCTGCCATACTCCTTCCATGACTGTTCTTGTAGCCAGAGTCTGTTACAATCTCCGAGGTTATCTTACCTTTTCACGCACTAAGCTGGCTATTATACTTATAGTCTATCCCACTATATTTATGTCTATAACTTCCCTTCGCCCTGGCGAAGACCCTCTTCCAGATTACTCAGGTATACAGCCCGACAAATAAATTACAGTTGAAAACAGTTCTATAGTTTTAATATTTTGTTTTGTATCTGCGGAGTTGACAGGGAGACTGTAAACTTACAGTTCGAGTCCCTATCCCGCGCCGTCTCTAATCCTGGCTCCCTGTCCGGATACAAGGAACACAGTTCCTGATTCGGTTTCTATGTATGCAACCCGTCTCTTACAGTATTATAAGGTATCGTTTGCGACCTTTTCAATAAACAGTTAATTCAGATAACTTGCAGACAGCTTACAGATACTTGTAAACAATTACAGATAACTTGCAAATATTTTGCAGAGGTCAAGGGTTCCAGTTCACTTACCTGGTCGCTCCTAGCCCTTTAATGCCTCAGTAAATCATCCGCAGAATCTGTGCAGATCCATTTAACCACCCATCCATGAGACTCGTCCTTCGGGACCAAAGTCTCCCCCCAAGCTTTCTCTTGCCGGATCACTATCCTCAGCAAGGCTGCACCTTTGTGCTCGACTATCTGGTCCTTACCAGACTTAGTCTTCTTTTCGCTTTTTTTCTCTGCCTGTCTCTACAGCGCAGATTTTTGCCATCCCCCCTCCCTTTTTCCCTGGGAACTTTTCCAGTTAGGGAGGGTGGTTAAAGTCAGTTCCAATAACCGACTTTTCTTGCCAACTCCTTCCCAGGAGTTGCCAACACCATCATGAGTATTCTTTATTAAACATTTTAATGCATTTGTAAAATAAAAGAAATACTCATAAGATCTTTTTTTTTTTTTTTTTTTTAAATAATAAAATAGTCTTGCAATGTCATTTTTAATTCAGTCTTTTACCATAGTGAAATTTAAATATTTACATTTTCTCGGGGTCATCACAATAACCTAGTAAAAAGTAGATGGAGGTAAGAAAAAATATGAAATAAAATGTAATTATGACATTTTTCCTAATATTTCTCCACTTGAGACAAATGCCCAACTCCAACATATCAATATTTTTTCTTTACCTTTATATATATATATATATATATATATATATATATATAGATATATATATATATATATATATATACATATTCTTTACCTTTATATATATATATATATATATATATTAGCTTTTTTAATGTAAGGTTAGCTCACAATATGTCCCTCATATAACCTAGATCCATCTTAATTTGGCATCTACTAAGGGTCGAGACGGATCAAATTTCTTTTCAATTTGAAAGAAGTTTGCATCTCAATAAATTTGATCCCTCTTGGTATTTGGTAGATTCAATTATTACATTTTATCTAATATTACATTTTACTCAATATTTATCGGGACCCTTGCTAATTTTATAATTTACTTTGTTTGCTTTCAAACTTAAAATATAAAGAAAAAATACAATAAGGTGTTATGAAACCAGCTCAAGAAAAGATAGAAAAGAAAGATCAACGCCTTAGAATTCAGCCTCTTCGAGGGGGCAACCTCCTTTACATTACATAAATGAACAATTCTTGGATGATACAAATGAAAAAACCTCCTTTCTATATATAGGAGTCTAAGGAGTCACAATATAATCCAGCCGACCTAACAATAATAATATAAAGCCACAAAAATAACAATAGAGGGATTCTATGGGGCACAGAAATAACAATATGGGGGTAATAGGGGCACAACAATATAAATAAGGGGTATAACTACAATAGTAATGGGGTAATCACTAGTATTATAGGGACCCAACATGCCCCTCTCCTTCAAAAAAGTGTTGTCCTCAACGCTTGAGTAGTTCTGGATACTTCTGCATAAAATTCTCATCCTCCCATGTGGAATCTTCAGCGGATAAGTTCTTCCACTTGATAAGATACTCTGAAATTGATCGATTTCGTAGCTGTCGAGTTCTTGTTTCTGTGACTGCTTCCGGTTCCAATATAATTTTTCCTTCCTCGTCAAGTTCTGGCAATATTGTTTGAACTGGGAGCTTGTCACCTATAACCTTCTTTAAACATGAAACATGGAAAACTGGGTGCAATCGAGAAGCTGCAGGAAGCTCCAATTTGTATGCCATAGTACCAATCTTTTGCAACACCTTGTACGGACCATAATACTTTGGTGATAATTTATTATCCTTCTTAGCTTGCTTTAGGGACATTTGCTTATATGGTTGTAGCCGTAGGAATACCCAATCACCTACATCAAAACTTCTTTCACTGCGATGTTGATCTGCCTGTTGTTTCATTCTATTTTGTGCCAACACGAGGTTATCCTTTAAGAGTTGGAGGACTTGTTGTTGATGTTCGATGTGATGTTCCACTGCCTGAACCTTAGAATTTTCTCTTAAATATGATGTGATGGATGGTGGTTGATACCCATAAAGTGCCATAAATGGGGTCATTTTTGTTGCTGTATGGAAGGAAGTGTTATACCACCATTCAGCCAGAGGCAACCATTTGACCCATTGTGTCTGTTTATCAGATACAAAGCAACGAAGATATCCTTCCAAACATTTGTTTACTATCTCAGTTTGCCCATCAGATTGAGGATGATAAGATGAGCTATGAGCTAACTGAGTACCAAGACAAGAAAATAATTCTGTCCAAAAATTTCCAGTGAAAATGGGATCTCTGTCACTTACAATAATCTTTGGGTTTCCATGTAGCTTTTGAATTGTTTCCATAAATGCAGTAGAAACTGTACTGGCTTTAAATGGATGTGATAATGCACAAAAGTGTGCATACTTGGTAAGTCTGTCAACTACCACCATGATGACACTCTTTCCCTCAGACTTGGGTAAACCTGTGATAAAATCCATTGAAACCTCCTCCCAACGTTGGCTTGGAATGGATAAAGGTTGTAATAGACCCGGTGTCTTAATTGTTTCAACTTTATTTTGTTGGCAAACCAAACATTCCGCCACAAACTTTTGAATATCTGATTTAAGGCCATCCCAAAAAAATTCCTTCTTAACCCTGTGGTAAGTTTTTAAAAATCCTGAGTGCCCTCCTAAGGGAGAAGTGTGCAATTCCATAAGAATCTTTTGTTTTAGCTGGGAATTCTTACAGAGGTATAAGCGATCTTTGTACCATAACGAATCATTTTTCCAGCTAAATGTATCAGAAGTACTGGAATCTTGTTGTAGCTTTCGAATAAGTGCCCACACTTCTTCGTCATTCTTCCATTCCTCCCTTGCTTCGTTTATCCAATCTGGTTGGATAATAGAAATGGCACACAACAATGCTTCCACATCCTCATCCTTTCTTGAGAGTGCATCTGCCACCACATTTTGCTTCCCTTTTTTGTAGATGATTTCAAAGTCATAACCCAACATCTTTGTGACCCACTTTTGTTGCTCTTCAGAGGATAATCTTTGTTCTAAAAAGTATTTAAGGCTATCATGATCCGTTTTTACCTTGAAGTGTCTTCCCATTAGGTAGGGTCGCCATTTCTTAAGTGCATGGAGTATTGCCAACATTTCCTTCTCATAAATAGCTTTGCTTAAAAACTTTCCCTTGATTGGACGACTTTCAAAAGCAATGGGTCTTTCATCTTGCATTAGAACAACACCAATTCCATTTCCTGAAGCATCACATTCCACAATAAAGGTTTTTGTGAAGTCCGGTGTAGCTAAGACCGGTGCTTGGCACATTGCCTCTTTAAGATGTTCAAAGGCCTTTGTTGCTTCCGGAGTCCATGAAAATGAATCTTTCTTCAATAATGTTGTTAGAGGTGCTGCTATTCTCCCATAATTCTTAACAAACTTGCGATAATACCCTGTCAACCCAAGAAATCCTCGCAGATGCTTTATGGATGTGGGGATTTTCCATTCCTTAATGGCTTTAATTTTGCTAGGGTCTACCTTAACTCCTTCATGAGATACAATATGACCCAAATATTCCACCTCCTGGACTCCAAAGAAACATTTGGATCTTTTTGCATATAATTGTTTCTCCTCCAATAGTTGTAGCACCCTGTCAACATGTTCAACATGATCCTTCCAAGACTTGCTGTAGATTAGTATATCATCAAAAAATACTAACACAAATTTTCTAAGGAATGGTTTGAAAATTGAATTCATCAAACCTTGAAATGTTGAAGGTGCATTGGTAAGGCCAAAAGGCATGACCAAAAATTCATAATGACCCTCATGAGTTCTAAATGCCGTTTTCGGAATGTCTTCAATCTTCATTCTGATTTGATGATATCCTGAACGAAGATCCAACTTGGTGAAGTAAATTGATCCATGCAATTCATCCAGTAATTCATCAATGACAGGAATGGGGAACTTATCTTTAATAGTGAGCTTGTTGAGCTCCCTATAATCTGGACACATGCGCCATGATCCATCCTTCTTGTGCACCAATACTACTGGAGCTGAGAAAGAACTTTGACTCGGTTGAATTATACCAGCCTCTAGCATTTCTGCAACCATACGTTCAATTTCACTTTTTTGGACATAGGGATATCTGTACGGCCTGATGTTTGGAGGAACACTTCCTGGAATCAGATGAATAGCATGATCATGATCACGCATAGGTGGGAGACCTTTGGGAGTCTCAAATACCTTGGAATGATTGTCCAGGACTTTTTGGAGATCTGGAGAAATAGATGATTCCAATGTGGAAACATCTAGCGAACATAATTGTGCAATTACACCTCTTTGCTCCTTTTTTAGAAGCTTTGTCATGCCATTAGAGCTGATTATCTTTCCTGGTTTCCCTGCAATACCCCTTAATTCAACTTCCTTTCCTTCCACAGAAAATTTCATGAAAAGTTCTTGAAAATTAAAAGCTATTGTACCCAAGGATTGTAGCCATTGGACTCCTAGTACAACATCAGCACCTCCCATTGGAATGGAAAGCATTGGGCTAGTCAATACATATTCTCCCATGGATAGCTTGATATTATGGCACTTTCCAGAACAATTTATTGTTCCTCCATTTGCAATCATCACTTGACACTCTGGTGCTGGATATAGGAAGCAATTCAATTCTTTTGCTACCCTACAATGAATAAAATTGTGGGTGCTTCCTGAATCAATCAACACTATTACCTTTTTCTTCTTGATTTGTCCTTCTATCTTGATGGTTTGAGGAGTGGTAATTCCCGCCAATGCATTACAAGATATGGTCGGATTTATTTGTTCTTCATCTAGGCTTTGTTCCTGGAATATATCCTCTTCTTTTGACCTTTCTTGCTCCTTTTCTTCTTCCTCTTCACAATCTATGTAGAATAATTTCTTCTCAGCACACTTATGACCTTTTGTGTATTTGCTATCACAATTGTAACAAAGCCCTTTTGCTCTTTTTTCTTCCAATTGTTGTGGTGTCAACCTTGTAGGTTGTGGAAGACTATGGGCAACAACACTTCCGTCTTTATAGTTGTGAATGGTATGCTTCCTAGTTGCCATAATTTTGCTTTCCATTTTTCTTGCTAACCTGAATGCCTTCTCTAATGAATCAGGTTCCCAAAGGCGCACATCATGTTGGATATTATCCTTTAAAGACCCTATGAACACATCAATCCTATGCTCCTCTGGAATATCTTTTACCCTTATGTTCAATTTTTGGAACTCAATGTGCTCCATTATTGAACCCTTTTGTTTGAGACTTATCAATTGGCTAAAAAAAGTGTTGCTTTTTGTATCCTCATAATGTGCTATCAATTCTTCCGTAAAAATTGCCCAAGTGATAAATTGTTTACGAGAACAAAGCCATTGATACCATACAAACTGATTTGGTTCCAAATATAAAGTTGCCATACGTACCTTTTGTGTGTTTTGCACATTATTGAGATCGAAGAATTGCTCCATCTGTAATATCCATGTGGCGGGATCCTTGCCATCAAACTTCCTCATATCGATTTTTGGAACATGGTGAGTCTTCGATCCAACATTAGAGTCTATGGAATCATGATTAACATTTCTTTTGTTCTCATCATGAGTTTCCTTTACTACTCTTTCACCATTAGTGACCATTTCTTGTAGCAACTTATCCATCTTATCATCCATGCCATCAATTTTAGCATCCATGCCATTCACCTTAGCTTCCATGCCATCCATCTTAGCTTCTATGCCTTTCTTTAAACCGTCCATCTTAGCTTCTATATCTTTCCTTAAACCATCCATTTTAGATTCTGTTGTTTTTTGTGCAAGTGACATTTGTTGCACTTGTTCTTGTAATTTTGATATATCATGTAGCATTTCTTCCTCTTCTTCATGAGTCATGCTAGAGCTTTCAGGTTGCTTACTAGGTGTTTGCATTTTCTTTCCTCGGGGCATCAGTTACCGATAATAATGCTCTACTATGCCCTTTGAATTCCTTTAAATAAATTTTCAAACCAAGCTTAAGCAAAAATTAAAAAAATCTACACACCTTTTTTCACTTTGTAGGAGCTCGATATTGCCTCTGATGTATCTCTGTACTTTCTGATCATCTAGTTCTGAATTTGTGACCTGTAGTAGCCCTCTGTGTCCTCTTTCCAATGCCACAAGTCTGACCCAAATTGGATTCTCCAAGGAAGAGTTATGTGAAATCTCCCACAGTGACTTGATTATAGACTAGTTCAGTAGAGCGAACTTGTACGACGTGCCACGTGTCACTGTTTCAACCTTTGACTCTGAAAAATATATAAAAGAAAACTACAGTCCGTCCTCTTTCTGTACCTTCTTACGAAATTTCAATCCGATGCTCAGAAGAAAGTTATGACGATTTTCCCCAGGTCACCTGTTTTGAATGTAATTCAGGAGTCTGCAAAAAGACCAACTTCCTCAGATCATATCTCCGAAAATATCGCGCGAAAAGCTCTGAAATTTGGACCCAAGGTTCAGCGCGATTTCTTCTCAAATGGGTTTTTTTTGCGACTTCTGAAACGTCACAGAAAAAAGTTATAGCGAAAATGCCACGATGACCTGTTTGGAGCAGCGAAACCCTAGAATCCAAAGCTCTGATACCAAATGTTATGAAACCAGCTCAAGAAAAGATAGAAAAGAAGATCAACGCCTTAGAATTCAGCCTCTTCGAGGGGGCAACCTCCTTTACATTACATAAATGAACAATTCTTGGATGATACAAATGACAAAACCTCCTTTCTATATATAGGAGTCTAAGGAGTCACAATATAATCCAGCCGACCTAACAATAATAATATAAAGCCACAAAAATAACAATAGAGGGATTCTATGGGGCACAGAAATAACAATATGGGGGTAATAGGGGCACAACAATATAAATAAGGGGTATAACTACAATAGTAATGGGGTAATCACTAGTATTATAGGGACCCAACATAAGGAGTGAAGCAATTTTGATAAAATGTAATATTTATATAATATTATATTTTACCCAATATAAGCAAGTAAAAAGTTTACAAAAGTAGGAAACATTATTAAATAAAATATAATTATTACTTTTTTCCTGATATTTCCTACCTCTAAACATATCTAAACAAATGTCTAACTAAAATATATCAATAAAAATGTTTTCCCTTTACATATATATTATGTAATATATATAAACTTAATGTTTTCCCTTTACATATATATTATGTAATATATATAAACTTAACCTTGTGTGATAATAATACCTTTTTCATGTGTTCGATTGTATAAACTTAACCTTGTAAAAAGCCTCTGGACACAAACATAATTTAACAAAATGAATCCTTACTTAATGTAATATAATAAATAATGTATACAGAAAATATTCTAAAATCCAAAAAAATAAATCAATTATATTGAAATTAAATATTTTACAAGTAAATTTAACGATACACCTCTCTTTTAAGCAGTTCATACAATACATATATCCATATATACAACCACTTTTAATTGGCCGCTAGATGCTTCTAACTGACCTGCACAGAATACAGAAAAAAATTTAGAAAAAAAAATAGTGGATCCACTATTCCCAGGTGGATGCACTTGCAATAGTCGTTTCTCGCTATTTGAGCTCTTGTCCAGAATACATATGCATGCTGTCATCTCTTTCAGGCGTAGGTACATAAGGAATCTAATGCTTACATGTCTTGCATACCTTCATGTGCTCTCTCCTGGATCTAATATTCAATTCTTATCGTCCTCTCTGGATGATGACGTTCTACTTCACATGGCTTCGAATTTTGACACTCTGCATCCTTCGAAGAGCATGCCAGCTAATTGCTTGCAAGTTCATCAAATTTTATATCGTAATGTCTGCAACTTGCATGTACATATACTTTTTAACTCTTTTGTGTGAAAATGCAAAATTTGTGAGAAGGACAAACCAAATTGTCGTAGCTGCTAGAAATCAAATGTTATGAACATGCCTTTACCATCTAAATGTATACATGTTTATAAAATTACAATTTTAACGAGTTGGGATAGCTTTGTTAAAATAATAAGCGCAATGATTGGAAGTTCTAAAAAGATATTTCGGATATGGTAAATGACAAATCCTTATTGTTATATGACAATATCTGAATTCGAATAAATTAGAGATTTAAATATAATTTTAAACTTACCATTGCAATAAAGATATCATATTATATTTATACAAAATAGATAAAATTATATACTAATATAATTACATTACTAATATAGTTGATACATAAAATATAATTATAATCACATTATCAATGTGGTTAATATATGTATTTTGTTCAAAACTAACTTTTTTTCATCATTAATAACTATATAATTAATAATAACTATGTTATTTAGTTATTTTTTATTTATATAATTATAATTATTATATTAACATTATGTTGTATATTGTATATTAATATAAATTAATATAATATTAGTTATTACATAAATTTACTAATATATTACTATTTATATTTAAAACTATAATGTAATTTACATATGCCATAATAATAACATTTAATTATTACTAATTGTCAACAACTTTGATGACTGATAATACTCCATTTTTGGGCATGAACGCTGGAAAAAATGCGGGAGTTTAGCGGCGACCAGGGTGACCATAGCGAACAGGGTTAGATTCGAATGGTGGGCGGTAGGGGAGGGAGCTCTGCTCCCTCCTAAAAAGATGCAGTGGCTAGCAGGAATAAATCATCAGCTGAAACTAGTAAAGGAGATATGAACAATAGTAACAGGGGCATTGAAAAAGACACAGATGGGACCAGAGCAAAAGAAAACAGTAGCACAAAGGACAAAGAGGAAGAAGACAAAAATCTGGACTCGAGAGACAAAACTCAGAAAGGACCTTGCAAACTGAAAGCAGAAATCACTCCTCGAGTAATATTAAATGACCCTGCTCTGCAGGAGCATAGGGAACACATGGGAACCTACGCCATTATCTGTAAATTTATGGGGTTATGGCCCACAGAAAAGGCTTTCCAGACGTGGATCAAGTATCATTGGAAGCCCAAAGGCAGCATTGATTTACATCTAGGGTCAAAAGGATTCTTCATAGTCATGTTCTCAAACATCGAAGATAAAGACAGAATATTCGAAGGAGGTCCCTATTTTTTTGCAACGGCAAGTCTCTATATTAAACCTTGGAGGATGAACTTTGTCCCAGAGAGGGAGAATTTCTCTTCAGTTCCTGTGTGGGTAAGGCTCTACTCTCTACCTCTTGACTACTGGCAAACTGAATTGTTGGCTACCATTGGCAATAAACTAGGACGCTTTGTCAAAGCTTCTGAAGCCACTAGAAGGGGAAAATAAACCCCCTTTGCCAGGATTTGTGTGGAAATGGATCTATCAGGAGCACTTCCGGATGAAGTCATCCTAGAAGTTCAAGATGAGGAATGAGCGCAGATGGTAGACTACGAACATATCCCCTTTAGATGCCAAAGATGACATGAACATGGGCATCTACTAACAGAATTCCCTCTCAGCAAAGAAGAAAATAAAGAAAAACCTAACACAATGAAGGATACTAAAAGCTTCCAGAAAGTGGCCAGCAGAGGAAGAGGAGGTAAAAAGGGGCCAAAACAACTACGCAATGTAGGGTGAAAGGGTAGTCAGAATAAGTGTCAAGTGCTAGAAGAGCCTGAAGAAAGTATAAGAGAGATTCAATTTTAGGAGGATGAAGCTAAGGGTAAAGGAAAAAAAGAGGATACAAATCTTTCCCCAGGAACTGACTCTCAAAAAGAAATCATGAGAAGTGATATAGAGATGGAAATGGACTAGGAAATGACCCAAAGTGAAACAGACATGGAAGATCATGAACTACAGAAAATCCTTGACAAGGAAAACTTGGACCTGGAAGGATTCCTGAGGCAAGGAACCAAAGGAGGATTAGAATCTTTGCCTCAAGAAGAATGCCACAGGATACATCAGTTGTTTTTGTGGAAGACTCAGGAACAAGGACTGGAGAAAAGTACAAACATCCACAAACAGGAGCATAGAGGTGTGAAAACAATGAAAGTAACTCCAGGACTAGCCACCAGAAATCCAGGCAAAAAGAGAGGAAGAAAAAAGCAACACGAGCTCATGATGGAGTGCAGAAAGCTAATGGTAGATTCAAGTAAGATGAAAGATCTAACTAGTTACTCCTTTACTAATGTTTAATTATGAAGTTCATGTCATGGAATATCAGAGGTCTAGGTAGTAAAAGAAAATAGAGAATGCTATGTAATAGAATAAAACTTGCAATACCGGACACAATCTTTATTCAAGAGACAAAATTCTCTATTTAGAAAATAAGGCAAATCCATAGCAAATGGCTCAACAAATTTGATTTTCTAGAAGTCAAAGCAGAGAACATAGTGGGTGGTATTCTCACCCTTTGGAACCCCCAAAAATTCAGCATTGCAGATGCGAAGGCGACTAGAAACTACTAATCAACCATCATTCAGCCTATGGGAATGACGAAAACCTTCCTGATGATGAATTTATACGGCCCTCAGAAAATTGATGAGAAACTTAAATTTCTGACCTCCCTGGCAGAACTCAGAAGAAGACATGAAGAAATCCCTTGGTCATTGGAGGAGACTTTAATATGATTAAATCTCTTTCAGAAAAAAAAAGGAGGCACCAGAATCCTCAGTAGAGATTCCGTAGAATTCCATTCTTTCACAAAAGAAATGAAAATGGTTGACTCTGAAATGCATAACGGTTTTTTTTACCTGGAACAACAAAATAGGAGGGAATGCTCAGGTTGCCTCCAAATTAAGCAGATTTTTGATCTCCGAGAAACTGATGCTCACAAATTTAGAAATTTCTGCAACTATTGTCCCATTTGGAGGCTCGGACCACTGGCTGATTCAACTAGAAATCACGAGAATTGATGCTCCCAGAAACAGACCCTTCAGATTTGAGAATATTTGGCTCTCTCATCCAAACTTCATCAGCAACATTGAAAAATGGTTGTCCGAAGATCTTCAGGTTCAGGGTTCCAAAATGTTCCTCCTCCATAAAAGACTAAAGCTCATATAAGTCAAACTCAAAGAATGAAACAAGAAGGATTTTGGTAACATTTTTGCAAACAAAATTTCTGTGGAAATTAAACTATAGGAGCTACGCCAAGCAATGATGACAGATGGTTTTGATAAAACCAAAAGTGAGCAGGCTGAAAAACTCAACCTAGATTAGGAGAATTTATGCAAACAGGAGGAAATATTTTGGAGACAAAAGTCAAGAGTGCAATGGATCAAAAAAGGTGAGCGAAACACTCGTTTTTTCCACCATTCCACCATTGCCAATACAAAGCACAATAGAATCTCCTCAATACTAAATGTTGATGGGGAACTTCAGACCTCGCACAAGAATATTGAAGGTGTGTTGGTTCAATATTTCAGAGGCATCACAAATGAAAATAATCCAAACAGAGAACAACACATCAAGGAAATTATAAAAAATATTCTGAGGATGGTGTCAAAAGAAGATAACTTCAACCTGAAAAATCCAGTTACCGAAGCAAAGGTCAGTATGTTAATCAAAGACATGCATAATGGCAAACCTCCAGGTCTAGACGGTTTCAATGTTCATTTTTTCAAAGCTTGCTGGAAGGTGGTCAAACAGGACATCTTGGATGCGGTTGAGGACTCCAGAAGAAGTAAATCCATTCTGAAGGCACTCAACAACTCCTTCATATCCCTGATCCCCAAACAATACTTTGTCCTAACTCCTAATAAGTTTAGACCCATTGCTTTATGTAATGTTGTTTACAAAATTATTTCCAAAATCTTGGCCAATAGACTCAAACCTCTTCTTCCTTCTTTGATTTCTGGGGAACAGTCTGGTTATGTTGAAGGACAGTAAATCTTGGATAATATTATTCAGGCCCACGAGGTTGTTCACTCTCTCACTAGTAAAAAGCAAGCTGGTATGATCATACAACTAAAAATTGCAAAAGCGTATGACAAGGTGAATTGAACTTACATTAAAAAGGTCCTTTCTTCTTTTGGATTTGATCATGACTGGATCAGATGGGTTATGGCTTTGGTTACTTCACCTAGCTTTTCAATTCTGGTAAATGGATCGCCCTCAGAGATCTTCACTCCTACTGGGGGTCTCAGGCAGGGTGACCCACTCTCTCCCTTCCTCTTCATTCTCATGATGGAAGGATTGGGCCGAACCATCAAAAAGGGAAAAGGTTTAGGGAAGATCAAAGGTCTCCATTTAACGGAGAATGGCCAAGCCTTGACTCATGAGAAATTTGTGGATGACACCATGCTACAGGGCATCCCCACAATCAAGGAAGCTAATGCATACAAGAAAATCTTAAATGACTTTGCCTTGGATTTAGGTGTGGAAGTCAATCTCGCCAAATCAATTTTTTTTTTCTTAAACACTAACATTGCTATCCAAAGGAACATATCTAGAATTCTAGGCTTCCAAAGGGAGGTCCTCCCTTCAAAATATTTGGGTATCCCCCTGACGGATAAACCAATGCACAAAAGTGTCTGGGAAACGGTGCTCAACAATATGCAGGACAAGATCAAACATTGGTATTATAGGGCATTGAACCTGGCTGGCAGATTGATTCTAACAAAGACAGTTCTTCAAGCTATCCCTTTTCTCTTCTTATCAGCCTTGCCAGCTCCCAAAGGGGTCTTACAGTAATTCAGGAACATTTAGAGAGACTTTCTCTGGGGAAAGGAGGAAACTAGAAAGAAATGGGCCCTTGTGGCATGGGATAAAATCTGCAAGCCCAAAAGTCATGGAGGCCTAGGCTTAGATGATCAGGATATTCTAAGCAATGTTTTAGGAGGTAAACTTTGGTGGAGATGGGTTAAAGAACCAAGGGCACAATGGGCTAATACCTGTAAAGAGAAATATTCCATCTCCTGGCAAACGAATGAGCTGATCAGAACGTCAGGGAACATAAAAGGTTGTCACATCTGGAACAAAGCTTGGGAAAATAGTGGTCTAGTACAAAGCAATAGCTTCTGGGAAATCAGAGCAGGAGATCAAGCTCTCTTCTGGGAGGATAAATGGCAGCAAGAACCGATGTTGTTAAGGGAGGACTTTCTGGGCATCAAGCAAGAAACTGATCTCCAAGGGCTAATAAGAGTCGGGGATTTCTGGAATCCTCCTCAGGACACTGAGAAATGGAGAAACTGGACAAAAATAGATTGCAGAGTGGACAGCCCCATAAAAGCAAAAACAAATAAACTCAGGAAAATATTGGAACAGAGGAAGATTCTGGTAACAGATGGGTAGGACCAGGGAAGATGGGGCCAAAACAAAGAGGGAATCTTTAATATCAAGGAGGCTAAAAGGCTTTCTCTTAACCTAGGGCCCTGCGTTTTGGATAGGTCCTAGCAAAAGCTTTGGAATTACCAAGGATGGATGAAGATAAAACTGTTTATGTTATTAGTTCATCACAAGAAAATACTATCTTGGGATAACATTCAAAAGAGGGGAATGATGGGGCCTTCTAGATGCCATCTATGTGAGGCTCAAGAGGAGACTATGGAGCATATTCTCAATAGCTATACCTATACCTCTTGGTTATGGGATTCCTTCAAAAGCATTTTTTAGCAGACAGACAAAGACAAAGGTAGCATTATTAACACCCTGAACGAGTGGAGAAAATACTTTGCAGACAACGTGATCCTTAATTTAGCCTGGACCTTTACACCAAGCTTAATTATCTGGAATGCTTGGAAAGAAAGGAACAAGAGAATATTCAAGGATGAGAAGACTAGTCCACTCTGCCTGATGGATTTGATCTTAAAGTAGATAAAGGAGACTGTGTCCACCACTCTGCACAGTTATCCATCGAATCCTCCCAAAGCACTTGAATTGAGATCTCCCAAGCAACTGGGAATGCATGAGATCAGCCTCATTGGTATGAGGTTAAAATAAATAACAGCGGAAAGGGAAAAGGAGTTCTGGCATCCTCCACCTAATGGTTACCTAAAATGCAACATTGATGGGGCTTCTAAAAGCAACCCAGGGACTGTAAGTTATGGAGGTGTCATGAGAGATGAAGATAGAAAAATAATTTTTGCCTTCCACTGTCATTTAGGCCATGCTTCGAACAACATGGCCGAATTGATGCCATTGGAACAATGTCTAGAGCTTCTTAAACTCAATAACAACTCAAATGTTCTCATCGAAGTAGACTCCAAAATTTCTATAAATGCAGTCAAGAAAATTAGCTACGATACAGCTCCTGAAAGAGTCTCAAAACAATGGAGACTAATACAAGTGTACCAGAGAATTCAAAAACACCTCCAAAGTCTACGAACGGTTAGCTTCAATCATGTTTGGTGGAAGGCCAACAAACTTGCAGATCTTCTGGCCAACCTAGGAGTGACTAATCTATATTGCAGAGTTGAAATAAAATGGCAGGAGATGCCTACAAGCAGGCTAAAATCTCTCTGCGAGGCTCATGTTGTAGAGGACAAAGAAATTTTCGATTGTCGGGCACAAGGAGGAAACCAAGATAAATGATTTTTTTCCTATTTCTTCTTCTCAGTTCGGTGGTTAACTCCATGATTTGGGGCTTTCTCTGCATTGGTGACTTCTTCCTTTGGGGAATGGAACCTTTTCTCCTTTGTGCCTTGAGAGGCGACACAGGGTTTCGTATGCAGTTCCAAAATGTTTCGGCAGCTACTTTCAATGTTGGGTTAAGCAGGTGGAAGGGCAGGTCAGAGGGCTACACCAAGTGGGACTAAAATGTGCACAAAGAAAGGCAAGACAGGGCAAGAGGTAAAGTGGATCACGACAAGGTCTTTTCTCAGCGCTGGGAGTCAGAGCTTCCCAAATAGTAGAAAGAAGCCTCGAATTTTTTTGCATCATCTTAATTTTTTAATGACAGAAGGCAAAACCACCTCTGGGCGGTTTCGAAGTGTTCGCACCGCTTTCCTGTCAAAGGTGGTTTTTGAATTCTTGCAGCGATGCCACAGAAATCATGCCATGTGGAGGAGGGCTCGGTCCCAAATCCAATTTCCCTGTGCCCTAAAGGTCGATGACCTCGGGTGTGTGATTCTCTGCTCAGCCGTCCGATGGTGCCTGGCTAATCAATGCTCAGGATCCATCGCGCAGCTTGGTGGGGCCCGTGGTCTTGGTCAGGTTGGTGGTTGGCGGTTTTGGTGGTGATCGCACCACTTTTCGATTAAAAGTGGTTTTAGTCATAATGGGAGCAACTCCTTCAGACTTCCGACACGTGGCCAGTACAGGAAGTGGAAACCACCCTCCATCGCGAGGTAAGTTTCACACAGGTTTGGTGATGCGATATTTTGGAGCGCCGTCCGATTTCGTGGGGTGTTGCAAACCGTCGGATCTGTTGGTTCCTTTTAAGTGGGCCCCATGTATTGACGGACTTTTCGCTTGGGCTTCGTGGTTGGTTGCTTGTCGTAGCTCAGGCTTTTGGGGGATTGGTTTTTCATAAAGTTTGTTTTGAATGTTTTTACTATTGGCAGCAGAATGATGCTCTTCTTTGGCATCATGCCCTTTGTTTCCTGGTCTCCTCTTGGAGTTTTGGGTTGATGTAAATTGTGTAATTTTTTCTCGATTTTTTGAATTAGAAGGAACTACTCTTGCTTTAGCAAAAAAAACATTTAATTATTACTAATAATAGGCATTTATCTCTATTATTATATTATTATTAATAATTATTATATATTTATTAATATAACTGTCAAAATATTCTATATATTTACTTTGAGTACATTAATGATATTAATTATATATATACATTATATATTAAAAGAAAATATATTATACTATTACTTAGAAACAAAATATAATAATATAATATAATATAAGAAAATTTTATATAATAACGATGATGATGATGGTGGTGGTTAACATCTACTGAGAACAAACTTTGGTCTATCAGACCTCAAGAAACAAGTTATTTAGTTTGATTTAATATTTTATTCCTATGCTCAAAAATCTTGGAGAGAAGCCTTCTGAGCTCACTATAATTTTGACATCGTAAAAGGCGAGGAAGGTCAGTATTGTGACAAAGATTATGAAACTGAGATCTAATGTGGTTGTATGCGGGGCACTCTAAGAGGAAGTGGTTTTCAACCTCAATGTTCCTATTCCCACAGAGATGGCAGATCCTTTCCATCCATGGTGTTTTAGGAATTGTCCAAGGACCTGTTTTACTATGGAGCTCATGAGAGTTTGTTCTAATCTTAGCTAGATTAATTTTCTTCTTTGAGCTAGTTAAAATAGAGAGATACTTTTGCACTTCTAGGGTGGGGTTGATGACCTTCTTATACTAACTTAATTTTCTTTTAGCTGCTAAATCTTTCTCACACCACATTTTTTCTTTGAACTTAGAAGTAATAATATTTTTAATGTTATTAATGTTTTACAATGCATCATTCTCATTGATCTCCCAATGGTTTAACCAGGCCCTCGTGTCTTTATACAATAGGTAATACTAAAATATTATAAAATTTCAGCCTTAGGGTTTAAACCTTCATATATTAAATCCTAGGGTTTATGAATTCCTGTAGTTGATATTAACTATATATAAATTATATATTAAACTAAAATATATTATACTATTACTTGGAAACAAAATATAATAATTTAATATAATATAATACTAATATAAGAAGATTTTATATAATAATATATAATATTTAATAATATAATAGGTAATAATAAGATATTATAAAATTTCAACCTTAGGGTTTAAACCTTTATATATATTAAACCCTATCATTTATGAATTCCTTTCATTTATTAATCACTTGTGTTTTAAATATTGATCCTAAGATATTAATAACTCCTAGGAATTAATATTTTAAACCCACCAGATTAATAAAACGAAGGGATTAAATTATAAATCTAAGGAATTATTAATATTATAAACTAAAGCGACTAATAAATCCAAGGGTTTAATATCATAAACCCAATGAATTAATAAACTGATAGGATAAATATTATAAACCTAAAGGATCAATAAATAGAGGGAATAAATATTAAAAGCACATGTGATTAATAAACTCTAACAATTAACGTTTTAAAATCAAGGGATTAATAAAACCTATGAATTAATATTTTAAACTAAAAAGATTAATAAAACCAAGGGATTCAATTAGAAACCCAAGGAATTCTTAATATTGTAGACCCAAGGGACTAATAAACACAAATGTTTAATATTATAAACTGAAAAAATTAGTGTACCCAAGGGATAAATATTATAAACCTAAGTAATCAACAAACCCAAGGGCTCAATATTAAAAGTACAAAAGATTTATAAACTGAGGAATTAATATTTTAAACCCAATGGATTGATTAACCCTAGGGATTGCTAATATTATAAACCCAACGACATTAGTAAATGTGGTCGATAAATGTTAATGATATAAATCTAATATTAATCATAAAATTGATATTGATATTAATAAATATATAATATTAAAAACAATAATAATATTAAAAAAATAACTATTATAATAATAATATTATTATTATTAATTATAATATTAATAAATTATTATTAATATTATTACTAATTAACATTACTATTATTAGTTATTATTTTTATTATTTTTATCCTTAACTAAAGTTAATATCATTAGTTTTGACGAGTCATGGATATATAGTGATTAGGTGCTCTCTTATGGAACTCCTTGATGTGAAGTTACCAATTCAATTTCCTGCTTGGACATGATAAAGATGTGGTCCCACCAAACTTACCAAATACAAAATAATATCATTATTAATTAATAAATATTAATAATAATTAATTAATTAATATAATAATATATATATATATATATATATATATATATATATATATATATATGGGGTTAGTAATAATAACAATATTATTGTTAGTTTAATAATAATAACTAATTAATTAATTACGGTTAAATAAGAATAAAAATATTATTATTAATTAACAATAATTAATTTATTTTTATTCTCATTTATTAAAATATATATATATATATATATATATATATATATATATATATATATATATATATATATATTATATATAATATATATATATATATATATATATATATAGAATGGTTAATTAATTAAACCTAAGGGATTTATGTTAAACCCAAGGATTTATATTATAAACCCTAGGAACAATATTACATCCTAGGAATATGAACCTTTAGATTAATAAACTCATTGGATTGATATTATAAACCCAAGGGATCAATACTAAAAACCCATAGGATTATAAACCCAAAAGAATAATATTACACCCAATGGATTAATATTATTAACCCAAGATATATAAACCATAGTATAAATATTGTAAACCCTAGAATTTCCATGGTTGACCATGATTGATTTTCATATTGAGAGAATCATTGTGATAATGCGATGTTGCACCATGGTTGACCATGATTGATTTTCATATGTAGAAAATCTTTGTCATAATCCAACGTTGGACCATGGTTGATTTTCATATTGAGAAAATCATCATCACAATGTGATGTTGGACCATGGTTTTCCATGATTATAAACCAAGGGGATATATACTGAACCCAATGATTAATATTATAAAGCCCGTGAATAATATTAAACCCTAAGAATGAGAACCATTAGATTAATAAACTGAAGCGGTTGATATTATAAACCCAAGGGAATAATGAACCAAAGGGATTAATAATAAAAGACTAAGGGATTCTAAACTCTAAGGGACTAATAAACCAAAATGATTAATACTAAAAACCCAAGGGATTATAACCCCAAGGGAATAATAAAAATACCCAAGGGATAAATATTGTAAACCCTAAAATAAACATGGTTAGCCATAGTTTACCATGATTGATTTTCATATTGAGACAATCTATGTCACAATCCATCATATGATGATGAGTGACCATGTTTGACCATTATTGATTGCCATATCAACACAATCTTTGACACAATGGGATCTTGGACCCTCAAAACCCTATGAATAATATTATACCCTAGGAATAAGAACTCTTAAGTTAATAAACCCAATGAATTGACATTATAAATCCAAGGGACTAATAAACCAAAAGGATTAATACTAAAAAACCAAGGGATAAATATTATAAACCTAAAGTATACAAACCCCAACATAAATATTATAAACCCTAAAATAAATATGGTTGACCATGGTTTGTTGTGGTTGATTTTCATATTGGGACAATCATTGTCACAATGTGAGGTAGGACAATGGGCGACCATGTTTGACGATTACTGATTGTCATATTGACACAATATTTGTCACAATGTGATGTTGGACCATGAAAACACTATGAATAATATTATACCCACGAATAAGAATTCTTCTGTTAATAAGCCAAAAGGTTTAACATTATAAAACCAAGGGACTCGTAAACCAAAAGGATTAATACTGAAAACCCAATGGACTCTAAACCCAAGGGAATAATAGTAGACCCAAGGGATAAATATTATAAACCCAAGGTATATAAACCCGAAGATAAATATTATAAACAATAAAATAAACATGGTTGACCATGGTTTATTTTCATATTGAGACAATCCTTGCCACATTACAACATATGACGATGGGAGACCATGTTTGACCATTATTGGTTACCATATCGACACAATATTTTTCACAATGTGACATTGGACCATACAAACCCTGTCATTAATACTATGTCATAGTAATAAGAACCCCTAGATTAATAAACCTGAGGGAATAATAATCCAAAAGGATAAATATTAAAAACCCAAGGGATTATAAACCCAAGGGAATAATATTAAACATAAGGGACCAATATTTTAAACCCAAGGAATATAAACCCCAAGATAAATATAATAAACCATATTAAGATGGTTGACCATGGCCTACGATGGTTGATTTTCATATTGAATCATCCCTGTCATAATGCAACATAGGACAATGGGCGACGATGTTTTACAATTATTGATTACCATATCGACACAATCTTTATTACAGTGTTACATTTGACCGTGGAAAACCTATGAATAATATTATACCATAGGAATAAGAACCCTTAAGTTAATAAACCTAAGGGATTGACATTATAAATCCAAGAATATAGTAAACCAAAAGTACTAATACTAAAAACCCCAAGGGATTATATATCCAAGGAAATAATACTAAACCCAAGGGATAAATATTTTAAACCTAAGGTATATAAACCCCTAGATAAATATTATAAACCATAAAATAAGAATTGTTGACGATGGTTTACCATGGTTTATTTACATATGGGGACAATCGTTGTCACCATGTGAAGTAGGACAATGGGCGACCATGTTTGAGCATTATTGGTTTCCATCTCGACACAATATTTGTCATAATGCGACTTTGGACCATGGAAACCATATGAATAGTATTATGTTGTACGAATAAGAACCCTTATATTAATAAATCAAAGAGATTGACATTATTAACCCAAGAGACTACTAAACCAGAAGGATTAATACTAAAATCCCAAGGGGTTATAAACCCAAGGGAATAATAGTAGACCCAAGGGATATATATTATAAACGCAAGGTATATAAATCCCAATATAGATATTATAAACCATAAAATAAGCATGGTTGACCATGGTTGACCATGTTTTATTTTCATATTGAGACAATCCTTGTCACAATGTGACATATGATGATGGGTTACCATGTTTGACCATTATTGATTGCCATATCGACACAATCTTTGTCACAATTGGACGCTGGACCATGAAAACCCTATGATCAATATTATATCCTAGGAATAAGAACCCTTAGACTAATAAGCCCAAATTTCTAATAAACCAAAAGGATTAATACTAAAAAATCAAGGGATTATAAGCCCAAGGGAGTAATATTAAACACAAGGGATAAATATTATAAACCCAAAGAATATATATCATAAGATAAATATAATAAACCTTAGAATAAACATGGTTGACCATGGTTAATTTTCATATTGATAAAATCATTGTCACAATGTGACATAGGACGATGGGTGACCAGGTTTTACCATTATTGATTGCCATATCGACACAATCTTTGTCAAAATGCGAAATTTAACAGTGGAAATCCTATGTATAATATTATAACCTAGGAATAAGAACCCTTAGATTAATAAACCCAAGGGATTAAAGTTATAAACCAAATGGAATAATAAACCAAAGGGATTAATACTAAAAATTCAAGGGAATATTATTAAACTAAATGGATAAATATTATAAACCCAAGGTATAGAAACCCCGAGATAAATATTATAAACCATAAAATAAACATGGTTGACCATGATTTACCATGTTTAATTTTCATATTGAGACAATCCTTGTCACGATGTGGCATTGGACAATGGCCGACCATGTTTGACAATTATTGATTACCATATCGACATAATCTTTGTGATAATGTGATGTTGGACCATGGTTGACCAAGGTTGATTTTCATATTGATAGAATCTTTGTCACCATGCGAAGTTGGGCCGTGGTTTATGATGATTGATTTGACACGAGATGATCACCATGGTTCACCATGGTTCATCAAGAGTGACCATGGTTGATGAATATTAACCTTCGTTGACCATGGTTTATATCAAACTGTAATATTAAACTAAATATTATAAACCCTAATATCATAACCACAATATTGTATAATCCATAAGATAAATATTATAAATTCAAAGATAAATATATTAATATGTAAGTTTAATATCATAAATCCTATGATTATAACCCTCAAACCAAAAGGATTAATACTAAAGAACCAAAATTATTAATACTAATAGAACTAATAAACCAAAATTATTAATATTAAAAACCCAAGGGATTATAAACCTAAGGGAGTATTAATAAACCCAAGGCATAAATATTATAAACCTAAAGTATATAAACCATAAGATAAAGATTATAAACCCTAAAAGAAACATGGTTGACCATGGTTTATTTTCATATTGGGACAATCATTGTCACAATGTGATGTAGGGAAATGATCGATCATGTTTGACCATTATTGATAGTCATTATCGAAACAATATTTGTCACAATGCAATGTTGGATTGTGGAAACCTTATGAATAATATTATACCCTATGAATAAGAACCCTTAAATTAATAAACAAAAGGGATTTCTATTATAAACACGAAGGGACTAGTAAAGAAAAAAGATTAATACTAAAAACCCAAATAATTATAAACCCAAGGGAATAATAATAGACACAAGGGATAAATATTATAAACCTAAGGTATATAAATCCCAAGATAAATATTATAAACCATAAAATAAATGTCATTGACCATGTTTTACCATCGTTTATTTCCATATAGAGACAGTCCTTGTCACATTGTGACATATGACGATGGGCGACCATGTTGGACCATTATTGATTACCATATTGACACAATCTTTATCACAATGCAAGGTTCGACCATCGAAACCCTATGATTAATATTATATCCTAGGAATAAGAACCCTAAGATTAATAACCAAAGGGATTAATAAACAAAAATCACTAATACTAAAAACCCAAGGGATTATAAACCCAAGGGCATAATATTAAATAAAAGGGATAAACATTTTAAACCCGAGGAATATAAACCCCAAGTTAAATATAATAAAGCCGAAAATAAAAATGGTTTGCCATGGTTGATTTTCATACTGATACAATCATTGTCACAATGTGACATAGGACAATGGGTGATGATGTTTAACCATTATTGATTACCATATCAACACAATGTTTGCCACAATGTGAAATTTGACAATAGAAAACCTATGAATACTATTATACCATAGCAATAACAACCCTTAAGTTAATAAACCCAACGAATTGACATTATAAATCCAAGGGATTAATAAAGAAAATATATTAATACTAAAAGCCCAAGGGATAAATATTATAAACCTAAGGTATATAAACCCCAAGATAAATATTATAAACCATAAAATAAGCATGGTTGATTTTCATATTGGGACTATCATTTTCATAATGTGAAGTAGGTTAATGGGCAACCATGTTTCATCATTATTTATTGTCATCTCGACACAATCTTTGTCACAGTGCGACTTTGGACTATGGAAACCTTATGAATAATATTATGCCCTAGGAATAAGAGGCCTTAGATTAATAAACCAAAAGGATTGAAATTATAAACCTAAGGGAATAATAAACTGGAAGGATTAATACTAGACCCAAGGGATAAATATTATAGACCCAAGGTATATAAACCCCAAGATAAATATTATAAACTATAAAATAAATATGTTTCTACCATGGTTTACCTTGGCTTATTCTCATATTGAGGCAATCCTTATCACAATGTGACATATGATGATGAGAAACCATGTTTCACCATTATTGATTTCCATATTGACACAATCTTTGTCAAAATGCGACAATCGACCATGAAAACACTATGATTAATATTATATCCTAGGAATAAGAACCCTTAGATTAATGAACCCAAGGGATTAATACTAAAAACTCAAGGGATTATAAACCCAAGGGAATAATATTAAACACAAGGGACAAATATTATAAACCCAAGGGAATAATATTAAACACAAGGGATAAATATTATAAACCCAAGGAATATGAACCCCAAGATAAATATAATAAATCCCAAAATAAACATGGTTGACCATGGTTTACCATGGTTGATTTTCATACGGAGACAATCATTGTCACAATGCGACGTAGGACAATGGGTGGCCATGTTTGACCATTATTGATTTCCATATCGACACAATATTTGTCACAATCTCACATTTGACACTGAAAATCATATGAATAATATTATACCCTAGGAATAAGAATCCTTAAATTAGTAAACCCAAGGAATTAACATTATAAACCAAAGGGATTAATACTAAAACCCAATGGATTATAAACCTAAGGAATAATATTAAACTCAAGCGATAAATATTATAAACCCAAGATATATAAACCCCTAGATAAGTGTTATAAACCCTAAAATAAACATGGTGGACCATGATTTACCATGTTTAATTTTAATATTGAGACAATCCTTGCCACCATGTAACATTGGACAATGGTCAACCATGTTTGACCTTTATTTATTACCATAACGACATAATCTTTGTTACGATGCGATGTTGGAGTGTGGTTGACCATGGTTGATTTTCATATTGATAGAATCTTTGTCATCATGTGAAGTTGGACCATGGTTGATCATGATTGATTTCACATAGGACGATTGGCGATGGTTGACCTTGGTTGGGGAAGATTGACCATGGTTGACGAAGATCAACCTTCATTGACTATGGTTTATATCAAACCCTAATATTAATCTAAATATTATAAACCTTAACATCATAACCCCAATATTGGTTAATCCATAAGGTTAATATTATAAACTCGAACATAAATATATTAAAATGTAAGTTTAATATACTAAACGTAGGAATATAACCCTAACATTATTATTATAAGTTGAAGGAATTAATATTCTAAACGTTTGTAATTAATAAACTCTAGGATTAACAATATAAACACCACAATTATAATCCTTACAATTACAAACCCTAAACTCACTATTAAAAATAGCATAAACACTAAATCCTAAACCCAACATTATAAACCATAATATTAACCCTAATTTATCAAATGCCATCATGCAACATTGAATAAATTTCAATGTAATCCATAAATGGCGATATTGTAAACCCAATATTAAAAACCATAATATTACAAACCCTGGTATTAAACCAAATTTTGTAATTTCACATTGCAACGTAGAATAAATTTTTATGTAATGTAACATTGCAGCAATCATTATTAGATTGATTGTCGCATTGAAACAATGCTTGTCACAATACGCCATTGCTCATATTTTTGTACCATTTCAACATCACAATATTAACCCTAATATTAAATTGAATATTATAAACCATAACATCATAAACGCAATATAATAAACCATAATATTATAAACACTAAGATAAATATATTAAACCTAAGATTATAAACCCTAACGTTAGTATTATAAACCCAAGGGATTAATATCATAAACCCTTTTGATTAATGAAAAAAAGGTATTAATATTATACACCCTTGGGATTAATATTATATACCCAAGGGGTTAATATTATAAACCCAATGGATTAAACCCTTGGGTTTATAATATTAATCCCAAGGGTTTATAATATTAATCAAATACACGGAGACTTTTTATTAATATTTAATATTTATAATGTTAAATATTTTTTAGTATCTCAATATATTAATATTACAATTTAATGTTATTAATAATTTTGATGTTATTAGGTTAATAACATTAAATGATAATAAATTTTAAAAAGTATTATGATTAATAATGTTATTAACATTATTTAAAAAAAATTAATATTGTATTAACACTGTTATTAATTTTTTTAATAATATTGTTTTTAATATTAATTTTAATGATATTATTAATCATCATATAGATATATATATATATATATATATGTATATATATATATATATATATATATATATATATATATATATATATATATATATATATATATATATATATAGATATATATATATATATATAAGCAAGATATTGTTTATTTATGATAATAGCTATTATAACTTAAAAAAACAATTACTATAAATTATTTATAAAGTAATTTAAAAGCCTAAGAAATATTATAAACCCAAGGGATTAATATTGTAGAATTTTTGGATTAATATTATATGTATGAGAGATTAACATTATAAACCTAATGCATTATACCATTGGGTTTTCATATTAATTCTTTGGGTTTATAATATTAATCCCAAATATTTATAATATTAATCAAATTAAGAATCCATTTTTGCTAATATTTACTATTTAATATTTATAATAATAAATATTAAATACATATTTTTCAATTCTCAATATTATTAGTATTAATATTACAATTTAAATAATAAATAATATTAACAATTCATTGTTATTATGCTAATAACATTAAATGTTAATAATTTAAAAAAAAATATTATGATTAATAATATTATGTTTTTAAACTTAACTGGTATTGTATTAATGATGTCATTAACTATCACATTTAATTATTAAATGCTGTTAATTAGTCATATTTAATAATAGATTTAATAATCACCATATTATTATTTATTATAATAAATTTAATCTTAGATAAATGCTTACATTAATATTTATTAAATCATTTTTTGTCAACTATGCTACATGATATAGTATATGTAAATGATAGCCATATTTATTAATCATTTAACTATATTAAACTCATCATTATTGATAACCCAATATATGTTAATAACTTCATATTTGTTCATAACCACATTATATTGGATTAATAACATCACAAATATTAATTTAAAGAAAAAAATTAATATTGTGTTAACAATATTGTTAATAACATTATTTTCCATATTAATTTGAATATTATTGTTATTATTAATTATATTTATTAATATCGTATTTTTTAATAATTATTATTATAATTATATAATAAACATTAATAATATTTAATATTAACGTCAATAATATATAGTATTAATAATTATTATTCGAATATAAAATTATATATTATTATTTAAATATAAAATTAAAAATATTATACAAAATATATTATTTAGTGCAAAACTTTTTTTAATAAAATAAAAACTAATTGAATAAATAATATATCTATTAAAATTTAAAATAAGATATCATATTGGTTAAAACTTAAATGTAACTAACATGTGGTGTAAGATAGCTATTGGGACGCGCTGGACCTTCGCTGAATAGGTGGAATAGCAATTTGATTATTTCCTTTTGCTTGGAATTTAGTTGGATCATTACGCATCTTGTTTTATTTATTGTTTAATTATTTGATTAACTACTTGTCTTTTTATTCATTTGCCTTTTCTCTTTTTCCCATTGGCTATTATGTCTGGTTTTTGTTTCAAAAGTCAGTGGGTTCAATTATTTTTTATATCGTAAAGAGGTTAAACATAATTAAATGTAATATTAAAAACAAATTCTAATATTAAATCATAAAATTTAATATGGAAACCTAATATTCTTAAAAAAAAATGGTATAATATATGGTTTACACAATATATTCAAATTTAATTTTTTTATCAAAATTTTAAAGTAAAACTTTTTTAATAAAAAAATTAAAATAAATAATATATCTATTAAAATTTTGAAGAGTGAATTTAAAATACAATAATTTTATTTATTTCAAGCATTTGTCACTAAAATGGATTTTAGAAAGGGGAAGATTCAAACACTTTCTAAAACTCAGCTCATTAAAATTTAAAAGCTAATATTGAAATTTAATATTATAATATTATATTAATATAAACGGAAATATGTATAACTAAATCATGTTAAACTCAGCTCATTAAAATTTAAAAGCTAATATTGAAATTTAATATTATAATATTATATTAATATAAACGGAAATATGTATAACTAAATCATGTTAGTGAAAAATTATGAAGATATAAAATATTTTTTTTAGCAAGATTCTAGTATAATAAATTCATTTTCCACCTTTCATAATCTAACTAAGAGAACATCTCATGGTCTACCAAATTTTTATTTAAAAAAATTCTATTATATATATATATTAAAAATCATTTTTTATATATTATTTGAAAAGCATTCTTATTGATTTTAAATCAAACACAAGCCATTCTTATTGATTTGAAATTGAATTACAAGATTTTCAAATCTTTAAAATTTAAAAATTATTTAGAATATGTTTTGAGGACCTTTTTATGCCACCTGTTGAATGTGAATCGTTGAACTTCTCAATGCCATTGCACTATTCGTTTCCTTACAACTTCAAATCCTTGGTGTTCACCATGATATCTCTGTCCCATTGTTGGGAGCTTCACGTTACTTTCATCAAATCAACATGTTCATATGCACACAATCCCTCATTGGAATGAGGGATTGTCAATCCAGCTTCATAGGCATAGAATCCCTCATTCCCTATTAGGGTTTATCAATTGTAATTGTGAATTATCTCACGGAGAAAAATATATCACTTGAGATGGACTCCACAATATATCAATCTATATTACTAGGTATATCATTCTGGCTGAACAAGCTTTGAAGGTGAATCGCAATTGTGTATTTTGTACCCAATTGGATAGTGAGGGTGCCAGAACGAGGGACTTGTGACAATGAGCGCATGTGTGACAGTGAATTGTATCCAAAGTACAAGCACAACACGATAGATGAATTGCTTGATATCGTCGTCGTCCTTCCGGTCGAAACAAAGGTGGCATCATTCATATGAGGGCTCTCTCCTTGAAGTGTTTTTGAATTCCGTCGTGTTATTGTTTGCCATTCCATAATCTTTCGTATATCATAAATTGATACTCAACGTATGTCAAATGAACTAACCAGCTATGGTGAATCTGGATTGGAATGATGGATAATAGAGGTTTTTTTCATAGAGATAAAAACAGCTACATTTTTTTTAAAAAGCAGTGCATTAGCACAATTTATATAGATATACTAGGGACTGGAGGCTTTTCCATGATTGCAACTAAGATACAACAATTAAAAAACCAACAGAGAAACTTAATTAAGACAAAATATAGGACCTTAAGAACGCTGAAAAACAGTTCAACATACTATATGCTACAGAGAAGGCCAAAAAAACAACAATCTCAAACTTTCTGAGTCCAAAAAAAAAACCAACGTGTCATCCATCAACAACTTATATTGAACATATCCATGAGCCAAAGAACATCCTTGCTTGGGCACGAAGTCTACTGGAGAATTCGGCTCAAAGGAAATAGGTGAGAAAGATATTCAAAGAAAATATGTGAGAAAGATATTCTCCTAAAGGTACAAAAACTAAAGAAAATATATGAGAAAGATATTCCCATGAAGGGACGAAAACTAAAGAGAACAAAATGTTTTCAAAAGTCTGCAAGATCTAAGTGTGTAAGTCTTGAAGTTTAAAAATTCCGCACCAAAAGTCTAGTATGAAAAATCAAAGTTCGAGAATGCTTTTAGAAGTTCATTTTTGAAAAGTATAAAAGAAAGTTTTATGAAATTTCTTACAGTTGGAATATCTATTTCTTACTTGTCTCAATTGTGATTGTTACTAAGTAAAGGAGTTTGTTCTTAATAGTTAGGATCTATTTCCTAGAATGGTGTGTGATTGAGATAATCTCTCAACCAACAGGTTCTGTGTCCAAGATAGCCTACCTATCTTGAGACAACACTTCTTGTATATATGTAATTGCATTTGATTAATAATGTAATCTAGATTCTCATATGTTATCATGGTATCGGAGCCCTGAGGCCCTAGCCCTAGTGGGCTTGGCCCCAACTGCACTGAGGAAAATAAAGAGTTTGGTGTTTTTTTTGTGTGCGGCTCTGGGTGTAATAGGGCCAGTGATGGCCAATGAGATATGAGTGTTGCATGCTCTGTTCCCTGCACGTAGGAGTACCATGGATTGTGCTTCCAGATTGTGCAGATCTGTGGGCTTGGTAGAGATCTGCATGTCGCTTACTGCTTTAGAGTTAAGACCTGATCGCGTGAATTGTCTCACGTGGTGTGAAGTTTTTTTTAGGCCAATATGTGGTGTGGTGAGCTCGCGATTATTTCACCTATTTTCTTGGTTGAGTGCTCATTCCAAAGAAACCCTCTCCTTGTGAGGAGTGGTTCTTGATGCGATTTGTGAAGAGCTACACTGCGATCTGGTGTTTGGTGTCTTGCTTTGAGATCTTCGTCGATAGTTCTAGCTGTAGACTTAACATCGTTCAGATACCCTTTCATAATTTGGGGCTCTCTAATGCAAATTTCTCCCGCTTGCTTGTACGGAAGAGACGCGCCCATGTCTGGGTCAACGATCTTCATCTAGGCATTCCGAACAAGAGGCAGTGTTAAATGGGAGATCGGAGATCGTTGCCTGTCACAGTGATGAGGGCTTGTTGAACAACCCAGATCTGAAGACGTTGCATGGAGTGGAAAGATTCTCAGAACAACGACATCCCTATGTCTCTACCCTTTCCAGGCTTTCATTACTACATTTGAGTTCTACATTTCAGTACTTACTAAGACCTTTGCAGAATTTTCGTTGTTGTGTTCAAAGACTTTTGCAGATAAAACAGATAGCATTGCTGAAATCGGTGTCTAGATCAGAGAAATGGGACGCTTTAATTTTTTTTCCATGGAAAGCTCTGGAGCATTCGTAGGGACAACGTTATCGAGATTTCCATGGATCCGGAGAGTGTTGATTCACAAAAACGCTCGGCATGATGGGGGTGTAAATGTGTTAGAAAACCTACACAGATGAATCTAGCTAGTAAAGGTTGAACACACAGCTTTGCAGAGCAAAAACACTAAAAGAAAATCAAAAGAACAAAAGAATGATTCATTAGAAAATAGGTTACAATGCTCATGATATAGCATTACTG
Organism: Pinus tabuliformis; assembly: GCA_031772625.1. Lineage (NCBI taxonomy): Eukaryota > Viridiplantae > Streptophyta > Pinopsida > Pinales > Pinaceae > Pinus > Pinus tabuliformis. The sequence goes on along the minus strand of CM062813.1, from coordinate 433,905,276 downwards.
GGTGAAGATCCCAAGGTAATGCACCATAGTGGTGATCAATGAGAAGACTCAACACCTACAACAAGTTTCGGAGATAACTAGCCAGTTGCAGAGTGAAAGAAGGAGCAAATCAGGGAGTAAATCATGCAGAAGAACTAACCAGTTACAGAGTTAAAAAAGGAGAAAATCAAGGAGTAAATCATGCAAAAGGAATCTTGCATGTAGTCCCATGCTCTAACTAAGAGTCCGCATGTAGGTGTGTAGTAGTTCCAACACCCCCCGTGAACGCCACTATGGGGAAAAATAGAAAATGGGCCCTAGCAACTAAGGCCAAAGGTCACCCAAAATATAGTGCAACTTGTACTAAAATTGAGGAAAGATGGAAAACCTCGTGGGAAACCCCCCCCTAAAAATACAATGTAATCAAAAGAAAAGCGGAAGAAAACTCATTTGCTAAGCAACTGTGTCCTTCACTCCAAGACGATCGCGCAGAGAGCGAAACTTCTGCTTAGTGAATGTCTTGCTGAAGATGTCTGAAGTCTGTTCTGCTGAGGGACAGAACTGCAAATCAATGACCCGATCATGTACTAAGTCTCTGATGTAGTGCATATGGATCTCTATGTGCTTCATCCGCTGTTGCTGTACTGGATCCCTACAAAATTTGAGAGTGCTCTGGTTGTCACACCAGATGACAATGGGCTGGTGGAACTGGACGCCCAACTCAGTGAGGAAGTATTGTAGCCACAGAGCCTGAATGGTGATGTTGACTACTCCTCTGTACTCGGCCTCAGCTGAAGAGAGAGCAATAACAGCCTACTTCTTGCTCGACCAACAGATAGGGCCAAATCCTAGACTGAGTGAATATCCGGAGGTGGACTTGCGATCAATGCTGTCTCCCGCCCAATCAGAATCTGTGAAGCCAAGGAGATTCAATGCAGTGCCTGCTGCATAGTGAATCCTGAAGGTGATGGTGCCTTGCACATATCGAAGGATGCGCTTGGCAGCATTCCAGTGTAGCTCATGCGGCTTCTGCATGTATCTGGAAGCTGCCCCTACTGCATATGAGAGATCTGGTCTAGAGTAGGTGAGGTACAATAAGCTCCCCACTAGCTGTTGGTAGAGAGCGCTGTCAACTGATGGAGCGTCACCTCCATCCTCAAGGCGGACCCCAGACAGAAAAGGAGTCGGCGGTGGCTTGCAGTCAGTCATGCAAAATCTCTCGAGGAGATCCCATGCATACTTAGCCTGAGAGAGTTTGATGCCTGTGGCGTCTTGACTGATCTCAACACCAAGAAAGAAGTGTAATGGACCCATGTCCGTCATCAAGAACCTATCATGCAAGGCCCTCTTGACTGTAGCAATGGCTGAAGTCGAGCTGCCGGTTATTAGGAGATCATTTACATAAAAAAATAAGATAAGAAGAGAATCATGTGTCCTGTGCATGTAAACATTCAGATCAGACTTACATCTTTCAAAGTTTTGTGATAAGAGAAAAGAATCCATCTTCGCATACCAAGCTCTTGGGCCTTGCTTAAGGCCGTAGAGATATTTCTTCAGTCTGCAGACCAAACATGAATCCTAAATGAAACCATGTCGCTGCTCCATGTAAATCTCCTCTGATAGGTCTCTGTGAAGAAAGCCATTCTTCACATCCATCTGATGTACTTCCCATCCTTGGGCAGCCGCAATGGCAAGTGTAAGGCGTATGGAATCCATCTTTGCTACTGGAGCAAAGGTCTCGTCATAATCAATGCCATGCACTTGTTGGAAGCCTTTAGCTACTAGCCTCGCTTTCCATCTGGTGATTTTCCCATTTGCAGCACTCTTGGTCCTGTAGACCCATTTGGTTCTCGAGGAGGGAGTCATACTCCTCCTCCATGGAGGACTCCCAAGATGGATGCCCAATAGCCTCAACATAAGACTGTGGATCAGAAGACTGAAAAAAATTACAATGCCAGGATGGCGATGGTTCAGTGGCAGTGAGGACAAGAGGAGGCTCAATAAACTCTGAGCTAGTCCTCCATAGATCAGAATTATCCCCCAAAAGACCATTTCTAGCAGTTGGGTGGTCTTGTGCATATATATCACGTAAGCTCCTTGTTCTCTAATTTATGACAGGGGAATATGATTCACTGCTAGAAGCCCGATCTGGGCTTGGATGTGGATCATCATTTGCATGCACTAGATTTGTATCTGAAGACTCTGTCTCTGCATCTGCATGCTCTACCTCGGCATCTGCATGCTCTATATCTGCATCTGAGTGTACTGAGTCATCATCTCGGACATGAGGTAGATAAAAGGTGTCTGCATGCAACGATTGAGGTGCATGCGAGAGACTTTCCTCAAATTTGACACTTTGCTCAATGATGAGCTTGTCCGTAGAGGGAATCAGGAGTTGGTATCCCTTCACACCATCAGGGTATCCAACAAAGATGCACTCAATGCTCTGTGGATCAAGAGCTTTCCTCTTTTCAGAGGGGATCTGGTCCATGTTCAGGAGCCAAAAACACGGAAGTGAGTGACCTCTGGTTTAGTGCCACTCCAAGCCTCAAAGGGGGTCTGATCCTTGACAGACCTATGAGGAGATCTCTTCCGGATGTAGTTAGCACAATTAAGTGCTTCGGCCCATAGCTTATGAGGTAGTGACTAGCATGCAACATGCAGGAATCCATCTCTTTGAGAGATTGGTTCTTTCTCTTAGCAACTCCATTCTGCTGCGGAGTGTATGGAACTTTGTACTGCAACTATATGCTGGACCGAAGGCAAAGGTTCCGAAGTGTTGTGTTAACATATTCCCCCCCATTGTCTATACGGAGGGCTTTGATCTTTCTCTCTGACTGTGTCTCAACTAGTGCTTTGAAATCTTCAAAGTGTGCAAAAACTTTAGATTTGGCCTTGAGAAGATACACCCACGTATACCATGAGAAATCATCAATAAATGTAAGCACATACCTTGCTTTGTTGATGGAAGGATGAGGAGAAGACCCCATGAGATCACTATGGATCAGATCTAGAGGAGAGGATTCTCTGCGAGTCTTTCCGGTGTCAAACTTTTCTCTAGGATGTTTGCTAAGGACACACCCTTCGCAAACTCCTTTGGAGAAACTGATATTTGGCAAGCCTTCCAGCATCTCATTCTTGCTTAGCTGTTGCATATACCTATAATTTAAGTGACCAAACCTATCATGCCAAAGCCTACTTCTATCATTAGCATGTGTAAGTAATAAGGAGAATTCAGATTTAATAAATTCAGAAAATGTATACAGTCTGGCTCCATTGTTTACCTCACCGGTTGCAATTTTGGAGCTGCTATGTAGGTCATATACGTTCACTGCATCTAGAGTGAATTCCACTCTCTTTCTGGTGCCAGAATGAGTGATCTGATAAACTAAAAGCAGATTTACTGAAATTTTTGGAACATGAAGCACATCTTCAAAGCTTCCGTGTAAAAGTTCCACTCTACCTTTTCCAGTGACCTCAATAGGTGAGTCATCTCCCATGAGGATGGGAGGTCGTTTGCATGCATCCAAAGAGGATAAACTTCCGTTGCGGTAGCCATATAATGTGATTCACTAGAATCTATAATCCATGCATCAGGAGAAGAATTAATTGCAACTAAAGCATGAAAATTGTTACCTTTCCCGTGTGGCGGATCCTCAGTTTTGTTCTTGGCACCCTGAGGGATGTGGTCCCCAAGATTGTTCTTCTGAAGGATTTCTACCATTTGGTCAATTTGTTTCTTCATGCAAGAGGATTCTGGACGGAATCCTCTTTGACAGTAGGTGCATATGTTTCCTTTCTTCCGTTTCTCATTTCTCGAGCCGGATGAGTCATTGAAGGGCTTGGTGTACCCTTCTTTCTTCAGATGGAAATGCACTTTTCCCTTGTCTTTTTGCTGTTGATTTTTCTGATTTGAATCAGATCTATGATTTTTATTGTGGCTGCCATCATGCACAGCAAGTGTATGTGCTTTTGGAGGTTTTATTTTCCCCATGCCGATGAGTTTATCTTGCTCAAAAGTAAGGGGCTCCATAAATTCTTTGAGAGAAGGCATAGTGTAGGATTTACCTATTGCGAGCCTTACTGAATGAAATGTAGAAACAAAGACGGAGTATTCCAGTCCGAGCTTTGACATAATAGAGAGAACTTGGAGACTCTCCTCCTTGCATATGTCAATTCCACAACCCTTGAGTTGTAGCAATAGATCATTATATTTGATGAAGAAGTCTTGAATTCTGTCATAGTTTTGTGGATCCAATGAGAGCAACTCCACTTTGAGCAGATGTCCTTTCATCTCCTCCTATTTCCCGTATAGATTTTCAACCTTTTTCCAAATCTCATTGGGAGTATTGCGGGCAGATAGATGAAACTGCAACTCTGGAGAGATGCACATGCATATGGATCTGTGGGCCTCATCCATATGGTTGACGTACTTGGATTTCTCTATGACTGAAGTGGGTTCCACTTCTGTAGCCATGGTAATCCTGTACAACCCTTTATCACGAAGGTATCGAGCCATTTGGTCCTTCCAGTAGTGATAGGTGTATGGTGTTAGGATCGATGCTTTGGGAAACTCCATTTTTCTGTCAATCTTCGATCTCCAAGCCGTAATACCTGAAAAATAAAGTACTGGTGCGCCTTTTCTCTGGAAACCCGTGGGCTCTGATTCCATGTAAATGTGTTAGAAAACCTGCACAGATGAATCTAGCTAATAAAGGTTGAACACACAGCTTTACAGAGCAAAAACACTAAAAGAAAATTGAAAGAACAAAAGAATGATTCATTAGAAAATATGTTACAATGCTCATGATATAGGATTACTGGGTGAATATCCCAAGGTAATGCACCATAATGGTGATCAATGAGAGGACTCAACACCTACAACAAGTTCCGGAGATAACTAGCCAGTTGCGGAGTGAAAGAAGGAGCAAATCAGGGAGTAAATCATGTAGAAGAACTAACCAGTTGCGGAGTTAAAGAAGGAGAAAATCAAGGAGTAAATCATGAAAAAGAAATCTTGCATGTAGTCCCATGCTCTAACTAAGAGTCCGCATGTAGGTGTGTAGTAGTTCCAACAGGGGGCAAATAAATTCTGTCACTTGCATTCAATGGGGCATTTGCTGGTAAGGTTGCCCAAGGACTTGGATCAACCAGCCGCAGAATGGTATATTTGTATGGCGGAAAGGCTCACACTGGGTCTACACAGTAACTGTAGCCTAACCTATTTCTCTCGCTCACACTCTTAGAAATCGTCGAGCTCTAAAGTCTGCCCGGCTTTATCAAAGCATTATTCCCTGATTGATTTAACACAATCTTGCCCTTATCACTTAGGAAAAGAATTTATAAAAGGTTCTTTGAAGGCTCTTATAAAAGGTATCTTTCTTAATGGTTTCATTTCTTATAAGAGTTATCATAAGAAGTTTATTTTTTAAAATTAAAAAATAAAAAATTCTTGAAAGTTATTACGAAAAGAATTTATAAAAGGTTCTTTGAAAGCTCTTATAAAAGGTATCCTTTTTAATTGTTTCATTTGTTATAAAAGTTATTATAAGACTTGGTCAAATGAATGTTTTTATTTAAAATTTTCATGACAATATTTGTTTTTAGAAAAAGGTAAAGTGAAGTCGTGTATTTGAGTTAAATTATAAGAATTGAATTATTAGATTCTTTTTTGAAAGAGTAAAGAAGTTGAAGAGATAAAGAGAGACAAAAAATGAAGCGCACAAAAAGAAAACAAAGACAAAGAAAGTGAGAGTAGAGGAATTTTCTTCTAAGTATTACACATTAGTTAAAGAAGATTACATTGGAAACACCAATAATAAATGATTGGACTGAAACTCGACTTAAACTGGACTATGCGAAACTGAACTAGGAAACTTGGAGGGACGATTTTGGCACCTAACAGGTGGTTGGATGTAGGGACTAACCCTATAATTTTGATTTTTTTTTTAAATACTACAAATAAAACCACAAGAAAATAGTATTGGGAACTCAAAAATTATTAACCATTATATGAAACTTTCCTGAATTTCACTTCATTGAACATATCATCTAATTTACATGTTATTAACTATAACCATAATGAGGTTATACAAAAGAATATTATAATAACATAGGTATGGTTCACTAGGAGATGAGATTCCATCTTTACTTGCCACTATTTTCCTTCCTTTGTTGTCAGTCGCCTCCAAGTGTGAATGTCAACGTCCTTAATATGAATGCAGTGACCCACCTGTTAACCTCCCAACCTACTGTTTGGGTACTCTCCTTCCCCACGGACCCCTGAGCTGCAATGGGGTTGTACAGTTGCGGAATGTTTAGCTGGTAGAGTAGAGCACTCTTTGGCTCAAGAGTCCCCTCTCTAAACTCCTCTACCACACCAAACTCACTATAGCTCGTAGTCACTACTCTTACATAGTCTCACCCATCCAACAGTAGGGTAAAAAAAAGTCTCTTCTCCGATGGGCTAGCCCTTCTTTTATAGGAGTCCTCATAGGTGACACTTGGCATTTCATGCATAATTAATTATTTTTGTTAATCCAATAGTTTTATTATTCACCCACCCATGTGTTACTCTCTCATCAAGGATCTCCAAAATTATATACTTAAATTTTAATTTAAAAATAATATTTTTCCTCACCTCAACAAGATTCATATTTCTTCTCCTAGTTCTCTCTTGATCCCTTTTTTTACTCCTTAGTTTGTGTTCATTACTAAAGTCAATTGATAATTCAATATTTTACCCCCTATTTAATCCCTAATTTAACTCAAGTTATCTCTTATATGGATATTCTTATGTTGGTTGTTGCCACATGGAGGTTCTCTAAATTTATCTAAAATTTAATTTATTAATATTATTTTAATTCAACATCCTATCCTCTCAATTAGGTTGAACTATTTTAGGATTAATATTTATCCTTATATTGATGTCTCTCTTTCCCATTTTTACCTAATTAAATTACATTATCTACCTACTATTTTCCAAGATGGGAAAGGTAGAGCTTTTAAGGTAAAATGTTTTATCTCTTCCTATGATCCTCTTAACCCAAGTTTTATTCTTGATTTAACTACCTCAGTTTCTAACATCATTTGCCCTTCATGTGCAATGACCTAGTTTTGATATCTTAATTATATTTAATAATTTATTTATTTTTAATGATTCCAAGATTTTCAAGTTTGGTTGTTCCCTTCAAGAACTTCCCTTGAAGTTCCAAGGGTATCATGCCTAACAGTTTATTTGTGATTCCAAGGGTGCCAAGTTGCTTGTTTCCTTTAAGAATTTCCCTTGAAGTTCCAAGGGTGCCACGCCACTTCCCCTTCAAGCATTCAATGGCTACCGAGGGAAAGTATAGGTGCAATGATAGAGACCATTATCATCTCTTATGTTGCCTGCTATAGTGAAACTAATTGTGTTGGGGATCAAGGAATCCGCCTTTATGTGCTCCCCCCAGTAAAATCCTCATGAGCGAACCACCTTTGGAACCTTCCCCCATGACATCATGATCATCAAGGTGAAGGTGTTTCAACCTTTCCAGCCCAAGTCATGGTGAAAGTCTTAGTGGGTGAGATCAGGAACACTGTCCCACCCCTCCCATGCAATTCCATCCAATTATACAACCCCATCACCCATATGTGAGTAAGTCAACAAAGTAATTAATCTGTGCCTGCAACCACTAACATCTCATCGGAATATAGATAAACATATATAGTAGATTTCAAAATTGTCTAATAATTTCAAAGATAAAATAATATAAATTTTCATCAAATTAGGTGTTGTCAACTCATCATATCTGAGTGCCTCTCGTGGTTTCCTACCATACTCAATAATCATCAGTAACAAGGTTTCTCAGTGTTAGTCATTTTCCTAATAGAATCATCAACATCACCTAGTCATTCCCATCATTGTTCATTGTGAACTAGAACTAATGCAAGTAGGTAACGTAGAGGAGACATCCATCATGGCTATCATCATCATAACATCAATGGAAACATACATATCCATCAAAGCTATCAACATCCTAACATCAATAGAAAGCATACCTATCCATCAAATCTATTATCATCATGATATCAATAATGAGCATACATATCCTTCACTGCTATCATCATCATAAATTCTATAGAGACCAGACGTAACCATTTATGCTACAATCATCATTATATCAATAGGGAACATGCATAACCATTAATGTGACAATCATCATAGTAATTTTAGATAACATAAATAACCATTAATACTATCTTCATCATAATATCAATGGAAAACATACATAAACATCACAACCACTAATAATAGAGTCATGTGTCTAGATCTTCAACCTAAGGTCCTCAATGAATAAAGTGTGGGCCTTAGGGCTAGATAAATGTCAATGTCATATCACTATCAGTAGACTAGAGTGGGGAACTACATTGGAATTAGATTATCCAATGCTCCCCGTTAATTAAAACCATATTTAGTTAAGATACCTGCTCGTCTATGTCTGAGGTAGGCTTACAATTTAAAAAAAACTGACTTCAACTACATTTACTTTTCTTCTTCTCTTCTTCCAATTCATGTAGCCTCAAAATTGTTTCAAATTTTTCTCTTTGTTGTATCCTTCAAACCTCAGTTTCTTCATTTGCTCATGCAGATCTTCCATACTTCCAGGTTGTATAAGCATATCCTGGAATTCTTCAAAAAATGACTTATATGTGGGTTGCTACCACATATTGTCTTCCGTAGTGTTCTTTTCATCATCAATTTGCTGCAACATAAGACCATAATACAATTTCATCGCTTCATAACTCCAATACTTGAAAATTTCATTAATTTCTTCATCATGCATACTATCTTCAAAATTCATTTCTGGAGCTTCTACGCAGACCCCATCTAGACATGGTGTTGCAAGCCATGCTTCAAGAAACTTTAACTGTTCTTCATAATCATTTTGTGTGCCTCCACACTGGAAATCAATGTTATAATTACAAATATTTACAGAACCAAATTGCTTATTTTCCATCTGATCCGCAATGAGAGCTTTCTCCTCTTGCACTACCTTTTCTATCTCTTCCACTTTTGTACTAATCTGTGCTGCTACAAATAGGTTGTCCTCCACTTGGTTTTCAGATTCAAGTGGGATTATCTCACCAAATACCATCATGTCAATATGATGCTTTTGTTGCATCACTTGCAACCATTCATCATTAGCCAACAATTCTTCATCAAAATTTATGTCATCAATATTAATTTTTAGATTCACCATAGCAGTGACTGCTCCAATGGCAGTTTCATTGTCATCAACAAGAACTATTGCTCGATTCACCAAACTTTCATCAACAAGCTCTGTTGTTGGTTTTATGAAATTTTCATCGACAAGATCTATTGCTGGATTTACCAAATTTTCATCCACTTGAGGTTGTGGACAGTGGGGTTCATGAGTATCTACATGTTCCTTCTCTCTTTCTTCTGCGATTTCTTCATAGACATCATCCCCTTGTGGTTGAGCACAGTGGGATTCAACAAACTTTTCATCTTGTTGTAGATTTGTTGCTATAGATCCACCTTTATCTTCAACTTTAGTTATCCCCCTTACACCAAAACTCCTCTCAAGGGTATCCCAAACCTCCTTGGTTGTCTTGGCATATGAAATCAAGGGAAGAATGCAAAGACATCATTTTGCCTCTTCACTTCCAAATCTAAAAATATCTCAAACATCTCTTGTTGTCACTTTGACCTTCTCAGCCTCTTGGCTTTTCTCATTTGTTGAGTGTTGGATCACTACAACTCAACAAGAAACACAAATTGAAGACATCGCATCTAACAACAATAAAAATATCGTTGCTTCTTAGCTTCCACAAACAGATGAGTCTACAAATTCTCTACAAAAACCTTGCCTCAGCAAATTCTTTACTAAAATGGCCCTTTCACAAAACTTTCACATGCCCTTCTAAAACACCTTACAAATATCTTTTTTAAAAGAAAATCCTTTTTGTTAACCTTTCAAACTTGAAAAATAATTTATTTTTAAATAAACCTTTCTTTGCAAAGTCACATAAACTCCTAACATAAGCCAAAGCCCTTTAAGAATTTTAGTACCTTTGGATCCTTTCTCAAAAAAGACTTACATGATTTCTTTTTTTAAATTTGCTTTGAAAACAAATGCGAATGCTCTTTTTGTTTATAAAAATGAACTTGTGTTTTGTTAAAAAAGGAAGGCTTTACCTATGTCCCAAATTTTCTCACGTATAAAAATAATTTGTTTAAAAATTGCTATATCCAAGGAAGTGTTGAATACTAACATGATATTTTGTCTTTTCGAAAAGGACTAACTTTTCCTTCGTCGTGTTCTTTGACTTTGCTAACGCGGCATGAAGGGTGGTGACCCGCGTGCTAACTCCTTTCTCGATAATGAAGGCCAGCGTTATTTCTCTAATGCACGCTAGAGATAAGAAACTCACATATATGCAAAATGGCGCAAATTTGTGAGTTGTACTGTGGTTATCCACTGAGACCTCTTATCTTATAACACTATGAGGATAACTAGCAGGACGTGTTATAGCTTTAACCAAGAGAAAAAAAACTCGGTCTTCTTCTTTAGAACTAATTTTCTCTCCCTTGCTTCTTTGCATGTGGCTTCTTCAAAGTTCTATTGCTCTCTCAAAATATTTTACACTCTCTTCGCTCAGGTTGTTTCTCTCTCAAAGAGTCTTATGAAAACTAGCTTATCTTCTCTTACGTTCCTCTCAAGGAGTCTCACTTAAGCGAAGCTCTGATACCATGACATTATTTAAAGAGAACAAAACATGGAGCAGAGGACTTTTCTTCTCAGTATTACGAATAAGTTAAATAAGATTACATTGGAAACATCAATAATAAATTACTCGACTTAAACTTGACTAAGTGAAACTGAACTAGGACACTTGTAGGGAAGGTTTTGACATCTAACAAGTGGTTGGAATTTGATTCTCCAACATGAAGGACATCTTCAGATTGTGAGTAAATAACATCCAACTGTGAAGTTGAAGAGGACAAAAGGAAAAGACACCCTTAGCCCAATTGATTGCAATCTCGAAGTCTCCATAGATGTCAACTTCCTCAATGTCTAGCCAAGAAACATAGGGAAGACCACCCAACAATAATAGCAATTCTTCTTTGCAATTAGAATCAACCCTGTCAAACCAAGAGAAATGATAAAAAAATCCACAATATAGAACAATGAAAACTTCATAGCCACACTGACCATCCTGTGAATCTCCATTGGAAAAGGCCACAGGGGAAGACATTACAATCTCATGCATAATATAGATTCTCGAGGTTGGCTTGGGGAGCCAGGGACTTGGCTGTAAAAAAAGGCATTAATTCAAATGCAAGCAAGACTCACATCCCAAACTGATTTGTAAAATACAAGCAATTCTATTCCTCCAAATCGTCGAGAGGATATAAAGGGGAAGTGAACCATACTCATGTTGTTATAACCAGAGAGATAAAAACTCCCTAATTGAGGTTTTGACCATTGATGACCAGAGGTTAAAGTAAAGAGGGGCCTCCTTCAAGACCTCAAATAATAAAGGTTTATTCACACTAACAGTCCGTAGATTTTAATTTTTGCTCACACAGGTCTTATTATTTTATTTTTATTTCTTTTATTGATTATTCATATAGTCTCTAGTGCAATTAGCATAATTTTGCAATGCATATGCCATTAATTCAAGTATAAATTTACATTAGGCATAGTGCGCCTAGATATATAGTGCATCGACATCAGTGATCAAATTTGAACACACCACAGCCCTTCCGAAGCCCTCTAGCATGTCAGAGAAGTGCTTAGAGAAATTTACTAGTCAAAAGAAATTCAAATTTTGATTTTTACAAGTTTTTTAAAAATTTTAAATAATATTATAAAATGTCATATGAAGGGTTTCCTATCCTTAGGACATTTCAAAAAAATCCAATTCTCTCATTGATGTAACACTTTAAAGTCTCCGGGAGGTTTTGGCAACACTCAATAAAGTGCAATGGGACATAATGGAGGTTGTTCATCCATTTCGAGGGCATTAGTCATAATGGCAGCATTGATAGAGTTAGCAGTGATGATATGATGTTTATGTTCACATTTGTTGATAACAAAGGTTTCTTTTCGCATTCATTGATAGTAGAGGAGAAGTAGCTATGTATTGGTATTTGTGAAGCGGGCATATTTTGAAGGTATCAAAGATTTAAAAGAAACAAATGACAAAAGGCAGAATTAACAATAACTGAGGTAGATTATTCTAAGCCTGTGAATCTTGCCTGCATTGATTTTTCCAATCCCAACCTTATGCCGAGTGCAACACAAGTTCACAAAATATTTTTAACTCTCAGTTTTATTTTTCAACTTTCATTTCCCTGGCCTTTCATTTAGTTCATTGATTTAGGTGGAACTGATTAAAATTATTATGTATGGAATCATTTATTGATCTTTTTATAGTCATGTGTAGACTTTGGATCCTTTTTATATCATCCATCATGTCATCGATGAAGATTTTTTGGACTAAGTCTTTGAGCAAAGTCGATGACTTTTTTCCCTTCCTAAGGAGGAAACGATGAAATAGCTGCGGAATGAGAACCATCAAGGTTATACTTTGTATCAAGAAGAATCTCTTAATCTTTCCATTCAACCCTAAGGTTAGATGTGGATTTGTGTCTCCTTCTATTTACGTATGCTTTAAGTACATCATGCTCTGATCAACTCTGAAAAATCAATCTGTTGAAGTATTTCACTTCATATTTTTTCATATATTCATTTTTTCGGTGGATTGGAAGGGGAGTTATGAAGCTTTTGAATCGTCGATAAAGGCAAGCGATTTCACAGTCCCAATCAATGGCCTTCAACAGGTATGCAATTCAACATTTAAAACGATATTTTTCATACTTGTCCAATGCTTAAAAATATATTAAAGTGACAGTATTGACATTTTTACATCATAACCACATACTGCATTTTCTGTGGTATCTTCATTTTCCTTAATTTGTAAAATTTTATTATTTCTTGTCAACCCACCATTAACACAAGATTGTTGAATTATGAGATTACCCGATTAGATAGTGATAACTACACTTACTGATTCACAAACTTTTATTTGTCATCTTCTAAATAACTACTACCATCTACTACATCTTCGAGGATTCCGAATATATTCGAGTACGATCATGCTGAATATATTCGAGCATTGATCATCCTACGACTATGAAAACATCTTCCATCCTACCTTTATGCGGACATATTCATGAAATTACTTTGATGTTCCACATAGATATCTTGACATAGTATAATAAGGCCGATAGGGTTCCTCACATTTTCCATAAAAACATGATTACTTTGAAACTTTGTTCGACATGGAAATCTTTAGATAGCATAATAAGACTGATAGGGTGCTTTCTTTAGGGTTTCTTTTTAGCGAACATCGATATATAGACAGAGTAATCTCTTTATTAATTTGAATTCTTATTTTATAGTAATAAATGAATACGTTCTCATTTTATAGTAATAAATGAATAATTTTTCATTTTATAGTAATAAATGAAATACATTAGTTAAATATGTAATTTTATCGTGTTTAAAAATAGATTAAAGTGATAATATTGATATTTTTACATAACCATATTTTCCATTGTATCTTCATTTACTTCCTAATTTTCAAAATTTTGTTTCCTTCTTGTCAACCAACCATTCATACAAGATTGTTCAAATATGAAATTACCCCATTAAATGATGGTAAATAACTACTACCACCTCTTTTCTATTTTTAGATGATTCCATGACTGACAACCATAATGCTTACAAAAGCCTAGCATTGCTGCCATTTGAAATTACTATAATCAAGCGTACTATTAAGCCTAACATTTGTAAAATCAAACTTTATTTAAAACCCTGTATTTCTTCTCTCATCTTAAAAAACATTTTTATTTATTAACTCTCTAGTTTTTGAAAACATAGAAATTAATGCAATAAAGAAATTTCAGAAATAATAAGTGTCATTCCCATAAAATTATGTAGAATTTTGAACCAGGAGAAATGGAAAATGAAACTCCAGGGATCTATTAATAACCACACAACCGAAGATTGGTCTGCCTACAGGGCTACAACTTAATTTTCCTTTTCCTGTTGGTCTTCCTAAAAGATATAGAATGCAAATAACTATCCATACAATTACTATTGTTTGTCCCACTTCATTCTCTGCATTTGGCATCTAGGAAGTAAGTTGTGCATGTGGGTGTCCATGTAGCTGCTGCTATGAAGGGGTTTTTAAGGAGATGTTGAAATCCATGTAGCTGCTGCTATGAAGGGGTTTTTAAGGAGATGTTGAAATTATAGAAAAATTAAAAAACATTGTTAATGAAAAGAAACCATATTATTAGAAAAAGACATCAACGAGAAGAAACCACATTATTAGAAAAAGATATCAACCAAACTTGAATTCATTGTAAGGACCAAATTTGAAAACCATTCTTAAACAACAAAAAAACAACCAACCAATCCATATAACAACAACAACACTGCATATGTGTATTACATATTACAATATTTCCCTATTAGATATGGAAAACTTTCCTTTTAATTACATAAATTTTTGAATCTATAGAGCTTGAAGTTTTTAGTGGAGATGAAAGTCTATTGATAGTGTTCTTTGATTGAGCAATGTTAAGAGAAAAGTTCAATTCCCTTGGTTGTTGAATGTATATATTTGTTTTTTTGGTTTTCTTTAAAAAAAATTAAGCTCAACAAAACATATAGAATAAATTAGAAACAAATGAAAACTAAAAAGACTTTTTCCATTGTGCAAATAGATTTATATTTTCAATGATGTAAATTCAAATACTTTTGAAGATTATCTAATGAATAGAAGAAACATATGTTTACTTTTTTAACAGAATTTGAGAAAAATGTTTGACTGTATACTAAATTCTAGTGAGATTTTATAGTCTTTTAATGTAGCCACTTTTTAAATTTTAAAGATTTAGAAGGACACCATTTCATTTTGGCAAATTTTTTTTATAAAAAGTTTATTTAGTATACACTTGTTAATAGAAATACAATTTTTTTATAACTTTTCATCTTTGAAGGATAAATATATGCCCTTTCAAATAAAATTAAAATGCTTTTGCGCCCTAAAAAGGTACTAAAAAAATAATGACTATGACAAGTTAATAGTTTATGTGAAGTTTCATTTTATGCGATTCATTATATGGTTGCATTAGTTGGATTGTCTTATAATGCAAATGTTACATTGATTGAATAGAAGTCAATTTCTACCGCGTTGAATTACAAACCCTTAAAAATAGTGTTAACAGACAGTTGAGAATTCAATACCGGAATTTCCTTAAGCTTTCAATTAGAAGAAAAATTGTTGTTTCGGGGTATTTTGAGATTAACTTATAGAAATGTCGATGTATTTGTAATTTTGTGTAAATGTCGTTAATACTATTATGAATTGCCTTGTAATTATTTAATCAGAACTAGATTAAAATTGTTGATTCTATTTTGAGGATTTATGGCAGAAAATTCCAACAACTCGTTGATTAATTTGACGCAACTTTTTATCTTAAAGTTGATTAGTTTTTATTTATATTTATTTTTAGGCGAGAATGGCGTAAGAAAAGAGAACAATTAAAATTTAATATTAATTTTAGGGTTTATAATATTATTTTTAGAGATTATAATATTAATTTTAAGATTTATAATCCTAAAATTTATAGGATTAATCTTATGATTTAATGTTAATCATAAGGTTTATAATATTAATTTTAAGATATATAATATCAATCTTTGGGTTTATAAATTTTATTAATTAAGGTATTAATATATTAATCAAAATATTAATATATAGATATTTTAATGAAAAGATTAATTTGTTAATAATTAGTTTATCCGTATAATACTACTTACTTAATACAAAATTAATATACTAATATTCAATATTTCTAATATTTAATTATGAAATTGATTATATATATAGCATTGTTAATTCATTAATATAAAATTATTAAAATTATTAAAAAATTTAAATAACATTAATAAGTGTTTAGTATTTTATATATATTGAATGGTTGTATATTCCATTAAAACATATTTGTTTGAAAGTGAGAACCTTATATATCATATGGATTTTTATTTTTTTATTATTATTATCATTTAATTTTAAGGTCACAGCCAAGCCATACAACAAATTGGTGTATGAGACCCTCTTGTTTGTGGGACAAGGGACCCACCGTCATGCAATGATTTGTGTGCTAAGCCTACGAAGGCATACATACTCTATACCCGTTTGGTTTTGACCCTGTAACATCTTAAGTGGAAACACATGGCCTAATCCATTAAGCCCACTCACATGTAAAATTGGCACAATTAATTCCTAAGCTACTATTATCTATTCTAAACTTATGTTCTCCTTAAATTCACCAAAAGACTCCTAGAATGATGAAATATTTTACATAACATAGGAAATAAAGTTAACCACAACGCAAGGCACTACATATCCTCCATGTCCGGGGCAAGATAGGGACCCTGATCTTCGAGCTGGAGTTGGAGAGAGACTATGTATTATCTATCACTATAACCAAGGATATTGTCATCAAGTGGCTCAGAACTCTCACGGGGCTCCAAATTGTCGTCAAAATCTCTAGGAAGAACCTCCTCATAATCAAAGCCCTCTTCTCGTGCTAAGTTTCCCACTCAAAAAAATAAAAATTCGTTAGCAATGTGAAAAGAATCCATTTTAACCTCCAGGATGTCCATTCTTTGCATTAGCATCTCACACTAGCCTAACATTCTAACAAAATCATCTCTGGGTGCAGAGAGATTGATTAACTAAAAAATTTTAGGGTTCCCGCCAAACGAACAAGCAAATTACCAAGCTCGTCTGTTGCATTTCCAATATAACGATTGATATTATCAAACATATGTCACACCTCATGCCAAATTTGACAAGGGATGGTGCCTATCTTAGATTCTAGTTTTTCATATATAAGTTGGTGCTTTATATATGCCAATGAGAAAACATTGCATGATATGAATCCTCGACAATCATATGTATTACCACCTCATTTCGTAGGTACCTATCTACCAGTGAATTTACGAGCCATTGTGGTAAGATTTCCCTCAAAAACTAAATCCAAAAATACTAGTGAATTTACACATGCACGCTGCATCATAGTTGCAGGATCGAATGTTTCCCACATTCGAACTGATTTATTACCTGAATCTATTCTAATCCATTTATCATGTGCATGAAACCTTGTGATGATCAGTGCCTAGGTGTCCATTAGTGAACACTCTTCCATCACACAATGTAGTTGCAACCCTGTAGGAGAAATTATTATTTTCTCATTATAATGCATGTCTCGATCATATGAAGAGATCTAACTCCTTATATTGGATTTCATATCTATAATTTCCATATGCCTAAATTTAGATGTGATCTTCATGGTATTTCTTTAAAATGTGATCTTTCATGAATATTTAGATCTCTTTATTCGAGTTGTACTCCTTCATTGGCCAATGACTCAACAACCATATCGAAATTTCTTTTAATATAGTAAAGCTCAACCAAATCAATCTTGTTCAGTAATAATTTGATTCTTTGTAGAATAGAAATGGAACACAACTCTTCTATATCTTTAATCTTGTTCACCTTTTGAATTACTATCATGGAACCACCAAACACCATTACATGACTAAGTCCTCTAGAGAAGGCTAACTATAATCCTTTCCACAAAGCTAAATATTTTGTCTAGTTGTTTGTAGAGATGTCAAGGCCCGACGCATATTAGTTCTTCCTTTTTTCATCAAGGCAAAGGATAACACCTCTCGCTCCTAACTCCATAGAAATATTAATGATATATTATTCTACACACTTATAAACTTTTAGTTATAAATTAATCTATATATTAACACATGTTAACTATGGATTACTATTGTTGACATGACTAACTATAGTCATTATTGGCATCATAGTCATTGATAGTCAACATGAGTATCGTGGTGAACCATAATTACCTCAGGAATCATGGCTTATCTATAACTGACCTATAGTGAATCATAGTGGATGGTCATGGTTGACCATGAATGCTTATAATGAATGGCCTGGATGATCAATATTAACCCTAGTGTTTATAATATTAATCAAACGATATATAGTCATAGAGTTTAATACATAAAATTAGGGTTTCTAATCTTAAGGTTTATTATATTCAGTTTTATAATGTTAGGATTTCACATTAGAGTTTAATACTATGACATTAGAATGGTACACAAATCTATTCAATGTCACATTGCGATAAACATTGTCTTATTGTGATAATCAATTTGATAATCATTGTCGCAATGTTACATTACATTGTAATTTATTCAATGTTGTATTGTGATGTCACAAAATTGGGGTTTAATATTAGGGTTTATAATATTGGGCTTATAATATTAGGGTTTAATAATGGGTTTATAATTTATAATAGTGAGGTTTAATATTTAGGTATATAATATTAATATTTAGGTTTATTATATTGGGTTTTATAATGTTATGGTTTTATATTAGAGTTTAATATTGTGACATTCGAATGGTACAAAAGTCTACCCAATGTTGCATTGTGACAAATATTGCCGCAACGTGACAATCAATTTGATAATAATTGGTGCAATGTTACATTGCATTACAACTTATTCAATATTTCATTCTTACAATATAAAAATGGGGTTTAATACTAGGTTTATAATATTAGTGCTTTTTAATATTGAGTTTATAATATTAATGTTTAATATTGGATTAATAAATTATAATATTAGGGTTTAATATTAGGATTTATAATATTAGTCTTAGGCTTTATATAATATTAATTCTAGGATTGAATATTAATCTGAGGGTTTATAATTTTAATCAATTTGACAATCATTGTCACAAGGTTTCTAATCCCTTGGGTTTATAATATTAATCTTAGAGTTTATATTCCTAGGGCTTATTATTAATCCTAGGGTTTAATATTAATTCGCTTGGTTTATAATATTAATCTCCTGGGATTATTAATTACTTGGGTTTATAATATTAATAATCCCTTCGATTTCTTAATCCATTGAATTTATAGCATTATTCCCAAAGATTTATAATATTTATCTCTCAAGTTTATAATATTTATCCTTCGGGTTTTTAATATTAATCCCTTGGGTTTTTAATATTAGGGTTTAATATTGGACTTATAATTTATAATAGTGAGGTTTAATATTAGGGTTCATAATATTAATTTTAGGGTTTATTATATTATGTTTTATAATGTTAGGGTTTTATATCAGGTTTTAATACTGTGACATTGTAACGTTACAAAAATATATCCAATGACGCATTGTGCCCAACATTGTCTCAATACGAAAATAATTGTCGCATGTCACATTAGATTGTAATTTATTTGACGTCCCATTGTTGCATTAAAAAACATTGGCTTAATATTAGGTTTATAATATTAAGGATTTTTTATATTGGATTTATAATATTAATCTTAAGGTTTGTACTCCTAGGGTTTAACATTAATCCTAGGATTTATAATTTTAATCCCTTGTGTTTATGAATCAATCAAGTTTATAATATTAATAATCCCTTGGATTTATAATATTAATCTTTTGGTTTCTTAATCCCCTAGTTTTATTATAATTCCCTCGAGTTTAGAATATATATCCATTAGTTTTATTAATCCCATGGATTTACAATATTAACATTCCCTTGGGTTTAAAATATTAATCCATCAAGATTTTAATATTAATCCCTTAGGTTTATAATATTAGTGCTTAATGATAGTTTTATAATTTATAATTGCGGGGTTTAATATTAGTGTTTATAATATTAATCTTAGGTTTTATTATATTGAGTTTCATAACATTAGATATTTATTAGGGTTTAATATTGTGACATTGGAATGGTAAAAAAATTTATCCAACGTCAAATTGTGAAAAATATTGTCTGAGTACGACAATCAATCTGACAATCATTGTCTCAATATTATATTACATTGCAATTTACTTAATGCCACATTTTTACATTACAAAATTAGTGTTTGATATTAGTTTTATAATATTAGGGATTATTAATAATAGGTTTATAATATTAAGGTTTGATATTTGGTTTATAATAATTATAATATTAGGGTTTATAATATTAATCTTAAAGTTTATTAATTATAGGGTAGTTGAATATT
The DNA here is from genome assembly GCA_031772625.1 of Pinus tabuliformis. Lineage (NCBI taxonomy): Eukaryota > Viridiplantae > Streptophyta > Pinopsida > Pinales > Pinaceae > Pinus > Pinus tabuliformis. The sequence goes on along the minus strand of CM062813.1, from coordinate 433,885,103 downwards.
AATTCTAAGGCATAGAATAATAATCAATATGACAATCATTCTCACAATGTTAATGATCCCTTGCACTTATAATATTAATCATAGGGTTTAATATTTAATCATTTGGGTTTATTAATCTCTTGGGATTATGAAATTAATAGTCCCTTGTGTTTATGATATTAGTCATTTGAGTTTTTAATATTAATCTCTTAGGTTTCTAATATAAATAATTTTTTGGTAAGTTCTAGAATGGTGATTCTACATTATGGTCGTGTACAAGAATAACGTCCGGAAAAGGGGGAATTGAACCAATGACTTAACATCTAGGAGTGTTTTAACAATGCACCCGATAATCGTCTATCCAAGACGTCATGGACCCTTGAGTTTTTAATATTAATCCCTTGAGTTTATATTATTAATCCCTTGGATTTATAATATTAATTGTAAAGTTTAATATTCTTCCCTTGGGTTTATTAATACCTTGAGTTTATAATATTGTTAATCTCTTAGGTTTATAATATTAATCCCTAATATGTATAACAATATATTGGGGTTTATAATGTTAGGGTTTATAATATTAATCCTAGGTTTGATGTATTAATATTAAAGTTCATAATATTAATCCTTTAAATTTATTATATTATTGATAATGTCAATAATATTATTATAATATACTAATAATATATTTTTATATTATAATAATTATTATTATAATATTATTATTATAATTATATATTTATTCGTATTGATATTAATATTGATATTAAATCCATACTATTGAAGTCTATTTGTGTATAATAACTGCATTTAGTATTTTGGTTTTGTATGTGATTGATGTATGCATACCAATGTATATAAACCACATCTATTAATGTAATTGTGCTTGCATATAATTAAATAGAATTTCATAACTTTAAATTATTTCTTCCATTATTTTTCTCACTTAGAATTAGGTATAACATTATTATAATTGTTGATTTGTGATATATTAGGACTTACTTTTATCTCTAGTAAAATTAAGTTTGTATTCTTTGCTAGCATTTTTTTAACCAAATATTAACATGATTTTATTTATACATTTTTATTTTTTTATAAATAAATAATTTAAGAAAAATTACTATTTTAAATAATAATTTTATAAGTCAAGTGCTACTAGCATAATTGGTTGAGGATAGGCCTCATTTTCAAAGCGACCTAGGATCACCGAGTATCACTTTGGATTAAACCTCATTGAGGTGGTTGTGGCCTGTGCTAGGGGAGGAGTCATGCCAAAAGAATCCAATCATCTTAGGGCTTGTGTGACCCACACCTGGTACGATTCTCAGCTGACTTTGATGAATTAGATGCCCCTAAATAGAGCCTCCTCTAACCACAGGTCAAAAATAAAAAATCACAAACAACTTAACAAACAAAAAAATTTATTTTTATAAAATAAAAATTAAATTAGATTTTCTAAAACATTTCAAAAAAAAAACATAAATCTTATTCCATTATTAAAGCATCTTCAATTTACTTTATTAAATTTATTTTTTAAAACAAATTTTTCATAATTTTATTTTAATTTAAAAATATTATATTTATCAATTAACTTGAAAAAACAAATGGGTAGCATATTTTTTAGAAAATATTAACAAAATTTTATTTGATATATTTTTTCTTTTTAAAAATAAATAACCTATTGAAAATTATTGTTTTTAATAATTTAATAATTTTATTTTATATATTTTTATTTTTGTAAATAAATAGCATATCAAAAATTATTGTTTTTAATAATTTTATGAAATATAAATAAAATTAATTTTTTTATATATTTTATTAAAAAAAATCTGAGTCAATTATTAAAAAACCTTCCATTTATTTTATTAAAATTATTATTTTAAATATATTTTCAATAATATAAATTTGATAAGATATTTTACTTTAATACATGGAAGATAAGAAAAGTATATATTCATTCCATTTCTTCCATTTCATATATATCACTATTTGGAATGAATATATTAGAATGAATATATTATAAAGTATTATGTATTATTATTTGGAATGAGTATATTAGAATGATTATGTTATAAAGTATTATGTTAATTATATAACTGGAAGTCGAAATTTCCAGATTTACATACAACTCTGTAGAAAAAAATAAATTGCTATTTATATATATAAATAATAATAATTATTATTATTAGAACACTAGTAAAATATAACAGATAGAGATTATGGTATGGTAATGAGTTTTGGTGTCATAGGTTCTTGCTCCCAAACAAGGATGTCGGGCAGTAAGAGCATGGAGTACGAACCAAACATACTCTACATCTCACTGTAGGGGTCATCAATGACATTCATAATAAAATAGCAGAGGGGCCTAATACTAGTATGCGACACACTAATTAATCTCTTAATGATGAAAATCACCAAACTAAATTACCTATTAACACAACATAATATGGATAGCGTCTAACACAACGTCTCTGCTTGACAAAGACATTGATAATATTTATCAGGCCCTGGACATCTGGATTACGTTGTTTTTCTGTTTATATTCGGGACAGATTTAGACATTGAAAGGTGTTGAATACTATAACAATTTAATATATAATTGTTGCCTTAAGATTGTGAGAATTTAGGTGAAATTATTATTGAAAATTTTAATATATTATGTGCGAGAGTGTGAGTATTTAAAACATTTAACAGGGTGATCCAATTTTCATCTAAATGTCAATATAAGTTATCAAAATATTCATAAATATTGTACAGGTATACACTTAAAACACTTAATATGAATATGAACAGCATACGCATAAGACAACTACTATTCATCATATTCTTTCAATATATTCATGACCAATTTCATCTGACCACAACCTATGAATGTACTGAAAGAACGTTAATGATCTCTTAGAATAATTAGTATCTTTTAACGTTCACAGTCGGACTCTCAATGCTAGTTGTAAGTTGAAATTTCCTAATCTTTGAATATGAGGAAAAGAATCGTTACTTCAACTAAACATCAAGGAGCTCATAGGATGAACACTGCGTGTTGTGTACATGATAAAAGCTTGGTCACAGATATATATGTGTACTGATTGAACTTCGGATCACACGAATACACAAAGCTTGTCAACATGCTTGTTGTCAATTATACTATCACTCACAAACATATATATTTACATAATTATATATATTTATGTTTATATTTTTATGAAATTATATATCATTTTATATAAAGTATATAATGAGATATATTTCAATTTTATATCTTTTAAATCTATAGAGTATATAGCCATTTTATATAGGCATATGATGAATATAGTATAAAGTTTTAATTTACATGACATTATTTTCTTACCAAAACAGAAATATTAGTAGAAATGTTTTAAAAACAAATAGGCGAAAACATTATTTTTGCAACGTGCAAAACATACATGAATCTTGAAACATGATAAATACTACCTAAATTTGTAATGTGATGTACAAAATCATTGTAGTAGCGTAATGAAAGAGAAACAATGTCACATTGACGACAAATGACTTGACAATCTCATAAACACCAAATGATGCCACAATGTCATGAACAACAAACACCATCGCAATGCAATAGACAACAAACGAAATTGCAACGTGACAGAAAACAAATAATGATTCAATGTGAAAAACAACAAATGACATCTCAATCAGACAAGAAAATGATATTTCATAGTGAATATGGTCAACCATAGTCAACAATAATCAACATGAGGATCATGCTCAAGCATATTTGATGGGAACATCATAGTTAAAATGGGTGTTGTGGTGAACCATATGCACCATGGGCATCATGGTCGACCACAATCATCCATAAATAGATGTTGACAAACAAAATGGAAATTATAATGTGATGATGCAGGAGTTTCATCCTCTAGAAATTCATTTTCCTTAGATTCAAGAGATGACCATGTAAATTTATGAGGGATAGCATATTTCCCTCATATTTGTAAAATCTTAGAGTAAAGACAAGTGCCTTGATTCCAGGTTATGGGTGGTTGGTGTGATGACCCCGGAAAAAAATGTAAATGTGGAAATGTTACTGTGGTAAGAAACTGATGTGTAGTTGCTGTTCACTTATTGTTTAAAAAAAAAAAAAACTAAAATGACATTATCTTATTGATGAAATTAAATATATTGGAAATTTATATTTTTGAAATGCTGGCAGCCTCTTAGTGAGGGATTTTTAAAGAAAAGAAATCAGTTATGAAACTGAGGAAACTACCCTTTCACACGGGAAAAGTCCTGGAAGGGAAAACCCCTGGGGCTGTTGGGATAGACGGGGGGAGGAATTCCAAAGAAAGGGAAGAAAACGAGAAAATGGGTTAAGTCTGGTAAGGACCAGATAACGCAAGCACTGAGTGCATGAATCTTGTTGAGGGCTGTAGGCCTGCAAGATAGCTCGGGGGGAGAATCCAATGTGATGATGGATCTCAAGGTTGGGTGGTCAAGAGCAAACATGAAATGCAGGTGAACTTCTGGAGCATCAATTCCTGTAACTGGCAGACCAGGTACGAGTCTATCACAAAGATTAACTAAAAATAAACTGTATACAGAGTGGTATGGATAGAAGAGATAGCCTGAGTCTGAGTCTCTTTAACGGTTAAATGCTTAAGAGAATTAAGACAGTAGAATATCTGTGAATAAAAGGCAGTACGACATAGATTAAATAAATATCTAGAAACTAGCTGTTAGAAATGGTAAATGTTGGGGACTATCTGTTGTAATCGAGCAGCAATATATATATATATAAGCACGAAGATACCAAATGCGGTCCTGAGAGGCCAATAAAAGTTCGTTCAGAACATTAGAAGGTTATATAGAACAGTACAGTATAACTAGTATCTAAAAGGCTTAGCGCCCAGCTAGAACGAAAAGAGCAGTTGAGTGGTACATTATTTATACCAATGCCGTGAATCTTAAACAATGAAACCAGTAATATAAATTATACAGCGAACCCCTGCATCGAGGGTTCAGATGCTAGATTCGTATCATGTACCATGCATTACAACGATTCACAGAATGTATCGTTCTACGCTACGCCAGGGATTAATCCGGCTAAGGCGCACAAAGAAACAATTACAAACACCATTGGAGCTGAACAATATACCATATCAGAGCGAAACACCTAGCCGTGGGTAAACGGCCGCATACCTCACTGTAGGTACAAACAAACATGGTGAAGCAAAATATTTACATTTACCATATTAATAACACCCTATATCAGATTAGTTCAATTCTGTAACTATGGGAAATAATAAACCATATCACTGTAAGCAAGAATAATGGCATATTAGAGAAGAAGTCGACCATTAATAACAAACTCAACCGACTGTAGGAAAAGAAGTATCATATTCACAGTATACGGGAAAAAGCATATTAAACGAACTATATGATTAACCATTAGAATATAAAGCGAAACAATGCATTGTAAGTGTCCGAAGGACCGGTAAATATATTACAGCTCTTCAAAAGGCAAAGATGACGGTCTGAATGTAACTCTTAAACATTATATTAACATGAGAAACAAAAGGGCGAACGTTCAATCGCCAAAATTAAACCCAGTTCAGGCTAGGAGGCCGAGAATCCACTATTCAAATGTATATACAACGACCGGGCATATAATGCCAGAAACTGCATTTAAACAATAACATTAATAAACCAAAACGTTGCATAGGTTCCAGCATAGAATGGACGACCGCAAACCATAACCCAGAGGTATGGATCGATTGCAGAAACCCTGAAGGCAAGTGAAAATGAGCGCCATGAGGGACTCCTCTGGCCAAAAATTCTATACAACACTCATATGAGTAGAACCCTTTACCACTCAGAGTGAACCCCAAGTTCCAATTCCGAATAAGAGATGGTAACATACCTGAGAATACAATGGGACGGCAGTGTCATTCCGCGAACAGTAGGAGGGCTGTAGCCGTGACCCGTCTGTACACCGGCAGACACACCGGGAGTTAGCACATGAACATATTAAGTTAAACAGTCAAACCCTGAGTAGAAATAAACGCACAGTATACATTTAAACAACCGTAGAGTAAAACAGGGATGTGCGGCAGGCGACAATTACAAGCCTATACCTGATCAACCGTGGATGCAGAACCTCATCACTCGGGCAGAGGAGGAACCGGCCGAGCAATGGAGGGTTCGGCGCTGCGAGACTGTCTCGCATACTCAAATGAACCAAAAAGAGTGATCCGATGGAATATGAACAAACCCTCCAAACCCTTGAATGCGTTTGAACCCTTGGATGTGGGTAGCAAATCCCCACCGTTGAATCGAGCGGGAGTCTTGGGCGCGAAGATCAACAGTGTGGCACTCGAGGAATCACATGGCCTCACAGCTGCGCCAGGCCACCTGGCAAGAGTTGGTGTGAGCCATTAAACTTCCGTCATCCACCTGGCGCCGGAGCAGGGTCCGGACAAACTTTCCGGTGGACGAGCCGATCACATTGAGATTTGACTTATGCATTAATTTCCAAAGCCACATATACGTAACAGGTATAGTGTCATGACAAGGGTTAGACATGTATGGTATTAAGCTCCATGCATATAGAGTATGTTCGTGTATAAACTAATAAATAACTCAATTTATATATGTGTATTCATGTTTGGATAGGAGGGTGGCGGTAAAGTTTAAATAAACCATAACATTTTTATTTTACATATTTATTTTATGTAGACTTTTGTTGGGAACATGACAATGTGGTATCAGAGCAAAGTTCCAATACTGTGGCCTCTGGAGCAGTAAGATTCAGTTGTATGGATGATTATCTTATATACATATGAGGGAGAATTAATTCAACTGACTGACTCTCTTGTTCTATTAATTAGGAGGTAATACAGAAACAATAATCAGCTAACAGTCAACAATTGAAGTAGAAGAAATGCAGGGAGCTGACAACATTCTTCGGGAAAACCCAGAGCTATGGGTACAGCTTGGTGAAGAGACACGCAGTACCAACTTGGCGATATTAGAAACTGTTCAAGAACTGAAAAATGAGATGGCACGTCTGCGAGAAGACAATGCGCGAATGACGGTGGAACAGGAAAGAATACTAAAGAGTTTATCGGACAGACAAAACCCACCGTTAGCTAATCCCAGTGCAGAACAGCAAAAGGCAACAGAAGAACAAAATTATCAAACTGCACCTGAAAATTCAGAGGAAAAGGAGGACCATTCTGATAATGTACTGGAACAACAGACCTCAAAACGACAGAAGATGGAATTGCAGGGGGAATTTCAAAAAATTAAACCTCCATATTTCGATGGGGAACAGGAAGAAGCGGCGGAGGCATGGTTAATTAACATGAACAAGTATTTCCAGCTGTATGAGTATGATCATAATCTGAAGGCACGGCTGGCCATCATCTAGCTACAGGGCAAAGCAACCCTGTGGTGGGAAGAAATTAAGATTGTTAAAGGAGTGAGTGAGCAGATCATAACGTGGGAAAAGTTTCAGAAATACTTCAAGGAGAGATATCTAACCGAGCGTTTCTATGATGAGAAAGCACGAGAATTCCATGATTTACGACTAGGACAACAGTCTATGGACGAGTTCATTAACCGCTTTACTTCCCTGCTTCGCTATGTGCCATATATTAAGGAGGAGAAGGCCAAGGTGCAGAGATTTGTGAGTAGCTTACCTGCCTATATAAGAGAACGAATTGAGTTTGACAATCCTAGAACAATGGATGAGGCTATCCGTAAGGCGAGAATCTGTTACCAACAGAACAAACAAAAAGGAGACATTTCAAATAAAAGATGGAATGAAAGAAGGGGTAACAGAATTGCTGGTAATAACAAAGGGAGTCGTGGTAATGGCAGCAAGGGTGCTGGCAAGGGACAGGTTAGTAGAAATGTAACAAAAAGCACCTTCTGGGCTAAGCCATCCAGTGAGAGCAAGGTAAGTGAACAACCTGCCAGGTCGGATATTGAGGGGATGACCAGACCTCCAGTCCAATGTTGGGGTTGTGGAGGACCGCACTATGTTAAGAACTGCCCGCAGCGGAAAGGAGTGGACCAGATTTCTCAGATTCACGAAGCATCGACCGTTGGGGAAGTGGCGCGCAGTGTACCAAGGACTAACGCAGCCTTGGATGATCGTCAAGCGGAATACCAGCCGACCATGGTGGAGTTTGAAGGTAAAATTTCAAATCTTTCTATAGCTGTTCTTATTGACCCAGGAGCTATTTTAAGTTATGTTAGCCCAAAGATAGTAGAACAGTGTAAGTTACAATCTGAAAAGTTCAGGAATCCATGGCTGGTACAACTAGCTACGGGAGCCAAGAGACGAGTCTTGGTAAAAATTAGTAATTGCTCTTTAACCGTAGCAGGACAGCCAATAACAGCAGACCTGAATGTACTCCCATTGGGTTCGTATGACATCCTGATTGGTATGGATTGGCTGGAAAAACACTGGTCATTAGTAAATTGCAAGACCAAAACCATCTACTATAAAGATGACCTTGGAAAGCAGCAGGAGTTGTAGGGAATCAAGCACCCCGTATAGATCCGACCCATTACTGCATCCGAGCTAGCTAAATGTCTTAGAAAGAAATGTCAAATTTACGCTATTCAAGTCGGCTATGCAAACCAGAAAGACAAAACATCTGCACTGGACAATATTCCGGTGGTACAGGAATTTGCGGATGTTTTTCTAGAAGAGGTACCGGGGCTGCCCCCTAAAAGGGATATAGATTTTACTATAGAGCTAACACCAGGGGCAGCACCAATGTCACGGGCACCATACCGAATGAGCGTACCAGAATTAACAGAATTAAAAATGCAACTGCAAGAGCTGTTGGATAAGAATTATATCCGCCCCAGCGTATCACCATGGGGAGCTCCAGTATTATTTGTTAAAAAGAAAGATGGAACTCTCTGTATGTGCATAGACTATCGTCAGCTGAGCAATCTCACGATCAAAAATAAATATCCCTTGCCTCGGATTGATGAACTCTTTGATCAAGTGAAGGGGGCAAAAGTGTTCTCTAAGATCGATTTGCGATCTGGTTATCATCAGATCGGGATTAGAGAAGAGGACATTGCCAAAACCGCTTTTAGAACACGCTACGGGCACTACGAATTTGTGGTGTTGCCTTTTGGTTTGACCAATGCACCTGCCACCTTTATGTGTTTGATGAACAACGTGTTTCATAGGTTTTTGGACAAATTTGTGCTGATATTTATCGATGATATTCTGATATATTCTCGTTCCCAGGAAGAACACGAGGAGCACCTTAGGGTGGTGCTGCAAACTCTCCGAGAACACCAGCTATACGCTAAATTTAGTAAGTGCGACTTCTTCAAGGAAGAAATCCAATATTTAGGCCATGTAATTACCAAAGAAGGGATTGCAGTGGACCCTGAGAAGATAAAGACTATCATGGAATGGCCCATCCCCGAGGATGTAGCTGATATCAGGTCCTTTATGGGACTAGCTGGCTATTATAGAAGGTTTGTGGAAGGTTTCTCGAGGATAGCATACCCTATCACATCCTTACAGAAAAAAGGGAATGTATTTAAGTGGACACCAGAGTGTCAGCAGAGCTTTGAACGGTTGAAACATTTACTCACCACCGCACCCATTTTGAGTATAGCTGATCCTAATAAGGATTACGTGGTATGTACTGATGCAAGTAAGGAGGGTGTGGGAGGAGTATTGATGCAGGAAGGGAAAGTAATTGTGTATGAATCGAGAAAACTAAAAGATCATGAGCAGAAATACTCTGCTTACGACTTAGAGTTAACAATTGTTATTCATGCGCTGAAAATGTGGCGACATTATCTCCTGGGGAGAAGATTTCTGTTATTAACGGATCATCACAGCTTGACAAATTACTTCAGCCAACCTACCCTGAATGCAAGACAAGGCCGTTGGGCAGATTTCCTAAGTGGATTTGATTTCGAGATTAAACACTTAAAAGGTAAAGAGAACCAGGTGGCTAATGCATTAAGTCGAAAGGTGCAGTGCTTGTGTGAACTTTCGATCAGCAGGTGGCGGAGTTCTCTGTTTGAGCAAATAAAAACAGCAGCAAATCAAGATGCTGAATACCAACAAATAAAACAGCAGGTACAACAATCAGTTAATGGAAAAGTACAGCAAGGTTATACATTAGATGGTGCCGGAATGCTGTATTTTAATAAAAGACTGTATGTACCTGACCAGAATGACCTTAAGAATCTGATTTTGGACGAATTCCACATTAGCCACTACACTGGCCACCCAGGATACCAAAAGATGGTCACTGCACTTAGGAAAGAATATTATTGGCCAGGAATGAAGAAGAATGTAGCTGAGTATTTGGCGCGGTGCTTGGAGTGCCAGCAGATTAAAGCAGAACATTTGCATTCGGCCGGGCTATTACAACCTTTGCCTATTCCAGAGTGGAAATGGGAAACCATTTCCATGGATTTTATAACCGGTTTGCCACAGACAAAGAAAAACAATGATTCCATTATGGTGGTGGTTGATAAGTTGAGTAAGGCGGCACACTTCATACCCGTGCAGTCCACTTATAAGGCTGTGAAAATTGCTCACCTCTTCATGCAGAATGTGTTCACACTGCATGGACTGCCGAAAATAATCATATCAGATCGTGATGTAAAGTTCACGTCCACTTTTTGGAGAACGTTGTTTGCTGAGTTAGGAACACAGCTGAAATTTAGCATGGCCTATCACCCGCAGACCGATGGTCAAACCGAACGAGTGAATCAGGTGGTGGAAGATATGTTGAGGGCATATGTGATGCTGAAACCAAACCAATGGGAAGAGTATTTACACCTGGTTGAATTCGCATATAATAATGGATATCATACGTCGACACAGCTAAGCCCCTTTGAGGTCTTGTATGGGCGAAAATGCCGCACACCCTCAAGTTGGGGTGGACCTGAGGATAAGCTGAGTTTGGGTCCAGAAATGCTTAAAGAAATGGAAGACATGGTGAAAAGAGTGCGTGCCAATCTAAAGGCTGCGCAGGATAGACATAAAAGTTTTGCGGACCGAAGAAGAAGATTCAAAGAATATCAGGTTGGTGACCATTTGTTTGTGAGGATCCAAGACAGAAGAAGCACACTGCAATGGAGTGGGTGCGCCAAGCTGGCTCCTCGGTACTTTGGCCCTTTTTAGATCTTGGCAAGAGCGGGGCCGGTGGCTTACCAACTCGCCCTGCCAAGTCATATTAAGATTCACAATGTTTTCCATGTTTCTGTTCTAAAAAAATATGTATACGATCCTTAACATGTGATCAGATGGCAAGATGTTCGGGTAAGAATTAATCTGGTTGTTTTGATTATGCAGATATGCTCAACAGAAACTGACTGAAGGTGTTGATTGTCTGCAGGTCAAACCGGAAGGCGAGGTTCTGGTCGAACCACAGAGCATTCTCGACCGGAGAGCAGTGCGGCTGCGGAAGCGAGTTATTACCCAAGTTAAAGTGTTGTGGCAGCACTACGGGCCTGAGGAGGCTACTTGGGAAGACGAAGAACTTATTAGAAAAGTCTACCCGGACTTATTTAAGGGAAATAGACATCAGGACGATGTCCAATCCTAGGAGGGGGAGATGTGATGACCTCGAAAAGAAATGTAAATGTGGAAATGTTACTGTGGTAAGAAACTGATGTGTAGTTGCTATTCATTTATTGTTTAAAAAAAAAAAAACTAAAATGACATTATCTTATTGATGAAATTAAATATATTGGAAATTTATATTTTTGAAATGCTGGCAGCCTCTTAGTGAGGGATTTTTAAAGAAAAGAAATCAGTTATCAAACTGAAGAAACTACCCTTTCACACGGGAAAAGTCCTGGAAGGGAAAACCCCTGGGGCTGTTGGGACAGACGGGGGGAGGAATTCCAAAGAAAGGGAAGAAAACGAGAAAACGGGTTAAGTCTGGTAAGGACCAGATAACCCAAGCACTGAGTGCATGAATCTTGTTAAGGGCTGTAGGCCTGCAAGATAGCTCGGGGGGAGAATCCAACGTGATGATGGATCTCAAGGTTGGGTGGTCAAGAGAAAACATGAAATGCAGGTGAACTTCTGGAGCATCAATTCCTGTAACTGGCAGACCAGGTACGAGTCTATCACAAAGATTAACTAAAAATAAACTGTATACAGAGTGGTATGGATAGAAGAGATAGCCTGAGTCTGAGTCTCTTTAACAGTTAAATGCTTAAGAGAATTAAGACAGTAGAATATCTGTGAATAAAAGGCAGTACGACATAGATTAAATAAATATCTAGAAACTAGCTGTAGAAATGGTAAATGTTGGGGACTATCTGTTGTAATCGAGTAGCAATATATATATATAAGCACGAAGATACCAAATGCGGTCCTGAGAGGCCAATAGAAGTTCGTTCAGAACATTAGGAGGTTATATAGAACAGTACAGTATAACTAGTATCTAAAAGGCTTAGCGCCCAGCTAGAACGAAAAGAGCAGTTGAGTGGTACATTATTTATACCAATGCCGTGAATCTTAAACAATGAAACCAGTAATATAAATTATACAGCGAACCCCTGCATCGAGGGTTTAGATGCTAGATTCGTATCATGTACCATGCATTACAACGATTCACAGAATGTATCGTTCTACGCTACGCCAGGGATTAATCTGGCTAAGGCGCACAAAGAAACAATTACAAACACCACTGGAGCTGAACAATATACCATATCAGAGCGAAACACCTAGCCGTGGGTAAACGGCCGCATACCTCACTGTAGGTACAAACAAACATGGTGAAGCAAAATATTTACATTTACCATATTAATAACACCCTATATCAGATTAGTTCAATTTTGTAACTATGGGAAATAATAAACCATATCACTGTAAGCAAGAATAATGGCATATTAGAGCAGAAGTCGACCATTAATAACAAACTCAACCGACTGTAGGAAAAGAAGTATCATATTCACAGTATACGGGAAAAAGCATATTAAACGGAACTATATGATTAACCATTAGCATATAAAGCAAAACAATGCATTGTAAGTGTCCGGAGGACCGGTAAATATATTACAGCTCTTCAAAAGGCAAAGATGACGGTCTGAATGTAACTCTTAAACATTATATTAACATGAGAAACAAAGGGCGAACGTTCAATTGCCAAAATTAAACCCAGTTCAGGCTAGGAGGCCGAGAATCCACTATTCAAATGTATATACAACGACCGGGCATATAATGCCAGAAACTGCATTTAAACAATAGCATTAATAAACCAAAACGTTGCATAGGTTCCAGCATAGAATGGACGACCACAAACCATAACCCAGAGGTATGGATCGATTGTAGAAACCCTGAAGACAAGTGAAAATGAGCGCCATGAGGGACTCCTCTGGCCAAAAATTCTATACAACACTCATATGAGTAGAACCCTTTACCACTCAGAGTGAACCCCAAGTTCCGCTTCCGAATAAGAGATGGTAACATACCTGAGAATACAATGGGACGGCAGTGTCATTCCGCGAACAGTAGGAGGGCTGTAGCCGTGACCCGTCTGTACACCGGCAGACACACCGGAAGTTAGCACATGAACATATTAAGTTAAACAGTCAAACCCTGAGTAGAAATAAACGCACAGTATACATCTAAACAACCGTAGAGTAAAACAGGGATGTGCGGCAGGCGACAATTACAAGCCTATACCTGATCAACTGTGGATGTAGAACCTCATCACTCGGGCAGAGGAGGAACCGGCCGAGCAATGAAGGATTCGGCGCCGCGAGACTGTCTCGCATACCCAAATGAACCAAAAAGAGTGATCTGATGGAATATGAACAAACCCTCCAAACCCTTGAATGCGTTTGAGCCCTTGGATGTGGGTAGCAAATCCCCACCGTTGAATCGAGCAGGAGTCTTGGGCGCGAAGATCAATAGTGTGGCACCCGAGGAATCACATGGCCTCACAGTTGTGCCAGGCCACCTGGCAAGAGTTGGTGTGAGCCATTAAACTTCCGTCATCCACCTAGCGCCGGAGCAGGGTCCGGACAAACTTTCCGGCGGACAAACCGATCACATTGAGCTTTGACTTATGCATTAATTTCCAAAGCCACATATACGTAACAGGTATAGTGTCATGACAAGGGTTAGATATGTATGGTATTAAGCTCCATGCATATAGAGTATGTTCGTGTATAAACTAAGAAATAACTCAATTTATATATGTGTATTCATGTTTGGATAGGAGGGTGGCGGTAAAGTTTAAATAAACCATAACATTTTTATTTTACATATTTATTTTATGTAGACTTTTGTTGGGAACATGACGGTTGGTTTGGTTGAAGAGTTAGGCCAATTAGGCTTTTCTAATTTTAATTAGTTGTAGTCAAGCTACTAGGGAGTTAGGGTAGGGACATGTGTAAATATCTTAGTCAGCTTATGCAACCTTATGTTCCAACCATAATTTTGCTTATCATGGTAGATTCTAGAATAAGATAAGCATGACATTCAGGAGGCCTTGCTAGAAAAAAATATCTCTCAGTTTGTTACAAAATATTTCATGTAAATGTATATGTATATATGTGTGTTATATAGAAGTAGAGATGTTGTTGTTAGTGGAGAGGAGAAAGGTAGAATCATGTGTGTAAACGAGTTAGGAGGGAGGGTTCATGAGAAGACTAGGTGGTACGTCGTTTGTAAATGTGCCCTGTAAATATATTTCTCTAAGTTCATGAATACGAATTTCCAATAATTGCAATTTATTTATGTTTGTCCCAATGTGTGAATGGTTGTGTAAGATGGGATGAATGTTCCCTCTAGGAGTAAATAAAAGAGTGAGAGTGGTCTGAAGGGAAAGATCCATTCATGAGGGTCATGAGAACTTTGGAGTAAAAACTTTTCAAATTCATTCTTTGTGGTTATAATTCCCTTGTCTAAATATACGGATCGCTGTTTTTGAAACTGGGCAATTGACCTTGAACTAAGTCTCAGTAATTTATGCGCATTGTTTTTCAATGAATGGTTTTTGGTGAACCCATAAAAATGAGTGTTGATTCAATAAGCGAGGAGAAGAACACGGTTCAAGGCGTGGACCTGTAGGTTGAAAGCTCATTTGATATCTATGGATTAAGTCAAAACTAGAGGAGCACTTGGTGGAAGTGTCCCAAAGAAACACAAGTGAAGTTTGATGCCTCATGGGATTTAGTCTAGGAAAAGAAAGAAAGAAAGAAAAATATTTTAACATCCTTGAAGCTAAAGATACCCTATGGGACAGATTTCTTCTTCATCTAGTTGATGTATTCAACCCTTTTCCTATGAACCCTCACAATAAGCACTCCAAGTGTCTTGACAAACCCCTCACTAAATGGATTATCCCAAGATCTAGCTACTAGAATATCTACACAACTTTCTCTATTGTCTTTGAAGGCATCGCATTGTAAAATGAAATGATTTTCTATTTCCACTTTTCCAGAAGAACAAAAAGTACAAATTCTTTCCTCCCACACTTCTTTTGGCCTTTTCTAGCTACATGTTTGACAAAAGAGTTGATGAGAATTAATCCGTAACTGAGCAATAAGAATTTTGGCTCTACAAGAAATATTGGCATCTATGTACAATTTTTGTTGATTATGAGCCAGATTAAACACTACAATATATTACCTTTTCTTTATCGCTAACTCCTTATATGAAATATGCTTGTGTAACTTATCCATAACAAAAGATTTGATCTCTTTACTATTTATGGGATACATATTCAAGAAAATACTCCATTTACTAAACCATTTTGTTATTTTGCTGCATCTATGTATTCTTTATTTTGCACATCATTTCATTAAAGACAACCTTAGGCCATCTGCCCTCTTCCATAACAACACCCGTTTCACTTAACAAGATATCATAAGGAACTACACTTTTAATTTTGAATTTGTTTGTAATCAAACACTTCTAAATTTTCTCAATTTGTTTCCACTGCATGTCAGATGTACTGTTGGTCCGCAATTCACAACCATAGAGAATCACCATAATCACTAGAATCCCAAAAAGATTTTGAGTGGTTTTCAAGTCCCATAACTCTGCCTCTCTACACCTATTTTGAAAACCATAAAATTATTTCCAACCCCCCAAAATTATTTTCTTTCTACAACCATCCCAACTTAGATTTTTGTTGAAGTCAATTCCTATGTATTTCAATCTATAAATTCTTCCATAATGATTCCTTCAAAGTTGAACTTATGTTGGTTATGTTTTTAGAGAAAACCACTACTTCCATTTTTCTAATACTAACTTGCATCCCCGCCCTCCTACAAAAATGCTCAAGGGATAGTAAGGGATCTTGCAAACGAAGAGCAGATTTAACAATCAGAATAAGGTCATCTCCATATAGAAAAAGCCTTATAACAAACTTGCCCAAATGTATACCATCACCCCCTTTCAAATTTAACCACTCCTCATGCTTTTCGAAATATAAACCAAATAACAGAGGAGACAATGGGCAACCTTGCTTGACCCCAATATCACTTCTAAAAATTTCATAAATTACTGCTGAAGTTCTATTTTAGACTTTCATCTCTTCATACAACCTATGCATAACTACTCTCAAATGTTTAGGAAGCTCATGTTCCTCCATTTTGTGCCACAACTAATCCCTAGGAAATGTCAAACGCTTAGGCATTCTTCCACAACTTATCCCTAAAATCAACAAAGAAACAAAGGGATTCTTCTTTTTTCTCCCAAAATTTTATCAATGATGTACCTTAAAGTTATACAATGATAAAATATTGAATGCTTATGTCTAAAACCTACTTTCCCTTTAACACGCTTATCTCTTTCTTTGGTCCACCTATTGATTTTATTTTCTAGCATGTTTTCAAATAACTTTGCAAACTAGGGGTTTATCATTAGGTGAATAATAAAGAAAACTCGCTCAGGTCTAGTAGTCTACCAGTGAACCTCCATGGATTTGTAAAGTAGGCCTAAAGTGAAGTCAAGACCTAAACTAAGTTGGGTATTCGCATAAACAAAGGAAAATAGATTGACCCCTGATCTTGTCTAAAGCCTCAACCCAACCAAGTGTGGGATTAGCCAACAAATTTGAAGTTGTCTAATCCAGTCCAACCTCAGTCAGCGTAACCGAGACTTCTCATACTTTCAACGAGTGTGAAAAAAAACTCCGACCCCTGACTAATTAATCATCTAGCCGAAGGAAAAAAAATTCTTGCACGTGAATTTGATCATAGTTGGATCAAATTTATTTAATTGAATATAAAAACCCCAAAGGGTGTCCCACTGCCATTTTTATATTTTGTGTTTGATGGGGGTTGTTTATATTTTTCTCAAAGCTAAGTAGTAAAATGAAAAGAAATGTCCACTTCCAGTATGTCCAGTGGTATTGGAACTCAAATCTTGACATCCATTTGAACAAGAACCCTTGAAGACAAGAGTTCAACGAAGAAGGTAGAGTAGCATGCAAGGTAACTAGAACAAAGTAGTTGGTGCAAGGAAAGAGAAAGGAAGTGTTTGGAACTCAAAGGTAGATATAGATGAAAGTTGGTGAAAGAGAAAAGGAAGTTGTTTGTGAAAGAGACCGAGGAAGTTTTGGGTGAAGAGGACAACTGATGACAGAGATGGAAAAGGAAGGTGTTCAAGATTAAGGCTCAAAATAGAGCATACAAGGTTCTAGCAAGGAAGAGGGTTGGAAGGAAAGAAGGAAGAAAGCACAACCAATTGTAGCATGTGATAAAATATGAGATACACTAATCTTAGAGGAGGAAGGACCTTAACAAATCATTGGTCATAAGGAGTTGTAGCACATAGTAGAAAACGAAAAAGGACTATGGAAAAGGACTTGCAGCAAAGAAGTTGCTTAAAGAAAGTGATATTCCAGCTATGGTTGGAAAAGAGAGGAGGACAACTTGCAGTTATAGTTGGGTAGAAGCTATCAGAGAGATTTCCACAACTACGATTGTGGGTAGAATTTCCAAGAGAGGTGAGAAAATGAGAAATTACCAAGAGAGAGGGGAGGCTCAAAAAGTCCCATAGGAGGAGGATTGCGATACCAAAGGACCAAGTCATAGAGGAATATTATTGGTGAGGTGCCTTGTAGCTTAGAATGAGCAAGGAGAAGCTCATATAGAGGGAGGAAAAAATGGCCATTACTGGTATGGAGGAATGTCCAAGTGCAAGCCATAGAAAGAGCAAGAAGGATGCCAAGGAAAGTGGCGTGGGGAGAAGAATTACTCAGGAAGAATTTAACCATGAAATGGTTGATTTAAAGGAGAGATTCAACATAACTCTACAACTGCTAGAAAGAGGGAAGAAGACTATAAGGAAGGTTGAGTGTTGAGGAATAAGAAGTTGAATGGCCTCTACTACAAAAGCGGTTGAATGATAGCTTAAATTCTTCGTCGAAGGAGAATGAGCTCACGAGAAATATGTGTGAAGGAGAAGTTGTTCACTTTTGTGAACCCAAGAAGGATCAATCCTAAGAGAGGATGATGTTGGCAGTGACATGATGATGTTCTTAGCTTAGGACAAAGAAAGGATGCCAATAACATTAGAGGAGGAAGAATAAATTAATATATTTCTAGCTAATTTTTTGTGTGAGTCTATATTTGTAGGTATCGCACATAATGAGGTTGAACATGTGCTAGAGATTATAGAGGAAGTAGAAACTCAAAGATAAATGGTTTTTGATGATGGAAACTGGTAAAAAATAACATATTTGGAAGATGGACAGTCTCATGGAATTGTAACAGAAGAAAAACATTCAGAAATATATTGTGAAGGCAATGTGGAAGAAGACCATGAGGAAGTTTAGGTTGAAACTCTCCAACTTGGGGAGAGGAAGAATAAATTTGGAGGTATGGTTGATCAGTTGTATCTTCTATCACTTATATTTTATTGGCTCATTTTTTAAAATATTTTATCATGGATTGAAGACCTATGGAAGTTGGGAAAAGAGAGAAACCAACATGTTTTTCGGATTTATGGAGTGGATCAGTGTACAAATGGTGGAAGAAGAACTGGTAAGCATAACTCATCTCAGTGTAATTTTACTAGTTCAAGGAAGGCCAAAAGGAATAAAGTATGAGAATATTATCAAGAACATATCGTAAAGGAGGAAGAGATCTCATTGTCTCATGAAAATATAAAAATAAGAAGACTGAATCGTGAAGATAGTTATGAAGCAAGGTACATAGGAATCATAGTTTGGAGCAACAATGAGAAGGTTTACATGGATGAAGTAGTTGTTTTCTGGAACAATGATAACAATGTTATTCAAGAATTTATAGGGGATGACAAAATATCTCAAGGAGGATCCCATATGTGTGTTGGAACTAAAAACTATATATTTACCAAGGACAGCCTGAATGAAGTACAAAATATGTTGGTAATTAAGAATGAACCCATGGGATGTTTGGAAGAGATTGTTTTCTATAATATGTTTTTTATATGTGTAGGTGTAACCAGAATTGAGAATTATGGAAAAAACTATGAACAACCCTCTATAAATCTGGCAAAAGATTGGACATGGAAACCATATACCCTAGAGAGAAAGTGGGATAGAATTCTTATAACTCTCAAGTAGTTTATTACTGAGGGGTTGAAAGCCAACAAAAGATTGGACATGGAAACCATATACCCTAGAGAGAATGTGGGAGAGAGATCTTATAACTCTAATGTAGTTTCTTACTGAGGGGTTGATAGATTGGTGGAAGGAAGTGCTTCAAGGGGACAAAAATTGTGATGAGAGAAATGTGTGGGGTGACCAATATAACTTCTGGTTTAATGAAAAGAAGGATTCCCTACAAATTTGCAGGCGTCAAGTTAACAAACCTAACACAACATAGGCACAAGAAGAAGAAAAGGTCTAAGACAACTAGAAGAAACCTGAAATGTGCGAAGACGTAGGGAAGCTATCTAGCTTGAAGGTGATTCAAATTCTAGAGTTATGAAATTGCTAATGTAGGGCTACATCAATGCAGTTATGGAGCCTGGTGAAGAGGAGAAGATAGTTGAGAACCATAGCAGGATTGATGCAAATGATTGTTGTTGTCTAATCACCAGGAACGTGATTTATCTATTATTGTATCATTTTGATGAAGACAAAGAAGAGAGTTTGATTGGCAAGTTTTATGGACTACAGAGGTTGAATGTGACCAACAAACACTATGTTTAGGAAGAAGAGACTTGGGGTGAAAGAGCAAGAGGTTTTACAACTCTTACATAGAAAGTTATTAAGATAAAGAAGCGCTACAAAGAATGTAAGGTTACAGCATGAAAGAAAATTTTGTCATTCAATTTGAGAAGAAGTGAATACTAAAGGATTCCTTGGGAAATTAGGAAAAATTGAAATGAAATCAAATATCACTTAAGTTCTGTAAGGAATTGGAATGACTCAAAGGTTCAAGAACAAATTCTTATAGTGAGAAGACATCATATAAGGGTCTAGATTCATAATTGTACATCGAGAAAGGAGTTGATTGTCTTTTAGGATGGAAAATTTCCACTTAAGTCAGTGGACATATGGCCAATGGAAGTAACTGAGGAGTTGTGTATTATAACTTCCTCAAATCAACAAGTCAAGGATCTAGAGTTTAACGCACAACGTCGTGTGAAATGGAGGTAGCAAATGATAAGAATAACAAAGGCACATGACAAAGTACATAGATAATGTATGGAGGAGGATTTCAAATGTCTTGAAACCTTAAGGGAACCTTGGTATAAATGTAAGTTGTGTTGTGAGGAGGAAAACTTCACAATTCAAAGAAACAACAACTAGCAGCCATAAAAAGTGAAAAGAGAAGGGTTAAAGACCAAGATTCCCAAGTGAAGATGGCTTAGCCACAATCAAATGTAGATGGTTAACAAAGAACATTGGAGCAAGAGCACTTCACGAAAGAAAAAATGATCATAGGATCCTTGAAGACCGAGGCAACGATATAGCTGGGCATATGGACAACAACAACATTTTATTGGGGATCCAGGGGGCCTCAACAATTCATTATATATATATATATATATATATATATATATATATATATATATATATATATATATATATATATATATATATATATATTCCTTAGATTGAAAAGATTGCCATGTAAATAAATTTATGAGGGATAGCCTATTTTCCTCATATTTGGAAAATGTTAGCGTAGGGAAAAGTGTCATATATATATAGATATATATATATATACATTCCTTAGATTGAAAAGATTGCCATGTAAATAAATTTATGAGGGATAGCCTATTTTCCTCATATTTGGAAAATGTTAGCGTAGGGAAAAGTGTCATGATTCCAAGGTTATGGGTGGTTAGTTTGGCTGATGAGTTGGGCGAATTAGCCCTTTCCAATTGTAATTAATCATAAGAGAGTTATTAAGGAGTTAGAGTAGGGACACATGTAAGTAACTTAGTCCAACTTATGTGTCCTTATGAGATAATTGTAATTTTGAATGTTATGGTAGATTCTAGAATAGGCTAAGCATGGCATTCAATAGGACTTTTTGGCAGACAATATTCTGAGGTTGTTACGAAATATCTCATGTAAATGTATATGTATGTGTATGTTTTATAAAGTAAAGAGGTTGTTAGTAGTCCAGAGGAGAAAGGTAGAATCGTGTGTGGAAACAAATTAGGAGGAAGAACTTGTGAAAAGGTTGGGAAGTAAGTCATTTGTAAATGTTCCTCATAAATATATTGCTCTGAGTTCATGAATCTAAATTTCCAACTTTCGCAATTTATTTATATCGGTCTAAATGTGTGAATGCTGGGGTAAATGGGATGAATGTTCCCTCTATTAGCCGTTAAGAGAGTGAGAGAGTTCTCAAGGGAAATACCCATTTGTGAGGGGCACAAGAACTCTGCAGTAAATTCATTCTCTATGTTTTTAATGCCTTTGTTTAACCATATGGATTGATGTCTGTGAAACTGGGCAAGTGTCCTTGCAACAAGTGTCGCTGATTTAGGTGTGTATCTTCATTCAACACATGGCTTGTGGTGAACCCTGCGAAATTAAGGTGAACCTCGGTCCTGATTCAAAAAGTGAGGATGAGAACACGATTAAAGGCGTGGGCCTGTAGGTCAACATCTCTCTTGAGCTCTGTAGATTAAGTCAAAACCAGAGGAGTGCTAGAGAAAATCCGATGTCTCAGAATTCATGAGCACTGGGCAGAAGTGTCCCATATAAACGTAAGGGAAGTTTGATGCCTCATGGGACTTATTTTAGGTGAATAATAAAGAAAATCCGCTCAAGTCTGGTAGTATGCCAGAAAACCTACATCGATTTGTAACGTAGGTGTAAGGTGAAATTGGGGCCCGAACTAATTCAGTAAGTCACATAGAAAAGAAAAAAGGGGACAGGTCTGACCCCAACCTCGTCTAAAGCCCCGACCCGACGAAGTGTGGGACCAACCAACAAAATTGTAGTTGTAAAGTAGGGTCTGACCTCCGTCAGCGAGCGTGAAAAAAAATTCCGACCCCGACCTCCAACGAGCGATTTACCTCCGACCCCGACTATCTGCTTATCGGGCCAAAGAAAGAAAAAAATTACTTGCGTGAGCATTTGATCATTGTTGGATCAAATTTACTTGAGTATAAAAAATCCCAAAGGGTCTCCCGCTGTGGTGTTCAAATTTTGTGTTTGATGGGACTTGTTTATATTTTTCTTGGAGCTAAGTCTTAACCAGCTGTTTCCGCTGCGCTATGTGACAAAAAAAAATCAACATCAATGTGATGCCCAACGAATAATATTACAGGGCATCACATTGCAATGTCAGAATGTGAAAAAAAATCGATCTAATAATGCAATGAACAACAAACAATATCGTAATTAGACCAACAAAGAATGTTATAATGCGATAAAAAGGAAATTATATCACAATGCGAACAAATAACAAATAATATTACAATGTATCAAACAAAAAACAACATCGTAATATTACCAAAAACGAAAAAAAACAAACAAACAAACAACATCACCATGTTATCATATAGAAACATAAAGAACAATAAGTGATGTTTAAAAGTGACAAAGAATAAACGATGTCGCAATGTGATGAACAAGAAACAATGCTGCAATATGACAAACAACAAATAATGCCATGACATGTCGAACAATAATAGTGTAACAATGTGACAAATAACAAATGACATCACAATGTGATAAAACACATTAATAAAGTGGTTGATATTAGTCATCCTCATACCATGAGTGGAAATGAAGTATCAACCATTGTCACGCATGGTCAATAATGGTTAAACATGGCCATCCATTCTTAAGCATCTAGTTAATTCTAAACAACATGAGTAAGATGGCCAATCATGAGCAAGATGTCCCACCATGGTCAACTGAGTTCAAACATGAACAAATCATGTTCAAGAATGGTATACATGGACAACATACTTAACTATTTTTAACCATGGTCAACAAGGTCAAACAATGGTCAATCCATAGTCAACATAGGCATCATGGTTATAGTCATAGGCATCCACAATCATCTATAGGTAATTGTTGATAACCCTAGTCATCCATGTATACACTCACTCAACCACATGTTACCCACAGGCAACCATCGTTGAATAAGCTCAACCATGGTCTAAAAATGTCAGCAAGTCTAATCATGGTTAACCTTGTTTAATCATGGTCAAACACTATCTAACAATATCAACATGTCCAACTACGATCAAATAAGTTCATCTATGGTCAATCATGTTAATCGATTCCAAACATTAGTCAATTGTAGACAACATGGTCAACCATGGGCAACTTCGTCAACTATTGTCAACCAAGGTTAAACATGGTCAAGCCATGTTCAATAATGGTATATATGGTGAGCATTCTTAGTTATGATTAGTTACGGTCAATCATAGTTAGTATGGTTAAACATGGGAAACCATACTCAACATGGACATCAAGGTTAGCCATGGCCATCCACAATCATTTATGGGTAAATGGTAATAACCTTGGTCAACCATGTATAGACATAGTCAACCATACTCAAACAAGATCAACAATGGTTAAACAAGATTAATCATGGTCAAACATTGTCAAACATGTTAACAAGTCCATCATTGTCAACCTTGTTCAACCATGGTTAACCATAGTCAACCATAGTCAACCATGGACAACATGGTAAACTACTATTGACCATGACCAAACATGATCAAACCATTGACAACTATGTTCAACACCGCCTAACATGGTTACCTGTGGTTAAGGAAGGGGAAACATTTTGCAAGAAAGGTCAAGCATGGTTTGTATGGTCAAACAACATCAAATGTGGTCAACATGGTCAACCATGGTTAACCATAGTCAGCCATAATCAACCATCATCAACTATAGTTAAACAATTAGAACCATGCTAAACGATAAGTTGCCCATATTTAACCGTAGCCAACTAAGGTGATCCATGGGTGATATGGTCAAATAATGGTCAAACATTTTCAACATGTTTAGCCATCGTTAACATGACCATCTACAGTTAACCATTGGAAACCATGCAATAACCATGGTAAACCATTTTGACCCATGCTCAACATGTTGAACTTTCGTCAACCACAATTAACTATAGTCAATTATAATCTATCATAAAAACTTTAGTCTAAAATGGAAAACCATGGTCAACTATAGCCAACCATTTGTTGATCATAATCCACCCATCTCAACCATATGTTTACCATATTTAGCCATACTAAACTAAGGTCAACCAACTAAGGTCAACCATAGCCATGGCCATCATTGCTAAAACATGGTCAACCATAGTCATGACCATGATTGATTAAGCACAATCAACCATAGTTCTCTATGCTCAAGCATAGTCAACCATAAACAACATGGTTACCATGGTCAACTAAGGTCTATCATTGTCAGAAATTTATTTAGTAATGGTCTACATGTTAAACATAATTAATTATGGTTAATTATGGTCAACCATTGTAACATGGTAAGAAATAGTCAACCTTAATTTATAGATAGACAACCATAATGTACACTTATCAACCATTAGTCTACCGCATTTAACAATAACAACCATGACCTACTAATCCTCCCTTTGTTTATTACTCACCAACTAATACAACCACATTAATAAAATAGTTCACATATACCCATCAACATCAATTTTCACTCTTCATACCTTCGCTGGCACCATTAACCAGTAAAAATAAACCTCATTTGGTTTCTTCATTAATGCGATTCTCCAAACTCCATTCATAAACAAATATAATAAAATTTACATTGCATACTTGTTTTCCCCAAAAGAAAATACTTGTATTATCTTAATTTAAGGCATTTTTATTATCTTAACATAAGATGAATCGAAGGCTATGCAGAATCATTTTTGGACGCTTAACAATTAAATCATTTATTCCATTTCGTAGTAGTGACATTTGTTGTAAACGAATCCCTTGCAACACGGTATCTCACAAGAGGAATGAACAAATCCCCGGGTCATATTCCTGTCATCTACTGTACAACGTTGAACCATGATTACCATATTTTGACAAAAGCATTATTAATTTAAAGTTAGAAACCACATGTCCATTTCTTGAGCCACGCGTTCATATTTGCAAGCTACTCGAATTTTCAATTGCTTGGTTGTTTCTTCAAATTTGTTATGTTCCTGTATAGTCTCATCTATCAATGAATGTATTGACATGATAATGGTATCCCCATAGACATTGAACTTAGTGTAGCGATGGACATGGATTGATTATATCTATGCCACGGCACAACTGTAGCTAACGGCGGCTGCGTCGGTGGTGATCCTGTTCTTATTGCGGTCTGAAGCCGATGCTAATTACTTTCGCACTAGTAATGAGTAAGGAGCTTGAAGACAGAGAGAATGCTGCACGCGGAAATGAACTAAATATGAATCCCAGGATCAAGAAGGATTTTAATGAAATAGCTAATTCATTTTCTATTTTCTTTTGTATTAAGATACTGACAAAGTAATAAGGATGAGATAATATAGGTAAATAGTAAGTGTAGGGAAGATGGTTAGCTTGGGATTACTTTTTAACATATACTTAATAATAATATTAGAAGAGGAAGTACTAATATTAATAGGAAGTAGTAGGTATGAAATGATTATAAGTAAACAATATTTTAGCTTCAATGTTTAAGACGGGAGAAAAAAATATATAGTTTATAATAATATTAGAATGAGGAAGTATTAATATTAATGGGAGGAAGTAGTAAATTTGAAATTATTATAAGTCAATAATACTTTAGTTTCAATGTTTAAGGAAATATAATTAGGTACAATCAAACTCCGCTTATAAGGCGTAGAGAACCATTGCTTTGAGATAAAATTCAAGAGCTTGTTTATTTGAGGGATGTAGATAGGCCTTCTTATTTCAGAAAATTCAGCTTGCTAGCCTTCAATATCATTAACTTTCCCACTTGTGAGCTTCTTAACCCCAAACTCTATTTCTTCCAGACAAAATATTTCATCCTCTATAGGAATATTCAAAATGGTGCATATGGTGTAAGGGGACTCATAAAGATTTTTTAGGATAGGGGTTGTTGTTCCTTAAGGAAATTGTATTATTTTATTTATTTTTATGAATTAGAATGTTCCTCTAAAGCTTCCTAGGGTCTAATTTAGGAAATAACTATTTTTTATTTTTTCTTAAATACTACATTTTCATTCTTGTAATAATGTATTTGTATGCACTTGTGTTATCAATATTTAACTATTCATTAGAAGTATACTTAATTTCTTTTAGAACAATTTTGCAATCATTATCATACCAAGGGTTGGTTGTTTTGTTATTATCTTTACATAACACCTCGATATACAACTTGCTAATGGAAATGGAGAGGATTGTATTAAAATTATAATAGAGATCCTTAATGTTTACCTCATAAGAGGTTTAAATCCCCACTTAAATTAGCTAGAAAGAGATCAAATTTAATCTTGTAGAAAAGAGTGTGACTTTTATTATTAATATTCTCTTGCATGGTTTTTTTCCCATGGTTAAGTTTAGGGTTAATGTTGAAAGTGTATGATTGGATTTAGAATAATTTTCATTGAAGAATCCAACTTTACTATTGGATTGAAAACATGGACATGGGAAATATAATTCCCGCGACTACTACCAGACCCATCAGTAAAGGTCATCTAGTAGATCTTGCCCACTTAATCACACCACTACAAATTATTATGTCTTGAGAACTACATATCCTAAATATCGCAATACCAAAGAAATTCTCAGTCATGCCTTCGAAGTTTCTTTTGTATCTACTAAATAAAACAAGGTCCTCACCTATCCATATAGGATTAGGGTTGGAATCATGGCTCAAAATATTACACAAGTTAGCTGCACTTCTAGTATTAGGGTCTTATAACAAGAGGATATTTCCATTATTCTTTAGACTATGGATATATTGTTCTAGAGTATTATAGGGGCATTTGTTATATAGAACATTTTTCTTATAAAAGGTAGAATTAATAAGCATGAAGTAACAGATTGCAATATAAATCCTCTTATCATTATTGTCATATAGCTATATCTAAATGTATTTATTGAGAGGATAAATCTAATGAAGCTAATTGTGATGAGAAACATTATTTCTTATATAATATCATTTTCCTCCAATCTCTCTATGATAGGATTTCTTGTTCAATGTTCACCACAGGTTGAATCCAACTATGTGAGGGAGATTAGACTCATGATTCTCTCATGTTTCAACTAGCAAAATAATATCTATTTCATTTGGTGTCTAACTCAATAAAAAACCCTTATTCCAAGAAAAGCCTCAATAATCCCAAAAATTGAGTATGAGTGCTCCAAATTCCTATTTATTATGTTCAATCATATCTCAATCCCTAATAAAAACTTTTATATTTTTAATTATTTTTCATTTACTTTTATTTCTATCTCTCTTTATCTTTATAACCTCCTTTCTTATTATCTATCCATTTAAAAACAAACTTTTTTTTAATTATATTATTTTACATTAAAAATATTATATTATAGTTATTTTCCTTCCATTTTTAAATAAAATACATAATCAATGGGTTATAAAAGAAGATTTACCTAACATATTTCTTGAAATTTAAAAAATTAACCAAATAAACAATAACACAATTAAATATGTCCATAGAATGTATAGGGTATTGATCCATCATCAACAATGTGTCAAAGAAAACGCATCATCAACAATGTGTCAAAGAAAACGAAAACAATTAGCCTCTTCTTTGTATATAAAATGGGGAAAGTTCAAACTTAGTGGCTCCCATCATAATAGCAATATTATTTATATTCCTTCTTAACATCAACATTGTTATGGTATTAATGATGGGAGGAGAGTTATGTACCTAGAACCTTTACCGCTACCATCCACCCATCCGCTACCATCCACCTATCCACAGAGAATGACATTGTGGGATAGATAGATTGCAGAAAGGAACATGATAATGGGTGCAATCCTGCAAGACAGACCCTTTTCAAACAGATAGGCAGACTAGGCTTCTCACCACCTAACTAATACCTAGATATTGACCTAAAACACTTAGCTTATTTACTTATGATATTTTACCCAACTTCCCGAAACCCCTGTCCAGTCCACTTTAGTTGTTGAAGTTTGGAGTAGCTGAAGTATTGACCCAGAAGTCTTTACTGAATCCGGTATTTATTTGTTGCTGACCATTTCTCGCCTGACCACCCAACTTTCTTGCGTGTGATGGAGGAGACAATGAGAGAATTCCAGAGTTCGAAAGAATCCCACCCAATGGGAAATAGGTAGTGGGAAACAGGTAGGTGGTTGCTCCCGTAGCTTTTGAATCACACCCCATCTAGCTATACCCTTCAGACAGATAGATCGGGGGAAGGTAGTTGAGTTCGAGAAAAAAGACACAGACAATACAAGCATATAAATTTGAACTCACTCACTTCTGCCTTAATAGAAGCTTAGAGAGGATAAGTGGTGTAGGTAATATTTTTGAGTGGATATTTGTTCAAAGTGATTGTGATAGAATGCATTTTATTTTATGTTCATTTCTCTTTTGAATTCTCCATTTCTATTTGTGATTGTTTATATATATAGTTACACATATTTTTGTTTAAATTTAATTTTAAAAATAAAATTTAATAAATTATTTTTATTATTATATTATATTTTAATTCATATAATTAGTGATATACAAGTATAATTATATGTATATGGATATAGAGAAAGTATATTGAAAATGGTTTTTTGCATTTTTAAACCTAAGTGAATCAAATCTCATTCTCATTATCCTTGCTTAAATTTTAAAATGAGTTACAATATTTTGTAAGACCTAAATCTATTGTTTTATAGAAGCAATTTCCTTCTTATTTCTACCACATTAGTTCGCACCTTAACCCATCCGGTGCAATGTGAAAGTATCCATGGAAATCACCTCGACGAGGGTGGGGTGCAAATGCCTCCTTGAAGAATGTGGCCATAAGGGATGGATATTCTAGTTCAAGCCATTAGATGTAAGTACCCAATTGATCTACTATGGACCCAATTCATGTGGATAGAAAAAAACACAATCCTTGAGTAGGGTGAGTTGGAAAAATTGTATGTAAGGGAGATCCCTCCCTAAATCATTCAAGGATTTGAAATGCGACGTAAAATCAGAATAAATTGAGTGGTATTTGCAATATATGAAGGATCTCACCTTAATATGTAATGTCATCAACAATTGATCAATGTAGAGAGTACTAGTTGGATGGATCCAATTAAAGTGCATATCGAAGGGACACATTGATCTCAATGTGGGAGCAAAGGGTTAGTTGACCATTATTTTTGTAAATCTAGAAGATAGAAATAAGGTATTTGAGAATTACCCATATTTTTTCAATAATACAAGGCTATTCATGAAATTTTGGGAAGGAGAGTATAACTTGGAGAAGGAAAAAATCTCAATGGCCCTAATTTGGTTTCACTTATTTCCTCTGCCAAAAGAGTTTTGGGAGGAGGACATATTTGAAGGTATTGGAAACATAATCTGGGGTGATCAAGCAAGGATGCTACAACTCATATGTGAGGATTTATGTGTATATGATGCTACAACTAATACGTGAGGATTTCTATGTATATGAATATCTCCCTGCCAATGCAAAAATTAATCAAAATCGCCTACCATGATGAGGTTTGGAAACAACCTTTGAATTATGATCATGTTCTATTTAGACGTCATAGATGCCATGAATATGACCATATATTTAGAGATAGTCATATAAATAACTAGAGGAAGAAAAATAAATTCAACATAAGTTGGATCAAGCTGGTTTGTAGAAAGTCCAAACTCGGTGCAAAAACCATTAAATATAAAATGTGCAATACAATAGAATCCCCTCCAGTCCAAATACCATTATGGGGTATTAACTAGATAAGAAAAGGAAATTTCATATCAGGTATATCCTCAAGAAATAAGTGAAGAGAATGGAAATGGAAAACTAGAGAGAGAAGCTAATAAAAGAAAAGTGCCAAAGGAATCCACAAATAATACACTAATAGAGGAAATTTATATGTAATATGTATAGGGAATACGGAATATTGATGGGCGAGTGTATATGCATATGGATGACATAGCACTCTCAAACCCCATTGAAGAATGGATAGGTGAGGACCTGGGAAAAACACTAAATCAACAAAAAATGTTATTTAGAGGAGCATGTCTACCCTTAAAAATGAAAGGAATGTGACCTCAAAGAGAGCCTGCTCTAGAAAGTCTTTACATCCAATCTAAAGCTTCAAAGATACTCCCAAACATGTGGAGAACAAAAAAAAGGAAAGGAAAGGAGAAAAATAATTCAAATGAGAGATGGAGAATGCACAAATCAATTCTGGACAAGTGGATCTCTTAACAGAGATGTTTTCTTCTTCTCAACATCCTTACTAATAAATATAATGTCATGAAATATAAGAGGTTTTAACTATTGAGGTAAGCAAAAGAATCTCAATGAGAAAATCTGTAGAAAACCCTTCACAATAGTAATGTTACTAGAAACTAACTGTGAGACTAAATGCAATATTAATAAAGTTACCTCGGTAGCCTCTCATTGATTGAGAGGATGTCGAGCCATAAAAATAGTTGCTGTAAGGAAATAAAGGGGACTATCTATCTTATGGAATCCAATCGATGTGGAATTTATTGATTATACGGCTACCTTGAGGATAGTATCGGTATAAAAAAATCTGAGAAAAACACCAGCTACAAAGATATCACATCATAAAGAACTTTATAATTCCACGCATCAATACACAGCGACGCTTCGTTATGCAAGCGGCTAATTTCAAGCACTCATATCCCGACCACTGAGCCAGACTTTAAAACCACGGTAGACACTGACTGTGCAATTGCAACTATTTAGGATCAGAGTCCATTGCAATATTCAATTCCGTAAGACCCATTATCTCCATCAAAACCCATTTCAATATTTAACTCCGGGAACACTACTATCCGATGATCGTTTAAAAATCTTTGGATCTAGAGTTTAACATTAGATATTCAAATTAAGTTTTTAAATCTCAGACTACTATCCGACGATCGTTTAAAAATCTTTGATCTAGAGTTTATCATTAGATATTTAAATTAAGTTTTTAAATTTCTCAGCCCAGAGTTTAGCTCGACAAACCTCTCGGCTGAGAGATTTTAAAGCTTGATTTAAATATTAATTGAACAAAATCTATGGATCAAGAGTTTAACGTTAGATATTTAAATTATGTTTTAAAATTTCTCAGCCCAGAGTTTAGCTAGACAAACCTCTCGGCTGAGAGACTTTAAAACTTGGTTTAAATATTAATTCAACAAATCTTCTCGATGATTTATTAGTCCCTGCCCTCAGGCATGGACTATAGTAATCGTTCGCGAGCTAGATAGCATTAATTGACCTGCTTTTAGTGCCCGGTCATCAACTATATACCAAGTTTTTTGAAGACATATTTATAAATCACGTTATTTGGCCTCCTCCCGAGGACCTAACGTAATCCGAAGCTAATCCGAAGCTAAACCATATGTTATATATTTTGTGTTCCCTTCATATTTTCAAAACTGCTAATCTAATGCTGGCATTAGTCCTCCACAGCACTAAATGCTAGCACCGATATTTTGGATTTCCATGGTTGTATTTCCATGGTATATCACCGCCTATACCCCTATATGCCTGCCTGCCACAACTTCCAGGTGCCATTTCTTATGTTCTTATGTTCCAGGTGCCATCTGCATGTAACCAGGTGTAATGTTATTCCAAATTCTAGGTTTCAGGTAAAAAGTAGCATGACCAGTGGGAGTGAACAGAACCTGTCAAAGAATGAGGAAGGAGGTCCAAGCTGAGCGGGCATTGAACAATATGGATTGCTCCAAGGCAGACCGTCCGTTCCTAGAACCTCTGGTTTTGGATTGCTCCAAAGGCAGACCGTTCCCAGAACCTCTAATGCTCTCTGCAACAGCTCCCAGAACCTCTAATGCTCTCTGCAACAGCTATGTTTCTGCGAACAACTATGTTTCTGTGAACAGCTATACAATGAACAAGGTGAGATAAATAGTTTTTTAAACCTGTACTGATTGCATACATGAAACTAACTACCTCGACAGAATATTTAATGCTATGTACTCGGTGCTTATTGCTCATTCTCACTGCACACAGATTTCCTATTATTTTTTTAAATTTAATATTAGCTATTAGCTAAAGTCTTCAGATTGAAAACGTCCAGGAATCCACAAATTCTGAAATCTACATTTACTCTTCTGCATTTTACTGGATATTTTTAGTTCTGCAATTAATAGAATTGGTCACTGAAGAAAAAAGGGAAATATCAACATTTTGTATTATCTCAAGTCTGCTATAAATACAGAGCGTCCACACTATATTCGCCATTCCATTAACTTTGGGACTGGAAGTTAAACAGTTAAAAAAAATGGCGGAAACACAAAGGCTCAACCATTCGGCTCTGGTCATTGGCATGTTGTTGTTAATAACGAATATTGCAGTGGCATATAATGTTGCTACTGGTAATAATAAGGATTCAATAGTTTACCTCATTCATTTCTCTATGCATGCATGGTTTCTATTGGACTTTAAAAAAAAGTATGAGGATTAATAAATTAAGTTTTCTTATCTGCATACTGCATGGAATGTACAGGTTTCCACAATTATTGCATTAATTTCAAGTATTTCTATTATACCAACAGAACATAGAATATACACAGAGGACTACAAGAACATTTTAAAGCTCAGAGGGTAATATTTCATCAGACCTTTCCATAACTTGTGAACAAGAACAACGCAATTTCCAACCGGACATTTTCCTATTCTTCATCTCAAGAAATTTTGGGCAACTTGCCTTTACTTCGCAGAGGAAAGGCCATTGAAATACTGTTGCTAGGCCATTGAAATACTGTTGCTGGTGTTCTACGCTTGCTTTGGCATTGCTGGTGCCTTTGCTAGCCTAGACATTTTTACTGACCATCAGAATATTCCAATCCACCCTCACACAACGGGCACTTTCCAAGGGCTCCAAAAAGCATGCCATCGGCACTGGTATTACATTAAAGAGAATCTGTAAGTATAAATTTGGAATATCCTGGTGCTAAGACAACCCGCGCTCGAATTCTATGATCCGAATGGGTCTTGAACCCTGAAATCATGAATGCCAACCTGATGGATGATCCGAATGGGTCTTGAACCCTGAAATCTTGAATGCCAGCCTGATGGATGATCCGAATGGGTCCTGTTCGAAGAGAATATACCTTTCTAATAATGACATTGCTGAGCTTCGCTAATAAACTGTCTGCTTCTAAGATCGCCCTCCTGGATTGATTGGTTTGCTGGTGCAGGAGACCCCGAGTATGCTTTGAGAGATGATAGCTTAGAATATCTGGTCTCATTGAATCCTAAGACCTGGTCTCAGTCTGCCATAGAAAAAAATCTGGAGCTCATCCAAAAAGCTTGGTCGGTGCGAAACCCACTAGAAATTATAGATAGAAAATATAATGGAAGTCTGTCAAAATGCGCTGTAGAAAATATAATTCGTAACGTTATGAATGACATCTGTCAAAATGCATGCGCACACACTGCGACAGATTGCCAACTTATGACATTTTGTCATCCCCAAGCGCCTATGTCTTTATTTGAAATAATTCATTGAAATCTTTGAATAAAATAGCTTTTCACTCTGACCACAAGTTTTTGGATTATCTTATTAATTTGTTTTTTTATTCTCATTTTTAAACATTACTTAACTTAATTAATCAAATACATTTGATACCACTTTAAAACGTAAAAAATAATTATAAGCTTTTAAGTGTAACGCATATTTCTAAGCGAGGAATTTGGGATCGGAAGATCGGAAGGCGGGGGCACGGAGGATTGATTCAACGATGGAATGCATGAAAAAATAACATGCAGAATGACTACTTAAACGATGTTTAAGACATGAAATAATGCTCCACGTGAGAGGATATTTATACACCGCCATCAACGAATTATGTGTAACATCAAAGAGGCTGTAACAGACTAGGCAGAAAAAAAATATTGTAGCAACAAAAAATGGAACGAGTCAGCATGCTCTCCACCATAAATATAGGCCCAAGTCTTTTGGGTTCCACATAGTGTAGCCGTGGGGTTTGAAAGCATCTCTACATGTGCTTTAATTCGCACTTGCCATTTTGCCGCCCGAGACACCTATAGATTTTCTATCATAGCACTTGTGGCCCATCTGGTAACTTTGTTCCAGTTTGTTGAATCACTAGTTTATAAACCCTAATCTACATCTAACTACCCATAGCCTTTTTCTTTCTCATATTTTTGGCCAGGATCGCTTGAACTATGATTCAGCATGAGCACATGTATAAAGAGGGTTTTCACATCATCCCTTCTATTTTTTTCTTTTAATATAACAAGTCATAATTTTTGTATGCACATACACTCCATATAGTGGTTTAGGGTTGTATGGAATCGACCCACATATGGCTATGACCAATTCACTCGGTGAAGTCTGGTTTTATCCTTT
The DNA here is from genome assembly GCA_031772625.1 of Pinus tabuliformis. Classification (NCBI taxonomy): domain Eukaryota; kingdom Viridiplantae; phylum Streptophyta; class Pinopsida; order Pinales; family Pinaceae; genus Pinus; species Pinus tabuliformis. The sequence goes on along the minus strand of CM062813.1, from coordinate 433,850,154 downwards.
CTTGCCATATGGGCATTAAATTGGGTGCTCAGAGTTTTTGCTAACACGCTAGGCAGATATTGGAATCGGAAACTTTGTTTTTTTTTAAATTCCCCTTTCTTTCTTATAATGGTTCCATTAAAATTCTTACACTTTATTACACATAGGGAAGGAGCGCCCGTGGATTTATCTCGTGACAAATATAGCATATTGTTCTCTATCTACAATCATTATGTTTTTAATTTCCATTTTTTTTTTGTCATTGTAGGTTTCTAACCCTACTCTACATTTGGGTTTTTGCAGGTATATTTATGGCTCAAAGGGTGGAATTCTCACTCGAGTTTCACAGAATATGGCAGCCGTAGATAAACAAGCTGGGTCTGACCACATCTGTCGAAGTAAAGAAGACAGTCAATCCCAATCGATGAGAACGAAGTATTTGATTCTTCGACAAGACGGGGGATCTAGTAGCTGCTTAATCTATGTCAGTAGGTCTCGATACCTTATTTTCAGGGAAAGCCCATCGGCTTAGAGATCGAACCAGCGACAAACACAAATCTGAAGTTATAAATAGGAAAGAAAGTAATTCTGGCTCATAGTAAATAAGCAATCAAGCGGCTATATTAACCAAAAGGGACTTCTAGCTGTCGTCTACTCAAGTTATGTGAAGGCAATCATAGAAGCTATGTAGCTGGCTGGCTTTCTAGCTTTCGAACAACGACTAGAGAACCAGCAACAGATCTCAACTTCATGCAGGGACTCGCTGCGTCGCAGCTTCACTTGTTTGATAATATATAAGTGAAAGTGAAAATATAGGTACAAATACGTCTTTACTCCTTACGATAATGTTATAGATAAAGTTAATTATCTCCAAAGATAATTTCACATAAAGAATAAATCTTTATAGCCCAAGATTAAAATAATATTTTTATTTTTATGTGCAACATACTTTTAATGATATATTATCGATAAAGTGAAGTAATACCGAAAGATATTCTTATACATTTTGACTAAAAAGTTTTACGAGATTCAAATTATATCACCTGAAGAGTTGGGTCTAGATGCACGGTAATGAATAGGATGTAGCCTCTGCCATCTTAAAGCTCTATCTCTTCTTGTCTCTTCCCTATATGTGAGAATGAAATAGATTATGAAACACAATTCTCATTTGTCTAGAATTGAAGAGGCGATAAATTTTCAACATTTCAGGGACAGTATTGATATTTCTTTCTCTGTCAACCAAATCAATATGAAATATTTAAAAACTGCTAGATCACCATGAACTAACAGTTCTTGCGATGGGAATTTCAAAACAAACATATTCATTAAATTAGATGGTTTTCACACCTTCCCTATAGGTTTTCACACCTCTTCGACCATTTTTCACTATTTCAACAAAAAACCCTTGATGGTGTTGTAAAATTAAAATTTCAAATTGTATTTGGGAGACAAATCACCCCATAATGGGCAATTTATTCATCGAATTGTTGGAATAAACACACTAGGAAATACATCAAAATTCTTAGATCTGATAAGGGGGGAGAATACAAATCAAGAGCTTTTAATAATATTGCAAAATTCATGGGATTCTACAACAATTTACACTCCCTCATACACCTCAATAAAATGGAGTCATTAAGAGGAAAAATAGAACATTAGTGGAATGTGCACAGAGTATGCTTCAAGGTAAAAATATCTCTAATGGTTTTTGGATTGGAGCCATTAATAAAGCTGTTTATTTGAAAAATAGGAGTCCAACCAAAAGATTAAATCTGAATACACCTTTTGAAGCATTTTATGGATATAAACCAAGAGTGAATCATTTAAGATTTTTTGGATGCAAAGCATTTTCTCATATTCCAAGAAATGAAAGAAGAAAACTTGATGTAAAATCAATTAAGTGCAAATTCGTTGGTTATTGTGATTATCAAAAGGCATACAAGTTGTTTGATCCTAATTCACATAGATTGCTTGCAAGTAGGGATGTAGTGTTTCATGAAAATGTAGATGAATTTGATACAATGATTAACATAGGCATATGACATGATATTGATGATTATGTCAAAATAGAAGCAAGTTTTCAACAACAGTAGGAACAATTACAACAATGGGTAGAGGAATAGGTACAGGTTCAAGAGCACGAAGCATCCAACAATCATGACACTTCAAGAAGAGAACATGAGACTCCACAAAGCAGGAAGAAGTATCAAATTAGTAAAACCCTAAGGAGGTGATCACGTCAAATTGAACTACCTATAAGGTATAAATATTATGCATTGATTTATCATGTAATGAATGTTGCAGAACCTTGAAGTTATGAAGAAGCTAAATAATTTAAAGAATGAAGAGATGCAATGAATGAGGAATACAAGTCTATAATGAAGAATGACACATGGAAATTAACAGAATTGCCCAAAGATAAAGTTCCCATGGTATGCAAATGATTGTTCAAACCAAAGTTTAATGTTGATGGTAGTATTGATAAGTATAAAGCTATATTGGTTGCAAAAGGCTATTCACAAAAATAAGGCATTCATTATGAGGATAATTTTGCACCTGTAGCTAAACTAAATACAACTAGAATCATGATTGCATTAGCTACAAAATAAAATTGGAAAATGCATCTCTTAGATGTCAAATTTGATTTCTTGAATGGTGAATTAAAAGAAGAAGTTTATTTGGTTCAACCTGAAGGGTTTATAAAGCAAGGACATGAGCATCTTGTTTGCAGGTTAAAGAAAGATTTGTATGGTTTGAAGCAAGCACCAAGATCTTGGTATGTGAAAATTGATTCATTCTTTTATGAAAAAGGTTTTGTGAGTAGAAAAAGTGATCCTAACTTATACATCAAGAGATATGAAGATGGGAACATTGCCTTGATATATTTTTAGGTTGATGATCTTATCATAACACACAGTGCACTTAGGTTGATTGAATAAATTAAAATTCAGTTGTCATGGGTATTTGAAATGAAGGATCTTGGTGAATTTCATTATTATTTGGGTCTTGAAATTTGGAGGGAATCTGGTAAGACAATCATCACAGAAAGAAAATATGCAAAGACAATCCTTGAAACATTTAATATGTTTGAATGAAAACCAGTGTGTACTCTTTTGGAATAGAATTCCAAGTTGTACAGTGATGATGGATCTAAAGAATTGAATGGAACTTTGTATCCTCAATTGGTTGGAAGTTTGAGTTACCTCACCACTACCAAGCCAGATATAGCATATTTTGTCAGCATTTTTAGTCAATTTATGGCTAAGCCTTGTGAAATCCATTGGAAAGCAACAAAGAAAGTCCTTCGATATCTACAGGGAACAATCTATTTTTGTATTTTGTATACTAAATGAATCTGATGTTGAGTTGGAAGGTTTTTCTAATTTAGATTGGACTAGAAATCCCAATGATAGAAGATGAACCTCTGGATATGTATTCAATTTAGGATTGGGGATCGTATCATGGAGCAACAAGAAAAAACCAACGGTTTCTTTGTCATCCATAGAAGATGAATGCAAAGGCTTGACCAATGCAACTTGTGAATATATTTGGTTAAGGAGGATTCTTAAAGATGTTGGAGAAAAAAAGAGAGGACCAACAAGCATCAAATGTGACAACCGGAGTTTCATGAATCTGGCAAATAATCCAATTTATCATGTGAGAACAAAACATACTAAATTCCAACATCATTTTGTAAGGGAAAAGATACAATCAGATGAGATTAATTTTGTCTATTGCAATACAAGTGAGAATGTAACTGACATCTTTACCAAGCCTTTTGGAAATATGAACTTTGAAATATGTAGACAACAACTAGGCATTGTTGAAAATCCATTTCTCCATTAAGGGGGGGATTTTGGAATAATGTAGAAATCATATATCTATATAGATTTCATGAGTTGTATTCTCGTAGTTAGTGTTTGAGTGTATTTGTCATGAGTTGTGTCTTCATATTTTGTGTTGTGAGTTGGTGATATGAATTATTTGGATCTAGATTGTCCTAGAAGCTCTCTATGTGTGCCTATATAATGTACTGGTTGTCTAAGCTGTTTGATAAATGATTTCATTCTTATGAATCTCTCTGTTTTTCTAATACAAATTCAATCCTACTGGAGAACAATCAAGAACAAACATCTAAAGGCTCTAAAATTTGAATTGAATATTGTATGTGTTGTAAATTTTACCCATTTTTAAGAAATATTCTAAAGAATTTACACTTATAAAAAAATGAAAAAAATTAATCAAATAGAGAAACACATATAAAGGCACAACTCATCTAATCAATATTAGCCTCAATACTAGAGTCTTCGAAGCCAAATTTTGAACACTAATGTATTTGATATATTCATCATGAAAATTTATAATATCCAATTTATATTCAAATTAAAAAATAGAAATAATATACTTAAACCACACATAAAAGCACATTTGACTCACAACGATACATAAACTGGCAGAACAACTACACGATACATCATCAGATATCTAGCCAACATTAACTGGGAGGGACTTAAATTACACAATAAATTTGTTATTTACAATTATTTATTTATTATATAAATATTTTAATAAATTCAAATTAATTTCAATATTAATTGAAGAAAACTTCTAAATTGTTTATTCGATATAATGCATAAGTTAAGTGAAAATATAGATACAAAAAAAGGGGGCTATGCGACAGCTAGTCCCTGCCATAAGCTGGAGGAACAGCAGAACTGGAGTTGATTGAGCACTACAATATGAGACATTGAGGAACACAATTCAAAATAATAGATGTTCTGAGACTGGAGGAGCACTGCAATATGAGACATTGAGGAACATAATTTAAAATAGAAGATGTTCTGAGACTGGTGAAAGCAGGGAAAACATAGTGAAGGAAGGCATGCATGTTGTGGTTATATGATAATGTTAAACATGTGTGGAGTATTTTATACATACATTAGTGTGGGAGATAGTATGCCGGAGGTGCAAGAGACAAACTATCCTTGCTATGGAGATTATTTTTCTCTAGCATATTTGAACTTTATTTTCAAATATTTCAACATTATTTTGAAAGATATTTCAAGTGTTATATCAGAAATTTTGGTAGTAGATTGAAATCAGATTGATTGTTACTAAATCAATGGCTAATCAGGAGCTCCTTCTGATGTCTGTTTTATTGCAGTGCACAAACCTAGATTTCTAGATCAAACTCTGACAAGACCAATCATAGTGTGCAAATCTTTGAAACAAAGAAGTTGATAGTTATATTGCTTACATGAGGGATAGGAAGATAGTAAATTTGCTTGGAAAGGACACCATGCAAGAGATTTTACAACAGATTGGTGCTTGTCACATCAATGGAGATACACCGACAAAGATAGATGTTTTAGATCTAGTTAACCTCTGTGCTATGAACCATGAACCTCACTCAATGATCCCAAATTTCAAATTGAAAAACTGAATATATATAACAGAGATGGTGTTTAGTGACTTTCCTCACTCGTTGATCCCAAAGTTCAAATTGAAAAATTGAATACATATAACAGAGATGGTGTTTATTGACTATTTTCACCATGATATTGAAGTAGCCACAATAAAATTATATATCTTTCCAAATAAATTGATAACCTGCTTTGCTTTGAGATTTGAAAGCAAAGAAATGATGCACATAAATGCAAGTGCAGCAAAGAAAGTTTTTGCATCTATTCATGATGCATGATCAAGAAAGGCAACTTGATAGTGTATAAGAATGATAGTATTTAGCATCTAGCCAACAAAATAACAGCACAAAACAATAAGTCGAAACCTGACAAGTTCATGGAACCTTAACTAGAAAAGAACCATTCTTACAAGAACTTGTGAATTCAGAGGGACACATTGTTGCAACCTGTGAATTCAGAGTAATAATAGTAGAGGAAACTGAAACAATAGATGAGACTAGTGAAAGTAGGAAAAACATATTGAAAGAAGGCCTAAGCTCTTCACATTGCTGCTTAGTCTTGTTGTGCTCGAGGGAAACTAAAATAGCAAATGCAAAATATGGCATCAACAACAAATGAACCGGTAAAATAAGAGACAACAATTACTTAGTCAAAACAAAAATAAAAAATAAACAGTAAATGTTTAATAGGTGCAAGAGACAGACTATGCTTGCTATGGAGTTTATTTTTCTCTACCAAATTTGAACTTTATTTTCAAAGATATTTGAAGTGTTAGATCAAAATAAAAATTTGAAAGGCCACTAAAAACATGAATCTAGAAATAAGATTGCAAAAATGTACAATCTGTAGATGAGTAGTAAGCGCATAGAGGTGTTTCTTTTCTATTTTTGAGATTGAATACTACATCTATAATTTGAATTGTAATCTAGACAAACATGACCATGAAGCACAATTCTTCCTTGAGTGTAGCAATTTTGGTACTAGATTGAAATCAGATTGATTTTTACTGAATTGATGGTTTCTCAGGAGCTCCTTCTAATGTTTGTTCCATTGCAGTGCACAAACATGGATTTCCAAAACAAAAGCTGTCAAGGCCAATCACAGTCTGCAAATCTTGGAAACGAAAAAGTTGAGAGTTATATTCCTTACATGAGGCATAGGAAGATAGTAAATTTTGTTGTAAAAATTGTTCCACCCAAATAAATAGACTTTATGTTCAAAAATCGGGTCGGGATTAGATTGGCCAACCTCTTTCTACCATCACTCTAGGAGCATGGATGGGAGGCCCAACCCATTACCTTTCTCTAACAAGATAAAATCCTGCAATGAAAAACATATAATATTGTCGGTTCAAACACATGGCTTAGAAATTAGGTAGAGTCCTGTCAAAAGAAGTGAACACAATCCCCTGAAACTTGTCTTTAAGCCAATAAGAATGTAAAAGTGCTTTAAAACACAAACAATTAAGTCTAGATGAAAAACTATGGTTTTGAGTTATGTCGTAGATAATCGACCACCATGTTTGTTGGGGTAACATGCTAGCTTGACCATGTGGGTTTGGGTATTCACATGTGTGGTAACTATGGTTTTGAGACATAACTAGATTCCATATTCGAAATGACAAGAATAAATAAATGGTGGGCAGGGCAAGGTAATCACTGAGCCAAATTTGACTTTACAAAGAACAATCTCGCTAAAGGCTTCGCCAAAGCTGAGTTTTTTTAAATTAATCAGGCTAAGAAAGTCCAAACTCTAACTTATTTAAAAAAAATAATAGCTTTCCAAATTTTCAGGCTTCCACGATCTATCTAGTAGAATCTACATTGACATGTTTAGAGCATAGAATATATCCAAACTATTAAAAAAAAAACTCCATGCTAGTTTGAGAATTAAAAAAATTATAATATCATTCAGACATTGCCTAATCAGCATAGCTTACACACGTAAATATAAAAAGATGAACACTAGCTCGAGAACTGTAAGAATATCCTGATATATTTACGATATCAATAGTAATATGTACACTTCTCTAAATGAAAAATAGAAAATGGGAGATAGTGACTAGTTCTTAACTTCTTGATGCATTGTCAAAATGTAATTAGCATAATTATGTATAGAAAATGAAATGAGGGATTAATACCACATGTCCTCTTCCATAATAGTGAACTTTCATCAACCATGGCACAATTATATCATTTTCAGCAGTTTTTGGAAGCTCGGCAATGGGATCTAAAGGTTCACCATGCTTTATTAATATTTAACAAAAACAAGCAGATTAACAATTAAAGGTACATACGACATACTCAAAAAATCAAGATAACAAATCACATAGTCATGTGAGTTCGTAAACAACATCAAGCAAGACAAATTTTGAAATATATGCATCAATTACCATATCTTTTTAGCTGAAGGTATTGAAAGACCCACCCAGATAATGTTGCAACAAGAAGAGAAGAAAACATTCCAACTCACCCATCTCCTGCACCCTTTTACTTATGATTGAGTGCAATATTTTCCGCTTTGCTTCTAAATATTTGATACTAACTAACTAGATCCACCTAACTTGCCTATCTGCTATCTTTCTGTGTAGGTGAAAAAGGATCTCATGCCACTCCTTGCCTTAAAAAACTAGCTTTCAAGAATACTCGGTGGGAGATTCCCCCCCTTTCCAAGTTCCTATATTATCCCAACAAACCCAATTCGCCTCAATTCAACTGGGCAGAGTGTAGTGGACTTTATAGGTCTCCTCTGAGTGGCAAGCAGAATGGATTCGAGATGGTGTTTCCTTCTATTTCTTGTGGCTTTCTGAAAATGTGCAAAAGCCACCCAGTATACTCTGTACAAGGACCCATCTCAACCCATCTCTACTCGTGTGGATGACTTGTTAGCACAGATGACCCAGATTGAAAGATCAATTACCACTCTAGATGTTATGATAACATACTATATTGGTAACAAACACACATTGTTTATTTCATCTCAAAACTCTTTCTTCTATTTCTTTCCATCCTATATGTGGATCAAGGGATACAGATCTAAAATTTAGGATAACAACTAAAATGGTTAAGATGGTCTATTGTTGATGGTGAGATGGTATTGTTGGAATGTAGGGAGTGTGATGAGCAGAGAGGCAGTTTGCCTGCACCTCAAGCATCTTCGGCCACATGGATGAACATGGTAGATGGTCTCCAAAAGGGTTCCATGGCCAATAGGCTTCAAATTCCTACGATATATGGGATTGTTGTTGTTCATGGTCACAACAATGTGTACGGGTTTACCATCTTCCCTCACAATATTGAGCATGGAGCTTCCAGGCATGTAGAGTATCAACTCCATTTTTTGTTCACAACATTCCCTTGCAACTAGAAAATATCATGGCTAATGATTTAAACAAATGAGTAGGTTGAGTGGTCGGTTATATTTCATGCAAACCCTTAATCTCTGGAAAATACTAGAGAGCTTGGGCCTATATCTGTAGGAATTATTTTTTCATCATAATTAGTATTATGATTTGGAAAGTGACAAGGGCCACTCCGATTGCAATGGGAAAAATGTTACGAGGCAACGATTTGAAAAGTAACTAGGGTCATCTGGATGATTATAGGAAAAATATGGAGTAAGTGAATTGGGCTAATAACATAATGAGGGTGAAAATGTTGATGCTTAATATATGATGGTAACTCTAACTTTTGATTATCACATTCAAAATCAAAATATTTTAAAAAGTCTGGCTAACAATCCGTTTCGAGATTTTATTGATACAGGGATTTTTATCTCGTTAAAACAATTGGAGCAGCCACAGCTCTGGAAGTTCGATCTACTGGAATTCAATACACAACTTCTCCTTGTGTTACTATAAGACTCTGGCACAAATGTGCATGATGGATGTTTATTCAAAAATGAGAGTCAAGTTTTCACTTTTGAGAATGGCTTGTTTGATGAGAGCAAGTTTGCAGAGATCCTTGATGGAAGCATTGCTGTGAGAGTTGCAACGAGCATCCAACAATAGTCAAGGCCATGACAGAAATTATCTTTGACCTGTAGGGGTAGCCTCTTGCAAATTTTACAAAAGGGGCGTCTTGTGTATCTGGACAATAAGTTTCAAACCTTTGTTTCAAAGGAATGAGACAATGTGTAATTCCTGGGAAAATTTGGTAGAATTGTTATACCTCAGATTCTGTAACATAAGGCATAGGGCGTCTTCTCTTTGCAGTGTAAACTATCGGTACATGTTACTTAAAAAACATCGAAAAAAATTGGGTATTTTGCTGTAATCAGGGAAAAAAATATAAAGCGTTGAATTTGTAAATGCTGACCTCGATTTCGAGTTTTGAAAAGATAGGTATTCCAAAAGCAAAGAAACAATAAATAAGAGGAGAGAAATATTATAAAGAGTATTCAAAATCTAGATCTGGAATAGAAGAATAAATATTTTCAATTTAAAATATAAATGACAAATATTTTAAAGTAAAAATCTGATATGGGTTAAACACAAATGAAATTTTAAACTACCTACAGTTTTGGATTATAGTTTGTAAAGGGTATCTGATCAGCTGAGAAACAATCCCTACCGCGACACCATCCTAGTCATTGATCGGTGCATCAAGCATTCTTTCTATTAACGGAATATATGAAAAAAGGCCCCAAATTCAGTCCCTCGAGTTCAAACCGTCCAGAAACTAATAAACAAGAAACTAAAAATATTTTATACATTATTTACAAAGTAAATTACCTGGCTTGGGTTCCAATGTAGACTATCAGAGCAAAAGAAAATATTACCTTCCAGAATGATTACAAAATAAGTCGAAATTTGAAAACCATTGCAATACAACCCAATTGAGAAAATATTACACGTTTTCGAACAGGTCTACAATATATGCATAAGTTGTAGAGACATGGACTCCATGGTGGAATGAACGAGGCCAAGGTTAAAGAGGGAAAAGTTTTGGTCAATGGAATGATGAGATAAATGGAATGACGAGAGACATGGCCATCATGTTAGGTCCCACATAGTGTTTTATGTAGGATGATTACTATGCTATGTCCACAATGGTTACAAACAAATAAAATGATGGTCAGCTGTAATATATAAAATTTTCATGGGCTAAGCGTGCCTCCTTCCTCAGCAGGAGAGGTGTAACTCACCAAGAGAGGTGTAACGAGAGAACAAGTGGCTTTAGAGAAACTCAGTTTCCAAACACATTGTTTTTCATAGAGGATAGACTGGGAGTAGCTGTGACTATGCCTCCTGTCTCACCACGAGAGGTGTTCGCCATGGGAAGTTCAACCTACCTTCTCATGAGCTATAAGCTTTCTTAATAAACCCTGCACTGCGGGAGGGAGTTAGAAGCTTAGGTGTGTGCTAGGATAAATCAATTCTATTGGCATTTGATAGATATTTATAAATAGTTTGGCACTTGATATAAACGTACTTCAAGAGGCAAGAAGTGCGGTTAGAACGTTGGATGACAAAAGGATTTGCAAAGTAGGATGCGTGTTACTGATCTTGCGTAGTGTAATCCTATTCTAGCAACCAATAGATGATGCATGTTTCTTTCTTCATCATCCTCGCTCGCTTTCAGTGCTTCTGTCTTCCATGCTTTCCAGTCTGAATACTCTTTATGAACAAGGCATGTCCCTTTAGTGTCTTTGGGCCTTTGGGTAAGGTGCCAAGGATGGGATTTTATGTCTGACTACTCTTTATGAACAAGACCTGTCCCTACAGTGTCTCTAGGGCTTTGGGTAAGCTTCCAAGGCTGGGATTTTCTTCAACGGGTCAGTCTCTACTTTGTGAGATCCCTTGTGTGGAGGGTCCTCGTAAAGCTGATATCCTAATGCCAGTTCCAAGGTACGATGTGGGCCTCTTCCGAGCTAACCTCGGGAAGAGGCCAGATAAGATGGTGAACTAAAACCTGCGTTATTAATAAAATGTGGCAAACAAAAACATTCATTAAAATTAAAATATTACTGAAACTTTAATTTAAACCAAAGTTTTTGTCATTGATTATTGTGTAGAGATTAATGACAAAGCTTCAACCAATTACTATAGTCACTAAACTAATAAGACGTTATTCATTACAATAATGATATAGTTAAAATGAAGGGATATCCAAGTATAATTTCATATAAGGAAGAAATATTTATAGCACGAGATTCAAATAATATTTTACTTTTAATTGCAACAAATTTTTAATGATATATTATAGATAAACCAACATAAATCTTTAGGATAAATCGTACTGTACGAGATTAAAATTATATTTTGGGAAGAAATATTTATAGCAGGAGATTAAAATAATATTTTTACTTTTATGTGCAACCTACTTTTACTGATATATTATAGATAAAATAAAGCAATATAGTCTTTAGGATAAGTCTTTACAGTACGAAATTAAAATTATACTTTGATTTAAATGTTTTGGTCTAGAAGTGTTGGTACCATTCCTTGACCTCCTTTTTCCTCTTCAAACACATCGTTTGCCTACCTTTTTCCTTCATACATCTCTTAGCCCCCTTGAAATTGATTAGTTAACAGTATTATAGTTGTTAAATACATTAGAATTGATTTATGAGTTTTATGTTAAAGAATTAGGGATTTTTGATAAAAAGACTACAGGAAGTTGCAACATCCTGTAATTGGTTTATTGTTTGACATATGGCATGACAGCTAAGCTAAAGTAAAGGGTAGGGATGAAAAATAGAATGTACAAGCATGGACGAACACCTATCCTACAGCAGAACCAACGCTCCTGAAGGCACGGTCAATGACGGTCAAAGCACAGCATGTTGGCGACAAAAGCAGCAACAGCATAGGGTTCTAAACCGATTTAGTTTTGTTCCTTTTTGAAATCGGTTCAGAATGGAAACAACTTAAAAAAACTATGCCATAGCAAAAGCGGCAACAGCCGCATCACGAATGTACATTCATTTCGAAATGTAAACGTTGTAAAAACATATGTAAACATAGTTATGTGTTGTCAGTTAGTGGTTATCATTGTATCGTTTTGAAAATAGAGCTTTTGAACTTAATACCAAAAACACGGTTGCAGTCACGATTTTCATTGTTGCGTTGATTCTATAGTTGCTTGAGCACAATCCAGTATACCTCTAAAACGCGGACGGGCCCTGCGTGGAATGGGTATACTGTCATTTCATTTCATTTGCAACTTCTGAATATTCAATAGTATGCACAGTGATTATAGTTTAGTTTATGCTTTCGTTGATTCAATTAGAAATTCGTATGAGTAATGTTTATGATGGTAGCTTGAAGGATTAATCGCTGAGATCGTTGAATTGTATCCTGTAAGGGATCTGATCTTTCGTTATTTTTAAGAGCATCTTCATGAACCCTGTTTCTCATATATTTGAATTCTAAGTGTGCTTATGATTTTAGTATATTTCAATCTTTCATAAATGATAAACATTGAATGCTGAGTGTTCATTGAACAGGGGTTTTATGCACAACATCCTCGTAAGGGGATTGAAATCTTGGTTTAAGTAATACACAGTGTTTTTAGGATAAGTAGATGAGTTGAGTGACCTAAGTGTCCAGGTGATAGGGAACATACCTCAACCTTCCGTAAAGAAGTTCTGTAACCTACCATCACAAACACTTAGTTAGGAATCCTTTATGTCTATAGATTGTAGACACATGCCTCGAAGTTTACTGACCCTGGTCGATAATAAATATAGCCTAATCTAGCACCCTAGATAGGACACTACATTTTGGCACCGTTTCCGGGGAGGCGTACTTAAAGGATTTAAAAAAAAAAATTCAATAAACAAAAACGAGCAAAAACATAGATTTAGAAATCATGTTCATTTATGCCTAGATTTAGAGACAATCAAGGTAGATTCATAAGAACCCCCCATCCAAAAACTAACCTATCATCAGGAGCAGACTCTTTAGGAAATACAACACCAGCTGAGGAAGTCACCATACAAGCATTAGAGGATAAACAAAAGTCAGGACAAAGGCTTACTCTCATCGAAAGGTAAACTTTATTAGCACATAAATCACAGAAGAAGCACTTTCCTAGATCCTCCACACAAGGAGAAAGTAGCACAGTGACCGAACAATCTTTCTTTAATCTCCTCTTTAAAACAAGTGACACTGACACAGAGGAACCTATTAAAATGGTTGAGGAAGGAGATGGATCAGCACCAAATCAAGGACGAAGAGATGAAGAAGAGTCAACCTTTAAGTTTCCTATACATGAACCACAAGAAGATGATGAGATCAAAATGAAAAACATACCTCCATCCGTGCTACCAAACTTTTATGGTATGGCCTCAGAAGACCCAGACTCATTCTTGTTCGTGTTTGACATTGTATGTCGAACATATGGTTACACAGATGATGCCCATAGGCTTAGACTCTTCCCAGCAACATTAAAGGCATCAGCCTTAAGATGGTTCATGAGGCTTGGTGAGCATGCGATAATTGATTGGGATGGCATGAGAAGAATATTTCTAAGGAAATATCAACCTTCTTGTAGATCCAAAGATTCCAAAGACGATATCTTTAGAATGAGCCAACAAGAGGATGAAACCTTGGAGGAATACTTAGAACGGTTTGTCTACAACTTACAAAAATCCAAACACCGAACTATGCCTCTTGATTTGATCCGCTCAATATTCTTGAAAGGCATCCAAGAGGAATACATGGATGATCTTAATTTGATGGGCAAAGGTGACATTTCTACCTTACCTTTTGAATAAATCGCTGAATTATGCGAAAAGTATTCAAGGAGCAAAGCTAAAATTGGAAAAAGAACCCTGTCATCCAAAGTCACAAAATCTGCTTCAGCAAGTGTCACAAGGGCTGAAATAGGGAATCTGTTAGAAGAATTTAAAACAGATCTGTTAAGCACCCTAGGGAACCAAATTGACACTCTAAAAGCTAAGAAGAAACAAGAAGATGAAGATCAGATAATGGCTATCTTCTACCCAAAATGGCGGAAGAAACATGCCTTAAAAGACTGCCCATTAGAAAACATCCAAGTTTGTGCTTTCTGTACTGAACATCATGATATATTTAATTGTCCTAAAGTTAAGGTTTTGCAGAACTGTAATATGGCAGCTAATGCAGAGATGGAAAACGTGTATTACATGGGCACAAAGAGACCATGGCAGCCAAGGCTAGCACCTCAAGGTATGTTTCCAAATCAAAATTTGCAATTTCCTGTAAATGATCAAATGTATGCTCAGAATTCATGGAATGTACCCATGCCATGGCAACACCAAAATCACCCACAGCAATAGTGGAGACCATCTCAACAATACTCTCAATCCTATCATACATATCCTCAATCATACCAACCATATTCACAGCCATATCAACAATATCATCAGCCATACTCATCACATCCTCAACCATATCAGCAGTATCCTCAGCAGCAAGTTGTTTACCAACCTCAACCTACTCAACAAGCACTGCCTGCTCCTCCACCAATAAATCCACCACAACTGCAATTTCCATCTAACTCACAACCTCCCAGACCTACTCAAATTCCTGCTCAAACTGTCCCAAATCCAAATAACAGAGTAGAGAGGCCAGCCTACAATGTAGAAGAGGGAATCCCATATCCCACACTACCCTTCCAAAATATCAACTATAGGTCTGGTGGGGTACTCCATAAAGATTCTCCAATAACAGATAAACAAGAAGAAAACACAGAAAATGAAAATGAAATGACAAATCAAAGAAAACCAAAAGATGATAGCAAAGATAAGCAGATGCAACCATTGCATCCACCTTTTCCAGACCGATTGGTCCAAATGAAACTTCCAATGTTTATACCACAGTTTAATGTTTTAGATGAGCTCAAGAATGTCTATATAAAAATTCCGCTACTGCAAGCCATAAAAGACATTCCCATATACACTAAAGAAATCAAAGAAATGTGTCTTAAGAAGCCCACTAGGAAAAGGATTGATCCACAAACCATTCATGTTATAGGACATTTAGCTGGCCTTATGACAAATACCATCTCGATGGAAAAGTATGTTGATCCTGGTATCCCCAGAGTTACTACAATCATTAACAACATACAGATTCCAAACACTTTAATAGATCTTGGGGCCGCAATAAATGCCATGACTCTTGAAACCATGAGAACACTCCAGATCATAAATTTGCAACACACAACGATTGTTCTAGAACTAGCTGATAGGTCTAAAGTGATTCCTGAAGGGATTTTGGAGGACATAATTGTTTCACTAGACTCTTGGGAGTACCCAGTGGACTTCTTAGTTCTTCAACCTAAATCCAATTTAGGAGGGCACCCTATCATCCTTGTTAGACCATGGTTAGCGACTGATGATGCATTCATAGGATGTCGATCAGGCAACATGTTCATTTCAAGAGGGACCGAAAGAAAACAACTCACTCTTTATCCATCGGCACAATCACCAGCAATAACACTCAATTTGTGGCTTGATGATAAATACAATGATAAAGAAGAAGTACAATTTGTTTTTAGCATTGACCAAATCTATGATTTCCAAGAACAAAATAATAATGATTTGGTAGAATTGTTCCTTTCTCAACCTGATATTTCCAAAAATTTGAGAAACGGCCAATATCATGCTGCAGATGTACTTTTAGCCCAAAATTTTCAAGAAACATGCACCATTCAATCTTTGCAAACCACATTCCACGATATTTTTCGAGTGCAATCCATCACAAACACACAGAGTCAGATCATAGAGATTAGTCCAGGGAAAACTCTGAACATAGGCAATCACCTAGACTCATCTCAGCAAGAGAAATTGATTTGACTATTGAGAAAATACCAGAAAGCATTTGCTTGGGACTACACCGATATGCATGGGATTCACCCCGACACATGCACTCACCATATTTATACAGATAGTACTATCAAACCAGTGAGGCAACCGCAGAGAAGAATGAACCCCATGCTCTAGGATACTGTCAGAGAAGAATTTCAAAAACTGTTGAGAGTTAATTTTATATATCCTATTTCTGACAGTCAGTGGGTATCCCCATTGGTTATAGTGCCCAAGAAAAATGGTAAGTGGTGCATTTGTGTTGATTACAGACAATTGAACAAAGCAATTCTCAAAGATTATTTCCCACTACCATTTATTGACCAAGTGTTAGACACCTTAGCTGGGAAATCATCGTTTTCTTTTCTTGATGGTTTCAGTGGCTACAACCAGATCATGATAGCCTCAGAAGACCAGGACAAAACCACATTCACCTGTCCTTGGGGCACTTATGCTTATAATGTTTTTCCATTTGGACTTTGCAATGCTCCAGCTACATTTCAGAGAGTTGTATTAGCTATTTTCGCTGATTTAGTTCATGATTGTGTTGAAGTTTACATGGATGATTTTTCAGTGTACGGCAATTCATTTCAACATGCATTAGAGAACCTTGAAAGAGTTTTGAAAAGATGTATTGAAGCTAATCTGTCCCTGAGCAATGAAAAGTGCTTTATGATGTTAAACGAAGGGATAGTATTAGGCCACTATATTTCCTTTCAAGGCATCAAAGTTGACCTAGCAAAAATCCAGATCATTGTTGATTTGCCAATTCCAAAGAATCAAAGAGAGGTAAGAAGTTTCCTTGGGTATGCAAGCTATTACAAAAGGTTTATTGAACATTTTAGTAAAATAGCTTTACCTTTGTTTAAGCTTCTAACAAAAGATGTACTTTTCAACTGGAATGAGAACTGCCAGCGAGCATTTGAAGCACTCAAAAAGAAGTTATCAACCGCACCAGTCTTAAGAGGGCCTAATTGGAGCCTACCATTTCATATCTTTACAGATGCATCTGACACTGCAGTGGGTGCCTCATTAGGCCAAAAAGAGGAATCTTGTAATTATGCCATTTATTTCATTATAAAAATTCTAACACCTGTAGAGTCAAACTACACAGTCACAGAAAAGGAAACACTTGCCATCATATATGCTGTGAATAAATTCCGACATTATATAACTGGTTATGAAGTTTTTGTACATACTGATCATCCTGCTATTAGACATTTAATGAATAAACCAATAACTAGTGGCAGAGTTACCAGATGGTTATTATTGTTACAGGAATTTAACATCACAGTGTTAGATAGACCAGGTAAAGAGAATCAGGTGGCAGATTTTCTTTCTAGACTGCAAAATCGAGGTGAGGTTGTTCCGGTTGAAGATTCTTTCCCAGATGAAAATTTATTTGCAATTTCCATAGTGAATCCTTGGTATGCTGACTTGGCCAATTATTTGTCTACAGGAAGGACACCTCCATACTTTACTCCAAAGGAAAAGAAGAGACTAGTCAAACAAAGTGCTCGATACTCATGGATTAATAGCGATTTATTTTACACTGGTTATGATATGATTATTAGAAGATGTGTAAGAAATTATGAGATAATTGATATTTTAAAATCTTGCCATGATGAACCGTGTGGTGGGCATTTTGCAGCTAAGCGAACAGCATTCAAAGTTCTTACTCTTGGATACTACTGGCCATCCATTTTTAAGGATTCCAAGAAGTATGTGAAGAGTTGTGACAGTTGCCAAAGAATGGGCAGGCCAACAGCTACATACGAGATGCCACTTCAGCCCCAAGTTCACCTAGAGCCATTTGAAAAATGGGCTCTAGACTTTATAGGACCCATTAACCCAACCTCCAATGGTAAGAAGTACATCTTAGTATGTACTGATTACGTCACAAAGTGGGCTGAAGCAAAAGCACTAGTTAGAGCCACCGAACAAACAGTGGTAAATTTCCTTTTTGAAGAGATTTTTGTAAGGTATGGATTACCAAGGGAAATAGTGACTGATCAAGGTACTCAATTTACTTCAAAGTTAGTGAAGGACATCACAAACAAATACCAAATCAAGCACAGAAGAAGTACACCTTACCATCCACAGGCCAATGGGCAGGTGGAATCCACAAACAGAACTTTGGAAGGGATCATTACTAAAACTGTGGCAATGAACAGGAAGAATTGGGAAGAGAAGCTCAAAGATGCACTCTGGGCTTACAGAATTACGTGGAAGAATACTACAGGATTTACACCATATCAGTTGGTGTATGGAAAAGAGGTAATGCTTCCTATTGAGTTTCAAATACATACTTTTAAACTGGCTGCAGATTTGGAAATTGACCTGGACCAAGCACAACAAGAAAGAATTCAACAGTTGAACCAGCTGGATGAAATGAGGCAGCAAGCAGAGGGAACCACAATCCTCATGCAAAAACAAAGGAAGCAGTGGCATGATGCACATATCAAGAAGAAGCAGTTCAAGGAAGGCGACTGGGCTTTACTTTTTGACTCTAAATTCAGAGATCATAAATCCAAGTTTACCACCCATTGGATGGGCCCATACCAAATTTTTCAGGCTTACGACAATGGTTCAGTCAAGCTCAAAACTATTGATGGAGAAGGTCATTCCTTTACTGACGGTCATCGCCTGAAACTTTACACTAAGCCCATCAGCAAGCAAAATTTTCTCCAAACAATATCTCAACAAAGAGAGGTTGAGATACTGCAGCCTTCAGCTGCAGTATCCCTGCCTTAGTTCATTTTATTTCAATTTAGAAATTCAAAAAAAAAATAAAAAATTTAAAAAAAAAACAAAATCTAAAACAAAAAAGAAAAAAAAAAAAAACAAACATAACAAAAAAATAATAACAATGGGTTAGATGTGAAAACCAGACTCTGGCACACTCTAACCCCGAATTCTTACTTGAAAACCAATTTGTTGGCGGGTAATAATTCCTTTGCTTTTGTTCCCTGTTTGATTTATCCACTGAATAATGACTTGAGGACAAGTCAAAACTTTAGTGGGGGAGAGAAGCATCAACATTTTGTTCTCTTATCTCTCCATTGTAAATTCTTAAAGATTTCTTATCTCATCTCCTCACTGTAAATTTCCAAAGCAGGTTGTTTCAACATTCCAGATTTCAATAAAGAAGTTGTTTTGTCATTGTTTTATCTCAGAGGGACCTGGTTATAAACATTATGTAGGGGGACCTGTTCTGTCCAGAAGACCATGTTACCAACACCAGCAGTAATGGGACCTGTTTCAGACACATAAAAGGGACCTGTTAAGAGACTGTTACTTCAGGATTACTTCAACAAAGCTTCATCAAGTTTCTACAAGGATCCACAGGTTGCTGGGCACCAAGACTTCATCAAATACCAAAGATCAAGGAACCTGTATACATATAATTCTTTCTCCGGATTTCAAAGGAGCTGCATGAACATCTTCAAGATCTCAGAGGGACCTGTTGCATTCGAATCTATCTCAGGGGACCTGTTATGAACAACAAAGAATAGTCAAAAGAGACTAGTCCTACCCAACATGCCAATGCAACGCTTGAACAACCAACAAAAGTGTAATGTATTCCTTATTCTTAACATTTAAATTCTTAGATTAATTTTTAATGTTAAATTTAATAACTGTGACTGCTACGATCAATTTCAGAGACACCTCCATACCTATCACTCGTTATCCTATTGTTAATCCCTATCATATTCCAATACTCCAACCCCTCTCATACTTATACGATTTTGTTAATCCCCTCTCATATCACCCTTTTCAATCTCTGTTACCAATCAGTTAGACCCTACAGCCATCCCAACATTTCTATTTGGCCGGGTACCAACAGAAGCAGGACACGTGGTGAATTGTTTGGAAACCAAATGTCATGCGGGCTTGTTCATTATGTTTGAAACGGCTGAATTATGATTTAACCACCCGATGAAGCCAAATGATGCAAACGACTACCCGAAATCATATCCCAGTACTTCATATATATATGCTTCTAGCGTTTCTATGATGGCATCCATACGACTAGTACAACCATTCCTCTGTTTCAAAAGATGAATATGTTATGAATTGAGTTAAGCCGGTTATTTCATTATCATTTTCAGTTGTTCTATGTTAGTATTCGACTCCTGTGACTTCAACAGTGAAGACTAAAAGTAGTAAGCGCCATGAAAGGAAAATGTAGTTAATTGGGTTCGACCTCCATTATAAGACAGTCAATCGAGCATCGCTTGGGTTACTAAAGGAGCTAGTGTTAAAGAGCTGAGTACGCCACCAGGTCAGTAGCATTGGGGCGGAAGATAAAAGGTAACAAATCAAAACTTCTTTGTTGAATTTGTAAAACATAAACAAAGAAGAGTTAGAGCACAACTCTCGGCCAAAATGACCAATAGGGTCGAACCAAGCATATTCGACAGTTCCCAGTATCACGAAGATTGCATTTCAATTCTTAAAGAAATATAGTGGCTGCCCTTTTTAGAGAAATTTCGTGGAAGTAATGAAGAGGTCACCAAACAGTTCTCTTTTACGTTCAACGGAGAGAAAGCTCTGATAGGTAATTTTTCATTCAGAGTTTCGGAAGACACCATAGATCAAGCCCTAGGGATCAGCCCAGAAGGGGAGAAGTACTTCAAGACAAAGCAATTTAAAGAGAAATCATGGACCCAATTTATGTCCAGATCCAGGGTTTCGTCCGTTAATTGGAAGAAAGGCGTCCAAAGAAGTTGGCTGGTGCATCCCTGGGACGAGATGGTCTATATCATCCAAAAGTTTGTAACTTGTGAAGGCCGCTACAGTATTGTTTACTTGTACCATATCAAGTTACTGTTACATTTGAAAGGGCAGTGTGTTATCAGTCTGCCATACTTCCTCTTGCAAAGCCTAACCAAAATGTCGAAGACCATCCAAAAGCAGAAAGGTAACGAAGACAAGAGCCTATATCACTTTGGGCTAATTAAAATTCTTATTGAGTATGAATTACAGAGAAGAGGGAAAACGTGGAAGGAGTTCTTGGCTACTAACCAAAGTAAAGACGAAGAGGACAAGGAAGAACCACAGGAAAACTCAGGATTCATGAATGATATCGATGAAGAGATTCCTATACACAAAGCAAGCAAGGTACCTCCACCTGTTAACAGTATAAGGACGAGGAAAATGAGAAAAGAGGATGCTCGGAAAGCAGAGCAAGATAAAATTTTTACCACCTATTCGAGAAGAACCACGAGAACATCAAAGGCCCAGCTACAAGAAGACCAGCCTGAATCAAATGCACCTATGCCGATGGATATTGAAAGTAGTGCCCACTCACAACCTGGACCAGGAGCTGAGATGGAGGTTGAAAGCAATAACAGGCAAGAAAAAGATTCACCTCCTGCCATAAAGAAACAGAAGAAACTGGAGAAGCAAATTGAGAAGTTAAAGGAAGAACTAATGGAGGCTAATATGCTGGAAAAAGTTATCAAGAAAGAAAATGAAATGTTCAGAGCACATAGTAAAGAAATTCAACAAAAAAATGAAAAGCTAAGGGAACGAATTAAGGAACTTGAAGCTGAACAAACAAAGATTTGTAAGTGGGCCACTAAATGGTACAACCAAAAGAAGGTCCTCAAGGAAAAGTACAAAAGTTTAAAGCATGAGCTCCATGGTTAGAAAGATGCCCAGGTGAAGAAGAATGTGGATACATTGTTGAAGGCAGTAGAGGTACAGGCAGGGACAGAGTTCAGAGGAAGCACATCGGGGTTAGCATGAGGTCATGCTAATTCATTAAGTCGGGGAGAGATGTTGGTACCATTCCTTGACGTCCTTTTTCCTCTTCAAACACATCGTTTGCCTACCTTTTTCCTTCATACATCTCTTAGCCCCCTTGAAATTGATTAGTTAACAGTATTATAGTTGTTAAATACATTAGAATTGATTTATGAGTTTTATGTTAAAGAATTAGGGATTTTTGATAAAAAGACTACAAGAAGTTGCAACATCCTGTAATTGGTTTATTGTTTGACATATGGCATGACAGCTAAGCTAAAGCAAAGGGTAGGGATGAAAAATAGAATGTACACGCATGGACGAACACCTATCCTACAGCAGAACCAACGCTCCTGAAGGCACGGTCAATGACGGTCAAAGCACAACATGTTGGCGACAAAAGCAGCAATAGGATAGGGTTCTAAACCGATTTAGTTTTGTTCCTTTTTGAAATCGGTTCAGGATGGAAACAACTTAAAAAAACTATGCCATAGCAAAAGCGGCAACAGCCGCATCACGAATGTACATTCATTTCGAAATGTAAATGTTGTAAAAACATATGTAAACACAGTTATGTGTTGTCAGTTAGTGGTTATCATTGTATCGTTTTGAAAACAGAGCTTTTGAACTTAATACCAAAAACACGGTTTCAGTCATGATTTTCATTGTTGCGTTTATTCTATAGTTGCTTGAGAATAGTCCAGTATACCTCTGAAACACGGACGGGCCCTGCATGGAACGGGTATACTATCATTTCATTTCATTTGCAACTTCTGAATATTCAATAGTATGCACAGTGATTATAGTTTAGTTTATGCTTTCGTTGATTCAATTAGAAATTCGTATGAGTAATGTTTATGATGGTAGCTTGAAGGATTATCGCTGAGATCGTTGAATTGTATCCTATAAGGGATCTGATCTTTCATTATTTTTAAGAGCATCTTCATGAACCCTGTTTCTCATATATTTGAATTCTAAGTGTGCTTATGATTTTAGTATATTTCAATCTTTCATGAATGATAAACATTGAATGCTGAGTGTTCACTGAACAGGGGTTTTATGCACAGCATCCTCGTAAGGGGATTGAAATCTTGGTTTAAGTAATACACAGTGTTTTTAGGATAAGTAGATGAGTTGAGTGACCTAAGTGTCCAGGTGATAGGGAACTTACCTCAACCTTCCGTAAAGAAGTTCTGTAGCCTACCATCACGAACACTTAGTTAGGAATCCTTTATGTCTATAGATTGTAGACGCATGCCTCAAAGTTTACTGACCCTGGTCGATAATAAATATAGCCTAATCTATCACCCTAGATAGGACACTACAAGAAGTTTAATTAGAATGACCAAAATTTCCAATGGAATCTAAACTCTATAGAGAGTTTAAAATAGAACACCTGCACGGGAAAATTTGTTGATTTTCTTTCTCATCCGAGAAACTCATAAAGTCTTTTCCAATTTGGCTTTTTCACCCCTGTGATTCCATTGATACAACTCTTATAAGCTATTAAGAAACAAGAGGGCTGCAGAGGCAGCAAGTCCCTGCCACCTTAATTAATTTATGAAATAACATAAAATAAAATTTTCTTACAATGCAAGACTGCAGTAGTACAATAGACTAGCTGTTGTAAAGCAACAGCGGTTGTTAAACAATAGACTAGCTGTTGTAAAGCAACAACGGTTGTTAAACAATAGCATGTAAGAGTTCAGATTTGAGTTTGCTTTACTTCATAGTTTACTTAAGATAAAAAACTTTAAAAATAATACATCAAGGAATAACAACATGGGATACCAGGTTTGCAATTAGCATGTAAGATTTGAGATTTGAGTTCGCTTTACTTCATAGTTTACCGAGATAAAAATTGATAATATTTCATATACAGAAAAACTGTAAATAGAAAAAAAGCATTAAAAATAATACCTCAAGGAATAACAACATGGGACAGCAGGTTTGCCATCATTAGATGCAAAATATGGCAAGAATAATGTTAATTTTGAGCACTACATTTGTCAAATAATGGAAATCGCAGATAATAAAGGAAGAATTGATTGAGATGCCAACAATAAAAAATGATATACGGGGCAAGAAATGATATATGAGGCTGTAAGTTATTCATTTGTAATACCTTCACCGAAAACTTGCACACCCAGTAATTCCTCATCCAGATACAAACTATGTAGTGTCCAGATATTACCTTGGAATCAACACATGTAATACGTGCACCATGATCCAGATATTCCTTTGGAATTACTATATGTAATGCATGCACAATCAAGCTGGCTAGGTGTTAAAAGAAATTAATCAACAATTTTAACCTCTTGACTAGTTGTCCAACGTACTATAAGATTTACATCATGTTCAACAACGTGCATGCTTGGTTAATATTATAGCACAATCACTGAACTGGTATTTACAACTTTGAAGGCATACATTTATGGCCAACAATATTGGTTTATGTTTCGTAAAGTTTCTTGCAGGAAGTTACTTGCTTTAAGAATAAATTTTGAAGTTTGCTATTGAACTTATGAATAAAGTTTGAAGTTAGCTATTGAACTTATGGAAGGATTACATCATACGAACTTACTGGTTTTGCAAATGCATAATAATAATAGATATAGACATAGCCTCATCAAAAATTACCTGGTAAAAGAGGAACCTGCACCACCCATCGCAAAGGCATGATAAGCACCCGTTTAATCACCGAGCAAGTCATTATAATCTTCGAAGAAGAATTATGACCAAAAGGCGGAGCCTGAGGATGAACCTAAATCGAGGCAAGAATTCTTCTGGCGACCTGGAAATGAAAGGAAAACAATAATTGTTAGTTTGGTGAGAAAAATAGTATATAAGTAAGAGACAATGATATTTGTTTTCAAGCTAAATAAAATATCTAAAAAAAAATCCAATTGAGCCATTAAAGTGAGGAGGAGCTTCCACCAACTTCTACTAGTATATTGAAATACTGAGTGAGATTAACAAAAAAGAAACCAGTCTCCATAATGGCAGTGTAGAGAACAAATGACAGAGTTAAAATGAAACTAGTTGTAGAGCTAGCATAGCTCTGTCCAAAAGAAAGGGAAATGAATGACTATTGAATAGGCAGACGGGTAGTCATTACAACATTGAATAAGCAGTGAGAATGGAGGCAAATGCAGTAGTTGATATACTTGTAGATTCAGTGGATAACCCGACAATGGATGATCTATATTCTGTGTCGGGTGACCAAGTAAAATAAACAATGTGGCCAAACGTAGCATTCGTTCATTCAGTAGCAGAATAGGTAGAGGCACCACCAAAGATGAAGGCAGAAAAAGAGCGAATTTCCCGTGAACCATAACAAAAAAAAAGGGGGTCAAATGCACTCTCTCGCTCTCGATCGTCTATAGGTATTGATCTGTTGGTATCTCATCTTGTGATTATCAAATAGCTTGTTTATATAGGAATATGCATCCTAATTTCCACCACTATTTTCTTTGACTCATATAAGCACTTTGCCTTCATTCTCAAGTAGCAGGAAATCAAGTAGCACTTTCCCTTCTTTGTCAAGTAGCAGAAATCAAGTAGCAGGAAATCTAGTCATGCCACGAGGAGAGAAATTTGGGACTGATGCCTTAGTAGTCCTCCTTCCTCCCTTTTAACTGAAGATAATGCTTCTGGCAGTCCTCCTTCCTCCTTTTTAATAGAAAATAATGCTTCTCGCGTAGAGTCTTCGCCTCTGCTACAAGCTCTTGAACAAGCTATAAAACTAAAAGGGACGCTGCAGATTTGGTCCAAAAATCTGAGAGCAAATAGTTTTGTGCGAGATATAATCAAGGCAGACTTTGGTACGCTCTGATACAACATTTGGTGACGAAGAGAATCAATTGTGTGCGGGATATAATGAAGCCAGACTTTGGTAGGCTCTAATACAGGATTTGGTGACCAAGAGAATGTGAAGTGAAGATAGGTATAGTATGGTGTCATGTGAAGTGAAGACAAGTGGAGTATGGTGTCTAAACATGTGTGAGCCATGTGTAAGTGGAGTATGGTGTCTAAACATGTGTGAGCCATGTGTAAACCTTTTAAACATGAAGATATGTGTTT
Source organism: Pinus tabuliformis (assembly GCA_031772625.1). Taxonomy (NCBI): domain Eukaryota; kingdom Viridiplantae; phylum Streptophyta; class Pinopsida; order Pinales; family Pinaceae; genus Pinus; species Pinus tabuliformis. The sequence continues at coordinate 433,824,127 of CM062813.1, read as the reverse complement.
AAAGAGATACTCTTAATTGGTATAAACATAAAATGTTTGCTAACTAATGTTAGCATTAGTTAAGAGAAACTAAAAACCCTGTGAGATTTTTGTATCAATAGACATTTACTCTAAGTTTTAGTACGTATTGCCTTGATATGAGGCCAAATAAGACCTCCAAGTTGTTGTATTGGTTGAAATAATGAAAGGATGAAGCTCATAGGTAGATGAAAAAGTCTTTTATGAGATATAAATCGAAAACATTAAGTTAAATTGAGTTAGATTACTTTGGTTTTTGTGCAGGGAATAATGCAAAACTGAAAACCGATTACTATAGTCCCTGCCAGCCCTTTGGGCAGGGACTAATAATGATTCTATTTCGTTTTTTTCCCAGTCATTCCATTAATACAACTCTTATAAGTTGTTAAGAAATAATGATTCTTGCGTGAGCTATTTTATGAAAAATAGGTTACTTCATGAAGTAGTTGATGAGAAATGAAAAACATCATATTTTAGATGCTTATATATATTTACATGATATTGGCTTGCCCCTCACTACTTTTATGTGATTTTCCCCATTTCCAAGTGATCTTCATTTACATTTTCATTTATGGGATACGGCTATGTCTTTAGAGTTTTGGGCTTTCTTGGGATACGGCTATGTCTTTAGAGTTTTGGGCTTTCTTGACTCTTTTGAGTAGATTTCTCTATCTTCCAACATTATTAGTAATTTTTTCCGTTCCTACTTTTTCCGTTCCTACTTTTTGTTGTTGCATATTTTTTCATATTTATTTAGTTGCTTCTCTCATATTACCTTAATTACAATAATCACAATTGCAGATAATTATATATGCTCATAATGAAATCTTTAAGAGCTTGAGTGTGTTTAATGGTTAATAGCATGTGTTTCCTCCTAAAAAGTCACAAGTTAAAAACTAGAGGGGGTAGAGTATGTATGCATCTCTAAACAAATCATTGCACTCAGGTGGCTCCCTTGTCCCATAATCAAGAGAATCTCACATGCCAATTCGATATCTAGCTTGGCATTGACCTTAAAATTGGATAATAATAATAAGTCTCTTGTCCGACAAACAAGGGGATCTCATTTGTCCCATAAACAAGAGGATCTCATATGCCAATTTGATGTCTAGCTTGGCATAGAACTTAAAATTGGATAATAATAATAAATCTCTTGTCTGTCAAACAAGGGGATCTCATATGTCAATTTGGTATCTGATGTCTAGCTTGGCATTGATCTTAAAATTGGATAATAATAATAAGTTTCTTGTCACACAAACAAGATGATCGCATACACCAATTGGGACTCGTGTCCCACAAACAAGAGGATCTCATATGCCAATTTGATATCTAGCTTGGAATTGACCTTAAAATTGGATAATAATAATAAGTCTCTTGTCTGACAAACAAGGGGATCTCGTACACCGATTTGGTTCTCATGTCTAGCTTGGCATTAACCTTAAAATTGGATAATAATAATAAGTCTCTTCTCCCACAAACAAGAGGATCGCATACACCAATTGTATCTCTTGTCCCACAAACAAGGGGATAGCATATGCCAATTTGATGTCTAGCATGGCATTGAACTTAATATTGGATAATAATAATAATAAGTCTCCTGTCCCACAAACAAGGGGATCTCATACACCATTTTGGTATCTGATGTTTAGCTTGACATTGACCATAAAATTGGATGATAATAATAAGTCTTGTGTCTCACAAAGAGGAGGATTTCATACACCAATTTGGTATCTCGCTTGACGTTAACCTTAAAATTCAATCTATAGTACACCTAAAACAATTTCATCAAATTATATTTAATTAAATTTTATACCCTTGTCTTATTTTAATTAAAAATTATACTATTTAATATTATTAAATTTATTTTTAATCATATTAATTTTTTTAATTAACAACAATTCTAATTACTTATTATATTTAATTACGACGTAAGGCGTTTCCCTCTAGGAAAAACTCCCCTGATTGTTACACTATCACAATCTGCACCCTTTGATTGATTGTTAGACGTTTAAAACATTTTACACCATTGGATCTCGATAGATTGAATTTTCAACTGACTCCTTGGTTTATCCCTCTTAACTATATGTTCAACTGTTGAATGTTTAGTTATAACCACCTACCTCACATGCGTTTACTCCATTCTCTTTATCGGAGTACTAGTCTAGTGGGAACTCGGTACCTGCTACAATGTCTGTTCGATATCCTCCAGTGGAAAAATTTTCGATGCCTTTAAGCCAAGTCGAGAGGATGCTTGTTGCAACTGATGGATTGACCTGCGCCTCCGTCCAACAAGAGCCAGCGGTTTACTTGGAGAAAGAAGTCATTGTCCAGCAAGAGCCAGGGATTTACTTGGAGAAAGAAGCCTCCATCGAGCAAGAGCCAGGGATTTACCTGAGAAAGATGTAATGAAATTATCGCCTTCTTTTAGAGATGAGGTAGTGGGGATCCTTTCTTCTGTATTTCTTCATTGAAATCCATTAATAAGTTTGTTTGTCTCTTTTAACTAATTTGAATGAATATGTATTTTCTTCTGTATTTCAAGTGGATTTAATGTTTTGAACTCCATATAACAGAGCAGAAATTATCTTCCAATGATGGCCGAGTGTTTTCAGGATTAAAGATTTTACTGTAGTATGAACAGTGTGTAAAAACCTGATCTGATCAAATTGAAGGGTTTGCATTCCTATCTGGACCTTTGCACACTTGCGAACTTTTTTTTACACCTAGGAATTTTTTTTACACACTTGTTTAAGAAAATGTTCATAATGAAGGTTATATTATGTTTTTTTTTTAAATTCTTCATTTTAAAAGAAAAATGAGTAATTTCTCTTCCTAACCACCTGCCTAACATGCGTGTGCTCCATTCTCTTTATCTGAGTACTAGTCTAGTGGGAACTCAGTACCTTCTACAATGCCTACTCGATATCCTCCAATGGAAACTCTGTAGATGCCTTTAAGCCAAACCGAGAGGATGTTTGTGGCAACTGATGGACTAGCCTGTGCCTCCATCCATCAAGAGCCAGGGATTTACTTGGAGAAATAAGCCTCCATCCTGCAAGAGCTAGGGATTTACTTGAGAAATATGTAATAAAATTATCGTCTGGTTTTAGAGAGGAGGTAGTGGGGATCCTTTATTTTGTATTTCTTCATTGAAATCCATTTAGAAGTTTGTTTGTTTGTCTCTTTTAACTAATTTGAATGAATATGTATTTTCTTCTGTATTTCAAGTGGATTTAATGTTTTGAACTCCATATAACAGAGTATAAATTATCTTCAGAGGATGACCGAGTGTTTTCAAAATTAAAGATTTTACTATAGAATGAACAATGCATACAAAACCAATCTGATCAAAGTGAGGGGTTTGTGTTCCTATCTAGACCTTTGTACACCTAGGAATTTTTTTTACACCCTTGTTTAAGAAAATGTTCATAACGAAGGTTATATTGTGTTTATTCTTCATTGTTCATTTAAAAAGAAAAATGAGTAATTTCTCTTCCTAACCACCTACCTCACATGTGTGTACTCCATTCTCTTTATGAGAGTACTAGTCTAGTGGGAACTTGGTGCCTCCTACAACGCCTACTCGATATCCTCAAGTGGAAACTCTGTAGATGCCTTTAAGCCAAATCGAGAGGATGTTTGTTGCAGCCGATGGAATGACCTTTGCCTCCATCTAACAAGAGCCAAGGATTTACTTGGAGAAAGAAGTCGTTGTCCAGGAAGACCTGAGGATTTACTAAAGAAATATGTAATGAAATTATCGCCTAGTTTTAGAGACGAGGTTGTGGGGATCATTTCTTTTGTATTTCTTCATTGAAATCCATTAAGAAGTTTGTTTTGTGTATTTTAACTAATTTGAATGAATATGATTTTCTTCTATATTTCAAGTGGATTTAATGTTTTGAACTCCATATATCAGAGCAGAAATTATCTTCAGAGGATGGCCAAGTGTTTTTAGAATTAAAGATTTTACTATAGTATGAAAAGTGCGCAAAAAAATAATATGATCAAAGTGAAGGGTTTACACTCCTATCTAGACCTTTGTACACTTGGGAATTTTTTTTTACACCTAGGCCTTTTTTTTACACCCTTGTTTAAGAAAATGTGCATAACAAAGGTTATATTGTGCTTTTTTTCATTGTTCATTTTGAAAGAAAAATGAGTAATTTTTCTTCCTCGAGAGGTAAAAGTGAATGTCATATTTATTTGATCAAAACAACCATCCGATATAGCAGCATTTTTAATCAAAGCAATTCATCATATGGAACATTATATCTTAACCAAGTTGTCTGACAAGTTGTTCACATGCCATATTGAATTATTCAATATCTTAGCAAGCCCAAAACTGTACGTCTCAATGGTCACTAGTGTGCGAGTTTGGTAGATTTCACCTCTGTTATGAAAGAAACAAGCTTACTTTGAAAATAAATAAGAACATCGGTACCTTGCTGAAACGAAATCTTGAATATCATTACTGTAAATTCAAGTACATGTTAATTTCCTTTTCTCAAATATTTCGGATAGAGATGAGAGATTATGTAGGAATTCACTTCATCTGCAGAGAATATCTTTGAAACTACGTCCTTCAACTGTTTTTCTCCTCCCCATATCTTGAACTGACAATGAGATGAGGCTACCACAATATGACGTGGAATTCACTTAATTCCAATTACCTTGATCAATCTTCACTTCTACCACAGTGTATTCAATTGCACTACCCATTGGATAATTCATCTTGTGGAGTTGTATTCAGTCACGTCACCAGAGATTTCCTCTACCAATCTTCACGGGCATGAGAAAAAACAAGAAGCCAAAACACAATGTTCAGAAGGGCGAGAAGCAAAGAATGCAGTAGGCATTTATATTGTTGGTATAAGCTTTCATTAAACTAGAAAAAGAAACTAAATAACTGATTTGAAAACCAAAAGAATGACACAAGTAAACACAGGATTTTACGGGGTAAAACCTTGGCAATGTGTTAAGGAAACATCCACGGGACAAGGGATTGGATATTTATTAAATTAATAATGATTCTCCATGATTTCAATACTTCAAGCACTCATCAGTTTTATAAGAGCCTCCTCCATTACATAACTGTTGTTTCAATATAAAACTAACTTGGCAGTAATTAATACATTTTCTTTACACATGTTTACATAATTCGTTGTCAAAATTCAACATAGGTCACCTTAAGAACAATTTTCCTGATCCTTTCCCATGCCCATTCATCATCTCTTCTACAAGCCAAGAGAAGATAAACACCATCACAACTTCTCTACTGTAACTGGCTTCGTGAATATGTCTACACAATTCTCTCGTGTATGGACCTTCTTGAGAGCTATTTTTTTTCCATCGATCGAATGTCTCAGAAAATGATACCTTACATCAATGTGCTTGGTCTTGCTATGATAAGATGGATTTGTAGCCAAGTGAATAGAACTCTAACTGTCACAAAGTACATTCACTCTCTCTTGTGTCCTGCCAATCTCATCAAGTACACCCTTTAACCAGATTGCTTCTTTACTAGCATCTGAAGCAGCTATATATTCTGCTTCGATAGTGGACAATGCAATTGTTTCTTGAAGCTTTGACATCCAAATAATTGCTTCATGTTAGGTCCCTATAATACTAGTGATGCCCCCATTAATATTGTATTTGTATCCCTTATTAATATTGTTGTGCCCCTATTGTCCCCATATTGTTATTATTGTGCCCCATAGAATCCCTCTATTGTTATTTTTGTGCCCTTATATTATTATTGTTAGGTCAGCTTGGTTATATTGTGAAACCTTAGACTCCTATATATAGAAAGGAGGTTTTGTCATTTATTTAATGTAAAGGAGGTTGCCCGGTCGAAGAGGCTGAATTGTAAGGCGTTGATCTATCTTTTCTATCTTTTTGTGAGCTAATTTCATAACATTTGGTATCAGAGCTTTGGATTCTCGGGTTTCGCTACTCCAAATAGGTCATCGTGGCATTTTCACTAGAACTTTTTTTCTGCAATGTTTCAGAAGAAAAAAAATAAAACCTTTTGAAATGAAATTGCATTGAACCTCGGATCCAAATTTCAGAGCTTTTCGCGCTATATTTGCGGAGATATGATCTGAGGAAGTTGGTCTTTTTGGAGACTCTAGAATTACATTCCAAACAGGTAACCTGGGGAAAATCGTCATAACTTTCTCTCTGAGCATCGGATTGAAATTTTGTAAGAAGGTATAAAAAGAGGACAGACTGTAGTTTCTTGTAGATATTTTTCTGATACAAAGGTTTAAACAGTGAAACGTGGCACTTCATACAAGTTTGCTCTTCTGGAAAGGTCTATAATTAGGTCATCTTGGGAGATTGCGCATAACTCTTCCTTGGAGAATCCAATTTGGATAAGACTGGTGGCATTGGAAAGAGGACGCAGAGGGTTACTACAGGTCGCAATTTCAGAACTAGATGATCTGAAATTACAGAGATACATCAGATTTAATATCAAGTTCCTACAAAGTGAAAAAAGGTATGTAGTTTTTTTTTTAATTTTTTCATAATATTGGTTTGAAAAATTAGTTTGAAGGAATTCAAAGGGCATAGTAAAGCATTATTATCAGTAATTGATGCCTCGATGAAAGAAAATGAAAACACCTAGTAAGAAACCTGAAAGCTCTAGCATGACTCATGAAGAAGAGGAAGAAATGCAACATGATATATCAAAATTATGAGACCACGTGCAACAAGTGTCACTTGCACAAAAAGTAACAGAATCTAAGATGGATGGTTTGAAGAAAGGTGTAGAAGCTAAGATGGATTGTTTAAAGAAAGGCGTAGAAGCTAAGATGGATGGCATGGAAGCTAAGATGAATCGCATGGACTCTAAAATAGATGGCATGGATGATAAGATGGAAGAACTGAAGATAAATATGAATAAGTTGCTACAAGAAATGGTCACTAATGGTGAAAGGGTAGTAAAGGAAACTCATGATGAAAACAAAAGAAATGTTAATCATTATTCCATAGACTCTAATTTTGGATCAAAGACCCACCATATTCCAAAAAATCGATATGAGGAAGCTTGATGGCAAGGATCCCGCAACATGGATATTACAGATGGAGCAATTTTTTGATCTCAATAATGTGCAAAACACACAAAAGGTACATATTGTAACTTTATATTTGGAACCAAATTAGTTTGTATGGTATCAATGGCTTTGCTCTCGTAAACAAATTATCACTTGGGAAATTTTTACAGAAGAATTGACAGCACATTATGAGGATACAAAAAGCAACACTTTTTTTAGCCAATTGATAAGTCTCAAACAGAAGGGTTCAATAATGGAGCACATTGAGGAGTTCCAAAAAATGAACATAAGGGTAAAAAATATTCCAGAGGGGCATAGAATTGATGTGTTCATAGGGACTTTAAAGGCTAATATCCAACATGATGTTCACCTTTGGAATCCTGATTCGTTAGAGAAGGAATTCAGGTTAGCAAGGAAAATGGAAAGCAAAATTACGGAAACCAGGAAATATACCACTCAGAACTATAAATATGGAAGTGTTGTTTCCCCTAGCCTTCCACGACCTATAAGGTTGACACCACAACAATTGGAAGAAAAAAGAGCAAAAGGGCTTTGTTACAGTTGTGATAGCAAATACACTAAAGGTCGTAAGTGTGCTGAGAAGAAATTATTCTACATAGATTGTGAAGAGGAAGAAGAAAAGGAGCAATAAAGGTCAAAAGAAGAGGATATACTCCAGGAACAAAGCCTAGATAAAGAAGAAAGGAATCTGACTATATCTTGTAATGCATTGGCTGGAATTACCACTCCTCAAACCATCAAGATAGAAGGACAAATCAAGAAGAAAAAGGTAATAGTGTTGATTGATTTAGGAAGTTCCCACAATTTTATTCATTGTAAGATAGCAAAAGAATTGAATTGCTTCCTATATCTAGCACCAGAGTGTCAAGTGATGGTTGCAAATCGAGGAACGATAAATTGCTCTGGAAAGTGCCATAATATCAAGCTATCCATGGGAGAATATGTATTGAAAAGCCCAATGCTTTCCATTCCAATGGGAGGTGCTAATGTTGTACTAGGAGTCCAATGGCTACGATCCTTGGGTACACTAGCCTTTAACTTTCAAGAACTTTTCATGAAATTTTATGCGGAAGGAAAGGAAGTTGAATTAAGGGGTATTGCAGGGAAACTGGGAAAGATAATTAGCTCTAACGGTATGACAAAGCTTCTAAAAAAGTAACAACGAGGTGTAATTGCACAATTATGTTCGCTAGATGTTTCCACATCGAATTCATCTATTGCTCTAGATCTTCAAAAAGTCTTGGACTATCATTCCAAGGTATTTGAGACTCCCAAAGGTCTCCTAGCTATTTGTGATCATGATCATGCTATTCATTTGATTCCAGAAAATGTTCCTCGAAACATCAGGCCATACAGATATCCCTATGCCCAAAAGAGTGAAATTGAATGTATGGTTGCAGAAATGCTTGAGGATGGTATAATTCAACCTAGCCAAAGTTCTTTCTCTGCTCCAGTAGTATTGGTGCACAAGAAGGATGGATCATGGTGCATGTGTCTGATTATAGGGGGATCAACAAGCTCACTATTAAAGATAAGCTTCCCATTCCTATCATTGATGAATTATTAGATGAATTTCATGGATCAATTTACTTCACCAAGTTAGATCTTCATTCAGGATATCATCAAATCAGAATGAAGACTCAAGACATTCCGAAAATAGCATTTAGAACTCATGAGGGTCAATATGAGTTTTTGGTCATGCCTTTTGGCCTTATTAATGCACCTTCTACATTTCAAGGTTTGATGAATTCCATTTTCAAACCCTTCCTTAGAAAATTTGTGTGTATTTTTTGATGATATACTAATCGATAGCAAGTCTTGGAAGGATCATGTTGAACATGTTGACAGGGTGCTACAACTATTGGAGGAGAAACAATTATATGCAAAAAGATCCAAATATTTCTATGGAGTACAAGAGGTGGAATATCTAGGTCATATTGTATTTCATGAAGGAGTTAAGGTAGATCCTAGAAAAATTAAAGCCATCAAGAATGGGAAATCCCCACATCCATAAAGTATTTGCGAGGATTTCTCGTGTTGACAGGGTATTATCACAAGTTTGTTAAGAATTATGGGAAAATAGCAACACCTCTAACAACATTGTTGAAGAAAGATGCATTTTCATGGACTCAAGAAGCAACAAAGGCCTTAGAAGATCTTAAAGAGGCAATGTGCCAAGCATCGGTCTTAGCTACACTAGAATTCACAAAAACTTTTATTGTGGAATGTGATGCTTCTAGAAATGGAATTGGTGTTGTTTTAATGCAAGATGAAAGACCCATTGCTTTCGAAAGTCGTCCAATCAAGGGAAAGTATTTACACAAAGCTATTTATGAGAAGGAAATGTTGGAAATACTACATGCACTTAAGAAATGACGACCCTACCTAATGGGAAGACACTTCAAGGTAAGAACAGATCATGACAGCCTTAAATACTTTTTAGAACAAATATTATCCTCTTAAGAACAAAAAAAATGGGTGAGAAAGATGTTAGGTTATGACCTTGAAATCATATACAAAAAAGGGAAGCAAAATGTTGTGGCAGATGCACTCTCAAGAAAGGATGAGGATGTGGAAGCATTGTTGTCCGCCATTTCTATTATCCAACCAGATTGGATAAACGAAGCAACGGAGGAATGGAAGAATGATGAAGAAGTGTGGGAACTTATTCAATAGTTACAACAAGATTCCAGTACATCTGATACATTTAGCTGGAAAAATGATTCGTTATGGTACAAAGATCACTTATACCTCTATAATAATTCCCAACTCAAACAAAAGATTCTTCTGGAATTGCACGCCTCTCCCTTAGGAGGGTAGGGTTAAGAAGGAATTTTTTTGGGATGGCCTTAAGTCGGATATTCAAAATTTTGTGGGGGAATGTTTGGTATTCCAACAAAATAAAGCGAAAACAATTAAGACACCAGGTCTATTACAAACTTTATCCATTCCAAGCCAATGTTGGGAGGAGGTTTCAATGGATTTTATCACAGGTTTACCCAAGTCTGAGGGAAAGAGTGTCATCATGGTGGTAGTTGACAGACTTACCAAGTATGCACACACTTGTGCATTATCACGTCCATTTAAAGCCAGTACAGTTTCTACGACATTTATGGAAACAATGCAAAAGCTACATGGAAACCAAAAAATTATTGTAAGTGACAGAGATCCCATTTTTACAGGAAATTTTTGGACAAAATTATTTTCTTGTCTTGGTACTCAGTTAGCTCATAGCTCATCTTATCATCCTCAATCTGACGGGCAAATGGAGATAGTAGAAAAAGGTTTGGAAGGATATCTTCATTGCTTTGTATCTGATAAACAGACACAATGGGTCAAATGGTTGCCTTTGGCTGAATGGTGATATAACACTTCCTTCCATACTGCAACAAAAATGACCCCATTTATGGCACTTTATGGATATCAATTGCCATCCATCACATCATATTTAAGAGAAAATTCTAAGGTTCAAGCAGTGGAACATCACATTGAGCATCAACAACAAATTCTCCAACTCTTAAAGGATAACCTTGTGTTGGCGCAAAATAGAATGAAACAACAGGCATATCAACAACACAATGAAAGAAGTTTTTATGTAGGTGATTGGGTATTCCTACGGCTACAACCATATAGACAAATGTCCCTCAAGAAAGCTAAGAAGGATAACAAATTTTCACCAAAGTATTATGGTTCGTACAAGGTGTTGCAAAAGATTTGTACTATGGCATACAAATTGGAGCTTCCTACAACTTCTCGAGTGCACCCAGTTTTCCATGTTTCATGTTTAAAGAAGGTTATAGGCGACAAGCTCCCAGTTCAATCAATATTGCCAGAACTTGACGAGGAAGGAAAAATTATATTGGAACTGGAAGAAGTCATAGAAACAAGAACTCGACAACTACGAAATCGATCCATTTCAGAGTATCTCATCAAGTGGAAGAACTTATGCGCTAAAGATTCCACATGGGAGGATGAGAATTTTATACAGAAGCATCCATAACTACTCAAGCGTTGAGGAAAATACTTTTTTGAAGGAGAGGGGCATGTTATGTCCCTATAATACTAGTGATGCCCCCATTAATATTGTAGTTGTATCCCTTATTAATATTGTTGTGCCCCTATTGTCTCCATATTGTTATTATTGTGCCCCATAGAATCCCTCTATTGTTATTTTTGTGCCCTTATATTATTATTGTTAGGTTGGCTTGGTTATATTGTGACACCTTAGACTCCTATATATAGAAAGGAGGTTTTGTCATTTGAATCATCCAAAAATTGTTCACTTATGTAATGCAAAGGAGGTTTCCCCCTTGAAGAGACTAAATTCTAAGGCGCTGATCTATCTTTTCTATCTTTTTGTGAGCTAGTTTCATAACACTCCACCTATAAGAGTAAAGACATAACCTGTAGTAGATCTCCTTTTGTCAAAATCACCTTCATAATCAACATCCACATATTCATATACTAATCCTTCACTATCATTAAAGATGATGCAATTATCACTTGTGCCTCTTAAATACCGAAGCACCCATTTCATTGCTCACTAATGTTCTTCATTTGGATTTGCCATGAATCTGCTGACAACTCCAACTACATGTGAAATCTCAAGTCTTATAGATTCCATGACATACATTAAGTTGCCGAAAAAATTTTCATATGGTACACGAGACATATACTATTTTTCTTCATCAGTTCTAGGACTCAAAATCGAAGAAAGATTAAAGTGGGAAGCTAATGGAACAATAAGAGGTTTCACACTATTCATACCAAGCATTTCAAGTACTCTTTCCACATAGTTCTATTGTGATAACCAAATCTTACCATTTTTCTTGTCTCTGTGTATATCCATGCCCAAGATATGTTTTTCTGCTCCAAAATCCTTCATATCAAACGTCCTAGAGAGATGAGCCTTTAACCTGTTGATCTCTTACATGTTTTTTCTTGCAATAAGCATATCTCAACATACAAAACTAATATAATGAATATTCCACTGAAACTCTTGAAGTATACACAATGATCATACTCACTTCTAATAAAATTCTGGCTCAGCATGAAGGAGTCAAACTTCTTGTACCATTTCCTGGGAGACTGCCTTAGGCCATACAATGATTTCCTAAGCTTTCAAACTAATCTTCTGCTACAATCTTGTAGAAAACCTTCTGGTTGTTCCATATATATCTCTTCATCCAAATCACCATGTAGAAATGTTTTTTTAACATCTAACTATTCTAACTTAAGGTTAAGTAATGCAACTAGTGCCAACATAGTACAAATAGTAACACGTTTTACAACTATTGGAAAATTCTCATGAAAGTCAATACCTTCAACGTGAAAATACCCTTTTTCTACGAACCTCGGCTTATAGATTTCGATACTTCCATCAACTTTGCATTTTAATTTGAAGACCCATTTGCATCCAACAACACTTCTCCCTTTAGGAAGTTCTACAAGATCCTAGGTATTGTTCTTGGATAAGGAATCCATTTCTTCTTCCATAGTTGTTTTCCATTTTTTGCTATCTATATCATCTACTTCTTCCTAATAACAAGAAGATTCACCATCTTTAGTAATCAAAGCAAAAGATGAAGCAGAATCTTCATACCTTTTGGGAGTTTTTCTTTCGCTTGTAGATCTTCTTAGAGTGACTAGTTGCTAAACAAGTTCATAAGCTTCAACAGTTTCCTTTGTATCTTCATCACCTTTTCCTCCAGAAGTCTCTCCTTCCTTTCGACTTTCAAAAAAAGGTTTAGCCTCCAACTAGATTTGTTAATTTGGCAATACCTGTTCCCGTTCAATTCTTTCATTGGTCATTAATTTGTTTTCTCGAGTGATCATATAGTAATATATTTTGTTTTATATTTGGTCATTAATTGTGGCAAATGATGACTAAATCAATGACTAACTAAATGACCAAATTTATGACTAAATATACTACTATACGATAAAATTGTGATAACCAATTAATGGCTAAGTTAAAAACGACTAAAATTTTGTCACGTTATAAGATACTGTAAATTAGCTATTATTGGTCACTGCCTGAAAAATAGTCATTTATATGCAAATTTTAGTCATTTTTTTAGTAACTAATTATCCATTTTGTACTAGTGATCTCAGGCTCAGGTTTGATTTGATTCCAGGATGACTAGAACTTGGAGAGAAATATATTACGAATAATTTTAGAATGAATTCATGGAATACGAAGAGGTGATGGATGCCTTGAAAAATTGTGGGTTACTCAAATTATTTTTTATTCCCAACATATGCGCTCAATGACACTTAATGAAATATTTTATTGAATAATGGAGTCTTGATAATAGTTGTTTGATGACTAATTTTGTTCCATTACATATTGAGGTATAAGACATCCACTTTATCATTGTTCTTTCAAGAACGGGAGAGGTAGTGAATATGAAAAGAAATACTAGTGGGGTCTCACCATTAAGGACTACATAGATATTTACTATGTAGTAAGTACTTAAAAAGGTGAGGACCCTGAGACCCATTAATACATCACTATATTCTAACTCTCAAGACCATATTATTCATCATTGGATGAGTGTTAGGATATGATTCAGTACATCAAGTATCTAGACGATAAATGTTCTTAGCAGTCGAGTAGATTTGCCTAATAGTATATGATTGGAGTACCACCTTGGTGATTCATATAAAGAGCTAGTTGACCACATGTAGAAAATGCCAAATGAAGAATTTTGGTGATGGGAACTTATTGTGTTCCTTATTTTTTCAGAGAGTTCCAGTACTTAGACCATAGGTCACACCATGCATCCCTCATTCAAGAGAACATTATATGACAAGATGGGATAACCATATGGGTGGAATTAGAGGAAGGTGAGTTACACTTACCACTTTTGATGATGATTTCTCCCACTGTATGTAATTCTCACATTTTGAGGAGACTGAGAGTTAGTCCTCTATCTAGATTCCACATGGGGTGACATAGGTAAGCCATATTTTCATTTTTTAAGTTATTTTATTTTATATATTTTTGAATAAGTGACAAAAGGAAAAAAAGATATTTCTTACATGAAACAAAAAAACTCACAAAATACATGATATGTGTAGATATTGGACTAGTGAGGCTTGAGGGTTTCCCAAAACACATACATCGAGGTAGAGGTGAGGAGAATATCATTGAAGAAGTATAAATAATTCTACATTTAGTCTAGAGGAACTTGTAACATTGATGCAACAGCTCCTTCTGGCATAGGCGCGAGACCTCCCTAAAGGTATACAACATTGAGTAGTCGGATCCACACAAGTGTGTGTGTGAATTTTATAGTGGATAGAAAATGGAATTGTCTTGTACCAAGACAACCAATAGGGTTAGAGATCTCAGACCTAGATATTGATAGGATTATTGAACTGATCAAATCTACAAACATGATTACCAAGCTAGAAGCCCTAATTTTATAGGAAGTTTGACCACATTTTGTAATGATATTTTGACATACACACACATAATTTCTTAGCTTTACATATTTAAAATTGTTCATTTTCTAATTTTAAATCATGCTTTTAATGTGATGAATAATTCACATGCCAATGTATAACATAATTAACAATGGAATCAATAATTTATTTCTTGATCTTTGAATATGAACATAAGTTATATAATTGAATGAACACTACAGTAACCTTATCTGAAGAAATATATGGTATAAATAATCATAACATACACAATAAACAATAATACAATTGAGATGCCACCCATTGTTAGTCTATATGAATTATTAATAATTAAATGCCATGTGAAATCATCTCTAGGAGTAGTTCAATAATGGTATACTATTCTACAATATTGTTAGTTGTAGCACCTATACAAGTTCCTTTAGACACAAATTTCCAAAATGTGAATAGATCACGCAAGTTGTGGAAGCTATGTTTTAGGTGCGATAACTAGAATCATTAACAAAACATATATAAACTATATCATCCATTTCCACTTTCTAGGGAATGTCAAAAGAATCATCAGTAGAGTCAAACAAATGCTAACCTATACTAATGTATACAACATACATCATATAAAAAATAAATCAATTACGTAACAAAAATCTCAAACAAATTACCTTTCAAGGTAGAGCCAATCTTTGGTCTCTGAAAGAACATTTCCGTTAAAATCAACCAACTCATATGCCACTCTTTTGAGTACATGCCTTACTATGTAAGACCCATACCACATAGACTTGAATTTTCCTATCCCAAAAGAATCGTTGTCTTGGTTATAAACCAAATTAAGGTCACGAGAGATAATTCTATGATGGAAAGACTCATTATATTGAATTTTTACATGTCACTTAGGTGTTTCATTTTCTGTAGAGGCATCTCAGTGCTTCCCATTGAGATGTTCTAGGTAAATGAGGCACTCTTCTAGAATATACATATTAGGAAGAAGCTTAACTACTAGCTTCAAATATAGTATTTGAGATTTGATTGGGAGAATTGATTCCGCATCATGAACCAATTGGACAGGAGTAAGCCTGATAGCAATTTTAACTTACATTCAATATTCCCAAAGGGTTAGATACAACATGACATGCTAGCTGCAATTATTATCATTGATGTTCATGTCAAAATGGTTTTCAAGTACTTATTGACAACCTCTACTTGTCCATTTTCTTGGATATAATAAGGAGAAAAATTTTCCTATTTGAATTTCAACTTAGAAGTGAATTCTGACATTATCTTGTTTTAGAAGTGTCTGCCATTATCAGTGACAAACTCCTTTGGAACATCAAAATTTGATATGACCTTATTGAATATGAAAATCATTATTGTTTCAATGTCATTGGAAAAAGTAGTTGTGGCCTCGACTGAATTAGTAAAGTAGTTGTTACACAAAAATATCGTCACCATGATTATTTGTAGTCAGTATACGTCTATCATCACTTGTACTGTCCTCCTAAGCAAGTCTCAGACCTCAGCTCTTCAATTCAAGCTTTGAAAATGGGAGAAAGATATTAAAAATCATGAAACTCTGGTTCCGCACTTTCTCTCATGGTCACCTGCGGTCCCGCACCTTCTGTGTACAAAAACTGCAGACCTGCCCGCTCTGTCCCTAATAGTGTAGGTGCAGACCCCTATGAAAGTCAAAAGGTGCAAGTTTTATCTTAAAAAACTCACTTTGGGTTAATTCTAGAGGTTTCTAGAAGGAATTTTGATGTGGATTGTTCGCTCTGAGGTGGTTCATGCATCCCAAAAGAGAAGGAGCTAATCCCTTGATGAGAGGAGCTATCCCTTTGAAGGAGGGCTTTATCCCTTTGAAGGAGGACCTAGTAACCTCCCTCCATTACACTATAAATTCAGGTATTGGGCTGGTTGCTGGAGAGGTTAGAAGCTGAACATTTTTTAGGGTAAATGCTGGTGAAATGAAGACTTCCTAGTTGATCTTAAGAGGAGAGATCGCACATCTTTTTGGCTTCATTGGGGAGTGAGAGAAACTTGTCAAAGTAGAGGAGACTTCTTGTTGGACCATGGGAGGAGCTTGTACAACGTCAAGGCAAAGGTTGTAAAGTTCTTCTTCTTTTGAATTAATACAACCAAACTCATTTTTTTCAACAAGTATCTTATGTTATTTGTTTCATGGACTCCTTGACTTTCATGTTAAATATGTTTTATGCAATTGGCTTTTCAGGTGCTATTTAATTTGTTTGCCTTGTTTGTGTTTGCAGATTCGCGAAAAGGAGCTCATTTGGATCAAAGGAGTGAGGGCATCCACAAGCTTGCGTTGGACCTAAGGTAGGCCCTAAAAGCACTTGTTTGCTATTGTTTATCAAAGCATATTTAGAGAAAGATAGTGTCTGGTTGGTTTGCTTGTCATTAGGTCTTCTTTAGATTCTAGGAACGTCTATCTTGTCCGCAAGATCGACCTATTCCGTGTGACAGCAGTACATGTCTGTGGTAATGCACTTATGCGCCCGAGCTAAGGCCTAATGATATGTCGTAAAGTCCACCCCACGCTTGGTGAAGATATTGATGGTGATAATAGGAAAAAGCAGAGTAGGATGTGCTTGCATATTTCTCATGAATATATGACATGGGTGAAACTTCTTGATTTCCTCCATATAATATTTGAAAATGGATAGCCAGAAGTCACCTATATTTTCTAGGATGTTATCATAAGATCATATGAATCAAACTAAGATGCACTATGAATCTTTAACTGCTTTCTTTTCAATTAAAATCATATATGGAATATTATTTTCAATTTCTAATTGATTTTATATTGAAAAATAAGGGGACATACTTTATAAAATAATACTTTGGGCAGTTGACATTAGCAAAATGTAACAACTATAACTAGCTCATTTTTCGTCTTTATTTGCAATTTTTCCATAAGAGAATTAATATGGCTGTTAAAGTCTTCTTGAATTTTTTTTATTGAACCTTTATTAATTACTTGAACTTTCTTGTTTTTTGAACGGCATTAGATTGGATCCATTTCTTTAGGCCTAGTCGAAATTCTAACTGTTTTTTCCCTAAAACATCTTATTCTAAAATAATTTTGATTGCTAGATTAGTCATATTCTTAGCAACCTGCTTAGCACCACCTTACAATCGAACTACATCAATAATGATACTTTCGAAATATTTAGCATCGAAGGTCACATTAAGAGTCATTTTAATCTTGGTTTTAGCTTTCAATTCTTTCTTCCGACTTGACACTATCACTTGCATAATTATTAAATGTTTCACATCTTCCTAAGTGTTTTTATTTTCCATAAATTTAAATTCTACATTATCATTATGTTGATGTTATGATGGAAGAGTAGACACTTATTTGCAGAAAAATTCTTTGAGAGCTCTAAATAAACCAAATAATTTTACCTGGAACATACAATCATTAAGAAAAGTCTATCTTTGGTCTAACGTGGAACATACAATCATTACCAAAAATATTTATGTCCATATAAAGAAATAACCATCCACCGTAATGCATGGGTACTTAACCACTACAACCGTCAGCCTACTACAATGTCATTCTTGTACATAGTTCATTGAGTAATCATATTTTCAAACCTGTACCTATACCTTTAACTCCCCCTACATCACCATCCTCATCATCCTAGGTTTTCTCGACTGCCCTGTAACCATGCTAAGGGTTTTATCACCTTACCCTCAACCATACTTTAGGATTTTTCATCTTACCTTCAGCCATGCTGTCAATGATCCTACATCACACTGATAGGGAAATACAAAACTCTACAGAAACCCCTATCCATATGTTCCTTGTCTCTAAAATATTTCATCACCTTACACAAAATGGTTTTGGCTTACCACAAACCTACATTTACAAAAAGGTTTTCATATTACCATTAAATACATGTAGGCACACATGCCTTATTAGGATCACATCATGATTTAATTAAGTACATTAAATGGAAACCTTAAGTCATGGAGATACCAGGTAGACGCATTCTCAAGGACCACCACATCAAGCCAAACATAACACTATAGACTAGATACATGCATGAATCACATTACAATATGATCATGATTTTATCATTATTCCATAAACAAACTTTATTTTACCTTCATTTTTCCACCACCATATAACCTCTATGTCTCTACATCCATTAGTCACTATTGTATCTATCACAAGAATTGTCACATGCTATCTAAATATCTCTATGTTGTATTTAGGAACTTTATGTCCTTCTTGTTGCAAATTCATCATTCTTCTACAAAAATTCAGCCTGCAAGCAATCTTGGTTGATCAAGTGAGAACTATGCAACTCACTTCTACCATAGAAATTGTCTATGCTCCTGCATTCATCTAACGAATTGTCACCAAATACTAGTTGGAAACCAAAGTACCACTGATACCTCAGATAGACCGAGAATCGATTGTACCCTAGGGCCTAACATCAATCTAACCATGAAGAATGATTCACTAACCATCTGGACATTCTTCTATCTCCCAGAATATATGGGTTTCGTCGGTATACTCACCTGTTGTATAGGTAATTATTTGGTATACGAGATGTATTCATCTTAGAATTACATTCTTTGTACCTACCAATCATGAATTATAATGCACCACTCAAAACATAATTCATGAAGTGAAATCTCATAGATAGAAGACCCTTCCATCTACAATACTCCTTACTTACATACCTAGGAATGATTTTACATAAAATACATTGCAGCACTACTATATACATGAGCAAGAGATAATGACATAATCATAGGAACACAATCATCCTTTACAATCACTTATAACATGGGTATTTTTTTTCACATATTTGGCATCTTCAATAAATGAATGGATTGGATCTCTAATTTTTACTTGTCATTTGTTAGAGTCATGAATTCTAACAAAAATATAATTATACCTATATTGAGTTAGCTAGGATGAATAAAAATAAATACATTGATTGATGATTTCATGACATGAAATAATTTCTCATATTACCAAAGGATTTATTTTCACCATATTGCCCACATTTCATTTCCAAAAAATATATGCTTAAGTCATTTGGCCATGTGCACTCATCACATATTCTAGTAAGCTACACAATTTTTTATGCTCTACATTATCAATTATAAGCCCCATTCTATAGAATGGTCAATGGCCACTTCCCCTCCCTTCAAAAAAAATTCTACTTGCATTTTTGACAAGTGTAAATACTTCTTCTCTCTCCTTGGAACTCATTTTGTCCTTGTGGAAGATGCTTCTATCACTTCCATCATGGCATCTAAAACATGAGGAATATCTCATCTATTCTATATCGAACCGTCATAACATACTAGATACATAACAAGATAGTTTATGATCTATAGTAGAAGAAAGCAATGGAATGGAATATTTCACATGATCTTTGAAGAACTTGCTTCTTAGAAAAACATTGCATCATCCTTATCTAAAATACATTTAATTTTTTTGTTTATTTGACTTGCAACAACAATGATCTTTTATTTAGTCGATGCTTCATGATTATCCTTCATACGAACATGCTATAGGATATTAGATAGAAACAATGACGACGATCAACCTCATACATCATATTCTCATAGTCCCACATCTGTTGCATGAGCTCAAGGACAATAACATTCAGATCTCCTTGATGTTAGTGGTGAAAAGTGAACCATTAAAGTAACATTTATGAGTGAAGGGGATGATATACAATGACATATTTCATAAATAAAAGTTTAGATATCTTAGGAAGCATAAAAAATAGGTTACTCTATATGCAACTCATCCATTTCTCAATTTCTCTCTTTGATGATGGTCAAATATTCTTCTCATTGTTTCCTCTCTCTCTATAGTCTACTAAATTATTCATCATGTAATCAATAGTGTCTTTGACCCATGCCTCATTTCATCCTTAATATCTCAACCATGTTTAGATTGAATAGAAAAAATAGTTTAGGAAGTGAATTCTTTGAGTAGAGAAGACCTTATCACTCTTACGTAATCCCACCATTGTGATTCAACTATTTTCCACATTCCTATAATTTCATGCCAGCTCATGGCTCTTACTCTTATTGGTTGTATCTCGAAGAATAAATTGATCACAAAGGAAACATTTTTTTTCAAAAAATTCTATGCCTCATTAGAGACTGTATACCCTAGAGAATTTATAATATTATGGTCTTTGGTACACTTGGTGTAGGCCCAAACAAGAATAATCCACCAAAATAATGAGTTAGGAATAATATAAACAACATGAACCAATTTTCCATGAAACCAAACCTCAATATTTTTATATGTTAGGATTTCTATGGCCGCTCACCACTAGTCACTCTCATCAAAATTATGTTGTTGCGACAAACACCATCCAAATTTTTTCCTACAATTGAATTTTGGAGGCTACTAAGGATTTCACGATCTATTGGTCCATGGTCACTTCATGGTTGTCTAATGCTTTACAAGTGTTGAGTCTTCTTCTAAGTGTCAAATTCACTTTCTTGCACATTCTCTCTCTTTGATGAATTGACAAACACAGTTCTTTCTAAGCATCTTATATAGGCATTATGAAACCCTTGAAGATAAGGATCGCATAATCACTAGTAACGATGAATATGCAATCCATAAGCACAGTGTGTTACAAAACACATGTCGACATTTATTGTGCACTCTCCATTGATAGTCTTCCTCACATCGACTGTAATTGTGCTTCTATTTCAATGTGCTTTCTCAACTGTTGCTCTTGCACACCTTTGTTTTAGCAAGCTTCTATTTCATGTTTGCAATTGTCATTTTTTCTTGCATTCACTTTATAAGTGTCGTTTTCATGTTATATTACTCAGGCATGTGTATATTTGACCTTTTTTAAGTCTTTGAAAGTGTTGTTTCAAATTTTCTCTTACTTTCGCAAGTGTCAACTTGTGGTTAAGAAGTTGTCACATCTAATCAAAGGGAGTCATTTGTACATTCTTGAAGTGTAGTTCTGATGCATTATCCTAAAATAAGGTATCATATCCATCATACAAACATGCATTAGACACATTCCCCAAGTCTTGAGCAATGTTTCACTACTGTCATCACTTGTGTTACAAAGTGTATCTTAAGTGTTTCACTCGGAGGAAAGTATTGTACTACTGTCGTTTCAATATTAACATGTTTTTGTGGGTGGTAAATTCTTCCATGGAGAGTGGTTGATCATCCACAAGTGTGTTGTTATGCTCAGTTCATGTTCTGGTTCCATCTGTCTCCTCTTTAGTTGCACACTTAGTCATTTTAGACAATTGTTCCTTCTCCGGTTAACTTCCTCCCAAACTACCTCCCTGAACTTCTAATTGCATAGCCTTAGGATATAAGAAGCATGTCTTTCTCTCAGGAACTATGAAATGTGCAGTCACTACCTCCAAGGAATGTACAATATGCAGGCACAATGATGAAGGATTTCATCTTACTCCCAAAACTATGCAATCTGGCCTCCCAGTCAACCTCTTTCTATGCATTTTGCAGTTGCAAGCAGCAAATTGCGTTCAAGTCTCCCTCCCTCTCTCCCTCCCTCTCTCTCTCTCTTAAACTGCATAGTCTTACTTCTCAGTCCTCCATTTGCTACGCATTGCAAAGTTATAGTCACCAGTCCTGCATTATTGTCCTCTCAAACTACGCACTACGCAATCCCTGAGCCTTCCTTCCTATCCAATATCCACTTCTAGGTCAATTGATGGATTTCATGAAGAGAGTTAAACTAGGAGAGTTCCAGACTAATGTTTTGTTTTCACTAGTGGATTTCACTCGCACGTAGTATATCCTAACATGACAGGATGATTTCTTAGACAGGAGAAGGATACCATGCTAGAAGACAATTATGAAATTATAAAGACAAGATTACCAATGAACAAGAAGATGAAGGGACACTAAACCATGAAAGAAAACAAAGGATCAGGAGCATAGTGAAGGCTCCATATCTTCAAACGTTTTAGAGGATAAAGAGAAAGAACACACAACATATATCATGAAGACACTGAGATAACAACAAGAAGAGAAACTTGGCATTGACACATCATCATGAATATTCATATCATCATTTCCAAGTCATGGCTTGTACAAATATTATAATAATTTCATAAGTTTCCATGTGTCTTGCCACATCATCATGTGGAATGTAATCATGTATTTTCGAGGAAAACAATAAAATGTAATGTGTGGAAGTCCAATAGTCACATGTGCAATATGAAAAGTCACATGTAGACTAAAGAGTGACTAGGAGGAGTCTAATAGTCTTTTAAGAGTTCAAGGGTCACTTGGAAGTTCAATAGTCATAAAAGAAGTTCAACAATCATGAGGATATGAAAGGTCATTCCTCAATACACGCTTATAAATCAAGAAAATGGCATTTTGGAATCATAGATTTTAGAGAGCTAGCCTTGGCTTCTCTAGATTGGCATATGAGAGAATATCATTATTTGGAGATACAAGGAGTCACTTAATGTTTCACTATTGGAGCTAGTGTCTCACGTTGTAACTATGTACTTGGCTCTTTCACCTAGTAATCAAAAGCTTTCTTAACCAACACATTTTCATGCATGGATCATGAATATTGTAAGATTATTCTTTGAATGTTTGTGGTATGTACCATGTTCATATGTGCTAAAGAAATTGAACTATTTCATTGGATTTGGTTCTTATCTTGTTGAATGTGTGTCGAAACATGTACTTTAATGGTCATTGTGTCTATGTCAACTATTTTGTCGAATAACTAACAAATATTTCATTTCTCTCACGTGCCTCTCGTAGGATAATACTATTACTTTCCTTCTAGATACTCACTTTTATTTCCCTCTCGTGAAGGTATCCTTTTACACATTGAAATTGATGTTTCATAGTGTCAACTTACTTGCTGATTTCAAAGGTTATGTGCATACTCTCTTATGTTATTCATGACAGCTGAGGCAAACCTTAGAATTTGGTGGCTAGGCCAATACTCTGGATGGGGCTCCTATTCCAAATGGTGTGAGGTCTAATTGGGACTTCATATTGAGGAGACGTATATGTTTGACAAATTTCTAGCACTGTCAACACATTCCCAAAATATGCTCCATTCTTGAACCACACCACAACTTACACAGAAGGAAACTCTACACTCCACAACTGTAATCTCTTCTAGTGCTCTTCTTTGATTATGATTCTTTAAACTGATAGGTCCTTCAACGAACCCACCCACATAAGCACATAAAACATTACTCTGCTCTCCTTTATGCATGTTTCTAAACCCTCCTATCAGGGAGTCAATCGTAGACTTGATGTTAAGACGCAAAGTTAAGATGTGAGAGTAGACAATTAATAACACACAAAAATGTTGAGAGCTCTAAATTAACCAAATAATGTTACAAATATAAATTTCATAACATTTGTCTCAAAGTAGGAAAACTATCTTGGACACTCAATCCTTAACGTCACTACAAACTAAAAAGTTATCTAATTAGAGATCATCTCTCAACGAACTAGGCCTCAAAAAATTCTTAAATAATAGTAATAGACTGCTTCTTATAGAAACTGGAAGTGTAGCAATACTGATCAATAAAATTAATAATTAAATAATCATGATGACACATATTAATACAAGTAGGAGTTATTTACTCGAATAAATAAAGTGTGGAATTCTAAGCTTCAAACTATTTAGAAATTATATAATATAAGAAAAAATTTAGGAGCTAAATTTAACCCATGAAATAATCCTCCATATCATTTTTCTAAAAAAAAATTACTAATTTCCATTTTTTGTAGAATGGTTTTCCCAAATTCTATGAGACAAAAAAATTACTCTCAAAATCCCTAAAATTTAAAATAAACTATATAAAATCTTCATAAATTTAAATATTTATACAAAAATATTGTTAAGTATTTTATAACTAATATTTACAATTTTTTTTATACTTAATAACAAATATAAATGCTTAAAATATTACATGATTATCATACATATCATACTTCCGATAATCTATTTAAAATCTCCTTTGCAAATTCATATTCGATAATAAAAGAAAAGATTTGGGCTCTTTAAGACAAAGATGATTTTTGGCTATATAACCTATGTACAATCTCCTTTGCAAATTCATATTCGATAATAAAAGAAAAGATCTGGGCTCTTAAGACAGATGATTTTTGGAACTAGCCAACACTTTAGTCCTAGAAATAATATAATCTATTTACAATCTCTTTTGCAAATTCATATTTGATAATAAAAGAAAAGATTTGGGCTCTTAAGACAAAATGCTTTATGGCTATTTAATATGGAATAGAACTAGCCAACAACTATCCTCACAATACAATATTCTAGAGAAATGCATCATGGTTTATATATATATATATATGAGAAAATCTTGATGTCACTAGCATTTATTCTAATGATGATGAAATTCCACACTACTATTTGATAGTAGTTGATTCAATAAAATAACATATAAATATTAAATAAGAATTTGTTAAAAACACCCTATAACTTCTATATTAATAGGTGAAAGCATTGAGTTCCTTCATCATTTGCCTTTTGAATATTATATTCATATAATTTAAGTAATTATTTGAGAATATAATAACAAACGTATTAAATATGATTGAATGAAAATGTATAATCGGATCATTCCAACTTAAATGACTATCGATAAACGTCCAAATTTCTACTTTACCATATATGTTATATTTTTATTTTATTATATATTTCACGTTATTAATATTAAAAAAATAATAAAAAATAATTAAATTACAATTTTATTTTAAATTATATTATTATTAATTATAAAATAATTAATATATAAATTTTGTATATATTTTTGTGATCACATATTAAGACTCAGACTCAGTCACTGGAATAGACGTTTACCAATAGAATTTGACAAATTGTTCATTACTGGGTGATTTTCTTTTGAAGTATAAGTTACAATTTTACAAAATTGTTAACATCCTCCTTGAAATTGTGAAGATAGTCAAGAGGTGTGAAAACTGTCAAATTCCAATCCTATAAATGCATTCTCACCGATGCCTTTGCACTCTAGCCAATGACCACAGTCACCAGTTGCATAGGAATTGGTGCCCAAAGTATTGAAGTTGTAGCTTGTGTGGCCCTGAAGCAGCACGACCAACCCGCTTGTGCATCGATGGGCTTAAGTCGATTGTAGATTCCCAGAATATTTCGTGATCCGACGGACATGGGCGTGTCAAAAAATTGACCGCGTCCATGTCCATCAGATCCCAAAATATTCCGGGAATCTGCAATCGACTTAAGGATGGCCCCTTGTACATTAATCGGTACAACATGTCTTGTGGAGGGAAAAACCACCACTAAAGAGGGAAGAATTGTTGTTCCCTGTAGCAAATGTTGCCACATAGTCTCCAAGTATTTGTTCACTATTTCTACATCTTTTTGTTAACTTGAATAACAAAAAAAAATTCCAACAAAATTCTAACAACCAACGATCTAATCTTACTTATTTACTAATGTAATTATTCCAAATCTCTCTTTTTAATGTTTACATTACAATATTACAATCCCACTTTCAAGTCTCGTGACAACACTTTTTTACCACCATCAATTGATACTTCTCGATCTATGAAAAGACACTATGGATACTAGAACTCTCAATACACAACAATGAATTATGCATTTGATTTTTCTACACAGTTCATTACATAACCTATAAGTCATACTATTGAAGCCAAAAAAGCAACCAGACTCATTAGACACACAATTAATCTAGCAATAAATCTCGGCACTCAAACAAAAAAAACCCCTGAAAATCGTCCTTTTAAATTATGCTAATCTATTCATAACTAGTTCTCCATTATAAAATAAAAAATAATAATAATTTTGCACACCACTCAATAATTTTAGAACTTTTATAGTTATAACCAGAATTCACACACTGTTTTCTTTAGAAAAGACAAGAAACAAACTGTGGCTCCCCCTAAAACACTGCAGCGTAATTCGAACTCAGAGTCTTTGTAAAACAATAGCTTCAGAGACTCAGAAAATGGGACAGCGTGGCTGACAACGATTCTTTTTCACGCAAAACATTAGAATTTCTCTCCATTGCCAGAGATAGAACGCAGAATCCCAAGGTCGACATCCCTATGATATAGTTGTTTCCTGGGTGAGTGTTGATAGCAACTGCATCCGTCTCTCTCACGTTTTCAGCGAAGTGCAAGGAACCCTTTGGAACCACGAACACATCACCAGCTTGCAACTTTTGAGAAGAAACAACAACAGAACTTGAAATGGGAGCGTAAAGGGATTTGCAGAATATACATCAAATTGTTCAATATCTAAGCCGGAAAGAAGATTCAAAGCAAGGAAGAAAACGACCTCGGCCAAAAAAAATGTCGTTGACCCGCCACTGGACGTCCACCAATTGAACTCGATACACCATTCCTTAAGTAGCATACCTAAGAGCATTTTTCTTTACACTACGCTTCCGTTCGAATACCTGACGTTCAGCATACAATAATTCGTGTAGGATTCAACCTCAGGTCTTGACAGGCACGATCAGTGTTCAACAATTCTGGTAATATAATGCTAGATGGAGACCCGCAGATTCGTTCAGCAATCAGTGCTCGGACTTGGGTTTACCAGTGCGCTAGCAACAGAAGCGACGAGGCTCACTTAGACCCAGCACCCGCAGCGTCGACAGCGCAGGGCATCGGGTGCATACTGATCCGACCATCAGTAAGTAAATAAACACGAGTAATCACTCGATAGCCCGACCATTTGACAAGATTTGTAGTCTGCACGAACGCCGCGGTTCATATAATATTCCCACTGATGACACGCTGTCTTCGGATCCTGGTGGGAGTGCTATAAACAGTTTCCCATCTTTCTGGTCCTCCCTAAAGCATGTAAAGCCATTTAGAAGAGTAGATAGGGTGTATAAATTATTCACAAATTTATTGATATATTGTTAATAACAAGCGTATAAATTTTCACAAATCAATTTATATATTATCTT
Organism: Pinus tabuliformis; assembly: GCA_031772625.1. Lineage (NCBI taxonomy): Eukaryota > Viridiplantae > Streptophyta > Pinopsida > Pinales > Pinaceae > Pinus > Pinus tabuliformis. The sequence goes on along the minus strand of CM062813.1, from coordinate 433,796,609 downwards.
TAAAGTCAATTACAATTTACATAAATAATATTCAGAAAATCTAATAAATTTCAAAAAATGAATATGGTTAAAAAATATTTTAACAAAACTCCAACCACCAATAACACAATCTTATAATATAATATAATATAATAAAATAAAAAATAATATAATATATTTTTAAATAAATATAATTTAAATATATATATTTAATAGCTTTAAGTATATATAATGCAATCTCAGGGTATATCATTCAACCCAAGGGCGGATGTTACGATACATGTTTCTTATTTAAGGTAAATTACACACAACATTATGTTAGTCAAATTTTTACATAAATATCTTTGATTTAAATGTAGATTAGACCCTAGTTTGTTATTGAATTTTTATATGATTTGACCTAATATATTCTTACATAATTTAATTTGAAGAATAATAAATGTTCAGAAAAATAGAGTAATATTATACATCAGAAAATATGTACCATTCAATGGAAATAGATGCGACAGTGCATGTCTCCAATCTAATCTAATTGTACATTAGATATATCGATATTTACAACATGGCCTGACATGCTCTACACAAAATACAGAGGAAGAAAAATAGTGCGGGCCACTCTGCTCAGATGGAATCTTCAGATCCAATTAGTGTTCGCAACAGTGAGTGCACTTGCAAGCTGGGCTCCTAAAAAAAGCTGCAACTGTCACTGATTGCCATTTGCCAGCTTGAGAATCTCTTTTATCATGTCTTTGAAATAATATGCGTCCATAAATGAAATTTTTATTTGAAATGATATATTTACTAGGTTAGATCTATTTTAATTTGGAATCTATCAAGTTTGGAGAGATTATTTTTTTTTTTCAATTTAAAAGAGATTTGTATATTAAGAAATTTGATTCATATTGGTTTTTGGTAGATTTAATTATTACATTTTATCTAATATTTCTTCTCACTGTTAATTTTATAATTAAGTTTGTTTATTTTAAATTTTAAAAATAAAGAAAAATGACAATAGAAAGTGGAGGGAAATAATTGGGTAAAATGTAATATCTATATAATATTATATTTTATCCAATATAACCTAGTAAAAAGTAGATGGAGGTAAGAAAAAGTATGAAATAAAATGTAATTATGACATTTTTCTTAATATTTCTCCACTTGAGACAAATGCCCAACTCCAACATATCAATATTTTTTCTTTACCTTTATATATATATATATATATATATATATATATATATTAGCTTTTTTAATGTAAGGTTAGCTCACAATATGTCCTTCAGATAGCCTAGATCCATCTTAATTTGGCATCTACTAAGGGCCGAGACGGATCAAATTTCTTTTCAATTTGAAAGAAGTTTGCATCTCAATAAATTTGATCCCTCTTGGTATTTGGTAGATTCAATTATTACATTTTGTCTAATATTACATTTTACTCAATATTTATCAGGACCCTTGCTAATTTTATAATTTACTTTGTTTGCTTTCAAATTTCAAATATAAAGAAAAAATACAATAAGAAGTGGAGCAGTTTTGGTAAAATGTAATATTTATATAATATTATATTTTACCCAACATAAGCAAGTAAAAAGTTTATGGAGGTAGAAAAAATTATTAGATAAAATATGACTATTACATTTTTCCTAATATTTCCCCACTTCTAAATATATTTAAACAATCTAACTAAAATATGTCAATAAAAATATTTTCCCTCAGAAAACCATTTTTATAATATATACAGAAAACCATTTTTATATAAATTGAAAATTTAGAAAAGATTTTAAAATCCAAAAAAATAAATCAATTATATTGAAGTTAAATATTTCACAAGTAAATTTAACGATACACCTTTCTTTTAAGCAGTTCATACAATACATATATCCATATATACAACATCTTTTAATCGGCCGCTAGATGCTTCTAACTGACATACTCTGCACAGAATACAGAAAAAAAATTAGAAGAAAAAATAGTGGACCCACTATTCCCAGGTGGATGCACTTGTAATAGTCGTTTCTCGCTATTTGAGCTCTTGTCCAGAATACATATGCATGCTGTCATCTCTTTCAGGTGTAAGTACATAAGGAATCTAATCCTTACGCAGTGAAATGGGATATTTTAGATGTCTTGCATACCTTCATGTGCTCTCTCCTGGATCTAATCTTCAAATCTTATCTTCCTCTCTGGATGATGACGTTCTACTTCACGTGGGTTCGAATTTTGACACTTTGCATCTTTCCAAGAGCATGCCAGCTAATTGCTTGCAAGTTCATCAAATTTTATATCGTAATGTCTGCAACTTGCAAGTACATATACTTTTTAACTCTTTTGTGTGAAAATGCAAAATTTGTGAGAAGGACAAAACAAATTGTCGTAGCTGCTAGAAATAAAATGTTATGAGCATGTTTTTTTCAGTGGGAGAGAGAATCTCTGCTGAAGAATCATAATACAATATATATCGCCGAAGCGAACAGATTCATCATACAACGAGCTGAATACGTCATCATCATACAACGAGCTGAATACGTCATCATCCAGCAGAATACGGCATCATCGAACAGATTACCGCACCCTCGAGCAGATTATGGCACCCTCGAAACTGTTCCATGCTGCTGCAGCAACCACATCGCGCACAAGAATAGAACATGACTAAGAAGTAGGAAAACGAACCGCCCCAACCAACACATCATACACATCACGTGCATTATTAACCTGCCTTTACCATCTAAATGTATCCATGTTTATAAAATTACAATTTTAACGAGTTGGGATAGCCTTTGTTAAAATAATAAGCGCAATGATTGGAAGTTCTAAAAAGATATTTCGGATATGGTAAATGACAAATCCTTATTGTTATATGACAATATCTGAATTCGTATAAATTAGAGATTTAAATATAATTTTAAACTTACCATTGCAATAAAGATATCATATTATATTTATATAAAATAGATAAAATTATATACTAATATAATTACATTACTAATATAGTTGATACATAAAATATAATTATAATCACATTATCAATGTGGTTAATATATGTATTTTGTTCAAAACTAACTTTTTTTCATCATTAATAACCATATAATTAATAATAACTATGTTATTTAGTTATTTTTTATTTATATAATTATAATTATTATATTAACATTATGTTGTATATTGTATATTAATATAAATTAATATAATATTAGTTATTACATAAATTTACTAATATATTACTATTTATATTTAAAACTATAATGTAATTTACATATGCCATAATAATAACATTTAATTATTACTAATTGTCAACAACTTTGATGACTGATAATACTCCATTTCTCGGCATGAGCACTGGAAAAAATGCGGGAGTTTAGCAGCAACCAGGGTGACCACAGCGAACAGGGTTAGATTCGAATGGTGGGCGGCAGGGGAGGGAGCTCTGCAACCTCCTAAAAACATGCAGTGGCTAGCAGGAATAAATCATCAGCTGAAACTAGTAAAGGAGATATGAACAATAGTAACAGGGGCATTGAAAAAGACACAGATGGGACCAGAGCAAAAGAAAACAGTAGCACAAAGGACAAAGAGGAAGAAGACAAAAATCTGGACACAAGAGACAAAACTCAGAAAGGACCTTGCAAACTGAAAGCAGAAATCACTCCTCGAGTAATATTAAATGACCCTGCTCTGCAGGAGCATAGGGAACACATGGGAACCTACGCCATTATCTGTAAATTTATGGGGTTATGGCCCACAGAAAAGGCTTTGTAGACGTGGATCAAGTATCATTGGAAGCCCAAAGGCAGCATTGATTTACATCTAGGGTCAAAAAGATTCTTCACAGTTGTGTTCTCAAACATCGAAGATAAAGACAAAATATTCGAAGGAGGTCCCTATTTTTTTGCAGCGGCATGTCTCTATATTAGACCTTGGAGGATGAACTTTGTCCTAGAGAGGGAGACTTTCTCTTCAGTTCCTGTGTGGGTAAGGCTCTACTCTCTACTTCTTGACCACTGGCAAACTGAATCGTTGGCTGCCATTGGCAATAAACTAGGACGCTTTGTCAAAGATTTTGAAGCCACTAGAAGGGGAAAATACACCTCCTTTGCCAGGATTTGTGTGGAAATGGATCTATCAGGAGCACTTCCGGATGAAGTCATCCTAGAAGTTCAAGATGAGGAATGAGAGCAGACGGTAGACTACGAACAAATCCCCTTCATATGCCAAAGATTACATGAACATGGGCATCTACTAAGAGAATTCCTTCTCAGCAAAGAAGACAGTAAAGAAAACCCTAACACAATGAAGGATACTAAAAGCTTCCAGAACGTGGCCAACAGAGGAAGAGGAGGTAAAAAGGGGCCAAAACAACTACACACTACAGGGTGAAAGGGTAGTCGGAATAAGTGTCAAGTGCTAGAAGAGCCTGAAGAAAGTATAAGAGAGATTCAATTTCAGGAGGATGAAGCTAAGGGTAAAGGAAAAAAAGAGGATACAAATCTTTCCCCAGGAACTGACTCTCAAAAAGAAATCATGAGAAGTGATACAGAGATGCAAATGGAATAGGAAATGACCCAAAGTGAAACAGACATGGAAGATCATGAACTACAGGAAATCCTTGACAAGGAAAACTTGGACCTGGAAGGATTCCTGAGGCAAGGAACCAAAGGAGGAGTAGAATCTTTGCCTCAAGAAGAATGCCACATGATACATCAGTTGTTTTTGTGGAAGACTCAGGAACAAGGACTGGAGAAAAGTACAAACATCCACAAACAAGAGCATAGAGGTGTGAAAACAATGAAAGTAACTCCAGGACTAGCCACCAGAAATCCAGGCAAAAAGAGAGGCAGAAAAAAGCAACACGAGCTCCTGATGGAGTGCGGAAAGCTAATGGTAGATTCGGGTAAGATGAAAGATCTAACTAGTTACTCCTTTACTAATATTTAATTATGAAGTTCATGTCATGGAATATCAAAGGTCTAGGTAGTAAAAGAAAACAGAGAATGCTAAGTAATAGAATAAAACTAGCAATGCCGGACACAATCTTTATTCAAGAGACAAAATGCTCTATTCAGAAAATAAGGCAAATCCATAGCAAATGGCTCAACAAATTTGAGTTTCTAGAAGTCAAAGCAGAGAACACAGTGGGTGGTATTCTCACCCTTTGGAACCCCCAAAAATTCAGCATTGTAGATGCGGAGGCGACTAGAAACTACTAATCAACCATCATTCAGCCTATGGGAATGACGAAAACCTTCCTGATGACGAATGTATACGGCCCTCAGAAAATTGATGAGAAACTTAGATTTCTGAACTCCCTGGCAGAGCTCAGAAGCAGACATGAAGAAATCCCTTGGGTCATTGGAGGAGACTTTAATATGATTAAATCTCTTTCAGAAAAAAAGGAGGCACCAGAATCCTCAGTAGAGATTCCGTAGAATTCCATTCTTTCACAGAAGACATGAAAATGGTTGACTCTGAAATGCATAACGGTTTTTTTACCTGGAACAAAAAAAGAGGAGGCAATGCTTAGGTTGCCTCCAAATTAGGCAGATTTTTGATCTCCGAGAAACTGATGCTCAAAAATTCAAAAATTTATGCAAGTATTCTCCCATTTGGAGGCTCGAACCACTGGCCGATTCAACTAGAAATCAAGGGAATTGATGCTCCCAGAAACAGACCCTTCAGATTTGAGAATATTTGGCTCTCTCATCCAGACTTCATCAGCAACATTGAAAAATGGTGGTCCGAAGATCTTCAGGTTCAGGGCTCCAAAATGTTCCTCCTCCATAAAAGATTAAAGCTCATAAAAGTCAAACTCAAAGAATGGAACAATAAGGATTTTGGTAACATTTTTGCAAACAAAATTTCTGTGGAAATTAAACTGCAGGAGCTACACCAAGCAATGATCACAGATGGTTTTGATAAAACCAAAAGTGAGCAGGCTGAAAAACTCAACCTAGATTGGGAGAATTTATGCAAACAGGAGGAAATATTTTGGAGACGAAAGTCAAGAGTGCAATGGATCAAAGAAGGTGAGCGAAACACTCGTTTTTTCCAGCATTCCACCATTTTCAATAGAAAGAACAATATAATCTCCTCAATACTAAATGTTGATGGGGAGCTTCAGACCTCGCACAAGAATATTGAAGGTGTGTTGGTTCAATATTTCAGAGGCATCACAAATGAAAATAATCCAAACAGAGAACAACACATCAAGGAAATTATAAAAAATATTCTGAGGATGGTGTCAAAAGAAGATAACTTCAACCTGAACAATCCAGTTACTAAAGCAGATGTCAGTATGTTAATCAAAGACATGCATAATGGCAAACCTCCAGGTCCAGATGGTTTCAATGTTGACTTTTTCAAAGCTTGCTGGAAGGTGGTCAAACAGAACATCTTGGATGCGGTTGAGGACTCTAGAAGAAGTAAATCCATTCTGAAGGCACTCAACAGCTCCTTCATATCCGTGATCCCCAAACAAGACTTTGCCCTAACTCCTAATAAGTTCAGACCCATTCCTTTATGTAATGTTGTTTACAAAATTATTTCCAAAATCTTTGCCAATAGACTCAAACCTCTTCTTCCTTCTTTGATTTCTGGGGAACAGTCTGGTTATGTTGAAGGATGGTAAATCTTGGATAATATTATTCAGGCCCACGAGGTTTTTCACTCTCTCACTAGTAAAAAGCAAGGTGGTATGATCATACAACTAAAAATTGCAAAAGCGTATGACAAAGTGAATTGGACTTACATTAAAAAGGTCCTTTCCTATTTTGGATTTGATCATGACTGGATCAGATGGGTTATGGCTTTGGTTACTTCACCTAGCTTTTCAATTCTGGTAAATGGCTTGCCCTCAGAGATCTTCACTCCTACTAGGGGTCTCAGGCAGGGTGACCTACTCTCTCCCTTCCTCTTCATTCTCATGATGGAAGGATTGGGCCAAACCATCAAGAAGGGAAAAGGTTTAGGGAAGATCAAAGGTCTCCATTTAATGGAGAATGGCCAAGCCTTGACTCATCAGCAATTTGTGGATGACGCCATGCTGCAGCGCATCCCCACAGTCAAGGAAGCTAATGCATACAAGAAAATCTTAAATGACTTTGCCTTGGCTTTAGGTATGGAAGTCAATCTCTCCAAATCATTTTTTTTTTCTTAAACACTAACATTGCTATCCAAGGGAACATATCTAGAATTCTAGGCTTCCAAAGGGAGGTCCTCCCTTGAAAATATTTGGGTATCCCCCTAACAGATAAACCAATGCACAAAAGTGTCTGGGAACCGGTGCTCAACAAGATGCAGGACAAGATCAAACATTGGTATTATAGGGCGTTGAACCTGGCTGGCAGATTGATTCTAACAAAGACAATTCTTCAAGCTATCCCTGTTTTCTTATTATCAGCCCTGCCAGCTCCCAAAGGGGTCTTACAGAAATTCAGGAACATTTAGAGAGACTTTCTTTGGGTCAAGGAGGAAACCAGAAAGAAATTGGCCCTTGTGGCATGGGATAAAATCTGCAAGCCCAAAAGTCACAGGGGCCTAGGCTTAGATGATCAGGAGATTCTAAGTAATGTTTTAGGAGGTAAACTTTGGTGGAGATGGGTTAAAGAACCAGGGGCACAATGGGCTAATACCTGTAAAGAGAAATATTCCAGCTCCTGGCAAATGAATGAGCTGACGAGAATGTCAGGGAACATAAAAGGTTGTCACATTTGGAACAAAGCTTGGGAAAATAGTGGTCTAGTACAAAGCAATAGCTTCTGGGAAATCAGAGAAGGAGATCAAGCTCTCTTCTGGGAGGATAAATGGCAGCAAGAACCGATGTTGTTAAGGGAGGGCTTTCTGCGCATCAAGTAAGAAACTAATCTCCAAGGGCTAACAAGAGTCGGGGATTTCTGGAATCCTCCTCAGGACACTGAGAAATGGAGAAACTAGACAAAAATAGATTGCAGAGCGGACATCCCCATAAAAGTGAAAACAAATGAACTCATGAAAATATTGGAACAGAGGAAGATTCTGGTAACAGATGGGCAGGACCAGTTAAGGTGGGGCCAAAACAAAGAGGGAATCTTTAATATCAAGGAGGCTAAAAGGATTTCCCTTAACCTAGGGCACTGTGTTTTGGATAGGTCCTCGCAAAAGCTTTGGAATTACCAAGGATGGATGAAGATCAAACTGTTTATGTGGTTAGTTCATCACAAGAAAATACTAACTTGGGATAACATTCAGAAGAGGGGAATGATGGGGCCTTCTAGATGCCACCTATGTGAGGCTCAAGAGGAGACTATGGAGCATATTCTCAATAGATGTACCTATAGCTCTTGGTTATGGGATTCCTTCAAAATCATTTTTTAGCAGATAGACAAAGCCAAAGGTAGCATTATTAACACCCTGAACAAGTGGAGAAAATACTTTGCAGACAACGCAATCCTTAATTTAGCCTGGACCTTCACACCAAGCTTCATTATCTAGAATGCTTGAAAAGAAAGGAACAAGAGAATATTCAAGGATGAGAAGATTCCTCCGCTCTGCCTAATGGATTTGATCTTAAAGTAGATAAAGGAGACTATGTCCACCACTCTGCACAGTTATCCATCGAATCCTCCCAAAGCACTTGAATTGAGATCTCTCAAGCAACTAGGAATGCATGAGATCAGCCTCATTGGTATGAGGAAAAAATAAATAACAGCGGAAAGGGAAAAGGAGTTATGGCATCCTCCACCTAATGGTTACCTAAAATGCAACATTGATGGGGCTTCTAAAAGCAACCCAGGGACTGCAGGTTATGGAGGTGTCATGAGAGATGAAGATGGAAAAATAGTTTTTGCCTTCCACTGTCATTTAGGCCATGCTTCCAACAACATGGCCGAATTGATGTCATTGGAACAATATCTAGAGCTTCTTAAACTCAATAAAAACTCAAATGCTCTCATCGAAGCAGACTCCAAAATTTCTATAAATGCAGTCAAGAAAATCAGCTATGATACAGCTCCTGAAAGAGTCTCAAAACAATGGAGACTAATACAAGTGTACTAGAGAATTTAGAAACACCTCCAAAGTCTACGAACAGTTAGCTTCAACCATGTTCGGTGGAAGGCCAACAAACTTGCAGATCTTCTGGCCAACCTAGGAGTGACTAATCTAGATTTCAGAGTTGAAATGAAATGGAAGGAGATGCCTACAAGCAGGCTAAAATCTCTCTATGAGGCTCATGCCATAGAGGACAAAGAAATTTTTGATTGTCGTGCATGAGGAGCGAACCAAGATTAATGCTTTTTTGCCTATTTCTTCTTCTTAGTTTGGTGGTTAACTCCATGACTTGGGGCTTTCTCTGCATTGGTGACTTCTTCCTTTGGGGAATGGAACCTTTTCTCCTTTGTGCCTTGAGAGGTGACACAGGGTTTCATATGTAGTTCCAAAAGGTTTCGGCAGCTAGTTTCAATGTTGGGTTAAGCAGGTGGAAGGGCGGGTCAGAGGGCTACACCAAGTGGGATTAAAATGTGCACAAAGAAAGGCAAGACATGGCAAGAGGTAAAGTGGATCACGAAAAGGTATTTTCTCAGTGCTGGGAGTCAAAGCTTCCCGAACAGTAGAAAGCAGCCTCAGGTTTTTTTGCGTCATCTTAATTTTTTAGTGACAGAAGGAAAAACCACCTCTGGGCGGTTTCGAAGCGTTCGCACCGCTTTCCTGTCAAAGGTGGTTTTTGAATTCTTGCAGCGATGCCACAGAAAACATGCCATGTGGAGGAGGGCTTGGTCCCAAATCCAATTTCCCTATGCCCTAAAGGTCGATGACCTCGGGCGTGTGATTCTCTACTCAGCCATCTGATGGTGCCTAGCTAATCAATGCTCAGGATCCATCGTGCAACTTGGTGGAGCCCGTGGTCTTGGTCGGGTTGGTGGTTGGCGGTTTTGGTAGCTATCGCACCACTTTTCTGTTAAAAGTGGTTTTAGTCATAATGGGAGCAACTCCTTCAGACTTTAGACACGTGGCTAGTACGGGAAGTGGAAACCACCCTCCATCACGAGGTAAGTTTCGCACAGGTTTGGTGATGCAATATTTTGGAGTGCCGTCCGATTTCGTGGGGTGTTGCAAACCATCGGATCTGTTGGTTCCTTTTAAGTGGGGCCCCATGTATTGACGGACTTTTCACTTGGGCTTCGTGGTTGGTTGCTTGTCGTAGCTTAGGCTTTTGGGGGATTGGTTATTCATAAAGTTAGCTTTGAATGTTTTTACTATTGGCAGCAGAATGATGCTCTTCTTTGGCATCATGCCCTTTGTTTCCTGGTCTCCTCTTGGAGTTCAGGGTTTATGTAAATTTTGTAATTTTTTCTCAATTTATTGAAATAGAAGGAACTACTCTTGCTTTAGCAAAAAAAACATTTAATTATTACTAATAATAGGCATTTATCTCTATTGTTATGTTATTATTAATAATTATTATATATTTATTAATATAACTGTCAAAATATTCTATATATTTACTTTGAGTATATTAATGATATTAATTATATATATACATTATATATTAAAATAAAATATATTATACTATTACTTAGAAACAAAATATAATAATATAATATAATATAATATAAGAAGATTTTATATAATAATGATGATGATGGTGGTGGTAAACATCTACATAGAACAAACTTTGGTCTATTAGACCTAAAGAAACAAATTATTTAGTTTGATTTAATATTTTATTCCTATGCTCAAAAATCTTGGAGAGAAGCCTTCTGAGCTCACTATAATTTTGACATCGTAAAAGGCTAGGAAGGTCAGTATTGTGACAAAGATTAAGAAACTGAGATCTAATGTGGTTGTATGTGGGGCACTCTAAGAGGAAGTGGTTTTCAACCTCAATGTTCCTATTCCCACAGAGATGGAAAATCCTTTCCATCCATGGTGCTTTAGGAATTGTCCAATGACCTGTTTTACTATGGAGCTCATGAGAGTTTGTTCTAATCTTAGCTAGATTAATTTTCCTCTTTGAACTAGTTAAAATAGAGATATACTTTTGCTAAATTTTCTTCTTTGAGCTAGTTAAAATAGAGAGATACTTTTGCTCTTCTAGGGTGGGGTTGATGACCTTCTTATACTAACTTAATTTTCTTTTAGCTGCTAAATCTTTCTCACACCGCATTTTTTCTTTGAACTTAGAAGTAATAATATTTTTAATGTTATTAATGTTTTGCAATGCATAATTCTCATTGATCTCCCAATGGTTTAACCAGGCCCTCGTGTCTTTATACAATAGGTAATACTAAAATATTATAAAATTTCAGCCTTAGGGTTTAAACCTTCATATATTAAATCCTAGGGTTTATGAATTCCTGTAGTTGATATTAACTATATATAAATTATATATTATACTTAAATATATTATACTATTACTTGGAAACAAAATATAATAATTTAATATAATATAATACTAATATAAGAAGATTTAATATAATAATATTTAATATTTAATAATATAATAGGTAATAATAAAATATTATAAAATTTCAACCTTAGGGTTTAAACCTTTATATATATTAAACACTATCATTTTTGAATTCCTTTCATTTATTAATCACTTGTGTTTTAAATATTGATCCTAAGATATTAATAACTCCTAGGAATTAATATTTTAAACCCAACGGATTAATAAAACGAAGGGATTAAATTATAAATCTAAGGAATTATTAATATTATAAACTAAAGCGACTAATAAATCCAAGGGTTTAATATCATAAACCCAATGAATTAATAAACCCATGGGATAAATATTATAAACCTAAAGGATCAATAAATAGAGGGAATAAATATTAAAAGCACATGTGATTAATAAACTCTAACAATTAATGTTTTAAAATCAAGGGATTAATAAAACCTATGAATTAATATTTTAAACTAAAAAGATTAATAAAACCAAAGTATTCAATTAGAAACCCAACAAATTCTTAATATTATAGACCCAAGGGACTAATAAACACAAATGTTTAATATTATAAATCCAAAAAATTAATGAACCCAAGGGATAAATATTATAAACCTAAGCAATCAACAAACTCAAGGGCTCAATACTAAAAGTACAAAAGATTTATAAACTGAGGAATTAATATTTTAAATCCAATGGATTGATAAACCCTAGGGATTGCTAATATTATAAACCCAATGACATTAGTAAATGTGGTCGATAAACGTTAATGATAGAAATCTAATATTAATCATAAAATTGATATTGATATTAATAAATATAAAATATTAAAAACAATAATAATATTAAAAAAATAACTATTATAATAATAATATTATTATTATTAATTATAATATTAATAAATTATTATTAATATTATTACTAATTAACATTACTATTCTTAGTTATTATTTTTATTATTTTTATCCTTAACTAAAGTTAATATCATTAGTTTTGATGAGTCATGGATATATAGTGATTAGGTGCTCTGTTATGGAACTCCTTGATGTGAAGTTACCAATTCAATTTCTTGCTTGGACATGATAAAGATGTAGTTCCACCAAACTTACCAAATACAAAATAATATCATTATTACTTAATAAATATGAATAATAATTAATTAATAATATATATATATATATATATATATATATATATATATATATATATATATATATATATATATATATATATGGCGTTAGTAATAATAACAATATTATTGTTAGTTTAATAATAATAACTAATTAATTAATTACGGTTAAATAAGAATAAAATATTATTATTAATTAACAATAATTAATTTATTTTTATTCTCATTTATTAAAAAATATAATATAATTTATATATATATATATAATGGTTAGTTAATTAAACCTAAGGGATTTATGTTAAACCCAAGGATTTATATTATAAACCCTAGGAAAAATATTACATCCTAGGAATATGAACCTTTAGATTAATAAACTCATTGGATTGATATTATAAACCCATGGGATCAATACTAAAAACCCAAAGGATTATAAACCCAAAAGAATAATATTACACCCAATGGATTAATATTATTAACCCAAGCTACATAAACCATAGTATAAATATTGTAAACCCTAGAATTTCCATGGTTGACCATGATTGATTTTCATATTGAGACAGTCATTGTGATAATGCGATGTTGCACCATGGTTGACCATGATTGAATTTCATATGTAGAAAATCTTTGTCATAATCCAACGTTGGACCATGGTTGATTTTCATATTGAGAAAATTTTCATCACAATGTGATGCTGGACCATGGTTTTCCATGATTATAAACCAAGGGGATCTATACTGAACCCAATGATTAATACTATAAAGCCCATGAATAATATTAAACCCTAAGAATGAGAACCATTAGATTAATAAACTAAAGCGGTTGATATTATAAACCCAAGGGAATAATGAACCAAAGGGATTAATACTAAAAAACTAAGGGATTATAAACTCTAAGGGACTAATAAACCAAAATGATTAATACTAGAAACCCAAGGGATTATAACCTGAAGGGAATAATAAAAATACCCAAGGGATAAATATTATAACCCTAAAATAAACATGGTTAGCCATAGTTTACCATGGTTGATTTTCATATTGGGACAATCTATGTCACAATCCATCATAGGATGATGAGTGACCATGTTTGACCATTACTGATTGCCATATTGACACAATCTTTGACACAATGGGATCTTGGACCCTCAAAACCCTATGAATAATATTATACCCTAGGAATAAGAACTCTTAAGTTAATAAACCCAATGAATTGACATTATAAATCCAAGGGACTAATAAACCAAAAGGATTAATACTAAAAAACCAAGGGATAAATATTATAAACATAAAGTATACAAACCCCAACATAAATATTATAAACCCTAAAATAAATATGGTTGACCATGGTTTACTGTGGTTGATTTTCATATTGGGACAATCATTGTCACAATGTGAGGTAGGACAATGGGCGACCATGTTTGATGATTACTGATTGTCATATTGACACAATATTTGTCACAATGTGATGCTGGACCATGGAAACACTTTGAATAATATTATACCCACGAATAAGAACTCTTCCGTTAATAAACCAAAAGGTTTAACATTATAAAACCAAGGGACTCGTAGACCAAAAGGATTAATACTGAAAACCAAATGGATTCTAAACCCAAGGGAATAATAGTAGACCCAAGGGATAAATATTATAAACCCAAGGTATATATACCCGAAGATAAATATTATAAACAATAAAATAAACATGGTTGACAATGGTTTATTTTCATATTGAGACAATCCTTGCCACATTACAACATATGACGATGGGCGACCATGTTTGACCATTATTGGTTACCATATCGACAAAATATTTGTCAAAATGTGACATTGGACCATACAAACCCTATCATTAATACTATGTCATTGTAATAAGAACCCCTAGATTAATAAACCTGAGGGAATAATAATCCAAAAGGATAAATATTAAAAACCAAAGGGATTATAAACCCAAGGGAATAATATTAAACATAAGGGACCAATATTTTAAACCCAAGGAATATAAACCCCAAGATAAATATAATAAACCATAATAAGATGGTTGACCATGGCCTACGATGGTTGATTTTCATATTGAATCATCCCTGTCATAATGCAACATAGGACAATGGGCGACGATGTTTTACAATTATTGATTACCATATCGACACAATCTTTATTACAATGTTACATTTGACCGTGGAAAACCTATGAATAATATTATACCATAGGAATAAGAACCCTTAAGTTAATAAACCTAAGGGATTGACATTATAAATCCAAGAATATAATAAACGAAAAGTACTAATACTAAAAACCCAAGGGATTATAAATCCAAGGAAATAATACTAAACCCAAGGGATAAATATTTTAAACCTAAGGTATATAAACCCCAAGATAAATATTATAAACCCTAAAATAAGAATTGTTGATGATGGTTTACCATGGTTTATTTTCATATGGGGACAATCGTTGTCACCATGTGAAGTAGGACAATGGGCGGCTATGTTTGAACATTATTGGTTTCCATCTCGACACAATATTTGTCATAATGCGACTTTGGACCATGGAAACCATATGAATAATATTATGTCGTACGAATACGAACCCTTATATTAATAAATCAAAGAGATTGACATTATTAACCTAAGAGACTACTAAACCAGAAGGATTAATACTAAAATCCCAAGGGATTATAAACCCAAGGGAATAATAGTAGACCCAAGGGATATATATTATAAATGCAAGGTATATAAATCCCAACATAGATATTATAAACCATAAAATAAGCATGGTTGACCATGGTTTACCATGTTTTATTTTCATATTGAGATAATCCTTGTCACAATGTGACATATGATGATGGGTTACCATGTTTGACCATTATTGATTGCCATATCGACACAATTTTTGTCACAATGCAACATTGGACCATGAAAACCCTATGATTAATATTATATCATAGGAATAAAAACCCTTAGACTAATAAGCCCAAATTTCTAATAAACCAAAAGGATTAATACTAAAAACTCAAGGGATTATAAGCCCAAAGGAGTAATATTAAACACAAGGGATAAATATTATAAACCCAAAGAATATATATCATAAGATAAATATAATAAACCCTAGAATAAACATGGTTGACCATGGTTAATTTTCATATTGATACAATCATTGTCACAATGTGACATAGGACAATGGGTGACCAGGTTTTACCATTATTGATTGCCATATCGACACAATCTTTGTCGAAATGTGACATTTAACAGTGGAAATCCTATGTATAATATTATAACCTAGGAATAAGAACCCTTAGATTAATAAACCCAAGGGATTAAAGTTATAAACCAAATGGAATAATAAACCAAAGGGATTAATACTAAAAATCCAAGAGAATATTATTAAACTAAATGGATAAATATTATAAACCCATGGTATAGAAACCCCGAGATAAATATTATAAACCATAAAATAAACATGGTTGACCATGATTTACCATGTTTAATTTTCATATTGAGACAATCCTTGTCACCATGTGGCATTGGACAATGGCTGACCATGTTTGACAATTATTGATTACCATATCGATATAATCTTTGTGATAATACGATGTTGGACCGTGGTTGACCAAGGTTGATTTTCATATTGATTGAATCTTTGTCACCATGCGAAGTTGGGCCGTGGTTTACGATGATTGATTTGACATGGGATGAATCACCATGGTTCACCATGGTTCATCAAGATTGACCATGGTTGATGAATATTAACCTTCGTTGACCATGGTTTATATCAAACTGTAATATTAAACTGAATATTATAAACCCTAACATCATAACCACAATATTGTATAATCCATAAGATAAATATTATAAACTCAAAGATAAATATATTAATATGTAAGTTTAATATCATAAATCCTAGGATTATAACCCTCGAGCCAAAAGGATTAATACTAAAAAACCAAAATTATTAATACTAATAGAACTAATAAACCAAAATGATTAATATTAAAAACCCAAGGGATTATAAACCTAAGGGAGTATTAATAAACCCAAGGCATAAATATTATAAACCTAAAGTATATAAACCATAAGATAAATATTATAAACCCTAAAATAAACATGGTTGACCATGGTTTATTTTCATATTGGGACAATCATTGTCACAATGTGATGTAGGGAAATGGTCGACCATGTTTGACCATTATTGATAGTCATATCAAAACAATATTTGTCACAATGCAATGTTGGATTGTGGAAACCTTATGAATAATATTATACCCTATGAATAAGAACCCTTAAATTAATAAACAAAAGGGATTTCTATTATAAACACGAAGGGACTAGTAAACAAAAAAGATTAATACTAAAAACCCAAATAATTATAAACCCAAGGGAATAATAGTAGACACAAGGGATAAATATTATAAACCTAAGGTATATAAATCCCAAGATAAATATTATAAACCATAAAATAAATGTCATTGACCATGTTTTACCATCGTTTATTTCCATATAGAGACAGTCCTTGTCACATTGTGACATATGACGATGGGCGACCATGTTGGACCATTATTGATTACCATATTGACACAATCTTTATCACAATGCAAGGTTGGACCATCGAAACCCTATGATTAATATTATATCCTAGGAATAAGAACACTTAGATTAATAACCCAAGGGATTAATAAACAAAAATCACTAATACTAAAAACCCAAGGGATTATAAACCCAAGGGCATAATATTAAATTAAAGGGATAAATATTTTAAACCCAAGGAATATAAACCCCAAGTTAAATGTGATAAAGCCGAAAATAAAAATGGTTTACCATGGTTGATTTTCATATTGATACAATCATTGTCACAATGCGGCATAGGATGAGGGGTGATGATGTTTAACCATTATTGATTACCATATCAACACAATCTTTGTCACAATGTGACATTTGACCATAGAAAACCTATGAATACTATTATACCATAGGAATAACAACCCTTTAGTTAATAAACCCAACGAATTGACATTATAAATCCAAGGGATTAATAAAGAAAATATATTAATACTAAAAGCCCAAGGGATAAATATTATAAACCTAAGGTATATAAACCCCAAGATAAATATTATAAACCCTAAAATAATCATGGTTGATTTTCATATTGGGACTATCATTTTCATAATGTGAAGTAGGATAATGGGCAACCATGTTTGACCATTATTTATTGTCATCTCGACACAATCTTTGTCACAGTGCGACTTTGGACTATGGAAACATTGTGAATAATATTATGCCCTAGGAATAAGAGGCCTTAGATTAATAAACCAAAGGGATTGAAATTATAAACCTAAGGGAATAATAAACAGGAAGGATTAATACTAGACCCAAGGGATAAATATTATAGACCTAAGGTATATAAACCCTAAGATAAATATTATAAACTATAAAATAAATATGTTTCTACCATGGTTTACCTTGGCTTATTATCATATTGAGGCAATCCTTATCACAATGTGACATATGATGATGAGCAACCATGTTTGACCATTATTGATTGCCATATTGACACAATCTTTGTCACAATGTGACAATCGACCATGAAAACACTATGATTAATATTATATCCTAGGAATAAGAACCCTTAGATTAATAAACCCAAGGGATTAATACTAAAAACTCAAGGGATTATAAACCCAAGGGAATAATATTAAACACAAGGGACAAATATTATAAACCCAAGGGAATAATATTAAACACAAGGGACAAATATTATAAACCCAAGGGAATAATATTAAGCACAAGGGATAAATATTATAAACCCAAGGAATATGAACCCCAAGATAAATATAATAAATCCTAAAATAAACATGGTTGACCATGGTTTACCATGGTTGATTTTCATATGGAGACAATCATTGTCACAATGCAACGTAGGACAATGGGTGGCCATGTTTGACCATTATTGATTTCCATATCAACACAATATTTGTCACAATTTGACATTTGACACTGAAAATCATATGAATAACATTATACCCTAGGAATAAGAATCCTTAGATTAGTAAACCCAAGGAATTAACATTATAAACCAAAGGGATTAATACTAAAACGCAATGGATTATAAACCTAAGGGAATAATATTAAACTCAATCAATAAATATTATAAACCCAAGATATAAAAACCCCAAGATAAGTGTTATAAACCCTAAAATAAACATGGTGGACCATGATTTACCATGTTTAATTTTAATATTGGGACAATCCTTGCCACCATGTAACATTGGACAATGGTCGACCATGTTTGACCTTTATTTATTACCATAACGACATAATCTTTGTTACAATGCGATGTTGGAGTGTGGTTGACCATGGTTGATTTTCATATTGATAGAATCTTTGTCATCATGCGAAGTTGGAGCATGGTTGACCATGATTGATTTCACATAGGACGATTGGCGATGGTCGACCTTGGTTGGGGGAGATTGACCATGGTTGACGAAGATCAACCTTCATTGACTATGGTTTATATCAAAGCCTAATATTAATCTAAATATTATAAACCCTAACATCATAACCCCAATATTGATTAATCCATAAGGTTATTATTATAAACTTGAACATAAATATATTAAAATGTAAGTTTAATATACTAAACGTAGGAATATAACCCTAACATTATTATTATAAGCTGAAGGAATTAATATTATAAACGTTTGTAATTAATAAACTCTAGGATTAACAGTATAAACACCACAATTATAATCCTTACAATTACAAACCCTAAACTCACTATTAAAAATAGCATAAACACTAAATCCTAAACCCAATATTATAAACCATAATATTAACCCTAATTTATTCAATGTCATCATGCAACATTGAATAAATTTCAATGTAATGCATAAACGACAATATTGTAAACCCAATATTAAAAACCATAATATTATAAACCCTCGTATTAAACCAAATTTTGTAATTTCACATTGCAACGTCGAATAAATTTTGATGTAATGTAACATTGCAACAATCATTGTTAGATTGATTGTCGCATTGAAACAATGTTTGTCACAATACGACATTGCTCATATTTTTGTACCATTTCAACATCACAATATTAAACCCTAATATTAAATTGAATATTATAAACCCTAACATCATAAATGCAATATAATAAACCATAATATTATAAACCCTAAGATAAATATATTAAACCTAAGATTATAAACCCTAACATTAGTATTATAAACCCACGGGATTAATATCATAAACCCTTTTGATTAATGAAAAAAAGGTATTAATATTATAAATCCAAGGAATTAATATTAAAAACTCAAGGGATTAATATTATACACCCTTGGGATTAATATTATATACCCAAGGGGTTAATATTATAAACCCAAGGGATTAAACCCTTGGGTTTATAATATTAATCCCAATGGTTTATAATATTAATCAAATAGAGGGAAATTTTTTGTTAATATTTAATATTTATAATGTTAAATATTTTTTAAACTATCAATATATTAATATTACAATTTAATATTATTAATAATTTTGATGTTATTAGGTTAATAACATTAAATGATAATAAATTTTAAAAAGTATTATGATTAATAATGTTATTAACATTATTTAAAAAAAAAATTAATATTGTATTAACAATGTTATTAATTTTTTTAATAATATTGTTTTTAATATCAATTTTAATGATATTATTCATCATTATATATATATATATATATATATATATATATATATATAAGAGATATTGTTTATTTATGATAATAGCTATTATAACTTAAAAAAAACAATTACTATAAATTATTTATAAAGTAATTTAAAAGCCTAAGAAATATTATAAACCCAAAGAATTAATATTGTAGAGTTTTGAGATTAATATTATATGTATGAGAGATTAACATTATAAACCTAATGCATTATACTCTTGGGTTTTCATATTAATTCTTTGGGTTTATAATATTAATCCCAAATATTTATAATATTAATCAAATAAAGAATCCCTTTTTATTAATATTTACTATTTAATATTTATAATAATAAATATTAAATATATATTTTTCAATTCTCAATATTATTAATATTAATATTGCAATTTAAATAATAAATAATATTAACAATTCATTGTTATTATGCTAATAACATTAAAGGTTAAAAATTTAAAAAAAAAATATTATGATTAATAATATTATGTTTTTAAACTTAATTAGTATTGTATTAATGATGTCATTAACTATCACATTTAATTATTAAACGCTGCTAATTAGTCATATTTAATAATAGATTTAATAATCACCATATTATTTATTTATAATAATAGATAAATGCTTACATTAATATTTATTAAATCATTTTTTTGTCAACTATGCTACATGATATAATATATGTAAATGGTAGCCATATTTACTAATCATTTAACCATATTAAACTCATCATTATTTATAACCGAAATAGGTTAATAACCTCATATTTGTTCATAACCACATTATATTGGATTAATAACATCACAAATATTAATTTAAAAAAAAAATAACATTGTGTTAACAATATTATTAATAACATTATTTTCAATATTAATTTGAATATTATTGTTATTATTAATTATATTTATTAATATCGTATTTTTTAATAATTATTATTATAATTATATAATAAACATTAATAATATTTAATATTAACGTCAATAATATATAGTATTAATAATTATTATTTGAATATAAAATTATATATTATTATTTAAATATAAAATTAAAAATATTATACAAAATATATTATTTAGTGTAAAACTTTAATTAAATAAATAATATATCTATTAAATTTAAAATAAAATATCACATTTGTTAAAACTTAAATGTAACTAACATGTGGTGTAAGATAGCTATTGGGAGCGCTGGGCCTTAGCCGAATAGGTGGAATAGCAGTTTGATTATTTCCTTTTGCTTGGAATTTGGTTGGATCATTATGCATCTTGTTTTATTTATTGTTTAATTATTTGATTAACTACTTGTCTTTTTATTCATTTGTCTTTTCTCTTTTTCCCATTGGCTATTATGTCTGGTTTTTGTTTCATTATGTCTATCCTTATTGACTTCGACTTAGGTTCGTCAAATGCTATTGGAACCACTGCTTCCGATAAGTCAGTGGATTCAATTATTTTTTATATCGTAAAGAGGTTAAACATAATTAAATGTAATATTAAAAACAAATTCTAATATTAAATCATAAAATTTAATACGGAAACCTAATATTCTTAAAAAAAAAAAAAAAAAAATGGTATAATATATGGTTTACACAATATATTCAAATTTATTTTTTTTTATCAAAATTTTAAGGTAAAACTTTTTTTAATAAAAAAAAATAAAAAAAATAATATATTTATTTAAATTTAAAGAGTGAATTTAAAATACAATAATTTTATTTATTTCAAGCATTTGTCACTAAAATGGGTTTAGAAATGGGAAGATTCAAACACTTTCTAAAACTCAGCTCATTAAAATTTAAAAGCTAATATTGAAATTTAATATTATAATATTATATTAATATAAACTGAAATATGTATATAAAATTTAAAAGCTAATATTGAAATTTAATATTATAATATTATATAATATAAACTGAAATATGTATAATTAAATCATGTTAGTGAAAAATTATGGAGATATAAAATATTCTTTTTAGCAAGATTCTAGTATAATAAATTCATTTTCCACCATTCATAATCTAACTAAGAGAACATCTCACGGTCTACCAAATTTTTATTTAAAATATATATGTTAAAAAACATTTTTGTATATATTATTTGAAAAGCATTCTTATTGATTTTAAATCAAACACAAGTCATTCTTATTAATTTGAAATTGAATTACAAGATTTTCAGATTTTTAAAATTTAAAAATTATTTAGATGGTAGTGATTTCATATGTTTTGAGGACCTTTTTATGCCACCTGTTGAATGTGAATCGTTGCACTTCTCAATGCCATTGCACTATTCGTTTCCTTACAACTTCAAATCCTTGGTGTTCACCATGATATCTCTGTTCCATTGTTGGGAGCTTCACGTTACTTTCATCAAATCAACATGTTCATATGCACACAGTCCCTCATTGGAATGAGGGATTGTCAATCCAGCTTCATAGGCATAGAATCCCTCATTCCCTATTAGGGTTTATCAATTGTATTTGTGAATTTTCTCAGGGAGAAAAATATATCACTTGAGATGGACTCCACAATATATCAATCTATGTTACTAGGTATATCATTCTGGCTGAACGAGCTTTGAAGGTGAATCGAAATTGTGTATTTTGTACCCAATTGGAGAGTGAGGGTGCCAGAACGAGGGACATGTGACAATGAGCGCATGTGTGACAGTGAATTGTATCGAAAGTACAAGCACAGCACGATAGATGAATTGCTTGATATCGCCGTTGTCCTTCCGCTCGAAACAAAGGTGGCATCATTCATATGAGGGCTCTCTCCTTGAAGTGTTTTTGAATTCCGTCGTGTTATTGTTTGCCATTCCATAATCTTTCGTATATCATAAATTGATACTCAACGTAGGTCAAATGAACTAAGCAGCTATGGTGAATCTGGATTGGAACGATGAATAATAGAGGTTTTTTTCATAGAGATAAAAACAGATATTTTTTTTAAAAAAGCAGTGCATTAGCACAATTTATATAGTTATACTAGGGACTGGAGGCTTTTCCATGATTACAACTAAGATACAACAATTAAAAAACCAACAGAGAAACTTAATTATGACAAAATATAGGACCTTAAGAACGCTGGAAAACAACTCAACAGACTATATGCTACATGCTACAGAGAAGGAAAAAAAAAAAAAACAACCATCTCAGACTTTCTGAGTCCGAAAAAAAACCAACGTGTCATCCATTGACAACTTATATTGAACATATCCATGAGCCAAAGAACATCCTTGCTTGGGCACGAGGTCTGCTAGAGAATTCGGCTCAAAGAAAATAGGGGAGAAAGATATTCAAAGAAAATATGTGAGAACGATATTCTCGTGAACGTACAAAAACTAAAGAAAATATATGAGAAAGATATTCCCATGAAGGGACAAAAACTAAAGAGAACATAATGTTTCCAAAAATCTGCAAGATCTAATTGTGGTAAGTCTTGAAGTTTAAAAGTTCCGCACCAAAAGTCAAGTACGAAAAATCAAAGTTCGAGAATGCTTTTAGAAGTTCATTTTTGAAAAGTATAAAAAAAGTTTCATGAAAGTTTTCACTGTTGGAATATCTAATTCCTACTTGTCTCAGCTGTGATTGTTACTATGTCTCAGTTGTGATTGTTACTAAGTGAAGGAGTTTATTCTTAATAGTTAGGATCTACTTCCTAGATTGGTGTGTGATTGAGATAATCTCTCAATCAACAGATTGTGTGTCCAAGATAGCCTACCTATCTTGAGATAACACTTCTTGTATATATGTAATTGCATTTGATTAATAATGTAATCTAGATTCTCATATTTTATCATGGTATTAGAACCCTGAGGCCCTCACCCTAGTGGGCTTGGCCCCACCTGCGCTGAGGAAAAATAAAGAGTTTGGTGTTTTTTTGTGTGCAGTTTTGGGTGGAACAGGGCCAGTGATGGCCAATGAGATATGAGTGTTGTGTGCTTTGTTCACTGCGCGGAGGAGCAACGTGCATTGTGCTTGCAAATTGTACAGATCTGCGGGCTTGGTAGAGATCTGCATGTGGCTTACTGCTTTAGAGTTGACACCCATCACGTGAATTGTCTCGCGTGGTGTGAAGTTTTTTTTGAGGCCAATATGTGGTGTGGTTAGCTCGCGATTATTTCACGTATTTGCTTGGTTGAGTGCTCATTCCAAAGAAACCCTCTCCTTGTGAGGAGTCGTTCTTGATGCGACTTGTGAAGAACTATACTGCGATCTGGGGTTTGGTGTCTTGCTTTGAGCTTTTCGTCAATATTTCTAGCTATAGACTTAACATCGCTCGGATACCCTTTCATAATTTGGGGCTCTCTTATGCAAATTTCTCCCTCTTGCTTGTACGGAAGAGACGCGCCCAAGTATAGGTCAACGAACTTCATCTAGGAATTCCAAACAAAAGTCAGTGTTAAATGGTAGATCGGAGATCGCTGCTTGTCACAGTGATGAGGGTTTGTTGAACAAACCAGATCTAAAGGCATTGCGTGGAATGGAGAGATTCTCAGAACAACAACATCCCTATGTCTCTACCCCTTCCAGGCTTTCATTACTGCATTTGAGTTCTGCATTTGAGTACTTACTAAGCCCTTTGCAAACATTTTGTTGTTGCGTTCTGTAATATCCCTACCGTAATAACTCAAGGTAAAATCAATCAGTTATGTATAGTAATTTTAAGAGTTACATATCAGTTACAAAACTGATTCTTGATATGTGTAAAAACTCAAGTAATGGAGGGAAGCCTCTAACAACTTATTCCTCCAACTACCGCACCTTTCAATAAATGTATAACTATGCTCCCAGGTATACGTTACACCTCATTAATGACTGCGAAGTTTAGGGAAAGGTGGCAGCAAGAAAGCTTTCTGCTAGATGTATTCGTTGTCATCTGGTAACTTTGGATGCCTGAGCATGCATTTCAAAGATCAGGCATTGAGTTTGTGTTGGCGGCTATAAAGAAACCTCTTACGGAAGATGGAAGGAGGTTTTGCGTGGGAATGAACCAGACACCAGGCGTTGGGTGTACTATTCCTGGTAACTTGGTTTATTTATAGATTACGCACAAAATTGCAATTCTCTGTTGATTATATTGATATGCGCAGACTTCTCTCGATTCTGCGAGTACGCTTCTGTTCTAGACTTATTCAGTGTAGATTGTCTAGATTTCCTTTTGCCATAAAATTTTGTGTTCTGCTAAGCAAGTGAATCGTTTCGTTCATGATGTTGAGTTCACTATTTTAAAGATTATTTTTCCTTTCTACGGTTGGGTTTATAAGTTAATAAGAAATTAGCATTGATTTCTTAAAAACAGAGCTTCCCGCTCTTTTATTATCCACCTATTAGTGCTCGGATTTATCTAGCGAGCGGATTTATCTAGCAAGCTTAATGGATTGGGTCCATGTTAGAGTTTCCCTCCCCGAGGGAGGTTCTTTCTCCATGTTGTAGGTGATGGAAGCATGCAGTGGAAGCATGGAGAGAGCCACTGACGAGATAAGTATTTATGACAATCTTGGAAAATATAAGAGTTTATGTTAGTATTTGAGATAAGTATATGTTATTTTGCTCATAGAAATAGCTATTTTGGGTAAGGAGAATACATATTCAAACAATAGCTATTGCATTTTTGGAAAAGAGAATGCATATTAAAGAAATAGAAGTTAATATTGCATTTATGGAAAAGACAAATGCATATTAAAGAAATAGAATTTAATATTGCATTTATGGAAAAAAGAATGCATATAAAAGAAATAGAAGTTAAGTTGGATTTTATTGAAAAGGGATATATGCTTTATCGCATTGGGATACTAGTTAATTTCGAAGTTTCTTGTGGAAAATTTATGCATTGCATGCATGATAGAAATTGCTATATGATGTGCTTCTTGTCACATCGATAATCATTCTAACTTTCTTAAAAAAAACGTATGTTTTATATACACAAATATAGTGTCTTTTTAGAAAAAGAGAACATTCTTCATGCGTGAAATAATAACTTTATAAGATATTTCCTGAAAAACAAAGATAGAGATTCTTACCTTAAAGGACACACATGAATAGTGTTCATGCAAGAGCAAGAATCCATACTTGTTTCATGAAAAGACGATGTGCATCGAAGTGAAAGTAATTGTGTTAGGAAAAAACACATGTTGCATGCACATAAAGGTAGCTATTGTGATTTTGGAAATATGATTTTGTGTGTACATAGAGAAAGTGATCATGTTAACTTTCTTAAAAAATAGGATGTCTTGAAAATATTGTCTTGTTAGATGAGTTTTGTTGACTTCTTGATTTTGATGCATAAAGGGTAAGTTAACCTTGTTTTTGTATCTTGATTTTTATGCATAAAGATGGATATCTTTAATAATTTCTCAAAAATGGAAGCATGAGGAACTTACTTATAGGAAGATAGAGAATTGAGGTTATAATGACTTCCTTTAGGAAAGAAGTATGTGGTTTGCTGCATGAAATGATGGTAGCATTCTAGTGAAGGGAATAAGTGTTGCATACATCAAAGAAGGGCTATTATGATAAGCTATTGTATGCACGAAGAATAGTCATTGTAATATAGAGACAAGTCCTTTTTATGTTAGAGGAACTATGTTGAGTTCTCGAAAAATAACTATGTGAAAAGAACACATGTGCATAAGCATAGGATCAACAATTTATTACATGTATGAAGATATAATGATTGGGCTATACATTTTAGTAGAACTAATAGGTTAGATCTCTTAAAGAGAAATATGCATTGGTGTAAATAAACATTGTGGAGGTCAAACAATATTTACTTGAGTATATGTACTAGTTAAATAGTATGTCATTCTTGCTCGTGCATATGAGTAGATGTTAAAAGATCTCTTTTAGAGGTTGGTTATTGATTCATTAATATGGTATCTAATCTTGTTGCCAAAGCTTGTTGACAACAACATTGACAAGAAACGATGGTGGCTGGTGCCAAAGAAAAGTGATGTTAACATTGTGGTAGGAAAGTAATCAATGGTCCATGCAAATGAGTTCGAGTTGCAAGATCGTACATTGCTAGAAAAATCATGCCACAAGGAATATTTTATGTGGTGGTATGTAAGTAAAAGATTACATGGAAACTATATTAGCTTTTAGCTACTTATGTAACAACTTAATGATAATTCATTGTAATGATTTTATAACAATGGTTAAGGGATGGAATCCTTTATAAGCCATTGAGTGAGGGGTGAAATCCCTCACGAGCGTTTAATAATGAAATTAAATGTTTGCTGGCACTACTACACCAAGGGAACTTTTGAGACATTTTTTTAAGACAAAAGAAATCTTTTGTCTAAAAAACTCATTTTTTATTTTAGTTATTTTACATTAAAAATTAATATCAATTGATTTGTCTTAAATATAAACTTTAAGACAAAAATAGGTTGAGACAAAAATATTTTAAGACAAAACTTTATATTTAAGACAAAAATAGTTTAAGACAAAAATATCTTAAGACAAAAGTAGTTTGAGACAAAAATATTTTAAGACAAAACTTTATATTTAAGACAAAAATAATTTAAGACGAAAATATTTTGAGAAAAAAATTTTAATTTAAGACAAAAGTAGTTTGAGACAAAAATTTAAAGACAAAACTTTATGTTTAAGACAAAATTATTTTAATACAAAAACAATTTAAGACAAAACTTTATGTTTAAGGCAAAAAGCATTTTGAGACAAAAATATTTTAAGACAAAACTTTATATTTAATACAATGACCACTTTAGATCAATCCTATGTTTAATATAATATTTCACTTCGAATGCAAATGGAGGGCAGCGCTGAGTTTCTGGGTGATCTGTGCACACGTTCTGAGCTGGAGCTCCCGCGCCCTTGCTTCCTTGGCCCCTACGGCCCTCCACAGGCCCCCTGCCTGGCAGCCCCTGTTGCTAGGCTCTCAATCCTTCCCCGCATCCCGGCAACCAGGCTCTACCTCCCTCCTTCGGCCAGTGCTGCTACAGGCACAGCATCCGCGTCTGGGTTTTGCGATCGCAAAGGAGTGTAGATGCCACCATGAGTGTGCCTGGGGGTGGGGAGCCTTCTCCCACCCCACCAATCTCTTCAGAAGAAGCATTCAGAAGATTTCTCTCACAGAAAGGGAAGAAACGTTTGATTCCAGATGTCTCGAAATTCATCAAAAAACTGGAGGAAATTCTTGAGATCACCCTACCAGAAGACCAACTGATAAAATCACCCTAGCCCTGGCTGATAGGGGGTTGGTAGGACAATTTATGGGACGCTGGCCCTGTACAAAAACAATAGATGACTGGATCCAACGCAACTGGAGGCCCCAACTGGAAAACAATGTGATCTGCTATGTTCTCGGAAGAGGGTATTTCATTTTCCAGTTCACCTCCAAAGAATATCGAGATTTGGTTTTCAGAAATGGTCCATATTTTATGGGAAATCAGGGTCTATATCTTAATAAGTGGACCCCTGAATTCGATCCCTCAATCGATACCCCTAAAGAGGTCACAGTCTGGGTTCGGCTTCCCAATCTTCTGATCCATTGCTGGCGCTATCACACCTTATAGAAGATTGGAAATGGCCTAGGTCATTTCATTGACAAAGCAGAAAACAAGGGCCAATATACCCGCTCAAGAATCTGTGTGGAAGTCAATCTGGAAGCTCGACTGCCCGAAGCGGTAAAACTTACAGTCAAAAAATGGCATCACTATCAAAAATTGGATTACGAGCAACTGCCTTTCAAATGCAGAACCTGTCATGAACATGGACACTTCCAACGAAATTTCCCAAAAGCTCCAACGGGGGACAAAGTGGACGAAGAAGGATGGAAAGAAATAAAAAAGGGCAAGGCAGTCCCAAAACCAACTGAGAAGAAAAATTCAGGGCCATTGGCGAAGCCCCGGCCTAAACCAAAAGCCAAAGAAGTTCCAAAAGAGGATTCTTCCTCTGGGGTAAAGACAGATGGCATTGGAACCCAAGAGGAACTAGAAGACCCATCGAAGAAAATGAAAGAAGCAAAGGGAAAGTCAACTCTTCCTCCATCAGAGGATGAACAAGGGGAAAAATAAGAAAATGAGGAGTGCATCAGTCTGGGCTCCGATTCTGAGGGAGATTCAGAAGATTGAGTCTGAGATTCAGACAACTCTCAAGTCACTCCTATCAAGTCGGCCAGGGGTCGAAATTCCAAGAAGAAATAGAGAGAGGAACAAACTTATCTAGATGTTCTCCAAGGCTCTCAGAAAACTCTCAAAGGAATGATGATACCAGATCTAGGAGAAAGCATGGTCAGGCTCCAAAAGGAGCCACAACCTTCCAAGCTAGTAAATAATGAAATACGTCTCCTGGAATTGTAGAGGGTTAGGCAACATGTTGAAAGAAGAAGCTCTAAAAGGCATTGTAAGGATGTACTTGCCTGAAATCCTTCTAATCCAGGAGACAAAACTGGAGGACCTTCTACTCCTCCAAGCAAGCAAAGCATTCTAGCATAAAGGCCAAGGGAGAGCAGTCAGCACCAGAGATGCCTCTAGAGTGATTGCCTCCTTTTGGGACAGCTCCAAATATGATCTGATTCATGAAGAATGTTGACCCCATTGGCTACTCAATAAGATCTTCCATAAAGAATCTGGCCACCAAGTAAGTATGTTCAATATTTATGCTCCGGTCTTACCATCTGAGAAAAAAATTGTTGGGACTCGCTCCAGTCCTATCTTTTATTGCACAACCCATAAAATATTATTATTGTAGGTGATCTGAATGTTATGCTAGTTGCAGAAGAGAAAAAGGGGGTCTCACTGGTCAGGGACCCAGCTAGAGAATGGGTTGAAGACCTCATTTTAGATTGCGAATTGGAGGATATCAAGCCCACATCTGGGAAATTCACCTGGTCAAAAAAAAGGATAGGCCCCCGCCACATTTCTTCTCGTTTGGATAGATTTCTAGTCCAATTCTCCTTCTTGACTTGTGGTCTAATGGCCACCTCTAAAATTTTGCTGAACTACACCTCTCACCATAAATCCATTCTGCTTGAGCTCTCCTTGGATGGAAATCTTAGCCCCATTCCCTTTAGATTTAGTTCTCTATGAATTCATCAAGAATGATTCCAGGAGGTTGTCTCTGAGGCCTGGAACCAGCAAGTTAAAGGATCCCCTTTCTTTGTGTGGGAATAAAAAATGAGGAGACTTAAAAGAGAGCTCAAGGAGTGGGCTAAAAGGTTGAAAACGCCCACTGCCAAAAGAAAGGAAATACATGACAATTTAGCAGGCCATCAATTAACAATGGAGAATTCCGATGTAACCCAAATCCTTCTTCAAAAAGAGGTAGAGCTGCAAAAAGATCTCCATAGAGCAAGTAGGGATGAAGAAGATTTCTGGAGACAGAAGTCAAGAAATCTTTGGTTACAGGCCAGAGACAAAAATACAAGCTACTTCCAAAAGCAAGCTGAAGCATGCAAGCACTTCAAAATAGTAAATGAAATTCACTATCAAAACACTATGGTTAAAGATTCTGAATGCATAAAGTGAGCAGCCCACTCATTCTTCAAAGATCTTTCCTCTGCCCCAGAAGACCCTCCTATCGATTCTCAAGCCTATTTGATTGATCCTATTCCTCACTGTGTTCAAGATTATGACAATATTATGCTGACTGCTCATATCAGTATGAATGAGATTAAAGAAGCTTTGGATTGCATGGATCTGGATAAAGCCCCGAGCCCTGATGGGTTCACTACAAGGTTCTACCTGACTTGCTGGCCTACAATTAAAAAAGACCTTCTGAGAATGATCCATAAATCTCAGACCTACACCAAGATTGGAGGCAGTACCAACTTGGCCTTCCTTGCCTTGATTCCAAAAGACAAAGGTGCCACCGATTTCAGTAGATTCGAGCCCATCTGTTTGTGTAATACAAGTTATAAGTTTATTACAAAAATAACAACCAACCGTATTAAGAAAATTCTACCAGTCATCATCCCTGAAAACCAAGGAGGAGTCATAAAAGGGAGAAAGATTCTTGACAATATTGTGCTGGTGCAAGAAGCAATTCATTCAAGCTGTCATCGAAAAGAGAAAGGCATGGTGATTAAGCTAGATTTGACAAATGCATTTGACATGGTGAGAAATGATTTCCTATTTTCTGTGATGGAGAAATTTGGCTTCTCAAAAGTTCTCATAACTTGGGTGAAAGCCTGCATTGCCTTCCCTTGGATAGCACCTCTGGTTAATGGTCGTTCAATGGAATGTTTCCAGGCCTTGAGGGGCCTAAGACAAGGTTGCCCTTTGTCCCTGCTTCTTTATGCCATTCAAGCTTTGGTGCTCAGCTTCCAGCTAGACTACTGTCAACAGATCCAAACTCTGCCAGGCCTGAGAATGGCTCACAATGTTAAAGACATAAAGCATGCCCAGTTTGCTGATGATACATTATTGCTTGGAGGAGCTAGCATAAATTCTATTAGTACCTTCAAGAAGGAGCTATACATTTATAGGGAGGTTTCGGGCAACAATATTAACTATCTAAAAAGCACGATCTATGGCTAGAATTGCTCGATCAAAGATTTGACAAACATAGTAAGGATATTAGAAATGGAAATAACCCTGACCTGGGAGTCATTTAAGTGTCTTGGGATCCCAGTCTTCAAATCAAATCCTAAGGTAGCTCACTGGATGCCCCTGCTAGACAAGCTAAATTTCATAATACAAGCTTGGGGAGCCTCATGGTTGAATAATGTTGGGAAGGTAATCCTTATGAAATTTGTTCTCATAAGTCTCCCAGCTTATCAGAACTCCATTCTACTAGCCCCTAAAACCTTTATTAGTAAAGTGGATGGTCTCCTAAGAAGATTTCTATGGGAGGGAGGGAAAAATAATGAAAGAAGGCTCCATTTAGTTAATTGGGACACTATTAAGAAGCCATTCTTGGAAGGAGGTCTCCAAATTCGGGATCTGGTAGCCCAGAATCTTGCTCTAGGCTCCAAGCTCCTTTGGAACATTGCTTCTGGGAATCCTAGTTGGAGCAAGAGAGTTCTGTGGAAAAAATATTTTCATGGGCAACATTTGAGGTGCTTGGACCAGCCTCCTAGAATTTCCAAAGGATCACCAGTTTTCAAACTCTGTCTCACAGCTTTGAAAATTTTCAGTCATAAGCTTTATTGGATCCCAGGTAATGGGAAAAAAATAAAAATTTGGGAAGATTCGATTCTTGGAGATCAGCCCTTGAATCAGATGGCAGAACTAGAAAATATCAGAGCTTGGCTTCATTCTAGCAATCTGGAAACCCTTTGGGACATCTCCAATTGGACAAATGATGCAGAAAGTCTATGGGATGGTTGGAATTTGGGGGAGGTCCCTCATTGGTTGGATGGTGAAGCCAATTTATTGTTGGATTTGCTCCAAGGAAAATCTCCCTTAAAGGCCTCTTCTAAGGACAAAAGAGGGTGGGGTTCTCTTTCAGGTTCTTACTTAGCAGCGTAAGGTTACAAAAGTATGATGGTTGTCCCTAGCGTCCCCCCAGAGCCAACTCAATGGAAATTTATTTGGTCTTTTCCTGCTCTCCCCAAAATTGTATTCTTTTGCTGGACTTTGGTGCATAAAAGTATCCTCACTAGAGATAACCTGAGGAAGCGTGGAATGGAAGGTCCCTCCAGGTGCCCTCTTTGTGCATGGGATGAAGAAACGACTAACCACCTATTCTTGTTGTGCCCCTTTGCTCAAGAAGTTTGGAAGGGTGTCCTGATGTTAGGACCTGACAAAATAGAGCTTCCAGGAAATATTCAGGACTTGCTAAGAAACTCGGCCAAGTTATCCACGTTATGTCTCTCTAAAAAAAGCCTTCTCAAGACTGGCTGGATGTGGATCCCCAAATTCACATGCTGAAAACTGTGGTTGGAGAGGAACAACAGAATATTTAGGGAGGAGAGTTGTAACCTGGTCAGAATTATCACTAAGATCAAAGCTCTGTTGGGGGAGGCCTTAGAAACCAAACCCACCATAAGAAATGGCATGATTCTGGACAACAAGGAACATCAATGGTTAAAAGAGCTTGTTCCAAATCATTAGAATAGATCCATTCCTCCTGCTAAAGCCCCTTCTCATTGGGAAATTCATCTGGAAGAATAGGAATTCATCAAATGGATATCTGCTTTGGATGATCACTACCTATTCTTTGATGCGGCCTCTAAAGGTAACCTAGGAAAGGCAAATGGCGGGGGAGTTATCTTAAGCCCAGGTGGCTCAACTGAGTTTCACTTTGCTTGGGGTCTGGAGCATGAAACAAGCAACAGATTAGAGGCTCTTGCTCTGTGGCAGGGTCTAAATCTGGCTATCAAGAGGAATCTCCTCTCCACCTCAGTCCTTGGAGACTCTAGACTAATTATACAGGATATGAACTCTCAAAAGATCCCTTCTCAGGTGCAGTTAGTCCCCATCTTCAAAAAAATTAGACTAATGTTGCCCAAGTTCCAAAAAATCTCCTTCTATGATGTCCCGAGGAAAGTTAAACTCACAGGCAGACTTGGTATTCAACCTAGGCTCTCTCAGGAGAAGGAGATCTCTGTTAGTAAATGATGTTGAATCGGACTGCAGCATTCCTTAATTCTGGAGTTTTCTTGGCCTCTGTTCCTTTGAGCAATTCACTTATTCAGATTCTCGAGACTTTGGGACCGAATCATTTTGATCTGGCTACTATTAGGAAACACGGACTCATCGACAAGAGAAAATTCAGAATGCAACCGTGGCATTTTTTATCTCTGTTCATTGTTGGAACTCACTGCTACGTCTGGGTAGGTGCTGGGGAGTTCATGAGGGCCTCTTCAAGGCCAATTTACCACTCTTAGCATTCTTGAACACTATATACCACTTTGCCAGACATTTCAAAAAGAAAACGCAGTGATTCTTGGGATGATCTGGCACTCTGGCACATTGGATCTCCTCTCTGCAAGCTAGGAAGCAGAGCTACGTGACGGAAAGGAAAAGCAACAGAATTTCAAGGCACCATTTTGAAACCAAATCAAGTTCTTTTTCAAGCCTCTATCTGCATTCATAGTGTAACTCATTTAGTGGACTATTCAAAAGCAAAATCTTCTTTCCCCACCAACTGTAACAAGGAAATACAGGGTTTCAGTGTTAAAGTCCTTGACAGTTGAATTGTCAAATTTTAAATAAAAACTAACCGTTTATGTCAAAAAAAAGAAAATGTAGAGCGAAGTGCTTAGGGTTTGACACTGCTCTACAACTGGCAGACCTTCACAAACTATGTTGTTCTATCATTAACCTTCAGCCATAAGGCAACTACAGCACAATAAGGAATAGCTATCGCACAATGGAACCCCCTCAGGGGGCGGACATGATGCCTCCCCACGCTGATACGGAAATTGGCCTGCGACAAACTAAATATGTCAGGATGGACCATCTAGAAGATACAAAAACAAAGAATGAAAATATGCCAACAAATAACAACACAAATGAAGAACCATGAGTGACGTCAAACACCTGCAAGCCGGTGGCTGTTGACAGACCCAAAATTGAGCTCCCAAGTCAGTGCATCAACACTCAGATCCAGTTTATGCGGGATCATGCTTTGATAGGAATGTTCATAGGCCTTTGGCCAATGGAGAAAGCTTTGCACGGCTGGATCGCAGCCAAATATTGATCTTATCTATCAGACTCCTTATGAAATCTTTTTCTTCAACCCAAAGACTTGTCATGTCCATTTTTTTTGTGCTCTTAGAAGCGATGGTTTCTATTGCAAGGCTTTTAGCCTTGCTGCAAAGATGCCTGATTGTGGTCTCTTTATCTTTGAAGATCTTGTTGTTCCTAGCAATCCAGATCCTCCGTAAGAGGGCAAATGGGAGGGCATCCCACACTCTCTTGGAAATGTTGTTTTTCATGGATTGCCAGGGGTAGTTTTTTTTCCAATTGTTAAGGACTTCCCCAATGGACTTCTAAGAGTTCCAGGTAAAGGGAACGATTGGGGTAATATTGTTCCAACAGGAAAAAGAAAAAGGACATGAAAAGAAGAGGTGTTGGATGGACTCCTCCGCTTCTTGGCAATTAGGGCATCTGGAGGGTCCAACAATGCCTTTTTTTTAAGATTTTCTTCAGTGAGAGTTTTTCCTTTTAAGAGGGTCCACATAAAAAATTTCACCTTAGGGATGGCTTCTAATTTCCACACTATTTTCCAATGTGTTCATGTTGGTGTCGGGTAGTCCCTGTTGCAAAGATAATTTTATCCTGCATGTATTGAGTAGCTAGTGGGGTCCCATGAGAATCCATCCTTGCCATTTTTTATTGTAGGAGAAATGTTATGGAGGTGTATTTGAAAGTTGTCAAGATTCCCTTTAAGTCATTGAGGGATGGGAGGAAGGCTCCATCTCTTCCAAGCTTGGGTATTTTTGTTCCATTGCGAAATTTGATCTAAACTGTATATTCCTTTACTTTGAAGAAAGAGGATTATTGGAGCCATATTTGGAAGATTGCTAATTGGCTGGTTCCCCATAATTTTATCAGTGCCAATGTTGATTTTGCTGCCACCTTTGGGAACCTTGGAGACATTTTGAGCCATAAAGGAGATGGCTTTTTTACAGAGTTTCCAGATCCTTGTGTTGTTCCTATTCGGTATTTCAGTTGTAAGCAAATGCTGCCTTGGGTGGCTGAGATATTTTGCCTCCAAAACTCTTTTCCAACAAGTTGATTGGTCTTCAATAAGCCTCCAAACTATCTTGCCGCCAAAGGCTAAATTGGTGAGAGATGGGGATCTAATTCCAAGACCTACGTTTTCTTGGTTTTGAATTACTTGTTTCCATCCAACCAAGATATATTTTCTCTTTTCATTTTTCCCTCCCTGCTAAAGGAAAAACCTGAGAATACTGTCCATTTTGCGGAGAAAAGAGGTTGGAGCCTGTAATGAGGAAGAGAGGAAAGGCCCAATTTGAGCAGTACCAATCATCCAGCTAGGTTGAGCCAAGTGGCTCCCCACTTTTGAACTTTTCTTTTCATTTTATCTAAAGTTGTTTCCCAAACATCAACTCTTGTGTTTCCTATATTCACTAGCATTCCCAAATAGCTGAAATGGTGCTAATTTAACTTGCAAGACACACCGAAGATGTTGGCTATGTTTTGAAGCGTTTGAGCTGAGGCGTTCGATCCATAAATACAACTTTTGAAGTGATTAAACATTCCCCCTGAATATCTCACGAATTTGTCTAGTAAATATTTGAATCTTCGAGCTATGATTGCGAACACCCCTCCAATCAGTAGGGTATCATCAAAAAATTAGGAGTGATTGATGTTTTTCACTTCATCTTCAAATTTGAATCCAGTGATGAGGCTTGTTTGTCGCTTATGCTCAAGGGCGCAACTGAAGGACTCAACCATTAAAAGGAAAAGGTAGGGGGACAGAGGACAACATTGCCTTAATCCTCTTGAAGATTGAAAGGCAGACTAGGTCTACCATTGATAAGGGGAGCTATCTAAGGACCAGAGATACAGGCTCTTATGAGATCAATAAAGAAGGATGAGAAGCCCATTTTTTGAAGAACAACAAATAGAAAGGAGTGTTTAACCCTGTCAAAAGCGTTTGCCAAGTCCAATTTCAGGATGAAGCCCTTTTCATTTCTAGAATGGCTTGAGTGAATGGCTTCCTGGACTAAGAGAATAGAATCTGAAATATGCCTATTTGTCATAAAGCCACCTTGGTTTTCAGAGATTATCATAGGAAATAGAGGTTTGTGATAGGAAGCAAGAATTTTTGTGAATTTTTCTTAGGAAGAATTACATAAGGATATGGGCCGGAAACGGGAGAAATTTGAAGGTCGGTTCTCCTTTGGAATGAGGGCTAGATGTGTTGAATTTGTGTAGCCTCCTAATTTATTTTTCCTCTGAATCAATTTAAAGTATTTGATGAGGTCATTTTTTATCATTTCCCAATACTCCCTATAAAAACAAATAGGAAAGTCGTCCATCCCTGGTGCCTTCTCTGGCTGGAGGCCCCAAATTGCATCCTTGATTTCTTCTTCTTTTATTTCCTCTATCAGCGTTTCATTTGCTTCTGCTACAATATTTTTTGGCAAATGTTGTAGGAATTCAGCGTAGTTTTTGTCCTCCCCTGATTCAGTTAGCAGCTCTTTAAAATGTTCTAAGGCAGTTTTTTTGATGGCAGTTTGATCATTGTGTTGAGTGCCTACATTATCTATGATAGTTTTTATATTATTTTTTATTTGCCGAATAGTGGCTTGCTTATGGAAAAAAGCTGTGTTCCTGTCTTAACGCTCTTCAACCAAGTCTGCCTTGATTTAATTCACCATTTTTCTTCCTCTTCTCTTCTGATACTGTATAGCTGACTGTAAAGATTTTCTTCTTGATTTTTTTCAGCCTGATAATATTCTTACTTTTCTAGTGCATAGTGAAGTTCTTCAATTTTGGATTTCACTTCTCTTTTATTTACTTCTGGCTCTATGTATTGAGTTTTTGCCCAATTCTTGAGAGCATTCTTTACATTTCTAAGTTTGCTTTCCCAAATAAAACTTGGAGATCCTTTGACATGTTCGCACCAAGTTTGTTGGACCAACACTTTGGCTACTTCAATGTCATTCCATAAAGGACTATATTTAAACGGGAGAGGGCCCACAAGGCAGAGAGATTCAAGGGTTAAAGTAGTGGGATAATGGTCTGAAGCAGCAAAAGGAAGGATGGAAGCGTTGACAATTGAAAAGGTGGAGAGAAGGGATATATTTACCAGGATTCAGTCGAGCCTTTCCATAATATTATTTCTCCCCAATCTGCGACTACTCCAGGTGTATTTGCGATTCTTTGGAATGATATCGACAAGATCACCATGTTGCATAACATTTTCCAATTGATTTCTAAAAGGATCTGGGTTGAAGCTACCTCCACATTTTTCATTAGCATGTAAAATGAGTTTTAAGTCACCTCCTAAAATGATGTTGTTGCAGTTTTCTTCTGCTATATTATTGTTGAGAGAGTCCCAACAAAATTCTTTATCCCTGTAATGATTCGGGACATAAACATTGTAAATTACTATCTGTTGATTGCTGATAATATTCTGTAATACAATCTTTACCCAATGTTGTTCTAGTATTTCTGTTGTGCTGTTCCATTCATATTGAAGCCAAAGTGTAGAAATTCCTCCCGAGGCTCCTCTGGAATCACATATACATCCTTTGTAGCGCTTATTTTGTTCAATAATATTGTTCATCTCTGGCTATCTCTGCTTTGTTTCTTGGAGTAAAACAATGGTTAGTTTCTCTTAGTTAATAATATCTTTTAAGGCATTTGATTTGGAGGGGTGCCCTAGTCCCCTACTATTCCATGAGAGGATTTTAATCACTTTAGGTGAGAGGTGTGAGGAGTTGCTCTCCCTCCCTTGTCTTTGTTTGATATCTTTGTCTATTGGTCCTTGAATATATGATTCAATGGGGTTCTGGAGCCCCAATGCTATTTCTTTTTGCGCATTTTCATCCCTGTGCTGTTTGGCAGACTTTCTTCCAGGGTTTTTTTTATTGTCCAGAATGGATCCATGCTCGGAATTGCTTCTGGTGATTATGATGGGGGGGGGATCAAATGGGAGGGAAGAGGAAATGACCTGGGAAACGGGAGAAGAGGTAGTATCAGATTGAATCAAGGGAGGAGATTCCTCGGGAAGAGAGAGGATGTGAAAGGGATTGGAAGAGGGAGAAGAGGTAAGGGGATCCAACTGGCGATCAAAACATAGGGGAGGTTGTGGGGAAGAAGGGGGAGGAAATGAAGGTCGGGGAGAAGAGGGAGGGGAAATTGGGGGAGGTCGAGAGGAAGGACTTGCTTCATGTGATGATTTAGGATTAGGGGCAGTCTTTTTCTTTTTAATGGTTTCCCATTGCTCTTCTTGTGGATTATTTTCTACATTAGAAAGTTTAGTGCAATTATCAAAGTGGCCGTACTCATGACATACCTTACACTTGAAGGGGATCTATTCATAGTCAAGCTGCTGAATGTGCATCCAATTGTCAAGCTTGAGCTTGATGGCTTCTAGGAGGCCTTTACCCAAATAAACTTCTACACAGATGCGGGCATAGGCCTACATGTTATCTTTCGGTTCACTCCGATCAATGTATTTCCCAACAACATTCCCAATAGCACGCACAGATTCGTCTCCCCAACAATGCAAGGGGAGGTGAGGAAGCTGGACCCAAACAAGGACCACATTAGGAATATCAAGCTCCGGGTCAAAATCCAGAGTCCATTTATTTAAATATAAACTTCTAGAATCCACGAAATAAGGCCCATTATGGAATATTAAATCCTTCTCTCCCTTTGTCTCAAAATGAAATGTAAAATATCCCTTTCCACAAAATCTGATAGAGATTCTCCCTTGTATTTTGTCTGTCGAATTCCTTTCCACCCACCTTTGGATTGTTTTTGGAGAGGGCCAAAGTCTTGTAAATTGCCCAGTAAGTCCTTTTTCTGCCAAGGCAAGAGCAGCCATTCTGGGCAAAGTTGGAGGGAGAGAAGATTCTTATAACCCATCAAGTTTTTTCACGGACTTTGAGACTGAAGGGTGAGCTCGCTAAGGAGGCATGGACTTGAGCAAGGCAGAGAAGGCGTGTTGGTGAGCTGCCTCCTCTGGCAAAGCCTCCGGAGGGGCCATCCTGAGCGGCCAAAGATCGGTTCAGACCTAATGTTTGCAGGCGGCGGTGGGAGCAGAGCGCGCGTTTCAGAACCCTCTTGACTCCAAAATAAAAATATGTTAAATTAAAGAAAAAATTTATTCATATATTATTCTATGGTTATTAATATATTTAATTCTTTATTGATTTATATACTAGGGATAAGTAAAGAAAGATTTACTTCGGTTATTAAATTAATTTATTTAATACTAAGAATGTTATTCTATTTTATTTTTATTACATATTATTCTATGGTTGATAAATTAACTTAATAAATCATTAGGGAAAGGTAAAGGGGTTTTACTATAATATTGGTTAAATTTTTATTTATTTATTCCTATTTATTTATTTATTTATAAACATAAATATTCATTTATTTAATTTATTTATTTACTATTATATAGTTGTTAAATAAACTTATTTAATTAAGTGTTTATCAGTTAATTCTATCTTAGAGAACATGTGTACACACCCAAATTGTAGGATTTCAGTGGCTCGTAGCGATGGATAAAGTTGTTTGAGTGAAAATGGAAGTTGAAGCACAAGTACATGAGAACTCCGCTGCTCTGTGCGAGGCCTTATGCCTTGAACCATCTCTCGGCGCGTGACTTTGAATGCAGAATATCTCTCTGCATTTGATTTATGGCTAAGACCCATATCTCTACGCATGACATTCCCTATGTCCAGCTACCCTACGTGTATCTTTTGTTTTTCAAGTAAGATGTCTTCATGATTCATAACATGATTTTGCTCTTAGCCTACCATTAATGTTTCCTCTCTAGTCGAGTGGATCTCATTTTTTATCCTTGTAGTTGTGCGTGGCCATCTTCAGTCTGGCGTATGGCCTTTCCCTTTATGTTTTGCCTAGTGCATGGTATGATTCTAAATTGGTTAGATCTTTTTTGGTGCCTCGCATACTAGTTATGGCCTGACAATTGCAAGAACATAGAGGGTTTCAAGGAACAGAGAGGGTTTCTGCAAGGAACAGAGGAACGAAAAAGATAGAGGGTTTCAAGGAATAGAGAGGGTTTCTGCAAGGAATAGAGAGGGTTTCTGCAAGGAACAGAGGAACGAAAAAGATTGAGAAATGTTTGTAGATTCACGAAGATGGTGACAGTGCCACACCAATGTCACTTTGTTTCTATTGTGCTAAGAGATGGCTAGAGAATCGCCTCGATTTGTTCCAGAGGGATTCTCCAGATGGCACAAGAAATTGGGCTTTTGGGAGGAATTTATGGAACATAATCTAGTGGTGGGCTTGGCAGAACTACTCCATTCCCTGCCTGATTCCTGCCATGACTTTCCATTACGAATCCACTAGAAAATGGTGTTGCATCTTCATCAACCAAACCTTCCTCCACACTGAAATGAACCAACACCTTTGCTTCTACAACCAAACCTTCCTCCTCGTTTGCCCCATTGCAATGGAGGGTTTGTCGAGAAAATGGAGAGACAAACAAAAACCAATGTTTCAGAGCCACGAGACTAGGGTTTTTGTGATGGGCATTAATGGCGTGAGGCCAAACAGTAGTAGAGTACATACTCATTTATTCGTGGGTGGCAGGAGATTGATATTAAGACCCTGATTCTTATGAAAAGTAGGAGACATGGGCGGGAAACAACAAGAAACAGTGGTCTAGGCCATCTTAAAATGGAAACAAGACAGCTCAAATGACCGAAATTTTTTTGGTGTAGAGGCCGAAAATCTTTTTGGCGCTAAATTGTTTTAGTTTTTATATGCTAGGGTAGCTTTCACTATTATTTTGCAAAGGAACTCAAAGCTGAGCTAGAAGTTTCAAGGAGGACGTCAAAGGGTTTATTTTCCATAGGTATTTTCGTTTCAATTTGATGTATTTCCCTTGCAAAGATGTTGGCATTGGTATTATTTTCCTTGCGTAGCTGTATTCATTGGTACAGCTGTAGGAATTGGGATTATTTTCATGGTATAGATGTAGGCATTGGGGATTATTATCAACAATTTCCTGAGTTGTCTCTGGTTCTGTTTCTTTATAATTACATGAACAACTTAATTTTTGCTTTGAAGTATCGCTCTCTATTTGTGTGTAGACATGAATCCAATTAGCCTTGTAATGAGATGACTCACCTGCATGTTGGGAAACACTAGGAATTAGCTCATACATACTAGAAACACTATCCACTTTCGAACCATACAATTCATGAAGGCCATAAAACTGTTTGTCATTGTCTGGACTCTAAATAATGAAATTTGTCTTCATGAATGTCATCCTCAATAACTGAGTTATGAGGTTGCAAACCAACATCTGAGACTCAAATATTCTCATAAGCTTCTTGAGCTTCATCGTATGATGAATGAATCAGTTGATGATCTCCAAATTTCAAAGAAATTGCATTAGACAACATGGGACAACCATCATTTTGGCTACTGTTATAATTCTTATGTGATTTTCGTTCTTCATCATTGTGAGTTTCACTTTTGTAAACATGTTCAATTTTCTCTTCCTTTTCAACTACATGATCTTGATATCTTTCAATTGCATCTGAATTCTTAAACCCATACTCGTGAGTTTCATTATTAACAAGTGAGATGGGATTTTCCTAAACAGAAGTAGCTGAAATGTACTGTATGGTGCATTCTTCACCATCTCGAACTTCATTGGACGATGCCTCCTTTCTAAATAACAATTCTTTCTTGTCAATGAAAAACTATCTCCTTTCTAATTAAGACAAGAAAATGAATTTTATTTATGTACCCCATTGAGTATAACCTTTTATATGCAATTGTGTCTTATAACATGATAGTGTTGCACCCTAACCCAACATATAACATTGTAACAATCCTAGTTTCTTTGGGTGTGTTTTGAGAAATGAGGTCATAATTTTATGAAAATGCACGCCCCATTGTCTCATTGTTATATATTTCAGTTTCTGTGCAATAAATGGCCACATTGAGTCACTTGATATCCACCATTCTAGGAGATGCACTGGGATGATCTTTTGCTTGGATATGTGATCATGTGTTTGGCAATAGACTCTAATTCGTTATCATGAAATAGGTTCTAGAGGGTGTTATGGAAATATGATTGATTCTCCTCTGAACATCTCAAATCTCCACAAATATGTGCATAGGTATAATACCAAGCCATGATATTTGTAGCTTGGGAGAAGTATGAGGCATGAAATTGGCATTATTTGGTTTATTCCCACACCAACATTTACTCATGAATTGATGAAACCAGAGC
Organism: Pinus tabuliformis; assembly: GCA_031772625.1. Taxonomy (NCBI): domain Eukaryota; kingdom Viridiplantae; phylum Streptophyta; class Pinopsida; order Pinales; family Pinaceae; genus Pinus; species Pinus tabuliformis. The sequence continues at coordinate 433,753,554 of CM062813.1, read as the reverse complement.
TCATGGGCATTCACTGCATTGCCATTCATTTGAATTCACTTCTTCCATGTGTGGTTAACTATATTGGAGGCTTAAACATAAGTCTGAGTTTTTATACCCTCTCTGCCACCAGTGTTCTACATTAATTTATGTCTTTTCATTTTCCAAGCATATTTCATGGTTCTTTATTACATATTGGTACTCTTCTAAGGAAGCACACCATCTCGCTTCATCTACCATAATAATTCTTTCGACTCCGATTATTAGTTTCCATGCATGCTTAATATGCTTCATATGCATTTCTTTTCAAATGTTCATTTCACAATTTAATATAAACTGGTGATAATTTATTTAAATATTTTATATACAAAATGATGCTTGTTTGTTAGGAACACTGTTTATTTTTTTGAGCACCATATATGGAACCTCGTTGGTTTCAATCCATAATTGCAGAGAGTCAACCAACCAGACTTTCATTTAATTTTCTAAAATCACTCACTTTAATCCACCTTATGAATGTTGTTATATAAAGGATCGAACAGGCACTAACTATGGTAGAAAACTATCTTGAGGCATTATCTGGGCAGCGAATCATCCCTGAGACATTATCTGAGGCATTGGCCTATCTCTAAGGCATTATCTATAGCAGCACAGTAAATCTGAGGCTTCACTGTGGCAGAAATATGTCTATGAAGCAATTCTGAGATAGAAAGATACCTTTGAGGCACTGTTGGTGACAACAGATCATCCCTAAGGTATCAATTGTGGCAGCGAACCACCTATAAGGGATTGTTTATGGCAACGAATCAGCCCTAAGGTTTTTATGTGGCAGAAAATCATCTCGAGGTATGGTCTGGGGTTTTGAGGCAAGCAAGGTCTGGTTTGGAGTTGATTGTGGCTGCAATGAGATAGTGAAGTAATGTTTATACGCAGCAAGGAGATATTCTATAGAGATTACTTTGCATTATGCGACAACAATTTAAGATAGTGCATTACCCCTTGTAATATAATCTTGAGAACTCCTCAATGAAATTAGTCTTACATGCATATAAGTTTAAACCAACATATTTTAGAATAATTTTATATTTTTACACGTTGTCATATATTTCAACATTTATTTATGTAATGATCCTAACTAGTGTCCACAAACTTTTCTTCGTAGATTTCTATTACATTATTCTATACAAAATGGCAGACCAGGTATTTATGTTTCTTTTAGTATTTGTATTATTTATGTTGTGGATTTAGTTAGAGGTTGGATTTGTTTTTAGAAATAACCTTAAAATGATACTTCAAAAGTTTGTTTGTGACTAGTTAAATGCTTTTTGGAACACTCTGATAAGCTTGCCTCAAAGTGTTGGAAAAATCTTCAATGCTCACTCAACACATATTTGGTGTTACCGATTCTCTTTTCTTATCGGTTTTTTGATCAATACTTTCTTATTTTTATGTTATCATGTGTTTTTTTAAGAATGTACCCATGGGTGTTATTGATGCTACTATGGGGGATTCAACGACATTCACTACTTTTATGGAAATGTTAACAAATGCATGAGGGCAAGACGCTGCTATGATGATGCATGAGGTAAGCTTAAATATTGTCTTTTATATGTTTAGTTATCTTATATTCCTTATTATATTATGCCAATTTATGTTTGCGGAATGCAGGCAATTGCTAAGGTCATTCCAACCCCTATAACACCTTATAAAACATCTAAGGTAATGATAGTGGTAAAACTTGTCCAATATTTTTGTGCATTTAGTTAACTTATTTCACTATATATATTTTTTTAATATTTGTGTTTTTACTAAGCTTGCATTTTGTTGGCATGCAGGATTCATTTATGCCCCTTAATACAACCAATGTTGGCATGCAGGGATCATTAATACCCCCATATACGTCTAATGTTATGCAAGATGTAAGATTCAACAATTTATTTATGTGAGTTTGATTAAGTTATTTGTTGAGAAATCTAGGGCATATATTTAATAAAGTTTTTTCACAATGACTCCATGATTTATGAGTTGTTACGAAGAGCTACATCATGCCTTCAAATGGATCACCCCATCCGTTTTTTTCTTCTTGTACATACAATACTATTTTAACAAGTAACCCAAGCAATATATTATTCCAAAACATGATGTCAAGTTACTTTTTTAGGGTTTTTATGTAATCAAGAGGCCTTTTTAGGGTTTCTTAAATTCAAACCTTAGATCATACTCTTTTCCCTTTATGTCATTCCAGACTTTATCCCATGCCCTAGAAATAAAATCATAGGGAGCAAATACCTTAAGATTAAGGTTTCTAAATACCAGGGTATTTCTTAAAATATAAACCCATAAATTCAACCCTACTACATCTTATGATGGACCCTTTAAAAGAAAATTATTATACATACCTCATGGACACCTATCTGTACTGATTAGTATTTTGGTTGCCATGATTATTTGCAACTTTACTATACATTTCATTGATCATTTGCCACCTTCATGACCTTCTTTTAATGAGTCTTCTGAGATATTGTCATTCTATAATGGGACTTGCTTCTTCATGTGTTCATGAAACCCATGCCTCAGTCATAACAAAAATAATCTTCTTTTTCCTTTTTTTACATAAATTACATAGAATTGTGATTAGATATGTCATTATCAAGATTGAACCTAGTTACAGATTTCAACATTATTCATCTATTATTCCATCTTATTATTTATATTTGTGCCTTGTAGGATGTTTCTAGGGTGACTCCAACAAGTATATAATCTGTTGGTATAGAGGGTCATGTTATGCCATCTACACCTAGACCAAAACCCCATAACATGCCCTCTACATCAAATGTGGGTCTAGTTAGCATTCTCCTACCAAGACCAGAACAAGTTTCTTTGAGGATTCTTATAAACTAACAAACAAGAATGTTAAGGCTCCTACCAGATATTCCTACAAATGTTCAAATCAGACAAGAAATAATTGAACAAATTCAGTTATGGGAAATGTCATTTTTGGAGAGTGTAGCTCCTACAAGAGATCAGTAGGTAATTTTTATTATTTTTATTTTTAATTTCATTTGTTATGTTTACGATCATTATTTTAGAAATGAAAAATAGTTTCATATTTTGGTTGGGTTCTTAATAGTTCCACAATTTCATTGTAAATGCAGGAATTAAGTGACACAATGCCTAATGTATCTATAAGGGAGCCTTCCTCAATCCTCGAGACTACAACAATATCATCGGTGACCACAAAAGGAATGCAAGAAGTTACAATCTTGCTCGCTTCAGAAGGAAATGTCTTGAAGGATGAAACAGGGCTGAAATTTTATCACTTTATTTTTCATGCTGCAGAACAATTATTTGGAAATACCATCCAAATGGATTGGAGGAAACAAGCCAATGCAAAAAAAGAGGAACTATTTAAAGATGTAGTAATAACATTTGGTGATCCTGGATTTGATAAGGAACTTATTTTACAGATTGCAAGTAAATACATGCACTCAAAGAGGTCCAAATTAAGGACAAAGTTGACAAAAAGCTTGATGTATCCACGTCCAGCTTGGATCACAGACCAAGTGACGTGGGATGAGCTTATGAAAGATGCCAAGTTTAAGAGGAAAGTCCTCAGAAATCCAAACTATACACCTCTACACAAGGAGGAGCTAAGAGACGCCTACGAGATACAAGAAAAGAAACCCAAGCTGGGGTGTCAAAAATTGGATCTCACAAATTAGGCTCTGGTGGATATAATAGTATTCGTGGTGGTATGGTAAGTGATATTTCCATCTATTATATTTTCTATTTTAGGCAAAGTAACCATGGTAACGTTGAGTTAATTGTATCTTATTAGTTATTTTACCTTATAGATATGATTATCTTTGTTAATATAGGTTCACCAGTTTCAAAAGGAAGCTTCAGAGGAAGACCTAAAATATGCTTTATTACATTGTTTCCAAGGTCTTTGCCAACACATGATAAATCAAGGGGAAAAATTAATTACTGGTTATGGATTCGAGGTTAGTTGTTTATAATATTATATGAATAATGCAATAAATCAATTGGAGGTTTTAATGTTATTATAACAAGTTAAAGTGTGTTGTGTATAGGAATCAAGTGAAACATTTGGGAGTGAGCATGGGGAGGAGATACAAGCACATGATGATTTGCTTGTTGCACAAAATCATCCAATAGTCATTCTTGAACCTTGGAAGGAAACCATTGTTGAATTTTAGCGAATGGGAGACAGAAATAATGAGGAGGGTGTTCAATGTGATGAGCATTCCACACCCACAATTAATGTAGTGCCTCCCAAAAAGAGGACAAAAAGGATTGATATGTGTTAAATTTTAATAACTTGAACGTGCATTGCTCTAGCTTCTAAGGAGTGCACTAGGTTGTGAGGGTCTAAACATAATCTAATTATGTGTGAAAAAAAACAAATTTTGAAGATACTTTGTTTTTTTGATGAGTACTTACATATTATGGGCATCACTAAGACTATTGCAGGTTATAACTTGTATTATTTGTTTGATTATGATCAATTTGATATGCTTATATTTGTGTTGTATGTAGATGACCTGGTCCTAAAAGTTAGTTAAAAAAACTCTATGCCATGGTGCAAGAAGAAACTGGCAAGTGAAGTTGACATGAAGGACATACACCTCATGTGTTATTTCTTGGTCTTGGAAGCTTGGCTAAGTTGAGGTGAGGTGGTCCTCGAATAGGGGTAAGTAAGCAATTGAGATTTGAAGAGGTTTCAGATAATGGACAATAAAGCATAGGCTACTTTTATGATACATATTTTGAAGTTATCAGTACATTAAGAATCAAATTTGGTTGATTCGTCAACGTACAAAAAGTATATAGGTTCCCTAACATATCTGGTAGAATTTAGCAATCAAATTGCTGTGTGCATGAGATCCCTTGTCTCACAAACAAGGGGGGCTTAGACACCAATTTAGTGTCAAGCTTGGCTGCTAATATATGGTTGAGCTAACGTTGCTACAAATATGCTCCATGGTCTGAGGTATGCGAGGTACTTAAAGGGCACACTGGCACAGTGCTTTGAGCTGCTGCATGCATTAGTGGATTTTGACAAGGCCGGAGATGCAAGTGGCAGGAAGAGTGATTCATGGTTTTGTTTCAGCTTGGGTTCAAACATAATATCTTTGTTAGTATGGGATACCCATGTGTGCAAGTTGAAGAAGTCCCTTTCTAGGCTAAATTAACCTCCTATGTTTGGTACTCATGGATTTATGAGTACTCACAGATTATGGGTATCACTAAGACTGTTGCGGGTCCTAAATTTTATTATTTGTCTGATTATGATAAATTTGATATGATTATATTTGTGTTGTATGTAGATTACCTGGTCCAAATAGTTAGTTTAAAAAACTCTATCCCATGGTGCAATAAGAAACTGGCAAGTGAAGTTGACATGTATTATTTCTTGGTCTTGGAGGTTTGGCTGAGTTGAGGTGAGCTGGTCCTCGAACACGAGTAAGTAAGAAATTGAGATTCTGAAGAAGTTTCAAATAATGGACAATAAACCCTAGGCTACTTTTATGATACATATTTTGAATTTTTCAGTAGATTCAGATTCAGATTTGGTTGATTCGTCAATGTACAAAAAGTAGATAGGTTCCCTAACATGTATGGTAGACTTTAGCAGTCAAATTTCTATGTGGATGAGATCCCTTGTCCCACAAATGAGGGGGGATTAGACACCAATTTAGTGTCCAACTTGGCTGTTAATATATGGTTGAGCTGAGGTTGCTCGAAATCTGCTGAAAAATGCATGTGCCATCCTTAGATGTGTTTTTTTTGTCCAATTCAGTTCAAAAATTATTTTCTGTCATAGCAGTTTTGTAAATGGTTTTTATTATTCTGGATTGAAATGAAAAAGTAAACCTCTGGCTCATGTACCTACTTTTTATTTGGCTGTGGTTTTATAGATCAATGTATTACAATGTTTCCAGTTAGCTTGTGCTGTTTTCATTTATCAATTTCTTATGCTTTGTCTGGTAGTTCTTTAAATTTGGCATCTCAGTGAACTTTGCACCCATCTTAAAAATAGATTGATAAAGATGGATATAATGCTAGTTGGTATTGGTAATGGGAGTTTATTCATATTTTTTCTTATAATTTGGTATCTCTTTGAGGTTTGCAGCTAGTTGATGGATAGATCGTAGTTCAGTTGGATCTACTCTAATTTTCATCTGGCTTTAATACATCATGGATTTTTGTGGACTTTAATGGTTAAGAAAATTCTATCATAGTGTATTAGGTTAAGATGGTTTATTTATTTATTTTCTCCTGTCTTTTGCTTAAGTTGATATATTCTTTGAGATTAAGATGCTTTTTTAATAGGTTTGATGGAGATTAATGTATTCTAGTTTACTAGGTTAATATTTTTTGTTTTAGTAATATTTTTGTTCTCATCATCTTAAAGATAACATGAAGTTAAGATGAATCATTTTAGGTATAAACTTTTTTGGTTTTAGGTTTAGTTAATATTAGTCTCTTCTAGCTTGTGAGGTTAATTTGTTTTGTTTTACTTTTTTAGCTTTTTTAGTTGTTTTTACCTAAGGTGATAAACTCTTGAACCTTGATTTTTTTGTCAGTTTTTTGAACACTGACTTTTAAGCATTGAGGTGTGATATTTTCGAGGTTTAGATAGATTTATACTATCTTTAGGTTAGATTAAATGGAACTGATATTCTTACGGATTAGATAGATTTGTACATTCTTATGTTAGATTAAATGGAACTATGTTGGCTTATACTACGTTATTTACAGTTGTTTTAAGATAATGGTCAATAAGTTGAATAAATAATAACATTTTTTTTTTTTTTGTATTGGTGATCTCACTCAGGATAGTGACTGATATTCCTGGAGCCACAGATACAACTCAAGGCAAGCTAGCCTTTTCACTTGGTGGACTGTGTGGATTACGTAGTACTTGGCTTTCGTTCCTTCTATTTTTAACAGTTCAAAATGCTTTTTAATTTCATTATTTTATCTGAGTGGTTGAGTTTACAAGTTTTTACAGGCCGTGAAATAGATATGATGTGACTTGTGAGCTGCTTTTTACATCAATATATTATTTTCAGATGACCAGGTACGTGTAGATTGATACCTTACATCTAAATTAATTAGAGAAATTGGTCTTGATTTTGTTTCACAAAGTTATAAACAACCATATTCATTAATTAGAAGTGTTGAGAGTGGGGTATGTATGTCAGAAGGAATCATAGTAGTTGATAAACATCATGGGATCATGAGCATATCCATGAATGGCTCTTGGTATGCTATGAGAAAGAAGAATGTTTCATGGATTTTGTTTGCAGATATTTCTATTCATAGTATTCTCATTTCATCTACTCTACCAGATGTTAAATTGTTATTCTAAAGCACCTTATGATTGGACTGTACAAGAAACCTGACATTGTTGTATCTATTTTGTGATGCTATATGTTAATCATTAACAATATTTGATTTCATACATCTGATTCCAATGGTTTTCTATTTTTTCAGGTGTTTATTTATTTATTTATTTTTCTAGCAGAAAAAAATGGATAGGGCATGGGCATGTCGAGATCATGGAATCGAATAGATGGATGGGACTTATAGTGTTTTCAGTAGTAATTATCATCTGCTTCACCTGCCCACCAGCCAGGTAGATTGTTCAATATTTTACTTTTTTGTTTGTGGGTCTATGTTTTCATCCTTCGGGCGACCGATAAATGATTGTTGTTTGGGTTTTCTGAAGGGAGGGAGGGAACTTAAACATTCGATGAATTCCACCTCAGTCTGAATGTGCAGATATCTTAAATATTCTCATAAGTAATTCTCTCATCTCAGAAATTGAAACAGAGTATCAATTCACATCTTGTGTCAGTAGGAGGACATGTTATATTTATTTTGTTATTTATGTTATCGAGTACTCACATGTCTATTTAAGGTTAAAAAATTAGTAAACTGCATTCAAATGCATGCTAGTCACATTATTTTCTGCTGGACAATTATATTGCAGATAAGTAGGCATTGTGCTGCTGGAAAATTGTTCAACTTATGAATAATTACAAGTAACCAAAAAATTTGGTTTCTCTGGTAGAGAACTATTTAGCAGAAAATGAAAATAGATTGCTAGTCTTTGCTTTCAGCTAGGACTAACATCCTTTGAGTTTTCTTCGATCTTCAAGACAAACTATTTCCACTGTTAAAACTTAAATAGATATAAGGTAGAGGGTAGGAAATATTTAGTTGGTCGGAGGCTAAGACTACCTTATGTAATGCAAAGTATAATAGTGAACAACTATAGCTTGTATTGAAACACTTGCATATAGGCAATGAAGCACATAAAGTTCCATCGTAAGTTGCACATGTACATAATCAAAATGTTTGCTATTAAATAATTTAAGAATCAATACACATTTTAGCCTAGGAGACCATGACCATATACAACGATGAGAATAGAAAAATTATTTCCCAACTTAATATTCAACCTCAGTTTGATTTTCTTGTTTATAATCTAGGAAACCATGGTAAGAAGGCATGTAGATCCGAAGGAGGAGCTCCGAATGACGGCTCAAGAAGTCCGTGGTTATGTGGAAGATGTTCTAAGTAGTCTCCTGCAAATGTTCCCAAAGTAAGACATCCATGTGGATGAGCACACAATACAACCATACAAAATCTCAGTGTTTATTCAGTCCATGATACTTGAATTGATGATTTGATGATTTGCAGGCTGTGGTGCTTTGTCAAGTTGAGAAAGCCAAGGATGAAATGCTGACCCAACTTTATAGCTCAGTCAAGTAAGGTTTAATGAAAAAATGTGGTTAAGGTACATCAATAATTAGTTTGATTATTTTCCCATTTCTGTATTTTGCCAGACTGATTTTGATTTTCACTTGAAATCAGGTCTCTTGGGACTTTACGAAAGTAGTGTTTTTTGTCATCCTCTGCAGGTGTAGTAGACACCTATTGATTGGAGCACTGTACATTTGAGCTTTTGGGGTGCCTTTTCAACTTTTTGTTTAAAAAGGTCCTACATGGATTTAAACTTGGATCGATCCCAAGAGAACTTTTGACTTATCAATTCTATTTTCCCGTGTTGATATGTATGTAGTGTGGGCTCAGTAGCAACACCTTTTAACCTCAATATCAATGACAATGGAGCAACTATGAGCCCTTTTTTGGTTCCTTTTTATCAGCACTCTGTTTTACTCATTTATGTCTCTTTATTTTGAATTTTAATTTAATTTAATTTTGAATTTATAGACAGACTATGTTATTGGTTGTTTTGATCAATACTGGTTTGCTTTTCCTGCTTCTGTTGGCATTTTCCTCATTGAATTGGCGAGGGTTCTGTATTTTTCCACTTATATTTATTTGAATTTTAATTTAGTTTAATTTTGAATTTATAGACAGACTTTGTTATTGGTTGTTTTGATCAATACTGGTTTGCTTTTCCTGTTTCTGTTGGCATTTTCCTGATTGAATTGGCGAGGGTTCCGTGTTTTTCCACTTCTATTTATTTGTTTCCTTCTTATTTACTGATTGGGATTTTGTTTGTTGTAGTATTCATGGGAAATGTGAAGTTATCATGTTTGATGTTACTGCACGATTGACTTACAAGAATGTCCCAACGTGGCACGTATATCTTTGCAGGTATCTCTTTTGTAGAGGGGTTAGATCTCTAAGTAGAAATGAAGGTTCCTTAATTCTGTGGTGGCACAACTCCCTGAACCAATTAGATAAATATATTTGTGAATTTCAAGGTGTGTGAGAACATTCCTATTGTTCTTTGTGGAAACAAGGTTGATGTGAAGAATAGGAAAGTGAAAGCTAAGCAAGTTACTTTTCATAGAAAGAAGAATCTTCAGTACTATGAGATACCTACAAAAAGTAACCAAAACTTTGAGAAGCCATTCCTGTACTTGGCACGGAAGCTCTCGGGGTGAGCCTTTAATCTAGTTTCTGATGATCCCTCATATGAATGTTATATTAAAAAATTTGCGTTGATTATATAATGGGTTATTTTTATAGGGATCCAAACCTTCATTTTGTGGAGTCACCTACTCTTGCTCCTCCTGAGGTTCAGATAGACCTTGCAACCCAACAACAATAAGTAGAATTCTATTTTCTTATTATTTTTTGTTAACTTTTATTGAAATACTTTGTTCCATTTCTAAAAGATTGAAACTTTGGCTTACAATCTTTCATGTTTTCAAGTACAAGGCAGAACTTGTAGCAACTGCAGCCCAACCCGTTCTAGATGACGATGATGATGCTTTTGAATAGCTTTGTTAAGATGTTGTTGCATATTTAGGGATTGGGATTGGTGGATTCAATTAATTTTGTATCATTGGAGTTTTCTCTTGTGTTTTGACATTTAATTATGATTTGTATTTGGGGCTTAGAATAACATTATTGTATCTCTCTATATGTGATTTGGGTACTGTGTAGATGTTTTCATCAGTGGAGTTGGCTAAGCTATCTTAGTTCAACTCCATTACAGAGCTATTTTTATATGCTAAGATAGTTTTTTCCATTATATACTCTTGCACATTTTGCACAAGAACTTTTTGTACTCTTCAAATATTTCAAGAATGGTCAAGTGCCTTTCGTTGTGTAGTGTTGGGGGAAATGCTAGTTGTGATGATTGTTGCTTGTAATATATTATGGCTTGTTAAAACTTTCTCTGAAAATTATAGCTATGTCTGAGGATTTATTTTAACTCTGAAATTGGTTTACATAAAGCTTGTACAATGAACAGTTTACCTGCTACACTATTAGAATAAATGATATTATAAAGTAAGTGCTAATACCTTGTATACGGGCCAAATCCTCCCTTTGCAATATTGTTTTCATTCGGGACACTTTTTGTTACAATTGTCAATGTTTCTATGGTGAAAACTATTGGTTGACCCTACGTATAGCCTCTGTTTCCATTCAAGGCTCTACAGATTGCAATTTTTGCAATGCGAACTTGTAATTTCTAACTTCGATTAGAATTCGTGCAACATCTGTATGGAGAAAGATTGTATTCGTAATAACATCAAGAGGAAAGAATGATGCATGTCCTCTAGAATGGATCTTCACATTGAGACTAATGCTAATGGTTTTGAGAAACTACTGTGCAATGGAATAAACAATGTTGAGGTGCAGAACAAATATATTTTGCCTCCCGAGGAGAAACCCAACATGTCTCGGGTATCTTTCTGCGAGAGCTTCCAGTGGTGGATCTGAAAGACCTAGACGGTCTTAGCAGAACCACTGTCATACAACAAATCCAACGTGCATGTCAGGAGGATGGCTTTTTCCAAGTACAACCTTCAATCTCCAATGTCCCAAGTTATGATTTTTTTTGCGGAAGGGATTGGATTCATGAGGCTTTGAATTTTGAATCTCATGATATTGCGATATAAACTGTTTTGAAGATTTGAATTTTGAATTTTAAGATTTGAATTTTGAATCTCATAATATCTCTCAATAAACTTCCAAAATCTCAATTATGAACATTAATTCTTAAAAAAATTTATGTTCAAATTCAGTATTAATATGGTTGAAGCTGCATGATATGATCAGATAGTGAACCACGGGGTACTAGAGAGGGTGATGAAAAACATGATGGGAATCACCAAATAATTCTTTGAAATGCCGATGGAAGATCGTGCATGCCTCTATTCAGAGGATCCAAAGCAACTGGCTCAGCTTGCTACAAGCTTCAATATTCACAAAGATGAAGTCCTTAACTGGAGGGACTATCTGAGACACCCTTGTTTTCCATTACATGAAGTCATCGACTCTTGGCCTAAAAAACCTGCAGCCTATAGGTAGCCATTAAACCTTATGTCAACCATTAAAGCAACAATCATAACTCATTTGGCTTAATATAATATTGAAGCTTTTGTTATAGGGAAATTGCAGGCAAGTACGTTGTGGAGGTGAGGGCACTATGTTTAAGGCTGCTGGCTGCAATTTCTGAAGCTCTAGGACTCCATTCTGATTACTTGAATAATATTTTTGGGGAACACAGACAACTGTTACTTGTAAATTACTATCCACCATGCCCAAACCCAGATGTTACCCTTGGTTTAAGAAGCCATTCAGACGCAGGTGGCATCACTGTTCTAATGCAAGGCGATGTCAGCGGTTTGCAAGTACTTAGAAAAGGGAAGTGGGTTGCTGTAGAACCCATTGCTAATGCCTTTGTTATCAAACGTAATAAGCAAGTCTTCCTCGGTTAAAATCAAAATAATTCACAGGCTACATAAGAAACCTCATAAGATTTTGATAAGTGATCAGTTAAAGAATATTTGTGATGAGTCTGTTCAGAGTATTAATTTTCAACAATGATCAAAAATATTTTGAAAAAGAAGTTAAAATAACAATGATCAAGGATTTCAATGGATCCAACACCACCTTCAAAGCCTCCATACAGTTGGCTTTAAGCATGTCCGCAGGTTGGCGAACAAAGTGGCTGATTTGCTTGACAACCAGTGTGTTATCACCAAAGAGATTAAAGTAGCATCAAATTGGCATGAGCTACCGCAAAGTAGGTTAAAGGAGGTTGTTCAGGAATAGGCAGAAAATGATAAGCTAGAGTTTAAAGATAGAGCCTAGGACCAGGGATCAATTTGACTCAACCTTTGCTTTCAACATCTGCATGTGTCATCATTATCAGATAGACGGTTCTGTGGCATGGCGGATACCTAGTCTGGCCGCTCATATTCCCAGAGAAAATGAGAGGATGCTCTCTATTTATCGTGGGGATCGAAACGAGTCCCTCAGATCTTCGTTCAGTGACAAACCCCTCATCTATTCAGGGTTCCAGGTTCAGGCAAGGAAGATCCACAAGCGCAGACAGAGACCTGTTTCTTCCGGCAGACGGTCCTTCAAGATTTTGGAGTCTCGGCATGGTTTACCGCCCCCCAGGAGGTTTCTAGATGATCACATAACTTTCTGTTGGAAAGCGGTTTTGACAAAAACGCAGCGATGCCACTCACCCTCAAACACGTGGAAGGGAGAGGGTTCCAAACACTGCTCTTCCCCACTCACTAATGTCAGCCCTTCTTATCCCATGTGATATCAACATCATCCGTTGGATTTAGTCAATGACGATCGACGGTTGCGGTGGTTCATGCAACTTGGGGGGCAGGACTATTATACTTTGGTCTTTTTGACGGAGCGATATCCTCCTCGACTGTCGATCTTAATGCTTTTTATTGGACGGCTCAGATGAACAGGGCTTTTCCTAAAGCGGTGTTGCCGGTTAGTTCACGTGCTTTCCGGAAGCCAGATTGCATTTTTGTTCGTTTTTCCATGGGTTCGGGTTTCTTTGTATAACTATAAGGTTCTGACCTGGAGGTCTTGTACTCCTTGCATGTAAAATTGTACACTATTTTTTTTTTTTGGTTTTATGAAATAGAAGGATCCATACTTGCTTTAGCAAAAAACTAGGCGGGCATAAAAACATTCCATTACAGACCATTCAAGCGAAAGAATACTCACTCTATAATACTATGTAATCTAGTTCTAGATATCATACTCACTCTATAATACTGCGTAATCCAGTTGAGCAATGAAGCTATGTTTTTGATAACATGATTGAAGCATAAAACTAACCCATACCTACCACCAATGAAATTCCTACAATCTTGTACAGTTGATAACTATGGCTATCAAGCCTGCCTAGGTATTCTTGTGGGTATGTTGTTTGTCGAACACATAAAGGTATAGCCATTTCATTAATTGGGCTATTGATTTATTTCTGCATAATAATTCGCATTATCTAAATCTAAAGTCATTTCCATTCAACAATCTACAGATTCTTCTTTAACTATAGTAAAACTAGGAGATGGAACGCTTATCAAAGCTAAGGTAGCATCTTAAATCCAAACTTCTAACTCCCATTTGAAGTAGTAAAACTTGGGCATAAATTTAGTAATGAATTGAATCCCCTCTTGCTAAACAAAGGTAATATTAATAACCCATATGCACTGGTTTCTATCAGACACGAATTTCTGTGGTGGTTTCTCTCATACACGAGTACTATTTGTGAACTTTGAATGTGAAACTACTTTGAAAGAACATTCAAAATGATTTTATTTTATTTTTTAAATAATTTTTTATATTGTCTCTAGAGAGACAATAGTTTGAATTATGATTTTATTTATTTATTTTTAAATAATTTTTTATATTGTCTCTAGAGAGACAATAGTTTTAATTATGGACATATTGTCTCTATAGAGACAATATGTTTTTAATCTCAGCTATTGTCTCTAAAAATACAAAAATGTAATTGTCTCTAAAGAGACACAAATGAAGTTGTCTCTAGAGAGACAAATGAAATTGTCTCTAGAGAGACAAATCAAATTGTCTCTTAATATACAATAATTTTTGTCTTTATAGAGACAATAATAATATGTGTTCTATATTGTCTTTATAGAGACAAATTTTTGAGACATTATCTTTTGAAACATTATATTTTTCCACACCCACTTAGAGACAATATTTAAGACAATACACAAGTTTATTTTTGTCTTAAGTTAAGACAATTGACTCAAATATTGTCTTAGATATTGTCTTAAAACCCCCCTACATGTAGTAGTGTGGTTTCCACCCTACGGGGTTTCCAGGGTATATCAATGTTCAATGGTGTGATTGGTGTGATTGCCTTTTGTGTCAGTTGAATGAAGTTGAATCCTTGATGATGATGATTCTTTATTTGATGTGATAATCATAATTTCCTAGCACGTGATTATTTAATATGGTTAAGGATATCAAGAAATGGATGCAAGGATTCTTAAGACAGTTTATGTTATTACACTACCACAGTGGTGGTTAATGGTTATGCAATGGTTATGCAACTTACTATCTTCTATTGCAATTTACTTGATGTACTAATGAACATTGTATCTAATGGTTAATGAGGAATTGTGGAGTTGTGAATTTGATAATTACTTGTGGGTAATTTGTATAAAAAAATTCTAACTCCCTGCTTTTACATGCGAGGTTACCAAGGTACGTGACACGTTCAAAGACTTTTGAAGATAAAACAGATAGCATTGCTGGAATCAATGTCTAGATCAGAGAAATGTGACACTTTAATTTGTTTTCCATGGAAAGCTCTGGAGCATTTGCAAGGACAACATTATCGAGATTTCTGTGGATCCAGAGAGTGTTGATTCACAAAAACACTCAGCGTGATAGGGGCTAATAAATTCTATCGCTTGCATTCAATGGGTAATTTACTGGTAAGCTTGCCCAAGGACTTGGATCAACCAGCCGCAGAATGGTATATTTGTATGGCAGAAAGGCTCACCCTAGGTATGCACAGTAACTGTAGCCTGACCTATTGCTCTCGCTCACACTCTCAGAAATTGTCGAGCTCTAAAGTCCCCCCGGCTTTATCAAAGCAATATTCCCTGATTGATTTAACACGATCTTGCCCTTATCACTTACGAAAAGAATTTATAAAAGGTTCTTTGAAGGCTCTTATAAAAGATATATTTATTAATGGTTTCATTTCTTATAAAAGTTATCATAAGAAGTTTATTTTTTAAAAGTAAAGATAAAAAATTCTCGAAAGTTCCTAAGAAAATCATTTATAAAAAAGTTATCATAAGTTCATTTTTTAAAAGTATAAAAAAATAGTTTCATGAAAGTTCTTACGAAAAGAATTTATAAAAGGTTCTTTGAAAGATCTTATAAAAGGTATCCTTTTTAATTGTTTCATTTGTTATAAAAGTTATTATAAGACTTGGTCAAATGAATGTTTTTATTTAAAATTTTCATGATAATATTTGTTTTTAGAAAAAGGTAAAGTGAAGTGGTGTATTTGAGTTAAATTATAAGAATTGAATTATTAGATTCTTTTTTGAAAGAGTAAAGAAATCGAAGAGATAAAGAGAGAGACAAAAAATGAAATGCAGAAAAAGAAAACAAAGACAAAGAAAGTGAGAGTAGAGGAATTTTATTCGAAGTATTACACATTAGTTAAAGAAGATTACATTGGAAACACCAGTAATAAATGACTGTAGTGAAACTCGACCTAAAATGGACTATGCGAAACTGAACTAGGAAACTTGGAGGGACATTTTTGGCACCTAACAGGTGGTTGGATGTAGGGACTAACTCTATAATTTTGACCTTTTTTTTAAATACTAAAAATACAATCATAAGAAAATAGTATTGGGAACTTAAAAATTATTAACCATTATATGAAACTTTCTTGAATTTCACTTCATTGAACATATCATCTAATTTATATGTTATTAACTATAACCATAATGAGGTTATACAAAAGAATATTATAATAACATAGGTATGGTTCACTAGGAGATGAGGTTCCATTTTTACTTGCCACTATTTTCCTTCCTTTGTTGTCAGTCGCCTCCAAGTGTGAATGTCAACATCCTTAATTTGAATGCAATGACCCACCAGTTAACCTCCCAACCTACTCCTTGGGTACTCTCCTTCCCCACGGACCCCCAAGCTGCAGTGGGATTGTACAGCCACGGAATGTTTAGCTGGTAGAGTAGAGCACTCTTTGGCTCAAGAGCCCCCTCTCTAAAGTCCTCTACCACACCAAACTCACTATAGCTCGTAGTCACTACTCTTACATAGTCTCATCCATCCAACAGTAGGTTAAAGAAAAGTCTCTTCTCCGATGGTCTGCTCATTCTTTTATAGGAGCTCTCATAGGTGACACTTGGCATTTCATGCATCATTAATTATTTTTGTTAATCCAATAGTTTTATTATTCACCCACCCATGTGTCACTCTCTCAGCAAGGATCTCCAAAATTATTTACTTAAATTTTAATTTAAAAATAATATTTTTCCTCACCTCAACAAGATTCATATTTCTTCTCCTAGTTGTCTCTTGATCCCCTTTTTCACTCCTTAGTTTGTGTTCATTACTAAAGTCACTTGATAATTCAATATTTGACCCCCTATTTAATCCCTAATTTAACTCAAGTTATCTCTTATATGGATATTCTTATGTTGGTTGTTGCCACATGGAGGTTCTCTAAATTTATCTAAAATTTAATTTATTAATATTATTTTAATTCAACATCCTCTTCTCTTAATTAGGTTGAACTATTTTAGGATTAATATTTATCCTTACATTTATGTCTCTCTTTCCCCTTTTTACCTAATTAAATTACATTATCTACATAATATTTTCCAACATGGGAAAGGTACAGTTTTTAAGCTAAAATGTTTTATTTCTTCCTATGATCCTCTTAACCCAAATTTTATTCTTGATTTAATTACCTTGGTTTCTAACATCATTTACCCTTCATGTGAAATTACCTAGTTTTGATATCTTGATTATATTTAATAATTTATTTATTTTTAATGATTCCAAGATTTTCAAGTTTGGTTGTTACCTTCAAGAACTTCCCTTGAAGTTCCAAGGGTATCACACCTAATAGTTTATTTGTGATTCCAAGGGTGCCAAGTTGGTTGTTTCCTTCAAGAATTTCCCTTGAAGTTCCAAGGGTGCCACACCACTTCCCCTTCAAGCATTCAGTGGCTACTGAGGGAAGTAACGATAAAGACCATTATCATCTCTTATGTTGCCTGTTATAGTGAAACTAATTGTGTTGGGGATCAAAGAATCTGCCTTGATGTGCTCCCCCCAGTAAAATCCTCGTGAGTGAACCAACTTTGGAACCTACCCCCATGACATCGTGATCTTCAAGACAAAGGTGTTTCAACCTTTCCAGCCCAAGTCATGGTGGAAGTCTTAGTGGGTGAGATCAGGAACACTGTCCCACCCCTCCCATGCAATTGCATCCAATTATATAACCCCATCACCCATATGTGAGTAATTCAACCAAGTAATTAATTTGTGCCTGCAACCACTAACATATCATCAAAATATAGATAAACATATATAGTAGGTTTCAAAATTGTCTTATAATTTCAAAGATAAAATAATATAAATTTTCATCAAATTAGGTGTCGTCAACTCGTCATATCTGAGTGCCTCTCATGGTTTCCTAACATACTCAATAATCATCATTAACAAGGTTTCTCAGTGTTAGTCATTGTCCTAATAGAACCATCAACATCACCTAGTCATTCGCATCATTGTTCATTGTGAACTAGAACTAATGCAAGTAGGTAGCCTAAAGGACACATCCATCATGGCCATCATCATCATAACATCAATGGAAACATACATATCCATAAAAGCTATCAACATCCTAACATCAATAGAAAGCATACCTATCCATCAAAGCTATCATCATCATGGTATCAATAATGAGCATACATATCCTTTACTACTATCATCATCATAAATTCAATAGAGACGAGACATAGCCATTTATGCTACAATCATCATTATATCAATAGGGAACATGCACAACCATTAATGTGACAATCATCATATTTAAATAACATAAATAGCCATTAATACTATCTTCATCATAATATCAATGGAAAACATACATACACATCAAAACCACAAATATCACAGCCACTAGTAATAGATTCATGTGTCTAGATCTTCAACCTGAGGTCCTCAATGAATAAAGTGTGGGCCTTAGGGCTAGATAAATGTTAATTTCATATCATTATCAGTAGACTAGAGCCAGGAACTACATTTGAATTAGATTCTCCATTGCTCCTCGTTAATTGAAACCATATTCAATTAAGATAACTGCTCATCTATGTCTCAAGTAGGCTTACAATTTTTAAAAAACTGACTTCAACTACATTTAATTTTCTTCTTCTCTTCTTCCAATTCTTGTAGCCTCTAAATTTGTTCAAATTTTTCTCTTTGTTGTATCCTTCAAACCTCAGTTTCTTCATTTTCTCGTGCAGGTCTTCCATTATTCTAGGTTGTGTAAGCATATCCTGGAATTCTTCAAAAAATGACTTGTATGTGGGTTTCTGCCACATATTATCTTCTGTAGTGTGCTTTTCATCATCAATCTGCTGCAACATAAGACCATAATACAATTTCATTGCTTCAAAACTCTAATACTTGAAAATTTCATTAATTTCTTCATCACGCGTGTTATCTTCAACATTCATTTATGGAGCTTCTACACAGACCCAATCTAGACATGGTGTTGCAAGCCATGCTTCAAGAAACTTTAACTGTTCTTCATAACCATTTTTTGTGCCTACACACTAGAAATCAATGTTATAATTACAAATATCTAGAGAACCAAATTGCTTATTTTCCATCTGATCTGCAATGAGAGCTTTCTCCTCTTGTGCTTCCTTTTCTATCTCTTCCACTTTTGTACTAATTTGTGCTGCTACAAATAGGTTGTCCTCCACTTGGTTTTTAGATTCAAGTGGGATTATCTCACCAAATAACATCATGTCAATATGATTTTTTTGTTGCATCACCTGCAATCATTCATCATTAGCCAACAATTCTTCATCAAAATTTACATCAACAATATTAATTTTTGGATTCACCATAGCATTGACTGCTCCAATGGCAGTTTCATTGTCATCAACAAGATCTGTTGCTAGATTCACCAAACTTTCATCAACAAGCTCTGTTGTTTGTTTTATAAAATTTTCATCAACAAGATCTATTGCTGGATTTAACAAATTTTCATGCACTTGAGGTTGTGGATAGTGGGGTTCATGAGTATCTACATTCTCCCTCTGTCTTTCTTCTGTGACTTCTTCATAGACATCATCCACTTGTGGCTGAGCACAGTGGGATTCAACAAACTTTTCATCTTGTTGTAGATTTGTTGTTGTATATCCACCTTTATCTTCAACTTTAGTTATCCCGCTTACACCAAAACTCCTCTCAAGCGTATCCTAGACTTCCTTGGTTGTCTTGGCCTATGAAATCAAGGGAAGAATGAAAAGACATCATTTTGCCTTTTCACTTCCAAATCTAAAAATATCTCAAACATCTCCTATTGTCACTTTGACCTTCTCAGCCTCTCGGCTTTTCTCATTTATTGAGTGTTGGATCACTACAACTCAACAAGCAACACAAATTGTAGACATCGCATCTAACAACAATAAAAATATCATTGCTTCTTAGCTTCCACAAACAAATGAGTCTCCAAATACTCTACAAAAACCTTGCCTCAACAAATTCTTTACTAAAATGACCCTTTCACAAAACTTTCGCATGCCCTTCTAAAACACCTTACAAATATATTTCTTAAAAGAAAATATTTTTTTTTTAACCTTTCAAACCTGAAAAATAATTTATTTTTAAATAAACTTTCCTTTGCAAAGTCACATAAAATCCTAATAGCCAAAGCCCTTTAAGAATTTTAGTACCTTTGGATCCTTTCTCAAAAGAGACTTACATGAGCGCGTTTTTTAAATTCCCTTTTAAAACAAATGCGAATGCTCCTTTTGCTTATAAAAATGAACTTGTGTTTTGTTAAAAAAGAAATGCTTTACGAATATCCCAAATTTTCTCATGTATAAAAATAATTTGTTTAAAAATTGCTATATCCGAGGAAGTGTTGAATACTAACTTGATATTTGTCTTTTCAAAAAAGGACTAACTTTTCCTTCGTCATGTTCTTTGACTTTGCTAATGCGGCATGAAGGGTGGTGACCCACGTGCTAACTCCTTTCTCAATAATGAAGGCCAGCGTTATTTCTCTAATGCATTCTAGACATAAGAAACTCACATGTATGCAAAATGGCACAAATTTGTGAGTTGTAATGTGGTTATCTACTACCTCCTGTCTTATAACACTATGAGGATAACTAGCAGGACGTGTTATAGCTTTAACCAAGAGAAAAGAAAACTCGATCTTCTTCTTTAGAGCTAATTTTCTCTCCCTTGCTTCTTTGCATGAGGCTTCTTCAAAGTTCTATTGCTCTCTCAAAATATTTTACACTCTCTTCACTCACATTGTTTCTCTCTCAAAGAGTCTTATGAAAACTAGCTTATCTTCTCTTAAGTTGCTCTCAAGGAGTCTCACTTATGCTAAGCTCTGATACCATGACATTATTTAAAGAGAACAAAACATGGAGCAGAGGACTTTTCTTTTCAGTATTATGAATAAGTTAAATAAGATTACATTGGAAACATCAGTAATAAATTACTCGACTTAAACGTGACTAAGTGAAACTGAACTAGGACACTTGTAGGGAAGGTTTTGACATCTAACAAGTGGTTGGAGTTTGATTCTCCAACATGAAGGACATCTTCAAATTGTGAATAAATAACATCCAACTATGAAGTTGAAGAGGACAAAAGGAAAAAACACCCTTAGCCCAATTGATTGGAATATGGAAGTCTCCATAGATGTCAACTTCCTCAATGTCTAGCCAAGAAGCATAGGGAAGACCGCCCAAAAATAATAGCAATTCTTCTTTGCAATTAGAATCAACCTCGTCAAACCAAGAGAAATGATTAAAAAATCCGCAATCTAGAACAATGAAAACATCATAGCCACACTGACCATCCTGTGAATCTCCATTGGAAAAGGCCATATGGGAAGACAT
Organism: Pinus tabuliformis; assembly: GCA_031772625.1. Classification (NCBI taxonomy): domain Eukaryota; kingdom Viridiplantae; phylum Streptophyta; class Pinopsida; order Pinales; family Pinaceae; genus Pinus; species Pinus tabuliformis. Next base: position 433,732,111 of record CM062813.1, on the reverse strand, counting down.
TCCAATCTCATGCATAATATAGATTCTCGAGGTTGGCTTGGGGAGCTAGGGACCTGGCTGTAAAAAAAGGCCTTAATTCAAATGCAAGCAAAGACTCACATCCCAAACTGACTTGTAAAATACAAGAAAATCTATTGCTCCAAATTGCCAAGAGGATATAAAGGGGAAGTGAACCATACTCCTGTTGTTATAACCAGAGAAATAAAAACTCCCTAATTGAGGTTTTGACCATTGATGACCTGAGGTTAAAGTAAAGAGGGGCCTCCTTCGAGACCTCAAATAATAAAGGTTTATTCACACTAATAGTCCGTAGATTTTAATTTTTATTCACACGGGTCTTAGTATTTTATTCTTATTTTTTTATTGATAAGTCATATAATCTCTAATGCAATTAGCATAATTTTTCAACGCATATGCCATTAATTCAAGTATAATTCACATTAGGCATAATGCGCCTAAATATATAGTGCATCGGCATCAGTGTTCAAATTTGAACACACCACAGCCCTTCCTAAGCCCTCTAGCACATCAGAGAAGTGCTTAGAGAATTTTACTAGTCAAAAGGAATTCAAATTTTGATTTTTACAAGTTTTTTACAAGTTTTTTAAAAATTTTAAATAATATTATAAAATGTCATATGAAGGGTTGCCTGTCCTTAGGACATTTCAAAAAAATCCAGCTCTCTAACTGATGTAACACTTTAAATTCTACGGGAGGTTTTGGCAACACTCAATAAAGTACAATGGGACATAATGGAGGTTGTTCATCCATTCCGAGGGAATTAGTCATAATGGCAGCACTGATAGAGTTAGCAGTGATGATATGATGTTTATGTTCACATTCGTTGATAACAGAGGTTTCTTTTCGCATTGATTGATAGTAGAGGAGAAGTAGCTATGTATTGGTATTTTTGAACTGGGCATATTTTGAAGGCATCAGAGATTTAAAAGAAACAAATGACAAAAGGCAGAATTAACTATAACTGAGGTAGATTATTCTAAGCCTGTGAATCTTGCTTGCATTGATTTTTCCAATCCCAACCTTACACCGAGTGCAACACAATTTCACAAGATATTTTTAACTCACAGTTTTAATTTTCAACTTTCATTTCCGTGGCCTTTGATTTAGTTCATTGATTTAGGTGGAGCTTATTAAAATTATTATGTATGGAATCATTTATTGATCTTTATATAGTCATGTGTAGACTCTGGATATTTTTTATATCGTCCATCATGTCATTGATGAAGATTTTTTGGACTAAGTCTTTGAGCAAAGTCGACGACTTTTTTCCCTTCCTGAGGAGGAAACGATGAAATAGCTATGGAACGAGAACCATCAAGATTATACTTCGTATCAAGTAGAATCTCTTAATATTTCCATTCAACCTTAAGGTTTGATGTCGATTTGTGTCTCCTTCTATTTACGTATGCTTGTAATTACATCATGTTCTGATCAACTCTAAAAAATCAATCTGTTGAAGTATTTCACTTCATATTTTTTCATATATTCGTTTTTCCGGTGGATTGGAAGGGGAGTTATGAAGCTTTTGAATTGTTGATAAAGGCAAGCGATAGTCCCAATCAATGGCATTCAATAGGTATGCAATTCAACATTTAAAATGATATTTTTCATACTTGTCAAATGCTTAAAAATATATTAAAGCGACGGTATTGACATTTTTACATCATAACCACATACTGCATTTTTTGTGGTATCTCCATTTTCCTTATTTTGTAAAATTTTATTATTTCTTGTCAACCCACCATTAACACAAGATTGTTGAATTATGAGATTACCCCATTAGATAGTCATAACTACACTTACTGATTCACAAACTTTTATTTGTCATCTTCTTAATAACTACTACCATCTACTACATCTTCGAGGATTCTGCATATATTTGAGTACTGATCATGTTGAATATATTTGAGCATTGATCATCCTATGGCTATGAAAACATATTCCATCCTACCTTTATGCGGACATATTCATGAAATTACTTTGATGTTCCACATAGATATCTTTACATAGTATAATAAGGCCGATAGGGTTCCTCACATTTTCCATGAAAACATCATTACTTTGAAACTTTGTTCGACATGGAAATCTTGAGATAGCATAATAAGACTGATAGGGTGCTTTCTTTAGGGTTTCTTTTTAGCAAACATCGATATATAGACATAGTGATCTCTTTATTAATTTGAATTATTATTTTATAGTAATAAATGAATACATTCTCATTTTATACTAATAAATGAATATTTTTTCATTTTATAGTATTAAATGAAATACATTAGTTAAATATGTAATTTTATCGTGTTTAAAAATAGATTAAAGCGATAATATTGATATTTTTACATAACCATATTTTCTGTTGTATCTTCATTTACTTCCTAATTTGCAAAATTTTATTTCTTTCTTGTCAACCAACCATTCATACAAGATTGTTCAATGATGAAATTACCCCATTAAATGATGGTAAATAACTACTACCATCTCTTTTCTATTCTTAGATGATTCCATGACTGACAACCATAATGCTTACAAAATCCTAGCATCATTACCATTTGAAATTATTGTAATCAAGCTTACTATTAAGCCTAACGTTTGTAAAATCAAACTTTATTTAAAACCCTGTATTTCTTCTCTTATCTTAAAAAACATTTTTCTTTATTAACTCTCTAGTTTTTGAAAACATAGAAATTAATGCTATAAAAAAAATTCAGAAATAATAAGTGTCATTCCCATAAAATTATGTAGAATTTTGAACCAGGGAGAAATGGAAAATGAAACTCCAGGGATCTATTAATAACCACACAACCGAAGATTGGTCTGCCTACAGGGCTATAACTTAATTTTCCTTTTCCTATCGGTCTTCCTAAAAGATATAGAATGCCAATAACTATCCATACAAATACTATTGTTTGTCCCAATTCATTCTCTCCATTTGGCATCTAGGAAATAAGTTGTGCATGTGGGTGTCCATGTAGCTACTACTATGAAGGGGTTTTTAAGGAGATGTTGAAATGATAGAAAAATTAAAATACATTGTTAATGAAAAGAAACCATATTATTAGAAAAAGACATCAACGAGAAGAAACCACATTATTAGAAAAAGATATCAACCAAACTTAAATTCATTGTAAAGAACAAATTTGAAAACCATTCTTAAACAACAAAAAATGACCAACCAATCCATATAACAACAACAACATTGCATATGTGTATTACATATTACAATATTTCCCTATTAGATATGGAAAACTTTCCTTTTAATTACATAATTTTTTGAATCTATAGAGCTTGAAGTTTTTAATGGAGATGAAAGTGTATTAATAGTGTTCTTTGATTGAGCAATGCTAAGAGAAAAATTCAATTCCCTTGGTTGTTGAAGGTATATATTTGTTTTTTTGGTTTTCTTTAAAAAAAATTAAGCTCAACAAAACATATAAAATAAATTAGAAAGAAATGAAAACTAAAAAGACTTTTTCCATTGTGAAAATAGATTTATATTTTCAATAATCTAAATTCAAATACTTTTGAAGATTATCTAATGAATAGAAGAAACATATGTTTACTTTTTTTAATAGAATTTGATAAAAATGTTGGACTGTATACTAAATTCTAATGAGATTTTATAGTCTTTTAATGTAGCCACTTTTTAAATTTTAAAGATTTAGAAGGACACCATTTCATTTTGGCAATTTCTTTTATAAAGAGTTTATTTAGTATACACTTGTTAATAGAAGTACAAATTTTTTTATAACTTTTCATCTTTGAAGAGTTAGATAAACATATGCCCTTCCAAATAAAATTAAGACCAGCACTTCAAATTTGATAAGGGTCGGCATGCTTTTAGACCCTAAAAAATAGTAAAAAGAAGATGACTATGACAAGTTAATAGTTTATGTGAAATTTCATTTTATGCGATTCATTATATGGTTGGTTGCATTAGTTGGATTGTATTATAATGCAAATGTTACATTGATTGTATAGAAGTCAATTTCTACCGCGTTGAATTACAAACCCTTAAAAATAGTGTTAACAGACAGTGGAGAATTCAATACCGGAATTTCCTTAAGCTTTCAATTAGAAGAAAACTTGTTGTTTCGGGGTATTTCAATGATGTATTTGTAATTTTGTGTAAATGTCGTTAATACTATTATGAATTGACTTGTAATAATTTCATTAGAACTAGAGTAAAATTGTTGATTCTATTTTGAGGATTTAGGGCAGAAAATTCCAACCATTCGTGGATTGGTTTGACGTAATTTTTTATCTTAAAGTTGATTAGTTTTTATTTATATTTATTTTTTTGGTTAAGAATGGTCATTTGACCCGTTAAGAAAGGAGAACAATTAAAATTTAATATTAATTTTAAGGTTTATAATATTTTTATAATATTTTTTTGGGATTATAATATTAATTTTAAGATTTATAATCTTAAAATTTATAAGATTAATTTTATGATTCAATATTAATAATAAGGTTTATAACATTAATTTTAAGATTTATAATATCAATCATTGGGTTTATAAGTTTTATTAATTAATGTATTAATATATTAATCAAAATATTAATATATAGATATTTTAATTAAAAGATTAATTTATTAATAATTGATTTATCCGTATAATACTACTTATTTAATACAAAATTAATATACTAATATTTAATATTTTTAATATTTAATTATGAAATTGATTTTATATATATATATATAACAATGTTAATTTATTACTATAAAATTATTAAATAACATAAATAAGTGTTTAGTAATATATATATATATATATATATATATATATATATATATATATTTTGAATGGTTTTATATTCCATTAAAATATATTTGTTTGAAAGCGAGAACCTGGGAAATTTTATTATTATTATTATTATTATTATTATCATTTAATTTTAAATTCACAGCCAACCCATACAACAAATTGGTGTATGAGACCCCCTTGTTTGTGGGACAAGGGACCCACTGTCGTGCAATGATTTGCATGCTAAGTCTACAAAGGCATACATAGTCTATCCCCTTTGGTTTTGAGCCCATGACCTCTTAAGTGGAAACACATGGCCTAATCCATTAAGCTCACTCACATGTAAAATTGGCATAATTAACTCCTAAGCTACTATCATCTATTCTAAACTTATTTTCTCTTTAAATTCACCCAAAGACTCCTAGAATGATGAAATATTTTACATAACATGGGAAATAAAATTAACCACAACGCAAAGCACTACATATCCTCCATATTCGGGGCAAGCTAGGGACCCTGATCTTCGAGCTGGAGTTGGAGAGAGACTATGTATTATCTATCAGTATAACCAAGGATATTGTCCTCGAGTGGCTCAGAACTCTCACGCGGCTCCAAATTGTCGTCAAAATCTCTAGGAAGAACCTTCTCATAGTCAAAGCCCTCTTCTTGTGCTAAGTTTCCCACTCAAAAAATTAAAAATTCGTTAGCAGAAAGGAGTCCATTTTAACCTCCAGGATGTCCATTCTTTGCATTAGAATCTCACACTATGGCCTAACATTCTAACATAATCATCTCTGGGTGCGGAGAGATTGATTAACTAAAAAATTCTAGGGCTCCCGCCAAACGAACAAGCAAATTACCAAGCTCGTCTGTTGCATTTCCAATATAACGCTTGATATTATGAAACATATGTCACACCTCATGCCAAATTTGACAGGGGATGGTGCCTATCTTAGATTCTAGTTTTTCATATATAATTTGGTGTTTTATATATGCCAATGAGAAAACCTTGCATAATGTGAAGTATCGACAATCATATTTATTACCACTTCATTTCGTAGGTACCCGTCTACCAGTGAATTTACGAGCCATTTGGTAAGATTTCCCTCTAAAACTAAATCCAAAAATACTAGTGAATTTACACATGCACGCTGCATCATAGTTGCAGGATCGAATGTTTCCCACATTCGAACTGATTTATTACCTGAATCTATTCTAATCCATCTATCATGTGCATGAAACCTTGTGATGATCACTGCCTAGGTGTCCATTAATGCACACTCTTCCATCACGGACTTTAGTTGCAACCTTGTAGGAGAAATTATTATTTTCTCATTATAATGCATGTCTCGATCATATGAAGAGATCTAATTCCTTATATTGGATTTGATATTTATAATTTCCACATGCCTAAATTTAAATGTGATCTTCACGGTATTTCTTTAAAATGTGATCTTTCATGAATATTTAGATCTCTTTATTCGAATTGTACTCCTTGATCGGCCAATGAGTCAACATCCATATTGAAATTTCTTTTAATATAGTAAAGTTTAACCAAATCAATCTCGTTTAGTAATAATTTGATTCTTTGTAGAATAGAAATGGAACACAACTCTTTTATATCTTTAATCTTGTTCACCTCTTGAATTACTATCATGGAAACGCCAAACACCATTACATGACTAAGTCCTCTAGAAAAGGCTAACTATAATCTTTTTCTAACTATAATCCTTTTCATAAAGGCCCTACGCATATTAGTTCTACCTTTTTTCATCAAGGCGAAGGATAACACCTCTCGCTCCTAACTCCATAGACATATTAATGATATATTAATCTACACAGTTATAAAGTTTTAATTATAAATTAATCTATATATTAGCACATGTTAACTATGGATTATTATTGTTGACATGACTAACTATTGTCATCATTGGCATCATAGTCAATGATAGTCAACATGAGTACCGTGGTGAACCATAATTACCTCAAGAATCATGGTTTATCTACAAATGACCTATAGTGAACCATAGTCGATGGTCATGTTTGACCATGGATGCTTATAATGAATGGCTAGGATGATCAAGATTAACCCTAGTGTTTATAATATTAATCATACGGTATATAATCGTAGAGTTTAATACATTAAAATTAGGGTTTCTAATCTTAAGGTTTATTATATTCAGTTTTATAATGCTAGGATTTCGCATTAGAGTTGAATACTATGACATTAGAATGGTACACAAATATATTCAATGTCACAATGCGATAAACATTGTCTTATTACAATAATCAATTTGATAATCATTGTTGCAATGTTACATTACATTGTAACTTATTCAATGTTGTATTGCGTCATCACAAAATTGGGGTTTAATATTAGGGTTTATAATATTGGGCTTATAATATTAGGGTATAATAATCGGTTTATAATTTATAATAATAAGGTTTAATATTTGGGTATATAATATTAATCTTCAGGTTTATTATATTGAGTTTTACAAATGTTATGGTTTTATATTAGAGTTTAATATTGTGATATTCGAATGGTACAAAAGTCTACCCAACGTTGCATTGTGACAAATATTGTCGCAATGTGACAATCAATTTGATAATAATTGGTGCAATGTTACATTGCATTACAATTTATTAAAAATTGCATTGTTGCAATATAAAAATGGGGTTTAATACTAGGTTTAGAATATTAGCGCTTTTTAATATTGAGTTTATAATATTAAGGTTTAATATTGGATTAATAAATTATAATATTAGGGTTTAATATTAGGATTTATAATATTAGTCTTAGACTTTATATAATATTAATTCTAGGATTGAATATTAGTCTGAGGGTTTCTAATTTTAATCAATTTGACAATCATTGTCACAAGGTTTCTAATCCCTTGGGTTTATAATATTAATCTTAGAGTTTATATTCCTAGGGCTTATTATTAATCCTAGGGTTTAATATTAATCCGCTTGGTTTATAATATTAATCTCTTGAATTCCCCGGATGCGGGTGTCATCAAGTCTGGACAGGAAGAGCCTCATGCCCAGCATGGGCTGCCACGTGAGGATCAAGGGCCTTTAATGCCTCTCGCCGCCGAGACTTCAGGTCGGGAGAAGCATAAGGGTAGCCTTAATGAAGGCGCTGGAGGCGATGGCAAGCCAGCAGAGAGTATTCAATGCGGGCAAGTACCGAGGGAATGTTAATGGGTTTAAGAATGATGGATTGTTGGGGTGCGAAGCTCAGTGCGACGAGAAGGCTACTCAGAACTCTGAGCGAAGATGTTGCGATTTCATTGCTGAGAGCTCGGACGAGGTCCGCTCCATGCCTGTTTTTTCTGGTCTTTGTCTATGCTCAGTTGTGCTCAGCCTCGACCCAATTTGGAGACAGCAAGCAGCTGGTAAGGAACGCAGTAACAGTAGGCCCTCCTCTGCTCTGGAACAGGATAAGGAATTTGCGGATACCATGGCGCGGCCGCGTGAAAGGATGTCTTGCAGAAGAGGTTCAGGGTGTGGTGAATCCTCACGTCCCCCTGCAGCGGATGTTCACCATCACTGCTGCTGCTACTATTGTTACAGAAGGGCGGGACCTACCCCAATTCTAGCCAGTCAGCTTCTGGAGGCTGGTAGCTCCAATGATGGAGCGCCCATGCTCCCAACGTTTGGCTCTGTCATTTTTACACTGGGTAGCTCCAGGGACAATGCTGGAATTAATGCACATATCTCAGTGCTTTTCACCAAAATTCCTGAGGAGAATGAGGAAGGATCGTCAATGGTCCCTGCTGAGGAACGTCTAGAGGACAATAGGGGGAAGTGCCCAATGGGGGAGCCATCGAATGCAGAGGGTAATTCAGAGAGGGAGCCTCAGCAAGCCCCCTCCCGAACTCGAGAACAAGAGCTGCCAGCCCCCGCGCAAGATCCCATGGCATTATGGGATGGTATCCCAGAGGGACAAGGATGGTGCAGAATACTTGAAGAGAAACCAGAGGAGTAACCCCCAGCGGCACTCCCACGCATTTGCTTCCTTCTCTCAGGTCGGGTACGGGGTCTCGGTTGATATCTGGTTTACGTCTTATGTCTTTGTTTGTTTCCTTTCTGTTCTGAGTCATGTTAGCGGCTACTCTAGTCTTTCTGCTCTGGGTTATGCTCGCGGCTATTATAGTCTTTCTGGGTCATGCGTCTTTTGTGGGATGCCCCTGCGTGGGCCGTTTTGGTGCTACATTGGAATATCATCGTGTCATGTGTATCGTTCTAAACTGGAAATATCGCCCTGCGAGGCAGAATTATGAGTCTGATAGAGCCGCCCAAGGAGCCACAGTTGGTCCTGGGCAGCCAGTCTTTTTTGGATGTAATGTTTACCTGTATATAATAATATAGATTAGTTAGTGTTGCCGAGAAACAAAAGAAAATATTAATCTCTTGAATTTATTAATTAATTGGGTTTATAATATTAATAATCCCTTCGATTTCTTAATCCATTGAATTTATAGCATTATTCCCAAAGATTTATAATATTTATCTCTCAATTTTATAATAATTATCCCTCGGGTTTTTAATAGGGTTTAATATTAAACTTATAATTTATAATAGTGAGGTTTAATATTAGGGTTAATAATATTAATTTTAGGGTTTATTATATTATGTTTTATAATGTTAGGGTTTTATATCAGGGTTTAATACTGTGACATTGTAATGTTACAAAAATATATCCAATGCCGCATTGTGCCCAACATTGTCTCAATACGACAATCATTGTCGCATGTCACATTACATTGTAATTTATTTGACATCTCATTGTTACATTACAAAACATTGGCTTAATATTAGGTTTATAATATTAAGGATTTCTGATATTGGGTTTATAATATTAATCTTAAGGTTTATACTCCTAGGGTTTAATATTAATCCTAGGATTTATAATATTAATCCATTGTGTTTATGAATCAATCAAGTTTATAATATTAATAATCCCTTCGATTTATAATATTAATCTTTTGGTTTCTTAATCCCCTAGTTTTATTATTATTCCCTCGGGTTTATAATATATATCCATTAGGTTTATTAATCCCTTGGATTTACAATATTAACATTCCCTTGGGTTTAAAATATTAATCCATCAAGATTTTAATATTAATCCCTTAGGTTTATAATATTAGTGCTTAATGATAGTTTATAATTTATAATTGTGGGGTTTAATATTAGTGTTTATAATATTAATCTTAGGTTTTATTATATTGAGCTTCATAACATTAGATATTTTATTAGGGTTTAATACTGTGACCTTGGAATGGTAAGAAAATTTATCCAACATCAAATTGTGAAAAATATTGTCTGAGTACGACAATCAATCTAACAATCACTTTCTCAATATTATATTACATTGCAATTTACTTAACGTCACATTTTTACATTAAAAAATTAGTGTTTGGTATTAGGTTTATAATATTAGGGATTATTAATACTAGGTTTATAATATTAAGGTTTGATATTTGGTTTATAATTTATAATATTAGGGTTTATATTATTAATCTTAAAGCTTATTAATTATAGGGTAGTTGAATATTAATTCTAGGGCATATAGTAATAATAATCAATATGACAATCATTCTCACAATTTTATTGATCCCTTGCACTTATAATATTAATCATAGGGTTTAATATTTAATCCTTTGGGTTTATTAATCTCTTGGGATTATAATATTAATAGTCCCTTGCATTTATGATATTAATCATTTGAGTTTTAAATATTAATCTCTTAGGTTTCTAATATAAATAATTTTTTTGTAAGTTCTAGAATGGTGATTCTACTTTATGGTCGTGTACAAGAATAACATCCGGAAAAGGGGGAATTGAACCAATGACTTAACATCTAGGAGTGTCTTAACAATGCACCTGATAATCGTCTATCCAAGACATCATGGACCCTTGAGCTTTTAATATTAATCCCTTGAGTTTATATTATTAATCCCTTAGATTTATAATATTAATTGTAAATTTTAATATTCTTCCCTCGGGTTTATTAATACCTTAAGTTTATAATATTGTTAATCTCTTAGGTTTATAATATTAATCCTTTAAATTTATTATATTACTGATAATGTCAATAATATTATTATAATATACTAATAATATATTTTTATATTATAATAATAATTATTATAATATTATTATTATAATTATATATTTATTAGTATCGATATTAATTTTGATATTAAATCCATAGTCTATTTTTGTATAATGACCGCATTTAGTATCTTGGTTTTGTATGTGATTGATATATGCATATCAATGTATATAAACCACATTTATTAATGTAATTGTGCTTGCATATAATTAAATAGAATTTCATAACTTTAAATTATTTCTTCCAATATTTTTCTCACTTAGAATTAGGTATAGCATTATTATAATTGTTAATTTGTGATTTATTAGGACTTACTTTTATCTCTAGTAAAATTAAGCTTGTATTCTTTGCTAGCATTTTTTTAACCAAATATTAACACGATTTTGTTTATACATTTTTATTTTTTTATAAATAAATAATTTAAGAAAAATTATTATTTTAAATAATAAATTTATAAGTCGAGTGCTACTAGCATAATTGGTTGAGGATAGGTCTCGTTTTCAAAGCAACCTAGGATCACCGAGTATCACTTTGGATTAAACCTCATTGAGGTGGTTGTGGCCTGTGCTAGGGGAGGAGTCATGCCAAAAAAATCCAATCATCTTAGGGCTTGTGTGACCCACACCTAGTATGATTCTTAGCTGACTTTGATGAATTAGATGCCCCTAGGTAGAGCCTCCTCAAACCACGGGTCAAAAATAAAAAATCATAAACCACTTAACAAACAAAAAAAATATTTTTATAAAATTAAAATAAAATTAAAATTTTTAAAACATTTCATAAAAAAACATAAATCTTATTCCATTATTAAAGCATCTTCAATTTACTTTATTAAATTTAACTTTTAAAACAAATTTTCCATAATATTATTTTGAATTAAAAATATTATATTTATCAGTTAACTTGAAAATGGGTAGCATATTTTTTAAGAAAATATTAACAAAATTTTATTTGATATATTTTTTATTTTTAAAAATAAATAATCTAGTGAAAATTATTGTTTTTAATAATTTTATACTTTTATTTTATATATTTTTTATTTTTATAAATAAATAACATATCAAAAATTATTGTTTTTAATAATTTTATGAAATATAAATAAAACTAATTTTGTATATATTTATTAAAAAAAATCTGAGTCAATTATTAAAAAACCTTCCATTTATTTTATTAAAATTATTATTTTAAATATATTTTCAATAATATAAATTTGATAAGGTATTTTACTTTAATATATATGAAAGAGAAGAAAAGTATGTATTCATTCCATTTCTTCCAATTCATATATATCACTATTTCGAATGAATATATTAGAATGATGTTAATTATATAATTGGAAGTCGAAATTTCCAGATTTACATACAACTGTGTAGAAGAAAATAAATTGCTATTCATATATATAAATAATAATAATAATAATTACAACACTCTAGTAAAATATAACAGATAGAGATTATGGTATAGTAATGAGTTTTGGTGTCATAGGTTCTTGCTCCCAAACAAGGATGTCGGGCAGTAAGAGCATGGAGTACGAACCAAACATACTCTACATCTCACTGTAGGGGTCATCAATGACATTCATAATAAAATAGCAGAGCGGCCTAATACTAGTATGCGACACACTAATTAATCTCTTAATGGCGAAAATCACCAAACTAAATTACCTATTAACACAACATAATATGGATAGCGTCTAACACAACGTCTCTGCTTGACAAATACATTGATAATATTTATCAGGCCCTGGACATCTGGATTACGTTGTTTTTCTGTTTATATTTGGGACAGATTTAGACATTGAAAGGTGTTGAATACTATAACAATTTAATATATAATTGTTGCCTTAAGATTGTGAGAATTTTGGTGAAATTATTATTGAAAATTTTAATATATTATGTGCGAGAGTGTGAGTATTTAAAATATTTAACAGGTTGATCCAATTTTTATCTAAATGTCAATATAAGTTATGAAAATATTCATAAATATTGTACAGGTATACACTTAAAACACTTTAATATGAATATGAACAGCATACGCATAAGACAACTACTATTCATCATATTCTTCCAATATATTCATGATCAATTTCATCTGACCACAACCTATGAATGTACTGAAAGAACGTTAATGATCTCTTAGAATAATTAGTATCTTTTAACGTTCACAGTCGGACTTTCAATGCTAGTTGTAAGTTGAAATTTCCGCATCTTTGAAAATGAGGAAAAGTATCGTTAGTTCAACTAAACATCAAGGAGCTCATAGGATGAACACTACGTGTTGTGTACAAGATAAAAGCTTGATCACAGATGATATATGTGTACTGATTGAACTTCGGATGACACGAATAACAAAGCTTGTCAACATGCTTGTTGTCAATTATACTACCACTCACAAACATATATATTTACATAATTATATATATTTATGTTTAATTTTTATGAAATTATATATCATTTTATATAAAGTATATAATGAGATATATTTAATTTTATATCTTTTAAATCTATAGAGTATATAGCCATTTTATATAGGTATGTGATGAATATAATATAAAGTTTTAATTTACATGACATTATTTTCTTACCAAAACAGAAATATTAGTAGAAATGTTATAAAAACAAATAGGCGAAAATATTATCTTTGCAATGTGCAAAACATACATGAATCTTGAAACATGATAAATACTACCTAAATTTGTAATGTGATGTACAAAATCATTGTAGTAGTGTAATGAAAGAGAAACAATGTCACATTGATGACAAATGACTTGACAATCTCAGAAACACCAAATGATGCCACAATGTCATGAACAACAAACAACATCGCAATGTGATAGACAACAGATGGCATTGCAACATGACATAAACAACAAATGATGCCACAATGTCATGAACAAAAAACACCATCGCAATGCGATAGACAACAAACGACATTGCAACGTGACAGAAAACAAATAATGATTCAATGTGACAAACAACAAATGACATCTCAATTAGACAAGAAAATGATGTTTCATAATGAATATGGTCAACCATAGTCAACAATAATCAACATGAGGATCATGTTCAAGCATATTTGATGGGAACATCATAGTTAAAATGGGTGTTGTGGTGAACCATTTGCACCATGGGCATCATGGTCGACCACAATCATCCATAAATAGATGTTGACAAACAAAATGGAAATTTTAATGTGATGATGTAGGAGTTTCACCCTCTAGAAATTCATTTTCCTTAGATTCAAGAGATGACCATGTAGATTTATGAGGGATAGCATATTTCCCTCATATTTATAAAATCTTAGAGTAAAGACAAGTGCCTTGATTCCAGGTTATGGGTGGTTGGTTTGGTTGAAGAGTTAGGCCAATTAGGCTTTTCTAATTGTAATTAGTTGTAGTCAAGCAACTAGGGAGTTAGAGTAGGGACATGTGTAAATATCTTAGTCCATCTTATGCAACCTTATGTTCCAACTATAATTTTGCTTATCATGGTAGATTCTAGAACAAGATAAGCATGACATTCAGGAGGCCTTGCTAGCAAAAAATATCTCTCAGTTTGTTACAAAATATCTCATGTAAATGTATATGTATATATGTGTGTTATATAGAAGTAGAGATGTTGTTGTTAGTCGACAGGAGAAAGGTAGAATCATGTGTGTAAACGAGTTAGGAGGGAGGGTTCATGAGATGACTAGGTGGTACATCGTTTGTAAACGTGCCCTGTAAATATATTTCTCTTAGTTCATGAATATGAATTTCCAATCATTGCAATTTATTTATGTTTGTCTCAATGTGTGAATGGTTGTGTAAGATGGGATGAATGTTCCCTCTATGAGTAAATAAAAGAGTGAGAGTGGTCTGAGGGGAAAGATCCATTCATGAGGGTCATGAGAACTCTAGAGTAAAAACTTTTCAAATTCATTCTTTGTGGTTATAATTCCCTTGTCTAAATATATGGATCGCTGTTTTTGAAACTGGGCAATTGACCTTGACTAAGTCTCAGTAATTTATGCACGTTTTTTTTTCAATGAATGGTTTTTGGTGAACCCATAAAAATTAGTGTGAAAATGAGTGTTGATTCAATAAGCGAGGAGAAGAACACGGTTCAAGGTGTGGACCTGTAGGTCAAAATCTCATTTGATATCTATGGATTAAGTCAAAATTAGAGGAGCACTTGGTGGAAGTGTCCCAAAGAAACACAAGTGAAGTTTGATGCCTCATGGGATTTAGTCTAGGAAAAGAAAGAAAGAAAGAAAAATATTTTAACATCCTTGAAGGTAAGGATACCATATGGGACAGATTTCTTCTTCATCTAGTTGATGTATTCAACCCTTTTCCTATGAAGCCTCACAATAAACACTCTAAGTGTCTTGACAAACCCCTCACTAAATGGATTATCCCAAGATCTAGCTCCCAGAATATCTACACAACTTTCTCTGTTGTCTTTGAAGGCATCGCATTGTAAAATGAAATGATTTTCTATTTCCACTTTTCCAGAAGAACAAAAAGTACAAACTCTTTCCTCCCACACTTCTTTTGGCCTTTTCTAGCTACATGTTTGACAACAGAGTTGATGAGAATTAATCCTTAACTGAGCAATACGAATTTTGGCTCTACAAGAAATATTGGCATCTATGTACACTTTTTTTTATTATGAGCCAGATTAAACACTACAATATATTACCTTTTCTTTATCGCTAACTCCTTATATGAAATATGCTTGTGTAACTTATCCATAACAAAAGATTTGATCTCTTTACTATTTATGGGATACATATTCAAGAAAATACTCCATTTACTAAATCATTTTGTTATTTTGCTGCATCTAAGTATTCTTTATTTTGCACATCATTTCATTAAAGACAACCTTAGGCCATCTTCCCTCTTCCATAACAGCACCCATTTCACTTAACAAGATATCATAAGGAACTACGCTTTTAATTTTGAATTTGTTTGTAATCAAACACTTCTAAATTTTCTCAATTTGTTTCCACTGCATTTCAGATGTACTCTTGGTCCACAATTCACAACCATAGAGAATCAGCATAATCACTGGAATCCCAAAAAGAGTTTGAGTGGTTTTCAAGTCCCATAACTCTGCCTCTCTACACCTATTTTGAAAAACATAAAATTATTTCCAACCCCCCAAAATTATTTTCTTTCTACAACCATCCCAACTTAGATTTTTGCTGATGTCAATTCTCATGTATTTCAATCTATAAATTCTTCCATAATGATTCCTTCAAAGTTGAAATTATGTTGGTTATGTTTTTAGAGAAAACCACTACTTTCATTTGTCTAATACTAACTTGCATCCCTGCCCTCCTACAAAAATGCTCAAGGGATAGTAAGGGATCTTGCAAACGAAGAGCAGATTTAACAATCAGAATAAGGTCATCTCCATATAGAAAAAGCCTTATAACAAACTAGCCCAAATGTATACCATCACCCCCTTTCAAATTTAACCACTCATGTTTTTCGAAATATAAACCAAATAACAGAGGAGACAATGGGCAACCTTGCTTGACCCCAATATCACTTCTAAAAATTTCATAAATTACTGCTGAAGTTCTATTTTAGACCTTCATCTCTTCATACAACCTATGCATAACTACTCTCAAATGTTTAGGAAGCTCATGTTCCTCCATTTTGTGCCACAACTAATCCCTAGGAACCGTGTCAAATGCTTAGGGATTCTTCCACAACTTATCCTTAAAATCAACAAAGAAACAAAGGGATTCTTCTTTTTTCTCCCAAAATTTTATCAATGATGTACCTTAAAGTTATACAATGATAAAATATTGAATGCTTATGTCTAAAACCTACTTTCCCTTTAACATTATTATCTCTTTCTTTGGTCCACCTATTGATTTTACTTTCTGGCATGTTTTCAAATAACTTTGCAAACTAGGGGTTTATCATTAGGTGAATAATAAAGAAAAGTCGCTCAGGTCTAGTAGTCTACCAGTGAACCTCCATGGATTTGTAAAGTAGGCCTAAAGTGAAGTCAAGACCTAAACTAAGTTGGGTATTCGCATAAAAAAAAGGAAACGAGATTGACCCCTGATCTTGTCTAAAGCCTCAACCGAACCAAGTGTGGTATTAGTCAACAAATTTGAAGCTATCTAATCCAGTCCAACCTCAGTCAGCGTAACCGAGACTTCTCATACTTTCAACGAGTGTGAAAAAAAACTCTGACCCCTGACTAATTAATCATCTAGTTGAAGGAAAAAAAAATCTTGCACGCGAATTTGATCATAGTTGGATCAAATTTATTTAATTGAATATAAAAACACCAAAGGGTGTCCCACTGCCATTTTTAAATTTTGTGTTTGATGGGGGTTGTTTATATTTTTCTCAGAGCTAAGTAGTAAAATGAAAATAATTGTCCACTTCCAGTATGTCCAGTGGTATTGGAACTCAAATCTTGATATCCATTTGAACAAGAACCCTTGAAGACAAGAGTTCAATGAAGAAGGTAGAGTAGCATGCAAGGTAACTAGAATAAAGTAGTTGGTGCAAGGAAAGAGAAAGGAAGTGTTTGAAACTCAAAGGTATAAATAGATGAAAGTTGTTGAAAGAGAAAAGGAATTTGTTTGTGAAGAGACCGAGGAAGTTTTGGGTAAAGAGGACAACTGATGACAGAGATGGAAAAGGAAGGTGTTCAAGATTAAGGCTCAAAACAGGGCATACAAGGTTCTAGCAAGGAAGAGAGTTGGAAGGAAAGAAGGAAGAAAGCACAACCAATTGTAGCATGTGATTTAAAATATGAGATACACTAATCTTATTGGAGGAAGTACCTTAAAAAATCATTGGTCATAAGGATTTGTAGCACATAGTAGAAAACGAAAAAGGGCTGTGGAAAAGGACTTGCAGCAAAGAAGTTCCTTAAAGAAAGTGATATTCTAGCTATGGTTGGAAAAGAGAGGAGGACAACTTGAAGTTATAGTTGGGTAGAATCTATCAGAGAGATTTCCACAACTATGATTGTGGGTAGAAATTCCAAGAGAGGTGAGAAAATGAGAAATTACCAAGAGAGAGGGGAGGCTCAAAAAGTCCCATAGGAGGAGGATTGTGATACCAAAGGACCAAGTCGTAGAGGAAAATTATTGGTGAGGTGCCTTGTAGCTTAGAATGAGCAAGGAGAAGCTCATATAGAGGGAGGAAAAAATGGCCATTACTAGTATGGAGGAATGTCCAAGTGCAAGCCATAGAACGAGCAAGAAGGATGCCAAGGAAAGTGGCATGGGGAGAAGAATTACTCAGGAAGAATTTAACCATGAAATGGTTGATTTAAAGGAGAGATTCAACATAACTCTACAACTGATAGAAAGAGGGAAGAAGACTATAAGGAAGGTTGAGTGTTGAGGAAGAAGAAGGTGAATGGCCTCTACTGCAAAAGCAGTTGAGTGATAGCTTAAATTCTTCATCGAAGGAGAATGAGCTCACGATAACTATGTGTGAAGGAGAAGTTGTTCACTTTTGTGAACCCAAGAAGGATCAATCCTAAGAGAGGATGATGTTGGCAATGACATGATGATGTTATAAGCTTAGGACAAAGAAAGGATGCCAATAACATTAGAGGAGGAAGAATAAAATAATATATTTCTAGCTAATTTTTTGTGTGAGTCTATATTTGTAGGTATCGAACATAATGAAGTTGAACATGTGCTAGAGATTATAGAGGAAGTAGAAACTCAAAGATAAATGGTTTTTGATGATGAAAACTGGTAAAAAATAATATATTTGGAAGATGGACAGTCTCATGGAACTGTAATAGAAGAAAAACATTCAGAAATATATTGTGAAGGCAATGTGGAAGAAGACCATGAGGAAGTTTAGGCTGAAACTCTCCAACTTGGGGAGAGGAAGAATAAATTTGAAGGTATGGTTGATCGGTTGTATCTTTTGTCACTTATATTTTATTGGGTCATTTTTGAAAATATTTTATCATGGATTGAAGACCTATGGAAGTTGGGAAAAGAGAGAAACCAACATGTTTTTCGGATTTATGGAGTGGATCAGTGTACAAATGGTGGAAGAAGAACTGGTAAGCATAACTCATCTCAGTGTAATTTTACTAGTCCAAGGAAGGCCAAAAGGAATAAAGTATGAGAATATTATCAAGAATATATCATAAAGGAGGAAGAGATCTCATTGTCTCATGAAAATATGAAAATAAGAAGACTGAATCGTGAAGATAGTTATGAAGCAAGGTACGTAGGAATCATAGTTTGGAGCAACAATGAGAAGGTTTACACGGATGAAGTAGTTGTTTTTTGGAACAATGAAAACAATGTCATTCAAGAATTTATAGGGGATGAGAAAATATCTCAAGGATGATCCCATATGTGTGTTGGAACTAAAAACTATATATTTACCAAGGACAACCTGAAAGAAGTGCAAAATATGTTGGTAATTAAGAATGAACCCATGGGATGTTTGGAAGAGATTGTTTTCTGTAATATGTTTATTATATGTGTAGGTGTAACCAGAATTGAGAATTATTGAAAAAACTACGAACAACCCTCTATAAATCCAGCAAAAGATTGGACATGGAAACCATATACCCTAGAGAGAAAGTGGTATAGAATTCTTATAACTCTCAAGTAGTTTCTTACTGAGGGGTTGAAAGCCAACAAAAGATTGGACATGGAAACCATATACCCTGGAGAGAATGTGGGAGAGAGATCTTATAACTCTAATGTAGTTTCTTACGGAGGGGTTGATATATTGGTGGAAGGAAGTGCTTCAAGGGGACAAAAATGGTGATGAGAGAAATGTGTGGGGTGACCAATATAACTTCTGGTTTAATGAAAAGAATGATTCCCTACAAATTTGCAGGCGTCAAGTTAACAAACCTAAGAAAACATAGGCACAAGAAGAAGAAAAGGTCTAAGACAACTAGAAGAAACTCGAAATGTGCGAAGACATAGCGAAGCTATCTAGCTTGAAGGTGATTCAAATTATAGAATTATGAAATTGCTAATGTAGGGCTACATTAATGTAGTTATGGAGCCTGGTGAAGAGGAGAAGATAGTTGAGAACCATAGCAGGATTGATGCAAATGATTGTTGTTGTCTAATCACCAGGAACGTGATTTATCTATTATTGTATCATTTTGATGAAGACAAAGAAGAGAGTTTGATTGGCAAGTTTTATGGACTACAGAGGTTGAATGTGACCAACAAACACTATGTTTAGGAGGAAGAGACTTGGGGTGAAAGAGCAAGAGGTTTTACAACTCTTACATAGAAAGTTATTAAGATGAAGAAGCGCTACAAAGAATGTAAGGTTACAGCATGAAAGAAAATTTTGTCATTCAATTTGAGAAGAAGTGAATACTAAAGGATTCCTTGGGAAATTAGGAAAATTGGAAATGAAATCAAATATCACTTAAGTTCTGTAAGGAATTGGAATGACTCAAAGGTTCAAGGACAAATTCTTATAGTGAGAAGACGTCTTATAAGGGTCTAGATTCATAATTGTACATTGAGAAAGGAGTTGATTGTCTTTCAGGATGGAAAAATTCCACTTAAGTCAGTGGACATATGGACAATGGAAGCAACTGAGGAGTTGTGTATTATAACTTCCTCAAATAAACAAGTCAAGGATCTAGAGTTTAACACACAACGTCGTGTGAAAAGGAGGCCTCAAATAAACAAGTCAAGGATCTAGAGTTTAGCACACAACGTCATGTGAAAAGGAGGTAGCAAATGATAAGAATAACAAAGGCACATGACAAATTAAATAGATAATGTATGGAGGAGGATTTCAAATGTCTTGAAACCTTAAGGGAACCTTGGTATAAGTGTAAGTTGTGTTGTGAGGAGGAAAACTTCACAATTCAAAGAAACAACAACTAGCAGCCATAAAAAGTGAAAAGAGAAGGGTTAACGACCAAGATTCACAAGTGAAGATGGCTTAGCCACAATCAAATGTAGATGGTTAACAAAGAACATTGGAGCAAGAGCACTTCACGCAAGAAAAAATGATCATAGGATCCTTGAAGACTGAGGCAACGATACAGCTGGGCATATGGACAACAACAACATTTTATTGGGGAACTAGGAGGCCTCAACAATTCATTATATATATATATATATATACATACATTCCTGAGATTGAAAAGATTGCCATGTAAATAAATTTATGAGGGATAGCCTATTTTCCTCATATTTGGAAAATGTTAGTGTAGGGAAAAGTGTCATGATTCCAAGGTTATGGGTGGTTAGTTTGGCTGATGAGTTTAGCGAATTAGCCCTTTCCAATTGTAATTAATCATAAGAGAGTTATTAAGGAGTTAGAGTAGGGACACATGTAAGTAACTTAGTCCAACTTATGTGTCCTTATGAGATAATTGTAATTTTGATTGTTATGATAGATTCTAGAATAGGCTAAGCATGGCATTTAATAGGACTTCTTAGCAGACAATACTCTGAGGTTGTTACGAAATATCTCATGTAAATATATATGTATATGTATGTTTTATAAAGTAAAGAGGTTGTTAGTAGTCAAGAGGAGAAAGGTAGAATCGTGTGTGGAAACAAATTAGGAGGAAGAGCTTGTGAAAAGGTTGGGAAGTAAGTCATTTGTAAATGTTCCTCATAAGTATATATCTCTGAGTTCATGAATCTAAATTTCCAACTTCCGCAATTTATTTATGTAGGTCAAAATGTGTGAATGCTTGTGTAAATGGGATGAATGTTCCCTCTATTAGCCGTTAAGAGAGTGAGAGAGTTCTCAAGAGAAATACCCATTTGTGAGGGGCACAAAACTCTGCAGTAAATTCAAACTCTATGTTTTTAATGCCTTTGTTTAACCATATGGATTGATGTCTGTGAAACTGGGCAAGTGTCCTTGCAACAAGTGTCGCTGATTTAGGTGTGTATCTTCATTCAACACATGGCTTGTGGTGAACCATGCGAAATTAAGGTGAACCTCGGTCCTGATTCAAAAAGTGAGGATGAGAACACGATTAAAGGCGTGGGCCTGTAGGTCAACATCTCACTTGAGCACTGTGGATTAAGTCAAAACCAGAGGAGTGCTAGAGAAAATCCGATGCCT
This sequence comes from Pinus tabuliformis, assembly GCA_031772625.1. Classification (NCBI taxonomy): domain Eukaryota; kingdom Viridiplantae; phylum Streptophyta; class Pinopsida; order Pinales; family Pinaceae; genus Pinus; species Pinus tabuliformis. The sequence continues at coordinate 433,710,156 of CM062813.1, read as the reverse complement.
GAGAATTCATGAGCACTGGGCAGAAGTGTCCCAAATAAACGTAAGGGAAGTTTGATGCCTCATGGGACTTATTTTAGGTGAATAATAAAGAAAATCCGCTCAAGTCTGGTAGTATGCCAGAAAACCTACATCGATTTGTAACGTAGGTGTAAGGTGAAGTTGGGGCCCGAACTAATTCAGTGAGTCACATAGAAAAGAAAAAAAGGGACAGTCTGACCCCAACCTCGTCTAAATTCCCGACCCGACGAAGTGTGGGACCAACCAATAAAATTGTAGTTGTAAAGTAGGGTCTGACCTCCGTCAGCGAGCGTGAAAAAAAATTCCGAACCCGACCTCCAACGAACGATTTACCTCCGACCCCCGACAATCTGCTTATCGGGCCAAAGAAAGAAAAAAATTGCTTGCTTGAGCATTTGATCATTGTTGGATCAAATTTATTTGAGTGAGTATAAAAAATCCCAAAGGGTCTCCCGCTGTGGTGTTCAAATTTTGTGTTTGGTGGGACTTGTTTATATTTTTCTTGGAGCTAAGTCTTAACCAGCTGCTTCCGCTGCGCTATGTGACAAAAAAAAATCAACATCAATGTGATGCCCAACGAATAATATTACAGGGCATCACATTGCAATGTCACAATGTGGAAAAAAATTGATCTAATAATGCAATGAACAACAAACGATATCGTAATTAGACCAACAAAGAATGTTATGATGCGATAAAAAGGAAATTATATCACAATGCGAAGAAATAACAAATAATATTACAATGTATCAAACAAAAAACATCGTAATATTACAAAAAAACAAACAACAACACCATGTTATCACATAGAAACATGAAGAACAATAAGTGATCACCATGTTATCACATAGAAACATGAAGAACAATAAGTGATCTTTAAAAGTGACAAAGAATAAACGATTGAACAAGAAACAATGTTGCAATATGACAAACAACGAATAATGCCATGACATGTCGAACAATAATAGTGTAACAATGTAACAAATAACAAATGACATCACAATGTGATAAAACACATTAATAAAGTGGTTGATATTAGTCATCCTCATACCATGAGTGGAAATGAAGTATCAACCATTGTCACGCATGGTCAATAATGGTTAAACATGGCCATCCATTCTTAAGCATCTAGTTAATTCTAAACAACATGAGTAAGATGGCCAATCATGAGCAAGATGTCCCACCATGGTCAACTGAGTTCAAACATGAACAAATCATGTTCAAGAATGGTATACATGGACAACATACTTAACTATTTTTAACCATGGTCAACAAGGTCAAACAATGGTCAATCCATAGTCAGCATAGGCATCATGGTTATAGTCATAGGCATCCACAATCATCTATAGGTAATTGTTGATAACCCTAGTCATCCATGTATACACTCACTCAACCACATGTTAGCCATAGGCAACCATGGTTGAATAAGCTCAACCATGGTCTAAAAATGTCAGCAAGTCTAATCATGTTTAACCTTGTTTAATCATGGTCAAACACTGTCTAACAATATCAACATGTCCAACTATGATCAAGTAATTTCATCTATGGCCAATCATGTTAATCCATTCCCAACATTAGTCAATTGTAGACAACATGGTCAACCATGGGCAACATGGTCAACCATGGGCAACTTCGTCAACTATTGTCAACCAAGGTTAAACATGGTCAAGCCATGTTCAATAATGGTATATATGGTGAGCATTCTTAGTTATGATTAGTTATGGTCAATCATAGTTATTATGGTTAAACATGGGAAACCATACTCAACATGGACATCAAGGTTAGCCATGGCCATCCACAGTCATTTATGGGTAAATGGTAATAACCTTGGTCAACCATGTATAGACATAGTCAACCATACTCAAACAAGCTCAACAATGGTTAAACAAGATTAATCATGGTCAAACATTGTCAAACATGTTAACAAGTCCATCATTGTCAACCTTGTTCAACCATGGTTAACCATAGTCAACCATAGTCAACCATGGACAACATGGTAAACTACTATTGACCATGACCAAACATGATCAAACCGTTGACAACTATGTTCAACACGGACTAACATGGTTACCTGTGGTTAAGGAAGGGGAAACATTTTGCAAGAAAGGTGAAGCATGGTTTGTACGGTCAAACAACATCAAACGTGGTCAACATGGTCAACCATGGTTAATCATAGTCAGTCATAATCAATCATCATCAACTATAGTTAAACAATTAGAACCATGCTAAACGATAAGTTGCCCATATTTAACCATAGCCAACTAAGGTGATCCATGGGTGATATGGTCAAATAATGGTCAAACATTTTCAACGTGTTTAGCCATTGTTAACATGACCATCTATAGTTAACCATTGGAAACCATGCAATAACCATGGTAAACCATTTTGACCCATGCTCAACATGTTGAACTTTCGTCAACCACAGTTAACCATAGTCAATTATAATCTATCATAAAAACTTTAGTCTAAAATGGAAAACCATGGTCAACTATAGCCAACCATTTGTTGATCATAATCCACCCATCTCAACCATATGTTTACCATATTTAGCCATACTAAACTAAGGTCAACCATAGCCATCGCCATCATTGCTAAAACACAGTCAACCATAGCCATGACCATGATTGATTAAACACAATCTACCATAGTTCTCTATGCTCAAGCGTAGTCAACCATAAACAACATGGTTACCATGGTCAACTAAGGTCTACCATTGTTAGAAATTTATTTAGTAATGGTCTACATGTTAAACATAATTAATTATGGTTAATTATGGTCAACCATTGTAACATGGTAAGAAATAGTCAACCTTAATTTATAGATAGACAACCATAATGTACACTTATCAACCGTCAGTCTAGCACATTTAACAATAACAACCATGACCTACTAATCCTCCCTATATTTATTACTCACCAACTAATACAACCACATTAATAAAATAAGTCACATATACCCATCAACATCAATTTTCACCCATCAATATCAATTTTCACTCTTCATACCTTCGTTGGCACCATTAACCAGTGAAAATAAACCTCATTTGGTTTCTTCATTAATGTGATTCTCCAAACTCCATTCATAAATAAATATAATAAAATTTACATTGCATACTTGTTTTCCCAAAAAAAAAAATACTTTTATTATCTTAATTTAAGGCATTTTTATTATCTTAACATAAGATGAATCGAAGGCTATGCAGAATCATTTTTGGAAGCTTAACAATTAAATCATTTATTCCATTTCGTAGTAGTGACATTTGTTGTAAACGAATCCCTTGCAACACAGTATCTCACAAGAGGAATGAACAAATCCCCGGGTCATATTCCTGTCATCTACTGTACAACGTTGAACCATGATTACCATATTTTGACAAAAGCATTATTAATTTAAAGTTAGAAACCACATGTCCATTTCTTGAGCCACGCGTTCATGTTTGCAAGCTACTCGAATTTTCAATTGCTTGTTTGAAGAATTTGACGAAAGCATTAATAATTTAGATTATAAAGTACCAGATGTCCATTTATTCAGCAACGCGTTCATAGTTCTAATCTATTAGAATTTTCAATTGCTTGGTTGTTTCTTCAAATTTGTTATGTTCCTGTATAGTCTTATCTATCAATGAATGTATTTACATGATAATGGTATCCCCATAGACATTGAACTTAGTGTAGCGATGGACATGGATTAATTATATCTGTGCCACGGCACAACTGTAGCTAACGGCGGCTGCGTCGGTGGTGATCCTGTTCTTATTGCGGTCTGAAGCCGATGCTAATTACTTTCGCACTAGTAATTAGTAAGGAGCTTGAAGACAGAGAGAATGCTGCACGCGGAAATGAACTAAATATGAATCCCAGGATCAAGAAGGATTTTAATGAAATAGCTAATTCATTTTCTATTTTCTTTTGTATTAAGATTCTGACAAAATAATAAGGATGAGATAATATAGGTAAATAGTAAGGCTAGGGAAGATGGTTAGCTTGGGATTACTTTTTAACATATACTTAATAATAATATTAGAAGAGGAAGTACTAATATTAATAGGAAGTAGTAGGTATGAAATGATTTTAAGTAAACAATATTTTAGCTTCAATGTTTAAGAAGGAAGAAAAAAATATATAGTTTATAATAATATTAGAATAAGGAAGTATTAATATTAATAGGAGGAAGTAGTAAATATGAAATTATTATAAGTAAATAATATTTTAGTTTCAATGTTTAAGAAGGAAATATAATTAAGGAAAAATGTTTATTTCACGATATTTTTAATTTTTGGTTGTTTATTTTTTATTAGCAAATAAAGTGTGAAACTGGTCTTAATATTGTTAGTTTTATAAGAAGTTAATTATGTTTCTTATTTCTATAGATTAAACTGATTAATAAATTATGTGAATGATCAATGCATGTAAAACTTACTTTGGCAACAAGGGTTATTACTAGTGGTTGGGAGGAATGATTGTTATCCTCCTTTATTCAATTTACCAAATAACATGTTGAGCTTATATGGAGTATATTGTTGTAATGGAGTATGTTGTTGTATAGTATGGAATGAACCTTGAAGAACATCTTAGCTTCATCCATGAAATTGAAGGTAAGATAGAGGATAGAGGGCTTTCTTACATGACAAAATAAAATCAATGTGTCAAAATCGTCTAATCAGAATAAATACATCTACTATACTATTTTATATTATTATATAAGATTTTTCTGCTAGATATTTTTGTCATACTATTTTGTACTTACGTGTTAAATGACAATATGCTACAAAACCCATATACCCACTACCATCGGAAAATTATTTCTAGTTATTCAACTTATTCAAACAAGAAAGAATAAAACATAATTATATTTGATTCTTCATCTTCCAATAAAAATATAAAAATAAATAAAAGATAATTAATTTCAATGTTAGGCCTTCCCAATATTTCTAATTTCTCCCATATATATTTAATTACTTAGTTACTTAAAATGACCCCAAAATAGAAAAACTATTTCAATGCTAGACCCTCCTTGATCTACATATTTGACTACTTACAGTGACTAGAAAATAAAAAAAAACTATACCAAACAAAATCTCTCACACTATAAATAAAATATCTTTCCACATAATTTGTAAATAATTTTCTACGAAATAGCAACAGCCATCCAAAAACATCGACAGACCATCCGATAAATAAAATATCTTTAGACATAATTTGTAAATAATTTTTTTATGAAATATTAGCAACAATCCAAAAACATCCGCAGACCATCGGCCAAGTTCCATTTAGGTTAAACACCGAGATCACATGGAAAGGGAGAAAAGTGATATTACAAACAATCACAGAGACAGAAGCTGTAGAACTCTTGTTTCAGGTTTAGAATGAGTAGAACCACAAAACCAATGGGAATACAGAATACCAATAAATTTATTAAATTTAGAAAAAAATGCTTTTATTCTTGAAAATATAAAAAAAAATGCTTTTATTCTTGAAAATATAATATGAAAATTGACTACGTGTGCCGATGAAAGAAAGAAGTCACGCTTTTAAATAAAAGCGGAGGATTTATATACTGGTATCTTGCATGAAGCAAAGTAGGTATCTCTAGTTGAGATTTCCTACTATTCACACATTTGGCCACTAGTCAATATCTATTGGCACACACAATAAATGGAATATCAGGATCAAAATAAAGGAAATGCAAATGCACTATAAAACTAATGCCGTATAAAATTTAATATTTAATATCTAATTTACCTTTTCAGTATACTAATATACAATTTGTAAATTTGAAGTTGTTTATCAACGGTGTTAATTAGCTCATAGATTGGAATCTAATGATATTTTTTTATCTGATTGTAACAGTGTTTAAATCTTGTTTTTATGGTGAAAATAAATTCAGCACCATTAAAAACCTCTAAAACACCTAAAATCTTGAACCTTGACAGTTATATCTAAGACTTCTAAAAAAATTTGTGGGATTTTACCTATATTGCATGAGTTTCTCGAACGTGGGAATGTTGGGAACTTGGGTATGGTTGTTGGGTACGGCTAGAGGTTTCCCCAAAATTTATGGGAAATGGCTAATTGGACGCTAATATTATATAATAAAAAAATAAAAATATATAATTATATAATAATTAAAATTAATATTAAATCAAAATATTCAAATATTAAAATCAATTTAAATATATAATTTCTCTTATATATAAATATATTCTCTAGGTGTCTCTCTTCTTGAGTCTCTCCCTTTTATATATATAAAATATTAAAATCTCAAGTTCATTATCAGTGCTCTGACACATGACCAGTGTTTGAAACAATCTGCCTTAAAAATACAAAGGAACAATTTTACCTATGTTTCTCTAGTTATTCTTATGAGAAAAAGTAAAGCTACTCTAATGGTTAAGCATTGACTGCCGCATACAATATGCACACAATCTTCTGTGATACATATACATAAAAAAAAATAACGCATCAGCATGACATCCCAGATATCGCCCTTACATTGAGGTGTCACAGGGTTCCTTAACCCATCAAGAGATTGCTACAGTTTTTCAATTAAGGATATCGGTGTTAAGGATGTCTTTGGCCATTCTTCCTACCAAGGTTTCAACAAAGCCTCATGTTTTGTGGGCAGTTCAACATATTTGTCTACATGCTTTGTATTCCCCAACCCTAGTGAACTCAGGAACTCAAAAAAAAAAAGAGTCTTCAAAGCTCCCGGAACTTTCCCAAGCTCCCATTGCAGCTCCCACAGAAAAGGGAACGTTCCCATACAGCTTCAAAGCTTCCCCCAGCGGTTCGTGTAACAAAGAATTTTACCAAAATCTTGCTAGAAAATCTATTGTTTTGAGGGCCAATTTATTCCATTTTTAGACTTTGAGAACCATCCATGAATTAAAGATGCCTCAATATGAGGAGCCTCAGTACTTTTATGATTTGGCATTTCTTACTCAGTGTTTTTATGATTCTGCATTTCTTACACAAAATACACAGGAAAAAAGACAATGATGGCCCAAAAAAAAATCCACAAATTAACTCAAAAAATAATGAAGTTCCAATTAAATTATGATAAAATTTAGCATAAATTTTTGAAAATCTCAGTTATAATTATTAAATTTAAAGATTTTGACTACCTGACAAATTCTTGATGATACTGAATCTATTTCCGCATAAAAACATTCTGAATTTCTAATTTTTGTTTTAACAGATTCCAGCAACAGTGTTTGTTTCACTTGTGTAGGACGTTTAAAAAGATAAGCTATGCTTGGCAGCTGGGCTCCTCGCAAAGCTGCAACTGCCATTGATTACTATGTGATGTCTGCTCCAAAATCTGTGCATTCGGTCGTAACTTATGCAACGCCTTTAAAACGATAAGGTATACTTGGCAGCTGGGCTCCTCGCAAAGCTGCAACTGTCATTGATTACCATGTGAAGCCTGCTCCAAAATCTATGCATTCTGTCGTAACTTATGGAACGCCTTTAAAAAGATAAGGTATACTTGGCAGCTGGGCTCCTCGCAAAGCTGCAACTGTCATTGATTACTATGTGATGCCTGCTCCAAAATCTATGCATTCTGTCGTGACTCATGCAATTAAATGAGATATTTTGTATATTTTGCATACCTGAATTTGCTAATATTCCTCTCTCATGGTGACGTGCTAATTCATGGGCTTTTAATTTTGACACATTGTTATACGGCTGCTGAGGTTATTTTCCATCTTTCTCAGAGCATGTCTCCACAAACTAAATACTTGCAAGTTCATAAAATATAAATTTGGGAGAAGCACAAAGAAAATGATAGTAGCTAGCTAGAAATAAAATGTTGTGAACATGTATTTTCAAATTAAATGTTTGCAAGTTTACAAAATTAAAATTCTAGCGTAAAATAATAAAAATGGTTAAAAGCACACGCCAAACGATTGTATGTGAGTAAAAAAACCAAATCAAATACGATAAATAACAAAGTGTAATTGCTTATATCACGTCGCTTCGTGAGCTCAATGCTTTTTGATTTTGCTTTTTTGTTTGAACTTTGTTATTTCCAAAAAAAGCGAGCATAAATATATATCCCTTACAAGTTGCCATACCATTATTATGATGGTTCGTTTAGGTGTTTTTAGAATTTTAGTTTTATGTCTAAAAGGGATTGAGAGAAGTTTTCAAGATTTTTAAGAAGATTGATAATGTGAAAATTATTTTGAAATGTAGATTTAATGTGAGTATATGTTAAACCAGAAAAAGTATTTTTATAATCATTTTTTTTTAATATTATAATGGTGACATGTTGTTTTATCTTATGGTATTACATCTAGCTTTATTATGAAACTCATCAAAATTTGTTTATAATCTAGTAATGTTTATTTTTTTCTTTACAATAGTTGAAACATAGAGATATTATTTGGGTTGATCATCTTCTTAAAATATCTTAGTTTTCTTTTTTTCATTAATCACTTCACCATTTCTCTTTAAATTTTAATGTAAAATTTTTGTTTAATATTATCCGTATTCTACAAAACTATATCTTCCTTTATCCTACAATGGACTAGCCAAGGATAGACATCTTTATGTCATCCCTACTTGAGTTGAAGGTAGTTTCAACTATATTTAGAATAACTTTGAGGAAACCATTTGCCTTCTATGTTGTTTAACCTCTTCTTATCCATAAGTTTCATAATCATAGCCATTCCTTCAGTGTGGAAATGGATTGCTGCAATGAGGAAGATAAGATAGGACACATTTCCTTTAATCTTGACATTAAGGATTATGAACTAATTTTTATTTTGTCTCCAACATTCTTTGGAGATACTACACCCCAAAAGCTCGCATCCATATAAAATAACATGGGTTATGAGCGCCTTAAAGAGGAGTATTTTTTTTTATCCCATTTCCAAAGCTATATTAATTTGAAATTACTTTCAAGTCCATAATGAACTTTTCAGCTCCCATTATCATTTTCTAAATGCCATAATTCCATTTGAGCTTGTGATGGACATTAATTCCAAGATGGAATGACATTAGCTTCAATTAGCCTAAAGAAAGAGTGCTCGATTTTTTTTCAATAATATAAACCTATATAAGTCTTGAATAACATATGTACGAACAAATGATTTTACAAGAAGCCTTTTATTTAGAGGTGCTTATTTAGAAAAATTGTATTTGTATGAAAGAATTATCTCCAAGTTGTTTCCAAATATGAGTATGATATGTGAGCTTTCTAGATTTAATTATCATGAAATTTGTTTTCTTATTGCTATTGAGAGTCATACCCATCTTAGAATAGAAATTTTGGAGGATTCATTGTTGTTTTATATAAAATCATAAGGGCTCCTTATGGAAAGAACAATATCGTAAACATAAATAACAAGAGTTGTGACTATACTAGTTAGAGTGCAGTCAACACAAAATTCTTCTTCAAAAAAATATTTAATCTATCAACATATATGATAAAAAGTGTAAAGGATAAGGGGCACCCTTTCTTCTGTGATATTTGAATTAATATTTTATGATTTACACTTAATGGTCCTAATGTTTGAAATAATGTTCCCATACAACCTTTTTCACAACCACCCTCAATTAAAGAGGAACATTTATATCTTCCAACCTATTTGAAAGATTTGTTCTAGGAATGGTGTCAATTTTTTTTTTGAAGTCAATGGAATAAGAAAGGAGACCACACTTATTATTACAACACTTCCCCACAATGATCCTAATACTAATAGGACAATCTACAACTTAATAATATCTCCCGAACCTGGCTTGACCTTTATCTCTTTTATTTTGTCTTTCTAGCCATAGGCTAACCTTGTTATCTAAAGTAATTCTGCACAACTTAGCTAAACTAAGGATAATTATAATGGGCCTATAAATAGAGAAATTTTTTATCCCCAGTTTTAAATATAGGTACAATCAAACTCCGCTTATAAGGCGTAGCGAACCATTGCTTTGAAATAAAATTCAAGAGCTTGTTTATGTGAGGGATGTAGATAGGCCCTCTTATTTCAGAAAATTCAGCTTGCTAGCCTTCAATATCATTAACTTTCCCACTTGTGAGCTTCTTAACCCCAAACTCTATTTCTTATAGATAAAATATTTCATCCTCTATAGGAATATTCAAAATGGTGCATATGGTGTAAGGGGACTCATAAAGATTTTTTAGGATAGGGGTTGTTGTTCCTTAAGGAAATTGTATTATTTTATTTATTTTTATGACTTAGAATGTTCCTCTAAAGCTTCCTAGGGTCTAATTTAGGAAATAACTATTTTTTATATTTTTTCTTAAATACTACATTTTCATTCTTGTAATAAGGTATTTGTATGCACTTGTGTTATCAATATTTAACTATTCATTAGAAGTATACCTAATTTCTTTTAGAACAATTTTGAAATCATTATCATACCAAGGGTTGGTTGTTTTGTTATTATTTTTACATAACACCTCAATATACAACTTTCTAATGGAAATGGAGAGGATTGTATTAAAATTATAATTGAGATCCTTAATGTTTACCTCATAAGAGGTTTAAATCCCCACTTAAATTAGCTAGAAAGAGATCAAATTTAATCTTGTAGAAAAGAGTGTGACTTTTATTATTAATATTCTCTTGCATGATTTTTTTCCCATGGTTAAGTTTAGGGCTAATGTTGAAAGTGTATGATTGGATTTAGAATAATTTTCTTTGAAGAATCCAACTTTACTATTGTATTGAAAACATGGACATTGGAAATATAATTCCCACGACTACTACCAGACCCATCAGTAAAGGTCATCTAGTAGATCTTGCCCACTTAATTACACCACTACAAATTATTATGTCTTGAGAACTACATATCCTAAATATCGCAATACCAAAGAAATTCTCAGTCATGCCTTCGAAGTTTCTCTTGTATCTACTAGATAAAACAAGGTCCTCACCTATCCATATAGGATTAGGGTTGGAATCATGGCTCAAAATATTATACAAGTTAGTTGCACTTCTAGCATTAGGGTCTTATAACAAGAGGACATTTCCATTATTCTTTAGACTATGGATATATTGTTCTAGAGTATTATAGGGGCATTTGTTATATAGAACATTTTTCTTATAAAAGGTAGAATTAATAAGCATGAAGTAACAGATTGCAATATAAATCCTCTTATCATTATTGTCATATAGCTATATCTAAATGTATTTATTGAGAGGATCAATCTAATGAAGCTAATTGTGATGAGAAACATCCTTTCTTATATAACATCATTTTCCTCCAATCTGTCTATGATAGGATTTCTTGTTCAATGTTCACCATAGGTTGAATCCAACTATGTGAGGGAGATTAGACTCATGATTCTCTCATGTTTCAACTAGAAAAATAATATCTATTTCATTTGGTGTCTAACTCAATAAAAATCCCTTATTCCAAGAAAAACCTCAATAATCCCAAAAATTGATTGTGAGTGCTCCAAATTCCTATTTATTATGTTCAATCATATCTCAATCCCTAATAAAAACTTTTATGTTTTTAATTATTTTTCATTTACTTTTATTTCTATTTCTCTTTATCTTTATAACCTCCTTTCTTATTATCTATCCATTTAAAAAAAACATTTTTTTAATTATATTATTTTACATTAAAAATATTATATTATATTTGTTTTCCTTCCATTTTTAAATAAAATACATAATCAATAGGTTATAAAAGAAGATTTACCTAACATATTTCTTGAAATTTAAAAAATGAACCAAATAAATAATAACACAATTAAGTATGTCCATAAAATGTAAGGTAAAATGTGAACAGAATTGAAAAGAAAGAGTTGTAGCTCTCAGGTGTGGCCTGCACATGGAGACTACACTCACAAAAATAGAGATATCACTCTCGTACACTCTATTATTCATCAATGAAAAATTACATCATTAAATACAATACTAGGAATTAGGAAGTTGCACCCAAACCCCTAAACTTTAGGAACTAATCCTAAACTAGGGAGAACATTACAACAATGTAACCTATTTCCTCCATTAATACAAAATAATATTAATTATTTTTAACTCCCCCCTTAATGGAGAAAGGGTTCTCCTGGACTCCTAGCATCTTTCTAAACAATTCAAATTTCACTCGTGTAAGAGGCTTTGTGAAAATATCAGCCACATTGTCACAAGTTTTACAATATTCAACAACAAGTTCTTTTGACTGTATTTTCTCTCTAACAAAATGAAACTGAGTGTCTATATGTTTGGTTTTTTTGTGAAACACTGGATTTTATGCTAATTTAATGGTGCTCTGGGTGTCGCTTTTGATGGAAGTGGAATTCCTCTGTTCTTTTCCTGCATCTTTGAGAAGCCTTCTCAACCATATCGCTTCACACATTGCTGCACACAATTCTTGATACTCAGCTTCACATGAAGACAAGGCTACAGTACTCTGCTTCTTGCTGCTCCAAGCTATGACCCAGGAACTTATGTTGAATGCGTAACCTGTGATGGACCTTCGATCATCCAGGTTACCTGCCCAGTCTGGGTCTGAAAAACCTGTTAGAGTAACATCAGATACATCAGTGTATAAAATACCATAATTAACATTACCACAAAGATACCTCAGCACGCTCTTTGCTGCTGTCCAGTGACTTTCAAGCGGTTTCGACATGAATTGGCTCAACACACTAATAGAGTATGCCAAGTCAGGTCTGGTTGTTGTAAGATATATCAAGCTGCCAACTAGATGTTTGTACATTGTGGCATTAACCTCCTTAGTGCCATCATCATTGCTCAATTTCAGGTTTTGCTGCAAAGGTGTCACTGCTGATCTACACTGATCCATACCAAACTTTTCCAACAAATTTTTGGCATACTTCCCTTCGGTAAGAAAAACTTGCCCAGTATCTCTGCATACTTCTAATCCCATAGAATAGTGAAGGCTTCCGAGATCTTTCATCTCAAAAACTTGTGCCATAATCCTTTTGATTCCTCTGATTAAATCATCTGCATTTCCTGTTATAATCATGTCATCCACATACAAAGAAATCAAAATAATCTGCCCCTGATTATTGTACTTGGTATACAAATTTGGGTCATTTAAACTTCTATGGAAACCATGCTCTACAAAGAAAGAATCAACCTTTTCGTACCAAGACCTGGGTGCTTGCTTTAAACCATATAAAACCTTTTTCAATCTGCAAACAAGATGTTCCTACCCCTGCTTTACAAATCCTTCTGGCTGTACAAGTAAATTTCCTCTTTTAAATCACCATTTAAAAATGCAGATTTAACATCAAGCTGGTGTAATTCCCAATTACATTTAGTAGCTAAAGCAATAAGCATTCTAATTGTATTTAACTTTGCCACAGGTGCAAAAGTATCATCAAAATCTATACCTTCCTACTGTGAATATCCTTTTGCAACTGGCCTAGCTTTTAACTTCTCTATACTTCCGTCTGCATTCATTTTTGGTTTAAACAGCCATTTACATCCTATGGGTGTTTTTCTTAGGCAGCTCAACTAAATCCCAAGTATCATTTCTAAGAATTGATTCCATCTCTTCATTCATTGTAGCTCTCCATTCCTTTAATTGACTAGCTTCTTTGTAATTAGAGGGTTCTACAATGTTCAAAACCTTTGACATCAAAGCATAGTTTCTCAATTTTAATGGTAATTGAGTCTTCCTACCTGATCTCCTTGGTAGGGGACTTACCTCAAATTTGTTTTCTTCTGCTATAACTGGGCTTGCATTATCACCCTCTTGTTGTTCTTCTTTTTGCTCTTCTTTCTGCTCTTGCTCTCTTTCATCCTCGCTGCTTTCCTCCAACAACAATGGAATGTGCCAATCATCACCAACGTCATCTTTCCCTTCCTGTACCTGTTCATGAAACACTACATCCCTGCTTGCAAATGTCTTATGAGACTCAGGATTGAATAATTTATATGCTTTAAATTTTGTGACATAACCAACAAAGATGCATTTAACTGCTTTAGGGTCTAATTTCTTCCTATCAGCTTTGGGTATATGGGAAAATGCTTTTGACTCAAATACTCTTAGATGGTTTACTGCTGGTTTAAATCCATATAGAGCTTCAAAAGGGGTTTTGAATCCAAGATACCTAGTAGGACTTCTGTTCTTCAAATATACAACAGTGTTGATAGCCTCTGCCCAAAAACTATTAGACAGACCCTTACCTTGTAGCATACTCCTTTCGCACTCCACCAAGGTTTTGTTTTTGCGCTCTGCAACTCTATTCTGCTGTGGTGTGTGTGGCACTGTATACTGCTGAACAATCCCGTGAGATTTTCAGAATTTCATGATTCCTTTAGCTTGTATTCTCCCCCTTGATCAGATCGAAGAATTTTTATACTCTTACCAAACTGCTTTTCCACCAACGTTTTAAATTCTATAAAGCACTGGAAAGTCTGACTTTTCTTGTTCAAAAAATAAACCCATGAATATCTAGTGCATTCATCAGTAAATAACAAAAAATAGTATGCTCCTCCTAGCAACCTTGTCTGCATAGGTCCGCATACATCATTGTGCACTAGTTCTAAAATGTCTGTTTCCTTCCTCCTATCATGCACAGGAAACTATTCTCTATTCATTTTTCCTAAGGCACAACCATCACAGTTTAACTGAATATTACGAAAGATAGGGAGTCCCTCGACCATACCTTTCTTCTGCAATAACATGAGGTCCTGCAAATTCAAATGACCGAACCTCTGATGCCAGAGTTGTTCGGCTGTCGATCCTCCTGCAACCATGGCTCGCTTTGGTATGCTTTTTGCATCAAGTCTATATAGGCTTCCAACTCGCATGCCTGTTGCAACTATTTCATTCCTACAATCCTTTATCACACAATGAGTCTTGAGGAACTCGACTTGCATATCTTGATCAGCCATCATGGATACAGATATCAAATTTTTCTTAATTCCATGTACATATAAAACATTTGTAAGGTGACTAATTTTTCCATTTGGTAACTTAACTGAAATCACCCCATGACCTTTAATCTCGTATCCATTATCATCTCCTAGATATATTTTTGATCCATTTATACTTTCTTCAAGACTATCGAAAAATTTCTTTTTACCTGTCATGTGAGAGGATGCTCCGGAATCGACATACCAAATATCGTCCTCATTAGATGCTGAAAGGGCACAGTCGACTGTGAACAGTCGAAATTCATGACTGAAGTCTTCTTCTTCAACAAAGTATCTTCTGTGCTTTGCATTTGCCTGCCTCCTCTTTGCATCATCAGGCTGCTTCTTATAACATTGACTCTGTATATGACCTTTCTTTCCACAATAATAACATTTCTTTTCAGAATGATTTGCAAGCATACCTTTATGAAAATCTGAATTCTTATGTGATGTTCCTCCTTTCTGCTTTGATTGTTGTTGTGGCTGCTTTCCTTTGGATGATTGTCGTTTCTCCATTAGCGCAAGATCATAACTCTGGGGGTTCAAGTTCTGCCGCCGCTCCTCCTCTTGCTGCAAGATCCCAGTGAGATCATCAAATGTGGGCACTTTCTCCCTTGCCGACACTCCAGTGATGAACGTTTGAAAATCATCACGCATCTCGTTCATTGTGATTGCAACAAGATCATCATCAGACACCGCCACTCTGATGGCCCCCAATCCGTCTTTCACATCTTTAATTCGTGCAACAAATGCAGTAGCAGTCTCCCTTTCGTCCATCCTCATTGAAAATAACTTGCTTTTAAGTGCCAAGATTCGACTTGTATTCTGGGTCTCATACAAACTTTTGATTTTCGTCCAGATGTCCGCGGACGTTTTACAGTCTCTAATGTGCGCAATAACATTGTCCTTCACAGACATCTTCGACAAGACTTTTGCCTTGTTATCTCGTTTTTCCCAATCTTGCTCCTGTGGCCCTCCGTTCGGCTTCTGCTCATCGCCTGTAACTATGGACCAAGCATTCACACCCTCGAGCAAGGTCTGGGTCTTAAACTTCCAATTCGTGAAGTTAGATCCATTGAGTTTACCAGACTCGTTAAGGTAAGATTCCATCGTATTACTCATTCTGAATCTACCCAACAACAAAAAAAACAATACCTGTCAGATCGATCTGTCACCTCTGCCACCGATCTATAGTGTCTGGCAATCCCGCTCCAACGAGCAAATTCAGCATTTCCAATACTGCTGAAGAATTGATCTGATCAAAATTGATTCGATCTGCCTCTCCCGGATAGATCTGTAACTTCGCCGATCTGCAGCCCATGCAAACCGCCAAACGAAGTTGAGGCTTCCCGCAGAACCCCTTGAAAGAAGATTTGCGCATCCTCAATCAGCTTTTTCCCGAGCGAAAAATCCCCTTTGTGTTGGCGCTTTCCCGAGTGAAAAATCCGCGCCAATTAAAAATCGGTTAGAGTAATTTTTCTGACACGATTATCCGTAAAATTCCGCACCAATTGGATGTTTTGGCACTCTGGTGGGATTAATCCCAAAAAATCTGCGCTAATTCCCCCTTCTGGCGCTTCTGTCTGCGAAAAAAGTGCGCCAATATCCTCTCCACTCAGAAAAAAAAAAATATCTGAGTCCGAGCCAGGTGTTCTGTAGTCCACCTGCTCAATTGAGCACAGAGCTCTTGTGTACACGCGGTCACAAAGGCACTTCAAGCCACACGGGCAATTCTGCCACACAAGAAATTCTACCACACAGGTAAGCTAGCTACAAAGGCACTTCAGCCACAAGGTGACAAAAGATCAGGCTCACCCAATCTGAGCTTTGATACCAAGATAAAATGTGAACAGAATTGAAAAGAAAGAGATGTAGCTCTCAGGTGTGGCTTGCACCTAGAGACTACACTCACAAAAACACAGAGATCACTGTCGTACACTCTATTATTCATCAATGAAAGATTACATCATTAAATACAATACTAGGAATTAGGAAGTTGCACCCAAACCCCTAAAATTTAGGAACTGATCCTAAACTAGGGAGAACGTTACAACAATGTAACCCATTTTCTCCATTAATACAAAATAATATTAATTATTTTTAACTATGTATAGGGTATTGATCCATCATCAACAATGTGTCAAAGAAAACGAAAACAATTAGCC
Source organism: Pinus tabuliformis (assembly GCA_031772625.1). Classification (NCBI taxonomy): domain Eukaryota; kingdom Viridiplantae; phylum Streptophyta; class Pinopsida; order Pinales; family Pinaceae; genus Pinus; species Pinus tabuliformis. The sequence continues at coordinate 433,693,104 of CM062813.1, read as the reverse complement.
TCTTCTTTGTATATAAAATGGGGAAAGTTCAAACTTATTGGTTGCCATCATAATAACAATATTATTTATATTCCTTCTTATCATCAACATTTTTATGGTATTAATGATGGGAGGAGAGTTACGTACCTAGAACCTTTACCGCTACCATCCACCCATCCGCTACCATCCACCCATCCACATAGAATGACATTGTGGGATAGATATATTGCAGAAAGGAACATGATAATGGGTGCAATCCTGCAAGACAGACCCTTTTCAAACAGATAGGCAGACTAGGCTTCCCACCACCCAACTAATACCTAGATATTCACCTAAAACACTTAGCTTATTTGCTTATGATATTTTACCCAACTTCCCGAAACCCCTGTCCAGTCCACTTTAGTTTTTGACGTATGGAGTAGCTGAAGTATTGAATCAGAAGTCTTTACCGAATCTGGTATTTATTTGTTGCTGACCATTTCTTGCCTGACCACCCAACTTTCTTACGAGTGATGGAGGAGACAATGAGAGAATTCCAGAGTTCGAAAGAATCTCACCCAATGGGAAATAGGTAGTGGGAAACAGGTAGGTGGTTGCTCCTGTAGCTTTTGAATCACACCCCATCTAGCTATCCCCTTTAGATAGATAGATGGGGGGAAGGTAGTTGAGTTCGAGAAAAAAGACAGACAATACAAGCATATAAATCTAAATTCACTCACTTCTGCCTTAATAGAAGCTTAGAGAGGATAAGTGGTGTAGGTAATATTTTTGAGTGGATATTTGTTCAAAGTGATTGTGATAGAATGCATTTTATTTTATGTTCATTTCTCTTTTGAATTCTCCATTTCTATTTGTGATTGTTTATATATAGTTACACATATTTTTGTTTAAATTTAATTTTAAAAATAAAATTTAATAAATTATTTTTATTATTATATTATATTTTAATTCATATAATTAGTGATATACAAGTATAATTATATGTATATGGACATAGAGAAAGTATTTTGAAAATGGTTTTTTGCTTTTTTAAACCTAAGTTAATCAGATCTCATTCTCATTATCCTTGCCTACATTTTAAAATGAGTTACAATTTTTTGTAAGACCTAAATCTATTGTTTTATAGAAGCAATTTCCTTCTTATTTCTACCACATTAGTTCGCAGCTTAACCCATCCAGTGCAATGTGAAAGTATCCATGGAAATCACCTCGACGAGGGTGGGGTGCAAATACCTCCTTGAAGAATGTGGCCATAAGGGATGGATATTCTAGGTCAAGCCATTAGATGTAAGCACCCAATTGATCTACTATGGACCCAATTCATGTGGATAGAAAAAAAAAACAATCGTTGAGTAGGGTGAATTGGAAAAATTGTATGTAAGGGAGATCCCTCCCTAAATCATTCAAGGATTTGAAATGTGACGTAAAATAAGAATAAATTGAATGGTATTTGCAATATATGAAGGATCTCACCTTAATATGTAATGTCATCAACAATTGATCAATGTAGAGATTACTAGTTGGATGGATCCAATTAAAGTGCCTATCAAAGGGACACATTGATCTCAATGTGGGAGAAAAGTGTTAGTTGACAATTATTTTTGTAAATCTAGAAGATAGAAATAAGGTATTTGAGAATTACCCACATTTTTTCAATAATACAAGGCTATTCATGAAATTCTGGGAAGGAGAGTATAACTTGGAGAAGGAAAAAATCTCAATGGCCCTAATTTGGTTTCACTTATTTCCTCTGCCAAAAGAGTTTTGGGAGGAGGACATATTAGAAGGTATTGGAAACATAATCTGGAGTGATCAAGCAAGGATGCTACAACTCATATGTGAGGATTTTTGTGTATATGATGCTACAACTCATATGTGAGGATTTCTCTGTATATGAATATCTCCCTGCCAATGCAAAAATTAATCAAAATCGCCTACCATGATGAGGTTTGGAAACAACCTTTGAATTATGATCATGTTCTATTTAGATGTCATAGATGCCATGAATATGACCATATATTTAGAGGTAGTCATATAAATAACTAGAGGAAGAAAAATAAATTCAACATAAGTTGGATCAAGATGGTTTGTAGAAAGTCCAAACTCGGTGCAAAAACCATTAAATATAAAATGTGCAATACCATAGAATCCCCTCCAGTCCAAATACCATTATGGGGTATTAACTAGATAAGAAAAGGAAATTTCATATCAGGTATATCCTCAAGAAATAAGTGAAGAGAATGGAAATGGAAAACTAGAGAGAGAAGCTAATAAAAGAAAAGTGACAAAGGAATCCACAAGTAATACACTAATAGAGGAAATTTATATGTAATATGTATAGGGAATAGGGAATATTGATGGGCAAGTGTATATCCATATGGATGACATAGCACTCTCAAACTCCATTGAAGAATGGATAGGTGAGGACCTTGGAAAAACACTAAATCAACAAAAAATGTTATTTAGACGAGCATGTCTACCCTTAAAAATGAAAGGAATGTGACCTCAAAGGGAGCCTGCTCTAAAAAGTCTTTACATCCAATCTAAAGCTTCAAAGATACTCCCAAACATGTGGAGTACAAAAAAAAGAAAGGAAAGGAGAAAAATAATTCAAATGAGAGATGGAGAATGCACCTGTCAATTCTGGAAAAGTGGATCTCTTAACAGAGATGTTTTCCTCTTCTCAACATCCTTACTAATAAATATAATGTCATGAAATATAAGAGGCCTTAACTATTGAGGTAAGCAAAAGAATCTCAATAAGAAAATCTGTAGAAAACTCTTCACAATAGTAATGTTACTAGAGACTAAATGTAATAATGATAAAGTTACCTCGGTAGCCTTTCATTGATTGAGAGAATGTCGAGCCATAAAACTAGTTGCTGTAAGGAAATAAAGGGGACTATCTATCTTATGGAATCCAATCGATGTGGAATTTATTGATTATACGGCTACCTTGAGGATAGTATCGGTATAAAAAAATCTGAGAAAAACACCAGCTACAAAGATATCACATCATAAAGAACTTTATAATTCCACGCATCAATACACAGCGATGCTTCGTTATGCAAGCGGCTAATTTCAAGCACTCATATCTCGACCACTGAGCTAGACTTTAAAACCATGGTATACACTGACTGTGCAATTGCAACTATTTAGGATCAGAGTCCATTGCAATATTCAATTCCGTAAGACCGTGAGTAATTATCTCCATCAAAGGCCATTTCAATCTTTAACTCCGGGAAGACTACTATCCGACGATCGTTTAAAAATCTTTGGATCTAGAGTTTAACATTAGATATTTAAATTAAGAAATCTCTCAGCCCAGAGTTTAGCTTATCGACTGACTTGATTAGATCTATTAAGAGTTTAACGTTAGATATTTAAATTAAGTTTTAAAATTTCTCAGCCCAGCCCAGAGTTTAGCTAGAGAAACCTCTCGGATGAGAGATTTTAAAACTTGGTTTAAATATTAATTCAACAAATCTTCTCGATGATTTATTTGATAATATATAAGTGAAAGTGAAAATATAGGTACAAATACGTCTTTACTCACGATAATGTTATAGATAAAGTTAATTATCTCCAAAGATAATTTCACATAAAGAATAAATCTTTATAGCCCAAGATTAAAATAATATTTTTAATTTTATGTGCAACATACTTTTAATGATATATTATCGATAAACTGAAGTAATACCGAAAGATATTCTTATACATTTTGACTAAAAAATTTTACGAGATTAAAATTATATCAACTGAAGAGTTGGGTCTAGATGCAGGGTAATGAATAGGATGTCGCCTCTGCCATCTTAAAGCCCCATCTCTTCTTGTCTCTTCCCTATATGTGAGAATGAAATAGATTATGAAACACAATTCTCATTTGTCTAGAATTGAAGAGGCGATAAATTTTCAACATTTCAGGGACAGTATTGATATTTCTTTCTCTGTCAACCAAATCAATATGAAATATTAAAAAACTGCTAGATCACCATGAACTAGCAGTTCTTGCAATGGGAATTTCAAAATAAACCTAGTCATTAAATTAGATGGTTTTCACACCTTCCCGATAGGTTTTCACACCTCTTCGACCAGTTTTCACTATTCCAACAAAAAACCCTTGATGGTGTTGTAAAATTTCAAATTGTATTTGGGAGACAAATCACCACGTAATGGGAAATTTATTCATCGAATTGTTGGAATAAACACATTAGGAAATACATTAAAATTCTCAGATCTGATAAGGGGGGAGAATACAAATCAAGAGCTTTTAATAATATTGCAAAATTCATGGGATTCTACAACAATTTACACTCCCTCATACGCCTCAACAAAATGGAGTCACTGAGAGGAAAAATACAACATTAGTGGAATGTGCACAGAGTATGCTTCAAGGTAAAAATATCTCTAATGGTTTTTGGATTGGAGCCATTAATAACGTTGTTTATTTGAAAAATAGGAGTCCAACCAAAAGATTAAATCTGAATACACCTTTTGAAGCATTTTATGGATATAAACCAAGAGTGAATCATTTAAGATTTTTTGGATGCAAAGCATTTTCTCATATTCCAAGAGATGAAAGAAGAAAAACTTGATGTAAAATCAATTAAGTGCAAATTCATTGGTTATTGTGATTATCAAAAGGCATACAAGTTGTTTGATCCTAATTCACATAGATTGCTTGCAAGTAGGGATGTAGTGTTTCATGAAAATGTAGATGAATTTGATAAAATGATTAACATAGGCATATGGCATGATATTGATGATTATGTCAAAATAGAAGCAAGTTTTGAACAACAGTAGGAACAATTACAACAATAGGTAGAGGAATAGGTACAGGTTAAAGAGCAAGAAGCATCCAACAATCATGACACTTCAAGAAGAGAACATGAGACTCCACAAAGCAGGAAGAAGTATCAAATTAGTAAAACCCTAAGGAGGTGATCACGTCAAATTGAACTACCTATAAGGTATAGATATTATGCATTGATTTATCATGTAATGAATGTTGTAGAACCTTCAAGTTATGAAGAAGCTAAATAATTTTAAGAATGAAGAGATGCAATGAATGAGGAATACAAGTCTATAATGAAGAATGACACATGGAAATTAACAGAATTTCCCAAAGATAAAGTTCCCATAGTATGCAAATGGTTTTTCAAACCAAAGTTTAATGTTGATGGTAGTATTGATAAGTATAAAGCTATATTGGTTGCAAAAGGCTATTCACAAAAATGAGGCATTCATTATGAAGATAATTTTGCACCTGTAGCTAAACTAAATACAATTAGAATCATGATTCTATTAGCTACAAAATAAAATTGGAAAATGCATCTCTTAGATGTCAAATCTGCTTTCTTGAATGGTGAATTAAAAGAATAAGTTTATTTGGTTCAACCTGAAGGGTTTATAAAGCAAGGACACGAGCATCTTGTTTGTAGGTTAAAGAAAGATTTGTATGGTTTGAAACAAGCACCAAGATCTTGGTATGTGAAAATTGATTCATTCTTTTATGAAAAAGGTTTTGTGAGTAGAAAAAGTGATCCTAACTTATACATCAAGAGATATTAAGATGGGAACATTGCCTTGATATATTTTTAGGTTGATGATCTTATCATAACACGCAGTGCACTTAGGTTGATTGAAGAAATTAAAATTCAGTTGTCACAGGTATTTGAAATGAAGGATCTTGGTGAATTTCATTATTATTTGGGTCTTGAAATTTGGAGGGAATCTGGTAAGACAATCATCACAAAAATAAAATATGCAAAGACAATCCTTGAAACATTTCATATGTTTGAATGAAAACCAGTGTGTACTCCTTTGGAATAGAATGCCAAGTTGTACAATGATGATGGATCTAAAGAAGTGAATGGAACTTTGTATCGTCAATTGGTTGAAGATTGAGTTACCTCACCACTACCAGGCCAGATATAGAATATTTTGTCAGCATGTTTAGTCAATTTATTGCTAAGCCTTGTGAAATCCATTGGAAAGCAACAAAGAAAGTCCTTCGATATCTAAAGGGAACAATCTATTTTTGTATTTTGTATACTAAATGAATCTGATGTTGAGTTGGAAGGTTTTTCTAATTTAGATTGGACTAGAAATCCCGATGATAGAAGATGAACCTCTGGATATGTATTCAATTTAGGATTGGGGATCGTATCATGGGGCAAGAAGAAAAAACCAATGGTTTCTTTGTCATCCATAGAAGATGAATGCAAAGGCTTGACCAATGCAACTTGTGAATATATTTGGTTAAGGAGGATTCTTAAATATGTTGGAGAAAAAAAGAGAGGACCAACAAGCATCAAATGTGACAACCGGAGTTCCATGAATCTGGCAAATAATCCAATTTATCATGTGAGAACAAAACATACTGAATTCCAACATCATTTTGTAAGGGAAAAGATACAATCAAATGAGTCTATTGTAATACAAGTAAGAATGTAACTGACATCTTTACCAAGCCTTTTGGAAATATGAACTTTGAAATATGTAGACAACAACTAGGCATTGTTGAAAATCCATTTCTCCATTAAGAAGGGATTTTGGAATAATGTAGAAATGATATGTCTATATAGATTTCATGAGTTGTATTCTCGTAGTTAGTGTTTGAGTGTATTTGTCATGAGTTGTGTCTTCATATTTTGTGTTGTGAGTTGGTGATATGAATTATTTGGATCTAGATTGTCCTAGAAGCTCTCTATGTGTGCCTATATAATGTATTGGTTGTCTAAGCAGTTTGATAAATGATTTCATTCTTATGCATCTCTCTGTTTTTCTAATACAAATTCAATCCTACTGGAGGAAAATCAAGAACAAATATATAAAGGCTCTAAAATTTGAATTGAAATATGTATGTATTGTAAATTTTACCCATTTTTAAGAAACAATATGAAGAATTTACACTTATAAAAAAATGAAAAAAATTAATCAAATAGAGAAACACATATAAAGGCACAACTCATCTAATCAATATTAGCCTCAATATTAGAGTCTTCGAAGCCAAATTTTGAACACTAATGTATTTGATATATTCATCATGAAAATTTATAATATCCAATTTATATTCAAATTAAAAAATAGAAATAATGTACTTAAACCACACATAAAAGCACATTTGACTCACAACGATACATAAACTGCCAGAACAACTGCACGATACATCATCAGATATGTAGCCAACATTAACTGCGAGGGACTTAAATTACACAATAAATTTGTTATTTACAACTATTTATTTATTATATAAATATTTTAATAAATTTAAATTAATTTCAATATTAATTGAATAAAACTTCTTAATTTTTTATTCGATATAATGTATAAGTTAAGTGAAAATATAGATACAAAAAAGGGGGGCTATGCGACAGCTAGTCCCTGCCATAAGTTGGAGGAACTGCAAAACTGGAGTTGATTGAGCACTACAATATGAGACATTGAGGAACACAATTCAAAATAATAGATGTTCTGAGACTGGAGGAGCACTGCAATATGAGACATTGAGGAACATAATTTAAATAGAAGATGTTCTGAGACTGGTGAAAGCAGGGAAAACATAGTGAAAGAAGGCATGCATGTTGTGATTATATGATAATGTTAAACATGTGTGGAGTATTTTATACATACATTAGTGTGGGAGGCAGTATGCTGGAGGTGCAAGAGACAAACTATCCTTGCTATGGAGGTTATTTTTCTCTAGCATATTTGAACTTTATTTTCAAATATTTCAACTTTATTTTGAAAGATATTTCAAGTGTTATATCAGAAATTTTGGTACTAGATTGAAATCTGATTGATTGTTACTGAATCGATGGCTGCTTAGGAGCTCCTTCTGATGTCTGTTTTACTGCAGTGCACAAACCTAGATTTCTAGATGAAACTCTGACAAGACCAATCATAGTGTGCAAATCTTTGAAACAAAGAAGTTGATAGTTATATTGCTTACATGAGGCATAGGAAGATAGTAAATTTGCTTGGAAAGGACACCATGCAAGAGATTTTACAACAGATTGGTGCTTGTCACATCAATGGAGATACACCGACAAAGATAGATGTTTTAGATCTAGTTAACCTCTGTGCTATGAACCATGAACCTTACTCAATGATCCCAAATTTCAAATTGAAAAACTGAATATATATAATAGAGATGGTGTTTAGTGACCATTTTCCTCACTCGTTGATCCCAAAGTTCAAATTGACAAATTGAATACATATAACAGAGATGGTGTTTACTGACTATTTTCACCATGACATTGAAGTAGCCACAATAAAATTATATATATTTCCAAATAAATTGATAACCTTCTTTGCTTTGAGATTTGAAAGCAAAGAAATGATGCACATAAATGCAAGTGCAGCAGAGAAAGTTTTTGCATCTATTCATGATGCATGATCAAGAAAGGCAACTTGATAGTGTATAAGAATGATAATATTTAGCATCTAGCCAACAAAATAAGAGCACAAAACAGTAAGTCGAAACCTGACAAGTTCATGGAACCTTAACTAGAAAAGAACCATTCTTACAAGAACTTGTGAATTCAGAGGGACACATTGTTGCAACCTGTGAATTCAGAGTAATAATAGTAGAGGAAACTAAAGCAATAGATGAGACTGGTGAAAGCAGGAAAAACATATTGAAAGAAGGCCTAAGCTCTTCACATTGCTGCTTAGTCTTGTTGTGCTCGAGGGAAACTAAAATAGCGAACGCAAAATATGGCATCAGCAACAAATGAACCGGTAAAATAAGAAACAACAATTACTAAGTCAAAACAAAAATAAAAAATAAACAGTAAATGTTTAATAGGTGCAAGAGACAGACTATGCTTGCTATGGAGTTTATTTTTCTCTACCAAATTTGAACTTTATTTTCAAAGATATTTGAAGTGTTAGATCAAAATAAAAATTTGAAAGGCCACTAAAAACATGAATCTGGAAATAAGATTGCAAAAATGTACAATCTGTAGATGAGTAGTAAGCGCATAGAGGTGTTTCTTTTCTATTTTTGAGATTGAATATTACATCTATAATTTGAATTGTAATCTAGACAAACATGACCATGAAGCACACTTCTTCCTTGAGTGTAGCAATATTGGTACTGGATTGAAATCAGATTGATTTTTACTGAATTGATGGTTGCTCAGGAGCTCCTTTTGATGTTTGTTCCACTGCAGTGCACAAACATGGATTTCCAAATCAAAAGCTGTCAAGGCCAATCACAGTCTGCAAATCTTGGAAACGAAAAAGTTGAGAGTTATATTCCTTACATGAGGCACAGGAAGATAGTAAATTTTGTTGTAAAAATTGTTCCACCCAAATAAATAGACTTTATGTTGAAAAATCGGGTCAGGATTATACCAACCAACCTCTTTCTACCATCAATTCTTTCTATCGCCAGTCTAGGAGCATGGATGGGAGTCCCAACCCATTACCTTTCTCTTACAAGATAAAAGCCTGTAATGAAAAACATATAATATTGTCAGTTCAAACACATGGCTTATAAATTAGGTAGAGTCCTGTCAAAAGAAGTGAACACAATCCCCTGAAATTTGTCTTTAAGCCCATAAGAATGTAAAAGTGCTTTAAAACACAAACAACTAAGTCTAGATGCAAAACTATGGTTTTGAGTTATGTCGTAGATAATTGACCACCATTTTTGTTGGGGTAACATGCTAGCTTGGCCATGTGGGTTTGGGTATTCACATGTGTGGTAATTATGGTTTGAGACATAACTAGATTCCATATTCGAAATGACAAGCATAAATAAATGGTGGGCAGGGCAAGGTAATCACTAAGCCAAATTTGACTTTACAAAGAACAATCTCGCTAAAGACTTCGCCAAAACTGTGTTGTTTTAAATTAGTCAGGCTAAGAAAGTCCAAACTCTAAGTTATTTAAAAAAAATAGTAGCTTTCCAAATTTTCAGGCTTCCACGATTTATCTAGTGGAATCTACATTGACATGTTTAGAGCATAGAATATATCCAAACTATTAAAAAAAAAAACTCCATGCTAGTTTGAGACTTTAAAAAATTATAATATCATTCGGACACTACCTAATCAGCATAGATTACACAAGTAAATATCAAGAGATGAACACTAGCTCGAGAACTGTAAGAATATCCTGATATATTTACGATATCAATAGTAATATGTACACTTCTCTAAATGAAAAATAAAAAATGGGAGATAGTGAATAGTTCTTAACTTCTTGATGCATGGTCAAAATGTAATTAGCATAATTATGTATAGAAAATGAAATGAGGGATTAATACCACATGTCCTCTTCCATAATAGTGAACTTTCATCAACCATGGCACAATTGTATCATTTTCAGCAGTTTTTGGAAGCTCGGCAATGGGATCTAAAGGTTCACCATGCTTTGTTAATATTTAACAAAAACAAACAAATTAACAATTAAAGGTACGTAAGACATACTCAAAAAATCAAGATAACAAATCACATAGTCACGTGAGTTGGTAAACAATATCAAGCAAGACAAATTTTGAAATATATGCATCAATTACCATATCCTTTTAGCTGAAGGTATTGAAAGACCCACCCAGATAATGTTGCAACAAGAAGAGAAGAAAGCATCCCAACTGACCCATCTCCTGCACCCTTTTTCTTATGATTGAGTGCAATATTTTCTGCTTTGCTTCTATATATTTGATACTAACTAACTAGATCCGCCTACCTTGCCCATCTGCTATCTTTATGTGTAGGTGAAAAAGGATCTCCTGCCACTCCTTACCTTAAAAAACTAGCTTTCAAGAATACTGGGTGGGAGATTCCCCCCCTTTCCAAGTTCCTATATTATCCCAACAAACCCGATTCGCCTCAATTCAACTGGGCAGAGTGTAGTGGACTTTATAGGTCTCCTCTGAGTGGCAAGCAGAATGGATTCGAGATGGTGTTTCCTTCTATTTCTTGTGGCTTTCTGCAAATGTGAAAAAGCCACCCAGTATACTCTGTACAAGGACCCATCTCAACCCATCTCTACTCGTGTGGACGACTTGTTGGCACAGATGACTCTCGAAGAGAAGATCAGACAGATGACCCAGATTGAAAGATCAATTACCACTCTAGATGTTATGATAACTTACTATACTGGTAACAAACACACATTGTTTATTTCATCTCAAAACTCTTTCTTTTATTTCTTTCCATCCTATATGCGGATCAAGAGATACAGATCTAAAATTTAGGATAACAACTAAAATGGTTAAGATGGTCTATTGTTGATGGTGAGATGGTATTGTTGGAATGTAGGGAGTGTGATGAGCGGAGAGGCAATGTGCCTGCACCTCAAGCATCTCCGGCCACATGGATGAACATGGTAGATGGTCTCCAAAAGGGTTCCATGGCCACTAGGCTTCAAATTCCTACGATATATGGGATTGTTGTTGTTCATGGTCACAACAATGTGTACGGGGCTACCATCTTCCCTCAAAATATTGGGCATGGAGCTACCAGGCATGTAGAGTATCAACTCGATTTTTTGTTCAAAACATTCCCTTGCAACTAGAAAATATCATGGCTAATGATTTAAACAAATGAGTAGGTTGAGTGGTCGGTTATATTTCATGAAAACCCTTAATCTCTGGAAAATACTAGAGAGCTTGGGTCTATATTTGTAGGAATTATTTTTTCATCATAATTAGTATTATGATTTGGAAAGTGACAAGGGCCACTCTGATTGCAATGGGAAAAAAGTTACGAGGCAACGATTTGAAAAGTAACTAGGGTCATCTGGATGATTATAGGAAAAATATTGAGTAAGTGAATTGGGCTAATAACAGAATGAGGGTGAAAATGTTGATGCTTAATATATGATGGTAACTCTAACTTTTCATTATCACCTTCAAAATCAAAATATTTTAAAAAGTCTGGCTAAAAACTCGTTTCGAGATTTTATTGATACAGGGATTCTGATCTGGTTAAAATAATTGGAGCAGCCACAGCTCTGGAAGTTCGATCTACTGGAATTCAATACACAACTTCTCCTTGTGTTACTATATGACTCTGGCACAAATGTGCATGATGGATGTTTATTCAAAAATGAGAGCCAAGTTTTCACTTTTGAGAATGGCTTGTTTGATGAGAGCAAGTTTGCAGAGATCCTCGATGGAAGCATTGCTATGAGAGTTGCAACGAGCATCCAACAATAGTCAAGGCCATGACAGAGATTATCTTTGACCTGTAGGGGTAGCCTCCTGCAAATTTTACAAAAGGGGTGTCTTATGTATCTGGACAATAAGTTTCAGACCTTTGTTTCAAAGGAATGAGACAATGTGTAATTCCTGGGAAAATTTGGTAGAATTGTTATACCTCAGATTCTGTAACATAAGGCATAGGGCGTCTTCTCTTTCCAGTGTAAACTATCGGTACATGTTACTAAAAACATTGAAAAAAATTCGGTATTTCGCTGTAATCAGGGAAAAAATATAAAAACGTTGAATTTCTAAATGCTGACCTCGATTCCGAGTTTTGAAAAGATAGGTATTCCAAAAGCAAAGAAACAATAAATAAGAGGAGAGAAATATTATGAAGAGTATTCAAAATCCAGATCTAGAATAGAAGAATAAATATTTTCAATTTAAAATATAAATGACAAATATTTTAAAGTAGAAAATCTGATATGGGTTAAAGACAAATGAAATTTTAAACTACCTACAGTTTTGGATTATAGTTTGTAAAGGGTATCTGATCAGCTGAGAAACAATCCCTACTGCGACACCATCCAAGTCATTGATCGGCGCATCAGGCATTCTTTCTATTAACGGAATATATGAAAAAAGGCCCCAAATTCAGTCCCTCGAGTTCAAACCGTACAGAAACTAATAAACAAGAAACTAAAAATATTTTATACATTATTTACAAAGTAAATTACCTGGCTTGGGTTCCAATGTAGACTATTAGAGCAAAATAAAATATTACCTTCCAGAATGATTACAAAATAAGTCGAAATTTGAAAACCATTGCAATAGAACCCCAATTGAGAAAATATTACACCTTTTCGAACAGGTCTACAATATATGCATAAGTTGTAGAGACATGGACTCCACGGTGGAATGAACGAGGCCAAGGTTAAGGAGGGAAAAGTTTTGGTCATTGGAATGATGAGATAAATGGAATGACGATAGCCGTGGCCCTCATGTTACGTCCCACATAGTGTTTTCATGTGTAGGATGATTACTATGCTATGTCCACAATGGTTACAGACAAATAAAATGATGGTCAGCTTTAATATATAAAATTTGCATGGGCTAAGTGTGCCTCCTTCCTCACCAAGAGAGGTGTAACTCACCAGGAGAGGTGTAATAAGAGAACAAGTGCCTTTAGAGAAACTCAGTTTCCAAACACATAGTTTTTCATAGAGGATGGACTGGGAGTATTTGTGACTATGCCTCCTGTCTCACCACGAGAGGTGTTCGCCATGGGAAGTCTGACCTGCCTTCTCATGAGCTATAAGCTTTCTTAATAAACCCTGCACTACAAGAGGGAGTTAGAAGCTTAGGTGTGTGCCAGGATAAATCAATTCTATTGCCATTTGATAGCTATTTATAAATAGTTTGGCACCTGATATGAACGTACCTCAAGAGGCAAGAAGTGTGGTTAGAAAGTTGGATGACAAAAGGATTTGCAAGGTAGGATGCATGTTACTAACCTTGCGTAGTGTAATCCTATTCTAGCAACCAATAGATGATGCATGTTTCTTTCTTCATCATCCTCGCTCGCTTTCAGTGCTTCTGTCTTCCATGCTTTCCAGTCTGAATACTCTTTATGAACAAGGCATGTCCCTTTAGTGTCTCTAGGCCTTTGGGTAAGGTGCCAAGGATGGGATTTTATGTCTAACTACTCTTTATGAACAAGACCTGTCCCTACAGTGTCTCTAGGGCATTGGGTAAGCTGCCAAGGCTGGGATTTTCTTCAACGGGTCAGTCTCTACTTTGTGAGATCCCTTGTGTGGAGGGTCCTCGTAAAGCTGATATCCTAATGCGAGTTCCAAGGTACGATGTGGGCCTCTTCCGAGCTAACCTCGGGAAGAGGCCAGATAAGATGGTGAACTAAAACCTACGTTAATAATAAAACGTGGCAAACAAAAACATTCATTAAAATTAAAATATCATTGAAACTTTAACTTAAACCAAAGTTTTTGTCATTGATTTTTGTGTAGAGATTAATGACAAAGCTTCAACCAATTACTATAGTCACTGAACTAATAAGACGTTATTCATTACAATAATGATATAGTTAAAATGAAGGGATATCCAAGTATAATTTCATATAAGTAAGACGTTATTCATTACAATAATGATATAGTTAAAATGAAGGGATATCCAAGTATAATTTCATATAAGTAAGACGTTATTCATTACAATAATGATATAGTTAAAATGAAGGGATATCCAATTATAATTTCATATAAGGAAGAAATATTTATAGCACGAGATTCAAATAATATTCTACTTTTAATTGAAACAAATTTTTAATGATATATTATAAATTTTTAATGATATATTATAGATAAACCAACATAAATCTTTAGGATAAATATTACTGTAAGAGATTAAAATTATATTTTGGGGAAGAGATATTTATAGCAGGAGATTAAAATAATATTTTTACTTTTATGTGCAACCTACTTTTACTGATATATTGTAGATAAAATAAAGCAAGATAGTCTTTAGGATAAGTCTTTACAGTACGAAATTAAAATTATATTTTGATTTAAATGTTTTGGTCCAGAAGTTTAATTAGAATGACCGAAATTTCCAATGGAATCTAAACTCTATAGAGAGTTAAAAATAGAACACCTGCACGGGAAAATTTGTTGATTTTCTTTCTCATCCGAGAAACTCATAAAGTCTTTTCCAATTTGGCTTTTTCACCCCAGTGATTCCATTGATACAACTCTTATAAGCTATTAAGAAATAATGATTCTATTTCGCTTTTTTCCCAGTCATTCCATTAATACAACTCTTATAAGCTGTTAAGAAATAATGATTCTTGCGTGAGCTATTTTATGAAAAATAGGTTACTTCATGAAATAGTTGATGAGAAATGAAAAACATCATATTTTAGATGCTTATATATATTTACATGATATTCGCTTGCCCCTCACTACTTTTATGTGATTTTCCCCATTTCCAAGTGATCTTCCTTTACATTTTCATT
Organism: Pinus tabuliformis; assembly: GCA_031772625.1. Taxonomy (NCBI): domain Eukaryota; kingdom Viridiplantae; phylum Streptophyta; class Pinopsida; order Pinales; family Pinaceae; genus Pinus; species Pinus tabuliformis. Next base: position 433,677,940 of record CM062813.1, on the reverse strand, counting down.
TATGGGATACGGCTGTCTTTAGAGTTTTGGGCTTTCTTGACTCTATTGAGTAGATTTCTCTATCTTTTAACATTATTAGTAATTTTTTCCGTTCCTACTTTTTGTTGTTGCATCTTTTTTCATATTTATTTAGTTGCTTCTCTCATATTACCTTAATTACAATAATTACAATTGCAGATAATTATATATGCTCATAATGAAATCCTTAAGAGCTTGAGTGTGTTTAATGGTTAATAGCATGTGTTTCCTCCTAAAAAGTCACAAGTTAAAAACTAGAGGGGGTAGAGTATGTATGCATCTCTAGACAAATCATTGCACTCAGGTGGCTCCCTTGTCCCATAATCAAGAGAATCTCACATGCCAATTTGATATCTAGCTTGGAATTGACCTTAAAATTGGATAATAATAATAAGTCTCTTGTTCGACAAACAAGGGGATCTCATTTGTCCCATAAACAAGAGGATCTCATATGCCAATTTGATGTCTAGCTTGGCATAGACCTTAAAATTGGATAATAATAATAAGTCTCTTGTCTGTCAAACAAGGGGATCTCATATGTTAATTTGGTATCTGATGTCTAGCTTGGCATTGATCTTAAAATTGGATAATACTAATAAGTTGCTTGTCACACAAACAAGATGATCGCATACACCAATTGGGTCTCGTGTCCCATAAACAAGAGGATCTCATATGCCAATTTGATGTCTAGCTTGGAATTGACCTTAAAATTGGATAATAATAATAAGTCTCTTGTCTGACAAACAAGGGGATCTCGTACACCGATTTGGTTCTAATGTCTAGCTTGGCATTGACCTTAAAATTGGATAATAATAATAAGTCTCTTCTCCCACAAACAAGAGGATCGCATACACCAATTGGATCTCTTGTCCCACAAACAAGGGGATAGCATATGCCAATTTGATGTCTAGCATGGCATTGAACTTAATATTGGATAATAATAATAAGTCTCTTGTCCCACAAACAAGGGGATCTCATACACCATTTTGGTATCTGATGTTTAGCTTGACATTGACATTAAAATTGGATGATAATAATAAGTCTTGTCTCTCAGAAAGAGGAGGATTTCATACACCAATTTGGTATCCCGCTTGACGTTAACCTTAAAATTCAATCTATAGTATACCTAAAACAATTTCATCAAATTATATTTAATTTAATTTTATACCCTTGTCTTATTTTAATTAAAAATTATACTATTTAATATTATTAAATTTATTTTGAATCATATTAATTTTCTTAATTAACAACAATTTTAATTACGCCGTAAGGCGTTTCCCTCTAGGAAAAACTCCCCTGATTGTTACACTATCGCAAACTGCACCATTTGATTGATTGTTAGACGATTAAAACATTTTACACCGTTGGATCTCGACGGATTGAATTTTCAACTGACTCCTTGGTTTATGCCTCTTAACCGTATGTTCAACTGTTGAATGTTTAGTTATAACCACCTACCTCACATGCGTTTACTCCATTCTCTTTATCGGAGTATTAGTCTAGTGGGAACGCGGTACCTACTAGAGAGGAGGTAGTGGGGATCCTTTATTTTGTATTTCTTCATTGAAATCCATTTAGAAGTTTGTTTGTCTCTTTTAACTAATTTGAATGAATATGTATTTTTTTTCTGTATTTCAAGTGGATTTAATGTTTTGAACTCCATATAACAGAGTATAAATTATCTTCAGAGGAAGGCCAAGTGTTTTCAGAATTAAAGATTTTACTATAGAATGAACAATGTGTACAAAACCAATCTGATCAAAGTGAGGGGTTTGTGTTCCTATCTAGACCTTTGTACACCTGGGAATTCTTTTTACACCCTTGTTTAAGAAAATGTTCATAACGAAGGTTATATTGTGTTTATTTTTCATTGTTCATTTAAAAATAAAAATGAGTAATTTCTCTTCCTAACCACCTGCCTCACATGTGTGTACTCCATTCTCTTTATGAGAGTACTAGTCTAGTGGGAACTTGGTACCTGCTACAACGCCTACTCGATATCCTCAAGTGGAAACTCTGCAGGTGCCTTTAAGACAAATCGAGAGGATGTTTGTTGCAACTGATGGATTGACCTTTGCCTCCATCTAGCAAGAGCCAGGGATTTACTTGGAGAAAGAAGTCGTTGTCCAGGAAGACACGAGGATTTACTAAAGAGATATGTAATGAAATTATTGCCTAGTTTTGGAGACGAGGTTGTGGGGATCGTTTCTTCGGTATTTCTTCATTGAAATCCATTAAGAAGTTTGATTTGTGTATTTTAACTAATTTGAATGAATATGATTTTCTTCTTATTTCAAGTGGATTTAATGTTTTGAACTCCATATATCAGAGCAGAAATTATCTTCCGAGGATGGCCAAGTGTTTTCAGAATTAAAGATTTTACTATAGTATGAACAATGTGTAAAAAACTAATATGATCAAAGTGAAGGGTTTACGTTCCTATCTAGACCTTTGTACACTTCGGAATTTCTTTTTACACTTGGGCATTTTTTTTACACCCTTGTTTAAGAAAATGTGCATAACGAAGGTTATATTGTGCTTTTTTTCATTGTTCATTTTAAAAGAAAAATGAGTAATTTCTCTTCCTCCAGAGGTAAAAGTGAACATCATCTTTATTTGATCAAAAAAACCATTTGATATAACAACATTTTTAATCAAAGCAATTCATCATATGGAACGTTATATCTTAACCAAGTTGTCTGACAAGTTGTTCACATGCCATACTGAATTATTCAATACTTCAGCAAGCCCAAACCTGTACGTCTCAATGCTCACTAGTGTGCGAGTTTGGTAGATTTCACCTCTGTTATGAAAGAAACAAGCTTACTTCGAAAATAAATAAGAACATCGATATGTTGCTAAAATGAAATCCTGAATATCATTACTGTAAATTTCAAGTACATGTTAATTTCCTTTTCTCAAATATTTGGGATAGAGATGAGCGATTATGTAGGAGTTCACTTCATCTGCAGAGAATATATTTAAAGCTATGTCCTTCAACTATTTTTCTCCTCCCCATATCTTGAATCGACAATGAGATGAGGCTACCACAATATGACGTGGAATTCAATTCATTCCAATTACCTTGATCAATATTCACTTCTACCACAGTGTATTCAATTGCACTACCTGTTGGATAATTCATCTCGTGGAGTTGTATTCAGTCACGTCACCAGAGATTTCCTCTACCAATCTTCACAGGCATGAGAAAAAACAAGAAGTCAAAACACAATGTTCAGAAGGGCTGAGAAGCAAAGAATGCAGTAGGCATTTATATTGTTGGTATAAGCTTTCATTAAACTAGAAAAAGAAACTAAATAACTGATTTGAAAACCAAAAGAATGACACAAGTAAACACATGATTTTACGAGGTAGAACCTTGGCAATGTGTTAAGGAAACATCCATGGGACAAGGGATTGGATATTTATTAAATTAATAATGATTTTCCATGATTTCAATACTTCAGGCACTCATCAGTTTTATAAGAGCCTCCTCCATTACATAACTGTTGTTTCAATACAAAACTAACTTGGCAGTAATTAATACAGTTTCTTTACACATGTTTACATAATTTGTTGTCAAAATTCAACAAAGGTCACCTTAAGAACAATTTTCCTGATCCTTTCCCATGCCCATTCATCATCTCTTCTACAAGCCAAGAGAAGCTAAACACCATCACAACTTCTCTACTGTAACTGGCTTCATGAATATGTCTACACAATTCTCTCGTGTATGGACCTTCTTGAGAGCTATTTTTTTTCCACCGATCAAATGTCTCAGAAAATGATACCTTACATCAATGTGCTTGGTCCTTCTATGATAAGATGGATTTGTAGCCAAGTGAATAGAACTCTAACTGTCACAAAGTACATTCACTCTCTCCTGTGTCCTGCCGATCTCATCAAGTAGACCCTTTAACCAGATTGCTTCTTTACTAGCATCTGAAGCAGCTATATATTCTGCTTCGATAGTGGACAATGCAACTGTTCCTTGAAGCTTTGACATCCAAATAATTGCTTCATGTTAGGTCCCTATAATACTAGTGATGCCCCCATTAATATTGTATTTGTATCCCTTATTAATATTGTTTTGCCCCTATTGTCCCCATATTGTTATTATTGTGCCCCATAGAATCCCTCTATTGTTATTTTTGTGCCCTTATATTATTATTGTTAGGTCGGCTTGGTTATATTGTGACACCTTAGACTCCTATATATAGAAAGGAGGTTTTGTCATTTGAATCATCCAAGAATTTTTCATTTATGTAATGTAAAGGAGGTTGCCCAGTCGAAGAGGCTGAATTCTAAGGCGTTGATCTATCTTTACTATCTTTTTGTGAGCTAATTTCATAACATTTGGTATGAGAGCTTTGGATTCTAGGGTTTCGCTACTCGAAATAGGTCATCGTGGCATTTTCACTAGAACTTTTTTTCTGCGATGTTTCAGAAGAAGAAAAAGAAAACCTTTTGAAATGAAATTGCAATGAACCTCGGATCCAAATTTCAGACCTTTTCGCGCTATATTTGCGGAGATATGATCTGAGGAAGTTGGTCTTTTTGGAGACTCTTGAATTACATTCCAAACAGGTAACCTGAGGAAAATCGTCATAACTTTCTCTCTAAGCATCGGATTGAAATTTTGTAAGAAGGTACAGAAAGAGGACAGACTATAGTTTCTTGCAGATATTTTTCAGATACAAAGGTTTAAATAGTGACACGTGGCACTTCATACAAGTTCGCTCTTGTAGAAAGTTCTATAATTAGGTCATCTTGGGAGATTGTGCATAACTCTTCCTTGGAGAATCCAATTTGGATAAGACTAGTGGCATTGGAAAGAGGACGCAGAGGGTTACTACAGGTTGCAATTTCAGAACTGGATGATCTGAAATTACAGAGATACATCAGATTTAATATCAAGCTCCTACAAAGTGAACAAAGGTATGTAGTTTTTTTTTTAATTTTAGCATAAGCTTGGTTTGAAAAATTAGTTTGAAGGAATTTAAAGGGCATAGTAAAGCATTATTATCAGTAATTGATGCCTCGAGGAAAGAAAATGAAAACACTTAGTAAGAAACCTGAAAGCTCTAGCATGACTCATGAAGAAGAGGAAGAAATGCAACATGATATATCAAAATTATGAGACCACGTGCAACAAGTGTCACTTGCACAAAAAGTAACAGAATCTAAGATGGATGGTTTAAAGAAAGGTGTAGAAGCTAAGATGGATTGTTTAAAGAAAGGCGTAGAAGCTAAGATTGATGGCATGGAAGCTAAGATGAATGGCATGGACTCTAAAATAGATGGCATGGATGATAAGATGGAAGAACTGAAGATAAATATGAATATGTTGCTACAAGAAATGGTCACTAATGGTGAAAGGGTAGTAAAGGAAACTCATGATGAAAACAAAAGAAATGTTAATCATTATTCCATAGACTCTAATGTTGGATCGAAGACCCACCATATTCCAAAAAATCGATATGAGGAAGCTTGATGGAAAGGATCCTGCAACATGGATATTACAGACGGAGCAATTTTTCGATCTCAATAATGTGAAAAACACACAAAAGGTACGCATTGTAACTTTATATTTGGAACCAAATCAGTTTGTATGGTATCAATGGCTTTGCTCCCGTAAACAAATTATCACTTGGGCAATTTTTACAGAATAATTGACAGCACATTATGAGGATACAAAAAGCAACACTTCTTTTAGCCAATTGATAAGTCTCAAACAAAAGGGTTCAATAATGGAGCACATTGAGGAGTTCCAAAAAATGAACATAAGGGTAAAAAATATTCCAGAGGAGCATAGAATTGATGTGTTCATAGGGACTTTAAAGGCTAATATCGAACATGATGTTCACCTTTGGAAACCTGATTCGTTAGAGAAGGCATTCAGGTTAGCAAGGAAAATGGAAAGCAAAATTATGGAAACCAGGAAACATACCACTCAGAACTATAAATATGGAAGTCTTGTTGCCCCTAGCCTTCTACAACCTATAAGGTTGACACCACAACAATTGGAAGAAAAAAGAGAAAAAGGGCTTTGTTACAGTTGTGATAGCAAATACACTAAAGGTCGTAAGTGTGCTGAGAAGAAATTATTCTACATAGATTGTGAAGAGGAAGAAGAAAAGGAGTAATAAAGGTCAAAAGAAGAGGATATACTCCAGGAACAAAGCCTAGATAAAGAAGAAATGAATCCGACCATATCTTGTAATGCATTGGCTGGAATTACCACTCCTCAAACCATCAAGATAGAAGGACAAATCAAGAAGAAAAAGGTAATAGTGTTGATTGATTTAGGAAGTACCCACAATTTTATTCATTGTAAGATAGCAAAAGAATTGAATTGATTCCTATATCTAGCACAAGAGTGTCAAGTGATGGTTGCAAATGGAGGAACCATAAATTTCTCTGGAAAGTGCCATAATATCAAGCTATCCATGGGAGAATATGTATTGAAAAGCCCAATGCTTTCCATTCCAATGGGAGGTGTTGATGTTGTACTAGGAGTCCAATGGCTACAATCCTTGGGTACACTAGCCTTTAACTTTCAAGAACTTTTCATGAAATTTTATGCGGAAGGAAAGGAAGTTGAATTAAGGGGTATTGCAAGGAAACCGGGAAAGATAATAAGCTCTAACGGTATGACAAAGCTTCTAAAAAAGTAACAACGAGGTGTAATTGCACAATTACGTTCGCTAGATGTTTCCACATCGAATTCATTTATTGCTCCAGATCTTCAAAAAGTCTTGGACAATCATTCCAAGGTATTTGAGACTCCCAAAGGTCTCCTAGCTATTCGTGATCACGATCATGCTATTCATTTGATTCCAGTAAATGTTCCTCCAAACATCAGGCCATACAGATATCCCTATGCTCAAAAGAGTGAAATTGAATGTATGGTTGCAGAAATGCTTGAGGCTGGTATAATTCAACCTAGCCAAAGTTCTTTCTCTGCTCCAGTAGTATTGGTGCACAAGAAGGATGAATCATGGCGCATGTGTCTGGATTATAGGGGGCTCAACAAGCTCACTATTAAAGCTAAGCTTCCCATTCGTATCATTGATGAATTATTGGATGAATTGCATGGATAAATTATTCACCAAGTTAGATCTTCGTTCAGGATATCATCAAATCAAAATGAAGACTCAAGACATTCCTAAAACAACATTTAGAACTCATGAGGGTCAATATGAGTTTTTGGTCATGCCTTTTGGCCTTACTAATGCACCTTCTACATATCAAGGTTTGATGAATTCCATTTTCAAACCCTTCCTTAGAAAATTTGTGTTGGTATTTTTTGACGATATACTAATCTACAGCAAGTCTTGGAAGGATCATGTTGAACATGTTGACAGGGTGCTACAACTATTGGATGAGAAACAATTATATGCAAAAAGATCCAAATATTTCTTTGGAGTACAAGAGGTGGAATATCTGGGTCATATTGTATTTCATGAAGGATTTAAGGTAGATCCTAGCAAAAATAAAGCCATCAAGGAATGGGAAATCCCCACATCCATAAAGCATTTGCGAGTATTTCTCGGGTTGACAGGGTATTATCGCAAGTTTGTTAAGAATTATGGGAAAATAACAACACCTCTAACAACATTGTTGAAGAAAGATGCATCTTCATGGACTCCAGAAGCAACAAAGGCCTTAGAAGATCTTAAAGAGGCAATGTGCCAAGCACTGGTCTTAGCTACACTAGAATTCACAAAAACCTTTATTGTGGAATGTGATGCTTCTAGAAATGGAATTGGTGTTGTTTTAATGCAAGATGAAAGACCCATTGCTTTCGAAAGTCGTCTAATAAAGGGAAAGTATTTACACAAAGCTATTTATGAGAAGGAAATGTTGGCAATACTACATGCACTTAAGAAATGACGACCCTACCTAATGGGAAGACACTTCAAGGTAAAAACAGATCATGATAGCCTCAAATACTTTTTAGAACAAAGATTATCCTCTTAAGAACAAAAAAAATGGGTGAGAAAGATGTTAGGTTATGACTTTGAAATCTTATACAAAAAAGGGAAGAAAAATGTTGTGGCAGATGCACTCTCAAGAAAGGATGAGGATGTGGAAGCATTGTTGTCCGCCATTTCTATTATCCAACTAGACTAGATAAATGAAGCAACGGAGGAATGGAAGAATGATGAAGAAGTGTGGGAACTTATTCGAAAGTTACAACAAGATTCCAGTACATCTGATACATTTAGCTGGAAAAATGACTCGTTATGGTACAAAGATCGCTTATACCTCTGTAAGAATTCCCAACTCAAACAAAAGGTTCTTCTGGAATTGCACGCTTCTCCCTTAGGAGGGCAAGGTTAAGAAGGAATTTTTTTTGGGATGGCCTTATGTCGGATATTCAAAAGTTTGTGGGGGAATGTTTGGTATTCCAACAAAATAAAGCGGAAACAATTAAGACACCGGGTGTATTACAACCTTTATCCATTCCAAGCCAATGTTGGGAGGAGGTTTCAATGGATTTTATCACAAGTTTACCCAAGTCTGAGGGAAAGAGTGTCATCATGGTGGTAGTTGATAGACTTACCAAGTATGCAGACACTTGTGCATTATCACATCCATTTAAAGCTAGTACAGTTTCTAAGGCATTTATGGAAACAATTCGAAAGCTACATGGAAACCCAAAAATTATTGTAAGTGACGGAGATCCCATTTTTACAGGAAATTTTTGGAAAAAATTATTTTCTTTTCTTGGTACTCAGTTAGCTCATAGCTCATCTTATCATCCTCAATCTGACGGGAAAATGGAGATATTAAAAAAGGTTTGGAAGGATATCTTCATTGCTTTGTATCTGATAAACAGACACAATGGGTCAAATGGTTGCCTCTGGCTGAATGGTGATATAACACTTCGTTCCATACTGCAACAAAAATGACCCCATTTATGGCACTTTATGGATATCAGTTGCCATCCATCACATCATATTTAAGAGAAAATTCTAAGGTTCAAGTAGTGGAACATCACATCGAGCATCAACAACAAATTCTCCAACTCTTAAAGGATAACCTTGTGTTGGCGCAAAATAGAATGAAACAACAAGCATATCAACATCACAGTGGAAGAATTTTTTATGTAGGTGATTGGGTATTCCTACGGCTACAACCATATAGACAAATGTACCTCAAGCAAGCTAAGAAGGATAACAAATTTTCACCAAAGTATTATGGTTAGTACAAGGTGTTGCAAAAGATTGGTACTATGGCATACAAATTGGAGCTTCCTGCAACTTCTCGAGTGCACCCAGTTTTCCATGTTTCATGTTCAAAGAAGGTTATAGGCGACAAGCTCCCAGTTCAAACAATATTGCCAGAACTTGACTAGGAAGGAAAAATTATATTGGAACTGCAAGAAGTCATAGAAACAAGAACTCGACAACTACGAAATCGATCCATTTCAAAGTATCTCATCAAGTGGAAGAACTTATGCGCTAAATATTCCACATGGGAGGATGAGAATTTTATACAGAAGCATCCAGAACTACTCAAGCGTTGATGAAAATACTTTTTTGAAGGAGAGGGGCATGTTAGGTCCCTATGATACTAGTGATGCCCCCATTAATATTGTAGTTGTATCCCTTATTAATATTGTTGTGCCCCTATTGTCTCCATATTGTTATTATTGTGCCCCATAGAATCCCTCTATTGTTATTTTTGTGCCCCATAGAATCCCTCTATTGTTATTTTTGTGCCCTTATATTATTATTGTTAGGTTGGCTTGGTTATATTGTGACACCTTAGACTCCTATATATAGAAAGGAGGTTTTTTCATTTGAATCATCCAATAATTTTTCATTTATGTAATGCAAAGGAGGTTTCCCCCTCGAAGAGACTGAATTCTAAGGCGCTGATCTATCTTTTCTATCTTTTTTTGAGCTAGTTTCATAACACTCCACCTATAAGAGTAAAGACATAACTTATAGTAGATCTCCTTTTGTCAAATTCACCTTCATAATCAACATCCACATATTCATATACTAATCCTTCCCTATCATTAAAGATGATGCAATGATCACTTGTGCCTCTTAAATACCGAAGCACCCATTTCATTGCTCACTAATGTTCTTCATTTGGATTTGCCATGAATCTGCTGACAACTCCAACTACATGTGAAATCTCAGGTCTTATAGAGTCCATAACATACATTAAGTTGCCGACAACATTTGCATATGGTACACGAGACATATACTATTTTTCTTCATTAGTTCTAGGACTCCAAATCGAAGAAAGATTAAAGTGGGAAGCTAATTGAACAGTAAGAGGTTTCACACTATTCATACCGAGCATTTCGAGTACTCTTTCCACATAGTTCTGTTGTGATAACCAAATCTTACCATTTTTCTTGTCTCTGTGTATATCTATGCCTAAGATATGTTTTTCTGCTCCAAAATCCTTCATACCAAACGTCCTAGAGAGATGAACCTTTAACCTGTTGATCTCTTACATGTTTTTTCTTGCAATAAGCATATCTCAACATACAAAACTAATATAATGAATATGCCACTGAAATGATTGAAGTATACACAATGATCATACTCACTTCTAATAAAATTCTGGCTCGCCACGAAGGAGTCAAACTTCTTGTACCATTTCCTGGGAGACTTCCTTAGGCCATACAATGATTTCCTAAGCTTTCAAACTAATCTTCTGCTACAATCTTGTAGAAAACCTTTTGGTTGTTCCATATATATCTCTTCATCCTAATCACCATGTAGAAATGTTGTTTTAACATCTAACTATTCTAACTTAAGGTTAAGTAATGCAGCTAGTGCCAACATAGTACAAATGGTAACAAGTTTTACAACTATTGGAAAATTCTCATGATAGTCAATACCTTCAACATGACAATACCCTTTTTCTACGAACCTCGCCTTATACATTTCGATACTTCCATCAACTTTCCATTTTAATTTGAAGACCCATTTGCATCCAACAACACTTCTCCCTTTAGGAAGTTCTACAAGATCCTAGGTATTGTTCTTGGATAAGGAATCCATTTCTTCTTCCATAGTTGTTTTCCATTTTTCGCTATGTATATATCATCTACTTCTTCCTAATAACAAGAAGATTCACCATCTTTAGTAATCAAAGCAAAAGATGAAGCAGAATCTTCATACCTTTTGGGAGTTTTTCTTTCGCTTGTAGATCTTCTTAGAGTGACTAGTTGCTGAACAGGTTCAGAAGCTTCAACAATTTCCTTTGTATCTTCATCACCTTTTCCTCCAGAAGTCTCTCCTTCCTTTCGACTTTCAAGAAAAGGTTTAGCCTCCAACTAGATTTGTTAATTTTGCAATACATGTTCCTGTTCAATTCTTTCATTGGTCATTAATTTTTTTTCTCGAGTGATCTTATAGTAATATATTTTGTTTTATATTTGGTCATTAATTGTGGCAAATGATGACTAAATCAATGACTAAGTCAATGACCAAATTTATGACTAAATATACTACTATATGATAAAATTGAGATAACCAATTAATGGCTAAGTTAAAAATGACTAAAATTTGGTCACGTTATAAGATACTGTAAATTAGCTATTATTGGTCACCGCCTGAAAGATAGTCATTTATATGCAAATTTTAGTCATTTTTTTAGTAAATAATTATCCATTTTGTACTAGTGATCTCAGGCTCAGGTTTGATTTGATTCGAGGATGACTAGAACTTGGAGAGAAATATATTACGAATAATTTCAGAATGAATTCATGGAAAACGAAGAGCTGATGGATGCCTTGAAAATTGTGGGTTACTAAATTTTTTTTTTATTCCCAACATATGCGCTCAATGACACTGAATGAAATATTTTATTGATTAATGGAGTCTTGATAATAGTTGTTTGATGATTAATTTTGTTCCATTACATATTGAGGTATAATGCATCCACTTTATCATTGTTCTTTCAAGAACAGGAGAGGTAGTGAATATGAAAAGAAATATTAGTGGGGTCTCACCATTGAGGACTACATAGATATTTAGTATGTAGTAAGTACTTAGAAAGGTGAGGACCCTGAGACCCATTAATACGTCACTATATTCTAACTCTCAATACCATATTATTCATCATTGGATGAGTGTTAGGATATGATTCAGTACATCAAGTATCTAAACGATAAATGTTCTTAGCAGTCGAGTAGATTTGCCTAATAGTATATGATTAGAGTACCACCTTGGTGATTTATATAAAAATCTAGTTGACCACATGTAGAAAATGCCAAATGAAGAATTTTGGTGATGGGAACTTATTGTGTTCCTTATTTTTTGAGAGAGTTCCAGTACTTAGACCATACGTCGAACCATGCATCCCTCATTCAAGACAACATTATATGACAAGATGGGATAACCATATGGGTGGAATTAGAGGAAGGTGAGTTACACTTACCACTTTTGATGATGATTTCTCCCACTGTATGTATCTCACATTTTGAGGAGACTGAGAGTTATTCCTCTATCTAGATTCCACATGGGGTGACATAGGTAAGCCATATTTTCATTTTTTAAGTTATTTTATTTTATATATTTTTGAATAAGTGACAAAAGGAAAAAAAGATATTTCTTACATGAAACAAAAAAACTCACAAAATACATGATATGTGTAGATATTGGACTAGTGAGGCTTGAGGGTTTCCCACAACACATACATTGAGGTAGAGGTGAGGAGAATATCATTGAAGAAGTATAAATAATTCTACATTTAGTCTAGAGGAACTTGTAACGTTGATGCAACAACTCCTTATGGCATAGGTGCGAGACCTCCCTAAAGGTATACAACATTGAGTAGTTGGATCCACACAAGTGTGTGTGTGTGTGAATTTTATAGTGGATAGAAAATGGCATTGTCTAGTACCAAGACAACCAATAGGGTTAGAGATCTCAGACCTAGATATTGATAGGATTATTGAACTGATCAAATCTACAAACATGATTACCAAGCTAGAAGCCCTAATTTTATAGGAAGTTTGACCACATTTTGTAATGATATTTGGACATACACACACATAATTTCTTAGCTTTACATATTTAAAATTGCTCATTTTTTAATTTTAAATCATGCTTTTAATGTGATGAATAATGCACATGCCAATGTATAACATAATTAACAATGGAATCAATAATTTATTTCTTGATCTTTGAATATGAACATAATTTATATAATTTAATGAACACTACAGTAACCTTATCTGAAGAAATATATGGTATAAATAATCATAACATACACAATAAACAATAATATAGTTGAGATGCCACCCATTGTTAGTCTATATGAATTATTAATAATTAAATGCCATGTGAAATCATCTCTAGGAGTAGTTCAATAATGGTATACTATTCTATAATATTGTTAGTTATAGCACCTATACAAGTTCCTTTAGACACAAATTTCCAAAATGTGAACAGATCACGCAAGCTGTGGAAGCTATGTTTTAGGTGCGATAACTAGAATCATCAAGAAAACATATATAAACTATATCATCCATTTCCACTTTCTAGAGAATGTCAAAAGCATCATCAGTAGAGTCAAACAAATCCTAACCTATACTAATGTATACAATATACATCATAAACAAAAGAAATCAATTACTTAACAAAAATCTCAAACAAATTACCTTTCGAGGTAGAGCCAATCTTTGGTCTCTGAAAGAACATTTCCATTAAAATCAACCAACTCATATGCCACTCTTTTGAGTACATGCCTTACTATGTAAGACCCATACCACATAGACTTGAATTTTCCTATCCAAAAAGAAGCGTTGTCTTGGTTATAAACCAAATTAAGGTCACGAGAGAAAATTCTATGATGGAAAGACTCATTATATTGAATTTTTACATGTCACTTAGGTGTTTCATTTTCTGTAGAGGAATCTCAGTGCTTCCCATTGAGATGTTCTAGGTAAATGAGGCACTCTTCTAGAATATACATATTATGAAGAAGCTTAACTACTAGCTTCAAATATAGTATTTGAGATTTGATTGGGAGAATTGATTCCACATCATGAACCAATTGGACAGGAGTAAGCCTGATAGCAATTTTAACTTACATTCAATATTCCCAAAGGGTTAGATACAACATGACATGCTAGCTGGAATTATTATCATTGATGTTCATGTCAAAATGGTTTTCAAGTACTTATTGACAACCTCTACTTGTCCATTTTCTTGGATATAATAAGGAGAAAAATTTTCCTATTTGAATTTCAACTTTCAAGTGAATTCTGACTTTATCTTGTTTTAGAAGTGTTTGCCATTATCAGTGACAAACTCCTTTGGAACATCAAAATTTGATATGACCTTACTGAATATGAAAATCATTATTGTTTCAATGTCATTGGAAAAAGTAGTTGCGGCCTCGACCTAATTAGTAAAGTAGTACATGCATGTGGTAATGCACTTATGCCCCCTAGCTAAGGCCCAATGATATGTCGTAAAGTCCACCCCACGCTTGCTGAAGATATTGATGGTGATAATAGGAAAAACCAGAGTAGGATGTGCTTGCATATTTCTCATGAATATATGACATGGGTGAAACTTCTTGATTTCCTCCATATAATATTTGAAAATGGATAACCAGAAGTCGCCTATATTTTCTAGGATGTTATCATAAGATCATATGAACCAAACTAAGATGCACTATGAATCTTTAATTGCTTTTTTTTCAACTAAAATCATATATGGAATATTATTTTCAATTTCTAATTGATTTTATATTGAAAAATAAGGGGACATACTTTCTAAAAAAATACTTTGGGCAGTTGACATTAGCAAAATGTAGCAACTATAACTAGCTCATTTTTCATCTTTATTTGCATTTTTTCCATAAGAGAATTAATATGGCTATTAAAGTCTTCTTGAATTCTTTTTATTGAATCTTTATTAATTACTTGAACTTTATTGTTTTTTGAATGGCATTAGATTGGATCCATTTCTTTAGGCCTAGTCGAAATTCTAATTGTTTTTTTCCCTAAAACATCTTATTCTAAAATAATTTTGATTGCTAGATTAGTCATGGTCTTAGAAACCTGCTTAGCACCACCTTACAATCGAACTACATCAATAATGATACTTTCTAAATATTTAGCATCGAAGGTCACATTAAGAGTCATTTTAATCTTGGTTTTAGCTTTCAATTCTTTCTTCCGACTTGACACTATCACTTGCATAATTATTAAATGTTTCATCTCTTCGTAAGTGTTTTTATTTTCCATAATTTTAAATTCTACATTATCATTATGTTGATGTTATGATGGAAGAGTAGACACTTATTTGCAGAAAAATTCTTTGAGAGCTCTAAGTAAACCAAATAATTTTACCTGGCACATACAATCATTAAGAAAATTCTATCTTTGGTCTAACCTGGAACATACAATCATTACCAAAAATATTTACGTCCATATAAAGAAATAACCATCCACCGTAATGCATGGGTACTTAACCACTACAACCGTCAGCCTACTACAATGTCATTCTTGTACATGGTTCATTGAGTAATCATATTTTCAAACCTGTACCTATACCTTTAACTCCCCCTACATCACCATCCTCATCATCCTAGGTTTTCTCGACTCCCCTGTAACCATGCTAAGGGTTTTATCACCTTACCCTCAACCATACTTTAGGATTTTTCATCTTACCTTCATCCATGCTCTCAATGATCCTACATCACACTCATAAGGAAATACAAAACTCTACAGGAACCCCTATCCATATGTTCCTTATCTCTAAAAGATTTCATCACCTTACACAAAATGGTTTTGGCTTACCACAAACCTACATTTACAAAAAGGTTTTCATATTACCATTAAATACATGTAGGCACACATGCCTTATTAGGATCACATCATGATTTAATTAAGTACATTAAATGGAAACCTTCAGTCATGGAGATACCAGGTAGACACATTCTCAAGGACCACCACATCAAGCCAAACATAACACTATATATTAGATACATGCATGAATCACATTACAATATGATCATGATTTTATTATTATTCCATAAACACACTTTATTTTACCTTCATTTTTCCACCACCATATAACCTCTGTGTCTCTACATCCATTAGTCACTATTGTATCTATCACAAGAATTGTCACATGCTATCTAAATATCTCTATGTTGTATTTAGGACCTTTATGTACTTCTTGTTGCAAATTCATCATTCCTCTACAAAAATTCATCCTGCAACCAATCTTGGTTGATCAAGTGAGAACTATGCAACTCACTTCTACCATAGAAATTGTCTATGCTCCTGCATTCATCTAATGAATTGTCAGCACATACTAGTTGGAAACTAAAGTACCACTGATACCTCAGATAGACCAAGAATCGGTTGTACCCTAGGGCCTAACATCAATCTAACCATGAAGAATGATTCACTGACCATCTGGACATTCTTCTGTCTACCACAATATATGGGTTTCGTTGGTATACTCACCTGTTGTATAGGTGATTATTTGGTATACGAGATGTATTCATCTTAGAATTACATTCTTTGTACCTACTAATCATGAATTATAATGCACCACTCAAAACATAATTCATGAAGTGAAATCTCATAGATAGAACACCCTTCCATCTACAATACTCCTTACTTACATACCTAGGAATGATTTTACATAAAATACATTGCAGCACTACTATATACATGAGAAAGAGATAATGACATAATCATAGGAACACAATCATCATTTACAATCACTTATAACATGGGTATTTTTGTTCACATATTTGGCATCTTCAATAAATGAATGTATTGGATCTCTAATTTTTACTTGTCATTTGTTAGAGTTGTGAATTCTAACAAAATTATAATTATACCTATACTGAGTTAGCTAGGATCAATAAAAATAAATACATTGATTGATGATTTCATGACATGAAATAATTTCTCATATTACCAAAGGATTTATTTTCACCATATTGCCCACATTGCATTTCCAAAAAATATATGCTTAAGTCATTTGGCCACGTGCACTCATCACATATTCTAGTAAGCTACACAATTTTTTATGCTCTACATTGTCAATTATAAGCCCCATTCTATATAATGGTCAACAGCCACTTCCCCTCCCTTCAAAAAAATTTATACTTGCATTTTTGACAAGTGTAAATACCTCTTCTCTCTCCTTGGAACTCATTTTGTCCTTGTGGAAGATGCTTGTATCACTTCCATCATGGCATCTAATACATGAGGAATCTCTCATCTATTCTATATTGAACCATCATAACATACTAGATACATAACAAGATAGTTTATGATCTATACTAGAAAAAAGCAATGGAATGGAATATTTCACATGATCTTTGAAGAACTTGCTTCTTAGAAAAGCATTGCATCATCCTTATCTAAATACATTTAATTTTTTTGTTTATTTGACTTGCAACAACAATGATCTTTTATTTAGTCGATGCTTCATGATTATCCTTCATACGAACATGCTATAGGATATTAGATAGAAACAATGACGAGGATCAACCTCATACATCATATTCTCATAGTCCCGCATCTGTTGGGTGAGCTCAAGGACAATAACATTCAGATATCCTTGATGTTAGTAGTGAAAAGTGAACCATTAAAGTAACATTTATGAGTGAAGGGGATGATATACACTGACATATTTCATAAATAAAAGTTTAGATATCTTAGGAAGCATAAACAATAGGTTACTCTATATGCAACTCATCCATTTCTCAATTTCTCTCTTTGATGATGGTCAAATATTCTTCTCATTGTTTCCTCTCTCTATACTCTACTAATTCATCCTCTAATCAATAGTGTCTTTGACCCATGCCTCATTTCATCCTTAATATTTCAACCATGTTTAGATTGAATAGAAAAAATAGTTTAGGAAGTGATTTCTTTGAGTAGAGAAGACGTTATCACTCTTAAGTAATCCCACCAATGTGATTCAACTATTTTCCACATTCCTATAATTTCATGCCGGCTCATGGCTATTACTCTTATTGGTTGTATCTCGAAGAATAAATTGATCACAAAGGAAACATTTTTTTTTCAAAAAATTCTATGCCTCATTAGAGACTGTATACCCTAGAGAATTTATAATATTATGGTCTTTGGTACACTTGGTGTAGGCCCAAACAAGAATAATCCACCAAAATAATGAGTTAGGAAAAATATAAACAACATGAACCAATTTTCCATGAAAACAAACCTCAATATTTTTATATGTTAGGATTTATAGGCTGCTCACCAATAGTCACTCTCATCAAAATTATGTTGTTGCGACAAACACCGTCCAAATTTTTTCCTACAAGTGAATTTTGGAGCCTACTAAGGATTTCGTGATCTGTTGGTCCATGGTCACTTCATGGTTGTCTAATGCTTTACAAGTGTTGAGTCTTCTTCTAAGTGTCAAATTCCCTTTCTCACACATTCTCTCTCTTTGATGAATTGACAAACACAGTTCTTTCTACGCATCTTATATAGGCATTATGAAACCCTTGAAGATAAGGATTGCATAATCACTAGTAACGATGACTATGCAATCCATAAGCACAGTGTATTACAAAACACATGTTGACAATTATTGTGCACTATCCATTGATAGTCTTCCTCACATCGACTGTAATTGTGCTTCTATTTCAATGTGTTTTCTCAACTATTGCTCTTGCACACCTTTGTTTTAGAAAGTTTCTATTTCACATTTGCAACTGTCATTTTTTCTTGCATTCACTTTATAAGTGTCGTTTTCATGTTATATTCACTCAGGCATGTGTATATTTCAGTTTTTTTAAGTATTTGAAAGTGTTGTTTCAACTTTTCTCTTACTTTCACAAGTGTCAACTTGTGGTTAGGAAGTTGTCACATCTAATCAAAGGGAGTCATTTGTACATTCTTGAAGTGTAGTTCTGATGCATTGTCATAAAATAATGTATCATATCCATCATACAAACATGCATTAGACACATTCCGCAAGTCTTGAGCAGTGTTTCACAACTGTCATCACTTGTGTTACAAAGTGTATCTTAAGTGTTGCACTTGGAGGAAAGTATTGTACTACTGTCGTTTCAATATTAAAATGTTTTTTTGGGTGGTAAATGCTTCCATGGAGAGTGGTTGATCATCCATAAGTGTGTTATCATGCTCAGTTGATGTTCTGGTTCCATCTCTGTCCTCTTCAGTTGCACACTTAGTCATTTTAGGTAATTGTTCCTTCTTCGGTTAACTTCCTCCCAAACTACCTCCCTGAACTTCTAATTGCATAGCCTTAGGACATAAGAAGCATGTATTTCTCTCAGGAACTATGAAATGTGCAATCACTACCTCCAAGGAATGTACATTATGCAGGCACAATTATGAAGGATTTCATCTTACTCCCAGAACTATGCAATATTGCCTCCCAGTCAACCTCTTTCTATGCATTTTGCAGTTGCAAGCAGCAAATTGTGCTCAAGTCTCCCTCCCTCCCTCCCTCCCTCTCTCTCTCTCTCTCTCTCTCTCTCTCTCTCTCTCTCTCTCTCTCTCTCTCTCTCTCTCTCTCTCTCTAAACTGCATAGTCTTACTTCTCAGTCCTCCAGTTGCTACACATTGCAAAGTTATAGTCACCAGTCCCTCATTATTGTCCTCTCAAACTATGCACTACGCAATCCCTGAGCCTTCCTTCCTATCCAATATCCACTTCTAGGTCAATTGATCGATTTCATGAAGAGAGTTAAACTAGGAGAGTTCCAGACTAATGTTTTATTTTCACTAGTGGATTTCACTCGCAGGTACTATATCTTAACATGACAGGATGATTGCTTAGACAGGAGAAGGATACCATCCTAGAAGACACTTATGAAATTATAAAGACAAGATTACCAATGAACAAGAAGATGAAGGGACACTAAACCATGAAAGAAAACAAAGGATCAGGAGCATAGTGAAGGCTCCATATCTTCAAACATTTTAGAGGATAAAGAGAAAGAACACACAACATATATCATGAAGACACTGAGATAACAACAAGAAGAGAAACTTGGCATTGACACATCATCATGAATTTTCATATCATCATTTCCAAGTCATGGCTTGTACAAATATTATCATAATTTCATAAGTTTCCATGTGTCTTGCCACATCATCATGCAGAATGTAATCATGTATTTTCGAATAAAAAATAAAATGTAATGCGTGGAAGTCCAATAGTCACATGTCCAATATGAAAAGTCACATGTAGACTAAAGAGTGACTAGGAGGAGTCTAATAGTCTTTTAAGAGTTCAAGAGTCACTTGGAAGTTCAATAGTCATAAGAGAAGTTCAACGGTCATGAGGATATGAAAGGTCATTCCTCTTATTATCAATACACCCTTATAAATCAAGAAAATGGCATTTTGGAGTGCTAGCCTTGGCTTCTCTAGATTGGCATACGAGAGAATATCATTATTTGGAGATACAAGGAGTCACTTAATGTTTCACTATTAGAGCTAGTGTCTCACATTGTAACTATGTACTTGGCTCTTTCACCTAGTAATCAAAAGCTTTCTTAACCAACACATTTTCATGCATGTATCATGAATATTGTAAGATTATTCTTTGAATGTTTGTGGTATGTACCATGTTCATATGTGCTAAAGAAATTGAACTATCTCATTGGATTTGGTTCTTATCTTGCTGAATGTGTGTCGTAACATGTGCTTTAATGGTCATTGTTTCTATGTCAACTATTTTGTCGAATAACTAACAAATATTTCATTTCTCTCATGTGCCTCTCGTAGGATAATACTATTATTTTCCTTCTAGATACTCACTTTTATTTCCCTCTCGTGAAAGTATCCTTTTACACATTGAAATTGATGTTTCATAGTGTCAACTTACTTGCTGATTTCAAAGGTTACGTGCATACTCTCTTATGTTATTCATGATAGCTGAGGCAAACCTTAGAATTTGGTGGCTAGGCCAATACTCTGGATGGGGCTCCTATTCCAAATGGTGTGAGGTATAATTGGGACTTCATATTGAGGAGACATATATGTTTGACAAATTTCTAGCACTGTCAACACATTCCCAAAATATGCTCCATTCTTGAACCACACCACAACTTACACAGGAGGAAACTCTACACTCCACAACTGTAATCTCTTCTAGTGCTCTTCCTTGATGATGATTCTTTAAACTTATAGGTCCTTCAATGAACCCACCCACATAAGCACATAAAACATTACTCTGCTCTCCTTTATGCATGTTCCTAAGCCCTCCTATTAGGGAGTCAATCGTAGACTTGATGTTATGACGCAAAGTTAAGATGTGAGAGTAGACAATTAATAACACACAAAAATGTTGAGAGCTCTAAATTAACCAAATAATGTTACAAATATAAATTTCATAACATTTGTCTCAAAGTAGGAAAACCATCTTGGACACTCAATCCTTAACGTCACTACAAACTAAAAAGTTATCTAATTAGAGATCATCTCTCAACGAACTAGGCCTCAAAAAATTCATAAATAATAGTAATAGACTGCTTCTTATAGAAACCAGAAGTGTAGCAATACTGATCAATAAAATTAATAATTAAATAATCATAATGACACATTTAATACAAGTAGGAGTTATTTACTCGAATAAATAAGGTGTGGAATTCTAAGCTTCAAACTATTTGGAAATTATATAATATAAAAAAAAAAATTAGGAGCTAAATTTAACCCATGAAATAATCCTCCGTATCATTTTTCTAAAAAAATTTACTAATTTCCATTTTTTTCTAAAATGGTTTTCCCAAATTCTATGAGACAAAAAAATTACTCTCAAAATCACTAAAATTTAAAATAAACTATATAAAATCTTCATAAATTTAAATATTTATGCAAAAATATTGTTAAGTATTTTATAACTAATCTTTAAAAAACAATTATACTTAATAACCAATATAAATGCTTAAAATATTACATGATTATCATACATATCATACTTCCGATAATCTATTTACAATCTCCTTTGCAAATTCATATTCGATAATAAAAGAAAAGGTTTGGGCTTTTTACGACAAAGATGATTTGGGCTTTTTAAGACAAAGATGATTTTTGGCTATATAACCTATTCACAATCTCCTTTGCAAATTCATATTCGATAATAAAAGAAAAGATCTGGGCTCTTAAGACAAAGATGATTTTTGGCTATTTAATATGGAATGGAACTAGCCAACACTTTAGTCCTAGAAATAAAATAATCTATTTACAATCTCTTTTGCAAATTCATATTTGATAATAAAAGAAAAGATTTGGCCTCTTAAGACAAAGATGCTTTGCGGCTATTTAATATGGAATAGAACTAGCCTAACAACTATCCTCACAATACAATATTCTAGAGAAACCCATCATGGTTTATATATATATAAGAGAGAAAATCTTGATGTCACTAGCATTTATTCTAATGATGATGAAATTCCACACTACTATTTGATATTAGTTGATTCAATAAAATAAAATAACATATAAATATTAAATAAGAATTTGGTAAAAACACCCTATAACTTCTACATTAATAGGTGAAAACATTGAGTTCCTTCATCATTTGCCTTTTGAATATTACATTCATATAATTTAAGTAATTATTTGAGAATATAATAATAAATATGATTGAATGAAAATGTATAACTTCTATATTAATAGGTGAAAACATTGAGTTCCTTCATCATTTGCCTTTTGAATATTATATTCATATAATTTAAGTAATTATTTGAGAATATAATAACAAACGTATTAAATATGATTGAATGAAAATGTATAATCGGATCATTCCAAATTAAATGACTATCGATAAACTCCAAATTTCGACTTTACCATATATGTTATATTTTTATTTTATTATATATTTCATGTTATTAATATTAAAAAAATAATAAAAAATAATTAAATTACAATTTTATTTTAAATTACATTATTATTAATTATAAAATAATTAATATATAAATTTTGTATATATTTTTGTGATCACATATTAAGACTTAGACTCAGTCACTGGAATAGACGTTTACCAATAGAATTTGACAAATTGTTCATTATCGGGTGATTTTCTCTTGAAGTACAAGTTAAAATTTTACAAAACTGTTAACATCCTTCTTGAAACTGTGAAGATAGTCAAGAGGTGTGAAAACTGTCAAATTCCAATCCTATAAATGCATTCTCATCGATTCCTTTGCACTTTAGCCCACGACCACAGTCACCAGTTGCATAGGAATTGGTGCCCAAAGTATTGAAGGTGTAGCTTGTGTGGCCCTGAAGCAGCACGAATTGGTGCCCAAAGTATTGAAGTTGTAGCTTGTGTGGCCCTGAAGCAGCACGACCAACCCGCCTGTCCATCGGTGGGCTTAAGTCGATTGCAGATTTTCAGCATATTCTGGGATCCGACGGACATGGGCACGTCAAAAAATTGACCGCGTCCATGTCCGTTGGATCCCAGAATATTTTGGGAATCTGCAATCGACTTAAGGATGGCCCCTTGTACATTAATCTGTACAACATGTCTTGTGGAGGGAAAAACCACCACTAAAGAGGAGAGAATTGTTGTTCCCTGTAACAAATGTTGCCACATAGCCTCCAAGTATTGGTTCACTATTTCTACATCTTTTTGTTAACTCGAGTAAGAAGAAAATTTTTCAACAAAGTTCTAACAACCAACAATCTAATCTTACTTATTTACTAATGTAATTATTCCAAATCTTTCTTTTAATGTTTACATTACAATATTACAATCCCACTTTCCAGTCTCGTGACCACACTTTTTTACCACGATCAATTGATACTTCTCGATCTATAAAAAGACACTATGGATACTAGAACTCTCAATACACAATAATGAATTATGCATTTGATTTTTCTACACAGTTCATTACATAACCTATAAGTCATACTATTGCAGCCAGAAAAGCAACAAGACTCATTAGACACACAATTAATCTAGCAATAAATCTCGGCACCCAAACAAAAAAATAAAAACAAAACAAAAAAACCCTTGAAAATCGTCATTTTAAATTATGCTAATCTATTCAATAACTAGTTCTCCATTATAAAATAAAAAATAATAATAATTTTGCACACCACTCAATAATTTTAGAATTTTTATAATTTTAGAACTTTTATAGTTATAACCAGAATTCACACAATGTTTTCTTTAAAAAAGACAAGAAACAAACTGTGGCTCCCCCTAAAATACTGCAGCGTAATTCGAACTCAGAGTCTTTGTAAAACAATAGCTTCAGAGACTCAGAAAATTGGACAGCGTGGCTGACAACGACTCCTTTTCACGCAAAACATTTGAATTTCTCCCAATTGCCAGAGATGGAACGTAGAATCCCAAGGTCGATATCCCTATGATATAGCTGTTTCCCGGGTGAGCGTTGATAGCAACTGCATCCGTGTCTCCCACGTTTTCAGCGAAGTGCAAGGAACCCTTTGGAACCACGAACACATCACCAGCTTGCAACTTTTGAGAAGAAACAACAACAGAACTTCAAATGGGAGCGTAAAGGGATTTGCAGAATATACATCAAATTGTTCAATATCTAAGCCGGAAAGAAGATTCAAAGCAAGGAAGAAAACGACCTCGGCCAAAAAAAATGTCGTTGACCCGCCACTCGGCGTCCACCAATTGAACTCGATACACCATTCCTTAAGTAGCATACCTAAGAGCATTTTTCTTTACACTACGCTTCCGTTCGAATACCTGACGTTCAGCATACAATAATTCCTGTAGGATCCAACCTCAGGTCTTGACAGGCACGATCAGTGTTCAACAATTCTGGTATTATAATGCTAGATGGAGACCCGCAGATTCGTTCAGCAATCGGTGCTCGGACTTTGGTTTACCAGTGCGCTAGCAACAGAAGCGACGAGGCTCACTTAGGCCCAGCACCCGCAGCGTCGACAGCGCAGGGCATCGGGTGCATACTGATCCGATCATACTCGATAGCCCGACCATTTGACAAGATTTGTAGTCTGCACGAACGCCGCGGTTCATATAATATTCCCACTGATGACACGCTGTCCTCGGATCCTGGTGGGAGTGCTATAAACAGTTTCCCATCATTCTGGTCCTCCCTAGAGCATCTAAAGCCATTTAGAAGAGTAGATAGGGTGTATAAATTATTCACAAATTTATTGATATATTGTTAATTTAGAGAAACAAGCGTATAAATTTTCACAAATCAATTTATATATTATCTTTAAAGTCAACTACAAGTTACATAAATAATATTCAGAAAATCTAATAAATTTCAAAAAATGAATATGGTTAAAAAATATTTTAACAAAACTCCAACCAACAATAACACAATCTTATAACATAATATAATATAATAAAATAAAAAATAATATAATATATTTTTAAATAAATATAATTTAAATATATATAGTTAATAGCTTTAAGTATATATAATGCAATCTCAGGGTAACTTTATAATCATTCAACCCAAGCGCGGATGTTACGATACATGTTTCTTATTTAAGGTAAATTACACACAACATTATGTTAGTCAAATTTTTACATAAATATCTTTGATTTAAATGTAGATTAGACCCTAGTTTGTTATTGAATTTTTATATGATTTCACCTAATATATTCTTACATAATTTAATTTGAAGAATAATAAATGTTCAGAAAAATAGAGTAATATTATACATCATAAAATATGTACCATTCAATGGAAATAGATGCGACAGTGCATGTCTCCAATCTAATCTAATTGTACATTAGATATATCGATATTTACAACATGGCCTGACATGCTCTACACAAAATACAGAGGAAGAAAATAGTGAGGGCCACTCTGCTCAGATGGAATCTTCAGATCCAATTAGTGTTCGCAACAGTGAGTGCACTTGCAACCTGGGCTCCTAAAAAAAGCTGCAACTGTCACTGATTGCCTTTTGCCAGCTTGAGAATCTCTTTTATCATGTCTTTGAAATAATATAGGTCCATAAATGAAATTTTTATTTGAAATGATATATTTACTAGGTTAGATCTATTTTAATTTGGAATCTATCAAGATTGGAGAGATTAATTTTTTTCTCAATTTAAAAGAGATTTGTATATTAAGAAATTTGATTCATATTGGTTTTTGGTAGATTTAATTATTACATTTTACTTAATATTTCCTCCCATTGTTAATTTTATAATTAAATGACAATAGAAAGTCGAGGGGAATAATTGGGTAAAATGTAATATTTATATAATATTCTATTTTACCCAATATAACCTAGTAAAAAGTAGATGGAGGCAAGAAAAAATATGAAATAAAATGTAATTATGACATTTTTCCTAATATTTCTCCACTCGAGACAAATGCCCAACTCCAACATATCAATATTTTTTCTTTACCTTTATATTTTTTTTCCACTGGAAAAAATCGTAATTTTCATTAATGAAGAAAATTACATATTGTATATGCAAGCCGGATATGCTTTACTGCTCAAGTATGTTCACCACGTAGGGTGTTAGCTTGTAATACATCAAAATGCTATTATGTCGCCATTTACAATCTGTGTTATTTCCCGGTACAAGACCCTGCAGGGTCTATTCAGCATCAAATGTAAAAACTGTTGTATATACATATGACAGAAATCAAAATAGCCTCATTGTAGGTCCCCGGGCCCGTGGTCCCTCTGTGCTCGATGGTCTATGTAAGGCCTGTGATAGTATCTGTACTCCTCGGAGCCCTGTTGTTCCAGTATTAACCATTCTTCTCTAGGCAGTAGCGCTGCCTCCTTGGATAGTTTGTCAACGCTTTGATTATGTTCCCTGTAAATGTGGATACAAGAGACATGATTAAATTCAGACCAGAGATTATGTGCTTCATATAATATATTGCTGAGTGTGTGTATGTGACATATAGTGTCATGATTGATCCAGTTTACAACAGTCATTGAATCCCCATATATATTAAGATATGTGCACTGATGTTGTAGGGCGAATTGAAGTAAGTTTCGCAGGGCCATGAGTTCAGCAAGATTATTCGAACCCACACCGAGCCCCATTTTAACCATGTATCTATGATGATCATTGATATGGAGCACAAATCCTCCCCCGCAACCTGTTTGGTTTGCTGCGCCATCAAAGAAGGCCCATGCTACCGATTCATCAATAATAGGAGGGGGCTGAATGGTTCTAATCCTGGGCGGAGGGGGGTCGGGTAATTCATGATAAGCAGATATAATACGTGCTTCTGTCCGTGGCCAGCATATAACTTGTTCTTCAAATATGTACTGATTCCGTGCCAGCCAAATATGCCAAGCGACCACAAGGGGAAGGTTCAGGAGCTTGGAGCCCGGGTGTCTGTTGCTCCAATCTTCCCATGCATGAATTATGTCGATCCCACGCCAAGCTCCAGCGATGCCCAGAGTTGTAGAGATGTTATGCCATAGAGCACGGGTGGCAGGACAGTGAAGAAATATGTGCGCCGTGGACTCTGAGTCTGCTTTGCACAGTGAGCACCAGGTGGGGCCGTATATTGCTCTGCGAGATAGATGTTCTCCCGTGGGGACAATATCTTGTAGTATGCACCAGAAGAATAGCCTGGTGCGAGGAGAAACATTTAGCTTCCAAATTATGTGCCACCAGTTCGGAGATATATCAGGTTTATTGTGTGAGATGAGGGTGATGTATCCCTGCTTTGGTGCATATGTACCATTTTCAGCCCTACACCAAACTAATTCATCCGGCCCTTGCTTAATGCGGATGTGTGATTCTTTTAAGGCCTGCCTATATACGCCCCACTCTTGGTGCCATTGAGGTGGGAGGTCTAGTTGCTGAGCAGACTTCCATGCCTGAGAGAAAATATCAGTGTGCATTTGGTCTGCAATGTGGGCGAAATTCCTGATATCCCGATCATGTAGGAGTCTAATAAGATCCCTGCTGAGCGTGTGTCTACCCCCACTACCTACCCACGGGTCTAGTCCAATCCTGCCCAGTGTTCCATCATTAATACGCCAGACCAGATTGTCCCGGATGAGAGGTAGGGATTGTGTGAGGGCCTTCCAGATCGATGAGCATCCCTTCGATTGCCATGTTGGTAATCTGATCCAGTCCATTGTTTGCATAGGCCATATGTATTTATGATATGTAACTTGCGCCCATAGGTTTTGACCGGTCAATAGTGACCAGCCCATCTTTGCAGAGAGAGCTTGTGCGAAATTAGGAAGGTCCTTTAGTCCCCAACCTCCCCATTTTTTGGGAATGGAGATCTTTTTCCAGCTGATCCAGGCAAATAATCTTTTGTCCTGATTGCCATTCCATAGATAGCGATTGCAGAGTTGTTTTAGTCTCCCCAGGATGTTCCGCGAGATCCATGCAAGCGCCATCCAGAAGACCGGGGTAGCCTCCAGTACAGATTTAATGAGAACCAATCTGCCTGCTCTTGACAAGTATCTGTAGCTCCAAACAGTGAGTCTCTTCTCCAATTTAGTAACCAACCAGACCCAATCTGCTATTCTTTGGCAAGTTGGCTTTAACCTGAATCCCAAGTATTTGAGACCTCTGTCCAAGGGGTGGATACAGAAGGGGAAGACCTGTTGAGCGAAAAGTGTTTCCTGAACCGATGTGCGGGAGCAAGTGATTGTGGATTTGGCCTGATTAGGGAGCATACCAGTTGCAGATGAGAAGAGAAGAAGTATTCTTGAAAAATATCTGGAGTCTCGGATGCTACCATTGAGAAGGATGAGAACATCATCCACAAATAGGAGATGAGTGAGATAGCAAATCTCTGATATTCGAAGACCAGTAATATCACCAGACCGCTTTGCAGAGTCTATAAGGCGGCTAAGGCCTTCCATAACCAACAGGAAGAGTAGAGGGGATAAAGGACACCCCTGTCTCAGACCCCTTTCGGAGTGAAAGAAGGGGGTGGCCGATCCATTTATAAGAATACTGAAGGATGGGGAAGTAATACAGGCCATGATCCATGAGATGAAGGAATATGGGAATCCCAGATGTATAAGGATCATCTTGATATATAGCCAACTAACCCGGTCAAAAGCTTTGGAGAGGTCAATTTTAAGAAGAATGCTTTTGAGATGTTTGGTCCAGATGGAGTGAATGGCCTCTTGAGCCAATCCAATGGCTTCATGAATCTGCCTGGAATCCAGGAAAGCAAATTGTTGAGGGGCGATGTGTCTGGATAAAATAGGTCTAAGATGATTGGCAATGGTCTTAGAAATGATCTTGTAGAGGCAATTACATAAGGAAATAGGCCTGTAATCATCGAAAGATGCGGGGGCATCCACTTTGGGAATGAGAGCAAGGAATGTAGCATTGATGGCCTGGTATATGGAGCCAGTGGTCCTGCTCTCTTCCACCACATTCAGAAGATCCTGCCCCAAGATGTCATAGAAGGCTAAGTAGAATTCAATGGTCTAGCCATCAGGGCCAGGGCTCTTATGTTTCTTAAACCATTGCAGTATTCCTTCAAGCTCCCCAGAGGTGACCGGTGCATTGAGCATATCCACATCATCTTCCTCCACAAATCTCGGAAAGTGGTTTGCTACATTGATAATATCAAGAAGACTCACAGCACGGGGACTGCTGTAGAGTGCACGGAAATGTGAGATGCCTAAGTGTGAGAGCTTATTGAAGGTATCTGCCACATCTCCTTCTGGTGTGGGGAGCTTCTAGATGGTGTTAGACACCTTTCTTCCTTTAGCATAGCTGTGGAAAAACTTTGTATTGTCGTCCCCTGCTTGTATCCAAATGGCCCGACTCCTTAATCTTAAGGATTCCTCCCGCTCCTTGAGTATTCTGGCCTTCTGTTGCTCCAGATCAATCAGTCAACCCTTGTCCTCAGCAGTGTTAAAACCCAGCCCCCGTTCATCTGTTAGCATATTCAGTTCTGATTCAATGTGGGCAAATTGTGTATTTTCACGGGCCCTCTTCTCCTTTGCCCAGATAATCGAGAGATGCTTGATATCAG
Organism: Pinus tabuliformis; assembly: GCA_031772625.1. Taxonomy (NCBI): domain Eukaryota; kingdom Viridiplantae; phylum Streptophyta; class Pinopsida; order Pinales; family Pinaceae; genus Pinus; species Pinus tabuliformis. The sequence goes on along the minus strand of CM062813.1, from coordinate 433,647,988 downwards.
AAATATTTCTGCAGAATCGTCTAGCAAGTGAGCCAGCAACATTAATGGGATGGGATTTCCAATAGTCAGTAATCAGCTTAATATAAGATGGATCCTTAAGCCAAGTGTGATTGAATTTGAAAGGGGCCTTGGGTTTCTTGAAAGGACCCTGAATCTCCAAATATATGGGAGAATGGTCCGATATACCTCCCAATCCTACCCATTGCTTATAGTGATGCAGGTGTTGAAGAAGGTTCCCCTTCATTATGAATCTGTCAAGACGGCGGGCCAGAGCAGCTTCTCCCACCCTTCGGTTCCTCCAAGTGGGGAGAATTTTATGCATAGGAACATCCACAAAGCTCATTTGTTCAAGTAGGCTGCTCACGTAGTCCGAGATGGAATCACATTGGGCTTCCGATCCCCATGATTCCCTAAAGCCCAAAGAGAAATTAAAATCGCCACCAATTATAACCCGATCTTCAGCCATAGGAGTGAGATGGAGGAGCTTATGCCAAAATAGTTCTCTTTGATTACATGGGGCATATACATTTACAATACGCAGATTCATACCCAGGTCAGCAGCAAAGATGTCCAGCCCCAAGAAACCAGTTCCTCCCTAGGATGACTCCACCTGAATAGTGCGCGGGTTGACCCCGATAGCCAGGCCTCCGGATCGACCTGCTGCATCGAGGGCTGTATAGATCCAACCAGGAGTCAAATTATGCATGGAACGGGTAATCTGTTCAGCCGAGCAAAGGGTTTCTTGAAGCATAATTATGTCGATGGGTTCAGACTCAATCAATCGCTTCATGGCTAGTTTTTTGGAGGAACTAGCCAGTCCTCTACAATTAAAGGATAGGCACTTCATGGAGGAACACCTCTCGGGGTGTGTCCTGCTCTAAGGACCCCGTCAATGGTGGACTGACGGCCAGAGACAACCTCCGCCCCTGCTAATTTGATGGCCTTTGAGAGGTGTGATTTCCTGCCTCTGGTAGGCAGGGGGCCGGGTGTAGGCTCCAATATGCCCAGGCCCGAATGTGTAGTTGGTATCTTCGAATGTGTTCTGGAGTGGAGGAAATAGGGATGAGGGGGGGAATCATCCGAGTGAGTCGCAGGCAGATCAGAGGAGGAGATAATGGAGGGGCCCGTGGTGCTCGCCAGAGGGGGGGAGCTTATAGCACATTGTTCCATGGGAGCATGAAAAGATCGACTAACATCGTGCAAAGACAATGCAGAACTAGAAAGAGAGGGATATAGAGGGGAACCCGAGATCGAACCGGCTTCAGCTGCAGTGCGAGCCCTGGTCCTTGGCGGGGTAGGCTGCCGGAGTCCAGGATCGACCGCTGGAGGGGAAACCGCAGGTGACAGCCACGATGGAACAGGCCGAGAAGTGGATGGGGAAGTCGATCTTGATGGCGCCAGAGTGGCTTTTGGTGAATCTTCCGATTTTTTGATGAGGGGGCATTCACGGATGAGGTGTCCAACCTTGTGACAACGCCTACATCGGAATGGTACCCCTTCATAATCTAGTCTCTGCACTCTGATATACCTTCCCCATTGAAGAGTGATCTGTTCCTCCAGGCCATCGCGAGTGTCGAGGTGAACCAGTATGCGCGCTAGGGTTCGACTTCTTGATTCGACAAAGGAGCGGTCATGGTCCAGATACGTGCCCAATGCATTCCCAATCCTGATAAATACTTCTTCCCCCCAGAATTGCAGTGGGAGACCAGGCAGTCGCACCCAAATCGAGCCTGCGCCAATCTGTTCATGTTCAGGGTCAAAAAGGGGGCTCCATCTTTTGAGGAGGACTGGAGACATTTCGATATGCCAGTGTCTTCCCAGGACCAGATTTGTGTGACTTTCATTTGAGAAATGTAAGGAGAACCATCCTATGGGGAGTACATGGACTTCCGAGAGATCAAAGAGAACTCCTCCCCAAATCTCCTTCACCCATTGAGTTAAACGCTTTGCCGAGTAAACCCTACCCCGAACATGCCCTACCAAAACTGTGTTCGCCATAGCTGTGAGGTCAGATATTGTCGAAGATTCGTCGAACCTGATCGTGATATCCTTTGAAGTGGCCTTAATGCATCTTGATCGCTTCTTGCTGGTGCGAGGAGCTGAAGGATGGTCTACCAAAGGATTGGGTATCCCATCGCGGGGGCAGGGTTTTGATGGCTTGATTTTCACAGCCGGTGTATCAAAGCACCCAGACGGGCGAGCACCAGCAGGAGAGGAATGAGGCACAGCTTGTTCCGGCTGGGATGATGGAGGGGCTGTGAAGAAAGCAGAGGATAGAGGATCAAAAGAGGGATCGAAGGAAGGCGAAGGGGGGGTATGGGTCGAGAGAATGTGGAGGGTGCCCGGGGAGAGGGGGGGGACTTCGAAAGAGGGGGAGTCCACCGAGCCCGAACCGATGAGGGACGGAGCAGGGCTATGCCGGGGGAGCGAGACAATAGGAGGGCCAGAGGGCAGATCCGGTTCAGGAGCCACAGGGGGCTGTACTGTCAGGGGTCTCGAAGAGAAAGTAGGGTTGTCGAAAATAACCCTGTCCGGAAACGGTTCCTCAGAATAGTCCACCGCCTCATCTTCCATACTGTCGGCCATATTGTCCCCCAGGTTGATGAGCGAAAACGACGAGTGGTAGAGCCTAACGGTGCGAAGGGATCGAGAAACCCTAGAGCAGTAACCGCGACGGTACTGCAGAAACCCTAAGGCTCCCTACCCTAATCCTTCGCCTGCGCGCGCTGATTCCATCCTCCAAATTCCAAATTCTATTATCTAAAATGAATTTTAATTTCTTCTTTACCTTTATCTATATATATATATATATATATATATATATATATATATATATATATATATATCTTTTCTTTACCTTTATATATATATATGCTTTTTTAATGTAAGGTTAGCTCACAATATGTCCCTCATATAGCCTAGATCCATCTTAATTTGGCATCTACTAAGGGCCGAGACGGATCAAATTTCTTTTCAATTTGAAAGAAGTTTGCATCTCAATAAATTTGATCCCTCTTGGTATTTGGTAGATTCAATTATTACATTTTGTCTAATATTACATTTTACTCAATATTTATCGGGACCCTTGCTAATTTTATAATTTACTTTGTTTGCTTTCAAACTTCAAATATAAAGAAAAATACAATAAGAAGTGGAGCAGTTTTGGTAAAATGTAATATTTATATAATATTATATTTTACCCAATATAAGAAAGTAAAATGTTTATGGAGGTAGGAAAAATTATTAAATAAAATATAATTATTACATTTTTCCTAATATTTTCTCTCCTCTAAACATATTTAAACAAATGTCTAACTAAAATATGTCGATAAAAATATTTTCTCTTTACATATATGTTAGCCCATAAATATATATAACTTTGTGTGATAATACCTTTTTCATGTGTTCGATTGTAAAAGCCTCTGGACACAAACATAATTTAACAAAATGAATTCTTACTTAATGTAATATAATAAATAATATATAATATATACAGAAAACCATTTTTATATAAATTGAAAATTTAGAAAATATTTTAAAATCCAAAAAAATAAATCAATTATATTGAAGTTAAATATTTTACAAGTAAATTTAACGATACACCTCTCTTTTAAGCAGTTCATACAATACAAATATCCATATATACAACATCTTTTAATCGGCCGCTAGATGCTTCTAACTGACATACTCTGCACAGAATACAGGAAAAAAAAATTAGAAAAAAAAATAGTGGACCCACTATTCCAGGTGGATGCAGTTGTAATAGTCGTTTCTCGCTATTTGAAATGGGATATTTTAGATGTCTTGCATACCTTCATGTGCTCTCTCCTGGATCTAATCTTCAAACCTTATCTTCCTCTCTGGATGATGACGTTCTACTTCACATGGCTTCGAATTTTGACACTTTGCATCTTTCCAAGAGCATGCGAGCTAATTGCTTGCAAGTTCATCAAATGTTATATCGTAATGTCTGCAACTTGCAAGTACATATACTTTTTAACTCTTTTGTGTGAAAATGCAAAATTTGTATAAATTAGAGATTTAAATATAATTTTAAACATACCATTGCAATAAAGATATCATATTATATTTATATAAAATAGATAAAATTATATACTAATATAATTACATTACTAATATAGTTGATACATAAAATATAATTATAATCACATTATCAATGTGGTTAATATATGTATTTTGTTCAAAACTAACTTTTTTTCATCATTAATAACTATATAATTAACAATAACTATGTTATTTAGTTATCTTTTATTTATATAATTATAATTATTATATTAACATTATGTTGTATATTGTATATTAATGTAAATTAATATAATATTAGTTATTACATAAATTTACTAATATATTACTATTTATATTTAAAACTATAATGTAATTTACATATGCCATAATAATACATAACAATAACATTTAATTATTACTAATTGTCAACAATTTTGATGACTGATAATACTCTATTTTTGGAGATGAGCGCTGGAAAAAACGCAGGAGTTTAGCGGCGACCAGGGTGACCACAGCAAACAGGGTTAGATTCGAATGGTGGGCGGCAGGGGAGCAGCTCTGCTCCCTCCTAAAAAGATGCAGTGGCTAGCAAGAATAAATCATCAGCTGAAACTAGTAAAGGAGATATGAACAATAGTAACAGGGGCATTGAAAAAGACACAGATGGGACCAGAGCAAAAGAAAACAGTAGCACAAAGGACAAAGAGGAAGAAGACAAAAATCTGGACTCAAGAGACAAAACTCAGAAAGGACCTTGCAAACTGAAAGCACAAATCACTCCTCGAGTAATATTAAATGACCCTGCTCTGCACGAGCATAGGGAACACATGGGAACCTACTCCATTATCTGTAAATTTATGGGGTTATGGCCCACAGAAAAGGCTTTGCAGATGTGGATCAAGTATCATTGGAAGACCAAAGGTAGCATTGATTTACATCTAGGGTCAAAAGGATTCTTCACAGTCGTGTTCCCAAACATCGAAGATAAAGACAAAATATTCGAAGGAGGTCCCTATTTTTTTGCAACGGCAAGTCTCTATATTAGACCTTGGAGGATGAAGTTTGTCCCAGAGAGGGAGACTTTCTCTTCAGTTCCTGTGTGGGTAAGGCTCTACTCTCTACCTCTTGACTACTGGCAAACTGAACCGTTGGCTGCCATTGGTAATAAACTAGGATGCTTTGTCAAAGCTTCTGAAGCCACTAGAAGGGGAAAATACACCTCCTTTGCCAGGATTTGTGTGGAAATGGATCTATCAGGAGCACTTCCAGATGAAGTCATCTTGGAAGTTCAAGATGAGGAATGAGTGCAGACGGTAGACTATGAACATGTCCCCTTCAGATGCGAAAGATGCCATGAACATGGGCATCTACTAAGAGAATTCCCTCTCAGCAAAGATGACAATAAAGAAAAAACTAACACAATGAAGGATACTGAAAGCTTCAAGAAAGTGGTCAGCAGAGGAAGAGGAGGTAAAAAGGGGCCAAAACAACTACACACTGTAGGGTGAAAGGGTGGTTAGAATAAGTGTCAATTGCTAGAAGAGCCTGAAGAAAGTATAAGAGAGATTCAATTTCAAGAGGATGAAGCTAAGGGTAAAGGAAAAAAGAGGATAAAAATCTTTCCCCAGGAACTGACTCTCAAAAAGAAATCGTGAGAAGTGATACAGAGATGGAAATGGACCAGGAAATGACCCAAAGTGAAACAGACATGGAAGATCATGAACTACAGGAAATCCTTGACAAGGAAAACTTGGACCTAGAAGGATTCCTGAGGCAAGGAACCAAAGGAGGAGTAGAATCTTTGCCTCAAGAAGAATGCCATAGGATGCATCAGTTGTTTTTGTGGAAGACTCAGGAACAAGGACTGGAGAAAAGTAAAAATAGGAGCATAGAGGTGTGAAAACAATGAAAGTAACTCTAGGACTAGCCACCAGAAATCCAGTAAAAAAGAGAGGCAGAAAAAAGCAACACGAGCTCCTGATGGAGTGCAGAAAGCTAATGGTAGATTCGGGTAAGATGAAAGATCTAACTAGTTACTCCTTTACTAATCATTAATTATGAAGTTCATGTCATGGAATATCAGAGGTCTAGGTAGTAAAAGAAAACAGAGAATGCTAAGTAATAGAATAAAACTAGCAATGCCGGACACAATCTTTATTCAAGAGACAAAATGCTCTATTCAGAAAATAAGGCAAATCCATAGAAAATGGCTCAAAAAATTTGAGTTTCTAGAAGTCAAAGCAAAGAACACAGTGGGTGTTATTCTCACCCTTTGGAACCCCCAAAAATTCAGCATTGTAGATGCGGAGGCGACTACAAACTACTAATCAACCATCATTCAACCTATGGGAATGACGAAAACCTTCCTGATGACGAATTTATATGGCCCTCAAAAAATTGATGAGAAACTTAGATTTCTGAACTCCCTGGCAGAGCTCAGAAGCAGACATGAAGAAATCCCTTGGGTCATTGGAGGAGACTTTAATATGATTAAATCTCTTTCAGAAAAAAAAGGAGGCACCAAAATCCTCAGTAGAGATTCCATATAATTCCATTCTTTCACAGAAGACATGAAAATGGTTAACTCTGAAATGCATAACGATTTTCTTACCTGGAACAACAAAAGAGGAGGCAATGCTCAGGTTGCCTCCAAATTAGGCAGATTTTTTATCTCCGAGAAACTGATGCTCACAAATTCAGAAATTTCTGCAAGTATTCTCCCATTTGGAGGCTTGGACCACTGGCCGATTCAACTAGAAATCAAGGGAATTGATGCTCCCAGAAACAGACCCTTCAGATTTGAGAATATTTGGCTCTCTCGTCCATACTTCATCAGCAACATTGAAAAATGGTGGTCCGAAGATCTTCAGGTTCAGGGCTCCAAAATGTTCCTCCGCCATAAAATACTAAAGCTCATAAAAGTCAAACTCAAAGAATGGAACAAGAAGGATTTTGGTAACATTTTTGCAAACAAAATTTCTGTGGAAATAAAACTGTAGGAGCTACACCAAGCAATGATCACAGATGGCTTTGATAAAACCAAAAGTGAGCAGGCTCAAAAACTCAACCTAGATTGGGAGAATTTATGCAAACAGGAGGAAATATTTTGGAGACAAAAGTCAAGAGTGCAATGGATCAAATAAGGTGAGCGAAACACTCGTTTTTTCCACCATTCCACCATTGCCAATAGAAAGCACAATAGAATCTCCTCAATACTAAATGTTGATGGGGAGATTCAAACCTCGCACAAGAATATTGAAGGTGTGTTGGTTCAATATTTCAGAGGCATCACAAATGAAAATAATCCAAATAGAGAACAACACATCAAGGAAATTATAAAAAATATTCTGAGGATGGTGTCAAAATAAGATAACTTCAACCTGAACAATCTAGTTACTGAAGCAGAGGTCAGTATGTTAATCAAAGACATGCATAATGGCAAACCTCCAGGTCCAGATGGTTTCAATGTTGATTTTTTTAAAGCTTGCTGGAAGGTGGTCAAACAGGACATCTTGGATGTGGTTGAGGACTCAAGAAGAAGTAAATCCATTCTGAAGGCACTCAAAAACTCCTTCATATTCCTGATCCCCAAACAAGACTTTGCCCTAACTCCTAATAAGTTCAAACCCATTGCTTTATGTAATGTTGTTTACAAAATTATTTCCAAAATCTTGGCCAATAGTCTCAAACCTCTTCTTCCTTCTTTTATTTCTGGGGAACAGTCTGGTTATGTTGAAGGACGGTAAATCATGGATAATATTATTCAGGCGCACGAGGTTGTTCACTCTCTCACTAGTAAAAAGCAAGCTAGTATGATCATACAACTAAAAATTGCAAAAGCATATGACAAGGTGAATTGGACTTACATTAAAAAGGTCCTTTCTTCTTTTGGATTTGATCATGACTGGATCAGATGGGTTATGGCTTTGGTTACTTCACCTAGCTTTTCAATTCTAGTAAATGGCTCGCCCTCAGAGATCTTCACTCCTACTAGGGGTCTCAGGCAGGGTGACCCACTCTCTCCCTTCCTCTTCATTCTCATGATGGAAGGATTGGGCTGAACCATCAAAAAGGGCAAAGGTTTAGGGAAGATCAAAGGTCTCCATTTAACGAAGAATGGCCAAGCCTTGACTCATCAACAATTTGTGGATGACACCATGCTGCAGGGCATCCCCACAGTCAAGGAAGCTAATGCATACAAGAAAATCTTAGATGACTTTGCCTTGGATTCAGGTATGGAAGTCAATCTCTCCAAATCAAAATTTGTTTTCTTAAGCACTAACATTGCTATCCAAAGGAACATATCTAGAATTCTAGGCTTCCAAAGGGAGGTCCTCCCTTCAAAATATTTGGGTATCCCCCTGACAGATAAACCAATGCACAAAAGTGTCTGGGAACCGGTGCTCAACAAGATGCAGGACAAGATCAAACGTTGGTATTATAGGGCATTGAACCTGGCTAGCAGATTGATTCTAACAAAGACAGTTCTTCAAGCCAACCCTGTTTTCTTCTTATCAGCCTTGCCAGCTCCCAAAGGGGTCTTACAGCAATTCAGGAACATTTAGAGAGACTTTCTCTAGGGCAAGGAGGAAACCAGAAAGAAATGGGCCCTTGTGGCATGGGATAAAATTTGCAAACCCAAAAGTCATGGAGGCCTAGGCTTAGGTGATCAGGAGATTCTAAGTAATGTTTTAGGAGGTAAACTTTGGTGGAGATGGGTTAAAGAACCAGGGGCACAATGGGCTAATACCTGTAAAGAGAAATATTCCAGATCCTAGCAAACGAATGAGCTGATCAGAATGTCAGGGAACATAAAAGGTTGTCACATCTGGAACAAAGCTTGGGAAAATAGTGGTCTAGTACAAAGCAATAGCTTCTGGGAAATCAGAGTAGGAGATCAAGCTCTCTTCTAGGAGGATAAATGGCAGCAAGAACCGATGTTGTTAAGGGAGGAATTTCTGGGCATCAAGCTAGAAACTGATCTCCAAGGGCTAACAAGAGTCGGGGATTTTTGGAATCCTCCTCAGGACACTGAGAAATGGAGAAACTGGACAAAAATAGATTGTAGAGCGGGAAACCCCATAAAAGCGAAAACAAATGAACTCATGAAAATATTGGAACAGTGGAAGATTCTGGTAACAGATGGGCAGGACCAGTTAAAATGGGGCCAAAACAAAGAGGGAATCTTTAATATCAAGGAGGCTAAAAGGATTTCTCTTAACCTAGGGCCTTGCATTTTGGATAGGTCCTAGCAAAAGCTTTGGAATTACCAAGGATGGATGAAGATCAAACTGTTTATGTGGTTAGTTCATCACAAGAAAATAATAACTTGGGATAACATTCAGAAGAGGGGAATGATGGGGCCTTCTAGATGCCACCTATGTGAGGCTCAAGAGGAGACCATGGAACATATTATCAATAGTTGTACCTATACCTCTTGGTTATGGGATTCCTTCAAAAGCATTTTTTAGCAGACAGACAAAGACAAAGGTAGCATTATTAACACCCTGAGCGAGTGGAGAAAATACTTTGCAGACAACGCGATCCTTAATTTAGCCTGGACCTTTACACCAAGCTTCATTATCTGGAATGCTTGGAAAGAAAGGAACAAGAGAATATTCAAGGATGAGAAGACTACTCCGCTCTGCCTGATGGATTTGATCTTAAAGTAGATAAAGGAGACTGTGTCCACCACTCTGCACAGTTATCCATCGAATCCTCCCAAAGCACTTGAATTGAGATCTCTCAAGCAACTGGGAATGCATGAGATCGGCCTCATTGGTATGAGGAAAAATAAATAATAGCGAAAAGGGAAAAGGAGTTCTGGCATCCTCCACCTAATGGTTACCTAAAATGCAACATTGATGGGGCTTCTAAAAGCAACCCAGGGACTGCAGGTTATGGAGGTGTCATGAGAGATGAAGATGGAAAAATAATTTTTGCCTTCCACTGTCATTTAGGCCATGCTTCCAACAACATGGCCGAATTGATGCCATTGGAACAATGTCTAGAGCTTCTTAAACTCGATAACAACTCAAATGTTCTCATCGAAGAAGACTCCAAAATTTCTATAAATGCAGTCAAGAAAATCAGCTACGATACAACTCCTGAAAGAGTCTCAAAACAATGGAGACTAATACAAGTGTACCAGAGAATTCAAAAACACCTCAAAAGTCTACGAAAGGTTAGCTTCAACCATGTTCGGTGGAAGGCCAACAAACTTACAGATCTTCTGGCCAACCTAGGAGTGACTAATCTAGATTGCAGAGTTGAAATGAAATGGCAGGAGATGCCTACAAGCAGGCTAAAATCTCTCTGCGAGGCTCATGCCGTAGAGGACAAAGAAATTTTCGATTGTCGGGCACGAGGAGCAAACCAAGATTAATGCTTTTTTGCCTATTTCTTCTTCTCAGTTCGGTGGTTAACTCCATGATTTGGGGCTTTCTCTGCATTGGTGACTTCTTCCTTTGGGGAATGGAACCTTTTCTCCTTTGTGCCTTGAGAGGTGACAGAAGGTTTCATATGCAGTTCCAAAAGGTTTCAGCAGCTAGTTTCAATGTTGGGTTAAGCAGGTGGAAGGGCGGGTCAGAGGGCTACACCAAGTGGGATTAAAATGTGCACAAAGAAAGGCAAGATAGGGCAAGAGGTAAAGTGGATCACGACAAGGCCTTTTCTCACGGCTGGGAGTCAAAGCTTCCCAAACAGTAGAAAGCAGCCTCGGATTTTTTTGCGTCATCTTAATTTTTTAATGACAGAAGGCAAAACCACCTCTGGGCGGTTTCGAAGTATTCGCACCGCTTTCTTGTCAAAGGTGGTTTTTGAATTCTTGCAGCGATGCCACAGAAAGCATGCCATGTGGAGGAGGGCTCGGTCCCAAATCCACTTTCCCTGTGCCCTAAAGGTCGATGACCTCGGGCATGTGATTCTCTGCTCAGTCGTCCGATGGTGCCTGGCTAATCAATGCTCAGGATCCATCGCGCAGCTTGGTGGGGCCCGTGGTCTTGGTCGGGTTGGTGGTTGGCGGTTTTGGTAGCGATCACACCACTTTTCGGTTAAAAGTGGTTTTAGTCATAATGGGAGCAACTCCTTCAGACTTCTGACACGTGGCCAGTACGAGAAGTGGAAACCACCCTCCATCGCGAGATAAGTTTCACACAGGTTTGGTGATGTGATATTTTGGAGCGCCGTCGGATTTCGTGGGGTGTTGCAAACCATCGGATCTATTGGTTCCTTTTAGGTGGGCCCCATGTATTGACGGACTTTTCGCTTGGGCTTCGTGCTTGGTTCCTTGTTGTAGCTCAGGCTTTTGCGGGATTGGTTATTCATAAAGTTAGCTTTGAATGGTTTTACTATTGGCAGCGGAATGATGCTCTTCTTTGGCATCATGCCTTTGTTTCGTGGTCTCCTCTTGGAGTTCTGGGTTTATGTAAATTTTGTAATTTTTTCTCGATTTATTGAATTAGAAGGAACTACTCTTGCTTTAGCAAAAAAAACATTTAATTATTACTAATAATAGGCATTTATCTCTATTATTATGTTATTATTAATAATTATTATATATTTGCAGTGGTATGATCTGGATTATCCACAGTTTCATGTTCATTCCATCGACGTTTCAAACCCAAAGGGGGTCCATCATCAGGACTAAATCAGAAATAATATGAATGAAAACTTAGTCTTGATGATGGACCCCTTTGGGGTTTGAAACGTCGACGGAATGAACATGAAACTGTGGATAATTCGGATCATACCACTGCAAAAAACTACCACAGAAGCTTAAAATCTATTATATATTTATTAATATAACTGTCAAAATATTCTATATAGTTACTTTGAGTATATTAATGATATTAACTATATATATACATTATATATTAAAATAAAATATATTATACTATTACTTAGAAACAAAATATAATAATATAGTATAATATAAGAAGATTTTATATAATAATGATGATGATGGTGGTGGTGGTTAACATCTACTGAGAACAAACTTTGGTCTATCAGACCTAAAGAAACAAATTATTTAGTTTGATTTAATATTTTATTCCTATGCTCAAAAATCTTGGAGAGAAGCCTTCTGAGCTCACTATAATTTTGACATCATAAAAGGCTAGAAAGGTTAGTATTGTGACAAAGATTATGAAACTGAGATCTAATGTTGTTGTATGCGGGGCACTCTAAGAGGAAGTGGTTTTCAACCTCAATGTTCATATCCCCACAGAGATGGCAGATCCTTTCCATCCATGGTGTTTTAGGAATTGTCCAATGACCTGTTTTACTATGGAGCTCATGAGAGTTTGTTCTAATCTTAGCTAGATTAATTTTCTTCTTTGAGCTAGTTAAAATAGAGATATACTTTTGCTAAATTTTCTTCTTTGAGCTAGTTAAAATAGAGAGATACTTTTGCTCTTCTAGGGTGGGGTTGATGACCTTCTTATACTAACTTAATTTTCTTTTAGCTGTTAAATCTTTCTCACACCACATTTTTTCTTTGAACTTGGAAGTAATAATATTTTTAATGTTATTAATGATTTGCAATGCATCATTCTCATTGATCTCCCAATGGTTTAACCAGGCCCTCGTGTCTTTATACAATAGGTAATACTAAAATATTATAAAATTTCAGCCTTAGGGTTTAAACCTTCATATATTAAATGCTAGGGTTTATGAATTCCTGTAGTTGATATTAACTATATATAAATTATATATTAAACTATTACTTGGAAACAAAATATAATAATTTAATATAATATAATACTAATATATGAAGATTTTATGTAATAATATATAATATTTAATAATATAATAGGTAATAATAAAATATTATAAAATTTCAACCTTAGGGTTTAAACCTTTATATATATTAAACCCTATCATTTATGAATTCCTTTCATTTATTAATCACTTGATCCTAAGATATTAATAACTCCTAGGAATTAATATTCTAAACCCAACGGATTAATAAAACAAAGGGATTAAATTATAAATCTAAGGAATTATTAATACTATAAACTGAAGCGAGTAATGAATCCAAGGGTTTAATATCATAAACCCAATGAATTAATAAACCCGTGGGATAAATATTATAAACCTAAAGGATCGACAAATAGAGGGAATAAATATTAAAAGCACATGTGATTAATAAACTCTAACAATTAACGTTTTAAAATCAAGGGATCAATAAAACCTATGAATTAATATTTTAAACTAAAAAGATTAATAAAACCAAGGGATTTAGTTAGAAACCCAAGGAATTCTTAATATTATAGACCCAAGGGACTAGTAAACACAAATGTTTAATATTATAAACCCAAAAAATTAGTGAACCCAAGGGATAAATATTATAAATCTAAGCAATCAACAAACCCAAGGGCTCAATATTAAAAGTACAAAAGATTTATAAACTAAGGAATTAATATTTTAAACCCAATGGATTGATAAACCCTAGGGATTGCTAATATTATAGACCCAACGACATTAGTAAATGTGGTCGACAAACGTTAATGATATAAATCTAATATTAATCATAAAATTGATAGTGATATTAATAAATATATAATATTAAAAACAATAATAATATTAAAAAAATAACTATTATAATATTATTATTATTATTATTAATTATAATATTAATAAATTATTATTAATATTATTACTAATTAACATTACTATTATTAGTTATTATTTTTATCCTTAACTAAAGTTAATATCATTAGTTTTGACGAGTCATGGATATATAGTGATTAGGTGCTCTGTTATGGAACTCCTTGATGTGAAGTTACCAATTCAATTTCCTGCTTGGACATGATAAAGATGTTGTCCCACAAAACTTACCAAATACAAAATAATATCATTATTAATTAATAAATATTAATAATAATTAGTTAATTAATAATATATATATATATATTTAGTAATAATAACAATATTATTGTTAGTTTAATAATAATAACTAATTAATTAATTACGGTTAAATAAGAATAAAAATATTATTATCAATTAACAATAATTAATTTATTTTTATTCTCATTTATTAAAAAATATAATATATATATATATAATAGTTAATTAATTAAACCTAAGGGATTTATGTTAAACCAAAGGATTTATATTATAAACCCTAGGAACAATATTACATCCTAGGAATATGAACCTTTAGATTAATAAATTCATTGTATTGATATTGTAAACCCAAGGGATCAATACTAAAAACCCAAAGGATTATAAACCCAAAAGAATAATATTACACCCAATGGATTAATATTATTAACCCAAGATATATAAACCATAGTATAAATATTTTAAACCCTAGAATTTCCATGGTTGACCATGATTGATTTTCATATTGAGACAAGCATTGTGATAATGCGATGTTGCACCATGGTTGACCATGATTGATTTTCATATGTAGAAAATATTTGTCATAATCCAACATTGGACCATGGTTGATTTTCATATTGAGAAAATCTTCATCACAATGTGATGTTGGACCATGGTTTGCCATGATTATAAACCAAGGGGATCTATACTGAACCCAATGATTAATATTATAAAGCCCATGAATAATATTAAACCCTAATAATGAGAACCATTAGATTAATAAACTGAAGCGGTTGATATTATAAACCCAAGGGAATAATGAACCAAAGGGATTAATACTAAAAAACTAAGGGATTATAAACTCTAAGGGACTAATAAACCAAAATGATTAATACTAAAAACCCAAGGAATTATAACCCTAAGGGAATAATAAAAATACCCAAGGGATAAATATTACAATGTTACATTTGACCGTGGAAAACCTATGAATAATATGATACCATAGGAATAAGAACCCTTAAGTTAATAAACCTAAGGGATTGACATTATAAATCCAAGAATATAATAAACCAAAAGTACTAATACTATAAACCCAAGGGATTATAAATCCAAGGAAATAATACTAAACCCAATGGATAAATATTTTAAACCTAAGGTATATAAACCCCAAGATAAATATTATAAACCTAAAATAAGAATTGTTGACGATGGTTTTCCATGGTTTATTTTCATATGGGGACAATCGTTGTCACCATGTGAAGTAGGACAATGGGTGACCATGTTTGAGCATTATTGGTTTCCATCTTGACACAATATTTGTCATAATGCGACTTTGGACCATGGAAACCATATGAATAATATTATGTCGTACGAATAAGAACCCTTATATTAATAAATCAAAGAGATTGACATTATTAACCTAAGAGACTACTAAACCAGAAGGATTAATACTAAAATCCCAAGGGATTATAAACCCAAGGGAATAATAGTAGACCCAAGGGATATATATTATAAACGCAAGGTATATAAATCCCAACATAGATATTATAAACCATAAAATAAACATGGTTGACCATGGTTTACCATGTTTTATTTTCATATTGAGACAATCCTTGTCACAATGTGACATTTGATGATGGGTTACCATGTTTGACCATTATTGATTGCCATATCGACATAATCTTTCTCACAATGTGACGTTTGACCATGAAAACCCTATGATTAATATTATATCCTAGGAATAAGAACCCTTAGACTAATAAGCCCAAATTTCTAATAAACCAAAAGGATTAATACTAAAAACTCAAGGGATTATAAGCCCAAGGGAGTAATATTAAACACAAGGGATAAATATTATAAACCCAAAGAATAAATATCATAAGATAAATATAATAAACCGTAGAATAAACATGGTTGACCATGGTTAATTTTCATATTGATACAATCATTGTCACAATGTGACATAGGACGATGGGTGACCAGGTTTTACCATTATTGATTGCCATATCGACACAATCTTTGTCGAAATGTGACATTTAACAGTGGAAATCCTATGTATAATATTATAACCTAGGAATAAGAACCCTTAGATTAATAAACCCAAGGGATTAAAGTTATAAACCAACTGGAATAATAAACCAAAGGGATTAATACTAAAAATACAAGGGAATATTATTAAACTAAATGGATAAATATTATAAACCCAAGCTATAGAAACCCCAAGATAAATATTATAAACCATAAAATAAACATGGTTGACCATGATTTACCATGTTTAATTTTCATATTGAGACAATCCTTGTCACCATGTGGCATTGGACAATGGACGACCATGTTTGACAATTATTGATTACCACATCGATATAATCTTCGTGATAATGTGATGTTGGACTGTGGTTGACCAAGGTTGATTTTCATATTGATAGAATCTTTGTCACCATGCGAAGTTGGGCCGTGGTTTACGATGATTGATTTGACACGGGATGAATCACCATGGTTCACCATGGTTCATCAAGATTGACCATGGTTGATGAATATTAACCTTCGTTGACTATGGTTTATATCAAATTGTAATATTAAACTAAATATTATAAACCCTAACATCATAACCACAATATTGTATAATCCATAAGAGAAATATTATAAACTCAAAGATAAATATATTAATATGTAAGTTTAATATCATAAATCCTAGGATTATAACCCTCAAACCAAAAGGATTAATACTAAAAAACCAAAATTATTAATACTAATAGAACTAATAAACCAAAATGATTAATATTAAAAACCCAAGGGATTATAAACCTAAGGGAGTATTAATAAACCCAAGGCATAAATATTATAAACCTAAAGTATATAAACCATAATATAAAGATTATAAACCCTAAAATAAACATGGTTGAACATGGTTTATTTTCATATTGGGACAATCATTGTCACAATGTGATGTAGGGAAATGGTCGACCATGTTTGACCATTATTGATAGTCATATCAAAACAATATTTGTCATAATGAAATGTTGGAGTGTGGAAAACTTATGAATAATATTATACCCTATGAATAAGAACCCTTAAATTAATAAACAAAAGGGATTTCTATTATAAACACGAAGGGACTAGTAAAGAAAAAAGATTAATACTAAAAACCCAAATAATTATAAACCCAAGGGAATAATAGTAGACACAAGTGATAAATATTATAAACCTAAGGTATATAAATCCCAAGATAAATATTATAAACCATAAAATAAATGTCATTGACCATATTTTACCATTGTTTATTTCCATATAGAGACTGTCCTTGTCACATTGTGACATATGACGATGGGTGACCATGTTGGACCATTATTGATTACCATATTGACACAATATTTATCACAATGCAAGGTTGGACCATCGAAACCCTATGATTAATATTATATCCTAGGAATAAGAACCCTTAGATTAATAACCCAAGGGATTAATAAACAAAAATCAGTAATACTAAAAGCCCAAGGGATTATAAACCCAAGGGCATAATATTAAATAAAAGGGATAAATATTTTAAACCCAAGGAATATAAACCCCAAGTTAAATATAATAAAGCCGAAAATAAAAATGGTTTACCATGGTTGATTTTAATATTGATACAATCATTGTCACAATACGACATAGGACGATGGGTGATGATGTTTAACCATTATTAATTACCATATCAACACAATCTTTGTCACAATGTGACATTTGACCATAGAAAACCTATGAATACTATTATACCATAGGAATAACAACCCTTAAGTTAATAAACCCAACGAATTGACATTATAAATCCAAGGGATTAATAAAGAAAATATATTAATACAGAAGCCCAAGGGATAAATATTATAAACCTAAGGTATATAAACCCCAAGATAAATATTATAAACCCTAAAATAAGCATGGTTGATTTTCATATTGGGACTATCATTTTCATAATGTGAAGTAGGATAATTGGCAACCATGTTTGACCATTATTTATTGTCATCTCGACACAATCTTTCTCACAGTGCGACTTTGGACTATGGAAACCTTATGAATAATATTATGCCCTAGGAATAAGAGGCCTTAGATTAATAAACCGAAGGGATTGAAATTATAAACCTAAGGGAATAATAAACAGGAAGGATTAATACTAGACCCAAAGGATAAATATTATAGACCCAAGGTATATAAACCCCAACATAAATATTATAAACTATAAAATAAATATGTTTCTACCATGGTTTACCTTGGCTTATTCTCATATTGAGGCAATCCTTATCACAATGTGACATATGATGATGAGCAACCATGTTTGACCATTATTGATTGCCATATTGACACAATCTTTGTGACAACGCAACAATCAACCATGAAAACACTATGATTAATATTATATCCTAGGAATAAGAACCCTTAGATTAATAAACCCAAGGGATTAATACTAAAAACTCAAGGGATTATAAACCCAAGGGAATAATATTAAACACAAGGGACAAATATTATAAACCCAAGGGAATAATATTAAACACAAGGGATAAATATTATAAACCCAAGGAATATGAACCCCAAGATAAATATAATAAATCCTAAAATAAACACGGTTGACCATGGTTTACCATGGTTGATTTTCATATGGAGACAATCATTGTCACAATGCGACGTAGGACAATGGGTGGCGATATTTGACCATTATTGATTTCCATATCGACACAATATTTCTCACAATCTGACATTTGACACTGAAAATCATATGAATAATATTATACCCTAGGAATAAGAATCCTTATATTAGTAAACCCAAGGACTTAACATTATAAACCAAAGGGATTAATACTAAAACCCAATGGATTATAAACCTAAGGGAATAATATTAAACTCAAGCAATAAATATTATAAACCCAAGATATATAAACCCCAAGATAAGTGTTATAAACCCTAAAATAAACATGGTGGACCATGATTTACCATGTTTAATTTTAATATTGAGACAATCCTTGCCGCCATGTAACATTGGACAATGGTCGACCATGTTTGACCTTTATTTATTACCATAACGACATAATCTTTGTTACGATGCGATGTTGGAGTGTGGTTGACCATGGTTGATTTTCATATTGATAGAATCTTTGTCATCATGTGAAGTTGGACCATGGTTGACCATGATTGATTTCACATAGGACGATTGGCGATGGTTGACCTTGGTTGGGGAAGATTGACCATGGTTGACGAAGATCAACCTTCATTGACTATGGTTTATATCAAACCCTAATATTAATCTAAATATTAGAAACCCTAACATCACAACCCCAATATTGATTAATCCATAAGGTTAATATTATAAACTCGAACATAAATATATTAAAATGTAAGTTTAATATACTAAACGTAGGAATATAACCCTAACATTATTATTATAAGCTGAAGGAATTAATATTCTAAACGTTTGTAATTAATAAACTCTACGATTAACAATATAAACACCACAATTATAATCCTTACAATTACAAACCCTAAACTCACTATTAAAAATAGCATAAACACTAAATCCTAAACCCAACATTATAAACCATAATATTAAACCTAATTTATCCAATGTCATCATGCAACATTGAATAAATTTCAATGTAATGCATAAATGGCGATATTGTAAACCCAATATTAAAAACCATAATATTACAAACCCTGGTATTAAACCAAATTTTGTAATTTCACATTGCAATGTAGAATAAATTTTTATGTAATGTAACATTGTAGCAATCATTATTAGATTGATTTTCGCATTGAAACAATGCTTGTCACAATACGCCATTGCTCATATTTTGGTACCATTTCAACATCACAATATTAACCCTAATATTAAATTGAATATTATAAGCCCTAACATCATAAATGCAATATAATAAACCATAATATTATAAACACTAAGATAAATATATTAAACCTAAGATTATAAACCCTAACATTAGTATTATAAACCCAAGGGATTAATATCATAAACCCTTTTGATTAATGAAAAAAAGGTATTAATATTATAAATCCAAGGCATTAGCATTAACAAATCAAGGTATTAATATTATACACCCTTGGGATTAATATTATATACCCAAGGGGTTAATATTATAAACCCAATGGATTAAACCCTTGGGTTTATAATATTAATCCCAATGGTTTATAATATTAATCAAATACACCGAGACTTTTTATTAATATTTAATATTTATAATGTTAAATATGTTTTAGTATATCAATATATTAATATTACAATTTAATGTTATTAATAATTTTGATGTTATTAGGTTAATAACATTAAATGATAATAAATTTTAAAAAGTATTATGATTAATAATGTTATTAACATTATTTTAAAAAAAATTTATTGTATTAATAATGTTATTAATTTTTTTAATAATATTGTTTTTAATATTAATTTTAATGATAGTATTAATCATCATATATATATATATATATATATATAAAAGAGAGATATTGTTTATTTATGATAATAACTATTATAACTTAAAAAAAACAATTACTATAAATTATTTATAAAGTAATTTAAAGCCTAAGAAATATTATAAACCCAAGGGATTAATATTGTAGAGTTTTGGGATTAATATTATATGTATGAGAGATTAACATTATAAACCTAATGCATTATACCATTGGGTTTTCATATTAATTCTTTGGGTTTATAATATTAATCCCAAATATTTATAATATTAATCAAATAAAGAACCCCTTTTTGCTAATATTTACTATTTAATATTTATAATAATAAATAATAAATATATATTTTTCAATTCTCAATATTATTAGTATTAATATTACAATTTAAATAATAAATAATATTAACAATTCATTGTTATTATGCTAATAACATTAAATGTTAATAATTAAAAAAAAAATATTATGATTAATAATATTATGTTTTTAAACTTAATTAGTATTGTATTAATGATGTCATTAACTATCACATTTAATTATTAAATGCCGCTAATTAGTCATATTTAATAATAGATTTAATAATCACCATATTATTATTTATTATAATAAATTTAATGTTAGATAAATGCTTACATTAATATTTATTAAATCATTTTTTGTCAACTATGCTACATGATATAGTATATGTAAATGATAGCCATATTTACTAATCATTTAACCATATTAAACTCATCATTATTGATAACCCAATATATGCTAATAACCTCATATTTGTTCATAACCAACATTATATTGGATTAATAACATCACAAATATTAACTTAAAAAATAATAATATTGTATTAACAATATTATTAATAATATTATTTTCAATATTAATTTGAATATTATTGTTATTATTAATTATATTTATTAATATCGTATCTTTTAATAACTATTATTATAATTATATAATAAACATTAATAATATTTAATATTAACGTCAATAATATATAGTTAATAATTATTATTTGAATATAAAATTATATATTATTATTTAAATATAAAATTAAAAATATTATACAAAATATATTATTTAGTGTAAAACTTTTTTTATTCATTTGCCTTTTCTCTTTTTCCCATTGGCTATTATGTCTGGTTTTTGTTTCATTATGTCTATCCTTATTGACTTCGACTTAGGTTCGTCAAATGCTATTGGAACCACTGCCTCCGATAAGTCAGTGGGTTCAATTATTTTTTATATCGTAAAGAGGTTAAACATAATTAAATGTAATATTAAAAACAAATTCTAATATTAAATCATAAAATTTAATATGGAAACCTAATATTCTTAGAAAAAAAAATTGGTATAATATATGGTTTACACAATCTATTCAAATTTAATTTTTTTTTATCAAAATTTTAAAGTAAATTTTTTCTTAATAAAAAAAATTAAAATAAATAATATATTTATTAAAATTTAAAAAGTGAATTTAAAATACAATAATTTTATTTATTTCAAGCATTTGTCACTAAAATGGATTTAGAAATGGGAAGATTCAAACACTTTCTAAAACTCAGCTCATTAAAATTTAAAAGTAATATTATAATATTATATTAATATAAACTGAAATATGTATAATTAAATCATGTTACTGAAAAATTATGGAGATATAAAATATTTTTTTAGCCAGATTTTAGTATAATAAATTCATTTCCCACCTTTCATAATCTAAGTAAGAGAACATCTCATTGTCTACCAATTTTTATTTAAAAAAAATTCTATTATATATATATTAAAAAACATTTTTGTATATATTATTTGAAAAGCATTCTTATTGATTTTAAATCAAACACAAGTCATTCTTATTGATTTGAAATTGAATTACAAGATTTTCAAATTTTTAAAATTTAAAAATTATTTAGATGGTAGTGATTTCATATGCTTAGAATATGTTTTGAGGACCTTTTTATGCCACCTGTTGAATGTGAATCGTTGCACTTCTCAATGCCATTGCACTATTCGTTTCCTTACAACTTCAAATCCTTGGTGTTCACCATGATATCTCTGTTCCATTGTTGGGAGCTTCACGTTACTTTCATCAAATCAACATGTTCATATGCACACAATCCCTCATTGGAATGAGGGATTGTCAATCCAGCTTCATAGTCATAGAATCCCTCATTCCCTATTAGGGTTTATCAATTGTATTTGTGAATTATCTCAGGGAGAAAAATATATCACTTGAGATGGACTCCACAATATATCAATCTATGTTACTAGGTATATCATTCTGGCTGAACAAGCTTTAAAGGTGAATCGCAATTGTGTATTTTGTACCCAATTGGATAGTGAGGGTGCCGGAACGAGGGACATATGTGACAATGAGCGCATGTGACAGTGAATTGTATCCAAAGTACAAGCACAGCACGATAGATGAATTGCTTGATATCGCCGTCGTCCTTCCGCTCGAAACAAAGGTGGCATCATTCATATGAGGGCTCTCTCCTTGAAGTGTTTTTGAATTCCGTCGTGTTATTTTTTGCCATTCCATAATCTTTCGTATATGATAAATTGATACTCAACGTAGCTCAAATGAACTAACCAGCTATGGTGAATCTGGATTGGAACGATGAATAATAGAGGTTTTTTTCATAGAGATAAAAACAGCTACATTTTTTTTAAAAAGGAGTGCATTAGCACAATTTATATAGATATACTAAGGACTGGAGGCTTTTCCATGATTGCAACTAAGATACAACAATTAAAAAACCAACAGAGAAACTTAATTAAGACAAAATATAGGACCTTAAGAACGCTGAAAAACAGCTCAACAGACTATATGCTACAGAGAAGGCCAAAAAAAACAACCATCTCAGACTTTCTGAGTCCGAAAAAAACCAACGTGTCATCCATTGACAACTTATATTGAACATATCCATGAGCCAAAGACCATCCTTGCTTGGGCACGAGGTCTGCTAGAGAATTCGGCTCAAAGAAAATAGGTGAGAAAGATATTCAAAGAAAATATGTGAGAACGATATTCTCGTGAAGGTACAAAAACTAAAGAAAATATATGAGAAAGATATTCCCATGAAGGGACAAAAACTAAATAGCACATAATGTTTCCAAAAATCTGCTAGATCTAATTGTGGTAAGTTTGGAAGTTTAAAAGTTCCGCACCAAAAGTCAAGTACGAAAAATCAAAGTTCGAGAATGCTTTTAGAAGTTCATTTTTGAAAAGTATAAAAAAAGTTTCATGAAAGTTTTTACTATTGGAATATCTAATTCTTACTTGTCTCGATTGTGATTGTTACTATGTCTGAGTTGTGATTGTTACTAAGTGAAGGAGTTTATTCTTAATAGTTAGGATCTATTTCCTAGATTAGTGTGTGATTGAGATAATCTCTCAATCCACAGATTGTGTGTCCAAGTTAGCCTACCTATCTTGAGACAACACTTCTTGTATATATGTAATTGCATTTGATTAATAATGTAATCTAGATTTTCATATTTTATCATGGTATCAGAGCCCTGAGGCCCTGGCCCTAGTGGGCTTGGCCCCACCTGCACTCAGGAAAAATAAAGAGTTTGGTGTTTTTTTTGTGTGCGGTTTTGGGTGTAACAGGGCCAGTGATGGCCAATGAGATCTGAGTGTTGTGTGCTTTGTTCAATGCGCGGAGGAGCAGCGTGCATTGTGCTTGCAAATTGTGCAGATCTGCGGGCTTGGTAGAGATCTGCATGTGGCTTACTGCTTTAGAGTTGATACCTGATCGCGTGAATTGTCTCGCGTGGTGTGAAGTTTTTTTTGAGGCCATTATGTGGTGTGGTGAGCTTGCGATTATTTCACGTATTTGCTTGGTTGAGTGCTCGTTCCAAAGAAACCCTCTCCTTGTGAGGAGTGGTTCTTGATGCGATTTGTGAAGAACTACACTGCGATTTGGTGTTTGGTGTCTTGCTTTGAGCTCTTCGTCAATTGTTCTAGCTATAGACATAACATCGCTCAGATACCCTTTCATAATTTGCAGCTCTCTAATGCAAATTTCTCCCGCTTGCTTGTACGGAAGAGACGCACCCATGTCTAGGTCAACGAACTTCATCTAGGCATTCCAAACAAGAGGCAGTGTTAAATGGTAGATCAGAGATTGCTGCCTGTCACAGTGATGAGGGCTTGTTGAACAACCCAGATCTAAAGGCGTTGCATGGAATGGAGAGATTCTCAGAACAACAACATCCCTATGTCTCTACCCCTTCCAGGCTTTCATTACTGCATTTAAGTTCTGCATTTGAGTACTTACTAAGACCTTTGCAAACTTTTCATTGTTGCGTTCCGTAATATCCCTACCATAATAAATCAAGGTAAAATCAATGAGTTACGTATAGTAATTTTAAGAGTTACATATCAGTTACAAAACTAATTCTTGATATGTGTAAAAACTCGAGTAATGGAGGGAAGCCTCTAACAACTTATTCCTCCAACTACCGCACCCTTCAATAAATGTATAACTATGCTCCTGGGTATACGTTACACCTCATTAATGACTGCGAAGTTTAGGGAAAGGTGGCAACAAGAAAGCTTTCTGCTAGATGTATTTGTTGTCATCTGGCAACTTTGGATGCCTGAGCATGCATTTCAAAGATCAGGCGCTGAGTTTGTGTTGGCGGCCATAAAGAAATCTCTGACGGAAGATGGAAGGAGGTTTTGCGTGGGAATGAACCATACACCAGGCGTTGGGTGGATTGTTCCTGGTAACTTGGTTTATTTAGAGATTACGCACAGAATTGCAATTCTCTGTTGATTATATTGATATGCGCAGACTTCTCTCGATTCTATGAATACGCTTCTATTCTAGACTTATTCAGTGTAGATTGTCTAGATTTCGTTTTGCCGTAAAATTCTGTGTTCTGGTAAGCAAGTGAATCGTTTGTTCATGATGTTGAGTTCACTGTTTTAAAGATTATTTGCCTTTCTGCGGTTGGGTTTATAAGTTAAGAAGAAATTAGCGTTGATTGCTTAAGAACAGAGCTTCCCGCTCTTTTATTATCCACCTATTAGTGCTCGGATTTATCTAGCGAGCGGATTTATCTAGCAAGCTTAATGGATTGGGTCCATGTTAGAGTTTCCCTAGGGAGGTTATTTCTCCGTGTTGCAAGTGATGGAAGCATGCAGTGGAAGCATGGAGAGAGCCACTAATGAGATAAGTATTTATGACAATCTTGGAAAATATAAGAGTTTATGTTAGTATTTGAGATAAGTATATGTTATTTTGCTCATAGAAATAGCTATTTTGGGTAAGGAGAATACATATTCAAACAATAGCTATTGCATTTTTGGAAAAGAGAATGCATATTAAAGAAATAGAAGTTAATATTTCATTTATGGAAAAGAGAATGCACATTAAAGAAATAGAAGTTAATATTGCATTTATGGAAAAAAGAATGCATATAAAAGAAATAGAAGTTAAGTTGGATTTTATTGAAAAGGGATATATGCTTTATTGCATTGGGATACTAGTTAATTTCGAAGTTTCTTGTGGAAAATTTATGCATTGCATGCATGATAGAAATTGCTATATGATGTGCTTCTTGGCACATCGATAATCATTCTAACTTTCTTGAAGAAAAACGTATGTTTTATATACACAAATATAGTGTCTTTTTAGAAAAAGAGAGCATTCTTCATGCATGAAATAATAACTTTATAAGAGATTTCCTGAAAAACAAAGATAGAGATTCTTGCCTTAAAAGACACACATGAATAGTGTTCATGCAAGAGCAAGAATCCATACTTGTTTCATGAAAAGACTATGTGCATTGAAGTAAAAGTAATTGTGTTAGGAAAAAACACATGTTGCATGCACATAAAGGTAGCTATTGTGATTTTGGAAATATGATTTTGTGTGTACATAGAGAAAGTGATCATGTTAGCTTTCTTGAAAAATAGGATCTCTTGAAAATATTGTCTTGTTAGATGAGTTTTGTTGACTTCTTGATTTTGATGCATAAAGGGTAAGTTAACCATGCTTTTTTATCTTGATTTTTATGCATAAAGATGGATATCTTTAATAATTTCTCAAAAGGGAAGCATGAGGAACTTACTTATAGGAAGATAGAGAATTGAGGTTATAATGACTTCCTTTAGGAAAGAAGTATGTGGTTTGCTGCATGAAATGATGGTAGCATTCTAGTGAAGGGAATAAGTGTTGCATACATCAAAGAAGGGCTATTATGATAAGCTATGGTATGCACAAAGAATAGTCATTTTAATATAGATATAAGTTCTTTTTATGTTAGAGGAACTATGTTGAGTTCTGGAAAAATAACTATGTGAAAAGAACACGTGCATAAGCATAGGATCAACAATTTATTACATGTATGAAGATATAACGATTGGGTTATACATTTTAGTAGAACTAATGGGTTAGATCTCTTAAAGAGAAATATGCATTAGTGTAAATAAACATTGTGGAGGTCAAACAATATTTACTTGAGTATATGTACTAGTTAAATAGTATGCCATGCTTGCTCATGCATATGAGTAGATGTTAAAAGATCTCTTTTAGAGGTTGATTATTGATTCATTAATCTAATCTTGTTGCCAAAGCTTGTTGACAACAACATTGACAAGAAACGATGGCGGTTGGTGCCAAAGAAAAGTGATGTTAACATTGTGGCAGGAAAGTAATCAATGTTCCATGCAGATGAGTTCGAGCTGCAGGATCGTACATTGCTAGAACAATAATGCCACAAGGAATGTTGTATGTGGTGGTATGTAAGTAAAAGATTACATGGAAACTGTATTAGCTTTTAGCTACTTATGTGACAACTTAATGATAATTCATGGTAATGATTTTATAACAATGGTTAAGGGCTGGAATCCTTTATAAGCCATTGAGTGAGGGGTGAAATCCCTCATGAGCGTTTAATAATGAAATTAAACTTTTTCTGACACTACTACACCAAGGGCACTTTAGAGACATTTTTTTAAGACAAAAGAAATATTTTGTCTCAAAAACTCATTTTTTATTTTAGTTATTTTACATTAAAAATTAATATCAATTGATTTGTCTTAAATATGAACTTTAAGACAAAAATAGGTTGAGACAAAAATATTTTAAGACAAAACTTTATATTTAAGACAAAAATAGTTTAAGACAAAAATATTTTAAGACAAAAGTAGTTTGAGACAAAAATATTTTAAGACAAAACTTTATATTTAAGACAAAAATAATTTAAACGAAAATACTTTGCGACAAAACTTTATATTTAAGACAAAAGTAGTTTAAGACCAAAATTTAAAGGCAAAACTTTATGTTTAAGACAAAAATAGTTTAAGACAAAGTTATTTTAAGACAAAAACAATTTAAGACAAAATTATTTTAAGACAAAACTTTATATTTAAGACAAAAGCATTTTGAGACAAAAATATTTTAAGACAAAACTTTATATTTAATATGATGACCACTTTAGATCAAACCTATGTTTAATATTATATTTCACTTCGAATGCAAATGGAGGGCAGCGCTGAGTTTCAGGGTGATCTGCACGCACATTCTGAACTGGAGCTCCCGCGCCCCTGCTTCCTTGGCCCCTACGGCCCTCCACAGGCCCCCTGCCTGGCAGCCCCTACTGCTGGGCTCTCAATCCTTCCCAGCATCCCCGCAATCGGGCTCTGCCTCCCTCCTCCGGCTAGTGCTGTTCGTGGCACAGCATCAGCGTCTGGGTTTTGCGATTGCAAAGGAGCGTAGCCACCACCATGAGTGTGCCTGGGGGTGGGGAGCCTTCTCCCACCCCACCAATCTCTTCATAAGAAGCATTCAGAAGATTGCTCTCGCAGAAAGGGAAGAAACTTTTGATTCCAGAAGTCCCAAAATTCATCAAAGAACTGGAGGAAATTCATGAGATCACCCTACCAGAAGGCCAACCGATCAAAATCACCCTAGCCTTGGCTGACAGGGGGTTGGTAGGACAATTTATGGGACGTTGGCCCTCTACAAAAACAACAGATGACTGGATCCAACGCAACTAGAGGACCCAACTGGAAAACAATGTGATCTGCTATGTTCTCGGAAGAGGGTATTTCATTTTCCAGTTCACCTCCAAAGAAGATCGAGATTTGGTTTTCAGAAACAGTCTATATTTTATGGGAAATCAGGGTCTATATCATAATAAGTGGACCCCCAAATTCGATCCCTCAATCAATATGCCTAAAGAGGTCTCAGTCTGGGTCCGGCTTCCCAATCTTCTGATCCATTGCTAGAGCTATCACACCTTGCAGAAGATTGGAAATGGCCTAGGTCATTTCATTGACAAAGCAGATAACAAGGGCCAATATACCTGCGCAAGAATCTGTGTGGAAGTCAATCTGAAAGCTCGAATACCCGAAGCGGTAAAACTTACAGTCAAAAAATGGCATCACTATCAAAAATTAGATTACGAGCAACTGCCTTTCAAATGCAGAAGTTGTCATGAACATGGACACTTCCAACAAAATTGCCCAAAAGCTCCAACGGGGACAAAGTGGACGAAGAAGGATGGAAAGAAATAAAAAAGGGAAAGGCAGTCCCAAAACCAACTGAGAAGAAAAGTTCAGGGCCATTGGCGAAGCCCCAGCCTAAACCAAAAGCCAAAGAAGTTCCAAAAGAGGGTTCTTCCTCTGGGGTAAGGATAGATGCCATTGGAACCCAAGAGGAACTAGAAGACCCATCAAAGAAAGTGAAAGAAGCAAAGGGAAAGCCAGCTCTTCCTCCATCACAGGATGAAGAAGGGGAAAAAGAAGAAAACGAGGAGCACATCAGTCTAGGCTCTGATTCTAAGGGAGATTCAGAAGATGGAGTCTCAGATTTAGATAGCTCGCAAGTCACTCCTATCAAGTCGGCCAGGGGTCAAAATTCCAAGAAGAAACAGAGAGAGGAACAAACTTATCTAGATGTTCTCCAAGGCTCTCATAAAACTCTCAAAGGAATGATGAATACCAGATCTAGGTGCAAGCATGGCCAGGCTCCAAAAGGAGCCACAACCTTCCAACCTAGTAAATAATGAAATACGTCTCATGGAATTGCAGAGGGTTAGGCAACATGTTGAAAGAAGAAGCTCTGAAAGACATTGTAAGGATGTACTTGCCTGAAATCCTTCTCATCCAGGAGACAAAACTGGAGGACCTTCTACTCCTCCAAGAAAGCAAAGCATTCTAGCATAAAGGCCAAGGGAGAGCACTCAGCGCCAGAGATGCCTCTGGAGGGATTGCCTCCTTTTGGGACAGCTCCAAATATGATCTGATTCATGAAGAATGTTGCCCCCATTGGCCACTCACTAAGCTCCTCCATAAAGAATATGGCCACCAAGTAAGTATGTTCAATATTTATGCTCTGGTCTTACCATCTAAGAAAAAAAATTGTTCGGACTCGCTCCAGTCCTATCTTTTATTGCAAAACCCAGAAAATATTATTATTGTAGGTGATCTGAATGTTATGCTAGTTGCAGAAGAGAAAAAGGGGGGCTCACTGGTCAGGGACCCAGCTAGAGAATGGGTTGAAGACCTCATTTTATATTGGGAATTGGAGGATATCAGGCCCACATCTGGGAAATTCACCTGGTCAAACAAAAGGATAGGCCCCGGCCACATTGCTGCTCATTTGGACAGATTTCTAGTCCAATCCTCCTTCTTGACTTGTGGTCTAATGGTCACCTATAAAATTCTGCCGAACTACACCTCTGACCATAAACCCATTCTGCTTGAGCTCTCCTTGGATGGAAATCTTAGCCCCATTCCCTTTAGATTTAGTTCTCTATGGATTCATCAAGAATGATTCCAGGAGGTGGTCTCTGAGGCCTGGAACCGACAAGTTCAAGGATCCCTTTTCTTTGTGTGGGAATAAAAAATGAGGAGACTTAAAAGAGAGCTCAAGGAGTGGGCTAAAAGGTTAAAAACACCCACTGCCAAAAGAAAGGAGATACATGACAGTTTAGCAGGCCATCAATTAACAATGGAGAATTCTGATGTAACTCAAATCCTTCTTCAAAAAGAAGTAGAGCTGCAAAAATATCTGCATAGAGTAAGTAGGGATGAAGAAGAGTTCTGGAGACAGAAGTCCATAAATCTTTGGTTACAGGCCGGAGACAAAAATACAAGCTACTTCCATAAGCAAGCTGAAGCATGCAAGCACTTCAAAACAGTAAATGAAATTCACTATCAAAACACTGTGGTTAAAGATTCCGAAGCCATAAAGTGAGCAACCCACTCCTTCTTCAAAGATCTTTACTCTGCCCCAGTAGACCCTCCTATCGATTCTCAAGCCTATTTGATTGATCCTATTCCTCACTGTGTTCAAGATTATGACAATATTATGCTGACTACTCAGATCAGTATGAATGAGATTAAAGAAGCTTTGGATTGCATGGATCCGGATAAAGCCTCGGGCCCTGATGGGTTCACTGCAAGGTTCTACCTGACTTACTGGCTTACAATTAAAAAAGACCTTCTGAGAATGATCCATAAGTCTCAGACCTGCACCAATATTGGAGTCAGTACCAACTCGGCCTTCCTTGCCTTGATTCCGAAAGACAAAGGTTCCACCAATTTCAATAGATTCAGGCCCATCTATTTGTGTAATACAAGTTATAAGCTGATTACAAAAATAATAGCCAACCATATTAAGAAAATTCTACCAGTCATCATCCCCGAAAACTAAGGAGGATTCATAAAAGGGAGAAAGATTCTTGACAATATTGTGCTGGTGAAAGAAGCAATTCGTTCAAGCTGTCATCGAAAAGAGAAAGACATGGTGATTAAGCTAGATTTGGCAAATGCCTTTGACATTGTGAGAAATGATTTCTTGTTTTCTGAGATGGAGAAATTTGGCTTCTCAAAAGTTCTCATAACTTGGGTGAAAGCTTGCATTGCCTTCCCTTGGATAGCGCCTCTCGCTAATGGTCATTCAACGGAATTTTTATAGGCCTTGAGGGGCCTAATACAAGGTTGCCCTTTGTCCCTGCTTCTTTATGCCATTCAAGCTTCAGTGCTCAGCTTCCAGCTAGACTACTGTCAATAGATCCAAACTATGCCATGCCTGAGAATGGCTCACAATGTTAAAGACGTAAATCATGCCCAGTTTGTTGATGATACATTATTGCTTGGAGGAGCTAGCATAAATTCTATTAGTACCTTCAAGAAGGAGCTATACATTTATAGAGAGGTTTCAGGCAGCAAGATTAACTATCTAAAAAGCATGATCTATGGCTGGAATTGCTCGATCAAAGATTTGGCAGACATAGAAAGGATATTAGAAATGGAAAGAACCCTGACCTGGGAGTCATTTAAGTGTCTTGGGATCCCAATCTTCAAATCAGATCCTAAGGTAGCTCGCTGGATGCCCCTGCTAGACAAGCTAAATCTCATAATACAAGCTTGGGGAGCCTCATGGTTGAATAACGCTGGGAAGGTAATCCTTATGAAATTTGTTCTCATAAGTCTCCCAGCTTATCAGAACTCCATTCTACTAGCCCCTAAAACCTTTATTAGTAAAGTGGATGGTCTCCTGAGAAGATTTCTATAGGAGGGAGGGAAAAATAATGAAAGAATGCTCCATTTAGTTAATTGGGACACTATTAAGAAGCCATTCTTGGAAGTAGGTCTCCATATTCGGGATCTGGCAGCCCAAAATCTTTCTCTGGGCTCCAAGCTCCTTTGGAACATTGTTTCTGGGAATCCTAGTTGGAGCAAGAGAGTTCTGTGGAAAAAATATTTTCATGGGCAACATTTAAGGTGCTTGGACTAGCGTCCTAGAATTTCCAAACGATCACCAGTTTTCAAACTCTGTCTCACAGCTTTGAAACTTTTCAATCATAAGCTTTATTGGATCCCAGGTAATGGGAAGAAAGTAAAAATTTGGGAAGATTCGATTCTTGGATATCAGCCCTTGAATCAGATGGCAGAACTGGAAAATATCAGGGCTTGGCTTCAGGGTAGCAATCTGGAAACCCTTTGGGACATCTCCAATTAGACAAATGATGCAGAAAGTCTATGGGATGGTTGTAATTTGGGGAGGTCCCTAATTGGCTGGATGGTGAAGCCAATTTATTGTTGGATTTGCTGCATGGAAAATCTCCCTTAAAGGCCTCTTCTAAGGAAAAAAGGGGGTGGGGTTCTCTTTCAGGCTCTTACTCAGTAGCAAAAGGTTACAAAAGTATGATGGCTATCCCTAGCATCCCCCCAGAGCCAACTCAATGGAAATTTATTTGGTCTTTTCCTGCTCTCCCCAAAATTGACTTCTTTTGCTGGACTCTGGCGCATAAAAGTATCCTCACTAGAGATAACCTGAGGAAGCGTGGAATTGATGGTCCCTCCGGGTGCCCTCTTTGTGCATCGGATGAAGAAACGACTAACCACCTATTCTTATTGTGCCCCTTTTCTCAAGAAGTTTGGAAGGGTTTCCTGATGTTAGGACCTGACAAAATAGAGATTCCAGGAAATATTGAGGACCTGCTAAGAAACTGGGCCAAGTTATCCACGTCTTGTCCCTCTAAAAAAAGCCTTCTCAAGACTGGCCGGATGTGGATCCCCAAATTCACATGCTGGAAACTGTGGTTGGAGAGGAACAACAGAATATTTAGGGAGGAGAGTTGTAACCCCGTTAGAATTATCACTAAGATCAGAGCTCTGTTGGGGGAGGCCTTAGAAACCAAACCCACCATAAGAAATGGCATGATTCTGGACAACGAGGAAGATCAATGGTTAAAAGAGCTTGTTTCAAACCATCAGAATAGATCCATTCCTCCTGCTAAAGCCCCTTCTCATTGGGAAATTTGTCTGGAAGAACAGGAAATCATCAAATGGAGATCTGCTTTGGATGATCACTACCTATTCTTTGATGCGGCCTCTAAAGGTAACCTAGGAAAGGCGAATGGCATGGGAGTTATCTTAAGCCTAGGTGGCTCAACTGAGTTTCACTTTGCTTGGGGTCTGGAGCATGAAAAAAGCAACAAAGTAGAGGCTCTTGCTCTGTGGCAGGGTCTAAATCTGGCTATCAAGAGGAATATCCTCTCCATCTCAGTCTTTGGAGGCTCCAGACTAATTATACAGGCTATGAACTCTCAAAAGATCCATTCTTAGGTGCAGTTAGCCCCCATCCTCAAAAAAATTAGACTACTATTGCCAAAGTTCCACAAAATCTCCTTCTATCATGTTCTAAGGAAGTTAAACTCACAGGCAAACTTGGTAGCCAACCTAGGCTCTCTCAGGAGAAGAAGATCTCTGTTAGTAAATGATGTTGAATCAGACTGCAGCATTCCTTAATTCTGGAGTTTTCTCGGCCTCTGTTCCTTTGAGTATTTCACTGATTCAGATTCTCTAGACTTCGGGACCAAATCATTTTGATCTGGCTACTGTTAGGAAACGTGGACTCATCCACAAGGGAAAATTCAGAACACAACCGTGGCATTTTTGATCTCTGTTCATCGGTGGAACTCACTGCTGCATCTGGGTAGGTGCTGGGGAGTTCACGAGGGCCTCTTCAAGGCCAATTTACCACTCTTGGCATTCTTTAACACTATATAACACTCTGCCAGACATTTCAAAAAGAAAACGCAGTGATTCTTGGGTTGATCTGGCACTCTGGCACGTTGGATCTCCTCTCTGCAAGTTAGGAAGCAGAGCTACGTGACGGAAAGCAAAAGCAGCATAATTTCAAGGCACCATTCTGAAACCAAATCAAGTTCTTTTTCAAGCCTCTATCTGCATTCACAATGTAACTCATTCAGTGGACTATTCAAAATCAAAATCTTCTTTCCCCACCGACTATAACAAGGAAATACAGGGTTTCGGTGTTAAAGTCCTCAGCAGTTGAATTGTCGAATTTTAAATAAAAACTAACCGTTTATGTCAAAAAAAGAAAATGGAGAGTGGAGTGCTTAGGGTTTGACACTACTCTGCAACTGGCAGACCTTCACAGACTACGTCATTTTGTCATTAACCTTCATCCATAAGGCAGCTACAACACAATAAGGAATAGCTATCGTGCAATGGGACCCCCTCAGGGGGAGGACATGATGCCTCCCCCCGCTGATACAGAAATTGGCCTGCGACAAACTGAAAATGTCAGGATGGACCATATAGAAGATACAGCAATAGAGAATGAAAATATGCCAACGAATAAGAACACAAATGAAGAACCACAAGTGACGTCAAACACCTGCAAGCTGGTGGCATTTGACAGACCCAAAATTGAGCTCCCAAGTCAGCGCATCAACACTGAGATCCAGTTTATGTGGGATCATGCTTTGATAGGAAAGTTCATAGGTCTTTGGCCAGTGAAGAAATCTTTGCACGGCCGGATCGCAGCCAAATACTGATCTTATCTATCATAATCCTTATGAAATCTTTTTCTTCAACCCAAAGACTTGTCATGTCCATTTTTTTGTGCTCTTAGAAGCAATGGTTTCTATCACAAGGCTTTTAGCCTTGCTGCAAAGATGCCTGATTGTGGTCTCTTTATCTTTGAAGATCTTGTTGTTCCTAGCAATCCAGATCCTCCATAAGAGGGCAAATGGGAGGGCATCCCACACTCTCTTGGCAATGTTGTTTTTCATGGATTGCCATGGGTAGTTTTTTTTCCAATTGTTAAGGACTTCCCCAATGGATTGCTGAGAGTTCCAAGTAAAGAGAACGATTGGGGTAATACTGTTCCAACAAGAAAAAGAAAAAGGACGTGAAATGAAGAGGTGCTCGATGGACTCCTCCACTTCTTGGCAATTAGGGCATCTGGAGGGTCCAACAATGCCTTTTTTTAAGATTTTCTGCTATGAGAGTTTTTCTTTTAAGAGGGTCCACATAAAAAATTTCACCTTAGGGATGGCTTCTAATTTCCACACTATTTTCCAATGTGTTCATGTTGGTTTCGGGTAGTCCCTATTGCAAAGATAATTTTATCCTACATGCATTGAGTAGCTAGTGCCAGTGGGGTCCCATGAGAATCCATCCTTGCCATTTTTTATTGTAGGAGCAATGTTGTGGAGGTGTATCTGAAAGTTGTCAAGATTCTCTTTAAGTCATTGAGGGATGGGAGGAAGGCTCCATCTCTTCCAAGCTTGGGTATTTGTGTTCCATTGTGAAATTAGATCTAAATTGTATATTCCTTTACTTTGAAGAAAGAGAATTATCGGAGCCATATCTGGAAGACTGCTAATTGGCTGATACCCCATAATTTTACCAGTGCCAATGTTGATTTTGTTGCTGCCTTTGGGAACCTTGGAGACATTTTGAGCCATAAAGGAGATGGATTTTTTACAGAGTTTCCATATCCTTGTGCTGTTCCTATTGGGTATTTCAGTTGTAAGTAAATGCTGCCTTGGGTGGCTGATATATTTGGCCTTCAAAACTTTTTTCCACCAAGTTGATTGGTCTTCAATAAGTCTCCAGATTATGTTGCCGCCAAAGGCTGAATTGGTGATAAATGGGGATCTAATTCCAAGACCTCCTTTTTCTTGGTTTTGAATTACTTGTTTCCATCCAACCAAGATATATTTTCTATTTTCATTTTTCCCTCCCTGCTAAAGGAAAAACCTGAGAATACTATCCATTTTGCGGAGAAAAGAGGCTAGAGCCTGGGAAAGGGAGAATTGGTAATGAGGAAGAGAGGAAAGGCCCAATTTGAATAGTACCAATCATCCAGCTAGGTTGAGCCAAGTGGCTCCCCACTTTTGAACTTTTCTTTTCATTTTATCTAAAGTTGTTTCCCAAGCATCAACTCTTGCGTTTCCTATATTCACTGGCATTCCCAAATAGCTGAAATGGTGCCAATTTAACTTGCAAGGCACACCGAAGATGTTGGCTATGTTTTGAAGCATTGGAGCTGAGGCGTTCCATCCATAAATACAACTTTTGAAGTGATTAAACATTCCCTCTAAATATCTCACGAATTTGTCTAGTAAAGATTTGAATCTTCGAGCTATGATTGCAAACGCCCCTCCAATCAGTAGGGTATCATCAAAAAATTGGGAGTGATTGATGTTTTTCACTCCATCTTCAAATTTGAATCCAGTGATGAGGCTTGTCTGTCGCTTATGCTCAAGGGCGCAACTGAAGGACTCAACCATTAAAACGAAAAGGTAGGGGGACAGAGGACAGCCTTGCCTTAATCCTCTTGAAGATTGAAAGGCAGACCAGGTCTGCCATTGATAAGGGGAGCTGTCCAAGGGCCAGAGATACAGGCTCTTATGAGATCAATAAAGAAGGATGAGAAGCCCATTTTTGAAGAACAAAAAATAGAAAGGAGTGTTTAACCTTGTCAAAAGCATTTGGCAAGTCCAATTTCAGGATGAAGCCCTTTTCATTTCTAGAATGGCTTGAGCGAATGGCTTCCTGGACTAAGACAATAGAATCTGAAATATGCCTATTTGTCATAAAGCCACCTTGGTTTTCAGAGATTAACATAGGAAATAGAGGTTTGAGATGGGAAGCAAGAATTTTTGTGAAAATTTTGTAGGAAGAATTACATAAGGATATGGGCCAGAAACGGGAGAAATTTGAAGGTTGGTTCTCCTTTGGAATGAGGGCTAGATGTGTTGAATTTGTGTAGCCTCCTAATTTTTTTCCTCTGAATCAATTTAAAGTATTTGATGAGGTCCTTTTTGATCATTTCCCAATACTCCCTATAAAAACAAATAGGAAAGTCATCCGGCCCTGGTGCCTTCTCTGGCTAGAGACCCCAATTTGCTTCCTTGATTTCTTCTTCTTTTATTTCCTCTGTTAGCCTTCATTTGCTTCTGCTACAATCTTTTTTGGCAAATGTTGTAGGAAGTCAGCGTAGTTTTCCTCCTCCCCTG
Organism: Pinus tabuliformis; assembly: GCA_031772625.1. NCBI lineage: Eukaryota > Viridiplantae > Streptophyta > Pinopsida > Pinales > Pinaceae > Pinus > Pinus tabuliformis. Next base: position 433,610,893 of record CM062813.1, on the reverse strand, counting down.
ATTCAGTTAGCAGCTCTTTAAAATGTTCTAAGGCAGTTTGTTTTATGGCAGTTTGATCATTGTGTTGAGTGCGTACATTATCTATGATAGTTGTTATATTATTTTTTATTTGCCGAATAGTGGCTTGCTTATGGAAAAAAGTTGTGTTCCTATCTTAACACTCTTCAACCAAGTCTGCCTTGGCTTAATTCGCCATTTTTCTTCCTCTTCTCTTCTGATACTGTATAGATGACTGTAAAGATTTTCTTCTTGATTTTTTTCAGCCTGATAATATTCTTACTTTTCTAGTGCATAGTGAAGTTCTTCAATTTTGGCTTTCATTTCTCTTTTCTTTGCTTCTGGCTCTATGTATTGAGTTTTTGCCAAATTCTTGAGAGCATTCTTTACATTTCTAAGTTTGCTTTCCCAAATAAAACTTGGAGATCCTTTGACATGTTGGCACCAAGTTTGTTGGACCAACACTTTGGCTACTTCAATGTCATTCCATAAAGGACTATATTTAAAAGGGAGAGGGCCCACAGGTAGAGAGATTCAAGGTTTAAAGCAGTGGGATAATGGTCTGAAGCAGCAAAAGGAAGGATGGAAGTGTTGATAGTTGAAAAGGTGGAGAGAAGGGATACATTTACCAGGATTCGGTTGAGCCTTTCCATAATATTATTTCTCCCCAATCTGCGATTACTCCAGGTGTATTTATGATTCTTTCGAATGATATCGACAAGATCACCATGTTGCATAAAATTTTCCAACTGATTTCTAAAAGGATCTGGGTTGAAGCTACCTCCACATTTTTCATTAGCATGTAAAATGAGGTTTAAGTCACCTCCTAAAATGATGTTGTTGTTGTTTTCTTCTGCTATATTATTGCTGAGAGAGTCCCAGCAAACTTCTTTATCCTTGTAATGATTTGGTACATAAACATTGTAAATTACTATCTGTTGACTGCTGATAATATTCTACAATACAGTCTTGACCCAATGTTGTTCTACTATTTCTGCTGTGCTGTTCCATTCATCTTGAAGCCAAAGTGTAGAAATCCCTCCTGAGGCTCCTCTGGAATCACATATACATCCTTTGTAGCGCTTATGATGTTCAATAATCTTGTTCATCTCTGGCTATCTCTGATTTGTTTCTTGGAGTAAAACAGTGGTTGGTTTCTCTTAGTTAATAATATCTTTTAAGGCATTTGATTTGGAGGGGTGCCCTAGTCCCCTACTGTTCCATGAGAGTATTTTAATCATTTCAGGTGAGAGGTACAAGGAGTTGCTCTCCCTCCCTTGTCTTTGTTTGCTATCTTTGTCTATTGGTCCTTGAATATATGATTCAATGGGGTTCTGGAGCCCCAATGCTATGTCTTTTTGCGCATTTTCATCCCTGTGTTGTTTGGCAGACTTTCTTCCAGGCTTCTTTTGATTGTCTAGAATGGATCCATGCTCCTTGGAATTGCTTCTGGTGATTATGAGGGGGGAAGGATCAAATGGGAGGGAGGAGCAAATGACTTGGGGAAGGGGAGAAGAGGTAGGATCAGATTGAATCAAGGGATGGGATTCCTCGGGAAGAGAGAGGATGTGAAAGGGATTGGAAGAGGGAGAAGAGGTAAGGGGATCCGACTGGCGATCAGAAGATAGGGGAGGTTGTGGGGAAGAAGGGGGAGGAAATGAAGGCTGGGGAGAAGAGGGAGGGGAAATTGGGGGAGGTCGAGAGGAAGGACTTACTTCATGGGATGGTTTAGGATTAGGGGCTGTCTTTTTCTTTTTAACGGTTTCCCATTGCTCTTCTTGTGGATTATTTTCTACATTAGAAAGTTTAGTGCAATGATTAGAAAAGTGACCGTACTCGTGACATACCTTGCACTTGAAAGGGATCTGTTCATAGTCAAGCTGTTGAATGTGCGTCCAATCGTCAACCTTGAGCTTGATGGCTTCTAGCAGGCCTTTACCCAAATCAACTTCTACACAAATGCGGGCACAGGCTTGCATGTTATCTTTCGGTCACTCCAATCAATGTATTTCCCAACAACATTCCCAATAGCATGCACATATTCGTCTCCCCAGCAATGGAAGGGGAGGTGAGGAAGCCAGACCCAAACAGGGACTGCATTAGGAATATCAAGCTCCAGGTCAAAATCTGGAGTCCATTTGTTTAAATATAAACCTCTGGAATCCATGAAATAAGGCCCATTATGGAATATTAAATCCTTCTCTTCCTTTGTCTCAAAATGAAATGTAAAATATCCCTTTCCACAAAATCTGATAGAGATTCTCCCTTGTATTTTGTCTGTCGAATTCCTTTCCACCCACCTTTGGACTGTTTTTGGAGAGGGCCAAAGTCTTGTAAATTGCCCAATAAGTCCTTTTTCTGCCAAGGCAAGAGCAGCCATTCTGGGCAAAGTTGGAGGGAGAGAAGCTTCTTGTAACCCATCAAGTTTTTTCACAAACTTTGAGACTGAAGGGTGAGCTCACTAAGGAGGCATGGACTTGATCAAGGTAGAGAAGGCGTGTTGGTGAGTTGCCTCCTCCGGCAAAGCCTCCCGAGGGGCCATCCCGAGCGGCCAAAGATCGGTTCAGACCTAATGTTTGCAGGCGGCGACGGGAGCAGAGCGCGCGTTTCAGAACCCTCTTAACTCAAAAATAAAAATATGTTAAATTAAAGAAAAAATTTATTCATATATTATTCTATGTTTATTCATATATTTAATTCTTTATTGATTTATATACTACGGAAAAGTAAAGAAAGATTTACTTCGGTTATTAAATTAATTTATCTAATACTAAGAATGTTATTCTATTTTATTTTTATTACATATTATTCTATGGTTGATAAATTAACTTAATAAATCATTAGGGAAAGGTAAAGGGGTTTTATTATAATATTGGTTAAATTTTTATTTATTTATTCCTATTTATTTATTTATAAACATAAATATTCATTTATTTAATTTATTTATTTACTATTCTATAGTTGTTAAATAAACTTATTTAATTAAGTGTTTATCGGTTAATGCTATCTTAGAGAACATGTGTACACAACCAAATTGTAGGATTTCAGTGGCTCGCAGCGATGGATAAAGTTGTTTGAGTGAAAATGGAAGTTGAAGCACAAGTACATGAGAACTCTGCTACTCTGTGCGAGGCCTTATGCCTTGAACCATCTCTCGGCGCGTGGCTTTGAATGCAGAATATCTCTCTGCATTTGATTTATGGCTACGACCCATGTCTCTGCGCATGGCATTCCCTATGTCCAGCTACCCTACGTGTGTCTTTTGTTTTTCAGGTAAGATGTCTTCATGATTCATAACATCATTTTGGTCTTAGTCTACCATTAATGTTTCCTGTCTAGACGAGTGGATCTCATTTTTTATCCTTGTAGCTGCGCGTGGCCATCTTTAGTCTGGTGTATGGCCTTTCCCTTTCTGTTTTGCCTAGTGCGTCGTATGATTCTAAATTGGTTAGATCTTTTTTGGTGCCTCCCATACTAGTTATGGCCTAACAACTGCAAGAACATAGAGGGTTTCAAGGAACAGAGAGGGTTTCTGCAAGGAACAGAGGAACAAAAAAGATAGAGGGTTTCAAGGAACAGAGAGGGTTTCTGCAAGGAACAGAGGAACGAAAAAGATTGAGAAATGTTTGTAGATTCACGAAGATGGTGATAGTGCCACACCAATGTCACTTTGTTTCTGTTGTGCTAAGAAATGGCTAGAGAATCGCCTCGATTTGTTCTAGAGGGATTCTCGAGACGACACGAGAAATTGGGCTTTTGGGAGGAATTTATGGAACGGAATCCAGTGGAGGGCTTGGGAGAACTACTCCATTTCCTGCCTGATTCCTGCCACGACTTTCCATTACGAATCCTCTGGAAAATGGTGCTGCATCTTCATCAACCAAACCTTCCTCCACATTGCAATGAACCAACACCTTTGCTTCTACAACCAAACCTTCCTCCTCGTTTGCCCCATTGTAATGGAGGGTTTGTTGAGAAAATGGAGAGACAAACAAACACCAATGTTTGAGAGCCACGAGACTAGGGTTTTTACGATGGGCATTAAGGGCGTGAGGCCCAACAGTAGTAGAGTACATACTCATTTATTCGTGGGTGGCATGAGATAGATATTAAGACCCTCATTCTTATGAAAAGTGGGAGACATGGGCGGGAAACAGTAGGAAACAGTGGGCTAGGCCATCTTAAAATGGAAACAAGACAGCTGAAATGACCGAAACGTTTTTGGTGTAGAGGCCGAAAATCTTTTTGGCGCTAAATTGTTTTAGTTTTTATATGCTGGGGCAGCTTTCACTGTTATTTTGCAAAGGAACTCAAAGCTGAGCTAGAAGTTTCAAGGAAGACAGCAAAGGGTTTATTTTCCACAGGTATTTTCCTTTCAATTTGATGTATTTCCCTTGCAAAGATGTTGGCATTGGTATTATTTTCCTTGCGTAGCTGTATTCATTGGTATAGCTGTAGGAATTGGGATTATTTTCATGGTATAGATGTAGGCATTGGGGATTATTATCAACAATTTCCTGAGCCGTGTCTGGTTCTGTTTCTTTATAATTACATGAACAACTTAATTTCTGCTTTGAAGTATCGCTCTCTATTTGTGTGTAGACATGAATCCAATCAACCTTGTAATGAGATGACTCACCTGCATGCTGGGAAACACTAGGCATTGGCTCATACATACTAGAGACACTATCCACTTTCGAACCATACAATTCATCAAGGCCATAAAACTGTTTGTCATTGTGTGGACTCTAAATATTGAAATTTTTCTTCATGAATGTCATCCTCAATAACTGAGTTATGAGGTTGTAGACCAACATCTGAAACTCAAATGTTCTCATAAGCTTGTTGAGGTTCATCTTATGATGAATGAATCAGTTGATGATCTCCAAATTTCAAAGAAATTGCATTAGACAACATGGGACAACCCTCATTTTGGCTACTGTTATAATTCTTATGTGATTTTCGTTCTTCATTATTGTGAGTGTCACTTTTGTAAACCTGTTCAATTTGCTCTTCTTTTTCAACTACATGATCTTGATATCTTTCAATTGCATCTAAATTCTTAAACCCATACTCGTGAGTTTCATTATTAACAAGTGAGATGGGATTTTCCTAAACAGAAGTAGCTGAAATGTACTGTATGGTGCATTCTTCACCATCTCAAACTTCATTGGATGATGCCTCCTTTCTAGATAACAATTCTTTCTTGTCAATGAAAAACTATCTCCTTTCTAATTAAGACAAGAAAATGAATTTTCTTTATGTATCCGATGGAGTATAACCTTTTATATGCAATTGTGTCTTATAACATGATAGTGTTGCACCCTAACCCAAGATACAACATTGTAACAATCCTAGTTTCTTTGGGTGTGTTTTGAGAAATGAGGTCATACTTTTATGAAAATGCACGCCCCATTTGCTCATTGTTATATATTTCAACTTCTGTGCAATAAATGGCCACATTGAGTCACTTGATATCCACCATTCTGTTGTGGTCACCAACAACCCCCCTCTTTGTTTGATATTAGTAATAACATCAAACAAAGGGGGACCCTTAACCAAAAAATCCAAAAAATATTTTTGTTTGAAAAATCTTTTGTATTAACTCCCTAAGAGCTATATCCCGTCGCAAAGGAAAAAGGAGCGCTTTCCCCAAAGCGCATAAACACACTGAGGAGGAGCGACGTGAGAACTCATCGCATCGCGTGCATTAAAAGCGCTCAAAAGGGGAAAACCTGAAGAACCGCCGACAGCCGATATGCGACGTCGCACGTCGCAATGTTGCATAAGCAGCACAAAGTGACAAAGCAAAAAAACCTTGCGACCTTGCGATATTGCGATATGCGATTTGCGACCATGCGAACCTGCAACCTGCGATCTATGGTGTGCGACAAAAGAGACCATCAATTGTTGTGATACCACTTATTTACATCGCAATCTTCGATGCTGTGATGCAAATCGCAGAAGCCATTCATCGCAGGCATTCCTCAGCATGATCTGTGAGCCTAAAATTAGGCGCGCACCTTACGGGAAATTAATGATTGTACGCCTGTGTATCCAAAGATGATTATGTTGCGTTTTTCGAAGAGTCAAGTCATAATGGGTGACATGATTATGCATTCATTAGAACTTAATTGCTTTCATGTCAATCTTTTCTTCTGTCTCTTTTCATTTACGTGAACTATAAGTCAGCAACTGATATAAATCTATATGCAGGAAACATCCAAGGAAAAGCACCAGGACTAGAAGAACAGAGAGGAGATGACTTCGCAGATGGATACCGCATAAGCAGGACCGCGGATCCCAGAGTATCACTCAACAAATGCCGATGGAAATAGGCTATCTAGGACTCAGTGTCAAAGGCGCACAAAAGCAAAGCGTTTATGAAAGATCCTGAGTCCCAAATTGGGTAAAGCAAAAAGAAAAACGCTTAAGGGGAAAGACGTCTCAGAAAAGCCTGGAACAAAGAATGGAAACAAGTTTCAATTGAGAAAATCGTTCAGGCAACAAAATCCCCAGCTCATTGAGTCATTCGCACGGCCGGAAACCGAAATAGCAACAGCACAATCGGTTTGAAAGAAATCTGAGTTGTACTAAGTATACACGCCGTGAAGACACTCCTCCAGAAGAACACTTTCAAAAATATCTTCTAGTTTGTCAGAAAGAGGTGCCAACTCTTGTTATTTCTAATTTTCAAGCTTGAACAAAAGGAAAGGACAAGCAGCCAACTCTTTCACGGCGAACAACGCATCGCTTACAGCACTAAGGAGCAGATACAGAAATGGTTAGAAATTAGATTCAGTTTTTAGAAATAAATTTGTTTTAGTAAAAGGGCGGTCATTTGAAGCCGTTCCCTAAATTTGTGTAATTAAAATTAGCCGGTTAGTAGTATTTAACCCTTCTCGTTGCATTAGAGAAGGGTCCGGAAATTTGTCAAAAAACTTGTCCTCAGAACATGCACTTTTGCACCCTCGGAGGGGTTTTTTGATGAATGGACGGATCAAGATTTATTTATGTTTGCATTTTAATACCTGCTACTGATGTTGCACTTCTGTACTCTTAGTAGGCATTAGAAGTAAGTAGAAATAGATCATTATTGCTTCAGGTCTGTGAGTATAAAGTCAGTCATAAATGGTACTTTTATCTCTTGACGAGTTTCTGCTTGCATTCTTAGAGTAATATACAGCTGATGTTGTTTATATGTTAACGTATGAATGAGTGGACTACCATTTGGCATTTTGTACGGTGGAGTCATTGATTTATGCTTAATACATGAATATCTGATTATGCGATATGCTGTTCACAACCGTTTTGCTTAACTTTTTATGCAGGATGGTTCATCTTAATTGATTTATATTCTCATAATAGCTGAATAATCTTCATTACCAGTTATTGTGTGAAATATTTCTAGATCGCATAATGGAAAAAGTTCTATCCCGGGTTAGCGTAGATTAGATGTGTTGTTCTTGATAGATTAAAGCAGTATAAAATTCAGTCTCAGAGTTTAGAACTAGATTAGCTTAGAAATAATTCCATATTTTCATTATCATATTCTACACACACACACATCACCAAACTCTACACACACACACACCCCCTTAGAACGGGAAGCTGGTCCCGTTATCCCCAGTCGGACCCGCTATACCAAACGGGCACGGAGCCGCCAACCAGGTTCCCGACCGGGTGGGTATCCCCCTTGTTGTTGACCCGATTTCAGGGCCCTCAACATATTTGGCGCTAGAAGGAGGGCACGAACTATGAATGGCACCTAAAGAAATATCTAAATACCATTGTGAGAGTAATACACCCTCATCAACTCCCTCGACTTCTCCAACACGGTTAAACCCGGAATTTGAAGTCGCTCGAGTATCTACCACTGCTACATATTCGAACCTATCAGACCAATCTATCATTGAACCCCCTGAAATTCGAACTTTGATTCGTAAACTCCAGGGATTCTCTATTTTTAACCAGAAGTCTGATAAATCTAAAAGCAGCGTGACTTCGCAGTACAACCCTGCTCATCCCCTTACCAGATCAAAGAGTGAAAAATTTGGCATACAACCAAGTGAACTCCCTCTCCCTACCAGGAAAAGAGCAAGGAAAACACCACCAAGTCGGACAGTCAGACTCCTTCATCCACTTTGTCCATATCAACTCCCTCACCGCGAAGTCAACCACCCACTCTTTCATTCCAACTCACTCACCCATCTTCTACAAACCTTCCTCTTCAAACATCAAAGATATTAATATCTTCATCTTCTCAGCATCAGGGATCGTCTTCTGCACTTCCATTAATTAGCAGCTCAACGATGGCCCAATCTCCATGGAACAATCCTGGGGCGGTTTTAATGCCTCCACCCCTGAGCCCTATACCGGCCCATCCTGAGAAATGGCTGCCTAAATTCAATCCAGAAGTAGGAATGCTAGCCGAGGAACATATCAATAATTTCATGCTTTCTGTTAATCTCAACGGAGTCACTAATGAAGACGCTGTTGTCCGACTTTTCCCTTATACAATGCAAGGGACAGTCGGGTCGTGGTACTTTTCGTTACCTTCCGGATCCATCACAAGCTGGGACATTTTTCAAAGTCAGTTCCTCACCAAGTTTGGTGATGACAGATCCACGGTGACATTGATCAATGGCCTATCTAATCTTAAGGCTGAGGCTAGAGAACCCATTAAATATTTTAACTTATGGTTCAATAAGATCCTCAACAAAATCCCCGCTGCCTCACAACCCAGCGAGGAAGTAATATGTGAATGGTACATCACGACTTTACCTCCAAACTTGGCTATCTTCGTAGATAGGGCAAACAAGACCACCTTAGTCGACAACTTGACAGAAGCGTTAGCAGTGGAAAAATGCGTGGTAGCCCTAGAAAAGAGATCCGTTATAGAAGAACGCAAATCTAAGAAGATCTCTTTCAAAGAAGACACCAAGAAGAAGCAAACGAAAGATCCTTTCAATTTGGAAGGATTACAAAAAGTGTTGAAAGCCATGTCAAACGAGATGATTGATATTAAGAAACAAGTAGCAGAGACTTCTTCAAAAAAGCCCTTTACGACTTTTAAAAGAAATCCTCCCATGGAGGTAAGACCACCTAGTGTTGTCTCAAACGTTGAATCTGAAGAAGACGAAGAAGAAGAGAATACCACTAAAGGGCAGACCAACGAGGAAGAGGTCGTAGAACTACAAGGAATGTGGGACTTCATCCTCCCACAAGAAGAGGATCAAGAAGCATTTCCTATTAGCACGAGAAGCAAAAATCAACTTGATCCTCCCCTGACTACCCCAAAACAAAAGGGCGCAAGCCCTGCAACAAAAGAAAAGGTCGCAACAAAAAAGACAACTGCTAAAGCGTCCCAGATTAGCCCAGTCCAATCTGATCAAACGCCTCCATCAAGAACACTAATAGTGTCGGATGAAATGGAATATAACATCATTGATGATATGAAGAAGACTAGGGCTAATATCACTCTGTACGAATTGAGTAAATTGAAACACCAGCAGAAAATAATGATGAAAGAATTACATGCTGTGCCTACTACATATTTACCTACAGCTGTAGCTTCCCACAATTTGGGAAGGCCTCCAACCAACACGATCAATAAAATCGATCCAAATGACATCGCCTTGATTGGAGGAAGATCAAGATCTCATACTCCTCCTTTTCTTCTCACATATGAAATCTTCAACAAAAACGTGCATAATTGCTTGGTCGATTTTGGTGCTTCAACGAATATTTTACCCAGGTCAATATGTGCCAAATTGAATGTGCAACCTCAAAAATCCGCAGTATGTATAGTTCAACTTGATCGATCCCAAGTCGAAGTGATTGGTGAACTCAATCAGGTGACCATAAGATTGTCGTCTAACCCAAAAGTGTGTCAGGTTATCGACATTCTAGTAGCTGATATCCCTGAGTTCTATGGTTTGATTCTTAGCAGGGATTGGTCGGAAAAGCTCCACGGATATTTTTCAACCGATTGGTCGCACATGTGGTTACCATACAATGGTAAACCAAATCAGATAAAGGTTGAACGAGAGTTGCACCAAAAATACATAGTGACAGAACTGGAAGGAGAAAATGAGGCCATAACGTACAATGGCAGCATTGTAGGCAATTACGCAATAGATTCTTTCCTAGGTAATTTCAATGCTCATATTTCGCCATACTTAGAGAATTCAGTTTTATCCCAAGTTGAAAATTTCTCCCAAACTGATGACTCAAAATGTTTTAGTTTTTTAGATAATTCTGTAAATACATCTTTATTTTGGAAATTATATTTTGACGGATCTGAATCAAATGAGGGAGCAGGAGCAGGATGCATTCTGATTAACCCAGACGGGAATAAGATTATGCTCACATGCAGACTTGAGTTCGATTGCACGAACAACACAGTGGAGTACAAAGCCTTGGTTCAAGGCCTATACAAAGCAATCGGATTAAACGTTAAGTATCTTCAAGTCTTTGGAGATTCGGAGATCGTCGTAAAACAGGTACGTAACACCATACATTGCCTGTCAAGTCATTTAAAGCATTATCAATCATTAGTTCAAGATCTCACTGCACATTTCGTAGCATTCAACATCTCGTCAATTCCAAGAATTCAAAACGCGAGCGCAGACCTGTTAACTAACGTAGCCTCTAGACTTATCCCTTCTAAAGATTTTAGTCCTGATAGGTTTTCAATAGAATTAATCTTTAGACCATCCATCCCTGACAATATCACCAATTGGAGAGTGTTCAACGACGATCCTGACATCGTAAATTTCCTTACTTCTGAAGGATCCTACTCAAATCAGATAATTGAAGAAGACCATCATGATCATCAAATACAACAAAATGGCTCTGACAATGCTATACCGAAATCGGTGGTCAAGTTAGAAGATTTATATGATTTGAAAAGTCGGTTTAAAAGGTCCGCCAATGCTAAACTTTGCAGTTCTACCCTGAACTATGAATTAGTAAACCTAGGGACCGATCAGAAGCCACAAAACGTTAACCTAGGTCACGGGTTAGCCCCTGAAGAGAAATCAGCATATATCCGTCTTCTGAGACAATACAAAAACGTTTTTGCCTGGAATTACGATGAGCTTAAAACATACAACACTTCTATCATTCAACATGTTATCCCTATGATTGACAATGAAAAACCTGTCCAGCAGAAGCTCAGAAAAATACACCCTAACCTAGAAAATCAGATAAAAACTAAGCTTAATAAGTTGTTGAGAGCCAGAATAATCTTCCCCGTCAGGCATTCTAAATGGGTATCCAATATGGTGCCCGTTAGGAAGAAAAACGGAGACATTAGAATCTGTATCGATTTCCGAAATCTCAACAAAGCCTGTCAGAAAGATAACTTTCCCCTCCCACCTATGGAGCAAATATTACAGGCAGTAGCAGGCTTAGAATTAATGTCATTCCTGGATGGATTTTCAGGATACAATCAAGTATTGGTGCATCCCGATGATCAGTTAAATACTACGTTCTGAACCAAATGGGGCACTTATACATATCGGAAGATGCCATTTGGGCTGATCAATGCCGGAGTTACCTTTCAGAGAGCCATGGACATCACGTTTAAAGGGTTAGTCAATAAATCAATGGTGATTTACCTGGATGATATAACAGTGTACTCCAAAAAATGAAACAACCATCTCAAAGATTTAAAGCAAATCTTTCAAAGATGCTTGAGGTATGGGATTTCGCTCAACCCAAAGAAATCTTTCTTTGCATTAAGCGAAGGGAAATTGCTCGGATTCATAGTGTCGAAATCTGATATTCACATAGAACCCGACAGAATCAAAGAAATTTCCGAAATATCCATACCCCATAACAAGAAAGCCATGCAATCCTTCCTTGGACAGATCAATTTTGTCAAAAGATTTGTCCCGGATTTTTCACGTATTATTTCTCCCTTACAAAATATGATAAAAATGAATTCAAATTTCAAATGGGGTCTAGATGAGCACGAAGCATTCAACTTAATCAAACAAGCTATCATCAATGCTCCATCTTTGGCCACCCCAAATTTTTCAGAATCTTTTACCTTATACACTTTTGCCTCAGAGAAATCCTATGCCGCGATTTTGACCCAAGCAAATCAAGAGAAAGCGGAGGCTCCAATCGCATTCTTTAGCTCAAACTTACAAGGTGCTGAAATTAATTACTCAGACGTAGAGAAACAAGCATATGCTATTTTCAAAGCGATCAAATATTTCAGACCTTTCTTGCTTAAAGCCCACACTAAAGTCGTAGTACCGTTTCCGGTGGTAAGAAACCTTTTGGTGTAGAGAGACGTGGGCGAAAAGAGAGCTAATTGGATTACCGCTTTACAAGAATATGATCTTGAGATCAAACCAGCAAACATCGTAAGAGGTCAAGGCTTCTGCAAGATGTTAGCTGGAGCATCGCAAATCCCGGAGAACTCATCTGAAGAGGTACAAGCGTACGAGGTAAGCCTAAACGATGCAGAATCATCATATGCTGACACCATTTATTTTCTTAAGAATGGGTATGCTCCATCACATCTGGACCATACCAAGAAAAGAGCTCTGAGATTAAAAGCTAAACAATACCAGCTCATAAATGATGTCTTGTTTAAAAGGAATTACGATTCTGTGCTTCTTAGGTGTCTTGAGAAAACTGAAGCTGAAAAGGTTTTGCAGGAACTCCACGATGGACCAGCGGGTGGACACTATGCCGGAGATGCGACTGCACATAAAATCTTGCGTGCAGGATATTATTGGCCCATGTTGTTCAAAGACTCATACAATCACGTAAGGAAATGCCAAGTCTGCCAAATTGCTGTAGGAAAACAAAGGAAACCATCCATGCCGCTACAACCAGTCATCATCAACCAACCATTCAGTCAATGGGGCTTGGATATAATAGGTGAGATCGTTCCTCACTCTTCTAAGCAGGATAAGTATATCCTTACGGCAACTGATTATTTTACCAAATGGGTAGAAGCAGTTCCTCTCAAGACAATTTATTCTGAAAATATTATTGAATTCATAGATCAATTTATCATCACTAGGTTTGGATTGCCAACAGCATTAATGTTTGATAACGCTTCATATTTTTCTGGAAATACTATGACTGAGTTTGCGCTTAAAAGAGGTTTCAAACTGAAATATTCTCCCAACTACTATCCGCAAGGTAATGGATTGGCTGAATCAACAAACAAGAACCTAATAAGAATTATCAAAAGAACAGTCAACCAAAACCAAAGGAATTGGCACAAAGCGCTGGTAAATGCTTTATGGGCTGATAGAATCACGAAGAAAGCTTCAATTGGCACTTCTCCCTTTAATTTAGTTTATGGGAGAGAAGTGGTTCTTCCGACTCACCTAGTCATTCCCTCTTTGTCTTTAGTGCAATATATCGATGAAGTACCTACTTCCTCTTTACAATTAAGACAAATGGAAATAATCAAACTAGAAGAACGAAGAGAACAAGCTAGGAAAACCCATGCCCATCACCAAGCGCTAATAAAATCTTCTTTTGACTCAAGCATCATAACCAGAAAAAACTTTCAGATGGGTGATTTAGTTTTGAAATGGGATAACGCTCATGAAGAAAAGGGCAAACATACAAAATTTCAGAAGCTGTGGCTTGGCCCTTATCAGATTGTAGAAGTCGTAGGCCCGTCTACATTCGTGTTGCAGGATCTGGCAGGAAGGAGAGATTCTTTACCTGTAAATGGACTGATTCTTAAATTATACTTTCCATAGAAGAGAAATCTTCTAATTTTTGTAGGATAGATTTAGTTTTTAGTTTTTATTTTGTTTTGTTTTTCTCTTTTTATGAATAAAACCCGTTGTAAATGATCATTTAAAAAGGATTCATGAAAGAGCACGCCAATTCTCTATCAGATTTTGATTTCGCTTGTACAAATAGCAAAATTTTTGAAAATCTGAATTTTATTATTGACAAATAGAGTTAACTTCACTTTGATTACAATACTCGTTTCGACCTCTAAAAAACTTTGACAAAAGCAACCTTTGGTAAAAGAATTGTTTTGTATCAGCACCATGAAAGGTATCATCAATAATAAAATAAGCATTCTCTGCAAAGCTGTTATTTTCAAAAACTCTATTATTGTCGTCCAGAGCTTTCTTAAGGAAAAAACAATGACTTCCTCCCTGCTAAAAGGAAATTACAACATTCAGAGAAACAATCCAAACAAAACACCATATCTCAAAGAATGAGAGGTCTCATCACAAGCCGGCTTATCATGATCACAGATATTATAACTTGCTGACTTTGCCAATACTGTCTATCAAAACAGGGCAACGACTTAAGATTGTTGCAATCAAAAGACAAGAGGTCTCATCACGAGCCGGCTTGTTCAGCAAAAGTGTAAATCAGGTGAATGACTGTGTCACAATTTGGCCACCAAACCAAGACATTGTTCTTTAGAGAATTAAAAAAGAAAAAGTGTGTCAAAAAGGATTTTTCTTTGGAATGTTGCAAGTAACCTCAAGCAGGAAAAAGGATCATTGCTGGATAACATGGTAACCCTGTCGAGGCTATGGACGCTTGCGGGCAGCAGAGGCTCTACCTACGACAAATGAGCATACTTTTAAGCCAGTACGTAGAGAAGACCTTATTTTATATTTTATCAAGACCAAGTAATGTCTGATGCGAATGCAAGAAAAAACCTGAGGAAGTAAGAAATTAGGATATAAAAAGGGTTGAGACAAAATATCGTCGACAAAGTGAGGGGCAATCTACTCTATCTGTCCATAACAAAATTTAGACATATAAAAATTTTGCTGTTTCGGAAGTGAACGGTCAATAGAAATGCAGAGATAACTGGTTCTTCACAGTGAATCGCCATTGTTGTGGTCACCAACAACCCCCCTCTTTGTTTGATATTAGTAATAACATCAAAGAAAGGGGGAACCTTAACCAACAAATCCAAAAAATATTTTTGTTTGAAAAATATTTTGTATTAAGTCCCTAAGAGCTATATCGTGTCGCAAAGGAAAAAGGAGCGCTTTCCCCAAAGCGCATAAACACACTGAGGAGGAGCGACGCGAGAACTCATCGCATCGCGTGCATTAAAAGCGCTCAAAAGGGGAAAACCTTAAGAACCGCCGACAGCCGATATGCGACGTCGCACGTGGCAATGTCGCATAAGCAGCACAAAGTGACAAAGCAAAAAAACCTTGCGACCTTGCGATATTGCGATATGCGATCTGCGACCATGCGAAGCTGCGACCTGCGATCTATGGTGTGCGAAAAATGAGACAATCAATTGTTGTGATACCACTTATTTACATCGCAATCTTCGATGCTGCGATGCAAATCGCAGAAGCCATTCGTCGCAGGCATTCCTCGGCATGATCTGTGAGCCTAAAATTAGGCGCGCACCTTACGGGAAATTAATGATTGTACGCCTGTGTATCCAAAGATGATTATGTTGCGTTTTTCGAAGAGTCAAGTCATAATGGGTGACATGATTATGCATTCATTAGAACTTAATTGCTTTCATGTCAATCTTTTCTTCTATCTCTTTTCATTTACGTGAACTATAAGTCAGCAACTGATATAAATCTATATGCAGGAAACATCCAAGGAAAAGCGCCAGGACAAGAAGAACAGAGAGGAGATGACTTCGCAGATGGATACCGCATACAGCAGGACCGTGGATCCCAGAGTATCACTCAACAAATGCTGATGGAAATAGGCTATCTAGGACTCAGAGTCAAAGGCGCACAAAAGCAAAGCGTTTATGAAAGATCCTGAGTCCCAAATTGGGTAAAGCAAAAAGAAAAACGCTTAAGGGGAAAGACGTCTCAGAAAAGCCTGGAACAAAGAATGGAAACAAGTTTCAATTGAGAAAATCATTCAGGCAACAAAATCCCCAGCTCATTGAGTCATTCGCACGGCCAGAAACCGAAATAGCAACAGCACAATCAGTTTGAAAGAAATCTGAGTTGTACTAAGTATACACGCCGTGAAGACACTCCTCCAGAAGAACACCTTCAAAAATATCTTCTAGTTTGTCAGAAAGAGGTGCCAGCTCTTGTTATTTCTAATTTTCAAGCTTGAACAAAAGGAAAGGACAAGCAGCCGACTCTTTCACGGTGAACAGCGCATCGCTTACAGCACTAAGGAGCAGATACAGAAATGGTTAGAAATTAGATTCAGTTTTTAGAAATAAATTTGTTTTAGTAAAAGGGCGGTCATTTGAAGCCATTCCCTAAATTTGTGTAATTAAAATTAGCCGGTTAGTAGTATTTAACCCTTCTCGTTGCATTGGAGAAGGGTCCGGAAATTTGTCAAAAAACTTGTCCTCAGAACATGCACTTTTGCACCCTCGGAGGGGGTTTTTGATGAATGGACGAATCAAGATTTATTTATGTTTGCATTTTAATACCTGCTACTGATGTTGCACTTCTGTACTCTTAGTAGGCATTAGAAGTAAGTAGAAATAGATCATTATTGCTTCAGGTCTGTGAGTATAAAGTCAGTCATAAATGGTACTTTTATCTCTTGACGAGTTTCTGCTTGCATTCTTAGAGTAATATACAGCTGATGTTGTTTATATGTTAACATATGAATGAGTGGACTACCATTTGGCACTTTTGTACGGTGGAGTCATTGATTTATGCTTAATACATGAATAACTGATTATGCGATATGCTGTTCACAACCGTTTTGCTTAACTTTTTATGCAGGATGGTTCATCTTAATTGATTTATATTCTCATAATAGCTGAATAATCTTCATTACCAGTTATTGTGTGAAATCTTTCTAGATCTCATAATGGAAAAAGTTCTATCCCGGGTTAGTGTAGATTAGATGTGTTGTTCTTGATAGATTAAAGCAGTATAAAATTCAGTCTCAGAGTTTAGAACTAGATTAGCTTAGAAATAATTCCATATTTTCATTATCATATTCTACACACACACGCATCACCAAACTCTACACACACACACCCCCTTAGAACGGGGAGCTGGTCCCGTTATCCCCAGTCGGACCCGCTATACCAAACGGGCACGGAGCCGCCAACCAGGTTCCCGACCGGGTGGGTATCCCCCTTGTTGTTGACCCGATTTCAGGGCCCTCAACACATTCTAGGAGATGCACTGGGATTATCTTTTGCTTGGATATGTGATCATGAGTTTCGCACTAGACTCTAATTCGTTAGCATGAAATAGGTTCTAGAGGGTGTTATGGAAATATGATTGATTCTCCTCTGAACATCTCAAATCTCCACAAATTTGTGCATAGGTATAATACCAAGCCATGATATTTGTAGCTTGGGAGAAGTATGAGGCATGAAATTGGCATTATTTGGTTTAATCCCACACCAACATTTACCCATGAATTGATGAAACCAAAGCTCATGGGCATTCACTGCATTGTCATTCATTTGAATTCACTTATTCCATGTGTGGTTAACTATATTGGACGGTTAAACATAATTCTGAGTTTTTATACCCTCTCTGCCACCAGTGTTCTACATTAATTTATGTCTTTCATTTTCCAAGCATATTTCAGGGTTCTTTATTGTATATTGGTGCTCTTCTAAGGAAGCACACCATCTCGCTTTATCTACCGTAATAATTCTTTCGACTCCGATTATTAGTTTCCATGCATGCTTAATATGCTTCATATGCATTGCTTTTCAAATGTTGATTTCACAATTTAATATAAACTGGTGATAATTTATTTAAATATTTTATATACAAAATGATGCTTGTTTCTTAGGAACACTGTTTCTTTTTTTAGCACCATATATGGAACCTCATTGGTTTCAATCCATAATTGCAGAGAGTCAACCAACCAGACTTTCATTTAATTTTATAAAATCACTCACTTTAATCCAACTTATGAATGTTGTTATATAAATGATCAAACAGGCACTAACTGTGGCAGCAAACTATCTTGAGGCATTATCTGGGCAACGAATCATCCCCGAGACATTATCTGAGCCATTGGCCTATCTCTAAGGCATTATCTATAGCAGCACATTAAATTTGAGGCTTCACTGTGGCAGCAATATGTCTATGAAGCAATTCTGAGATAGAAAGATACCTCTGAGGCATTGGTGATGACAACAGATCATCCCTGAGGTATCAATTGTGGCAGCGAACCACCTATAAGGGATTGTTTGTGGCAATGAATCACCCCTAAGGTTTTTATGTGATAGCAAATCATCTCGAGGTATGGTCTTGGGTTTTGAGGCAAGCAAGGTCTGGTTTGGAGTTGATTGTGGCTGCAATGAGATAGTGAAGTAACGTTTATAGGAAGCAAGGAGATATTCTACAGAGATTACTTTGCATTATGCGACAACAATTTAAGACAGTGCATTACCCCTTGTAATATAATCCAGAGAAATCCTCAATGAAATTAGTCTTACATGCATATAAGTTTAAACCAACATATTTTAGAATAATTTTATATTTTTACACGTTGTCATATATTTCAACATTTATTTAAGTAATGATCCTAACTAGTGTCCACAAACTTTTCTTCGTAGATTTCTATTACATTATTCTATACAAAATGGCAGACCAGGTATTTATGTTTCTTTTGGTATTTGTATTATTTATGTTTTTGATTTAGTTAGAGGTTGGATTTGTTTTTAGAAATAACCTTAAAATGATACTTCAAAAGTTTGTTTGTGACTAGTTAAATGCTTGTTGGAACACTCTGATAAGCTTGCCTCAAAGTGTTGGAAAAATCTTCAATGCTCACTCAACACATATTTGGTGTTACTGATTCTATTTTCTTATCGGTTTTTTGATCAAGGCTTTCTTATTTTTATGTTATCATGTGTTTTTTTAAGAATGTACCCATGGGTGTTACCGATGCTACTATGGGGGATTCAATGATATTCACTACTTTTATGGAAATGTTAACAAATGCATGAGGGCAAGACGCTGCTATGATGATGCATAAGGTAAGCTTTTAAATATTGTCTTTTATATGTTTAGTTATCTTATATTCCTTATTATATTATGCCAATTTATGTTTGTGGAATGCAGGAAATCACTAAGGTCATTCCAACCCCTATAATACCTTATAAAACATCTAAGGTAATGATAGTGGTAAGACTTGATCAATATTTTTGTGCATTTAGTTAACTTAGTTCACTATACATATTTTTTAATATTTGTGTTTTTACTAAGCATGCATTTTTTTGGCATGCACGATTCATTTATGCCCCTCGAGACAACCAATGTTGGCATGCAGGGATCATTAAAGCCCCCATATACGTCTAATGTTATGCAAGATGTAAGATTCAACCATTTATTTATGTGAGTTTGATTATGTTATTTGTTGAGAAATCTAGGGCATATATTTAGTAAAGTTTTTTCACAATGACTCCATGATTTATGAGGTGTTACGAAGAGCTACATCATGCCTTCAAATGGATCACCCCATCCATTTTTTTCTTCTTGTACATACAATACTATTTTAACAAGTAACCCAAGCAATATATTATTCTAAAACATGATGTCAAGTTACTTTTTTAGGGTTTTTATGTAATCAAGAGGCCTTTTTAGGGTTTCTTAAATTCAAACCTTAGATCATACTCTTTTCCCTTTATGTCATTCCAGAGTTTATCCCATGCCCTAGAAATCAAATCATAGGGAGCAAATACCTTAAGATTAAGGTTTCTAAATACCAGGGTATTTCTTAAAATATAGACCCATAAATTCAACCCTACTACATCTTATGATGGACCCTTTAAAAGAAAATTATTATACATACCTCATGGACACCTATCTGTACTGATTAGTATTTTGGTTGCCATGATTATTTGGAACTTTACTATACATTTGATTGAGCATTTGCCACCTTCATGACCTTCTTTTAATGAGTCGTCTGAGATATTGTCATTCTATAATGGGACTTGCTTCTTCATGTGTTCATGAAACCCATGCCTCAGTCATAACAAAAATAATCTTCTTTTTCCTTTTTTTACATAAATTACATAGAATTGTGATTAGATATGTCATTGTCAATATTGAACCTAGTTACATATTTCAATCTATTATTCCATCTTATTATTTATATTTTTGCGTTGTAGGATGTTTCTAGGGTGACTCCAACAAGTATATAATCTATCGGTATAGAGGGTCATGTTATGCCATCTACACCTAGACCAAAACCCCATAACATGCCCTCTACATCAAATGTGGGTCTAGTCAGCATTCTCCTACCAGGACCGGAACAAGTTTCTTTGAGGAGTCTTATAGACTAACAAACAAGACTGTTGAGGCTCCCACCAGATATTCCTACAAATGTTCAAATCAGACAAGAAATAATTGAACAAATTCAGTTATGGGAAATGTCATTGTTGGAGAGTGTAGCTCCTGCAAGAGATCAACAGGTAAAATTATTTTATTTTTTTTATAATTTCATTTGTTATGTTTAGGATCATTATTTTAGAAATGAAAAATAGTTTCATATTTTGGTTGGGTTCTTAATAGTTCCACAATTTCATTGTAAATGCAGGAATTGAGTGACACAATGCCTAATGTATCTATAAGGGAGCCTTCCTCAATCCCCAAGACTACAACAATATCATCGGTGACCACAAAAGGAATGCAAGAAGTTACAATCTTGCTCGCTTCAGAAGAAAATGTCTTGAAGGATGAAACAGAGCTGAAATTTTATCACTTTATTTTCCGTCGTGCAGAACAACTATTTGGAAATACCATCCAAATGGATTGGAGGAAACAAGCCAATGCCAAAAAAGATGACCTATTTAAAGATGTAGTAATAGCATTTGGTAATCCTGGATTTGATAAGGAACTTATTTTACAGATTGCAAGTAAATACATGCACTCAAAGAGGTCCAATTTAAGGACAAAGTTGAAAAAAAGCTTGATGTATCCACGTCCAGCTTGGATCACAGACCAAGTGACATGGGATGAACTTATGAAAGATGCCAAGTTTAAGAGGAAAGTCCTCAGAAATCCAAACTATACGCCATTTGCACAAGGAGGAGCTAAGAGATGCCTAGGAGATACAAGAAAAGCAACCCAAGCTAGGGTGTCAAAAATTGGATCTCACAAATTAGGCTTTGGTGGATATAATAGTATTCGTGGTGGTATGGTAAGTGATATTTCCATCTATTATATTTTCTATTTTATGCAAAGCAACCATGGTCACGTTGAGTTAATTGTATCTTATTAGTTATTTTACCTTATAGATATGATTATCTTTGTTAATATAGGTTCACCAGTTTCGAAAGGAAGCTTCAAAGGAAGACCTAAAGTATGCTTTATTACATGGTTCCTAAGGTCTTCGCCAACACATGATAAATCAAGGGGAAAAATTAATTACCAGTTATGGATCCAAGGTTAGTTGTTTATAATATTATATGAGTAATGCAATAAATCAATTGGAGGTTTTAATGTTATTATAACAAGTTAGTGTGTTGTGTATAGGAATCAAGTGAAACATTTGGGAGTGAGCATGGGGAGGAGATACAAGCACATGATGATTTGCTTGTTGCACAAAATCATCCAACAGTCATACTTGAACCTTGGCAAGAAACCATTGTTGAATTTTAGCGAATGGGAGACAAAAATAATGAGGAGGGTGTTCAATGTGATGAGCATTCCACACCCACAATTAACGTAGTGCCTCCCAAAAAGAGGACAAAAAGGATTGATATGTGTTAAATTTTAATAACTTGAACGTGCATTGCTCTAGCTTCTAAGGAGCGCACTAGGTTGTGAGGGTCCAAACATAAACTAATTATGTGTGCAAAAAAACAAATTTTGAAGATACTTTGTTTTTTTTATGAGTACTTACATATTATGGGCATCACTAAGACTGTTGCAGGTTATAACTTGTATTATTTGTTTGATTATGATCAATTTGATATGCTTATATTTGTGTTGTATGTAGATGACCTGGTCCTAAAAGTTAGTTAAAAAAACTCTATGCCATGGTGCAAGAGAAACTGGCAAGTGAAGTTGACATGAAGGACATACACCTCATGTGTTATTTCTTGGTCTTGGAGGCTTGGCTAAGTTGAGGTGAGGTGGTCCTCGAATAGTGGTAAGTAAGCAATTGAGAATCTGAAGAGGTTTCGGATAACGGAAAATGAAGCATAGGCTACTTTTATGATACATATTTTGAAGTTATCAGTGGATTAAGGTTCAAATTTGGTTGATTCGTCAGCGTACAAAAAGTATATAGGTTCCCTAACATATCTGGTAGAATTTAGCAGTCAAATTGCTATGTGCATGAGATCCCTTGTCTCACAAACAAGGGGGGCTCAAACACCAATTTAGTGTCAAGCTTGGTTGCTAATATATGGTTGAACTAAGCTTGCTACAAATATGCTCCATGGTCTGAGGTATGCGAGGTACTTAAAGGGCACACTGGCACAGTGCTTTGAGCTACTGCATGCTTTAGTGGATTTTGATAGGGCCAGAGATGCAGGTGGCAGGAAGAGTGATTCATGGTTTTGTTTCAGCTTGGGTTCAAATATAATATCTTTGTTAGGATGGGATACCCATATGTGCAAGTTGAAGAAGTCCCTTTCTAGGCTAAAGTAGCCTCCTATGTTTGGTAGTCATGGATTTATGAGTATTCACAGATTATGGGCATCACTAAGACTGTTGCGGGTCCTAAATTTTATTATTTGTCTGATTATGATAAATTTGATATGATTGTATTTGTGTTGTATGTAGATTACCTAGTCCTAACAGTTAGTTTAAAAAACTCTATCCCATGGTGCAATAAGAAACTGGCAAGTGAAGTTGACATGTATTATTTCTTGGTCTTGGAGGTTTGGCAGAGTTGAGGTGAGTTGGTCCTCGAACACGAGTAAGTAAGAAATTGAGATTCTGAAGAAGTTTCAGATAATGGACAATAAACCCTAGGCTACTTTTATGATACATATTTTGAAGTTTTTAGTAGATTCAGATTCAGATTTGGTTGATTCGTCAATGTACAAAAAGTAGATAGGTTCCCTAACATGTATGGTAGACTTTAGCAGTCAAATTTCTATGTGGATGAGATCCCTTGTCTCACAAACAAGGGGGGATCAGACACCAATTTAGTGTCCAACTTGGCTGTTAATATATGGTTGAGCTGAGGTTGCTGCAAATCTGCTGAAAAATGCATGTGCCATCCTTAGATGTGTTTTTTCTGTCCAATTCAGTTCAAAAATTATTTTCTGTCATAGCAGTTTTGCAAATGGTTTTTATTATTCTAGATTGAAATGAAAAAGTAAACCTCTGGCTCATGTACCTGCTTTTTATTTGGCTGTGCTTTTATAGATCAATGTCTTACAATGTTTCCAGTTAGCCTGCATTGTTTTCATTTATCAATTTCTTATGCTTTGTCTGGTAGTTCTTTAAATTTGGTATCTCAGTGAACTTTGCACCCAGCTTAAAAATAGATTGATAAAGATGGATATAATGCTAGTTGGTATTGGTAATGGGAGTTTATTCATAGTTTTTCTTATAATTTGGTATCTCTTTGAGGTTTGCAGCTGGTTGATGGATAGATCGTAGTTCAGTTGGATCTACTCTAATTTTCATCTGGCTTTAATACATCATGGATGGCTTTAATACATCATGGATTTTTGTGGACTTTAATGGTTAAGAAAATTCTGTCATAGTGTATTAGGTTAAGATGGTTTATTTATTTATTTTCTCCTGTCTTTTGCTTAAGTTGATATATTCTTTGATATTAAGATGCTTTTTTAATAGGTTTGATGGAGATTAATGTATTCTAGTTTACTAGGTTAATATTTTTTGTTTTAGTAATATTTTTTTTCTCATCATCTTAAAGATAACATGAAGTTAAGATGAATCATTTTAGGTATAAACTTTTTTGGTTTTAGGTTTAGTTAATATTAGTCTCTTCTAGCTTGTGAGGTTAATTTGTTTTGTTTTACTTTTTTAGCTTTTTTAATTGTATTACTTTTTTAGTTGTTTTTACCTAAGGTGATAAACTCTTGAACCTTGATTTTTTTGTCTGTTTTTTTAAATACTGACTTTTAAGCATTGAGGTGTGATATTTTCGAGGTTTAGATAGATTTATACTATCTTTAGGTTATATTACATGGAATTGATATTCTTACGGGTTAGACAGATTTGTACATTCTTATGTTAGATTAAATGGAACTATGTTGGATTCTACTAGGTTATTTACAGTTGTTTTAAGATAATGGTCAATAAGTTGAATAAATAATATCTTTTTTTTTGTATTGGTGATCTCACTCAAGATAGTGACTGCTATTCCTGGAGCCACAAATACAACTCAAGGCAAGCTAGCCTTTTCACTTCGTGGACTGTGTGGATTACATAGTACTTGGCCTTCGTTCCTTCTATTTTTAACAGTTCAAAATGCTGTTTAATTTCATTATTTTATCTCAGTGGTTGAGTTTACAAGTTTTTACAGGGCATGAAATAGATATGTTGTGATTTGTGAGCTGCTTTGCACATCAATATATTATTTCCAGATGACCAGGTACGTGTAGATTGATACCTTACATCTAAATTAATTAGAGAAATTGGTCCTGATTCATTTCACAAAGTTCTAACCAACCATATTCATTAATTAGAAGTGTTGAGAGTGGGGTATGTATGTCAGAAGGAATCATAGTAGTTGATAAACATCATGGGATCATGAGCATATCCATGAATGGCTCTTAGTATGCTATGAGAAATAAGAATGTTTGATGGATTTTGTTTGTAGATATTTCTATTCATAGCATTCTCATTTCATCTACTCTACCAGATGTTAAATTTTTATTCTAAAGCACCTTATGATTGGACTGTACAAGAAACCTGACATTGTTGTATCTATTTTGTGATGCTATATGTTAATCATTAACAATATTTGATTTCATACATCTGATTCCAATGGTTTTCTATTTTTTCAGGTGTTTATTTATTTATTTATTTTTCTGGCAGAAAAAATGGATAGGGCATGGGCATGTCGAGATCATGGAATCGAATAGATGGATGGGACTTATAGTGTTTTCAATAGTAATTATCATCTGCTTCACCTGCCCACCAACCAGGTAGATTGTTCAATATTTTACTTTTTTGTCTGTGGGTCTATGTTTTCATCCTTCGGGCGACCGATAAATGATTGTTGTTTGGGTTTTCTGAAGGGAGGGAGGGAACTTAAACATTCGATGAATTCCACCTCAGTCTGAATGTGCAGATATCTTAAATATTCTCATAAGTAATTCTCTCATCTCAGAAATTGAAACAGAGTATCAATTCACATCTTGTGTCAGTAGGAGGACATGTTATATTTATTTTGTTATTTATGTTATCGAGTACTCACATGTCTGTTTAAGGTTAAAAAATTAGTAAACTGCATTCAAATGCATGCGAGTCACATTATTTTTTGCTAGACAATTATAGTGCAGATAATTAGGCATTGTGCTGCTGGACAATTGTTCAACTTATGAATAATTACAAGTAACAAAAAAATTTGGTTTCTCTGGTAGAGAACTATTTAGCAGAAAATGAAAATAGATTGCTAGTCTCTGCTTTCAGCTAGGACTAACATCCTTTGAGTTTTCTTCGATCTTCAAGACAAACTATTTCCACTGTTAAAACTTAAATAGATATAAGGTAGAGGGTAGGCAATATTTTGCTGGCCAGAGGCCAAGACTACTTTATGTAGCCCAAAGTATAATCGTGAACAACTATAGCTTGTATTGAAACACTTGCATACAGGCAATGAAGCACATAAAGTTCCATCGTAAGTTGCACATGTACATAATCAAAATGTTTGCTATTAAAAAAATTAAGAATCAATACACATTTCAGCCTTGGAGACAATGACCATATACAACGATGAGAATAGAAAAATTATTTCCCAACTTAATATTCAACCTCAGTTTGATTTTCTTGTTTATAATCTAGGAAACCATGGTAAGAAGGCCTGTAGATCCGGAGGAGGAGCTCAGAATAATGGCTCAATAAGTCCGTGGTTATGTGGAAGATGTTCTGAATAGTCTTGCTGCAAATGTTCCCAAAGTAAGACATCCATGTGGATGAGCACACAATACAACCATACAAAATCTCAGTGTTTATTCAGTCCATGATACTTGAATTGATGATTTGATGATTTGTAGGTTGTGGTACTTTGTCAAGTTGAGAAAGCCAAGGATGAAATGCTGACCCAACTTTATAGCTCAGTCAGGTAAGGTTTAATGACAAAATGTGGTTAAGGTACGTCAATAATTAGTTTGATTATTTTCCCATTTCTGTATTTTGCTAGACTGATTTTCATTTTCACTTGAAATCAGGTAAAGTAGTGTTTTTTTTCATTATCTGCAAGTGTAGTAGACACCTGTTGATTGGAGCACTGTACATTTGAGCTTTTGGGGTGCCTTTTCAACTTTTTGTTTAAAAAGGTCCTACATGGATTTAAACTTGGATCGATCCCAAGAGAACTTTTGACTTATCAATTCTATTTTCCCGTGTTGATATGTATGTAGTGTGGGTTTAGTAGCAACACCTTTTAACCTCAATATCAATGACAATGGAGAAACTATGAGCCCTTTTTTGGTTCCTTTTTATCAACACTCTGTTTTACTCATTTATGTCTCTTTATTTTGAATTTTAATTTAATTTAATTTTGAATTTATAGACAGACTATGTTATTGGTTGTTTTGATCAATACTGGTTTGCTTTTCCTGCTTCTGTTGGCATTTTCCTCATTGAATTGGTGAGGGTTCTATATTTTTCCACTTATATTTATTTGAATTTTAATTTAGTTTAATTTTGAATTTATATATAGACTCTATTATTGGTTGTTTTGATCAATACTGGTTTGCTTTTCCTATTTTTGTTGGCATTTTCCTGATTGAATTGGCAAGGGTTCCGTGTTTTTCCACTTCTATTTATTTGTTTCCTTCTTATTTACTGATTGGGATTTTGTTTGTTGTAGTATTCATGGGCAATGTGAAGTTATCATGTTTGATGTTACTGCACGATTGACTTACAAGAATGTCCCAACGTGGCACAGAGATCTTTGCAGGTATCTCTTTTGCAGAGGGGTTGGATCTCTAAGTAGAAATGAAGGTTCCTTAATTGTGTGGTGGCACAACTGCCTGAACCAATTAGCTAAATATATTTGTGAATTTTAGGGTGTGTGGGAACATTCCTATTGTTCTTTGTGGAAACAAGGTTGATATGAAGAATAGGAAAGTGAAAGCTAAGCAAGTTACTTTTCATAGAAAGAAGAATCTTCAGTACTATGAGATATCTACAAAAAGTAACCAAAACATTGAGAAGCCATTCCTGTACTTGGCACGGAAGCTCTCGGGGTGAGCCCTTAATCTAGTTTCTGATGCGCCCTAATATGAATGTTATATTAAAAAATTTGCGTTGATTATATAATGGGTTATTTTTATAGGGATCCAAAACTTCATTTTGTGGAGTCACCTGTTGTTGCTCCTCTTGAGGTTCAGATAGACCTTGCAACCTAGCAGCAGTAAGTAGAATGTTATTTTCTTATTATTTTTTGTTAACTTTTATTGAAATAATTTGTTCCACTTCTAAAAGATTGAAACTTTGGCTTACAATATTTTATGTTGTCAAGTATGAGGCAGAACTTGTAGCAACTGCAG
This sequence comes from Pinus tabuliformis, assembly GCA_031772625.1. NCBI lineage: Eukaryota > Viridiplantae > Streptophyta > Pinopsida > Pinales > Pinaceae > Pinus > Pinus tabuliformis. The sequence continues at coordinate 433,583,292 of CM062813.1, read as the reverse complement.
CCCAACCCCTTCCAAATGAAGATGATGATGCTTTTGAATAGCTTTGTTAAGATGTTGTTGCATATTTAGGGATTGGGATTGGTGGATTCAATTAGTTTTGTATCATTGGATTTTTCTCTTGAGTTTCGACATTTAATTCTGATTTGTATTTGGGGCTTAGAATAACATTATCACATCTCTCTATATGTGATTTGGGTACTGTGTAGATGTTTTCATTAGGGGAGTTGGCTAAGCTATCTTAGTTCAACTCCATTACAGAGCTATTTTTATATGCTAAGATAGTTTTTTTCCATTATATACTCTTGCACATTTTGCACAGGAACTTTTTGTACTCTTCAAATATTTCAAGAATGGTCAAGTGCCTTTCGTTGTGTAGTGTTGGGGGAAATGCTAGTTGTGATGATTGTTGCTTGTAATATATTATGGCTTGTTAAAACTTTATCTGAAAATTCTAGCTATGTCCAAGGATTTATTTTAACTCTGAAATTGGTTTACATAAAGCTTGTACAATGAACAGTTTACCTGCTAGACTATTAGAATAAATGATATTATAAAGTAAGCACTAATACCTTGTATATGGGCCAAATCCTCCCTTTGCAATATTGTTTTCATCTGGGACACTTTTTGTTGCAACTGTCAATGTTTCTGTGGTAAAAACTATTGGTTGACCCTACGTATAGCCTCTGTTTCCATTCAAGGCTCTACAGATTGTAATTTTTGCAATGCAAACTTGTAATTTCTAACTTCGATTAGAAGTCATGCAACATCTGTATGGAAAAAGATTGTATTCGCAATAATATCAAGAGGAAAGAATGATGCATGTCCTCTAGAATGGATCTTCACACTGAGACCAATGCTAATGGTTTTGAGAAACTACTGTGCAATGGAATAAACAATGTTTAGGTGCATAACAAATATATTTTGCCTCCCGGGGAGAAACCCAACATGTCTCAGGTATCTCTTTGCGAGAGCATTCCAGTGGTGGATCTGAAAGACCTGGATGGTCCTAGCAGAACCACTGTCATACAAAAAATCCAACTTGCATGTCAGGAGGATGGCTTTTTCCAGGTACAACCTTCAATCTCCAATGTCCCAAGCTATGATTTTTTTTGTGGAAGGGATTGGATTCATGAGGCTTTGAATTTTTAATCTCATGATATTGCAATATAAACTGTTTTGAAGATTTGAATTTTGAATTTTAAGATTTGAATTTTGAATCTCATAATATCTCTCAGTAAACTTCCAAAATCTCAATTATGAACATTAATTCTTAAAAAACTTTCTATTCAAATTCAATATTAATATGGTTGAAGCTGCATGATATGATCAGATAGTGAACCACGGGGTACCAGAGAGGGTGATGAAAAACATGATGGGAATCGCCAAAGAATTCTTCGAAATGCCGATGGAAGATCGTGCATGCCTCTATTCAGAGGATCCAAAGAAACTGGCTCAACTTGCTACAAGCTTCAATATTCACAAAGATGAAGTCCTTAACTGGAGGGACTATCTGAGACACCCTTGTTTTCCATTACACGAAGTCATCGACTCTTGGCCTAAAAAACCTGCAGCCTATAGGTAGCCATTAAACCTTATGTCAACCATTAAAGCAACAATCATAACTCGTTTGGCTTAATATAATATTGAAGCTTTTGTTACAGGGAAATTGCAGGCAAGTACGCTGTGGAGGTGAGGGCACTATGTTTAAGGTTGCTGGCTGCAATTTCTGAAGCTCTAGGACTCCATTCCGATTACATGAATAATATTTTTGGGGAACATAAACAAATGTTACTTGTAAATTACTGTCCACGATGCCCAAACCCAGATGTTACCCTTGGTTTAAGAATCCATTTAGACGCAGGTGGCATCATTGTTCAAATGCAAGGTGATGTCAGCGGTTTGCAAGTACTTAGAAAGGGGAAGTGGGTTGATGTAGAACCCATTTCTAATGCCTTTGTTATCAAACGTAATAAGCGAGTCTTCCTCAGTTAAAATAAAAATAATTCACGGGCTAAATAAGAAACCTCATAAGCTTTTGATAAGTGATCAGTTAAAGAATATTTGTGATGAGTCTGTTCAGAGTATTAATTTTCAACAATGATCAAAAATATTTTGAAAAAGAAGTTAAAATAACAATGATCAAGGATTTCAATGGATCCAACACCACCTTCAAAGCCTCCGTACAGTTGGCTTTAAGCATGTCCGCAGGTTGGCAAACAAAGTGGCTGATTTGCTTGCCAACCAGGGTGTTATCAGCACAGAGATTAAAGTGGCATCAAATTGGCATGAGCTGCCGCAAAGTAGGTTAAAGGAGGTTGTTTAGGAACAGGCAGAAAATGATAAGCTAGAGTTTAAAGATAGAGCCTGGGACCAGGGATCAATTTGACTCAACCTTTGCTTTCAACATCTGCATGTGTCATCATTATCAGATAGACGGTTCTGTGGCATGGCGGATACCTAGTCTGGCCGCTCATATTCCCAGAGCAAATGAGAGGATGCTCTCTATTTATCGTGGGGATCGAAATGAGTCCCTCAGATCTTCGTTCAGTGACAAACCCCTCATCTATTCAGGGTTCCAGGTTCGGGCAAGGAAGATCCACAAGCGCAGACAGAGCCCTGTTTCTTCCGGCGGACGGTCCTTCAAGATTTTGGAGTCTCGGCATGGTTTACCGCCCCCCAGGCGGTTTCTGGATGATCGCACAGCTTTCTGTTGGAAAGCGGTTTTGATGAAAACGCAGCGATGCCACTCACCCTCAAACACGTGGCAGGGAGAGGGTTCCAAAAACTGCTCTTCCCCGCTCACTAACGTCGACCCTTCTTATCCCGTGTGATATCAACATCATCCGTTGGATTTAGTCAACGACGATCGACGGTTGCGGTGGTTCGTGCAACTTGGGGGGCAGGACTATTATACTTCGGTCTTTTTGACGGAGCGATATCCTCCTCGACTGTTGATCTTAATGCTTTTTATTGGATGGCTCAGATGAACAGGGCTTTTCCTAAAGCGGTGTTGCTGGTTAGTTCACGTGCTTTCCAAAAGCCAGATTGCATTTTTGTTTGTTTTTCCATGGGTTCGGGTTTCTTTGTATAACTATAAGGTTCTGACCTAGAGGTCTTGTACTCCTTGCATGTAAAATTGTACACTATTTTTTTTTTTTGGTTTTATGAAATAGAAGGATCCATACTTGCTTTAGCAAAAAACTGGGCGGGCATAAAAACATTCCATTACAGACCATTCAAGCGAAAGAATACTCACTCTATAATACTGTGTAATCCAGTTCTAGATATCATACTCACTCTATAATACTGCGTAATCCAGTTGAGCGATGAAGCTATATTTTTGATAACATGATTGAAGCATAAAACTAACCCATACCTGCCACCAACGAAATTCCTACAATCTTGTACAGTTGATAACTGTGGCTATCAAGCCTGCCTGGGTATTCTTGTGGGTATGTTGTCTGTCGAACACATAAAGGTATCGCCATTTCATTAATTGGGCTCTTGATTGATTTCTGCATAATAATTCGCATTGTCTAAATCTAAAGTCATTTCCATTCAATAGTCTACAGATTCTTCTTTAACTATAGTAAAACTAGGAGATGGAATGCTTATCAAAGCTAAGGTAGCATCTTAAATCCAAACTTCTGACTCCCATTTGAAGTAGTAAAACTTGGGCATAAATTTAGTAATGAATTGAATCCCCTCTTGCTAAACAAAGGTAATATTAATAACCCATATGTGTTGGTTTCTATCAGACACGAATTTTTGTGGTGGTTTCTCTCATACACGAGTGCTATTTTTGAACTTTGAATGTGAAACTACTTTGAAAGAACATTCAAAATGATTTTATTTATTTTTTTTAAATAATTTTTTATATTGTCTCTAGAGAGACAATAGTTTGAATTATGATTTTATTTATTTATTTTTAAATAATTTTTTATATTGTCTCTAAAGAGACAATATTTTTAATTATGGACATATTGTCTCTATAGAGACAATATGTTTTTAATCTCAGATATTGTCTCTAAAAAGACAAAAATGTAATTGTCTCTAAAGAGACACAAATGAAGTTGTCTCTAGAGAGACAAATGAAATTGTCTCTAGAGAGACAAATCAAACTGTCTCTTAATAGACAATAATTCTTGCCTTTATAGAGACAATAATAATATGTGTTCTATATTGCCTTTATAGAGACAAATTTTTGAGACATTATATTTTGAAACATTATATTTTGCCACACCCGCTTAGAGACACGATTTAAGACAATACACAAGTTTATTTTTGTCTTAAGACAATTGACTCAAATATTGTCTTAAATATTGTCTTAAAACCCCCCTACATGTAGTAGTGTGGTTTCCACCCTACGGGGTTTCCAATGTATATCAATGTTCAATGGTGTGATTGGTGTGATTGCCTCTTGTGTCAGTTGAATGACTTTGAATCCTTGATGATGATGATTCTTTATTTGATGTGATAATCATAATGTCCTATTACGTGATTATTTAATATGGTTAAGGATATCAAGAAATGGGTGCAAGGATTCTTGAGACCGTTTATGTTATTACACTACCACATTGGTGGTTAATGGTTATGCAATGGTTATGCAACTTACTGTCTTCTATTGCAATTTACTTGATGTACTAATGAACATTGTATCTAATGGTTAATGAGGAATTGTGGAGTTGTGAATTTGATAATTACTTGTGGGTAATTTGTATAAAAAAATTCTTACTCCCTGCTTTTACATGCGAGTTTACCAAGGTACGTGACACGTTCAAAGACTTTTGAAGATAAAACAGATAGCATTGCTGGAATCGGTGTCCAGATCAGAGAAATGGGACGCTTTAATTTGTTTGCCATGGAAATCTCTGGAGCATTCACAAGGACAACATTATCGAGATTTCTTTGGATCCAGAGAGCGTTGATTCAAAAAAAAACTCAGGGTGATGGGGGCAAATAAATTCTATCGCTTGCATTCAATGGGGCATTTACTGGTAAGCTTGCCCAAGGACTTGGATCAACCAGCCACAAAATGGTATATTTGTATGGCAGAAAGGCTCACCCTGGGTCTGCACAGTAACTGTAGCCTGACCTGTTGCTCTCGCTCGCACTCTCAGAAACTGTCAAGCTCTAAAGTCCCCCCGGCTTTATCAAAGCAATATTCCTTGATTAATTTAACACGATCTTACCCTTATCACTTACGAAAAGAATTTATAAAAGGTTCTTTGAAGGCTCTTATAAAAGGTATATTTCTTAATGGTTTCATTTCTTATTAAAGTTATCATAAGAAGTTTATTTTTTAAAAGAAAAAATAAAAAATTCTTGAAAGTTCTTAAGAAAAGAATTTATAAAAAAGTTATTATAAGTTCCTTTTTTAAAAGTATAAAAAAAATAGTTTCATGAAAGTTCTTACGAAAAGAATTTATAAAAGGTTCTTTGTAAGCTCTTACAAAAGGTAGCCTTTTTAATTGTTTCATTTGCTATAAAAGTTGTTATAAGACTTGGTCAAATGAATGTTTTTATTTAAAATTTTCATGATAATATTTGTTTTTAGAAAAAGGTAAAGTGAAGTGGTGTATTTGAGTTAAATTATAAGAATTGAATTATTAGATTCTTTTTTGAAAGAGTAAAGAAGTCGAAGAGATAAAGAGAGAGACAAAAAATGAAGTGCACAAAAAGAAAACAAAGACAAAGAAAGTGAGAGTACAGGAATTTTCTTCGAAGTATTACACATTAGTTAAAGAAGATTACATTGGAAACACTAATAATAAATGACTCGAGTGAACTCGACTTAAACTGGACTACGTGAAACTGAACTAGGAAACTTGGAGGGACATTTTTGGCACCTAACAGGTGGTTGGATGTAGGGACTAACCCTATAATTTTGATTTTTTTTTTTTAAATACTAAAAATACAATTATAAGAAAATAGTATTGGGAACTCAAAAATTATTAACCATTATATGAAACTTTCTTGAATTTCACTTCATTGAACATATCATCTAATTTATATGTTATTAACTATAACCATAATGAGGTTATACAAAAGAATATTATAATAACATAGGTATGGTTCACTAGGAGATGAGATTCCATCTTTACTTGCCACTATTTTCCTTCCTTTGTTGTCAGTCGCCTCCAAGTGTGAATGTCAACGTCCTTAATCTGAATGCAATGACCCACCAGTTAATCTCTCAACCTACTCCTTGGGTACCCTCCTTCCCCACGGAGCCCCAAGTTGCAATGGGATTGTACAGCCATGGAATGTTTAGCTAGTAGAGTAGAGCACTCTTTGGCTCAAGAGCCCACTCTATAAAGTCCTCTACCACACCAAACTCACTATAGCTCGTAGTCACTACTCTTACATAGTCTCATCCATTCAACAGTAGGGTAAAGAAACATCTCTTCTCTGATGGTCTGCCCCTTCTTCTATAGGAGTCCTCATAGGTGACACTTGGCATTTCATGCATAATTAATTATTTTTGTTAATCCAATAGTTTTATTATTCACCCACCCATGTGTCACTCTCTCATCAAGGATCTCCAAAATTATTTACTTAAATTTTAATTTAAAAATAATATTTTTCCTCACCTCAACAAGATTCATATTTCTTCTCCTAGTTGTCTCTTGATCCATTTTTTTACTCCTTAGTTTGTGTTCACTACTAAAGTCAATTGATAATTCAATATTTGACCCCCTATTTAATCCCTAATTTAACTCAAGTTATCTCTTATATGGATATTCTTATGTTGGTTGTTGCCACATGGAGGTTCTCTAAATTTATCTAAAATTTAATTTATTAATATTATTTTAATTCAACATCCTCTTTTATTAATTAGGTTGAATTATTTTAGGATTAATATTTATCCTTACATTTATGTCTCCCTTTCCCCTTTTTACCTAATTAAATTATATTATCTACCTAATATTTTCCAACATGGGAAAGGTAGAGTTTTTAAGGTAAAATGTTTTATTTCTTCCTATGATCCTCTTAACCCAAATCTTATTCTTGATTTAAATACCTTGGTTTCTAACATCATTTACCCTTCATGTGAAATTACCTAGTTTTGATATCTTGATTGTATTTAATAATTTATTTATTTTTAATGATTCCAAGATTTTCAAGTTTGGTTGTTCCCTTCAAGAACTTCCCTTGAAGTTCCAAGGGTATCACACCTAATAGTTTATTTGTGATTCCAAGGGTGCCAAGTTGGTTGTTTCCTTCAAGAATTTCCCTTGAAGTTCCAAGGGTGCCACACCACTTCCCCTTCAAGCATTCAGTGGCTACTGAGGGAAAGTATAGGTGCAACAATAGAGACCATTATCATCTCTTATGTTGCCTGTTATAGTGAAACTAATTGTGTTGGGGATCAAAGAATCTGCCTTGATGTGCTCCCCCCAGTAAAATCCTCATGAGAGAACCAACTTTGGAACCTACCCCCATGACATCGTGATCTTCAAGGCAAAGGTGTTTCAACCTTTCCAGCCCAAGTCATGGTGGAAGTCTTAGTGGGTGAGATCAGGAACACTGTCCCACCCCTCCCATGCAATTGCATCCAATTATACAACCCCATCACCCATATGTGAGTAATTCAGCCAAGTAATTAATCTGTGCCTGCAACCACTAACATCTCATCAGAATATAGATAAACATATATAGTAGGTTTCAAAATTGTCTTATAATTTCAAAGATAAAATAATATAAATTTTCATCATATTAGGTGTCGTCAACTCGTCATATCTGAGTGCCTCTCGTGGTTTCCTACCATACTCAATAATCATCAGTAACAAGGTTTCTCAGTGTTAGTCATTGTCCTAATAGAACCATCAACATCACCTAGTCATTCGCATCAGTGTTCATTGTGAACTAGAACTAATGCAAGTAGGTAACGTAAAGGACACATCCATCATGGCTATCATCATCATAACATCAATGGAAACATACATATCCATCAAAGCTATCAACATCCTAACATCAATAGAAAGCATACCTATCCATCAAAGCTATCATCATCATGGTATCAATAATGAGCATACATATCCTTTACTACTATCATCATCATAAATTGAATAGAGACCAAACATAACCATTTATGCTACAATCATCATTATATCAACAGGGAACATGCATAACCATTAATGTGACAATCATAATAGTAATTTTAAATAACATACATAACCATTAATACTATCTTCATCATAATATCAATGGAAAACATACATAAACATCAAAACCACGAATATCACAACCACTAATAATAGAGTCACGTGTCTAGATCTTCAACCTGAGGTCCTCAATAAATAAAGTGTGGGCCTTAGGGCTAGATAAATGTTAATTTCATATCACTATCAGTAGACTAGAGCTAGAAACTACATTGGAATTAGATTCTCCAATGCTCCTCGTTAATTGAAACCATATTCAGTTAAGATACCTGCTCATCTATGTCTCAAGTAGGCTTACAATTTTAAAAAAACTGACTTCAACTACATTTAATTTTCTTCTTCTCTTCTTCCAATTCCTGTAGCCTCTAAATTTGTTCAAATTTTTCTCTTTGTTGTATCCTTCAAACTTCAGTTTCTTCATTTGCTCATGCAGGTATTCCATTATTCTGGGTTGTGTAAGCATATCCTGGAATTCTTCAAAAAATGACTTGTATGTGGGTTGCTACCACATATTATTTTCCGTAGTGTGCTTTTCATCATCAATCTGCTGCAACATAAGACCATAATACAATTTCATTACTTCAAAACTCCAATACTTGAAAATTTCATTAATTTCTTCATCACGCATGCTATCTTCAACATTCATTTATGGAGCTTCTACGCAGACCCAATCTAGACATGGTGTTGCAAGCCATGCTTCAAGAAACTTTAACTGTTCTTCATAATCATTTTGTGTGCCTACACACTGGAAATCAATGTTATAATTAAAAATATCTAGAGAACCAAATTGCTTATTTTCTATTTGATCCCCAATGAGAGCTTTCTCCTCTTGCGCTTCCTTTTCTATCTCTTCCATTTTTGTACTAATATGTGCTGCTACAAATAGGTTGTCCTCCACTTGGTTTTCAGATTCAAGTGGGATTATCTCACCAAATAGCATCATGTCAATATGATGTTTTTGTTGCATCACCTGCAACCATTCATCATTAGCCAACAATTCTTCATCAAAATTTACATCAACAATATTAATTTTTAGATTCACCATAGTATTGACTACTCCAATGGCAGTTTCATTGTCATCAACAAGATCTATCGCTAGATTCACCAAATTTTCATCAACAAGCTCTGTTGTTCGTATTATGAAATTTTCACCAATAAGATCTATTACTGGATTTACCAAATTTTCATCCACTTGTGGTTGTGGATAGTGGGGTTCATGAGCATCTACATGCTCCTTCTCTCTTTCTTCTGTGACTTCTTCAGAGACATCATCCACTTGTGGCTGAGCACAGTGGGATTCAACAAACTTTTCATCTTGTTGTAGATTTTTTGTTGTAGATCCACCTTTATCTTCAACTTTAGTTATCCCGTTTACACCAAAAATCCTCTCAAGCGTATCCCAGACCTCCTTGGTTGTCTTGGCATATGAAATCAAGGGAAGAATGAAAAGACATCATTTTGCCTCTTCACTTCCAAATCTAAAAATATCTCAAACATCTCCTATTGTCACTTTGACCTTCTCAGCCTCTTGGCTTTTCTCATTTATTGAGTGTTGGATCACTACAACTCAACAAGCAACACAAATTGTAGACATCTCATATAACAACAATAAAAATATCGTTGCTTCTTAGCTTCCACAAACAAATGAGTCTACAAATACTCTACAAAAACCTTGCCTCAGCAAATTCTTTACTAAAATGACCCTTTCACAAAACTTTCACATGCCCTTCTAAAACACCTTACAATTATCTTTCTTAAAAGAAAATCTTTTTTTTTAACCTTTCAAACCTGAAAAATAATTTCTTTTTAAATAAACTTTCCTTTGCAAAGTTACATAAAATCCTAATAGCCAAAGCCCTTTAAGAATTTTAGTACCTTTGGATCCTTTCTCAAAAAAGACTTACATGAGCGCGTTTTTTAAATTCCCTTTTAAAACAAATGTGAATGCTCCTTTTGTTTATAAAAATGAACTTGTGTTTTGTTAAAAAAGAAAGGCTTTACGCATATCCCAAATTTTCTCATGTATTAAAATAATTTGTTTAAAAATTGCTATATCCAAGGAAGTGTTGAATACTAACTTGATATTTTGTCTTTTCGAAAAGGACTAACTTTTCCTTCGTCATGTTCTTTGACTTTGCTAACGCGGCATGAAGGGTGGTGACTCGCGTGCTAACTCCTTTCTCGCTAATGAAGGCCAGTGTTATTTCTCTAATGCACGCTAGACATAAGAAACTCACATGTATGCAAAATGGTGCAAATTTGTGAGTTGTAATGTGGTTATCTACTGAGACCTCCTGTCTTATAACACTATGAGGATAACTAGTAGGACGTGTTATAGCTTTAACCAAGAGAAAAGAAAACTCGATCTTCTTCTTTAGAACTAATTTTCTCTCCCTTGATTCTTTGCATGAGGCTTCTTCAAAGTTCTATTGCTCTCTCAAAATATCTTACACTCTCTTCGCTCACATTGTTTCTCTCTCAAAGAGCCTTATGAAAACTAGCTTATCTTCTCTTAAGTTTCTCTCAAGGAGTCTCACTTCAGCTAAGCTCTGATACCATGACATTATTTAAAGAGAACAAAACATGGAGCAAAGGACTTTTCTTTTCAGTATTATGAATAAGTTAAATAAGATTACATTGGAAACATTAGTAATAAATTACTCGACTTAAACGTGACTAAGTGAAACTGAACTAGGACACTTGTAGGGAAGGTTTTGACATCTAACAAGTGGTTGGAATTTGATTCTCCAACATGAAGGACATCTTAAAATTGTGAATAAATAACATCCAACTATGAAGTTGAAGAGGACAAAAGGAAAAAACACCCTTAGCCCAATTGACTGCAATATGGAAGTCTCCATAGATGTCAACTTCCTCAATGTCTAGCCAAGAAGCATAGGGAAGACCACCCAACAATAATAGCAATTCTTCTTTGCGATTGGAATCAACCTCGTCAAACCAAGAGAAATGATAAAGAAATCCACAATATAGAACAATGAAAACATCATAGCCGCACTGACCATCCTGTGAATCTCCATTGGAAAAGGCCATAGGGGAAGACATTCCAATCTCATGAATAATATAGATTCTCGAGGTTGGCTTGGGGAACCAAGGACCTGGCTGTAAAAAAAGGCCTTAATTCAAATGCAAGCAAGACTCACACCCCAAACTGACTTGTAAAATACAAGCAATTCTATTCCTCCAAATTGCCGAGAGGATAAAAAGGGGAAGTGAACCATACTCCTGTTGTTATAACCAGAGAGATAAAAACTCGCTAATTGAGGTTTTGACCATTGATGACCTGACGTTAAAGTAAAGAGGGGCCTCCTTCGAGACCTCAAATAATAAAGGTTTATTCACACTAGCTATCCGTAGATTTTAATTTTTATGCACACGGGTCTTAGTATTTTACTTTTGTTTTTTTATTGATTAGTCATATAGTCTCTAGTGTAATTAGCATAATTTTTTAATGCATATGCCATTAATTCAAGTATAAATTCACATTAGGCATAGTGCACCTAGATATATAGTGCATCGGCATCAATGTTCAAATTTGAACACACCATAGCCCTTCCGAAGCCCTCTAGCGCGTTAGAGAAGTGCTTTGAGAAATTTACTAGTCAAAAGGAATTCAAATTTCGATTTTTACAAGTTTTTTAAAAATTTTAAATAATATTATAAAATGCCATATGAAGGGTTGCCCGTCCTTACGACATTTAAAAAAAATCCAGTTCTCTAACTGATGTAACACTTTAAAGTCTGCGGGAGGTTTTGGCAACACTCAATAAAGTGCAATGGGACATAATGGAGGTTGTTCATCCATTCCGAGGGCATTAGTCATAATGGCAGCACTGATAGAGTTAGCAGTGATGATATGATCTTTACGTTCACATTCGTTGATAACAGAGGTTTCTTTTTGCATTGATTGATAGTAGAGGAAAAGTAGCTATGTATTGGTATTTTTGAACCGGGCATATTTTGATGGTATCAAAGATTTAAAAGAAACAAATGACAAAAGGCAGAATTAACTATAACTGAGGTAGATTATTCTAAGCCTGTGAATCTTGCTTGCATTGATTTTTCCAATCCCAATCTTACACCGAGTGCAACACAATTTCGCAAGATATTTTTAACTCTCAGTTTTAATTTTCAACTTTCATTTCCTTGGCCTTTGATTTAGCTCATTGATTTAGGTGGAGCTTATTAAATTATTATGTATGGAATCATTTATTGATCTTTATATAGTCATGTGTAGACTCTTGATCTTTTTTATATCGTCCATCATGTCATTGATGAAGATTTTTTGGACTAAGTCTTTGAGCAAAGTCGACGACTTTTTTCCCTTCCTGAGGAGGAAAAGATGAAATAGATACGGAATGAGAACCATCAAGGTTATACTTCGTATCAAATAGAATCTCTTAATATTTCCATTCAACCTTAAGGTTTGATGTGGATTTGTGTCTCCTTCTATTTACGTATGCTTGTAATTACATCATGCTCTGATCAACTCTGAAAAATCAATCCATTGAAGTATTTCACTTCATATTTTTTCATATATTCATTTTTCCGGTGGATTGGAAGGGGAGTTATGAAGCTTTTGAATCGTCGATAAAGGTAAGCGATAGTCCCAACCAATGGCATTCAATAGGTATGCAATTCAACATTTAAAACGATATTTTTCATACTTGTACAATGCTTAAAAATATATTAAAGTGACAGTGTTGACATTTTTACATCATAACCACATACTACATTTTCTGTGGTATCTCCATTTTCCTTATTTTGTAAAATTTTATTATTTCTTGTCAACCCACCATTAACACAAGATTGTTGAATTATCAGATTACCCCATTAGATAGTGATAACTACACTTACTGATTCACAAACTTTTATTTGTCATCTTCTAAATAACTACTACCATCTACTACATCTTCGAGGATTCTGAATATATTTGAGTACTGATCATGCTGAATATATTCGAGCATTGATCATCCTATGGCTATGAAAACATCTTCCATCCTACCTTTATGCGGACATATTCATGAAATTACTTTGATGTTCCACATAGATATCTTGACATAGTATAATAAGGTCGATAGGGTTCCTCACATTTTCCAAGAAAACATCATTACTTTGAAACTTTGTTCGACATGGAAATCTTGAGATAGCATAGTAAGACTGATAGGCTTCTTTCTTTAGGGTTTCTTTTTAGCAAACATAGATATATAGACAGAGTGATCTCTTTATTAATTTGAATTATTATTTTATAGTAATAAATGAATACATTCTCATTTTATAGTAATAAATGAATAATTTTTCATTTTATAGTAATAAATGAAATACATTAGTTAAATATGTATTTTATCGTGTTTAAAAATAGATTAAAGTGACAATATTGATATTTTTAGATAACCATATTATTAATTTGAATTATTATTTTATAGTAATAAATGAATACATTCTCATTTTATAGTAATAAATGAATAATTTTTCATTTTATAGTAATAAATGAAATACATTAGTTAAATATGTATTTTATCGTGTTTAAAAATAGATTAAAGTGACAATATTGATATTTTTAGATAACCATATTTTCCGTTGTATCTTCATTTACTTCCTAATTTGCAAAATTTAATTTCCTTCTTGTCAACCAACCATTCATACAAGATTGCTCAATTATTAAATTACCCCATTAAATGATGGTAAATAAGTACTACCATCTCTTTTCTATTCTTAGATGATTCCATGACCAACAACCATAATGCTTAGAAAAGCCTAGCATCATTACCATTTGAAATTATTGTAATCAAGCTTACTATTAAGCCTAACATTTGTAAAATCAAACTTTATTTAAAACCCTGTATTTCTTCTCTTATCTTAAAAAACATTTTTCTTTATTAACTCTCTAGTTTTTGAAAACATAGAAATTAATGCTATAAAAAAAATTCGGAAATAGTAAGTGTCATTCCCATAAAATTATGTAGAATTTTGAACCAGGGAGAAATGGAAAATGAAACTCCAGGGATCTATTAATAACCACACAACCGAAGATTGGTCTGCCTACAGGGCTACAACTTAATTTTCCTTTTCCTGTCGGTCTTCCGAAAAGATATAGAATGCCAATAACTATCCATACAAATACTATTGTTTGTCCCAATTCATTCTCTCCATTTGGCATCTAGGAAATAAGTTGTGCATGTGGGTGTCCATGTAGCTACTACTATGAAGGGGTTTTTAAGGAGATGTTGAAATTATAGAAAAATTAAAAGACATTGTTAATGAAAAGAAACCATATTATTAGAAAAAGACATCAATGAGAAGAAACCACATTATTAGAAAAAGATATCAACCAAACTTGAATTCATTGTAAAGAACAATTTTGAAAACCATTCTTAAAAAACAAAAAAATGACCAACCAATCCATATAACAACAACAACATTGCATATGTGTATTACATATTACAATATTTCCCTATTAGATATGGAAAACTTTCCTTTTAATTACATAAATTTTTTAATCTATAGAGCTTGAAGTTTTTAATGGAGATGAAAGTGTATTGATAGTGTTCTTTGATTGAGCAATGCTAAGAGAAAAGTTCAATTCCCTTGGTTGTTGAAGGTATATATTTGTTTTTTTGGTTTTCTTTAAAAAAATTGAAGCTCAACAAAACATATAAAATAAATTAGAAACAAATGAAAACTAAAAAGAGTTTTTCCATTGTGCAAATAGATTTATATTTTCAATAATCTAAATTCAAATACTTTTGAAGATTATCTAATGAATAGAAGAAACATATGTTTACTTTTTTTAATAGAATTTTAGAAAATGTTTGACTGTATACTAAATTCTAGTGAGATTTTATAGTCTTTTAATGTAGCCACTTTTTAAATTTTAAAGATTTAGAAGGACACCATTTCATTTTAGCAATTTCTTTTATAAAGATTTTATTTAGTATACACTTGTTAATAAAGTACAATTTTTTTTTTATAACTTTTCATCTTTGAAGGGTTAGAGAAACATATGCCCTTCCAAATAAAATTAAGACCAGCACTTCAAATTTGATGAAGGGTCGGCATGCTTTTGGACCCTAAAAAGTAGTAAAAAAAAGATGACTATGACAAGTTAATAGTTTATGTGAAATTTCATTTTATGCGATTCATTATATGGTTGCATTAGTTGCATTGTATTATAATGCAAATGTTACATTGATTGTATAGAAGTCAATTTCTACCGCGTTGAATTACAAACCCTTAAAAATAGTGTTAACAGACAGTTGAGAATTCAATACCGGAATTTCCTTAAGCTTTCAATTAGAAGAAAAATTGTTGTTTCGGGGTATTTCAATGATGTATTTGTAATTTTGTGTAAATGTCGTTAATACTATTATCAATTGACTTGTAATAATTTAATTAGAACTAGAGTAAAATTGTTGATTCTATTTTGAGGATTTAGGGAAGAAAATCCAACCATTCGTGGATTGGTTTGACGTAACTTTTTATCTTAAAGTTGATTAGTTTTTATTTATATTTATTTTTTTAAGTCAAGAATGGCCATTTGACCAGCTAAGAAAGGAGAACAATTAAAATTTAATATTAATTCTAGGATTTATAATATTATTTTTAAGGATTATAATATTAATTTTAAAGATTATAGTCTTAAAATTTATAAGATTAATCTTATGATTCAATATTAATAATAAGGTTTATAACATTAATTTTAAGATTTATAATATCAATCATTGGGTTTATAAATTTTATTAATTAATGTATTAATATATTAATCAAAATATTAATATATAGATATTTTAATTAAAAAATTAATTTATTAATAATTGATTTATCCGTATAATACTACTTACTTAATACAAAATTAATATACGAATATTTAATATTTTTAATATTTAATTATGAAATTGATTATTTATATATATATATATATATATATATATATATAACATTGTTAATTTATTAATATAAAATTATTAAAATTATTAAATAACATTAATAAGTGTTTAATATTATATATATTTATTGAATGGTTTTATATTCCATTAAAACATATTTGTTTGAAAGCGAGAATCTTATATATCATATGGGAATTTTTTTTTTATTATTATTATTATCATCTAATTTTAAATTTACAATCAAGCCATACAACAAATTGGTGTATGAGACCCCCTTGTTTGTGGGACAAGGGACCCACCATCGTGCACTGATTTGCCTGCTAAGTCTACAAAGGCATACATACTCTATCCCCCTTTGGTTTTCAGCCCATGACCTCTTAAGTGGAAACACATGGCCTAATCCATTAAGCCCACTCACATGTAAAATTGACAGAATTAACTCCTAAGCTACTATTATCTATTCTAAACTTATTTTCTCCCTAAATTCACCAAAAGACTCCTAGAATGATGAAATATTTTACATAACATATGAAATAAAATTAACTACAAGGCAAAGCACTACATATCCTCCATGTTCGGGGCAAGCTAGGGACCCTGATCTTCGAGCTGGAGTTGGAGAGAGACTATGTATTATCTATCAGTATAACCAAGGATATTGTCCTCGAGTGGCTCAGAACTCTCACGCGGCTCCAAATTGTCGTCAAAATCTCTAGGAAGAACCTCCTCATAGTCAAAGCCCTCTTCTTGTGCTAAGTTTCCCACTCAAAAAATTAAAAATTCGATAGCAATGTGAAAAGAGTCCATTTTAACCTCCAGGATGTCCATTCTTTGCATTAGAATCTCACACTAGCCTAACATTCTAACAAAATCATCTCTAGGTGCGGAGAGATTGATTAACTAAAAAATTCTAGGGCTCCCGCAAATTACCAAGCTCGTCTGTTGCATTTCCAATAACGCTTGATATTATGAAACATATGTCACACCTCATGCCAAATTTGACAGGGTATGGTGCCTATCTTAGATTCTAGTTTTTCATATATAATTTGGTGTTTTATATATGCCAATGAGAAAACCTTGCATAATGTGAAGTCTCGACAATCATATTTATTACCACTTCATTTCCTAGGTACCCATCTACCAGTGAATTTACGAGCCATTATGGTAAGATTTCCCTCTAAAACTAAATCCAAAAATACTAGTGAATTTACACATGCACGCTGCATCATAGTTGCAGGATCCAATGTTTCCCACATTCGAACTGATTTATTACCTGAATCTATTCTAATCCATCTATCATGTGCGTGAAACCTTATGATGATCACCGCCTAGGTGTCCATTAATGCACACTCTTCCATCACACACTTTAGTTGCAACCTTGTAGGAGAAATTATTATTTTGTCATTATAATGCATGTCTCAATCATATGAAGAGATCTAACTCCTTATATTGGATTTGATATTTATAATTTCCATATGCCTAAATCTAAATGTGATTTTTCACGAATATTTAGATCTCTTTATTCGAATTGTACTCCTTGATCGGCCAATGAGTCAACAACCATATTGAAATTTCTTTTAATATAGTAAAGCTCAACCAAATCAATCTTGTTTAGTAATAATTTGATTCTTTGTAGAATAGAAATGGAACACAACTCTTTTATATCTTTAATCTTGTTCACCTCTTGAATTACTATCATGGAACTGCCGAACACCATTACATGACTAAGTCTTCTAGAGAAGGCTAACTATAATCCTTTCCATAAAGCTAAATATTTTGTCTAGCTGTTTGTAGAGATGTCAAGGCCCTACGCATATTAGTTCTACCTTTTTTCATCAAGGCAAAGGATAACACCTCTCGCTCCTAACTCCATAGACATATTAATGATATATTAATCTACACAGTTATAAAGTTTTAATTATAAATTAATCTATATATTAGTACATGCTAACTATGGATTACTATTGTTGACATGACTAACTATTGTCATCATTGGCATCATAGTCAATGATAGTCAACATGAGTACCGTGGTGAACCATAATTACCTCAGGAATCATGGTTTATCTATAACTGACCTATAGTGAACCATAGTGGATGGTCATGGTTGACCATGGATGCTTATAATGAATGGCTAGGATGATCAATATTAACCCTAGTGTTTATAATATTATTCATACGGTATATAATCGTAGAGTTTAATACATTAAAATTAGGGTTTCTATTCTTAAGGTTTATTATATTCAGTTTTATAATGTTAGGATTTCCCATTAGAGTTTAATACTGTGAAATTAGAATGGTACACAAATATATTCAATGTCACATTGCGATAAGCATTGTCTTATTGCAATAATCAATTTGATAATCATTGTCGCAATGTTAGATTACATTGTAACTTATTCAATGTTGTATTGCGACATCACAAAATTGGGGTTTAATATTAGGGTTTATAATATTGGGCTTATAATATTAGGGTTTAATAATGGGTTTATAATTTATAATACTAAGGTTTAATATTTGGGTATATAATATTAATCTTCAGGTTTATTATATTGGGTTTTATAATGTTATGGTTTTATATTAGAGTTTAATATTGTTAAAGAGAGATTCCATACAGGCTCGTAGAATTTTTATGCTAATGGAAAAACCTGTGAACAATTTATGAAACCAACGTTTCGGACTAGCTAGGTGAGTCCATCATCAGGGCAATGAGATCTGTATCTTGAGAAGAGAGAGACGAGAAAATTATGAAGCTATTAATAGATGAATAGAAAGATATCTGATATCTTTTAGCTTATAATGCCGGCCTGATTGATTTACACTTATTAATTAATTAAGTAATTAATTTTTTATTAAATTAATTAATAAATTATATTTAAGAGATTGATTAATATTAATAATATGATTTAAATTTTAGGTTTTAATGATTGAGATCTGAATGTATTTGTTTGATATATATATTACCTAATTTTATGTGTTAATCTATATATTTGAATTATATTATTTAATTTAATTGTATATCATTTATTTATTTGTTATTTATTATATATATATATATATATATATATATATATATATATATATATATATATTTTTTTTTTTTTTTTTATCTTTAACTGTTTATTTAATAATTTAATTACTTATTATTCATTTATATATATATATATATATATATATATATATATATATATATATATTAACATCATTATTATTTTATTTATTATTATTCTTATTATAATTATTATTCTTATTCTTTATGATTATTAATATTATTCTTTATGATTATTAATATTGTTATTATAAAGATATTATATTTACATTTTTTTTTATTTTTTTTGTTATTTAAATTATGTGATATGTTATATAAATGAGTTATTTGTTATGAAATAGTTTGAATTGAAGAAATTATTATTTGTATTTATTTATTTAGTTAATTATTTATATTTTTTGATATTAGATTAATTTAATATTTTTTTTTTCATTTTATTTGATAAGGGTTTCCAGGTACTACTTAATTTAAGACCGTCATCCCTATTCATGTTATTCTTATTATTAGTTATTTATTAATTAGTTTTATTATTGTTATAAATATTATTATTATTAATAATATCATTATTATTATTATTATTATTATTATTATTATTATAATTAATATTATAATTATTATTATTCTTATTATTCTTATTCTTTATGATTATTAATATTATTATTATAAAGATATTATATTTATATTTTTTGTTATTTAAATTATGAGATATGTTATATAAATGAGTTATTTGTTATGAAATAGTTTGAATTGAAGAAATTATTATTTGTATTTATTTATTTAATTATTTATATTTTGATTTGTCAAATGTTGTCAAAAGGGAGAATTAGATTAATTTAATGTTTTTTCATTTTATTTAATAAGGGTTTCCAGGTACTACTTAATTTAAGACCGTCATCCCTATTCATGTTATTGGAGGATTTCTCAATTTCAATTGCCTCTTTTACTCTTCTTTTTAAATAGTGGTCTTCCTTATGGATTAATTTAGCTTGTTCCATACATATATAGTGTGAAGAGAAACATGCGTGCTCTGCTAGACCTGATTTTTCCGACCTATTTCTAGTAATATCATTAATGTGTTCTTTTAATCTTATTCCAAAGGATCTCCCTGTTTCACCTATATAAACTTTACCGCAAGAACAGGGAATCGAGTATACTCCTTTGTGATTTTTTGGGTCTATTAAGTCTTTAGCAGACTCAAGCATGTTTTTTAGGGTGTTAGGGGGCGTGAAAGCAACCATAATGTTATGCTTAGCAAGAACTCTGGCAATTTTATCTGTGGTTCCTTTAATATAGGGTAAGGAGATTCTAGGGTTTTCAAGAGATTTTCTTTTTTGTTTATTGGTTATGGAATCTTTAATTATTTTATGGATAGTGTGATTTTGATAGCCATTGTTTATAAAGACCTCATGGAGATGGTTAAGTTCTTCTTCTAAATGTTCAGGGTCAGAGATTCTGGAGGCTCTGGTGGCTAGGGTTTTGATGACACCAACTTTTTGCTTCGGATGGTGGTGGGAGTTTGAATGAAGATACCTGTCAATGTGTGTCTGCTTTCTGAAGACGTGGTGGCTTAGCTTGCCATTTTTCTTGGTAAGGAGGACATCTAAGAAGGGGAGTTGGTTGTCTTTTTCAATTTCAATAGTGAATTTTATGTGTTTAGAGAGGCTATTTATATGAGATAAAAATTCCTTCAGTTTGTCCAAACCATGGCTCCATTTAGCAAAAATGTCATCTACATATCGTTTCCATTCTTCAGGGGTAAAGGGGAAAGACCTAAGGGCCATTTGCTCAAAGTGTTCCATGTATAGATTGGCAATCAATGGTGATAATGGAGAACCCATTGCAACGCCATGAGTTTGCTCATAGATTTTTCCCTTAAAACTGAAGTATGAAGATTTAAGGCAAATGCTTATTAGTTCCACCATTTCAAGGTCTGTAATTTTCTTCAATACTTCTAAGGCTTCATCCACAGGAATCATAGTGTAGAGAGACACTACGTCAAAGCTAACCATTAGGTCATTGTCATTAAATTCTAGGTTTTTGATCCATTCTATGAAGGAAGCGGAATCTTTGATGTAAGAGGGAGTGTTACCGGATAAAGGTCTAAGTTTGTTCGCAAGATATTTAGCTAACCAATAAGTGGGAGATCCTATAGTGTTTACTATAGGTCTTAATGGAACACCAGTTTTATGGATTTTAGGCACTCCATAAATTCTAGGGATAATAGCATTGCTAGGGATTAATCTGTTCTTAATGGTGGCATCAAGAGAGGAGATTTTAATTTTGTTACTTGGCGAAGGATTTTGCTACTAGGATCTTTGTTCAAAACTCTATAACAGCCACTATTGTTTAAGTGTTCTTCCATTTTATGCTCATAATCTATCCTATCCATGGAGTTTAATATTGTGATATTCGAATGGTACAAAAGTCTACCCAACGTTGCATTGTGACAAATATTGTCGCAATGTGACAATCAATTTGATAATAATTGGTGCAATGTTACATTGCATTACAATTTATTCAAAATTACATTGTTACAATATAAAAAGGGGGTTTAATACTAGGTTTATAATATTAGCACTTTTTAATATTGGGTTTATAATATTAAGGTTTAATATTGGATTAATAAATTATAATATTAGGGTTTAATATTAGCATTTATAATATTAGTCTTAGACTTTATATAATATTAATTCTAGGATTGAATATTAATCTGAGGGTTTCTAATTTTAATCAATTTGACAATCATTGTCACAAGGTTTCTAATCCCTTGGGTTTATAATATTAATCTTAGACTTTATATTCCTAGGGCTTATTATTAATCCTAGGGTTTAATATTAATCCGCTTGGTTTATAATATTAATCTCTTGAATTTATTAATTATTTGGGTTTATAATATTAATAATCCCTTCGATTTCTTAATCCATTGAATTTATAGCATTATTCCCAAAGATTTATAATATTTATCCCTCAAGCTTATAATAATTATCCCTCGGGTTTTTAATATTAATCCCTTCGGTTTTTAATATTAGGGTTTAATATTGGACTTATAATTTATAGTAGTGAGGTTTAATATTAGGGTTAATAATATTAATTTTAGGGTTTATTATATTATGTTTTATAATGCTAGGGTTTTATATCAAGGTTTAATACTGTGACATTGTAATGTTACAAAAATATATCCAATGTCGCATTGTGCCCAACATTATCTCAATACGACAATCATTGTCGCATGTCACATTACATTGTAATTTATTTGACGTCTCATTGTTACATTAAAAAACATTGGCTTAATATTAGGTTTATAATATTAAGGATTTCTGATATTGGCTTTATAATATTAATCTTAAGGTTTATACTCCTAGGGTTTAATATTAATCCTAGGATTTTTAATATTAATCCCTTGTGTTTATGAATCAATCAAGTTTATAATATTAATAATCCCTTGGATTTATAATATTAATCTCTTGGTTTCTTAATCCCCTTGTTTTATTATTATTCCCTCGGGTTTATAATATATATCCATTAGGTTTATTAATCCCTTGGATTTACAATATTAACATTCCCTTGGGTTTAAAATATTAATCCATCAAGATTTTAATATTAATCCCTTAGGTTTATAATATTAGTGCTTAATGATAGTTTATAATTTATAATTGTGGGGTTTAATATTAGTGTTTATAATATTAATCTTAGGTTTTATTATATTGAGTTTCATAACATTAGATATTTTATTAGGGTTTAATACTGTGACATTGGAATGGTAAGAAAATTTATCCAACATCAAATTGTGAAAAATATTGTCTGAGTACGATAATCAATCTAACAATCACTGTCTCAATATTATATTACATTGCAATTTACTTAACGTCACATTTTTACATTACAAAATTAGTGTTTGGTATTAGGTTTATAATATTAGGGATTATTAATACTAGGTTTATAATATTAAGGTTTGATATTTGGTTTAGAATTTATAATATTAGGGTTTATATTATTAATATTAGAGTTTATTAATTATAGGGTAGTTGAATATTAATTCTAGGGCATATAATAATAATAATCAATCTGACAATCATTCTCACAATTTTATTGATCCCTTGCACTTATGATATTAATCATAGGGTTTAATATTTAATCCTTTGGGTTTATTAATCACTTAGGATTATAATATTAATAGTCCCTTGTGTTTATGATATTAATCATTTGAGTTTTTAATATTAATCTCTTAGGTTTCTAATATAAATAATCTTTTTGTAAGTTCTAGAATGGTGATTCTACTTTATGGTCGTGTACAAGAATAACGTCTGGAAAAGGGGGATTTGAACCAATGACTTAACATCTAGGAGTGTCTTAACAATTCACCCGATAATCGTCTATTCAAGACGTCATGGACCCTTGAGTTTTTAATATTAATCCCTTGAGTTTATATTATTAATCCCTTGGATTTATAATATTAATTGTAAAGTTTAATATTCTTCCCCTGGGTTTATTAATACCTGAAGTTTATAATATTGTTAATCTCTTAGATTTATAATATTAATCCTTTAAATTTATTATATTATTGATAATGTCAATAATATTATTATAATATACTAATAATATATTTTTATATTATAATAATAATAATAATAATATTATTATTATAATTATATATTTATTAGTATTGATATTAATATTGACATTACATCCATACTATTGAAATCTATTTTTGTATAATGACCGCATTTAGTATTTTGGTTTTGTATGTGATTGATATATGCATGCTAATGTATATAAACCACATTTATTAATGTAATTGTGCTTGCATATAATTAAATAGAATTTCATAACTTTAAATTATTTCTTCCATCACTTAGAATTAGGTATAACATTATTATAATTGTTAATTTGTGATTTATTAGGACTTACTTTTATCTCTAGTAAAATTAAGCTTGTATTCTTTGCTAGCATTTTTTTAACCAAATATTAACACGATTTTATTTATACATTTTTATTTTTTATAAATAAATAATTTAACAAAAATTATTATTTTAAATAATAAATTTATAAGTCAAGTGCTACTAGCATAATTGGTTGAGGATAGGTCTCGTTTTCAAAGCGACCTAGGATCACCGAGTATCACTTTGGATTAAACCTCATTGAGGTGGTTATGGCCTGTGCTAGGGGAGGAGTCATGCCAAAAAAATCCAATCATCTTAGGGCTTGTGTGACCCACACCTAGTATGATTCTCAACTGACTTTGATGAATTAGATGCCCCTAGGTAGAGTCTCCTCAAACCACGGGTCAAAAATAAAAATTACAAACCACTTAAGAAACAAAAAAAGTTATTTTATAAAATAAAAATTAAATTAAAATTTTTAAAACATTTCCTAAAAAAAACATAAATCTTATTCCATTATTAAAGCATCTTCAATTTACTTTATTAAATTTAATTTTTAAAACAAATTTTCCATAATATTATTTTGAATTAAAAATATTATATTTATCAATTAACTTGAAAAAGACAAATGGGTAGCATATTTTTTTAGAAAATATTAACAAAATTTTATTTGATATATTTTTTATTTTTGAAAATAAGTAACCTATTGAAAATTATTGTTTTTAATAATTTAATAATTTTATTTTATATATTTTTTATTTTTATAAATAAACAACATATCAAAAATTATTGTTTTTAATAATTTTATGAAATATAAATAAAATTAATTTTGTATATATTTTATTAAAAACAATCTGAGTCAATTATTAAAAAACCTTCCATTTATTTTATTAAAATTATTATTTTAAATATATTTTAAATAATATAAATTTCATAAGATATTTTACTTTAATATATATGAAAGAGAAGAAAAGTATATATTCATTCCATTTCTTCCATTTCATATATATCACTATTTCGAATGAATATATTAGAATGACTATTTTATAAAGTATTATGTATTATGATTTGGAATGAATATATTAGAATGATGTTAATTATATAATTGGAAGTCGAAATTTCCAGATATATATACAACTGTGTAGAAGAAAATAAATTGCTATTCATATACATAAATAATAATTACAACACTCTATAACTTTTTTCGCTCCCCGCCCTGCGCTCGCTGCGCAGCCCTAGCCGCGCCTACGCCTGCGCCCTCCCGTCTGCTCCTCATGGCGTCTGGAGGTGGCCCTGAGGCCCCTCCCCCCCTTCCCCTGAAGTCGCGGCCTTCAAGGCCCTGGTCTTTGCCTCTGGTAAACGCTCGGTCTCTGGCCCGCAGCAGAAATTTGTAAAGAAACTGGACAGTATTCCCAAGGTTGCTCTGCCTGAGGAAGAAATATGCAGATCAGCTCTCAATCTTGCAGAGAACGGCCTGATCGGTCAGTTCACCGGTTTATGGCCATCCCCGAGAGCAGTTGAAGAATGGGTTAAAAGGAACTGGCTTCCTTTGGTCAACGAAGGAATCAAGATTTATTTTGTGGGCAAAGGGTTTTTTGTTTTTTTGTTTGACAGTCCAGAAGATAGAGGCCTGATCTTCAGAAATGGGCCTTACTTCATGGGGCCCCAAGGACTTTACTTGAACAAATGGTCAACTGATTTCGACCCAGCGCAAGACGTGCCTAAGGCGGTTCCGGTCTGGGTGCGCCTCCCGCATCTTCCCTTGCATTGCTGGAATCAAGGCTCTTTACAATCCATTGGAAATGCTCTCGGAAAGTTCATCGACCAAGCCCCAAGGAAGGATCAGTATTCCTGTGCCCGGATCTGTGTGGAGGTCGATCTGGAAATAGGACTACCCAAAGCGATTCAGCTCTCGGTGGCAAACTGGACTCACATCCAAGAGCTTGATTATGAACAGTTGCCCTTTAAGTGCCGTTTCTGCCATGAGTACGGGCATTTTGCTAGATATTGCAAAAAAAGAAGTGGGGAGTCAACAGAGAAGGAAAAAGAAGATCAATGGAAACAGGCAAAGAAGACATCAGCAAACAGGCAAAGCAACAAAAGCAAGGTGAAAGGGCCTGAGAGCAAAATAGATAACGGAAGCACAAGTAATCAAAACGCCGGAAGTAGTGAACCAAAGGACAATGAGGGAGATAAAAATCCTTTTGAAGCCCTCGCGCCTCCTCCAGATCCACCGGAAGTAGGGGAAGAAGAATCATTACAGCTTGTGAATATGGAAACCCTAGACCCAGGCAACACTTAAAGCACCGCTCCAGGCAAAATCTCTTCTCCATCATACGCAGAGATAATCAAAAAAAAAGAAAAAATCAACAGAGAATACTGGGTCATCAGACGATGAATCTCTAGAAAAGTCAACAAAAAGGGTCGGACGAAGAACAAATAAGGAAACCAGAGAAGAGGAGTCAGAAAAACAAAAATCTCTTGGCAGTCAAGCAACGATTGAAATGACCCTAGGGAGAACAGTCAGGCCAAGGACCTCCAAAGGAGGAGGGCCTACCCCTTCAAGCGGTAAATGATGCAGATGATCTCTTGGAACTGTAGGGGTCTGGGTAATCCCAACAAGGCAGAGGCTATCAAAGATCTTCTGAAGATAGAGACCGCGGACATCCTTATGCTCCAAGAGACCAAAGTAGAAGGGGAAGCCCTTCTAAACACCAGCGTCACTAAATGGAAATTTGACTCAGGAAAGGCTGTTAGTGCAAGGGGAACAGCTGGAGGTTTAGGTACTTTATGGACTAAAAGCTTCTCCCTAGAACGATTTTCAGCGACACAACATTGGATTTTCACAGAGTTGCGCCACACTGTAAGTAATCTCACCCTCGCCCTGTTTAATTTATATGTCCCAGTTCATTATGAAGAGAAGAAAGAATGCTGGAGGTCACTCACAGATTTTTTAGAGCAAATCAGTCCTACCAATTTGGTTATAGGAGGGGACCTGAACATAATTTTAGATCCCAAAGAAAAGAAAGGAGGGATCCAGTCCAGAGATCCTTTCAGCAGAACAGTGGGCAATTTGATCCAGCACTGGGACTTGGTAGACTTTAAACCAGTGAAGGGTAAATTCACCTGGACAAATAATAGAACCGGAGAAAATCATATCTCAGCCAGATTAGACAGGTTCCTTATCAACAGTTCTTTAATGATGGACGGTAGAATTATTTTCACTAAAATCCTTCCAAAACTTACATCGGATCATAAGCCAATCCTTATATGTCTAAAAAAAGAAGAGGATTTAGGCCCCCTTCCATTCCGCTTCAACCCTCTCTGGGTAGGCAAGGACGGGTTTTTAGAAACAGTCCAAGCGGCATGGAGAATGGAAGTTTACGGTTCCCCAAGCTTCGTGTGGGAACAAAAATTGAAAAACGTAAAAACTGCTCTCAAAGCATGGATAAAGAAATCCGAGCAATCCCCTAACAGGCAGAGGAAGGAGGCCGTAACACAATTGGAAGGAATACAATTTGATATGGAGGATTCTGTTCCCTCGGTCACGGAGTTTGCCAAAGAAAAATCGGCTCAAAAGAATGTGTATTGCTCTTTCAGGAAGGAAGAAGAGTATTGGTATCTAAAGTCTCGAAGCCTGTGGCTCAAATCAGGGGACAGAAATACCTCTTATTTTCATAGACAGTGCAGGGCCCGTCTCTCACGCAACCATATTGCAGAAATAATCAGCTCCAGCGGTCAGGTATACAAAGGTTTCGCCCAAATTCAAGAGGCAGCGGTAAATCATTTTCAGAACCTTCTTAGTGCAGAAAGAAATGGCGAGGAGGAGGACGAAACAGAGTTTCTCTCAGCTATCCCCAATCTAGTCAGCGTGGAAGATAATGTCGCTTTGATGAGCCCAGTAACGGAAGAAGAGATAACCAATATAGTTTGGTCCATGGACCCTGATAAAGCCCCAGGCCCCGACGGGTTTTCAATTCATTTTTATAGGATTTGTTGGGAGATCATCAAATTCGACCTCTTCAGAATGATAAGAGGAGTCTTGAGTAAAGCAAAAATGGGAGGGGGTACAAAATCAACATTCCTTGCTTTAATCCCCAAGGAAACTAACCCAAGATCGTTTGACAGATACAGGCCGATCTCCCTGTGTAATTCATCATATAAGATTGTGGCCAAGCTGCTGGCTAACAGGATCAAGCCTCTCCTACAAAAACTTATCTCTCCAGCTCAAGGTGGATTTGTGAAAGGTAGACAAATTCTCGATAATGTTATCCAAATTCAAGAGGCCCTCCACTCCAGCCATGCTCGGAAAGATCAAGGTATGATTATCAAATTAGATATGAGTAATGCTTTTGACCGTGTTAATCGATCCTTCTTGCTCAGGGTTCTTGAAGCCTTCGGGTTCAGTCATGAATTTATAAATATCATCAAAGCCTGCATAGAAAATGTCTGGATCGCACCAATGGTGAACAGGAGACCAACATATTTCTTCTCCTCTACTAGGGGACTGAGGCAAGGTTGCCCTCTGTCTCCCTTTCTATATATTCTGATGGCGGATTCATTAAGCAGGAAATTAACTCAGGAGCAGCATCGTGGTACCATTCCTGGGATAAGAATCGTGCAAGGAGCACCTCCAGTGAATCATGCGCTTTTTGCTGATGATTCACTCCTGCTGGGTGGCGCCTCCTTGAGAATGGCTAAAGCATTCAAGTCTATCCTCCAAAAATATTGCAGCGTCACTGGAGCCCTCATCAGTGAAAGGAAGAGCGCAGTATATGGTTGGAACTCTGATCAGCAAACCATTGATAGGATAGCTAGTGAGCTGGGCTTCAAAGGTTTCGCTGAATGGGACAAAATAAAATATCTGGGTCTTCCGTTGACGATGGGATCCAACCGGAACAACTTGTGGGAGGAGGTAATTTCCAAGTTTAATAAGAAGATAGCTGCATGGGGCGGAGTCTGGCTCTCCTCTGGAGGAAAGCTCACTCTCATCCAGTCGGCTCTTTCCGCGCTGCCTACCTTTCAAGCTTCTCTGCTGTTGGCTCCAAGGCAAATAGCAGATCAAATTTCCTGCCTAATTCGGAACTTTCTGTGGAGCGGTGGTAAGGGGAACAGTAATCGCTTCCACCTTGTTAATTGGGAATTGGTGAAGCGTCCAATCAATGAGGGCGGCCTGCAAATTAGAGACCCTCTTCAAGCTAACCTAGCGCTGGGCTGTAAGATTCTGTGGCAACTAGCCTCTGAGCCCACGCACCCAATCAGCCAGATTTTAATCCTCAAATATCTCAGAAACGAATCGATCACTACCTTCAATCCCGCTTCTTCTCCAAAAGGAACTTTTGCATGGAGACTCTGTTGTAGAGGGATCGATTTTTACCGAAGGCATTTGTATAAAATTCCTGGTAATGGCAAAAAGACATGGTTGTGGAGGGACCGAATCATGGGCCACCCCCCTCTCTCAGAGATAAATGAAATAGCAGATTTAAGAGTTTGGCTAAGGGCAAGAGGAATCAGGAAAATCGAGGATATCGTGGAGTGGGAAGAAGACGGCAATTGGAAGAGCTGGATTCTGCCCAACATTCCTGAGCATTTAAACGATCAGTTAAACCTTTTTACAGCTGAAATAGCAGATTTTGCACCTGTGCATAAGAATGAGGAAGACACTTGGGGTTGGGGACAAACAGGGGTCTACTCTGCCAAACAAGGGTATTTACAAATGCAAAGTAAAAAAGACTCAGTGCACCCGGAAGGAG
Organism: Pinus tabuliformis; assembly: GCA_031772625.1. Classification (NCBI taxonomy): domain Eukaryota; kingdom Viridiplantae; phylum Streptophyta; class Pinopsida; order Pinales; family Pinaceae; genus Pinus; species Pinus tabuliformis. The sequence goes on along the minus strand of CM062813.1, from coordinate 433,553,546 downwards.
TGTGGAAGCAGATCTGGGAGTGCTTCAGTATCCCGAAGATCAATTTCTTCTTCTGGACCTTGTTTCAAAACAAAATTCTTACTGGCGAGAACCTTTGTAAAAGGAACATCGCCGGTCCACACCGATGTGTGTTTTGTAAAAAAGCCCTGGAAACTACAGTGCACATTTTTCTTGAATGTGAGTACGCTCAGAAGACTTGGACAAGTTTCTTGGCCGGTCTGAATGTTAGACCTCCAGTGAACAGCTCAATATCAGAAATGTTCTTGTCCTGGAAAGCTAGATATCCCCATAGCATCGTTGCCAAGTCCCTCTGGTCCAAGGTGTGGACAGCAGTTCCGAAATATGTGTGCTGGAAACTGTGGCTCTCCCGGAATGATATAATCTTCAACCAAACAGAAATATCAGCTGAAAAGGTTGCAAAAAAAGCCAAGAATCTGCTATTAGAGACTTTGAGACAGTTCAGCGTTAAAGATAACTCCCTAAGAGACGAAGAATGTATCTGGTTGGGTGGCTTCATTCCCACATCGAGCCCTTCTTCATTCTCTCGTCCTCTCCTCAAGGAAAATTGGCAGATTCGAGACAACTTAGAAGGCTTCCAGAAGTGGTGGAAATCTCAAGGAAAATGCACTATCTTTTTTGACGGAGCCTCGAAAGGTAATCCAGGCAGGTCAGGGGCGGGGGGGATCATTTATCTCCCGAACGGAAGCAAAGAGAGTTTCAGCTGGGGTCTCGGAATAAAAACCAACAACCAGGCAGAAGTCCTTAGCCTCTTAAAGGCCTGCCAACTCGCCAGAAAGAGTAATCCAAAGGAAATCGCAGTGTTCGGAGACTCAGAATTGCTGATCAAAGCCTTAAGGAAAAACAAAAGGTTTAATGATCCAGTTCTGAACAAACAGATGTCAAGAGTGATCAGACTCTTGAGGGAAATCCCTTTAGTCCAAATTTACCATATTCTCAGAGAATTGAATTCAGAAGCCGACTCTCTGGCTAATATTGGATGCAATCTAGAAAAGAGCATGATAAGCATAAACTCAGGCGAACCGATTATGGTAGCCATCCCTTAATCTGGGCAAAGAGCAGTGAGAGCATCTTCTTCAGACTTAAAGGAGTGAGCAAGGTCTGATTGATCATTTAAAGATCGGGAGGTTCTATTTTCAAACCAATTCTTCGAATTTACTTCCTCCAAGTAAAGAAACAGGGGAGGCGTCGTCAATTTTCCTGGTTCTGGAAGCAGTGGGAAGGCAAGTAGTTTGTTATTAATTTAGGGGCTCTCAGTTCGAAGCAGATCCTGTTCGCGGTCTCGGCCAAGTCGCCCTTCGGCTCCATCCTCCTTGGCTTTACTCCGTAAAGCAATTCTTCCTTTTTTGTTTAAGAATTAGATCTTAGCCAGTTTAAATTCGATGGGAGGGCACCCATACCGCTCATTGAATTTTCTCAGTAGCAGAATTTGCTGTATAATGATCAGAAATGTAACACTGAATTTGGTCTCGGTCATCCGTTAATAAAATACTCGTTTTGGTTAAAAAAAAAATAATTACAACACTCTATAGTAAAATATAACAGATAGAGATTATGGTATGGTAATGAGTTTTGGTGTCATAGTTTCTTGCTCCCAAACAAGGATGTCGGGCAGTAAGAGCATGGAGTACGAACCAAACATACTCTACATCTCACTGTAGGGGTCATCAATGACATTCATAATAAAATACCAGAGGGGTTTAATACTAGTATGCGACACACTAATCTCTTAATGGTGAAAATCACCAAACTAAATTACCTATTAACACAACATAATATGGATAACACAACCTCTCTGCAGGACAAAGACATTGATAATATTTATCAGGCCCTGGACCTCTGGATTACGTTGTTTTTCTGTTTATATTCGGGACAGATGTATACATTGAAAGGTGTTGAATACTATAACAATTTAATATATAATTGTTGCCTTAAGATTGTGAGAATTTAGGTGAAATTATTATTGAAAATTTTTAATATATTATGTGCGAGAGTGTGACTATTTAAATATTTAACAGGGTGATCCAATTTTCATCTAAATGTCAATATAAGTTATCAAAATATTCATAAATATTGTACAGGGATACGCTTTAAACACTTAATATGAATATGAACAGCATACGAATAAGACAATTATTATTCATCATCTTCTTTCAATATATTCATGAGCAATTTCATCTGACCACAACCTATGAATGTACTGAAAGAACGTTAATTATCTCTTAGAACAATTAGTATCTTTTAACGTTCCCAGGGGGACTCTCAATGCTAGTTGTAAGTTGAAATTTCCTAATCTTTGAATATGAGGAAAAGTATCGTTACTTCAACTAAACATCAAGGAGCTCATAGGATGAACACCACGTGTTGTGTACAAGATAAGGTCACAGATGATATATGTCCACTGATTGAACTTCGGATCACACGAACACACAAAGCGTGTCAACATGCTTGTCGTCAATTGTACTACTACTCACATGCATAAATATTTACATAATTATATATATTTATGTTTATTTTTAATGAAATTATATATCATTTTATATAAAGTATATAATGAGATATAATTCAATTTTATATCTTTTAAATATATAGAGTATATAGCCATTTTATATAGGTATGTGATGAGTATAATATAAAGTTTTAATTGACATGACGTTATTTTCTTACCAAAACAGAAATATTGGTAGAAATGTTTTAAAAACAAATAGGTCAAACATCATTTTTGCAATGTGCAAAACATACATGAATCTTGAAACATGATAAATATTACCTAAATTTGTAATGTGATGTACAAAATCATTGTAGTAGTGTAACGAAAGAGAAACAATGTCACATTGATGACAAATGACCTAACAATCTCAGGAACAACAAATGATGCCACAATGTCATGAACAACAAACATCATCACAATGTGATAGACAACAAATGACATTGCAACGTGACAGAAAACAAATGATGTTTCAATGTGACAAACAACAAATGACGTCTCAATTAGACAAGAAAATGATGTTTCATAATGAATATGATCAACCATAGTCAACAATAATCAACATGAGGATCATGTTCAAGCATATTTGATGGGAACATCATAGTTAAAATCGGTGTCATGGTGAACCATATGCACCATGGGCATCATGGTCGACCACAATCATCCATAAATAGATGTTGACAAACAAAACAGAAATTATAATGTGATGATGCAGGAGCTTCATCCTCTAGAAATTCATTTTCCTTAGATTCAAGAGATGGCCATGTAAATATATGAGGGATAGCATATTTCCCTCATATTTCTAAAATCTTAGAGGAGAGATAAGTGCCTTGATTCCAGGTTATGGGTTTGGTTGAAGGGTTAGGCCAATTAGGCTTTTCTAATTGTAATTAGTTGTATTCAAGCTACTAGGGAGTTAGAGTAGGGACATGTGTAAATATCTTAGTCCAGCTTATGCATCCTTATGTTCCAACTATAGTTTTTTTTTGTCATTGTAGATTCTAGAACAAGATAAGCATGACATTCGGGAGGCCTTGCTAGAAAAAAATATCCCTCAGTTTGTTACAAAATATCTCATGTAAATGTATATGTATATATGTGTGTTATATAGAAGTAAAGATGTTGTTGTTAGTCGAGAGGAGAAAGGTAGAATCATATGTGGAAATGAGTTAGGAGGGAGGGTTCATGAGAAGACTAGGTAGTACGTCGTTTGTAAATGTGCCCTATCAATATATTTCTCTAAGTTAATGAATATGAATTTCCAATCATTGCAATTTATTTATATTTGTCTCAATGTGTGAATGGTTGTGTAAGATGGGATGAATGTTCCCTCTAGGAGTAAATAAAAGAGTGAGAGTGGTCTCAAGGGAAAGATGCATTCGTGAGGGTCATTAGAACTCTAGAGTAAAAAATTTTCAAATTCATTCTTTGTGGTTATAATTCCCTTGTCTAAATATATGGATTGTTGTTTGTGAAACTGGGCAAGTGTCCTTGGACTAAGTCTCACTGATTTATGCGCATTTTTTTCAATGAATGGTTTTTGGTGAAACCATAAAAATTAGTGTGAAAATGGGTGTTGAATCAATAAGCAAGGAGGAGAGCATGGTTCAAGGTGTGGACCTATAGGTCAAAAGCTCATTTGAGATCTAAGGATTAAGTCAAAACTAGATGAGAACTTGGTGGAAATGTCCCAAATAAATGCAAGTGAAGTTTGATGCCTCGTGGGATTTAGTCTAGGAAAAGAAAGAAAGAAAGAAAAATATTTTAACATCCTTGAAGCTAAAGATACCCTATGGTACATATTTCTTCTTCATCTAGTTGATGTATTCAACCCTTTTCTTGTGAAGCCTCACAATAAACGCTCCAAGTGTCTTGATAAACCCCTCACTAAATGGTTATCCCAAGATCTAGCTATCAGAATATCTACATAACTTTCTCTATTGTCTTTGAAGGCATCCCATTGTAAAATGAAATGATTTTCTATTTCCACTTTTCTAGAAGAATAAAAGATACAAACTCTTTCCTCCCACACTTCTTTTGGCCTTTTCCAGCTACATGTTTGACAACAAAGTTGATGAGAATTAGTCCTTAACTGAGCAATAAGAATTTTGGCTCTGTAAGAAATGTTGGCCTCTATGTACACTTTTTGTTGATTATGAGCGAGATTAAACACTACAATATATTACCTTTTCTTTATCCCTAACTCCTTATATGAAATATGCTTGTGTACCTTATCCATAACAAAATATTTGATCTCTTTACTATTTATGGGATACATGTTTAAGAAAATACTGCATTTTCTAAACCATTTTGTTGTTTTGCTGCATCCAAGTATTCTTTATTTTGCACAGCATGTCATTAGAGACAACCTTAAGCCATATGCGCTCTTCCATAACAGCACCCATTTCACTTAACAAGATATAATAAGGAACTACACTTTTAATTTTTAATTTGTTTGTAATCAGATACTTCTAAATTTGCTCAATTTGTTTCCACTGCATGTCAGATGTATTGTTGGCCCGAAATTCACAACTATAAAGAATCACCATAATCATAGAAACCCAAAAAGAGTTTGAGTTGTTTTCAAGTCCCATAACTCTGCCTCTCTGCACCTATTTTGAAAACCATAAAATTCTTTCCAACCCCCCAAAATGATTTTCTTTCTACAACCATCCCAACTTAGATTTTTATTGAACTCAATTCCCATGCATTTCAATATATAAATTCTTCCATAATGCTTCCTTCAAAGTTCAACTTATGTTGGTTATGTTTCTAGAGAAAAACACTACTTTCATTTTTTTAATACTGACTTGCATCCCCGCCCTCCTACAAAAATGTTGAAGGGATAGTAAAGGATCTTGTAAGCCAAGAGCAGATTTAACAATAGGAATAAGATGATCTGCATAAAAAAAAAAATCCTTATAACAAACTTGCCCAAATGTATACCATCACCCCCTTTCAAATTTAACCACTCCTCAAGTTTGTTGATATATAAACCAAATAGCATAGGAGACAATGGGCAACCTTGCTTGACCACAATATCACTTCTAAAAATTTCATAAATTACTGTTGAAGTTCTAATTTAGACTTTCATCTCTTCATACACCCTATGCACAACTGCTCTCAAATGTTTAGGAAGCCCATGTTCCTCCATTTTGTGCCACAAGTAATCCCTAGGAACTATGTCAAATGCTTAGGAATTCTTCCACAACTTATCCCAAAAATCAACAAAGAAACAAATGGATTCTTCTTTTTTCTCCCAAAATTTTATCAATGATGTACCTTAAAGTTATACAATGATCAACTATTGAATGTTTATGTCTAAAACCTACTTTCCCTTTAACACGCTTATCTCTTTCTTCTGTCCACTTGTTGATTTTATTTTCTAGCATGTTTTCAAATAACTTTGCAAACTAGGGGCTTATCATTAGGTGAATAATAAAGAAAAGTCGCTTAGGTCTAGTATTCTACCAGTGAACCTCTGTGGATTTGTAAAGTAGGCCTAAAGTGAAGCCGAGACCTGAACTAAGTTGGGTATTCACATAAAATAAAGGGAACGAGATTGACCCCTGATCTTGTCTAAAGCCTCAGCCCAACCAAGTGTGGGATTATCCAACAAATTTGAAGTCGTCTAGTCTAGTCCAACCTCAGTCAACATAACCAACACTTCCCATACTTTCAGCAAGTGTGAAAAAAAACTCTGACCCCTGACTAATTAATCATCTAGCCGAAGGAAAAAAAATCTTGCACCTCAATTTGATCACAATTGGATCAAATTTATTTAATCGAATAGAAAAACCCCAAAGGGTGTCCCACTTCCATGTTTAAATTTTGTGTTTGATGGGGGTTGTTTATATTTTTCTCGGAGCTAAGTAGTAAAATGAAAACAACCGTCCACTTCCAGTATGTCCAGTGGTATCGGAACTCAAATCTTTACATCCATTTGAACAAGAACCCTTGAAGACAAGAGTTCAATGGAGAAGGTGGAGTAGCATGCAAGGTAACTAGAACAAAGTAGTTGGTGCAAGGAAAGAGAAAGGAAGTGTTTGGAACTCAAAGGTAGAAATAGATGAAAGTTGGTGAAAGAGAAAAGGAAGTTGTTTGTGAAAGAGATCAAGGAAGTTTTGGGTAAATAGGACAACTAATGACAGAGATGGAAAAGGAAGGTGTTCAAGATTAAGGCTCAAAATAGAGCATATAAGGTTCTAGCAAGGAAGAGGGTTGGAAGCAAAGAAGGAAGAAATCACAACCAATTGTAGCATGTGATAAAATATGAGATACACTAATCTTAGAGGAGGAAGGACCTTAACAAATCATTTGTCATAAGGAGTTGTAGCACATAGTAGAAAACGAAAAAGGACTATGGAAAAGGACTTGTAGCAAAGAGGTTGCTTAAATAAAGTGATATTCCAGCTATGGTTGGAAAAGAGAGGAGGACAACTTGCAGTTACAGTTGGGTAGAAGCTATTACAGAGAGTTCCACAACTACAATTATGGGTAGAATTTCCAAGAGAGGTGAGAAAATGAGAAATAGCCAAGAGAGAGGGGAGGCTCAAAAAGTCCCATAGAAGGAGGATTGTGATACCAAAGGACCAAGTCGTAGAGGAAAATTATTGGTGAGGTGCCTTGTGGAGGTTGGTTGGTAGCTTAGAATGAGCAAGGAGAAGCTCGTACAGAGGGAGGAAAAAATGGCCATTACTGGTATGGAGGAATGTCCAAGTGCAAGTCATAGAAAGATCAAGAAGGATGCCAAGGAAAGTGGCATGGGGAGAAGAATTACTCAGGAAGAATTTAACCATGAAATGGTTGATTTAAAGGAGAGATTCAACATAACTCTACAACTTCTAGAAAGAGGGAAGAAGACTATAAGGAAGGTTGAATGCTGAGGGAGAAGAAGGTGAAATCGCCTCTACTACAAAAGAGGTTGAATGATAGCTTAAATTCTTCATCGAAGGAGAATGAGCTCACGAGGACTATGTGTGAAGGAGAAGTTGTTCACTTTTGTGAACCCAAGAAGGATCAATCCTAAGAGAGGATGATGTTGGTAATGATATGATGATGTTTTTAGCTTAGGACAAAGAAATGATGCCAATAACATTAGAGGAGGAAGAATAAATTAATATATTTCTAGCTATTTTTTTGTGTGAGTCTGTATTTGCAGGTATCAAATAGAATGAAGTTTAACATGTGCTAGAGATTATAGAGGAAGTAGAAACTCAAAGATAAATGATTTTTGATGATGAAAATTGGTAAAAGATAACATATTTGGAAGATAGACAACCTCATGGAACTGTAATAGAAGAAAAAGATTCAGAAATATATTGTGAAGGCAATGTGGAAGAAGACCACGAGGAAGTTTAGGTTGAAACTCTCCAACTTGGGGAGAGGAAGAATAAATTTGGAGTTATGGTTGATTGGTTGTATATTCTATCACTTATTTTGTATTGGGTCATTTTTGAAAATATTTTATCATGGATTGAATACCTATGGAAGTTGGGAAAAGAGAGAAACCAACTTGTTTTTTGGATTTATGGAGTGGGTCAGTGTACAAATGGTGGAAGAGGAACTGGTAAGCATAACTCATCTCATTGTAATTTTACTAATTCAAGGAAGGCCAAAAGGAATAAAGTATGAGAATATTATCAAGAAAATACCATAAAGGAGGAAGAGATCTCACTGTCTCGTGAAAATAGGAAAATAAGAAGACTAAACTGTGAAGATAGTTATGAAGCAACGTACATAGGAAGCATAGTTTGAAGTGATAATGAGAAGGTTTACACGGATGAGGTAGTTGTTTTCTGGAACAATGACAACATTGTCATTCAAGAATTTATAGGGGATGAGAAAATATCTCAAGGAGGATCCCACATGCGTGTTGGAACTAAAAACTATATATTTACCAAGGATAACCTGAAAGAAGTACAAAATATGTTGGTAATTAAGAATGAACCCATGGGATGTTTGGAAGAGATTGTTTTCTGTAACATGTTTTTTATATGTGCAGGTGTAACCAGAATTGAGAATTATGGAAAAAACTACGAACAACCCTCTATAAATCCGGCAAAAGATTCGACATGGAAACCATATACCCTAGAGAGAAAGTAGGATAGAATTCTTATAACTCTCAAGTAGTTTATTACTGAGGGGTTGAAAGCCAACAAAATATTGGACATGGAAACCATATACCCTGGAGAGAATGTGGGAGAGAGATCTTATAACTCTAATGTAGTTTCTTACTGAGGGGTTGATAGATTGGTGGAAGGAAGTGCTTTAAGGGGAAAAAAATTGTGATGAGAGAAATGTGTGGGGTGACCAATATAACTTCTGGTTTGATGAAAAGAAGGATTCCCTACAAATTTGTAGGCATCAAGTTAACAAACTAAAGACAACATAGGCACAAGAAGAAGAAAAGGTCTAAGACAACTAGAAGAAACCCGAAATGTGCGAAGACATAGGGAAGCTATCTAGCTTGACGGTGATTCAAATTCTAGAATTATGAAATTGCTAATGTAGGGCTACATCAATGCAATTATGGAGCCTGGTGAAGAGGAGAAGATAGTTGAGAACCATAGCATGATTGATGCAAATGATTGCTGGTGTCTAATCACCAGGAATGTGATTTATCTATTATTTTATCATTTTGATGAAGACAAAGAAGAGAGTTTGATTGGAAAGTTCTATGGACCACAGAGGTTGAATGTGACCAACAAACACTATGTTTAGGAGGAAGAGACTTGGGGTGAAAGAGCAAGAGGTTTTACAACTCTTACATAGAAAGTTATTAAGATAAAGAAGCGCTACAAAGAATGTAAGGTTACAGCATGAAAGAAAATTTTGTCATTCAATTTGAGAAGAAGTGAGTACTAAAGAATTCCTTGGGAAATTAGGAAAATTGGAAATGCAAACAAAGATCACTTAAGTTATGTATGGAATTGGAATGACTCAAAGGTTCAAGGACAAATTCTTATAGTGAGAAGACGCCATATAAGGGTCTAGATTCATAATTGTACATCGAGAAAGGAGGTGATTGTCTTTCAAGATGGACGAATTCCACTTAATTCAGTGGACATATGGCCAATGGAAGTAGCTGAGGAGTTGTGTATTATAACTTCTGCAAATCAACAAGTCAAGGATCTATAGGTTAACGCGCAACGTCATGCGAAATGGAGGTAGCAAATGATAAGAATAACAAAGGCACATGACCCAACAAATAATATTACAGGGCATCGCATTGCAATGTCACAATGTGAAAAAAAATTGATATAATAATGCAATGAACAACAAACAATATCGAAATTAGACCAACAAAGAATGTTATAATGCGATAAAAAGGAAATTATATCACAATGCGAAGAAATAACAAATAATATCACAATGTATCAAACAAAAAACAACATCGTAATATTACAAAAACACAAACAACATCACCATGTTATCACATAGAAACCTGAAGAAAAATAAGAGATGTTTAAAAGTGACAAAGAATAAACGATGTGGCAATGTGATGAACAAGAAACATTGTTGCAATATGACAAATAATAAACAATGCCATGATATGTCGAACAATAATAGTGTAATAATGTAACAAAAAACAAATGACATCACAATGTGATAAAACACATTAATAAAGTGGTTGATATTAGTCATCCTCATACCATGAGTGGAAATGAAGTATCAACCATTGTCACACATGGTCAATAATGGTTAAACATGGCCATCCATTCTTAAGCATCTAGTTAATTCTAAACAACATGAGCAAGATGGCCAAGCATGAGCAAGATGTCCCACCATGGTCAACTAAGTTCAAACATGACCAAATCATGTTCAAGAATGGTATACATGGACAACATACCTAACTATTTTTAACCATGGACAACAAGGTCAAACGATGGTCAATCCATAGTCAACATAGGCATCATGGTTATAGTCATAGTCATCCACAATCATCTATAGGTAATTGTTGATAACCCTAGTCATCCATGTATACACTCACTCAACCACATGTTAGCCATAGACAACCATGGCTGAATAAGATCAACCATGGTATAAAAATGTCAGCAAGTCTAATCATGGTTAACCTTGTTTAATCATGGTCAAATGCCATTTAACAATATCAACATGTCCAACTATGATCAAACAAGTTCATCAATGGTCAATCATGTTAATCCATTCCCAACATTAGTCAATTGTAGCCAACATGGTCAACCATGGGCAACATGGTCAACCATGGGCAACTTGGTCAACTATTGTCAACCAAGGTCAAACATGGTCAAACCATGTTCAATAATGGTATATATGGTGAGCATTCTTAGTTATGATTAATTATGGTCAATCATAGTTAGTATGTTAAACATGGGAAACCATACTCAACATGGACATCAAGGTTAGCCATGGCCATCCACAGTCATTTATGGGTAAACAATAACAACCTTGGTCAACCATGTATAGACATAGTCAACCATACTCAAACAAGCTCAACAATGGTTAAACAAGATCAATCATGGTCAAACATTGTCAAACATGTTAACAAGTCCGATCATTGTCAACCTTGTTCAACCATGGTTAACCATAGTCAACCATAGTCAACCATAGTCAACCATGGACAACATGGTAAACCACTATTGACCATGACCAAACATAATAAAACCAATGACAACTATGTTCAACAAGGACTAACGTCGTTACCCATGGTTAAGGAAGGGGAAACATTTTCAAAGAAAGGTCAACCATGGTTTGTATGGTCAAACATCGTCAAACATGGTCAACCATGGTTAACCATAGTTAGCCATAATCAATCATCATCAACTATAGTTAAACAATTAGAACAATGCTAAACGATAAGTTTCCCATATTTAACCATAGCCAGCTAAGGTGATCCATGGGTGATATGGTCAAATAATGGTCAAGAATTTTCAACATGTTTAGCCATCGTTAACATGACCATCTATAGTTAACTATTGGAAACCATGCAATAACCATGGTAAGCCATTTTGACCCATGCTCAACATGTTGAACTTTCGTCAACCATAGTTAACCATAGTCAATTATAATCTATCATAAAAACTTTAGTCTAAAATGGAAAACCATGGTCAACTATAGCCAATCATTTGTTAATCATAATCCACCCATCTCAACCATATTTTTACCATATTTAGCCATACTAAACTAAGGTCAACCATAGCCATGACCATCATTGCTAAAACACAGTCAACCATAGCCATGACCATTATTGATTAAACACAATCAACCATAGTTCTCTATGTTGAAGCATAGTCAACCATAAACAACATGGTTACCATGGTCAACTAAGGTCTATCATTGTCAAAAATTTATTTAGTAATGGTCTACATGTTAAACATAGTTAATTATGGTTAATTGTGGTCAACCATTGTAACATGGTAAAAAATAGTCAACCTTAATTTATAGATAGACAACCACAATGTATACTTATCAACCATAAGTCTACCATATTTAACAATAACCAACCATGACCTATTAATCCTCCCTATATTTATTACTCACCAACTAATACAACCACATTAATAGAATAGTTCACATATACCCATCGACATCAATTTTCACTCTTCATACCTTCATCGGCACTATTCACCAGTGAAAATAAACCTCATTTGGTTTCTTCATTAATGTGATTCTCCAAACTCCTTCCATAAATAAATATAATAAAATTTACATTGCATACTTGTTTCCCCAAAAGAATACTTTTATTATCTTAATTTAAGGCATTTTTATTATCTTAACATAACATGAATCGAAGGCTATGTAGAATATTTTTGGAAGCTTAACAATTAAATCATTACGCTGTAAGGCATTCCCTCTGAGAAAGACATCCCTAAAATGTGACGTGTGCGATCCTGACCCATTAATTCTGTGTTCGATGATTGGGGTGTTTTCTGTCGTTGGTTTAATCTATTTTTTCATGGAAAAATGTTTTTTTTCCACCGGCTGGAAGATAGAAAGGGAGGATCTAGCTATGGGCCATGAAAGGCCAGGCCTCTTGGCAATGAGACTCTTCGCAATGACTAAACTCACGAAACGTGTCTTTCTTCCCTGGTTTCGTGTCTTTCTTCCCTGCATGAGGGCCGCATAGCCCGCGTAGCCTTGTGCTGTTATATCAATATTTGTACTCGTCTGCTTCACACATGGGATTTCTGCTCAGAGGTCTTCTGGTTGGAAAACTCTTAGCGGTCAGTGTTTCTTGCCCTTCTTTCTGTTATGGTTTTTTATTTATGTTAGGTAACTGGATTTAATATATGTGAATGTGTGTGCATAATGTTTTTTACCCGATCTGCATTGGATTTTATGTGAATTTTAGCTACAGTTAAGGGTGGATTTTTTGTGATAGTTACCCTGAACTAAGGTATAGCTACTGAGGTTCAAGCATGTTCAATTCAATAGTGACTTCTTTGCAGTTTATCTATAATTTATGTATCTTACAGGTTATCTTATTTTTCATATAAAAGTTGCACTGAATAGGGCCTCCATATGAAAAGAAAAGCCAAATTTCTGCACTCTGAATGACTCTATCTTTCATAGGTCTGCAACATGTACGACCTGCAAAGGAAATATAAACCAAAGTCCCTTCCTCGAAAGTAATATGCATGTTAGCTTTGCACCAATAGCTAAGCCCACTTCAAAATTCTAGCCTGCCTGTGAATCTGTTTACAATAGAGCTCGCCAAATTTCTATAGCAGGTATGAAAATCTCAATAGGCCCTTCACAAGCTTCACGACTAGCATAAAAATCTCAATAGGCCCTTCACAAGCTTCACGACTATAGTATTGTATTGCTTGCTTGCTTGGTCATCTAAGGGGTTGAGGGTTCTATATAGTCTGTAATCATGCAGAACAAAATAATCCTATGCATACTATATTTATGCAACAGCCTCATGATCATATTACAGATAGTGGACAAAAAAATAATACCATGCTTACTAGTAGTTGTGCAGCAATCTCTTGATGCTCATATTACAGATAGAAGGCAATAAAATTTTCATCTTTCCAAAAAAGGTGGAATATGGGCCTATTACAGTTTGATAGCTTGGTCTTTCGTTCATCTGCTTGAAGTAATATATAAGACGAGGATGCTTCCGAAAATACTCTTTGTCTAACTTCAAAAACTCTATTCTAGAAAGCATGGGGATAAATGCACAATCTGCCATAGAAAACTCATCTCCAGCCAAAAACTGTGTGTTTGTAAGTTGTTTCTCAGCCTCATTACTTTTCAATTCATCTTATCTTGATTCCTTTCTAACAGAAGCCTGTAAAAAAAATATGAACGGACTGCTTCTAAATCAATGATTCAATAGTTCATGAACACATCACAAACAGTATTCTGTGGCCTGGTTTCAGGTGTCCTTATAGTTGTTAAGGCATGCTTGGTTATGGCTTCTTCTTCATTAGGAAGCCCCTCAGCAGAGTCAGGAGGTTTCCAACTTCCATGGAGTATGCTGGAAATGCTCTTGTTGTCTATTGCCTTGGCTCTTGGTCACATTGTGGTGGTATACAGGACTAGATGTAAAGCTAGGCATAAAATGCATCACTTCCAGCAGCTTGATCTTGAAGCGGTAAGATAGTCTCTCATGGTGAAATGGGTTTTCAAGCTACATATTTGAGGTCTTTTTAGCTTTTTGTAAGAACTGATACTTATATATTTTTGAAAAAGATGCAATTGCTATCCTTTCAAGGAGTAAATGCGAACCCATCATCACATTAAACAGTCGTTTCCCTGCCCATACCTACTCTGTAGTTATGTAGCAATCTCCTGATGCTCATATTAGAGATAGAAGGTAATAAAATTTTCATCTTTCCAAAAAAGGTGGAATATGGGCCTATTACAGTCTGATAGCTTAGTATTTCCTTCATCTTCTCGAAGTAATATATAAGACGAGGATGCTTCCGAAAATACTCTTTGTCCAACTTCAAAACCTCTATTTTGGCAAGCATAGGGATAAATGCACAATCTGCCACAGAAAACTTAGCTCCAGCCAAAAATTGTGTGTTTGTAAGCTGTTTCTCAGCCTCATTACTTTTCAATTCATCTTATCTTGATTCCTTTCTAGCAGAAGCCTGTAAAAAAAATATCAACGGACTGCTTCTAAATCAATGATTCAATAGTTCATGAACACATCACAAATAGTATTCTCCGGCCTGGTTTCAGGTGTCCTTATTGTTGTTAAGGCATGCTTGGTTATGGCTTCTTCCACATTAGGAAGCCCATCAGCAGAGTCAGGAGGTTTCCAACTTCCATGGCGTATGCTGGAAATGCTCTTGTTGCATATTGCCTTAGCTCTTGGTCACATTGTGGTGGCATACACGACTAGATATAAAGCTAGGCGTAAAATGCATCACTTCCAGTAGCTTGATCCTGAAGCGGTAAGATATTCTCTGATGGTGAAATGGGTTTTCAAGCTACATATTTGAAGTTTTTTATCTTTTTGTAAGAACTGATACTTATATATTTTTGAAAAAGATGCAATTGCTATCCTTTCAAGGAGTAAATGCGAACCCATCATCGCATTAAATAGTTGTTTCCCTGCCCATACCTACTCTGTAGTGCATAGAGATCTAATTCATATCTCTTTTTCTTGAGGTAATCATGTGGCCAAGAATTGAACAACTATTGAGTCCAAAATCAGGAATATGTCAATTTTAGTTACCCATTCATCTGGCAAATCTTTAATCTTCTCACACATCTCTTTCACCTCTAGAAGTAGAGAGTCACCACCCTCATTTCCTGTCAAACATTCCAGTCAGATTTGTGGCAGAGCCAAAGGTTCCATAGAAGGACAACCCACCAGTAAAGTTTATATGTAAACATATTGGTGAACAAGCATTGTATCCAAGTCCAAACCTCCTTAATGAATGGCCAAAAAACATGGCCAAGGTATTTGGGTTTCCTGAAATAGCTGCAGTTTTCCATCGTTAATCCCATTTTATGAACCCTATTTTAAAGATTTGGTGCAATAAGTTTACATAGATGTTGCACAAGACTGGGTGTGAGTATTGGGTATTGGGTATGGTATGATTAAGGATGAAACATTTTGAATTACAAGTAGGGGTAGTGGTTATGGTAATTTTCCTTTGTAGTGAAGAGTGCTGCCCTTGAAGCAAATTTTAAGAGTTGTCTATTCTTTTCAGCTTTTAGGTTGCTTGGGTAGTCTTCCAGGTTTTTAATGCTATATATTTCTTATGGAGGAGATTATTTTATCTTCATAGTTTGTTAAATGTGATTCGAGTCTTCTTTTTATGTGATTCAATTCTGTTTTTTGTTTCTATATCCTTTTACTGGAGAAGACTATTTACTATTAATGGGCTGTTCAATGCAATTTGCATATCTTAAGTGTACTTTTCAGCGCTTTAACAAGTAATTAATTGTACAAAGATCGTTTCTTTACCTTCTTTTCACATACATTACAAAATATATTTTGATTGCAACTCAAAAGTTTTAGGTTTTACAATTCTGATTACTTGTTTTGTGGTTGATGAGGTTTACAATCTATCAATCTCACAAGGAAAGAAAAGATTCAAGTTAGGAAATATAATCGATATCTCTAATATCTAAATGATTCGTGGTGTCATGACTGTTCGTGTGAACCAAATATTATATTAAACATCATCAAATATGAGTACAATGATATCATCTAAGTGACCTCACCAATCTCTTCCATTTTAGTTTATTTAGGAAGTAAAGACAAGAAAGGGAATAATTTTCTCTGTATTCAACTCCAAAACATGGGCATTACTGGCAGTGTTTTGATCAAAGGGAATAGCAAGGCACCAAAAAGAGGAAGTGGTGATGCAGTACTAAGGATAAATTATGAAAGATTCCCTAAATGCAAGTTCATAAAAAATGTAGATGCAACTACTCCCTTATTTGACAAATAAAAATGCAATCAATGGTGTACTTGGGAAGAGTCAGTTACTAGCTCTCATCTTGCCATATCTCTTACATGTACAAATTCATAAGAAAAATAATAAAAACTACACTAAATCCTATAGAATAAATACAACTTTACAAGATATATTGTTGCATGCCTTCTTATGAAATTTTCCTATATACCATTGAAATAAGTATTCGTCCTCCATTGTATCTAGCATTATGCGAGTAGACAAATTCACATTTTTTGTTTCCTTTTATCAGCTTCTTCCTTTTAAAAAATGTTGTAACTTGGTACGTTACACATGAAACTACCTACATGTATACAGAAAAAATACTAATATGTTCTTTCAAACACATTATTCAAATAAAAAATTTCACATAAAACTATTCAGAACTTAGATTTTTTTCCCTTCTTTCACTTTCGCTTGAATTTTTTACCCTTCTTTCACTTTCATACAATAACATGGTTGTTGTCTCCAAATAACATTCTTCTTTTCCCCTCTCTTGCTTATAGGCACCATAAATTTTTCGAATGGCTTCTTCTTTTAATAATGAACGTGCTTGAAGATACTATGAAACAAATAAAGAACGAATAAATGCATGGCGCCGTGAGCTTTATCAAGCAAAAAAAGACATCAGAGAATGTCAAAAACACAAAAAACAGAAGGAAAACCAACCTTCCTCGTCTGAAATGGCCCACCCTGAAAACAATCCTCCCTTGCAATTATCAAACTCTTTATCTTCTCAGCAAACCTCTCAAACAAATACATCGATGCCTCATTGCCCTAATCCCTCCTTCGCATAGGCTTTCAGCAACATTTATACTAATCAAGCACATTGATATTTCTGTGCAAAGATTGATAAACTTCCACATAAATGCCCATGCTCCATTTGTCTTGTATCATATCCTGGAATACATATCTGCAGTTCCAACCACATGTATTGCTGCTCCAGATGCGTCTCTGAAACAAAGGGTCATTGCTTCTCATTATCAAACAACATGGACCCTGGTCCTCAACCAGCTACCCTTACATCTCTTTCACAAATAGAAGAAATGCTCATTGCTAGGGTTAACCCTATACTGCAAGTAACACATGCACGTGGTGGCCAGTATAAATATAGTGGCCACACAATTTGTATTCCTCAAGACAATACAAAAATCGCAAACATGTTGCCACGACGTGTTGAACACTTGGACATCCTAATTTTCATGCGTCATAGTAATGACCATAAGGCTTATGATTTCATTGTCAGTAGACATCGCGTTCTCGCTGCATTAGAATACAAATTGGAAAATGACCCATACTATAAGAATGTTCGTATTGATACCAACGCACTAGCATCCTTACCAGCAATCCCCACCGATGTCTCCTCCTCCCTTCACCATTCGAATACTACAGAAACCATTGTCCGCCTTTCACTTGAACCACCCCATGAGTTCACCGAAGATTTCACAGACCCATCCATAAACCAAACATCATCGTTCGTACCCATCATACTTAATACAAATACAGAAATCCAAGAAATACGCCATTATTTGCATGCTTACAACCACCAATCTGATACTACAATTGAGTGGCCAACAATTGGTTTATTGCCAGTCAATGAATACAACATAGAAGGCCTACTCTCTATGGCTTTCCCTGCCCTTTTCCCGACAGGAGCTACAATGCCAAATCAACCAAGAATGAAAGCAGTGGAGTTACATGAATATGCACTTCATCTCATACGTTACTATGATAACATATTTGGAAAGCACCCACGCTTTCATTATTACATATATAATCTCATGATGCGGCATTGCAATCAAGCAACAACATTGATTTTTGTGAAAAGGAACATCACAGATAACTTTCTAATATCTATTCAAGATCTGAACATCCGATTAGAACAATTTCCAGATGAGCAATTCGCAGAGCAAGTCATGCGATTCGGTAGCTCTTTACGTGGAACAAGGTCATTTTGGCACAAAGCTAAAAATGAACTAATGGACATGATATCTCAACTCGGTTGCCCGACGTTCTTCTTCACATTAAGTGCAGCTGATATAAAATAGCCTGATCTTCATGCAATCATGCCCGGATGTCTTCCTTATGATATTGGAAAACAACAAAAGTGGAGAAATGATAACATTATCTCTAACCCACATTTAACATCACTATATATGCACCATAGATTCACAGCATTTCGTGAGATTATTTTAGAGAAAGACTTGAATAGAAAAGATTACTGGTACAGGTACGCATTCTACCGCATTTTTTTCCCAAGAACTCTAAACAACATTCCTCACCTATTACAAAATTATCTTACAAAAACGCATACTTGATAGGTATGAATGGCAACATAGGGGATCTGCGCACATCCATGGTTTCCTTTGGATAGAAAATGCACCTGATATGGAAAACCTCAACTGGGAAGACACAGAAGCAGTTGATATTACAAGGCAGTTATTCGACAAATATATTTCCACTTGGAACCCTCGTGCTCCTTCAACTTCAAACCAACCAAATGCTTGGACAAATCCTGAAGACCCTTGTCTATTGTCCACAATGCAAATCTTCAGAATCAATCCTTTCAGTGACTATGAACAGTTCGTCAATTGTGTTGAACGTCACACAAAATGCTCAGAAAGCACATGCCTAAGAAAAAATGGATCCTCACTCCAATGTCGTTATAAAGCACCATGGGAATTACATCCAAAATCGGCCTTATTCATTGATTCCAATGGCCAAAAGACATATACCCCTGCTCGCAACGACGATCGACTCAATAGCCATAACCCTACCATCATATCTATTTGGCATGCAAATGTTGACTGCCAACCAGTACTCTCCATACACGCTGTAGAAAAATATATCGCCAAATATGCATCCAAAGCAGAAAAAAAATCTGAAAGCTTCCACCACATGCTACGTAGAATTTTCCTGGCTTCACCCATTACTGACCCAGCAACATCTGCATTTTGAAAATTTCTTGGAGAAACCCTTGTTGATCATGACAATGGAGCACAAGAAACCTGCCATATGCTGCAAAAATTACCATTAACATTATGTAGTCGACCATTAATTTATTTAAATGTAAACCAAAAAATTCTTATGCGCCTTCCACAAACGAACACCACCTCCACTGCATCCCCACACATCATAGATACATATATCCAGCGCCCTTCTACCCTAGAAACCACATCACTAATAGAATTGGAAAGATCCTGTTCATATGATCCTCATCGCAAAACAAACAAATGGAAACAAAGGCCTACAAAACCAATTGTTCGGGTCATACCACGTTACTCCTCCATATCATCCACAACAGAACCTTGCTACGCTGACTTTTGCAGGGTTGAACTTATGCTATACAAACCTTTTCGCCATATCGTACAAGATATAGGAGATTCTGCTGCAGAATTCATCGCAAATTGGCAAACATTTCGTCCCTTCTACAAACCTTGGCATCAACACCACACACTATCTGATATTGAATTTGTCCCAAATGAAACCTCAACTATTCATGAAACCAATCTTCCAGACACCATGGAAATAAATGAATGGGATTTACTTTCCCAATTACACCCTGCAAATGAGCTTCTCATAAATGACCTTGACATGCTTGGTCTTCGTGGTTTTGATGACACCCATAACTGGAATCATACCACTATCCCATTGGATCTACAAAATAATGCAATACAATTCATTGAGAATAGCCGCTCCATCCACCGCATTCTTTAAACACATCAACATATCCTGGCGACCCTTACTACATTATCTCCAATGCAAAGAAAAGCTCTAAATATTATTTCTAATCATTTTGCTAAGAAGGATTATTTACCCGCTCTCAGAATGATAATACAAGGCACTGCTGGTATGGGAAAATCCCTCCTTATTAATTGCATCAAAGATATGCTCATAGGCCCTGCAAGCCCGGAACCTTCACCGATCATGCTCCTCGCCCCTACAGGGGTTGTTGCCTTCAACATACAAGCATCGACAATCCATTCTGCTTTGCACCTTCCTATAAAGGATCTTATGCCCTTAGAAGGTAACGCTCTTGCAAAATTCCAAGAAGAACTCAGGCATATAAGATACATACTAATCGATGAAATGAGCTTCATTAGGCCAAAGCTTCTCAACCATATTGATGAACGTCTTCGAGAGGCATTTCCCCACCAAAGAAACACTCCTTTCGGTGGTTGTTCCATAATATTGGTTGGTGATCTCGGTTAGCTACCACCCGTCAAAGACATACCTCTATACGCAGGGACGAGTCACGGAAGTGCACTGTGGAAAACCTTCAACACAGTCATCACATTAGACACAATAGTTCGTCAACAAGGCGACAACATCGCACAGGTTACTTTCAGGAACATTCTAGAAAACATTAGAGATGCAAATCCAACAATCGACAACTACAATGTACTCATGTCGTGCACAGATTCCTTTTTACCAGAAGAAGAAATATGTTCATTCCATGATTCCATGCATCTATTTCCAACAAATGCTCAAACAATGGTCCATAATAAGCAAATGATGAAATATCTAAACACTCCTATCGCAAGATCCATTACTGAAGATGACAACACATATTCCATTATTTCCTCTGAAGACAAGAAACTTGAGCGAATTGTATTACTATGCAATAGCGAAAAAGTTATGTTGGCTTCCAACCTTTGGATTTCAGCTAGACTTGTTAATGGTTCCCTCGGAGAAATTGTAACCATCTTTTACAAAGAATCAACTGCACCACCACAAATTCCAACATTTGTTGCCGTAGATTTTCCCCAATACATTGGGCCTCCTTGGGATGAAAGAAACCCCACTCACTTTCCTATTCCAGTAGTAAAAAGAAATGGACATGCACAAATTCCACTGAAGATGGCTTGGGCTCTAACCATACATAAATCTCAAGGTATGACACTTCCAAAAGCAACAATTGACATTGGAAAAACAGAACGTCAAGGTCTCACATTCACAGCTATTTCAAGAGTGCCTTCTCTATAAGATCTTTGGATTAGCCTCGCATTCAGTTTCGATCGTTATAGTAAAATGAAGGACAACAAAATCATTGCTTGCAGAAAACACGCATAAGAAATTCTCTGTTCAATGCTGCCTCTAGATAATCTGCTCCAACCCATACTTTAACATCACCAAAAGGTTTCCTCCATTTATTTACCTCATTCTATTTCTTAACATACTTTTCATATCTTTCAACAACAACCAACTTTAATCAATATTAGTAATTAAGAAAATATTAGACTGTCTTTATATTATCTATACATCTCATTCTAACCTTTTCTTTCTTTTGCAACAGGCCACATGGACTCAGAAATAACATACCTACGCACCTACAAGTAGACTGGCAAGCAAAAAAAATGCATCTCCAACTACGCATTAACCTCCAATGGTGTTCAATATGCCGTTATTCACCATGCATCTTCCACTAACAATATATAAATCCCCATAGCAAAGGTAACTTCATTTTCATTCATTCCAGATTCATTTTAACACAACTCACCTGCAAAGTATTACTAATAAATTTCCGCAGCTGATTTACATATTACTAATTCTAACAAAATATACATTTTGCAGGTCCATTATTGCTTCTTCAGGTCTTCGCTGCCTCCAACATGTTTTCATACAACTTCAAATATGGAATGACAAGCACAATGTTCTTTAGACTATTATATTCCTTCTCGAACCTCTTTTGTTACAATTCACTGTTTGTATTTTCCATTTCAAACTTAAAAAAGGATGTTTCAAGATCAAATACCGTTTTGATGGTTTGTGTCCTCATAACTATTTGTGTTTTCCATTTCAAACTTAAAAAAGGATGTTACAATACACTATTTGTATTTTCCATTTCACACTTAAAAAAGGATATTTCAAGATCAAATACCATTTTGATGGTTTATGTCCTCACAACTATTTGTGTTTTCCATTTCAAACTTAAAAAGGGATGTTTCAAGATCAATACCATTTTGATAGTTCATGTCCTCACAACCAATTCATTGTCAATGGGTTTTAACATATTTTGTTGACAAAATCAATTGATTTTAATGAATATAATACATATTTTCAATATATCTTCATATTAATTTAATTTCCCATTTGAATAATGATTTCTTAAATAGCCCTATCCAAATCAATATGGATACCCATTTGTTGTTCACATGGATTCATTCATTTATCTTCACCTTTAACTCCACAATTTTTACAACTACAAACAAAGGTCTCTAAACAGGTTCAATGCATATTTATGGCTACTTGCATTCCATTCCAACGGTTTTCGGCATGGCTTCCTCAAATTAAAACTCGAAATCATCTACCCTTGTTTTCAAAAAAAGTCCCCAAAAGCCTATTCACATTTCAATATTCTTCCACACACTATACTTAAGACGTTTCCTTTGCAACATTAAGTACAAATGCTAGTTTATTCCATTTAGTAGTAATGACATTCGTAGTAATGACATTTGTTGTTGTTGTAAACGAACCTCTTGAATCCCTTGCAACACGACACGGTATCTCACAAGAGGAATGAACAAATCCCCGGTTCATATTCCTGTCATCTACTGTACAACGTTGAACCATGATTACTATATTTTGACAAAAGCATTATTAATTTAAAGTTAGAAACCACATGTCCATTTCTTGAGCCACGCGTTCATACTTGCAAGCTACTCGAATTTTCAATTGCTTGTTTGAAGAATTTGACAAAAGCATTAATAATTTAGATTATAAAGTACCAGATGTCCATTTATTCAGCAACGCGTTCATAGTTCTAATCTATTAGAATTTTCAATTGCTTGGTTGTTTCTTCACATTTGTTATGTTCCTGTATAGTCTTATCTATGAATGAATGTATTGACATGATAATGGTGTCCCCATAGACATTGAACTAGTGTAGCGATGCACATGAATTGATTATATCTGTGCCACGGCACAACTGTAGCTAATGTCGGCTGCGTCAGTGGTGGTCCTGTTCTTATTGCGGTCTGAAGCCGATGCTAATTACTTTCGCACTAGTAATGAGTAAGGAGCTTGAAGACAGAGAATGCTGCACACGGAAATGAACTAAATATGAATCCCAGGATCAAGAAGGACTTTAATGAAATAGCTAATTCATTTTCTATTTTCTTTTGTATTGATATGATGACAAAGTAATAAGGATGAGATAGTATAGGTAAATAGTAAGGCTAGGGAAGATGGTTAGATTGGGATTACTTTTTAACATATGCTTAATAATAATATTAGAAGAGGAAGTACTAAAGTAGGAGGTAAGAAATGATTATAAGCAAAATAATATTTTAGCTTCAATGTTTAAGAATAAGAAAAAAAATATATGGTTTATAAAAATATTAGAGGGAGGAAGTATTAATATTAATGGGAGGAAGTAGTAAGTATGAAATTATTACATTTTAGTTTCGATTTTTAAGAAGGAAGAAAAAAATATATAGTTAAGGAAAAACCTTTATTTCAGGATATTTTTATTTTTTTGGGTAGTTTTTTTAATTTTTTTATGAGCAAATAAAGTGTGAAACTGGTTTTGATTTTGTTAGTTTTATAAGAAGTTAACTATGTTTCTTATTTCTATAGATTAAATTGATTAATAAATTATGTGAATGATCAATGCATGGAAAACTTACTTTGGCAACAAAAGTTATTACTAGTGGGTGGGAGGAATGATTGTTATCCTCCTTTATTCAATTTAGCAAAATGACATGTTGAGCTTATATGGAGTATACTGTTGTATAGTATGCCATGAGCCTTGAAGAATATCTTAGCTTCATCCATGAAATTGAGGTTAAGATGTAGGATAGAAGGCTTTCTTACATGAAAAAATAAAATCAATGTGTCAAAATCATCTAATCATAATAAATACATTTACTATACTCTTTTTTGTTATTATATAAGATTTTTCTGCTAGATGTTTCTGTCAGACTATTTTGTACTTACCTGTTAAATAACAATAGGCTACAAAACCCATGTACCCATTACCATTAAGAAATTATTTCTAGTTACTCAACCTATTCAAACAAGAAAGAATAAAACATAATTATATTTAATTCTTCATCTTCCAATAAAAATATAAAAATAGATAAAAGAAGATTAATTTCAATGCTAGACCGTCCAAATATTTCTAGAAAAACTATTTCAAAACTGGACCCTTCTTGATCTACATATTTGACTTCTTACAATGACTAGAAAATAATAAAATTATACCAAATAAAGTCTCCCACACTATAAATAAAATATCTTTACACCTAATTTGTAAATAATTTTCTATGAAATAGCAGCAACAATCCAAAAACATCCACAGATCATCAGCCAAATAAAATATCTTTACACATAATTTGTAAATAATTTTCTATGAAATAGCAGAAACAATCCAAAAACATCCGCAGACCATCCGCCAAGTTCCATTTAGGTTAAACACCGAGAGCACATGGAAAGGGAGAAAAGCGATATTATCAAACAATCACAGAGACAGAAGCTGTAGACAATTTGTTTCAGGTTTAGAATGAGTAGAACCACAAAACCAATGGGAATACAGAATACCTATAAATTTTCTAAATTTAGAAATAAACTTTTTATTCTTGAAAATATCATATGAAAATTGACTACGTGTGCCGATGAAAGAAAGAAGTCACGCTTTTAAATAAAAGCGGAGGATTTATATACTGGTATCTTGCATGAAGCAAAGTAGGTATCTCTAGTTGAGATTTCCAACTATTCACACATTTGGCCACTAGTCGCAATATCTATTGACGCCCACAATAAATGGAATATCAGGATCAAAATAAAGGAAATGCAAATGCACTGTAAAACTAATGCCGTATAAAATATAGTATTAATTTATTAATATTTAATATCTAATTTACCTTTCTTAGTATACTAATATACAATTTGTAAATTTGAAGTTGTTTACCAACTGGGTCAATTAGCTCAGAGATTGGAATATATATATATATATGATTGTAACAGTGCTTAAATCTTAAATTTTTGGATGAAATTGGATTTAGCACCATTACAAACTTCATACTAAGATTATACTTGACGATTATACTAAGATTTCTAAAAAAAATTTGTGGGATTTTACCAAAATCTTACTAAAAAATCTATTGTTTATTCCATTTTTAGACTTTGAGAACCTTCCATGAATTAAAGATGCCTCAATATGAGGAGCCTCAGTGCTTTTATGATTTGGCATTTCTTACTCAGTATTTTTATGGTTTGGCATTTCTTACACAAAATACACAGAAAAAGAGAATAATGGCCCCAAAAAAAAAATCCACAAATTAACCCAGAAAATAATGAAATTTCAGTTAAATTATGATAAAATCTGGCCTAAGTTTTTTAAAATCTCAATTATAATTGTTAAATTTAAACATTTTAGGTGCCCCACAAATTCTTGATGATACTGAATCTATTTCCACCAGAAAAAAACATTCTGAATTTTTAATTTTTATTTTAACCAATTCCCGGGAGAAAACAGTGTTTCAAATTTGTAGGAACGCCTTTAAAAATATAAGGTATACATGGCAGCTGGGCTCCTTGCAAAGCTGCAACTGTCATTGATTACTATGTGATGCCTGCTCCAAAATCTATCCATTTTGTCATGACTTATGCAATTAAATGATATATTTTGTATACCTGAATTTGCTAATATTCCTCTCTCATGGTGACGTGCTAATTCATGGGCTTTTAATTTTGACACATTGTTATGTGGCTGCTGAGGTTATTTTCCATCTTTCTGAGAGCATGTCTCCACAGACTAAATACTTGCAAGTTCATAAAATATAAATTTGGGAGAAGCACAAAGAAAATGATAGTAGCTAGCTAGAAATAAAATGTTTTTTTTCATGCCGAAAAAAAAGCTATATTTCATTACTTAGAAATAAAATGTTGTGAACATGTATTTTCAAATTAAATGGTTGCAAGTTTACAAAATTAAAATTTTCGCGTAAAATAATAAAAATGGTTAAAAGCACAAGGCAAACGATTGTACGTGAGCAAAAAGATCAAATCAAATACGGTAAATAACAAAGTGTAATTACCTATGTCGCTTGGACTTCGGACATATCCAATCAATTTGTGTAATATTAAAAATATTATGGATTTAAATTCCTGAGTTCAATGTTTTTTGTTTTTATTTTTCTTTTGAACTCTATCATTTCCAAAAAAGAGCATAAATATATATCCCTTACAAGTTGCCATACCATTATTATAATGGTTCGTTTAGGTGTTTTTAAAATTTTAGTTCTATGTCTAAAAGGGATTGAGAGAAGTTTTTAAGATATTTTTAAGAAGATTGATAATTCAAAAATTATTTTGAAATGTAGATTTATTGTGAGTATATGTTAAACAAGAGAGTTTTTATAAGAAGAACTTCGGCATAAATCACATGTAGAAAAACCTTTGTCGATGCATTTCGAACAGACCAGTGTGGTTCATCGTCACGACAAGTTGAAGAAATAGATCCAGCTTTGCATGTTAAATAGTCTGAGCAGAGCCTCCAACAACTATCTTGACCATTGGCTAATTTTGTCTTAGGGACCAAAGTCATAAAGTCATTTTTATAATTTAACGGAAGCTAGTTATATTATGGTCACTGAATATAACTAGCTTCCGTTAAATTATAAAAATGACTTTATGACTTTGGTCCCTAAGTCAACATTAGGCGTTGGTCAAGATAGCCATTGGAGGCTCTGCTCAGACTATTTAACATGCAAAGCTGGATCTGTTTCTTCAATTTGTCCTGATGATGAACCACACTGGTTGGTTCGAAACACTTCGACAAAGGTCTTTCTACATGTGATTTACGCTGAAGTTCTTTTTATAACTATTATGGACCACAAAAGCCTCAATTCAACAAGAGAGTGTTTTTCATAATTATTTTTCTTAATATTATAATGGTGATATGTTGTTTTATCTTATGGTGTTACATCTAGTTTATGAAGCTCATCAAAATTTGTTCATAATTTAGTAATGTTTATTTTCTTCTTTACAATAGTTGAAACATAGAGATATTATTTGGGTTGATCATCTTCTTAAAATATCTTAGTTTTCTTTTTTTGGTAATCACTTCACTATTTCTCTTTAAATTTTGATTTAAAATTTTTGTTTAATATTATCTTTATTTTACAAAACTATATCTTCCTTTATCCTGCAATTGACCAGCCAAGGCTAGACATCTTTATGCCATCCCTACTTAAGTTGAAGGTAGTTTCAACTATATTTAGAATAAATTTGAGGAAACCATTTGTCTTCTATGTTGTTTAACCTCTTCTTATACATAAGTTACATAGTCATAGCCATTCCTTCAGAGTGGAAAATGATTGTTCCAATTAGAAAGATAAGATAGGACACATTTCCTTTAATCTTGATAGTAAGGATTATGAACTAATTTTTGTTTTGTCTCCAAGATTCTTTGGAGATACTACACCCGAAAAGCTCGCATCCATATAAAATAAGATGGGTTATGAGCATCTTAAAGAGGAGTTTTTTTTTATCCCATTTCCAAATTTATACTAGTTTGCAATTATTTTCAAGTCCATAATGATGTTTTCTGCTCCCATTTATCATTTTCTTAATGCCATAATTCCATTTGAGCCTGTGATGGACATTAATTCCAAGATGGAATGACATTAGCTCCAATTAGCCTAAAGAAAGAGTGCCTAAATTTTTTTTCAATAATATAAACCTATTTAACTCTCGAATAACATTTGTACCAACAAATGATTTTACAACAAGCCTTTTATTTAGAGGCGCTTATTTAGAAAAATTGTGTTTTTATGAAAGGATTATCTCCAAGTTGTTTTCAAATATGAGTATCATATGTGAGCTTTCTAGATTTAATTATCATGAATTATGTTTTCTTATTGCTATTGAGAGTCATACCCATCTTAGAATAGAAATTTTGGAGGATTCATAGTTGTTTTCTATAACCATAAGGGCTCCTTACAGAAACAACAATATCATCAACATAAATAACAAGAGTTGTGACTATACTAGTTAGAGTGCAGTCAACACAAAATTCTTCAAAAAAAAAATATTTAATCTATCAACATATATTATAAAAAATGTAAAGGATAAGGGGCGCCCTTTCTTCTTTGATATTCGAATTAATATTTTATGATTGACAATTAATTTTCCTAAAGTTTGAAATAATGTTCCCATACAACCTTTTTCACAACCACCATCAATGAAAGAGGAAACTTTATCTCTTCCAACCTATTTCAAAGATTTGTTCTCGGAATGGTGTCAATTTTTTTTTTTTGGAGTCAATGGAATAAGAAAGGAGACCACACTTTTTATTGCAGAACTTCCCCACAATGATCCTAAGACTAATATGACAATATACAACTTAATGATATCTCCCGAACTTGGCTTGACCTTTATCTCTTTTATCATGTCTTTCTAGCCATAGGCTAACCTTGTTATCCAAAGTAATTCTGCACAACTTAGCTAAGTTAAGGATAATTGTAATGGGCCTATAATTATAAAGAATTTTTTTATCCCCAGTTTTAAATATAGGTACAATCAAACTCCACTTATAAGGTGTATAGAACCATTGTTTCGATATAAAATTGAAGAGCTTGTTTATGTGGGGGATGCAGATAGGCCCTCTTATTTAAGAAAATTAAGCTTTCTAGCCTTCAATATCATTAACTTTCCCACCTGTGAGCTTCTTAACCCCAAACTCTATTTCTTCCAAACAAAAGATTTCATCCTCTATAGAAATATTCAAAATGGTGCATATGGTGTAAGGGGACTCATAAACATTTTTAAGATAGGGGTTGTTGTTCTTTAAGGAAATTGTGTTATTTTATTTATTTTTATGAATTAGAATGTTCCTCTAAAACTTCCTAGGTTCTAATTTAGGAAATAACTATTTTCTATTTTTCCTTATATACTACATTTTCATTCTTGTAATAAGGTATTTGTATGCACTTATGTTATCAATATTTAACTATTCATGAGAAGTATACCTAATTTCTTTTAAAACAATTTTGCAATGATTATCATACCAAGGGTTGGTTGTTTTGTTATTATTTTTACATAACATCTCGATATACAGCTTGTTAATGAAAATGCAGAGGATTGTATTAAAATTATAATCGAGGTCCTTAATGTTTACCTCATAAGTAAAGAGGTTTAAATCCGCACTTAAATTAGCTAGAAAGAGATCAAATTTAATTTTGTAGAAAAGATGGTGACTTTTATTATTAATATTCTCTTGCATGGTAATTTGCGCATGGTTAAGTTTAGGGTTAATGTTGACACTGTATGATTAGATTTAGAATAATTTTCAATGAAGAGATCCAACTTTACTATTGGATTGAAAACATGGACATTGGAAATATAATTCTCGAGACTACTACCAGACCCATCAGTAAAGGTCATCTAGTAGATCTTGCCCACTTAATTACACCACTACAAATTATTAGGTCTTGAGAGCTACACAATCTAAATATCGCAATACCAAAGAAATTCTCAGTCATGTCTTCGAAGTTTCTTTTGTATCTACTAGATAAAACAACGTCCTCACCTATCCATATAGGATTAGGGTTGAAATCATGGCTCAAAATATTATATAAGTTAGTTGCACTTCTAGCATTAGGGTCTTCTAACAAGAGGAAATTTCCATTATTCTTTAGACGATGGATATATTGTTCTAGAGTATTATAGGGGCATTTGTTATATAGAACATTTTCCTTATAAAAGGTAGAATTAATAAGCATGAAGTAACAAATTGTAATATAAATCCTCTTATCATTATTGTCATATAGCTATATCGAAATGTATTTATCGAGAGGGTCAATCTAATGGAGCTAATTTTGATGAGAAACATTCTTT
The DNA here is from genome assembly GCA_031772625.1 of Pinus tabuliformis. Classification (NCBI taxonomy): domain Eukaryota; kingdom Viridiplantae; phylum Streptophyta; class Pinopsida; order Pinales; family Pinaceae; genus Pinus; species Pinus tabuliformis. Next base: position 433,523,291 of record CM062813.1, on the reverse strand, counting down.
CTTATATAACACAATTTTTCTCCAATCTCTCTATGATAGTATTTCTTATTCAATGTTCACCACAGGTTGAATCCAACTATGCGAGGGAGCTTACACTCATGATTCTCTCATGTTTCAACTAGAAAAATAATATCTATTTCATTTGGTGTCTAACTTAATAAAAACCCTTATTCCATGAAAAGCCTCAATAGTCCCAAAAATAGATTGTGAGTGCTCCAAATTCCTATTTATTATGTTCAATCATATCTCAATCCGTAATAAAAACTTTTCTGTTTCTAATTATTTTTCATCTAATTTTATTTCTATTTTTCTTTATCTTTATAACTTCCTTTCTTATTATTTAATCCATTTGAAAACAATTTTTTAAAATTATATTATTTTACATTAAAAATATTATATTATATTTGTTTTCCTTCCATTTTAAAATAAAATACATAATCAATAGATTATAAAGAAGATTTACCTCACATATTTCTTGAAATTTAAAAAATGAACCAAATAAATAATAACACAATTAAATATGTCCATACATAAAATGTATAGAGAATTGATCCATCATCAACAATGTGTCAAAGAAAACGAAAAAAATTAGCCTCTTCTTTGTATATAAAATGGGGAAAGTTAAAACCTAGTGGCTGCCATCATAATAACAATATTATTTATACTCTTTCTTATCATCAACATTGTTATGGTATTAATGATGGGAGGAGAGTTACGTACCTAGAACCTTTACTGCTACCATCCACCCATCCACAGAGAATGACATTGTGGGATAGATAGATTGCAGAAAGGAACATGATAATGGGTGCAATCCTGCAAGACATACCCTTTTCAAACAGTTAGGCAGACTAGGCTTCTCACCACCCAACTAATACCTAGATATTGACCTAAAACACTTATCTTATTAGTCCCTGCCATCTGGCATCCGGCAGGGACTATAGTAATCGAGATGACCCCTACTTAGCATTACTTCACCCCTGCCATCTCTGTTATACGCTGGTTATTACAAAGTTTTCAAACGCTGGATTAACGCGCTGTGCCGGATAACCAAAGTTTTGTTTCTAACTTAACTTTTGCCATCTTATTTGGCCTCTTCCCGAGGCAGAAGAGGCCCCACCATAGCTTAAATTCGTTTTACACGCCTGCTGCATTCCAGCTAACCGTCAACGGGTTGTTTTAATGTTAACATTAATTCGTGATCTCATAGATATACAAAAAATAAAACAAGTGCCATGGTTATGCATGGGATACAGGTGGCAAACTAATATTGAAACTGTTCTGTTCATATTGAAACTGTTCTGTTCATCTTCGTCCGTGGCCACAGCTATGAAGCCCATCCAGTACTGTGAAATCTACTGCGTCTCTTGTTTGTGCTACATAAATCAATATCTGTAACAGGCGGCATCTACAACCTGCTATGTTGCAGTTCATCCGAATTTGAAAGCCATATCAGGAAAGTACTTTGCAGACTGCAATGAAGTATCTGCTTCTAACGTTGCACAAGAAACCGGTGGTTCTTCTGCTTCCTTGCTTTTGCTTGATCTGCTTCCTTTTCTGTCTTTGCATGTGTTACAGGTCGATGATGCAGCGCAGCTGTATTCCTGTTTATCAGTAGCAGGACTGGGACGAGCAGAACCAGAAGTCGTTGCATCAGACAGCTCCGAAAGCGCGCATATGCTCAATCTAAACTGGCAAATATTCTACACACAAAAGAGCTTGCGTTGAGACTCGAGGTAACCTTAATCTTGAGCTACGTTTTCCATAACCGCTCAAATTTACAATTTTTTTACAAGGAATAAACATTTAAACATACTACTGTTACCTGTGAGAAGTCCGTCGCGGTCTCTAGTAATTCTGGTCGTTACAATGCCTGGATGGATAGAATTTGCTGTCACATTGGCCTTCATTTTCTGCATTCTAGACGGAAACTTGTTATTTTTTGTATTTTCTTCTTCCAAAGACGCGTGGCGGAAACCAGACCAAGACCAAAAGCATGGCATTATCGATCGAGAACCATGAGAAGAAGAAGCGTGGCAGGTACAATAACTATTGGAAGAGAGGGGCGTCGGGAACAACAGAAACAAGAATAAGGTTTCTCCTTTCTTCCTTCCTCGAGCCCAAATCCCCCTACTCGGAAAGCTTCTTAGATTTCTTTTTTTATTATTCCCCCTGTACCTGGAAGTGAAGGGCCTGTGAATGAAGTGATTAGAGCTTTCTTTCTTACCGCATTTGATCAGTCTTCGTTTGCTTATCCTTTAGCTCCTTCTTTGCTCAGGATCTGCTGACATAGGAGCCACAATTCCCTTCCTTTTCTTCACTGTTCTGCCTCACGTCAGCTACAGAGGCCCGAACCTGTGAGGGCTTTTACAACTGCTCGCGTTTCAGGTTTCAATATCCCTGATCACAGATGCAGTCTTTGTTTTCTTATCCTTTAGCTCCTTCTTTGCTCAGGATCTGCTGACATAGGAGCCACAATTCCCTTCCTTTTCATCACTGTTCTGCCTCACGTCAGCTACAGAGGCCCGAACCTGTGAGGGCTTTTACAACTGCTCGCGTTTCAGGTTTCAATATCCCTGATCACAGATGTTAGCCTGATTACAGAGGTTACAATAGTTTTAATCTTGTTGCTCGGGTTTCAGGTTTCAATTTCCCTGATCACAGCTGTTAACCTGATGCAACCTTAGGTGGCCTGCTGTAGAGCTTGCATGTGTATGCTAGGGAGAGAGGTGTTAGGCACATGGCCGTCACGTAGGGCCCACAAGGTGGATAAAAGTTTCGACTTTCATTTTTATTTTTATTGACATCGATTGGTTTTCTTATTTTTATTTAAATTTGAAATTTCATGTTGCATTGTCGTTTCTTAGTTGAGAGCTGGTACAGTTGAGAGCTTACCAGGGTTCTACCCCATTGATTCACTCTTCGCCTCTGTCTCATTCCTTTTCGAGAGATCAAGGTAATTGGCACCAAACTTTGGTTCTGGGTCTTTGTTTAGATATGGCATTTTCATCTATAATCTGGTTGGTGGGTGTCACTAATTCTCTAATTTTCAGTAATGGGTCTTTGTGTTTCGAAGCGGATTAACTATCTGTCCCTTTATGTAACTGCAACTAACTGATTAAATCTTTGCAAGTTATTAAGATTAGTATGATTTAGATTATGTATGTTCAGCATTTTAATTTTTGAAAAAAATCTGGAATCCCAACCGGTGCCCTCAATGGTTCGACCATGTTTTTTGGGAGATAAGCTGCCTCCTAAAACCGTATTCGCATGTGGTGGCCTTTGCCCGTCCTCATGGGTTCAGTCTTTTTCTGGGTCTAGCATATGCTCTGCGGTGTCATTATCCCCCATTGCTTGTATTTTCAGAAAGTAGCATGGTAACCATTGATCATTTTGAGGTATTTTCCAATTCTGGGGTGAACATAAAGCAGGAAGAGGGTTTGCTAGCCTTTAACAGTGCTGAGAACATTGTTTAGATGTAGTGTATTTAAAACCACCATGTGAAGAAATATGGATGCATTTTAGGGTATACATGAAATTTGAATGCTGCTCAAACCACGGGTTAACTCTATGGCCTGGACTCTGTCTGATATCTTTGGTTTACTCGTCTCTCATAAGATCAAGGGAATTTGCAATTCATCTAAATCCATGGTCTTCATCGGGCATAAAATATTTCTTCTTTAGCTCTGTAGGAGTGGTTTTGATCTGGTAGTTCATGGCTATATGTGCCACTGCCAATTGGTAGTTACAGGGCTCCGATTGCTGTATCAGTTGCAGATGCAACATAGCATAAACAATAGTTGAAATGGTTTGGCTGAGCTTTTTTTTACTTTCTTTGGTATTGGTTCTTTCCCTCACGACGAGACCGCAAATATGTATTTTCAATTTCTTTCCAGGTGCTCAAGTATATCCCTCAATCATTATACTAACTCATCATTTGTGGTTTATCAGCTCAGCAACTATTCTTCTTTTGAAGGGGTGTTGTACTGCAAACCTCACTTTGATCAGCTCTTTAAGAGGACTGGAAGTCTTGACAAAAGTTTTGAAGGTAAGTAGAGGTTTATGTTTGCCTAAATGCATTTGGCTAAAATTTATTTATTTCATGTCTGGAGTGAGGGTCCTCTGCCTAGCCTAATGAGAGAATTTGCCATTGATCTAATATTTCCTCAACTTCTTGTAGGAACTCCCAAAGCTGTGAAAAATGAGAAGTTGAATGATGGTGAGGTACAGTATTACTCTATATCTCTTGGCAAGCTCTTAACCTGCAATAACTTATGATCATGTAGGTATCAAAGTATAATACATCTCTTGTCAGCTTACAGTGAGAAGTTACAAGGTTGTGACTATGTAGACAGGCATGGAGATGCTGTACTGTTTTTATCAGCATAAAGAATGTTGTAAAAGACATTCAGAGTTGGTACATATTTCTATTCAAATATACATGTATAACTTATAATCATGTTATTGTTCTGTTCTTAGACAATATCGCTTTATGGTCCCGTCATTATAATTGCAATTTTATTTTGAGGGCAGAACCTATTATCAACAACATTTGCTTGGCTGTCCCCTTACAAGTGTAAAGGGTTCTACATTTGGTTATTGAAAGTGTGAAGCGCAGTAATGAAATCTGCAAGAGCATCTTTATGATTAGATGTAAATCTAGATAGTCACAAAATCAGATTTTTAGGTAGTCTCAAAATCGGATTTCTTTAATTCAGAAGGTTGTTTCCTGCTCTGCATTAACACCCAACAGGGTCTCTGCTTTGTTTTCTGGCACACAAGAGAAATGCCTTGCTTGTGGAAATACAGTAGTGGGTTTGATCTGGTAGTTCATGGCTATATGTGCCACTGCCAATTGGTAGTTACAGGGCTCCGATTGCTGTATCAGTTGCAGATGCAACATAGCATAAACAATAGTTGAAATGGTTTGGCTGAGCTTTTTTTTACTTTCTTTGGTATTGGTTCTTTCCCTCATGACGAGACCGCAAATATGTATTTTCAATTTCTTTCCACGTGCTTAAGTATATCCCTCAATCATTATACTAACTCATCATTTGTGGTTTATCAGCTCAGCAACTATTCTTCTTTTGAAGGGGTGCTATACTGCAAACCTCACTTCGATCAGCTCTTTAAGAGGACTGGATGTCTTGACAAAAGTTTTGAAGGTAAGTAGAGGTTTATGTTTGCCTAAATGCATTTGGCTAAAATTTATTTATTTCATGTCTGGAGTGAGGGTCCTCTGCCTAGCCTAATGAGAGAATTTGCCATTGATCTAATATTTCCTCAACTTCTTGTAGGAACTCCCAAAGCTGTGAAAAATGAGAAGTTGAATGATGGTGAGGTACAGTATTACTCTATATCTCTTGGCAAGCTCTTAACCTGCAATAACTTATGATCATGTAGGTATCAAAGTATAATACATCTCTTGTCAGCTTACAGTGAGAAGTTACAAGGTTGTGACTATGTAGACAGGCATGGAGATGCTGTACTATTTTTATCAGCATAAAGAATGTTGTAAAAGACATTCAGAGTTGGTACATATTTCTATTCAAATATACATGTATAACTTATAATCATGTTATTGTTCTGTTCTTAGACAATATCGCTTTATGGTCCCGTCATTATAATTGCAATTTTATTTTGAGGGCAGAACCTATTATCAACAACATTTGCTTCGCTGTCCCCTTACAAGTGTAAAGGGTTCTACATTTGGTTATTGAAATCTGCAAGAGCATATTTATGATTAGATGTAAATCTAGATAGTCACAAAATCAGATTTTTAGGTAGTCTCAAAATCAGATTGCTTTAATTCAGAAGGTTGTTTCCTGCTCTGCATTAACTGTTTCCATTTATAAATAACTTCTGGTATGTGCAGATTAAGACACCCAATAGGGTCTCTGCTTTGTTTTCTGGCACACAAGAGAAATGCCTTGCTTGTGGAAATATAGTTTATCCCATTGAAAAGGTCATTATTTTTCAATGTTACCTTGTCCACCTTTAGGATTAGATTGGGCAACCTTGCCTGGTATTAAGTTAAAGTAAAGATGATACTGAATCTCAAAAGTATTTCCTTCTTGAAGCATAGAGAAAGACACTTTTGGTTCAGTCGTCAGCATGTCTTCATTATGTTCATAGTTATGGGTTTTTTTTCAAATGGTCAACAAAGGAGTTTCTGACTGTAAAATCTCAACTCAGGATTAATAAACTGTCTGGTTGGACATGCTCTTTTGTATTGCAGGTTTCTGTGGAAGGTGTGGGATACCACAAGGCATGATTCAAGTGTATGCATGGTGGTTGTGTTATCAGTCCCTCGAACTATATTGCAATTGAGGGCAGGCTTTATTGCAAACATCACCATGCTCAGCTCTTCAAAGAAAAGGGCAATTATAGCCAACTTATCAAAACTCCATCTGTCAAAGAAGTATCAGAGAATTCAGTACACGAGTGATTATGCAGCTGAAGTTTGAGAAAATTATCTTTGGTGCAATTATCCCCATTTGTTTGTTAGCAAGGTGCAATGTACAGTTTAACATGACTATTGGGGACATTGGTCTTTGCACCAAAGAAAACAGAGGCCAGCACATAGCCTTCATAGGAAAAATGCTCTGTTCCTCCCAAGTACTCTACGAACAAGTTTATCAGATATGGACCTATATATGTTGCACAGCTAAATATGGCTGCAAACAAAGCATTGATTATCATTCCCTTCCAAATAGATGACAGAATGGCCTTTAGCATTGATGGGTTCTGTATATTTCTCTCGACCTTTTGGCAGCACCAGTTGGTTTCAAGTCCTCGATATGACTCTTCAGCAGTATCCTTGCCTGCAACATTTGGTACGTCATCAACCTCTAAAGTCTTCTTGTATCCCATGGCAAACAAGGGGTTGAGCCAATGGAATTTCATCAGGCTCCAAACATTGGCTCTGGAATATGGAGTCATTTAGGCCTACTTAAATCATTTAGATGACTGTGTGGATGTACATATGATTTTCTAGCACAAAATTTGATTAAACTTTTATGGGTACAATTATCATTGTTTTTTTTTGTGTGATTAGATGAAAGAAAACATTGAAAGCTAGTCCCTGAGCAAGAGTTTTTTTTTTGAGCATGTGGCTAAGCTCCTGAATATGGTTGTGGGCAGTATTTACTTTCATCATCGATGGACAAGACAGTGAGATTGTGGGACATGCCAAGCAAGAGTTCTCTAAGAGTATTTTCACACAATGACTATGGTAAGACCTGCTGTTCCTACTTCGGATGTTCCAGCAACTGGGTAAACGTTTATTCCGAATTTTCAGGCAGGCTCAACTTGACGCAGGGACTCGCTGCGTCGCAACTTCCCTTGTTTACTTATGATATTTTACCCAACTTCCCGAAACCCATGTCCAGTCCACTTTAGTTGCTGAAGTATGGAGTAGCTGAAGTATTGACCCAGAAGTCTTTACCCAATCCATTATTTAGTTGTTGTTGACCATTTCTCACCTGACCACCCAACTTTCTTGCGAGTGATGGAGGAGACAATGAGAGAATTCCAGAGTTGTAAAGAATCCCACCCAATGGAAAATAGGTAGTGGGAAACAGGTAGGTGGTTGCTCCTGTAGCTTTTGAATCATACCCCATCCAGCTATACCCTTCAGACAGATAGATCTGGGGACGGTAGTTGAGTTCGAGAAAAAAGACACATACAATACAAGCATATAAATTTGAACTCACTCACTTCGGCCTTAATAGAAGCATAGAGAGGATAAGTGGTTTAGGTAATATTTTTGAGTTGATATTTGCTCAAAGTGATTGTGATAGAATGCATTTTATTTTATGCTCATTTCTCTTTTGAATTCTTAATTTCTATTTGTGATTGTTTATATATATAGTTACACCTATTTTTTTAAATTTAATTCTAAAAACTAAAATTTAATAAATTATTTTTATTATTATATTATATTTTAATTCATATAATTAGTGATATACGAGTATAATTATATGTATATAGATATAGAAAAAGTATATTGAAAATGGTTTTTTACATTTTTAAACATAAGTGAATCAAATCTCATTCTCATTATCCTTGCTCAAATTTTAAAATGAGTTACAATTTTTTGTAGGACCTAAATCTATTGTTTTATAGAAGCAATTTCCTTCTTATTTCTACCACATTAGTTCACAGCTTAACCCATCCGATGCAATGTGAAAGTATCCATGGAAAGCACCTCGAGGAGGGTGGGGTGCAAATACCTCCTTGAAGAATGTGGCCACAAGGGATGGATATTCTAGTTCAAGCCATTAGATGTAAGCACCCAATTGATCTACTATGGACCCAATTCATGTGGATAGAAAAAACACAATCCTTGAGTAGAGTGAATTGGAAAAATTGTATGTAAGGGAGATCCCTCCCTAAATCATTCAAGGATTTGAAATGCAACGTAAAATCAGAATAAATTGAATAGTATTTGCAATATATGAAGGATCTCACCTTAATATGTAATGTCATCAACAATTGATCAATGGAGAGAGTACTAGTTGGATGGATCCAATGAAAGTGTCGATCGAAGGTACACATTGATCTCAACGTGGGAGAAAAGGGTTAGTTGACAATTATTTTTGTAAATCTAGAAGATAGAAATAAGGTATTTGAGAATTACCCATATTTTTTCAATAATACAAGACTATTCATGAAATTCTGGGAAGGAGAGTATAACTTGGAGAAGGAAAAAATCTCAATGGCCCTAATTTGGTTTCACTTATTTCCTCTGTGAAAAGAGTTTTGGGAGGAGGACATATTAGAAGGTATTGGAAACATAATCTGGAGTGATCAAGAAAGGATGCTACAACTCATATGTGAGGATTTCTGTGCATATGAATATCTCCCATATGTGAGGACTTATGTGTATATGAATATCTCCCTGCCAATGCAAAAATTAATCAAAATATCCTACCATGTTGATGTTTGGAAACAACCTTTGAATTATGATCATGTACTATTTAGATGTCATAGATGCCATGAATATGACCATATATTTAGAGGTAGTCATATAAATAACTAGAGGAAGAAAAATGAAATCAACATAAGTTGGATCAAGATGATTTGTAGAAAGTCCAAAATCGGTGCAAAAACCATTGATTATAAAATGCGCAATACCATAGGATCGCCTCCAGTCCAAATACCATTATGGGGTATTAACTAGATAAGAAAAGTAAATTTCATATCAAGTATATCCTCAAGAAATAAGTGAAGAGAATGTAAATGGAAAACTAGAGAGAGAAGTTAATAAAAGAAAAGTGCCAAAGGGATCCACAAATAATACACTAATAGAGGAAATTTATATGTAATATGTATAGGGAATAGGGAATATTGATGGGCGAGTGTACATGTATATGGATGACATAGCACTCTCAAACCCCATTGAAGAATGGATAGGTGAGGACCCGGGAAAACACTAAATCAACAAAAAATGTTATTTAGACGACCATGTCTACCCTAAAAACTAAAAGGAATGTGACCTCAAAGGGAGCAAGCTCTAGAAAGTATTTACATCCCATCATAAAGCTTCAAAGATACTTGCAAGCATGTGGAATACAAAAAAAAAAAGAATGAGAAAAATAATTCAAATGAGAGATGGGGAATGCACATGTCAATTCTAGACAAGTGGATCTCTTAACAGAAATGTTTTCCTCTGCTCAACATGTTAGAAATCTGCAGTTTCTAAATCTTAATGTGACCCGGTCAAAAGCATTAAAGCATTAAAGCGTTAAAAGCATTAAAGCATTAAAGCACTAAAGCGGTTTCTAATCTAAAGCATTAGATCTTAAGCGTTGAATTGGTATATGATGGACGTACCATATTAGAGTTAAATAATGTATAAAGAATTGGGTCCTCTCTCTCCCACACAAGAGTTGCATTCTTCTCCATCTAGAAGCACATAAAGAAAGTGAGGGCAAGAGGAGAGAAACCAAATTCTGAAGAAGAGGAACAGTCAGGAGTCAGATCAAAGTAGATGGCAGCCATTACATCTTCCGCTGTTAATCAAGGTATGTCATCTCATATAAAGTTCTGTTTGTGAAATATTCGGTATTGATGATCTTTGGGCTGTTAGCTGTTAGTAGCTATATTTTACATTTGGTATCGGAGCCACAATCAATAACTGAATATTTCCTATGATTCTGTTCTATGCTTTACTCATGTGATTGAGCCTTCGGGAAACTGTGGGGGTTTCATGAAATGATCACGCATTCATGAGTCCTTTGACTATGCGCCTATTGATTTGGTATCAAGGATGGCGTTCCCACTCATAATTCTGTAGCATTGGGTCAATAATGCATAACTGTTAAGTTTGAGGCACACAATTGGCTTATTTTTGAGCTCCACGTGCACATAATTCTGCGGCCAAAGAACCTCATCGAGCCCACTTTCTGATTCCTAAAAGACACTACGTCAAGCCATTTCGCCACGGCCAAGCCCTCCGTGGTCCTTTCTGATCCTTATGGGACTCTTCCCTTTTGTACAGAGATAGACGCCAATTGGAACGATCTCATCTAATGCGCCTATTGACCCCTGTTTGCTTCACAAAAGGGCAACCATTGAATGATGAACATGGCCCCCCTCACAGTCCATGGTTGATCTTCTTTTTGTTTGCGTGCTGAGTTGTTATATTATGGTTTGCGTGACCAGTTGGTGTGATAAAGAGGAAGAGACGGTGATGTTTAAGAGAGATATGTATATCTCGTGATCACTCGCCATCACTTCTCCCAATTTCTCTGCCTTTTCTTTTCCACGGATCAGAGGCCGAAAATGGCTTTGCCGGTGGCCTTTGTCATACCGTATTCAATACGCTTTGTTAACATGGTGGAAATAATGGGATTCTTATGACCAGCCAGTTTTATAAAGGAGACAGTGACATCTGAGGCACAAACAAGCTGAATTTGCTTTCAATTTTCTTAACTTCTTCAGGAATTTGTTTTACCAGTTTTGCAGTTTCTCCTATGAATCCAGTCATAATCGACCAGAATTTTTACTTCGTGGGATTGAAATTGTGTTCGCTGTGTATGTTGGAATGAATGTATTAACTTGCAGTGAAATAAAGAATGCCTTTTCGGAAATGCATGTCCAATCTGTTGTTTGAATGAACCATTCATGTGATTCCGGCATAAAGAATCCCGATCCGGTAATGAAAGTCCAAAATAATTGTTTGAAATTTTAGGCATAAAAGTAATTGCTCTATGAGATTTATGATTTTGTTAATCACCAAAGTGGTCAAAATCAGAATGTTGTTTTGCATAAGGTATGTGTTATAAATTATTTATGCACATGAGATTTATGATTTTGCTAATCACCAAAGTGGTCAAAATCAGAATAATCATTTAGTGTATAAGTGACATAATGATTATTGATAGAAATTGCCAGTTATAATAATACCAATTAAGAACTGGCGTCACTAATGATAGAACCTGAGAACTTACCCAAAGGAAAGTCTTGTTCTATAACTAGTTGACATGATGAGGTTTGATAGATATTTTGATTAAATAAATATTGATCATCCAAAGATGTCAGTTCTATTTAATTGAATATATTTATTACCTACTTATGTTTTGGTATTTAATTATGTTAAGATAGTATCTACCCAAAGGAGTGCTATATTATGCTATTATGTCTACATCTGAATCGCGTTAGTTATGAGCTTATAGTTATCTCATTTTTGATTTGCAGGTTATCTATCTTTCGTATGTTTTGAATCAAATTTAGTTGAAGTTTCTATTAATACATGGTGGCTTGATACTGGTGCTACAACTCATGTTTCCAATAATATGCAGGGATTTCTTATGATCCGAACCATAAATCCAAATGAAGATCGCTTTCTCTTTATGGGAAACGGAATGAAATCTTCAATTGAAGGCATTGGGACTTATCGTCTAATTCTAGAAAGTGGATATGTATTAGACTTATACAGTACCCTTTATGTACCTTCATTATCTAGAAACCTTATTTCCGCAAGTAAATTGGATATTTCTGGTTTTAGATGTATGATTGGATCTGGTTGTTTTGATTTATATAAGAATACTGATAATGTTGGTTCTGGTATTCTAATTGATGGTTTATATAAATTGAAACTGAATGACACTTATGCGAATTCCTTGTTGAATGTAGTAAATAATGTTGGATGTAAACGTAGCAGGTTGAATGAAAATTCTGCTTTCTTGTGGCATAAACGACTAGGTCATATATCCAAAGAAAGAATGATGAGATTAGTAAGTAATGAAATTTTGTCAAATTTGGACTTTAGTGATCTAGAATTATGTGTGGATTGTATTAAAGGTAAACAAACCAAACATAATAAGAAAGGAGCCACTAGAAGCAGCCAGCTTCTTGAAATAATACACACTGATATTTGCGGACCTATGGACACTCCAACCTTTAATGGAGAAAAGTATTTCATCACTTTCATTGACGATTATTCCCGTTATGGTTATGTCTATTTGCTTCATGAAAAATCTCAATCTGTGAATGTCCTTGAGACGTTTGTAAAGGAAGTTGAGAGGCAATTAGATAAAAAGGTGAAAATCATAAGGTCTGATAGAGGTGGTGAATATTATGGTAAATATAATGAGTCAGGTCAGTGTCCAGGTCCATTTGCAAAATTCCTCGAAAGTCATGGCATATGTGCGCAATACACAATGCCAGGTACACCACAGCAAAATGGTGTAGCAGAAAGGCGCAATAGGACGTTAATGGATATGATTAGGAGTATGATGTCAGATTCTACACTACCTAAGAATTTGTGGTCGTATGCTCTCAAATCCACTAATTATTTGTTGAATAGGGTTCCTAGTAAAGCTGTTCAAAAGACTCCTTTTGAGTTATGGACTAACAGGAAACCTAGCTTAAGACACCTGCATGTTTGGGGTTGTCCAGCGGAAGCGAGAATTTATAATCCACATGAAAAGAAATTAGATTCTCGAACGATCAGTGGGTATTTTTTAGGTTACCCTGAGAAATCTAAAGGGTATGTGTTTTACTGTCCTAATCATAGTCCAAGAATTGTAGAAACTGGTAATGCAAGATTCATTGAGAATGGCGAAGTCAGTGGGAGTACTAGAAGAGAAATAGTAGAAATAAAGGAAACAAGGGTAAATGTTACATTGCCTAGAATAGTTCCTCCATCTACTATTATTCCAAATGTTGTTCCAGCTGTTGTAGAACAACATGATGATAATGAACAACATATAAATGAAGAAGTACTTCCTGAAGGAAATGACTTACATAATGCTGATATGCATGAACCACAACAAGTAGCATTAAGAAGGCCTCAAAGAAATCGTAGGTCAGCTATTTCTGATGATTATGTGGTTTATATGCAAGAATCAGATTATGATATTGGAATCAATAAGGATCCAGTTTCGTTTTCACATGCTGTAGAAAGTAAAGAGTCAAAGGAATGGATTAATGCCATGAAAGAAGAAATGAAATCCATGCAACATAATGAAGTTTGGGATCTCGTTGAATTACCACATGGCTGTAAAAGAGTCGGATGCAAATGGGTTTTTAAAACCAAACACGACTCTAGTGGTAATATCGAACGGTATAAAGCTAGACTTGTTGCTAAGGGTTACACTCAGGAAGATGGTGTTGATTACAAGGAGACATTTTCTCCTGTTTCGAAAAAGGACTCACTAAGAATAATAATGGCATTAGTAGCTCATTATGATTTGGAGTTGCATCAAATGGATGTGAAAACAGCCTTTCTGAATGGAGATCTTGATGAGGATGTTTATATGGATCAACCTGAGGGTTTTTCTGTAGAAGGTAAAGAACAATTGGTGTGTAAACTTAAGAAGTCAATATATGGGCTTAAACAAGCATCCCAACAATGGTATATTAAGTTCAATACCATTATTACATCTTTTGGTTTTAAGGAAAATACGGTTGATCATTGTATATACCTAAAGATCAGTGGGAGCAAGCTTATTTTTCTGGTCCTTTATGTTGATGACATCTTGCTTGCTGCAAATAATTTAAGTATATTGCATGAGACTAAGGAATTTCTCTCTACGAACTTTGAAATGAAAGATATGGGAGAGGCATACTATGTGATTGGATATAGCGATTCAGATTTTGCTGGATGCATCGATACTAGAAAATCGACTTTTGGTTACCTGTTTATGTTTGCTCAAGGTGCCATATCATGGAAAAGTGCGAAACAGACTATCGTTGCTTCATCTACTATGGAGGCAGAATTTGTGGCATGTTTTGAAGCCACAATTCATGCATTATGGTTGCGGAACTTTATTTCAAGACTTGCGGTTGTCGACACCATTAGCAAGCCGCTGAAAATCTATTGTGATAACTCTGCAACAGTATTTTTCTCAAAGAACGACAAGTACTCTAAAGGTGCCAAACACATAGATCTGAAGTATCTTGTTGTGAAAGATGAGGTTCAGAAACAAAGAGTGTCAATCATGCACATCAGGACAGAACTTATGATGGCAGACCCTTTGACGAAAGGGTTACAACCAAGACAATTTAAGGAACATGTTCAAAGAATGGGTCTTGGTTGTATTAATAATAATTGATGTGTGACATTCTGAGCTCTTTTATGTGTTTCTGATATACAATTATGTGTCTCTTGTTTTAATGAAGTAGTACGTATTTTATGTAATTTTAAACAAGAAAGAGTCTTATAAAGATATTATGTTTAATCATTATGATATAAGACATTATGTGGACCATTATGCTGTTTTATATAAATTATGAGTATGAATTGATGGATTGCTGGTATTGTAGTATATGGAAGGGAATGCATTGAATTAATAGTGCACAACCACCATAACTCTCAGCAATTTATCATAGTATGATGTTCAACACTTAATATTATGAATAATCGGGTCAAGTGGGAGAATGTTAGAAATCCGCAGTTTCTAAATCTTAATGTGACCCGGTCAAAATCATTAAAGCATTAAAGCGTTAAAAGCATTAAAGCATTAAAGCACTAAAGCAGTTTCTAATCTAAAGCATTAGATCTTAAGCGTTGAATTGGTATATGATGGACGTACCAGATTAGAGTTAAATAATATATAAAGAATTGGGTCCTCTCTCTCCCACACAAGAGTTGCATTCTTCTCCATCTAGAAGCACATAAAGAAAGTGAGGGCAAGAGGAGAGAAACCGAATTTTGAAGAAGAGGAACAGTCAGGAGTCAGATCAAAGTAGATGGCAGCCATTACATCTTCCGCTGTTAATCAAGGTATGTCATCTCATATAAAGTTCTGTTTGTGAAATATTCGGTATTGATGATCTTTGGGCTGTTAGCTGTTAGTAGCTATATTTAACACAACATCCTTACTAATAAATATAATATCATGAAATATAAAAGGCCTTAACTATTGAGGTAAGCAAAAGATTCTCAATGAGAAAATCTGTAGAAAACTCCACAGTAGTAATGCTCCTAGAGACTAAATGTGAGACTACATGTAATAGTAATAAAGTTACCTCGGTAACCTCTCATTGATTGAGAGGATGTCCAGCCATAAAACTAGCTGTTGTAAGGAAATAAAGGGGAATATCTATCTTATGGAATCCAATCGATGTGGAATTTATAGATTATATGGCTACCTTGAGGATAATATCGGTAGAAAAAAATCCGAGAAAAACACCAGTTTCAAAGATATCACATCATAAAGAACTTTATAATTCCACACATCAATACACAGCAATGCTTCGTTATGCAAGCGGCTAATTTCAAGCACTCATATCCTGACCACTTACCCAGACTTTAAAACCATGGTATACACTGTGCAATTACAACTATTTAGGATCAGAGTCCATTGCAATATTTAACTCTGGTTAGACTACTATCCGACGATTGTTTAAAAATCATTGGATCATTGGAGTTTAACCTGAGATATTTAAATTAAGTTTTAAAATCTCTGAGCCCAGAGTTTGGCTCGACAAACCTCTCGGCTGAGAGATTTTAAAGCTTGATTTAAATATTAATGGAATAAAATTTATGGATCAAGACCTCTCGGCTGAGAGATTTTAAAGCTTGATTTAAATATTAATGGAACAAAATTTATGGATCAAGAGTTTAACATTAGATATTTAAATTAAGTTTTAAAATTTCTCAGCCCAGAGTTTAGCTAGACAAACCTCTCGGCTGAGAGATTTCAAAACTTGATTTAAATATTAATTCAACAAAACTTCTCGATGATTTATTTGATAATATACAAGTGAAAGTGAAAATATAGGTACAAATAAGCCTTTACTCCTTACGATAATGATATAGATAAAGTTAATTATGTCCAAAGATAATTTCACATAAAGAATAAATCTTTATAGCCAAGATTAAAATAATATCTTTATTTTTATGTGCAACATACTTTTAATGATATATTGTCGATAAAATGGAGTAATACCGAAAGATATTCTCATACATTTTTACTAGATAATTTTACGAGATTAAAATTATATATATATATATATATATATATATATATATATATATATATATATATATATATATATATATATATATTTATATTTATATTTATATTTATATTTATATTTATATTTATATTTATAGTTAACAACTAAAGAGTTGGGTCTATATGTAGGGTATTGAATAGGATGTAGCCTCTATCTTAAAGCTCCATCTTTTCTTGTCTCTTCCCTATATGTGAGAATGAAACAGATTATGCAAAACAAAACTCATATGTCTAGAATTGAAGAGGCGATAAATTTTCAACATTTCAGGGATAGCATTTATATTTCATTCTTTGTCAATCCAATCAATATGAAATATTAAAAAATTGTTGGATCACCATGACCTAGCAGTTCTTGCGAGGGGAATTTAAAAACAAACTTATTCGTTAAATTAGATGGCTTTCACACCTTCCTGAGAGGTTTTCACACCTTTCTGAGAGGTTTTCACACCTCTTCGACCAATTTTCACTATTTCAACAAAAAAAACCTTGATGGTATTGTAAAATTTCAAACTGTATTTGAGAGACAAATCACCTCGTAATGGGCAATTTATTCATCAAATTGTTGGAATAAATACACTGGGAAATACATCAAAATTCGCAGATCTGATAAGGGGGGAGAATACAAATCAAGAGCTTTCAATAATATTGCAAAATTCATGGGATTCTACAAAAATTTACACACCCTCATACACCTCAACAAAATGGAGTCGTTGAGAAGAAAAATAGAACATTAGTGGAATGTGCACGGAGTATGCTTCAAGGTAAAAATATCTCTAATGGTTTTTGGATTGGAGCCATTAATGCCGTTGTTTATTTGAAAAATAGGAGTCCAACCAAAAGTTTAAATATGAATACACCTTATGAAGCATTTTATGGATATAAACCAAAAGTGAATCATTTAAGATTTTTGGATGCAAATCATTTTCTCATATTCCAAGATATGAAAGAAGAAAACTTGATGCAAAATCAATTAAGTGCAAATTCATTGGTTATTGTGATTATCAAAAGGCATACAAGTTGTTTGATCCTAATTCACATAGATTGATCGCAAGTAAGGATGTGGTGTTTCATGAAAATGTAGATGAATTTGATAAAATGATTAACATAGGCATATGGCATGATATTAATGATTATTTCAAAATAGAAGCAAGTTTTGAACAAAAACAGGGACATATACAACAATAGGTAGAGGAACAGGTACAGGTTCAAGAGCAGGAAGCATCCAGCAGTCATGACACTCCAAGAAGAGAACATGAGACTCCACAAAGCAGGAAGAAGTATGAAAGTAGTAAAACCCTAAGGAGGTGTCACATCAAATTCAACTACCTATAAGGTATAAATATTATGCATTGATTTCTCGTGTAATGAATGTTGTAGAACCTTCAAGTTATGAAGAAGCTAAATAATTTAAAGAATGGAGAGATGCAATGAATGAGGAATACAAGTCTATAATGAAGAATGACACATGGAAATTAACAGAATTGCCCAAAGATAAAGTTCCCATAGTATGCAAATGGTTGTTCAAACCAAAGTTTAATGTTGATGGTAGTATTGATAAGTATAAAGCTATATTGGTTGCAAAAGGCTATTCACAAAAATAAGGCATTCATTATGAAGATAATTTTGCACCTGTAGCTAAACTAAATACAATTAGAATCATGATTTCATTAGCTACAAAACAAAATTGGAAAATGCATCTCTTAGATGTCAAATCTGTGTTCTTGAATGGTGAATTAAAATAAGAAGTCTATTTGGTTCAACTTGAAGGGTTTATAAAGCAAGGACATGAGCATCTTGTTTGCAGGTTAAAGAAACATTTGTATGGTTTGAAACAAGCACCAATATCTTGGTATGTGAAAATTGATTCATTCTTTTATGAAAAAGGTTTTGTGAGAAGAAAAAGTGATCCTAACTTGTACATCAAGAGATATGAAGATGGGGACATTGCCTTGATATATTTGTAGGTTGATAATCTTATCATAACAGGCAGTGCGCTTAGGTTGATTGAAGAAATTAAAATTCAGTTGTCACGGGTATTTGAAATGAAAGATATTGTGAATTGCATTATTATTTGGGTCTTGAAATTTGGAGGGAATCTGGTAAGACAATCATCACACAAAGAAAATATGCAAATACAATCCTTGAAAGATTTTATATGTTTGAACGAAAACCAGTGTGTACTCCTTTGGAATAGAATGCCAAGTTGTACAGTGATGATGGATCTAAAGAATGAATGGAACTTTGTACTGTCAATTGGTGGGAAGTTTGAGTCACCTCACCACTACCAGGCTAGATATAGCATATTTTGTCAGCATCTTTAGCCAATTTATGGCTAGGCCTTGTGAAATCCATTAGAAAGCAACAATGAAAGTCCTTAGATATCTAAAGGGAACACTTTATTTTTGTATTTCGTATACTGATTAATCTGATGTTGAGTTGGAAGGTTTTTCTGATTCAGATTGGACTAGAAATCCCAATGATAGAAGATCAACCTCTAGATATGTATTCAATTTAGGATTGGGGAACATATCATGGAGAAACAAGAAAAAACCAACTATTTCTTTGTCATCCATAGAAGATGAATGCAAAGGCTTGACCAATGCAACTTGTGAATCTATTTGGTTAAGGAGGATTCTTGAAGATGTTGGAGAAAAAAAAGAGGACCAACAAGCATCAAATGTGACAACCAGAGTTCCATGAATCTAGAAAATAGTCCAAATTATCATGCGAGAACAAAACATATTGAATTCCAACATCATTTTGTAAGGGAAAAGATACAATCAAATGAGATTCATTTTTTCTATTGTATGTAACTGACATATTTACCAAGCCTCTTGGAAATATGAACTTTGAAATATGTTGACAACAACTAGGCATTGTTGAAAATCCATTTCTCCATTAAGAGGGGATTTTGGAATAATGTAGAAATGACATGTCTATATAGATTTCATGAGTTGTATTCTTGTAGTTAGTGTTTGAGTCTATTTGTCATGAGTTGTGTCTTCATAGTTTGTGTTGTGAGTTGGTGATCTGAATTATTTGGATCTAGATTGTCCTAGAAGCTCTCTATGTGTGCCTATATAATGTACTAGTTGTCTAAGCAGTTTGATAAATGATTTCATTCTTATGCATCTCTCTATTTTTCTAATACAAATTCCATCCCATTGGAGGACAATCAAGAACAAACATCTAAAGGCTCTAAAATTTGAATTGAATATTGTATGTATTGTAAATTTTACCCATTTTTAAGAAACATTCTGAAGAATTTACACTTATAAAAAATTGAAAAAATTTTAATCTAATAGAGAAACACATATAAAGGCACAACTCACCTAATCAATATTGGCCTCAATACTAGAGTCTTCGAAGCCAAATTTTGAACACTAATGTATTTGATATATTCATCATGAAAATTTATAATATCCAATTTATATTCTAATTAAAAAATAGAAATAATGTACTTAAACCATACATAAAAGCACATTTGACTCACAACGATACATAAACTAGCAGAACAACTTCACGATGCATCATTAGAGATCTAGCCGACATTGACTGGGAGGGACTTAAATGATACAATAAATTTATTATTTACAATTATTTATTTATTATATAAATATTTTAATAAATTTAAATTAATTTCAATATTAATTGAAGAAATCTTCCAAATTCTTTATTCGATATAATTCATAAGTTAAGTGAAAATATAGATACAAACAAGGGGGGCTACGCGACAGCTAGTCCCTGCCCTAAGCTAGAGGAACAGGGGAACTGGAGTTGACTGAGCACTGCAATATGAGACATTGAGGAACATAATTCAAAATAACAGATGTTCTGAGACTGGTGGAGCACTGCAATATGAGACATTGAGGAACATAATTCAAAATAGAAGATGTTCTGAGACTAATGAAAGCAGGGAAAACATAGTGAAAGAAGGCATGCATGTTGTGGTCATATGATAATGTTAAACATGTGTGGAGTCTTTTATACATACATTAGTATGGGAGACAGTATGCCTGAGGTGCAAGAGATAAACAATCCTTGTTATGGAGGCTATTTTTCTTTGGCATATTTGAACTTTATTTTCAAATATTTCAACATTATTTTGAAAGATATTTCAAGTGTTAGATCAGAAATTTCGGTAGTAGATTGAAATCAGATTGATTGTTATTGAATCGATGGCTGCTTAGGAGCTCCTTCTGATGTCTGTTTCACTGCAGTTCACAAACCTAGATTTCCAGATCAAACTCTGACAAGACCAATCATAGTGTGAAATTATTTGAAACAAAGAAGTTGATGGTTATATTGATTACATGAGGCATAGGAAGATAGTAAATTTGCTTGGAAAGGACACCATGCAAGAGATTTTACAACAGCTTGGTGCTTGTGACATCAATGGAGATACACCGACAAAGATAGATGTTGTAGATCTGGTTAAGCTCTGTGCTATGAACCATGAACCTCACTCATTGATCCCAAATTTCAAATTGAAAAACTAAATATATATAACAGAGATGTTGTTTAGTGACCATTTTCCTCACTCATTGATCCCAAAGTTCAAATCGAAAAACTGAATACATATAACAAAGATGGTGTTTAGTGACTATTTTCACCACGACATTAAAGTAGCCACAATAAAATTATATATATTTCCAAATCAATTGATAACCTGTTTTGCTTTGAGATTTGAAAACAAAGAAATGATGCACATAGATGCAAGTGTAGCAGAGAAAGTTTTCGCATCTATTCATGATGCATGATCAAGAAAGACAGCTTGATAGTGTATAAGAATGATAGTATTCAACATCTAGCCAACAAAATAAGAGCACAAAACAATAAGTCGAAACTTGACAAGTTCATGGAGCCTTACCTAGAAAAGAAACATTCTTACAAGAACTTGTGAATTCAGAGGGACATAGTGTTGCAACTTGTGAATTCAGAGTAATAATAGTAGAGAAAACCGAAGCAGTAGATGAGACTGGTGAAAGCAGGAAAAACATATTGGAAGAAGGCCTAAGCTCTTCGCATTGCTGCTCAATCTTGATGGGCTTGAGGGAAACTAAAATAGCGAACGCAAAATATGGCATCATCAACAAATGAACCTATAAAATAAGAAACAATGATTACTTAGTCAAAACAAAGATAAAATATAAATAGTAAATGTTTAATAGGTGCAAGAGATAGACTATCTTTGCTATGGAGGTTATTTTTCTCCCGCAGATTTGAACTTTATTTTCAAAGATTTCAACTTTATTTTAAAAGATATTTGAATTGTTAGATCAAAATAAAAATTTGAAAGGCCACTAAAAAGATGAATCTGAAAATAAGATTGAATAAATGTACAATCTGCGGATGAGTAGTAAGCGCATAGAGGTGTTTCTTTTCTATTTTTAAGATTGAATATTACATCTATAACTTGAATTGTAATCTAGATAAACATGGCCATGAAGCACAATTATTTGTTAAGTGTAGCCATTTTGGTAATGGATTGAAATCAGATTGATTTTTACTAAATCGATGGTTGCTCAAGAGATCATTATGATGCTTGTTCCACTGCAGTGCACAAACATTGATTTCCATATCAGAAGCTGTCAAGTCCAATAATAGTCTGCAAATCTTTGAAATGAAAAAGTTGAGAGTTATATTCCTTACCCAAGGCACAGGAAGCTAGTAAATTTGGTTGTAAAAATTGTTCTACCCAAATAAATAGATTTTATGTTCAAAATCAAGTCAGGATTAGACCAACCAACCTCTTTCTACCGTCAATTCTTTCTATCGTCAGTCTAGGATCATGGATGGGAGGCCTAACCCATTACCTTTCTCTTACAAGATAAAAGCCTGTAATGAAAAACATATAATATTGTTTGTTCAAACACATGGCTCAGAAATTAGCTAGAGTCCTGCCAAAAGAAGTGAACACAATCCCCTGAAATTTGTTTTTAAGCCCGTAAGAATGTAAAAGTTCTTTAAAACACAGACAATTAAGTCTAGACGAGAAACTATGGTTTTGAGTTATGTCGTAGATAACTGACCACCATGTTTGTTGGAGTAACATGTTAGCTTGGCCATGTGGTTTTGAGTATTCACATGTGTGGTAACTATGGTTTTGAGACATAACTAGATTCCATATTCGAAATGACAAGCACAAATAAATGGTGGGTAGGGCAAGGTAACGACCGAGCCAAATTTGACTTTACAAATAATAATCTCGCTAAATACTTGGCCAAAATTGAGTTTCATTAAATTAATCAGGCTAAGAAAGTCCAAACTCTAAGTTATTTAGAAAAATTAATAGATTTCCAAATTTTCAGGCTTCCATGATCTATCTAGTGGAATCTGCGTTGACATGTTTAGAGCATAGAATATATCCAGACTATTAAAAAACAAACTCCATGCTAGTTTGAGAATTAAAGAAATTATAATATCATTTGGACACTACCTAATCAGCATAGCTTACACAAGTAAATATCAAAAGATGAACACCAGCTCGAGAACTGTAAGAATATCCTGATATATTTACGATATCAATAGTAATATGTACACTTATCTAAATGAAAAATAGAAAATGGGAGATAGTGAATAGTTCTTGATGCATTGTCAAAATGTAATTAGCATAATTATGTATAGAAAAGGAAATGAGGGATTAATACCACATGTCCTGTTCCATAATAGTGAACTTTCATCAACCGTGGCACAATTATATCATTTTCAGCAGTTTTTGGAAGCTCGGCAATGGGATCTAAAGGCTCACCATGCTTTGTTAAAATTTAACAAAAACAAACAGATTAACAATTAAAGGTACATAAGACTTACTCAAAAAATCAAGATAACAAATCACATAGTCATGTGAATCGATAAACAACATCGAGCAAGACAAATTTTGAAATCTATGCATCGATTACCATATCTTTTTAGTTGAAGGTATTGAAAGACCCACCCGAATAATGTTGCAAAAAGAATAGAAGAAAGTATTATAACTGACCCATCTCCTGCACCCTTTTTCTTATGATTGAGTTCAATTTATTCCGCTTTGCTTCTAAATATTTGATACTAACTAACTAGATCCGCCTAACTTGCCTATCTGCTATCTTTCTGTGTAGGTGAAAAAGGATCTCCTGTCACTCCTTGACTAAAAAAACTAGCTTTCAGGAATACTGGGTGGGAGATTCCCCCCCTTTCCAAGTTCCTATATTATCCCCTTAAAACCACTCCACCTCAGTTCAACTGGGCAGAGTGTAGTGGACTTTATAGGTCTCCTCTGAGTGACGAGAAGAATGGATTCAAGATGGTGTTTCCTTCTATTTCTTGTGGCTTTCTGCAAATGTGCAAAATCCACCTAGTATACTCTGTACAAGGACCCATCTCAACCCATCTTTACTCGCGTGGACGACTTGTTGGCACAAATGACTCTCGAAGAGAAGATCAGATAGATGACTCAGATTGAAAGATCAATTACCACTCAAGATGTTATGACAACTTACTATATTGGTAACAAACACACATTGTTTATTTCATCTCGAAACTCTTTCTTTTATTTCTTTCCATGCTATATGTGGATCAAGGGATACAGATCTAAAATTTAGGATAACAACTAAAATGGTTAAGATTGTCTTTTCTTGATGGTGAGATGGTATTGTTGGAATGCAGGGAGTGTGCTGAGCGGAGAGGCAGTGCACCTACACCTCAAGCATCTCCATCCACATGGATGAACATGGTAGATGGTCTCCCAAAGGGTTCCATGGCCACTAGGCTTCAAATTCCTATGATATATGGGATTGTTGTTGTTCATGGTCACAACAATGTGTATGGGGCTACCATCTTCCCTCACAATATTGGGCTTGGAGCTACCAGGCATGTAGAGTATCAACTCCATTTTCTGTTCACAGCATTTCCTTCTCATGAGCTATAAGCTTTCCCAATAAACCTGGCACTGCAGGAGGGAGTTAGAAGCTTAGGTGTGTGCCGGGATAAATCAGTTCTATTGCCATTTGATAGCTATTTATAAATAGTTTGGCACTTGAGATGAGCATACCTCAAGAGGCAAGAAGTGCAGTTAGAACATTGGATGACAAAAGGATTTGCAAGGTAGGATGCGTGTTACTGATCCTGTGTAGTGTAATCCTATTCTGGCAACCAATAGATGATGCATGATTCTTTCTTCATCATCCTCACTCACTTCCAATGGTTCTACCTTCCGTGCTTTCCATTCTGAATACTCTTTATGAACAAGGCATGTCCCTTTAGTGTCTCTAGGCCTCTAGGTAAGGTGCCAAGGATGGGATTTTTTGTTTGACTACTCTTTATGAACAAGACCTGTCCCTACAGTGTCTCTGGGGCTCTAGGTAAGCTGCCAAGGCTAGGATTTTCTTCGACGGGCTAGTCTCTACTTTGTGAGATCCCTTGTGTGGAGGGTCCTTGTAAAGCCAATATCCTAATGCCAATTCCAAGGTACGATGTGGGCCTCTTCTACGCTGACCTCGGGAAGAGGCCAGATAAGATGGTGAACTGAAACCTTCGTTATTAATAAAATGTGGCAAACAAAAGCATTAGTTAAAAATAAAATGTCATTGAAACCTTAACTTAAACCAAAGTTTTTGTCATCGATCTTTGTGTAGAGATTAATGGAAAAGCTTCAACCAATTACTATAGTCACTAGACTAATAAGATGTTATTCATTACAATAATGATATAGTTGAAATGAAGCGATATCAAGTATAATTTCATATAAGGAAGAAATATTTATAGCATGAGATTCAAATAATATTTTACTTTTATTTGCAACACATTTTTAATGATATATTATAGATAAACCAACATAAATCTTTAGGATAAATCGTACTGTAGGAGATTAAAATTATATTTTGGGGAAGAAATATTTATAGCAGGAGATTAAAATAATATTTTTACTTTTATGTGCAACCTATTTTTACTGATATATTATAGATAAAATAAAGCAATATAGTCTTTACGATAAGTCTTTACAGTACGAAATTAAAATTATATTTTGATTTAAAGGTTTTGGTCTAGAAATTTAATTAGAATGATCGAAATTTTGAATGGAATCTAATCTTTATAGAGAGCTTAAAATAGAATAAATGTTTCGAACTCCTGGACGGGAAAATTTGTTGATTTTTTTTCTCATCTGAGAAACTCAAAAAGTGTTTTACAATTTGGCTTTTTCAACCGTCATTCCATTGATACAACTCTTATAAGCTATTAAGAAATAATGATTCTATTTCGCTTTTTTCCCAAGTCATTCCATTAATACAACTCTTATAAGTTGTTAAGAAATAATGATTCTTGCGTAAGCTAGTTTATGAAAAACAAGGGAAGCTGTGAGGCAGCAAGTCCCTGCATTAAGTTTAGCTTGAGAATGCATCTGCACACGTGAAAACTGTTTGCAAACGAGTTAAAGGTGGAGTGACGGTTTAGGCTTAGCTTTGGATTTGATAGTTGGGATAGGAATGAAGTGAGATAGATCGAAAGACTTGTCTTTGCTCGCTCCTTTTTCTTTCATAGCTAGCAATAATGGCGAAAATGGACAAAAGCATGGGAGTTAGCGATCAATAGGTAAGTTCAAGAAAACGGCCTTTATGTAATATAGAAAGATTTTCCTATCCTATTAGTATTGCTCACGTTGTTCGTTTTGATTGATAAGATTATGAGGAACACAAAGTCCAAACTACTGTTGAAATCGATGGCCGTAAAAACATATCATGTCTTCTTCTATACGTCACATATGGCAGCTTTAATATATTTGTTTTGGAGTGGCATGCAAATTGCAACGTAGTAACCCATTCAACGTTTTTTTGTCTTTCTCAAACGTCTAATTTTTAAATAAAATATTTTGTAAATTTGGCCGTCGTCATCTTTAAGAGTTTTTATTTGTCTGTTCTGCGTATGCCTACATGTTAGTAGGCGATACAACTTTTATGGGCCATTGTTTTCACTAATACACCTGTTTTAGCCAGCTAGTTGAGTGTCAAATTGGGTATATAAAAAAGTGGAGTCATCTTCTCAGTTCGGGCAGTTGAGTGCTCATAGTTTGGAAAATAAGGACCCGGAGGGCGCTTTCCTATAATCAGGGAAGGATTCATGATGAACCTGCTTCTACTCTAGATTTGGTGGACAGGGCAACTCCTCCAAGAAAAGCTCCTCTTGCAAATGTTCCTGTCGCTCAATCAATTCCGAAGCCTGCAAAACATAGACCTGTCTCCACTGAACACAAATAATCATATAAACCTTCCCCGCTGTTGAATATCGAGCAAGAACTAGAAAAAGCCAAATTCCAGTTCCTCTGCTAGAGCTTGCGCAAAATCCCACATATCAACCACAGATTCACAAATTGATAAAGAACTCTGGTTCAATTGCCCTTCTTGATTGCTTAAGCCTTCAAGAAGAACGTCCCATTGTAACCCTCTTTCCCCATATTGAGGACAGAGACGATTCTGTTCCCCCATTCTACATTCCCCTCAACATGCATTATAAAATGCTACATAATTGCATCTTAGACTACTGAAACCAAGCCCTTGCTCACTGAACTATCCTTTGGAAGGGAAGGTGAACTCTTAAGAATGACCAATTGGAAACACACAAACACGAATAGTTGCCCTGATAGCAAACAATCAATCGAACTACCGGCCGGCGGACTCTGCTTTTCACAGTAACCCGAAATCCGCCCCCACTTCAGGCTGTGATTGAGAGTGACTTTTCGATGTCGATTCTTGCAAGCAAGCACTCGGCTTAAAGCCCTTCCCCGGACAGACTAGCTGAACGACCGATTCAAGTGAAACGAAAGCCTTATCACTTAAAAGATTGGATTTTCGCCCAGAAGCGGTTAATGCACGAGGAGATAACGGATTTGTGGATCCGGCTTTCATTTAAGGATTTCTTGTCATGTCATCAAAAAGGCATGATTCTCTTTCTTGGTAATAGGTGGAAGTCTTCTTTTTCCGTAACCTGAATGGATTGGTACGGTATTCAACCTAAACAGGGATGGAATGGTAACAGCAATGGAATGTGTTCCGTTAAATGAATGAAAGGAGATTTCTATTACTCAAACAAGCATGAAACGTATGCTTGGATCTTTCCCCAGTACCTTTAGTCTAAGCAATCATTGAAGATAGAGATCTTTCTTTGAGACTTCAACTTGAGACTTGAGACGTTTCACTTTCGACTTTAAGTAATTTCTTTGACCCTCTTTCAACTTAGAGCAAAGCAAGCTGACAAGCAAGCTTGCGAATCCATTTATTGATTCCCCGGGACCAATAGCAGCTACATAAATTTGAAGGAGAATCCGTAGGGGTCGTTCCTAGAATAAGCGGTACCTGATGAACCCACCATTACGACTTTCGACAATATAAGAAGAATTCTAAGTCCTATTTACTTGCTTGCCCTATCAAGGAAGGACATGAACAAGATGGGATAAGCGCATCGGAGTAAGGAATAGGTTGCAGTGGTCCTACGGGAAGGAAGCGACAAGTTCCTCGGATAGGCACCACCCGCATTCGACCTGGCATGCAAATTGCAACATAGTAAACCATTCAACGTTTTATTGTCCTTCTCAAACATCTAATTTTTAAATAAAATATTTTTTAAATTTGGCCGTCGTCATCTTTAAGAGTTTTTATTTGTATATTCTACATATGCCTACATGTTAGTAGGCGATACAACTTTTATGGGCCATTGTTTTCACTGATACACCTATTTTATAAAAAAAGCCTCAACACAGTCACGTATCTCTCATGCATATTAAATGGCTTCTTCCGGATCTGGGGTGCATGCATACCAAATGTCCAGGTTGGGAGGCCCATTGCCGGTCCTGAAAATGCTATAGTTCCAGATCCAATTCCAGGCGCATATCCAGTAGCGGAACCTACAGATTGAGATCGAGAACCATAAAAACCAGAAACGGAAATAGAGTCAGTGGAAGTAACATAGAGATATGCATCTAGAAGCTCTGCATCGCGATCTTGAATTGCTGGTACTAGCATTCGACCTGGGAGGGAGGTTACTACTTCAAAGTGGTCAATCGGCTCTGCCTTCACCTCTGTGGCTTTACCTAAATCTCCAATGAAAGAACCTGGAGCTGCTTGCTCGGATGCTTCCTTTGCTACGGGTGCTTCAGGGTCTCTATCTTGAGAAACTACCTCTTTAACAGGCGGGTCTTGCAATAGGTACTACAACCCTTGCTGCTTACTCTGTTGTTAGTGGTGCTTCCATTCGTTTCATTGGCGCAGGATTGGGATCTTAAACAACGGGCTCTGCTACTGAAGCTGCTTACTTAACAACGGTGATAGATTCTGCTAATGGCACTGAATATGGGTCACCTTGACCTCTGCTAGCGGATCGGCTTCTAGCACTGGATCTTTATTCGCGCTTAGATCTGCTGCCTCTGTGGCTACTCTTTATGTTTTATGGTCAACCTGCTGCTTACGGGACGTGAAGGTATGCTATGTAAATGTACAGAGATCTTGCTTAAAATTTAGATTTCAGTGAAAATTTTGAAAAACAAAGTAAATACAACAGGTTTGATTTAACTCATTGTAATATTTTGAGAATGGTATCCAAAACTAGGCTTGCTGTAATTAAAATCTGCCGTCACCAAGCCTTTCATTTTTATCTATTTTTTGTTATTACATCACTGAATGATATGCCAAATAATAGACTTACTTAACTTTTCCCAGGCTATTTCCTTTCGCTAAAGCTTATAAAATATGACTCTTCAAAACTATCATTGCAATGCCATGGAGGTCCCATGAAACAGAGATGAGATTTCTAGTTTGAAGAAGATTTTCAGTTTGAAATGTTGTGACAGTTAGAAATTTTGCATTCATAAATTTAGTGTAAATTTGCAATGGCTTGCTCTGAGATGGGCGTTAGGTTTTAATTCCATTATATTATACTCGGCATGTAGTAAAGGAGTCCGAATGATTAAAGGGAGGCTTTCCAGCAATTAAAAGCCAGGGACTGACCGGCTTCTTTTACTCAGATCACAATATTCTGCCATGCCTGAGAAGTCAGAACGATTGGAAGTGGGACCAATGCAGCTTACGGCTGTTGGATGAAGAGAAGCTATAGTTGGGCTGTCCGGAAGAAGCTTCGTTGAGATCGGGAGGGAGAAAAAAAGCCGGGGAGAGTAGGACGGGACTTTCCTAAACAATTTGATATTGGATTGTAGATTTATGGAACATTTGATTAACTGGAAAGGTCTCAATATAGAGTTTTTGTTATGTGCCACATGCAATCCGCAAGTTATCTTCAATAAATAGTTCAAACAGTTCTTTTGAAAAAGTTGATAATTCTATGAGTTCTTTGCAGTGTTGCAGGAAAAGTTTATTTAATCAAGGAAGACTGCTAAAACTTGCAGGAAAAATCTCCAATATCCTATGGGTTTAAGACCTTACCATGAAGAAGCTATTACCATAAGTAGACGATGGGGTGGTCAAGGAGATCAGCTTGATCTCCAACCCCATCGTTTAAGTTGGTGGCGGGGTTTTTCCCCCGGTTGATGAAGAAGCACCGCGAGATCCTGCAATTACTAATGGGAAAATCCTCCAACTTCTAATGGGCCGATCCATTACGATGCTGAAGCAGGAGACTCAGTACAAGCTAGCCAGAGATGCTATCTCTCTCGGATGGACAGAAGAAATAGCATTCGCACTCTATGAAGACCAGAGCATCCAGCAGATGCTCAGACAACTCAGACAGTGGATGCTCAGATAGCTCAGACAGTTTTAGGACACATACTCACATACCTGTAACACATGCTCACATACACCTGTAATCTCTCTCATACACTTGTAACTGCCTGCCAGCGACTCCAAGCAACTAACTGCAAGCAGGAAACTCAAACTAATGTCTCAAACTTTTGATTTCTCAAACTAATGTTAAACTAATGTTAACATTAGTTATGTAGGCTAAAACATTTTAAAAAAATGAACAGTGTAAAACCAAAATAACATATAGTCTAGCCTCTTCCACCTCGGGAAGGGGCCAAATAAGAAGGAGAATAAATCTATATCCAAAAACTTTGGAGGGCGAATCGGGGCAAATCGGCCTTCATCGAGAAACTTTGGTTATAGCGTGATT
Organism: Pinus tabuliformis; assembly: GCA_031772625.1. Taxonomy (NCBI): domain Eukaryota; kingdom Viridiplantae; phylum Streptophyta; class Pinopsida; order Pinales; family Pinaceae; genus Pinus; species Pinus tabuliformis. The sequence continues at coordinate 433,492,731 of CM062813.1, read as the reverse complement.
AGTCGCATTAACAAACCGCCGAACTAATGCTAAGAGGGGCATTATCAATTACTATAGTCCCTGGCCATTGCTAGATGGCAGGGACTAATAAGGTACTCCATGAAATAGTTGATGAGAAATGAAAAACATCATATTTTAGATGCTTATATATATTTACATGATATTGGCTTGCCCCGCACTACTTTTATGTGATTTCCCCATTTCCAAGTGATCTTCCTTTACATTTTCATTTATGGGATACGACTATGTCTTTAGACTTTTGGGCTTTCTTGACTCTCTTGAGTAGCTTTCTCTATATTTAAACATTATCCGTAATTACTTTAGTGCCTACTTTTTGTTGTTGCATTTTCATACATATTTATTTAGTTGTTTTTCTCATATTATCTTCATTATGATAATTACCATCGCAGATAATTATATATGCTTATAATGAAGTTTTTAAGAGCTTGAGTGGCTTTAATGGTTAATAGCATGTGTTTCCAAGTGATCTTCCTTTACATTTTCATTTATGGGATATGGCTATGTCTTTAGACTTTTGGGCTTTCTTGACTCTCTTGAGTAGCTTTCTCTATCTTTTAACATTATTCGTAATTTTTTCAGTGCCTACTTTTTGTTGTTGCATTTTCTTACATATTTATTTAGTTGTTTTTCTCATATTACCTTAATTATGATAATTACAATTGCAGAAAATTATATATGCTTATAATGAAATTTTTAAGAGCTTGAGTGGGCTTAATGGTTAATAGCATTTGTTTCCTCCTAAAAGGTCACAGGTTCAAAACTAGAGGGGGTAGAGTATGTATGCATCTCTAGACAAATCATTGCGCTCAGGTGGCTCCCTTGTCCCATAATCAAGAGAATCTCATATGCCAATTTGATGTCTAGCATGGCATTGACCTTAAAATTTATAATAATAATAAGTCTCTTGTTAGAGAAACAAGGGGATCTCATTTGTCCCATAAACAAGAGGATCTCATATACCAATTTGATGTCTAGCTTGGCATTGACCTTAAAATTGGATACTAATAATAAGTCTCTTGTCTGTCAAACAAGGGGATCTCATATACCAATTTGGTATATGATGTCTAACTTGGCATTGACCTTAAAATTGGATAATAATAATAAGTTTCTTGTCCCACAAACAAGAGGATCACATACAACAATTGGGTCTCGGGTCCCACAAACAAGAGGATAATGCCAATTTGATCTCTAGCTTGGAATTGATCTTAAAATTGGATTATAATAATAATTCTCTTGTCTGACAAATGATATCTGATGTCTAGCTTGGCATTGACCTTAAAATTGGATAATAATAATAAGTCTCTTCTCCCACAAACAAGAGGATCGCATACACCAATTGGATCTCTTGTCCCACAAACAATGGGATAGCATATGCAAATTTGATATCTAGCATAGCATTGACCTTAATATTGGATAATAATAATAAGTCTCTTGTCCCACAAACAAGGGGATCTCATACACCAATTTTGTATCTGATGTCTAGCTTGACATTGACCTTAAAATTGGATAATAATAATAAGTCTCATGTCCCACAAAGAGGAGGATCTCATACACCAATTTGGTATCTCGCTTGATGTTAACCTTAAAATTCAATCTATAGTACACCTAAAACAATTTCTTCAAATTATATTTAATTTAATTTTTTACACTTACCTTATTTTAATTAAAAATTATACTATTTAATATTATTAAATTTATTTTTAATCATATTAATTTTTTTAATTAACAACAATTTTAATTACTTATTATATTTAATTATGCCGTAAAGTGTTTCCCTCTGGGAAAAACTCCCTTGACTATTATGCTATCGCAATCTGCACCCTATGATCGATTCTTAGACGATTAAAACATTTTACACCATTGGATCCCGACGCATTGAATTTTCAACTGACTCCTTGGTTTATGCCTCTTAACTGTATGTTCAACCATTGCATGTTTAGTTATAACCACCTACCTCACATGTGTTTACTCAATTCTCTTTATCAGAGTACTAGTCTAGTGGGAACTCGGTACCTGCTACAATGCCTGTTCGATATCCTCCAGTGGAAACTTGTCGATGCCTTTAAGCCAAATTGAGAGGATGCTTGTTGCAACTGATGGACTGACCTGTGCCTCTGTCCAACAAGAGCTAGGGGTTTACTTGGAGAAAGAAGCCTCCATCCAGCAAGAGCCAGGGATTTACTTGAGAAAGATGTAATGAAATTATCGCCTGGTTTTAGAGACGAGGTAGTGGGGATCCTTTCTTCTGTATTTCTTCATTGAAATCCATTAAGAAGTTTGTTTGTGTCTTTTAACTAATTTGAATGAATATGTATTTTCTTCTGTATTTCAACTGGATTTAATGTTTTGAACTCCATATAATAGAGCAGAAATTATCTTCCGAGGATGGACGAGTGTTTTCAGGATTAAATATTTCACTAAAGTATGAATAGCGATCAAAGTGAGGGGTTTGTGTTCCTATCTAGACCTTTGTACACCTGCAAATTTTTTTTTACACCTAGGAATTTTTTTTACACACTTGTTTAAGAAAATGTTCATAACGAAGGCTATATTGTGTTTTTTTTTCATTGTCCATTTTAAAAGAAAAATGAGTAATTTCTCTTCCTAACCACCTTCCTCACATGTGTGTACTTCATTATCTTTATCGGAGCACTAGTCTAGTGGGAACTCACTACCTCCTATAATGCCTACTCGATATCCTCCAGTGGAAACCCTGTAGATGCCTTTAAGCCAAATCGAGAGGATGTTTGTTGCAACCGATGGACTAACCTGTGCCTCCGTTCATCAAGAGCCAGGGATTTACTTGGAGAAGGAAACCTCCATCCAGCAAGAACCAGTGATTTACTTGAGAAATATGTAGTGAAATTATTGCCTGGTTTTAGAGAGGAGGTAGTGGGGATCCTTTCTTTTGTATTTCTTCATTGAAATCCATTAAGAAGTTTGTTTGTCTCTTTTAACTAATTTGAATGAATATGTATTTCCTTCTGTATTTCAAGTGGATTTATGTTTTGAACTTGACATAACAAAGAAAAAAGTATCTTCCGAGGATGGCTGAGTGTTTTCAAAATTAAAGATTTTACTATAGTATGAACAATGTGTAAAAAAGCGATTTGACCAAAGTGAAGGGTTTGTGTTCCTATCTAGACCTTTATACACCTGGGAATTTTTTTTACACCCTTGTTTAAGAAAATGTTCATATCGAAGGTTATATTGTGTTTTTTTTTCATTGTTCATCTAAAAAGAAAAATGAGTAATTTATCTTCATAACCACCTGCCTCACATGCATGTACTCCATTCTCTTTATGAGAGTACTAGTCTAGTGAGAACTCGGTACCTGCTACAATGCCTACTCGATATCTTTAAGTGGAAACTCCTACATGCCTTTAAGCCAAATCAAGAGGATGTTTGTTGCAACTGATGGTCTGACCTTTGCCTCCGTCCAGCAAGAGCCAGGGATTTACTTGGAGAAAGAAGTCTTTGTCCAGGAAGACCCAGGGATTTACTTGGAGAAATAAGCCTCCATCTAGCAAGAGCCAAGAATTTACTAGATAAAGATGTAATGAAATTATCGCCTAGTTTTAGAGACGAGGTAGTGGGGATCATTTCTTTTGTATTTCTTCATTGTAATCCATTAAGAAGTTTGTTTCGTGTATTTTTAACTAATTTGAATGAATATGTATTTTCTTCTATATTTCAAGTGGATTTAATGTTTTGAACTCCATATAACAGAGGAGAAATTATCTTCCACGGATGGCCAAGTGTTTTCAGAATTAAAGATTTTACTATAGTATGAACAATGTGTGAAAAACTGATATGATCAAAGTGAAGGGTTTAAGTTCCTATCTGGACCTTTGTACACTTGGGAATTTTTTTTATCCCTAGTCATTTTTTTACAACCTTGTTTAAGAAAATGTGCATAAGGAAGGTTATATTGTTTTTTTTTTCATTGTTTGTTTTGAAAGATAAATAAGTAATTTTTCTTCCTCGAGAGGTAAAAGTGAACATAATATTTTTTTGATCAAAAAAATAATCTGATATAACAACATTTTTAATCAAAGAAATTCATCATATGGAATGTTATATCTTAACCAAATTGTCTGACAAGTTGCTTACATGTCATACTAAATTATTCAATACTTCAGCAAGCCCAAACCTGTACGTCTCAATGCTCACTAGTGTGCGAGTTTGCTGGATTTCACCTCTGTTATGAAAGAAACAAGCTTACTTCGAAAATAAATAAGAACATCAGTACCTTGCTGAAACGAAATCCTGAATATCATTACTGTAAATTCAAGTACATGTTAATTTCCTTTTCTCAAATATTTGGGATAGAGATGAGCGATTATGTAGGAATTCACTTCATCTGCAGAGAATATATTTGAAACTACGCCCTTCAACTGTTTTTCTCCTCCCCATATCTTGAACCGACAATGAGATGAGGCTGCCACAATATGACGTGGAATTCACTTCATTCCAATTACCTTGATCAATCTTCACTTCTACCACAGTGTATTCAATTGCACTACATGTTGGATAATTCATCTCATGGAGTTTTATTCAATGGCATCGCCAGACATTTCCTCTACCAATCTTCACAAGCGTGAGAAAAGAAAAGAAGTCAAAACACAATGTTCAGAAGGGCTGAGAAGCAAAGAATGTAGTAGGCATTTATATTGTTGGTATGAGCTTTCATTAAACTAGAAAAAGAAACTAAATAACTGATTTGGAAACCAAAATAATGACACAAGAAAACACAGGATTTTATGGGGTAAAACCTTGGCAATGTGTCAAGGAAACATCCACGGGACAAGGGATTGGATATTTATTAAATTAATAATGATTCTCCATGATTTCAATACTTCAGGAACTCATTAGTTTTATAAGAGCCTCCTCCGTTACATAAGTTTTGTTTCAGTATAAAACAAACTTGGTAGTAACTAATACAATTTCTTTACACATGTTTGCATAATTCGTTACCAAATTTCAACAAAGTCCACCTTAAGAACAATTTTCCTGATCCCTTTCCCATGCCCATTAATCATCTCTTTTGCAAGCCAAGAGAAGCTAAACACATCATAGCTTCTCTATTGTAACTGGCTTCATGAACATGTTTGCACAATTCTCCCATGTATGGACCTTCTTGAGAGCTTCTTTTCCGCCATCTATCAAATGTCTTAGAAAATGATACCTTACATCAATGTGCTTGGTCTTGCTGTGATAAGATGGATTTGTAGCCAAGTGAATAGAACTCTAACTGTCACAAAGTACATTCACTCTCTCCTGCGTCCTTCCAATCTCATCAAGTAGACCCTTTAACTAGATTGCTTCTTTTCTAGCATCTGAAGCAGCTATATATTCTGCTCCGATAGTGGACAATGCAACTATTTCTTGAAGCTTTGACATCCAACTAATTTCTCCACCTGTAAGAGTAAAGACATAACCTGTAGTAGATCTCCTTTTGTCCAAATCACCTTCATCATCAGTGTCCACATATCCATGGAATGATCCTTCACTATCATTAAAGATGATGCAATGATCACTTGTGCCCCTTAAATATCGAAGCACCCATTTCATTGCTCACTAATGTTCTTCATTTGGATTTGCCATGAATCTACTGACAGCTCCAACTACATGTGAAATGTCAGGTCCTGTAGATTCCATCGCATACATTAAGTTTTCGACAACATTTGCATGTGGTGCACAAGACATATATTGCTTTTCTTCATCAGTTCTAGGACTCAAAATCAAAGAATGATTAAAGTGGGAAGCTAATGGAACATTAAGAGGTTTCACACTATTCATAGTGAACATTTCAAGTACTCTTTCGATATAGTTCTATTGTGATAACCAAATCTTACCATTTTTCCTCTCTCTGTGTATATCCATGCCCAAGTTATATTTTGTTACTACAAGATCCTTCATATCAAATGTCCTAGAGAGCTGAGCATTTAACCTGTTGATCTATTACACGTTTTTTCTTGAAATAAGCATATCTCAACATAAAAAACTAATATAATGAATATGCCACTGAAACTCTTGAAGTATACACAATGATCATACTCACTTCTAATAAAATTATGGCTCACCATGAAGGAGTCAAACTTCTTGTACCATTTCCCGAGAGGCTGCCTTAGGCCATACAATGATTTCCTGAGCTTGCAAACTAATCTTCTGCTACGATCTTGTACAAAACCTTCTGGTTGTTCCATATATAACTCTTCATCCAAATCACCATGTAGAAATGTTGTTTTAACATCTAACTGTTCTAACTCAAGGTTAGGTAATGTAGTTAGTACCAACACAGTACAAATAGAAACAAGTTTTACAATTGTTGGAAAAATCTCATGAAAGTCAATATCTTCAACTTGAGAATACCCTATTTCTACGAACCTCACCTTATACATTTTGATACTTCCATCAACTTTCTGTTTTATTATGAAGACCCATTTGCATCCAACAACACTTCTCCCTTCAGGAAGTTCTACAAGATCCCAGGTATTGTTCTTGGATAAGGAATCCATTTCTTCTTCCAAAGAAAAGCAAAATATGAAGTAGAATCTTGATACCTTTTGGGATTTTTTCTTTCGCTTGTAGATCTTCTTAGAGTTACTGGTTGCGAAACTGGTTCAAAAACTTCAATGGTTTCCTCTATATCATCATCACCTTTTCCTCCAGATGTCTCTCCTTCCTTTCGACTTTCAAGAAAAGGTTTAGCCTCCAACTAGATTTGTTGATTTGGCGATACTTGTTCCTATTCAATTCTTTCAACATTTGATCTTAAATGAGAAGTTTCATCAAATGTTGCATCTCTTCTAATGACTATCTTCTGTGATGTAGGATCCCATGACATGTATCCTTTCACTGCATAGTCATACTTAACAAAGAGATAACATTTCGATTTTGGATCTAATTTTGAACGCTGATTTTTAGGAATAAGAGAATACGCATCACAACCAAATATCCTTAAATGTGAATAATCACAAGAATGACCTGACCAAACATCTCCATGAATTTTACAATTTATTGCTACTGAAGGTGATCTATTAACTAAATAACAAGAAGTGGATATTTTTTCTACCCACAACTCATTTTGCAGGTTAGCATTGTTGTTCATGCTTCTAGGTATTTCCATAAGAGTCTGATTCATACATTCAACAACACCATTTTATTGAGGAGTATAAACAGCAGTTTTATGTCTAACAATTCCTTCATCCTTACAGTATTGTTCAAATTCTAAAGAACTAGATTCACCACCATTGTCAGTTCTTAAACATTTAATTGATTTGCCTATTCTTTTTTCTATCATTGCTTTAAATTGTTTAAAGACATTGAATACATCAACTTTCTTTTTCAACATAAAGACCCAAAATTTATGGGAGAATTCATCAATAAACATTAAAAAATATAAAGCACCTCCATATGATACAACAAGAGATGTTCCCCATAGATCAGAATAAATATAGTCCAAAATTTCTTTACTATTATGATTTCCAATTTTAAAGCTATGTTACATTTTTTTCCATACACACAATGTTTACAGAAATCCAACTTCAAGGATTTCAAATCTGGAAGTAATTTACAGTTCATCAGTACCTGAAGAACTTTCTTGCTCATGTGACCCAATCACTGATGCCATAGGCGAGTACCTTCTTCTTCTTTCTCTGACACAATCGCTGCTTCACTGACCTATGTACTTCCTTTGTGTCTTTAAAGATTTCCGACCTTTTCTGCTTTCATAACAACTAGCCTTTTGAGACTTTCAACACTCCATTCTGACTTGTAAACTTATAACCATTTGGATCCAACACTCCCAAAGAGATCAATTTTTTCTTCAATTCAGGTACATGTCTAACACTAGTTAATGTTCTAATTGTGTTCTCATACATTTTAATCCTGATGTTTCCTATCCCAACAGTCTTACATGATACATTATTACCCATAAACACAAAACTACCATTTACAACTTCATATGAAGTAAACCAATTTCTGTGTGGACACATGTGATGAGAAGCACTAGAGTCTAACAACCAACTTTCAAAATACTGAGAGACATTACATACAGGTAAAGTTTCATCTACCATACATAATTATTTAATAGATAAAGCTTCGTCTATTATACCTGAATCAACCTGATTTGATTCCTTATTTTTGTTATGAGATTATTTTCATTCCCAACAGTCTTTCTTGAGGTGTCCAATTTTATTGTAGTTCCAACATTTCACCTTATAGTTCTTTCCCTTTGATTTTGATTTGGAAGATCCCCTTGTTTGTTCCCCTCTTTCCTTTTACCGTCCTTTGGCTACCATCACTTCTGGTGCAGTTGTTTCAGTATTGGATTTCCTATGTACTTCTTGAGATAAGAGAGCTCCCACAACTCATTCAAATTTCAAAGAATCAGTGGTTCTCAAACTGATTGAAGTTACGAAGTGGTCCCACAAAAAGGTTATAGCTTTGTCTTCTTCATGAATTTTAACTTCCATACCTGATAATTAGCATATAAGTGTATTAAAAATATTTAAATGTTCTCCAAGTTTTGTACCCTCCTTCATTTGTAGACTGTACAATTCTATTTTCAAATAAATTCTATTAGCTAACAATTTTGTCATATATAGCTTTTCTAGTTTTTCCCATAAACCTGCAGTTGTACTCTTTTCAACAACGTTGAAGAGAACTTCATCCACCAGACATAACTTGATGGTACTGAGAGCTCAGGCATCCAAGTCTTCCCAGACAAAATTTTTCATGTGATCAGGTTTCTTATTCTCCCCATCCAAAGCTTTATGCAACCCTTGTTGCACTAGAAAATCCATAACATTCAGTTCCCATAAAGCAAAGATGTTCTTGCCAATGAATTTCTCTACCTCGAACTTCACATTCGTCATTTTAACCATTTATTTCTAGTTCGCTTCTAAATTGTGCTTCTAGGTTTTGTTTTTTAACCTGTTATTTTGGAGAATTTCTTTTATCTAACTACATAGATTGATTTCTTCAAATATACAGGAAACGATTTTTAGGAAAAATACTTCAAACCCTAATTTTTTTCAAATTCACGAGGGTCTTAAAAAATTCTTATCTCTGTAGTTTTAAATAAAAAATTACCCAGACTCATTTCTACTGATTGAACCACTGATCATTTATGTTGATTGAAACCCTCAAGAAAATATCTCAGCTGCTTAGATTTTTCCAGACCCTCCTCAATGACCTCTTCTTGGACCCTCCTCAACGGCTTTGGATCTGAACAAGCCATGACCTCCTCGATAGTGGCTATCACTTCCTTGATAGTGGCTACCTTCAAGAAATTGGTAGCAGCAAAACTCAGCGGGCTCCTTAAAAAAAAAAAAACTCAATGGGATCTATCACTTCCTCAATGGCATCTCCTCTTTAAGCGATAGTTATTTTTTCCAAATGGACGGACTCTGGACTCACTCACAGCTAGTCGTGATGAAGGCTACATAGTCTCCTTTTTCTTCAATAGACATCAAAATTACTCGGGTTCCAGCACTAGATGGCTACTCTCCAATTCCATGGTCTTTAATACACTTTGAAAAAATAATGCTCTACATGTGGCAGGCAGTGGCAGAAGTGGGTTCCAACACTCGACGACATGACAAGGGTGCATCTTTTTCCACCAGCATGACCACCAGCACCATAGGCTTCAGTGGCGGATACATTGCATGCATCCCTCCTCGACCATTCTCCTCTGATACCACTTTTTGGTTTGAGCGTTCATTAAAGTAGAAAAAGAAACTAAATAACTGATTTGGAAACCAAAATAATGACACAAGTAAGCACAGGATTTTACATGGTAAAACATTAACAATGTGTCAAGGAAAGATCCATGGGGAAGGAATTAGATCTTTATTAAATTAATAATGATTCTGCATGAGTTCAATAGTTTAGGCATTCATCAGTTTTATAAGAGCCTCCTCTGTTACATAACTTTTGTTTCAGTATAAAACTAACTTGGTAGTAATTAATACATTTTATTTACACATGTTTGCATAATTTGTTGTCCAACTTTAAATTAATGACCAGGATTTTTAATGGTGAATTTTGAAGTAATCTGGCCAGTCTAGAGAATATCTCATTGTGTTAACCATTTAATCATTTAAAAAAACAAAAAAATTATAGTAAAATTCCAAATAATCTGGATATAAAATATAGAGATAAAGAATAACATGACCACATTTGTGCCAACTAATCCATTATAAAAAAATAAAAAAAAAAAACAAGCACTTATTAAAAATTTGTATCTAAATCACTTACCTTGGCTCCATCAGGTAAAAGGGATCACAAGACTTCGAAACACATATTAATTCTGAGGACTTAGTTTCCTTGCTTGTCCAATAACATCGTGAATGCAAAGGAAAGGTTGTTATACACACACACACACACACACACACACACACACACACATATAGTTGCGATAAACTGATACCCAGCTTGAAATGAATAATCCTTTACCATCTAAGCTCTGATTTCAGTGATAGTTTCAGTAGATATCTAATCATACAGCCATGCTACTCACTTATTCACAAGATGAGATAAAAAAACCACATATATTTGAATTTTATGGTTATGTTTAGATTGAGGATTTCTAAAATATTCTGAAATTTAATAGACAAATAATACAACCATTGTACCATGCTATCAGTCACATGATGAGATAAAAAAACCACATATTTGAACTTTACTGTTATGTTTCAATTGAGGATTTCTAAAATATTTTGAAATTTGATAGATAAATATTTACTTTTTCCTTTCCTATCGGTTATATTCCAAAATCTACCATAAAATTAAGTTCAGTTCAACAAGATTTTCGAATTTTTCACCTCATTATCATATTTCTAAATGTGTAAACTAAATTAATTAATCAGGTGCACATGGTTGGACTACCTTATGCTACTCATTCCACTTTTTCTTTCCTTATTCTTTCCTTTTGCTTTACAAACTTGTATCACATTATGATTTTTGAAATGTGTTAACTAAATTAATTAATCACTAACTTGGACTAACTTGTGTTATGGATTCCACTTTTGCTTTCCCTTTTCTTTCCAGACTTGTATCACATTAATTGACTACACCGCTTTTCTAGATGACAATATAAATGACATCTCCCTTAACAAAAGAACAAACTTTTGTAATCCAAATTCTATTGAAAAGAAGTGTTTGCTTTATAACAAAAACCAAGAGTATTCCCAATTTCTTTAAATATGTCTACTCACCAAAGGAAGAGAGAAGATGGACCCAAATAGGAATAATTTCCATATTCTTTAAGCTAACAAAGAATCCATTGTTGTGCACCTTACCTTCCCTCAAAGCGTAAATGAATAACTCACAATATTTAGTTATGCATGAAGCCTTTGTTCTATTTCACATCATAGGAAATATTTTTTTAGTAATCCACAAATAATTCATTATATAACACATGCATGCTCACAATTTTTCCACAATCTTTGACTTGTTTTCTATTTTAGATATGATGGTGGAGTCTATTATATTATGTCCAGATAGGTGACTATTAATGTGTCTAAATTATATTTAATCAGCAATATTAAGAAGCAAGCAATGAGTAATTAATAGGGGAGGGTGAATCTAATAATAGGTGGAGTCTAAAGAGAAGAAATAGATTTTTCAATAGACCAACATGCAATCTATGTGTTCTCAATGTTTTGGTATAGAGTTAGATTGTTTATGTGTTCTCAATGTTTTGGTAGAGTTAGATCATTTAGAGGAACTTGGGGGAAATAAGTTGCAGGGATTCAAATCCCATTCAAACCATGGGTTATTGTTCCATGGAGGGAACAAAATAATCCTTGATGTGATGTAGCAACAATGATGGTACTCATGCATTGGCAACAAAATTGAACGTTATCAGTGGGAATATTGGAGGTAAAGTGAGCTCTAGCCCTTCTATGAATGTGTAAGCGTGATACACCTATGTAGGGAAGGGATGGGTGGGGGAGATGAGAGGTGGTATTGGTCACTTGGGAGAGGCAATTACTTTGTGGGTAGAAGCTTGTATTTAGGAGAGTTGAGAGGGTTTCACTAGAAAAGAGAAAGAGATTTGGGAACCATGAAGGTGAAGTCAAGGAGGAAAGGATGGAAATGTGTTATGCTGAGAAGCAATAGGGTAGAGTTGGTGATGGGGAAATACATTCTTATTTATAAGGTATCTGAAATGGAGAGAGTAAAGCCCTAACAAAGATATTTATATGAGAGGTGAATTGTAGATAAGAAATTAGAGCAATGGATAGCTATTGTTTCAAGACAGAAAGACATGTTCGCCAATTCGACAACTGCTACCAAATCTCTCTCAGTGCTAAAGTTATTTTCTCAATAGCCTTATTTTTATTGCTCTTGAACTGATGAAAGCCACCCCTCGATACATATTTTACTATTTACACAAATAACAAAAGTGACCAACCTCATATCAGCTACTAAAATATAAATATGTTCCTTTTAAGACACTCAAAAATACAATGAAAACTTAGTATATTAAACAATCTTTAATAGGTCAAAAACCCACAAAGAAAAAAACATACTTAGTGAGTATTAAATCAAATCAACATAAAATGGTTAACGACATCCATATAAAACCCTCATCAATATGGAAGTAGGATTTGTTTTCAATCTACTAGTGTGTTAGAAATTCCAAAATTGTACAACTACCCTTCCCTTGTCCCTGTAGGTCTTTCAAATTTAGGAACAACTGTAGGTCAATCAAATTCAGAAACAATTGTTAAATTGGATTTTTTTCCCATGCTATTGATTGAAGGACAATTGTTGATAATGCTTGCAGCTCAACAAATATGTTTTAGGAGCCAAACAAGGACAAAAAATAAATCTCTTCATGTCAAAAATAAGAGAAATTTGCATGGTATTTGTCGCTTCATATTGTAAGTAGCCTCATTCATTTTGGATCCCCATTTTACCACAACTAACACAACCAAATCATTCAACAACTGTGCTTTGGCTAATCTTGCCCCAATTCATGTTTGAGTTTCATGAAGAGTCTATGTCATCACTTGCAATGTACTTAATATCTATGGGGAAATTTATGTCCATCACATAATAAATATTGCAAACCCAAATATAATCTGATAATGTATGTGCAGTTGTTATAGATATTATGATAAGACTCAACTATGTTCTATTTAACAAGCATTTATTAAGCAATGTTAACAATAGGTTTGTGCTTAAGCTATGCTCATGAGCTTCAACTACAGTAATACAACTAACGTAGCCCTAAGCCTAATGAACATAGTATAGGGAGTATAAGGTGAGTCATAAAGATAATTTTAACTATCAAGAAACTACACCAACATAGTACTTTTCTAGGTCATGTCTCTCCAATTAATACTATTATCTCAAATAGGGGGCTTATAGCTCGCTTCACTTTTGCTATTCTAAAGCAACTTATTTCTCAATAACCTTGTTTTTACTACCCTTGAAGTGATAAAAGTCACCTCTCCATATAACACAAAGAACAAAAGCTCTTTTCTCAATAACCTTCTTTTTACTACCCTTGAAGTGATAAAAGTAGCCTCTCCATATATTTTTTACTATCTGCACAAAGAAAAAAAGCGACCAACTTCAAATCAACCACTGAAATATAAATCACTTCCTTCTAAGACACTCAAAAATATAATATAAATGATTTTGGAGACTAATGGTTTTTTGCACGTGCGCCACTGCTACCTCTACGAGCGCCCCCTGCAAACCCTCCTCACAGCCATGGCTCAAGAGGGAGGCTCTGAGCCTCCTTCCTCCATCCCTTGTGAGCTCATGTCCTTCAAGCAACTAGTGGGCGAATGCAGCAAGCGCCCAATTTCAGCCTCCTAGTAGAAGTTATTCAAGAAAATGGAAACAATCTTGATTGTTGCTCTTCTAGCTGAAGAACCCTGTCATGTTTCCCTGAATACTGTAGAAAGAGGACTCATCAGCTAGTTCACTGGGTTATGGCTATCACTAGGAGCCACCGAATCATGGGTGCAATGCAACTGGAGACTGTTGGTCTCAAAAGGAATAAAATGCCATTTCGTCAGCAAGGGTTATTTCATTTTCATTTTTGATTGCATTGAAGATAGGAACCTCATCTTTAGAAACGGGCCATACTTCATGGGACACCAGGGCCTTTACCTGAACAAATGGACTCCGGACTTTGATCTAGACCAAGATGTGCCATCGGCTGTTCTTGTCTGGATGCACCTCCCCCATTTACCCTTGCACTGTTGGAGCCCGAAGACTTTAGAAACCATTGGAAACACCGTTGGAAAATACATTGACAAAGCTGACAGGAAGGGACAATAATCCCGTGGAAGAATTTTTATCGAGGATTATTTGAAAGTAGGGCTTCTAGAAGCTATAAAACTAACAGTGGCAGAATGGTCTCTTGTGAAAGAACTGGATTACAAGAAACTGCCCTTCAAGTGCAGGAATTGCCATGGATATGGGCACTTTGCAAGAAACTGTAAAAAGAAAACTGAAGAAGAAGCATAGAAAACGAAAGGAGACCAATGGAAAACGGTGCAGAAAAAGGCCTCATCAAAGCAACATAACAAACTTAGAGGGAAAGGGGCACAAGCGGAAACTAGTGTGCCATCCACAGAACTATAGCCGGAAGAGGCAGTACCCCTAAGAACAGACCTTCCCTCAAATTCCTTCACAACTCTCAGCACAGAGGAAGAAACCCCTGTTACAGAAAGTGACGCAGAATAGCAGGCAAACCCCTCATTAATCGTGGAAGGAAACACAGTGGCCTCCCTGGCCCAAAATGACTCCCTAGAAAGAGGATCTCCACTATCCTCTTATGCAGACGTGATAAGAAAGAAACCCTTGGAACTGACAGGCTCATCGGAAGAGGAGACAATTGAAAGGCCCTCGAAGCAGGCAAGGAGGAAATCCCTCAAGGAAGTAAGAGAGGAAGAAGCAGAGAGGCAAAAGATGAAAGGAAATCAGCTCACTCTACAAATGTCCATAAGTCGAAACACCAGAGCACGGCTACCAAAGGGAGTCCTCTCTTCCATTACCGCAAATAAATAATGCGTATAGTCTCTTGGAACTTTAGAGGATTTGGGAACCAAATGAAGGCTGCACCTGTCAAATATCTCATGAATATAGAAACCCCAAAGAGCCTCATGCTCCAAGAGACAAAAGTAGAAGGGGAAGCCCTTCTTGAGTTAAGCAGAATGAACTGGAAGACCAAAGCTGGGATGGCCATAAGTGCAAGGGGAACCTCAGGGGGACTTGCCATAGTTTGGATGGAGGAAGTGTTCCAGTTGGAGAATTCCTTCAAGACTCAACATTGGATTTACACTAAACTTCAACATAAAGCAAGTAAGCTCGTTCTCACCTTGTTTAATCCTTATCTTCCTGTTCTTTACCTTGTGAAAAGAGAGCGTTGGCAAACACTTATCGATTTTGTAGAATGCTATTCTCCCATGAACATTGTAATAGCAGGAGATCTAAACATCGTTCTTGACCCAAAAGAAAAACAAGGGGCAACAATAGCAGAGATCCATTGCTATCCCTTGTGGAGGACATAATTTAGCAGTGGGATCTTCTTGATCTTAAACCCAAAAAGTGGAGATACACTTGGACCAACAACAGAATAGGGGCAGCTCACATCTTAGCCAGGCTTGACACATTCCTAGTGCAGAGCACTCTTTTGATGGATAAGAGAATAGTATCAATGAGAATCCTACCAAAGCTCACCTTGGACCATAAACCCATCTTATTACAACTGGACAAGGAAGAAAACCTGGGGCCTATTCCGTTTTGCTTCAGCGCTTTGTGGATATAGCAGGAAGGGTTTATGGAAGTTGTTGATAAGGCTTGGTCTATCATGGTCACCGGGTCACCTAGTTATGTTTGGGAGAAAAAAAATAAAAGCAACCAAAGCAGTTCTGAAAGATTTGGTCAAAACGCCTCCCAACACCTTCACCACACATAGAAAATAAATTGTCCAACAATTAGCAGATTTACAGTTGGAGATGGAGGAGAAAGACATAACCACACATGAATTAGAGAAGAAACAAGTAGCCCAACTTACTCCCTTTAGCTCTTTCAGAGAAGAAGAAAAAATCTGGAGTCTTAAGTCCAGAAGCCTATGGTTGAAAGCAGGTGACCGAAACATAGCCTTCTTCCACAGGCAGTTCAGAGCACGCCTCTCCTAGAATCACATCTCAGAAATCACCTCAGTAGATGGGATAGTCGCCAAAGGTTTTTTCCAAGTTAAAGAAGCTGTCGAAACTCACTTTCAATGGTTATACACAGAGGATGTAATAGGAGACGAGGCGATTTCCAATGACTTCCTCTCGTAGATCGCTTACTTGGTCAATGAGGAGAACAATTCAAATCTTATGAAGCTCTTCACCAAGGAAGAAATCAGTAATGTAATCTGGGACATGGAACCTGACAAAGCCCTAGGCCCAGATGGTTTCTCAGCACACTTCTACAGAGCTTGTTAGACAATCATCAAATCCAATGTACTAAGAATGGCAAAGGCTTTTCAAAAAAAGGCTAAAGTTGGAGGCAGTACCAAATCCACCTTTCTCACCCTAATACCCAAAGAAGTGAATCTGGCTACCTTTGACAGATTTAGACCCATTTCACTATGTAATGTCTCTTACAAAATTCTTGCTAAATTGCTCGCAAACAGAATTAAACCTCTACTATCTAAGCTCATTTTTCCCAGTCAAGGAGGGTTCGTAGTAGGAAGACATATTTTAGATAATGTGATAGTTGTTTAAGAATCCATGCATTCCAGTCATCAGAGGAAGTAGCAAGGGATGTTGATTAAGTTGGATATGACCAACGCCTTTGATCGGGTAAAAATTTCATTCCTTTACAAAGTTCTACTTTCCTTTGGATTTAGCCCAGCTTTTGTCAACTTGATCAAGGTCTGCACTAACAAACCATGGATCGCCCCACTAGTTAATGGCCGACCTACCTCTTATTTCCAAGCTTCAAGGGGGATAAGGCAAGGATGACCACTATCTCCCTTTCTGTACATAATAATGGTAGACACCTTGAGTAGGAAACTAATAGTAGAAAGAAATAAAGGTACTCTCCTGGGCATTTGACTAATGACTGGATTAGAACCAAACAACCATGCCCTATTCACAAATGATTCTCTTCTGTTGGGAGGATCTTCCAATCAACTAGCAAAGGAATTCAATGGGACCCTCCATAGCCTCTGTATCATTTCAGGAGCACTTATTAATAAAAGAAAAAGTGTAGTGTACTGTTGGAACACAAACGAGAAAACCACACTCCGAATTGCTAGAACTCTGGAATTTCCGAGCTATGCCTCTTGGGACAAAATTCAATACTTGGGACTTCCTTTAGCTCTGGGGGCAAACTGAGCCTCACTCCAGACTGAAGCCATCAGCAATATTAAAACCAAGGTAGCTGCTTGGGGTGGGCAGTGGCTTAACTACGCTGGCAAGCTAATCCTCATAAAGTCTGTCCTTTCCTCTCTCCCTATCTATCAGGCTTCTTTCCTCCTGGCACCAAAGACAATCATGGACCAGATTTCACAGCTACTCAAAAACTTCCTATGGCAGGGAGGCAAAGGAAACGAGAAGAACTTTCACTTAGTAAGTTGGGAAAAAGTGAAAAGGCCAAAGTTGGAAGGAGGTCTTCAGATTAGAGACCCTGGCCTAGCCAACATCACCTTAGGTGGAAAAATCCTTTGGTAGCTCTACTCCAATAAACACCACCCAGTTAACCAACTCCTCTGGAATAAATACTTCGAAGGAGTCTCATTGAGAAACCTCCAATCGGATAGTGTTCCCAAAGGCACGCCCCTCTGGAATCTTTGTAGAAAAGGGCTTGCCACCTTCAGAAACCAGCTTTACAGGGTGCCTAGAAACAGAGCAAATATCATGATATGGCAAGATAAAATCATGGGAAACTCCCCTCTTGAACACACAATGGAGATAGCTGATCTCTGTGACTAGCTCTCCCAGCATGTATTGCATAGTCTAACTGACATTTCTTCTTGGGATAGCCAAGGGAACTGGGAAGACTAGGTCTTCTACAACCTGCCAGCACATTTACTCCACCAAAAGCACCTTCTCTTGGATAAGATGAAGGGCTCGGCACCATTTAACCTACATACATCAGATCTTTGGAGATGGAGGAAGATAGGGTTCTACATCCCTGCGCTTGTCTTTGCAGCCTTGCAACCTAGGAAAAATCAAGTTCTCAACCCTACCATCTGGCAGTGCACATGGGACACATACGTTATACCCAAGGTGAATTTTTCACTTGGTTAATTATCCATAAGAAAGTGCTAACATGTGAAAATCTTGCCCACAAAGGCATTATAGGGCCACACTGGTGCATTTTGTGTAGATCGGCATATGAAAATGTAGATCACCTCTTTGTAAGCTACGCCTTCACACAATCCGTATGGGCTCTCATCCTACATGGTCTCAATGCGCTCGCCTCTCTCCAATGCACAGTAGTGGAACTTTTCTCCACCTGGACTGCTAGGTATCCTGGGGCTCTTAGCACATAATCTCTGTG
Source organism: Pinus tabuliformis (assembly GCA_031772625.1). Classification (NCBI taxonomy): domain Eukaryota; kingdom Viridiplantae; phylum Streptophyta; class Pinopsida; order Pinales; family Pinaceae; genus Pinus; species Pinus tabuliformis. The sequence continues at coordinate 433,474,173 of CM062813.1, read as the reverse complement.
GAATCAGATCTCGCACCCCATTTCCAAGTTCATTTGCTGGAAGCTCTGGCTTGCTAGAAATAATTGGATATTCAACGATGTATCATCCTCTACCTTGTCTGTGGTAGCCAAAGCTAAGGCATCCCTGAGGGAAGCTCTAGGGAATTACCCCATCAAGTTAGATGATACCCTCATAACTAAAGAATGAAGCTGGCTGGGCACCCTTCTTGCTCGGGTCATTAAGGAAGTAATTTCCTGCCCCGCATTCAATCCTACTTGGCGCATCAGAACACCAGATGAAAAGTTCCAAACCTGGTGGAGGAAGTAGGGAAAGGTAACAGTTTTCTTTGATGACGCCTCCAAAGGCAACCCATGGATCTCTGGTGCAGGAGGAGTGATCTACTCTCAGGACGACCCCCTTATAGATAGCTATAGCTGGGGTCTAGGACAGAGCACCAATAATCAGGTCGAAATTCTCGGGTTTCTTAAAGGTTGCCGGATTGCTCAGGAGCATGGCCACACAGCCCTCCAAGTCTTCAGAGACTCAGAGCTCTTGATAAAGACAATAAACTCAGAAGAGCACCTAAGCAATCTAGCTCTCAACAACACTCTCTAGAGGTTGCGGGGCTTGTTGAGTTTCTTTACCTCTTCCTCCTTCTTTCACATCCTCCACACCTCAAATAAGGAGGTAGATACCAAAGCCAATGAGGGATGATGTTTGACTCAGGGGTTTCTCAAAAAAACTCAGACGATCCCATGTGGACCATCATTCCATAGCTCAACAGCGGTGTGACAAGCAAAATATGCCTTGAGCAACTGTTGGATCTCAGTGATCAATGGTCCAAATGTATCATCAGATGAACTAAATAGAACTACCATAACCAATCAATGGAACAAATCAAGGGTCATCGCTCGTGAAAGAGCGCAGAAGTTAATGCATCAAAAAGGTGGTTTTCTATCCTCGAGTGGTTTTTTGGGTGGCATTAGTAGTGGTAAGTGGTATCGTGAGCTTGGCTCTGATTCCACTAAGTAGAGGACACGTAGCAGTGGTGGAGGGTGGGGAAACCGCTTTATCGGACGGTTAACCCACGGGTGTGTTATCAACCTGAAACATATGAGAACTGTCGGATATAATCAAAGTAGATCAATGACGGAGATTCAACATGCAAGTTGGTCGATCGGGGATCGGGGTTTTATAGAGATAGGAGCTTTTGTGAAGGACCGATGAGTGTGGACCCGATGTGGTTATGTGCCCAAGCCTAAAATGTCTGAAGTCTGAAACATACAAGAACCGTCAGATCTAACCAAAGTAGATCAATGGCAGAGGTTCAATGTGCAAGTCAGTCGATCGAGGTCAGAGTTTGGTAAAGTCACAAGCTTCTACGAAAGGCCGATGGGTGCAGACCCGAAGTGGTTACGTGCGTGAGCCTAAAAGGTTATAAAAAGTTTGAAGTCCGACAGCTCAATCGCATATCGGTCACGGAGGAGGAGTGTTGCAAAGAGAGCCACAGATGTGCCGATTCTCGATAGTGATAAAGGTGGAACCTCGGAATGTGTGCCAAGATCATACTAAGGCGGAAAGGATTGTTTTGTGGACATTCTCTTCATAATGGTTTATAAGGATTCAACGCTGACGGAAGGCTTTATGTGTTATTTATATACATCCAATATTAAAAGCCCCGACAAGTATTTAGGGGCCTTAACTTTTAGGGGCCGATCGCATCGCCAAAAGACTTGGTCTTTGTCCCGATACTACCGACAACTCTCCTCCGATGTGATTGCTCAGGGATCGCTAATCGCACCCTTTTGTGTCTTAAGGCGCCTCTTTGTAATCTTCAATCGCCGATGCGATGTACCTTTAAGTCTCAAAACTTTGAAGGAAAATTGATAGGAGTAGAAAGGTATAATGAACTTAAATCTCCTTGTAATGTCGGTTGATTAGGCTACGACCCAACCGTTGATCTATAAATATATTAACAGTTCTAGTTAAAAAAAAAAAGAATACAATGTAAAAAACTTAGTAGATTAAACAATCTTTAATAGGTCAAGAACCCACAAAGAAAAAAGAATACTCAGTGAGTATGAAATAAAATCAGCATAAAATTGTTAACAACATCCATATAAAACCCTCATCAATATGGAAGTAGGATTTGTACAAAAGTTAGGTTCATTATAGTACAATCTTAAGATTCTTCAGGTTGGCAACAAGAGTGCCTAAAGAAAATATAACATAGAACAACATATTCCCAAGATAAAAAATCTTCATGCATCTTTAACTTCAACATAGGCCTCATGATTTGTAAAGCTCAAGGAATAAGTATTACAATAAGATTTCATTGTAGCATGGTCCTTGCCTTTTGTTGATATTTTTTTGGCTTTCAAGAGTTGTCAAAAAAACATTAATCCTTTGCAACATCTAGAGCAATTGCTAGTTATTAATAATACTATAGTTAAATTGGACTTTCTTCGTTGCCTTATCCTAGAAAAAACTGAGATTCCGATCCTTCCAGAAATAAAAGATATGGCATTTACACAATGAAATTTTCTCTTTATCAACTACACATTTAAAAAAGTTTCCTTAAATATTTACAATATTATTTCATAATTCTTGAATAAATTTCATATACCATAAAAATATATATTAATAATATGCTTCTCGACCCATGAATAATTTTATTTACATAGTTTTTTTAATAAATCTTTATATTCATAATACTAAAAGTTGTAACACGTTAAGAACACAATTTATAATAATAATGATTTTTATATTAATTTCATTATGATGTTTTATTACTAATATTTAATTCAGTTTTCTAAACTTATATTTTTTTTCCAATGAAACATATCAACTTGAATTATCAAAATATTTAATATTTATATTTTTTAAAAATAATTTAATTTCTAGACATATAAACATTTTTTTTTCCGCGTGAAACAAATCAATTTGAATTATCAAAATATTTAATATTCATATTTTTAAAAAATATTTTAGCTTGGCTAAGGAGTTTTCATTAGTATTAAAAGAATCTCCAAAGACGTTATAAAGCTATGTGAAGATACATGACATAGAACATTAACCTCTCTCAACTTTAGAAGTAGTTGTGACCACTCTTATGTTTCGAAGATACGAAGTCACGTTGAATTATCAAAATATTTAATACTCACATTTTAAAAAAATATTTTAGCTTGATTAAGGAGCTTTTGATTCGTATTAAAAGAATCTCCAAAGACGTTATAAAGCTATGTGAAGGTACATGACATAGAACAATAACCTGTCTCAAAGGTAGAAGTAGTTGTCACTACTTTTATGTTTCGAATATACTATTTTTCTCTGGAGTAATGTATTTCTACTGGAGTAATGTATTTCTAGGGGAGGAATTGTTTGTACAGAGAAAAGTGATTGAAATCCATTTAAAAAATTTTAAATTTTTTTATATAAAGAATATTTGAATCATATTTTAACGGTAGAAATGGATTCAGTATCAACAAAAATTTCTAGAACATCTAAAATTATGAAGTTTAACAATTTTTATTTAGATTTAGAAAAATTCCTATTAGATTTTTTCAAAATATAGCTGAAATTTCTATAACTTTCAAAGAAAAAACATAATCCTTAGACTACAACCATTTAATATTATATTGTAATGAAAACATGGATTTCTCTTTTAAATTTTAATAAAACTCAATTATAGCCAACTTGAAACATTGATCAGATAAGTCTTATACCAGCTCGTTAAAATCTGTGTTGGGAGTTATTCACCTGGACTCATTTTAGAAAGAAATTTATTCATGGCCCATCCATGTGCTATTTTATTGGTATAACATGTATTAATTGTTTTGCAGTGGTATTTTTGTCATGCAAATTGTTTTGTTTTTTTTAATGTTATTTGAAGTATCATAACTATGGGGATTGGGGATTGGAAAATGGTGTCAACTTCTGGGGATTGGGGAATGGTGTCAACTCTATGTGCCTAATCTGTGAAGAATCGAGATGTAAGAAGTATGTAAATATGGGACTGAATTTTTTTCCCGAAGTCAATTGTGTGGTAAAATCTACAGTGTAGAGAAGAGCTAGGAAAGCTTTTGGATAATCTACACTACATATGAACCAATAACCCGCCTGCCCCTACTCAGTTTGGCATGTGTAAAAGTATTTTCTAATACTCGTCTTCCCAACATTATCATTGTGCTTAGTAATAAATCTTTCCAGCGCATCTAGGTCAAACTCTAAACCCGTCTTCTAGATTCAAAAACATGGTAATATGATGCAGGAGCATCCAGCTCCGAGGAGACAGAAGGTGGTTGACTGTCTCGAAGAAAACTGAAAATTTCACGTATTATTGGACAGGTTATTATAATTGTTATTTTTATTGTTATTTTCTTCATTTTCCAGAAATCAGTTAAAGAAAGTAGGATTAAGGTTATGAACTGTTTTAGTTTAGTAATTAATTAGTAGTTGGTTATTCTCCTTTTAAAAGAACTGGCTAAACAGTTAGACAGATTCTGGTTGAACAGTTCAACCGAAAGCAAGAAACTGTTACACCTTGCAAGCATTTAAACAGAGAGAAAATAAGTTGTAGGGTTCGAATCTCCAGCGAGAGAAGACAAATAGAATGATAGTTTTTCTGTAATGAAAGAAAATTATTTGCCAACTTAAATCCACAGCAAACTATTTTATGCATTGAATTCCTGTGTTCGTTTCATAATTATTTACTGATGTACATTGTAATTAGAAACAGCTAAGAGTTGAAACCATTACAAGTATAAATGCATTTGTAATCTATAGAATAGCGAACTGAATTCATTCCAGACAATTATGTATTGTAAACTCAAAACCATAGGTTGAAGCCCTCGCAGTCAGAAAGCATTTGTCAGTTTAAGAAGAAGCCACAGCTGTTTAGGACGAAGACAGAGTTTGCGCAAGCCGAAAGCGAAGGACACAACACACAAGGAACAAACTTCCAGCGAAAGAGTAAAGGACATCCAGTCATCATTATAAACAGTCACCAATGAATTTCCAGGTAAAGCATACAATTCCATAGACTCATTTGAAAAGAATACGAGTTTCTTAAAAGCAAACAAGAAACGTTTTATTCAATTAAACTGTAAATCCACTGTCCATTACAAACAAAGAGTGCACAGAAGGGTTTCTGAGCCGAGCAGACAGTGCTCATATAACGGCTAACTGTTAAACCCTTTCTAACTAAAATAGAACATACAAAGGAATATTCGTGCCATGGAGTGACAGAGCAAAGTTTGGGCCAAACAACGACCCATGAGACTGTAACCACAAAAAGAGCGGGAACCAGGAACAACAAAACCCTATTACGAAGCTAATGACAGATTCGTGGTCGGAACGACCCTACCCGGTTGTTTGAATCAGGCCGGTTTTGTTTTGCTTCCTGAAAATTGCAGAGAGCGAACCCTTGGCGACCAGCAACCTTGGGTAACCTGCACAAACAGAGGAGAAAGCGGGTTAGAAGTTGGAAGTGCGGAAACAGGAAGGAGAAGACAAGGAAACACTGAAATAGAAACGAAATCACAAACATATTAACGTTTACCTGTGATTGAAGAGGCGGCGTTGCGAGAGAAGGCCGAAAACTGACAGCCAGAACCTGATAACAAGGAGCGGGTACATAAGAGCCTGAGAAAAGTGCAGAGCAAGTTATAGCATGGAACATTAATTTACCTCGGATGCGAAAAAGGTCGAATGAACCGAGCCATGAGCGTGGAGCCGAAGGACCGTCCTGTCACAACCAAAAGAACAGTTACAAAACTAGAGTAAACGAACCTATAAGCCCATTACAGTCCAGAGCAACAGGGTCGACTTAGTTCGACTACAGAAACAGTCATACCATAAGCACAGAACAGGAAATCGACAGGGTTGTCGTTCTCAGTGAAAATCTCATCGCACAGAACAGGAAAAACCGGAAGGCATCAACATAACCTCGGCAGAGCAGAACGGAGAGCCCGCAGCACAAGTGAACAAATGAAAATGACAGTAGAACGAGGGTAGGGTTTGTCGAAAGGCGGGAGTGACCGGATCGAGGAGATCGACAGATGGCACTCAATGACCGGCGAAAAGGACGGTATTAATTGCATAGAGATTGCAAAGTGGATCCAATCCACAGACCTTTGAAACATATTTAATATAACAACACAGCAACCGTAACATTCATGAATCCATTAACATGTGTATTAAACCATAGTTGAAAAAGATAAGTGGGACCTGTAACCTATCACGGTTACCAACAAGCATTGAATTAATATTACGCACAGTTGGAGGGCTGGGCTACCAAAAGTGGTATCAGAGCGGGTTTGCTGAATAGAAAAAAATGGAGGCTGGCAGAAGAGGAAGAGGAAGAGGAAGAGCAGTCTGAAGGATAGCAGAAGAGGGACTTTGTGAGGAGATTCGAGTTTTGCGTGAAAGATTGACAGCAGTAGAAGCTGGGGGAAGGAGAGATCCAGTAGATGATAGTGATGAAGATGTGGCGGAATTAGAAGACGAGTTTGAAGGGGTGACACCTGAACTCAGGTTATTAAAATCAGTTTTGCTATCCATTCATAAGCCAAAGCACGAGCTTTCCACTTATGATGGAATTTTGTCTGCAGATGTATTACTGGACTGGTTGAGTGAAGTAAACAAGTATTTTGAGTTTGAGGAAACCAGTGAGGAAAAGCAAGTGAAGTTCGCTGCCACAAAGTTGAAAGGACATGCGTCCTTGTGGTGGGACAGCGTTCAGGCAGAAAGGAAAAGGCTACACAAACAGCCTATAAAGAAGTGGACCAGGATGGAAGCATATATTTGGAACTAAATTGTTTCCTATGTCGATTATTCTTTGTATGGTTACTGGAACGGAGTACCCAATTTCTATATCCATTATAAATTCAACATTCAAGGTGCTAATAGGATTGTAATAATAACTCTGGGAGCTGAGCCCAACATTTTGGGAAATATAACGTTGCAACCTCTTTTACTTCTGTCTTTACTGATAACACTAAAGAGAACTTGCCTCTTGTTACATTTCCTCTCACTTGTTTTCCTCCTTTGGCCTACTCCAAACCTTTAACCATTTCCTCTCACTTGTTTTCCTCCTTTGACCTACTCCAAACCTTTAACCATTTCCTCTCACTTGTTTTCCTCCTTTGGCCTACTCCAAACCTTTAACCATTTTTGGTTTTGTACCTCGCCCCAACAAGTTGAAATCATTGAGCCAATACCAAAGGAACAGACATGGATATAACGAATATGTATTTCATACCTTGTGCATACATGCCGTCAAGATTCTCCTAACTTAAATTATATTTGATTGGTTTATTTTATTTTTAAATATTTAGAAACATAAGCACACAAACAACCAATATTCTTTATCATATAATCGTAGAGTTCAATATAAAATATAATTTGGTCACATTGTTGTTACACCTTTTTTAACACAAGACAAGTGTAGAAGAAACTGAGATTTTTATTTTGACGGTGTCTGGAAACTGAGATTTTTATTTTTACACGGAAGGTGTTCCTCTATGGAGTTAGTTGGAAAACACTATTCATCCCCGCCAATCCAGCAATTCCCACAGTCAAGTGAAAATATTACGCGTGGAATCATCGTTATTGCCTTTGAACATCTTCAAATATTCCCATCGGCCTCTTGTAAAGTGATTCGAATTCGACAGACAATAATGGATAAAGTGACCCACTTCATTTGCACATTGACAACATCCCTTCTCAGGCATCGACACAACCCTTTGCTAAAGTTCGGGAATACAAACTCCAACTTGGTCATGAATCTCCAATTTTCGAGCCATCGTTCTGGCTTGAACTTGGGGCAGTCCTTATAACAGATGCTCTCCATTCGAGCTATGTAGTAGAAGAGGCACAACAACGTCAACCCCATTTTAACTTTCCTTCTGTCTGGCAGGACGTTGTTGTCTGCTGCCTCTAAAATCTCGATGGGAACGGACAGGTCTACTCGCATGGACTCTGACAACGTAGCCTCCAATTAATGTCTGCGATCTCTGACTTAGGATGCCTTTCAAATCCATCAAAATATTATATTTGACGTGCAGATGTTGCTATAGATCCAGAAAAACCATGCAACCGTAATATCCGTCGTGTCCCTGCCCGCCATTGTGATGCTTGAGCCTTGTATATGTGCCTCTCAGCTCCTCTTAAGAGTTCATGCCACCCTTCATTTCTCTCTCCATCTGGATAAATACCTGAGAAACAGAGACTACATGCCACCTAGATTTCTTAGATTTATTACCTATTTTTTACCTAGATTTCCATACTCTATGTCCAAGAGAGAGAATAATGAGAGAGCTCCAAAGCTAAACTGACAAAATGTTACCAACTGATCTTTAGAAGCTTTTTTTACAAATGAGGCCTTTAGTTTCTTCATTTTCCATTATTTTCCTTCTTTTTCCTCCCCACATTAAACCTGTGACCTTTCACCTCCTTTTTCTCCTAATTTCCATTGTTTTCATAAATAAATGTGCCCAAAATGTCATTTTTCCTTTCCAAAGTCTTAGCCATTTTGTTTGCCAATTTCCTTAGCCAATCTCCTTAGCCATAAAAATCCAAATGAACACGCCCTATGATGGTTTACCCAACATTCAACTTGAAATAAGTGTCCCATCAACTGTGGTTATTGTTTCTAACTTTTATTAGATGGAATTTTCACCAGGGCTATTACAGAACCCCCCCTTGTGGGCCACTTCCCTCAGTGTTGAATCACACATATACCTCAGAAACCCACTGAAAGGTGACATATTGTTGATGGAGCTTTATAACATAGCTTGATGTAGTATTTACAATGATCACCTTGCCAAGTTCCAACCCACATGACATCATAATAACATGATAACATAACCATATGATAACATAGTAAAATGACAACATAATCATAATGACATGACACCCATACCACTTATTGAAGTTTTATAACATTGCTCATGGCATTATTTACATCCATATACATATGTACATATACCAAAAATAACCAAACATATGCCAATATACCATATCAAAATATATACGAAAACACCATATCAAAACACCTTTGCTTCATCCTGCAAACAAGGAAGGATACATAGCCCACATCTGATCCACCATCTCCCATGTAGCTCTCAAAGTGCTTCTATAGAACTTTAACTTGCTTGATTGCTCGCTTCCAGAGCAGGCGCACATTTTTTTGCAATATACACTAAGGCTTTGGCGGGAATTCTCCATCTAGTTCCACCTACAATACAAACTAGTCAATCACATGATCAACATCCTTAACATACTTCTTAAGAAAATATACATGGAAAACATCATGGAATTTCAGTATTAGAAGAAGTGCAAGTCGATAGGTTACTAGCCCAATCTTCTCAATGATATTGAAGGGTCCATAAAACTGTGGTTCCAGCTTGGCACATGATCCAATATGTAAAGAGATCTTCTTTCGTTTGATGGGCAAGTACACCTATTCCCCATCCTGGAACACCTTGAATAGCCTGCTTCGATATGCATAACTCTTTTTCCTATCCTGTGTTTCCTTTAGATTCTTCTTGATCACTTGCGTTTTTTGTTCCATGTCAGCTAACATATCTCGTCCAATCAACACCCTGTTAACCGGATCACTCCAACTGATAGGAGTATTGCAAATATGCCCGTATAATGCCTTAAACAGGCTCATTCTCAATGATTTTGGATTCTTATTGTTGTATGTGTACTCAACTAAGGGAGCATATTCTTCCCACTTCCGTTGCTGATGCATCACATACATCCTCAACATGTCCTCCAATAACATGTTGACCCTTTCTGTTTGTCCATCTGTCTATGGTTGATAAGTTGTACTGAAGGCTAACTTTGTGACCAAACTTGCAAACAACTCCTTCCAAAACTTGGAATTGAACTTTGCATCCCTATATGACACAATCTTCTTTGAAACACCATGCAACATAACCACATCTCTGATGAATACCTATGCCATATCGCTATGTAAGAATGTAGACTTCACTGAATGAAGTGTGCAACCTTTGTCAACATGTCCACAACAACCATGATAGAATCATGTTGTCTTAATTTCCTTGGGAACCCTATTGTGAAATCTATGGAAATGAATTCCCATTTCCACTCTGAAATCACGATTGGTTGTAACAGTCCACCTGGATGTTTACACTCTTCCTTTACTCACTGACAATCAAAACACATAGCTACATCATTCTTCATATTCGGCCAATAATAAAATTTATTTACTACAGTCAATTTCTTCTGATAACGTGGGTGACCCTGATATGGTTTCACATGAAACTCCCTGAATATCACCTTCTTGAGCTCACTGTTATCCGACACATATATCATGTCTCTGAATTTGACCAATCCATCCACGGTAAGACAATAAGCCATACCTTGTGCACCTGCACTTGTGCGTGTACCTACGCTTGTGCATGTACATGTACTTCCACCTGTAATTATATCTGTACATGCACTTGTACTTGTACCTGCACCAATTCTGTGCTGGAACATGTGCACAATATCCATATACCTGACATCTTGCTGACCTTCTTGCAAGATCCTATCATGTAAGTCTATCCCATAGGAGCTCATAGTTGCAACATGATTTACCTGTACCTGCCTTCTCTCTTTTCTATTGATGTACCTGATCTCAAAATCAAACTCATTGATCATGGCCAACTATCTAACCTGTCTAGCATTGATATTTGGCTCGTCAAACAAATACCTCAACCAAATATGATCGCTCATAAGTACAAACCTCTTGCCAAGAAAATAATGCCTCCACATCTTCAATCCATGTATGATCTATTAATTAATGAAGATTTTCGAAAAAAATCACATTGCCTATATATATATATATATATTTAATTACTTAATTAAATATATACATTTATTTATTTATTTATTTATTTTTAACACCTTCTCTTCTATTTTTTCCCTTGTTAATAGTTTATTTATTTATTTAATTTTTGACACCCTTAATATTTATTTATATATTCCTTATTTTTTTGTTTTTTTTGTTTTTTTTTAACACGTTCACTTTTCTTTTCATTCCCATGTTAAAATTAAATTATTAATTAATTAATTAATTAAAAATGTTGATTGTTAGTTTTTAATGCACAATTTTTATTCTTTTTCTTTTTCTTTTTCACTCTTTATATTTATTGATTTAGTTATTTTATATTTTACTTATTAGTTTTAATCCTTATTTTTCCAATTCATTACCATTATTCAATAAAAATAAAATAATTCATAAATAAATTAGTTAATCAAGTAAACTAAATAATTAAAAAAATTAGAATTGCCTACCTTAGTCAAATATAGCCGTTTGGTTAAAATAGTAATAATAATAATAATAATAAATTGTTTAAATATATTAATTTCCCTCCTTGGTCAAGTTTAATTGTTTTCCTCTAGACGTTAGGATGACCTATCTTCCTATTTAACCTTCCTCTGAGATCTGTCTCTTCATCTTGTCCTGAAGATGAACCACACTGGCTGGTTCGAAACGTGTCGACCAAATATTGGCAATGTGATTTTTTTGAAAATATTCATTAATTAATAAATTATGGATCACAGAAGCATGTATGATCGTTGCTAACTCAACATCATGTGTTGGGTAGTTCTACTCGTGCTCGTTTAGTTTTTGGGACTCATAGCATACAACTTGTCCATCTTGCATAAGGACTCCACCAAGTCTCTCTTGCAAGCATTCATGCACATTACGAACTCTTTGTCTAGATCCTTAATCTCTAGCACTAATGCATGTGCCAACAACTGCTTAAGTCGCTTAAAGGTAGCCTCACACTCCTCTGTCCATTCAAACTTCTTACCTTTCCTTTGCAATGATGTGATAGGATAAGAAATCTATGAGAAGTTCTTGATGAACCTCTTATAGTATCTTGCCAACCCCATGAAGGATCTCACCACATCCACATTCTTAGGAGCTACCCACTCCATGATGGATCTTATCTTATCTGGATCTACTTCAATTCCCTCCTTGGAGACAACATGCCCCAAGTAATGTACCTTAGTCTGAAAGAAACTACACTTGTTGAGCTTAGCATAAAATTAATGCTCCCTCTAAGACCTCAACATTGTTGCTAAATTCTCAGCATGCTCTTCCTCATTTTTAGAATATAACAGTATATCATCAATGAACACAACAAAAACTTATCCAAATGCAGACACAACACAATATTCTTGAAGCACATAAATGTAGCTAGATTATTAGTTAAGCCAATGGAACTACAACAAACTCATAATGTCCATATCTAGTCTCGAAAGAAATATTGTAAATGTCCTCCTCTTTGATACGTACCTGGTGGTATCCAAATTTCAAATTAATCTTCTTGAACATTATTTCTTCCTTTAGCTAATCAAAGAAGTCATCTATTAGCAGTAAAAGGTACCTGTTCTTGATAGTCACTTTGTTCAACATCGTGTAGTCAATGCATAATCTGAGAGTTTCATCTTTTTTCTTCACAAACAATACTTATGCACCCATGGTGATGCACTTGGCCTAATGTATCCATTGTCCAACATTTCCTTCAGTTGCAACGTTAACTCAACCAAGTCAAGTGTGCTCATCGTGTAAGGTGATTTTGGCGTTGGAGTTACCCTTGGCACTAACTCAATAGAAAATTCTAATTCCCTGTGAGGTGGAAACTTTGTGATGTCCTCAGGAAATACATCCTGAAACTTTTTAAAAACTAGGTACCTTCTCAACACATCCATATCCTCCACCCCCTTACCCTTGTCACTAGAAATATTAACTGTAAACAACATACACCCTTTTTTGCGGCTACACTTTACCTGTGTAGCTGTCACTATCCCAACTAATGTGGCTTTCTTCTTACCCTGTAAGACCCTTGGTTCCCCATTGTCATCAACGCACTCAATGGATTTTTCATAACATTCTACTTTGGTTGTATGTAAATACCACCAATCGATGCCCATCAAGATATTGTATGATCCCAATAGTAATACATTTCGACGTGTTGCAGTAGGCATACCATTCAAGTCAAATGTGCAAGATCTTACCTAATGATGAACTCACTTTTTTGTACTTGTAACCAACTAAACTAACCAAGGCTCCGCATTAAATTCCTTACTCAAACCACACTTATCAACCAAGTCAAGACTAACATAGATATAATTAGATCTACGATCAATAAAAATAGAAATAACTTGATCACAAATCTTACCTTCCATATCAATGATATATGCCTGATGTTCTGCTTGCCTGTTGCCCACAATCCCATAAATGCAAGGAATTATCTACCTTACATCCTCAACAGTCTGTACCTCCTATGCATTGTATATATTAGGCCTACCATCCTGATGTTGCGGACAATCTCTCCTAAGGTGCTCCTCTCCACATCTCCAACACTCCAATCGACTAGTGTCCTCACCTCTATGCTGCTACTGTTGTGACCCATGTCTTTGTCTGTCTACATTAAACTTATTTTACGGTCCCATATTTTCTTTACCATCTGCATTCTTAGGCCTTGTTCTCTTAGGCTACCATTTACCTTTACCTTTGTCCTTCCCTTTCCATCCTTGCTGAGATTCATTCTTATGCTTTGATTGTTCATAGCAATGCTTCAATTTCCCAATGACTTCGTCAAATAACTGAGGCTCATCATACTCAATCCGATCTTTAAATGCTAATGGAAAACCACTAACAAATCATTGAAATTTAGCCTTCTCATCAGTGAGATATGGTCATACCTTAATAGCTCAAGAAACTTGGTCGTGTATTCTTCGTCTTTTATTGACCCCATCTTTAGCTCATATAATTATTTGTCCTTACTATCATAGTACCTCTCTGACAAGTACCTTTTCCTGAAAATCCTCTTGAACTCCCACCAACTCAAGTCATATGTCATGATGTCTTTGAATCTCTTAGCATCTTCCCCACATATGTCTATTATACCTTTCAAGAGGAAGTAGCTATTATGGCATTCATGTTATTTGTGTACTCATGCAACTCAAAGAATTTGTTCATACCAAGTATCCAAGCCTCTGCATCTTCCAACTTCTTCACATCTCTATCAAAAGTAGGTGGCTTGCCTTTCTTAAATTCATTTGGAAAGTATCTCTTATCACTCCTCATGTAAGAATGATAATGACGACGATCATGATGTTTGTCAGAACTAGAAATAGAATAGTACCTGTGCTCATCACCCTTTCTATCTTAACTATCAAACAACATGCCATCTCTCATTGTATCAGATCTATCTAACTCGTGTCTACCAGAAAACCTACTACTATATGCCCCATTATTTCTAACCTCCTTTACATGGATGATCCAAAGTGGCCCTTGTCAATACAATTCTTACAAAGTATGAAGAAGTATTACCTTAACGTCTTCTTACTTCTCGTGTGCCTGTATGATCTGATCATTATATACCTTACAACTCCTTATCTCTTCCTTAAATATTCTCAATGCATCTACCAAATCGCAAGAGTTCCCCACACCACATTTTTTATCTGATGCATAAGGAGATCATATGTAGTCTACCACCTTGCTAGCCATTTGATCTCTTTTCTGTAATGCATAATATGTCAGATAAACCAAATCACATTAAATCAAGGTACCTTAGTATAATTTGGGGAGGATACATTGTCTGCACGATCAACAAATCAACGTGATACATGTATAACATAAACATAATACCATATATACATATAACAAGTAAGTGCATCAACGCATAAACATCATTCTAGCTAGGCTCCAATCATCAATGCAAGGCTATATCAACAATGCATGCTATGACCTCATGCATGACAAAAACCATTACTCCATTGTACACATTTCCACATGCAACTATTAACATGCATAAACAATGCCTAATCAACTACACATATGCATAAACACATATAGTCAAGCATAAGTGATCAATTCTTGTAACCAACCTACAAGAATATTATATGTAATCAAATCGACAAGAATACAACCTAACATACAAGGATGAAATCAAGTGGCATATATTTAACATGTAAGTGACATGTAACAATATGTAACTAGTCATATAGTCATAACAAACTCATTCGACAAAATCAACATCAAGTTCCTCATGACAATCTTACTACAACCATACATTAATCAATGCAAAAAGCACATGGAATGCAAGTGCAAGATATACACATGGAAATTACATGCATGCATGACCAACACACACCGTCCACCTAGTATGAGGGGTGAACCATGGTCTGATACCATTCTATAACACCCTCCTCTCACATTTACCCAAGTAACTAGCGAACCGGGTAAACATGCGATGAGAGTCTACTGTGATTGGATTTTACCTCCAATATGACGTTAAGGAAGTGGAATCGATGGAAACATAACAAAAAGACATTCAACATTAGCTTCAGGACATATAGGAACCAATCGAACACTTCATAAAACTTTCCCTTAAGTGCCATTGAGGTTTTTGACAATTTAAGCCTCAGTTGCTCTCATGCTATAGGCATGACGTCATCCAGAAACCTAGAGTTGCTCTCGTAGGCTTGCCTGCCAACATCCAAAGACTCAGTTTTATAGTTCTATGCCAGCATCCCTGAAATTTGAACCACTTTTTCAGGCCTAAAGCCTAGGTCACTTCCTAGAATGGAATGATAACTTAATATTAGGAAAATAACAAGGAAAAAATGATGCAAAAACAACAAATTAAATAAGAGCTTAACCAAACCCCTACTAGCCATGACACACATTTCATCAAACATATCATCAACATGTAACCTACAGGTGTAAACAACATAATTAAGTGTATGGATCTAATATTTATCTTAGAATTTCTATGAATCATTGTTTCCTCATGTCATTTGTTGCATTATCATCTATTAGGCCATAGATACATTAACCATTCATTTATAAGTAAAAACATGCTGAGATCCATACATAATTGCTATCATAAAACACATATGTAACCAACATAATAACAATAGAAATACTCATGAAAGTATAACCATATAGACAACATACAAGCCATAAAGATACTCATATAAATACAAGGAGAAATAACCTTTCTTTAATGATGAAATAAACTAACTGGAGATGAGACTACCACGTTCCATCTGACCATAGATTGGTTGAGCCAAGTCTTTCTTCAGCTAGTCATCCCTGTCCCATATTCCAAGCATGAATGTGGGACTCATAGAACACACCAAAAAAACACCAAACAATCATAAATTCCACTGGTTTTCTCCACTTACACCGTGAGGAATTTTAGTGCCTCCTAGTCTCTCAGCCTTTACCGTAATCCACCGTCTGATCTGGGGACCACTAGGCCCTACACCGAGACACAATCTCCAGGCTTTGTTGTACATCCTATCCCTAGACTACTAGGTCCAATGGAGAGAAATCCACCTCTTGGCTTTACTGTGTATCTCGTCATTAACCGACAAGGATTCCTAGGCCCACTGAAGCACACAATCCTAGCTTTACCACAACCCATAGTCTGGTTCAAGGGTTACTAGGACAATGTTTTTACCGTGATCTACAGTCCAGTTCAGGGACCACTAGGCCATGTGTTTTTCATTTCCGAGATCCATTCCACTTAGCTTCGAATCTATCTGACCATCCTACATTAACTGAATATGAGAACCCATCTCATCAAAGCTATTAGGAAATGGCAAGGCTAGGCTGAAGAACATACTCACACCTAGAAAAATCCATGTCACGATAGAAAGGAATCACATGCAATACCATGCATGCCAAGTCTAGCAAGGAAAATACACATTCAGATCGATTCTTGCAATGAATCTTGCTATAGCTACTTGATCATGTCTTTCTCTGCTTGATCTTTGCTTCCTTGTGTCTTCTTTGCCTTTCCTGCCCCAATGCCAAAGTGCTCCAAGAAAACTCTAAGTGTCCAAAAGTGAGAGAGAGAGAGAGGGAATAATGAGAGAGCACCAAAGCTAAACAAAGAAAAGGTTACCAACTAATCCTGAGAAGCCTTTTTATAAATGGGGCCTCTATTTTCTTCATTTTCCATTATTTTAATTCATTTTTCTCATCACATGCAACTTGTGACCTTTCACCTCATTTTTCTCTTAATTTTCATTATTTTCATAAATAAATGTGCCAAAAATTCCATTTTTCCTTTTCAAAGCTTTCGCCATTACCATTGCCGATTTCCTTAGCCATAAACGACCAAATGAACACCACCTAAGATGCCTTGCCCAACATTCAGTTTGGAATAAGTCTCTCATCAGCTCTAATTATTGTTTTTAACTTTTGTTACATGAAATTTTCACGAAAGTTATTACACATGTAATGAATATCTACATGGAAACCATAAAAGGTTTTGCAACTCTAAATAAACGTAATTTACACCAATATGATCTAGCAGTATAGAAGAATAATCTCGTAAATAAAAACACTCAAATTTATTATATATATTATGAAGAGAATAATATGACATTTTAACTTTCATCTTTTAAATTATATGAGCTTACAAACTAATTATATACTCTAGAAATATTCTTGAAAATTGATTTTTCTAATTTTTTATATATTTCAAATATTTCCAATTGTACAAATTCAAAAAACCATATACATATATATAAATATAAAGAGATATATAACAGAAGTTGCTCCAATTGCACACTCATTTTAAATTTCTTGAATTAAGTGGTGAGTTTAAGTTGATTGTAGATTCTCGGAATATTCCGGGATCCGACAGACATGGTGTGGTCAAAAATTGACCACGCCCATGTCCGTCGGATCCCAGAATATTCTTGAAATCTACCATCCTGAATTAAGTGGCTTTCACTCTACTTAAAAATTGGCAACAAGTTTTAACGTAAAAGGATGGAATATCCTACCTATACGTGCACGTTTAGAGTAAAAGTAGACAACCTATCATGTTTTGGTGATCCTCATTGCAAGCATAGAAGCTATTGCTCTGTAGCTTTGAATGAATACAATTTACATATCTGGATCCGAAGGTGATATT
The DNA here is from genome assembly GCA_031772625.1 of Pinus tabuliformis. Lineage (NCBI taxonomy): Eukaryota > Viridiplantae > Streptophyta > Pinopsida > Pinales > Pinaceae > Pinus > Pinus tabuliformis. Next base: position 433,456,227 of record CM062813.1, on the reverse strand, counting down.
GTGGTATTTTCTTTTATATTGCGGATTCTCAAAACATCTCAAAATTTGAGGAATTAAACTGAAGTAATGACTTATAAGTTCAACATGTATATGCAAAGTAGGATCACCAGAGCCTGTGCTCAATCTACGACGAATGGTATTTTTCGTAAACATGGGAACATCAAGCACCTTATTATGTCTGAGGGTGATTTGAATACTTGATCATTTTTTTTTTTTGAGATTGGTTCATTGCCGTTAACAAGGTTCCTTCTCTTCAATGTCAAATGAAAACATGGACTTCTCAACGAAGCAAATAATTCAGGTATGCAAATGTCATCAGCTATATATGCATATAGAGTAATGACTTCTAAGTAGAGTATTCAATTGGGCTATTGTCACAATGAAAATAGAGAAGGAAATTTCACACTGTCTTATGAAGTATGAGAGTGTGATAATGAGGACCACATTCAAATCTTCAAAGTAATTGAAGTCATCAGTATTGAAAATATGCATCGAAAGGTTAATACGAAATATTCCGATAAATTATCATCGCATCCCCAATTCTTATCATATTGATAGTCATGGTGATGTTTGTTTGCGGTTAAGCTATCACCAAAATGGTATCACGGTGGTAAAATTAGCCATGTCGATATCACAATTAAGAATATTGTAATTAATTTTTAATGTTAAGAAAGCGATGGTGTGAAAATAATTTTGCCTAGTGAGGAGGGAATGTAATATGAGCCTTCGACCCAAGATAGGGAATTTAGTATAAGCCTATCGATCACACAGCCTTTGAGCAGCACCTTAGGTAGAATAATAAACAAAGGAGGGCAAGTGCATCTTACGTACAATATTTAACAAAGGAGGTCAGAAACATCTCACGTAGAATATTAAAAGTAACGGTTTGATCGACACTTTTAAAATTTCTTCGTGCTCAGCAACCATAGACAACAAATCACCAGAGAATCTCGATTTATTACTTTAGCTCTGAATTGCTGCTCAGAATCTCTGCGCGCATAAACTTCATGTTATTTTTTTAATGTAATATTTTTCCATTTAAATGGCTCATCAACCCCGGCTAAATGGTAGAGTTCAAAAATAATTATAGATACCATGGCCAATTACATGTACATAGAATGTGCGTAGGTAGTGAGTTAGGCCTGCAGAAGAAGAAATCCACGAGGTTTGGCCCAGTTCTGGCGGGAGCTGGTCGCGTGAATATATATGTATATATATATTTATATATTTTCAGCAAGTGCCTCATGCATTCCAACAAATTTTTAATTATATAATTAAATATAAAACCTTTTATATTTTAATATAAATTTTTATATTTAAAATTTTCTCGGTACCAATATCATTTCGCAATTTGTAATTACATTGAACTCACTATTTGTTTATTGTTTCTATTTATAATTACATAGCCCTGCATGGACCATGAAATTTATAATCGCATAAATCTTAAACTTCTTCCCCTAACTAAATTACACACCATATAATCTATAAAATGTTAAAACTTTTATTTCTTAAAAGTTCAAAGATTGCTATTGGGATGATACTAGGGTTGTATCTATATGAAGAGCTCCTTTTGTTGCCACATGCGTTTCATTTATTCCCTTGACATGTAAAATGGCCTATATAGGGTGGTGAAGTCTTTTGAAAGAACGAATTTCGTTAGTTGTTGAAGCACACTCGTTATTATTGAAATTAATGGAGAAATGTATTTCGGAGAGAATCCGCTCATTTGTTATTTGTGAGTTTTAGATTAGGATTTAGTTCTTACATTTTAGGAGGTTATTCTAATTCTTCTATTTGTTTGTAGATTATAAATATTCATGATGTTTAATGATGAGAGGTGGCTCTGCCAAAGGCAGTCTCCAAGTGAAGTTCTTCACCTGTGAGCTACTCAGTTTGATAAATATATTTTATGTTTTCTATTTTTAACATGCTATGAGAGCTTCAGGGTTGAGTGAGTCAAAGCCAGAGTGCTTTGGTGATTGAGAGTGCGTAAGTGGATGTATGGTGGTCTCTCGTGAACAGTGAGGAGGCGAGGTGTTCAAAAGATTTGTTTGTTTTTTCTGAAGTTAAACAGATTAGCATCCTATTTTTTTGGTTAGAGGCGCTGCTCAGTACGAATCCTGGAGAGAAAGACGCACTATTGGGCTTTCCCTTAGAGCGATTTCCATCAGCGAGGATTTGAACAGAGAATTAGCGTTGCTCCACGTATGGGTTGACCAACAAACTTGAAGCCCATTGACTGCCGAGTTTGTGGCTTGATCGCATCTACCTCAGGTCGTGGAACCCATCTGTGTGAGGAGGAGCAAAGAGCTGCATCGGGAGGAGCAGCGTTCAGATCTGTTGCTCGTGGATTGTTGCAGTGAGGCGAAGGCGACGTGGTGAATGCATGGGAATCTGAGGCTGGAGCGGCCTGTGTGAAGCGGTAATTCTCTTTGCCGCCAAGTCAAGGCCGTGAGGATGAAGCAAAATTTTAGGCCTCCGGCGATTGGTGCATCGGAGGTCGAGGCTTGACTACTGAGTAGATAGTAGCAGCAGATAGGCGACCGATTGTGGATCGAAGAGCGATCTGCGAGTGGTGGATTTGTATGAATGAAGGTCGATCGGTGAAGGATGCGAACTCGAGGGTGCATGTTGTGGTGTTGCTCATGGAGCTGCTAGCTCCCAAGGGAGGTCGAGTCGGAGGCCGAGTGGGTGCAGCGATGGCAATGGCCTGCGCTCAGTGGGAGTAGCCTATGTAGAGTGGTCTATGTGGAGTAGTTCGTGGGAGCTTGACTTAGAACGAAGGTTGATTCAGTGCAGAGATACTCTCTGGTTCATCGAGCAGGACGTCGAGAAGTGTGGCTCCGATTCACAGTGAATGTAACGATTGGTAGCAGTGGAATATTGAAGCCTTGTTTCAGCCCCTAGAGTTGTCTGCACGTTGTGTTGAGGGGCCAAATTCTATGCGTGGTAGGAAATATGCGTGCTAGTGGATCTGTTGGGTGTGCTGGTGTATCAAGACCGAAGTCTATGTACTAGAACGAAGGTCGATTCACAGTGATTGTGCAGATCTGTGGTATTGTCCAACCGGTCGGTGAGTTGTTACCTCGATAACAGATTTTTTTTTTTAAATATTGGTGGGAGAAACAGCGAGCATTGATGCATTACAGATGAGAAGTGGGTAAAGTTCAAATCCTTTTTTTTCCTTTGAACATTTTTTTAAAGGGGTTATAATAATTTTAAAGGAAAACATTGTGGTTTGGGGTGCTCATTTGAAAGAGGTACAGATGAGAAGTGGGTATTGTTCAAATCCTTTTTTTTTCCTTTGAACATTTTTTTAAAGGGGTTATAATAATTTTAAAGGAAAACAATGTGGTTTGGGGTGCTCATTTGAAAGAGGTTTTTATTTTTTTTTAAAGGGGTTATTCAAATCTTTTTTTTTTCCTTTGAACATTTTTTTAAAGGGGTTATAATAATTTTAAAGGAAAACATTGTGGTTTGGGGTGCTCATTTGAAAGAGGTTTTTATTTTTTTAAGGGGTTGTACATTAACAAGAACATCATTTTTTTCAGATGTGGAGATAGATTCATTTTCTTACCATTGTTGGAGGTGGAATGTTTTTTTGAGGTATACCTATCAAGATGAATAACTAGATTGCAGAGGCATATTTGAACGAGAGAAATAAGCTCGATGGATCCAATTAATTGGAAATTTAAGTTGCAGGCCCTGCTTGAGGGAAAAACGCATGGGCATTTGCAAGCAGTGATGAATTGAAGTGGGCCATAGCTACATATGGAACAACATCAACAATCGAGGACTCGGAAAAGAGGGAGAATAAAGTGAAAGTGTTGTTAAAATTGTTAGTGAAAGATTGTATTATCGCTCACACCTGAGAATGTAAATCAACAAACGACATCTGGACAACTCTTAAGGACATGTACAATATCAAAAACACAAATCACCTACTGTTTCTAAAGAGCAATATTCTCTCCATTAACATGGAGGAAAATGAATTAGTGGTTTTGTTCGTCTCTCGAATCAAGGAGCTTAGAGATAAGCTGGGCGACATAGGGGAGATAATGTCAAGCATTGATCTTATCACAATTACCATGAATGGTATGATTGATGACTATTAGATGTTTATCACAAGCTTGAATGCTAGACAAAAATCCCCCAAATTTGAATAAATGACAGGGATCCTAATGCAATAGGAAGAAAGGTGGATGACTCTAAAACCCCAGAGTTCAGATCTTACTTTAATGGCAAAGAATAAGCCCTTCAGAGGGAAGGAAAGTGGAGGATAGAAAGGAAAATGTACACCACACAGAAATCCACCTCAAGGTATGTCTTCAAACAGATGTGATTTAGGACCCCAAATATTTTTATTGTGGTAGACTTGGTCACATTGCTAAAAATTTCCATAATAAGAAGCTTGAAGAAGGTTGAAATAGACGTAAGAAGCATGCAGGGAACTTTGCTAATGAAGATCGGAACCAGAATCTCAGATTGTTTGTATCTGATTCTGTGTTCTCTGCTGAGGATGATGAAACAAAAACATGGTTTGTGGACACAAGAGCTTTCACTGACATGACAAGTAACAAAAATTGGTTTGAAAATTTCAAAGAAACCCACAGTGGTGCTAATATCTACCTTGGTGATGATAGAGGATACCAAAAAAAAAGTGTATGGTAATGTTCCTATTGTATTTCCTGATGGAAATATTAGGCATATTCAAAATGTAATCTATGTGCCCAGAATAAAAAAGAATCTAATCTATGTTTCTATGATAATAGATCATAATATTAAGGTAGAGTTTTTTAAGTCTTATTGTGTTATAAAAGATCTACTAAATTGTATTAATCCAATTGCATCAAGTATTCAATTGGGAGGATTGTATAAGATGAATGTAAGAAGCACACCACACCAAGCCTTGACTTCAAGTCAATATAGTGAATGGAGGCTAGCCATGGAAGAGGAATATGAGTTTATACATAAAAGCAAAACCTGGGATCTAGTTGAACTGGCAAAAGGAAAAAGACCCATAGGTTGAAAATGGTTATACAAGCCTAAATTTAAAGCAAATGGGAGCATAAACAAATATAAAGCTAGGTCGTTTGTAAAGGAGTACTCAGAGAAAGAAAACATAGACTATGAGGAAACCTTTGCCACTGTAGCTAAATTAAACACAATTAGAATGTTAATTGCTTTAGCTACCAAACATCATTGCATGATACACTAGCTAGATGTGAAATATGCATTCTTAAATGGGGAATCAAAAGAACAAGTGTATTTAATGCAACCTAAAAGGGTTTGTTAAACAAGAGGAGGAACATTTACTCTGTAGAATGAGGAAAGCACTACATGGACTAAAACAGGCACCCAAGTCGTGGTATGATAAAATTTATTCATTTTCCTACAATATAGTTATAAAAGAAGCAAGAATGACCCTAATTAGTATATTGTGTTTGATGAAAAGGGGAAAATTGTTTTGATTTATTAATAAGTAGATGATCATATCATTACAGGAAATGTTAATGAACTCAATAAAGAAATCATAGAGAACATGTCACAGGTTTTTGAGATGAAAGACCTGGGAGAGTTACACTATTGTTTGGGTCTTGAAGTCTAGAGGGATTCCGGCTAGACTTTTCTGTCTCAAGGAAAGTATGTGAGGAGCTTATTGAAAATGTTTAGAATGGATTAGTGTAAAGTTGCCTCAGTGCCTTTACAATAGAATACCAAACTTCAAATAATGATGGTTCTAAGGAGTTCGATGGAACATTGTATAGACAACTGGTTGGGAGTCTAATTTACTTGACTACAACTAAGTCATATTTGGCTTTTGCAGTTAGTGTATTGAGCCAATTCATGTAAAATCCTCTTGATAATCATTGGGCTACAACGAGAGGCATCTTAAGGTATCTTCAAGGAACCTTACGGTTTGGTATTAAATATACTAATTCATTTGATGTTAGATTGACACATTTTTTAGATTCAGATTGGACTAGAAATTGTTGGAAATAATACTGAGAGGGGGGGGGGGGTGAATCAGTATTATCAGATCAATAAAACTTTTTCTGTACTTAGATACATATACGCTACTTCATTCAAGGGAACCCGCGTGTATACGCAACTGTGTCTAAAGGAACCAGCGTATATCCAAAATACTTATGATTCAGTTAATCCATTAAATGTTGATCTTTAGTTAGTGTATCAGAACTTCATTAACCATATGAACAGTAAGCAGGTGCAGTGAAACAGAATAGATCATCACACACAAGAAGCACACATGAACACCATGATATAAGGTGGAAACCCAATGTGGGTGAAAACCACCTACTGCAATTCGTTTCTATCTTCCTTTATTAAGAACCTTCTTTTACAATGTACTGGTGCAGTCCTTTACCAGCACGCAGGCTACAACCTGCAGAAGGCTACAACCTTCTCTCGTTCTCCAGACTCTCCTGGAAGGGAGCTTCAACCCCCTTTGCTCTTGTACTAGCTAAGATACTAGTACGTAGGCGCCGGCCTACAATCTTCTCTCCTCCAGGTACCACGTTTCATACATTTTCAGACTGGATACTCCTAAAGCACAACACATAATCTGAAGGCCACGTTTCATCAAATTTTCATACTGGACCCATAAATATCATTGAAGCACAAAACAATCAATACTAGCATCATCAATTTTTGAATCACTGAAACACTGAAACCGTGTCAATAACACAGTCACCAGAACACAGAGCAGACAAAAGAACTCTTCCATAACCATCAGATCCATCTACAACTTCAAATATTATCCTTCATAATGTATACGCTACTATAATGAATCAAACCTGCATACATACGCGCTTTTTCCAAAGACAACCCGCGTACAGATCTAAAAATATTTTCTTATAACTTTGCAGCTGTACCAGACATCAGTCATACTCATAACATTTATAGTATATTACATGCGTCAGTATGCAGATCTAGAATAAGCATCATAAAGATAGTTCATTTCAAACCATTTGATCCCGATCTCTCCTTAGATCTTGTTCTCCATCAACCGGTGAGATCCCTCCTTAGCTCAGATCAAGAAATGCATCATCAACCCATAACCTGCATACTAGATCTCATCCTTCATCAGATATTCAAGACTTTTTCGATACACTTGCCTAATGATCTTCTTCTCCTTTTATAGTCTTAGGCCTTGCTCAATACCACGGTCCAAAACCATAATAAATCAATACCAAGAGCCCAATACTTGGGATCAACCCACTTGTCGAGATACCATGGTCCAAAACCATAGGTTCAAATACCGAGGACTAACTACCACGGACCAAAAGTAAGCTTTCCGACATGTACACGCTTTTCCGTGCATGCAACTGCGTGTATACACTACTTGGTATATAGCAAACCTGCGTATACGCGACCTGGTATATAGTGAACCTACTTGTATACCCTACTTGGTATATAGCGAACCTGCATATACGCGACTTGGTATATAGTGAACCTGCGTGTATACCCTACTTGGTATATAGTGAACCTGCGTATATATATTTTCTCTTCATACTTGTAGTCTGATCATTAATTCCTTGCTGCTATCCTTCTGCACTATGATTTGTCATTAGTGTGATTTGCCATCAAGGACAACACTTGTGTCATAATGCCAACAATCTCCCCCTTTGGACTTGATGGCAAAGCTAACTTGTCACACTTAGAACTTGATCTTCTTGTTCCTTTGAGCTGTCCCACATCCCATGCATTTAGTCACATTTGTAGATTGATCTAGTTATATGTAAGTGAGATGTTCTTCTATGAGAGGGTTGCCATCAAGTACAACACATGCATCATAATGCCAACAATCTCCCCCTTTGGACTTGATGGCAACAACACCAAATCACTCTCCCCCTTTGACATAAAGGGCAAAGGGTGGACCAAGATATTCTCTTTCTTTGATAAACATTCTGCTATCTGAGTAACTGCTGAAATCTCCAAATGTGCTCCCCCTTTGTATATGCCAAAGTGTACCAATATGTCCATGCTCCCCCTGAGTACATGCCAAGTCTCTGTACTGCTGAAGTGTGTTGTTCATGCTCTTCCTGACTGAAGGCAAGATCTGCAAAAAGATGTTCTACATGAAGAACCATGACTTATACATCATAAGAGACCTTCCTATCACCAAAAGACTCAATACATACATCCATTTCCCAACCACGTGGGGGTATACTAGAATTGACTCATCCACCCAACCAAGTGGGGATACATCAAAAGTTTACACATGATAAAGCAAGAACATTACATCTTCATCCCAGGCATAGTGGGGAAACCAATATAGGCTGTTACATGACCTTGACACCATAAAAGAGATACATGACATAAAGACGAAATATCTAGAGCAAGACAATATCTAGAGCAAGACTTATGAAAGTCACCAATAACTGATAGCAGCAGCATATGTCACTGTATATATCAGCAACCATGTTCTCCTTCTGTTCTTCTTTCTGCCTTTGTTCCACCTGAAACTAACAACAACTGTGGACTAGAACCAAAAGCTTCTAAGATAATGCCAACAATGCATCATTGGAAGTTTATCTGCTCCCCCTGAACCTGTGCTATATGGTCTCTGTCAGATCCATATCAGAATCTTCTCATTCTGAGTTTGACCCACTGATTTCCTTCAAATTATCATATACGTGACTGTATCCACATAAACAAGCGTATATACGCGGATAGTCCTTATGAAACTTGCGTACAATCATTTCCATATCAGGAACCTATAAATGTCCTGTAACAAGGTATGTCTGAACATAGATGTCAACTCCTCCTTTTCATCATGAAATCATTCACATTATATGTGAAACCACCATAGCCATTACATCAACGTCAAGGTCTACATGATCCAAGTATCATTACTTGGGGACATCTGCATCAATCAACATATGTAGTATCAACCTATCATCATATAGATAAGAACTCATCATCATGTCTTCAACCAAGCAACTTTGAGTAGTCATCCATGTATTAGCACTATGTATCTTGAGCTCAAACTCATTTGTCAAAACTTCTTTATATCATCAACTATGAGCACAAAGAACTATAGGAATCTTGTATTATATATGCACCATCTAAGAATCAATCCATAAATATGATCTGATCATCAACCATGTATCCACAAGAATCATATGGGATTTTATCATGGACAACTCATAACCACATCATAGCAAGATATATCATTTAGCCATATAAGCATCATCACCAAGGACTATTAACCATAATGCCAACAATGAATTATTAAAGGCATATGCTCCCCCTCAACCTGTGCCATCTGTTAGATCTGATCATGCCTATATCAACAATAAGCATCAAGACATCATCATCATCAAGTTAGGATCAAACCCTTCTAAACAAGACATTTCCACACATCCTCAGTAGACTGTAATCATTATCAAACAGAGAAAATAATGGACTAAAACATAACAAATCCTTTTCCTCAACTTGTCCCTACTGCATTTCTTCAGATAAACATATACGCGACTGTGCAGTATCCAACTCGCGTATATACGCGACTTCCCTTTATGGAACTTGCGTATGAGATTCAGGACACTGAAGTTTTATACTTTCAGCTCCCTCTGAGTCTGTGCTGTGCTATGTCTGAGTACATTGTGCTGTGCCACATCTTTCTGTCTGTACTTCCTTCTTCTTCCATATCTTCAAGTATGATGTTGTTTTCTCCTTTTGGTGTGAAGTCTGTGCTTTGTTCCTGCATTCCTTTGCTATATGTCCAAGCTTGTTACATGTATAACAACTTACATGTTTCATATTCCTCCTGTAGCAATCAACAGCTTTGTGACGAAACATATTGCAAGCAAAGCAATATCCATTAAAGTACCTTGAATGTGATGATCTTTCTACATGATGGTCTTGAATCCTTCTTCTTCCACATCTAGCTGCAACATGTCCAAGATTATGACATACATAACATTCAACATTATTCATAGGAGGAGTAAAATATTTTCTTTGAGGAGTCTCTTTCCTTGATTGTTGATGGGGTTGACCTTTCATCTCCTTGTTGATCATTTTAGATTTCTCTTTAGAGTTCCTTGCCTCACCTTGTGAACTAGATTCACCTTCAACAGATTCATGAAAACCAAGACCAGTCTTGATAGCAGGAGACCTTTGACTATTAAGAATATCATCCAAGGCTTTAGTACTATCTTGAAATCGCAACAGTTTATCCTTTTCTTCTAATTTACCTTTCAAGATATTTACCTCAACTTGAAGTTGTTCTTCCTTTTCTAGACATTGCTTCTTCATGTCTTCTTCAGCTTTCCTTCCTTCTTCCAACTGATGCCTTAGTTTGAGAATCTCCTTTTCTTGTTCTTCATTCAGATCCTGCTGCATTTGACGAATTCTGAAGGCACATTCCAGTTGAGATTTTAAGCTGATAACTTCGTTTACCTGTTTTTCAACAACTTGGAGTAGATCTTTATTCTGCTTCTTTGATTCTTCAAGATCTTCCTTTAGTGAGCGATTCGTGGCTTCAAGAATTTCATAGTAACTGGATCTATCTCTGAGTTTCTTGATGGTTGTGCTTCTTTCATTGAATTCATCTCTTAGTGATGTTACTTCATCCTGCAACTTTTGACATTTGTCTTTGAATAACTTCCTTACCTTGTTTCCTTCCTCCAGTTGGGCCTTATGTTTGGTAGCTTCTTCTTTGAAGTCACATTCCCTTTTGTTCAGTAGATCTTGTTGATCTCTGATTTCATCTGAGAGCCTTTTAAATTCTGCCTCTATTTGATATCTTTCTTGTTCACCCATAAGAGCAAATTCAGTTGTTTCGCTATCACTTTCATCTTTTCCAAATGGATAGATAGCAGGAACATTAGAGGATAGCAAATTCATACTTGATAGTTCATCTTCATTCTGAAATGATTCTGAATCTGATTCTGAATCTGAAGAGCTTCTTATACCTAATCCCTAATCGATTCTTCCACTGTCATAGTTCTTTTGAGATGTCTTCTTCTTCTTAAGTGCTTTCTTATTAAGCTTTTTTCCCATAGTTCCACGGATCTCCTTCAAGCGATCAAGCTTCCACCAAAGGACCTGCTCTGATACCAATTGTTGGAAATAATATTGAGAGGGGGGGGGGGGTGAATCAGTATTATCAGATCAATAAAACTTTTTCATTTCCATACTTAGATACATATACGCTACTTCATTCAAGGGAACCCGCGTGTATACGCAACTGTGTCTAAAGGAACCAGCGTATATCCAAAATACTTATGATTCAGTTAATCCATTAAATGTTGATCTTTAGTTAGTGTATCAGAAATTCATTAACCATATGAACAGTAAGCAGGTGCAGTAAAACAGAATAGATCATCACACACAAGAAGCACACATGAACACCATGATATAAGGTGGAAACCCAATGTGGGTGAAAATCACCTGCTGCAATTCGTTTCTATCTTCCTTTATTAAGAACCTTCTTTTACAATGTACTGGTGCAGTCCTTTACCAACACGCAGGCTACAACCTGCAGAAGGCTACAACCTTCTCTCGTTCTCCAGACTCTCCTCGAAGGGAGCTCCAACCCCCTTTGCTCTTGTACTAGCTAAGATACTAGTACGTAGGCGCCGGCCTACAATCTTCTCTCCTCCAGGTACCACGTTTCATACATTTTCAGACTGGATACTCTTGAAGCACAACACATGATCTGAAGGCCACGTTTCATCAAATTTTCATACTGGACCCATAAATATCATTGAAGCACAAAACAGTCAATACTAGCATCATCAATTTTTGAATCACTGAAACACTGAAACCGTGTTAATAACACAATGACCAGAACATAGAGCAGACAAAAGAACTCTGCCATAACCATCAGATCCATCTGCAACTTCAAATATTGTCCTTCATAATGTATACGCTACTATAATGAATCAAACCCGTGTACATACACGTTTTTGCCAAAGACAACCCGCGTACAGATCTAAAAATATTTTCTTATAACTTTGCAGCTGTACCAGACATCAGTCATACTCATAACATTTATAGTATATTACATGCGTCAGTATGCAGATCTAGAATAAGCATCATAAAGATAGTTCATTTCAAACCATTTGATCCCGATCTCTCCTTAGATCTTGTTCTCCATCAACCGGTGAGATCCCTCCTTAGCTCAGATCAAGCAATGCATCATCAACCCACAACCTGCATACTGGATCTCATCCTTCATCAAATATTCAAGACTTTTTCAATACACTTGCCTAATGATCTTCTTCTCCTTTTATAGTCTTAGGCCTTGCTCAATACCACGGTCCAAAACCATAATAAATCAATACCAAGAGCCCAATACTTGGGATCAACACACTTGTCGAGATACCATGGTCCAAAACCATAGGTTCAAATACCGAGGACTAACTACCACGGACCAAAAGTAAGCTTTCCGACATGTACACGCTTTTCCGTGCATGAAACTGCATGTATACCCTACTTGGTATATAGCGAACCTGCGTATACGCGACTTGGTATATAGTGAACCTGCTTGTATACCCTACTTGGTATATAGCGAACCTGCGTATACGCGACTTGGTATATAGTAAACCTGTGTGTATACCCTACTTTGTATATAGTGAACCTGCGTATATATATTTTCTCTTCATACTTGTAGTCTGATCATTAATTCCTTGCTGTTATCCTTCTGCACAATGATTTGTCATTAGTGTGATTTGCCATCAAGGACAACACTTGTGTCATAATGCCAACAAAAATCTGGATGACCGACAATCCATAACAGGTTATGCATTCAACCTTAGGTCTGGGGTCATTACATCGAGAAGGAAGAAGCTGAATATTGTATCTCTCTCTTCAGTAGAAGTAGAGTATCAAGCAATGTGTGCAGCAACATGTGAGGCAGTTTGGTTGAGGAGACTTTTCTGGGATGTCGGAGAAGAACAAAAAGATGAAACAATTATCAGATGTGACAAGGAGAGCTCAATCAAACTTGCAAATAATCCAGTTTTTCATAAAAACCCGAAGCATATTGATACGCAGTTTCACTCTGTTAGGGAGAAGGTTCAGTCAAAGGAAATCCATATTAAAGATTGTAATACTTGTGACAATCTTGCATATATTTTTACCAAGTTGCTTGGAAGACTTAAATTTGAGTTACTTAAGGAGATGTTATGAGTAGTACTGAACCCTTTGTCCATTAAGGGGGAGCATTGAAATTAATGGAGAAATGTATTCTTGGAGAGAGTCTGTTCATTTCTTATGTGTGAGCCTTAGATTAGGATTTAGTTCTTACATTTCAGGATGTTGTTCTAACTCTCCTATTTTCTTGTAAACTATATATATTCATGATGTTTAATAATGAGAGGTAGAGCATTTTGCGAGAGGCAGTCTCTAGGTGAAGCTCCTCACCTGTGAGCTGCTCAATTTGATGAATATATTTTATGTCTTCCATTTTTAACAATTATACTATGCAAAAAATGATATCCCGTACTAACCCATGGAACAAAACACTATTGTGATTGGAAAATCTTCATATTTACATAAATTTTTGATGGGTGGTAACAAAATTTCATCTGAGATGTGCATAGATAAGCGGTGGTTGGCAGAATGATGCAAATTTTAAAAAGACATCCATAGTAGAACATTGTTTTTCCATTTAAATTTTTCATCAACATGGCTAAACAAGAGATTTTAAAAATAATTATAGATATCACGACAAATTATATGTACATAGAATGTGTGGAGGTAGCAAGGTGTGGGGCTCAAGTGGTGTCGAGGCAGAATGTATGGAGACCGAATGAGGCTAGGCCTACACAAGAAAAGGTTATCTACCGGGTGGACCAGGTCTAGTAGGAGTTACGTGGAAGTATATATATGATAAGTGCCTCATGCATTCCATCAAAATTAAACGGATATAATTAACCATAAACTATTCTACATTTTATTACAAATTTCCATATTTAAAAATTTGCTGCCATCCTCTCGCTTTCCCTAGCTAATTTTTCATGCTTGCAATTATATGGCTTCGGGAAAACACTATCCGTGATTTAGTTGGGCTAAAATGACCCACAAACCCCTTTCTGGTTCCCTATTTCTTATTCCGAGAATATAATTGTTACGTTGCTTAATATTACCCACAATATTCTTTACCAAAGTTGTATTGCTGCTTATGCTAGGTTTCAAGAAAGAACCCCCTTTGCATGGCAAGGTAACTAATTTTGCATGCTTGCAATTATATGGCTTCAGGGAAAAAATTATCTCTCAGACAGTTGGGCCAGAACGACCCCTCTCTAGTGCCCTATTTCTGGGTCAAAGAAATAATTGTTACATTGCTCAACATGATTTTCCTCCCATGTTAGTTGCTATCTTGGTTGAGTTTTATGACGAGATTATGGATAATTATTTATTGTGAGATGTACACATAGGTAACCCAGTTTACACTTTAGGATCATTAAACTGTACATTATTGATGTTACTCTGTCTAAACTCTAAAATACGGATTATTTAATGTTTAATGATTTTAAGGGCAATGCTGAGTACCATTTCTTTATAATTTTCTTCCACAGTTACTATAGTGCTATATCTTGCATTTTTTTTTATGTAAATTGTAAACAAGAAAGCCTGTGGTTACAATTGTTAGATGTATGTTAGTGACTTGTTTCTTGTTACCCACATATGTAAATACATATTCTTTTAATGAAATATATTTTTTCTAGATTTGCTTTCTTTACAATTTTCTTGGTTGCATGAGATCAGCCACAGTTGGGGACTATACTTTAGTTTACTGTCAATCAAATGTCTAGAGATATGAGATATGAGGACTGCCCCGATGACCTGGAGCTAACCCCGATTTCAATTCTTAACGTTACCCACAACCCCGATTTCTGCTTCTAAGCTTATCTTTAGGTTTATGTACGGTCAAGTTTTAAGCTATTTTTTTTCCTACATCTAATCTTAGCTTTAAGTTTTTCGACATCTACGCTTAGCTTTATGCTTTTCTACTAATTTTAGTTTTTTCCAACAATCAATTTTTTTAACGTGTCAAAAAAATACACCATTTTCTAGTTTTTTCTTTGTTCCCCTAATTTCTTTGTATTTAAATATATGTAAAGAAACGCATCAGAGTTTTCTTTTATGCCCCTCTATTTGTTTCTATAAATTGTTTTCTCCATTTTACTTTCATCCTTTATTTACAACTAAATATTTATTTACGTCATTTAAATAGATAATTTCTCTATGAGGCCATATCATTAAGACGAGAGGCTTATTCTACAACCCAGTATGATGTTTAATGATGTCCGTCCGTCATCAAAATTGAAATTTTCCTCATGTTGACCTAAATAAAAAATTTTAAAAATATAAAAGTAAAAAAAAAAAACATTTGAATAATGTAGGCTCATAAAGAAAATTGCAGGTGAAGAAATTGGATCCCTCTCAACTCATTTTAAGTCAGTGTTTAAGTTGGATCTATGATGGTTTAAACAAAGAGTTTGTTTATATATGTTTTGTCTCAGAGGAATTATTTTCACTTACAAAAATTCAAAAGCCACCACATATTAGATTTTCAAACCTATCATTTTTTTTCATGTTACACAACTGTTATTTCCAAATCCCATAAATTAACTATCTATTCCAAGAGTTTAACTAGATTTCCATAAGGGATTAGACTAACCTTTTCTCTCGAAACAGACAAAAAAGATAGCTACAAAAAACAATTCCACGCACAATTTTTTAGGAAACCCGTAAAAATGCACTATACCACAGCCACTCACTGGAACTATCAAACCACACCATACAAACACAAACACATAAAAAGATGTTATACAACATCCACATCGACCCTTATTGACCATTTTCAACATCCACACTGTCAAGCCCATGAGTTGGCAGTTGGCATGCGACGAGTTGGGTGGGCCTACCCCCGGTTAAACACGATGAGTCAAGGGTGCGATGAGTCAGTGAGCAGGTGAGTCGGTTGCAACGATGGGATGAGTTCGAGAAGTGCAACGAGATGGGGCAGTTAGTTAAAGGTGCCCAAGGCATGAGCACGACGAACCAACAGAGGTGGAAAAACTGAAATTCAGTGAAGTGTGCGAACTTGGCGAAGGAAAACTTATATCGCACATGTGGATCGAGCGGGGCGATGACATGGGTGAGCCGATGTGAGTTGGGGGCGCGTTTCGCTGAATGGGTAGGTTTTCCTAGGCAGGCTGACTCATGACTTAACCATGGAGAAATGTATATATGGGTGGACGCCATAGAGGAAGAAAACATAAGTTTTGAAGTTCATAAGTGTGAGCTCAAGGTGAGGGTGAGCCAAAGGGTGGACGTGGAGAAGGTGCAGGCGGCTCTTGACCGCAACATCGAACCGAGGAGCTGAAGTCGCATAAATGGTGTACTGAATGAGTTTTGAATGGACTCCTAAATGAGTTCTTAAATGATGCGCTAAATGGGTTTCTGAACAAGTAGCTGAATGACATTTCTGAATGATCGAGTGAATGATCGAGGAATGAGTTTCTAAATAGAGCTTCTGAACGGTGCGTTGAAAAACTATTTTGAATGGTGCATTGAACGACTTTTTTGAAAGGGCATGCTGAACGAACTCTTGAACGAGGTCCTGAACGAACTTCTAAACGAGTTCCTGAATGAGGTTCTGAACGACGAGTTCTTGAATGGGTTTCTGAATGGGTTTCTAAATGGGTTCTTGAATAGGTTTTTGAACGGGTTCTTGAATGAGTTTCCAAATGGGTTCATGAACAAGCTCCTCAACAAGTTCGTGAACAAGTTTTGCTTAACAATGTGATGGGTGGTAGAACCGGTGGGCGCCCCTGAATGGTGGTTCAGAGAAAGGCTACACGGTGCAGACCGAGTTGCACATTTTGATAGAAATTGATGAAGAGAAGTTGTGGTTCTCTCACAAAGAGTGTAATTGTATTTTATGAAAGATCGTTATTGTCATTGTGGGAAGACTCAATGGGCCAAGATAAACAACAAGACATGGTAGCGATGGAAGAATGCCAAAGGAGGCTCTTGCTGACCTTATACAGGTTGAAGTGGATGAAAGAAGACAACCCACAGATTCGAGATGAACTTGAAGTCTTGGAAAGGAATGTTGAAGGCGAGCTTTTTCGACTTGGTTGAGCAATGGAGCAAGATGTAGCTACAGATTTCGATGATGAAGAAGAGGAAGTTGTGATGTTTAAGGATGTTGCGGATATGACAACGATGGAGGAAGGACTTGAAATTGCTCAAGCTTGACTAGGATGGTGCAGTTTGCAGACATTGTTGGATGAGGATACTCACATGGAGGAGCCTCATGATGAAGTATTCCTATTATTACTTGTGTTTCATTGGAGTTTTTGGTAGATGGACCATATGCAGGGAAGGGAAAAATCAATTTTCCGATGCAGTGGAAGATCTTACCATAGATGTATACGATGAGACCTTGTACGGACAAGCAAGGACCATTGCTTTTTGTAAAGCTTGTTGGGGTTGTTTGTGAGCTTATGATAGAAGGTGAAAATTCCCATGACAAGGGAGGAACGTGATAATCATTGCAGCAGAATGGGTCATGCTTTAGCCATATGGAGACATTGGCTAAGTGCCTAACATGGCACATGGACTGATTGGAGAAGGGCACACACTTGAGTTTGATGATACTTGGGTGGACTTCTCATGACCAAGACCAAGAGGAAGTCTTGGTGGAACCTTTAGTGGGGGAGCTATGATGGAAGAGACTCATATCATTTGATTGATTAGTTTGGGTGACTATGGGCACTAGACTTGAGCGAGACTTGGATGAGTATGATTGATGTTGTGATGGGTCTACTTAGTTGGACAACATGGGCAACTTAAGTCATGGACATCGAGTTGGAGAGATGGAGCATGGCAAGGATATTATGCAGAAGCACTTGTAGGGGTGTCACTTATGGGCATCCAATGAGGAGTGCCGAGGTAAGGATGTTGTACAAATGGATTTGCCGATGTGACATGGAGATATTTTACTTATGAGCTGATGTGGAAGTTGTGCACTTATGTACAACAAGGCCATGGAATTGGTGGAGTTATGAGAAGACTATGGAATATTCCTACTACATGGGGAGCTCAGGCATCTTCCAGAGACCTTTGGGGGCCGAGGCATGTATGCTTGCTAGGATGTTGGTTGGAAATGACTCACGGAGCTCATGATGAGATGAGGTTTTAACTTTTAGGGACTTCATATGATAGTGGACTTGGAGGATCTGATGCATTGAGGAGATGAGGGCAGGGACTTTAATGTAGTATGGAGTGCATACTCTTGAGTACATTTATGGGATGTGCTTGAGAGAGTGACTTGATGTGGAGGATCAATATGAGACACTTTAGAGTGATCGAGTCGCAATGATGATGATGACTTGGTGGCAACACTTGGGCGTGAGTTGAGCCGAGACTTAACCACTTTTGATACATGGGAGTTGATTGTTTTCTGACCATGGGCAACACATGGGTGATAAGATAGGTGTCTACTTGTTTCTTTGGTAGACTTAAGCGATGACACATTACAAATATGATGGAGGTTAGTTCATGGACCTGGATGTGGCACATTGAGAGTCGGTTTGAGGGGAGGATCTCTTCACTTTGAGGACATGGATCTTACACATATATGGATGATGATGTTGGGATATATGAGATAGATTGGCATGCAAAACGTTGACACCAACAACATGGACATCATGTTGCAGATGATATGGGGACTATTTCATGGACCTGGGCATGGCTTATTTACACTTCGATGGAGATGGATTCTTGATCGAGTTGATGTTGTGACAAGAGGCTCAAGGAAATGACTGATGATGGCATGAGGAGGTGCATTCTCATGTTTTGGATGCGACAGTTGGATTAGTTACCTAACTAGTTCGATTCATGGGTGCTAGCAATGGACTGAGGTGTGCTTGAGTTGTGTTGGAGTATCATGACAGCATACATGATGGGGTCAATATGATATGTTGCAGTGTGCATGTAGCTTGAGTTGGGGGGGTCAACCTTCCACGATGAGGCAACATGTGGAGATTGCGACGGGGGTAGTTGATGATCATGGATTGAGGAGACTTTCTGATTCATGGAGACATGAGCCTTTATGGTTTGTGTGATGGCAGGGTAGGGGCAGGCATCATGGACATTTTGGATGTTGGAGCTAGTGGCACTTTTCAATGTCGTATGAGAGTTTTGTTGAGGACGAAAACCATTTAGAAGGGGGTAGTATGTCAAGCCCATGAGTTAGTGGTTGGTGTGCGATGAGTTGGGGGGATGCGCTCCCATTAAATGTGACAAGTTGGGCATCGATGAGTCAGCGGTGTGATGAGTTGGTGAGAGGGCGAGTCGGCTGTGATGAAAGGTTGCGAGGATGGGATGAGTTGGAGAAGTGCGCCGAGCTAGGGTGGTCAGTTAAAGGTACCCGAGGCATGAGCGCGACGAGCCAATAGAGGTCAAAAAACTGAAATCTAGCTAAGTGTGTGGACCTAATGAAGGCGAACTTATATCACACATATGGACCCACCGAGGCGGCGACATGGGCGAGCCGATGTGAGTTGGGGGCGCGTTTGGCTGAATGGGTAGGTTAGCCTGGGTAGGCCAACCCATGACTTAACCATGGAGAAATGTATATATGGGCAAATGCCATGGAGGAAGAAAACATAAGTTTGGAAGTTCATAAGTGCGAGCTCAAGGTGAGGGTGAGCTAAAGGGTGGATGTGGAGAAGGTGCAGGTGGCTCTTGACCGTAGCATTGAACTGAGGCACTGATGTCGTAGTAATAGTGCGTTGAACGAGTTCTAAATGAACTCCTAAACGCGTTCTTGAATGATGTGCTGAACAGGTTTCCAAACGGGTGGCTGAATGACATTTCTGAATGGTCAGGTGAATTACCGGCGGAATGTGTTTATGAATGGAGCTTCTGAATGGTGCGTTGAACAATTGTTCTAAATGGTGCGTTGAATGATTGTTCTGAATGGGCGCACCGAATGGACACCTGAACAACGGTTTTGAACGAACTCCTGAACGAGGTTCTGAACGACAGGTTCTTGAATGGGTTTTTGAATGGGTTCTTGAATAGGTTTCTGAATGGGTTCTTGAATGGGTTTTTGAACGGGTTCTTGAATTAGTTTCCAAATGTGTTCCTTAATGATCTCTTGAACAAGTTCATGAACAAGTTTCGCTGAACGATGTGACAGGCGGTAGAACTGGTGGGCGCTCCTGAATGGTGGTTTAGGGCAAGGCTACATGGTGTAGACCGAGTTGCACATTTTGACAAAAATTGCTGAAGAGAAGTTAGGGTTCTCTCACAAAGACTATAATTGTATTTTATGAAAGATTGTTATTATCATTGTGGGCAGACTCATATTCAGGGAGATGCCCCTCACGTTAATTATCTGTTGGGCATATGTGGAAATGGTAATAATGATGAAAGATGACTAATTGAATGTTTCTGTTGTGTTATGAAAGTTAATACTTAGAAAGTAAAAAAAAAAAAAACTAAGTATGGAATGTTAGGTGTATTCCACACTCATGAGTACTGTTAAAAAGAAAATGGGCAGTGGTGCCGCACCCCCCTTCGTGCGGTTGAAAGGCTACAGCCAAGGTAGGGGCGTGACACACACCCACCCTTATTGACCTTGTTGGAACCTACATGCTTTTTGTTTCTGATTCCCTTCCATGTGCCAACACAAACCCCATCATCTCATCTTCCAAATGCATGCTTAAGCATTGAAAGGTGCGGCACCACAAGGAATACCTATGATACCTCAGATAGAACACTTTCTCCCAACTACAGCTCCCTTGGAAGCAATTATTTTTCTAATTTTTTTTTATTTTTTTTTCCAAATTCATTCTCAAAACACTTACCTTTTTTCCAAATTCACATCCTCCAAAAATAATTTTTTCTATATTTTATTATTTTTTAAATTGCCCTCCATGTTTCAATGGTCTAGTTCACCCTTAAACATTTTTTCTTAACTTTCCCAATATAAAAAAAATATTTTATATTCTACATTTTTCACATTTCACAATGTTTTTTCAATATATTGCCTCGATTTTTTTTTTTCACATTGCAAAATACTTACTTTCTCAAATGAATGCCTTTAATTTTCTAAAATGAACCGCAGACAAATTTTGTAATTTCGCCCTAAACCGCGCTTTTTTATTTTTTATATACATGTAACAATTTTTTTTGCAACCTCAATTTTTTTTTGCAACCCATAATTTTTTTCCTATCTAAACCGTTTGTGAGATCAATGTCCTTAATTAAATAATTAACGTAAAATATTTTTATTTCTTAGTTTTATTTTACAATTCTTCACATTTTTTAAACATTGTTTTTAATTAGTTTTGCATTTGAATATGGATGATTTAATTTCATTCTTCTATATAAATATTTATTTAATATAAATAATGTTTACATATTTTTCCAAACATTGTTTTTAATTACTTTTGCATTTGAATATGGATGATTTAATTTCATTCTTCTATATAAATAGTTATTTAATATAAATAATGTTTACATATTTTTCCATTACTTAATCTGCATGGGTAATTACATTTTACATTTACATTTTTTTAATTATTTAATTACATTTGCAATTTTTCAATTATTAAAAACATATTCCCCGCATATTCTCTTCAAAATTTATCTCCACCGTCGATTTATAAATAAAAGTCAACCCTTCTCCCCGCATAAGGTTGATACATATAGGCGGTCGAATAATTATGCATGTCATATTTTCAAGGTAAAAAATTCAGCATTCAAAGGTCGCGTACTTTTAGATTTCTGAGACAATAGAAAACACAGTTTCAACATATTTCCGTAGGCGACTGAGAAATTGTTGACGTCGATCCATATGAATCTAATATCTGCAAGTAAATGTAACAAGGAAATTTTGGACCAACCAATTGAGCTAATTATGGTGAATAATTGGATAGGATAAAACGTCGATGACCCAAAATACCAAGTGCAAAATGATGGAGAGCTTGGAATTCACAGTTCGAAACCCAATGAAGATGTTGTCAATGAACCTTCAAAAGAATGGTTGCGGACCAAAATGGGAAGTAAGACCATTGTGGAAGAAAACGAAAGACTAATTGACCGCCCCCCATGGCTTCATAAGTTTCCCGTAGAGAGCTCCATTGTAAACACAATTAGAACCAAATGGAAAAAGATCCATTATACCATACTCTAGCAACCAAGATAGGGAAATTAAGTGATATTTTAGAGGGCTCGAGGGTTTGAAGGTTTGAACAACCAACTTGAATGAAGGTCTAGACATTGATTTATGTAAGAAACACATGAAAAACATTGGTTTCCTACACTTGACCCTATAAAATCGATAGTAATATTTCTTTCTATAAGACTACAATGGAGTGATGACCAACAAAGATACAACACACTAGTAATGATGACAAAAAAATTACTTCAGACAACTTGAATATCGAAAAATATAGAATGAGAAGAAATAAATCTGCTTGATCTAGCCTAGACCTCGGTCATTTGGGAAAACACACATCAGTGCAAATAATATTCTTTTGATACTAAAAATATAAGGGAGAAGATAGAATGGAAGAAGAAACAGAATTCCAGAGCATACTCTTTATGAAGGAGAAGTGTATTGCCACCCTAAACACACCATTGATGTTTGCCACCTTGAAACATTAGACAAGCTATTATATAAAACTACAGGTAGGATGCTACATATACCATATGTAAAACAAGGTTGAAGAAATATGCCAAACAAGCGCCAAGTATAATGCTTCTCCCACGGTTCCACCATCCCAAGAGGTTACACGATATTGATGTCATCAATGACCCGTGATCTATTGTCAGAGGATATCACATCCACATCCAATCCCCCATATGTTTTTACCTCCATACCTATATTGAATGAACAATTAGAATTTTCAATCTCGTTGGCAATCCCAAATATGCATTCTCCCATAGTTCTGTATTTAATGTGAAAACCCCTCCACCATACAGAGGTTGTACGTGAACCAACACCAAGCCACACATATTCGAATGTAGGCCAAGACATGGCTCGGTCTCTAAGGGTTGCCTCCAACTTGGCCATAAAAACCATCTCCATGCTACTCATTACCAGGAGGAGATAGTTACTATCGAAAAATGGTAACATTTGTGTATCTGATGAGACAATTGTAGTAAAGCACCCCCATCGGGGAACCTCGAAAGTAGTTGTGCTATATATATATGAACAAGTGTCATTTGAAATGAATTTAGGTTTTTTGGGCATGTGTTATTTATAAGCCGTGGTATTGTCTCTCTCTCTCTCTCTCTCTCTCTCTCTCTCTCTCTCTATATATATATATATATATATATATATATATATATATATATATATATATATATCTGTTATTTTATAGTCATAAATGAAATTCATTAGCATATTCTCATTGGCTTTTCTACACATGGAATTTGGAATTTAACTAGCATGCGTCTTTAAAACTGTATTTATGTTTTCATGTGTATGTAATGAGAAATACTTCCTAATAAGATAGTCTAATTGTCCTATGTTTTGGAAGGATTTTAGTCATATTTTCAAGTTAAATTACGTCAAAATTCTCTAGGAATATGTTTGGAATCAAAAAATTTAATTTGTGAATCCTTCAAAATTCAAGTGCTCTAAGGATTTTCAGGGTGATGAATCCATTTATGCATTCCAAAATAGTTTTTTTAAAAAGAAATAAAATGATCTAATGAAAACTTTGTTTTGTTGGAATCCAACGGAAAAATCCAAAAATTGGATTAGTAAGGCAACTATCTAATGTAATTATGATGTAAATTATCAAATAACAAATAAAAAATTATTTCAAATGGATCAAAAAAGATCTAAGTTATTGAATAGTAGAATTTATCAACAAAATAATTTATAAAAATAATGGTTATGCTAGGGTCAAGGAAAAAAATGACACTAATCAATTTATATCAATGACACA
Source organism: Pinus tabuliformis (assembly GCA_031772625.1). Taxonomy (NCBI): domain Eukaryota; kingdom Viridiplantae; phylum Streptophyta; class Pinopsida; order Pinales; family Pinaceae; genus Pinus; species Pinus tabuliformis. The sequence continues at coordinate 433,432,270 of CM062813.1, read as the reverse complement.
ACGATTTCTGTAATTAACTATTAAAGACTTCTATTAAAATTATTGTTATCTTAAATAGGATTCGAGTAACTATTGCAACTAGAGTGGAATTTGGAAATTTAAATAGTAAATTTTTCTAATAAACAATTTTCAAATTTCATTAGAGTGAAATAGTTTGGAGAATGGTAAATGATGTAGGGCATGATTTATTTTTCCATTTACATTATGTCCTCAACAAAATTGAAGGCTTCCATGCAAAAATAAAATGATGATATATTTGCTTCTTTTGCATCAACTAAATCATCTAATTCAATGGATTCACACACTTTCACTAGTATCCCTTTGATTTCATTCCTATTCAATTTTAGGACTTTCTCAAATTACTTTTCATATCAACCTCATGGTGTTTTCTTTAGGACATAAAAGGTTTTCATAAGTTTATATTGCTTTTTTCCTTTTCATTTTAAAACAAAACCTTTTGATTGAGTTATGGAAACATTTCATTTTAAGTCTCCATTAACTGAAATATTATTCACATCCATTTGATGAAATTTCCATCCATTATGAGCTTCCAAGGCAAGGAGATTCCATATGGTGGTTTAATTTGTTATGGGGAAAATTAATCTTCATAATCAAGAACTTACTTCTATGCAAATACTTTTTTCACAAGTCTTTATTTATGCTTATCAAGGAATATTATATATGATTGGTACTTGATATTTTCAAACCACTTATATCTTATTGGTTTGGTTCCTAATTGACTATCCAACAACTTTCATTTCCATTATTTATGAGAGAATCATACTCTCTTTGCATTCCTTCTTTGCATTCATCATGAGAAAGAAATTATTTAAAGGAATTTGGTTCAAAATTAGAAGTCAAATTTATTTCACAATCATATGAAACATCCCTGTGATATACATCAACTAAATTATGCTTATCTACATCACTTGCATCTTGTCTTGTGTAACCTATAGTTCTTATATTTCCAACCTCATTAGGATGAACACTTTTAGGTGTTTTAGAGAGCCATTTTAGGGTCCCTCCTAATATGATCGAGTTTTCTCCACTTATTGAGACAAGGTTGCATCAAGTTTTTTCCTTCTAATCCTCTCAATCACATCACTCAAGGATATTCTTGATACCAAGAAGTTCCCAAAATATCACAATGATAACTTATTTCGTTAGAAGGAGATTCCATAGAGTGATCCAAGTTATGTATCCCCCCTTCAATATGTGGAGTCTCATTATGACATTCATGATAAAGTTTTACATAATTGAATATATCCAAATTATCAAGTTATCACTTAAAAATATTGTAAGTATTCAAAGATTCAATAAAAATAAAATCTCTAGAAATAGTACACTTCTTTTTGACCTCGTCATAAAGGAAATATACCTTGGTGGTATGCGCATACCCCAATAAGAGGCATTTCTAACCCCTTGCAATCGTGTTTCTATGTTCCTTAGGAATCATGGCATAATAAGTGGAACCTAATATCTTGAGATTCCTTACTGAAGGAATGTGACCATATGACATTGCATAATAATTCTTCTATTGAAAGCGTGAGATAGACTTTTGTCTTTCAAATAGACTACACATGTATGAAATACTTGGAGGGGAATGGGAAGGGCTTGAATTGGTATTTAATTTCATTTATTTGTTGATAGCACTTTCAAAATGATGTACATGAATTTACTTCAAGCAACTCCTGTATGTATGCGTAATTAATAAACATAGATAGTGTATACTTAGTTTACTTATTTTCATAAATTTCATCAATCATTATTCCATTACTTATTCATTATGTAGTAACCATAAGAAGTAAAGAGAAGATAAATCATGACACATAATCAACACATCAACACATATGGACATTGAGATTTTAGGTGGAAACCCAATTTGGGAGAAAACCACCACTGTTGTTGATCCCTCTTCTTCTTATTATTATAAATAAAGTATTCTTACATTTTTTACTAGAACATACTCTTACTAGTACACAAGATCCTACCTGCAGAAGGACACAACCTCTACAAGTTCTTCAACTCATATTGGAACGAAGCTACTACTCCCTAAAATGTTTATTGGCTCCTACTAGAAGAAATCTCCTACTCCCACAACACATGTTATGAAACCAGCTCACAAAAAGATAGAAAAGAGAGATCCACGACTTAGAATTCAGCCTCTTCGAGGGGGCAACCTCCTTTACATTACGTAAATGAACAATTCTTCGATGATACAAATGACAAAACCTCTTTTCTATATATAGGAGTCTAAGGAGTCACCATGTAATCCAGCCGACCTAACAATAATAATATAAAGCCACAAAAATAACAATAGAGGGATTCTATGGGGCACAGAAATAACAATATGGGGGTAATAGGGGCACAACAATATAAATAAGGGGTATAACTACAATAGTAATGGGGTAATCACTAGTATTATAGGGACCCAACATGCCCCTCTCCTTCAAAAAAGTGTTGTCCTCAACGCTTGAGTAGTTCTGGATACTTCTGCATAAAATTCTCATCCTCCCATGTGGAATCTTCAGCGGATAAGTTCTTCCACTTGATAAGATACTCTGAAATTGATCGATTTCGTAGCTGTCGAGTTCTTGTTTCTGTGACTGCTTCTGGTTCCAATATAATTTTTCCTTCCTCATCAAGTTCTGGCAATATTGTTTGAATTGGAAGCTTGTCACCTATAACCTTCTTTAAACATGAAACATGGAAGACTGGGTGCAATCGAGAAGCTGCAAGAAGCTCCAATTTGTATGCCATAGTACCAATCTTTTGCAACACCTTGTATGGACCATAATACTTTGGTGACAATTTATTATCCTTCTTAGCTTGCTTTAGGGACATTTGCTTATATGGTTGTAGCCGTAGGAATACCCAATCACCTACTTCAAAACTTCTTTCACTGCGATGTTGATCTGCCTGTTGTTTCATTCTATTTTGTGCCAACACGAGGTTATCCTTTAAGAGTTGGAGGACTTGTTGTTGATGTTCGATGTGATGTTCCACTGTCTGAACCTTAGAATTTTCTCTTAAATATGATGTGATGGATGGTGGTTGATACCCATAAAGTGCCATAAATGGGGTCATTTTTGTTGCTGTATGGAAGGAAGTGTTATACCACCATTCAGCCAGAGGCAACCATTTGACCCATTGTGTCTGTTTATCAGATACAAAGCAACGAAGATATCCTTCCAAACATTTGTTTACTATCTCAGTTTGCCCATCAGATTGAGGATGATAAGATGAACTATGAGCTAACTGAGTACCAAGACAAGAAAATAATTCTGTCCAAAAATTTCCAGTGAAAATGGGATCTCTGTCACTTACAATAATCTTTGGGTTTCCATGTAGCTTTTGAACTGTTTCCATAAATGCAGTAGAAACTGTACTGGCTTTAAATGGATGTGATAATGCACAAAAGTGTGCACACTTGGTAAGTCTGTCAACTACCACCATGATGACACTCTTTCCCTCAGACTTGGGTAAACCTGTGATAAAATCCATTGAAACCTCCTCCCAACGTTGGCCTGGAATGGATAAAGGTTGTAATAGACCCGGTGTCTTAATTGTTTCAACTTTATTTTGCTGGCAAACCAACCATTCTGCCACAAACTTTTGAATATCTGATTTAAGGCCATCCCAAAAAAATTCCTTCTTAACCCTGTAGTAAGTTTTTAAAAATCCTGAGTGCCCTCCTAAGGGAGAAGTGTGCAATTCCATAAGAATCTTTTGTTTTAGCTGGGAATTCTTACAGAGGTATAAGCGATCTTTGTACCATAATGAATCATTTTTCCAGCTAAATGTATCAGAAGTACTAGAATCTTGTTGTATCTTTCGAATAAGTGCCCATACTTCTTCGTCATTCTTCCATTCCTCCCTTGCTTCGTTTATCCAATCTGGTTGGATAATAGAAATGGCACACAACAATGCTTCCACATCCTCATCCTTTCTTGAGAGTGCATCTGCCACCACATTTTGCTTCCCTTTTTTGTAGATGATTTCAAAGTCATAACCCAACATCTTTGTGACCCACTTTTGTTGCTCTTTAGAGGATAATCTTTGTTCTAAAAAGTATTTAAGGCTATCATGATCCATTTTTACCTTTTTTTTCTTGATTTGTCCTTCTATCTTGATGGTTTGAGGAGTGGTAATTCCCGCCAATGCATTACAAGATATGGTCGGATTTATTTGTTCTACATCTAGGCTTTGTTCCTGGAATATATCCTCTTCTTTTGACCTTTCTTGCTCCTTTTCTTCTTCCTCTTCACAATCTATGTAGAATAATTTCTTCTCACCACACTTATGACCTTTTGTGTATTTGCTATCACAATTGTAACAAAGCCCTTTTGCTCTTTTTTCTTCCAATTGTTGTGGTGTCAACCTTGTAGGTTGTGGAAGACTATGGGCAACAACACTTCCGTCTTTATAGTTGTGAACGGTATGCTTCCTAGTTGCCATAATTTTGCTTTCCATTTTTCTTGCTAATCTGAATGCCTTCTCTAATGAATCAGGTTCCCAAAGGCGCACATCATGTTGGATATTATCCTTTAAAGACCCTATGAACACATCAATCCTATGCTCCTCTGGAATATATTTTACCCTTATGTTCAATTTTTGGAACTCCTCAATGTGCTCCATTATTGAACCCTTTTGTTTGAGACTTATCAATTGGCTAAAAAAAGTGTTGCTTTTTGTATCCTCATAATGTGCTATCAATTCTTCCGTAAAAATTGCCCAAGTGATAAATTGTTTATGAGAACAAAGCCATTGATACCATACAAACTGATTTGGTTCCAAATATAAAGTTGCCGTACGTACCTTTTGTGGGTTTTGCACATTATTGAGATCGAAGAATTGCTCCATCTGTAATATCCATGTGGCGGGATCCTTGCCATCAAACTTCCTCATATCGATTTTTGGAACATGGTGAGTCTTCGATCCAACATTAGAGTCTATGGAATCATGATTAACATTTCTTTTGTTCTCATCATGAGTTTCCTTTACTACTTTTTCACCATTAGTGACCCTTTCTTGTAGCAACTTCTTTAATTCATCCATCTTATCATCCATGCCATCAATTTTAGCGTCCATGCCATTCACCTTAGCTTCCATGCCATTTATCTTAGATTCCACGCCATTTACCTTAGATTCCACGCCATTTATCTTAGATTCCACGCCACTTATCTTAGCTTCTGTTAGCTTTTGTGAGCGTGACATTTGTTGCACTTGTTCTTGTAATTTTGATATATCATGTAGCATTTCTTCCTCTTCTTCATGAGTCATGCTAGAGCTTTCAGGTTCCTTACTAGGTGTTTGCATTTTCTTTCCTCGGGGCATCAGTTACCGATAATAATGCTTTACTATGCCCTTTGAATTCCGTTAAACCAAGCTTACACAAAAATTTAAAAAAAAACTACACACCTTTTTTCACTTTATAGAAGCCTGATATTGAATCTGATGTATCTCTGTAATTTTGGATCATCCAGTTCTGAAATTGCTATCTGTAGTAGCCTTCTGCGTCCTCTTTCCAATGCCACAAGTCTGAGCCAAATTGGATTCTCCAAGGAAGAGTTATGTGAAATCTCCCACAGTGACTTGCGTTTAGACTGGTTCAGTATAGCAAACTTGTACGACGTCCCACGAGTCACTGTTTCAACCTTTGAATCTGAAACTCACCCACAAGAAACTACAATCCGTCCTCTTTCTGTACCTTTTTACGAAATTTCAATCCGATCCTCAGAGAGAGAGTTATGACAATTTTCCCCAGGTCACCTGTTTTGAATGTAATTCAGGAGTCTGCAAAAAGGCAAAATTCCTCAGATCATATCTCCGAAAATATCGTGCTAAAAGCTCTGAAATTCGGACCCAAAGTTCAGCGCCAATTCTTCTCAAATGGGTTTTTTTTGCAACTTCTGAAACGTTACAGAAAAAACGTTATAGCGAAAATTCCACGATGACCTATTTGGAGCAGCGAAACCCTAGAATCCAAAGCTCTGATACCAAATGTTATGAAACCAGCTCACAAAAAGATAGAAAAGAGAGATCCACGACTTAGAATTCAGCCTCTTCGAGGGGGCAACCTCCTTTACATTACATAAATGAACAATTCTTCGATGATACAAATGACAAAACCTCCTTTCTATATATAGGAGTCTAAGGAGTCACCATGTAATCCAGCCGACCTAACAATAATAATATAAAGCCACAAAAATAACAATAGAGGGATTCTATGGGGCACAGAAATAACAATATGGGGGTAATAGGGGCACAACAATATAAATAAGGGGTATAACTACAATAGTAATGGGGTAATCACTAGTATTATAGGGACCCAACAACACATTTACCAGCTACTACCACAAGTAACTCCTACTCCCTCAACACCTTTACCATCTATTAATAGAAGGAAGATCCTACTCCCCAATTGAAGGTTATGACCCTCAACACCTATATGGACCATGTTTCAAATTTTCTATACTAGATCCACCTATCTCAATCAATCATCAGGAATTTGTAGGCCACTTTTCATCAATTTTCAAACTGGACCCACACCCAACAATATTCTTAATTACTGAAAAACAACCTATGAAACCAAATAATGAATACTACAACCAAATCATTGAATAATTGAATGTCAATCATTGAATTGTTATCATGTGAATTAAGAAATCAAATAGCAATCATCTCAATCACTATTTGATTTCATTTATTCTTTAATAACACTTTCAAACTTATGTACATGACTTTACTTCAAGCAAATTATGTATCTATGAATTATTAATAAACATAGATAGTATAAATTTAGTTTTCTTATTTTCGTCAATTACATCAATCATTATTCCATTAGTTATCCACTATGTAGTAACCATGAGCAGTAAAGAGGAGATAAATAATGAGACATGATCAACACATCAACACATATGGAGTCCTATACTTTAGGTAGAAATGCAATTTGGGAGAAAACCACCACTATTTCTAATATGTATTCTTCTTCTTATTATAAATAAAATACTCTTACATTCTGTGCTAAAAAATACTCTTACTAGTGCATAGACTCCCACCTAGAATAGGCTACAACCTCCATAAGTTCTCTAGCTCTTACTAGAAACTACTACTCCCTGAAAATTTTATTGGCTTCTCCTAGAAGGAAGCTCCTACTCCCTCAACACATTTACTAGCTGCTACGAGAAGGAAGCTCCTACTCCCTCAACATGTTAACAAGCTATTGCTGGAAGGGAGCTCCTACTCCCTCGTGAGGGCTATGATCCTCAACACCTCTGTCGATTGTGTTTCAAAAATTTTGTATTGGATTGACCTGTCTTAGTCAATCATCAGAAACTTGTAGGCCACTTTTCATTAATTTTCAAACTGCACCCACACCGAACAATATGCTCAATTGTTGCAAAACAACCTTTGAAACCAAATACTAAATACTAAAACCAAAACATTGAATAATCAAATATCAATCACTAAACAAGAAGCCAGATGTTAACACTAACCAAGTCAATAGTATTTACTCATCAAAGGTCAAGCCAAGCATTAAACCTATATTCATCAAGCACATAAATCTGCTCAAAAGATACCACATCAAACTCAGAATTTTTGTAATAAACCATTGTCATGCAAAAATTTGTCCATAACCAATTAAGAATATATATGTGACTATTATTAAACGAATATCTTTACATATGTGTTTCTTGTGCATAAAACTTGCATATAGATCTTAGTACCAAATATGAAATGTTCTCTATCAATTCATTCTATTTGTTCAAAGAAAATCTCATCACATACATTAGTCAACAACAAAACGATTGTTAACAACCATCATGAAGAATCAATATAAGAAACATATTATCTTAGAATATATACAAAACTCTTATTAAGAAAATCCGCATATGTACGCGATATTGATGAATACAAGTTGCCTACAGATCTCGAAACTCATTCGCTAAACCTTCTCGATAAACACATTCTCTTTATTCTCAACAAGATCCAACAATCAACCATATATGAAATGGAGTCATAACACTAACCTTCATCAACTATATACATAACAACATCATTATGACCCCAATAATAGACTACTATTCATATCTCAGTATTTAGTTTCTATTATCTAAATCACTACAAACAACTTCTGATATATGCATTCATTTATCCCTGCATACACACACTATCAAAATAATCTCTATCTACATATTGTTTATCTACATACTGTTAATTCAAAATACTAATCTCTACAATATCATATCTATTAGATTTCCAATACACCCTCATTTCTCTTAGATTTGAGCCTTCTCCTTAGTCCCCGATGCACGTATGTTCCATATAAGACAACACATGAATAATCCATCAAATTCACACACTTTATGCTCAATCTCCTTATCCCTTTATAGCCTCTTTCCGTGTTGATACCATAGGAAAATATCTTTGCTTTGTTGTTGGTAATTGTTAATGAGATCAAATAGATGTTGCTGACACAAAACTGTGGTAGATTACCATGGGAAATGCTCATGGTTTTACTTTTCCATGTGTAGGATCATATACATGAATCTTGTTCGTAAGACCTATGCATGTATGCGGCTTTGATTCATATGGGTCACATATATTTTTGTAAACTTCACCACTTTCAATCTTCTTCAAATTAAACCTATGAATAAGATGCCAATATTCCTTACACAAACATTCATATCATCTACGATAGTGCAACAAATCTCTATAAACATCACCCATCCATAGACTGGTTGGTCTCATTCAATCATAATAGGAGAGACCAATGACAACACAATTTCCATCCAAGTTGACAACATATTATATGTAGGTTGACATCAAGAACAACATTTTAGCATTCCTTCATATATACCAAATTTTGAGAATTATATGGAACAACAATTTTATGCTGAATCCCATTCTCACGATGATAGTTTTCAATTTCATTAAAAGTATATTAATTTCCATTATTAGTCCAAATAGAACCAATATGTGATTATGCATCCTTTTCAATATGTAGATGAAAAATTATGAAAATTTAAAAATCTTGTGATTTACTATTCAACATATACACCCAACACATCTTCATGTCATTATTAGTAAAGGTCATCATATATTATTTTGAATTGTAGAAGGAACAAGCATAGGTCCACACATATCATAATGAATTAATGAAACTCTTTTATCTACTCTATGAGTAGAATCATGAAATGGTTGATTGCAATTATTGGTATTATGCCTAAATGTGTTTTCCTTGATGGAAACCTACTCAATAAAAATGTCAATATTTTGATAAAATGATGATTATGGATCTCATATAGATTGGTATAGATGTTGCATGGACAAAGGAATGTTAGTTCAGAGAAAAATGGATGGTAAAAGTAAATAATGAGAAAATATACATGAGTCCTATGAAGCAAGATCACGTACATACATGGGTATTGTGAAGAAAAGTCATATACATCATCTGCACGATAGTAATATGGATACCATGGATATTTACCATGGTATTGTCCCATAGTAACGGGAGAAACAATGATTATTTGATCGCGTAAAAGAATCTAATGACATTACCAAGGGATTTACCCAAGGTATTGGGTAACGATAAAACTACATAAGGATATGGACATCAAGGTTTTGTGTGTGCAAGTTATGGGCTATTAATTTGTAATCTATTATGAAACAGGGATGCACCAGGGACCATGGAGATGGCTTAGATATGATAGATATGAAATGAATACATATAACTTGATTTGTTTATGTTTTGGTAGATCTATGATGATGGTATGAATCTACATATAATGATGTGTGACTATAACAATATGCATGCCGAGATTTGGGTTTCATAGATGTTGTGTTATGCAGTGAAAGTATAATTCATTGATTTCATATTTTAGCACTTGTTTTCCTCTGAATGGTCACATAAATACTTGGAGTTGTCTCTTTAGGGTTTCTTATAAAAACCATGAATTTATACTATATGTTGAGATTTGTTTGTGCTTGTTATGCATGGTAGTCATGTACATACACTGATATGTTTTGTCGAAGTCGCATATAGATACTAGGGTTTTGCAGTATGGCTTATTGATGACATTTGATCAATTTTGTCTTGTGTGTTGTTGTCCTTCGATGATGTCCCAATCATGATAATTTGTGTTTGAAAATATTTATTAGGTTGAATTTGTTATGGAATGGAATATTGATTAGTGATGGTGCTACACAGTGGTGAATTGTAATTGGTTCAGTGATTTGTGATTGGTTTAGTACGTGATTTAGTTTTTGTTTTAGTAATACAATGATTCAGATTCAATTGTCAGTGATTTGAGATTTATACGCAGGTATGATATAGAGGAAGCACATACATACAAGGGTCTGCTTTAGGGAAGTAGTGTATACATTACAATGTATTTTTGATCAAGGATTGCATGAACAACACTATTTTTTTATGATGATTAACAATATATGAGTGGTTGTCCCCCTGGGGTAGCTAAAGTGGCTATGGTCGTGGAATGAAGTCTCACTACACTGGAGATATTGGGTTCAAATCTTGTGCTACCCTCCCCCATTGTGGGGAGAATAATGGACATGTAAAATCTAAAATGAGAGAGTCTTTCCAAGCTTAACAAAGAAAACATATATGAGTGGTTTTGCATTGGTATGATCTAGTTATGATGGTTTATTTCTTATATGAAATGGTTTGAGCTAGTTGTAATGGTTGATTGAGATTTGGTGATTGGTTTGCTAGTATTAGAGTGATTCAGTTGGTTAAGTGATTATCTTTTAAATTCAATATTCAGTTTGATATTGATCTTAATGATGGGTGTGGGTACAGTATGAAAATATGATGAAAGGTAGCCTACAATTTTTAATGTTTTTTTTTTCAGCTGGGTCAAGTATGAAATATTATGAAACGTGGTCCACAAGAGGTGTTGAGGGTTGGAGCCTTTACTAAGGGAATCAAAGCTTCCTTCTAGTGGTGGCTAGTAAATTTGTGCAGGGGGTAGGTTCTTCCTTCCAGAACGAGTACGTAAATGAGATCAATGGGTTGTAGCTCCCTTCCAATTGGTGTTGGAGAACGAGAGAATGTTTTATCCTTCTGCAAGTGGGTGTCTGCATGCTAGTAAGAGTTTGTGCCCATACAATATTGTAAGATGTTTCCCTTTATAATAAACGAAGAATACAAAAATGGTGGTAGTGGTTGTTTTCTCCCACATTGGGTTTCCAACTAAAATCCTGGTGGTCATGTGCATTGACACATGTTTCTTTTGTGTTGATGATATATATGTTATTTATTGCTCATAGTTTATTCTTAATGGATGAATAATGAAGTAATGATGCACTAGTTAATGATGAACAATTGATGAAATATATGAAAAGTTAATTAACTAGATATACATTGTTAGATTTCACTTAATTTGTGTACATACACTAGTTGCATGAATGATAGTAGTGTATATAAATAAAAATATGAGATGAAAATTTTAAAGTGGATTAAAATATTGATTCACTACTCCCCCTCTTCATATTTTTCCCAATAATTTGTTTCAGAGTAGGTCACTCCAACAAATCTTAAATGCTTGAGAGTGGGTCAGGGAAAATGGAAAAGAATCAAAAGAATAAGGAAACCCAAAGGAATAAGTTAGTCTAAGGAAATTGTGAAAGTGATACATCGTATGAAGTGAAAGTTATTGATGTCAGCAAATATTCAACTATAGGAACACCCCACTTTCTAGTGATCAAAAATGAAGAAGTTAGTGAAGATATTGATGAATAATCAATAGGTATTAATTCTTGTCTTAATTGTAGATGTGATAACCATTGTACAAATGATTACAAATTCCCATCATATGTAGTGATTATCATAATGAACCAATTTATATTTCATTCATGGATAAAAGTGAAGATATTCATTATGCAGAAAAATCATATTACAAAATGATTGGCTTAGAAACAAAAATTAAAAGGGTCATAGATGATAATATAGATCATAAAAAGTTACTACAACTATTTTATGAAAAGGGTTGTACCTACAAAGAAGGTATTATTAGGTTAAAGAATTAAATTGAAGAAGGAATGAGGAAGTAATATAAGGAAATGGAAGATTAATGGAAAAGTCTATAGGATGATGTAGTGTCATAAAGAATCAGTTATAGTGGAGGACTTGAAGTAGAAAATATCTCTCTCAAGTCCAGTCTTGAAAAGTCAAACAAACGATATGAGGAGATTGTTCAAGTATTTTAAGAACAAGAAAATGGGCTTAAGAAGGAGACCACTGAGTTGAGAACTCAATTTGAAAATACTAGAGGTGAAAAAGAGGTCGAGGTAAGTATTATAGAAGGTAAGTTAGCATAAAAAGATAAGAAATTGAGATTTTAAGATAGTACTACAATTTTGAATAAAATTCGTAGTAGTCAAAGGTCTCATTCCGTTAAATTTGGTCTTATTTTTCATGAAACTGTAAAAGGAGAATCTAGTTCAAAATCATGTGCAAGGAACTTTAAGGATAACATTACGGAATCTGAAATTCATATTAAAGAGATAAGAAGTCAACTAGATCAAAATCCAAGGAATATGATTTTTCAAAAGGAATCATTTTCTCCCAAAAATATATTCTCTCCTATAATCAATAATGTTGAATTATTTATATGTCATAATTATGGACATGTTGCAGCCAATTACAAAAGAAGATTTTTTCGATCTCAAGAAAATAACCACTTCACAGGAAGATCATCAGCTAACAGGTCCTCAGGTTTCTTTAAGGGATATTGTTTTACTTACAATATACTCGGTCACAAAGCTATTGATTAGAGTAGAAGGAATATAAAACAAACATATTATGATTCCTCAGCTCTATTTTCTAGTCATATAAGATGTTATGCTTGTAACAAGTTTAGGCATATAGAAAAAGAATGCAAGAACAAATCAATGGATCTTCACAGGAAACATGTCATTCAACTAGATAATAACGTTGTTACCAAAATACATAAGAAAGATGGATCCACCAACACTTCTCATATTAAGAAAAAGGAAGAAGAACACATAAGGTGTGGTCTTTCTCTTTTCTCATTTGAATATGAAGATGAATGGTACATAGACAATGAATGCTCTCATCATATGACTGGAGATAAGAACAAGCTTGAATCCATCAAGAGAAATAAATATGGTAAATTCATCCTTCAAAACAATTCTCCAACAAAAGTTCTAGGAAAAGGAAGAGACAAACTTGATAAGTATAGAAAATCAACTGATGTATTCTTAGTTAAAGGGCTAAAGAAAAATATTCATAGTTTAGGTCAATTAGATGAAAAAGGGCATATAATTATATTTACATAAACTAAATTCAATATTATAGATGAAGAAACTAGAAAGGTTATATCAAGAGCATACATAAGTCCATATAAATTATAGGTCCTAGTAAAGAAGAATTCAAGTAGAAATTAGAGGGATAGTTCCTCTTCTTCAGTTTCAAAATAAAAGAAGATGGTCCTCATTATATTGTATTCTTCTTAATGCATTATTTTAACAACGAATCCAGAATTAAATATGAGGTATATAACCTCATGAAAAATATGTGATGATTATCAGGTCCACAAAATCAGTGAGGAATGATCTCAAGGGGAGCTATGCATGTATATCTATATTATAATTCCCTATGATGTGCTGATGATATTTATATTACTAAAACTACATTTGATGAGTTTACAGTGAACAATAATAGGCATGTCATGTTCAGGGGGAGTGGTAGTTATGAAAAATCATTAGTTTAGTTTATGTACATGGATCACATGAAGGAAAAATGGGTATATACATGGTTTTCGATCTAGATAGTCACATATATTTCTTCGTAATGAATAAATAGTGGCACAGATTCAAGGGGGGGCCTCTCGTATGTTTTTATTAGTTGGTTATTGGTATTTTGTCATTGACATTCTTCACTACAAAATATTAATATTGATGCTTAGGAGTGATTTCGGTTCATGATGGTTCATGAGTTGTTGCAAAATGTTATTGTTGTTGAGGTTGTTTGATGGATTTGTTGATTGATGAGATGGATATGACCCAATTTGACAATGAATAGTTGGCACAGTTTCAAGGGGAGCATATGCCATGCTTTTAATGGTCCATTGTTAACATTATGGTTTGTTGAGCATTTCTTGTTGCATGATGGTTTATGATGAACACATATCATTGTTGATGTATGGCAGTTACTACAGTTGTTGTTGAAGATACATATGTTGTTGTCATGAGTTATCAATGATTCATGGTTTGTATGAGATAAACTTATGGATGATGAATTGTACTTGGTGAAATTGGTTAATCTTGTTTAATATTGACAAGAATGATATATACATGATGCCCATTAAAGATGTTCGTTATGTTGTTATATTGAAGGTTCTCTTTGTTTGCACACATGTTGTCGATGCATGTATATGCTACCTATACTACATATGATGGTGTATATGTTTCTTGAGTATTGTGTCTCTTCTTATGTGTGAAGAGAGCATGTTTGTCTTGATGACATGATATCAAGGAGATGAGTTACTAACAAAGCATGATTAGACAATTTTATGCTATGATTGGCTGATGATGATGAGTTCATAATTTACTCATTGTTGTTGTCATATCTCATTGATGAGAAGATATATCTATATCTATATATATATATATATATATATATATATATATATTGATATTGTTGTCACTATGTTGTGGGTTATTATTGATGGATGAATTACATATACTGATCCTATGCATGATTACTTGAGTTTCATTTTGGTGAAGTTGCTTATGATATGATAATTCTACTTGATACACTTGATGAAGAGGATGTGTATCCTATGATCATTATTGATGTTGAAGGATCTCCTTATATTTTATGGATGCATGAAGATAATATGATGGAATTATGGTTCAAGAGGTTGATATTGTTGCCTATGTATTATAGCTCTTCCTATATGTGGAAAAAAAATGTTACATGAAGTCAAGAGGATGTTGATTCATATGTTGCTGCTACAACATCTTGGTGATGCTTGGAAACACTACAAATTTGGTCACATATTGATGAATACACTATCCTCATGGTTATGATGAGGATGTTCATGTTGTTTTTTATGCTTTTGCGATTATATGTTCATGTAGCAGGTTCATATATGTTATGTAATGGTTGTTGATGACTATCATGGTATTGCTACCTCACTATTGAGGTCTATGGTTTTGGTTATAAATGACATATCTATCTCTTGATGTTAAGGTCATGTAAAGATCCATGTTGTAAATCATTGTAAAATTCTATCATATATGGGTTATTGGGGTCAGTTCATTCATGTATGTAATCCCATTATGATGGGAGATTGATGTAGAATTGGGTAAAATATGTAACCCCTCTGTGTTGGGTGATTGATGTAATAATGAGTCATTAGTGATAGGAAAGGTCATAATTTGTTGAGTCATAAAGCCTCTTACTTTTGTTGTATATATTTAGAGGACCCAACATAGGCTAGGGGGAGCATGGTCAGTATGCAGTCTTCATGCTTAGTAGATCAGACCTAAAGTAATCCTCTCTACAAAGGTGGAGAGAAAACTTCTTTCAACATTGTTCATCCCTTTGTCCTTGATGTCAAAGGGGGAGAGAATCTTGTTGTTTGGAGAATAATTCCAGGAGATAAGATTGGTGAGAAGTCTTGGTATTTGCATGTGTGTTTTTAGGTGTTTACAGGTGCTGGCCATACACCAAAGTGGTCGACATAAAGTCAAAAGGGGCGAATTTTTGGCATTATGTCTAAATGTGTTGTCCTTGATGGAAACCTACTCAATAAATATGTCAACATTGTGATAACATCATGATTGTGGATCTCATATAGATTAAATAGATGTTACATGTAATATGTACAAAGGAATGTGAATTGAAATATATATCGATGGTAAAGATAAATATTGAGAAAGTATATGTGAGTTATGTGAAGTAAGATCACGTACATAAGCATATATAAATATTGAGAAAGTATATGTGAGTTATGTGAAGTAAGATCACGTACATACACATATATTGTGAAGAAAAGTCACACACAAAATCCACACCATGGTAATCTGTATACGAGTGGTCCTTACCATGGTATTGGCCCATAGTAATGGGAGCGATAATGATTATTTGATCCTGTTAAAGAATACTAACGGAACTACCCAGGGATTTACCCAAGGTATTGGTTAAGGCTAAACATATATAAGGAGATGGAGATCAAGATGTTGTGTGTGAAATTTATGGGTTATTAATGTGTAATTTGATATAAAATAGAGATGCATGAGGGAGTATGGATATGACTCAAATCTGATAGATCTAAAATGAATACATATTTTTTGATCTATTTATGTTTTGATAGATATATGGTGATGGTATAAATCTACATATAGTGATGTATGACTGTAATAATATGTATGTCAATATTTGGGTTTGATAGATGTTGTGTTATGCAACAAAAGTATATTTTAGTTATTTCAGATTTGTACATTTGTTTTCTTCTGAATGGTCGGGTACCTTATTCGTATCTACAGTGTCGCGTATAAATTATGTGAATTTAAACTATATGTTGAGATCTATACATGGGTGTTATGCATGGTATTCATATACAGACGCTGATATGTTTCGTGGAAGTCATGTATATATACTAACATTTTGTAGTACGCCTTGCTGATGAGATTTGATCAGTTATGTTCTGTATGTTGTTGTCCATCGATGATGTCCCTATCATGATAATCTGTGTTTGACAATATTGACTGGGTTGAATTGGTTATGGAATAGAATGTTGATTAGTGATGATGCTACAATGTGGTGATCTATAATTGGTTCATCGATTGGTGGTTGATTAATTACATGATTTAGTGGTTGTTTCTGTAATACAATGATTCGAATTCAGTTTTCATTAGTTTGAGATCTCTATGCAGGTATGATACAAAGGAAGAACATATAAAAGTGGATCTACTTAAGTGAAGTAGAGTATACATTGTAATTTATGTCTAATCAGGATTTGCAGGAAAAACACTATGTTTCTCTGATGACTAATAATATATGAGTGGTTGTGCATTGGTATGATTTGGTTATGATGGTTTATGTTTGATATGGCATGGTTTCATCTAGTTGCAGTGGTTAACTGACATCCAATGATTGGTTTGTTGGTATTATAGTGATTCAGTTGGTTCGGTGATTATCTTTTAGATTCAGTATTTAGTTTGATATTGAACTTAACGATGGGTGTTTGTTCAATATAAAAATATGATGAAAGGTGGCCTAGAAGTTTTCATGTTTTGCTTTAGGTTGATCCAATATGTAATATTATGAAATGTGGTACACAAGAGGTGTTGAGGGTTGGAGCCTTCAGTGAGGGAGTCAGAGCTTCCTTCTAGTGGTAGATGGTAAATTTGTGCACGTGGTAGGTTCTCCCTTCCGGTAGGAGCCGCTAAACGAGATCAGGTTTTTGTAGCTCCATTCTAGTGGGTGCTGGAGAACGATAGAAGGTTGTATCCTTTCTCAGGTGGGTGTCTACATGCTGGTAAGAGTTTGCGTTGGTAAAATATTGTAAGATGTTTTCCTTTATAATAAAAGAAGAAGACAAAGATGATGGCAACCTTGGCTTTCCACCACATTGGGTTCCCACTTAAAATCCTGGTGCTCATGTGTGTTGATATGTTTCTTGTTTGTTGATGATCTCTTTGTTCTTCACTTCTCATAGTTTCTACTTAATGAATGAATAATGAAGTAATGATGAATTGGTTAAGGATGAGAAGTTGATGAAATGTATGAAAAGTTAATTAACTAGATGTACAATGTTTGTTTTCACTGAAGTTTCGTACATAATCTTGTTGCATGAATGACAATAGCGTATAGAAATCAGAATATGAAATGAAAAGTTTAAAGTGAATTAAAATATTGATTCACACCCCCTCTGCCCCCCCCACCTCTATCTTTCCCATGGGCAATGGTTTCTTGTACTATAAGCACTACATTTCTTTAGTCTCCAAGAAATAGTTTGAAAATAGGAAACACTATTCTTTTTAGTAAGTGAACGTTTTCATAATTAAGATGTCCAATTATTGCATGCCATAAAAGAGTTGATGGAAATGTATCTTCATTGTGTAAATATAGACATGAAGAGTTTTGTACATGAGAAATTGTTTCTTATAGTTTCAATAGTACTTCCTTCTCTACTTTAGTCATGGAAACCATGTTGTTAGATTATTTCCTTAGTTATACTCTATCATCAAACATATTAATAGGGTGACCTTGATGTTGAATTTGAACAAGGGAAAACTATTTTCTCTACAACACTAGAAGATAAAGTACACCATACATAAGAAAACTAGTGAGTCGTAGTACTTTTAGTTTAGTGTTGCCAAGTCTTGAGGTGTTGAGACATGCTTTGTATGCAAAATACACTGCTCGATTTACTTGGTAATTGAATTCCTTAATGAAGTCTTTCTGAAATCTCATGTGCTAGGCTACACTAGTGTGAAACAACCATGCATCTCTCCATGAAGTGTATGAAGTGTGAAAAAAATATGTTACTATAACATTGTAATGAGAAACAATATGGATATAAAGTCTTACTTTTGACTTTTTTTTTTAACTATGACTAATTCTCTCTAAGGGAATTTTTCATGTTATTGCATCATGTCCATCTCTGTCAGAATGAATGCATTGAAGATCAAGCCTTTCTCTTTGATGTTATTTATCCTCCCCCCACCCCCCATCTCAAAGTACTTCTTCCATGTCCTCTTCTAGTTCCACTTATTTAAGAAGAATAATGGGACTTATTCTTTCATTTTTTAGCAAGGAAAACCACTTATTCTAGGGACTACGTTATTATTTTCCTCTTCTTGAATGTTTTTTCGTTGTGAAAAAATGTATACCAAAATTTCAAACGTGATGAATTGTATTAACTAATATCTTGTTGAGATTCAAGATAATGATGGTATCTATGGTAGAGGACCTTGACAGTGGCTACGAAAGGATATCCATCTTAACTCCAATGATAGATACATCATTCATAATGGCTCTAATTTCTAAGGTTAGTTCCAAGGAGTTATCATATTTCAACTAAAGGTTGAATAATTTCACCATCAACTCCAATTTATGTGTGATTCTTATATCTCTTTTAACTTATTACTGCACCATAATAATTTATAATTGAAACTATATGTTCACTCACCTGTTCACTTACACAAGAAGTAGTAATGACATTGGCTTTGTTGTGCATACTCTCCCAAATAATTAACCTCTAATTTGATGTGGCTTTGATAAGTGAATTGTCATCCTCTCCTTCATAGATGACTTTCCATAAGTAACAATGTAAACTTTGAAACGAGAACTATAAACTCAAAATGGGAACTCTGGCAAAAAAACCTCGAAAAAACATAAAAAACAATGCTAAATATGAAACTCTATATACTGGAACAATGGTTCTTTTTTTAGGGTCAATTTTGAACATGTTTTAAAAATGGTAGTGAAAATGAAATTTTTGTGCAAAAAACACCCTGAAAACGAAAAGTGTTGATACTGGAACGATGGATTTTTTTTAGGTTCAATTTTCAACATTTTTAGAAAATGCTAGTAAAACCGAATTTTAATGTGCAAAAAAACAGTTGTTTATGAGGATAAAAACAAACTAATGTTTTTGGTAGAATAACATTTTTCTTTCCTAAGTATAAATTCAATAAGTTTTAATAATGACCATAAAGATAAAATAATGGGATCTGAAATGCATTAAAATTCTATTCGCTTTCATCCATGTTGTTAAACATATAATAACATCACACAAAAGATTGCTAAAATTCTAATTGTTTTCAACCATAATATTAAAGATACAAAAAAATTTGGAATTTTTTCAACCATAAAATTAAGAAACCATGACATTATGAACAAATTACATGACTAAATGAATCAAAATGTCATTATTTGTATATTAAATGAAACATACATGATATCTCTAATTTAATGTTGCATTGTATATATTCTAAACAAAAAAAATCATCATAATTAAGACATATAATCCAAAAACATAAAAATGACTCATAACTTCTGATTTAACACCATATGGAAACCAAAATTTTTATTTCAAGATACAATGAAAACATTAGTAGTATAAACTGTCTTACATAATTATTCAAAATCACTCATATTTTCTTGCACACCATCATAATTCACATCCTCAGATGAATGATTGGATGCAGACAAAGATGTTCCATATTCTTCTCTTTCACCAACTCTTGCCCCATCTGAGTCCACATGCATGCCCACCATTTCATGTTTCAAAATTCTTCTAGATCTATGGCTGGTTTTTGCAAACTCCCATCTCAATATTGTTCCTTCTAGTAACAACCTTTTTAGAATCTCTATCATCTTGAAGCGAAGAGTTCCTCTCTGTGTTAAATTGAAGTCATAAACAAGTATGTCAACATCCTCCAATTTTAAGAGGTCTGTGCGGCGGTGATTTATATTTGTACCCTTTCCTTTTCTCTTTCCGGAGTCACCCCGCCACCCCCGCAGGCCATTGGGCCACTAGGGTGGGGTGGAGGTTATCCGCAGCTCTCCACCCCACCCCGACGGGCCAACGGCCCATGGGGGTGGCGGGGTGATTCCGAGAATCATCCAGAAGCACCGCGCCACCCCCGTAGGCCATTGGGCTGCCGGGGTGAGGCAAAGGTTATCCTCAGCCCTCAGGCCCACCCTGACAGCCCAATGGATCACGGGTTGCCGGGGTTGGGCGGGGGTTGTCCACAGCCCTCTGCCCCACCCTAGTAGCCCAATGGCTCACACGGGCCGAGGGGTGATTCCTAGAATCACCCCTCTAGCCCCATGGATTTTTTGGCTGCCAGGGTGTGGCGGAGGCTATTCGCAGCCCTTCGCCCCACCCCAATGGCCCAACGACCTCTAAGGGTGGAAAGCTGATTCCCAGAATCGCCCCACCACCCCCGTGGGCCATTGGGTCATCAGGGTGGGGCGGGGGCTATCCACAACCTTTTTCCCCACCCTAGAGGCCCAATGACTTGCAAAGGTGGAGGGGTGATTCCAAGAATCACCTATAATCACCAAGAATCACCTTGCCACCCCTGCGAGCCATTGGGCCGCAGGGGTGGGGCGGAGGGCTACAGACAGCCTCTGCCCCACCTCAACGACCCAATGGCCCGCAGGGATGGCGGGCCGATTCCGAGAATCACCTCTCCACCCCCCAGGCCATTGGGCCGTCAGGGTGGGTCAGAGGTTTTTCATAGCCCCCCACCTCAGTAGCCCAATGGCTCACGGGGTTGGTGGGGTGGGAATCGCCCCGCCACCCCCGTAGGTTGTTGGACAGTGAGGGTGGGGTGGGGACTGTTTGCAGCCCTCCGCCCCACCTCGGTCGCCCAACAACTCGTGGGGGTGGTGAGGTGATTCTGGGTGATTCACGAAATCACACTGACACCCCTGCTGGCCGTTGGGCCACGGGGGTGGAGCATAGGGCTATCTGCAGCACTTTGCCCCACCCCGGTGCCCAACAGCTCGTGGGGGTGGAGGGGTGATTCTCGGTGATTCTTGGAATCACCCTACCACCCCTATGGGTCATTGGGTTGCCAGGGTGAGGCGGAGGTTATTTGCATCCCTCCGCCCCCGCCGACCCTTCACACCCATGGGCCGTTGGGCCACCGAGGTGGGGCGGAGGGTTGCGGAAAGGCCCCGCCCCACCTTGGCAGCCCAATGGACCACAGGGGTGGTGAGTCGATTACTGGAATCACCCCACTACCCCCACAAGCTGTTGGGCCATGAGAGTGGGGCGAAGGGCTCCCAGAATCACCCTGCCACCCCCGTGAGCCGTTGGGCCACCGGGCTGCCTAACGGCCCGCAGGGTTTGCAGGGCCATTTTGGGAATCACCTTCCACTCCTGCCAGCTGTTGGGCCGCCGAGGTGGGTCAAACGGCTGCGGACAGCCTCCGCCCCACCCTGGTGGCCCAACAACCCACTAGGTTGTTGGGGTGATTCCAAGAATCACCCGTAATCACCCTGCCACCCTCGCGAGCCGTTGCGTCGGCGGGGTGGGGCGGAGGGCTGCAGAAGGCATCTGCAACACCCCGGGAGCCCAATGGCCCGCGGGGTTGGCGAGGTGATTCTAAGAATCACCCCACCACCCTCATGGGCCATTGGCCCGTCATGTTGGGTCAGTGGCTCTCTGCAGTGCTCCGCCCCACTCCTGACAACCCGAAGACTCATGGGGGTGTTTGGGTGATTATGAGTGATTCCAAAAATTGCCCCGCCACCCCTGTAGGTTGTTGGGCTACCTGTGTTGGGCGGAGGTTGCCTGCAGCCTTCTGCCCCACCCTGGTGGCCCAATGGCCTGCGGGGGTGGCGGGTCGATTCCCTGAATCACCCGGAATCACCTCTCCACTCCCGCAAGTCGTTGGGCCGCTGGGGTAGGGTGGAGGGCTGTCTGTTTCTAGCCCTTTGCCCCACTCTGACGGCCCAACGGCCCTCAAGTGTGGTGCGGTGATTCCGAGAATCACTCAAAATCACCCCGCCACCCCTGCAAGCAGTTGGGCTACAGGAGGGGTGAAGGTTGTCCATAGAACTCTACCCCACCCCAGTGGACCAATGTCTTGCGGGGGTGGCGGGGGGTGTCTATAGCTCCCTGTCCTTCCCTGGCTACCCAACAGCCCGCGGGGGTGGCGAGGTGATTTAGAATCACCACGCCACCCTCGCGGGCGATTGGCCTTGCCAGGGTGTGGCGAAGGTTGTCTGTAGCCCTCCGCCCCACCTCAGTGGCGTAACGGTCCGCGGGGGTGGCATTGTGATTCCCGGAGTCACCCCGCCACCCTCGTGGGCCATTGGGCCACCAGAGTTATTGTCAAGCTTCAAGGGAAAAACAAATTCAAGGATGCAACTTACAGGGTAAGATGTTTAAAATGTATATTTGATTAATGTTAAAAAAAATCTTTTGTGTACAAGTTAATTGAACTTTTACTATTTCATGTTACAGGAAAAAGTCAAGTCTTCTTAGCCGTAAAGATCAACTATTTATAAATGATTTTGAGTTCATCCATATTGATAGTTGGGAAAAATATGATAGCTATATGTCTATGATTTTTAGTTGAGTAGATGGAAAGAGTCATAGCCAAATATTGACTTATGATGCTGTTGTGAGAAAACTAACATATGAAGACAAAGAAGGAAAATGAGAGATAGATAAAATTTATCAAAAACCATAGTTATTGATTAACTATCTTATAGACATATGTCCAAATGAAGGAGATTGGGTTCTGGATTTGTTTTCTAGCTCCAGTAAGTTTTATTATATGGAATTGAATTTCAATATGTTATTTCTTAATTATATGTCAGTACTAATTTACTTCATTTTTTCTTTTGTGCTTGATAATTAGGTACAACACTAGCATGTTGCCTTTAAAAAGGAAGAAATTGCATTTCCATTGGAAAGTATCCAATACAGTGCAATTTTATTCAACAAAGAATTATGCTCTTCAATTTCTTCTAGATGCAATGCAAGAAATTGGGTTGAAGAAAGGGGACTTTAGTGAATCATGTGTGGCATAAAAGGCAAAGGAACCCCGACCACCATTACATGGAATGATTGTAAAGGCATACATTGGGGATTCATAGACATCAAAGATCCATTAGAAGAGAAAAATGAGCAAAATGAAGAAGAAAATATTGTGGAATAAGACAATGATGAAACTGTAGAGGACAAAGAGTTTGGATTACGTGACATTGTTGATTAAATTTAAGTTATGCTTGGAAATCAAGCTCATTTTTTGCAACTGTTAATTAGTTATACTTGTAATGTTTTGACTTTGACATTTTATGAAAAGAATAAGCACTCAATTAAGGTTGTTATGCGTTCAATATTTGTATTATGTGATTTTTGCATTAATTTTTATGTTAATCATTATTTTTTGAAAAAAAATAGTGATTATTATTATTATTATTTTGACATGAAATTCATTAAAAAAATATTATTTAACCATTTTTAGTTAAACTTTTCCTATAAAAATTGTGACTTTGACATGTCATTTCTAGCAAAAAATTATCAAAACGTGTATTTTTTAGTTATATTTATGTTAAAAATGGTTATTTTTATGTCAATTGTTAATAATTATTGTTTTTTAGAGACAATTATTTCATGTGGATTGAAAAATTCATTAATGATGTATAAATATGTAGAATATCAAAAATTCAAAATATTGACCTTCTTCTTTAAATATGCAAAACAATAAAAGTCTCACTACAAAAAAAATAAAAATAAAATAAAAACAAGAAAATATGAAGAAGAAGACCACTTCGAAAATAATTAAACTTAGAAAATAATTATTTACATTTCATACATTATAAAATTTAAAGTCAAAAAATAGGTCTTTTAAAAATAAGGCCTGATGCAGAATTACCACTTTTTTAAATCAGCATGACAATCCCTACCATTCTAAAATGCAATGTACATAAAAAAAAATTAAAGTGCTAAAAACTATGCTCTAGAAAAAACATGTGTGTTCTGCATCACCCCTTTTTAAAATCGAATCACTTTTTTGATATCTCTACGAAACAGGTAACAATATCAATTCCCATTTCAAAGTTTACATTGTTAAGTCATGAAAAATGAAGGTATATGAAACTTGTGTAGAGCATTATTTGCATCTCTCCTTGCCAATTAGCATTATACCAACAATGAATATGAAAGAATGCATCATTAGAGGAGTTATGACCTAGATTTGAGCAAAATCGAGAGTAATAATAGGATAATAGAGATGTCAATAAAGGATTAACTCAAACTCTATTACATGGTATCCAAACTAAGAGAAGGAAGGAAGTGATCAATGGACCAATGGATAAACGAATATAGGTTTTATTCCTTAATATAAAATATTCAATGTTGAATAAGTAGTATTTAATTTAGACTTTCATTTTTGTTTATAAATAAATGCTATTTTGTATTTTTTTTGTACATGTTCTTTTTCATCATAATGCACATGTGTATCATTCTATTGTTGCTACTGCAACAACCCCTCCAAAAATTCTAAAATCCTTAAAATTTTCGGACCCCCCTGTATCGTGCAAGATTTCTTGCACCTTTGGGATCTATTCAAAAGCTCACCAAAATAGAGGAGCCTTATAAAAACATAAATTTTCCTATTAAGTGAAGCTAAGCCACGAGATCCTATTTAAAAAAGTTAGTCACATCTTCAGAACGCGACTATGTCAAACATTTGTGACCTTTGTGACTATTGCGACCCACGTGACCCATAAGTCGCTAAGTCACAAAGGTCGCATTCGTTGCACTTGATACTCGTTGTGACCATGCAACCCTTGCAACCTAGCAACCAATAGGTCACAAGGTCACATAGGTCGCACACATACTGGTTGTGACCATGCGACCCTTGCAACCTCATGACCAAAAAGTCACAAGGTTGCACTCTAGACCCATGTGACCTTCGCATGTGTGGCCAAAATTATAAAAGGGGAGGTCACCCCTATTCATTTGTAATGACTCCTTTGGTCGCACAGAAGATGAATAGGGTTTACGACTTGGTCACGTGTGCATTTTTCTCTGGGTAGGTAACGTTTCACATTCCTAGTAATCATGTTTTTTAACTAAAATCCGATCCCTACCTCCCCAACCTTCCACATCCAATTATGGGGGATTTTTTTAATCACCTTTTCTTAGGTTTTCCACATCAAACACAAAAAAACAGTTTCCCTGGCCCTGTTCAGTCTTTCTTGACCCCCTCATGGCCATTCTTCGACCCTAACCATCCTTGTTTTCACCAATAAGCCTTAACCATCTTTGTAGGAAGAGTCCTATACCTACCGAAGCCTCAAATATTTCCTCCTTGACCCTCCCAAAAGTTAGGTCACATGGCTCACAACTATGATACCCCTTTTCCCATGACTTCGTGACCTGCGACAATTGCGGCTTGAGACTATTGAGACCTACGACTTTGTGACCCCTGTGACCTGCGACTGTTGCAACTTGTGACTTCACAACCCCAGCAACCTATGAACTTGTGCCCTATATAACAATTTTCTAAGTCTCTCTTTTGGTCTTGTGACCTTGCGACTTGCCATAGAGATTTGTTAGCTTCTGAAATTGTTTTCATTTAGGCAATTTTGATTGATTTTCATGCCATTACTATGATTGTGGGATTCTCTTCTTGACATACCAAGTGACATGGATCTCGATTGCATCTCCATCTTCTCCTTTGAAGACAAGATGGCACCCCAAATAACTAAGGGTTCTCATAGAGGCTCGGGAAGCTGTTCATGGTAGATCTACCAAGATGAGGAGCCACCCATCTTTGGGGACACAACTTACAACATTAATAAAACTATGAAACTCACATGGTATGATATCTTTGAAGAGTTCTCGAAGACAAACATACTGGAAACCCAAGATGATTTCCCGATATACATAAATGTTAAGAGGTCAAAGCTACACAAGGTAGCATCACACTACCCAGTCTTCCCATGCAAAGAGACTATTGAATGGATCTTGCAAAATAAATATATGGATTCATCGATGATAGGGGACCACCCTGGCGCACCCTTAGTTGTGATCTCCCCAGCAGATATCGTTGCATACTACAAACTCCCAAAGAGACAAGAGACTCTCAATACCAGGTGGCTCTCTAGTTTTTTAACTATAGTTAAAGATATCTTGAGGAAATGGTGGCAAGACTTGTCAAAGTTCCGTATTAGATCAGATCAGGCATATAGGAGAGAGGGGTTACATAAGGTATTTCAACTAATTGCTACTATGATGTTCCGCTTGTATGGTAAGGTAGAGTGTGACATATTCTATGGCACCTGGGTTACTCTCATGCACACTGTCACCACCTAAGGAACTATTTTTAATTGGGAAAACATTCTAGCATCATCTTTGAAAACAAACTTAGTTGTAGCCAGACGCCCACAGCAAGAACAAGCTCTAGAATTCTATATGGCTCCATACCTCCTAGATGTTGTCTGCGAAAGATGAAAATTTGAGCACTGGAGCTATCACTGGGATACATAAGCGACCAACCCTGTGCACTGCCACTACAAGGTTTTCTGGGACACTTCCTATAGAGGTATGATAGATGTGATTTGTGAATCTTTTATCACCTTGATATACCAACCTCTATTTGGTGAAGAACCATCATGCATGTCAAAGAGGGCTACGGAGACAAGGTATCACATTGGTTTCCCATCCAAGAGGGAATGTTCATCAGAGTGTTCAGTACCCATAAGGCCCACCATGCCCTACCCAGGTTTGTCACAGACAAAACACTCCTCCGAGAAGTTTGCTACCAAATGACACAGGTCTTTTCAAAGGTACTAAACAAAGGTAAGAAGAAACCATGTCCCGCCTTCACTCTCACCATCAGAGCATATGTAGTTGAGAATTTTAAACAAGTAGAGGAAGAGGACGAAGAATTGAAGGGGAGCCATTTTGTAATTCTAAACTCTCAGACATATGATCGCGAGAATGTCGTTGTCACTCACTTAAAGAAAGAAAAGTTTAGCTGGTCATATTTGCACACCAGACAAGATCATGAAGACGGGGTGAAGAATTGGTATAAAACCATGAGGGAACTTAGTCGAAGTGAGCAGAAAGCTAGAGATGAGGAGCTCCTTGAGGATTCCCATGAAAATGTTAGTCTTAAAGAAGATCCTCCACCATTAGGAAAAAACAACAAGAGACATAGAAATGCATCGATGAATCTGAGAAGCAAAAGGGGAAAGAGGTGGAAGACATTTTGAGCGAGCTCAAAGAGGAAGACATTAATGAAATCTTGGAAAAAGGAAACTCCACCCTAGAAAGAAAAAACCAGGAGATTAAGAGGAAAATGGAGTAAGAGATAACTTGTCCTGACGATGAACCACACTTGTTGCTTCGAAACGCGTTGATTTATCCTGTGATTTATGCCGAACAATTTCTCATAAACCTGATGTGGATCACAGAAGCCTCAATTCAACAATATCAAAATTCCAGTGACTAGGGCCAGCTCGAGAAGAGAAGGCGACAACAAGAAGAGGAAAAGGAGAAATCACTGGAAGAAAAGATATAGGAGGAAATAAGGGTTGGGGAAGAGGTTGAGAAGAAAAGATAGGAGGAGGAGCGCAAGGCTATGGAAGGAGAGGAGAAAAGGAGAATGAAGTCGGAGCTAAAAGAGAAAGAAAAAAAGCTATAGGAGGAAAGAAGGGCTTAGGAAGAGATAGAGAAGAAAATGAAGGAAAACGAGCTTAAGAGGCAACAAGCACTAGTAGAGAAAGAAACAAAGTAGTAGGAGGAAGAACTAAGAATGAGAAAAAAAACAAAACCAAGGGAATCGAGCAAGGAGAGACTAGTGAAATATACGAGGTAGATAGAGAGCAAAGTGAGCTACCCCCATTGGATGTGCCTCCTTCTACTCCCCTCACTGGCGGGCACCTTCCCTTGCAAGAACTGGGTTTCTCGAAAGGACAAGAGGAGGAAGACATAGAACTCATAAGGCTCACCTTCGATGAAGTGAGCCTCAAAATTTTGCTAGAAAGGAAAAGGTATTGTGCCAAGAATCCAGCTGAGACTTTATCGGTCATCATGGTCAAGGATATTGTGCCCAACATCATGGCGAACCTAGAAATGTTTGCCTCACCTAGGACAAATTTCACTGCCACAACTAAGAGAAATGTGGCTTGGATGAGCAAACAGATCATAGACCTTCACAATAGGATTTACACCTTTGAGAAAATTGTTGCCACTGCAGAGAAAGAGAGGAATATAGTAGAGGAAGAGAATGAATCTCTCTGTTTAATTCACTTAGGCACAACAGAATTTCAGGTAGCGATCAAAGGAGAGGTCGAAACCCTTGGGGAAGCCATGGTGATGGACTATGAAGAGATCTCCAATCTGCATCACACAGTGGCCCCAATATTGGAAATACAAGCTCACACAAAGGAAAGATTCGTAATGCTAAAGGAGGTTGTGATTGCTCTAAATAAAATACATGAATGGTCCATTAAATACCTAGGAGCAACAACGGTGGTCCCTAAGAGAGATTGGATCACCATGCAGAACGCCAAGCTTGACCTTTGCATCAATATTCAATCAAAGTAAAAATTAGGTAAGGATGTGGATAGGGCATTAGCTTCCTACAGACACCTTTCGAGCGGCCTAGAATCTATTATCCAACTTCATGGTGTTCCTTCTATCGGAGAAGTCAGGCAAGTGAGGGGGCATGAGGATATTCAAAGGAAGTACAGGTTTTTGTTGATACATATAAACAAGCAACTCATGTAGAGGACATTCTGGTCACCAAAGAAAATATCACACATTATGTGGTAGAAATAGTAAGGATTTACACCAAACTGGTGAGCTTGGATAATCGGGTAAATGCCAAATGAACCATCCTCATCCCAGACACACTCTAGTGCCTATACAGACATGATGAAGATCAATCACATATCACTCCTATCACATCTAAATACAACCTATGGCACACCTATTTGATAGAAAAACTCAATTTGGACATCCCAGAACTTGCTGTTTTTAAATTGATGAATTAGATTAGTAGCTTATTTTGTGATGTATGTACTTTGGTAGAATAACACATTTTGGAATATGAAAGGTCATGAGAAATACCAAAGGTCATCGGGTAGATGAAGAGTCATCAGGAATTTCAAGAGTCAAGTGTAGGCCATGAGTCACACCCACTCTATAAATACACCCTCATGACACATTTGTAAGCACCTTTTTCTCAGGACATTAAGAGATATATTACTCAGGAGAACTTATGCTCTTCTAATTGATGCAAGGAGTGATTTTAATATTCAACTTTTGGATTTCTCAAATCTTTTATCTCATAAAGCCATGAGGATTTTGTTCGCTTGATGGATCGGATGTTCTTTAGAGTTCTCTAATGTGAAGTATTTTCATTTGTTGCCTCATACTAAAAACTTTGTGTTGCTTTGCATGGATGGTATATGATTCACTAACTCTATGCTTGTGCTAATGAATTGTTTCATTGGTATTGCTATAATCTATTCTTGACTGCAAATTTACTTAGATGTTTGATCACTGTGAACTACTTTAGAGTTGTTAAATGCCATATCTTGTAAAACATGAGTCTTATTTGAAGTCTTGCTAACAATTACTTTACGTGAGGTTTATGCCATTAATAGTCTGACTATTCATGGTATGCATGTTATAAGATATTTGTCAATTATTTCCTTGTGTTTCTTGAAGTTCATGATTTCAATTGAGCCCACATTCCACCTGTATCTAAAGCAAGCTCAAAACACCTGAATGATAGCTAAGTCTACATACCAGAAGGGATCCCTAAAGAAAAGAGTGCAGGGTCTAGTTGGGAACCTACACTGGGGAGATCCTCTTTGTTGTTGGTAGAGAATTTCAACAATCAACAGATTTGGCGCTAGAAGGAGGGACATGGAAAGTACTAATCCACACCCACAATGAAACATATCATCGAGCTAGTAACCAACCTCATCCTCCCATACCTCCTAAGATACCATAAATTCACCCTTATGGTTGGGCTTTCACAAGGCCACATAAAGAAGAGTCCCAACTTCCCCGTCTTGAAGATGCTTGGGAAGGAGATGAACATCCCCTGTTCGGAGTCACCAACAAACAGATTAGGGCCACGTGGCCTATTACGCGATAGTTCACCAGGGGTTTGAAATGAATTCCCACCACTAACTCCCTATCCAACACACGCACCTCCACACCTCATCACATGTGTCAAGGTGTCCTCGTTAACTCCATATCGCAATTAATCGACCTAGTGCTTGAAGACTATGTGGATGTTGTTAAAAGGCTCTCCATCAAAGGGTTGGATAGTCCTCCCAAAGATGAGCGGGGTGACCCTAAGAATACCTTCATCGGAAAAAAAAATCGGTCACAACGAGCAGAGACGTAGGGAACTAGTCACCGCCTCATGGAGGATATCCTATTAACCAGTAAACCTCTAAGGGGAAATATTGAGGGGACCCTCGAGTGGAAAACCGGAGAATACCTTAGATATCATATAAACGTTTAGAATAATCAGTGGCTCTTGAGGAACCTAAGGAATACCAGGAATGTGTGAAACACTAGGGATCTAGGACACCTCAGAGTGCCTTGAGGGGAAGGCAGGTGACCTCCTCACACCTGCAGGGGATTAGGAACTGGTACCGAATCAGTGGGAAATGAACGTTGCCTCTTGTTTCAACAACCTAGAGACATCTGCGGCCAACAACCTTTAACTTGGATGGCTCAATCGCCATTAAACATTAGAGGCCAACTCCATGACATTCGCTGCCGTTTCGAGAAACACCTCCTGAAGTTCGACTCCAAAAAGGAAACCTCAACTGACAACCATATTAGAAATTTCTACCTAGCATTGCAAATCATGAAGGTATAATATCACAACGTGGCTTTTTGGTTATTCCCTCACACTCTCAAGAATAAGGATGCCACCTAGTATCGGTTGTTGCCTGTTGCCTCCATCTAAACTTCATATGAGTTCTAGAAAACCTTTCTCGATATGTTTTTGGAATACAAGACAACTTATATGCTCCTCACTGAGCTTAGCACATTGAAGTGACACAAGAAGGAGAAGGTGAGTGATTTTAACCAAAGATTCACCACCATTTTGAGTAAGTTACTGATGGACGTGGCCCTTGATGATTCCATCATGATTGATTATTACAACAAGGCCCTACCATGAGATATTATTGTGTTCGTTAAACGTGAAGCAAAACCCACCCTGGTCAAGAACTTTGCTACAACACTCGAGGTCGAAAAGGATCTTTATATCAATGCCCTAGAGCAGGAGTCTCGAGAGGAGGAAAAACCCTTTAGTAAGAAAAATCAAGCCTCATCAAGTAAAACCATGGATAAAGACAAAGATTCCTTTGATTTGGATGGAGTAGCCAAATCCATAGAGTAGATGACTAACGAAGTGTCTTAATTAAAGAGAAAGACCAGTGACGCTTCGGGAGGAGGAAAACCCGCTAAACACTTTTTTTGGAAAACTAACAATCCTCCCATAGAGTGTAGCAGGAATCTAATTTGAACTTCAATGTGGAAGAGCTAGGAAATGATAACTTCTTCACTTTCCATCAGGTCTCTCACTCTGAGAGAACCTATCCCCAATGGCTCCATAGCACGACCACCATAGTCACCCAGGTTTTATAAGACCATGCCATGGGAGAGGGTGAAGAAGAAACTAATGACCCTGAAGAGGACGACTCCCTTCTTAACGATGATGCTCCATCCACTGTGTTAACCTTCGAAGTCATCTGTGGGGGAGAGGTACTGACCACTCAAGAGGCCATCGTGGGAGACACTCCTCCCTCAAAACCCCCAAAAAGCTACAACCTTAGGAGTAAAGGTCCCATGTCGGATGTTATGTTGCAAGATAAAAAAGGGCTTTATTAAGAAGGATTCTGCCACCCTCCAATACCAGCCAACCATCCACCCTTTCCCCAAAAGGGACGAATCATATAAGCTCTAAGGAGTCCCCAACTGGTGTGAGAGGGGAATTTTCCACACCCCAAATTTTGACCAAAGGAGTGACAGCTAAAACTATCTCATTAACTCAATTGTCAATGTAAGAGCCTTCGTCCATTGACTTAGATTACAATATCGTCTAGGACATGAAGAAGACTCGAGCTAATATTTCATTGTATGAGTTATGCAAGTTGACCAACCAACATGAGTTGATTGTCAAAACCTTTGACACCTCTCTTTCCCCTTCAAAACCCTCCTCATCAGGCAGGGCTAACTCCTTAGGCCAATCCCTAGCCGTGATTGACCTTCAAGCCATAGTAAATACTACAAACATAGACTCGAGAGGTTTGACCCCTCCTTTCCTCTTGACCTTTGAGTTTTTCAACTAAAATGTATAGAACTTCCTCATTGACTCTAGTGCATCAACCAACGTCATGCCCTGGTCAGTATGAAAAAAGCTAAACATCCAACCAGAGAAAACTGACGCTAAAATCATCCAACTCGATAGATCCCAAGTTTCGGTTGTGGGGGAGTTGAATAACATTATTACTTGGTTTTATTATAATGCTTGAGTTCATCCGTGCATTGACATAATTGTAGTAGACGTCTCAGAAGCTGACGGTTTACTCCTTAGCAGAGGTTGGTCCTCGAAGCTTCAAGGCTACTTCACCACAGACCGGTCCCATTTATGGCTACCCTACAAGGGAAAGAATAATCAGATCAGGGTCCATAGTTAACCATACATGAAGCACACTACAACTGACCTTGAGGGCTCTAATTAATTGATTAGCTCCTCCCAAGAACAGTTGCAAGTGTGTCTCCTCGAGACGCTATTCGATTTCTATCAGTCTTAGACATCAACTATTACTTTGGATACCCAGTCAGAACTTCCAGTGTAATCGCCAATCCATAATAATGAAATCTACATTTTGAGCCTACACACTCCTGACCCACCCTCCATCAATACTGTAATTTGGATGTTTTACTATGAAATATCCAAGATTCATGACAAAGCTAGAGTGGGTTGTTTCCTGGAAGACCCTAAAGGAAATATATTCTTGATTTATTGCAAATTGGTGTTCCAATTCACCAAAAACACTATAGAATATAAGGCATTGGTCCTTAGTCTCAAAAAATCCATCGATCTAAAAGTGGATTGTCTGAAGTTAATTAGGGATTACAAAATCGTTACAAAGTAGGTATGCAACACAATTAATTATTTGTCCCTCACCTCAAGAATTACCAGCAAGACATATGGCATTTGATAAACTTGTTTAAAGAATTCAATATTATTTTTGTTCCTAGATTTAATAATGTCATCGACGACACTTTAGCTAATGTAGTAGCTAGATTCACGCCCCTTAGGGATGGATTTTCTATTGAAATTGTGTATAAATCAGCTATGCCTAATAACATAACTAACTTACACGTTTTCAATGATGACCAACAGATTCTAGAGTTCATGACAAGTGTGGAAGTGTTTAAAGACGTAGCCATCGACGAAGAATAACTGGAGACGTCCCTATAGCAAGAAGAAAACTCGCAAAAAGGAAAACCTATACCTAAACGGGTGGTTACATTGTCAAAATGTTTTGACCTACAAAACCGTTTTCGAGCCCCACCAAACACCAAGACCCATAGTTACACTCTCTCGCATGAGTAGATCAACCTTGGAACCGAATGTGATCCCAAGTGTGCCAACATATGGCTGGGATGATCCGCCGAAGAAAGACATGCATTCATTAGCCTATTCAAAAGGTATCGTGACATTTTTACTTGGACATATGATGACCTGAAAACATATGATACGCGAATTATCCAGCATGTCATCCCTACAAAGAAGGGTCTAAACCATTTTAGAAAAAATGAGGGAGGGAATCCTGCATTCAAGCCCCTTATTTAGAAGGAACTCAAGAAACTATTGGATGATACACCTCATCTTCAAGGTTAGAAACTCTACTTGGGTATCCAATCTGGTCCCAGTGCGAAAGAAATCTGGAGAAATATGTTTTTGTTTCTGTTCCTGGAACCTCAATTAGGCATCAGATAAAGATGACTACCCTATTCTCTCCATGGAGTAGATTCTCCAAACTGTTTCGGGATCAAAAGTATTCTCCTTGTTAGATGGTTTCTCTTGCTATAATTAGGTCTAGTAGCTAAAGCATACTAAATCAAAACAAATTTCATAACAAATTGGGTTACGTTTATATTTCATCATATGCCCTTCGGACTGATAAATGTTGGGGCAACGTTCCAAAGAGAAATGGATATCGCATTCCAACATTTAATGGGCTAGAGCGTAGTGGTCTACCTTGACGATGTCACTATTTTCTTGAAGAATAGGACTCACCGCCTTCACCATTTGAAACAGATTTTTGAACGATGCTAGTGATATGAAACCAACTCACAAAAAGATAGAAAAGAAAGATCAATGCCTTACAAATTAGCCTCTTCGATGGGGGAACCTCGTTTACATTACAAAAATTAAAAATTCTTGGATGATACAAATGAAAAAATATCCTTTCTATATATAGGAGTGTAAGGGGTCAGAATATAACCAAATCTGACCTAGTAATAATAATCTAAGGGCACAAAAATAACAATAGCGGGATTCTATGGGGCACAATAAAAAGAATATGGGGACAATAGGGGCACAACAATAACAATAAGGGATACAATGACAATAGTAATGGGGGAGTCACTAGTATTATAGGGACCTAACATGACCCTCTCGTTCAAAAAAGTGTTGTCCTCAATGCATGAGTAGTTTTGGATGCTTCTGTATAAAATTCTCATCCTCCCATGTGGAATCATCGACAGGTAAGTTCTTCCACTTGATGAGATACTCTGAAGTTGATTGATTTCACAATTGTCGATTTCTTGTTTCTTTGACTGCTTCAGGTTCCAATATGATTTTTCCTTCCTCATCAAGTTCTGGCAATATTGTTTGAACTGGGAGCTTGTCACCTATAACCTTCTTTAAGCATGAAACATGGCAAACTGGGTGCACTGTATGACATAGTACCTATCTTTTGCAACACCTTGTAGAGACCATAATACTTTGCTGATAATTTATTATCCTTATTAGCTTTCTTGAGGGACATTTGTTTATATGGTTGTAGTCATAGGAATACTCGATCACCTACATCAAAACTTCTTTCGTTGCGATGTTGATCTACCTGTTGTTTCATTCTATTCTACGCTAAGTTGAGGTTATCCTTTAAGAGTTGGAGAACGTGTTGTTGATGCTCGATGTGATATTCCACTGCTTGAACCTTAAAATTTTCTCTTAAATATGATGTCATGGATGGTGGATGATATCCATAAAGTGCCATAAATGGGGTCATTTTGTTGCAGTATGGGAGGAAGTGTTATACCACCATTCAGAGAGAGGCAACCATTTAACCCATTATCTCTATTTATTAGACACAAAGAAACAAGGATATCCTTCCAAATATTTATTTACTATCTCAGTTTTCCCATTAGATTGAGGATGATAAGATGAGCTATGAGCTAACTGAGTACTAAAACAAGAAAATAATTTTGTCCAAAAAGTTCCAATGAAAATGGGATCTTTGTTGCTTACAATAATCTTTGGGTTTCCATGTAGCTTTTGAATTCTTTCCATAAATGCAGTAGAAACTGTACTCACTTTAAATGGATGAGATAATGCAAAAAAGTGTACATACTTGGTAAGTCTATCAACTACCACCATGATAACACTCTTTCCATTGGACTTGGGTTATGATAAAATCCATTGAAACCTCCTCCCAACATTGACTTGGAATGGATAATGGTTGTAGTAAACCTGGGATCTTAATTGTTTCAACTTTATTTTGTTGGCAAACCAAACATTCTGCCATAAACTTTTGAATATCGGATTTAAGGCCATCCCAAAAAAATTCCTTCTTAACCCTGTGGTAAGTTTTTAGAAATTCTGAGCGCCCTCCTAAGGGAAAGGTGTGTAATTCACTAAGAATCTTTTGTTTGAGTTGGGAATTCTTACATAGGTATAACCGATATTTGTACCATAACAAATCATTTTTCCAGCTAAATGTATGAGATGTATTGGGATATTGTTGTAACTTTTGAATGAATGCCCACACTTCTTCATCATTCTTCCATTCATCCCTTGCTTCATTTATCCAATCTGGTTGGATAATAGAAATGGCGCAAATAAATGCTTCCACATCCTCATCCTTTCTTGAGAGTGCATCTGCCACAACATTTTTCTCCCCTTTTTGTAGATGATTTCAAAGTCATAACCCAACATCTTTGTGACCCATTTTTCTACTCTTCTAAAGATAATATTTGTTCTAAAAAGTTTTTAATACTATCATGATCTATTTTTACCTTGAAGTGTCTTCCCCTTAGGAAGGGTCGCCATTTCTTAAGTGGATGTAGTATTACAAAAAGTTCCTTCTCATAAATAGCCTTTTGTAAATACTTTCATTTGATTGGACGAATTTCGAAATAAATGGGTCTTTCTTCTTGGATTAAAAAAACATAAATTCCATTTCCTAAGGCGTCAGATTCTACAATAAAGGTTTTTGTGAAGTTCGGTGTAGCTAAGACCGGTGCTTGGCACATTGCCTCTTTAAGATGTTCAAAGGCCTTCGTTGCTTCTTGAGTCCATGAAAATGCATATTTATTCGATAATGTTGTTAGAGGTGTTGCTATTCTATCATAATTATTAACAAACATGTGATAATACCCTGTCAACCCAAGAAATCCTCATAGATGCTTTATGGATGTGGGGATTTTCCATTCCTTAATGGTTTTAATTTTACTAGGGTCTACCTTAATGTAGAAATTTTGAATAATTTAACACATATTCACAGAGATTATCCTGATCATACAATTATAAGCGGAACATGTATAATACATAATCTCCTCTACGTTGATCATCAATTTACAAAAGCAGAAACATTCACAGGCACACATAGAAGCATCAATCAAACTCATTAACACAGTATGTATCCCAGGGAAAGCATCTCGCTAAAAACCCCACACTATCTGTATATTATATTGATTGAATCATGTAACATTACAAAGTAAAATGCTTATCACAAGAAATCTAGTACCAGCTCCACCTGTTACACACAATACATCTCATATCTGATCTCCAAATCTATTCCACTACTTGCCTGCCTCTCCAGCTCAATACCTGCTCAAGAACTGATGAGAATGGCTTCCCAAACTCGTATTTCACCTCAAAATAATCACTCACACTTTGTTGGACGTGAGCAAAGGCTACAATACTGGGAAAATACGTGAGAAAACTCATTGGCATACTCAATCCCTTGATTGTGCAAGATCTGGTGCACAACTATAGTCACAACTGATAGCAATCTGATTCTCTACCACCTGTCCCTGTTGAACTGAACATGCACTGACATGCAACTGAGTTAACTGATGTATTATATAGTTGTATTATGAGTTAATAACTTGTGAATTAATTAATAACTAATTCACCCAACTCATCTCTAGTCTATTGATCAGTTAGACTAAATAAAACCAGTTTAACAAAGCTAAACTGAACACAACTCCATCAACTGCACCTCCAGTCCACTAAACTCAACTCACTTGAGTTCTAACTGAAGTCCTGCATGAAAATATTAGTCATCCCATAGGTAACCACGTATTTCCTTCTGGGATCTGCATGTATGTTGTGGGGAAAAATGCCTATGCAGGACGATCCTATCCACCTAAGGTGTGACAGTGCCTTAGCAACAAACAGAGACAGCTATTCTAGTATTCTTCCTTTATGAATTAAGAATGAAGAGAGATGGATGGACTAACCAGTGTCTTCCGTTTGTCCCTCGATCTGGTTTCTCTTCTCTTTGGGAGTTCACAGCTACTTGTCTTCTCGCTCGCTCAGCTTCGACAGGTCTCTGCAAGATCACAAGAGAAGAACACTACACAAAGACATAGATTCATAATCATAACTAGTTCAGGATTAGAAGTAAACTAAACATACTAATGCAATCATACATCAAAGATACATCAGTATATAGGGAAACCAAGATAGCTTTATTGATGAATAACAAGGTTCAGGAAGAGATACAACCAAGAGGGCTCCAATCCAGCATCTCCTTCCCAGCAAAATGGAATTCCTATCTTCACCTCCCTTAAAAGCATTAAGCACCCAATGATTCCAGTCTCAAACCAACAACAATTCTTTGCAATAACAAAATTCCAGCCTCTAGATCTCATGGAGGAGAGATCCATATATAGATGTTTGGAGAGAGGATGAGTCAGCTTGAGATCTGACTAGTGTCCTCTCCCTCTGTCAGTTCTTGATTCCACTTGGAGGTTCTTGCTTCCACTTGGAGATTTGGAACCTCTTACTCATCATAGTCGAATTCCCTGAGGCAAGTGTCATTGAGGAAGATTTTGGAAGCTTCCTGGGTTTTGACACCTTGTGGAATGAACTTGCCACATGTCAACTCTCGCTCAGCGCAGGTAGCCAGTGTTGGCTTTGACATTCAGCGCAGGTAGCCAGTGTTGGCTTTGACATTCAGCGCAGACAGCTAGTGGAGCCACTGAATTGATCCTGAATTGACTTGTTTTTGAGCAGTTTCTGGTGGAGAACTTCTGTGAGTTGCTGTGGTTTGTTAGCCTTGTTCCTCTAGGGGTAGGAACAACATGTTTAGGGACTTTGGATCCCTTAGATTATGGACATTTCATGCTCAATGTTGTAAGGCACAAAAATGTCTATAACAGTTGCCCCCTAAAGTATGAGGCCGTTTATCGGGTGAAATGCTTTATCCAGGAGGGTCCAAAGTTCATCCAATGCTAGGAGGAGACCTGTAATAAGATACAATACAATACATTATTTTTCATACTGCTTTCATGATCTAGCTGAGGCAGGCATTCCCATGCTCAGCTTTATAAATTCATTTTTCTGTACATAGAACAGACAATCGTCTAATGGTAGACTGATAATTTTGATGAAATTATCATCCTTTGAGTAGGATGATTATCTGCTACAACGATGTACATGTCAATGTCTTTATTTTTCCTGAATATATATCGCAGCCTGGATGGATGAAACTAGATCCGGGGTCTTCAAACTCATTCGATCTTCACTCTAAGTACAAGTCGATCCATGTGAGAAATGTTCTGAAGTCGAACATGGAAAGACATCGCTTGATTACCGGTCAATGAGGTAAACCGTTAACAAGCACGAGAGGAATCACCGATAATGATAATGACCCTCAAGGTACTGCAGTACAATTCACGTGGTGTGAATAAAGGACTTGGCGTCGAACACCACGCAAAATATTTTGGCTGAAGGTCATTGATGTATACATGTCGTCGGAAGTGAGAAACTTGCCATTGAGGCATGCAAGCTTCAAAGTACTAAAGGGGTTGTTCCTAGATCAACTTCTTGGATAATGAGCTGATGTCGACAAGAAGCGATCCGTCAAAGGAGGGCCTTAATGAATCCCACATCAATGACATGGAACGGAGCTAATGATTTTGATGGAGGTGAAAACGATCTGTGACATATGATTCAGGGTGGTGGTCATGAAAGGATGAAGGATAATGTATGGCAGTGGATGGGACACGGTTGACTTTTCTGAACGACTTCTCTTGAACATATGGCGACACTGATGCGATGGATCGGTAGCATTACCCCAAATATGGATGGTATGGCGATACCATGGTGATGTGACCGGTGAATGAAACAACCCAACCCGATTGTGGTATGGAGGAAAAGTGTCATGTTCAAGAGTGACTTGCTACCATCAAAGTTTTCTTTAGTTTCTCCCAATTTTTCCCCAGTCATTGCTGACTAGTACCTCTTTATTTTTGTCAAGCTTGAGGAGGATAACATATGCTTGTTCTATAACCTACCCTTCGGACAAGCCCATCGCTATGTTTTAACGAGCCTAGCGATAGTGAAACTCGTTCTCGTCTAAAGACAAGTTTGTCGCTATTTAATGATTTTAACGAGTCTAACGACAAAGATAACTCAGTCCTTTTCATTTTTAGAGAGTCTGAAAAGGTAAATAAAGTTAACTGCAAAATTCCTTTTTCGTCATCTAATCCCTTAGGTTCGAAAAAGTATAAAACAATACAGAAGGGATGAGTTTTCGATAGTTTTAACGAGCTGAACAAAACAAGCGCTCGATCTTTTTGTGCAATAATCCCTTAGGTCCAAAAAGATTAAAATCTAGAGGAGGGATAGCACTTCCTGTCGCTTTAACGAGCTGGAAGGACAAAACTCGGCAATCTTTTCATATTTTACGAGTCAGTTGAAAAGAGCTTAAAGAAGACTCGTCTTTTGAGGAACGAGTGATAAACAGGGTTAGCAGCTGATTCCAGGTACAGGTTGGAATTTTCCAATCACGGCAGTGTCACAAGGATGGCTAGGTGAAATCACTCTTCGCAGCTGTTCCTCAAAATGGGTAAACAATCATATGGAGGTGAACGATCGGCCAAATG
Organism: Pinus tabuliformis; assembly: GCA_031772625.1. Taxonomy (NCBI): domain Eukaryota; kingdom Viridiplantae; phylum Streptophyta; class Pinopsida; order Pinales; family Pinaceae; genus Pinus; species Pinus tabuliformis. The sequence goes on along the minus strand of CM062813.1, from coordinate 433,391,333 downwards.
AAAAGTGGAGGTGACGGTGCAAACACGACCAAGGCTTTAATGGCTGATAAGGTTACATTCACAGTGGTTATTTACCGGGTAGTGGTTCATTTTTTATTTTAAAATGAGCTTAAACGCTGATGGAAACACTTGCTCTTTGCTTATGTTTATTTTTTAACGAGCATGAAGTTTGCGTTAAAACTGCTCGGATCTTGCGTTTATTTTTTAACGAGCATGAACTGTGTGCTAAAACTGCTCAATTAACCCAGTCATATGATAAGAATGTCTCATTGAAGATGCTATTTTTAGGGAGCTTAGATCTTACGTAAGCTTTGATCCGGATCCTTTCGTTACGCAAGTTCGGAAACGACTAATCCTACGAGTTTAAAGGGTTAGAGGTCCTAAAAATTTAAAAAATAAATAGCCGCCCCTTGCTAGCACTCCAAAAGGTTTGCATGCCCCCAGGCATAAAGTACGATTTCAAGGTTACCTCTACTTCATTTCCGTCAAAACATTCGTTTCACCGAGAGAGGCCTACCTCTTTCAGGTTACCCAAAGATTGTCTCGTTAATCTTTCAAACAAAACACTTCCTCGGCAATGTCTACCGAAATAGACAAAGGTGAGCGACGTAGCCCGCCAACTCACATAACTTTGACAAAAGAATCTTATTCTAGAACAACCCCTCTTCCTAGACGGACGGGGTATGGACTAGTCATATTCTCCCACGGAAACCTACCCTATACCCAAAGTTTTCCTGCCGAAGCAGACCAGGACGCATGCCCCCTGGGTTCCAGTCATATCCTCCCGGATTACTCGCGCTCATCAGGAGGACGGACCGTGGGTTGAGACACTTCTTGCGTGAAGAGACCATTTGGGGATGGTGTATGACTATTTGCGATGCATGATCCGAGAAACGAAAGTTGGTCCACGAGCTTGACCACTCTTCCTTCATGCGGAAAACACATTACTCTAAAGAGTGAGGAGACGATGGCTTCCATGCAATATATATAGTCTCGTCCAAGGAGTAGGTTATAATCCAAGGGTCCTTGAATGACCATCACGTTCATTTGAACGGTCTTCCATTTCAATGTGATAGGCACATTGGGGAGGATCCCTAAAGGTCGACTGGTTCCTTTATCAAAGCCTGATAGATTTCTAATTTCAGGCAAAAGCGCTGGCGAACCAAGCGCTTTCCAAGCAATAGAGGAAAGGATACTCACAGATGCCCCCTCATCAATAATAGTGCCAACCATTACCATTCTATATATTTGAACAATAATTCTGAATGGTATACTGGCTGGTAACCGGGGTCTGCCTAGTTGGTTCCAGTCGAACGAGACAACTAGGTTGCTTGGTGGTGGGACCGAATAGACGGCCGGGTATGACCTTGACGAAGTTCCTTCCTGCGATAAAGGAATGGGCAAATTGCCCCCTTGTTTGTCAGAGTCTGTGTTGATGAAGAGAACTTGGACGGTGTCGTCTTTATTCTCCTCTGTGATGGTATCATTCGAAGATAGAGCCTCTGAAGGAAAAACCGGGTCAACTGCCGCCTCAACCTTTTGACTTTCGTCAGGTATGGATTCAGACGGTTCATCTTCAATGATAGGTGCTTCGGCTGACCACCTGAGCGGGCCAGCCGGGTTCTCAACTAGCGAAGGACTTGGCAGGAGTTTTTGATATCCAGGAGGAAGTTGCGCTCGTAAAATCGGGCGATCTTCCAAAACTCTTTTTGCCTCGTCTAAGAAGGGACAACGGTGGATGGCATGGTCGCCTTCACACAGTTTGCAGGGAAATCTAGATTTCCCTCTCTGTCCTATGGCTTCACTTTCACTAGTTGACGGTGTGCAGTCAACATGGCTATCAGAGGTTGACGCCACCGAATTGTGCAAACGGGGAGACCAGTCCCTTAGTATCCGAGGGATGCAGGGACAATCTCTATGGAAGTGGTCTCCCTTGCATATGACACATGGTGATTTAGGCCTGGTCAGTGCTGTGTGTGGATTTTTGTCAGACGACACTTGTTTGCCCCCAGTCGCTTTTGGCTCCTTCTTCTTCTTCTCTTTCTTCTTCTTTTCCTTCTTCTCCTTAGGAACTCGGTTTTTTGTTTTACCAGTTCCGTCAAGCGAAGAGGAAGGAGGAGAGGAAGAATTATATGAAGTTGAAGGCTGGTGGGTAATTCTGGTCTGATCTAACTGTTGACTCGACTGTTCAGGAATAGTGGTGTTCTGAACGACATCGGTTGAAAAGAGCCAGACCGGCAGGCCAATTCTCAGTCCTGGAAGCGACAATGTGGCCATATGGAACGCACCAACATCTCCCCAAGAGGAGAAAGGACTAGGATTTCCACCAAGGGGAATTCCTTGGTTGGTGGGCTCCATCTTTTCAACCTAAAGATCAACGCGGGAATAAAGGGTGATTGTTCCGTTTAAAATAAATTTTTAACAACGCTTTAGACACAACTTGCTTTTTCAATTTTAAAGAGTCGAGAAAAAGCTAAAGATGACTCTAGTCTCCTTCGATGTTTTAACGAGCCCGAAGTGACAAATGCTCAGATGGACTTTTTCTGTTATAGAGTCTGAAAAAGGCCAAAAGAAACTGCTCTGGAGTTCTAGGCAGAGGGTGTGCCAAACTTTTCGCAAAACCGCAGAATACTTTTTAAGGTATGGGCGGTCGATCTTCCTGAATGCTGTGTTCAGTGCATTGCAATCAGTAGGGCGGTCGACACGACTTCCTAAGGATAAAGGTTATATTCCTATAGGGGTCTCCCAATATATACACGACGGTACATGGGAGCACAATCCGTACTGGCGCTATCGTCCCTCAAGAGGAATCACCCACCTTCAACGAGATCGACAGTCACCAGGCTTTACGACATCGGAACACGTCTCTAGCCTAGACCTCTATGTTGTGCGTTATGTTGCAAAGCGTTGTTAAGTTCATTTAGTTTATTTTAAGTTGATCTTTTTAGAAGTTTGCCTTTCTGGATCACCACGAGATGTATGATACAATTCCTAAATGCAGTCTAAAGATGATAAGCAAGCTTTATATCTTTTCAACTTTGAAAATCCTAGCTACCAAGGGAAAAGAAAGACACCATCTTTTCTCAAAGAGCAATTAGCACACTCTAATGCACTTTTCCTAAATCGAGCATGCAAACTATCAAAAATGCAAATGCACAATGCAAGTGTTTGTTTTCCGCTTTCTTAGTATTGATGCCTACAAAGAAAGCTTTTTGTACAACTTTGAATTTGCTTTTAAATGACAAATACAAACAAGTTTACTTTTTCGAAATCAGAAAGGGTAGAAGAGAATACAACACTTTACGACTTTCGAAATGAACACTTGTTTCGACACTTAAAAGAGACAAACTCAAACCAATAAGCAAAAGTAAACGTATAATCAACTGTAAACAGCCAATGAACTCTCTCCTAAGATCACAATGAACATATCTGAATCAAGGGCTACAGGATGATTATTTCACTCATGCAAAGGAAAACTGTAAATGATGCCACAAACACATAAAAACATTCACAGTATTTTTGTACAAAAGGAGGCGGAATTTAAGCAGAGAAAAGGAGTTATCAGACTGGTACCTATGCTGGTTACAGGCTACAAAAAACAGAGATCAAAACAAGGTAAAACAGAGCAGAGAACCCCAGCTGCACAAGGCCAAACTGGATCAGCGCAACCTCAACACTGGGGTTTTGACATTCAGCGCAGGTGGCCTTCACGGGACCTGCGTTGAAATGCAGAACCTCTTCATAGGGGTCGCGCTGAAGGAGAAACGAGAGTTTCTCACTGGGTTCTGGGTCACAGATTGCTGATTAATCAACGGTTTCAGGCCAAATAAAAGCAACAAGCAAGGTACAATCAAAGGGATGCTTTGAGGGGGTACTAAGATCTATCACAAAGGATCATCAAATCATTTGTGAGTCCATTGTTCAGATCATAGACAAATCTAGTGATTGGATCAAAGCAGCAACTGTCTACTTTGCATCTGAGAAGAGCAGATGCAGTTGGATTGTTGCTGTTAAGTCTATGAAACAAACAATGATAGAGACACAAATAAAATGACTAAACAAATCTCCCCAGCGGAGTCGCCAATTTGTTGTGGGGAAAAATGCCTATGCAGGACGATCCTATCCACCTAAGGTGTGACAGTGCCTTAGCAACAAACAGAGACAGCTATTCTAGTATTCTTCCTTTATGAATTAAGAATGAAGAGAGATGGATGGACTAACCTGTGTCTTCCGTTTGTCCCTCGATCCGGTTTCTCTTCTCTTTGGGAGTTCACAGCTACTTGTCTTCTCGCCGCCCAGCTTCGACAGGTCTCTGCAAGATCACAAGAGAAGAACACTACACAAAGACATAGATTCATAATCATAACTAGTTCAGGATTAGAAGTAAACTAAACATACTAATGCAATCATACATCAAAGATACATCAGTATATAGGAGAAACCAAGATAGCTTTATTGATGAATAACAAGGTTCAGGAAGAGATACAACCAAGAGGGCTCCAATCCAGCATCTCCTTCCCAGCAAAATGGAATTCCTATCTTCACCTCCCTTCAAAGCATTAAGGACCCAATGATTCCAGTCTCAAACCAACAACAATTCTTTGCAATAACAAAATTCTAGCCTCTAGATCTCATGGAGGAGAGATCCATATATAGATGTTTGGAGAGAGGATGAGTCAGCTTGAGATCTGACTAGTGTCCTCTCCCTCTATCAGTTCTTGATTCCACTTGGAGGTTCTTGCTTCCACTTGGAGATTTGGAACCTCTTACTCATCATAGTCGAATTCCCTGAGGCAAGTGTCATTGAGGAAGATTTTGGAAGCTTCCTGGGTTTTGACACCTTGTGGAATGAACTTGCCACATGTCAACTCTCGCTCAGCGCAGGTAGCCAGTGTTGGCTTTGACATTCAGCGCAGGTAGCCAGTGTTGGCTTTGACATTCAGCGTAGGTAGCCAGTGTTGGCTTTGACATTCAGCGCAGACAGCTAGTGGAGCCACTGAATTGATCCTGAATTGACTTGTTTTTGAGCAGTTTCTGGTGGAGAACTTCTGTGAATTGCTGTGGTTTGTTAGCCTTGTTCCTCTAGGGGTAGAAACAACATGTTTAGGGACTTTGGATCCCTTAGATTATGGACATTTCATGCTCAATGCTGTAAGGCACAAAAATGTCTATAACAATGTACCACATCCGTAGCTCATCAGGAAGTGCTCTAAGAGAATAAGATCAAGTTTATAGTCCAAATATTATTATGAGACAATAATATTTCACTTTCTATTTTTGACAGCCAGTCTAAAAATAGACTTTGATCACTCACACTGTGATCACTCACACTTTCATCAAAAATAGAAGTCCATCTATATTTCCCAACTTGACCAATCATCCATAAACAGCAACCTGCAATCCATAGACATGATCCATATGTCTAAAAATAGACATAGTCTAAAAATAGACTTGCACCAAAAATAGCCTGTGGGCCCACTTAGTGAAGGCGACTCTTCTCACTAAGCTCCATCATCTTGTTGCACTTTCAACAAGCATTTCTTGTTGCACACTTTTCAACACTCCCTCTCAACAAGAAAGGCTTCCTCTCAAACCTGATCCTGTAACTCTGGAATGTTCTCCATGCAACACATCTGGCCGGTCCACTTGCTCTGTCATCAAAGTCTCTGACTGCTATTGCCTCTGTCGACTGAAACTCTGCATCTCTATGCTCTTCAGTATCTGACTGCTCTAGCCTCTGTCACTTTGATCTCTGACTGCATCCGTGCTGCTGCTGGTTCTATCTCCCAGCATTGCATCCGCACTGCACCTCCCAACTGACCTCCCTGTTGGGATAGAAACACCCTCTGATGCTGAAGCTCTACCTACTGCTGACAAGTGCTCCCTCTCTGACATCTGCGCTACTGCAACATCTCCATGCATCTCGCACCATTGCACACCTCTCTGTGCCACCTAGCATTGTGCAAAACACTTGTGCCTCTCGCATTGCTACAACCTGCTAGCTATGCGCTGTCCTGGGATTCCCTGCATTGTCGCTCTCTTTGCCGCTCCATCCACATCTGTCTCTGCCCAATCAATCAGTTCCTGCTACTACACATTTGGGGCTCCCATAGCAAGGTCTCATCCAAGAGGTTGGGTACCTCAAAGATCCTGCCCCTCCTCCTTGGGACAATCAATCCACATCACCCCAACTCCTACCTGGAGGTATGGCTACATGCAATCCCTCAGCCCACCTGGCTCGAAGTTTCCCCCTACTGGAGGTCTCTGCATGAGTAGATGTCTCTACTCGATCTCCTCTCAGCTTCCCTTGTTGTGGCTGCTCCACAACCTCCTGAAGCTACTGCACCAATCGTGGCTCCTCCACAATCGTTTGAGACTTCTTCTGGCTCTGCATGTCAAGAGGTAATATAGGCTCCCTCTCAACCACCAAGTCTCCATCAGTTGCCTCGCTGCTCAAGGCTTTGCATGCATCTTGAACCTCAAGAGCATATAGGTTCCTGACCCGTAAACCAATCTCATGACAACGAAAGCATCTCACCTTCGACTTGTCAACCTTCTTCCCATCACTAGAAGAACAAGATTCAGAAAGAGAAACCTTCTCCTTCCCCTTCTTTACCTTACTCGCTAAGGCATAGTTCTCCTCATCCTGCATGGATGAAGAACCATCTCTGGTGCTCCGTCTAATCTCCTCCTGCATCAAATCCGACCATAGTCGTTCCCAATTTGGCAGTTTCTCCCTTCCATTCACCGAGTCCTGGTAGCTACGCAAACTCTTAGGAAGGTCAAGGAGTGCTAGACTCACCATCCTCATCCGACAGTCACCCCCACACTTCCCAGCTCATCCCAGCATTGGGTGAACTTCGTGAGATACTAGGGCATACTGTCTCCATTCTCACACTGAATGTTTCTGAATTTTATCTCTTGCTTTGGAATTAAATTCGAATTCCACCAGCTCAAAACTCAACCGCTTCCGATCTAAAATTCGTGAGAACAAAGTATTTCTTGTACAGAGATTGACTGTCTGGGCATTCACCGGATATCTCACCTTCCAAAAGAAGGATGAATCCAGAGGCTACCTGGCCCGATTACAGACTCTGCCTGAAGAAATAAAATGTAAACACTTTCTGAATAATAGATCCGATGATCAATCCTCGCTTGATATCCTGTAAAAATCTCTTCTACAAATCAAGCAGCTCTGATACCATGTAGAAATTTTGAATAATTTAACACATATTCACAGAGATTATCTTGATCATACAATTATAAGTGGAACATGTATAATACATAATCTCCTCTACGTTGATCATCAATTTACAGAAGCAGAAACATTCACAGGCACACATAGAAGCATCAATCAAACTCATTAACACAGTATGTATCCCAGGGAAAGCATCTCGCTAAAAACCCCACACTATCTATATATTATATTGATTGAATCATGTAACATTACAAAGTAAAATGCTTATCACAAGCAATCCAGTACCAGCTCCACCTGTTACACACAATACATCTCAAATCTGATCTCCAAATCTATTCCACTGCTTGCCTGCCTCTCCAGCTCAATACCTGCTCAAGAACTGATGAGAATGGCTTCCCAAACTCGTACTTCACCTCAAAATAATCACTCACACTTTGTTGGACGTGAGAAAAGGCTACAATACTAGGCTAATACGTGAGCAAACTCATTGGCATACTCAATCCCTTGATTGTGCAAGATCTGGTGCACAACTATAGTCACAACTGATAGCAATCTGATTCTCTACCACCTATCCCTGTTGAACTGAACATGCACTGACATGCAACTGAGTTAACTGATGTATTCTATAGTTGTATTATGAGTTAATAACTTGTGAATTAATTAATAACTAATTCACCCAACTCATCTCTAGTCTATTGATCAGTTAGACTAAATACAACCAGTTTAACAAAGCTAAACTGAACACAACTCCATCAACTGCACCTCCAGTCCACTGAACTCAACTCACTTGAGTTCTAATTGAAGTCCTGCATGAAAATATTAGTCATCCCATAGGTAACCACGTATTTCCTTCTGGGATCTGCATGTACCACATCCGTAGCTCATCAGGAAGTGCTCTAAGAGAATAAGATCAAGTTTATAGTCCAAATATTATTATGAGAGAATAATATTTGACTTTTCTATTTTTGACAGCCAGTCTAAAAATAGACTTTGATCACTCACACTGTGATCACTCACACTTTCATCAAAAATAGAAGTCCATCTATTTTTCCCAACTTGACCAATCATCCATAAACAACAACCTGCAATCCATAGACATGATCCATATGTCTAAAAATAGACATAGTCTAAAAATAGACTTGCGCCAAAAATAGCCTGTGGGCCCACTTAGTGAAGGCGACTCTTTTCACTAAGCTCCATCATCTTGTTGCACTTTCAACAAGCATTTCTTGTTGCACACTTTTCAACACTTAACACCTTCATGAAATACAATATGACCCAGATATTCCACCTCTTGTACTCTAAAGAAACATTTGGAGCTTTTTGTGTATAATTGTTTCTCCTCCAATAGTTTGAGCACCCTGTCAACATGTTGAACATGATCCTTCCAAGACTTGTTGTAGATTACTATATCATCAAAAAATACTAACAAAAATTTTCTAAGGAAGGGTTTGAAAATGGAATTCATCAAACCTTGAAATGCAGAAGGTGCATTGGTAAGGCCAAAAGGCATGATGAGATATTCATAATGACCCTATGATTCTAAATGTTGTTTTTGGTATGTCTTTAGTCTTCATTCTGATTTGATGATATCCTAAATGAAGATCCAACTTGGTGAAGTAAATTGATCCATGTAATTCATCCAATAATTCGTCAATGACAGGAATGGGAAATTTATCTTTAATATTGATCTTTTTGAGCTCCCTATAATCTAGACACATGCGACACTATCCATCCTTCTTGTGAACCAATACTACTAGAGTAGAGAAAGAACTTTGACTAGGTTGAATTATACCAGCTTCTAGCATTTCTACAACCATAATTTCAATTTCACTCTTTTGGGAATAGGGACATATATAAGGCCAGATGTTTGAAGGAACACTTTTTGGAATCATATGAATATCATGATCACGATCACGAATAGGTGGGAGGCCTTTGAGAGTCTCAAATACCTTGGAATGATTGTCCAAGAATTTTTTGAGATCTGGAGAAATAGATGATTTCGATGTGGGAATGTCTAGTGAACATAATTGTGCAATTATGCCTCGTTGTTCTTTCTTTAGAAGCTTTGTCATTCCATTAGAGCTTATTATCTTTCTTGGTCTCCCTACATTACCCCTTAATTCAACATCCTTTCCTTCTAAAGAAAATTTCATGAAAATTTCTTGAAAATTAAAAGCTATTGTACCTAAGGATTGTAGCCATTGGACTCGTAGTACAACATCAGCACCACCCATTGTAATCTAAAGCATTGGGATATTTAATACATATTCTCCCATAGATAGCTTGATATTATTGCACTTTCCTAAGAAATTTATGGTTCCTCCACTTACAACTATCACTTGACACACTGGTGCTGGATATAGGAAGAAATTCAATTCCTTGGCTATCTTACAATGAATAAAATTATGGGTAATTACCGAATCAATCAACACTATTACCATTTCCTTCTTGATATGCCCTTCTATCTTGATAGTTTGAGGAGTGGTAATTCCAACCAATGCATTACAAGATACGACCAGATTCATTTCTTATTTCTCTAGGTTTTTTCCTGGTGTATATCCTCTTATTTTGACGTTTCTTGTTCCTTTTCTTCCTTCTCTTCACAATCTATGTAAAATAATTTCTTCTCAGCACACTTATGACCTTTAGTGTATTTCTATCACAACTGTAACAAATCCCTTTTTCTATTTTTTCTTCCAATTGTTGTGGTGTCAAACTTGTAGGTTGTGGATGGCTAGGGGCAACAACACTTCCATCTTTATGATTGTGAGTTGTAGGCTTTGTTGTTTCCATAATTTTTCTTTCCATTTTTCATGCCAACCTAAATTCCTTCTCTAATGAATTAGGTTCCCAAAGGAGAACCTCATGTTGGATGTTGTCCTTTAAATTCCCTATGAGCACATCAATCCATGCTCCTTTGGAATATCTTTTACCCTTATATTCAATTTTTGGAAGTCCTCAATGTGCTCCATCATTGAACCCTTTTGTTTGAGATTTATCAATTGGCCAAAAAAAGTGTTTCTTTTTCTATCCTCCTTATGTGCTATCATTTCATCCATAAAAATAGCCCAAGTGAATTTTTTTTTATGAGAGAAAAACTATCGATACCATACAAATTGATTTGGTTCCAAATATAAAGTTGCAATGCGTACCTTTTGTGTGTTTTGCACGTTATGGAGATTGAAAAAATGCTCCATCTGTAGTATCCATGATATAGGATCCTTGCCATTAAACTTCATCATGTCGATATTTGGAACATGGTGGTTCTTTGATCCAACGTTATAGTCTATGAAATCGTGAGTAACATTTATTTTGTTCTCATCATGAGTTTCCTTTACTTCCCTTTCACTATTAGTAAGAATTTCTTGTAGAAACTTTGTCAAATATGTCTTAAAATCTTCCATCTTAGCTTCCATGCCTTTCTTTAAATCATACATCTTAGCTTCCACATCATTCATCTTACCTTCTATGCATTTCTTTAAACCATCCATCTTAGCTTCAACGCCATACATCTTAGCTTCTACGTCTTTCTTTAAAACATCCATCTTGGCTTCCATGTAAGACATCTTAGCTTCTATGTCTTTCTTTAAACCATCCATTTTAGCTTCCATGCCATACATCTTAGCTTCTACACCTTTCTTTAAACCATCCATCTTAGCTTCTGTTACTTTTTGTGCGAGTGAAATTTGTTCACATGGTCTTGTAATTTTGATATATCATGTTGCATTTCTTCCTCTTCTTCATGAGTCATGCTAAAGCTTTCAGGTTGCTTACTAGGTGTTTCCATTTTATTTCTTCGTGGCATCAATTACTGATAATAATGCTTCACTATGCCCTTTGAATTCCTTCAAAGTAATTTTTCAAACCAAACTTATGCAAAAATTCAAAAAAACTATACACTGTTTTTCACTTTGTAGGAGCTCGATATTGAATATGCTATATCTCTGTAATTTTGGATATCCAAGGTCTGAAATTGATTCTTGTAGTAACCCTCTCAGTACTCTTTCTAACCCCATAAGTTTGATCGAGATTGGATTCTCCAATGAAGAGTTAAGCCAAATTTCCCATGATGACCTGATTATAGATTGGTTCAGTATAGCGAGCTTGTACGATGTGCCATGTGTCACTGTTTTGGCCTTAGGATCTGAAGCTAATATACCAAAAAATATAGTCTGTCCTCTTTCTGTAACTTCTTATGAAATTACAATCTGATGCTCAGAAAGAAATTTATGACGATTTTCATAGGTCACCTGTTTGAGATATAATTCGAGATCCTGTAAAAACCCTAACTTCCTTGTATCATATATCCGAAAATATAGTGAGACAAGATCTTAAATTTGGACTTGAAGTTTAGAGAGATTTCAACTCAAACAGGCTTTCTATTTTTCTTTTGAAACGTCGCAGGCAATAAATTCTAGCGAAAATTCCACAATGACTTATTTGGACCAGCGAAACCTTAGAATCCAAGCTCTTATACAAAATTTTATGAAACCAGCTTACAAAAAGATAGAAAAAAAATATCAACACCTTAGAAATAGGCCTCTTCGAGGGGGCAACCTCCTTTACATTACAAAAATGAAGAATAATTGGATGATACAAATGAGAAAACCTCCTTTCTATATATAGGAGCCTAAGGGGTCACAATATAACCAAAGCCGACCTAACAATAATAATATAAGGGCACAAGAATAACAATAGTGGACTTCTATGGGGCACAATAATAAAAATATGGGGACAATAGGGGCACAAAAGAAAAAATAAGGGATATAATGACAATAGTAATGGGGGAATTATTAGTATTATAGGGACCTAATAGCAAAAAATATGGAATCTCTCTCAATCCCAAAAAGAGCATATTCACGGTTTCGGAGGGCAACCAATTAGACACATCATCACCAAGCACGAAATCATCGTGGACCCCAACCGTGTGAAAGCCATAGCTCAGATTCCTCAGCTGAGCACCAAAAAAGATATGCAATCTTTCCTTGGTAATATTAATTTTCTCCGTAAATTTATTTTAGATTTTGTGCAAATTGTCAAACCTTTGCAGAACATGATAAAGAAAGATTGAGTGTTCAAATGGAATCAAGAATAAAATGAATCTTTTGATCGCATCAAAACAATGATTTCTTAGGTTCATTCCCTTTTTCACCCAAATTTCAGTAAGGACTTCATCTTATCCACTTTCGCCTCAAAATCGTCCTTGGTCGCGCTTCTGAAACAAAAGGATTTTGACCACGATTAACATCCTATATACTTCATGAGAAGAGGGCTAAAATGCACATAACTAAATTACCTGAATGTCGATAGGCAGGCATATGTAGCCTATAAAGTGGTGAAACACTTTAGATAATACATTATCAAAAACGACATCAATGTGATGGTCCCACACCTAGCCATCAGGTCACTCTTCGTCTAGCAGGAGCTAGGTGAGAGGAGAGCCAACTGGATGACCTCCCTCCAGGAGTATGATTTAGATTTCAAACCCTCTCACACAGTGAAAGGACACAGGCTCGGTAACCTAACCGCTGAGGTGGTAGATTAACATGTCTCGTTAGGCAGATTAACCGATGTCGGAGGGAGAGGGCATGGGAACATGAGATACAAATGTACTAGAATGAACTACTTGGCTCACATGAATCCTATTCATGGTACTATGACCTAAGGTAATACCTAGTGGTAGGATCTCTACCCGAGACCAGGTTCACCAAGAAGAAAAGAGTCGTGAGGCTCATGGCTGCCTCATATCAAATGGTTATGGGAAATCATTTCATAAAGCGCCATCTCAACGTACTGCTAAGATTTTTGGAATATGATGAGGCTCAGCAGGTGCTGAAAGACCTACATGATGGACACGTAGGAGGTCATTATGGAGGCAAAACAACTACCCACAAGATCATGCGGGTAGGGTTTTACTGGCCCACATTCTTCAAAGATGTGCATGCCTACACTAGAAAATGTTTGTTCTTCCATAAGCACGCAGGTAGGTAGGCTAGATCATCCGCTCCACTCCAACCCATAGTGGTTAAAGATCCTTTCCAACAATGGATGTTGGATTTCATCAGAGAGATCATAATGAACTCATTAAAGTAGGACATGTATATACTCACGGCCATCGACTACCTCACCAGGTGGGTGGAGGTAATTCCGTTACATAAATTCAATGATGACGAGGTAATATATTTCATTAATCAATACCTCATAGCTAGGTTTGGTCTCCCAACCTCCCTTGTCTTTGATAATGCTACATATTTTTCATCTCTAAAATTGTATGATTTTTCTTTGGAAAACAATATTGTGTTAAAATATTCAACTAAATACTACCCTCAAGGGAATGACCTAGTAGAATTGACCAATAAAACCCTCATCCACATCCTCAAGAAAACCCTACTTTCTCACCAAAGGAACTAGCACAATGCACTTAGCAACGCCCTATGGGCTAACCGGGTTACCCCCAAACCATCCATTGGCACATCCCCCTACTTCCTGGTTTATGGGAAAGAATCCATATTGCCTCCTAACCTATATCTTCCAACCCTTAAACTAGCTCAAGAGTCACAAGGACCCCTTGCCTTGCTATTCAACGCCATATTGACACCTTCATGAAATTGGAAGAGGAGAGACTAAAGACCAAAGATAAATTTTCCATTCACTAAAGCCGAATTAAAATATGGTTCAACAAGAAGTCTACAAAGACCCATGAATTTAGTGTGGGGGATTTGGTTCTAAAATGGGATCATGCCCATGAAGACTAGGGAAAACACACCAAGTTTCAAGCTTTGTGGATTTGTCCCTTCCAAGTCAAAGAGAAAATTGGACAACACACCAATAAGTTGCAGACCCTAGGAGGGGGAGTTGAACCCCCTCCTATGAATGGCCAAGACCTCAAGTTCTATTTTACCTAGTAGCATTGAGGTTGCTAGTTCCACCTTGTACCATAGTTCCCTTTTGTTTTCTTAGATAGCTGTCATTTTGTTTTCAGTACAATTTTATGTTCATTTCCTTTCAGAATAAAAGTTTTGGATGACAGGTATATGTTAGAATGACCCTACACTTTGGTTTCTATGGATGCTCTATGGAACCATTTTCTGACCGAAACTTAAGTTGCGTCCAAGATAGAGTGTGCAAGATTGGCAGTAGTGGGGAACTCAACCGCACACACGACCTCTTGTTCTTCTCGTGTTGGTCTATCCTAGCTGCTTACATGGCCAGCGATTTTGAATTGTTCTAGCTCACATGTTGCCTTGAGAAAGAAGGGGAAGCTGAAGAAACATATTGAGTAGAATTACATTTCGGGAAAATAATAAGGTCTCTAAAAAACCAAAAACCTCTTTGCAAGTCAAATAAGTTGGGATCCCTCGTCTGCCCAGGGTTTAAGCTATCATCAAATAAGTGAAAATAAGCATAGACAAATAAGTGCCAATGAGCACATCCAATTACTCATAATAAGGGCTAAATGACCGAGAAAGGATTACTACGCAAAGAAGTAAGGCAACGACTCTATCATGGTACTGACCATGCTCACTGTCAGTAGAACAACGTTTGCGATTTCTAGGTAGTGACTCCGAGATGGTGTTGTTTAGGCTCGTTGGCAGTAGAGCAACACCAGAGTACCATGAATGTTATACCAAAAAAAATTCTAAACTCATATAATTACTTTAGTTTCCCTTTACCTTCCGAGGATAGCAGGAAGTAGCATTCTATCTTGTGTGTTAAAGGGTTGTTTTTGTAGATTGGGATAGCTAACTGGTTTGAAGGAAAGGCTCGAGTACCATCAACGACACTTGCAACTCTATGAAGAAACACACATTCAGGTACCCCTCAAGCTAGTCCAAAAGAAATCAGAGATCTTGGATTTCTCCTAGAGAATCGCCAATTTTTGGAGCTATTGCAAAAACCCATCCAAAAATTCCTAAATTGTTATAAACTAGTTCAAGAAAAGATAGAAAAGATAGATCAATGCCTTAGAATTCAGTCTCTTTGAGGGGGTAAACTCCTTTACATTACATAAATGAACAATTCTTGGATGATTCAAATGACAAAACCTCCTTTCTATATATAGGAGTCCAAGGAGTCATAATATAACCCAGCCGACCTAACAATAATAATACAAAGCCACAAAAATAATAATAGATGGATTCTATGGGGCATAGTAATAACAATATGGGGACAATAGGGGCACGACAATATTAATAAGGGATGCAACTACAATAGTAATGGGGTAATCGCTAGTATTATAAGGACCCAACATGCCCCTCTCCTTCAAAAAAGTGTTGTCCTCAACGCTTGAGTAGTTCTGGATGCTTCTGTATAAAATTCTCATCCTCCCATGTGGAATCTTCAGCGGATAAGTTCTTCCACTTGATAAGATACTCTAAAATTGATTGATTTCGTAGCTGTCGAGTTCTTGTTTCTATGACTGCTTTCAGTTCCAATATAGTTTTTCCTTCCTCGTCAAGTTCTGGAATTATTGTTTGAACTGGGAGCTTTTTGCCTATAACCTCCTTTAAACATGAAACATGGAAAACTGGGTGCAATCGAGAAGCTGTAGGAAGCTCCAACTTGTATGCCATAGTACAAATCTTTTGCAACACCTTATATGGACCATAATACTTTAGTGATAATTTATTATATTTCTTAGCTTGCTTGAGGGACATTTTCTTATATGGTTGTAGCCGTAGGAATACCAAATCACCTACATCAAAACTTCTTTTTCTGTGATGTTGATCTGCCTGTTGTTTCATTCTATTTTGTGCCAACACACGGTTATCCTTTAAGAGTTGGAGGACATGTTGTTGATGTTCGATGTGATGTTCCTTTGCTTGAACCTTAGAATTTTCTCTTAAATATGATGTGATGGATGGTGGCTAATATCCATAAAGTGCCATAAATGGGGTCATTTTTGTTGCTGTATGGAAGGAAGTGTTATACCACCATTAGCCAGAGGCAACCATTTGACCCATTGTGTCTATTTATCACATACAAAGCAACGAAGATATTCTTCCAAACATTTGTTTACTATCTCAGTTTTCCCATCAGATTGAGGATGATAAGATGAGCTATGAGCTAACTGAGTACCAATACAAGAAAATAATTATGTCCAAAAATTTCTAGTTAAAATGGGATCTCTGTCACTTACAATAATCTTTGGGTTTCCATGTAGCTTTTGAATTGTTTCCATAAATGCAGTAGACATTGTATTGGCTTTAAATGGATGTAATAATGCACAAAAGTGTGCATACTTGGTAATTATGTCAACTACCACCATTATGACACTCTTTCCCTCAGACTTGGGTAAACCTGTGATAAAATCCATTGAAACCTCCTCCCAACATTGGCTTGGAATGGATAAAGGTTGTAATAGACCCAGTGTCTTAATTGTTTCAACTTTATTTTGTTGGCAAACCAAACATTCCGCCACAAATTTTTGAATATCTGATTTAAGGCCATCCCAAAACAATTCCTTCTTAACCCTGTGGTAAGTTTTTAAAAATCCTGAGTGCCCTCCTAAGGGAGAAGTGTGCAATTCCATAAGAATCTTTTGTTTTAGTTGGGAATTCTTATAGAGGTATAAGTGATATTTGTACCATAAAGAATCACTTTTCCATCTAAATGTATCAGACGTACTGGAACCTTGTTGTAACTTTCGAATAAGTGCCCACACTTCTTCGTCATTCGTCCATTCCTCCCTTGCTTCGTTTATCCAATCTGGTTGGATAATAGAAATGGTGCACAACAATGGTTCCACATCCTCATCCTTTCTTGAGAGTGCATCTTCCACCTCGTTTTGCTTCCATTTTTTGTAGATGATTTCAAAGTCATAACCCAACATCTTTGTGACCCTCTTTTGTTGCTCTTCAGAGGATAATCTTTGTTCTAAAAAGTATTTAAGGCTATCATGATCCATTTTTACCTTGAAGTGTCTTCGCATTAGGTAGGGTCGCCATTTCTTAAGTGCATGGAGTATTGCCAACATTTCCTTCTCATAAATAGCGTTGTGTAAAAACTTTCCCATGATTGGACGACTTTCAAAAGAAATGTGTCTTTCATCTTGCATTAAAACATCACCAATTCCATTTCCTGAAGCATCACATTCCACAATAAAAGTTTTTGTGAAATCCGGTGTAGCTAAGACCGGTGCTTGGCACATTGCCTCTTTAAGATGTTTGAAGGCCTTTGTTGCTTCTGGAGTCCATGAAAATGCATCTTTCTTCAATAGTGTTGTTAGAGGTGCTACTATTCTCCCATAATTCTTAAAAAACTTGTGATAATACCCTATCAACCTGAGAAATCCTTGCAGATGCTTTATGGATGTGGGGATTTTCCATTCCTTAATGGCTTTAATTTTGCTAGGGTCTACCTTAACTCCTTCATGATATACAATATGACCCAAATATTCCACCTCTTGTACTCCAAAGAAACATTTGGATCTTTTTTCATATAATTGTTTCTCCTCCAATAGTTGTAGCACCCTGTCAACATGTTCAACATGATCCTTCCAAGACTTGTTGTAGATTAGTATATCATCAAAAAATACTAACACAAATTTTCTAAGGAATGGTTTGAAAATGGAATTCATCAAACCTTGAAATGTTGAAGGTGCATTGGTAAGGCCAAAAGACATGACCAAAAATACATAATGACCTTCATGAGTTCTAAATGTTGTTTTCAGAATGTCTTCAATCTTCATTTTGATCTGATGATATCCTAAATGAAGATCCAACTTGGTGAAGTAAATTGATCCATGCAATTCATCCAGTAATTCATCAGTGACGGGAATGGGAAACTTATCTTTAATAGTGAGCTTGTTGAGCTCCCTATAATCCGGACACATGTGCCATGATCCATCATTCTTGTGCACTAATACTACTGGAGTAGAGAAAGAAATTTGACTCAGTTGAATTATACTAGCCTCTAGCATTTCTGCAACCATAAGTTCAATTTCACTCTTTTTGGCATAGGGATATCTGTATGGCCTGATGTTTCGAGGAACACTACCTGGAATCAGATGAATAGCATGATCATGATCACGAATAGTTGGGAGACCTTTGGGAGTCTCAAATACCTTGGAATGATTGTCCAAGACTTTTTGGAGATCTGGAGAAATAGATGATTCCAATGTGGAAATGTCTAGCGAACATAATTGTGCTATTACACCCCTTTGTTCCTTTTTTAGAAGCTTTGTCATATTGTTAGAGATGATTATCTTTCCTGGTTTCCCTGCAATACCCCTTAATTCAACTTCCTTTCCTTCAACAGAAAATTTCATGAAAATTTCTTTAAAATTAAAAGCCATTGTACCCAAGGATTATAGCCATTGGACTCCTAGTACAACATCAGCACCTCCCATTGGAATGGAAAGCATTGGGCTAGTCAATACATATTCTCCCATCGATAGCTTGATATCATGGCACTTTCCAGAGTAATTTATTGTTCCTCCATTTGTAACCATCACTTGACACTCTGGTGCTGGATATAAGAAGAAATTCAATTCTTTTGCTACCTTACAATGAATAAAATTGTGGGTACTTCCTGAATCAATCAACACTATTACCTTTCTCTTCTTGATTTGTCCTTCTATCTTGATGGTTTGAGGAGTGGTAATTCTCGCCAATGCATTACAAGATATGGTCGGATTAATTTCTTCTTTATCTAGGCTTTGTTCCTGGAGTATACCCTCTTCTTTTCACCTTTCTTGCTCCTTTTCTTCTTCCTCTTCGCAATCTATGTAGAATAATTTCAGCTCAGCACAGTTATGACCTTTAGTGTATTTTCTATCACAACTGTAACAAATCCCTTTTGCTCTTTTTCCTTCCAATTGTTGTGGTGTCAACCTTATAGGTTGTGGAAGACTAAGGGCAACAACACTTCCATCTTTATAGTTGTGAGTGGTGTGCTTCCTGGTTGCCATAATTTTTCTCTCCATTTTTCTTGCTAACCTGAATGCCTTCTCTAATGAATCAGGTTCCAAAAGGTGAACATCGTGTTGGATATTATCCTTTAAAGTCCCTATGAACACATCAATCCTATGCTCCTCTGGAATATTTTTTTACCCTTCTCTTCAATTTTTGGAACTCCTCAATGTGCTCCATTATTGAACCCTTTTGTTTGAGACTTATCAATTGGCTAAAAAATGTGTTTCTTTTTGTATCCTCATAATGTTTAGTCAATTGTTCCATAAAAATTTCCCAAGTGATAATTTGTTTATGAGAACAAAGCCATTGATACCATACAACTGATTTGGTTCCAAATATAAAGTTGCAATACATACCTTTTGTGTGTTTTGCACATTATTGAGATCGAAAAATTGCTCCATCTGTAATATCCATGTTGCGGGATCCTTGCCATCAAACTTCATCATATCAATTTTTGAAATATGGTGGGTCATCAATCCCACATTAGAGTCTAAGAAATCATGATTAACAGTTATTTTGTTCGCATCATGAGTTTCCTTTACTACCTTTTCACCATTAGTAAGTATTTCTCGTAGAAAATTTGTCAAATCTGTCTTCAAATCTGCCATGTCTATCTTCAAATCTGTCTTCAAATCTGCCATATCTCTCTTTAAATCTATCTTCAAATCATCTATCTTAGCTTCCACGCCATTTATCTTATCTTCTGTTAGCTTTTGTGAGAGTGACATTTGTTGCACTTGTTCTTGTAATTTTGATATATCATGTAGCATTTCTTCCTCTTCTTCATGGGTCATGCTAGAGCTTTCAGGTTTCTTACTAGGTGTTTTCATTTGATTTACTTGGGGCATCAGTTACTGATAGTAATGCTCTACTATGCCCTTTGAATTCCTTCAAAATAAATTTTCAAACCAATCTTAAGCAAAAATTTAAAAGAATCTACACACCTTTTTTCACTTTGTAGGAGCTCGATATTGCCGTTGATGTATCTCTGTACTTTCGGATAATCCAGTTTTGAAATTGTGAGCTATAGAAACCCTTTGTGTCCTCTTTCTAATGCCACCAGTCTGATCCAAATTGGATTTTCCAAGGAATAGTTATGTGAAATCTCCCACAGTGACCTGATTATAGACTAGTTCAGTAGAGCAAACTTGTACGACGTGCCACAAGTCACTGTTTTGACCTTTGGCTCTAAAAATTATATACAAGAAACTACAGTCCATCCTCTTTTTGTAACTTCTTATTAAATTTCAATCCAATTCTCAGAGTTAAAGTTATGATGATTTTCCCCAGGTCACCTGTTTTGAATGTAATTTAGGAGTCTAAAAAAAACCAACTTCCTCAGATCATATCTCTGCAAATATAGCACAAAAACCTTTGAAATTCAGATTCGAGGTTTAGCGCAATTTATTCTCAAATGGGTTTTTCTTTTAGCTTCTGAAATGTCATAGAAAAAAAGTTATAGCGAAAATGCGACGATGACCTATTTGGAGCAGCGAAAGCCTAGAATCCAAAGCTTTGATACCAAATGTTATGAAACCAACTCAAGAAAAGATAGAAAAGATAGATCAACGCCTTAGAATTCAGCCTCTTCGAGGGGGCAACCTCCTTTACATTACATAAATGAACAATTCTTGAATGATTCAAATAACAAAACCTCCTTTCTATATATAGGAGTCTAAGGAGTCACAATATAACACAGCCGAGCTAACAATAATAATATAAAGCCACAAAAATAACAATAGAGGGATTCTATGGGGCACAGTAATAACAATATGGGGATAATAGGGGCACAACAATATTAATAAGGGATGCAACTACAATATTAATGGGGTAATCACTAGTATTATAGGGACCCAACATAAATCCTTGAAATTTTCAAAGCCCCCTGTATCGTGCAAGATTTCCTGCACCTTCGAGATCTGTTCAAAAGCTCATCAGAGCAGAGTTTTCTCATAAAAGCCTAAATTTTGCTGCTAAGTGTAGCTAACTTACGATATCCTATTTAAGAAAGTAAGTCGTATCTTCGGAGCGTGACTATGTCAAACATTTGCGACCCTTGTGACTATTGCAACCCATAAGTCACTAAGTCGCAAAGGTCACATGGGTCACACTTGATACTCATTGCAAACATGTGACCCTTGTGACCTCACAACCAACAGGGCACATAGGTCACACTTGATACTGGTTGTGATCATGTGAGCCTTGGGACATCACGACCAACAGGTCAGAAGGTCGCATAGCTCACAAGGCCATACTTTAGACCCATGCGAACTTCACACGTACCCCCAAAATTATAAAATGGGATGTCACCCCTATTCATTTGTAATGGCTCCTTTGGTCCCACAGAAGATGAAGAGGGTTTGCGTCATGGGCGTGCGCATTTTTCTCTAGGTAGGTGACCTTTCACCTTCTCGGTAATCATGTTTTTTAACCAAGTGTCATTCCATACCTTCTCAACCTTCCACATCCCATTCTAGTGGTTTTTTATTCCCTTTGCTTATTTTTTCCACCTCAAACCCAAAAAAGTGGTTGCCCTGGCCCTGTTCAGTCTTTCTTGACCCACCCATGGCCATTCTTTGACCCTAACCATCCTTTTTTCTTCCAATAAGCCCTAACCATCTTGCTAGGAAGAGTCCCAGACCTCCCAAAGCCTAAAATATTTCCTCCTTGGCCCTCCCAAAACCTAGGTCGCACAACTCATGGTCATGATACCCCATTTCGCATGACTTGGCAACTTGCAACTATTGCAACCTTTGACTGTTGTGATCTGCGACTTCTTGACCCCTAGGACCTGTGATTTTTGGCTACGATTATTGTGACCTACGACTTTATGACCCCAGCGACTTGCAACTTTGTGCCATATATAACAAGTCGTTAAGTCACACTTTTGGCCTTGCGACCTTGTGACCTGTCTCCCTATGTAACTTGCCATAGATATCTGTGAACTTCTGAAATCGTTTTTATTTAGATAGTTTTGATTGATTTTCATGTCATCTCTCCCATCATGGGGTTGTATTTTTGACATGCTAGGTGACGTGGATCTCGAGTGGATCACCATCTCCTCCTTCGAAGATGAGATGGCACCCCCAACTGCTAAGGTTGCTGGTAGAGGCCCGGGAAGTAGTTCATGGGAGATCTACAAAGACAAGGAGCCACTAATATTCGGGGACACAACTTGCAACATTAATAAAACCAAAAAAACCTCCTAGTATGACATCTACGAAGAGTTATCAAAGCCACAAATACTGTAAACCCAAGAGGATTTCTTGGTATACATAAATTTTAAGAGTTCGAAGCTACACAAGATAGCATCACACCCCCCTATCTTCTCATGCATAAAGACTATTGAATGGATCTTGCAAAATACAGATACGAATTCATGGACAATCGAGGACTATGGTGGAGCACCGTTAGCTGCGATCTCCCCTGTAGATATCAGCACGTACTATAGACTCTTGAAGAGACAAGTGACTTTCAATACCAGGTGGCTCTCTAGTTTTGTAACCTCAGTTAAAGATATTTTGAGGGAATGGTGGTAGGACCCGTCAAAGTTCTATATTATATTAGATTAGGTGTATAGGATAGAGGGGTTACGTAAGGTATTTAAACTAAGTTCCACAATGATGTGCCTTTTTTATGTTAAGGCAGACTGTGACGTATTCTACGACACCTAGGTTCCTCTCATGCATTTTGTTGCCACCCGAGGAAACATTTTTAATTGGGAAAACATTCTAGCATCATCTTTGAAAATAGACATAGCTACATCTAAGTGCCCACAGGCAGAACAACCTCAAGAATTCTATATGGCTTCATAACTCCTAGACTTTGTCTATGCAATATGCCAGTTTGAGCACTGGAACTATAAATGGAATACATCATCGGCCGACCCTGTGCACTGCCACTACAAGGTTTTCTAGGACACTGCCTACCGAGGTATGCCAGATGTGATTTCTGAATCTTTTATCACGTCGTTGTACCAACTATTATTTGGTGAAGAACCATCATGCATGTCAAAGAGGGCTATGGAGAAAGTGGTCAATGGAGCACATTGGTTTCCCATCCAAGTGGGAATGTTCATCAGAGTGTTCGGTACCCATAAGGCCCCCGATGCCCTACCCAGGTTCGTCATAAACAAAACACTCTTGTGAGAAGTCTGCTACCAAATGACACATGGCTTTTCAAAGGTACTGAACAAAGGCAAGAAGAAACCATGGCCTGCCTTCCCTCTCACCATCAGAGCATATGTACTGGAGAATTTTAAACCAAGTAGAGGTAGAGGCTGAAGCATTGAAGGGGTACCACTTTGTAAGTCTCAACTATTGGACATATGATCCTGAGAAGGTCATGGCTGCCCACTGTAAGAAATAAAGTTTCAGCTAGTCATATTCACACACCAGACAAAATCATGATGACGACGTGAAGAATTGGTATAAAACCACGAGGGAACTTAATCCAAGTGAATAGCAAGCTAGAGATGAGGAGCTCCTCGAGCATTCCTAGGAAAATGTTCATCTTAAATAAAGAGCCTCGACCATCAAGAAAAAACAACAGGAGACACAGAAAGGCACCTGAGAATCTAAGAAGCAAAAGGGGAAAGAGATCGAATATATTTTGAGCAACCCCGAAGAGGAAAACATTAATGAAATGTTGGAACAAAGAAATGCCACCCTGGCAAGAAAAAAATAGGAGCTTAAGAAGAAAAGAGAGCAAGAGATCAAAAAATCTCAAGATTCTAGTGACGAAGGGTAGCTCAAGAAGAGAAGGTGAAGAGAAGAGGAGGAAAAGGAGAAACCACTGCAAGAAAAGTTTCAGGAGGAAAGAAGGGCTCAGGAAGAGGTGGAGAATAAAATACAGGAGGAGGAGCACAAGGCTAAGGAAGAAGAGGAGAAAAGGAGAATGGAGCAAGAGCTAAAAGAGAAAGAAGAAAAGATATGGGAAGAAACAAGAACTCAGAAAGAGATAGATAAGAAAAGGCAGGAAGATGAGATCAAGAGGCAATAAGCACTCATGGAGCAAGAAATAAAGCAGCAGGAGGAAGAATTAGGAAGGAGAAAAGAAAAGGGAACCAGGGGAATCAAACAAGGAGAGACTAGTAAAACATCCAAGCTCAACAAAGAAAAAAGTGAGATACCCCAATTGGACGTGCCTCTTTCTATTCCCCTCACTGGTGGGAACCTTCCCTTGCAAGAACTGGGTTTCTCATAAGGACAAGAGGAGGAAGTCCTAGACCTCACAAGGCTCACCTTCAATGAAGTCAACCTCAAAATTGTGTAAGAAAGGAAAAAGTATTGTGCCAGGAATCCAAGTGAGCTCTTATTAGTCACCACAGCTAAGGCGATTGTCCCCAATATCATAGAAAACCCAGAAATGATCACCCCACTCGAGACAAATTTTGTTGCCACCATGGAGCATAATGTGGCCTAGATGAGAAAATAGATCATATACCTTTAGAATAGGCTTTACACGTCTAAGCAATGGGATGCCATTGCAGAGAAAGAGAAGAATAGAGTAGAGGAAGAGAATGCAACTCTCCATTTAATTCACTCAGGCACAACAAAATTTTATGCAGCAATCAAAGGAGAGGTTGAAACCCTTGGGGAAGACATGGTGATGGTCTACGAAGAGATGTCTAAGCTGCATCACACAGTGGACGCAATCTTGGCAGTACAAGCTCACACAAAGAAAGAGACACAATGCTATATGATCACTCTAGATAACATGCATGAATGGTCTGTTAAATAACTAGGAGCACCAGCGGTGGTCCTTAAGAAATATTGGATCACCATGCAGAATGCCAAGGTTCAGCTCTGCATCAAGATTCAATCAAAGGAAAAATTAACCAAGGATGTGGACATGGTATTGGCTTCCCACGAACACCTTTTTAGCGGGCTAGAATATATGATCTAACTTCATGGGGTTCCTTCTATCGGAAAAGTTAAAAAAGTTTGGATACAGGAGGATATCTCAAGGGATGCATAGGTTTTTGTTGATACATATAAACAAGCAGCCCATGTAGGGGACATGCCAGTCACGAAAGAAAATATCACCTGTTATATGTTAGAACTAGTAAGGATTTACACCAAATTTGTGACCTTGAATAACTAGGTAAATTTAAAACGGACCACCCTCATCCCCGACACACTAGAGTGCCTGCATAGACATGATGAAGATTAGCGCATATCACTCCTGTCATAGCTGAATACAACCTATGGTGCACCCATTTGACAGAAAAACTCAATCTATACTTCCCAAAACTTGCTATTGTTAAATTGATGAATTATATTAGTAGCTTATTTTTGTGATGTAGGTACTTTGGTAGACTAAGACATTTTGGAATATGACAAGTCATGAGAAAGACCAAAGGTCATCGGGTAGATGAATATTCATGAGAAATTTTAAGAGTCAAGTGTACACCATGAGTCACCCCCACTCTATAAATATACCCTCATGACACATTTGTAAGCACCTTCTGCTCAGGACATCAGAAGATATATTTCTTAGGAGAACTTACGTCTTCTAATTGATTCAAGGGGTGATTATAATATTCCACTATTGGATTTCTCAAATATTTTGTCATATGCCATGAGTATTTGCTTCACTTGATGGATTGGATGTTCCTGAGTGTGCTTTGATATGTTGTCCTTTCATGTGCTTTCTCATAGTACAAACTTTGTGTTGCTTCGCATGGATAGTATATGATTCACTAACTCTATGCTTGTGCTAATGAACTATTTTGTTGGTATTGGTATAATCTATTCTTGATTGTACATTTAATTATGCTTATATATGTTTGATTACTATGAACTAGTTTATAGTTGTTAAATACTTTATCTTGTAAAACATGAGTCTTATTTGAAGTTTGCTCACAATTACTTTACGTGAGGTTTATGTTGTTAATAGTTTGGCTATTCATGGTATGCACATTATAAGATATTTGTCAATTATTTCCTTGTGTTTATTAAAGTTCATGCTTTCAATTGAGATCACATTTCACCTTCGTCCGAAGCAAGATCAAAACACTTGAACGACAACCGCGGCTACATACTAGAAGGGATCCCTAAAGAAAATGGTGCAGGCTCTAGTTGGGAACCTACACCGGGGAGATCCCCTTTGCTATTGGTGGAGAATTCCAGCCCGTTAGTAGATTTGGCGTTAGAAGGAGGGCCATGGAAAGTACTAATCCATGCCCTCACACTGAAACTTCTCATCAAGCTAGTAACCAATCCCGTCCTCCCATGCCTCCTAAGATACAATACATAGCCTCTTATGGGCTGGCTTTCATGAGGCCACAACAAGAAGATTTCCAACTTCCCCCTCTTGAAGATGCCATGGAAGGAAAGGAACTTCCCCTAATCGAAGTCACCAACGAATAGCTCAGGGCCATGTGCCCTATTACTTGACAATTCACTAGGGGATTGAAATGAATTCCTACCACTAACTCCCTATCCAACCAACACACCTCCACACCTTATCACACACGTCAAGATGTCCTCACTAAATCCTTATCATAGTTAATCAGCCTAGCGCTTGATGACTATGTGGATGCTGTTGAAAGGTTCTCCATTGAAGGGTTAGATAGTCCTCTCGAAGATGAGGGGTTGACCCTAAGAATACCTTCACCGGTGAAAACAAGTGGTTACAATGGGGAGAGATGAAGGGAAGTGATCCCTGCTTCAAGGAGGATACCCTAGTAAAAAATCAACCTCTAAGGGGAAATACTAAGGGGACCCCAGGGAGGGGAACAAGGGAATACCTTAAAGACCGTACAAAATTTTACAACAATCAGTGGCTCCTGAGGAATTGGAGGAATATTAGGAATGTGTGAAACACTAGGGATCTAGGACACCTTGAAGTGCCTCAAGGGGAAGGGAAGCAACCTTCTCACACTAGCGGGGGATGAGGCACCAGTAGCGAATCAGAGGGAAATTACTACCGCCTCCTGTTTCAACAACCTAGAGGCAACCGTCGCCAATAGAATTTGGCCTGGATGGCTCAATCCCTATTAAATATTAGAGGCCAACTCCATGAAATTTAATGCCATTCCTAGAAACACCTCCTAAAATTCGACCCTAGAAAGGGAACCTTGGCTGATGACCATATTAGCAATTTCTACCTAGTATTGAAAATTATGAAGCTGCAGTGCAATGACGTGGCTTGTCTATTATTCCCCCACACTCTCAAGAATAAGTCACCTAGTATCTCGCTACCTGTTGTTTCCATCTGAACTTGGGATGAGTTCCGGAAAACCTTTCTCGATAATTTTTTGGAAGGTAAGATGCCTTCTATGCTCCTCACTGAGCTTAGCACATTGAAGTGCCACAAGAAGGAGAAGGTGAAAAATTTTAACCTAAGATTCACCACTATTTTGAATAAGTTCCCGATGGACATGGCCCTTGATGATTCCATCACAATTCATTATTACATGAGGGCTCTGCCACAATATATTTTCGTGTTCGTTAAACATGAAGAAAACCCACCCTGGTAGAGAACTTTTCTACAACACTCGAGGTTGAAAAGGATCTTCTTTCTATCGGCGCCCTAGAGCATGAGTCTCGAGAGGAGGAAAAACCCTCTGGTAAGAAAAATCAATCCTCATTAAGTAAAACCATGGATAAAGACATAGATTCATTTGATTTCGAAGGACTGGCCAATCCCTAAAGTAGTTGACTAACAAAGTTTCCGAATTAAAGAGAAAGACTACTGACGCTCTGAGAGGAGGAAAGGTTGCTAAACCCTTTTTCTAGAAAAATAACAATCCCACCCCCCAGAGCATCGTAGGAATCGAGTTAAAACTTCAATGTCGAAGGGCTAGGAAAGGATAATTTCTACGCTTTCCATTAGGCCTCTCACTCTGAGAAAACCTATCCCCAAAGCCTCCATAAAATGACTGCCATAGTCACCCATATTTTAGAAGACCAGGCCATGAGAGAGGGTGAATAAGAAGCTAATGACCCTGAAGAGGACAACTCCCCTCCCAACGATGATGCTCCATCTAGTTTGTTAACCTTCGAAGTCATTCGTGGGGTAGAGGTACTGACCACTCAAAGTGGCCATCATGGGAGATGCTCCTCCCCCGAAACACCCAGAAAGCTACAACCTTAGGAGTAAAGGTCCCGTGTCGGATGCTACGCTGAAAGATAAAAAAGGGCTTTGTTATGAATGATTTTTCCATTCGCCAATAGCATCCAACGATCCACCCTTTCCCTTAAAGGGATGAATGATCTAAGCTCTAAGGAGTCCCTAATAGGTGTGAGAGGGTACTTGTCCACACCCAAAATTTCGACCAAAGGAGTGGCAGCTAAAACTACATCGTTAACACAACGCTCAGTGCAAGAGGCTTCATCCATTGACCTAGATTACAATATCATCGAGGACATGAAGAAGACTCAAGATAATATTCCATTATATGAGTTATGCAAGTTGACCAACCAATGTGAGTTGATTTTCAAAATCTTTTCCACCTCTCTTTCCCCTTCAAAACCCTCCTCATTGGGCAGGTCTAACTCGTTAGGCCAATCCCCAACCATGATTGAGATTCAAGCCATAGTAAATGATGCAAACAAAAGCTCGAGAGGTTCGACCCCTCCTTTCCTCTTGAACTTTGAATTGTTCAACTATAGTGTACGCAACTGCCTCATTCACTCTATTGTGTCAACCAACATCATGCCATGGTGAGTATGCAAAAAGCTAAAAATATAACCATAGAAAACTGATGCTAAAATCATCCAACTCAATATATCCCAAGTTTTGGTTGTGGAAGAGTTGAATAACATTATTATTTGGTTGTCTTATAATTCTCGGGTTCATCAGTGCATTGACATAATTGTAGTATACATCTGAGAAGCCTGGAATTTACTCCTTAGCAAAGATTGGTCCTGCAAGCTTCAAGGCTACTTCGCCACAAACTGGTCCCACTTATGGTTGCCCTTTAAGGAAAGAATAAGAAAATCAGGGTCAATAGTGAACCATGCATGAAGCACACCATAACTGACCTTGAGGGTTATAACAAACTAATCAACTATGCCCATGAAAAGTTGTGGGTGTGTCTCCTCGAGACACTATTCGGTTGCTATTAGTCTTAGACATCGACTATTCCTCCGGATACCGAGTCCAAGCTTCCGATGCAAACCCCAAGCCATAATAATGAAATCTGCATTTTGAACTTGCACACTCCGGACCCATCCTCCATTAGTGCTGGAATCTGGACGTTGTACTATGCTAGATCTAAGACTAATGATGGAGCTGGAGTAGGTTTTGTTCTGGTAGACCCCAAAGGAAATAGATTCTTGATTTCTTGCAGATCAGAGTTCCAATGCACAAAGAACAATGCAGAGTATGAGGCATTGGTCCTCGGCCTCAAAAAATCCATCGATATAAGAGCAAATTTTCTAAAGGTAATCAGGGATTATGAAATAATTACAAGGTAGGTACGCAACACAATTCACTATTTGTCCCCTCACCTCAATAATTACCAGCAAGAGGTATGGTGTTTGATAAGCTTGTTTAAATCTTTCAAAATTATTTTTGTTCCTACATTTAATAATTCCATCGCTAACAATTTAGCTAATGTAGTAGCTAGATTCACACCCCTTAGTGATGGATTTTCTATTGAAATTGTGTATAAACCGGCTGTGCCTGATAACATAAATAACTTACATGTTTTCAATGATGACCAATAGATTCTGGAATTCATGACAAAGACGCAGTCATCGACGAAGAAGAACTTGAGAGGTCCCTAGAGCAAGAACAAGACTTGCAAAAAGGAAACCCTATACCTAAAGGGGTGGTTATGTTGGAGAAATTGTTTGACCTACATAACCATTTCCGAGCCCCACCGAACACCAACACCCATAGTTACCCTCTCTTACACGAGAAGATCAACCTTGGAACCAAATCTGATCCTTAGTGTGTCAACATAGGGCTGGGATGCTCCCCCGAAGAAAGACATGCATTCATTAGCCTATTCAAAAGGCATCGTGACATTTTCTCTTGGACATATGATGACCTGAAAACGTATGATACACGAATTATCTAGCATGTCATCCCTAAAAAATAAGGGTCTAAACCATTTCATAAAAGACTAAGGAATGTGCATCCCACATTATAAACCCTTATCCAAAAGGAACTTAAGAAACTATTGGATGATCACATCATCTTCAAGGTTAGACACTCTACTTGGGTATCCAATATGGTCTGAGTGTGAAAGAAATTTGGAGAAATCTGTTTGTGTGTCGATTTCAGGAACCTCAATCAGGCATTAGATAAAGACAACTACCTGATTCCCTCCATGGAGCAGATTCTGTAAACTGTCTCAGGATCAAAAGTCTTCTCCTCGTTAGATGGTTTCTTTGGTTACAATAAGGTCCTAGTAGTTGAACCAGACCGAATCAAAACAACTTTCTGAACAAAGAGGAGAACGTTTTCATTTTTTTGTATGCCCTTCGGACTAATAAATGTTGGGCCAATGTTCCAAATAGAAATGGATATCACATTTTTATGTTTAATGGGCTAGATCACAGTGGTCTACCATTATTATATCATTGTTTTCTTGAAGAAAAGGGCTAACCACCTTCACCATTTGAAATAGTTTTTCGAACGATGTTGGAAATTTCAAATCTCTCTTAACCACAAAAAGAGCATATTCACAGTTTATGAGGGAAACCTTCTCAGACATATCATCGCCAAGCATGAAATCACCGTGGACCCTGACCATGTGAAATCCATAGAACAGATTCCTCAACCAAGCACCAAAAAAGGTGTGCAATCTTTCCTTGGTAAGATTAATTTTCTCTCCAAATTTATTTGAATTTTTGCACAAATTGTCAAACCTTTGTAGAATATGATAAAGAAAGATTCAATGTTCAAATGGAATCAAGAAGAAAAGGAATATTTTGATCGCCTCAAAATAATTATCATTGAGGCTCCTGCATTTTTTAGCCCATATTTTAGTAAGGACTTCATCTTATACACTTTCGCCTTAGACTTTTCCTTAGCCCTAGTCCTCACAAAAAAGTATTGTGACCACAATGAACATCCTATATCCTTCATGAGCACTTGGGTACAAGGTGCATAACTAAATTATCCCGACATCGATAAGTAGGTAGATGCAGTCTATAAAGCAATGAAACATTTTAGACCATACATTCTAAAAACCACATCACAGTGATGGTCCCACACCCCACCATCAGATCACTCTTCGTCCAACAGGAGCTCGGTGAGAGGAGAGCCAACTGGATGACCTCCCTCCAAGAGTATGATTTGCATTTCAAACCCTCTCACACAATGAAATGACACAGGCTCTATAAGCTAACGGTCAAGGTGACATATCAATAGTTCCTAGAGGTAGATCAACTAGTGTTGAAGGCAGAGGGATGGGAACATGAGATTGAAATGTACTAGAATGAATAACATGGATCACACTGTTGGCATTATGGTGCATGTGTTGTACTTGATGGCAAACAACTCATAGAAGATCAACTCACTTATATATATATATATCTAGATGAATCTACGGAAGAGATATCAGATGACAATTCTCAGTATGACAAGTCCAAAGGGGGAGATTGTTGGCATTATGAGACAAATGTTGTCCTTGATGGAAAATCACACAAATGATAAATTGTAGTGTAGCAAATTTATTTGATAAATTATAGTGCAACAAAGTTTCCTTCATGTAGATAAAAGTTCACGCACTTTTATGCAGAGAAACGTTTATTCCATGTAGAGAAAAGTTCACGCGAGGAAATTTTATTTCATGTAGAGAAAATTTCACGCACTTTTATGCAGAGAAGAGTTTATTTCATGTAGAGAAATGTTCACGCACGTTTATGCAGAGAAAAGTTTATTTCATGTAGAGAAAAGTTTACGCACTTTCATGCAGAGAAAAGTTCCCTTCATGCAAGAGAAAAGTTCACGCACTTTCATGATTGGTTCATGGTATTAGTTCGACAGTTTTTGATCCTATGGTTTTGGTCCATGGTATTGCATCCAAAAGTGTTGATCTCACGCACTTTCATGGTTGGTTCATGGTATTAGTCCGACATTTTTTGATCCTATGGTTTTGGTCCGTGGTATTGCATCCAGAAGTGTTGATCTCACACACTTTCATGGTTGGTTCATGGTATTAATCCAACAATTTTTTTGATCCTATGGTTTTGGACCATGGTATTGAGAAAGGACTAAGGCTATAAAAGAGGAAGGAGATCATTTGGCAAAGCATCATCTAAATTATTGAATATCTAGATTTGGAATATTGTGATTGGGTTATGGTGCAGATCTGGATCTGAGCTAAAGAGGGATCTCACTGGTTGATGGAGAACAAGATCTAAGGATAGATCGGGATCAAATGGTTTGAAATGAACTATCTCTAAATAGTTGATTATGCTTATTCTAGATCTGTATACTAACGCTTGTAATGATTTGAACTGGGTATAACTTAATTTTGAAATCGCTGCAAGTCATGATTGAATATTTATAGATCTATACGTGGGTTGGCTTTGATGAAAGCGTGTATGTACGCAGGTTTGGTTCATTGTAGTAGTGTATACCATTTGAGCTATGATGTTTAAATTTACAGGTGGTTCAGGTTGTTGATGTGTTCTGATGACTGTTTAATGGTGTCAGTATTCTACATATTCAGTTTGATTGATTGTGTTGATGGATGAGATCTAGTAATGGATCTAATGGACTAGATCGGGTTGCTAACACTCATATTATCCTTGTATATGTATTGATCTGGTGATTGGGTGATTCAGAAGATTGAGTTATGTGCTTCAATGATATTTATGGGTCCAGTATGAAAATTGGATGAATAGTGGCCTTTCAGATTATGTGTTGTGCTTCAGGTGTATCTAGTCTGAAAATGTATGAAACGTGGTACCCGGAGGAGAGAAGATTGTAGGCCGGCACCTACGTACTAGTATCTTATCTAGTACAAGAGCTACGGGGGTGGTAGCTCCCTCCAGTAGCAGTTGAAAACTTTGGAGCATTGTAGCAGGTAGTAGCCTGCGTACTAGTAAATGGATAGGCTAGTACAAGAACTATGGGGGTTGTAGCTCTCTGCAGGTAGAAGCCCACGTACTGGTATAAGACTGCACCAGTACAAAAATATTGTAAAAGGATTTTCTTATTAAGAAGAAGATTGAGATGACTTGCAGCAGGTGGTTTTCTCCCACATTGGGTTTCCACCTTATATCATGGTGTTCATGTGTGTGGCTTATGTGTGATGATCTGTTCTATTTTACTGCACCTGTTTACTGTTAATATGGTTGATAATGTTCTAATGCACTCATTAAGGATCAACTAACTGAATCATAAGAAGTTGTGGAAGTAGCATATATGAATCTGAATATGGAAATAAAAAAGTTTTGTTGATGTGATAATACTGATTCACCCCCCCCCCTCTCAGTATTATTTCCAAAAATTGGTATGAGAGCAGGTCCTTTTGTATAAGCTTGATCGCTTGAAGGAGATCCGTGGAACAATGGGAAAGAAGCTTAAGAAGAAAGAACCTAAGCAGAAGAAGACATCTCAAAAGAACTATGACAGTGGGAGAATCGATTGGGGATTATGTGGAAGAAGCACTTCAGAATCATTTCAGAATGAAGATGAACTATCAGGTATGAATTTGTTATCCTCTGATGTTCCAGCTATCTATCCTTTTGGAAAAGATGAAAGTGATAGCGAAACAACTGAATTTGCGTTTGTGGGTGAGCAAGAAAGATATCAAATAGAGGAAGAATTTAAAAGGCTTACAGACAAAATTAGAGATCAACAAGATCTATTGAACAAAAGGGAATGTGTCTTCAAAGAAGAAGCTGCCAAACTAAAAGCTCAACTAGAGGAAGGAAACAAGGTAAGGAAGTTATTCAAGGACAAATATCAAAATTTGTAGGATGAAGTAACATCACTAAGAGATGAAGTCAATGAAAGAAGCACAACCATCAAGAAACTCAGAGATAGATCCAGTTACTATGAAAGTCTTGAAGCCACGATCCGCTCGCTAAAAGAAGATCTTGAAGAATCAAAGAAGCAGAATAAAGAACTACTCCAAGCTCATGAAAATGAAGTTCTTGAACTAAGGCAACAAATGGAAGAAGGAAGAAAATCTGAAGAAATTTTGAAGAAGAAATGTCTGGAAAAGGAAGAACAACTTCAGGTTGAGGTAAATATCTTGAAAGGTAAATTAGAAGAAAAGGATAAGCTCTTACGTTTTCAAGATAGTACTAAAGTGTTGGATGATATTCTTAATAGTCAAAGGTCTCCTGCTATCAAAACTGGTCTTGGTTTTCATGAATCTATTGAAGGTGAATCTAGTTCACAAAGTAAGACAAGGGACTCTACTACAAAATTTGAAATACTCAATAAGGAGATGAAAGGTCAATCTCATCATCAACCAAGGAAAGAAATTCTTCAAAGAAAATCCTTTACTCCTCCTATGAATAATGTTGAATGTTTTGTATGTCATAATCTTGGACATGTTGCAGCCAGATGTAGAAGAAGGGTTCAAGACCATCATGCAGAAAGATCATCACATTCAAGGTACTTTAATGGATATTGCTTTGCTTGCAATATGTTTGGTCACAAAGCTGTTGATTGCTATATGAGACATGTAAGATGTTACACATGTAACAAGCTTGGACATATAGCTAAGGAATGCAGGAACAAAGTATGGGCACCATACCAAAAGGAGAAAACATCATCATCACACTTGAAGATGTGGAAGAAGAAAGAGGTACAGTCAGAAAGAGGGGGCACAACACAACATACAGACATAACAAAATCAGAGGGAGCTGGAAGTGTAAAACTTCAGTGTTCTAAATCTCATACGCAAGTTTCTTAAAGAGAAGTCATGCATATACACGAATTTGTTATGGCATAGTCGCGTATATGATTGTTTGAGGAAAGGTAGTAGGGATAGGTTCAGGAAAAGGATCAATTATGATTCGGTTTATTATTTGCATTGTTTGATAATGGTTACAATTTACTGATGATGTGTGGAAATGACTTGATGGTTAGAAGTGTTTTGTTTCTAACTTAATAATGATGATGACTTGATACTTCTTGCTAATATGCATGATCAGATCTGACAGTAAACAAGATGGCACAGGTTTAGGGGGAGCATATGCTTTTAATGCATTGTTGGCATTATGGTTAATAGTCCTTGGTGATGATGCTTATATGGATAAATGATTCATCTTGCTATGATATGGTTATGAGTTGTTCAGATGATTCTTGGGGTTACATAGTTGATATTTAGATCAGATTTGTGGTTGATTCTCTAATGGTGCTTACATGGTGATCTTCATAAGGATAAGGAGAAGTACATAGCTTAAATTCACATCTTCTTTACTTGATGATGAGTCACTCATATGTTGTTGTCGTCATATGCATAAAGATAATATATTATAGTTATGATGCAGGATTCCTATTGTTCTTGGCACATATATGGATAAGGATTGTTGGCTGGATACATGGATGATTATTCAATGTTGCATTGTTGGAGACATGATGATGATGAGTTCTTACCTATATGATGATAGGTTGTTATATTCCCAATTGATGATACTTGGTTCATGCAGATCTGGATGGCTATGGTGTTTCTCTCATATGATAGAATGTGAATGTTTCTGTATATACAGAATTCTGTTAGCTGATACAGACATACCTTGATGATTCATGCACTAATACAAGTTGCTGGTCTAGTTGCTATTGACAGATACTATGGTGCAGATCATATAGTGTCGTTGCTGATGTTTATCATGATCTTATTTAGGTGTTTGGTCTCTATATAAATGTCATGTATATCATTGATGTAAAGGTCATATCAAGACTCATGATGTAATAGTGTGTCTCTATCTTTTGTAGTCATTTGATGAGATCTCTTCAGGTCATGTAACGGCCTATGTTGGTTTCCCCACTATGCCTGGATGAATGATGTTATTCTCTTATGTTATTTGTAAAATTTAGGTATATCACCATTGTGATGGGAGATAGATGTATGTATGAGTCTTTGGTGATAGGAAGGTCATTTATGATGTATAGAGTCATGTACTTCTTGTAGAACATCTTTTTGCAGACCTTGCTTAACAGTCAGGGGGAGCATGAACAAGCATATTTCAGTAGAGCAAAGATTTTAGCATGTTCTCAGAAAAACCATGGACAGATTGGTGCACCATGGCATATACAAAGGGGGAGCTCGTTCAGAGATTTCAGCAGGTACTCAGGGGGAGTATGGACGGCAAAGGAAGAGAATATCTTGGTCTGCCCTTTGCCCTTGATGTCAAAGGGGGGGAGTGATTTGGTATTGTTGCCATCAAGTCCAAAGGGGGAGATTGTTGGCATTATGATGCATGTGTTGTACTTGATGGAAAACAACTCATAGATGATCAACTCACTTATATATATCTAGATGACTCTACGGAAGAGATATCAGATGACAATTCTCAGTATGACAAGTCCAAAGGGGGAGATTGTTGGCATTATGAGACAAGTGTTGTCCTTGATGGAAAATCACACAAATGATAAATTATAGTGCAGCAAATTTATTTGATAAACTATAGTGCAACAAAGTTTCCTTCATGTAGAGAAAAGTTCACGCACTTTTATGCAGAGAAAAGTTTATTCCATGTAGAGAAAATTTCACGCACTTTTATGCAGAGAAAAGTTTATTCCATGTAGAGAAAAGTTCACGCACTTTTATGCAGAGAAACGTTTATTCCATGTAGAGAAAAGTTCACGCACTTTTATGCAGAGAAACGTTTATTTTAGGTAGAGAAAATTTCACGCACTTTTATGCAGAGAAGAGTTTATTTCATGTAGAGAAATGTTCACGCACGTTTATGCAGAGAAAAGTTTATTTCATGTAGAGAAAAGTTTACGCACTTTCATGCAGAGAAAAGTTCCCTTCATGCAAGAGAAAAGTTCACGCACTTTCATGATTGGTTCATGGTATTAGTCCGACAGTTTTTGATCCTATGGTTTTGGTCCATGGTATTGCATCCAAAAGTGTTGATCTCACACACTTTCATGGTTGGTTCATGGTATTAGTCCGACAGTTTTTGATCCTATGGTTTTGGTCCATGGTATTGCATCCAAAAGTGTTGATCTCACGCACTTTCATGGTTGGTTCATGGTATTAATCCAACAGTTTTTTTGATCCTATGGTTTTGGACCGTGGTATTGAGAAAGGACTAAGGCTATAAAAGAGGTAGGAGATCATTTGGAAAAGCATCATCTGAATTATTGAATATCTAGATCTGGAATACTGTGATTGGGTTATGGTGCAGATCTGGATCTGAGCTAAAGAGGGATCTCACCGGTTGATGGAGAACAAGATCTAAGGACAGATCGGGATCAAATGGTTTGAAATGAACTATCTCTATATAGTTGATTATGCTTATTCTAGATCTGTATACTAACGCTTGTAATGATCTGAACTGGGTATAACTTAAGTTTGAAATCGTTGCAAGTCATGATTGAATATTTATAGATCTGTACGCGGGTTGGCTTTGGTGAAAGCGCTTATGTACGCAAGTTTGGTTCATTGTAGTAGCGTATACCATTTGAGCTATGATGTTTAAAGTTACAGGTGGTTTAGGTTGTTGATGTGTTCTGATGACTGTTTAATGGTGTCAGTATTCGACATATTCAGTTTGATTGATTGTGTTGATGGATGAGATCTAGTAATGGATCTAATGGACTAGATCGGGTTGCTAACACTCATATTATCCTTGTATATGTATTGATCTGGTGATTGGGTGATTCAGAAGATTGATTGATTATGTGCTTCAATGATATTTATATGTCTAGTATGAAAATTGGATAAAACATGGCCTTTCAGATTATGTGTTGTGCTTCAGGTGTATCCAGTCTGAAAATGTATGAAACGTGGTACCCAGAGGAGAGAAGATTGTAGGCCGGCACCTACGTACTAGTATCTTATCTAGTACAAGAGCTACGGGGGTGGTAGCTCCCTCCAGTAGTAGTTAAAAACTTTGGAGCATTGTAGCAGGTAGCAGCCTGCGTACTAGTAAATGGATAGGCTAGTACAAGAACTATGGGGGTTGTAGCTCTCTGCAGATAGAAGCCTGCGTACTGGTATAAGACTGCACCAGTACAAAAATATTGTAAAAGGATTTCCTTATTAAGAAGAAGATTGAGATGACTTGTAGCAGGTGGTTTTCTCCCACATTGGGTTTCCACCTTATATCATGGTGTTCATGTGTGTGGCTTATGTGTGATGATCTGTTCTATTTTACTGCACCTGTTTACTGTTAATATGGTTGATAATGTTCTAATGCACTCATTAAGGATCAACTAACTGAATCATAAGAAGTTGTGGAAGTAGCATATATGAATCTGAATATGGAAATAAAAAAGTTTTATTGATGTGATAATACTGATTCACCCCCCCCTTTCAGTATTATTTCCAACACACACGACTCCTCTTCATTGTACTCTCACCTGAGGCGATGCCTAGTGCTAGGATATCTACCCAAGACCATATCTTCCAAGTAAAAAGGAGTTGTCAGGCTCAAGGCTGCCTCATATCAAATGGTTCAAGGAAATCTTTTCAGAAAACACCATCTTGGCATACTACTAAGATGTCTAGATTATGATGAGGCTCAACGAGTGCTGAAGGACCTACATGAGGACCCATAGGAGGTCATTATGCGGGCAACACCACTTCCACATGATCATGCAAGCAGGCATTTACTAGCTCACACTATTCAAAGACACACATGCCTACGCTCAAAAATGTCCCTTCTGCAATAAGCATGGAGGTAGGCAAGCTAGATCATCCACTCCACTCCAACCCATAGTAGTTGAAGAGCCTTTATAGTAATGGGGGTTGGATTTCATCAGAGAGATCATGCCAAACTCATTAAAGCAGCACAAGTATATACTCACAGCCGCCAACTATTTCAGCAGGTGGGGGGAGGCAATTTCGTTATGGAAATTCAATGATGATGAGGTAATATCTTTCATTAATCAGTACATCATAGCTACGGTTCGGTGTCCCAACCTCCCTTTTCTTTGATAATGCTACGTATTTTTCATTTCTAAAACTATATCATTTTTCTTTGGAAAAAAGTATCGTGTAAAAACATTCATCCAACTATTACCCTCAAAGGAATGGCCTAGAAGAACTGACCAATGAAAACATCATCCAAATCCATAATAAAACACTACTTCCTTACAAAAGGAACTGACATAATGCACTCATCCATGCCCTCTCGATTGACCGTGTTACCCTCAAACCATCCATTGGCACATCCCCCTACTTCCTAGTTTATGGGAAAGAAGCCATATTTCTAATTCCTGTATCTCCTGGCCCTTAAACTAGATCAAGTGTTACAAGGCTCCCCTTGCCCCACTATTTAGAGCCATATTGAAACCTTCATGAAATTGGAAGAGGAGAGACTAAAGACCAAAGAGAAATCTTTCGTTCACTAAATCTAGATTAAAATGTGGTTCGACAAGAAGTCTAAAGGGATATGTGAATTTAGTGTGGGTGAATTTAGTTCTGAAATGGCATCAGGCTCATGAAGAATGGGGAAAACACGGCAAGTTTCAAGCTTTTTTGATTGGACCCTTGCAAATCAAAGAGGAAAATTCGCCAACACACCTATAGGTTGCAGACCCTGGGAGGGGGAGTTGAATGCCTTCCTATGAATGGCCAAGACCTCAAGTTCTATTTTACCTAGCAGCTCCGAGGTTGCTAGTCCAACCTTGTACCATAGTTCCCTTTTGTTTTCTTAGCCAATCGTTGTTCTGTTTTCAATATAGTTTTATTTTAATTTCCTTTAAGAATAAAAGTTTGGGATGACATGTAGAGGTTAGGATGGCCCTGCACGTTGGTTTCCGTGGATGCTCTATGGAACCATTTTCTGAATGAACCTTAAGCCATGGGCAAGATATAGTGTGCAAGATTTCCAGTAGTCGGGAACTCAATGGCACACACTGCCTCCTCGTTTGCTCGTGTTGTTCTATCCTAGCTTCTTGCATGGATGACGAGTTTGAATTATTCTAGCTCACCTGTTTCCTTGAGAATGAAGGGGAAGATAAAAAAACCTTTTGAGCACACTTACATTTTAGGAAAATAATAAGGTCTCTGAAAAACCAAAAATAACCTCTTTGCAAGTCAAATAAGTTGGGATCCCTCGTCTTCCTAGGCTTTAAGCCACCATCGAATAAGTGCAAATAAGCACAGATAAATAAGTGCCAATGAGAACATCCAATTACCCATAATAAGGGCTAAAGGACTGAGAAATGCTTCCTATGCAAAGAGGTAAGGCAACGACTCCACCAAGGTACTGACCATGCTCACTGGTAGTGGAGAAACGTTCATGATTTCTAGGTAGTGACTCCACTGGGGTACTATTCAGGCTCACTAGCAGTGGATAAACATGAGAGTACCATGACCTCTATACCAAAAAAAATTCTAATCTCATATCACTACTTTAGTTTCCATTTTCCTTCCAAGGATAAGAGGAAGTAACATCCTGTCTTGTGTGTTAAAGGTCAGTTTTCATAGATTGGGATAGCTGACCAGTTTGAAGGAAAGGCTTGAGTACCATCAGTGGGACCTGCAACTCTATGAAGCAATGCTCATTTAGCTCCCCCCATAATCTAGGCCAAAAGACGTTAGAGATCCTGGATTTCTCCCATTGAATCACCAATTCTTGTAGCTACTGCAACAACCTCTCCAAAAATTTTGAAATCCTTAAAATTTTCAGAGCCCCTTGTAACAGGCAAGATTTCCTGCACCTTTTGGATTTGTTCAAAAGCTCTACATACCAAAGGAGCCTCATAAAAACCTAAATTTTCCTGGTAAGTGAAGCTAAGTCGCGAGATCTTGTTTAAGCAAGTCAGCCACATCTTTGGAACGCAACTAGGTCAAACATTTGTGACCCTTGCAACTATTGTGACCCATGCAACCCATAAGTCACTAAGTCAAAGAGGTTGTATGGGTTGCACTTGATACTCTTTGTGACTATGTGACCCTTGTAACCACATGACCAACATGTCACAAGGTCACATAAGTCACACTTGATACTGGTTGTGACCATGTGACCCTTGCAACCTGACGACCAACATGTCACAAGGTCACATAGGTCGTGCTTTAGACCGAGGCGACCTTCGCGCGTGTGACCAAAATTATAAAAGGGGAGATTGCCCCTATTTATTTGTAACTGCTCCTTTGGTCGCACCAAAGACGAAGAGGGTTTGCGACTTGGTTGCGCATGCATTTTTCTCCTAGTATGCAACCTTCCACCTTCTTGGTAATCATGTTTTTTAACCAAGTGTCATTCCCTGCCTCCCTCACCTTCCACATCCAATTCTAGGGGGTTCTTTATCCTCTTTTCTTAGGATTTCAACCTCAAACCCAAAAAAACAGTTGCCCTGACCCTATTTAGTCTTTCTTGACCCTCTCATCGCTATTCTTCAACCCTAACCATCCCTATTTTTTGCCAATAAGCCTTAACCATCTTGCCAGGAAGAGTCCCAGACATCATAAAGCCTCAAATCTTTCCTTGTTGGCCCTCCCAAAACCTAGGTCACATGACTCATGGCCATGATACCCCTTTTCCTACAACTTCGCGACTTGTGACCATTACAACCTCTGACTGTTGCAACGTACAACTTTGCGACCCCTGCGACCTTTGACTTCGTGACCTGCGGCTATTGTGACCTACGACTTTGTGACCTGTGACTTTGCACCCTATATAACAAGTTGCTAAGTTGCACTTTTGGCCTGGCAACCTTTCAACCTATCTCCCTGTGTTACTTGCCATAGAGATCTGTCAGCTTATGAATTATTTTCGTTTAGGTAGTTTTGATTGATTTTCTTGCCATCGCTCTCATCATGGGATTGTATTTTCGACATGCCAGGTGACGCATATCTAGAGTGCATATCCATATCCTCCTTCGAAGACAAGATGACACCCCCAACCACTAAGGCTGCTCACAGAGGCTTGGGAAGTGGTTCATGGGAGATCTAACAAGACAAGGAGCCACCCATCTTCGAGGACACAAATTGAAACATTAATAAAACCATGAAAATTTGTTGGTATGACATATACAAAGAGTTCTCAAAGCCTAACATACAAGAAACCGAAGAGGATTTCCCGGTATACATAAATGTTAAGAGGTCGAAGCTACAAAAGGTAACATCACACCCCCTGGTCTTCCTGTGCACAAAGACTATTGAATGGATTTTTCAAAGTACAGATATGGATTCATGTACGACTAGGGACCATGGTGGAGTACCCTTAGCAATGATCTCCCCTTCATATATTGCCACCTACTACAAATTCCTAGAGAGACAAGAGACTTTCAATATCAAGTGGATCTCTGGTTTTGTAACCCTAGTTAAAGATATCCTGAGGGAATGGTGGCATGACCCGTCAAAGTTTCATGTCAGATCAGATCATGCATACAGGATAGAGGAGTTACATAAGGTATTTCAACTAATTTCCGCTATGATATGCCGCTTCTATGGTAACGAAGACTGTGATGTATTCTAAAACACCTGGGTTCCTCTCATGCATGTCGTCGCCACCCGAGGAACAATTTTTAATTAGGAAAAAATT
The DNA here is from genome assembly GCA_031772625.1 of Pinus tabuliformis. Taxonomy (NCBI): domain Eukaryota; kingdom Viridiplantae; phylum Streptophyta; class Pinopsida; order Pinales; family Pinaceae; genus Pinus; species Pinus tabuliformis. The sequence goes on along the minus strand of CM062813.1, from coordinate 433,348,620 downwards.
ATGGCATCATCCTTGAAAACAAACATAGCTGCAACCAAGTGCCCACAACCAGAACAACCTCTAGAATTCTATATGGATCCATACCTCCTAAACTCTATCTATGCAAGATGCCAATTTGAGCACTGGAGTTATAATTGGGATACATCAGCAATCGACTTTGTGCATTGCCATTGCAAGGTTTTCTGGGACACTACCTAAAGATGTATGATAGATGTGATTTCTGAATCTCTTATCACCCCGTTGTACCAATTGTTGTTTGGTCAAGAACCACCATGCATGTTAAAGAGGGCTATGGAGACTGTTGTGAAGGTTGCACATTGGTTTCCCATCCAAGAGGGAATGTTCATCCGATTTTTCGGTGCCCATAAGGCCCCCCGTGCCCTACCGAGGTTCGTGATAGAGAAAATACTTATGAAAGAAGTTTGTAACCAAATGACAGAGGGATTTTCAAAAGTAATGAACAAAGGCAAGAAGAAACCATGGCCCACCTTCCCTCTCACCATCGAAGCATATGTAGTGGATAATTTTAAACAAGTAGAGGTAGAGGCTGAAGCATTTAAGGGGAGCCTCTTTGCAAGTCTCAAATATCAGACATATGACGCCGAGAAATTCATGGCCACCCATTGCAAGAAAGCAAAGTTCAGCTGGTCATATTCACACACCATACAAGATCATGAAGATGGGTTGAAGAATTGGTATAACGCCATGAGGGAACTTAGTCCAAGTGAGAAACAAGTCAGAGATGAGGAGATCCTCAAGGATTCAGAGGAAAATGTTAGTCTTAAAGAAAGAACCTCCACCATTAAGAAAAAATAGCAGGATACATAGAAAGGCACCAGGGAATCTGAGAAGCAAAAGGGGAAAGAGGTTGAAGACATTTTGAGCGACCCCAAAGAGGAAGAAATTAATGAAATTCTGGAACAAATAAATGCCACCTTGGAAAGAAAAAGAAGGAGATTAAGAGGAAAAGAGAGAAAGAGATTAAACAATCTTAAGATTCCAGCGACCAAGGCCAGCTCGAGAAGAGAAGGCGACAAGAAGAGGAGAAAAAGGAGAAACCACTGCAAGAAAAGCTATAGGAGAAAATAAGGGTTGAGGAAGGGGTGGAGAGGAAAATACAGGAGGAGGAGAGTAATGCTAAGGAAGAAGAGGAGAAAAGGAGAATGGAGCAGTAGCTAAAAGAGAAAGAAGAAAAGTTGTTGGAGTAAAGAAGAGCTCAGGAAGAGATAGAGAAGAAAAGGCAGGAAGATGAGCTCAAGAGGCAACAAGCACTCACAAAGCAAGAAAGAAAGCAATAGGAGGAAGAACTAAGAAGGAGAAAAGAAAAGGAAACCAGGGGAATCGAGTAAGGAAAGACTAGTAAAACATTTGAGCTAGACACAAAAAAAACTAAGATACCTCCATTGGATGTGCCTCCTTTTACTTGCCTTATTGGCAAACACCTTGCCTTGCAAGAACTAGGTTTCTCGAAAGGAAAAGAGGAGGAAGTCCTAGACCTCACAAGGCTCACCTTCATTGAAGTTAGCCTCAAAATTGTGCAAGAAAGAAAAAAGTATTGTGCGAGGAATCTAGCTAAGCCCTTATTGGTCACCATGACCAAAGAGATTGTGCCCAACATGACGACGAACCCAGAAATGATTGCCTTGCCCAGGACAACTTTCGTTGCCACCACATAGCACAATGTGGCCCGGATGAGAAAATAGATCATAAACCTTCATAATAGGATTTACGCGTCTGGGAAAAGGGCTGTCACCGTGGAGAAAGAGAGAAAGAGAGTAGAGGAAGAGAATGTAGCCCTCTTTTTAATTCACTCAGGTACAACAGAATTTTAGGAAGTGATCAAAGGAGAGGCTAAAACCCTTGGGGAAGCCATGGCGATGGTCTATGAAGAGATGTCTAAGCTGCATCACATAGTGGCCCCAATCTTGGCAATACAATCTCACACAAAGGAAAGAGTCGCAATACTAAAGGAGGTTGTGATCGCTCTAGATAAAATACATAAATGGTCCATTAAATACCCAAGAGAACCAGAGGTAGTCCCTAATAAAGATTGTATCACCATGTAGAAAGCCAAGGTTCAGATCTGCGTCAAGATTAAATTAGAGGAAATATTGACCAAGGATGTGGATAGGGTATTAGCTTCCTATAGACACCTTTTCAGCTGGCTAGAATCTATGATCCAACTTCATGGGCTTCCTTCTATCAGAGAAGTCGGGAAAGTGAGGAGGCGGGAGGATATCTCAAAGGAAGTACACTTTTTTTATATACATATAAACAAGTAGCCCACGCAGAGGACATGCAGGTCACCAACAAAAATATCACACGTTATGTGGTAGAACCAGTACAGATTTACACCAAACTAGCAATCTTAAATAACAAAGTAAATATCAAACGGACCACTCTCATCCCAGATGCACTCAAGTTCCTGCACATACATGATGAAGATCACCCACCGATCACTTCCATCACAGTTGAATACAACCTATGGTGCACCTATTTGACATAACAACACAACCTAGACATCCCAGAACTTGCTATTGTTAAATTGGTGAACTATATTAGTAGCTTATTTTTTGATGTATTTACTTTAGTACAATAACAAATTTTTTGGAATATGAAAGCTCATGAGAAATACCAAAGGTCATCCGGTAGATGAAGAGTGATGAGGAAGTTCAAGAGTCAAGGGTAGGCCATGAGTCACCCCCACTATATAAATACACCCTCACGACACATTTGTAAGCACCTTTTGCTGAGGACATCAGGAGATATATTGGTTAGTAGAACCTATGCTCTTCTAATTGATTCAAGGAGTGATTGCAATATTCAACTATTGGATTTCTCAAATCTTTTACGTCGTAATTCCATGAGTATTTTCTTCTCTTGATGGATGAGATGTTCTTTAGAGTGCTCTAACGTGTGGTATTTTCATGTGTTTTCTCATACTACAAACTTTGTGTTGCTTCACATGGATGGTATATGATTCACTAACTCTATGCTTATGTTGATGAATTGTTTCATTGGTATTGGTATAATCTATTCTTGACTATACATTTACTTATGCTTATAGATGTTTGATTACTCTAAACTACTTTATAGTTGTCAAATGCCTTCTCTTGTAAAACATGAGTCTTATTTGAAGTTTGCTGACAATTACTTTACATGAGGTTTATGTTGTTAATAGAATGGATATTCATGGTATGCACATTATAAGATATTTTTCAATTATTTCCTTCCGTTTATTGAAGTTCATGCTTTCAATTAGACAGGCCTACATATCGGAAGGGATCCCTAAATCAAACGGTGTAGGCTCTAGTTGGGAACCTAAACCGAGGAGATCCCCTTTGTTGTTGGTGGAGAATTCAAGCCCGTCAACACATTCATTTGTCTATAATTAGTATGGGAGATGATTATCGTAAGTTGTATGTCTTTTATAGATATTTGTGTTAATGGAGGTTTTAAATAGTTGTTTTCTTTAATTTGACATTGTGGTGATATTTCCAAAATAGTACTATGTTTTGATTGTTTTTAAACCACACAATGCAATTGTTTGAATGATTAGACCAATTACTATAAAAGAAAAAAGGATAATTTTGTAGAAAATAATTTCATTATATTGGGGAATGGTGTTGGGGAAATAAAAGAGTAAATAGTCCTCTTTAATTCCCTTCATATTATTCCTATTTGGAATATAAGTATATGGTTTAATTCAATTTCCTCCATATGATTTGTATTGAAGTGTAAGTAACTAGTCCTAATAAATTCCCTCCATAATATTTCTATATAGATTCTAATATTAGTGAAACTCTATCATTTATGTGTATTTGTTCAAGTGTATATGGAGTTTTCATCTATAGGTAATGGAGAGAAGAAAAGCTTAGGATATAATAGAAAATCCCTAAGTGGATGGTAGAGTGAGAAGCTACACTGAACCATGCAAATGTGTCTAAACTTGACTTTGATATCGTGTCAATCCAAGTGAGGTATGTCCTAAAATTTGAATTCATTTCCATTAATCAAGTACACATATATATACAATAATGTCGTGACATATAATTTCAACATCCAAGGTATGATGTCTCATCCTATTCTTAGGTTTCATATTTTTCTTATTTACATATTTACAAAATATTTATAAATAATCAAATCCCTATAGATTAGGTATCTAACATCAATATATAGTAACATTATTACCTTAAATAAGCAATGAGAAGAAGTTGTGAAGTGGTAGAGAAAGCAGTGAACAAAAAAGGTGAAACAATTGATGAAACTAACAAAATCAATTAAAATTAGATGACAAAATAGGTGGCACCTAAAATTAGTTTCCCAAACTCTGGTTAACCCAAATTTTCTAATGGGAAAAATAACATTAACATGCATAAAGTCTCTAGTTAAACCCAAAATCTCATTTCCAATAAAAATCCCCATAGTAGATTTAAATTCTATTATATAAAACAAACATAATGTGTTCCTATTTTAATATTAGTAAATGTAAAAAAAAAAATATTTTTTGAAGCAAGAGTAGGACCTTCTTTACCATTAATAATATACAAAATTTACAAAAAGCCACTCTGAAAAGTGGCGAAGGAGATCAGCCTTCCAAAGGAACTGAGAATGGGCCTAGGCAAAAGTCTCAGCACAAAAAACTTACCTTTCAACACATCAAAGCTAAACAGGAAAAAGCCAAAAATGAACCTAAGTAGTGGACGAACCAGAGCGAAAGAAAAGAGGGCCCCACTAGCCTTCCAAGACCTAGAGAGAACCGATCCCCACCAAAACCATACAACAAAGAGGGGCCCACGCTAAACCCACCGAAAAAAAATAATCTTTCATTACAATCTACAGAGAAGAACCATCGGGCCCTATCCAATAGCTCCAAACAAAATAGCAAAGGAGAGAAGCACGTCGCTTAATTGGCATCACCTCCAACCTGCTCGACCTATCACCGTCGTTGATTTGTAAAATTGGATCCGACGGTTAATGTACATATCGCACCCACCAAAATGCCATACATTAGCGTGCGATGGGGCCCCACCAAACTGCTCGTTCGATCCCAAGCGTTGATTTCCCTCGCTCCATCGGACAGCTGAGCTGAAAATCACGTGCTTGAAGTCATTGCCCTATAGGGAGTTAGGAGAGTGGTTTTTGGATCGGGCCCTCCACCATGTGTCCTGCTCTCTATGGCATCACTACCAGAAAATCAAAACCACTTTTGACATAAAAGCTATGCGATTTCTATGAAACCGCTCCCTGGAGGGAATTGACATTAGCCAATGAAAAAATTGGGTGATCTGAAAGTTTAGATGTTGCTTTCTTCGGTCAGGGAAACTCTGTCGCCAGTTGTGGAGAATATTCCTAATCGTGGTCAACAATGCCGCCAACTTTGTCTTACCTCCCATCGTGTACCTTTCAGTGCAACCTTATGAAGCCCTCTGACCACTGTCAAAAGCTAGTTGGATTGTATCTTTTTTCTTCTATACTCTTCTTTGTCCTCTTCCTCCTGGTTATGACAGAGTTTTTTCATATCGCTTTGCGCCATTGTGCCCCACCTCCTTAAAATTGTGTTGTCCTTGCAGCTAACACCTTGATTGGCTAGAATGTCCGCCAATTTGTTGGACTTTCTCCTCACATGAATAAATATGAGAGTACAAAGTTCCTGTAGATGTACTTGAATCCTAAGTAGAACCTGAGTTAACCTCTAGTGTTTTGTGATCTTTTCCGGCCCTATTCCATTACTAATTCTTTTGGCTGCATTTATGACTAACTCTGAATCCGCTTCTATTATGATATTTTGACAATTGTTCTGTATCAAAAATTATAAGCATTGTTTCAAGGCCATTAGTTCTGCCATGTTGTTAGTGGCTTTTCCTAAGTGTCCATGGAAGAGGGAGATTATGCTACCTGTATCATCCCTTAGAAATTCCCCAAAGCCAACCAACCACGGGTTGGCTTTGGAAGCTCCATTAATGTTGTACTTTAAAAAACCTTCAGGGGGAAACAATGTAAACTTTCAAACGGGAACTATAAACTCAAAACGGGAACTCTCGCCAAAAAAACCCCGAAAAAACATCAAAAACAGTGCTAAAAGTGAAAAATGTTGATGCTGGAATAACACCTTTTCTTTTCTTGGGTAAATTTTCAACATGTTTTAAAAATGGCGGTGAAAACCAATTTTTTGCGCAAAAATTATCCAAAAAACACCCTCAAAACGAAAAGGGTTAATTCTAGAAGAACACTTTTTTTTTTGAAACGTGAAATTTCAACATTTCGAAATAATGGCATGAAATATTTTATCACGACCCTGAAAAAACATTAAACTTTAAAAAATAATGAAAACATAAAATTTAAAAAATAAATTTAAAAAATTAAAACAATGAAAAACGCAAAAAAAGTAAAAAAAAAAAAAAAAACAAAACATAGATTAAAATATATATTAAAAGAAAAACATAAAAAAAAAAAAAAAAAAAAAAAAAAAAAAAAAAAATAAAAAAATCAATCATAAAATGTAAAAAGAATGAAATTAATGATAAGAATTAAAAAACTAAAAAAAAAATATAAACAATTAAATAGTAAAAAGAATATTTAAAAAAAATGGGGAAAAAAGGAGTTATCTTGTAAACCAAAAAAAATGGAAAAAAATATATATATATGGAAAAGAAAAAAACATTTAAAAGAAACAAAAAATTAAGTAAGTGAAAAAAAAAAAAAGAACAAAAAAATTAAAATTAAAAACAAACTAGATTTAAAAATAATAGAATATTAAAAAAAAAAATTAAAAGCTACTAAAATTAAGATTAAAATGTTGATTACTTAAAAAACAAATATATATATATATATATATATATATATATATATATATATATATAACAAAAATAAAAAAACAAAAAATGTTAAAAAAATTATCTCACAAACCATAAAAGAATTAGGAAAACAAAAAAAAATAAATTTATATATATATATATATATATAGTAAGTAAAAATAGAGAAACTAAAAAAAACATTAGAAAAAACTGGGAAAAAAAAATTAAAAACAAACAAGTTAAAAAAAAAATAGAAATTAACGAAAAAAGATTAAAAACTAATAAACATTAATATTTAAAAAAACAAAAAAATTCAAATTATAAAAAATAAAAACAAAAAAAATATGTATTTTTTATAAAAAAAATGTAATTATTTTTTATTAAACATAGATATTTTATTTTAAAAAAATCAATTTTTTTTTAAACAAATTTTTTTACTATTAAAAACAAATTTTATTTTTATTTTTATTTTTTATTTAAAAATAAAATTATTCAACATATCTTTTATATTTAAAAAAAATAAAAAAAAATTTAAACCTATATTTTATATTAAAAAAAAAATTTAATTTACATTTTTTTAAACATTTTTTTTTAAACAATTATTTTTTAAAACAATTTTTTTTGTTATAATAAAAAATAGGTTTTTTTAAACCAATTTAATTTTTTTAATTTAAAATTTAAAAAATTATTAAGAAAAAAATAAATAAATAAATAACATTGATTTGTTATTTATTAATAATAATAAAAAAAAACTCCGTGGCCCTGCCACCCTCAGCCACCTGTGGTGGCGCTGCCCTGGGTGGAGGGCCTGCGCACAGGCTGTTCTGCCCATGGCAGCGCCACCACGGGCGGCCGGGGGGCAGGCGCGCAGGCCCTCTGCCCACGGCAGCGCCACCACGGGCAGCTGACGGTGGGAGGGCCACAATTTTTTTTTTATTATTATTAATAAATAACAAATCGATCTTAATTTTTTAAAATTTTTAAATTTTTGTAATAATTTTTTGAATTTTAAATTAAAAAAATTAAATTGGTTTAAAAAAAACTATTTTTTATTATAACAAAAAAAATTGTCTTAAAAAATAATTGTTTAAAAAAAAAAATTCATTTTTTTTAATAAAAAAACATTGTTTAAAAAAATGTAAATTATTTTTTTTTTTTAAATATAAAATATAAGTTTTATTTTTTTTATTTTTTTTTAATATAAAAGATAGGTTGAATAATTTTATTTTTAAATAAAAAATAAAAGTAAAAATAAAATTTGTTTTTAATAATAAAAAAGATTGTTTAAAAAAAATAATTAAATTTTGATTTTTTAAAAAATAAAATATCTATGTTTAATAAAAAAATAATTTTTTTTAAATAAAAATACACATTTTTTTAGTTTTTTATTTTTTTATAATTTGAATTTTTTTTTGTTTTTTTTTTTAATATTAATTTTATTAGTTTTAAACTTTTTTGATTAATTTCTATTTTTTTTAAACTAGTTTGTTTTTTTTTTTTTCCAGTTTTTTCTAATGTTTTTTTTTTTAATTTCTCTATTTTTAATAAAAATACACATTTTTTTAGTTTTTTGTTTTTTTATAATTTGAATTTTTTTTTATTTTTATTTTTAATATTAATTTTATTAGTTTTGAACTTTTTTCGTTAATTTCTATTTTTTTTTAAACTGGTTTGTTTTTATTTTTATTTTTTCCCAGTTTTTTCTAATATTTTATTTTTTATTTTCCAAATTCTTTTATGGTTTGTAAGATAATTTCTTTAACATTTTTTGTTTTTTTTTTTAAATATTAATTTTACTAGTTTTTTTTTTATTTTTTTTTCCTAGTTTTTGCTATTGTTTTTTTTTTTCCTCAATTTTTACTGACTTGTGTGTGTATATATATATATATATATATATATATTCCAAATTGTTTTATGGTTTATAAGATATTTTTTTTAACATTTTTTTTTTTTTTTTTTTGTCTTTTCTTATATATAATTTTATATTTGTTTTTTAGAGACAATTATTTTATTTGGATTGAAAATTTAATTAACGATGTATAAATATGTAAAATATTGAAAATGAAAAATATCGACATTCTTCTTTAAATATGAAAATCAATTAAAACCTCACTACAAAAAAAATAAAAATAAAAATAAAAACTAGAAAAGATGAAGAGGAAGACCACTTCCAAAATTATTAAATTTACAAAATAATTATTTACATTTCATACATTAGAAAATTTAAAGTCAAAAAATAGGTCTTTTAAAAAAAGGGTCTGATGTAGAATAACCACTTTTTTAAATCAGCGTGAAAATCACTACCATTCTAAAACGCAATGTACATAAAAAGAATTTAAAAAATTTAAAGTGTCAAAAACTATGCTCTAAAAAAAACATGTGTGTTCTGCGTCACCCCTTTTCAAAATCGGGTCACTTTTTTGCTATCTCTACAAAACGGGTAACAGTATCAGTTCCCGTTTCAAAGTTTACATTGTTGGGAGGATGCTAGAATTCCTCTACCTTATCTCTCATGCTTGCTTTCCTATCGAGACCTTGAGGAATAAGCCCCTGCATGTCTAATAGCTGGAGGATTCTTAACTCTTCTATTGAGGGAGGATTTTTGGGGAGAGTCCTAACCATGGTGCCAGCTGTCTCCTTAAGTTGTTTTATGATCAGCTTCACCATGCTAAGTGAGTCAGTATTTACCTCTTTGAATATTCTTTTGTTCCTTTCTTTCCACACATTCCAAATAATGAAGCTCGGCAAGAGATCCCAGGTTGTATTGAGAACTTCATTATCAGAAAAATTATTCCTCCAATTGTTAAGAGTGTTAGCAATACTTTCTTTGTCTCTATCAGACTGTTTGAATATGTTGGTAAAAAAATCCCATATCCTGTTGGCAAAGATACAACTGTTGAGAAGATGCTTGATAGTCTCCTCATGGGTATCACAGAGATGACATCTAGAGGGTCCCGACATGCCCCTTTTTTTAAGTTTGTCCCAGGTTAAAATTTTCCTGTGGTGAACTAACCACACGAAGAGTTTGATTTTCATCCAACCTTTGTGTCTCCAAAGCTTCTACCAATTTTTATTTGGAGCTTGGGGTTCCTGATCAAGGAGAAAACCTTTAGCTTCCTTAATATTAAAATTTCCCTCTTTTTTGTTACCCCATCTCAGTTGGCTCTACCCTTCCATTACTAAAATTATTCTCTGATCTAGCATTCTCTTAAGGGACTCTACTTTACTGTTGAGGGTCCTATCATCTCTTCCCTCTATTTTTTTCCAAATTCTCCATTTTCCAACATTATGTGGATTCTCCTAAAAGTCTTTCACCTGTACTAAACCTTGATTTTTAGTCTCATGCTTGAGGCCTAAAAATTCTTCCTTCAGTAGATTGGGTTCTTGTTGCCATTTGTCCTCCCAGAAAAGTGCCAGATCTCCCTCTCTGATTTCCCATAAACTATTTTTTTGAACCACTTCTCTATTTTCCCAGGCCTTATTCCATATGGGGGAGCCTTTCACTGTTCTAGTAATACGTATGATTTCAGAAGCCGGCCAGGCATTGGCATATTTTTCCTTCTAGATGCTTGCCCATTGAGCTTTAGGATCCTTAACCCACCTCCACCAAAGGTTTGCTCCAAGATCCTTGTTGAGAATCTTATGATTGTCCAAACCCAGGCCTTCTTGGTTCTTGGGTTTGCAGATCTTTTCCCATGAGACTAAAGCCCATTTTTTCCTTGTTTCCTCTTTGCCCCAAAGAAAATCTCGTTGAATATTCCGAAATTGCTGTAAGAGTGCTATTAGAGCTGGGAGGGCTGATAGCATAAAGATTGGGATCGCTTGGAGAACTTCTTTAGTAAGAACCAATCTACCAGTTAAATTTAAAGATCTATTTGTCCATTTCCTGAATTTGTCTTGCATTTTAGTTACTAAAGGATCCCATATACTCTTGTGTCAGGGTTTAGTTGTAAGAGGAACTCCCAAATACTTAGAGGGAAGGGATTCTCTTTGAAAGCCTAAAATTCTGGAGACATTTCTCTGGATGGCAATATGAGTGTTGAAGAAAAATACTTTTGATTTGGAAAGGTTTACTTCCATACTTGTAGCCTTCATGAAGTCATTCAAAATTTGGTTGTAAGCAAGTGCTTCTTTAATTGTGGTAATTCCCTGTCATCTACAAACTGTTGATGAGTCAGAACTTGCCCATTCTCTGAAAGTTGGAGTCCTTGAATTTTTCCCATTACTCTTGCATGCTTGATGGACCACCCCATCCCTTCCATCATGAGGATGAAGAGAAAAGGAGAAAGTGGATCTCCCTGTCTAAGACCCCTGGAAGGAAGAAAAAGTTTAGAAGGAGAGCCATTCATTAAAATTTAAAAGTTGGAAGAAGTCACAAGGGCCATGACCCATCTGACCTAATTATGATCGAAACCAAACGCTGTGAGCACCTTTTTGATGTCCATCCAATTTACTTTGTCATATGCTTTGGCTATGTCCAGTTGCATGATCATGCTCGCTTTCTTGTTGCAAGTTAACAAGTGAACCACCTTGTGAGCTTGAATTATGTTGTCCAGAATCTATCTTCCTTCTACGTACCTTGTTTGTTCCCTGAAGATGATCGTGGGCAGCAGGGGTTTGAGTCTGTTAGCCACAACCTTGGAAATTATCTCGTAGACAACATTTCATAAGGAGATGGGCCTGTATCTCTCTGGTGTTTGAGGATTATCCTGTTTTGGAATAAGGGCAATAAAGGAGGTATTTAGAGCTTTCAAAATGGTCTTGTTTCACCTGGAGTCTTTGACAATCTCGACAATGTCCCTTTTAACAATATTCCAGCAGGCTTTGAAGAAATCCACGTTAAATCCATCCGGACTTGGTGCCTTGCCATTTTTCATTTCCTTGAGGACCTCGCTAATCTCCTGTTCAGTCACAGGTCTGTTGAGATTACAATTATCCTCTCTGGATACCAGTTTAGGTATATGTTTAATTAAGTTCTTAATGAAAGGTTCTCTCCCTGAAAATATTTCCTTGTCAATGTCCCGAAAATTCACTAACATTGCATCTATCTCCTCATGGGATTGAAGAATTTGGCCATTCTCATCCTTGATTGAATAGATTCTCTTGTGATTTCTGTTCACAATGGTAAATCTGTGGAAAAATTTAGTATTCTGTTGTCCTTCTTTTAGCCATAGAACCATGGATTTTTGTTTCCAAATAATTTCTTCTTTTTTACACAACATTTCCCATTCTTGGTGATATTTCTCTACTTGATCATTTTTGTCTTTATCAAAGCCATTCTTGATCAGAGCTTGGTTGAGCTCTAGGATTTCGTTTTCCACAATTTTTTTACTTGTGAAAATATTGCCAAATTCCTTCTGGTTCCATTCCTTTAGCTTCTGCTTGATGTGTTTTAATCTCTTATGTAGTAGAAACATGGATGATCCCTGAATTTGCAGGTCTTCAGCCCACCATTTTCCAATATTGTTGATGAAATCCAGGTGTGAAAGCCAAATATTTTCAAACCTAAAAGGTTTGTTTCTTGGGGTTCCAATGCCCTTGATCTCCATTTGAATCGGCAAGTGATCTGAGCCTCCAAAAGGAAGAATATCTGCTATTATTTCATCGTCTAGAAGCATGAGCTCTTCAGAGATCATGAATCTGTCTAGCTTAGAAGCTACCTGGGAATCCCCTCCTCTTTTACTGTTCCAAGTGTAAAGGCCATTATTTGTCTCAATGTCTACCAGCTTCATGTTTTCTGAAAAACATTGGAAAGCTGAGGAATCTTTGTTTAGTGCTCTTGTGCCCCCTTTTTTCTCTAAGAGAGATCTAATCATGTTGAAATCTCCTCCTATAACCCACGGTAGCCCTGCAAATCTATTTTGAAGGTCCACTAAGGACTCAATAAACTTGATTTTGTCATCTAACCTTTGAGGGCCATAAACATTTGTTAGAAGATAAGTGTCCTTGTCTCCTTCTGGCTGTATAACAACTGACAAATAATTCCTTGAGGCCTCCGCATCAACAATACCTATTTTTTGGGGATTCCAAAGGATGAGGATACCCCTTGCTGTCTTTTATTCTTTGACTTCTATAAACTCATATTTGCTGAGCCACTTACTATGGATTTGTCTTATCTTTTGAACAAAGCATTTCATTTCTTGGACAAAAATTATATCCGGAGCTACCGGTTTCATTCTATTATTCAACATTCTCTGTTTTCTTTTGCTTCCTAGACCTTTGATGTTCCAAGTTGTATCATAATTACTGATTGGTAAAGGAGTAACTGGTTAGGTCTTTCATATTACCTGAGTCTATCATGAGCTTTCCACATTCCATTAATAGCTCGTTCTGCTTTTTTCTACCCCTTTTTTCCCCGGGTTTCTTGGAGCCAATCGTGGAGTTGATTTTATCGCTTTCATTCCCTGATTTCCCTGTCTTTCAATGTTGTTATCTTCTCCCAAGCCCTTTTTCTGAGCTTTCCTTAAGAATAACTACTTTACTCGATTGCATTCCTCTTGTGGTAGAGATTCTACTCCACCTGTTGTTCCCTTACTCAAAAACCCTTCTAGATCTAGGTTTTCTATGTCGAGAATCTCTTGTAACTCATTGTCTTCCATTTCCATCTCATTCTAGGTCATTTCCTGATCCATTTCCATCTCTAATTCACTCATCATGATCCGTTTCTGTTTTTCCTTTACCTGTTCCTGATCTTGTTCTTCTTCCTTTTCCTGCTTATCATCTCCATCCTTCATAACTTGATTTTCAACTGTTGCATCTTCCTCCTCTTCAAGAACATGGAACTGATTTGGCCTCACTTTTTGGTCTCCACTTTGGTGATGTTTTGGCCCTTTTTTGTCGTTTTTACCTTTGTGAGCTACTTTGTGAAAGCCATCTATTTCTTTCATTGTGTTAGGTTTGCTTTTGTTCTCTGCCTTACTGAGAGGACAGTCTCTAAGAAGGTGTCCATGTTCATGACATTTTTGACATTTAAATGGAATATGCTCGTAGTCTACTATCTGCACCCATTCCTCATCATAAACCTCCAATATGACCTCGTCTGAAAGTGCTCCAGATAGGTCCATCTCTACACAAATCCTAGCAAAGGAGGTATATTTTCCCCTTCTTGTGGCTTTAGAAGTTTTGACATACCTCCCTAATTTATTTCCTATGGCTGTTAGTGATTATATTTGCCAATAATCCAGAGGTAGCCAATAGAGTCTTACCCAAACCGGGACTAAGGTCAAGGTTTCTTGCTTCGGCATGAAGTTCATCATCATGGCCACATGTAGAGCCCTGCTGCTGCATAGAAGTAGGGCCCACCTTCAAACACTATGTCTTTGTCTTCAATGTTCGTAAACACCACAGCGAAAAAACCCTTGGATCCTAGCTGAAGATCAATGCTTCCTTTAGGCTTCTAGTGGTATCTAATCCATGTTTGTAAAGCCTTTTCGGTGGGCCATAGTCCCATGAATTTGCATATGATTTTATAAGTCTACATGTGCTTCCTATGGGCCTGTAGCTCAGGGTTATTTAAGATAACTCTGGGAGTGACTTCAGCTTTGGGCTTGCACGGCCCCTGTTGTTTCCTGTCTTTTGTTCCCTGTTTTTTGTCATTTTCCTCTTTGTCCTTTGTGTCATCCTTCTTCTCCTTGTTACTTTTTGTTTCCTCTTCCCAATTTTTTCCTCCTTCCATCGTGTTAGCTCTGCCTGAATCTGGAGGTGTCTTGCTCTTGTTAACCACTACCTCACTGTAGGAGGGAGTGGAGCTCCCTCCTTTACACCTGTCCATGGAGAAAAACCTGCGCAGAAACTCTCAACCCTAGTTTTCTGCTCTTCCTCTCTCTTCCTATTCTCTGTTTTCTTTTAGTAAATGTAAAAAATTACTCCTCAACGAACAAATTAATTGAAAAAATTATCTCAAAAAACAATTATCTAATTAAAATTAAATTAATTTAAAACATACAAAATAATAAATACAAATTTCAATATTTTTAAAATAAACAAATTTCTTAATTAATTTAAAACATAAAATATGGGTGAATCAATTTTTTTAGATTATATAATTCTTATAATAAAATAAAAATTATTATGAAATAAAAATTTTATTTTTCATAAATTTCATGTTCAATTTTATTATTTCAAATTTAAAATGAAATTTATTTACTATTATTTTTATTAAAAAAAATTTCATAATATATTTTATTTGTCATTATTTTTATAAATAAAAATAAAAATTTACTTCTGAAATTTAAAATGAATTTATTTCTTATCTTCTGAATTGAAAAAAAAACTTTCATATGTTTACCATTATTTTTATAATAATTATTTTCTATTAGCCCATTCTTTTATATAACGTGACACTTATTAAAAAAGAATAACTAATTTTCTAATTAATTAAATATTTTTTTTAGTATCTAAATAAATTTAATATTTGAGGAAAAATTATCCAGTTCTAACCTCCAAATTTTACAATTTACCATCCCAACTTTATACGAAATTTATTTTAAAAATAAACAAACGTTAAAAGGTTTTATTTCAAACCACTAAAGAAAAGTGTTAAATAAATAACTACACTCATATAATATATTAAATTGCTTTGTTCCTTACGATTCTTGTAGATTTCGTGTGAATTTTTTTATGTTAGGTTTCCTTTATAACATGCAACCAAAACTATTAGTGTAAAATAAATAACTACACTAATATAATATATTAAATTGCTTTGTTCCTTACGATTCTTGTAGATTTCGTGTGAAATTTTTTGTGCTATGTTTCATTTATAACATGAAACCAAAACTACTATGATGTTTGAAAGTAAATAGTTTAAGAGTGGCTGAGGCGGCTGAAATGTAATGCTATGTGTGAAGGTTTTTATTTTCAACTTGGTGGGTAAGGATTTGGTGATTTTTTTTCATTTTTTTATAGAAGGTTTAGATTGGTTTCGAAAGAAGTAGCATATGTTTAATCATAATGCTTATCAAAGTGTATTAAAAAGTTTTTTAGATGTAATGTTATATCTGTGAAGATTTTTGTTAAAGATTTTTTATTTCAACATAAGGTGGATGAGGATCTTTTTTCTATTTTTAAATTGAAGCTTAGATTGATTCTCAAGGGAAAGCGTTGCAAATATGTGTAATCATAATGCTTATTAACCACTGTAGTGTATTACAAAGTTTTTAGGTTGCATTGACTTTGAATAAATTTAAAAAATTTGATTCGTGACATGTGGCTTCTGCCCACCAATTTCCTAGGTATTTGAGATTTTTCCATTTCTAATAAGTTCCTTCATGATATGTTCCTCATTATTATTTATAACATTAATTCAAATTATATTTAGAAAAGTGATCCATTACTTTTAATAAATTTAAAAAATTAGATTTGTGCCAAGTGGCTCCCCACCCCAATTTCTTAGCAATTTGAAATTATTTCAATTCTAATAAGTTCCTCCATTATAACTTCCTCATTATTATTTATAAAAGTTGAGGCCTAACCTTTTTATATATGGTTAATTAGATATATGTGTGCATTAGTAAGATATTCTTCGTGTTGCAATAGTTTTCTTATTATATTTATGAAGCCTTTAACTATATCAACTACATTAATATTTTTAATAAATAATAAATAAGATTATGAATTCCTATTGTAGTAAAAGTGAAGTTAGACAAATAAACTCTGCAACCATTTTGAAATACATTAAAATAAGTAGGAGGATGGAAACTGATACATAGTCATCATGGTCAACAAAATTCAAGGCTCTGGCCAGACTCCATCATTTCCTGCACCGATCATGTTGATTGATCGAATATTTCAATGATTATTGACATCTCCTAAGGAGCTGTGTAGCGTTTACGATTCGCAAATAAGCCAAACATTGATAATCGCATACCTAACGGAGATCATTTGCATATCTCAGATATCAAAATTTCCGTTGCTAATTCTCGTATATCGTTTTGATCATTGTCCATTAGGGATTGTGCTTATAATTCACATATCTCACACACATAATAATAAGCGATAATCTGCACACATCGTCTTAGTAGTTTCCATATCACATATTGGTTTGATAATTCACGTATTTGAATGATTCATAAGTTGATAAGTCGCGTAACATTGATAATTCATAAGTATATTACGTCTAATGCGTTGATAATTCATTTATTTTGAAGATATAACCGCATAGCGAGGTAAGATAATGTGAATATTGTTAAAATATTCGGAAATTTCACTAATAAAATGATAATTTTTTATAGGTAAAGCGCATAGAACAAGAATATCCGATGAAAATGTTTCACATATCGCCTTGATAGTTTGAAAATTAGATTGAAAACTCTTACATAAGACGCATAAAAGTATCTTATCTGCATATCTCTATGAGATAACACACTTGTGTCATTTACAATTCGTGTATACAATATTTATTTGATAACTCATGTATTATCTTACACACACGTGGCATTTACAATTTGCACAGTGTGTATTAATGTGATAATTCACATATTATCTATTAAAGAAAATTTCAACCTAAAAGTGTCCATGAAATTTTCTTGTAATTTCCATGTCATAATATGTAAACCAATCAAATTCTTTTAAATTTAAAAAGAGGTACATGTAAATAGTTTGGAGGGAAAAAATAAAAACCACATTTTTTAATTGTATTATCTCCTTATTGGTTTCCTCATATTTCAAGTGTAGATACATATTGGATGCAAAATTAAATTTTACATCCAACGAGTACCCATTATGCATTCTTTTGAGAATACCCACATTGACAAAAAAATAAGATACATTAAAAAAGTGTGTTCAACACACGTTTTTAACGTATGTTCATTTTCTTTTATCAATGTGAGTATTCTCAAAAGTATGCATAATGGGTACTCGTTGGATGTGGAATTTAATTCCTCATCCAATGAGTGTTTAAACTTGAAATCATCTCTCATCCCTATTTATTAAAGCTCAAGGAGATCTGCCTTAAACAATCACTGATCTATCCTGATGATGAGCCACGGTGGAGGGCTCAAAACGTCGATACAAACAAATCATGAATGCGAAAACTCCGGAAGGTAACAACACACAAAGCACTGATCACAGAAGCCTCAAAACAATAACTATTAAAAAAGTCATTTTCTTTTTTTCCCTCCAAAATATATAATTGTTACTTTATTATTTTTCCTTAGGAGACCACTTTTAGGCTGAAATTTACTCTAATGTCCTTGACATAAAACGTATGTGTCATTAAAAATTCACGTTTAGCATATAGATGTGATAATTCACATATTTGACCTAGATAAAGCGTTTATAATCAACAAAACCCATTATGCTAATAACCGATGATCATTGGAATATCTTTGCATATTTTGTTGGTAAGTTGGATATGACTGCATTTGAATATGGTTGTGTCCATTTGCGCACTGGATGATGAAGAGTGGGCTACATCATTATAATTTGGAATTGGCGGAGAGGATGATGGAGTATGTGGGCATAGCAAGTTGATGGACCACGATTTGGAGTTAGTGCAAAAAATGGTGGAGGGTGACCAGTTGATCTGATAGTCACCCTCTGAGTGACTTTAGTTAAATATTTATTGAATGAAGGTTTTACAGACTCATGTGCTGGTGTGTGTCTATTTTATTTAAACAACAGATCGATAATATTGTAAATACACAGACACTTGAAATGGAAAACAATAGAGAAATACAGTAAGCAATTGTAAGAACACAAGAATTTAATAAGGAGTTCACCCTATTCTTTAGGGCTATGTCTCTAGTCCAACTCTCAGTGATGGCCTTCTTTTATTGTGTCCTAAAGTAGAGAATTACAATGAAGGAGCTCAATGTGAGTCTCCTGAAATAGAATTTTCTTGGTAGGGTGGTCCTTAGATGCCTCAAGCCACTAGAGTACACAGACTTGTTTCCTTACTAGCTCTGTCACCTTTCTGGTTTTTAATGGAGAGAGCCCAATATGGTGCTTAGTCCGGACAAATCCTCTCTGGGATGGCTTGAATCTCTCAAGCTCTCTGGTGCTCGATACTGCCTTTGGTCAGCTCGGCCCTCTGTCTTCCGTTCTACTTTGCTTCACTGTCTTTCCTTTCTCTGTTCTTCCTTTCTATGTTTGGTTTTCCTTTTGGTGTTTCCCCCCATTTTTCTGCTTTTCTTGTGCATGGCTTTAAGGCTATTTGTTCTCATGGTTGTTCGCTTCCCCTTCCACTTTCGTCAGTTCACCTGCTATACCTTCGCTTGGAGTTCCCTGTTTGACATCATCATCAGGCTCATAGGGAGTGGCCACTTGTCCCCCTATACTTGCACCAACATGCTTCATCGGTTCAGTTTTTCCATTACATCATGGAATGAGTCTTATGCCACCTTGGCAATCAAGTCGGACGTCAAATTCTTACAAATCACGGCTTAATCCCGCTTCTTGATTCCACTTTCCCATCGGGCGCAATTTCAGCCGTTAGATCTAGGGCCTCCAGATCTGACGCCATTCGCACATTTCGCGCGGTTGACTTGCTCGACTATTAGTGCACGATGAGCGGTAGTTTTCTCTCTCCCCTGCTTGCCACGTGTCAGGCGCTGAGTGGAATCGCACGATTTCCTCCAATTCCACTTACTGCTTGAGGGTGCCCTCAATAAATACCACTGGTTTTTGAAGCGCGGGTCCTGCCTTGACCTTTAGTCTTTTACCCACGGTTTTCCCTACTTTCCATGCGACCAAGCGGTCGGGGCTTCTACTTTTTGAGTGGTTTTGCCCAACGATGCACGATTATTAAAAAATTGCCTCTGTTTCTCGATCCGTGCTTCCCAAGTTCTAGTTTCACCTCCTACGCAGCCTCCATGGGCCTCAGTCAGCGCGCTTTGACCGAGGTCGTCGTCGCTCCACACTGGCTGCTAACTGCCACAATTTAGAGGTGTTTTGATTGTTGTTTATTAATTCTTTGATGTCTGTCCCAACCTAATATAGTTATGGTCATTCTGAGAATTCTTCATGGATCCATTTCAGATCACGGCCTTCCCACTGAAAAAGCTTTTGGACCACCAAAAGTTGGTTTTTAAGCATCGACTAAGTGAGGGTACTGGTTTCTCACTTGTCCAATCTCAATCCACTTTGCACTACGTGGTTTCGAACCTTTAAGCCCAACTTTGAGGTACTCAACATCTCCCCTGCACGTTGTCCTTACCTTCCTTTCCAGCACTGTGTCTTCCTGCAATTCATTAAGATATTCAGGTAGCAGGTCATCAATAGAAGGCAATTGTGTTCGGTCCCTATAATACTAGTGATTACCCCATTATTATTGCAGTTATACCCCTTATTTATATTGTTGTGCCCCTATTACCTCCATATTGTTATTTCTGTGCCCCATAGAATCCCTCTATTGTTATTTTTGTGGCTTTATATTATTATTGTTAAGTCGGCTGGATTATATTGTGACTCCTTAGACTCCTATATATAGAAAGGAGGTTTTGTCATTTGTGTCATCCAATAATTGTTCATTTATGTAATGTAAAGGAGGTTTCCCCCTTGATGAGGCTGAATTCTAAGGCGTTGATCTATCTTTTATATCTTTTCTTGAGCTCGTTTCATAACATTTAGTATCAGAACTTTGGATTCTAGGGTTTCGCTGCTCCAAACAGGTCATCATGGCATTTTCGCTATAATTTTTTTTCCTATGACGTTTCAGAAGTTGCAAAAAAATCCATTTGAGAAGAAATTGCGTTGAACCTTGGGTCTGAGTTTCAGAGCTTTTTGCACGATATTTGCAGAGATATGATCTGAGGAAGTTGGTCTTTTTGCAGACTCCTGAATTACATTCAAAACAGGGGACCTAGGGAAAATAATCATAACTTTCTCTCTGGGAATCAAATTGAAATTTCGTAAGAAGGTACAGAAAGAGGACGGACTATAGTTTCTTGTATATTGTTTTCAGAACCAAAGGTCGAAAATTGTACACGTGGCACTTCATACAAGTTCGCTCTTCTGGAAAGGTCTATAATCAGGTCATCTTGGGAGATTGTGCATAACTCTTTCTTGGAGAATCCAATTTGGATCAGACTGGTGACATTGGAAAGAGGACGCAGAGAGCTACTAGAGGTCACAAATTCAGAACTAGATGATTGGAAAGTACAGAGATACATCAGAGGCAATATCAAGCTCCTACAAAGTGAAAAAAGGGGTGTAGATTTTTTAAATTTTTGCTTAAGCTTGGTTTGAAAATTTATTTTGAAGGAATTCAAAGGGCATAGTAGAGCATTATTATCGGTAACTGATGCCCCGAGGAAAGAAAATGCAAACACCTAGTAAGGAATCTGAAAGCTCTAGCATGACTCATGAAGAAGAGGAAGAAATGCTACATGATATATCAAAATTACAAGAACAAGTGCAACAAATGTCACGCTCAAAAAAGTTAACAGAAGCTAAGATAAATGGCTTGGAAGCTAAGATAAATGGCATGGAAGCTAAGATGGACAATTTGAAGATAGATTTGAACACAAATTTGAAGACAAGCATGACAGATTTGAAGACAGATTTGACAAATTTTCTACAAGAAATACTTACTAATGGTGAAAAGGTAGTAAAGGAAACTCATGATGAGAACAAAAGAAATGTTAATCATGATTCCATAGACGCTAATGTTGGATCGAAGAATTACCATATTCCAAAAATTGATATGAGGAAGTTTGATGGTAAGGATCCCGCCACATAGATGTTACAGATGGAGCAATTCTTCGATCTCAATAATGTGCAAAACGCACAAAAGGTACGTATAACAATGTAAATTTTGAAATGGGAACTATAAACTAAAAATGGGAACTCTGGCCAAAAAACCCCAAAAAAACATCAAAAACAGTGCTCAAAACGAAAAGTGTGTATACTGGAACGATGTTTTTATTTTTTAGGTGTCAATTTTGAACATGTTTTAAAATTGGCAGTGACTACAAAATTTACTATGAAATTTTCGTGCAAAATATAGCTTCAAAATGAAAGTGATGACACTGGAACAATGATTTTTTTTTTAGGGTCAATTTTCAGTATTTAAAAAAATGCTAATAAAACCAAATTTCTATGTGTCAAACAAAGTTGTTTATGCGGGAAAAAACACACTAATGTTTTTGGTAGAATATCATTTTTTTTTTCCTAAGTATAAATTTAATATGTTTTCAGCCATAACATGCTAGATACAAAAAAAATTGAAATTTTTTCAACTATAAAATAAAAAAAGCCATGACATTATGAACAAATTACATCACTAAATGCATTCAAAAGTAATTATTTGCATATTGAATAAACCATATTTTATATCTATAATTTAATATTGCATTGTAGATATTTTAAACAATAAAATTTATCATAACTAAGACATATAATCCAACAACATAAAAATGCCTTATAACTTCTCGTTTAACACCATATGGAAAACAGTAATTTTATTTGAAGATACGATGCATACATCAGTTATATAAACTGTCTTAAACAATTATTCAAAATCACGCATGTTTTCTGGCACACCATCAGAATTCACATCTTCAGATGAGTGACTGGATGCTGAGGAAGATGTTCCATATTCTTCTCTTTCATCAACTAGTGCCCCATCTGAGTCCACATGCATGCCCCACATTTCAGGTTTCAAAATTCTTCTAGATCTACGACTGGCTTCAGGTGACTCCCATGTCAACACTGTTCCTTCTGGTAATAACCTTTTCAGAATCTCTATTGTCTTGAAGCGAAGAGTTCCTCTCTTTGTTAAATTGAAGTCATAAACAAGTATGTTTACATCCTCCAATTTTAATATGTCTGTGCGATGGCGATTTACATTTGTACCCTTTCTTTTTCTTTTTCCGCCATTTTTTTTGTCAACTACCATCTCTGGCTTATACACACCATTGAATGGGTGTGTATTTGTGGCATACCAAAGTACTTCAACACTTGTAACATCCTCATTTTCTGTAAAGACCTTTATAACTTTAGCAACCCAAAATGGATAGCCATTAGGATCTCCATCTGCTAGCACTGCAATCATGCAACCCTCCTTAATATCTTGTACTGAACCCCTATATAGGTCTTCCATGGCTTCACGTTGTGCATGAGATCTTCTGGAACCAATATACATCTCTCTTTCCTCTGCCTGTGAAGAATTAATAATACCTTGAGATTGTTGCTGTTCAACAATGTTTACTTCCTCATGTTCATTCGACACATTATGTGGCCAAATAAATGGATTTTTCAAAGGTATATCTTCATTTATTCTTGTCGAAATGATATCACTTTGATTATTGAAAAACGACTCCCACCAAACTGAATCAGCAATGTCAAAGTACTCATATGTATATCTAATACATTTTTTAATTTCTTCCAGGCAATCAGAATAATTTATAGCCCTGTTCTGTCTACATGCATTCTGAACTTCACCAACTGATTGTAATAACAATATTTTTGACGCAAATATTGGATGATCTAGAATGAACTTCAAAAATTGCAATCCTGATGATGGTGCCCATTCTGTAGTAGTTGAATACTTCTTGCCCCATATTAGTGTTTTCCCATCAATTTTTTTGATACGAAATTGATGTTGGAAGCTAGTGTCATTAAGTTGTTCAATGCATTTCCCCTCACCATATGATCCCAGAATAAACCTTTGCATGTCAATAGTTTCTTCCAACACATCAAAAGTAGGCTCTGGCATGTATGATTTCTTAATACATTCAATTAGTGATGGCAAGCTCCCAACTTCCTTCCTCCTCAATGTGACTGAAAAACGATTGAACATATGATCAATATGGTCATGAGTGTGCCCAACAAGAAGGAAACCAACCTTTACCTTCTGAAAAATTCCCAATTCAACAAGCATGTTTAGATATCCAAAAACAACCTGATTTTTGTTTTCACGGCAAGTGTTGTCCAATTGTAGACACAAAACTTTAGGAAGATTACCAGACCAATGAGAAATCACATCATGAATTATGGTTATGGTAAAATTTGCATCATTATGAATATTTGGAGCTGTGAAGTACACCCTTGGCAACATTTTCCCATTGAAGACCATACAACCGACCAAGTGAAATTGAATAAAGTTTTCCTCCTGTAAAGTTTTGGGTGTGCGAACAAAATGTGGTAAAAGTGTTTTCTTCTGGTCCATACCATCAATTATCAAACCCAAATATTTATTCGGATTATCATATCACTTCTTTCGATGCTTGTACAACTTCTTCGTTTCGTTTGTTTGTTGTTCGCGATGCTCTTGAAGTTGTTTGACAATTAAATCTACACAACATAAAAGAGATTCATTAAGAAATATGTTTTCATAGTTGACGACTATACAATTTTAAAAGTTAAAGTTATGAACACTTACCTCTTTCTGAGCCTTCACATTTGTCCCTTTTTGATTTAAGAGAAGCACATGTACTGCAAATCCCCATCCTTGTCTTCTTAGGAATATAGACATTGTTGAATTCTTTCTTTCATACCTTCACAAAATATTGATATGTAATAAACTAGCCATGTCCCTCAGCACCTTCTGCATATTCTTTGTATAAGTTATAGATTTCTCGTCTTGAAAAATTATCTGGAATATGTATTGTCTCTCCATTTGGCATACACTCTCCATGCTTTGAAAAGAAATATTTCATCCATGACATTGCAGTATTTGATAATGGACCAAACTGTCTTTTATGACGTACTTCTGAATAAAATGTGGGATCCTTTTCCAAATTTTCTTGAATTCTCGAGAGACGAAAATTCCCAATCGAATGAAACATTTTCTACAGATAAAAAAAGTCCCAATATGATAATCATAACCTGACAATGTAGATTGCATGCACCCAACTAAATATGAATTTTGCATGCTTTTATTCATTGAAAAATATCTCTTCCTGCTTTCTAATGCAAATTTGAAATCCATATGTTTCAAGCAATCTTTTTGGCAACATTCACTTGAAATGAGAGCACTGATAGAACTTCTTCTCATCAGATATTCTGCTCTACCCCTTGTATAACTAGAACAACTTGCATTGATACGAAAAGGTCTGCTCCTACTCCTTGATACAATGTTTCTTGGCAACATCTCCATCATTTGATCATCATTTGTATAAGGCTTTTCGTCATCATTAAGAGGAATGTTATCCACACTATGATCAGCTCTGCTTTTCAAATATTGACTTGGAGGATATTCTTCATCTTCTGCTTCTTCAGTGCTACTGTCGTAGTCCTTAGGATTCGGACTGAATGGAAAGTTTGACTCGATGTTTAATGGATATTCTTCCTCATATGCATTGCCAGTGCTACTCTCATAGTCCATAGAATTAGGACTACGTTGAAAATGTGACTGTTTACTTATTGAAGATGCTACATCCCGTCCTTTGTCACTGCTACCTTTATAATCATTAGAATTAGGACTAAGTGCATCATCCTGTCCTTCATCACTGCTGCTCTCATAGTCCGCAGAATTAGGACTAAGAGGACACAGTTACACTCTATTATTTTGAAATTCATCATCACTCTCTTCATAACTATTGCTCTCATAGTCTGTAGAATTAGGACTAAGTGGACACTGTGGTACTCCAATCTTTTGAAATTCATCATCCCACTCTTCATCACTGCTGCTCTCATAGTCCTTAGAATTTGGACTAACTGGACACTGTGACACTCCATACTTTTGAAAATCAACATCATGCTTTTCATCACTACTGCTCTCATAGTGCTTAGAATTAGGACTAAGTGGACACTTTGACACTCCATACTTTTGAAAATCAACATCATGCTTTTCATCGCTGCTGCTCTCATAGTCTTCAGAATTAGGACTAAGTGGACACCGTGACACTCCATTCTTTTGAAATTTTCCATCATGCGCTTCAAAACTGCTGCTCTCATAGTCCTCAGAATTAGGACCAAGTGGACACCTTGACACTCCCTTCTTTTGAACTTCACCATTATGCTCTTCAAAACTGCTGCTCTCATAGTCCTTAGAATTAGGACTAAGTGGACACTGTGACACTCCCTTCTTTTGAACTTCACCATTATGCTCTTCAAAACTGCTGCTCTCATAGTCCTCGGAATTAGGACTAAGTGGACACCGTGACACTCCATTCTTTTGAATTTCACCATCATGCTCGTCAAAACTGCTACTCTCATAGTCCTCAGAATTAGGACTAAGTGGACACCGTGACCCTCCATTCTTTTGAACTTCACCATCATGCTCTTCGAAACTGCTGCTCTCATAGTCCTCAGAATTAGGACTAAGTGGACATCGTGACACTCTGTTCTTTTGAACTTCACCATCATGCTCTTCATCACTGCGGCTTTCATAGTCCTTAGAAGTAGGACTAAGTGGAATCTGTAACTCTTTATTTATTTGAAATTCTCGATCCCCTCTTTCATCAGTGCTGCTCTCATAGTCCTTAGAATCAGGACTAAGTGGAAAAAGTGACTTTCTATTCATAGTGGAAGAATTCCCGCTATGTTCATCAATATGAATAGAGTTGTTACGCGATGAAGAAGTTGACGGTGTATAAATCGAAACTTCACTATTAGAACAATCCATCCCTTTCAAATAGAAGATGTTGAATGATACAAATGGAGAGTCTCCTAAAGATATTATATAGCTTAAAGAATGAAATTTTCCCTCCAAAAATTTTCCCTCCAAAAAATTTCGCGAAAATATTTCCCTCAAAAACGTTTCGGGAAAATATTTCCCTCCAAAAAGTCTGTTAAATTTATTTACCTTTATTACTTTGTTCTACAATTTATTGGAAAATGTAAACTAATTTTTTTTATGAAATCATAATTAAAATTGTACACTACAACTTCTACATTAATTATTATAATAGTTAAACCATATAATATTCGCTTTCCAATACTACAATATTCACTTTATAATATTTTAAAACAAATTATCCCACATTCAACCCATTGTAAAACAAATTTATAATATTCACTTTATAATATTGTAAAACAAATTATCCCATATTAACCGTACAGTAAAACATCCTAGTAACTTCACTTACATATTAAAATTTCATTATCACTATTACTAACATCACATCCAGGCTTTCTGAAAATCGTTGAAAGAGTCGTGAATTTGTGGAGTAGCTAAAACGCTATCAACAACATAATCAACGAAGAATTCTCGCAATTAAAAGGTAAGTTAATTTTTTTTTCTTGAAAACTTTTATATTAAATTAGTTTAATGAAAAATCGTGAGCATGGTGGGCCCGATCAACCTCATTTTCTTAACACTCGTCGGTGCGCCCCACCCCCCTCGCCGCCCGCCCTCCCGGCCCCTCTGGGCGCCTTAACAGCGTCCCCCCTCACCCGCCCGCCCGGTCCCTCCGGGCGCCCTAACAGCCCCCCCTCACCCGCCTGCCCGGCCTGGGCCCCCTCACCCACCCGGCCCACCCACTCCGTCCCCCCTCACCCGCCTGCCCGGCCCGGCCCGACCGCCCTAACCCGCCCGCCCCACCTCTCCTGACGAACCACCCACGCCCCCCTCACCCGCTCGCCCGGCCCGAGCGCCCTCACCGGCCCCCCCAACCCCTCCCGACACCCTCACCCGGGTGCCTCACCCCTCCGGGCAGGCCACACACCCCCGGGCGCCCTCACCTGCACGCCCAACCCACCGTCGGGTGCCCTCATCGGCCCGCTCGCCCAACACGGGCGCCCTCACCCGCCCGCCCGCCCGGCACGGGCGCCCTGACCCGGCCGCCCCACCCACCCGTGGGCACCCTGATCTGTCCACCCGGCCCGGGGCCCTAACCTGCCAGCCCCACCCACTCGCGGGCGCCCTCACCTGCCCGCCCGCCCCACTCAACCGCGGGCGCCCTCACCCACCCGCCCGCCCGGCCCGGGCGCCCACACCCGTCCGCCTGCCTACCCACCCTCCCTCTGCCCCACCCGCCCACTTCACCCGCCTCTGCCCACCCGCCTAAACCACCCTCCACCCTCGGCCTGACCCACCCTCCCTCAGCCCCATGAGCGGGGCTCTTCCAGGTGCACCCGGGCTGCCCACGCCCCCGCCTGGTAGGCAGGGCGATTCCGGGAATCGTCCGGCAGGCAGGGCGATTCCGGGAATCACCCTGCTTGCCGGGCAAGGGCGCAGGCGGCTCGGGTGGCGCCTGCACGAGGGCTCCCTGCCTGCCGGGCGAGGGCGCGGGCGGCCCGGATGGCGCTTACACGAGGGAGGGTGCCCTCGTGCAGGCGCCGCTCGGGCCGCCCGCGTCCTTGCCCGGGAGGCACGGAATCGCTTTGCCTGCCGGGTGAGGGCGCGGGTGGCCTGGGTGGCGCCTGCACGAGGGGGGGCACCCTCGTGCAGGCGCCACCCGGGCCGCCCACGCCCTCCGGGCGAGGGCGCGAGCGGCCTGGGTGGTGCCTGCACGAGGGGAGCGCCCTCGTGCAGGCTCCACCCGGGCCGCCCGTGCCCTCGCTCGGCAGGCAAGGTGATTCCTGGAATCGCCCTGCCTGCCGGGCGAGGGCACGGGTGGCACCTGCACGAGGTTGGGCGCCCTCGTGCAAGCACCACCCGGGCCGCCCGCGCACTCGCCCGGCAGGCAGGGCGATTCCTGAAATCGCCCTGCCTGCCGGGCGAGGGCGCGGGCGGCCCGGGTGGCACCTCCACGAGGGGGGCGGCCTCGTGTAGGCACCACCCGAGCTGCCCGCGCCCTCGCCCGGTAGGCAGGGCGACCCTGCCTACCGGGCGAGGGCGTGGGCGGCCCGGGTAGCACCTGCATGAGGGCGTCTGGGCGGAGGGCGGTTCGGGTGAAGCAGGCGGGTGGGTGAGGACGCCGGGCGGGGGGGCGGGTGAGGACATCGGGCGGGTGAAGGCGCCCGGAGGTGTGGGGTGGGCAGGCGGGCGAGGGCGCCTGAAGGGGCAGGGCAGGCAGGTTGGAGTGGGCGGGTGAGGGGGTGCGGGGTGTGCGGGTGAAGGGGTGCGGGGTGAGGGGGTGCAGTAGGGAACCCAGGTGGAGGGGGGTTCTGGTGAGGCAGGCGGGTGGGTGAGGGCGCCAGGCAGGGGGGCGGGCAAGGGCGCCGGGAGGGTTGGAGCGAGTGGGTGAGGGGTGTGTGAGGGGGTGCGGGGTGGGCGGGTTGGGGGAGAGGTAGGGAGCCCGGGCGGAGGAGGGTTCGGTTGAGGCGGGGGGGCGGGTGGGTGAGGGCACCGGGCAGATGGGCGGGTGAGGGCGCCCGAAGGGGTGAGGGTGCTGGGAGGGTTGGAGCGGGCGGGTGAGGGGGTGCGGGGTGGCGGGTTTGGGGAGAGGTAGGGAGCCCGGGTGGAGGGGGGTTTGGGTGAGGCGGGCAGGTGGGTGAGGGCGTCGGGCGGGGGGCTGGGTGAGGGCGCCTGGAGGTGTGGGGCGGGCGGGCGGGCGAGGGCGCCCGGACGGGTGGGGCGCCGGGAGGGTTGGAGAGGGCGGGTGAGGGGGTGCGGGTTGGGGGAGAGGTAGGGAGGGCGCCTGGGTCGGTCGGTCGGTGGGCGGGTGGGGCGGGGCCGGAGTAGGGAGAGAGTTGGGGCGGGCAGGCGGGTGAGGGTGCCTGGGTCGGAGAGGGTTGTGGGGGCTAGGCCGGGGCGCCTAGGTGGTGGGGCGGGTGAGGGTGCCCGGGCCGCTGGGGTGCGGGGTTTGGGATGCTTGGGTGGGTGGGTGGGTGAAGGCGCCCATGCCATGCGGGGGGGGTGGGTGAGGGTGCCCGAGAAAAATGTTTTATTCGTGATTTACTTTTTTACACTGGAATGTTAATGCATGTCCTTTTGGAATATGAAGGGCGGTGGGTGGGGCGATTGTTGATTAAAATTTATGATATATTTTCATTGTTAATTTAAGTTAATATGTTTTTATTATTTACTGATTTATGTGTTTCTATTTTTCAGGAAAATGGCATCAAAGAGAATTTCAGTGAATCTTTCTGGACCAAAGACTCATAAAGGTGCATCTAAAAGAAACATTGGTGAACGAACTCCACCTGAGCTCATGACTAGAAATCTTTCAAGTTACTCAAGTGATAAGAAGATGATTTCAGACTGGAAGAATTCGAAAGAGGTGAAATTTCCATCAAGAATGTGGTATGTGAAAGAAAGAGAAAGTGCAAATGTGAATATATATCTATATATCGATATATTGAATGATAATGGAATTTTTGAGGTGATGGGAAGAGTCGTAGATATGTGTTCGGTACCGAACACTGAAGTTGTTTACGTACTTACAAAAGCTCCCAAGTCAGATGAAAGGGTTAAATACCAACTATCATATTCATTGTATGACATGAGAGAGGTATCTACAAAGTTGTGTAGTCAAATCGTAAATGAGATGACACAAAACATCGTAAGTATTATTATTTATATTTCTATTTTGCGTTTTTGAAAGTGTCTCACTATATTTTTTAACTTTGTTTTTTATTGACATATGATATTTTGTTTGACAGAATTTCGTTGAAAGTTGTTCAATTAGGTTGGGAGGCATTCATTTCATTGATAATGATATCATGAAAGTTGTCAGTAGTTTTTACTCAGTGTCAGAAGAAAATATGGAAAATAGGCAAAATGAAGTAATTGATAATGCTACAAAACTACATCCAAAGAATCAGAAAAAAAGGTCTCTGGTGGATAAATCTAGCAAGGGTAAACAAGTTACTTTTGAGAACGATGAAGTTGGAATTGACGATGAAACATATGTTGTCATTACTGAAGATGACATTGGAACTGAGAAGAGCCATAAAAATCCAAAAGTAACAATGCCCAAGAATAACTCTGGTGGGAATGTTATGACCAAGAAAAGTAGAGTTGATGATTTTGAAGCAGTCATTACCAGCAGTCAAGAACCTAGTGAAACTTCAAAAGAAAGCAGAGAAATCATTACACCAGGAGCTAATTTAGAAGATGGCATTATCAAAACAAAACAAAATGTCATTTGAGAGAATTTGACAAAGAGAAACTTAATTGATGGTGGTCACACATTTCAGCTTAATGTCAGACAAACCTATAAAGCAAGTAAAGGACAATGTCAATATCAAGTTAGAAAGCCACATCATCTGCATGTTCACAACTTGAAAACATTGATGAGGTACAATCCATATGCTCATGTGGTTAGTTATGTGCTTCTTGTTGATCCACTTCAAGTTCCCAACAAAGAAGCATTTGATAAGTCAAAATGTTTTGAATACAATTATTATGTGCTTGGGGGGAACCATTCTGTAGAAGCTCAAAGACAATTGATGGAGGAATATCCTAATAACCCACATTTTGAAACAATGAAATGTATCATTTACGCTGATTTATCTGATACAGAAGCAAAGTTAGTGGCATGGGATCATAATTCAGATAATGAATATAGGATGTCTATGACTTTCATCCAAAGGGTTAGATTTATTCATAGTGAATTTGAAGAAAAATGTGGTGGGGATAGGACAAAAGTTACTGCAGAGTTCCGAAAGGAATGTTGTATGGAATTAGGATATCAAATTGAAGAGAAAACCAATTCAAAAGGTGGAAAGGGCAGCAAACATAGTGATTTATTCAGAGGTGTTGATAACATTTTTCAATTGGCATTTAGAACTGGAGATGTTTGGAGGTTGATTGATGAGATTTTTGGCATGTGGGAAGACATTGCCATTAAAAACCAGAAGGTCAAAAATTCTAAGCCATTCATATGTGGCAACAGTAAATTAGCTCCTGAAATGAAGCATCTTCCAGACGATATGACTATCACACCTTGGAGGGCGATGCAAGGAGTGAAAGATGAAAAAATTGTCAAAACAATATTATCTCGTGTGAGGTCAGGGGAATTATCATTGGAGGAAATGTCTGAAGAATTTCAAAAGTAAGTTTCTTGAAATATTTATATTTATTTCTAGATTATAATTATATTTTAAATAAAACATGTTGTTCTTGGTAGTATTTGTTATACATATCATTATATTAACTTTTTGTTACTTTATCTATGCAGTCACAAAGTTTACATGAAAATTCAAGAACAAATGGTTAGATTGTTGAATAAAGATAGTTGGGATGATGTCGTATGCAACTATCCAGATTCAAGTTCTACATCAACATTAAAAGTTTTTTATCTTGCATTTAAAAAGGTATCTTGATTTATACATTCATTTTTATTCACCTGTGTACTATTTTTAATTTATAACTTACACATATATTTGTTTATTTTATAAAAGATGAGGAAGGATGATAATGGAGTGCCAGATAGTTTCAAAACCTTTATCGAAAAAATAAAGATCGAAACACTGAGGAAGCAACGTATTAAGGATATTCAACTTGATCCAACTCTTAATCATTTCATTTGGAATGGGCTAGACACTATTCAATATTAAGTAATACAAGGCGACTGTGAAGACATTGCTAAACTCATACCTAAAAGGGATTATGCCCTAGTCATTGAAGATATTCCCCATGGTTTCAATATTCCAAACATTGACTATGATAGTGACCCTTATACTTATCAAGCTTTTAGTAAAGTGGTTGCGGGATTTGTAGAAGTCACGTCATCACCATTATGGAGATTTGTGACATTTCATTCAGACACACAATTGGCAATGATATTGTCAAGCTTCAAGGGGAAAACAAATTCAAGGATGCAGCTTACATGGTAAGACGTTTAAAATGTATATTTGATTAATGTTGAAAAATTTATTTATGTACAAGTTAATTTAACTTTTACTATTTCATGTTACAGGGAAAAGTCAAATCTTCTTCACAATGAAGATCAACAATTTATAAATGATTGTGAGTTCATTCATATTGATAGTTGGGCAAAAGATGGTAGCCATATGTCTATGATTTTTAATCGGGTAGACAGAAAGAGTCATAGCCAAATACTGAGTTATGACGCTGTTGTGAGAAAACTAACATATGAAGACAAAGAAGCAAAAGGAGAGATAGTTAACATTTATAAAAAACCACAATTATTGATTAACTATCTTATAGACATTTGTTCAAATGAAGGAGATTGGGTTTTGGATTTATTTTCTGGCTCAGGTAAGTTTTATTATATGGAATTGAATTTCAATATGTTATTTTTTTAATTAATATGTCATTGTACTAATTTAGTTCATTATTTCTTTTGTGCTTGAAAATTAGGTACAACACTAACATGTTGCCTTCAAAAAGGAAGAAATTGCATTTCAATTGAAAAAGATCCAGTACAGTGCAATTTCATTCAGCAAAGAATTAATGCTCTTCAATTTCTTCCAGATGCAATGCATGAAATTGGGTTGAAGAAAGGGGACTTTTGTGAATCACGTGTGGCAAAAAAGGCAAAGGAACCCGAACCACCATTACATGGAATGTTTGGAAAGACATACATTGGGAGTTTCGTAGACATCAAAGACCCATTAGAAGAGGAAAATGAGCAAAATGAAACAGAAAATATTGTGGAAGAGGACAATGATGAAACTCTAGAGGACGAAGAGTTTGGATTACATGACATTGTTGATTAAATTTAAGTTATGCTTGTAAATCAAGCTTTGCAATGTTTTGACTTTGACATTTTATGAGAAGAATAAACACTCAATTAGGGTTGTTATACGTTCAATATTGGTAATATGTGATTTTTGCATTGATTTTTAAGTTAATCATTATTTTTTGAAAAAAAAAGTGATTTTTATTATTTTTTTGACATGAAATTCATAGAAAAAGCTATTATTTAACCATTTTTAGTTAAAATTATTGTATAAAAACTGTGATTTTGACATGTCAATTCTAACAAAAAATTATCAAAACGTGTAGTTTTTTAGTTATATTTATGTTAAAAATTGTTATTTTTATGTCCATTGTTAAAAAATATTGTTTTTTAGAAACAATTATTTCATGTCGATTAAAAAATTAATTAAGGATGTATAAATATGTAGAATATCGAAAAGTCTAAATATCGACCTTCTAATTTAAAAATGCAAAACAGTAAAAACCTCACGAAAAAAAAAATTAAAATTATAATAAAAAACAAGAAAATGTGAAGAAAACGACCACTTCAAAAATTATCAAATTTACTAAATAATTATTTACATTTTATACATTAAAAAATTTAAAGCCAAAAAACAAGGCTTTTAAAAAGGGAGTGTGATGCAGAATTCTCACTTTTTTAAATCAACATGAAAATCACTACCATTCTAAAACGTGATGTACATAAAAAAAACTGAAGTGCCAAAAACTATGCTCTAGAAAAACATGTGTGTTCTGCATCACCCCTTTTCAAAATCAAGTCACTTTTTAGCTATCTCTACGAAACGGGTAACAGTATCAGTTCCCGTTTCAAAGTTTACATTGTTGTATGGCAATTGTATATTTGGAACCAAATCAGTTTGTATGGTATCAATGGCTTTGTTCTCGTAAACAATTTATCACTTGGGCAATTTTTACGGAAGAATTGATAGCACATTATGAGGATACAAAAAGCAACACTTTTTTTAGGCAATTGATAAGTCTCAAACAAAAGGGTTCAATAATGGAGCACATTGAGGAGTTCCAAAAATTGAACATAAGGGTAAAACACATTCCAGAGGAGCATAGGATTGATGTGTTCATAGGGTCTTTAAAGGATAATATCCAACATGATGTTCACCTTTGGGAACTTGATTCATTAGAGAAGGCATTCAGGTTAGCAAGAAAAATGGAAAGCAAAATTATGGCAACTAGGAAGCATACCGTTCACAGCTATAACGATGGAAGTGTTGTTGCCCTTAGTCTTCCGCAACCTACAAGGTTGACACCACAACAATTGGAAGAAAAAAGAGCAAAAGGGCTTTGTTACAATTGTGATAGCAAGTACACAAAAGGTCATAAGTGTGCTGAGAAGAAATTATTCTACATAGATTGTGAAGAGGAAGAAGAAAAGGAGCAAGAAAGGTCAAAAGAAGAGGATATACTCTAGGAACAAAGCCTAGATGAAGAATAAATAAATCCGACCATATCTTGTAATGCATTGGTGGGAATTACCACTCCTCAAACCATCAAGATAGAAGGAAAAATCAAGAAGAAAAAGGTAATAGTGTTCATTGATTCAGGAAGCACCCACAATTTTATTCATTGTAGGGTAGCAAAAGAATTGAATTGCTTCCTATATCTAGCACCAGAGTGTCAAGTGATGATTGCAAATGGAGGAACAATAAATTGCTCTAGAAAGTGCCATAATATCAAGCTATCCATGGGAGAATACGTATTGACTAGCCCAATGCTTTCCATTCCAATGGGAGGTGCTGATGTTGTACTAGGAGTCTAATGGCTAAAATCTTTGGGTACAATAGCTTTTAATTTTCAAGAAATTTTCATCAAATTTTCTACGGAAGGAAAGGAAGTTGAATTAAGGGGTATTTCAGGGAAACCAGGAAAGATAATCAGCTTTAATGGCATGACAAAGATTCTAAAAAAGGAGCAAAGAGGTGTAATTGCACAATTATGTTCACTAGATGTTTCCACATTGGAATCATCTATTTCTCCAGATCTCCAAAAAGTCCTGGACAATCATTCCAGGGTATTTGAGACTCCCAAAGTTCTCCCACCTATGCGTGATCATGATCATGCTATTCATCTAATTCCATGAAGTGTTCCTCCAAACATCAGGCCATACAGATATCCCTATGTCCAAAAAGGTGAAATTGAACGTATGGTTTCAAAAATGCTAGAGGCTGGTATAATTCAACCGAGTCAAAGTTCTTTTTCAGCTCCAGTAGTATTGGTCCACAAGAAGGATGGATCATGGCGCATGTGTCCAGATTATAGGGAGCTCAACAAGCTCACTATTAAAGATAAGTTCCCCATTCCTGTCATTGATGAATTACTGGATGAATTGCATGGATCAATTTACTTCACCAAGTTGGATCTTCGTTCGGGATATCATCAAATCAGAATGAAGATTGAAGACATTCCGAAAACGGCATTTAGAACTCATGAGGGTCATTATGAATTTTTGGTAATGCCTTTTGGCCTTATCAATGCACCTTCAACATTTCAAGGTTTGATGAATTCAATTTTCAAACCATTCCTTAGAAAATTTGTGTTAGTATTTTTTGATGATATACTAATCTACAACAAGTCTTGGAAGGATCATGTTGAACATGTTGACAGGGTGCTACAACTATTGGAGGAGAAACAATTATATGCAAAAAGATCCAAATGTTTCTTTGGAGTCCAGGAGGTGGAATATTTGGGTCATATTGTATCTCATGAAGGAGTTAAGGTAGACCCTAGCAAAATTAAAGCCATTAGGGAATGGAAGATCCCCACATCCATAAAGCATCTGCGAGGATTTCTTGGGTTGACAGGGTATTATCGCAAGTTTGTTAAGAATTATGGGAGAATAGCAGCACCTCTAACAACATTATTGAAGAAATATTCATTTTCATGGACTCCGGAAGCAACAAAGGCCTTTGAACGTCTTAAAGAGGCAATGTGCCAAGCACCGGTCTTAGCTACATCGGACTTCACAAAAACCTTTATTGTGGAATGTGATGCTTCAGGAAATGGAATTGGTGCTGTTCTAATGCAAGATAAAAGACCCATTGCTTTTGAAAGTTGTCCAATCAAGGGAAAGTTTTTAAGCAAAGCTATTTATGAGAAGGAAATGTTGGCAATATTCTATCCACTTAAGAACTGGCGACCCTACCTAATGGGAAGACACTTCAAGGTAAAAACGGATCATAATAGCCTTAAATACTTTTTAGAACAAAGATTATCCTATGAAGAGCAACAAAAGTGGGTCACAAAGATGTTGGGTTACTTTGAAATCATCTATAAAAAAGGGAAGCAAAATGTGGTGGCAAATGCACTCTCAAGAAAGGATGAGGATGTGGAAGCATTGTTGTGTGCCATTTCTATTATCCAACCAGATTGGATAAACGAAACAAGGGAGGAATGGAAGAATGACGAAGAAGTGTGGGCACTTATTCGAAAGCTACAACAAGATTCCAGTACTTCTGATACATTTAGCTAGCAAAATGATTCGTTAGGGTACAAAGATCGCTTATACCTCTGTAAGAATTCCCAGCTAAAACAAAAGATTCTTATGGAATTGCACACTTCTCCCTTAGGAGGGCACTAAGGATTTTTAAAAACTTACCACAGGGTTAAGAAGGAATTTTTTTGGGATGGCCTTAAATCAAATATTCAAAAGTTTGTGGCAGAATGTTTGGTTTGCCAAAAAAATAAAGTTGAAACAATTAAGACACTGGGTCTATTACAACCTTTATCCATTCCAAGCCAACATTGGGAGGATGTTTCAATGGATTTTATCACAGGTTTACCCAAGTCTGAGGGAAAGATTGTCATCATGGTGGTAGTAGACAGACTTACCAAGTATGCACACTTTTGTGCATTATCACATCCATTTAAAGCCAGTACAGTTTCTACTGCATTTATGGAAACAGTTCAAAAGCTACATCGAAACCCAAAGATTATTGTAAGTGACAGAGATCCCATTTTCACTGGAAATTTTTGGACATAGTTATTTTCTTGTCTTGGTACTCAGTTAGCTCATAGCTCATCTTATCATCCTCAATCTGATGGGCAAACTGAGATAGTAAACAAATGTTTGGAAGGATATCTTTTTTGCTTTGTATCTGATAAACAGACACAATGGGTCAAATGGGTGCCTCTGGCTGAATGGTGGTATAACACTTCCTTCCATACAACAACAAAAATGACCCCATTTATGGCACTTTATGGGTATCAACCACCATCCATCACATCATATTTAAGAGAAAATTCTAAGGCTCAGGCAGTGGAACATCACATCGAACATCAATAACAAGTCCTCCAACTCTTAAAGGATAACCTCGTGTTGGCACAAAATAGAATGAAACAACAGGTAGATCAACATCGCAGTGAAAGAAGTTTTGATGTAGGTGATTGGGTATTCCTATGGCTACCACCATATAAGAAAATGTCCCTAAAGCAAGCTGAGAAGGATAATAAATTATCACCAAAGTATTATGGTCCGTACAAGGTGTTGCAAAAGATTGGTACTATGGCATACAAATTGGAGCTTCCTGCAGCTTCTCAATTGCACCCAGTTTTCCATGATTCATGTTTAAAGAAGGTTATAGGTGAAAAGCTCCCAATTCAAACAATATTGCCAGAACTTGACGAGGAAGGAAAAATTATATTGGAACCGGAAGCAGTCACAGAAACAAGAACTCGACAGCTACGAAATCGATCAATTTCAGAGTATCTTATCAAGTGGAAGAACTTATCCGCTGAAGATTCCACATGTGAGGATGAGAATTTTATGCAGAAGTATCCATAACTACTCAAGCGTTGAGGAAAACACTTTTTTGAAGGAGAGGGGCATGTTGGGTCCCTATAATACTAGTGATTACCCCATTATTATTGTAGTTATACCCCTTATTTATATTGTTGTGCCCCTATTACCCCCATATTGTTATTTCTATGCCCCATAGAATTCCTCTATTGTTATTTTTGTGGCTTTATATTATTATTGTTAGGTCGGCTGGATTATATTGTGACTCCTTAGACTCCTATATATAGAAAGGACGTTTTGTCATTTTTATCATCCAATAAATGTTCATTTATGTAATGTAAAGGAGGTTGCCCCCTCGAAGAGGCTGAATTCTAAGGTGTTGATCTATCTTTTCTATCTTTTCTTGAGCTGGTTTGGTAACAAATTGACTCTGATCTTCAGGGTCCTCAATCATTGAAGGTTCAAACAATCTCAAGAAATCTGCATTTATGACTGAGTAGATGTGCATGTAAGCTGGTAGATCAAGGCGAAAAGCATTTTCACCAATCTTCTCAAGTATCTTAAAGGGTCCATACCTGATAGGATTTAGCTTCTTACCTTCACCTTTCATCCTATCCTTGCTGATATACAACCAGAATTGGTCACCAACTTGGAAACTATGTTTGATCTGATGCTTGTCATGCCTAGCCTTGAATTTCGCTTGGCTCTTTTCCAACTGTTCATGTACTGCCTGGTGGATCTCCTGGATTTGTTCAATGAACCTAGTTGCCTTGTCCACATCGCTGTGTTTGTCAACTATGGTATCTTTACCAAAGATAAAATCCAAAGGAGACCTTGGTGTGAAACCAAAACTGGTCTCAAAAGGAGATCTCTATGTAGAAGAATGTTTTTCTCTATTGTAAGCATGCTACACGTAACATAAATGCTCATCCCAAAGCTTAGGATGTTTGCTACAATATCCTCTGAGTAACTGGATCACTACCGTATTAACTACTTCTGTCTGGCCATCATTTTATGGATGAAAAGCTATGCTTTTCTTCATTTTCGTATCCATCAGTTCCCACAGACTTGACCAAAACTTATCCACAAATCGGGTGTCTCGATCAGATACAATAGAAGTGGGTAATCCAAAATGAACCCATACATGTTCAAAGAACAATTTTGCAATCTATTCAGCGGTAATCTGTTTATTACAAGGTATCAAAATACATATTTTGCTAAACCTATACACAACAATATATAGATAAGCATGACCTTTCCTAGATTTAGGCAGTCCTCCAACAAAATCCATGCAAACACTTTCCCAAGGGTGAGAAGGAACTTGTAATGGAGTGTACAAGTGTAGTTTTCTATTACTGGGCTTGCTTTTAGCACACATAGCACACCCTCTTACATTTCTAGAAACTGTATCATTCATTTTTGGCCAATAAGAAAATCTTTGCAGTTGTGCAATTGTTTTACTTACCCCAAAATGACCTGATATCAGAGAAGTGTGTGCTTCTCTAATTATCTTTACTCTCTCAGTTTGTGGAATGTAGATTTTCCCACAATGGTATAAAAGTCGGTCTTTTACATGATAATCCAATTCTTCTACTCTTCTGCCTTGACTCAAAGTCGCATACACATCTCTAAATTCTATATCTTGAGCATATTTTTCAATGTAGCTTTCATGTAGCACATAATTATGCTTAAGTATAGTGGATGCATTTATAATGGGTCTAGATAGCATGTATGCAACTTTTTTATGTATGCCCTTTTTATATCTAATGACTAAATGAAATTGTAGTAGAAAACCCATCCATCTTTAATGTCTTGATTGTTGCAACTTAGTTTGGGAGTGTAGATATTGAAGTGGTTGATGATCAGTATGTATTACTGTCTCTTTTCCCATTAAGTAATGTTTCCACGTTTTCACACTCTAAACCAATGCATACAATTCTTTATCATATGTAGGATAGTTAACTACTGCAGGATTAAAAGTATCAGAATGATAACATATGGGTTTGTTGTGCTGTGTAAACACTGCTCCCATAACATAGTCACTGGCATCTGTTTGGATCTCAAATGGTCTTTGCAAATCAGGCAGTGCTAGTACAGGTGCGATACTAATATTTTCTTTCAAGGTATCGGAGGCTTTTTGATGTTTGCCTCCCCATTGAAACACCTTGTTCAATCCAGTTAAAGCATGTAAGGGAGCTGCAATTGAGGAAAAATTAGAAATGAAATTCCTCCAATATTGTGCTACTCCTAAGAAACTTCTCACCTCTGTAGCAGACTTGGGTTTAGGCCAGTTTACAATGATTGCCACTTCATAGGGATATATTTTCAATTCACCACCCCCTACTATATGACCCAAATAATTTAGAGATGTTTTTCCAAATTCACATTTTGAGAGTTTAACATGAAGTTTTTCTCTTTTCAAAACATCTAATGTCTGCTTAACATGATTTAAGTGTTCTTCCCATGTTTTACTAAAAATTAGAATGTCATCCAGATACAGAATAACAAAATCATCAAGAAAAGGTCTGAGTACATCATTCATTAATCTCATGAAAGTAGCAGGAGCATTGGTCAAGCCAGAAGGCATAACCAACCACTCATACAATCCCTACTTTGTTTTGGAAGTAGTCTTCCATGCATCTTGCTCTGCAACCCTGACCTGATGGCATCCACTGTGCAAGTCTAGCTTAGTGAAATAAAAAGCTTCCTTCAATTGATCCAAAATATCATCTATGTGAGGAAGGGGATAACGATTCTTGATTTATATCTTATTCAGTGCTTGGTAGTCAATGCAAATTCTCCATGAGCCATCTTTCTTTCTCACCAAAACGATTGGTGACCCACATGGTGATGTGTTAGGCCTGATGAACCCATTCTCGAGCAACTCCTACACTTGCTTCTTGATTTCAGCATTCTATAAAGCAGACAATCTATACCTTCCAATGCTAGTTAATGGAGCATCTCGCTGCAAAATAATATCATGTACTATTTGATTTTTGGGTGGCAGACCTTTAGGTTCTTGAAACAAGACATCATACTCTGAAACAACCTTTTCTAAATCAGCTTGCTGTTTAGCATTACAACCCTCAAATACATTGGTTTTATCAGGTTTCTTTTCCTTTACAAGCATCAGTAAGAATCTTTTGCATGAATTTATCATTCTTTTCATCTGCGCTGAGTTTATGAGAGTATAATTATTCTTAAGCTTATGAGCTCTTACAAAGTATTTGATTCCATCCTTAACAAGTAGATACTTGTTCTCAGCTCTATAGAAAATAGCCTTCCTATCATACAAGTAAGGACTTCTTAAAACAATTCCACATATCTCCAAAAGAATTATGTCTAACTCAACCTCATCTACAAATGCTGACCCAAAAGAAAACTTGAGTTTGCACTGTCTAGTCACTTGTAGTTGTGCTTTATCACTCAACCATCCTAATGGGTATGGTTTCTTATGAGGTGTAGTTGCTAATCCAAATTTATTTACAATTGCTTCAGAAATTAAATTTACTTGTGCGCCACTATCAAACAAAGTATCAATCTTTTGATATCTGGAAACAACTCGAATATGGAAAAGCTCATGCCTTTTTCTCTCATTTTCTTCACCAATAACAGATTGAGCATAATTACTAGTAGATGCTTCAGAATTCTTACGTTTTATACCTGTGGCTACAGCAGTTGTCTCATCTCCTGAGTCTGACCCCAAGTCTTTCTGAATAGCTGCAACAGTCTTCTTCTTCTTTCCCTCAAACTTCTTGGGTCTCAGCTCTGGATGAAGAATCCAACAATGCTCATCATCATGCCCATCCTTTTTATAGTGGGTGCATGAAGATTTTTTCTTCTGTTCAGTGTTAGCCTTCCTTGCTTTCCACTTATGCTTTCTTTTCACCTTGCTCTTGCTTGCAGTGGGTTGGGATGGTCCCCCAACTTCTGGATTTCCATTCTTTCCTCTAGCTCTAGGTGAGTAGCTTGTACATATACCTCATCTATATTAGTGGGATTTAACATGAGGATGGTATGCCTCATGTAGCTGTGTAGACCGCCAATGTACTTCAAAAGAGTTTCTGGTGAGTTTAATGAGATTCCTAGAATCAATGCTCTCTTTCTAAATTCTTGAGTGTACCCTTCCAAAATTTTCCCTTTCAACTGCGAAGACTTTTCCAACTCATCATGGCCTGTTGCATGTAGGCCAATCGATAGAACTGATTTTTGATTGCAGAAAAAAATTCACTCCAGACAGAGATGGTCTTACCATGTCTTTTCATGCGAACTTGGGTTCTGCCTTCCCACCAAACCAAGGCGGTGCCTCCTAGGCATAGGCTTGCCAGCTGAATCTTTCTCTTGTCTGAGTCTATGTTCTGTACCCTGCAATAAATATCAATTTGTCTGATCCAATTGTCCAACTTTTTAGCATTTAACTTTCCATCATGTATAGGAAAATCAAATTTAACATCTAGCTTGATCAAAGATGCTTTTTTGTTATGCACAGGGCTATTAGGAGGTGTGAGAAGGCTTTCCTCTTTCCCTTTTCCTTTGGAATGGTCGTGGGAGTGAGAATCTGATGAATCTTCAGCCTTATGTTCCTAAAGTCCCTATACATTTCTTCCACATTGGACTTTATGGCTAGGAAAATTTCTATGAATTGAGGGTCTGGCCCCATTGAACCTTCCTCTGACATTGTCTTCTGAGGATAGACTCTCCCAGTTTCAGGATTAGTTTGGACCAACTCTCCTTCTCCTAATTTAAGCTTTGATCTAGTGAGCATTCAACAGCTAAACCAACACATGCTTGTCTAACCTTACAGCCTAAGGCTCTGATACCACTTGATCTGATAGTCACCCTCTGAATGACTTCAGTTAAATATTTATTGAATGAAGGTATTAAAGACTCATGTGTTGGTGTGTGTCTATGTTATTTAGGCAACGGATCGATCAGATTGCAAATACATAGACACTTGAAATGGAAAACAATAGAGAAACATAGTAAGCAATTATAAGAACATAGGAATTTAATAAGGAGTTCACCCTATCCTCTAGGGCTACTTCTCCGGTCCAATTCTCAGCGGTGGCCTTCTTTTATTGTGTCTTAAAGTAGAGAATTACAATGAAGGAGCTCAATGTCAATCTCTTGAAATAGAATTTTCTTGGCAGGGTGGTTCTTGGATGCCCCAAGCCACTAGAGCACATAGACTCTTTTCCTTACCATCTCCATGACCTTTCTGGTTTTTAATGGAGAGAGCCAAATGTGGTGCTTAGTCCAGACAAATCCTCTCTGAGATGGCTTGAATCTCTCAAGCTCTCTGGTGCTCAAATGCTGCCTTTGGTCAGCTTGATACTTTGTCTTTTGTTCTGCTTTGCTTCACAGTCTTTCCTTTCTCTGTTCTTCCTTTCTATGTTCGGTCTTCCTTTCCGTGTTTCCCCCCTTTTTTCTACTTTTCCCGTGCATGGCAAAAAGACCATTCATTCTCATGGCTGTTAGCTTCCCCTTCCGCTTCTATTGGTTTGCCTGCTACAGCTTCGCTTGAAGTTCCCTGTTCGGCGTCATAATTAGGCTCAAAGGGAGTGGCCACTTGTCCTCCTGTAGCTGTGCCAACTTGCTTCGTCGGTTCAGTTTTTCCATTACATCGTGGAATGAGTCTTTTTCCACCTTGGCAGTCAAATCGGACGTCAAATTCTTACAAATCGCAGCTTAATCCCCCTTGTCGATTCCGCTTTCCCATTGGGCGCGATTTCAGCTGTTAGATCTAGGGCCTCAAGATCTGATGCCATTCGCACATTGCGCGTAGTTGACTTGCTCGACTATTAGTGCGTGACGAGTGACAGTTTTCTCTCTCCTCCGATTGCCACGCATCAAGCGTTGAGTGGAATCACACCATTTTTGCCAATTTTGCTTACTGGTTGAGGGTGCCCCCAATAAATACCGCCATTTTTCGGAGCGCGGGTCCTACCTTGACCTTTAGCCTTTTCCCCATGGTTTTCCTGGCTCTCCATGTGACTGAGTGCTCGGGGCTTTTCCTTTTCGAGGGGGCTTTCCTAGCGATGCGCGATTATCAAAAACTGCCTTTGTTTCTCGATCTAGGCTTCCTAGGGACTAGTTTCGCCTC
The DNA here is from genome assembly GCA_031772625.1 of Pinus tabuliformis. Classification (NCBI taxonomy): domain Eukaryota; kingdom Viridiplantae; phylum Streptophyta; class Pinopsida; order Pinales; family Pinaceae; genus Pinus; species Pinus tabuliformis. The sequence goes on along the minus strand of CM062813.1, from coordinate 433,304,572 downwards.
CTGTGCAGTCTCCATGGGCCTTGGTCAGCGCGCTTTGACCGAGGTCCTCATCGCTCCAGGCTGGCTGCTAACTGCCACGGTTAAGAGGTTTTTTTATCATTGTTTCTTAATTCTTTGATGTCTGTCCCAACCTGATACAGTCATGGCCCTTTTGACAATTCTTCATGGATCCAATTTGGATCACCGGTGTAGTAGGAATTGATGACAATATTCTAGGGATTCCATTGCATGTTGAACCTTCTCCATCAATTTTTCCAGCTTGCTTTCGATAAGACATATATATTCTTGGAATTCCTGAAGACGATATAGATGATGAATGTTATGAAACAAAAACGTTGAACACAACTTATATATATATATATATATTATTAATTTTATATTTCATTGGTAATGGAGAGGGGTTCAAGGATCAAATTTAAGAGAAGGATCACATTTCAATTGGAATGATTAATTTCATTTCATTTTCTAATAGTGGCAAAATTTAAAATAAATTGTTATTTTCATTTAAAAATGAAAAATAATTTATAATTCCATCTATGCCTCAGACATTGCACTTTCCATTATGTAAGTCTTATGTACACATGAAAACTCTAGGTACATTTGAAGGAATACACATATATGGCATTGGTTTATCATTACTACAATGTATATAAAAAATCATATGGAAGGAATTTAATAGCACTATTTAATTATACTTATAAAAATCATATGGAGGAAATTCAATTAGACCATTTGCTTACAGTCAAAATAAAAATCATATCAAGGGATTTCAAGAGGACCATTTACTTGTTTATCTCGTCAACACCATTCCTCAGATACAATGAAATCATATTTTATGAAAATATTATTATTTCTTATATATTAATTTTACGAATCATTCAAACAGTTACAAACAATTATAATACGTGGTTTCTAAGAGAAAATCAATACATAATACTATTTTGTAAATATCACTACAATGTCCAATAAAGAAACAACTATTTAAAATCTATGAACACAATTTCTGTAAAAGAAATTAAACTTGCCAAAATTATTTTCCATAAGAATTATAAACTTATTGATTGTCACACATGTGATTTATAATGTAGAACACCATAATAACATTTATTTGTGAATAAAAATGAATGCCTAAGTTGAACACTACTTATTCAACGTTGATATTTTTTCAATAAGGAATACAAGTTGTATTGGATCGATTTTGATGCTTAGTGCCCATTTGTGTGTCTTCATAAAGAATACAGATTGGTAATATTCGTAAATGTAACTAATAAGATTTAAATGGATCCATGGAACAATGATATGCATTATTTGTAAATCTTAGTAACATGAGGATGAAGAAATGATTTGAAGTAGATTTGTTTCTCCTCTGAGTAGCGAAAGGGTTCACCCAATGAAATATTTTTATCTTAAATTTCGACTAGTAAGAAGTAATTTAAAAAACAGGTGAAAAGTTCTAACAATATGATTCTATAAAAATTATTATTATTTTACCTATTATGATATAGAGAAAAAGAGTATAACATTTTTTTAGTTGTAAAAAGACTAAAGAAGAATAAAAACCATAAAAGTAATGACAAGTAGAACATATTATGAAAATTTTCCTCTCCTTTTAATTGAAAAAATCTTGAAGAGTTTAATTTTATAATAATATTTTGTTTAGTTAGGAAAATATTATAATCTAAAAATGAATTTTTACTTATTTCTGAAATTAATTATAATTTTTATTTAATCTTAAATACAATATTATTTTAAATACAGATATTATTATTATTATTATTTAAGATTCAAATCAATTTTAAATTCGACAATATTTTAAGAGACATTTTCTTTACATAAAATTTATCGGGAAAATGCTTTGAAAACTAAATGTTTTGAAAGATACCTAATTTAAAGTTGACACCTTTTCCTTTTTTAGTGTAACTCTTCTCTCTTCGATCAAATCAACTCATTATATTTGGTATTATGTCATATTGATAGTGCTTAAAATCTTCCAACATAGGGCGTCTCACGGTATCAAGTCCCAACTAGACCTCGCACCGCATGGAGTAGGGGTTCCATCTAGATAATAGGCCCAACCACCATTATTATTAGAGATTTCCTATGGCTAAAATTATCAACATAAGAGATTATGCAAACAATATTTGAAAAAATAAAGTGAACATTGTGAGGCATATAATTATAATCTATATATAAGGGTCTTCCACAATTGAGTAGAATGAGTAAGCCTTTGAGAGGAAATAAATAGTACTATTCTAGGAAAGACATATAAGAGCATGGAAAGAATCATTACTTAACCTAAGAAATAATTCACATAGTAATAACGATCATGAAATTAAGTAACAGTGCATATTCAACAAAGTTCATATTAAGGTCAATGAAATAGTTCATGTTCATTAGTATGTGTAAACATAAACATACACTGCAAAGAATCAGATAATAGTCTTACAATCATTAATGACATATGCATGAAAGTGTGTCAGCTCCAAGAGCTTCATATAATAAGTGAAAATTCCAAGGTACATGATTACAATTATGCAAGTAGCAAAACTAGTCCCAATAGTGGAACATTAAGTCACCACCTTCTCCTCCAAAGAATGATCTTCTCTCCTATGCTAGGATAGAGAATCCAAGGTGAAAATTCCTTTTTCTTGAGATATGTGTGTATATTTATAACAAATGAGGTTATTCTCCACCTCCTTTGTGACTCTCAGTTTCCCTCATGACTCTTGAGCTTCTACTATAGCTCTTGAAGTTCCTATATGACTTTTGGCCATAAACGTACTCTGAATATTGGGTCTACTTTGCTTTTCGATCTCAAAAAGAAAAAGGGAAAAATGGATAGAAGTTGATAGCCATAGATCCTACGGTGAAACATTTCAAAGCAAAAAAATGATTGATCAGTAGTTTTCAGTTTTACTTACAAAATTAAATGTGGAAAGAATGTTTAGATCGATATTTCTACTTGAATTATAACCCCCACTCACCAATAATGTGGAAAAATACATGACACCAAACAAAAATCTTGTGTTCACACTTTGAATCACCATAACTTAGTGATTTTGACATGATACTTTATTATGATGTATGAAAATGAGGCTCCTTTCTCTGCCAATATGTATTTAGTTCTTCATTATACATTGTACTTGTACTTCATCTTCACCCTCTAAAGGGTCTGGATAAGTATGGGAACCTTCAATGTAATCATAAGTTTCCATCTCCTTGTCAATTTCCAAGGCTCCTTTACTCCTACATGGTAGTATCTTTGTGGATTTCCTCCACTAGTTCCATTCTTGTAACCTCTCTTACTAACCTCCTCGATCATCATCTTACCATGATAAGATGTTAACACATGTAAATTTGCTTCACACATGACAAGAGAACATCATCCCTAAAATCACCTATCCTATCTTTCGTTACTCAAGTGAAATAAATTGTGATGGGACAATGCACAATAAATAAAGGATAAGTCTGGGAACACATAGTGCAAAGATTCAAGACGCATGGAGTAAGGCACTGAACATTGTGATTTCAAAATTCATAGTGGTAAGAGAGGGGTAAGGTGAGGATTGCGCATTGGAAAAGTCCATAAGGAAAGCATCGCGAGATTAGGTATTGTAACTTCACAATGTGCAAAGTGTGAGGGCAAGGATCCATGTCTTGTGTAGTTGACCACTAGAAGGACTAGAGGAAGGTCCTTCTATCCACTGAGATTCTGCAATCCACAATAAGGGAAGCATTAGCCAAGGCATTTCACAATTTAGAAAGTGAAATAGGCAAGAGTGACCAACTTGCTCACTAGGAATGCGTAATGCACAATGCTCAAGGAAGGGAGGCTATAGATTTCACAATTGAGAAATGGAGGGACTAAGGGATGACCCCAATTTCCACTAGAAATGTGGAATGTGTAGTGAAGGGAAAGCTTATCAAGTAATTACACATTGGGAAAGTTTAGGAGAGAAGAGTTGTAACACCCTCCTCCCACATCCACCCAAGTAACCAAGCCAACCAGGGTAAACATGAGATGAGAGGTTACTATGATCATATTTTACCTCCTATGTGAACTTAAGGAAGTGGAGTCGATGGAAAATCACACACAATCATCCAAAATCATCAACAGAACCCTCAGGAGACAAGTCAGCCACTCAGAGAGCCTGACCCTGGGTCCCAATACTATTCTACATCTCTTAGGCCATAATTTCTCTCATGCTAAAGAAAAGAGAGATACCAACAACCAAAAGTCACTCTTAGAGGCTTGCATGCCACCGATTAGAGACAAAAATTGCTAATTCTATGCCAGTGACCCCGGGATTTAAGAAAACTTTTCAGACCCAGACCCTAGGTCACTGCCCAGAATGGAGTGATAGCTTGAAGCTAGTAAAAATATAGGGAAAAAAATGTTGCAAAAGGGTGAAAATGTCAAGGTGGGTTACACTTTTGTTAGAAACGCCTTCAAAAATTCACATTCTCAATTTTCCTGCTCAAACATTTTTTATTTTTTTTTCAGCTGAATTTTCTAAATTTATTCAGCCAAAATATTTTACTAATTTTCACCCAAACATTTGGCCGTTTAGACTAACACCAATTGTTAAATGAAATTTTTGCCGGAGTTGATAATATCGATAAAAAAATAGTTCAGTCGAAAAAATAATTCGGTCAAATAAATGATTTAGCCAAACTATTCTTTCAGCCAAAGTATTGGTTCCACTGAATTATTTATTTGACCAAATATTTCTTTATATATACGACGGGCCAGACCCTTCTACGAATTTTTCGTCTTTGCTGATTTTTCACTCTATGCTGTCGAGCACTATGAGGTTCGTTAGTGAAATTTACTACTCTATTGATTTGAGCTGAAGCCCTGTCAAGTGTTGTGAGGCACATTCGAAATTCAATTTTTTTGTAATTTATATTTTTTGTTTATAGGTTAAATTGCAATTTTTAATGATGTTTTAGGTTTTTTGCAGCTTGGTTCCAGATGAATTGGTTCAACATTCATTGCTAGCAGTTTTTTTAGCCTCCTCATCCAGACTAGGTTAGCCTTCTCAGCTAATTCCCCCCAACATTAAAACATTTGAACAAAAAAAATAGTAGAGAAAAAATATTGAAAAATACATGTTGTTAAAATTAGAAAAAAGAAAAGATTACTCCTATACTTTGTTGAATTTTTGTTTTTTTTTCCTTGGCTATAATATGAAAAGAATATGGAGCAATGAATTGTTTTTATCTAAATTAACAATTTTTTTTAATTTATTGTATGTGAGTAAATAATTCAATATCATTTGATTTGTATCATTTGGAACTTAGGTTTTTTGGAGCTCTGCAACCCTAATGGTCATGCAGCCATGAGATAGGCAGTGCAGAAAACCACAAATACAATCAGATAGTGGCACTGAAACCAAGAGATCATAGTAATGATAGAGGAAGATAGGAGGGGAGAGATCCCATCCTATAGAGATGCAGCGGGAGGTGAAGGATCGATCAATATCAAACTATATGATGAAACAAAGTCACAAGGACCTGTCCTCGGAGCAAGATGGCAGGCGGGAAGCAGAGGCAAATGCTTACCGTGTGCAGTGGAAAAACTGAGATTCATTATTCCCATGAATAAACTCGAGCACTATAAAAGTTATATGAAGGACCACACATTAATATGCAATTTCAATGGTGTATGATCGTCAGAAAAGGAACTAACCAGATGGATACAATAGAAATGGAAACCCCGAGGCCACATAGAGCTAAAGCTAGGCACACGAGGCTTCTTTACGGTAATCTTCTCAAACCTACAAGATAAAGAAAGAGTGTTTGAAAACGGTCCATATTTTCATAATAATGGAGGTTTATTTATGAGGTATTGGGAGGAGTGTTACAACCCTGATAAAGAAAAATTCCTAGCAGCTCTAGTGTGGGTAAGACTGTTCGAATTACTAATGGATTTCTAGGACCCTGGGATTCTGGAAGGAATAGGTAATACCATAGGAAGCTTTGTCAAAATAGCCAAATCAACAAAGAAAGGAAGATACACCTCTTATGCAAGAATCTATGTCTATATGTACATAGCCGACCCGATTCTGGGGGTAGTTGAGCTAGAATGCCATGAGGAGGTGTGGCAACAGGCATTGGACTACAAGCACATCCCTTTTTGATGTAGAAAGTGTCATGAATATGGGAATATTTACAAGGAATGCCCCCTTAATTCAGAAGAGGAAGAATGGAGAAACAAGCAACATAGGAAATATCAAGAAGATAATGAAGGGTTTCAGGAGATAAAATATAAAAAAAAAACCCACAAAGGAAAATCCTAAGGAAGGAAGAAAGTAACAACCAGCCAAAACAAATAAGGCAAACAGATTTGAAATTCTACAGGTAGAAGAAGAAGATAAAGAAATCCAAATAATGGACTATCAGGAGGAAAAAGAATAGGAGGGCAGCCCAAGCTAAGGTTCAAATATCACAAAGAGGAAAACCTAAAGTGAAACAATGGAAAAGGTCGGAAAGGAAAAGGAGGAGAATCGGGAAAGTGAAGTAATGGAAATCGATACCAGTAGAGGGGAAGATGCAATTTCAGAAGAAGAAATCCTGAGGAAACTTCTGGACAAATGGAGACACTTGGATAAAAGGTTCATCCCAGAAGAAGATAAAAAATTATACAGGGAAACCTTCCAAAAATATAAAGAAAAACAAGATCAGGGAAATATAGGAATGACTGAGCAACTAAGCATCCAACCTGAAAACAACCAAGATCAACAAAGTAAAGTGAAAGGAGGAAAAAGAAGAGGTAGGAGGAATATTCAGGAGTCAATACAGATCATGGGAGAAATGCTAGTAAACACTGGAAGAGTAGTACCGCTCAGCGTATTTCCACCAAACAACCCCAACCACCCAATGATAATCACATCTTGGAATATTCAAGGACTTAACAACATAGGTAAGCAAAGATACCGAGTAGAAAGAATCAAAAGAGAAAAACCCCAAATTATGTTGTTATAGGAAATAAAAATAACAGGGGGGAAAATGGAGGAGATCTTAACAAAAATCAAAGCTACATATGAATGTATGAAAATTGATGCAAAAGGTAGTGTGGGGGGAATTTCAATTTTATGGAACCCCACAGAAGTCACAGTTGACTATTGGATAGGAATGAAAAGGATTCTTTCAGGTAGATTCAGACTTATAGGCCAAAGAGTTTGGTTCTTGGTCTCAGAAATTTATGGACCTCATATAATAATGGAAAGAGGAAGCTTCCTCCTCCAACTACAACAGTTAGGAAACATGCACACTGAAAAAAATTGTGGCTGATAGCTAACAATTTTAATATGACAACTTCAAAAGAGGAAAATAAAGTGGGATTGCAATGGGAAGAGCTAGACATCGAAAGATTTAGGGACACTCACTTGGCACTAAAAATGATAGACATACATACCATTAATGGAAAATTCACTTGGAACAACCGTAGAGGAGGAAGCAAGCAAATAGCTTCCAGGCTTGACAGTTTTCTAGAAACAGAACACTTCATAGGGAAAGACATTTTCTATGAAGCAATAATTCTACCATGTCAAGGATCAGACCATTGGCCCATAAAAATAGAAATCGCCATGAACCATAAAAATCATAACAGACCCTTCAATTTTGAAGCTTTCTAGTTGCGATATCCAACCTTCATAGAAAAAATGGAGCAATGGTGGAAGGACAATGAGATTGAAATAAAAGGAAGAAGCATACCCTCCAACTAAGATTAAAGGAGCTAAAAGGAAAAATAAAGAAATGGAATAGAGATGAATTTGGAAATATTCAAAAAGACCAAGAAAAGCTTCAGACAGATATGAAAAGAATATAACAGAAAATAATAGAAGACAGGAGAACAGAGGAATTAGCAAGGGAAGAAGGAGTGGTAGTGAACAGGTTGGAGAAAAGGAGAAATTAGGAGGAAATTTTATGGAGCAGAAGTCAAGAATACAATGGCTGAAAGAGGGGGAGAGAAACATGAAATTATTCCACAAGGCCATGCAGTAGCATAGACAACAGAATAGAATATTCTCTATAAAAGATAATCAAGGCACCAAGTTAACTCAAAAAGAGAAGATGGAGAGTCTGCTGATACAACACTTCAAAGGAATCCGACTGAGACGCAAAGCAATAGAGAAGAAGGGATAGCAAAAATAAGTCAATACATACCTAGAAGGGTGAATTGAGAATAGAACATGGCACTCCTAAGGGTGATAACTAAAAAAGAAGTAGAAGAGACAGTGAAGACAATGGAAAAGAACAAAGCCCTAGGACCGGATGGGTACATAGTAGAATTCTTCCAAACCACCTGGAACTTTATGAAGCAAGACATTGTAAATGCAGTGGAAGAATCCAGATGCATGAAAAGAATGCACCCAGCTTGGAATGCAACCTTCCTCACATTGATCCTGAAGACAAAAAAGGCTAAAGAACCTCAAGGTTTCAGACTGATAGAATTATGTAATGTAATTTACAAAATCCTAGCCACCATAATGGTGGATAGACTAAAATCTATCCTTCCAGAACTGATTTTAGAGTAATAAACAGGGTTCATGAAAGGGAGATAAATAGTGGATAGAATCATAGTTGCACAAGAGGTGATCCATTCACTAAAGAATTCAAGACACAAAGGAATTATGATTAAACTCAACTTATCTAAAGCATATGATAGGCTAAGCTGGGAATATCTCCAGAAAATCCTAAACGCTTGTGGGTTCGACAACAGATGGATAGAATGTGTAATTTCTATGATCACCACACCAATTATGTCCATAATGCTAAATGGGACTCCTACAGAAACCTTTAACCCATCCAGAGGTCTTAGTATTATGAAACCAACTCACAAAAAGATAGAAAAGATAGATCAATGCCTTAGAATTCAGCCTCTTCAAGGGGACAACCTCCTTTACATTACACAAATGAACAATTCTTGGATGATTCAAATGACAAAACCTCCTTTCTATATATAGGATTCTAAGGGTTCACAATATAACCAAGCCAACCTAACAATAATAATATAAAGGTACAAAAAGAATAATAGAGGGATTCTATGGGGAACAATAATAATAATATGTAGACAATAGGGGCAAAACAATATTAATAAGGGATACAACTACAATAGTAATGGGGGAATCACTAGTATTATAGGGACCGAATATGCCCCTCTCCTTCAAAAAAGTGTTGTCCTCAATGCTTGAGTAGTTTTCGATGCTTCTGTATAAAACTCTCATCTTCCCATGTTGAATCTTCAGCAGATAAATTCTTCCACTTGATGAGATACTCCAAAATTGATCAATTTCATAGTTGTTGAGTTCTTGTTTCTATGACTGCTTCCGATTCCAATATAAATTTTCCTTCCTCATCAAGTTCTGGCAATATTGTTTGAACTGGGAGCTTGTCGCCTATAACCTTATTTAAAAATGAAACATGGAAAACTGGGTGTACTCGAGAAGCTATAGTAAACTCCAATTTATATGCCATAGTACCAATCTTTTGCAACACTTTGTATGGACCATAATACTTTGGTGATAATTTATTATCCTTCTTAGCTTGTTTGAGGGACATTTTTTTTATATGCTTGTAGCCATACGAATACCCAGTCACCTACATCAAAACTTCTTTCGCTATGATGTTGATCTGCCTACTGTTTCATTCTATTCTACGCCAATAGGAGGTTATCCTTTAAGAGTTGGAGAACTTGTTGTTGATGCTCGATGTGATGTTCCACTGCTTGAACCTTAGAATTTTCTCTTAAATATGATGTGATGGATGGTGGCTGATATCCATAAAGTGCCATAAATGGGGTCATTTTTGCTGCAGTATGGAAGGAAGTGTTATACCACCATTCAGCTAGAGGGAACCATTTGACCCATTGTGTCTGTTTATTAGATACAAAGAAACGAAGATATCCTTCCAAACATTTGTTTACTATCTCAATTTGCCCATCAGATTGAGGATGATAAGATGTGTTATGAGCTAACTGAGTACTAAGACAAGAAAATATTTATGTCCAAAAATTTCCAGTGAAACTGGGATCTCTGTCACTTACAATAATCTTTGGGTTTTCATGTAGCTTTTGAATTGTTTCCATAAATGCAATAGAAATTGTAATGAATTTAAATGGATGTGATAATGTACAAAAGTGTGCATACATGGTAAGTCTATCAACTACCACCATGATGACACTCTTTCCTTTAGACTTGGGTAAACCTGTGATAAAATCCATTGAAACCTCCTCCCAACGTCGACTTGGAATGGATAAAGGTTGTAATAGATGCGGGGTCTTAATTGTTTCAACTTTATTTTGTTGGCAAAAAAAACATTCTGCCACAAACTTTTAATATCTGATTTAAGGCCATCCCAAAAAAATTCCTTCTTAACCCTGTGGTAAGTTTTAAAAAATCCTGAGTGCCCTCCTAAGGGAGAAGTGTGCAATTCCATAAGAATCTCTTGTTTTAGTTGGGAATTATTACAGAGGTATAAGCGATCTTTGTACGATAACGAATCATTTTTCCAGCTAAATGTATCAGATGTACTAGAATATTGTTGTAACTTTTGAATAAGTTCCCACAGTTCTTCGTCATTCTTCCATTCCTCCCTTGCTTCGTTATCCAATTTGGTTGGATAATAGAAATGGCATAGAAAAATGCTTCCACATCCCCATCCTTTCTTGAGAGTGCATCTGCCACTACATTCTACTTCCCTTTTTTGTAGATGATTTCAAAGTCATAACCCAACATCTTTATGACCCATTTTTGTTGCTCTTTAGAGGATAATCTTTGTTCTAAAAAGTATGTAAGGCTATCATGATCCATTTTTACCTTGAAGTTTCTTCCCACTAGTTAGGGTTGCCATTTCTTAAGTGCATGTAGTATTTCCAACATTTCCTTCTCATAAATAGCTTTGTGAAAATACTTTCACTTGATTGGACGACTTTCAAAAGCAATGGGTCTTTCATCTTGCATTAAAACAGCACCAATTCCATTTCCTGAAGCATCACATTCCACAATAAATTTTTTTGTGAAGTGCATTGTAGCTAAGATCGGTGCTTGGCACATTGCCTCTTTAAGATGTTCGAAGGTCTTTGTTGCTTCTAGAGTCCATGAAAATTCATCCTTCTTCAATAATGTTGTTAGAGGTGTTTCTATTCTCCCGTAATTCTTAACAAACTTGCGATAATACCTTGTCAACCTGAGAAATCCTTGCAGATTCTTTATCGATGTGGGGATTTTCCATTCCTTAACGGATTTAATTTTGCTAGGGTCTACCTTTACTCCTTCATGAGATACAATACGATCCAGATATTCCACCTCTTTTACTCGAAAGAAGCATTTGGATCTTTTTGCATATAATTGTTTCTCCTCCAATAGTTGTAGCACCCTATCAACATGTTCAACATGATCCTTCCAAGACTTGTTGTAGATTAGTATATCATCAAAAAATACTAACACAAATTTTCTAAGGAATGGTTTGAAAATGGAATTCATCAAACCTTGAAATCTTGAAGGTTCATTGGTAAGGCCAAAAGGCATGACCAAAAATTCATAATGACCCTCATGAGTTCTAAATGCTATTTTTAGAATGTCTTTAGTCTTCATTCTAATTTGATGATATCCTGAACAAAGATCCAACTTGGTGAAGTAAATTGATGCATTCAATTCATCCAATAATTCATCAATGATAGGAATGAGAAATTTATCTTTAATAGTGAGATTTTTGAGCTCCTTGTAATTTGGACACATGCTCCATGATCCATCCTTCTTGTGCACCAATAATACTGGAGTAGAGAAAGAACTTTGACTAGGTTGAATTATACCAGCCTCTAGCATTTTTGCAACCATACGTTCAATTTCACTCTTTTGGGCATAGGCATATCTGTACAGCCTGATGTTTCAGGGAACAATTCCTAGAATCAAATGAATAACATGATCTTGATCATGAATAGGTGGGAGACCTTTGGGAGTCTCAAATACCTTGGAATGATTGACCAAGACTTTTTGGAGATCTGGAGAAATAGGTGATTTCAATGTGGAAACATCTAGCGAAAATAATTTTGCAATTACACCTCATTGTTCCCTTTTTAGAAGCTTTGTCATAGCATTAGAGCTGATTATCTTTCCCGATTTCCCTGTAATACCCCTTAATTCAAATTCCTTTCCTTCTGCAGAAAATTTCATGAAAAGTTCTTGAAAATTAAAAGCTATTGTACCCAAGGATTGTAGCCATTGGGCTCCTAGTACAACATCAGCACCTCCCATTGGAATGGAAAGCATTGGGCTATTCAATACATATTCTCCCATGGATAGCTTGATATTATGGCACTTTCAAGAGCAATTTATGGTTCCTCCACTTGCAACCATCACTTAACACTCTGGTGCTGGATATAGGAAGCAATTCAATTATTTTGCTATCTTACGACGAAGAAAATTGTGAATACTTCCTAAATCAATCAACACTATTACCTTTTTCTTCTTGATATGTCCTTCTATATTGATAGTTTGAGGAGTAATTCCAGCCAATGCATTACAAGATATGGTCGGATTCATTTCTTCTTTATCTAGGGTTTTTTTCCGGAGTATATCCTCTTCTTTTGACATTTCTTGTTCATTTTCTTCCTCCTCTTCATAATCTATGTAGAATAATTTCTTCTCAGCACACTTATGACCGTTAGTGTATTTTCTATCACAACTGTAGCAAAGCCCTTTTGCTCTTTTTTCTTCCAATTGTTGTGGTGTCAACCTTATAGGCTGTGGAAGGCTAGGGGCAACAACATTTCCATCTTTATAGTTGTGAGTGGTAGGCTTCTTGGTTGCCATAATTTTTCCATCCATTATTCTTCCTAACTTGAATGCCTTCTCCAATGAATCAGGTTCCCAAAGGTGAACCTCATGTTGCATATTATCCTTTAAAGTCCCTATGAACATATCAATCCTATGCTCCTCTGGAATATCTTTCACTATTATGTTCAATTTTTGGAAGTCCTCAATGTGCTCCATCATTGAACCCTTTTGTTTGAGACTTATCAATTGGCTAAAAAAAGTGTTTCTTTCTGTATCCTCATAATGTTCTGTAATTTCTTCTGTAAAAATTTCCCAAGTGACAATTTGTTTACGAGAGCAAAGCCATCGATACCATACAAACTAATTTGGTTCCAAATATAAAGTTGCAATACGTACCTTTTGTATGTTTTGGACATTATGGAGATCGAAAAATTGCTCCATCTGTAATATCCATGTTGCGGGATCCTTGCCGTCAAACTTCCTCATATCGATTTTTGGAATATGGTGGGTCTTCAATCCAACATTAGATTCTATGAAATCATGATTAACATTTCTTTTGTTCTCATCATGAGTTTCCTTTACTACCCTTTCACCATTAGTGACCATTTCTTGTAGCAACTTATTCAAATTTATCTTCAATTCTTCCTTCTTATCATCCATGCCATTCACCTTAGCTTCCATGTCATTCATCTTAGCTTCCATGCCATTCATCTTGGCTTCATTTACCTTTAGTGAGAGTGAGATTTGTTGTACTTGGTCTTGTAATTTTGATATATCATGTTGCATTTCTTCCTCTTCTTCACGAGTCATACTAGAACTTTCATGTTGCTTATTAGGTGTTTCCATTCTCTTTCCTCGGGGCATTAATTAATGCTAGTAATTCTTGACTATTCCTTTTGAATTCGTTCAAACTAATTTTTCAAACCAATCTTATGCAAAATTAAAAAAATTACACACACTTTTTCACTTTGTAGGAGCTTGATATTGAATCTGATGTATCTCTGTAATTTCGGATCATCCAGTTCTAAAAGTGTGACGTGCAGTAGCACTCTGCGTCCTCTTTCCAATGCCACTAGTCTGATCGAATTTATATTCTCCAAGAAAGAGTTATGCACAATCTCACAAGATGACCTGGTTATATACCTTTCCAAAAGAGTGAAATTGTATGATGTGCCACTTTTCACTGTTTTGACCTTCAGGTCTAAAAAATATACACAGGAAACTACAGTCTGTCCTCTTTATATATCTTCTTATGAAATTTCAATCTGATGCTCAAAACAAAAGTTATGATGATTTTCCCCAGATCACCTGTTTGGAATGTAATTCGGGAGCCCACAAAAAAGCCAACTTTCTCAAATAATATCTCCTCAAATATAGTGTGAAAAGCTCTGAATTTTGGACCCAAGGTTCCGAACGATTTCAGACCAAATGTGTTTTTTTAGCATATGAAATGTCGCAGAAATGAAGTTATAGCACAAATGCCACGATGACCTGTTTGGAGCAATAAAACCCTAGAATCCAATGCTCTGATACCAAATGTTATGTAACTAGCTCACAAAAAGATAGAAAAGATAGATCAATGCCTTAGAATTCAGCCTCTTCGAGGGGGCAACCTCCTTTACATTACACAAATGAACAATTCTTGGATGATTCAAATGACAAAACCTCGTTTGCATATATAGGAGTCTAAGGCGTCACAATATAACCAAGCCGACCTAACAATATATAAAGGCACAAAAGGAATAATATAGGGATTTTATGGGGCACAGTAATAACAATATGGGGACAATAGGGGCACAAAAATATTAATAGGGGATACAACTACAATAGTAATGGGGGAATCACTAGTATTATAGGGACCCAACACTTAGATAGAGGGACCCTCTCTCCCCATTCCTGTTCATAATAGCTGCTGATGGTATGGGAAGACTAATAAGAGCACGAGTGAATAGTGGAAAACTAAAATGCCTTAGACTGTGGGGAGAAGAACTACCCCTAACACATTAACAATTCGTAGATGACATTATGATGTATGGACAAGCCAACCTCAAAGAAGCAAAGCAATTACTGGAAATCCTTGGGGATTTTACAAAAGCATCAGGTACAAAGATAAATAAAGATAAAACGAAAATATACTTATTCAACACTCCAATGACTTCCCAATCATTCCTAGCAAGAAAAATGGGTTTTTGAATAGGGAAGTTCCCCACAAAATATCTAGGTATCTAGCTGAGTGATAAGCAAAATAGCATTGCTAACTAGGGAGGTTTGATAGGGAAAATACAAAGAAGAATGGATAACTGGACGTTCAGAGCTCTGAACACCTGGAGTCGCCTCATTCTCCTTAAGTCGGTCCTCCAATCAATGCCAATTTACCAAATGACCAGCCAAGCTATACCAAAAACTATATGCCAAAAAATGGTGGAAATTTTCAAAAAATTCCTATGGCAAGAAATAAACAAAGCTAAAAAGTGGGCGTTTCTATCATGGAAATGGATGAGAAAAGCACTAACAGAAGGAGGCTTAGCGCTGCGATATCCATATATCCTAAACCAAGTAATGGGTGCAAAATTGTGGTGGAGATGGATACAAGGAGGAGAAGATTTATGGAAAACGTTGTGGGAAAAGAAATATGAAATGGCTAGATCCCCTGAAGGAAAATTGAGAAGCCAATTGGAAAAGAAAGGTTCCATAATTTGGAACCTTGGGAGATCAAATAGGGACCTGATAAGAGAACATAGTTTCTAGGAAATCAAGGAGGGTGACAAAGTGAACTTCTGGAATGAGGCTTGGCAACAGAGAGGAATCCTCCATCAGCAACCTCAACTCCAAGAAATCTACCAGTTTACCACCCAAACGAAGGAAGACGTAGCCCGAAACTATTGGCTTCCTAAAAGGAATGGATACTAGAGAAAATGGAAAATGAAAGAGGACTGACAAGAAGCACCAGAAACAAAACAATGGGCAAATTACAAAAAGGAGATGGAGACAAGGAAAATAACCGTTAAAGAAGGAACATACATTAAGATGGGGAAATGAATCAAAGGGATGTTTACGACAATAGAAGGATACTACATAAAGGCTGGTAGCACTAGCAATCCTAAAATAAAAAAATGGGATAGAATTTAGAAAATGAAAACCTGGCCAAATATAGAATTATTTACCTGGATAATGTCACATGGGTGAGCTTTAACCTAGGACCAGCTGAGAAGGAAGGGGACGCAAGGTCTGTCGCACTGTGTTCTCTGCCAAGAACAAGAAGAAACAATGGAACACTTGACCAACTCCTATCGAGTCAGCAATATCCTGTGGCAAAACCACCAACACCTTTTCGAGATTAGCGACAAAGATACAAGCAACATAACATTAACAGTAGAAAATTGTAGGAGTAAACCATACCGTAATGCAATCCTGAATAGAGCTTGGAATCTCTCCATAGGGTTCATCCTGTGGAACATATGGAAATAAAGGAATCGGTTGATTTTCAAGGATGAAGGAAAGGTAATGAAGGAAATATGGAACTAAACAGTCCAGAACATAAAAGAAAATATAATCCTAGAGAAGTGGAACGACGAAGACTGGAAAGCAGACCAAACAAAGACACGCATTCTGAACCACTTGCAAATAAAAATATGTATAACAGACATGGCTGCAAGAAAATATAAAGCCGAAGAAGCAGGAGAAAATGAGCACTAGAAGAATCCACTGCAAGGATTCCCAAATTGAACTTTGAAGGAGCGGCAAAAGGGAACCCAGGGGAGGCAGGCATAGGGGGAATATTCAGGGATGACAGAGGAAGAACGCTATGGGTATATGTGATGGACTGTGGAAATGCATCAAATAATGAGGCAAAATTCCATGCGCTGAATAGGGGGATAGAAATAGCCATCTGAGAAGGGTATCAAAAACTCCAGATAGAAGGAGATTCGAAGCTCGTGATAGACATACTCAAACAATTATAGCACAGTGCACCAGCAGAGAATTTGAGTCGCAACTGGCGGACCACATGGATAATCAAAGAAATAAGCCAACAGTTAAGAAGGATAGCCTACATAATACCTTCCCATGTGTTAGTATCGGTATCTTCATCCCTCTTTCAGAGATCAAATCCTCTTGTTGCATTGCATATTAGGTGTCTTGCTCAGTCAGCTACATTTCATTAGGAGCATGGATCATCTGATGGTAGTGGCTTGCTATACAGTTTCCCTCATGTCATTTACCTGTTGGTTGATGTTTAATCATCAAAAATTGTATACAGTCACCTTTTTGTCTTAAAAATTGCAAAAGTATTTTCTAGGGTTTCATTGTCATTTAGGTCTAGGGTTTCATTATGGTTTCATCAAAAAATGTTTCAAAGTGTCCAATAATTACTAGCAGGCCATGAGGAGGTTTCGACATCAATAAATTTCATCACCAAGTGTTCGAAAATGTGTTTTTCCTCAAAATTTAGTTTTGAGGAAAAAACAGAGTATTTAGCTTTTATTTTAAAAAATCATGAAAATTTTGTTTTCCTCATTGTAAATTTCTTCATCTGTAATCCTAGTTTCCTTCCTTAGCCCCAGAAGCTCCATCACCTGCAAAACAAGAAAAGCTCAGGTCATTTAGTTCATCACAAACTCAAATGAAGTGAAAAAAGTGCAAAAAACAGAGTTTGAAGATAAAGTCATTTGCAAAACATTATGAAAGTGGGTTTTGGCAAAATAAATTTAAAAGTTCCATGTATAAAACATTCCTCCAAGTGTTTGAAGTTCATTTCTACTCCAAGAGGAAAGAGAGGCCAGAAAAAACGATTTTGGTGAGTGAGTGACAAGTTTGGGTGAAAATTGACCGGTGCGGCGCACTGGGCAGGAGGCGCGGTGCACTCACCGGGCGCGGCACATTGGGCCTCGTTTTGCAGTGTAAAACAACATGGGCATGGTGCATATGAAGGCGTGGCACATTGGGTTGTATGCACGGCGTACACAGCCAGAGAGCCCGAAACTGCTAGCATTTGCTCCAAATCACTAAAAATCGCACGGATTTTCCAGGTAGAGCCTCCATCATTGTGTTTCATCCAATTTTGTGCTTATATTATGGTGGTTGATGAATGGTAATGGTTTTAAGAAGAAAACATCAAACCCTACCATTTGAAATTCCAAGAAGCTTGCTGCCTAGGGTTTGATTAACCATTTTGCTACCAAGTCTATCATCCCTCCATCACTCCCTTATCCCATTTTTCCCTTGATTTCATTGTTCCCTAAGTTCCCCTACCCCCTAAAATCTCTAATCCCCTATTCCAAGTTCCCTTTCCCAAAATCCTAAATGTAAAACCCCAAACCCTAATCCTATACAAAATCTCCAAAAACATCTCATATTTCCCTAACTAAATCTATCCCAACAGTCCCTAAATTCCCATTATTTCCCCCACCCCCCCCCCCCCTTACAGTCCCTTGTTTCATTGTTTTCCCTTGGTGGCAGAGGTCAAACAATCGTCAAAGGCAGTCCAACACAGTTTGACACATCAACACCTATTTCTCCAAGGCAATTTGTCTACCAGCAGCTATGGCATCTAATCCTTCATATGATTATGAAGAGGAGACCCAAAATGACTCACCCATGGAGGGACATGCACCTAGGAGGCCTCATAGAGGTGGCAGACATATCAGACAAGAATCAACCACTCTTGCCGAGTTACAGGCATGCCCTCTTTCCATCTTTTGTTTCCAGCATCAGTCATGTTATGAATTTTGGGAGAAGATTGCTAATATTCAGTCTCATCATGAGTTGGCCCACTTATTTGTGTTGCATTTACATGGTGATCAAGCCACTCTTGTTGGTGTCACTTTCACATTAACGCCAGAAACCATTTCGTTGGAAACCGGCATACCAAACATTGGAGAACCATGTAACAAGAGGCAGAAAATTGACCGGCAGCACTATGAACCATACATCTAACCCGGTCTTTTGAGACAGCTCAAGAGAGTGTTTCCTTTTCGGTTCCTCAAGGATGCATATGCTCCTTTAATGAAACTCATCATGATGTATTTCACCTGTGAGGGCCGGTTCTCCTGCTTATATGCTTATCACATTAGGCTACTCATGCATTTTACTTGGGTATGCATGATGAACATTCCTTATTTTATATGTCGAAACATAGAGAAGATGACCACTCTTTTGCAGCACAAGACCCCTCAACAGCAGTTCAATAATATTTATCATTTTGGTCTCATCAAAATTGTTGTCGTTCATCAGCTTGGTTTACAGGGCATCACTTGGGATGAATTCATCTCTCGTGAGTTCTTCAGAGTTTGACAGGGACCTTCAGAGGCTGGGCATGAGACAGGTGGGCCTTCTTATCAGCATGAGGGCCATGAGACTGCTAGTGTGCTAGAGTTCATCTCCTATCAGAGGGGCACTAGACGGTTGTTTGTAGCAGCAAAGCGAGTGTTATCTCCACCTGAGGTGGAAGGGCCCTTGCTTCCTTAATTAGCAAAGTATGTTCAGGACTGAGGCAAGAGGCCACTACAGGAGGAAGGACCATCAGGTGAGCGGGAGACTAATTTCATCCTCATTGAGGGTGATGATACTGATATGGGCCCACAAAGCGTAAATCTTAGAGAGATCATTAAGGAGCAGTAGATAGACATCGATGCCTTGTATACCAAATTAGATAGAGCCCAATGGACTATAAAGTACTTGGAGCAGAGGAATAAGCAACTTGAGGATCAGCAGTTGGTTATGGAGTTGCAAAACATTCGGTAAAACCGCCAAGCCGCCTGAAGGAGGAGGGTGGAGTTCAATTCCTTGGAGCAAGAGATCAATGCCGACAGGGAGTTATGGCTTGAAAGAGTCAATATCCACTTGGAGAGGAAGCTGGAGAAGGCAATAAATGAGAATAATATGCTTAGAAACTTGTCATATCATTACTTGTCCCAGAACTTGGTGTGCCAAGCGAGAATTAGGAATTTGAAAGCAAAGTTGAAGAGAGCATCAAGGAGGAAAAAAGAGGATGAAGGACTTTAGTTCTTGGCTGAGGCTTCCTTAGCCCATCACAACACTTGATAGAGAAGACTCAGCCCAAATTTCAAGAAATTTGGAGCAATTTTTGCATTCTTTCAAATTTTTGACACAAAAAACAGGTTTTTCTACCCTATGCACCGCGCCACGTGGCGCTCGCTTTTGCTAGAGGCCTCCAAATCACAAAAACTCAGCATATTTGGTTTTGGCATGCAAAATTGCACTTTCCTACCTATGGACAAGAAATTTGGGCAGGTTTTGAGCCCTCAAAAAGGTAAAAAACACTCGAAAAATGACCTCACTGCCCCTATTTTGACACATAGGAAGCAGTGTTGGGAGAATGGACGTTTGGAGGGGTAAATTGATGCCAAATTGAAAAATTCCACTTTGGTTGGAAGGCTGACAGGTAGACCTTTCTCGCAAGGACACCTAGAGCTCGTTTTGACATCAGGAAGGCCTCCAAAAGTGGGTCCAAACAGGCACTATGCATAGAAAATCAGGTGTGGCGCATAGAGGAAAAATTGCCAGTTTGACGAAGTTTTGCTCTGTTTTTCGCCCAGCTTCGCCTAGTTTGACTTTTTCACTTTCCTAATGGAAAATTTATGATGTAATTTGATGAAAATTAACGGATTATGATGTAAATATGTTAGATTTTCACTTGTAGAGGTAGATTCATCAGTTTAGAGGTTGTTTGAAACTAAATGAATCAGTTCCCTTGTTTTTAGAGGCATGATGTTATCTTTCCTAGTTTCTAGTTCTTAGTTTAGAATCAGTTGGATCAGTTCCTAAACTTGTGAGCTCGACCCCTCGAGGCAAGGATGAGCTATGTTTGTCTATATTATGTTATTTTTCAGTCATTAGCATGGTTGGACTGTTGAGAAAGCCTTGAGCTTCATTTTACATTCATTTTCAGTATTTTGGCTAAGGAATTGAGACCACGATTTGCAGTACTCTTTGGGATTCATGTGGCAATTTGTCTTGGTGCAGTGCTTCTCTCTATAATTATGAATTTTTTTATGTGATTGCATGCCATTATCTATCTTATTTCTTCCGAACTAAACAAACAAGAGTGTAAGTAGAATTCATTGAAAGTGCAATACTCTACTTGAAGTTTGCTTCAGTTGTTTGATGTTTTTAGCTGTTTGGGGAGGATTCATGATTTCTCTTGCCCTCTTCAACACCTCACTTGTCTTTTCCTTCCATCTCAATAAAATTTAAGTGCCAAAACCATTTCCTACCTTGTCCCATCGAGATCTCTGCAGAACTGAGCCTCAATCCCCACACCCCAAAATGTGCCTTTTCCTCTGAGCAAAACAAACTCCATTTTATCAAATCAAGTCTTTTGCACATATACCTAGCCTAAATCAAAAGATATTTCAGTCATCTCAAGCCCCATAGATCATCATTGCTGAGGTTGACCAGGAGAGAGCCCTCTCCTGACCTGGTAGGGCTAGCTACCAGGCTGAGTGTGGTTTGATGTTGGCCCTAGATCCTACCTTTTCAGCCTAAGGTAAATCTAGGCACTAACATAGTGGTGACCATACTGGGGAAGAAAGTTTATTATCATTTTTTTTCTTTATAGACTACAAACGAAGCCTGAATTTAGCCATGTAGCCTTCGAAATGCTCTTGCTTTGCATTAGCAAAAGTAAATAAAAGCTGCTTCAGTTAATCTCCGGTCTAGTCTAATAAGTTGAACATTTGACTTGCAAATTGCCCTAGTAACATTTATCAAGTCCAGATCTTATTGTTGATGGTGTACAATGATCAAACACTGGAAAGGCTGAAATCATTTACCTGGCGACTCTAGTGTTGAAGAATCCCAAGGTTCAGAATTGTTATGGCAACTCTACCCTTCAAAAATCAGTAGCCTGAAGAATTTCTTGGTGAATTCATTGTTATCAAAATGGTTTCGCTGGATCGAAGGTATGCTCCCATGATCTGAGATCACATTCCATGTTTTCCAAATAAAATTCCTAAGGTAGATTGGCAAAGGAATTTGCCTACGTTTAAAGATGGTGATAGGAAGGATGCTGCTTTACATTTGGTTAGATTTCACATGCATATTCACAAGTTGAAGGTTGATTTTCCTAAATATTGCTTGATGAAGATATTCATGGCCACTCTGGAGGGTGAAGCCCGATCTTGGTATGAAAGTTTGCCACCTGCTTGTATTTACTATTTGGAAGATTTTCATACCATGTTCTTTGAAAGGTTAAAGAATCTTATCCATCATTAAATCTAGTTTAGAATTGTTGCAAACATGCTTATAGTTTTATTAAAAATCTTGAGAAAGTTTATGAAGATGATGACTTCATGGATGATGAGATCATGGAAGCCCTGTATGAAAATCCATTTCAGCAGCATAAAGAGAGTGATACTTATCAAGATGCACAGGAAAATTTGTAGCTGGATCAAGATCTTCACATAGTGGAAGATGATGAAGGAGAAGGTTTTATTTCAAATCTGTTCATAGAAGAAGACGACATGTAGGAAAGTCAAGTTTCAATCTTAGAATGTGATAAATTCAAGTCGGTTAATTCATATTTAGATTCAGATCATGATGATGAGGAAGATTCATGTCATGATGATGAGGAAATCATTGAAACTAGTCACTTTGTTACACAAGATCATAATCAGCATATAGTAGGTTTTTCTTTCCTTGAAGATGAAGGAATTTTGCATCTTGATAGTCAACAGGAAACACATGAAATGAATCAGCAGTATGAGGAAAATTTGTATAATCCTTTTCTTGAATTAATGAAGACAATCATTGTTTGAGCAAATGGAAACAAAAAGTCTTATCTCCTCTGTCTAAAGATGAGATAGATCAACTCTTGAAAGGTCATGTTAAAACTCAAGTTAACGCAGATTTGCAGTGTGCACATGGTCAAGAAGGTGATGGTGGAACTTCTTCCTCGTTTGAAAATGATGACAGTCTTGTAATTAGCTTTATAGATCAGCAAACAAATAATATTTTCTTTCATGAAGATGATAAGGCTGTCATGTTTGATGATCTTGAAGATTTCTTTCTGTTTAAGAATGACCTAGACCATGAAGTTAAGGAATATGAGCTTGAGAGAGACAATATGCCAGAATTTCTCACAGTCAAGGAATTTACAGCTAACACTCAAATGGCAGAAGCTTATACCTCTCTATGCCTTCCTATCACTCAGAAACCAGTGGTACTTTTAGATCATAATGAAGAGAGTACTCGTATTTTTGCTGTTGGATCTCAAGACAAAATAGTGCTTCAAGATTATCAAGATCCCTTTGACATTCTTTTGCAAGCATTAGAGAAGATAAACGTTGCCTGGTTCATTATCATAAGCCTTGGTTTCAGTTGTTATTGTGAGTTTCTTACATGTACATCATTCTGCCTGCTCAGGGAAAGTGAGAACAAAATTTCATTGAGTAGCCATTTGTTGTATTGGTTACAATGGAAGGCTCACTACACATGATTGTACATATTTCATCAGTAGGCAGGTGGTTGTCATCAGGATTTTAAGTTCTCAAATCTCGATGGTCTGCTACCATTTAAAAGATTTGTAAGTACTTGTTTCAATTAAGTGAGTCTTTAGTCATTTTTTGTTTCAGTCAGTTTAAAGATAGTTTCAGCTGAGTGTCTAGTTTCGGCTTTTCAGAGTCTTGTTTTAGTTTTGGATTAGTCAGTTCAACTATGAGTCTTGAGTTAAAGTTTCGTAGTAATTGGTTTTTGTGTGTTTTGAAGTTATTGACTCCATAGCCCAATGGGCGAAAGGCACTACTTTCTTTCCCATAGATCTATAGTTTTTGGCACCTCCAGGGAGCTACCATCCCCATTGGAGCCAATGTTAGTGTCGGTATCTTCATCCCTTCGTCAGAGATCAAATCCTCTTGTTGCATTGCATATTAGGTGTCTCGCTCAGTCAGCTGCATTCCATTAGGAGCATGGATCATCTGATGGTAGTGGCTTGTTGTACAGTTTCCCTCATGTCATTTACCTGCTGGCTCATGTTTATTCATCAAAAATTGTATACAGTCACCTTTTTGTCTTAAAAATTGCAAAAGTCTTTTTTAGGGTTTCATTGTCATTTAGGTCTAGGGTTTCATTAGGGTTTCGCCAATTTTTTTTTCAAAGTGTACAATAATTACCAACATGCCATGAGGAGGTTTCAACATCAATAAATTTCATCGCCAAGTGTTCAAAAATGTGTTTTTCCTCAAAACTCTATTTTGAGGAAAAAACAGAGTATTTAGCTTTTATTGTAAAAATTCATGAAAATTTTGTTTTCCTCATTGTAAATTTCTTCATCTGTAATCTTGGTTTCCTTACTTAGCCCCAGAATCTCCATCACCTACAAAACAAGTAAAGCTCAGGTCATTTAGTTCATCACAAACTCAAATGAAGTGAAAAAAGTGCAAAAAACAGAGTTTGAAGATAAAGTCATTTGCAAAACATTATGAAAGTGGGTTTTGGCAAAATAAATTTAAAAGTTCCATGTATAAAACATTCCTCCAAGTGTTTGAAGTTCATTTGTACTCCAAGAGCAAAGAGAAGCAAGAAAAAATGATTTTGGTGAGTGAGTGACAAGTTTGGGTGAAAATCGACCAGCACAGCGCACTGGGTAGGAGGCGCGGCGCACTCACCGAGTGCGACGCATTGGGCCTCATTTTGCAGTGTAAAACAACACAGGCACGATGCATACGAAGGATGCAGCACATTGGGTTGTATGCGCGGTGCACATAGCCAAAGAGCCCGAAATTGCTAGCATTTGCTCCAAATCGCTAACACGGATTTTCCAAGTAGAGTCTCCATCATTGTGTTTCATCCAATTTTGTGCTTATATTATGGTGGTTTATGAATAGTAATGGTTTAAAAAAAAAAAAAAATCAAACCCTACCATTTGAAATTCCAAGAAACTTGTTGCCTAGGGTTTGATTAACCATTTTTGCTACCAAGTCTATCATCCGTCCATCACTCCCTTATCCCATTTTTCCCTTGATTTCATTGTTCCCTAAGTTCTCCTATCCCCTAAATTCTGTAATCCCCTATTCCAAGTTCCCTTTCCCAAAATCCTAAATGTAAAACCCCAAACCCTAAGCCTATACAAAAACTCACAAAACATCCCATATTTCTCTAACTAAATCTATCCCAACAGTCCCTAAATTCCCATTATTTTTCCTTCCCCTTACAGTCCCTTGTTTCGTTGTTTTCCCTTGGTGGCATAGGTCAAACAATCATCAAAGGGAGTCCAACACAGTTTGACACATTAGCACCTATTTCTCCAAGGCATTTTTTCTACCAGTAGCTATGGTATCTGATCCTTCATATGATTATGAAGAGGAGACCCAAAGTGACTCACCCACGGAGGGACATGCACCCAGGAGGCCTCATAGAGGTGGCAGACATATCAGAGAAGAACCAGCAACTCTTGTTGAGTTACAGGCCTGCTCTCTTGCCGTCTTTTGTTTCTAGCATCAGTCATGTTATGAATTTTGCGAGATGGTTGCTAATATTCAGTTTCATCATGAGTTGTCCCACTTATTTGTGTTGCATTTACATGGTGATCAAGCCACTCTTGCTAGTGTCACTTTCACATTAACACCAGAAACCATTTCATTGGCAACTGGCATACCAAACATTGGAGAACCATGGAACAAGAGGCAGAAAATTGACTGGTAGCACTATGAACCATACATCAAACCTGGTTTTTTGAGACAGCTCAAGAGAGTGTTTCCTTTTTGGTTCCTCAAGGATGAATATGCTCCTTTAATAAAACTCATCATGAAGTATTTCACCTATGAGGGCCGGTTCTCCCACTTGTATGCTTATCACATCAAGCTGCTGATGCATTTTACTCGGGTACACATGATGAACATTCCTTATTTCATATGCCGAAACATAGAGAAGGTGACCACTCATGTGCAGCACACGACCCCTCTGTAGCAGTTCAACAGTATTTATCATTTCGCTCTCATTAAAATTGTTGTCGTTCATCAGCTTGGTTTACAGGGCATCAGTTGGGATGAATTCATCTCTCGTGAGTTTTCCAGAGCTTCAAAAGGACCTTCAGAGGCTGGGCATGAGACAAGTGGACCTTCTTATCAGCGTGAGGGCCATGAGACCGCTAGTGTGCCGGTGCTCATCTCCTATCAGATGGGCACTAGACGGTTGTTTGCAGCAGCAAAGCGAGCGTTATCTCCACCCAGGGTGGAAGGGGCCTCACTTCCTTCATCAACACATCAGGTTCAGGACCGAGGCAAGAGGCCACTACAGGAGGAAGGAGCATCAGGTGAGCGGGAGACTAATTTCATCCTCATTGAGGGTGATGATACTGATATGGGCCCGCAAAGCGCAAATCTTAGAGAGATCATTAAGGAGCAGCAGGCGGACATTGATGCCTTGTCTACCAACTAGGATAGAGGCTAATGGACTATATAGTACTTGGATTAGAGGAATAAGCAGCTTGAGGATCAATAGGTGGTTATGGAGTTTCAAAACATTCGGCAAAACCGCGAAGCTACTTGAAGGAGGACAGTGGAGTTCACTTCCTTGGAGCAAGAGACCAATGCTGACAGGGAGTCATGGATCGAAAGAGTCAATATCCACTTGGAGAGGAAGATGGAGAAGGCAATAAATGAGAAGAATATGCTTAGAAACTTTTCATATCATTACCTGTCCTGGAACTTGTTGTGCCAAGCGAGAATCGGGAATTTGAAAGCAAAGTTGAAGAGAGCATCAAGGAGGCAAAAAGAGGATGAAGGACTTTAGATCTTGGCTGAGGCTTCCTTGGCCCATCAAAGCACTTGATAGAGAAGACTCAGCCCAAATTTCAAAAAATTTGGAGCAATTTTTGCATTTTTGCAAATTTTTGGCACAAAAAATAAGTTTTTTTGCCCTATGCGCCGCACCATGTGGCCCTCGCTTTTGCTAGAGGCCTCTAAATCACAAAAACTCAACATTTTTTGATTTTTCATGAAAAATTACACTTGCCTAGCTATGGCCAAGAAATTTGGGCAGGTTTTGAGCCCTCAAAAAGGTCAAAAACACTCAAAAAATGACCTCACTGCCCCTATTTTGATGCATAGGAAATAGTGTTGGGAGAATGGACTTTAGGGGGGGGGGCAAATAGAGGCCAAATTGAAACATTCCACCTGGGTTGGAAGGTAGACAGGCAGACCTTTCCAGCAAGCACACCTGGAGCTCATTTGCACCTCGTGAAGGCCTCCAAAAGTGGGTCCAAACAGGCACTACGCATAGAGAATCAGGCGCGGCACATAGAGGAAAAATTGTCAGTTTGACCAAGTTTTGCTCTGCTTTTCACCCAGCTTCACCTAGTTTGACTTTTTCACTTTCCTAATGCTAAATTTATGACGTAATTTGATGAAAATTGATGGATTATGATGTAAATATGTTAGATTTTCACTTGTAGATGTAGATTCATCAGTTTAGAGGTTGTTTGAAACTAAATGAATCAGTTCCCTCATTTTTAGAGGCATGCTGTTATCTTGCCTAGTTTCTAGTTCTCAATTTAGAATCAGTTGGATCAACTCCTTAATGTGTGAGCTCGACCCCTAGAGGCAAGGATGAGCTATGTTTGTCTATTTTATGTTATTTTTTAGTCATTAGCATGGTTGGACTCTTGAGAAAGCCTTGAGCTCCATTGTACATTCATTTTCAGTATTTTTGCTAAGGAATTGAGACCAGGATTTGCAATACTCTTTGGGATTCATGTGGAAATTTGTCTCGGTATAGTGCTTGTCTTTGTAATTATTAATTTGTTTATGTGATTGCATGCCATTATCTATCTTATTTCTTTTGAACTAAACAAACAAGAGTCTAAGTAGAATTCATTGAAAGTGTAATGCTCTACTTGAAGTTTGCTTTAGTTGTTTGATGTTTTTAGCTGTTTGGGGAGGATTCATGATTGATCTTGCCCTCTTCAACACCTCACCTATCTTTTCCTTCCATCTCACTAAAATTGAAGTGCCAAAATGATTGCCTACCTCACCCCATCGAGATCTCTGCAGAACTGAGCCTCAATCCCCACAGCCCAAAATGTGCCTTTCCCTCTGAGCCAACAAAACTCCATTTTATCAAATCAACTCTTTTGCACACATAACTAGCCTACATAAGAAGATATTTTAGTCATCTCAAGCCCCATAGATCATCATTTGCTGAGATTGACCTAGAGAGAGCCCTCTCCTGACCTGGTAGGGCTAGCTACCAGGCTGAGCGTGGTTTGAAGTGCCTAGATTTACCTCAGACTAAAAAGGTAGGATCTAGGGACAAAACCATGTGAGGAAAAAAGGAAATGATCTTGCCGATTGCCTAGCAAACTGGGGATACAGGAAGGGAGTCCAGCAACTAGATGCAAGCGCAACCGAACTCAACCATAAAGAGGATATGGCGGAACTGATACAACTGGTAGAACAAGACAGGAATATGAGCGAACATCTAGAGAAATTGATTGGAAAATACCAGAGTGGAAAGGGAAAATGATAGACAAAGGAAAGGATAGAGGAGGAACAAGATAGGGGAAGTTCGGTGATCGGTAGGATGACAGAGGAAGGACAACCCCTGAGAGTACGGGGGATGAGATGGAAAGGAATGATAGAGGAGAGGGCAGGACAACAATGTCGAAGATGGGCAGCAGAATAAAGACAAGTGGTAGGGCAGACTCAGAGATCCGATGGCAAGAGCAGCCGGGAAAGGAAAGAATTTAATGCAGGATGGTGGATAGGACATGAGGGTAGCATCCGAAGGCAGGAGGGAGGGGATGCATGCCGAGGAAAAAATATGACTACTAGCAATAAATACAAGAGTTGGGAATGAAAACTAAATAAAGCTTAAGGAAAAGGGGAAAGAGGCATTATGCATGCAGATGAGAATGAAGAAAGGTGACGAGAAAGGAGGAGGAGGGAACAAGAAGAAGCAGAAAAAGGAAGCAAGACGAAGCTCAGTAAGTGGCTATGTGATATCTCTGGCCTTAAATCCTGAAAGCATAAATTGTTTGAGAAGTAGGTTAGGATTGTGGTATGGTAAGGAAACCTAGTATCATTACTGCAATTGTGATAACAATCTGAGAGGATTGAAAGGAAAAAATTCTAAAGAGATCCTATCTGCTCTGGACAAAGATAAGGTGAGGAGAGGTGAAGAACCTAATAAGAACAAGGGCAACCCTGAAAAAAATTTTAATGACTCCCACCTTAGAATATGGGTCCTGGAAAGACTCATAAAAGGGAAAGGCAGAATGCCTGTAGCCCTGAGAGAATTAAGCTGGGAAAGGAAATCACAAAGCTCCTGGGAGATGGAATTGCACCCTAGGGGGAGGGTAGAGAATATAGCCAGTAGAAACCTTTCCATCAAACCCGAGAAAACTGGGCTAAGGGGAGGCTTTATCTACCTAATAATAACAAAGGGCAAGACCCCAGGCGAGAATAGGAAAAACAAGGAGTGGGACCCCTACGTGGGCTGGGGAAAGAAACATAACCACTGTTACCCCAAGACCTGGAGAATTAAAAAAGTCAAAGCCAATCACAGTTGGGTGGGAAACCAAAGGCTGGGAAACATAAGAAGGGTGGGGGGAAAACCTAAGAAAAATATTATAAACCTATATGATATGGTTGACATATGTGTTGATTCTATGATAGGTTTAGCAACAGAATAGGGAAAGATCGTGAAACAGGTCAAGGAGCAAAAGTTGAAAGGCTTCAACTACTAAACTGAAAGTAGAATGGCTCCCAGGAGAATCAAGAGGACAGTGAAGAAAGACGAAGGAACAAGCAACCACAGAAAGAAAACAGGAAGGAAGCCAGATAGAGACCAAATGAAGACGATCATTGACTCCTACATGGAAGGAAATCCGAAGGAAGTCAGGGATCAGATTTATAGCTGGGAGCGAGATCTAAGAGACAATCTTAAATATAGAGACATACCCATGGAAGAATGTGAAGGAATGGTGCAAGACCTTGAGACAACGAATGGAAGACAATCCTTGTTCAAAAAGGCCTTGCAGCAGTATTGGATCATGAAACATGTTGTGGCATGCGCCATGACTCTACACCACAAACACATGGAAGGAGAAGTATTTGAAAAACAGGAAAACAAAAAGGAGAAGGACCTTGTCTGTGTAGAACTTCTCAAGGAAATAGTGACCATACAGATACAGACTTACTGAAACAATCTTGCCCTGGGAAGGATTGAACAGACCCTGACAGTGATAAAGTGGAAACTGGAATAGAGATGTGAGATTCCAGGCTCCAGTGCAAGGCACCAGCTCTGATAACATCTGTTATAGACATTTTTGTGCCTTACAGCATTGAGCATGAAATGTCCATAATCAAGGGATCCAAAGTCCCTAAACATGTTGTTCCTACCCCTAGAGGAACAAGGCCAACAAACCACAGCAATTCACAGAAGTTCTCCACCTGAAAACACTCAAAAACAGGCCAATTCTGGATCATGTCAACTGCTCCACTGAGCATCTGCGCTGAATGTCAACTGCTCCACTGTCTACCTGTGCTGAATGTCAACTGCAACAAAGGCTACCTGTGCTAAGCATAACTGGACAAGTGGCAGGCTCATTCCTCAATGTGTCAATGCCCAGGAAGCTTCCAAAATGACACTTGCATCAAGGAATTCGACGGGTGATGAGTAAGAGGTTCCAAATCTCCAAGTGGAAGCAAGAACCTCCAAGTGGACTCAAGAACTGAGAGAGGGAGAGGACACTAGTCAGTTTCATACCAGCCTCAAGCTGACTCATCCTCTCTCCAAAATCCCTATATATAGATCTCTCCTACATGAGATCAGGGAGGCTGGAATTTTGTGATTGCAAAGAATTGCTGTTGGTTTGAGGTTGGATCATTGGGTGCTTAATGCTTTGAAGGGAGCTGAAGAAGGAATTCCATTCTGCTGGGAAGGAGATGCTGGATTGGAGCCCTATGGGTTGTATCTCTTCCTGAACCTTGTTATCAATCAATAAAGCTATCTTGGTTCTTTCCTATATGCTGGTGTATTTTGTATGATTTGCATTAGTATATTTGATTTACTTCTAATCCTGAATCATTTATGAATATGTATATTTTCCTTTGTGTTGTGTCCTTCTCTTGTTGCAAGTAGCTGTTCTCTTGTCACAGGTAGTTGTTCTCTTGAGCAAGCGAGGAGGCAAGTAGCTGTGGACACCCAAAGAGAAGAGGATCTAGATCGAGGGACAACCAGAAGACAACGGTAAGTCTACCAATCTCCCCTCTTTCACATTTCATAAAGGAAGAAACCGAAGTAGCTGTATCTATTTGTTGCTAAGGTACTGTCACACCTTAGGTGGATAGGATCGTCCTGCATAGGCATTTTTCCCCACAACAAATTGGCGACTCCACTGAGGACATTTGTTTTAGTCATTTTATTTATGTTTACATCATTGTTTACTTCATAGACTCAACGGCAACAATCGAACTGCTTTGCAAAGTAGAATGTTGCTGCTTTGATCCTTCACTGGGTTTTTTGTCTATGATCTGAACAATGGACTCACAAATGACTTGATGATCCTTTGTGATGGTCTTTAGTACCCTCTCAAAGCATCCCTCTATTTATACCTTGCTTGTGTTTCTGATTTGGCCTGAAACAGTTGATTTTTGAGCATTTTATGACCCGGAACCCAAGGGAAACGAGAGTTTCTCTTTCAGCGCAGGCACTGCGAAGGCAGTCTGCATTTCAACGCAGGTCCCGTGAAGGCTACCTACGCTGAATGTCAAACTGACAGTGTTGGGCTTGCGCTGAACTAGTGTGGCCTTGTGCAGCTGGGGTTCTTTGTTGTCTTTTTCCCTGTTTTGATCTCTGTTTTTTGCAGCCTTTAACCAGCATAGGTACCATTTTGATAACCCCTTTCTTTGCTTGAATTCTGCCTCATTTTTGTACAAAAAGACTATAAGTGTTTTTATGTGTTTGTGGTGTCATTTACAGTTTTCCTTTGCATGAGTAAAGTAATCATCCTGTAGCCCTTGATTCAGATCTGATTGATTGATTGATTGTGATCTTAGGAGAGAGTTCATTGGCTGCTTGCAGTTTGATTGTACATTTGCTTTTGCTTATTGGTTTGAGTTTGTCACTTTTGAATGTCAAAACAAGTATTCATTTCGAAAATCGCAAAGTGATTGTAATCTCTTCTACCCTTGCTGATTTTGGAAAAAGTAAACTTGTTTGTTTCAGTCATTTAAAAGCAAATTCAAAATTGTACAAAAAGCTTTCTTTGTAGGCATTTATACTAAGAAAGTGGAAAAAAAACACCTGCATTGTGCATTTGCATTTTGATAAGATTGCATGTTTGGTTTAGGAAGAGTGCATTAGAGTGTGCTGATTGCTCTTTGAGGAAAGATAGTCGCTCTCTTTTCCCTTAGTAGCTAGGATTTTCAAAGTTGAAAGATTATAAAGCTTGCTTATCATCTTAGACTGCATTTAGGAATTGTACCATACATCTCGTGGTGATCCTGAAAGACAAACTTTAAAAAGATCAACTTAAAATATACTGAATGAACCTAACAACGCTTTGCAACATAACGCACAACATAGAGGTCTAGGCTAGAGACGTGTTCCGGCGTCGTTAAGCCTAGTGACTGTCGATCTCGTAGAAGGTGGGTGATTCCTCCTGAGGGACGATAGCACTAGTACGGATTGTGCTCCCACGTACCATCGCGTATATATTGGGAGACCCCTATAGGCATATATCCTTTATCCTTAGGAAGCCGTGTCGGCCGCCCTACCGATCGCAATGCAGTGAACACAGCATTCACGAAGATTGACCACCCGTACCATAAAACGTATTCTGTGGTTTTGCGAAAAGTTTGGCACACCCTCTGCCTAGATCTCCAGAGCAGTTTCTTTTGGCCTTTTTCAGACTCTATAACAGAAAAAGTCCATCCGAGCATTTGTCACTTCGGGCTCGTTAAAACATCGAAGGAGACTAGAGTCATCTTTAGCTTTTTCTCGACTCTTTAAAACTGAAAAAGCAAGTTGTGTCTAAAGCGTCTAATAAAATTCATTCATTTCGGAAACACATTTCCCCTTTTGTATTTTAGTTGATCGAGTAATCCGCAATCGTGGAAGAAAGTCAATTGAAACCCCGTCGTTCGCGGAGGCTTGCGAGTCAACCGTCTTTGTCTCTGGAATCGAAAATAGTACGGACAAAGCGAACTCGTTTAACCGGTTCAAAATCTCCCATTAAAGTTAGAACAACTGTTCCAACAACATCTGAGATTCCGGTTACTCCAAACATTTCTGGAAACCCTGCCTCTATTGAAGAAGTTCAACAGCCACAGAGGGATAGTAACACTGATCCTAGTCTGAGAACAAGTACTTGCGTTACTGAACCAGTTCCATCTGTAACCGGTCCAGAGAGTATTGTTCCTCAAACAACTGTCGCTGTCGAAACAACCCCTTCTTCGGCACCAGAAATTTTTTACGGACCTGACGGTCTTCCTCTTCCACCTGGTTTGATTGCGATAGAGGAAATTGTAGAGGACCCGCAAGCAAGTACTCCAACCCATTTTGGAGTAGGGGTCACTCTTTTTCCTGCAACATCAGAAGTTAGTCCATCACCAGTGGAAGTTCCTGTAGAATCGCTAGGCGATTTATTGGATAGACTTAAAATGTCTGAGCAACCGTCGACATCTAGGACTGTGTCGAATGACACAGCGACAACAGAACCCCCTGCTGCCACTCCGACGATGTTTGCCGGTATACCATCTGTCCCAACTAGCTCGCAACAGCTAGAAGGAGTCCACCCAGGGACTATTTCGACAGTGTGGTCTGTTCCAGTTTGTTCCTCCGGAATAATATCCGGTAATTCTTATGTTGAAACTAGACAAATTGATCCCTATGGAGGTCAATTTGGGCCATCCAGTCCCCAAGGGCAAACCATACCCTTGAGTTCCGGATTGCTACCGTATGGGGGGCAGTACGCCCTTTCATTACCCCCTCCGGGAGGATATTCATACGGCAGTTCTCAACCGTATTCAGGTTTTACTGGAGTTACGACAAGTGGTTGGGTACCTATGCTACCCCAGCAACCAAGAGTTGTGTATTCTATGCAACAATGTGTACCTATGTCGAACATCCCGACGACGCCAGCTATTGTAACAGTGTCGCAAGTTCAAACGATGCCTGTTGTGTGTCAACCTCATATCTCTCAGGTTGTAATGCAACAGCCCCTTGACCCTGTGACACAACCACAATTGCCAACTGCCTGGATGACACAGGTCCAAACGGGTTCAATTACCCCACATCTTGGTCTGGCGGTTAGTATAGCACAGCAGAACATGGCTTCACAACCGTGGCTGGTGCAATACCAACAACCACAATTCCAGCAGGTGTACCAAGGATCTGAGCAGCAGATCTTTGTGAATAGTGGACAACCGTATATTCAAAACGGTTTAAACCAACCACTTTACAGTGGTCAAGTCCACCAACCGTATCAATCATACCAACATCAATTACATTATGCTGGTATGCAAAGGCCTACTGCTCAGGCGATTCCATCGTATCCTGGGTACGCCTCGCCTAACCTGAATCAACAGTTACCATTCGTGGCAACTTTAGAATTACTAGATTTACATCGATTAACGAATGATCCAATTGCTTATGCCCATTGGTGGCCAGCGATTCCTAACAAGCTTCCATCGGACATTCCTAAATTCAATGGAAATCCAGGCGAAGACCCGTCGAATCACGTGATGACTTTTCATTTGTGGTGTTCGTCGAACACCCTGAACGATGATTCAATAAGGCTTCGCCTTTTTCAGAGGACATTGACAGGTCCAGCGGCTAAATGGTATATTGAATTACCTAGAGCCTCTTTCGACAATTTCAGTTCCCTAGCCACGACTTTCTTAACCCATTTTCAATTACCGATAAGGTATGAAACTGGAACAGAAATCTTAACCAATTTCAAGCAGATGACGGCCACACATATATCCGATCATATACATGAGTGGCGTCGTCATCGCAGAATGGTGAAGACTTATGTTCCAGATCAGCTATTAGCTGAGTGGTTTATAAAGTCATTACTTCCTGCTATAACAGAAGATGTGGCCAAGGGGGGAGTCGTAACAGAGGAGCAAGTTATTGCTCGCGCACAGTATCTAGACTTAGTATATACTCAGTCTGGCACGCTCTACGACAAGATACCTGACGCCCCTAGACCGGAATTTTCAATTCCTCCTCCGCCTATATCAAATAGTGACTCTCACGCCGGTGATGGTGT
Organism: Pinus tabuliformis; assembly: GCA_031772625.1. Lineage (NCBI taxonomy): Eukaryota > Viridiplantae > Streptophyta > Pinopsida > Pinales > Pinaceae > Pinus > Pinus tabuliformis. The sequence continues at coordinate 433,269,556 of CM062813.1, read as the reverse complement.
GATTGGCACAGCTAACGCAAAGTTGACAAAGGATTCTTCTAAGAAAGCCCGTAAGACTTCGAATCAAAATGCAAATCAAGAAATTCTTTCTTCGGAAATAAATGCCGTATCAGCAGATAAAGGCAAAAATTCCAATCATCCAGGAAGCAAGAAGAAGCAAAACAAAGGGAAGAAGAAGAAACAGGGTGAGTCATCCCCTCAAAAAACTTCTTCAAACCCTCCTGGAAATAGGAAATTTCCTTGTCAAATATGTGATGAGGAGGATCATCGGACAACAGATTGTCCATTAAGAGCTGAGCTCAAAAAGTTCTTCAAAAGTTCACATACCTCAGCTATGTTGACTGATCCATTTCCAAATCCAGGTCAAAATATGGTTGATAGTGGAAATGCTTCCCCGTCGCAAGTGCTAATGTTATCGATCTCTAAGCAGCAAAATGATGCTTTGATTTCGACAAGGAACAAAGATTACGGGAATCCACCGGTGTCGAACGACAAAGGTAAAGATCAACCAAGTAGTTCGACAACAACTTCGACAAAAGTTGTACCACCCATCATTCCTGAATTAACAATAAAACCGCCGAAGGGAGTAGTACACAAGTCGACATTTAATCCTCGCGCTAGGCCGGCGCAGCATTATAACATAGTGGAAGATTTGGCCCAATCGCCATCCGCTATGTCGACTCTTGAGGTACTACAAAATTGCCCATCCTAAAGGTAGGCTTTGTTATCGGCTATTGGTGGGGTTGATCCTAAGGATTCCAATCTTGTATCCTTTGACCACAAAGGATATGATCCTCAATTACCAGCTCAACTAGCTTTCCTTATTCAAGTGAAAGCCCTCAACAAAACTGTTCACTGAACAATTATTGATGAGGGGGCATCTACATGTATCATGTCGATGAGTTGCTGGAAAACTCTCGGATCTCCAACCTTGTCGCGATCTTCGACGACATTAAAAGCATTCGACGGAAGGACGTACACCCCGTACGGCATCCTAAATAACTTGAAGGTTGAACTAGGAGGAAAAACAGTGGAAATTGATGTTGAAGTCATCGATGGAAATCTTGACTATAACATCCTACTGGGAAGACCATGGATATATGCCATGGCAGCTGTAGTGTCGACTTATTTTAGGAAGATCGCATTCCCTTTTGAAGGAGGGATTACGGTCATCGACCAACAGAACTTCCTCCCTAATGGTTCACAAGTTACAGGAAGCATTCCCATGATCCATGGGAGCGGCCATTCAATTCAAGATATCGGAGTAGGCCTATTGAAAGACCCCACAATGATGGGAACTTTCGCACTACCACCTCCTATTTACATAGGAAATATCCCGTTTGTAGCAACCTGCAACATGATATCTTCCACGAAAGTCACAGAAGACAAAATCGACATGGATCATGCAATGGTTTTGCCCCCAAGCCCTATAGAAATATTGTAGCAATCAATGTTTCGGGAATGGGAGGTGAACCTAAATCAACACTCGTCAAGCGTTTGGGTAGATAGGTCTAGAGAATATGGTACCCCGTTAGATCCTTGGTCGAAAGTACATGGGACTGACGAAGGAATCTTACAATCAATGTTGATTGAGGGGGCACCATGCAATGATCACCACCATCGTTCCCTTCTTCCAGAGTATGAAGAAGACACTCAACACGACCTTTACCACCCTTTAGTTTTTGAATTCCTATCAAATACTGTAAATACGGTGGATTCCGAGCGAAACTTATCCAATATTGAAGAGACTATAGCCATAAATATCTCGGCTAAACCAAATGTTGTAGAGAATATTTATGTCAGCAAAGGTTGTTCCCCTTCAGAACTGGAAATATATAACACTCTTTTTCGCGAGTTCAGAGATGTCTTTGCTTGGTCATATGACGAAATGCCAGGCATTGACTCGAGTATTGTTGAACATGAAATTAAAACGTATCCTGATGTCAAACCAGTAAGACAACGGCTTCGGCAGGTGCACCCCAAGAAAGCCACTGCCATTAAGGCAGAAGTTGAGAAACTTCTCCATGCTGGTTTCATCTACCCGGTTCCTCTAACCAATTGGGTATCGAATATTGTCCCTGTTATGAAGAAACAAGGGACGATTAGAGTGTGTGTCGACTATAGGGATGTAAACCAAGCTTGTCAAAAGGACAACTACCCTACACCCTTCATCGACCAGATAATTGATGAATGCGCCGGATGTGAAATCTTTTCATTTATGGATGGATTTTCTGGGTATAATCAAATAAATATCCGCCCACAGGACCAGTCAAAGACTGCATTTATTTGTCCGTGGGACACATTCACTTATCGAAAATTAGCCTTTGGTTTAAAGAACGCAGGGGCGACGTTTCAGAGGGCAATGAATTATGCCTTCCATGACATCAAGAACATAGTTCAACCATATCTCGATGACCTTCCGGCTCATTCGCGAAAGCGGACTGATCATCTGCAGCATTTAAGAGCGATATTTCTACGTTGCCGACACTACAAGATAAGACTCAATCCACACAAATGTGTGTTTTGCGTCGGTTTTGGTCGTTTACTTGGCTTTGTAGTCTCTAAGGATGGGATTCGTCTCGACCCTTGCAAGGTTCAGGCAATCATTAATTTGCCTCCACCTTCAAATTTGCTTCAGATTCAGAAACTCCAAGGGAAAGCAAACTTTCTGAGGAGGTTCATTCCAAATTACGTAGAATTGGCTAAAGGTTACACTCGTCTTTTGAAAAAGGATGTACCTTTTGTCTGGGATCAGGTCGCGCAAGCTTCCTTTGATGCTCTGAAAGATTCTCTAGTAAGAGCATCATTAATGTATGCCCCAGACTATCAAAGAGATTTTAACTTGTATCTGGCTGCAGCGGATACGACCATTGCGATGGTTTTAGTTCAAGAAGTCGATGGAATTGAACATCCTATGTATTATTTGAGTAAAAACTTAAATGATACAGAGAGTAAATATTCTTATGTTGAAAAACTAGCGCTTGCAGCTGTTCAAGCGATTCAAAGGTTTCGACATTATGTCCTCTTTCGGAAAACTACCATTTTATCAGATTGCAACCCCATGACTTATATACTATCGCGACAGTTGCTGGGGGGCAAATATTCAAAATGGATAGCGATCCTTCAAGAGTTTGATCTGGAATTTGTAAAATCCAAATCAAAGAAAGCTCTAGTTTTCGCGGAATTATTGTGCGATCTCCCATCGTCGTCCAACGATGAAACATCGGAAGAGTCAATCGTGGATGAGAATTTGTTTCTGATATCTACAAGCGATGAGTGGTATGGAGATATCATAGTTTATCTCCAAACCCAAAAGTTCAGGCCTAACACCTCTCACTCAGAACAGAAACGTATACGATACCAAGCTAAAGACTACATGATCGTCGGTGATACGCTTTACCGTCGTGGTATCGATACAGTTCTGAGGAGGTGCCTTACCCATGAGGAGGCCGAAAAAGCCCTGAATGAGTGTCATTCAGGCGCGTGTGGGGGTCATCAATCTGGATATGCAACAGCACAAAAAATCTTACGAGCAGGATACTTCTGGCCAACCATGTTCAAAGATTGCATAATCGTAGTCAGAAGTTGCCATGCATGTCAGATTTTTGATAGCAAAACCAGAAGACCACCCGCACCGTTACAGCCAATAGTTGTTGTTGGGCCTTTCACCAAATGGGGCATCGATTTCATGCAATGTAACCCCACCTCGACCGGGGGGCATGGGTATATTATAGTCGCCGTTGACTATTTTACCAAATGGGCCGAGGCGATGCCTACATTGGATAACACTGGTGAAACAACTGCCCTTTTCTTTTTCAATCATGTAGTCGCCAGGTTCGGCGTACCGCAGGCTATAGTTACAGATCATGGATCGCATTTTCGCAATCACATGATGGTTGAATTAGCTGCCAAGCTAGGGCTATCTCACAACAGCTCTACCCCGTATTATCCGCAAGCCAACGGATAGGTTGAAGCAATCAACAAGGTCCTGAAGCGTATGTTGCAAAGGATGATCGAGGTTCACAAAAGAAGGTGGCACCTAATCCTGTACTCAGCCTTGTGGGCTTACCGAACATCGGTAAAGAATGCGACTGGGTTCACACCTTTCCAACTAGTGTATGGCCTGGAGGCAGTCTTACCAATCCAGTGCGAAATTTCGTCTCTTAAACTCGCAATTGACCTCCTCCCCGGAACTTCAGAAGAAGAGGCCCGTTTCTTGGAATTAATCCAATTGGATGAAACCCGTCGTGACGCCGCTTTGGCTAACGAAGCCCATAAGAAACGAGTCAAGGCGCAGTTCGACAAAAATGTCAAACCTCGTGTCTTCTCCGAAGGTGACTTGGTCTTGCTTTACGACCAAGAATCTGACAAATTGGGAGCAGGAAAATTTAATTCTTTATGGATGGGCCCCTATATTGTTAAACGAGTGTTAGCAAAAGGAGCCTACGAGTTGATGGATTATGACGGAATTCCACTGGCACAACCCCGCAACGGGTTGTACCTCAAGCGTTACTATGCCTAAATAGTAACCTGTGTGCTTTTGTTGTATTTTGTTTTCGCTAAAGTGTTTGTTTTGGTCGAGTAATCCACCTTTTTTCATTTATTGCAGATGTCGAACCTTTCTGAGATATGTGTGGGATATGCTGACGGAGCGAGTCGTAGTTCGCGGAACCTATCCTCCGCGGCCTGGGCCATTTTTGATCCAAGCGGCGAGTTAGTGAGTTTCAGAGGTGTGTGTATTGGGCAATCAACGAATAATATCGCTGAGTATAGCGCATTGATAGAAATCCTCTCTGATGCCATTGCCCATGGTATACGCTGACTAATCGTCAGGCTAGACTCACAGCTCGTGATACTACAACTCAATGGTATATATTCTGTCCGCAATCCAACTATTTATCGAATATTTCTAAGGGTTAAGATTTTGGAAAGACAGTTTGATTCAATTGAATACCAACATATTTCCAGGAACTTAAACACATTAACCGATTCATTAGCAAACTATGTATTAGATAGACATTTGCGACATTTATAAAAAGAAATGCATCATCAATGTTATGCAAGTGGATCATGTAAATCAACCAGAATAAACCTCGAAAATCAAAATATATAAAAGTTGTTTATCGTTTATACATAATGTTCTATAACCAAGACAAAAATTGGTCGCATAACCCAAAAACTCAAAAGTGCTAGGGGGCAGCCTAGCCTAGTGGTGCTCATGATAGCACGTCACGGCCTGTGCAATCATGCACAAGAGACGAGTCCATCGTCTAGGCACACCAGTAGTATGCCGCTGCAACTGTAAAGGTAACTCATCGATCCGTACATCCGGAATCCCGAGAGTAAGGCTCTCAACCTGCTCCTGCACTGCTGTAAGAGTCTCGACCACGTCAAGGTCGCGAAGAATAACTCTCCCAGCAGGCTCCACTGCTGGGGCAGCAGCTAGCAGTCTCGGACGAACTGCTGGATGAATAGGACCAACATCTGCATGCACACAAGAGTTTGATTAAAAGTCTTGACAGGATAAAGCACAACAACATTATGAATAAAAACAGTAAGCAGTGATATGGTCAAAGATTTTACCAATAGCGCCCCATTGTTCGCCATCCGGTAACACCAAATCCGGATCACCTCGGAAATCCATGCCCACATATGGATACTCGGAAAAGACCATCTCCTGGCGCTCGAACCACCTGAAGAAGGTATCAGTAAAAGTAATCTGAGGTTGACTAGCATGCCTATACATGTGATCGACCCATCTCTGCATGCGTGGCTCGGTCGGAGAAGGCAAGTCGAGTGCAATATATTGAGGCTGCATCAGTGGTATTTTCTCCAAGGCGAAGGCAGTCAAGATAGAACCAAATCCAAAGTTCTTCAGCTTCCCGTCCTTCACCTTGGTCAATTGACTTTTCATCTGAACAAGTACTGCATCACACCAGTTGAATACTTTCGGTTGGAGACACTCCAAGGCGTGCTGCACATAAGATCTGTTGGCAACATGAAGGGATGCACTACCGGCCATCCTACCAATAGTATACAGAATGGACCTGAGAGACCTATCAGTAATCTCACGGATAACAACCTTGCCATCTCTGCTCGGCTGGGAACCTTCCCTGCAGTACTGGCGAACATAGTCTCTCACGGAGTCATTCCCCCGGGCCGAACCTGACAAAGAAATGGGGGCACCCCGCCTTGACAACCCAGTCAAGAAGTAAATGTCTACTATGGTCAAGGGGATGGATTTTCCCCTAATCTGGAATACTTGGTTGATTGGATCCCAAGCATCAAGCATGTACTGCAGTAAAGAAATCTGTGCTCTCATGCTAGAGATACGGAAGAACTTCAGCAGGCCACAGTTCCGCAGCGCGTTCACCGTGACAGGGTCATGGAGAGCAATCATATCTTCTTCTTCATGTTCTCGTTCTCGCCATGTAAGGGACATTTTGCTCAAAGGTTCCTGCAAAACAAACAAGAGAATGAGTAAGATCCTGGATTTGATGAGAAACTGGCGAAATTTCATCAAAAACTGTGCTAAAAACTCAGTTTTTTGAGCCCAACGCAGGTAGACAGTGTCCTTCCTACGTTGAAGGTCAGGCTGCCTTAAGGCAGCTTGACATTCAACGCAGGTTTCGAATGGACAACCTGCGTTGATGACAGGGCGCCCTGGCAAAACCCCTGATGCTCAGAAAGACTGGGAAACAGGCACAGAATGGAAAAATGAAACCATGAAAAGAAAGAGCTAAGGTTTAGCTCCTACCTGGTCCAGACGGCACCGAGAATCGTCCACAGAATCTCCCGAAATCAACTGGTGAAAATGAAGGGGGAGGAGGCACCTCCAAAGCTCCAACAAACCAGGTTCAAATGAAATGGTAAAATAAGAGGTAAAAACACTTTTTAATGGCTTTTTACGTAGTTCAAAGAAAAATATTAGGGTTTTTATCTCATATCATGTATTTCTAACTAAGTTTGATGCAGCAACTGAGAATGCGGTACTATCATTGAAAAGAGAAGAGCTAGTAATGGTGAAAAATCAAAATTTGACTATATAAACGAGCAGTTTTAGCACATAGTTCATGCTCGTTAAAAAATAAACATAAGATCGAGCAGTGTTTTGGCGCATTCAAGCTCGTTAAAAAATGAACACATCCCGGTAAATAACCATTGAGTATGTAACCTGATCAACCATAAAAGCCTTGGTCGTGTTTGCACCGTCACCTCCACTTTTCATTTGGCCGATCGTTTACCTCCATTTGATTGTTTACCCATTTTGAGGAACAGTTGCGAAGAGTGATTTCACCTAGCCATCCTTGTGACACTGCCGTGATTGGAAAATTCCAACCTATAGCTGGAATCAGCTGCTAACCCTGTTCATCACTCGTTCCTCAAAAGACGAGTCTTCTTTAAGCTCTTTTCAATTGACTCGTAAAACATGAAAAGATTACCGAGTTTTGGCCTTCCAGCTCGTTAAACGACCGGAAGTGCTATCCCTCCTCTAGATTTTAATCTTTTTGGACCTGAGGGATTATTGCACAAAAAGATCGAGCGCTTGTTTTGTTCGGCTCGTTAAAACTATCGAAAACTCATCCCTTCTGTATTGTTTTATACTTTTTCGGACTTAAGGGATTAGATGACGAAAAAGGAATTTTGGAGTTAACTTTATGTACCTTTTCAGACTCTCTAAAAATGAAAAGGGCCAAGTTTTCCTTGTCGTTAGACTCGTTAAAATCACTAAATAGCGACAAACTTGTCTTTAGACGAGAACGAGTTTCACTATCGCTAGGCTCGTTAAAGCATAGCGATGGGCTTGCCCGAAGGGCAGGTTATAGAACAAGCATATGTTATCCTCCTCAAGCTTGACAAAAATAAAGAGGTACTGGTTAGCAATGACTGGGGAAAAATTGGGAAAAATCAAGAAAGCTTTGATGGTAGCAGGTTGCTCTTGAACATGACACTTTTCCTCCGTACCACATCGGGTTGGGTTGTTTCATTCACCGGTCACATCACCATGGTCTCACCCTACCATCCATACTTGGGGTAATGCTACCGATCCATCGCATCAGTGTCGCCATATGTTCAAGAGAAGTCGTTCAGAAAGAGTCAACCGAGTCCCATCCACTGCCATACATTATCCTTCATCCATTCATGACCGCCACCCTGAATCATATGTCACAGATCGTTTTCACCTCCACTAAAATCATTAGCTCCGTTTCGTGTCACTGATGTGGGATTCATTAAGGCCCTCCTTTGACGGATCGCTTCTTGTCGACATCAGCTCATTATCCAAGAAGTTGGTCTAGGAACAACCCCTTCAGTACTTTGAAGCTTGCATACCTCAATGGCAAGTTTCTCACTTCCGGCGACAGGTATACATCAATGACCTTCGACCAGAAGATTTTGCATGGTGTTCGACGCCAAGTCCTTTATTCACACCACGTGAATTGTACTGCAGTACCTTGAGGGTCATTATCATTATCGGTGATTCCTCTCTCGCTTGTTAACGGTTTATATCATTGACCGGTAATCAAGCGATGTCTTTCCATGTTCGACTTCAGCGCAATTCTCACATGGATCGACTTGTACTTAGAGTGAAGATCGAACGAGTTTGAAGACCCCGGATCTAGTTTCATCCATCCAGGCTACGATATATATTCAGGAAAAATAAAGACATTTGACATGTACATCATTGCAGCAGATGATCATCCTACTCAAAGGATGATAGTTTCGCTAGAATTATCAGTCTACCATCAGACGATCGTCTATTCTATGTACAAAAATGAATTTATAAAGCTGAGCATGGGAATGCCCGCCTCAGCTAGATCATGAAAGCAATATGAATCATAATGTATTGTATTGTATCTTATTACAGGTCTCCTCCCAGCAAATGGAAGAACTTCGAACCCTCCTGGATAAAGCATTTCACCCGATAAACGACCTCATACTTTAGGCGGCAACTGCTATAGGCATTTTTGTGCCTTACAACATTGAGCATGAAATGTCCATAATCAAGGGATCCAAAGTCCCTAAACATGTTGTTCCTACCCCTAGAGGAACAAGGCCAACAAACCACAGCAATTCACAGAAGTTCTCCACCTGAAAACACTCAAAAACAGGCCAATTCTGGATCATGTCAACTGCTCCACTGAGCATCTGCGCTGAATGTCAACTACTCCACTGTCTACCTGCGCTGAATGTCAACTGCAACAAAGGCTACCTGCGCTGAGCGTAACTGGACAAGTGGCAGGCTCATTCCTCAATGTGTCAATGCCCAGGAAGCTTCCAAAATGACACTTGCATCAAGGAATTCGACTGGTGATGAATAAGAGGTTCCAAATCTCCAAGTGGAAGCAGGAACCTCCAAGTGGACTCAAGAACTGAGAGAGGGAGAGGACACTAGTCAGTTTCATACCAACCTCAAGCTGACTCATCCTCTCTCCAAAATCCCTATATATAGATCTCTCCTACATGGGATCAGGGAGGCTGGAATTTTGTGATTGCAAAGAATTGCTATTGGTTTGAGGTTGGATCATTGTGTGCTTAAAGCTTTGAAGGGAGCTGAAGAAGGAATTCCATTCTGTTGGGAAGGAGATGCTGGATTGGAGCCCTATGGGTTGTATCTCTTCCTGAACCTTGTTATCAATCAATAAAGCTATCTTGGTTCTTTCCTATATGCTGGTGTATTTTGTATGATTTGCATTAGTATATTTGATTTACTTCTAATCCTGAATCATTTATGAATATGTATATTTGCCTTTGTGTTGTGTCCTTCTCTTGTCGCAAGTAGCTGTTCTCTTGTCACAGGTAGCTGTTCTCTTGAGCAAGCGAGGAGGCAAGTAGCTGTGGACACCCAAAGAGAAGAGGATCTAGATCGAGGGACAACGGTAAGTCTACCAATCTCCTCTCTTTCACATTTCATAAAGGAAGAAACTGAAGTAGCTGTATCTGTTTGTTGCTTAGGTACTGTCACACCTTAGGTGGATAGGATCGTCCTGCATAGGCATTTTTCCCCACAACAACATCCTCAGTGAGGATTAATTAAGAGATACAGTTTGTTTTGTTTTCTGAATTTTGAATTTGATGATGAAAATAAGCATGTCTGTTTTGATCTTTAGAGATAACAGTAGAGACAACCAACATAGAAATAGTGGATGGATTATTATGAACTTATTCAAATTTTAGACTAGATTTAACACTAATCGGTGGTCACCTGGTTTCCTTCGGGTAGGTGACTACCCAAAGCAACTAGATGTAAAAAACATTTGAAAATAACTAATACAAAGAGACCTACCAAGCTTACAAAAAAAAAAATCTATTCAATATCATAAAGACATCTAGTGTTTCATGCAGTCTCGTTTATTGTCAGTGAATATAAATTTTGTTTCTTCCTCTGTATCTTTTCTTACTACTCCATATATAATATTTATTTACTGATCCATACCCACTCTTTTTGTTTTATGAACTCTAAGAAATTATAGCTGGGTACTTTAGCCTTGTTTGTAGCTACTCATTATTTTGTTGATGAAGATAAATTTTTTTCTTCCTCTGTATCTTTTCTTACTGCTCTTGATGACTCTGGTCCTGACTAACCTCACTATAAAAGTCATTATAATATTTATATCAGACCCATACCTAACAGTTTTTGAACCCTTCCCTTATTACATGTGCCCAAATTGTGACTTGAAAGTTTCATTATCGTCTTGACTCAGCTACTCTGATGACCCGTACCAAAAGTCAACACCTTAACTGAAAATTGACCTCAATTGGAAAGACCACCATACTTGATCATATTTTACATACCTATAAATCTATCTAATAGGGTATTTCTCGATAAAGTATTGAAATGGATCTGCACATCTTAAGTATAAAGGGCAACCTAAATAAAAGGGAAATGAAGACGAGTGAATCCCTTGCATTTTTCTATAGTAGGTAGGTGGCAAGTGTAGTCTATAGTATCCCCGACTTTTGGTAATGTCCAAATATCTGATCGAGGTGTAGTGAAATATATGAGTTCAACGGTATAGGAACATTCAAATCCTTTTTCATTATGTGTTTTTCTCATTTACAGGTCAAGTTATAACTCTTTTAGTAGTCTTTTTTGTTGCTCTCGACACCTGGTGTTTCATGCCAGTCTCATTAATTTTCGATGAATATAAATTTTGTTTCTTCCTCTGTATCTTTTCTTACTGCTCTATACCCACTCTTTCTTTACTACTGCATACCCGTTCTTTTTGTTTTATGAACTCTAATAAACTATAGCTGGGTACTTTGGCCTTGTTTGTCACTAGTCATTATTTTGATGGTGAATATAAATTTTGTCTCTTCCTTTGTATATTTTATTACTGATCCATACCCACTCTTTCTTTACTACTCCTTACCCATTCTTTCTATTTTATAAACTCTAAGAAATTATAGCTGGGTACTTCATCCTTGTTTGTCACTAGTCGTTATTTTGAGGATGAGGGTTTCTGCCCCATTTTTCTTTAAGAATTAAAAAAACTCCTTTTCTTTACCATGGGTTATTTAGATGATTCATATATATATATATATATATATATAGATGTATATATACAAGTGATGTATGAACAACATCTAATAATTAAAGTTTTGGAATATATACATATTATTCCAAAACTTTAATTATTAGATGTTGTTCATACATCACTTGTTTAAAATGACCATATTGTTTCCTTGGTTAGTTGACTATATAGACTATGTGATGAGTATGCGATGAAATTTGTATCCCTTATTCTCGGAGGTTATTTATTGATTTACCATTTTCCTCAACAAAGATATAAGAATGGGCATACTCGTGTCATGGTTTGAAAGCTTTTTGATGTGACATTCTGGTTTTATTATTAGAGATGTGCTTATAAATTCACGAAAGCACATGAAGCCCCATGAGGTATTTCAATCTTCTACATTAAAACACAATACTTCATGTAGTAGTGATTAGGTTGATACATTCTTTGTTATTTGTGTCATAAAACAGTTTTTGGATTATATATATATATATATATATATATATATATATATATATATATATATATATATATATATATATATATATATATATACATAGATAGATAGAGAGAGAGAGAGAGAGAGAGAGAGAGAGAGAGAGAGAGATAATATTTAAGTATAAATATGAATTTAATCATTGACATCTTAAAACAAAGGTTCTTAATAAAACGTTGCAAGGCCATTTTACCATGAAGTTCATATTGTCGCTTAAGCAAAAGAGAAACATTGTGTTAAAAAGGTTGTTTCAGTCATAATCAAATCCAATTATGTGCCCATATCATGTAACTTCCTCGGACCCATTAAAAAGCTACCGTGACTAAGGAAAAGTGAAATTAGAAGGTTTTGTAAATATGTGACCCAACCAACCAATCAAACAAACTAAACATAGATTACAAATTTTTACAATAACATGCCTATGTAGAATGGTTGCTCAAGTAAATCCACTCAACTTTATGTGCTTTACAGGAAAGAATATGCAGCGATTTGAAAGTGCCAATCGGATTTGATGCTTAAAACAACAACAACCATCGTTTAATGCTCCTAAGCATACATTATATTTCAACTATATATATATATATATATATATATATATATATATATATATATATATAGATATAATCCAGATTCATCACCTTTGTAAAACGACCTTGTAATCAAATAAAATTTTGTAAATAGGCTTATAACTTTTAAATACACAACTAAAACTGTAATAATTTTTTCTTTGCATTTTCACCAATGAAGGGTAGGAAATATAACTCTCCATAAATAACTATGATTGTCCATTTATAAAACCATTTTCATAAAGAATAAATTTCAATCAATTTAATGAACATATTTCAATTTGTACATTGAAAATTTAGTGTTCACATAATAGCATATATATAATACAGTAGCTAAACAGTTCTGGCAGAACACGTTATTTCTAAATAAAATTAGGTTGTGCAAGTATTTAAAAACATGTTTTAAATGACCCATCTAAATAGGTCATTTGACAATAATAATTTGAAAGGAAAATAATATTATCAATGCATATTCTCTAAATGTTACCTCTAGCTCAGATTCCACCAAATCATTGTTGTCACATTATCCATTTCAATCCTCCACATTATCAATTTTTTCTAGGTCACTTTTGCTTCCCTTTACAACATGAGTACTTCATTTATGTTTTTTTTTTTTTCATTATGAGCAATTCACTTCAAGCTTCCCTATTTTCTTCGAACATGTGTCTTATCAGCTTCCTCAGACATGGCAGAATACACTTAATTGAAGGTTCTTGTACTTGGTCTTTTCAAGTAGTAGTTTCATTTTAAGATACATCTTTTTCATCTTTATTTTTTTGGGTGTATGAGATCGAAGCTAATTAGAGTGTTGGAATTTCTTTGTCATCTATTTTTGGTGTTTTATTTTTAATGTTATTGGGTTGACTTGGTCCACCTTGATTTATCTCCTAGAACAACCTTGATGCTTCTTGGTAACATAATTTCCTTTCTTTTATTGTTATATGTTCATTTATGTTCCCTTTTTCATTATGTGTAATTCAATTCAAGCTTCCATATTTTCTTGGAACATGGGTCTTATTAGCTTTCTAAGATGAGGCAGAATACACTTAATTGAAAGTTCTTGTAATTTCTCCTTTTAAGTAGTCGTTTCTTTTTGAGATACATCTTTTTCATTTCCATTTTTTTGGGTGCATGAGATTGAAGCTAATTAGAGTGTTGGAATTACTTTGTCATCTATTTTTTGTGAATTATAATTTTAATGTTATTGGGTTGCTAATTAGTGTGTTGGAATTTCTTTGTCATCTATTTTTGGTGTTTTAATTTTAATGTAATTGGGTCGACTTGTTCTACCTTGATTTATCTTGTAGAACTATGGTCCAAATGCACCAAAACACTCTCAAGAGAAAAGACCTACGATTATCAGGAGCCCCTATTCGATTAAAAAGTTATATCCTGAGAATATGGGCATATGATGTAGTGCCAAAGAACGAGAAATAATGCACCTATCATTAATGCTAGTATCATATCCCCATATTCTCAATACATAACATTTTAATCAACAAAATGAAAACTTCGATAAATGAAGAGGACACCAATGAAAAAGATGATGATATCATGGCCATTGAACAACTTTGATGCTTCTTGGTAACACATTTTCCTTATTTTTGTTGTTATACATTCATTCATGTTTCCTTTTTCATTATGTGCAATTCACTTTTTTCCTTATTTGTTTGGAACATGGGTCTTATTAGCTTCCTAAGATGAGTTATAATACACTTTATTGACGGTTCGTGTAATTTCTCTTTCCAAGTAGTAGTTTATTTTTGAGATACATATTTTTCCTTTCTATTTTGTTGGGTGCATGAGATTGAAGCTAATTAGAGTATTGGCATTGCTTTGTCATCTATTTTTGGTGTTTTAATTTCAATGTTATTGGGTTGCTAATTAGAGTCTTGGCATTGGTTTTCCATATGTTTTTGGTATTTTAGTTTTAATATTATTGGGTTGACTTGTTTTACCTTGATTTATCTCATAGAACAACCTTGATGCTTCTTGGTAACATACTTTTCTAACTTCTGTTATTATATGTTCATTTATGTTTCCTTCATCATTATGTTTAATTCACTTCAAGCTTCCCTATTTTCTTGGAACATGGGTCTTATTAGCTTCCTAAGATGAGGCATAATACACTTAATTAAAGGTTCTTGTACTTGCTCTTTTCAAGTAGTACTTTAGTTTTGAGATACATCTTTTTTATTTCTATTTTGTTGGGTGCATGAAAATAAAAATTAAAAAGATTTGTACCTTTGGAATGAACATAAAAATAAATTATTAAATAATTTCAACCTTCAGTTGAGTTAAAGCTAAGTTGAATGAATTAGAGATATGTAGTTCAGTTGAATTAGAGATCTCTAATTGTTTTCTTCTTGCAATTCTCTAACCATCCAACAAGGTAGAAACAACCTTTCTTGCTATCTAGCCTTCTGACAGATTTGTCTAAACAATGATCTTTTGTACAACCTAACAATACCTGTATACATATATTAAATTCATTATATTGAATTTGTTTTTTAGAGGGATGAGAAAACCCATTAAACATGGTTGAAAAATGGACATTATGCATAGAAGTTTCTTGTTATCCCAATCTAAGGCAAGCAGTGATTACTTATGTGCTATGCAATATTGTGATGAACAATGTCCTCCAAAGGAAATGGGATGTACTTGAAAGAACAACAAACAATGAGGCATATTATATTGCATTGATAGAAGAATTAGGAACTCCAACGGGGCAGGGAGGTGGGGGGTATGGATCTAAAGGACTTGTAGTCTTCACCTATTTTGAAATTGTGTGAAATGAGATGAAAGGAGTGGATGAAGTTAAAAAAGAGAGGTTAAAGCAACTACATGGAGAAGCAAAAAATATTGTAGTTAATTTCAATCATTTAGCGTAAGACATTGTGCAAATGTTAATAGGATGTCTACTGATCTACTGTATGGGGAAATGCCAATTCAAGTTTTGTGCATGAAAGATGAATTAGTGTTAAGAATTTATCCATAAATATTTATTGATGGACATTATAAGATATCTTTGATATGTGTGCGTTTTGTAGTTTTCAATGTGTCATTTTTAATGACCATGTGTTTTTTCCAATTCCATACTAAGTGCGCCCTGACTATGTAAGCACAACTTGGTGAACTTGACATGTTTTAGAAAAAAATTCATTTAATTTTCAAAGTGTGTGCACTTCAACATTTGTGTTTTTAGTCTAGAGTTTATTTTAAATGAAGAGCTTCAGATTGTTACATTAATTTTCTGACTTCTTTCAATGTTTTTAAATAGCAATTTTAAGATCTTAAAATGCATGATTTAATTTCAAGGGTTACATTAATTAAATGCATGACGTAAATTCAAGGGTTATACCAATTTTTTGAATTATTAATCTTTTTAAATAGAAATTTCAAGATTTTTAAATGCATGAGGTAAATTTTTGAATATCATGGCTCTATATATCTATAGGTATCCATATTATGGATGAGAATTTTCCACGTGGTTCTTTGAGGAAAACATCAATAGAGTTTCATACATCTACTGGAGTGGGAGGTGGAGGTCATGGATCAAAGGAAATATCAAATGAATTGGGGGAGGTCCATTGTTCACATCGTGGTATATATATGTGTGTGTGTGTGTGTGTGTGTGTGTGTGTGTGTGTGTGTGTGAATTTACTTAAATGATAAATGACTATAATCATAAGTATATCCACATAAGTATTGAATTTATTTTCTATTTTTTTTAGATGTTTTGCTCATAATGTTGTTGCATGATAGTGGTCAACAATATCGGAGTGGTCATCAATATAAGGGTGGTCATCCATCTCAGGGTGGTCAACATTCTTCGGGTGGTCATCAAACTCAGGGTGGTCAACATTTTTCGTGTGGTCAACATCATTTTCGTAAACTATATAATTTTATTTATTTATTTTAAAACAAATTTGTACATGTAAATGAGTTGTATGTACATATGTTTATACATGTCTATTTTCATACATGTATGAATACATTTTTTCACATGTTTTTATATTCATGTAATTTTATATATTGATCCAGAGGGTGAAAATGTTGGTCCAAGTAGAAGTAAGTGAAGCCTGATAGTTCAAGAATAAGGCCAGACACCAACTACCATTTATCCATCGGATACTCTGAATGATCTTCCATGGGAGACAAACATCCAACCATGCACATTACAGAGGTGAAAAACTCATTATTCTAAATTGAGGAAAGGTCTTCGATGTTTGAAGCTCCCTGTAGAGAGTGGAGAAATCTTAGAAATATTTGTGCACTCTCTAAGATCATTTCTTGATATTTACGATAAGCTTGGGCCAACCATGGATTCATTTATAGATATGACGAGGAATAGAAAGGAAGCAATGATGGGTCTTGTTAGGGTCTTATAATAATAGGATTCATAATTTTGAATTTGCTACGATTAGTCTTGTAATATTGTACATAATTTTTCTTTCTACAAAATGTTTTCTCATATTAAAAATAAAAAATGTAAAGAGGGTAAGTCCTAAAAGAAAAATCAAAGGACTAAAAGAAAAGGATCAAAAAAAGAAAATAAAATATGAACCCCACCAAAAAGAGATAAAAAATAGATTCTGAAAGTGACGCAAATTCAAATTCCACTACTTTTTACTTTGCTTTGCAAAAATAAGATTGTGTGAAGCTTGTCAAAAATGCCACAATCCATGATGGTCAAAAAGTTTAATCTTGATTCATTCATGCTTTAAATTTCATGTTGATAGATAGAGAATAAAGATATAGCCAAATTGTTTAATCTTGGTAGATCAATAGTTAGGTAGAGAATAAATAATGAGCTCAACAGTTTAATCTGAGTGATTGGAAGTTATAAGATTAGAATTATATAGTTTTCTTTTCAAAGAAAAAGAAATAAAGGGTCAACAAGCTCAAATGCACCCAATAAATGAAGAGAAAATGCTAGTGTAAGTAAAGGGTAGGTGGGAGAGGTTTTGGAATGCACAAGTATGCAAGCTGAAACGCACCTTCATCATGCGTAATCCTATGTTTCATGTGCAGGAGGAACTATGAAAGAAAAATGGCATTCACAAAAGTCATACATTACTTTGGGTATTTACCGTAAAAAGTTCTATATAATTTTGAGGCCTGAATACTAAAGCTTATTCACTAATTTCCCCTCATATCATTAAACTCCTACATGTCTAGTTTATTAATTTCCCTTCATTACCCCTTCATTACTTTTCATTCCCTAATGTTTTTTCCCCTTCTTGGTTCCAAAGGACTCTTCCATCTTCATTCCCACTTGTAAAAATATCCCTACCCATTCATTTTACCTTTCCCCCTATTTCATCTCATTTTCCCTTGTAAACCCACTAAAACCCCCTTATCCTAAGTTTAAATAATGTACCGGGCCCCATTGAAAAACCCTCCCTGATACCCTTTTAACTTATATCCCTAGTGTATTTCTTCCCGAGTCTTGCATTTTATTAACCAATCACATATATTAAATCTTGTAATTACTTTTTAATTAATTACATTTCATTGTAATTAAACCCGACCCCACTCTCCCACTCATCCCTCACAACTTCGTTGCATGGTAGCCCTCTGATCACCCACTTCCATATCCAATGGCCCTTACCCATATTGCGTGCTCTCATCATCCGATTGTAAAAATCCCAAAAGCATGCGAGATTCATTGTTTTGCCCAATCTCCTTTTTGCTATGTGGCAGCCCCATGTTGTATCGTGTGCTTGGAAAAAATACCACCCTGCACTCAAAAGTAGTGCGATAAGCCATAATACTGCCTCCCCACGTAAAAGGAAATTTCCTATTGTTCATACATTAATCTCGCGCCCAAAAGTTAATCGTTGTTGGTTAAAATCCAAAAAGCCACCCTTTTTAACCTATTCACTATTATTCTATTACCAATCAACCTTTTCCGACCATTTATAAACCCCTAAGCTCTTATTAACCGTTTTAACCCCACTTACAACCAGAAGATGTTGCAGACTCCAATTTGAAGTAGCACAAAGACAATTCAAGCCTCAAAAGGCCTCTGTTGCTCCCATAGAACCCTGACTGCACACCAAATCTTCGTTTTCCAGGTATTCTTGAAAGAACCAGAAAGGCCCTCTACTTAAACTCTACACAATATTTATAAAAAGGTTAATTAATTCAACTAATTAAAAAACCTTTCCAAACTAAAAGAACCCCACTGTGCACCTAGAAACCCTTTCCTGCATACTGTATTCACCTTTTACACTATTCCAGAAGTCCTGAGCTTACTCCTTAAGCCAGATAAAGGTTAATTCAATAAAATAAGCAAAATCATGGCTTCCCAAATAATTCTGAATGAAAAACCCATACAAACCCCTCACCTAGATATTGACCACCTCCCATTGGCCGACAAAGATTTTCAAATCAAAGAAACTATTTCCCCTAGCCATCTATTGAAACTCCATTGTTAGAGTAAAGACAAATTCCTTAACCATAGTGATGTTATTTAGTTATGGGAATCAAAATTTTCCAAATACTTATTCCCACGGGTATACGAGTTCCTTGAAATCAACCACCTATGCCAACTCTGTTATATCCAAAGCCAAAGAGCCATAGTATCTCATAACCAACATATTTTATTTACAATCACTGTAGTGTCAATAAACCAAATGTTGCAGGTCCAACCAAAGCCAAATGAAACCCCATTTTCTATTGAAAACCTACTTGAACTATATTTGAAGCCAGACCTTCCCAAGAGGTTTCAAATTTGTTAGACTTTCATCCTAGAAGAGGCTCGTATTCCTACAGATAGTCCTCCATATTCTACCACCATTTTCTCTAAGAGGGCCAGAAAAATTGTAACCATGCTCTCTTGTATTCTAGGATATACCACTGAAGAGAATGTAGATGAGCCTATACTTGCTTTCCTCTCTATTTTTTGCCTAGGTAAGCCTCCAGCTATAGTTTTCAATTTTTCCTAGTTCTTAGCAGACATAATCCATGATCAATTGATCAGATTTCCAAATGAAAGAGTATTCAAATATTCTTCAGTATCATGACACATGTTCCTATATTTAGAGTTAGATAGGTTTCCAGTCAACATCCAAAAGCTCGACACTAAGGTCCATCCTAGATCTATTATCTTTTGGACACCCTTAATCCAAAAATATTCCACTTTTTTCAGCTACAAGGAGTTCATTGATTCCTTTTTTCACCTAGTTGTCAATATGCTAAGCAACAATAATCAAACCAGGATCAGTGAGGAGATAAAGAGATTTTTACAGCTGTCTAAAAATAGTAGAATAGGAGATTGGTATTTGTACTAGGACCACACTGAAATTAGCGTGTATGGATGCCAGCTCACTCCCTATAAGTTGCACAAATATCTCCCCATGAGGATATTTGTATTAGAGTATATCAGGTAGATTATAAACTCACATGATGTAAATTTTCTATCAGCCAAGAAGAAAATGTTGTTCAAAATAAAAATCTAGCATGGTCCTTTTATTTGTAATAATAAGGAGGCTGGAGAAGAAGTAGAAAAATGCTTACATGAAATGACGTTTAGTAGCAGTTTCATGTGGAAGTATGACCCTTTAGGAGTCATAGGAAAACTAAGACTCAAATTTAAATTGAGACCTTCTATGCATGAGTCTAGGCCAGATGTTGAAAACTATGCCAACTAGTCAGAGTGGTTGGAAAAAACCTTAATAGATATGGAGAAGCAGATGGATACTAGTTCCATTCTACATACTCCAACCTTGCTGGACAAAAATGAAAAAAGGACTAGGGAAGAATGTTCTTGCTCAAACATAGATACAACACATGATAGATTTGAAATCATGTACAGGAAGAAGCCCAAGCTAAATCCTATAAATGAGCAAGAAGAGATAGTTGAGATAGTTGAGACACTTCAAATCATTGATACATGTACAATGCTCAGAGAGAACACAACTCCAACAGTTTAAGAGGAAACTCATCAACCTTCCACCTCTAATACTCAGAGTATTCACAAACATCTTAGTATTGAAGTCTCTTCATCCAACAAACCAGTGGATAAAGATAAATATATAAAGGAGAAGTATAAAGAATTCAAGTTGAGAAATGAGGCATTGAAAGCTAAAACCTATGCCCAATATTTCAAACAGACTCCTAGCAATCAGAATGGATTACTTTCAGCTTTTGACATTAAACATGGAAAATGCAAATGGCCTTTTTGTAGCCTATGGTACAATAGCCTAAGCCATCAACAGATTACAGAAAGACAGAATTTGAAGGTTTGGCTAGGGATGTTCATCCCATAGATCAAATTGAATTTCACAAGCAAGCAGGAGAAATGATATACTCAACAATGACCAGCGAGGCTATGAGTGTATAGAAACTTCAAAATTCTCTAGAGAACATCATACCACAGTTTAAGCTAGAGAAGGAACCCTAAGAAGAAAAGGATAACCGAATTAAATCATTACAAGAATTGGTTATTGAGATTGGATATAATCCAGGTGACATAAAGGCTACAAAAAATCTCATAAAAAGGAAGAATGAAGATAGTGCTTCACTGAAGAAGCAACTGAAGTTGCCTCCTTCTGAACATCCATATACCAAGGAAGTTCTAGAGAGCCAAAGATAGAAAGATGAGATGATGGACCTCATTCTCTAGTCAAATTCTCAATTAAAAGAAATGGAGAATGAAATGGGAAATTTAGTACAGGAGAATCAACCCACCATTGAAGAAGCTACTGCCACTGCTATTCCTGTAGTTACTACATCAGTTCCTTCTACTTTGGTAGCCTCATTGGCCACAGTATCTCCAATAGCTACAACACTTTCAACTGCATCAGCAACATGTTCAACAACAACAACAATTCATCTTAGTGATGAAGCAAGTAAACTAATCAAAGCCATGTAGGATATGCACATCCAAGCCATTGAAATAAATAGACTTAAGGAACAAATAAAAAATCTAGGGGATGAAAAGAAAATGGCTCAAATCACATAGAAGAATGAAGCTCAGAAGTCAAATAGGTTGAATGAAAGGATAAAGAAGTTGGAGAAATAATTGACACTAAAAGAGCCACTAGCCCAAGCAAAACAACTTTTATGGGCCAATATCATTAACTAAGTCAATGATATTTGGCCATGTATACAGGTGACAATTGAGTAGAATGATTTGGTTGAAGAGGCTGGTGAGGCAATTCAAAGGGTTAGAACTAAACTTGGAAATATGCCAGAAGAAGCCTCAAGAATAATCTAGTTCCCTAAATCAAAGAACAAGTATGAATTGCAGGAGCTTGGAATAGCTAACAAAACGGGGACCATAATAGAGTTAAAGAAGGTAATCAACAAGAGGAACCTGATTACACAACTTGAGAATAAATTCCAAACAATGGAACTAGCATTAGCTAGGTTTATGGTAAAATTTGATGCTTTGAGGCAAAAAGGTCTGCCTAATCCATTGGTAATTAAACACAGGTTGATGCCACATGAAGACTATGATAAGAAAATCAGAGAAGTGGCAAAGGAACAAGCCAACAATTCCTCTATGAAAGGGATACTTACAAAAAAATTCATTTACCATATTTTTGAGAACCTTTTTTAGCTCCAGCATGAGGCAAAACATATTTTTGTAAACAAGCCCTGTTGGGCACGAAATCCCCCCCACAACAGGTTTTTGGGGCTTAAAGCCCAAGTTTTGGTCAAATATGTTGTAAAAATTCACAAATTATGGGCGCGGAGCACGAAGTGTACAATTGAGTCATCGAGTTGTCCGCCCTAAACATTGTATTGTAATCTAGTGTAAAGTCAGCCTACCCATGGTCCGCAGACCATGGGATTGTATAAATAAAGCGAGGCTCTAAGTGTAAAGTACGAAAGGCTATAGAGAATAGCGAAGGCATGGTTCGAGCTTAGAGTTGGATCTAAAGTGCATTGGGTTGTAGTAGTAGGAAGATGCTTTGTACCTGAGAGAGAAGAGGCCTAGTAGAGTCTACAGCTGAGTGCGCAGACCCCTGCAACTGAGTGTGCAAGGCGGGATCGAGTCTGTAATTGGGATTGAAAGCTAATAAAGAGAAGTTTAATCTGTGCATCTATTCTTGAATCAGTATTTTGAGGTTATGCATTACTTTTACTCTGTCTATTTATTGCGCGCAATTCAATAAATACTTTTATGAATGTTTATATATGAAAATAATCTAAGTAATCAGCTAATAATGCATAATTAAGGAAGACTTGGGTAAATAACATGGGTCGCGCTACGACTAGAACTGTACGAAGATAGTATCGCAGCACTCGGGGTGCCCAATAGTGCGCATAGCATAGTTAGTGCAAAGGTTGGACCACGTACCAATTCCATCATATCAAACATCCCCAGGGTGCGGAAATCTATTTCTAGCACCCTCCCATACTACTTCGGGTGAGACCTCATTTCGCGCTCCACAGACTGTTGCCGAAAGGGCCAGTAATACAGGGATTTTCTTGGCTAAATCATCTATGAACCTGGGTCAAGCCCCACTAAGCCAACAAATGGTTCCGTTGCTGGGACTAGGATCTACATAAAGGATGTATAATGTTGTGCCATTGGAATCCAACAAAGAAGGAAATTGAAGAGTGGTTGGACAAGAAGATTCATGAGTTCGCGACACAGGAAAACAGAACTCTGTGAGTATCTAAGGAACAATGGTTAGAGTGCTATGTGTATACAAAAATCCACGAAATTTACTTTGCATCTTTTCTGTTGGAGTTGTATGAGTGGATTGCGAAGTTAGCAGACAGCCAAGGAAGGTGTAGGCTTGACAAACCAATAGTGTGGACTCCGGAATTAGTGTGTAGAGTAGAAGCCTTAGAAAATAATATAGCGTGAGCTGTGGACCATTGGCTTGACCGGATAATAGGGGGATTTATCATTGAGTTTGCGGTAGAGACGGCCATGAGCTACCATGAGGCAGAACGACATTTTCTAAAAGGACCACGAGGTAAGTATATTAAATCTTTGAATACCTGGATTAAGATGATATTGTGTAAAAAAAGGGTCATACGAATACATTAATGTTTGGGACTATGCGGAGCAGAAACATCTACAAAAATAGCGAAGAATTAGAAAACAGTCCCTTAATTTCACCCTCATGAGAGAGCGAGGAAGAGCTCGCTAAGGTTTCTCTAAGAAGTGCGGTTAGTTTGATAAGGCAGTGAATTCCTTGTTTACCACCTCCACCCACACTGCCACCTACTTCTTCCCCCTCACCTCCATCTCCACCCACTCCACCTCCGCCACCTCCATAGTTCAGTGTGGCGAGCGCGGTCAAACTACCAGTATTTAGAGGAGTAGAGGATGAAGATCGAGACCAATTCTGGTTCGTAGTGAGAGTAGTATGGGAAGCACAGGGTGTCATGGATGATAATATCAAAAATGTTACGGTGAGGAGCACGTTGCATGATCACGCATTAAGGTGGTATATCAAACATTCTAATGACCACCACAGCACAGGAATTGCAGAGATCGAGAATGCATTGAATAGGGAATTTAGCAAGCCAAAATTAGAGACGCGGTTAATCATTGAGTTTAAAGAGATCACGATGCTTCCAAGCAAGACCCCTTGGGATCTGTACCAAAGGCTAAAGAGTACGATCCGTGAAGCCAATATGATGCTAATGGATGCACAACATCGCACATGGTTTGTGGCCTCAGTTACGCCACACTTAAGGATGACGCTGTCATAGCAAAAAATTTCCAACTGGGTTGAAGCATTGGAGATGGCAATGAGGTTGCATGAGACCCCTATAGAAGACCCTAGATTGGGAGTCCAACAAATCCACACATAGCTATAGAATGTATGTATGGAAATGCAGAGTTTGAAATAGGATAGGGCACCTCAGTTAGAGGCACACAAAGAAGTATGGTGCATAAAATGCAAGGGCCAAGGCCACGATAAAGATCACTATCTAGTGTTCACGAACTACTTAGCAAGAGGAGGGCCAATACCATTAAGGCCGGAGGCACAGGTTGGGCCAAGCATGGCATCTGCATTATGGTGCACAATCTACCAAATAGGAGGAAAACATAGCACATATAATTGTCATCTGTTGCAGAAGTATATGTAGACGTCCCAACAGTTGTTTTATAATGTCTGCAGGTCGGTAGGCCATGACAAGCACACCTGCCGAAGCTATGAAATAATGATGGATTGGACCCATGCCTATAGGGTACAGGCATAAACATAAGCTCTCAACCCAAATACCACGATGGAACGAACTAGGTTTTAGGGGCATGGTCATGGTCGAGGTGGAATAGGACCAAGGAATGGTGGCGGACAGATAATTTGTTATAATTGCAGAGGGCCAGAGCATTGTGCTCACAATTGCATGAACCTGACTAGGATATCATGTTGGTACTGTACTCAGTTTGATCATGAGGTAGAATATTGCCTTGTGCTGATAGAGAAGATGCGCGAAAAGGGGCTACTCCATCCCCCATTGACTCATAATATACAAATGGTGAGGTCTATGCCGTACGAAGAAGACCTAAACGTAAACATGATGCTAAAGAGCGGTATGACAATGTGAGATGATAAGGTGAAGCAGCCAGAAGAAGGCACGTGGGTTCGCAAGGTTGCTACAAAGGAACCTGAGTTTGACTTACAACGCATGAAGGAGACATTCATGGAAGCTAAGAAGAGATTCATGGAGGCCCCCACTTCAGGTACTAAGGATCAACTAGAACTAGGGATGGATCCTTCAGTGCTCACTACATTTCTGGAGACATGCATGAAACTGTTGTGTGACAACAAGGCAGTCAAAGCACTATAGGAACTTATCACTAGGTGCGCGGGGTCAGGGAACTGTGTGTAGTCTGGAAATTGGGGAAACATGCCTTGTGCACTGGAAGGGAAATGAGGTTGACTCCGTAGATTGGTGAGTATGAAATGGATCAGGTAATCCTAGATTTGGGTTCAGATGCAAATGTATTACTGAAGCAAACATTGGAATGCATGGGCAGGCTAGCATTACAATGGACCCCTATTCAGTTATGAATGGTGAACCAACAGAAGATTTTTCCCACGGGAAGATTGTAAGGGGTGACAATTGATATTAAAGGAGCAAGCATGCAAGTGGATTTTGAAGTAATAGAGATTTTTGATGATAGCAATCCCTATCCCACACTACTAGGAATATACTGGGCTACCGATATGTATGGAGTCATAAATCTGAAGAAACGCAAAATGATATTTGAGAAAAAGTCACTACATGTAGTAGTACCACTAGACCCAGCCGAACGAGCACAATATACTGAACCAATGTGCAACAATGATAGTGATGACGATCTTGACCGTATTTACAAGATAACTATGGAAGGAGAGGATTGGGTGAATCTGACTGTAGATGGAAGGATTTCGTGGGAGCACAAAAGCTCCTGCACTTCAGATTCAAATGAGGAGATAGAGAGATGGTAGAATTGGCTTCATGAAGTAATAGCCCTAAACTGCAACATGATGAGCAAGTCATTACGATGTGTAACAATAGAGGCAAGGGAGTTGTCGACATATGATGGATTGTCAGTAGTGGATGAATTTCTAGGTAAATTTGAAGGTACAATACCAGAATAGTAGTAGTTCGATGCGTTAAAGTGGGCATTGCATGCAACACCCACACGATGGTGGGGTATGCATCAATAAAATTTTGAAGACTGTCACAGATGTAGAAGGATGATGTGCCTGCATTTCAAAAAAGCACAATTATGGCTAGTAGACAAATACGATGGACAAGATGATCCATGCATGGACCTCGCGAAATGGACCAAGGTCTACAGGGAATAGCCACAGCCTAAATGGGTGCATGTATTCTACCATACCCTGGATGTCATACTTGTGAATTGGTATACTGAGACAGAACTATGCCATGGTATGGGTGAATGGGATGTCTTGCACGAGGGATTTTTGCTAACATTCACATTTGAAGAGAGGTGGTTGGATAATATTGACGATGCGCTACAAGCAGTAAAAGCTGCTATCTTCAAAATAGCATAGGGGCCAATGGGAGCACTTTAGCCAAACTGGGCGACACAGCTAAGCAATGCACTAGAGTGTTATAATGTAAATGTTGAAGAGGATGATGAGGACCCATGAAACATTAAAATTTCAGAAATGGAAGGCTCTCGTGAGGTTCATAGACCATCAGTTGAAGACACTGACACCACCGCACCGTTGAAGACAAAACAGGTCAACATTGGAATGGAGGTAGAGCTGAAGTATGCAATGCTTGGGAACTAATGGGAGGATGCCACGGTCAATAAAGTAGCTGAGTTACTCCGCGAATGCCAAGATTTGTTCCCAACATGAATTATAGACTTGAAAGTTATTGTGAGTGATATAGGGATGATGAAGTTCTCCATGAAACCCCACGCGAATCCAGTCAAGCAGTGACCATACCACTTGAACCCAAAGTACAAAGGAAAGGTCCATGATGAATTAGACATACTGCTCATAGCGGGAATTATTGAACTAGTGGAAGAATCCAACTGTGTGAGTCCTATGGTAGTATAAGAGAAAAAACCAAAGGGTGAAATGATAATATGTGTGGACTTCATGAAGGTCAACGACGCCCATGTACATGATCTATTCCCGACACCATTCACAGATCAAGTATTGGAGAATGTTAGCGGTCGGGAAGCTTACTCATTAACAGATGGCTTCTCACGGTACCATCAGATCAATATCGTGCTACAAGATAGGAGAAAAATGGTCTTCGCAACAGAATGGGGTTGCTTTCAGTACACCACCATGCCCTTTGGAATGAAGAATGCGCCAACTATATTTTCACCCATCGTGGTGGCCACATTCAAGGAATACATCCACAAGTTCTTGGAGGTCTATCTGGATGATTGGACTATCTTTGGATAAGTTAAACACCATGTAGCAAGCTTATGTTTGATGCTGGATACTTTCCATCAACACCAAATCACGTTGAACACTAAGAAGTGCACCTTCCTCATTCACTTTGGGAACCTACTGGGACATGTGGTCTACAAACAAGGTCTGATAATGGACCCTATGAATATTGTTGTTATTCTAAATTTGGAAGAACTGTGAAGTGTTAAACAACTGAGCGCTACCTTGGGACAGACTAGATATTGTAGGAAGTTTATCAAAATTTATTCCCAAATAACCGCGCTGATGGAAAAGCTATTGAAAAAATATGTTACATATTGCTAGAATGATGATTGCATGAAAAATTTGGATTTCCTAAAGGGGAAACTAGCCTCTGCGCCAATCTTGATCTTCTTGAAATGGGACGTGGAATTTCATGTACATGTTGATGCATCATGTATCATGTTGGGAGCCGTATTGGCACAAGAGGGCACTGAGGGCATGGATCACCTGATCGAATTTGCAAGTCAAATATTGTCCAAAGCAGAAAAGAACCACTCTACCACTGAACGCGAGGGGTTGGCAATGGTGTATGTGCTCCAAAAATACCGACACTATTTACTTGGAGGACATTTCAAGATGTATATCGACCATTCAGTGTTGAAAGACCTGGTGAACAAGCCTGTCTTGGGGGGGCACATACGTAGATGGATTTTTTTGTTTCAAGAATATGATTTTGAGGTCATAGTCAAGCTGGGACACTTAAACGCAGGACCAGATAACTTGTTACGAATTGAGACAGGTGAGGAACCAAAAAATTTGGAGGAGGGACTAGATGATGCACAACTCTTCGCAGTATGCGTTACAGATGACCACTTCGAAGATATAATACATTTTTTGACCACAGGGACTGCACCAAAGGAGTACTCAATCCAGCAGAAGAAGGAATTGGCAGTGTGCGTGATGGAATTTTCTGTCATCGTGGGGCACCTCTACAAGATGGGCAATAATGAGATATTACGAAGATACGTACACAAATTTGAACAAGGTTAGATCCTCGTGCAAGCACATGGGGGTGCTGCAAGAAGACACTATGCAGGATGCGCGACTGCACAGAAGATTCTTCACACAGTGTTATGGTGGCTGACCCTGCACCAGGATTCGAAAGCACACTGTAAGGCCTATGACATATGTCAAAGGATGGGGAAACCATCACAAAGGGATGGGATGCCATTAAATCCACAAATGACACTGCAACCGTTCGAAAGATGGGCAATCGACTTTGTGGAACTGATCAAAACTTAGGGACAGACATGGGTACATTACATCATCATCGCGACGGAGTACCTGACATGGTCAGTGGAAGTGGAACTGGTCAAGGACTGCACGGCCGCCACGGCTGCGAAGTTTTTGTTTGAAAACGTGTTGACACGATTTGGTTGTCTAAAAATCTTAATGAGTGACCGCAGAACACATTTCCTGAATGAGACCATTAGCGTGCTCATAGAGGAGTTCTACGTGTATCATTAGAAAAGTACACAATACCACCCACAAGCTAATGGAATAGTCGAGGCATTTAACAAAATATTGGAGACTACACTGACCAAAGTATGTAACGCACAACGAAACGACTGGGACCTACGTGTACCTGTGGTGTTGTGGGTGTACAGGACAACGTGCAAGAAATTGATGGGATAGACACCCTTCTGGTTGTCTATGGTACATAAGCTCTCATGTCGATGGAATATATCATACCTAGTCTGTGGATAACAACACTCATAGGAATGACAGACCGTGAAGCTCTAGAAGAAAGGCTTGCGCAACTAGAAGAACTTGAGGAAGAACAAGTTTTGGCTGGATTTCATCAACATGTACAAAAGCAGCGTGAAAGGCCTGGCAAGTTGCGCACCTTCAAGATAAACGACTTAGTGCTACTGTATGAAAAAAAGTTTGAAAAATTCCCAGAAAAATTCAGGATGCACTGGTTGGGACCTTATGTGGTAAAATAGGTCACAAATGGAGGCGTGGTCTAGCTAGTCAATCTCAATGGAAAACCCTTCCTAGGAAAAGTTAACGGCAGTCGCCTGAAGCCCTACACAGATGAGCCAACTATATAACTAACTGGCCAACACACAGTCTTCACAACCCAAGGAGCCAGACAAAGGCATGGGACTATAAACACAAGACACAGTAGCCAGTACCAAAGAAATGATGACATTTAGGTGTGAATGATTCGGAAGCACAAATACAGCAAGTCCTGCAAACTGCAGATCAATGTGCCGCGAACCTCTGGGAAGTGTAGGAACGGCTGGAGGGGCTCCGTGCCAAGGTCATCGCACTAGTAGAGTGACTCGGGACAGGTCACGCTGATTGTTTTAGGGGCCTATTGGGCATGAAATCCCCCCCACAACAAGTTTTTGGGGCCGAAAGCCCAAGTTTTTGTCAAAGATGTTGTAAAACTTCGTGAATTGCAAGCGCAGAGCGCAAAGTGTACAATTGATTCATAGGGTTGTCCACCCTAAACATTGTATTGTAAACTAGTGTAAAGTCGGCCTACCCATGGTTGAAACCATGGGATTGTATAAATAAAGTGAGGCTCAAAGTGTAAAGTAGGAAAGGCTAGAGAGAATAGCGAAGGCATGGTTCAAGCTTAGAGTTGGATCTGAAGTGTACTAGGTTGTAGTAGTAGGAAGAGGCTCTGCAGCTGAGTGCGCAGAGGCCTAGTAGAGTTTGCAGCTGAGTGTGCGGACCCCTGTAGCTGAGTGCGTAGGGGGGATCGATTCTATAACTGGGATTGAAAGCTAATAAAGAGAAGTTTACTCTATGCATCTATTCTTGAATCAGTATTTTGAGGTTATGCATTAATTTTACTCTATCTATTTACTGCATGCAATTGAATAAATACTTGTATGAATGCTTATATATGAAAATACTCTGAGTAATCAGCTAACAGTGCATAATTAAGGAAGACTTTGGTAAATAACGTGGGTTGAACTATAGCTAAAACTGCACGAGGAAAGTATTGCAGGGCATGAGGTGCCCGCTAGTGCACGTAAAAAAATTAGTGTGAAAGATGGATCGCGTACAAATTCCATCATATCAGACATCCCCAGGGTGTAGAAACTTGGTTCTAACACCCTCCCATACTACTTCCGGTGAGACCTTAGTCCACTCTCCGTGGACTATTGCTGAAAGGGGCAATAGTACTGAGAATTGCTTGGCTAAATCATTTATGAACCTGGGTCAGGCCCCACTAAGCCAACAAGCCAACTTTTTCGAAATACACAGAACTAATGAAGTCTATAGAAGAATGGTAAATTATTAAATTACCAGATGCAGAGACTTAGGAAAAGTCGAATGATTTACTGTAAAAGTGAAAGGTAAACAGTGAATACAGATAAGTGAAGGTAAAACAACAGATCAACTAAGTCAAAGAGTATGAGTCAAAGGCAGAGTAAAAGGACAGCTAGCATAGAGGAACATCAAAAGAAATAAAGAAACAAAATATCAAAACACCAAACAAGAAAAGAGGGACAACTTGCATCAGTTACATATATGTCTCTATCTTCTTGTATGAAGATATTTCTTTTTCATTGAATAATTCCTAAAACAGTTTAGGCTTTTTTTTAATAAGTTTTTTGTATAAATACTTCATAATTCGAAGTATAGAGGGGTGGATTGCTGAACATCTCTATAGATATTATTGATCTGAAAAATTGAGGGTTTTTTTGTAACATTTTCAAGTCAGCAGACTGGACTGAGTAATAAAGGCATTGCATTACAGGATTCATGTGTTGGGCCACTTTAGTGAAGTATCTTTCATTTTTTATATTGTTATTTTCCTAAGTATTTCACATACATATATGTTTTCTAATTTGAATGAAATAACTTGAATGTTACTACAGAATTTGTTTAAGTACACTATGTCTTGAACAATTATTTATTTTTATGTTTTCTTCTCATATCCAAATTACGGAATTCCTCATTGCTCCCTAGTTTCGATTGACCTCTTTCATTTCCTTCATTATCTAGTTTGAGGAATCCTTAACTGCTTCTTGACCCCGATTGGAAAACCAATTCACCATCTAGCCTAAAAGATCCGAATTTACTTAGCTACCTTACCCTATGAACACTATTTTTAAAACTTGATTCAGTCCCGTTTTCTAGACATTTGGACTCCATAGCCCAATAGTAAAAAGACATCTATCTATGCATCTAAATCAGTGATTCCACCACCAAATCAAATAAAAAACTAACCAAGATTAAATAACTAGCCCAAAATCAATTAACTCAACAAATTTAAATCATTAAGAGAGAGCCCTCTCTGAGCATTAGGAAGGCTAGATCCTGATCTCAATAGTAGGTTTTTGGTTACCTCTATCATTTATTTGAACATGAGATGACAACCCTATGGAAATTTTAGAGTGATAACAAGTCTCAAAAATGGGTTGTGGTTAATAAAAGGGTTACAAAAGAAAATGCAAAATCTAGGTTTAATTTTAAATAAGGGATGAAAAGAAATATGTTCAAGGTGAAATATTTCTAGCACCCTGATATAACCAACCATTTGTATGATAGGTTCCTTGTAGCATTGGAAAGATGCCATGGAATGATGAGGTTCCAGTTTCTTTTGCAAAATTATTTTATCTAGAATTCCTTTTGTATATGAAACCCATTTATAATGACCTTCCATATAGATATTATGGTAATGGGAAAGGTTATTTATATGATCGTAGCAGCGCATTACGTGATACTGAATTGCCTCGCTGTTAGCAACCTTTGGTACAGTACTGAGCTCAACCAACCACAATCACAAATTAACAAAGCAGTAATAATGCAGTGCACATCACAAACTAACAGAGTAGTAAATCCTCAATGCAAGTCTACATAACCTACATTATACATATAACTTTGTAACTCAATACAAGACCCAATGACTATCACTTTCACATCATCACATTCTTATTAATGTACAACTTAAGAGTGTACAAAAATAAATGCTAACAATGTACTTTAACTCTAAGTTCTCAAAGATGAATCCAAGTAGAAGAAATTCTTGGGCAATTCAATTAAAAAAATTCTAATGGAATGTCATTATCAACCATTTGTTCATTGTCAACTTTTGACATTCTCCATTTTTTAACTTTCAGTTGTTTTTTGATTGAACTTCTATCAACTTTATGTGTGCTACACACAACAAGTGACTATATTGAAAACTTATGACATTGGCTTGATAGTCCTGAAAGTAAGAATTTACCTCATTTTGGTGAGTTTCTTGGAAAAAATAACCTTTCAATATAATAGATCCTCTTTCGTATATAAAGCAGTTATCATAATAGTCTTCCAATAACTTCATTTTTTGTTCAGTGCACTACATCAAATAATACTTGGCATTTTCTATGTTGTTAATGGGTGCAACTACAACAAAAAAAATCTCCTGCACAATAAAACAAGGGTAAATTCAAATCATAATTAATGTGAAATTACCTAAATATCAATATGGACTTGATTTTATTATCTATTTCTAGATCTCTATATTTTAACTATTATCTATATATTTATGCATTGATTTTAAAAACATAAAACATATATATATATATATATATATATATATATATATATATATATATATATATATATATATATATATATATATATATATCTTTTGAAATCATTTGAAATGATACCTTCTCTAACAAGATCATAAACTCGATTGCCTTTAGATGACACTATAGTCTCCTCTGATTCAATCTCTTCATAGCTTGCAGCTCACATTTTCCCCTTTGTATTTAGTTCTGTATTTTGCCAAGGTTTTACATACATATATTTAAATTCTTGTTTGAATTTACTATAGGTTTTTTTGGCATATTCTTGTTTTTGTCCTTTTTACATAGACGACACACAATCCAATGATGTTTGTGAAAACAATATGTATGTAAAACCTTGGCAAAATACAGAACTAAATACAAAGGGGAAAATGTGAGCTGCAAGCTATGAAGAGATTGAACCAGAGGAGACTATAGTGTCATCTAAAGGCAATCGAGTTTATGATCTTGTTAGAGAAGGTATCATTTCAAGTGATTTCAAAAGATATATATATATATATATATATATGTGTATATGTATATGTATATGTATATGTATATGTATATGTATATGTATATGTATATGTATATGTATATGTATATGTATATGTATATGTATATATATATATATATATATATATATATATATATATATGTATATATATATATATATATATATATATGTGTGTATATATATATATATCTTTTGAAATCACTTGAAATGATACCTTCTCTAACAAGATCATAAACTCGATTGCCTTTAGATGACACTATAGTCTCCTCTGGTTCAATCTCTTCATAGATTGCAGCTCACATTTTCCCCTTTGTATTTAGTTCTTTATTTTGCCAAGGTTTTACATACATATTGTTTTCACAAACATCATTGGATTGTGTGTCCTCTATGTAAAAAGGACAAAAACAAGAATATGCCAAAAAATCCTATACTAAATTCAAACAAGAATTTAAATATGTTATTTAAAGTGCAATTTATATATCAAAGATAATAATCCTCATATAGTTTAAACTATATAATTTATAAATGTTTAAAATTAGAAAATAAATAAAAATTATCATATATTAAAACTATATACAAGTTAATTTATATATATGTACATACCTCCGTACCTCCCTTGATGGGTTAGTATGATGGCTTAGTACAACATTGCACCATTGAACAACTTGTCCAGCTGAGAAAAAATTGTTTCTAGAGTGGTCCATTTGATATCCTCAAAGTGTTCGTTTTATACCATCATGTTCTCTTTTTCCATGACTAGTCTCAAAGAAATTTCAAGAATGTTTAATGTGGGTTTTGATATGAATACGATAGAACCAAAAAAATAATTGTGAAGATTTAAATTGACCTATGCATCCATCTGACCATATCCAATGTTCATTGAATTTTATTCCATGACCTTAATGAGTCATAAATATTATCAAAAGAATGTTGTACAAAATGTGTATCATGTGTATAATCACTGCTAATATAAAAGTGATATTCTTTAAGAACATGCTGATTCTCACTTGTGCTTTCTAATTCATCGATAGTTTCTTCAATATGTCTACATAGAATATGAACAAGCATAGAGACTTGGTTAGAATGATAATATTCACTCTATATTTCATTTTGTGCAACAAATGTGTAATTCTCTACAAAATCAACCATTGACCAAATGGTCCCTGGGGGAGATATTTCATGGGATTTTTTGAATTGTAGGCCCTCCCATCGAGCTCTATGTGAATGTTTGGTGTACTTATAAATTTATGTTTAAAATTTCTTCAAAAACATTATCACAATAATTTCTTGTTCTTTTAAATCAATCCTGTTAGCACTTGTACTATTATTTGAACTATTCAATTAATGGATATATTCATATCTCTTCCATTTCACTTTTAGCTTAGACAATGATTGATCATTTATATCAATAGAATATTTTTTGTGAAATAAAGTCAAATTTCCACAATGATCAGATTTTTTACCACCAACACATTTATTTTGGTAAAATAATTCATGACTTTCTCTTTCACATTGAATTTCGGATATGAAACGATGGATAGTGGAAGGAGGAGGTGAATTTTTCGAAAATGTTTTACCAAAATTAAGGAAGGTCTCATAATATAATTAAAATTCCACATGATAACGACAACAACAAGTGTCATGTACAATGATAGTTTTAACATACCATGATTTTTGTTGCACATATGTACTGATTGAGACATTAATTCCACAATTCTCTTCTATGAGCTTATTGAACAACTCTATCTGAGTGGTGTCCAAAGTATGTTTTGCATGTTCTTCATGCTGATTTCATGATATTCTTCCTCGCATCACATCCCTTGCTTTTGGTGAGACACATGAATATTTCATCCAATATTCATATATTAATTTTTTAACATATTTTCTAAGTCTATCTTTGTATGCTTGCCTACAAATAACTTCCCAACAAGTGAGCTCATCATTTACATCTATTTGCAATCGAAATTTCTTATGTTTGTGTAATGTTTTTTGCGAGGTCCCTAATATTTTTGCCATAGATTTTACCAAATGATTTTCTTTAGTACTTGATGAAACCATTGCCATTTGTATTTCTCTATATACATCTACATCATTTTTCTTTCTAGATCTTCCAATTTTTTTTAGAGCACTATTTATATTTTGAATCACATTTTCCTTCACTTTTTTATCTTTCGTTGATTTTCAAATACCCAATAGAGTTGTAGCGTCTTTTAATTTCTTTGATGTTAAGAGACCTCTCAAAATTTGAGCTTTATATGTTATATGTCACACTTTCATCTTTGAATAACTTCTCAATAACGGCCTTAACATGATATCGTATAAAATCGTAAGTTTTTTTATCTCCATATATGTCAGTGTGAAAATTTTCTAACATATTATCATCAATATTGATTTCATCTGTACATATGAAAATTAAATGTAAATGAGTATAAATATTCATTAAATAATAAAATTGAAAAATAGAGTTTTAATGAAATTGAAATTAATAGATATGTATAATTTCAATAATAGAGATGACACACACACACACACACACACAAACAAACATATATATATATATATATATATATATATATATATATATATATATATATATATATCTATATATATATATATATATATATATATATATATAT
This sequence comes from Pinus tabuliformis, assembly GCA_031772625.1. Taxonomy (NCBI): domain Eukaryota; kingdom Viridiplantae; phylum Streptophyta; class Pinopsida; order Pinales; family Pinaceae; genus Pinus; species Pinus tabuliformis. Next base: position 433,233,412 of record CM062813.1, on the reverse strand, counting down.
ATATATATATATATATACTTGATGGTGGTTCAACTTCTTCACTTGAATCTCTTTCAACATCTTCAACAATATCATCAATCATTGCTTCATTATATTTTTCACTTTGTCTTTCAACATTTTCAATCTCGTCATGAATGTTATGAGGAATATCTCTCTTAGTTTACATTGCAAAATATTTTTTAAATTAGTTTATCAAATAAAAATTAAATTTCATAGTACACTAGTTAAATTTTAAATATCATTTGTAATATTTACATTTACATACCTGCTTCAACTTCTACTTGAGATTGATTTAGAATTTCAATATTTGCACTCTTCCTTCTTTATTTTGTAATAGTTCCTCCCACATTCTCTACGAGCCTCAATGTCTCTTGCTCAATCATATTTTCTCTTGCAATTTTTTTGATTTCCCATGATAATTTAATCTATGTATATTTTTAAAATCCAACCCAAAAAAGTCCAAAATCTTGTAAAAAGATCTCACTTCCAAAATTTAGACCAAAAATCTCACTTAAAAAATTCAGTGCAAAAGATTTACTTTAAAGAAAAACCCACTTTAAAAATTTAGCCAAAAGACTTTACTTTCAAAAAAGTCACTTAAAAATATAGCACAAAAAAGTCACTTTAAAAATTCAGCCCAAAGGACTTACTTTAAAAATTAAACCCAAAAGACTTACTTTAAAAATTAAGCTAAAAAATGTAACTTAAAAAATTTAGCCCAAGAGACTTACTTTAAAAATTAACCTAAAAAAGCTCACTTAAAAAAGTCAACCCAAAAGACTTACTTTATAAATTACATCCAGAAAACTTCCTCCAAAAAATTCAACCCAAAAGATTTAGCTTAAAAGTTCACTCCAAATGAGGAAAAAGTGTGAAAATAATGTTTCGGCTCAATTTATTTATATCATTTGGGTGAAACCTTTTTTTTCAGAGGGTCGCATCGTTTCATTTTTGTGACTGACAGAAAATATCGACACATTTTCTGTCTAAAGTTGAAAATAATTTTGCCGAACTTTTAAAGTAATTCAGCTGAATTATTTTTCCATTTATTTTAACGAGCATCAATGATAAACACAAGTTTGGCCAAACTATTTTAACTTGCAACTCTACAACAAATTGTCTTTGGTCATCTTTTTCAAACTTTAGAATGCTTAAAATCCATCAAATTGGGTGAATTTGTTGTTGGAACCAATACCAACATTTGCAGAATGGAGTCTGCTTTCAGTAGATATAAATTTTATGGAATTTCATATAAATTTGCTAATTTAAATTAAATTTCTAAAAAATGTGTGCAATTTTTTAAGGTCTTTATGATTTAGTGAAATAAAAAATTTATATATTCCAAAATACACCATAACCAACTATGAAAAATTTATGGTTAATTACATTGGTTCATCTTCTGTAATGGGTAGCTTTTAGTTTTCTCGTTTATAACTAATATGTTGAGAAATGTTAGGTCCCTATAATACTAGTTATTACCCCATTACTATTGTATTTGTATCCCTTATTAATATTTTTGTGCCTCTATTGTCCCCATATTGTTATTACTGTGCCCCATAGAATCCCTCTATTGTTATTTTTGTGCCTTTATATTATTATTGTTAGGTCAGCTGGGTTATATTGTCACTCCTTAGACTCCTATGTATAAAAAGGAGGTTTAATCATTTGGATCATCTAAGAATTGTTCATTTGTGTAATGTAAAGGAGGTTTTCCCCTCAAAGAGGACGAATTCTAAGGCGTTGATCTATCTTTTCTATTTTTTTGTGAGTTGGTTTCATAACATTTGGTATCAAAGCTTTGGATTCTAGGGTTTCGCTGCTCCAAATAGGTCATCGTGGCATTTTCACTATACTTTTCTCCTACGATGTTTCAGAAGTGAAGAAAAAAACCCATTTGAGATGAAATCGCATTGAACCTCGGGTCCAAATTTTAGAGCTTTTCGTGCTATATTTGCGGAGATATGATCCGAGGAATTTGGTCTTTTCGCAGACTCCTGAATTACATTCAAAATAGGTGACCTGATGAAAATCATCATAGCTTTCTCTCTAATCATCAGATTGAAATTTCGTAAAAAGGTACAGAAAGAGGACTGACTGTAGTTTCTTGTGTATATCTTTCAGACACATGGCACATCGTACAAGTTCACTCTACTGAACTAGTCTATAATCAGGTCATTATGGGAGATTTGGCATAACTCTTCCTTGGAGAATACAATTGGGATCAGACCGGTGGCATTAGAAAGAGGTCATAGTGGGCTACTGTAGGTCGCAATTTCAAAACTGGCTTATCCAAAACTACAGAGATACATCAAAGGGAATATCTAGCTCCTACAAAATGGAAAAATGTGTGTAGATTTTTAAATTTTTTCTTAAGCTTGGTTTGAAAAATTATTTTGAATGAATTCAAAAGGCATAGTAGAGCATTATTATCAGTAACTGATGCCTCGAGGAAAGAAAATGCAAACACCTAGTAAGAAACCTAAAAGCTCTAGCATGACTCATAAAGAAGAGGAAGAAATGCTACATGATATATCAAAATTACAAGACCAAGTGCAACAAATTTCACTCTCACAGAAGCTAACAGAAGCTAAGATAAATGGCATGGAATGTATGATAAAGGGCGTGGAAGCGACGATTGATGATTTGAAGATAGATTTGAAGGCAGATTTGACAAGTTTTCTACAAGAAATACTTACTAATGGTGAAAGGGTAGTAAAGGAAACTCATGATGCGAACAAAAGAAATGTTAGTCATGATTTCATAGAATCTAATGTTGGATCTAAGACCCACCATATTCCAAAAATCGATATGAGGAAGTTTGATGGCAAGGATCCTACAATGTGGATATTACAGATGGAGCAATTTTTTGATCTCAATAATGGTCAAAACACACAAAAGGTACGTATTGCAACTTTATATTTGGAACCAAATCAGTTTGTATGGTATCAATGGATTTTCTCTCGTAAACAAATTATCACTTGGGCAATTTTTATGGAAGAATTGACAGCACATTATGAGGATACAAAAAGAAACACTTTTTTTAGCCAATTGATAAGTTTCAAACAAAAGGGTTCAATAATGGAGCACATTGAGGAGTTCCAAAAATTGAACATAAGGGTAAAACATATTCCAGAGGAGCATAGGGTTGATGTTTTCATAGGGACTTTAAAGGATAATATCCAACATGATGTTCGCCTTTGAGAACCTGATTCATTAGACAAGGCATTCAGGTTAGCAAGAAAAATGGAAAGCAAAATTATGGCAATCAGGAAGCATACCACTCACAACTATAAAGATGGAAGTGTTGTTGCCCCTAGTCTTGCATAACCTATAAGGTTTACATCACAACAATTGGAAGAAAAAAGAGCAAAAGGGCTTTGTTTAAGTTGTGATAGCAAATACACAAAAGGTCATAAGTGTGCTGAGAATAAATTATTCTACATAGATTGTGAAGAGGAAGAAGAAAAGGAGCAAGAAAGGTCAAAATAAGAGGATATACTCCAGGAACAAAGCCTAGATAAAGAATAAATCAATCCGACCATATCTTGTAATGCATTGGCTAGAGTTACCACTCCTCAAACCATCAAGATAGAAGGACAAATCAAGAAGAGAAAGGTAATAGTGTTGATTGATTCAGAAAATACCCACAATTTTATTCATTGTAAGGTAGCATAAGAATTGAATTACTTCCTATATCCAGCACCAGAGTGTCAAGTGATGGTTGCTAATGGAGCAACAATAAATTGCTCTGGCAAGTGCCATAATATCAAGCTATCCATGGGAGAATATGTATTGACTAGCCCAATGCTTTCCATTCCAATGGGAGGTGCTGATGTTGTACTAGGAGTCCAATGGCTACAATCCTTGGGTACAATAGCTTTTAATTTTCAAGAAATTTTCATTAATTTTTTTGCGGAAGGAAAGGAAGTTGAATTAAGGGGTATTGCAGGGAAACTGATAAAGATAATAAGCTCTAACAGCATGACAAATCTTCTAAAAAGGGAAAAAAGAGGTGTAATTGCACAATTATGTTCACTAGATGTTTCCACATCGAAATCATCTACTTCTCCAGATCTGGAAAAAGTCTTCGACAATCATTCCTAGGTATTTGAGACTCCCAAAGGTCTCCCACCTATTTGTGATCATGATCATGTTATTCATCTGATTCCAGAAAGTGTTCCTCCGAACATCAAACCGTACAGATATCCCTATGCCCAAAAGAGTGAAATTGAATGTATGGTTGCAGAAATGCTAGTGGTTGGTATTATTCAACCTAGTCAAAGTTCTTTCTCTGCTCCAGTAGTATTGGTGCACAAGAAGGATGGATCATGGAGGATGTGTCCATATTATAGGGAGCTCAACAAGCTCACTATTAAAGATAAGTTTCCCATTCCTGTCATTGATGAATTACTGGATGAATTGCATGGATCAATTTACTTCATCAAGTTGGATCTTCGTTTAGGATATCATCAAATCAGAATGAAGACTGAAGACATTTTGAAAACAACATTTAGAACTCATGAGGTTCATTATGAATTTTTGATCATGCCTTTTGGCCTTACCAATGCACCTTCTACATTTCAAGGTTTGATGAATTCAATTTTCAAACCCTTCCTTAGAAAATTTGTGTTAGTGGTTTTGATGATATAGTAATCTACAGTAAGTCTTGGAAGGATCATGTTGAACATGTTGATAAGGTGCTACAACTATTGGAGGAGAAACAATTATATGCAAAAAGATCCATATGTTTCTTTGGAGTACAAGAGGTGGAATATCTGGGTCATATTATATCTCATGAAGGAGTTAAGGTAGACCCTAGCAAAATTAAAGTCATTAAGGAATGGAAAATCCCCACATGCATAAAGCATCTGCGAGGATTTCTCGGGTTGACAGGGTATTATTGAAAGTTTGTTAAGAATTATGGGAGAATATCATCACCTCTAACAACATTATTGAAGAGAGGTGCATTTTCATGGACTCCAGAAGCAAAAAAGGCCTTCGAACATCTTAACGAGGCAATGTGCCAAGCACCGGTCTTAGCTACACCGGACTTCACAAAAACCTTTATTGTAGAATGTGATGCTTCAAGAAATGGAATTGGCACTATTTTAATGCAAGATGAAATACCCATTGCTTTTGAAAGTCGTCCAATCAAGGTAAAGTTTTTACTCAAAGCTATTTTTGAGAAGGAAATGTTAGCAGTACTACATGGACTTAAGAAATGGCGACCCTACCAAATGGGAAGACACTTCAAGGTAAAAATGGATCATGATAGCCTTAAATACTTTTTAGAACAAAGCTTATCCTCTGAAGAGCAACAAAAGTAATTCACAAAGATGTTGGGTTATGACTTTGAAATTTTCTAAAAAAAGGGAAGCAAAATGTGGTGGTAGATGCACTCTCAAGAAAGGATGAGGATGTGGAAGCATTGTTGTGCGCCATTTCTATTATCCAACCAGATTGGATAAGCGTAGCAAGGGAGGAATGGAAGAATGATGAAGAAGTGTGGTCACTTATTCGAAAGTTACAACAAGATTCCAGTACATCGAATACATTTAGCTGGAAAAATGATTCATTATGGTATAAAGATCGCTTATACCTCTGTAAGAATTCCCAACTCAAACAAAAGATTTTTATGGAATTGCACACTTCTCCCTTAGGAGGGCACTCAGGATTTTTAAAAACTTACCACACAGTTAAGAAGGAATTTTTTTGGGATGGCCTTAAATTGGATAATCAAAAGTTTGTGGTGGAATGTTTGGTTTGCCAAAAAAATAAAGTTGAAACAATTAAGACCTCAGGTCTATTACAAACTTTATCCATTCCAAGCCAATGCTGGGAGGAGGTTTCAATGGATTTGATCACAGGTTTATCCAAGTCTGAGGGAAAGAGTGTCATCATGGTGGTAATTGATAGACTTACCAGGTATGCACACTTTTGTGCATTATCACATCCATTTAAAGCCAGTACAGTTTCTACTGCATTTTTGGAAACAATTCAAAAGCTACATGGAAACCCAAAGATTATTGTAAGTGATAGAGATCCCATTTTCACTGGAAATTTTTGTACAGAATTATTTTCTTGTCTTGGTACTTAGTTAGTTCATAGCTCATCTTATCATCCTCAATCTGATGGGAAAACTGAGATAGTAAACAAATGTTTGGAAGGATATATTCGTTGCTTTGTATCTGATAGACATAATGGGTCAAATGGTTGCCTATGGCTGAATGGTGGTATAACACTTCCTTCCATACAACAACAAAAATGACCCCATTCATGGCACTTTATGGATATCAGCCACCATAAATCACATCATATTTAAGAAAAAATTCTAAGGTTCATGTAGTGGAACATCACATCAAGCATCAACAAGTCCTCCAACTCTTAAAGAATAACCTCGTGTTGGTGCAGAATAGAATGAAACAACAGGAATATCAAAATCGCAGCAAAAGAAGTTATGATGTAATTAATTGGGTATTCCTATGGCTACAACCATATAAACAAATGTCCCTCAGGCAAGCTAAGAAGGATAATAAATTATCACCAAAGTATTATGGTCCGTACAAGGTGTTGCAAAAGATTGGTACTATGGCATACAAATTAGAGCTTCCTGCAGCTTCTCGAGTGCATCCAGTTTTCCATGTTTCATGTTTAAAGAAGGTTATAGGCAACAAGATCCCAGTTCAAACAATATTGCCAAAACTTAATGAGGAAGGAAAAATTATATTGGAACCGGAAGCAGTCACAGAAACAAGAACTTGATAGCTACGAAATCGATCAATTTCGGAGTATCCCATCATGTGGAATAACTTATCCACTGAAGATTCCACATGGGAGGATGAGAATTTTATACAGAAGCATCCATAACTACTCAAGTGTTGAGGACAACACTTTTTTGAAGGAGAGGGGCATGTTAGGTCCCTATAATACTAGTGATTACCCCATTACTATTGTAGTTGTATCCCTTATTAATATTGTTGTGCCCCTGTTGTCCCCATATTGTTATTATTATGCCCCATAGAATCCGTCTATTGTTATTTTTGTGGCTTTATATTATTATTGTTTGGTCGGCTGGGTTACATTGTCACTCCTTAGACTCCTATATATAGAAAGGAGCTTTTGTCATTTGGATCATCCAAGAATTGTTCATTTGTGTAATGTAAAGGAGATTTCCCCCATGAAGAGGCTGAATTCTAAGGAGTTGATCTATCTTTTCTTTCTTTTTGCGAGTTGGTTTCATAACAAGAAACTTGAAGCTCATGTAAACATCTTCAAAATATGCAGTTTTTCATATTGGTTCAATTAAAAAAATTCTAGTAATTATGATGTACATGAGTTGGTTTCGTAAATATAACGATACCAAATTAGAGTCTCTGTAGATTGTTGCAACAATTTCCTTTTTCAAAAACTCCAAGATAACAAAGAATACACTAGTGCTCATTTTTGTTTTTTAAAGAACACACAGTCAAACAATTGCTATATCAAATGTGAATAAAAAAATTCCAAAAAATAAGTAATAGAAAGCTAATAAAATTTCTCACAAGTTTCTTTTTATTGTAAAATGAAATTCTAAACATAAAAGTTGCTTTGGTTTGCTGAAAGTTGAAGAACTTCTAAAAATGATATATTTTACTAAAAAAGGGAAAAAATTGTAACCCAACTACACATTTTCACCGAAAATTAATAAGTCGAACTAGACCTTTATCAGACCCCTATTAGCCATGAAAATCATTTCATCAAACGTATCATCAACATGTAACCTACATGCGTAAAAAACATAATTAAGTATGGGGATCTAATACTTATACGAGAATATCTATGAGCCATTGTTTCCTCATGTCATTTTTTGCATTATCATCTATTAGGTCATGGACACATTATCCATTCATGTACAAGTAAAAGCATGTTGAGAGCCATACATAGCTGCTATCATAAAATATACATATAACAAGAATAATAGGAACATAAATACCATAAACATATCAGCCATCAAAATCCACATATACATCAATATATTTTCACATGGAAATCAATGGAATGAATTTCTCATTAATGAATGCAATGAACCAACTGGAGATGAGACTACCACGTTCCACCCGACCTTAAATTGGCTAAGCTAAATCTCTGTTCATCCATTCACCCCCCGTCATATTCCAAGGATGAATGTGGGACTAAATCTAGAAGAACGAACCAGTGCATATCGAGGTTAAACCACCTCACCCTCATCATTGGAAAACAGGCTTTACCGTAATCAATCCCGGATCACTAGGCCAACACAATGAACACACCATAACAGGCTTTATCATCACATCCACTCGATCACTAGGACAAATAAGCATGGATGGCAATGGATTTCTCTACCTACACTATGATAAATCTTCATGTTTCCTAGTCTCTCAGGCTTTACCGCAATCCAAATTAGGATCACTATGCCTTAAACCGAGACCCACTCTCTAGGCTTTATTGCATATCTCGAATCTAGGATTACTAGGGCCAATAGAGAGAAAACCACTTCTTGGCTTTATTGTATATCCTGCCATTCACTGACAACGATTCTTAGGCCCACCTAGGCAACACAATCCTCGCTTTACCACAACCCACCATCTAGCTCAGGGGTCACTAAGCCAATGGCTTTACCATGATCCACAGTCCGGTTTAGGGACCACCAGGCCATGTGCTTTATCATTTTGGGATCCACCCCAATTAGCTTCGAATCCATCCATAAATCCAACTTAATCAAAACATGAGAAACCCATCACACCATGGCTATCCAAAAATGGTAAGGCTAGGCTGAAAACACTGTTACACCTAGAAAAAACCATGCCATGATAGAAAATAACCACATGTAATGTCATGCATGCCAAATCTAGAAAAGAAAAAACACATGCAAGTTGATACCTGCAATGAAGCCTATTGTAGTTGCTTTATCCTACCTTCCCCTGATGATCTTTGCTTCCTATTGTCTACTTTGCCTTTCATGCTCCAATGCCAAAGTGCTCCAAGAAACTATATCTCCAAGAGTGAGAGAGAGAGAGAGAGAGCGAGAATAATGAGAGATCTCCAAAGTTAAACTGACCAAGTCCTTAAACTAACCAATACCTTTCAGTAACCAAGATTTACCATTGACCCTCAGAAGCACTTTTATTAATGAGGCCTCTAATTTCCTTTTTCCATTATTTTCCTTCATTTTCTTCCTCACATGCAACCTGTGACCTTTCATCCTCCATTTCTCCTAATTTCATTTATTTTCATAAATAATTGTGCCAAAATTCCATTTTATTTTCCAAAGCCTTAGCCATTTCCTTTTCCAATTTCCTTAGCCATAAAAATCCAAATGAACACAAACTAGGATGTCATGATCAACATTCAGCTTGTAATACATGTCCCATTATCTGTGGTATTTATAGATTTTACATGGAATTTTCACCAGGGCTCTTACAAGGGTGACATGATTAGGCATTATGATTGTGTAGTGTGTGTGGTTGATAATGGATAATACCTAAGAATTATGTATTTGAGCATGGGAAGGGACCAAGGATGACTCGAATGCCCACTAGAAGTGCACAATGAATAACACTAGGCTAGGTTTATCAAAGACTTCGCATTGGGTAAGTATAGTTAGTAGGATGGAGCGGTTGAGCTTGGAGATAACTCAATGCAAAGTTGAAGGATGTTGTCCTATATGATGGTGTAGTGCTTAGTTCCAGGAGGTAAGGATTCACGATTGTGGCTTCGAAATGCATAGTGCACAATTGGAGGAAGCTGAGCAGTAAGTCGTGAATTGCAAAAGCTAAAAGGACTAGGAGAATTCCATAATTGACTAACTATTATATCAACGAGACAATAAAGTGAGAGTAAGAGCATATGAAAAGTCATAAATGTGATCACACACAATTATGCAATCAAACACATGAGTAGAAAATATTTACTAGAAAAAATCAACTTGTATATAGTGAAACAACAATAAAGCGACACTTATCTCCAAGTGTGAAATTTAATATGTACCTTTATAATGCAAATGTCAACTGAAATAAAAATTTGTGCTAAACCATACGAATGTTTCTTGCACATGTTCTAATGATTAATAACATCCACTAGTGAAATAGTGTGTGCTGGAGTTGCCTCTAGAAAGTGTGTCATGGTTCTCTTCAAGATCTTTGAAAAAGGTGAAAGAAACACATGCAAAAGTGAAAGCAACACATGAAAACATAAATAAAACACAAGGGAAACATGCAATAATGAAGGAAAGAAAAAATGACACTTGAACAAGATAGGGCAAGCGAAAATGACACATGTAAGAGCAAAAGAAAGAGAAAGTGACACTTGCAAAATTGAAAGTGAGAGTTGAGAAACTCATTGATAAGATGGGGCATCTGCAGCCAAGAGTGAGAGAATGCTCCTTATTGTCCAATAATGTAGAGATATTTAAAATGAAAGATGAATGTGGAAATGAGCTATAGAATACATGAAATTAATGTTAATATTAGTGAGAGTATTTACTGCATGTCCAAAAGTATGATCCAAGAGTGAATTACCTGACTTGAAGTAATACATTCCCATTATCAACAAAATGTGTGCAATTTCCATCTGCAAAGAACCACTTACACTGTCACTGCCCATAAGGATTGCACACTCTATTTACCCAAGAACTACACAAGAATTATCAAGAACCACTACAGAAGCACTATCTCTAGGCATTATGCATTCATAATCTCTAGTGACTTTGTATTTGTTGTCATAAGGAACTATGTAGAGTCTATTATGAAGGATTGTGTAGTGCCTGACTCAATGGATACTAGGCTCCCTTAAAAGAAGTGTGCTTGTGAAGACATCACAAGTTGTTCATGTGAAAGAAAGTAGTTTTTCACTTATAATTCTCATAGGAAGACTTCAAAACTTTATCAACATAAAAAATACGACATGACCATAAGGAGGCTCAAAAGATTTATTCTAGGGAGAATTTTAGAGGGTGCTTGTCGTAGCGACAACACTTGGAAACACACTAGAAGAAGTATGGATTCCCTTTTTAGGTCTAACATTAATTAAAATATTTAGTCCTATGGAATCATTGTTTCATCCTATTGATCACCCTAGCTTCCTTATTAAACTTGGTTATAGATGTATTCTCCTCTATTCCCCTTGTCATCTCAACACATCTCATAAGACTAGTCAAATTTCAGTTTTTCCGATTAGGGAGTAGGATTATGTATATTCCGTGAGTTTAAGATGTTAAAAGAATAATTATCATCTCTATTGTTGCTACACCGCCATTAGAACTATTTAGTATTTGGTGGAGTCACTTCAAGGAATCACAAGCATTGTTCGTTGTTGGCAAGCCTAATCAATAACCGAGTGAAGTTGATTGCATCACCTCTCTGCAAATGAATCATTTCTCTTCTTTCAATCTTTTTTTATTTTATTAGTTTATGCTCATTTACATTTTTCAGTGTTTATATTCCCATGAGAGGAAGAGGGATCGAGACTCATTTAATGAGAAAGAGAGGTTGTTCATTGTTTTGCATAAACTATTATATATGGCACCTCTCAAGTTATTATGTTTGCTCTCTCAAGTTATTATGTTTGCTCTCTCAAGTTATTATGTTCGCTCAATTTTTTACTCCTTACCTTCTCTACGCAATTGATTTGACAAGTTAAAACTAATTAATATGAAATGGTTGCTTTAAGGAATGAAGATCCTATAATAGATATGGGCATTGTAGATCCAGTATGGCTTTGTTTAGGAATAAATGTATTTTCAGTACATGCATAAATGCCCTTAAATGATATTTAGGCCCAAACAAAGAAGTAGACACAATATAAGCCAAGCATTGTTAGATGTCACAATTACCTTTTTGAATTTTACCACATTACCATCGAGCCAAGCTGGACAACTTTCATACATGGTGTTATTAAATAAGAAAAGGGACAAGACATAAAATCAAAAACGAATGAAACAAAAAAAGTAAATGTAAACTCTAAAATGAAAAGAAAAATGCAATAATGATGCAACACAAAAGGAAAACTAAAATGAACCTAATTCTAAACCTAACCTAATGGGCTATAGGTCAAGGATAAGTGAAGTGAAATTTCCAATGCAGCCATTTAAGTTGCACTGAAACTGCAAATGGAAGGATACAAAAATTTAGCACTAGGATGAAACAACATGCATAAATAAAAAAAAAAAAAAATGTGCAGGAAATCATTTCCATGGATAGTAATGATCCCTCTAATCCTATGGGATGATCTAGCAAGAAACAAAAACAAATATATGTAAACTTTCCTTGTATATATCAAAAAACACAAAGGAGGATATTTGACCTACCTCACTTTGATTCTCACATCTGTTGGTGTTGTCCTTGACTATTTCATTTCCAAGCTGAATATCCTCTTCATCATTATTCATGAATACCTCCAAGGAAGAGCACGTGAGACAACAAATGCATACATAGCAAAATTCATTCTAATATAAACTATGTAACCAATCAAGGATTATTACACTAAATGAGTAGTAATTGACACATTTATAGAAAGCAAACACATAATTTATTATTAATAGATGGTAAAGGCAGCATTAAAACCACTTACATCTTGATTTTGAAAGCCTCCCTCAGGTGAGTATCCAAATCCTAGCCTTAACCTTCAAACACCTTTTCTTCTCTATAAATGTGCATAATTTGCACACCATTCAGCAATAGGATGGAAACCAACCAACCAACAACCAAGCATTAGTGGATGGTGGGAAATTTATTTATAGGGAGGGAGAGGGAGTTGAGGATCCATGAAAAGAGGGAGGAGTTCCACATCTCAAGGGATAGATACATGGAAGTAGGATATAGGGCTAAGAATAGGAGGTCTTGTTCCAATCCTCATCTACCTGAAACCACATCATTTTTCTCAAGTCTTCTAGTAAAAGAAAGCTTCTCCTCCATTTTAAGAAAGATTGTCTGAAGAGGACTAGTGTGGATTTTCATGATAAAAGTAGTGCTGGTAGCGCTAGTCACTAGTTATGAAAAAGGTTACCAGCATGGATTTGTATGATAAAAGTAGAGTTGAACTTGCAAAACAAGGTTTTTGACAATCTATTCAAAATTCTTTCGAGGAAACTTTTCTTCCTTTTCCTTAGGGATGTTCCAAACATGTTTCATGGTGAACACATTGTTTGTGACATATTTCATCACTTTTTGGCACTTGCGACATTAACGACACAAAGTGTGACACTTCAAGATACAAGACTAGGAGTGCGAGAAAATATTGTATAACAGATGCCCCCTAAAGCATGAAGTAAAAAGAGAAATTTATGGTTGAAATGCTTTATAAGTAGAGGCAAGGACTTAGATAATCACCATTAGGAGATCTACAAATCACACACAATACAATATATGTGAAATCTCTGATGTAAGTTTGCTTAAAGTGTAAGCATCTACCAATGCATGGATCCATGACATGGAAACAATCATCCATATAGAAAGGATCATATTTACAGTCATGAATACTTAATAACTCCATGCAACCTGGATTTATCAAAAAAAACTCAGAGTCTGAACATCTCTTTCTTGATACAACCAAAGTACAAATCTCACCACGTGAATAAATGGGTCGTAGTCAAACATGTTAGAAACCACCTGATTATTGGTCAATGATGTAAACCATTAACATGCATGAGAGAAACCACCATTGATGAAAATTTCTCTCAAGGTACAATAGTATAATCCACAAGTGTGAACAATGAAGTTGAAGTCGAATAATTGAAGAATCATTCGAAAATAACGCAGTTATGTGAACCTATTGTTGAATGCGAAGAAACTATCATTGAGGAATGCAATATCCAAGGTACTAAAAGGGAGTTCCTAGATCATCTTCCGAGATAATGAGCTGGAGTGAATAGGAAGTGATTCATTGAAGGAGGGCCATAACATTTCCCACATCATCGACAAGAAACATAGGATTTTGCAGTGTTGGAAAGAGTGATTGAGGATTGTTGTAGAAAAATTCAAACATGGTCTAAGTGGTTTGAATTTGAAGATGGGACTTCTCTTGAACATATCAACGACACAACTCTAGAATTTGGAAGCATTTGACTCAAAATAGGATCAAATATCATGGTGACACTAGGATATAATCAAGTGAGAGGAAAATGGATTTCCCAAACCCGGTAGGAAAAGTGATGAAGTGAGGAAACCCAAAACCTGACACAAGATACAAATAAGTGTCATGTTCAAGAGTGACATGCTTCCTTTCATAAAAAATACAAGATATATATTTATTTCCATTTCCCCCACTATTTCTAGCAAGTACCTCTTTATTTTGATCTCAAGCTTGAAGAGGATACCATATGCTTGTTGTATAAGTTCATCCTTTGGATGAATCCATTGTAGTATTTTCAACAAGCCTTTGGAATGAATAGCTCGGTCTCGTCATTTTGACAAGTCCTTCATCGTTTCAATTTTATGAGTTTGACAGAGGGGTAACTTGACATATTTTTAATGTTTAGAGAGTTTGAAAAAGAGGTGGAAATGAAAACTCCAAATGCCCCTTTTCATAAATAGTCTCTTAAGTCTTAAAAGCTAGAAAACAATACTCAAGAGAACCTCTTAGCCATGTTTGACTAAGTAATTCCTTTTTCATAGCTGGTCTATCTCAGTCTAGAAAATGGTTAAACTTATACTAAGTAGACATATTTTCATTTACTTAAACAAGTTTGAAAAGACAAGTGCTCAAAAATATTTTCATATTTTAAGAGTATGAAAAGAGATGAAAGAGAACTCCACCTAGAGGAATGAGTGTTATAAAAGGATATAAACGGGTTTCGGTCATTATAGAACTACTCAAAACATGTGAAGGTCAAGAGGCTCACTAATAATACCACTCAGCACAGATGTTCCCCAGGAAAGGGTAAAAAAACCAAGTGAAAGTGTATGATCGACCAAAGAGATGGTGACGATGGAATGGAAAAACCAAGGTTCATCTAGAAAAAAAAGGTTGATAAAAATGGAAATCACAAGAGGTAAAGTGGGAATTGTTTCATTTTTACATAAGCTTGAAACATGGGAAACTATGATTGAGGATACTTGAAGATGGTTTCATTTTTTCACAAGCTTGAAACATGGGAAACTATGCTTTGATTTGGATTCATTTTTACACAAGACTGAAACAGAGACAAACTACTTGAGATTAGTTTCATTTTTACACAAGCTTGAAAGAAAGAAAAACTATGCTTGAGATTGGTTTCATTTTTACAAAATCTTGAAACAAAGAAGAACTATGCTTGACATAAGTTTGCATGTCCCCATCACAATGACTCAACTTGAGGTACATGCCCCCCAAGTTTCATTTCATTAACCTATGTAGACTACTACTTATTTATAGGTGGATGGAATGAAGGTTCATTTAAAATATCAAGTGAAATACTTGACTGAAAATTTATGAGATATAAACAAAGACTCGAATTAGAAGGGGATTTGTTTCATTTTTTAACGAGATTGACACATGAGAAAAAACTATGCTCATGACACCTTGTTTCATTTTTTAATGAGCTTGACACAAGAAAAGGAACTCTGATATGAGAACCTTGAGACAAGACAACGAACAATGCTCTGGGAACCTTGATTCATTTTTTAAGGAGCTTCACACAAGACAAGGAACTCTGCTAGGGGAACCTTCATTTTTTTTTTAAGGAGATTGACACAAGGCAAGGAGCTCTACTCCTAGATATTTAGTTATGGACCATAAGCGGCCATGGCCTCTAAGAGGTTCTCATTAGATGGGAGAACAACACTCTGGAAGGGATACCTATGAAGGGATCTAATGGAAATACCAGGATATAATGCTCCCAGTACAGGATGCACTATGTCATTGGATAGACCATAAGTATATGCAAGCATGGAATAGGTGGCCACTTAGTTAACCTGTGGCGAGGGTGATACCACTTGTATATAAGGAACATTTAGGGATTTTAGTTGATTGGGAGCCAAATTAGGACCAATGAACAAAAGTTTATCAATGGCCACAATTCTTCCTTCATGCGGGAAACATATGACACAAAAGAGAGAAGAGACAAGATCTCCCATGACATAAACATAGTCACTGCCAAGGAGTAAATTAAAATCCAAGGGGCCTTTGACAACCATCACATCAATATGGATGATTTTTCCTCCCAAAGTAATAGGAAATTTAGGAAAAATCCTGAATGGTTGACTGGTTCCTCTCTTAAAAGCCAATAGATTCTGGGTAACAGGTAGAAGCTGTGGAGAACCTAAAGCTTTCCAAGTAGTTGAGGAAAAAATAGTAATTGATGTGCCTTCATCTATGATTGTTCCAGGTACAGGAATATTATAAGCTTGTGCTATGATCTGGAAGCACACATAAGAAGGAAGACGATATCCTATCAGTCAACTCCAATCCAAGGAAGTGACCATAATACTTGGAGGGTGTGCCATGGGAATTGGAGAACTTCCCCCTTGCATTATGGGAATAGGAGGATTGCCCCCATGTACCAATGGAATGGGACGATTGCCCCTAAATTAATTTGAATCTATAGAAACAACAAGAACTTGAGCAGTATGAAGTTCTCTCTCTATGGGAAAGGTATTATTAACTGAAGATGGAATAAGGTCAACCATTTTCTCAACCAATGGTTGGTGGGGAACGAACTCATGGGATTCACTTTCAGAGAGAGTGGGATTGGTTCAAGATGAATTTTGATCAATCACTTGATCAACTAGTGTAGGATCATGGGAAATCTTTCGATAAAAATTTGGAAGACAAGGTTGAGAAGCTATAAGTTTGTCCAAAACTTTTGAGGATTCATGTATACAAGGACAAAGGTGAATATGATGATTCCCTTCACATACCTTACAAGGAAATTTGACTTTACACTTTTTCCCATGAACCTTACTATCACTAGTTGAGGGTGTGTCATTAGCATGATCTCGAGAAGCCAATGATGAAGGCCAATGTGAGCCTATAGACCACACTTCTAATACCTTGGAAATACCAACACAATCTATAATAAGGTGGCCACCCTTTTTTTTTTTGTTGAAGCAAGAGTAGTGCCTTTTAAATCATTAATCCAACAAGAATTTACATATAATACAAAAGTCCAACTAACACCGTGGACTTCGGTAAAAAAGACTAACTGCCTAAAACAGACCTTCAACCTAGCTGAGAATTCCTCCTAACTCTAGAAAATATGGACAATAAAAGTGCCTAGTGGGCGGAAAAAACAAAGGATAACACAAGCACATAGAACTTTCCTTTAGAACTACAATTGTTTAAACCTCCAAGCCATCCAACGAATGAGAGAGAATCCCCTTGTGAAGTTACACGAAGTTTAATGTTCCCACCCGCTAAACCGCCGGCTCATTCCCAACGGTAGATCTGATCCATTAGATCCAACGGTCGTGAGCTGTATTGCACATCACTAGATTCCCGAACAATAGCAGCTGGGGAGGGTGGTTTACATTTTCTCTCTCCTGCCACGTGTAGGATCCCCACTGGAATCGCTCCCCAAACACTGAAACCACTTTCCGCTTAAGTGCCGAGAGATCACCAGAAAACCACAAGTACAGCTGACTTCCTTTCTGCCAAAGAAAAAGAGGAAAATGCGATCGCCGAGAAAGCCATGGTTTCCGACCCACTTATTCTTATGTCCGTATCTATTATAAAACTCTGGATTGTTGTGAGTCTCTCTACAGTGATCCCTTTTGGAGAACTATGAAAACTTGTTGACGATGATCGAGGTTTTCTGAGGTTGACTTCCGAGAACTCGACTGAAGAACAAAGGTGGAGCTTTCTGCGTTTTAGTCATTGTGTACAATTTTCCTTTACTTTGTTAACAAATATGTCCATATCCTCTACAGCTTGCTCGCTATAGAGAGCCTTTAGTCTACTTT
The DNA here is from genome assembly GCA_031772625.1 of Pinus tabuliformis. Lineage (NCBI taxonomy): Eukaryota > Viridiplantae > Streptophyta > Pinopsida > Pinales > Pinaceae > Pinus > Pinus tabuliformis. Next base: position 433,215,521 of record CM062813.1, on the reverse strand, counting down.
GAGGTAGCTCCTGCCACTTCATCCAAGCAGTGCCTTCCTTGCAGCTTACTCCTTGGTTAGCCAGGATATCCACCAGCTCGTTGGCTTTTCTTTGCACATGGTTGAAACTGATCGTGCAAAGGCCCAAAAGATGACTTTGAATTCTTTGGAAAACCATAATGAGCCTCCAATGTTTTGAAACTTTCTCTGGTTCAGTTCCACAGCTAATTCTTTTCACCAAATTGATGGCTAACTCTGAGTTTGCTTCAATAATAACATTTAAGCAATTGTCCTGCTTCAGAAACTCTAAGCCTTGTTCCAAGGCCATTAATTCTGCCATGTTGTTGGTGGCTTTGCCTAAATTACCATGGAAGATACAGATGATGATTCCTTCTTCGTTCCTTAAAACTCCTCCAAAACTAGCAGTTCCCGGGTTCCCTTTCGAAGCACCATCAATGTTTAATTTCAAAAAACCTGTCATAGGAGGATGCCAAAAGTCCTTCTCCACCTCCCTTGAGTTTCCTGTCCTCTGCAGGCTTTGAGGTATGAGCCCCTGCATTCCCAGATGTCTGAGAATTCTTAAATCCGCCTTTGAGGGAGGATTCTTGGGTTGATTGCGCACTGTGGAGCTAACAGTTTCCCTAAGTTGCTTCAAGGTTAGCTCAAACAGTCTCTAAGGGGGTTTTTTTCATTCTTGAAAATTCTCTTGTTCCTTTCTTTCTAGACATTCCATATGATGAAGCTTGGTGTTAGGGCCCAAGCTAAGCTAAGGAATTCGTTGTCTGAGAAATTTCTGCTCCAGTTGTTAAGGGTGTGAATAATACTCCCTTTATCCCTATCAGACTTTTGAAAAATGATGGCAAAAGAATCCCATAACTAGGAGGAGAAAATGCAGTTGTTGAGTAAATTCTCCATTGTTTCCTCCTAAGCTTACAGAGCTGGAAAATGGAAGGTCCCAGAATGACCCTTTTTTTAATATTGTCCCAAGTCAAGATTTTATTTTGAAGAACTAGCCACATGAAGCGTTTTATCTTCATCCATCCTTGGTGCTTCCAAATTTTCTACCACGATTTGTTTGGAACATGGTAATCCAACTCTAAGAGAATACTTTTTGCTTCCCTAAGATTAAGGGTGCCTTATTTATTTCTGCCCCATATTAGCTGATCCTGCCCCCCTACCACTGAGATCATTCTTTGATCCAGTATTCTTCTAAGTTCTTCTGCTTTTGATTTCAAGAGACTATTGTCATCACACTTAATATTCCTCTAGAATCTCCACTTTTTAGGATTCAAAGAGTGATCCTGAAATCTTTTACCTTACCTAAGCCTTGGATGTCTGTTTCACTCTTAAGGCTAAGAAAGTCCTCTTTTAGTAGAATTCGTTCTTGTTGCCATCTATCCTCCCAGAATAGTGCTAGATCTCCCTCTCTGATCTCCTAGGAGCTATTATTTTGTACCAAACCCCTATTCTCCCAGGCTTTATTCTAGATGTACGAACCTTTTATATTTCCATCCATTCTAATGAGATCACCTGAATGCTAGGAGTTGGAATATTTTTATTTCTAAATACTTGCCCATTGAGCATTTGGATCATGAACCCATCACCACCATAGTTTGGCACCTAAAGCTTTATTGAGAATCTCCTGGTCATCCAAGCCTAGGCCTCCCTGGTGCTTGGGTTTATAGATTTCTTCCCAGGAAACCAAGGCCCATTTCTTCCTCGTCTCCTCCTTATCCCATAGAAAATATCTTTGGATATTTCTGAATTGCTGAAGAACTCCTTTTGGAGCGGGGAGAGCTGATAACATAAAAACAGGGATAGCTTGTAAAACTGCCTTAGTAAGGACCAACCTTCCAGCCAGATTTAAAGCTCTGCAGGTCCATTTTCTGACTTTGTCCTGCATCTTGTTGATTAACGGTTCCCAAATGCTTTTGTGCATTGGTTTGGCAGTGAGAGGAACTCCCAAATATTTTGAGGGAAGGGAGTCCCGTTGAAAACCTAGGATTCTGGTGATATTTCTCTGTATAGCAATATTGGTATTAAAGAAAAAGATTTTTGATTTGAGGAGATTAACTTCCATACCTAAAGCCTGAGCAAAGACATTGAGGATGTATTTGTAGGCTATGGCTTCTTTGGTTGTGGGGATTCCCTGTAGCATTGTGTCATCAAAAAATTGTTGATGTGTCAGAGCTTGACCATTCTCTATAAGTTGTATGCCCTTGATCTTGCCTGTTGCTTTAGCCTGTTTGATTGCTCGACCTAGTCCTTCCATCATGAGAATGAAAAGAAATGGAGAAAGTGGGTCTCCTTGCCTGAGGCCTCTAGAAGGAATGAAAACCTCAGAGGGAGAACCATTCACTAAAATTGAAAAGCTTGAGGAAGTTACTAGGGCCATTACCCATCTCACCCAATTATGGTCAAAACCAAAGGCCATAAGAATTTTCTTGATGTAGGACCAGTTTACCTTGTCATAAGCTTTGGCAATGTCTAGTTGCATGATCATTCCCGCCTGCCTCTTGCTTGTTAGCAAGTGAACCACCTCGTGAGCTTGAATAATGTTATTTAGAATTTGTCTACCTTCCACATAACCAGATTGTTCTCCTGAAACCAGAGAAGGGAGTAGAGGTTTGAGCCTGTTGGCCACTACCTTGGATATGATCTTGTAAACCACATTGCATAAAGCTATGGGTCTATATTTGTCAGGAGTTTGAGCAAGGTCCTGTTTAGGGATAAGGGAGATGAAGGAGGTATTGAGAGCTTTCAACATAGTTTTGTTCAACCTGGAATCCTCTACAACCTTCAAGATATCGTATTTAACAATATTCTAGCAGACTTTAAAAAATCCACATTAAAACCATCCGGGCTTGGTGCTTTGCCTTTCTACATTTCTTTGAGAACATCACAGACTTCCTGTTCAGTTACTGGCCTATTGAGATTGAAAATATCCTCTCTGGACACTAGCTTAGGGATGTTGTTAGTAATTTCCTTGATGGATTGCTCTCTATCTAAATTGTTTTCCAAGGTTATCACAGAAGTGCTGAACCAAAACCGAGTCTATCTCCTCATGGGAAGTATGAAGCCTCCCATTCTTATCGTTGATTGAGTAGATTCTGTTGTGGGATCTGTTGGCCATGGTAGGTCCGTGAAAGAATTTGGTGTTGTGCTCTCCTTCTTTCAGCCATTGGATTCTTGACTTTTTCCTCTAAAATATTTCCTCTTGTTTTCTCAAATTTTCCCATTCATGATGATGTATGTCTACTTGATCACTCTTGTCTTTATCAAAGCCTTCCTTTATTAGAGCTTGATTGAGTACCTGCATTTTGATTTCCATCGATTTTTTTTCCACAAAAATATTACCAACATAACTCTTATTCCATTATTTAAGCCTGAGTTTTATATGCTTCAATCTTTTATGTAGAAGGAACAAATTTGTTCCTTAAATCTACAAGTCTTCTGACCACCATTTTTCAATATTGCTTATGAAATCTGGGTGAGAAATCCATATATTCTCAAATTGGAAAGGTCTGTTCCTTGGAGTACCTATGCCCTTAATATCTAGTTGTATTGGCCAATGATCTGAGCCTCCAAAAGGAAGAATTCTCGCTGTTATTTCTTTATCTGTAAGCATGAGGTCTTCCGAGATAATGAATCTATCTAATTTAGAGGCGACCCGAGCCTCTCCTCCTCTTTTATTATTCCAAGTAAAAAGGCCTTTGCTCGTTTCTCAGTCAACAAGATTCATATTATCTTTGAAGGTTTGAAATGCGATAGAGTCTTTAATTAGAGCTCTGGTTCCCCCTCGTTTTTCTAGAAATGGATTTGATCATGTTGAAATCTCCCCCCATGATCCAAGGAATTCCTACATGTCTATTCCTGAGTTCCCCCAGTGAGTCCAGAAACTTGAGTTTTTCCTTTGATCGATGCCTCAAGATCTATTATCCCAATTTTTTGGGGGTTCCAAAGAATGAGGATACCTCCTGCTGTGTTTTCTACTTTAACTTCTAGATACTCGAATCTATCGAGCCATTTGCTATGAATCTGTCTTAATTTTTGAATGGAACATTTTGTTTCCTGAATGAAGATAATATCTGGCTCCGCTTGTTTCATTCTATTACTAAGCATTCTCTGCTTTCTTTTACTGCCTAAACCCCTAATATTCCAAGATATGCATTTTATAATTAAAGATTTGTAAAGGAGTAGCTGGCAAGATCTTTCATCTTACCCAAGTCTGTCATCAACTTTCCACACTCCATCAAGAGTTCATTATGCCTTTTTTTGCCTCTCTTTTTTCTCAGATTTTTGGTTGCTAGTCCAGGGGTTGTTTTCATCATTTTTACACCTTTATCATCTTGCTTGCTACTGCTTTTTTCCTTTTCAAATCCCTTGGCTTGAGTTTTCCATAAAAACAATTGTTGTATTCTATTGAGCTCTTCTTGAGGCACCGAATCTACCCCCTCCTTAGCTCCTTGGATTAAGAACCCTTCTAGATCTAGGTGTTCTTTGTCAAGAATCTCTTGAAGCTCCTGATCCTCCAGTTCCATTTCACTTTGTGTCATATCCAGGTCCATCTCTAGCTCTATATCGCTTATCATGGCTTCTCTTTGATTATCAGTATCCTTACTTTGTTTCGGTTTATCATTTTTCTCATTTTCTTTTGGATTCTCTTCCATCTATTAATCTTATTTCAAGTTCTCTTCTTCTTCCTCCAGAACTTGGAACTTGTTTTGGCTGACCTTTTTCCCTTAATTTGGATGTTTCTTTGGCCCTAGTTTGCTTCCTTTCCTTTGTTTACCACTTTGCAAAAATTGTCATTATCCTTAACTATATTAACTTTACCCTTGTTTTCGACTTTACTGAGGGGGCAGTCTCTAAAAAGGTGCCCATATTCATGACATTTATGACATCTGAACGGATTATGTTCATAGTCTACTGCATGCACTCATTCCTCATCATAAACTTCCAAGATAACTGCATCCGGAAGGGTTTCAGATAGATCCATTTCCACACATATCCTTGCGAAGAAGTATATTTTCCTCTTCTAGTGGCTTCGGAAGCTTTGACAAACCTCCCTAATTTGTTGCCTATAGCTGTTACCAATTCTATTTTCCAGTAATCAAGAGGTAAAGAATAGAGCCTCACCCAGACTGGTACAGAGGAAAAAGTTTCGTGATCCGGGATGAAATTCATCATCCATGGCCGCATGTAGGGGCTAGCTGTTACATAGGAGTAGGGCCCTCCTTCAAACACTCTGTCTTTGTCCTCAATGTTAGTGAATACTACCATGAACAACCCCTTTGACCCAAGATGTAGGTCAATGCTCCCTTTAGGTTTCCAGTGATATTTGATCCAAGATTGTAGAGCTTCTTTAGTGGGCCATAAGCCCATGAATTTGCAAATGATGGCATAAGTCTTCATGTGATCCATGTGCGCCTACAGAGCTAGATCATTTAAGACTACCCTTGGAGAAATCTTTGCATTGGGTTTGCAACATCCATTTTGCTTTTTTTCTTTAGCTTCTTATGTTTTGTCTTCTTCCTCCTTGTCTTTTGCATCCTTTTTCTTCTTGGTTCTGATTCCTTCTATCTCCTCATTCGTGGTCCTGCGCCTATCCTCTTCCATACCTCTATCATTCTCTAGAGGCTTCTTGCCTCTACTAGCAACTGCATCCTTTTAGGAGGGAGTGGAGCTGCCTCCTCTGCACGCATCCATGAAGATTGACTTTTGTGCCCCCCTGCAACCCTCGTTGATTTCCCGCTCCTCCACCGCCTCAAAAATTTCCAAAAAGCCCTATCATAAGCTTGCAATTGCATCATTAGTGTTGTAAATTTGTCTGTGGTCACCCTTACTTAACTTGCGAGGGAACTTCACTTTTTGGGGATGATTAGAAGGTTTTTCCACACTAGTTGCAACCGTAGCAATGGTTTCTTGGTTCACCACTTGCTTATTTTGCTTCTTCTTCTTCGTCCTCTTCTTCTTCTTCTTAGCTCTCTAGTTACTAGAATCAATACCTTAACCAGGCAAAGAGGGAGAAGGGTGTGAAGAAATAATAGGTGAAGAAGGTAAGGGGTCATTTTTAGGATCAACATGAGGTTAATATTGTTCAGGTGGAAGAGAACTTGTTTGAGAATCAGTTTGGACATTCGGGACCATAGGGGTCAAAAATAACCGAACTAAAAAACCAATGGTAAATTCGGGAAGGGAAAAAGTTGCAATATATGGAGCAGTAATATTTCCAAAAGAAGGAAAAGGATCTGGATTCACATTAGAGGGGTTTACTTGATTAGTGAACTAAGAAACTGTTACAGTTAGTATCAACCTAAGATCTACTAAGGACAATTTCCACAGGAAGGATGTTGTTCCATGGTCAATTAATTTTCAAAATTAGCAACAAATGAATAAAAAAGGGGTAACTAGGCATAAAGGTTTACCAAGCAATCATGAACTACAATATACACCTTGACGAACAAAGGACTTCACATATGACACCGATCTCCTTGAATGTTGTGTTCGGTGTATCACGATATAGAAACCTATAACAACCTATGGATGGATAACAAACTATAGGGGATTCCCAAAATATATTCAATGGTACATGGGAACGTAGTCTACAGTATTGTTGTCTAACATAACCATTCGATGAGAGCGTTCCCATATATTTTTCATTCAAGGAATATTGTTCGATATACTCAAAGGTACATGGAGAATGATCTTGTACACTTTTTTATGTGTAACACGATTTCACCCTCAAGATAAAACACTAGCAAGCAATGACAACTCCTATGTTTAATCATGCCAGAACATGTCTTTATCCTAGACCTATAGATGTTTTCGTTAATGTTCCAAATGCTCCTTAGCTTATGATAGATGAGTCTTAAAGTTGATATTGAATTATGTTTTTTTTTTAAGGGTCAAAAATATATGTCACCTGAACACACCTATGATGGAACTAATATGAAAAAATGAATCTTTTCATTTGTGATAAAAGCTATCTAGTTTAGGGAAGAGATGAAAGCATTGATGCAACAATAAAATATGCAACCAACAATAGCTTCCTAGCTAGATCTTTCAATTCCACAATTGAAATACAACAACTGAAAAATAAATGAATTTTAATTTACTAAATTTCAGCTACATGAATTTTTTCCTTCCTTTCTAATGAATGAAGATGCACTTATCAGCTTTCAACGCCAAGCAATGTAATCTATGCTCAATGAGAATCTCAAAAAACACCTTTCTAGTACAATGTAACCTAATGCAATTTCTAGAAGTAATTATCAATTTTGAGATGAAGGCTTAACAAATGGAAGCAGAATTTCTTTTTGGCTTCCAAAAGAACTGAAAATTCTCATCAGACAACAAATTAGCAGCACATGCAAGTAACAAAACAATAAATTTGATTACCCAAACAACTAAAGATTCAACCAAAGTTCATTTTCACTACTGAAATATGGAACAAACTTTTACATATCATAGAGAACCTAACAACAATAAGTAAAATCTCTATGCAAACAGAGTAGGAGAAAAACTTTATAGATCAAAACATTCTAGATATTCTATGAAAAACCCTAAAAAATCTCATTTTTTTGGACCAACACTACTCTAATGGTCAAAACATGTGATGACAGGGTCTTCAACATGACTATAATGAGAAAAATCCACACTGACAATTCTCTGCTTTGTATTAGAAAGTGCGTTGGGCAAGAAAAACTGAGCAAAAATTAAATAAAGCTGAACAGAGACCTAGATTTGACACTCTAAACCACACACCACTAGGAATGTGAATGCACAACCAATCAAAGTTTTGGATCACTAAGAGGTTGACCAAGCTTTTCAAAAGAGACCAAAGACAAAGGAGGCTTGAGCAGAGTCACCATTTTTGTGTGCAGGAAATCCTTTTTTGTGTACATAAACAATCCATCTACTTTTATGGGATGATCTAGCAACAAATAAGGACAAATATATGTAAACTTTCCTAGTTTATACGAGAAAAAATGAAGGAGTATAGATGACCTACGTCACTTTGATGCAAACATCCATTGGTGTCATCCTTGATTATTTCATTTCCAACAAACCTGAAAGCTCTAGCATGACTTGTGAAGAAGAGGAAGAAATGCAACCATGATATATAAAAATTACAAGACAAAGTATAAAAAATTTCACTCTCACAAAAGGTAACTAAAGCCAAGATGAATAGCGTGGAAGCTAATATGAATGGAATGCAAGTTAAGATGGATGGCATGGATGATAAGATGGAAGAAAGGAAGATAAATTTGAATAAGTTGCTACAAGAAATGGTTATTAATGGTGAAAGGGTAGTAAATGAAACTCATGATGAGAACAAAAGAAATGTTATTCATGATTTCATAGTCTCTAATGTTGGATTCATGAACCACCATGTTCCAAAAATCGATATAAGGAAGTTTGATGGCAAGGATCCCGGAACATGGATACTATAGATGGAACAATTTTTCGATCTCCATAATGTGAAAAACACACAAAAGGTACATATTGCAGCTTTATATTTGAAACCAAATCAATTCGTATGGTATCGATGGCTTTTCTATTGTAAACAAATTGTCACTTAGGCAATTTTTACGGAATAAATGATAACACGTTATGAGGATACAAAAAGCAACACCTTTTTTAGCCAATTGATAAATCTCAAACAAAAGGGTTCAATGATGGATCACATTGAGTACTTCCAAGAATTGAACATAAGGGTAAAAGATATTCCAGAGGATCATAGGATTGATGTGTTCATAGGTACTTTAAAGGATAATATCCAACATGAGGTTCACCTTTGGGAACCTGATTCATTGGAGAAGGCATTCAGGCTAGCAAGAAAAATGGAAAGAAAAATTATGGCAGCCAGGAATCCTACCACTCACAACTATAAATATGGAAGTGTTGTTTCCCCTAGCCTTCCATAACCTACAAGGTTAACCCCACAAAAATTGGAAGAAAAAAGTGCAGAAGGGCTTTGTTACAATTGTGATATAAAATACAGTAAAGGTCATAAGTGTGTTGAGAAGAAATTATTCTACATAGATTGTGAAGAGGAGGAAGAAAAGGAACAAGAAATGTCAAAAGAAGAGGATTTACTATAGGAAAAAACCCTAGATAAAGAGGAAATGAAGCCGACCATATCTTGTAATGCATTGGATGGGATTACCACTCCTCAAACTATCAAGATATAAGGACATATCAAGAAGAAAAAGGTAATAGTGTTGATTGATTCGGGAAGTACCCATAATTTTATTCATTGTAAGATAGCCAAGGAAATGAATTTCTTCCTATATCCAACACCAGAGTGTCAAGAGATGGTTGCAAGTCGAGGAACCATTAATTGCTCTGGAAAATGCCATAATATCAAGCTATCCATGGGAGAATATATATTGAATAGCCCAATGCTTTCCATTCCAATGGGTGGTGTTGATGTTGTACTAGGAGTCCAATGGCTACAATCCTTGGGTACGATAGCTTTTAATTTTCAAGAACCTTTCATGAAATTTCATACAGAGGGAACGGAAGTTGCGTTAACGGGTATTGCAGGGAAAATGGGAAAGATAATCATCTCTAACAGTATGAAAAAGATTCTAAAGAAGGAACAACAAGGCGTAATTGCACAATTATGTTCGCTAGAGGTTCCCACATCGAAATCATCTATTTATCCAGATCTCCAAAAAGTCTTGGACAATCATTCCAAGTTATTTGAAACTCCCAAAAGCCTCCCACCTATTCATGATCATCATCATGCTATTCATTTGATTCCAAGAAGTGTTCTTCGAAACATCAGGCCGTACAAATATCCCTATGCCCAAAAGACTGAAATTGAACGTATGGTTGCAGAAATGCTAGAGGCTGGTATAATTCAACCTAGTCAAAGTTCTTTCTCTACTCCAATAGTATTGGTGCACAAGAAGGATGAATCATGGTGCATGTATATGGATTATAGGGAGCTCAACAAGCTCACTATTAAACATAAATTTCCCATTCCTCTCATTGATGAGTTATTGGATGACTTGCATGGATCAATTTACTTCACCAAATTGGATATTCATTCAAGATATCATCAAATCAGAATGAAGACTGAAGACATTCCGAAAACAACATTAAGAACTCATGAGGGTCATTATGAATTTTTTGTCATGCCTTTTGGCCTTACCAATGCACCTTCTGCATTTCAAGGTTTGATGAATTCCATTTCCAACCCTTCCTTAGAAAATTTGTGGTAGTATTTTTTGATGATATACTAATCTACAACAAGTCTTGGAAGGATCATGTTGAACATGTTGAAAGGGTGTTCAAACAATTGGAGGAGAAACAATTATATGCAAAAGCTCCAAATGTTTCTTTGGAGTACAAGAGTTGGAATATCTGGGTCATATTGTTTCTCATGAAGGTGTTAAGGTAGACCCTAGAAAAATTAAAGCCATTAAGGAATGGAAAATCCCCACATCCATAAAGCATCTGTAGGATTTCTCGAGTTGACAGTGTATTATCACAAGTTTGTTAAGAATTATGGGAGAATAACAGCACCTCTAACAACACTATTGAAGAAAGATTCATTTTCATGGACTCCAAAAGCAACAAAGGCCTTCAAACATCTTAAAGAGGCAATGTGCCAAGCACCATTCTTAGCTATGCTGGACTTCAAAAAAGCCTTTATTGTGGAATGTGATGCTTCAGGAAACGGAATTGGTGTTGTTTTAATGCAAAATGAAAGACCCATTGCTTTTGAAAGCCGTCCAATTAAAGGAAAGTATTTACACAAAGCTATTTATGAGAATGAAATCTTGGCAATACTACATGCACTTAAGAAATGATGACCCTAACTAATGGGAAGACACTTCAAGGTAAAAATGAATCATGATAGTCTTAAATACTTTTTAGAACAAAGATTATCCTTTGAAGAGCAACAAAAATGGGTCACAAAGATGTTGGGTTATGACTTTGAAATCATCTACAAAAAAGGGAAGCAAAATGTTGTGGCTGATGCACTCTCAAGAAAGGATGAGGATGTGGAAGAATTGTTATGCACCATTTCTATTGTCCAACCATATTGGATAAACAGAGAAAGGGATGAATGTAAGAATGGCGAAGAAGTGTGGACACTCATTCAAAACTTACAACAAGATCCCAGTACATCTGATACATTTAGGTGGAAAAATGATTCTTTATGGTACAAATATCACTTATACCTATGTAAGAATTCCCAACTCAAACAAAATATTCTTATGGAATTGCACACTTCTCCCTTAGGAGGGCACTCAGGATTTTTAAGAACTTACCACGGGGTTAAGAAAGAATTTTTTTGGGATGGGCTTAAATCAGATATTCAAAAGTTTGTGGCGGAATTTTTGGTTTGCCAACAAAATAAAGTTGAAACAATTGAGACCCCAAGTCTATTACAAACTTTATCCATTCCAAGCCAACGTTGCAAGGAGGTTTCAATGGATTTTATCATAGGTTTAGCCAAGTCCGAAGGAAAGAGTGTCATCATGGTGGTAGTTGACAAACTTACCAAGTATGCACACTTTTTTGCATTATCACATCCATTTAAAGCTAGTACAGTTGCTACTGCATTTATGGAAACAATTCAAAAGCTACATGGAAGCCCAAAGATTATTGTAAGCGACAGAGATCCCATTTTCAGTGGGATTTTTTGGACATAATTATTTTCTTCTCTTGGTACTCAGTTAACTCATAGCTCATCTTATCATCCTCAATCTGATGGGAAAACTGAGATAGTAAACAAATGTCTGGAAGGATATCTTTGTTGCTTTGTATTGATAAAGAAACACAATGGGTCAAATGGTTGCCTCTGGCTGAATGGTGGTATAACACTTCCTTCTATACTGCAACAAAAATGACCCCATTTATGGCACTTTATAGATATCATCCACCATTGATCACATCATATTTAAGAGAAAATTATAAGGTTCAAGCAGTGGAACATCACATCGAGGATCCCAACAAGTTCTCCAACTCTTAAAGGATAACCTCACATTGGTGCAGAATAGAATGAAACAACAAGCAGATCATCATCACAGTGAAAGAAGTTTTGATGTAGGTGACTGAGTATTCCTACGGCTACAACCATATAAACAAATGTCCCTCAAGCAAGCTAAGAAGGATAATAAATTATCACCAAAGTATTATGGTCTGTATAAGGTGTTGCAAAAGATTGGTACTATGGCATACAAATTGGATCTTCTTGCAGCTTCTCCAGTGCACCTAGTTTTCCATGTTTCATGTTTAAAGAAGGTTATAGGTGACAAGCTCACAGTTCAAACAATATTGCCAGAACTTGACGAGGAAGGAAAATCATATTGGAACCAGAAGCAGTCACAGAAACAAGAACTCGACAGCTATGAAATCGATCAATTTCAGAGTATCTCATCAAGTGGAAGAACTTATCCATTGAAGATTCCATACGGGAGTATGAGAATTTTATATAGAAGCATATAGAACTACTCAAGCTTTGAGGACAACACTTTTCGGAAGGAGAGGGGCATGTTAGGTCCCTATAATACTAGTGATTTCCCCATTACTATTGTCATGGTATCCCTTATTGTTATTATTGTGCCCCTATTGTCCCCATATTGTTATTAGTGTTCCCCATAGAAACCCACTATTGTTATTGTTGTGCCCTTATGTTATTACTATTAGGTCGGCTTAATTATATTGTGACCGCTTAGACTCCTATATATAGAAGGGATGTTTAGTCATTTGTATAATCAAAGAATTGTTCATTTGTGTATTGTAAAGGAGGTTGTCCCCTTGAAGAGGATGAATTATAAGGCGTTGATATATATTTTCTATATTTTTGTGAGTTGGTTTCCTAACACATCAACATGTATATCCATGGAGTCATTATATTTAGGGTGATGGTATCGCAAGGGTTTATTCTAGATGAAGAATTTGATCTCACCTGATTGATTACCAATGTGATGAGATTCTTAATTGATAAATAACGTAGGAACATCATTTTGACAAAGGAGAATTTGAAAAGGAGAGGAGACACTAAAAGTGTCTTAATCCTTTCTCACCTTTTCCCATGAAATGTGACCACCCTATACCTGACCACTATGTGAACCAGGAAATTGAGAATCTAAATTATCTGGGAAAATTATTGATGGAGTTGATTGATTAAGCGAGTAAAGATACAAAGGGACATGAGATGTAAATAATACAAGATTATAGGTATCCCTTAAAGATACACTACTTTCAATTGAAGCATATTCAAGATCAAAACTATACATATTAGTGTTATCTTCAAATATCAAAGAATCACCATTCATATTAGTATTGATGGAGTGAGAACGATGAAATATTTTTTGAATGAAAACAGGTTCATGAGAAGAAGATGAATGTTGGAGGAACAAATCAATAATTAGGTTTTCAAATTTCACAAATCCAACCTCAGCACGAGGAACCTTTTTTTTAGTAATCAGAAAGGATGAGAACAAGGAATGCAAGGATAAATAGATTCCTCCTTTGAGGATGAAGCTTCCTCATGATTCAGGAAAGTTGGAAGAGAAAATTAATCAGGGGAATCTAATGCAATTTTTTTTATGGAGATTAGAACCAAACACTGAAAATTCTCACTCATGAAAACCCAATCGACATCTTCTTCAATAAACTCATAGTAAAGGCGAAGAAAATTATGAAGAAAATCATCCAATGATTCACTGGGTTTCATTCTATGTTGATTGATCCTTTTATATACTTGATGATAATCATACCTGTAAAAGAATTCATGAAACTCCTTGAAGAATTGTTCAAATGAATGGATAGAAGGATTCGGTAAAGTGTCACTCCATTTCTTTAGGAGACCTTCAACTGTGAGATTGAATAATTTATAGACAACATATTCAGAATACACTTCATGAAAATAAAATAAAAAAATTAAGAAATTGAAGTGCATGTTTTAGTTATGGATGTTCCACTCTCACCATGGCACCTTAACTGAGACAAGTTGTAAATTATCTCCACATAGATTTTAAGATTCACTCTACTATAAAAACCATCATATGGTTATGATTTTCAAAGAACCCATTTAAGATAAGAGATTCAAAACAGACTTCATGGGATCAACTTTCCATCTACCCCTCCCTCTAAGACGAACGATTGATGGTTAGGGAAAATTTTAGGGTGAAAGTTCACAAATGAGCTATTTTTTGGACATTCTCTTAAACAAATATTCATCAATTTGGTTAAAAATTCACTTATTCTTTTTTTTTTATGTATATATGATTAAATGGATGATATTGGCCAAACATTTACCAGATTTAAGAGTAAATTTCATGTTTTTTATTTAATATTCACCTACATTCTATTCATATGAATTTTCAAACTAAAATAGTTGCATACAATACTATATATAGGAGAAATAATAAATCCTTAAAAAATATCCTCTTGACAGTGCTGGAAATATGCCCACAAAGGGGGTTTCCTTTGTATGAAGTCTCAACCACACCTCACACTATTTGGAGTAGCATTAGGGGAATTTTGAGGTCTAAAATGGACCTCCTAAGGAAATTATAAAATAATAGTGGAAATAATAAAATAAGATTAGATTACATCATCAAATTTGAGAGGGAAAAAAGAAAAAATTATTTGTTCAACTCGTATTTTCAACTTATCTCCCTATGCATTTACGCAAATTTCAAGTGGCAACACTTGTTGGATGCATAATTTTATTCCTCATCCAAGGAGTACCGATATTTCATGATTTTGGTGGACCCTGCTACACAAAAAATGAGACAACATGAAAAGAGTGATTGCAATAATGTTGTTTCATGTATTTCTCATTTTTCATGTAGAAGTTCCCATCGAAAGTATGCAACATGGGTACTCCTTGGATGAGAAATCTAATTTTGCATCTAACGAGTAACCCCCCTCGAAATTTGAGTAAAACCTTAGGGAGATAAGTTGAAAATACAAGTTGAAAAAGTGTTTTTATTACTTTATTAATTTTTAATCTTTTTACATTTTTACTCCAAAAATGGTAAATCATCCCCCATGATTGACATCATCATCTTGAATCCTATTTGTTCTTCTAAAAATTATTTTAGTTGTACATTTTTCATAGGAAGCCCATTTTAGATCCCAAATTTCCCCTAACGAAGCCCCATATGGATAATAGGTTTGAACACCATTATTTTTAGAGATTTTCATTGGTTGTAGTAATCAACATAATCGATTATGCAAAGAACATTTGGAACAAAAAAGGTTGTTGACACTATTAGGCATGGAATTCTAGTTTATATAAGGTTATTCAATGAACATAGTAGATAGAGTGAGCCTTTAAAAGAAAAGTAGTGGTACTATTCTAGTAAAGAAACATAGGAGCATGGAAACAATCATTAGTTAGCTTGTGAAATAGTTCACATAATAAAAATGATCATGGAAGAAAGTTACAATGCACATTCAACAAGATGCATCCTAAATCTAAAAAAATAGTTCATTTTCATTAGTATGTGTAAACATAAACATACACCGCAAATAATGAAAGAATAGTGTTAAAATCATTCATGACATATGGATGAAAGTATGTCGGCTCCAAGAACTTTGTATATTATGTGAAAGTCACAAGACACCTGAGTACAATGATGCAACACTAGTCCCAATAGTGGAACATTAAGTCACAACTTTCTCCTCCAAAAAATGATGTTCTTTCCTATGACAAGCTAGAGAAGCCAAGGTGAAAATTCCTTTTCCCTAAGCTATAAAGGTATATTTATAACAAAAATAGGTGACTATCTGCCTCCCTGATGACTCTTGGTTTCCCTCATGAATCTTTAGCTTCTACTATGACTCTTAAAATTATTACATGACACTTGGACTTTCTAATGGCTTTTGACATTCCATGTGTGACCTTTGGGCTTACACACATTTTACATCTTCTCATATTTGAAATTACATAATCAAATTTCACTAATAATGTGGCAAAATATAGGACGCCAAACAACACTATTGCATTGACACTTTGAATGGACATAACTTGGTGACTGTAATGTGAGACTTATTTTCGATGTATCAATATGACAATCCTTTATCTATTTCTATGTCTTTAGTTATTGATGATAGATATATCTTTTACTTCATCTTCACCCTCCAAAGGGTTTGGATAACTATGGAATCTTTCTAAGTCATCATGAGTGTTGGAGAGGTAAATCCCCTCTGCGGATAGAGGCGATCCCACTAGCCCAAAATGGGTCTAGCAACAATCAATTAACGCTACCATGCAAGTTCCTAGTTGCAAATTGAAAGTGGATTATGAGAACCAACCTGGAGTCCAACGCTAGTGTCGTAGAAGAGTTGATACTCCCGTTCCCTTGCTCCGGCAGGTCACGATCCTCACGATCTCCGCGAATGGATACCTGCACATGCAAAGAACGAAGCGAATACAAGCATAAAATCCACTAAATACAACTATATATCAGTCAGAAAAGATATAGATCAAACATGAACAATAAGATCGGAACCATAATGATAGTCGTTTATTAATGAATAATCAACAAAGAAAAATACAACCAAAGTTCTGACGTTGAATCTCTCCTCTGGCTGGGCGAGCAGCTATATATGTCTTGCAATAGACCTTTCTCTCTCAGACTTCTGGCAGCATAACCTCCCTATGCTCCAAGACTCTTACTATCACTCAAGACAAGCGTTATGACTACTAGCACTATCACCCCTACTCCAAAACTAGCTTGTCAAATGCATGAGGAAAAACTTTTATAGATGGAGAAGGGGAAGAAAATACAATGAATCAAGACACCCATTATGGATTGGCATTATCTCCAAAAAGCCGTTGTGGATAGATGTAAGGGATAGATGATGAATCTCGACATCTAGAAGATTAGCTTTATCCTCAAAAGACTTCATGACTTGAAGGGAAAAAACATCCGGGCGCGCATTTGTTAAAAATCTTTTCCAAACTCGGTTGGCGCGGGTGTTACTCTAAGACAGAGCGCCAATGGTCGCACCTTCTTTTGAGGATCTCATTCATTGGCGCGGGTAGTACATTGTGGACCCACGCTAATGGAAAAAGGGCACTTTTCAGGGATATTTTGCAGGAGGTGTCTTCAGGGCACATGAAGTCCATACTCAGGGGAACATAATGCAAGTGTTTTTAAGTTATGTCACTGCTCACAGGTCCCGGAATGAGTCCTCCAAAGTACGGGAAAGGGGTAACAGGGACGGTGACCAATGGTGACAAATTACTGTGTAACAATGAGTTTCGATCTCCTCATCATAGTGAAAGGATCCTTTACTCCTACATGATATCATCTTCATGACTTGTATCCACAAGTGTCATTCGTGTAACCTCTCTGGTTGACCTCCTTGATCATCATATTTCCATGATAAGATATTAACACCTGCAAATGTGGTTAATTGATGAAGAGAGAATATAAATCTAAAAATCAGTTATCTTATATTTCATTTCTCATGTGAAATAGATTGTGATTGGATAATGCAAAAGAATTGAAGGACAATTTTGGGAGTGCACAGTGCCTAGAGTTAGGAAGAAGGGAGTGAGGGCCTCTAAATTGTGATTTTTCAATGTTGAGTGGTAAGAGAAAGGAAAGGTGTGAATTGCACATTGGGAAAGTCTAGAGGGGAAGAAAAGAAAGCTTACTAACAAAAATTATGCAATCTGTAGTGCTTGAGGGTAAGGATTGTTATGAGGAATTTTGCATCTACGGATAAATACTAATTCCCTAGGTAGGTAGCTATACCTAGAAGAACAGTTTTAAAGTGCTTATCCTTTTCTATGGATGATAAATAAGGCAAAGGTAAAAAAAGGATCTACATTTTCTTTCTCTTTCCTTTTGTTCCCTTTCTATGACTCCCGTCGCTCCTTCTCGAACTTAACTCACTCAAAAAGTACCTGCAATCATAAACGGAAGACAGAGAACTAATCAAAGAAAGAGATCTATTAACTATAAGTAAATGGAATCACATACATTCCCACATATAAACATCATATATCAAGATAGGCATATGGGAAAAGGTGTAAACATCTTTATTAAGTAGAAGGAATAATTACAACCATGGAGTTCGATCCATTATCAATCTTCCAGCTTGGGTTCCAACCAACATCACATCAATAGCACATCACTCTGACAGCATAGTGACACTTTCTTATACTCTCAATTCTCACACCAACAATATCTCCTTACAAATTATCAATGTCCAACCCTTGATCACTTAGATGAGTGCTCAATTTATAGGAAAATGGAGAAGGTTTGATCATATATGAGGGTATTCAATGGCCTTCCAAACTTAGAGTTAGTTCCCATGGAGGAAGGGATGAGAGGATAGGAGGTTACTTAACTCATTCCCTATCCAATTTGGAGCTCATAGGAGATGATAAGTGTGGGAACCTTATAGATAGCTCCAGAAGATAAGAATATTCCCAGAACCCTATGTGAATTCGCTCAATCTCACCGAGCGCAGGTCAAAGTGGGCCTAGGTTCTCTACTGAGAACCCTAACATGGGCCTACCTGCACTGAAGTGCACTTTCCCCTGTCCAAGACTGCGCTGGTCCCTCAAGGAGGCAATTTTGGAGGGATTCAGGCGAAGAAACTCTTAGGGAAGGGGGCACTCAAAATGGTGACTTGTCTAGGGAATGTAGCAATTGAATTAGGGTTTGATGAGCCCCTAATGACACTGATCTAAATGATGGGAGTGATGTGCCCAAATGGATATGTAACAGTTGTCCCCTAAAGCATGAAGACACAAATAATGATGTCGAGTGATATGCTTTACGATGTCATGAGGAGGTTTCGAAGTGGTTGGTGATCTGCATCAATTAAAATACATAATATCATGATATTTTGATTTTTTCTCATGAATCACTGATAGAAGGCATACCCATGCTCAACATATAAACTTTAATTACAATTACATAGATAGTTGTCTACAAATATAGACCCATGATAGGATGACCATCAATGTAAACCCATTGTATGGATGATTTGGTACATTTCCTAAAATCGCAGCCCGGATGGATGAAATTAGATTCGGGGTCTTCTATCATGTTCAGTTGTTCACTCAAGTATGAGTCTAACCATGTGAATATGTGATCTCAAGTCGAACATGGGAAGACACCATCTGATTAGCAGCCAATGATGTAAGCTGTTAACAGACGCGAGAGAAATCACTGATAATGATAATGATCCTCAAGGTATTATAGTACATTCTGCATTGTGTGAATGGATGTTTTGATGTCGAAAGTCTTTTGGTCGAAGGCCAATGATGTTAACCTATCGCTGGAAATGAGAAACCTGCCATTGATGTATGCAAGCTTCAAGGTACTGGAAGGGTGTTTCTAGGTCAACTTCTTGGATATTGTGTTGATGTCGACAAGAAGCAACTCATTGTAGGAGGGCCTTGATGTATACCACTTCAACAACACAAAATGAGCGTAATGATTTTGGATATGGAATTTGACTCATGACACAAGGTTCAAGAATGGTGGTTATGAAAATGAAGGTTTATGAGTAATGTAAAGGATGAATTTTAAACTGAGTGACTTCTCTTGAACATGTTGGTGACACTAAATGGATTGGTAGCATTGACCCAAAATAAAAGTAATTAATAGTATGATAGACCAAGGTATGATGGCCATCAGGAAAATAACCCAACCCAAATAGTCACAATGATGAAGTGAAAGTGTCATGTTCAAGAGCGACCTACTTCCATAAAGTGGTTTAACCATTTTTCCAATTTTTCCAAGTCATTACTGACTAGTACCTCTTTATTTTTATCAAGCTTGAGGAGGATAAAATATGCTTGTTTTATAATACCACCCTTCAGGTGAATCCATCTCTATGTGATGTTTTAATGAGTCTAGCGAAGGTGAAACGCGTTCTTGTCATGATGGACAATTTTATCGCTATTTGATATTTTAATGAGTCTAACGACAATGATAACTCAATCCTTTTCATGTGTAGAGAGTTTGATAAGGGACAAAAAGAAAACTCCACAAGGTATTTTTCATACATTTGTCTCTCAAGTCTCAAAAAACGTAAAACAATACAAGAGAGAACCTATTGACCATGTTCGGTCAACATATTCCTTTTTCGTAAATAATCTATCTCAGCCTGAAAAAGGGTTATACTTATGTTGGAAATAATACTGAGAGGGGGCTGAATCATTATTATCAAATCTATAATTTTATTTCCTAAACATATTTATATACGCTACTTCAGCAAAGTGAACTGGCGTGTACAAGTGACTGTACTTAAAGCAATCAGTGTATATGCAGAGAACTTTTGATTTAGACAATTTATCATGTATTGACCTTAAACCAGTATATCAGAGATTTATTAGACAGTTCAGTAAAATTAGAATAAATCATCACACATAAGCAACACACATGAACACCAAGATATAAAATGGAAACCAAATGTGGGTAAAAACCACCTACAATTGTCATCTCTGTCTTCTTTTAATAATAAGAAAATCTATTTACAATCATGTACTGGTGTAGGCTCACACCAGTACGTAGGCACCCACCTGCAGAATGCTATAACCTTCTCTCGTTCTCCAGCTACTACTGGAAGGGAGCTACAACCCCCTAGCTCTTGTACTAGCCAATATGTTTACTAGTACATAGGTGCCAGCCTACAGAAAACTCCACTCTTCCAACAGGGACCACATTTCATGAATTTTCAGACTGGATAATCCTGAAACACAACACCATAATCTGAAGGCCACGTTTCATCCAATTTTCATACTAGACCTAGCAACAACATTGAAACTCAGAAAATCATTACTACAATACAACCATCAAATACATATGCATCAACCAATCACTAAAACTCAATCATCACTTTCTGAATCAACCACAATTGAATCAATCAATCACTGGAGAAAATAACAATCAATCAATTTGTTCATTCAGAACACTGTTACCAGAATACAGTCACAAAAAAAAAAGCAGAACCCAGAACTCTAAAGGGAACCAACATACAGATCCGTAAATTCCAATTTATGATGTATATGCTACTTTGATATGCTGAACCAGCATGTATATGCTCCTTTACTAAAGCGAACCTGCGTACAAATCTGTAAATTCTAACTTAAAATATCACAACTATTCCATACTTGAATCATACCCAGATCATCATATTTACAGAATAAAACACACGTCAGTATTCAGATCTAGACTGTTCAAGATCAAGCCACATAATGATAATACTTTTAAGCCTTTATGATCCCGGTCCATCAACCTTCATTAGCCATATAGGTGCCTCCTTAGATCAGATCAAGCAAACCATCAAAAGCTCATTAACCTACATATATGATCCAACACCTCATAAGATATTCAAATACTTGCACATCTGTCCTAATGATCTTCTCCACCTTATATAGTTTTAGGCCTTTCTCAATACCATGGACCAAAACTACCTAGGACCAATACCTTGGACCAAATACCTCAGACCAATTACCTTGGGTCAAATACCTTGGACCAAGAAATACCTTGGACCTAAAAATTTGTTTTTATAAGATATACATGCTTTTCCTTCTATGAAAGTGTGTGTGTATGTATACGATCCTTTTGTCCAGTAAACCTGCATGTATAGGCAACCTAAACAAGGTGAACCTATGTATACCTTTCTTTGTTCATTCTTTGTAGTCTGATATATAATTCTTTGATCTGTTGCACTGTGACCTTTCATCTGAGTGAGTTTCCATCAAAGATAACACCTGTATCATAATGCCAACAATCTTCCCCTTTGGACTTGATGGCAACGACAACACCAAGACACTCTCCCCCTTTGACTTCAAGGGCAAAGGGTAGACCAATATATTCTCTCCTTTTGACATACATTATGTTGTGCATGCTCCCCCTCAGTATATGTTGAATTCTCTGATTGAGATGCCCTTTTGTATGTGTTGAGATGCACTGAAACCATCCATGCTCCCCTCAAGCACAAAAAAGGTATACAAAAATATTTTCCAAAAGAATAGCATGACTCTATAACTCAACTATGTGAGTATGGCCTTCCTATCACCAATGACTCATACATACATCCATTCTCCAAAAATAAGTGGGGATACAAAGTGGTGATACAAAATACATCATTTGTCCAATAGGACTCATTCAAATGTATGAGAAGATATATCACATCCTAGACTTTTACATGGCTTAAGAAAAAAAGGTATAAATATCTGAAGCCATAGCTAGACTTAGCAACCATAATGCCAACAATGTAGAATGCGAGTGAAGGTTATTGCTCCCCTTGAACCTGTGCTACCTGTGCATTGTTAACAAGTCAATGATCAAGGAATCTTTTCCAATTATATAAAAATTAATGAGCATAGCATATCAGTAGACTATGATCATCAACATCAGACGGAGCACCCATATCAGAGCCTGCCCCACTATTTTTCTTGTCTGAAAAACAAATACGCTGCTTGTCCCATAAAAACCCACCTGTGTATGCAACTTTGTTGGGTCCCTATAATACTAGTGATTACCCCATTACTATTATAGTTATACCCCTTATTAATATTTTTGTGCCCCTATTGCCCCCATATTGTTATTACTGTGCCCCATAGAATCCCTCTATTGTTATTTTTGTGGCTTTATATTATTATTGTTAGGTCGACTGGATTATATTGTGACTCCTTAGACTCCTATATATAGAAAGGAGGTTTTGTCATTTGTATCATCCAAGAATTGTTCATTTATGTAATGTAAAGGAGGTTTCCCCCTCGAAGAGGCTGAATTCTAAGGCGTTGATCTATCTTTTCTATCTTTTCTTGAGCTGGTTTCATAACATTTGGTATTAGAGCTTTGGATTGTAGGGTTTCCCTGCTTCAAACAGGTCATCGTGGCATTTCCACTATAACTTTTTTTCTGTGACGTTTCAGAAGTCGCAAAAAAAAACTCGTTTGAGAAGAAATCACGCTGAACCTTGGGTCCGAATTTCAGAGCTTTTCGCGTGATATTTGCGGAGATATGTCTGAGAAAGTTGGTCTTTCTGCAGACTCCTAAATTACATTCAAAACATGTGACCTAGGGAAAATCGTCATAACTTTCTCTCTGGGGATCGGATTGAAGTTTCGTAAGAAGGTACAGAAAGAGGACAGACTGTAGTTTCTTGTGGGTGTTTTTCAAATCCAAAGGTTGAAACAGTGACTCGTGGCACATTGTACAAGTTCGCTCTACTGAACTAGTCTATAATCAAGTCACTGTGGGAGATTTCACATAACTCTTCCTTGGAGAATCCAATTTGGGTCAGACTTGTGGCATTGGAAAGAGGACACAGAGGGCTACTATAGGTCACAAATTCAGAAATAGATAATCAGAAAGTACAAAGATACATCAAAGGCAATATCGAGCTCCTAAAAAGTGAAAAAGGGTGTGTAGATTTTCTTTAATTTTTGCTTAAGCTTGGTTTGAAAATTTATTTTGAAGGAATTCAAAGGGCATATTAGAGAATTATTATCGGTAACTGATGCCCCGAGGAAAGAAAATGCAAACACCTAGTAAGGAACCTGAAAGCTCTAGCATGACTCATGAAGAAGAAGAAGAAATGCTACATGATATATCAAAATTACAAGAACAAGTGCAACAAGTGTCACTTCCACAAAAAGCAACAGAATCTAAGATGGATGGTTTAAGGAAAGATGTAGAAGCTAAGATGGATGGTTTAAGGAAGGGTGTAGAAGCTAAGATGGATTGTTTAAAGAAATGCGTAGAAGCTAAGATGGATGGCATGGAAGCTAAGGTGAATGGCATGGACGCTAAAATTGATGGCATGGATGATAAGATGGAAGAATTGAAGATAAATATGAATAAGTTGCTACAAGAAATGGTCACTAAGGGTGAAAGGGTACTAAAGGAAACTCATGATGAGAACAAAAGAAATGTTAATCATGATTCCATAGACTCTAATGTTGGATCGAAGACTCACCATATTCCAAAAATCGATATGAGGAAGTTTGATGGCAAGGATCCCGCCACATGGATATTACAGATGGAGCAATTCTTCGATCTCAATAATGTGCAAAACACACAAAAGGTACGTATGGCAACTTTATATTTGGAACCAAATCAGTTTGTATGGTATCAATGGCTTTTCTCTCGTAAACAATTTATCACTTGGGCAATTTTTACGGAAGAATTGATAGCACATTATGAGGATACAAAAAGCAACACTTTTTTTAGCCAATTGATAAGTCTCAAACAAAAGGGTTCAATAATGGAGCACATTGAGGAGTTCCAAAAATTGAACATAAGGGTAAAAGATATTCCAGAGGAGCATAGGATTGATGTGTTCATAGGGTCTTTAAAGGATAATATCCAACATGATGTTCGCCTTTGGGAACCTGATTCATTAGAGAAGGCATTCAGGTTAGCAAGAAAAATGGAAAGCAAAATTATGGCAACCAGGAAGCATACCACTCACAACTATAAAGACGGAAGTGTTGTTGCCCTAGTCTTCCACAACCTATAAGGTTGACACCACAACAATTGGAAGAAAAAAGAGCAAAAGGGCTTTGTTACAGTTGTGATAGCAAATACACTAAAGGTCATAAGTGTGCTGAGAAGAAATTATTCTACATAGATTGTGAAGAGGAAGAAGAAAAGGAGCAAGAAAGGTCAAAAGAAGAGGATATACTCCAGGAACAAAGCCTAGATAAAGAAGAAATAAATCCGACCATATCTTGTAATGCATTGGCGGGAATTACCACTCCTCAAACCATCAAGATAGAAGGACAAATCAAGAAGAAAAAGGTAATAGTGTTGATTGATTCAGGAAGTACCCACAATTTTATTCATTGTAAGGTAGCAAAAGAATTGAATTGCTTCCTATATCCAGCACCAGAGTGTCAAGTGATGATTGCAAATGGAGGAACAATAAATTGCTCTGGAAAGTGCCATAATATCAAGCTATCCATGGGAGAATATGTATTGACTAGCCCAATGCTTTCCATTCCAATGGGAGGTGCTGATGTTGTACTAGGAGTCCAATGGCTACAATCCTTGGGTACAATAGCTTTTAATTTTCAAGAACTTTTCATGAAATTTTCTATGGAAGGAAAGGAAGTTGAATTAAGGGGTATTGCAGGGAAACCAGAAAGATAATCAGCTCTAATGGTATGACAAAGCTTCTAAAAAAGGAACAAAGAGGTGTAATTGCACAATTATGTTCGCTAGATGTTTCCACATTGGAATCATCTATTTCTCCAGATCTCCAAAAAGTCTTGGACAATCATTCCAAGGTATTTGAGACTCCCAAAGGTCTCCCACCTATGCGTGATCATGATCATGCTATTCATCTGATTCCAGGAAGTGTTCCTCCAAACATCAGGCCGTACAGATATCCCTATGTCCAAAAGAGTGAAATTGAACGTATGGTTGCAGAAATGCTAGAGGCTGGTATAATTCAACCAAGTCAAAGTTCTTTCTCTGCTCCAGTAGTATTGGTGCACAAGAAGGATGGATCATGGCGCATGTGTCCGGATTATAGGGAGCTCAACAAGCTCACTATTAAAGATAAGTTTCCCATTCCTGTCATTGATGAATTACTGGATGAATTGCATGGATCAATTTACTTCACCAAGTTGGATCTTCGTTCGGGATATCATCAAATCAGAATGAAGATTGAAGACATTCCGAAAACAGCATTTAGAACTCATGAGGGTCATTATGAATTTTTGGTCATGCCTTTTGGCCTTACCAATGCACCTTCAACATTTCAAGGTTTGATGAATTCAATTTTCAAACCATTCCTTAGAAAATTTGTGTTAGTATTTTTTGATGATATACTAATCTACAACAAGTCTTGGAAGGATCATGTTGAACATGTTGACAGGGTGCTACAACTATTGGAGGAGAAACAATTATATGCAAAAAGATCCAAATGTTTCTTTGGAGTCCAAGAGGTGGAATATCTGGGTCATATTGTATCTCATGAAGGAGTTAAGGTAGACCCTAGCAAAATTAAAGCCATTAAGGAATGGAAAATCCCCACATCCATAAAGCATCTGCGAGGATTTCTTGGGTTGACAGGGTATTATCGCAAGTTTGTTAAGAATTATGGGAGAATAGCAGCACCTCTAACAACATTATTGAAGAAAGATGCATTTTCATGGACTCCAGAAGCAACAAAGGCCTTTGAACATCTTAAAGAGGCAATGTGCCAAGCACCGGTCTTAGCTACACCGGACTTCACAAAAACCTTTATTGTGGAATGTGATGCTTCAGGAAATGGAATTGGTGCTGTTTTAATGCAAGATGAAAGACCCATTGCTTTTGAAAGTCGTCCAATCAAGGGAAAGTTTTTACACAAAGCTATTTATGAGAAGGAAATGTTGGCAATACTCCATGCACTTAAGAAATGGCGACCCTACCTAATGGGAAGACACTTCAAGGTAAAAACGGATCATGATAGCCTTAAATACTTTTTAGAACAAAGATTATCCTCTGAAGAGCAACAAAAGTGGGTCACAAAGATGTTGGGTTATGACTTTGAAATCATCTACAAAAAAGGGAAGCAAAATGTGGTGGCAGATGCACTCTCAAGAAAGGATGAGGATGTGGAAGCATTGTTGTGTGCCATTTCTATTATCCAACCAGATTGGATAAACGAAGCAAGGGAGGAATGGAAGAATGACGAAGAAGTGTGGGCACTTATTCGAAAGTTACAACAAGATTCCAGTACGTCTGATACATTTAGCTGGAAAAATGATTCGTTATGGTACAAAGATCGCTTATACCTCTGTAAGAATTCCCAGCTAAAACAAAAGATTCTTATGGAATTGCACACTTCTCCCTTAGGAGGGCACTCAGGATTTTTAAAAACTTACCACAGGGTTAAGAAGGAATTTTTTTGGGATGGCCTTAAATCAGATATTCAAAAGTTTGTGGCGGAATGTTTGGTTTGCCAACAAAATAAAGTTGAAACAATTAAGACACCGGGTCTATTACAACCTTTATCCATTCCAAGCCAACGTTGGGAGGAGGTTTCAATGGATTTTATCACAGGTTTACCCAAGTCTGAGGGAAAGAGTGTCATCATGGTGGTAGTTGACAGACTTACCAAGTATGCACACTTTTGTGCATTATCACATCCATTTAAAGCCAGTACAGTTTCTACTGCATTTATGGAAACAATTCAAAAGCTACATGGAAACCCAAAGATTATTGTAAGTGACAGAGATCCCATTTTCACTGGAAATTTTTGGACAGAATTATTTTCTTGTCTTGGTACTCAGTTAGCTCATAGCTCATCTTATCATCCTCAATCTGATGGGAAAACTGAGATAGTAAACAAATGTTTGGAAGGATATCTTCGTTGCTTTGTATCTGATAAACAGACACAATGGGTCAAATGGTTGCCTCTGGCTGAATGGTGGTATAACACTTCCTTCCATACAGCAACAAAAATGACCCCATTTATGGCACTTTATGGGTATCAACCACCATCCATCACATCATATTTAAGAGAAAATTCTAAGGTTCAGGCAGTGGAACATCACATCGAACATCAACAACAAGTCCTCCAACTCTTAAAGGATAACCTCGTGTTGGCACAAAATAGAATGAAACAACAGGCAGATCAACATCGCAGTGAAAGAAGTTTTGATGTAGGTGATTGGGTATTCCTACGGCTACAACCATATAAGCAAATGTCCCTCAAGCAAGCTAAGAAGGATAATAAATTATCACCAAAGTATTATGGTCCGTACAAGGTGTTGCAAAAGATTGGTACTATGGCATACAAATTGGAGCTTCCTGCAGCTTCTCGATTGCACCCAGTTTTCCATGTTTCATGTTTAAAGAAGGTTATAGGCGACAAGCTCCCAGTTCAAACAATATTGCCAGAACTTGACGAGGAAGGAAAAATTATATTGGAACCGGAAGCAGTCACAGAAACAAGAACTCGACAGCTACGAAATCGATCAATTTCAGAGTATTTTATCAAGTGGAAGAACTTATCCGCTGAAGATTCCACATGGGAGGATGAGAATTTTATGCAGAAGTATCCAGAACTACTCAAGCGTTGAGGACAACACTTTTTTGAAGGAGAGGGGCATGTTGGGTCCCTATAATACTAGTGATTACCCCATTACTATTGTAGTTATACCCCTTATTAATATTGTTGTGCCCCTATTGCCCCCATATTGTTATTACTGTGCCCCATAGAATCCCTCTATTGTTATTTTTGTGGCTTTATATTATTATTGTTAGGTCGGCTGGATTATATTGTGACTCCTTAGACTCCTATATATAGAAAGGAGGTTTTGTCATTTGTATCATCCAAGAATTGTTCATTTATGTAATGTAAAGGAGGTTGCCCCCTCGAAGAGGCTGAATTCTAAGGCGTTGATCTATATTTTCTATCTTTTCTTGAGCTAGTTTCATAACAAACTCAACTTCATGAAACACATGCACAATAATGTTTCTCTGAAAAAATTACATTTAACAGTAGGATGGTGTAGCAACTACTCCTAGCTTTTGTCTGAGATATTCAAATGTTTCTCTTGGCAGTGGTTTAGTGAATATATCAGCAACTTGTTCTTTGGAGGGAACAAACTCCAGTTTGACTTTTTGTTCAAGCACTTGTTCACGTAGAACATGGTATTTGATGGGTATGTGCTTGGTCTTGGAGTGCATGACTAGATTCTTTGAAATATTGATGGCACGTGTATTATCACATAGAATGGAGATGAGTGGAGTATATGTGATCTGAATGTGTTGCAAGGTTTGCATCATCCAAAGTAGTTGTGTGCAACAAGTGGCAGTAGCCACATATTTTGCTTTAGCTATAGATAAGGAAATTGAAATTTGTTTCTTGCTGAATCAAGACACTAACCTGGAACCCATATAGAATGCACCACCACTAGTTCTTTTCTTGTCATCAACACTTCCTTCCCAATCTGCATCTGTATATGCATGAAGAGTAAGATCTGCATCTCTAGGATACCATAAACCAAAGTCCCGAGTTCCTTGAAGATATTTGAAAATTCTTTTGACTGCCTAAAGGTGTGATTCCTTTGGATTTTCTTGGAATCTTCCAACTATTCCTACTGCATGCATGATGTCAGGTCAGGTACATGTTAGATAAAGAATACTTCCAATCATGGATCTGTAAGTTGGTTGATGTACTACTGCTCATTCATCATTTGAGCTGAGACTTCATCCTGTCACCATTGGGGTACATATAGGTTTAGAATCTTCCATTTCGTACCTTTTCAAGATCTATTTGAGATATTTGGTTTGTGAAAGAAAAATACCATCTTTATTTTGTTGAACTTGTAGACCAAGAAAATAGGTAAGTTCACCAAGCAAGGACATTTCAAATTGTTGTTGCATTACTGAAGAAAAATTCTGACTAATGGATTCTTCATTGCTGCCAAAAATGATATCATCAACATAAAAAATACTAATTAGCAATTTATCAGTTTCAATCTTTGTATATAGATTGCTATCTGTTGAACCTTTTGCAAAACCTTGTTGGTGTAGATATTTGTCACGGCGGTAATACTAGGCCCTTGGAGCCTGTTTTAGACCATAGAGGGCCTTTTTGAGTCTGCATACAAGTTTTGCATAACTTCAGAGAATGAATCCTTCTAGTTGTTCAATATAAACTTCTTCTTCTAAACCTCCATTCAGGAAGGCTGATTTTACATCCATTTGGTATACTTTGAATTTCGGAAAGCTAGAAAGAGCAAGAAACATCCTTATGGCTTTAAGTCTGGCAATAGGTGGAAAAATTTCTTCAAAATCTATACCTTATTATTGAGCATACCCTTTACAAACAAGTCTGGCCTTGTTTCTAATGACTTCTCCATTTTCATTTATCTTGTTTTTGAATATCCATTTAGTTCCTATAATATTTTTATCATGAACTCTAGGAACTAATTCCCAAGTATAATTTTTTTCAAATTGCTCAAGTTCTTCATCCATGGCCTTGACCCAACATTCATATTTTCATGCTTCTTTTACATTTTGAGGTTCAGTGGAGCATAGTAATGCTAGATAGCTTGATGTCCCTGTAATAGTTCTTCTTGTCTGTACACCTGCCTCTTTTTCCATTTCTGGATGATTTTTCTTAACATACCTCGATGGAGTCCTTTCTTCTACCATTATCTCTTCTTCTTGTTCTTCATTGGTTTCTTATTCAATATGATTTTGATTTGATGTGTGAAAATAATCCCCATTTTCTTCATTGTCATGATCTTATGTTGATTTTATCTTTTTTGGATTTTTGCAAGCTTCATCAATTACAACATCAATTCTTTCAACAATTTTTCCAAGTATTGTATTATAAAATTTATATCCTTTACTTCTGGAAGAATAACCAAGAAGAATACCTTCATCTTCTCTGGGTTCAAAATTACCAAGTTTTTCATCAGTCCTTTTGATATAACATTTGCTTCTAAAAACTTTAAAGTATTTCATAGTAGGAGTCTTACCATATCAAAGTTCATGTGGAGTTTGAGTGTTGTTTACTTGAACATTTGCTTGGTTGAGAATAATTACGGTAGTGAATGCAGCTTCGCCGCAGAAGGTTGCAGGAATTCTAGATTCATCTAGCTTAGCTCAAGCCATTTTTTGAACAATTTTGTTCATTCTTTCTACCACTCCATTTTGCTGAGGAGTCCTTGTGGTGGAAAATTGCCTTTTTATTCCATGTTGTTCACAAAAGTCAAATAATTCATTCAAGGTAAATTCCCCTTGATCAGATCTGAGGCATTTGATTTTTCGATCTGATTCATTTTCAACCAAAGCTTTGAAGGCTTGGAACTTTTCAAATGCTTCATCTTTATGCTTTAGAAGAACTATCCAACACATTTTTGAAAAATCATCAATGAAAAAAATAAAGTATTCTTCTCCTTGAGGTGACTTTTTCCTTGATGGTCCACATAAATCAGTATGGATGCTAGCTAACCCTTCCTTTTCCATGAAGTGAACTCTAGTTTTCTTACTGATTTGACATAGTTTCCATATTGTATTTTTTGGGATGATGATATCTGGAAGATCACGAATAGCCTTGAATCTGCATGCTTTTATTATTTGAGAAAAGCTTAGATGTCCCAATATTGTATGCCACAACCAGTTTTCATTATTTTTGCTTAGATAGCACTGTTTTTTTCCTCCCATGAGTATGTATAAGTTGTTTGGAGTTCTTGTACCTTTGATCACGGTCTCTCCTATATCAATCTCATGAACAACACATCTTTTTGATCGAAACACCACTTCATTTCCTTGATCACACATTTGACTGACACTCAACAGGTTATGCTTTAAACTCTCTACATACATAACATTTCTAGCTTTAACCTTTTCTTCAAGAAAACAGAGCCTTTACCTTTTATGACAATAGGAGTTTCATTTCCAAATGAGACATTCTTTTCCTTTTCTAAGGCATTATATAAGTGAAGTTTTTCTTTGTCACCTGTCATGTGTTTTGGGCATCCACTGTTAATGTACCACTGATTTTCTTGTCCTTCTGCATACAAGGCTATACCACATCTTTCTGTTTGAGACTATTTCCTTCCCCATATCTTGGGATTTAATGGAGTTTTCTCCTTTTGAGATGTTTGCCGAAATTTGCTCCTGCATTCAGATTCTTCATGACCAAAGTTGTTACAGATTGAGCATTCTATTTTATTTTCAAGAAGAGAAAAGTTATTATAGGAACTTTTCTTGATCCTTGATACATTCCTTTGATTTCATGCTTCTCTAGTCATGATGGTTTTGTAAGCAGCACATTGAGCAGCTTTGTGTCCAAAATTATGACATGAAAAGCATTGCCCATTAAAGAAGTTCCTACAACTGTTGAATCTATTGACCTGGTGATTGTAGTTTCTATTAATATTCATCTTTGGAGCAAATTGAGTATGATTTACCTGAGGTTGGTTTTGGCTTCTATTAATCCTTGGAGAAAAATGAGTATGACTTACCTGGTGATCTACTTTATGCCTTTGTTGATGATTGTCATATTGTTCATTGGTCTTTGTTGCATCAAGATAGACTTTGGTGGAGGTTGAAGGCTTCTGTGATTGAGATGCTTCTTCAGTATATTCAAGACCTGTCTTTATCAGAGGAGAACACTGAACTTTGATAATTTCATTTAAAGTTTCTGATCCTTTAGCAAATCTATGATTGAGAGATTTCATTTTTCTCAAGATCCTTTCTTAGACCCACAATTTCACATTCTAGTTTTTCATTGTGTTTTTCTTTTTCAGCAAGTTGGTATGTTAAGGTATCTATAATCATAGTCTTTTCTTCTAAACATATTTTGAGTTTAGATATTTCTTCATGAAGGTCTTCCTCTTCTAAAGCATCCCAAAATTTATCATTGTCATAAGCCATGAGAAGTCTGTAATCTTCTCCAGTTTCATCTTCATCACTATTAGATAAACCATCACTATCTTCATGAGTATAGTAACTCTTTTTATACACAACCTGTTTTCTATTCCCTTTTGCATATTCCTTTCCTTTTTCAAATTTATCTTTATGAGGACATTTGGTAGCATAATGACCGACTCTGCCACAAGAAAAGCATTTTTAGGGTAACTTACCTGTAAACCTTCCAAAGCCTTGTCGAAGCTTTTTGACAATTTTTACCTCATCTTCTTCTTCTGAAATATGTCTTGATTCATTGTGTTCTTCCTTTCCTTTTACTGAAGCTTTGAATGCAGCTTCTCTCATATATGATGATCCTCCTTTTCTTATCTTAGAGGCATTTAAGATTATGTGAAGCTGCGTGATAGTGATATTCTACAGATCCTCTTTTTCTTCTATGGCAGACACTTTGGATTCAAATTTAGCAGACAAGGATCTCAAAACTTTCTCAACTAAGGTAATTTCCTTAATTTCTTCACCTAGATTCTTCATACAATTGACGACCTCATCTATATGTAGGAAGTAACTAGCTATGCTTTCATCACTATGCATCTTAAGAGTTTCATACTGAATTCTGAGAGTTTGAAGCTTAGCACGTTTTACCTAAGAGTCTCCTTCATAGCTCAGAACGATTTTTTCCCATATTTGTTTGGTTGATTTGAGCTGCATGACTTTGACAAACTCTAATTGTGACAGAATTCCCAATAATGTATTGACAGCTTTGGCATTGGTTTCATATTGCGTTTTACCTACCATATCTGTAGGAATTGTTGTTGGAAATGTATATCCTCCTTTCACAAATTCCCATACAATTGTTCTAAGTGATTGTAGATAGGCTATGGTTCTTATTTTCCAATAAACAAAGTTGCTCCCATTGAAGATTGGTGGTCTGATGTATCCCATGCTTTCTTGATTAGTCATGTTGATGGATCTCCCTTCAAGAAATCAAGCTTCTTCTAAAGGACCTGCTCTGATACCAATTGTTGGAAATAATACTAAGAGGGAGTGAATCAGTATTATTAGATCTATAATTTTATTTCCCAAATAGATTTATATACGCTACTTCAACAAAGTGAACTGGCATGTACATGCGACTATACTTAAAGAAACGAACATATATGTAGAAAACTTTTTATTTAGGCAATTTATGATGTATTGAGCTTAAACCAATATATAACATATTTATTAGACAGTGCAGTAAAATCAAAATAAAGCATCACACATAAGTAACACACATGAACACCAAGATATAAGGTGGAAACCCAATGTGGGTAAAAACCACCTGCTGATGTCGTCTCTGTCTTATTTTAATAATAAGAAGATCTGTTTACAATCATGTACTGGTGCAGACTCATACCAATACATAGGCACCCACTTGCAGAAGCTACAACCTTCTCTCATTCTCCAGCTACTACTGGAAGGAAGCTACAAACCCCTAGCTCTTGTATTAGCCAATATGTTTACTGGTATGTAGGTGCCATCCTACAAAAAACTCCACTCTTCCACCAGGGACAACGTTTCATGAATTTTCAGACTCGATACTCCTGAAACACAACACCACAATCCGAAGGCCACATTTCATCCAATTTTCATACTGGACCCAACAACAATGAAACTCAGGAAATCATTACTGCAATACGACCATCAAATACATCTGCATCAACCAATCACTGAAACTCAATCATCACTTTCTGAATCAACCACAATTGAATCAATCAATCACTGAAGCAAATAACAATCAATCAATCTGATCATTTAGAACACTGTTACCAAAATACGGTCAATATAACACAAAGAAGAACCCAAAACTCTAAAGGGAACCAACGTACAAAATTGCAAATTCCAATTTATGATGTATATGCTACTTTGATATGTTGAAGTAGCGTGTATGTGCTCTTTTAATAAAGTGAACCTGCGTACAAATCTGTAAAGTCTAACTTAAAACATCACAACTATTCTATACTTCATTCATACCCAGATCATCATATTTACAGAATAAAACACGCACCGGTATTCAGATCTAGACTATTCAAGATCAAACCACATAATGATAATACTTTTAAGCCTTTATGATCCCGATCTATCAACCTTCATCAGCCATATAGTTGCCTCCTTAGATCAAATCAAGCAAACCATCAAAAGCTCATTAACCTACATATATCATCCAACACCTCATAAGATATTCAAATACTTGCACATCTGGCATAATGATCTTCTCCTCCTTATATAGTTTTAGGCCTTTCTCAATACCATGGACCAAAACTACTTAGGACCAATACCTTGGACCAAATACCTCAAACCAGTTACCTTGGGTCAAATACCTTGGACCAAAAACTTTGTTTTTCCAAGATATACGTGCTTCTCCTTCTGTGAAAGTGTGTGTGTACATATACGCTCCTTTTATTCAGTAAACCTACATGTATATGCAGCTTGGACAAGTTGAACCTACGTATACCTCTCCTTCTTCATTCTTTGTAGTCTGATCTGTAATTCTTTGACTTGTTGCACTGTGAGCTTTCATCTAAGTGAGCTACTATCAAGGACAACACCTGTATCATAATTCCAACAACTTATACTAAGTAGATGTCATTTCCAATACGCTAATGTATTAGGTTACATGTCATGAAGTAAATTGCACATTTGGCGAATGGTCCAACAATGACGATAGGATGCAATGGTGCATGCGGTAATATAGCTTTACGGTCATAGATCTAGCATGCGTGGCAACTTCTGACAACAATTATGCAATCTTTGAATATGGAAGGACAAAAGTAACCAACACAAAGAATTCTCTGTGCGGTAGCATAACTAGATAAGTTTCCACCACAAGCACCTAAATGGTAATAATTCAAAACTTTCTCGGCTTCCTCATGAGTGAGACACCTTCGTAAAATCATATCGATACCATGATGATAAAGAGTGTCGCCAATGATCAGAGAATATTTGGCTTGGTATCAGATACATTGCTATTGCAAGCAAGAGGTATCAGGTAGGAAAGTTTGGATCTGGAGATAAATCAGTATATCTCCATACCACACGTTAGATGATGAAATTAGGAACAAAGACTCATCCAGAATTGATGGTTCTAATGTTGAATCAATGGTATTCGAGGGAAGGTTGCAAACACGCTCAGCGAAGAATAGAGGTTTCTTTGATTTAAATTTGATGAATTCCAAATCAAAATCTTGCAAAATGATGATTCATTTTGAATATTCCCCCCAACAATTGACATGAAAAAATATATGTGATAGGTTTGCAATCAGAAATGACAATGGTCTTTTAGAGAAGGATGTAGTGGCGAAATCTCTATATAGCTTGAACAACAGCTAGAGCCAACTTTTCGACGTAAGAGTACTTAACATCTGTATCATTGATATTGCGGCTCAAATAATATATTGGATGTTCAATCCCATATTCTTCTTGAACTAAAACCATTCCAATGGTTGTGTCTACAACGACGAGATACATGAAGTAGTCATTTTGATCATTCAGGGAATACATTAATGAGGTTCTAATCAAGGTATCTTTAAGAGCATCAAAGGAAGCTTGTGCGACTTGATCCCAATGGATGGGTATCCCATTTTTCAGTAAATGAGTAAATCCTTTAGCCATTTCAACATAATTGGGAATGAACCTCCTCAGAAAGTTGGCCTCCCCTTGGAGTCTCTATAATTTTAATAGATTGGAAGGTGGAGGCAAGTGAAGGATTGCCTGAACCTTATGTGGATCAAGTCGAATTCCATCCTTAGACACTACGAATCCAAGAAAATGAGAAGAACCAACAAAATACACACATTTGTGTGGATTGAGTCATATTTTGTAGTGCCGGCACTGTAAAAATATAGCTCTCAAATGCTGTGGGTGATCAGTCTTCTTTCATGAATGAGAAGGTGAATCGTTAATGTATGGTTAAGCAATATGCTGATTTCATGGAAGGCATAATTGATTGCCCTCTGAAATGTTTCCCATGTGTTCTTCAAACCAAACAGGAGTTTCCTATAAGTGAATGTGCCTCATAGACAAATAAAAGTAGTTTTAGATTGGTCCTCTCAATTGATATTGATCTGATTATAGCTGAAAAAACCATCCATGAATGAGAATACTTCGCATCTCGCACATTCATCAATAATTTGGTTAATAAAGGTAGCAAGATAATTATTGTTTGGACAAGCTTGATTAACATCCCTATAATTGACACACACTCGTATTGTCCCTTGTTTCTTCATGATAGGAACAATA
This sequence comes from Pinus tabuliformis, assembly GCA_031772625.1. Taxonomy (NCBI): domain Eukaryota; kingdom Viridiplantae; phylum Streptophyta; class Pinopsida; order Pinales; family Pinaceae; genus Pinus; species Pinus tabuliformis. The sequence goes on along the minus strand of CM062813.1, from coordinate 433,178,913 downwards.
TTGGAAACCCAATCAGTAAGAGGAATAGGGTAAATGAAACTAGCATGCAAAAGGTTTTCAGCTTCTATTTTAATAGTAGTAGCCTCCTTTGGATGAACAGGACGAAGGTGCTGTCGCACTAGCCTAACATCAGGATACATTTTGATTTCATGTTCGACTATACTAGAGTCAATTCCTCGCATCTCCTTATATGACCTTGCAAATATATCTAGAAACTCATGAAAGAGACCACGGTAAATATCAAGTTCTAAGGGAGGACAAGATTTGCCAACATGAATGTTTTCTACAATCTTAGGTTTGGCCGAAAGATTGATAGAAATAGTTTCTTCGATATTTGACAGGTTTCGCTCGCAATCTCCTTACCTATGAAAACAAAATTTGAAAGAAAATCATCAATTGAAGGGTGTTTAAGTTCATTTGAATAATATTCTATGTGATCTAGAAGATGGGAATGATGATGATAATCCTTCCATGGTTCTCCTTCCATCATCATTTATTGGATGCTTCCTTCATCAATAGAAAATATACATGAAAAGGGATCGAAGGAAGTACCATATTCTAATTAATGATCTACCCATACAATTGACAAAAATGTATTTGGATTCGCCGCGCAAGCTAGAAAGATTGATTGCTACGCTAGCTCAATAGGGCTTAGCGACATGATTTCATTATTACTATCAACTTCAAAACTATAGGTAATCTTGCTTAAGTCAGATGAAGTGGAAGATATCATGTTGCAAGTCTTAACTTTCACCACTTCTGCCAAATTTAATGGTGATGGTAGTGAAAAAGTACCCATTAGGGAAGGATCTTTAAAGAGACCTACACCAATGTTTTGAAGAGATAGCGAGGGTCCGTGTACCAACAGAATGCTTCCAGTAGCCTGTGAACTAGAGGCGAAGAAGGAAAGTTGGTTGATAACTGTGATTCCACCTTTATGAGGGAATGAAATTGTACAAAAGTATGTTGAAACCATAGCAACCATAAGCATAAACCCATGGTCTTCCTAGTAAAATGTTGTTGTAAAGGGGTCTGTTAACAACCTCAACTTCAACAATTATTGTTTTGCCTCCTAGTTCGATTTTCAGATTACTCAATATTCCACAAGGCATATATCTACATCCATCAAAAGCTTTTGACATTGTTGGTGATCATGACAAAGGTGGTGAGCCAAGTGTTTTCTAGCAATTCATAGACATAATAGAAGTAGATTCCCCCTCGTCAATAATGGTTTGATGAACAATTTTATTCAAGGAATTTACTTGAATAAAAAATTCTAATTACGCTGGTAACTATGGCATATAACCCGCATGGTTGAAAAACACAGTATTGGAATCAGTTGGATCGATTCCACTAGTTGATGACAACAAAGCCCTCTTTTCGGAGGGACAATTCTGAAGTACCTCGAGCATTGACATAACAGAAGGTGACTGAGCCAAATCTTCTACTATATTATAATTTTCTATAGCTCAAGCTCGAGGGTTAAATGTTGATTTGTGTACAACTCCCTTATGCGGTTTTATTGTTAACTCTAGTGCAATAGGTGGTGGAATAAGATCAGTCGAAGTTGAAGTTGAAGAGTTAGGTTGATCAGCCTAGTTATTCGACAACGATGGTTGATTTCCATAATCTCTACTTTGTGTTGACACCAAAAATTCAATTTTAGGCTTAGATGTGGATAGCATAAGCACTTGGGAAGTGGAAGCATGGTCTATAGCAACCATATTTGTCTCTGGATTTGGAAAGGGATTAGTCAATACCACGGATGTATTAGAAGTCTTCAGAAGCTTTGAGACTTTGGAGCAGTGAGGAAAATCTCATGTAAAATGCTCTTCGTTATATATCAAACAAACACGGGTAACGAGGTTTCCTAGCCGAAGGAGAGGAATTAGATGATTTCTCTTAAGGGGAGTTATATTGTTTCTTCTTGTTTTTCCCCTTATTCTTACTTCTTGGTTCCTTTTCAATCTTTCCCTTGTCAGATGACATCGCATTGATTTCGGAAGTAAGAGTATTATCAGGTGCATTTTTAGTTTGATTGGAAATGGCAAGTGTTTGACCAAATGGTCTACCTACCATTTGTGTTCTCGAAGAAACAATCACACCGTCGATGGCATGAGAGACCTTACTTGATGGTGGAGGAGGAACAATTAAAGCTGGTCAGGGTGCATTGCGGATCTTGTCGTAGACCGTGCCAAACTGTGTATAAATCAAGTCCAAATATTGGGCACGAGAAATTACTTTCTCTTCAGGGACAACTCCAACTTCCGCTACATCCTTAGTGATAGATGGAAGTAAGGATTTTATAAACCACTCAGCCAAAAGCTGATCAGGAACATAAGTTTTAACCATTCGACGACGACGACACCACTCATGAATATGATCAGAGATATGAGTAGCAGTAGTCTATTTAAAGTTGGTTAATAGTTCTATTCCAGTCTCATATCGTATGGGAAACTGGAAGTGGGTTAAAAGTGTGGTAGCTAAGACAATGAAGTTATCAAAAGAAGCTCTTGGTAACTCAATGTACCACTTCGTAGCCGGACTAGTAAGCGTTCTCTGGAAAAGACGTAGTCTAACATAATCATCATTCAAGGAGTTTGGTGAACACCATAAATGAAAAGTCATGACATGGTTGGATAGGTCTTCTCCATGGTTTCCATTGAATTTCAGAATATTGGAAGGTAACTTATGAGGAATCACCAGCCACCAAGGTGCATAATGAATTGGGTCATTGGTGAGACAATTTAGATCTGGTAATTCAAGTGTCGCAATGAAAGGAAACTGTCTATTGAGGTCAGGTTGAGCATATCTAGGGTAAGATGGGATTTCCTGGGTGACAGGCCTTTTCATACCAACATAAGTCATCTGTTACTGGTAACCTTGATAAGGGTAAGTTTGTTGAGAAAATCCGGTATAAGGTTGTTGTTGAGCATCAGGATATATTTGATGTTGTCCAATCCTAGCATAGTCTTGTTGACCAAGACCTAGATAAACTTGTTGCTGACCAAACCCAGCATAAGCTTGCTGACCAAGTCCATGTTGAGGCTGGTATTGCTGGAATTGTCGTTGTTGATATTGGGGCTGCCAAGGACGTTGAATCAATTGTTGTTATTGTTGATACAATGATTTTCGATTTAATAGTTGTTGTTGCCCACCTATGTAAGGTTGACCAGGTTGTGAATACACTAAACCAGTGTATGTCTAAGTCATTACAGTAAAATAAACTTTCTTGAAGTTGTTGGACTCCAGACACAAGTGGTTTTTGTAAAACTGCTTGAGAAGGCTAGATCTATATACCTGAAATTTGGGGATCTGAGGTTGAAGGGCTAGATTGTACAGGCTGAGATACAATAATTTGAGCTTGTGACTGTGGTAAAGTTGTAACAATAGGTGTCGTAGGTATGAATGAGACAGATTGCATAGGTTTTGATGGATACAAAAGCCTAGGTTGAACGGGCATGGTTGGTTGCCACTGATAGACAGTCATTCTAGGCTGACCTAAAGACGATGGCATACCAACATATGGTTGCCCCCCAGAAAATGGAGGATAGGGATAATGTGCATATTTTTCTCCATATGGGGGTATATAGTGTAAAGCGGGTACATAGGATGGTAACCAGATGAACCACCTTGATATGAACTTGATGGGTCCAGCTATTCGGTATTCATTAATTAAGAACCAGATAAAATTCTAGTAGAGGACATTGGTGAAGACAAAAGGCTAGAAGCAACACCTGAGTGGGTTATTGATAATGATTGGTAACCTGATGGGATGGAAGGAACACCATACAAGTGTGACTCACGTGTTGTAGTAAACATTGAAGAGGTTGCGGCAGAAGATTCTGTCGTAGCTGTAATAGATGGTACAGTCTAGGATGTTGACACTACCATAGTCAAATGTCCAAATAAGTTTCCTAACGAATCAATAGGTGTCTAAAAGTAATAAGGATCAAAAGGAGCAACGAATTGAGGAGTATGAGGATACAGATAAAGTCCAATTCCAAAATGGAATGGAGCTTTTGGTGATTCTACCTCAAGTTCCTCTTCTATCGAAATCAAACTAGGTGGAATTATTTCACCGTCTGGTCCGTAATATATTTCTGGTATTTGGTGTTGAGGTAAGGAGGAAGTCTCGACAGTTACGGATGTTTGAGGATGTATGGGTTGGTCTTCTTCTGGTAAGGTAACAACTTCTGATTGTTCAACCTCGAGATCCAAATGTTCTAGTAAAAGAACAAGTTTAGGTTGGGCTTTGTGAACAACTTCTGGTTCAAAAATAACTTCTGATTGAACAGTGATGGATTTAGGATCCACTTCTGGTTGAACAGATTATTGTTTAGAAGTAATTTCTTGTTGAACAACTTGGGTTACCATTTCACTAGATTCAGTTTTAGTTTCCTTAGGTAATTGTGAAGATTCCACTTTAGTAACAGATGTACCAATAACCATAGGAGTAACTGGGGTCACAGTGATTACCGGTATAGGTGTCTTTGGTAATTCAAATGAAGAACCAGAGGCTTGTGTAGTACTGGATCTAGTCAAATGATACCACTTCGACCAGATAGGTGTAGCTTCGGGCGTAAAGGTGGTTTACTCGCTACTCTCCGTGAAAAATGGGGTAAGGGTTTATTTTACTCCACGATTGCTGCTTGATTTTATTACAAAAAGAAATAAAAAAGGGGTAATCTAGGAAAAATGGTATGCCAAGAAACTGTGAACTTCAGAATACATCTTGGAGAACCAAGAAGTACAGGCAGGCAATCTCGTCGAATGTTGTGTTCGTTGTATCACAGTGTACAAGGCGGTCGACTCAGTTACCTAAGGATGGATAGCAACCTAGTGTTTTCCTCTGATATATACTTGAAAGTACGTGAAGGCCCAATCTGTATTAGTGTTGTCTAATGCGAAACCGCAAAGTGAGAGCATTCCCATATACTTTACGTACTGTACTACTGCCCTATATACCCGAAGTTACGTGGACAAGCTACGATATACTTATGTACATGGAATGAGGTATCACACTCGGAATGTATCACAGACAAGTTAGTGACAACTGCTATGTTTTACGATGCCAGAACACATCACTAGCCTAGAACCTCTAAATGTTTTGTGTTAGGTGACAATGCTCAATTAGGTTAATTGATATTAATTTTAAGTTGATCTTGATTAAGAATTTTCCTTTCAAGGTTCACCACTCGATGTATTTTCAGTTCCTAGAATGCAACTAATATGATAAGCATCCTTTTCATTCAATTTTGACAATGAAAACCTTAGCTAGTAGGGATAGAGCAATCAAATTCTTGTAATTAAAGAACAAATAACGCATCTAATGCAATTTCCCTAAACTATTCCTATGGGCACACACAAACTATTTTAATGCATAATGGAAGTTTTTTTTTCAATTCCCTTAAGGTTGTGATGAACAAAAGGAAAGTAATGCACATACAATCAATCAATATTTTTGTAGGAACGAAGACTTTACAACAGTTCCATTTCGAAAGAAAAGAAGATGTTTACGACACTTTCTTTTGAACAAAGATTAATCGACTATAAAATAACTTTGACAATGAATTGGTAGTGATAAAGAAATCATTTAAGAAACACTAAACAATCAAAGACAAAGTAGGGTTGGCAAAGGAAACACAAATTGATTTCAGACACACAAGCATCATTAACCTTTCAACAAGTAGAAACAGAAGGAAATTTGGCAAAAAATCAACTCAAAGGAGGGATTTTTGTCCTAAGGAGGATCAGCGCAGCCTTGAATGGGAGACAATGTGCTTCATAGCCCTATCCTCAAGCCAAGGATAATCTGCAATGCTTTGTCTCTAGACCAAGCCTGTGCTGGTGCCAGAGAGGACATCCTAAGGGCTTACATGCACAATTTTCACCAAAAAAACACTTCAAAAGGCTGAACGAATATAAATGGAAGCAAGTAAGGTCTACTAGAGTGTACTCACCAAGCTAGTCCGAAACGTTGGTTTCATAAATTGTTGAGAGGTTTTTCCACAAGCATTAAAAAAAACTACTCGAGTGTAATAAGATGAAGGTAAACTACCTGGAAGAATTTTGCATCTACGAATAAATGCTAATTCCCAAGGTAGGTAGCTATACCTAGAACAATAGTTTAAAGGGCTTATCCTTTTTTCTATAGATGATAAATAGGAAAAAAGGAATCAAACGACCTACTTGTTCTTTCTCTTTCCTTTTGTCTCCTTTGTATGATGCCTGCCGCTCCTTCTCGAACTAAACTCGCTCAAAAAGTACCTGCAAGCATAAATAGAAGATAGAGAACCAATCAAAGAAAGATATCTATCGACTATAAGTAAATTGAATCAAATAAATTCACACATATAAACATCATATATCAAGATAAGCATATGGAAAAAGGTGTAAACAACTTTATTAAGTAGAAGGAAAAATTACAACCATGAAGTCCAATCCATTATCACTCTTCTGGCTTGGGTTCCAACCAACATCACATCAATAGCACAACACTCCGACAGGATAACAACACTTTCTTATACTCTCAATTCTCACACCAATAGTATCTCCTTACAAATTCTCAAAGTCCAGCCCTTGATCACTTAGATGAGTGCTCAATTTATAGACAAATTGATAAGGTTTGATCATAAATGAGGGTATTCAATGGCCTTCCAAACTTAGAGTTAGTTTCCATGGAGGAAGGGATGAAAGGATAGGAGGTTACTTAACTCATTCCCTATCCAATTTCAAGCTCATAGGAAACGATAAGTGTGGGAATCTTCTAGATGGCTCGAGGATATAAGAATATTCCCAGAACCCTATGTGAATTTCACTCAATCTCACCCAGCGCAGGTCAAAGTGGGCCTAGGTGCTCTTTAGAGCACCCTGACATGGGCCTTCCTGCACTGAAGTGCACTTTCCACTGCCTAAGGCTACACTGGTCCCTCTAGGAGGCAATTCTGAAGGTATTTAACCCAAGAAACTCTCAGGGAAGGAGGCATTCAAAATGGTGACTTGTCTAGGGCATGTAGCAACTGAATTAGGGTTTGATGAGCCCTAATGATATTGATCTGAATGATGGGAGTGATGTGCACAAATGGATATGTAACAAGGATCCATGTACTACATATTTGAACACTCCATGATATGAAGGAAGGCCCTACTATCCATTAATATTGTGCAATGCATAGTAAGGGACATGTTGGCCAAGTCCTTGGGCAATTGAGCAAGTGAAAGAGGCAAGAGTGACAAACTTTTTCACTGAGAATGTGTAGTGCATAAAGCTCAAGTAAGGGAAGCCAAGGATCACGCATTTAAGTAATACATGGACTTTGGGATGATCCCATTATCCACTAGAAATTTGTAGTGCATAGTGAAGGTAGGGGTTGTCAATGCATTACATATTGGGAATGTTCAGGAAGTAAGAGTGACATGGTTTAGCATTATGATTGTGCACTTCACAGTGGATGAGGGAGATGACCTAAGGATTACACAATTGAGCATGGGAAGGGTCCAAGGATGAAATGAATGTCCACTAGAAGTGCATTATGTGAAACATTGAGCTAATTTTCTCGAGGACTATGCATTGGGAAGGTATAGTCTGCAGGATGGAGTGACTGAGATCTGAGATAACTCAATGCACAATTGAAGGAGGTTGGCATCTATGATTGCACAATCCATATTTTTAGGAGGTAAGGCTTGATCACTTTGGCTTGAAAATGTGTAGTGTGTAGTTAGAGGAAGGTGAGGGATTAGTCATGAGTTGTGTAAGTTGAGAGGACTAGAATAACTCCGAAACTGAAAAAGTGTGTGATCAATGAGACAAGAAAGTGAGAGTAAAATCTTAAAACAAGTTGTAAACATGATCACGCACACTTATACAATCCAAAAAATTAAAATAAAATATCCATTACCCAAAATCAACATATATAGAATTAAACAATAGTAAAGAAACTCTTATCACCAACTGGTACACTTACTATGTACCTTTATGACACAAATTTCAACTATAACAAAATCTGTTTTATTGCATAGGAATTTGTACAAGAAATGTTCTAATGATTAATAACATCCACTAGTTCAAGAGTGTGTGCTATAATAACCTCTAGAAGGTGTTCCATGGTGCTCTTAAAGATGTGAAAAAACAAGTGAAAGAAATAAATGCAAGAGTAAAATTGGGACATGCAAACATGAGGAAAACATAAGAAGCACAGGCAAGGAAAAAGACAAGAAAAAGTCACACTTGTGCAAGATAGGGCGGGTGAAAATGAAGAAACTAAGAGGATAATAAAGGAAAATTGACACTTGAAAAATCGAACGCAATAGTTGAGAAACTCACTCATAATATGGGGCATTTACTACCAAGAGTGAGAGAATGCTCCTTATACTCCAATAATGTATAGAGCTCAAAGTTAAAGATGAATGTGAATATGATCTTTGTACAAAACTTGTTATACGAGGATTCAAACATGTAATTAGGGTTAATATTTGTGAGTGTGTTTAGTGCATGTTTAGAAACTGGGAGCCAAGACTGAATTAATTGTCTTGAAGTAATACACCCTCACTCTTAACAAAAGTTGTATAATTTCCACCTGTAGGGATATGCTTACACTATCATTTCCCATAGGGATTGCGAGTGTCTTCCCTCAGAAATTGCACAAGCACTCTCTAGAAAGACGACAAAAGCATTATCTTTGGGCATTGCGTAGTGATAACATCTAGGGACACTACAATTGTTGTCATCAAGAACTGCATAGTGACTATTTTGAAGGATTTTGCAGTGCATGACATATTGACTACTAGGCTTTCTTAAAATAAGTGTGCTTGTGAAGAAATTGCATGTTGGGAATCTGAAATAAAGTGTGTTTTCGCTTAGAATTATCAAAGGAAGACTCAAACACTTTATCAACATAACTAAAAGATGACATGACCATAAGGAGGCTCCAAAATTTAGATGTAGGAAAAATTTTGGAGGGTGTTTGTCACAGTGGAAACATGTCCTAAGATTTTCATCTCTCCATTTCCCTTCCGAGCCCTCAAACTTTGCATCAATCTCTTCATGATTCCTAACGGCCCACATCCTCTCACCTATCTGAAAATCCTAAGTGTGATCAAGATCTCAAACCACATAAGTGATCAAAAGAACTCTAAATTTTGGTATGATTCATTTTTGTTTTTGTATTCTTCTTCATGATGTGATTGTTGATTATAATAGACTACAAGTTATCCACTTTCTTGGGTGATATTGAGTCTACTTTTCAGGATTATATATCATCCTCTAATGTTGGCCAATTTTCTAAAATCACCTTTTAAAAACGATCTCTCTCTATTAGTGGCATCCCTGTTTTGTATGTTTTGTCTTTGATAGAAGTTCAACATTTCAATTTTCTATCTTTTCTAAAAAAAAATATCAGTCACCTCTATTAGTTTTTAAATAGCCCCAATAATTAGGATGAGGCATGTTTTTGGAAGTTAAGCTTAATCCACCAATGGATGCATTGGGATATCCCAATACTTTGTTGTCATTTACGATGGCTACTGCTATAATGGGGATTATGTTTTACGGAAACAATGGAACTATAATCACTTCCTTCCTTGAGTTATTAATGTTTTCATTGGGCCCTTGATCACATCCTTCCTTCACTTAACTTTTATATCATTCAATTTAGTTTTAGTTAAGCTTTCCTTAACATTCTATTTTCTTATTATTAATCTTGAGCTTGTTCAAGCCTAGCTCAGAACTCCTTTGAAGATGTGTTTTCTGACGTCAATTATAGGTGTAGTGTTCACTCGAAAGGAGATCTATACATAATTCCCTACAACTATTAGATATTCTCTCATTTTGTACTACTTATGGGAAGGACTATACGAAGAAGAGGATGATAATGCACCTATCAAATCCACATGAAATAAGGAGTTATCCATTAGGGAGAAAAAGCATAATGGAGCCTATGTCATGATTGATCCTTCTATAAGTCAAGTTGTGAGCCATCATATAGTTACATCGGATGTTGTTTAGTCGATGGTCAAATTCTTTGACCTTGAATTGAAAGATGTTGGCACTTTGGTGTTAGCCTAAGACATTACTGGAATTATGCATAATGTAAATTCTATTAAACTTTATAAAGACATTCCTGTCACTTTCAAGGCCCTCTACCATATATACTCTGATTATCTTGAATCCCTGTAAGGCAGTGCTAAACTCAAGTCATCACTTTCGACATTCTGGTGGAGAAGTTTGTAGAATGAGAGAAAACATTTAGGAAGAGGAAAACAAGAAGTTAGTCCCCTAAACAATTGGTGTTCCTTGATTTTAAATGGAATAATCAATGATATGATTCGTCTAAAGAAAGTGGCAGAAGATGAGGACATGGAAATATTAATTTGAGAGGCAAGGGTGTAAGCACTCTTAAATATAAATACCTATTTTTCACTACATTCACTACAACATAAATGGACATGATATGACAACATGAAAATCCCCTTGAAGAGAATCCAAAAGAGTCAAAAGTTTGAATAAGACAAAAGTAAAACATTATATCCACATCGTTTCTCATTGCAAGGTTGGAGTAATGGAATATTTTTTTTGCACTTCATATACTTCTTGGAGAGATGAATGGTTGCTTAGTCTAGGGGTAACTTGTGATATGACCTTTCAGAAATGTTTCATTGGAAAATTCACTAACCAAGTAAATGGATTAATGTATTTTGTAGATAAATCATGTCTAAAGCCCTCGATACTTGGCACCATTTAGCTACAACTACTTGGACTACCTAATTTTATTTTGTATGGTGTGCTCTACCTTCAAGGGTTGCAGAGAAATATATTTCTCTTTGTTCAAACTCACCATAAAGGGAACTCTATTCAGATATTTTATGATAGAGTATAAATAAGGAAATAATATAACAACATCGTTGCCATGATTGCAGAAAAGGAGGAAACAGTGTTCATGCTAGAAGGAACATTTCTCATGCAAAAAAAACTCCATACTTAGCACAATGCAGGTACATTTCCATATAGTCCTTTATGGCATGCAAGATTTGGACATCTTAATTATGACAATCTTTATTTTCTAGAGAAAAGGTGTTTTTGGTTTCCTTACTATTCCTAGGATACCAAGACAAGGAGATGCTTATAACGAAGGAAAAAATAAAAAATAACCATTTGATGAGCACATAGAAAAATTGTAGTGGTTCATTCTTATCTATGTGGACCTATGCATGTTCCTTCTAGAAATGAAAATAAATATATAATGACCTTTACTAACAATGAACGAAAATGAATTGGTTATATATGTTGAAAAACAAATCACAAGCTTTTGAACCTTTATAATTTTTCATGTATGGATTGGAAAGGATGCACAATCACATATTAGATCTCTTCATGCTAATAAAGGAAAATAATATACTTTAATGAATATGAAAACTATCTTCACCAACATGGGATTCAACATCAAACTATTATTCCATACAATCCTTAGCAAGAGGTTTAGTTGAAGGAATGAATAGGACTACCGTGAGTATGGCTTGCTCATTGATGTTTTCAAAAAAGTAAAGTTCTTGTTTTGGGATGATTTTTTTTTTTTTTTTTTTGTGTAGTATGTGTGAAAAACATAAGTCCATCTGATGTTTACAAAAATAAAACTCCTTTTAGTTTTGTAAGTCAATATTTTTCATTTATGCAAAAATATTACATTACGACCCACTATTTTTGAAAACTCAACCTATGTCACTCTTACCATATTTTATATCCAATAGGTAGCTTCCAAAACTAATTGCACCATGCAAGAATGATTTTGTAATTTAGAGCTGGAGGGGTACACAAAGCAAAAAAACTATAAAGATCAGGACACAAAAATAATCCATTAGGATTTTAAAGAAGTTACTCGGGCAGGAGAAATAAGACTCCTTATGAAATGAGGTATGGCTACATTACTTTAGTAAGACATCTGAAGGTCTTTGGTTCCATATACTATTCCTTGATTCCTAAAGAACATTGAAACAATCTTAATTCAAGGATTCTGAAATGCAACTTCTTTTGTTATACAGATACTACTAATTTATATATTTTTGACGATGAGGTAACCACAAAGTTTAATCTTTCTAGAGAAGGGATTTTTCATAAATCTTCAAATACTCACAACATTTTTAAGTGAAAACTTGATCACTTGGATATATTCAATCATGCAAAAACATATCATTAATGTGATAATTAGATTCTACATATTTAAGGGGGGATCCATATCATGGATCAATACATGGAATGTCTGTCTAAAGCACTACCTTACCCTCATGAAGTTCCAACCACTTCCTTATATCTGAATATTCTTGAGTGATTTGATTGAGAGGATTGGAAGGATAAAACTTGATGTAACCCCATCTAAATTAGTCGAGAAAATGGGAACTTATCAAAATGGTCCCCTAAACTAGATCACTAAAACACTTGAAAATGTTCATTTTGATGAGGTTGGAAATATGGGAACCATGGGTTCCATCAAACAAGATGAGGCTGTGTGAAAAATTATGATTTTGTTGATGTAGATCACATAGATGTTTCACATGACTGTGAAATGAATTTGTTTACTAACTGTGTACCATCATCCTTTAAGGAAGTTTCTTCTCAGAATCAATGGAAAGAAGTAATGTAAAAGGACAGGGATGAATTCATAAATAATGGAACATGGAAGTTAGTAGACCCTCTATTCGGCACCAAACTAGTTGGGTGTAAGTGGGTCTTCAAAAAAACATAAATGGCTTACTTGATAAACACAAAGAAAGGATTATAGAAAAAGGATTTGAATATAAATATATTCTTGATTATGAAGATGCTTTTGCCACACAACAAAATCGCCCCTGATACGAACTCTCTTTTCCTTCACAACTCAAAGTGGATGGAGATTTCATCGAGTGTGTGTGAATACTATTTTCTTGAATAGATATTTGAAAGAAAATATCTTCATGGCCCAATAAAAAGGTTTATGGCAAAATATCTTCATGGCCCAATAAAAAGGTTTTGCTATAAAGGAAAAAAAACAGGAAGTATTCAACCTTATGAAATCCTTATATGCCTTAAAATAAACACCATGCTATTGGTATGAAAATCTAAGTAAACAAGTTATGAAATTGAATACGAATGGTTTCATACAAATACCAGAGAGTGTGTGAGAATCCATTGAATTAGATGAAGTGGTTAGCGTAGAAGAAGCAGGGAAATCATCATATGCTATTGGCATGGAATCCTTGAATTTTGTTGTGCATGATGGCACTGAAAATGGAAATGACAATCGTACCCTGCATCATTTACCATGTTCCCATCTTTTTCACGTTGGTTGCATTTCAAAATGGTTACACATAAAGTTGTACTATCCCATTTTCCAAAATCTAGTTCAATTTCAATAGTTTCGAGAATGTTATTTACATCAATAGCCATATTAGTTGAAGTTTCGAGAATGTTATTTACATAAATAGCCATATTAGTTGAAGTTTTTGATAGTTAGTGGAATCTAGTAGTGGTTGATATAAGTTTATTTGTGTAATTTTTTTTTTTTTTACTCTTTTTATCCATAATGTAACCATTAATTTTTTATAAATGGTTTGTTTTACAAATATTACGATTAGTTTTTATAAGACATTAATTTTTATTTTTTATTTGACAATTTGTATAACAATTTAATTATTATAATAGGTAAATGTGAAAAAGTAAACATGTATTCACATGATCTTAGTTGTTATTTGAAAGTTTGCATGATAATTCTATTAGGGCATTCACTATATGATAATTTGCATGGTTATCTCATTAAGTAAACATGAAAAAGTAAATATAGATTTTGAGATGCATACTAGTTAAATTTGAAATTCCATGTGTAGAAAAAGGTATGAGAATATGACAACCTTTTTTATTTATAACTATAAAATAACTAGCATAACCATATAATTGAAATCGATGGTAAATATATATTTAGAAAAATATGTAACAAAAATCTTAACCGTAAAGATTCACCCCATTTTCTCATGAAGACATGGATTTTAAAAACCACAAATCCGAAAAAACTAAATTTATTTCATATTAAGCTTGTTCATATAATATAGTTTTTAATTAATTTAACTAAAAGAGATAAAGTAAAGAACTGCTTTAAAAGTAAATATGAATATTTAATTTGTGAATACTATTAAAAATATTTTAAAATATTACGTGGAGATTAAGTCCCTACTATTCATCTACCATCATTAATAATTAAATTAAAATTATAAAAAATCATATTCTAAAATAAATCTATCTATCATTTATAATTAAATTAAAATTATGAAAAATCTTATTCTAAAATAAGCATAATTATAAAAATATCTAAATAGATTAAAAAGAAAATAATGCATATTTAATAAAAATAATTATGATTTTGTTTGAAATAAAATTCTATTTCAACAAAGCTTCTTTATAATGAAAATTTTACACATGAATACTATAATATTTTTTGTTTGTGTTATAAAAATTGTAACGCATATTCTGAGGAATAATCGGAAGGAACAAATCAATATCATTTTCCTTAAATCCTTTTTATCATACTCTAAAGATTTGGTAGGATTGGTGTTATTAGCATGTTGCATCCACATCATTTTGATTTAAGAATTGTGTGTTTAATATTTGCGAGTAAAAATATATTATTAAACTAATAAAATTAATTTTAAAGTATAAAATAATTAACATATTATAGTATAAAATTAACATATTATTGTGGTTGTGTTAGTTTATGGTATATAGATAAATTATGGTTGATTAGAGCTTATTGTGACTAAGTATGGTTGGTGAAAGTTGAATATGATTAATTATTATTGTAAATGGTTAAATAAAGTTAAAGATAATTGTCTCCCCTTATGGCAATCCAAAATAAAACCATATGTTTATAATATTTTTCCCGAAGCAAATTCATGATGACATATTCATTTCAATACTTACTATTAGTGAAGAATCTGATGTTTTGCACTAATAAACGTATGAACTACCATTTAATTGTCGTAAATAGAATGAAAAAACAAAAAGGTAATCAGTTAACTTTTAAAATGGTAAGGAAAGGGTGGTTAGACTTACTTGGCTAAACAAGCCATGTACATGTGTGTTGAATTTATTGATTTGGGGAAGTTTTTTGTTTTTTATATTGTTTGGAATATATTAACAAAATATTATAAATTTTTATATCTTTATAATTTTTTAATAAAATAATCAAAATTTGTTATGTTAAATATAAAAATTTTTTATCTTTTAATTTCCTATTAAAAGATAAAGTTTTGCATAAATTTTTGGTTGGTAGTAACTATTACTAAGTTTGCACATGCTCAATTTTAAAGCATTGAATAAAACACACTAACTATATAAGTATATTTATTTCCATATTGTTCCTATTCATTTCTTAAGGAAATACTTGTTCAAATTATTGTCAACAATAATTAATGGTAAATAGATTATTTACATGACTATGTGGTATTTTCGAGGATTTTAATATTAGGTAGTTTTCTCTAAAGCTTCAAAATGAAAAATCATTGCATAAATATTCTAAAAACATGCAATAAATATTCCAACTATATCTAGAAATTATGGCGAAAATTTTTCACGAAGTTATCCACATGGCACAAAGGAACTTGAAATTTATGGTTTAATCAAATGTTCAAAAAATAGTTTTTTCAATAACATTTAAAAATATATATTAAGTTTTCAAGGCTAAAATTTATAATGTACAATGATCAATGTTAAACTAATAATGATCAATAAACAAATCGATTACTAAAGTCTTACATCAGCAAAAACCAATAACAAATTGTAAAATATCTCTATTTAACATGTTATAATTTCACTCTTCTCATATTATTATATTTTATAAAATTTAACATCTTTTATATATATATAATTACAAAAGGATATTAGCATTATATTCGCTTAATATTTATAATATACATATGATATATATCATTAAAAGAAGATTGATGAAATTATATTTTTAATATATTATATAGTTAACTATATCAACATAATTAATTTAATAATATATATAGATTTATAAATAATATTTAATTTAAAAACTATTAATATAATTGAATTTTACAGTGGGATTATTATTTAAAAAAAATATTTTAATAAAAATATATAATAATATTAATATTAATTATTAAGATATACGAATCATTATTAAGTAATAATTTTTAAATAAGTGTATCTTTTAGATAAATATTAGAAGTTACCTATTTAAGAAAGATTTTATCTCATTCAAAATAAAGTGAAAATATGTCTACGTTAAGGTATTTGATGTATAAGAAAAAATTTTACAACATGGAATGCAAGATGTTCTTCAAAATTGCTTAGAATTGTAGTCAAAACTCCCACTGCTAATGGCATGGTTGGCATAAGGATGCCCTACCTTCACTCAACCATTGAAGGATAAAGAAGGAGATCATCTGGGAGAATAACAATAACATGAAAAATACCATTATTTCCAAATTTAGGGATCATTTGTAGGATGATAAAGAGCTATAGGGAAAAAGGAAACAAAGGTATTATAAGGAGTTGATTAACCCTACTCTTGCTGACCATAATTATCTTTCTTCCTTGATGGGTGTTATGAAGAAAATGAACATTGTTGAGGATAAGAAATAATTCTCATAAGCTTCGGAGTGTAAGAAGGCATTGGAATATTCCCAAACACATGGGAATAAAAGGATCTATCACCTTTGCAATACTAAGAAGGTTGAAGATGAAAGACTCTTTCTCTTGGATTTCCTAGTTCTTACTCACATCCATTCTCATTGCCATGACATTTGTCATACTACCAACCTTATTCACTTTCTAAATTAACAAAAGTAAAGCGATATAGGAATTCTTCTTTCCATACTTCTTACAATCCAAAGATTAACCATGATTAATTATTATTGTAAATGGTTAAATAAAGTCAAGGATAATTGTCTCCACTCATAGCAATCCAAAATAAACCAATATGTTTATAAGACTTTTCCCAAAGGAAAGTCAAAAACCCATAATGACATATTCATTTCAATACTAACATATTCATTTCAATACTTATTATCAAAGAAGAACATGATGTTTTGAAGTGATAATAGTGTTAACTACATTTAAATTTTCCTAAATGGAAGGACAAAGAAAAAAAAATATATACACTCAAACAATTAGGGAAATCCATTAACTTCTAAAATTGTAAGTAAAGGGTTCTTCTACTTACTTCGCTAAACAAACCATGTAGTATGTGTGTTGAATTTATTTCTTTTGTTTTTTATATTGTTTCAAATATATGAACAAAATATTATAAATTTTTACATCCTTAAAAATATTCTATAAAGTAATCAAAATTTAATATGTTCAAACATGAAAAAACTTTATATTTTAATTTCCTACTAAAGGATAAGGATTTGCTTAAACTTTTGGTTGGTAGTAATAGCTACTAAGTTTGCACATGTTCAATTTTATTCCAACGCATTAGTAAATTGCAGTAACGTCATAACCATATTTATTTTCATCTTGTTCCTATTCATTATTTAAGGAAATAATTGTTAAAATTATCGTCAACGTAATAACCATATTTATTTTTATTTTGTTCCTATTCATTTTTTAAGGAAATACTTGTTAAAATTATCGTCAACAATAATTAATGGTAAATAATTTACATGCATGACTATGTGCTATTTTCAAGGATTTTAATAGTAGGTAGATTTCCTCTAAAACTTCAAAGTGAAAAATAATTGCATAAATATTTAAAAAACATGGCATAAATATTCCAACTACATCTAGAAATTAATGCTAAAAATTCTAACCAAGTTATCCACATGGCATGAAGGACCTTCAAATTTATGGTTTAATTATATTTTCAAAAAATATTTTTTTGAATAATATATATATATATATATATATATTCAAAGTTAAAATTTATAACTTGCAAAAGTCAATGCTAAACTAATAATAGTTAATAGACAAATTAATCGCTAGATTCCTACATTAATAAGGATTAATAAAAAAATTGTAGAACATCTCTATTTTACATGCTCTAAGTTCATTCTTCCCATCTCTTTATATCTTATAAAATTTAAGATTATATATATATATATATATATATATATTCTCAATTCATTTCAAAAAGATATTAGCGTTATATTCACTTAATATATATGATATCGAAGAAATTATAATTTTTAATATATTATATAGTTAATTATATTATAAATTATATGTTATATTCACTTAATATATATATATATGATATCGAAGAAATTATAATTTTTAATATATTTTATAGTTAATTATATTATAAATTATATTTAATATGTTTGTATAATTAATTTTGATAATATATATAAATTGATAAATAATAATGATTTCAAAAATGAATAATATAATTGAAGTTTACATTATGATTATTATTTTATAAAAAATTAAATTGTTTTCATAAAAATATATAATAATATTAATTATTAAGATATATGAATCATTATTAAATAAGTGTTATTTTTAGATTAAATATTAGAAATTATATATTTAAGAAATAATTTATGTCATTCAAAATAAAGTGAAAATTTGGCTATGTTTAGGTATTTAATGTATAAAGAAAAACTTTACAACATGGAACGCAAGAGGTTCCCCAAAATTGCTTTGAATTCTAGCAAAAAAAACCATCTCTATAAGCTAGATTGGGATAAGGATGCCCTACTCTGGCTCAACCATTGAGGGATAAAGAAAGAGATCATCTAAGAGAAAAGCAATAACATTAAAAATACTATTATTTCCAAATTTAGGGATCAATAGTGGGATGATAAAGAGCTAGAGGAAAAATGAAGCCAATGTATTATAAGGAGTTGATTAACCCCACTCTTGCTAACCATAATTATCTTTCTGCCTTGACGAGTGTTATGAAGAAAATGAACATTGTTGAGGATAAGAAAATTTCTCATATGCTTCAAAATGAAAGAAGACATTCGACTATTCCCAAAACACATTGGAATGAAAGGATGTGTCACCTTTGCAATACTAAGAAGGTTGAAGATGAAAAACACTTTCTCTTGGATTACCTAGCTCTTACCCATGTACATTCTCATTTCCATAACATTTGTCATACTATCAACTTAATTCTCTAGTTATGAACTTATGTCAACAAAAATATAGTGATATAGGAATGCTTCTTTCCATACTTCTTGCTTATAGAAATAAAATATTAAAAAGTTACCATTAATCTCTTTCTTTCTTAAGATCTAATAGACTACATTGGTCTTAATGTACATTCACCACCAAAATCACCACCATTTTGTAAAATATAAATATTTTATATTTAATTAATTAAAAAGAAAAAAAAATAATTTAGATAAAATATAAATCATTTAAATTTTAAATATGCTGTTTTAATTCAGTTATATGGAAACTATTAGTAAGAGTTTAGGAATGGGAAAGAAAAATTTGAAGCTAATTTGGAATGGTTATTGATGAATGCTCATGTTGATAAATAATATTCAGACACTTGTCCTTTATTTATCGACCGGAGTGGTAAACTTATAAATAATTCAGTTATATGGAAACTATGCGTAAGAGTTTAGGAATGGGAAAGAATAATTTGAAACTAATTGGAATGGTTAATGATGAATGCTAATGTTGATAAATAATATTCAGACACTTTTCCTTTACTTATTGACCGGGGTGGGAAACTTATAAAGCTCTCGGTACAATATGCATGAAGAATAATACTTCTCGCTTTATGAAATGACCTAATCTAAGTACATAAGTCTTGGTTTTTTTTAATAGAAAGGAATCCACTCCCTAATCTAATGGCTCTTTAAAGGTATTGGATTAAAAATTTTAATGAAATCAATTACATTTTCAAAGTATAAATTGTTTTAATTTTGTAGCGGAGTGTGTTCAATCCTTTCAAAAATTAAACAAATTTTACCAAATTTTTTTCAAAACCAACAAAATAATTGATGCATAAAATTCCAAAAACGATTCATTCAATGTCCCAACTCAATATGATTGCACATAACCTAAGAACCGAACTATGAACAATATTAATCAATAATGGTGCTCATACAACCTAGGCAATTGAGCATATAGAAACGAGACAATAATATGAACATAAGAACTTGGAAAACAAGGGAAGCTGTGAGGCAGCAAGTCCCTACATCAAGTTGAGCCTGAAAACTAGTTACTTGTCTGGAGCTCACCCCTGACGGATGGAATAGAGCCCACCGCAAAGGCTATAGTTCGTTATTATGCTTAAATAAGAGACAGAGAAGAACTTTTTATGCAGAAGGAAGGTCTTGACTCATACATTGGTTCATGAGGCACCAAACTATAATCTCTATGCCTTAGACCGAACTGTGTGCTTCTGCTGTAGACTGTAGTATTGAGACTGAACTTGTATCTTTACTAGTCACTGTAACTGTGATCCAAATCAGAGAGATCCAAACTTCTTTCTGTTCCTTGTCACTGCAACTGTCGTTAGAAAATCAAGGCACAAAAGGCATCACCAGGATGCTAGGAATCACTGCAAGTTAGAAAATCAAGGCACAGTCACTGCAACTGCGTCTAGCGCTAAAGCTCTTCGTTAGAAAATCAAGGCACAGAAGGCATCACCAGGATGCTAGGAATACTGCCAATAACAAAATGCACAAAAGGCATCACCAGGATGCTAGGAATCACTACAAGTTAGAAAATCAAGGCACAAAAGGCATCACCAGGATGCTAGGAATCACTACAAGTTAGAAAATCAAGGCACAAAAGGCATCACCAGGATGCTAGGAATACTGCCAATAACAAAATCCAAGCTTATGTGCTAGAAACAATGTAAAGATGCCACTACACAATCACTGCAAGGAAAGATCAAAATGCTGCAAACTTGTATCAAAGTTCTACAATGATAATGTTAGTCTTTTAATAGACTCAATCAGTCATCAAAATTACGTAAACTATAATCTCTATGCCTTAGACTAAACTGACCGAACTGTGTGCTTCTGCTGTAGACTGTAGTATTGAGACCGAACTTGTATCTTTACTAGTCACTGTAACTGTGATCCAAATCAGAGAGATCCAAACTTCTTTCTGTTCCTTGTCACTGCAACTGTGTCTAGCCCTAAAGCTCTTCGTTGCTCCTTCATCCCTATCTGAGTTCCTTTGACATCCGAACTTCCGAAGTATCTGAACTTACTGACTGTAATCCTATCCGAATTTCAGAGAGATATCCAAATTTATGACTGGAAATGTCAAGATCATACTTGCATATATATAGTTGTTCGTCTACATAAGTAAGCCAACATGATCTATTGAGGGGATGTGTTTTCATGAGTTTCACTTCAACTTGAGGCCGACTAAAGGAGAAACATGTGCTTGTCTTGGAGGGCAATTAGACAATCCTATAGACTTAAATACATTTGTAACATGCCCAAGAAGGGCTCTCCCTTACAGTGTTTATATCAGAGCTCAGATTGGTATGGAAGTCCTTCCACAAATCACAAGAGATGTCATACAATCCCTATTGGTGAAGTAACCCAACAATCCAAGATATATGCCAATGAGAAGGTATGACTGTAGATTGCTTATTATGTCTCTGTTAGGTGTTTATATCACTGTTGTAGGTGATATATCAGACCTAAACAGTCCTCCAAAATTCACTGCAATCCTTCAAACAAGAGTCGTTGTAAATTAGATTTATTTCTTTATGAATTTTAGAGACTCTAGAATCCAATTTTTGCCACAGCTTTATTAATGATCAGATTTAATGATGCATATATCAGACTTCTAATTTAACATAAAAGTCCTTCAAAAACTGTAAGGAAAGCTAAGCAATGCAAGCCCAAAAATGCAAATGATAAATCTAGGCTATCCTCAAGGCAAAGGGAAGAGATTTATGCGAATAATGATTCTAAGAACACCACTGTAGAGTGAAATCAAACCTCTGCAAACTTATATCATATCCTAGAAGTAGTGTATCAGACCTCCCAGAATCACAAGCAAGTTAGAAAATTAAGGCACAAAAGGCATCACCAAGATGCTAGGAATACTGCCAATAACAAAATCCAAGCTTATGTGCTAGAAACAATGTAAAGATGCCACTGCACAATCACTACAAGGAAAGATCAAAATGTTGCAAACTTGTATCAGAGTTCTGCAATGATAATGTTAGTCTTTTAATAGACTCAATCAGTCATCAAAATTACGTAAGGTGACAACCAAACATTTGTGACAAGTAGAGACATGACCTTCAGAATTGAAGTCTCTTTAAAGTGAGATTAACTGAGTGTTTCCTTGTTAATAAAGTTGCTTCTTGATCAACTTTTGTACAAATGCAATATGCCTAAGAAAATTCAGAAACATAAGCCTAAACGCAATGTCGGGTCATGATTTTCTTGTTTAATTGCTGACCTGCATTAAGTTCAGCCTGAGAATGCACCTGCACCTGCATTGACATCGAATACAAGAGGAAATTCGCATTAATTATGTAACACAAGTTGAAACTTGGAGTAAAGCGTTGAAACTGAAGTGGAACCCAATAAACTGGAATATCCATACTACATATCCATAACATTTGTATCACTCTGAATCTTGTAATCACATTGCTTTAACTTGCATGCTTTTATGTGAACACTGATAGGTCATCATGTATTGTATAAGCTCTTATGTATGATATGGCACTCATTAAACTATGCATGGATTTCATAGTAACTTGTTATCTATTATCTCAGTTCTTATAACAGGTGATTACTATAGTACTACTTAAGCTGATAGTTATGTGTTACTAATAGTTTGAAAACCATTGCTTATCCTATGATGTAAAGGTTTAAGCTATCTATACTCTAAGCTCTAAGCTTCATGGGTACTACTATTCACACAATGTAATAGTGATAGCTCATTTATAGTGTTCAAGCTTAGCTCTATTAGCGTAATCATAGTGAAACATGGATACTAATGGTAATCAAGTAAGTAACACTCTGCTTTATTCTATCACAGCTTAGCTCACCAAGTTAGATCATAGTAATTTGTATGGGATTATTTTACAAGTGATCATAACACCTACTAGTCTTAAGCATGCACATTTTATATATTGAACATAGTCTGCCAAGTAGATCATAAGCATATATGTAATCAAAGCACATCACAGTAAGTAAGCTAAGTACAAGCAATGGAGAAGCTGAGTACCCACTACTTATGGAATAAAGCATGGTTAGTAACAAGTAACAAACACAGAAAGGTGATCATAGTATTCTAAATAATCAATACATATGGGCTATATTCACTCACTAGTATCGCCCTATTAATACGATATGAACAAGAGAGTAGAGTCCATTAAGAGCAAGTACTGATTGATTCCGGACAATTGGAGTTACTAGTATGATGCAGATACTTGGTTACAGAGATACTGTGATGATAACAAAGCTAAACTTTTTCATATACGAGGTAAGTGATAGTGATAAGTAAAGCCTTGTATTAATACGTACCATGTGTATGATTATAGTCATTGTTAGCTAATACTAAGTAGATCAGTAATAGTTATGCTAGTGAATCCAAATCATTATGTTGATTACTCTAATTTTATATAGCTAATTTAAGGAGTACTGGTATGTGTCAATAAGCTCTATACAACCCTATCTAACAAGGAGTAACCATTGCACATAAGCTTCTTCCAATACGATCATTGTACTTGCTGAGCTTGATACTCATTAGCCTTAGTTACTAGCTCCTTGTTCATACTAGCTAAATCACGATCCAGTAATCAAGAAAAGCACTAGTTATTATGGAAACATCTCTCCTGTTAATATGGATGACAAGCATGTTTAACCAATAAGCTGAATCCTAGCAATGTTAATGTAAATGATAACACTAGCCATAGAAAAGTCTTCAGAGATTCTGTTGAACAAAGTTGCCAGACCTGACTCGATACTTAATCCAAATGGCTAAGGGTCAAAGCTGATCTGTGACCAGGGAAAGACCCAGGGATTAGCCCAGCAAAGACTCAGTAAAAAAGAAAGCATAAACATACAAACCATATAAAAGACTTGACATGTAAATCATGAAAGAATTCTAAAAACCAAATCTGAAAAAGAGTTGAGGCAGTGGACCTCGTAGTGAAGACAAAGCCAGTAAACCCAAGCAAGATAAACCATGGTATCCTGCAATTTCATACTGCCAAAATATGACCGAGTACATTCTCCATTATGGCTCTGACTTCTTTTCAAAAGCTCTGATAAAAAATGGCTGCTAAGGATGAGCGAGTAAAGCTACCATCAATGTGAATAAAATGAGTGTGTCTCAAGCGTTGGCGGGGGGCTTGTGTTGCAATTTCACTTAGCTTGTCTTTTGATAGTGCAAACAAAGTTGCTACCAGTAAAACATTTTTACAGGAGAGCTTAATTATTACAAGAACAAGAGCATTTCCAAAACCTTGAACAACAGATTTTCATAGTGCTTTCTTGGAATTTCTATCAAAGACAAATGTTATAGTAATGATAGGTAAGAAAAAGAACAAATCATGGTTTGCAAGATAAAAGGTCACGCCAGAGAAGGGCTTGTCGCCGAGAATTGATTCTCTGATAGGGCGTTGGTTTGAATCCTGCTGCTTCCTTGAAAACTGAACCATCGACAAAACATGAACCTCTTCTTACTGAGCAGCAATACTTGTAAAATTTCCTTTCAATTTGTGTACTCCGCAAACACCATGGTGACCCTCGCGACAAAACTGTATATCAGAGATTACTGACCCACAATACCTTCAGATCTAAAGGCCCTTCCTTGATATTAACCGTATATAACACTATAAAAAGCCAACCCTCGAAAAAATTAAGAGAACCTCAGGGATTTTGTGGAGAAAATTGATGAAACCACACCCGATAAGCCAACCCTTGAAAAAATTAAGAGAACCTCAGGGATTTTGTGCAGAAAATTGATGAAACCACACCCGATTTAGTAAAGGAGGAAGAGGCCTTTTAGAAGGGAAGAAATCGCGCGTAAACCTGTTATGAGAAAGGACGCAAGGA
The DNA here is from genome assembly GCA_031772625.1 of Pinus tabuliformis. Lineage (NCBI taxonomy): Eukaryota > Viridiplantae > Streptophyta > Pinopsida > Pinales > Pinaceae > Pinus > Pinus tabuliformis. The sequence continues at coordinate 433,153,920 of CM062813.1, read as the reverse complement.
GTAGCATTATAACGCTCGAACAATGAAAATATATGAAAAAGGGGAAAACAAAATTTTATAAACAATTTAATATATAATATAAAAGTAAGTTTCAATTATTTATAATAACAACTTCGCTTACATGCATTTTGACAGATGTTGTCTTGCTTGCTCTTGACGCTCAGCTTGTACTCCAGGGAACGGCCTCCCACTTCCTGAACTTCGAAAATGAGAAGGAAGACGTGTGGCCTTGAAGCCTCAGTACCCGCAACGAAGGTGTCGTCTGCTGCACCAGCCACGCCCATGGAGGCTCAGTACGCGCCCCGAAGGTTTCATTAGCTGCAACAATGTCAAAATAAAACCAGATGGGAGCGGCGTCTAAGATTAACCCAGACGTTCGTTTTTTAACAGATACTAAGATCGATTGGGATGCTTACATGTCACAGGCACTCTGACAAGAAGTGGAGGAGATTTAGCAAAGGTAAAGCTGTAACCAATTCTCTCCATTTCATCCTGCTCATCCAATACATTTTCTTGCGCTTCGTAGTGAGGAAGTGCATCAACTCTAGTTTGAAGAGTTAAATCTGGTGTTGTTGTACCAGTATTACCAATATCTTGGACTTGATGCGTCATGTAACCATCTGATTTCTGTGCATCGTAATCTGGATTGCGAGTAGTGATACCATAAACAACTTCTTTCGACTGCAAAATCGGAGCGATAGCTGCCGATGACTGACCCGCGACCATTAAATCAAGAAATTACAGTTTTGCAATGCATTCAATGATGGGAATATTAAGCTCTATTACTACTTACTGAGTGAAGAATAGTGGAATATTGCCTTGAAGTGAGGACAAGTGGAGCAGTGCATGCAAGTATGAAAGGAAGAGGTTTCAGGTGAAAGTACTGATAATTCATGGTGGAAGGAGCAAGGACCATGTTCTTCAAGCCATCAATCTAGCCAGCCTGCACAACCTGCACAAAGGTGAGTTTTTTGTTTCATAATGGAAATTGATTTTGCAACAAGAACAGCAGGTACTTTGTCATCCCAGTCTGACCTGTCAACCACACCTGGAACCGGGACAGGATATGTCCTTGTAGGATATGCATATGGATCTTTATCTGTGCCTGGATATGCTGTAAGTGATGGTGGTGAATCTGGAGCCGTACAAAGGGAAGTAGCGGGCTATGGGACCAGGGCAACCAGATCTGTTACTTGAACAAGGCATCAACTTAGCTGGCTGGATGAATTCATAGTGGTGTGGGAAGACTTCCTTCTGTGTAGAGAGGATGTGGGAAGACCCCTATCTCCCTATTCCTCGGGCCAAGCGGATATCTATATAGAAGTAGGGGGCTCCTGAACCAAGCGAGCCGACTCCTGAACCAAGCGAGACCAGCATCTCTTAATTCGGCTCCGGTCTCAGTTAATTCGGCTCCTGAACCAAGCGAGGCCAGCGAAATGCCCTGAATCGACGATAGCGAGATACATAGCCGGAGTGTTTCAAAGGGTATTCCCTTGCCTGTACTTTGTGCTGTTGAAGTTAGGCTGCTTTCTCATTGTCCCGATTCTGAGCTACTGTAAGTTGCCTTAAGGCGTAAGGCGACTCCCGGCACTCAGCCATGCACGAACAACAAGGACAGCTGCAGCACCTGCAGCACTGACAGCTACCTACCAATATGCCAAATCTGCCTGCCAATATGCCAAAACTGAAACTGCTAATAATCCTGCAAACTAATGTTAAGTAATGTTAACATTAATCTATGAAATCACGTGACGGTCAGCGATAATAAACACCGCAAAGGAAGATAGCCTATGCTCCGGCCTCTCCTGCCTCGGGAAGAGGCCAAAAAAGATGGCAAACCATGGGAAAGCAAAAGAGTTTGGTTATCCTCGCATGGCGCAGTTGAAGACTTTGCTCTAACCACCATAATCACCGAAATAGCGCTTCAAACTAATGCTAAATCAACCAATTTCGATTACTATAGTCCCTGGCCAGATGGCAGGGACTAACAAATATGAAAAATTTACCGATACACATTTAACAATCAAACCACTACAACATAGAAACACGACAAACTAATCAAATAATACAACAAAGTTTGGCTCAGCTAGTACTTAGTAAAAGCTACCTTCTCAAATTACTTTCAACAACGAATCAATTAACAGAACATACCCGTGGCATAACGCAACAACGAACACAAAGCTCCCCAAGCGCCCAAAATAATATATATTCTTCTCAATTAAACCAGAGAGTACTAAATCAGTGCTATTTTTATACTGAGTTTTACAAGCGAAAAATAACAGAAACACTAATTATTTTAGCCAACTAACTCAAAACAAATAGTTACAGTCAACATGAGATCTAAGTTGGAACCCGCTACCGATATTCTATTTTTACACCTAAAATATACGAATCATAGAGAATATAGCTAGGTTCTAGATCCTTGAACTAGATAAGCCTTGGAAAATTCGGCGCATTTGTCCTATGAATGCTATCAATGAGCGCTTGGGGCTTGTAACTGATCTGAACCAATGAATATTTGTCGGAATCCCTTCATACTTTATCCATAAGTGATAAAACAATATCTCAGAAATAGCCTTTAACTTAATTTTTTGGTTGGTAACTACTCGAAACTCCTGTAATCCAATTGTGCATCATCCCTGATCTGAAACTATTACTGAAACTTGCAAATTTAATTCAAGCTACTGTGTAACCAACTACTATATGCAAATATTCCCATAGATTATAGTTTCATAGCGATGCCATCTGCACACTCAAATAGCCAGTTATAGGTAGAACGATAGATAGGCTTATTATCATGCCACCTTGTTCCATCTGTGAACATATTCCATTAAGATTCACGTTGATCTGCTTCATATTGGATAACTAAAATATTTTGGCAATACGATTCAATCGAGCAAGTTGACAATATAGCATGAATTCATCATGATGATTAATCTTAGGGCACTCTATCAAAACAATTGAAATATGGGAAATTATAAAAACACTTTTCATCTTCAGTCATAGCCCGACCTTTATTCAAATCACACATTTATTTATACTATGTTCTTATGAAACCCTTGCACACATAAGTTTTTCTATTCATACCCTTAGTTATTTATTTATACATAAAAAGACAGTTTGAAACGGTTGCAAGTATACCTAAAGTAAAAGGAAATAAGACAAGTAAGGGTGGAAATGATAAGGATCTTTGGTAAAAAATAGAGATATTGTTTGCAAAATTGTTCTCAAAAATAGGTTCACTAGTTATGAGAACTTAAAAAATTATAAAAAGATTTAATTTTACAAAGAGAAGAACTACATAATCAAATTTTAATACCTAATATAAAACTAAAATGTAATTATTTTTAGTATTTATTTTGTTATTATATACTCTTATTTTATTATAAATATTATTATTATATTTATACAAATATTTTTATAAAATAAAGGTTAAATTAAATATAATTTTATTTTAAAAGATAATTAGATAAATAAATCTTAATAATATTCTATAATTATGGACATAGACAATGAGAAGAAAATCAATGTTTAAAATTTACCTTTTAATTAATTAATTAATTAATTTATATATATAAAGTTTAATTTTAAATATATATATATTGATTTGGTTTTCTTTCTATAATTATAATTGAATTTCTATTTTAATATTTTAGTTATTTTTAAGATATAAAGTTTTTACATAGATATTGAAAATAAAAATTAATATTATAATGTTAACATAATAGATTTTAATATACTATACTAACATTTATCATAACTCTGATTTATGAAGTCCCTAGAGGTATTAAATTTCTTAAAGTACAAATGTTTTTCCATGTAAATACTCTAGAACTCAAAGAAAATTTTGCATCTCGATGCTTAATAAATTGAGAGTTAAGATAAGTCTAAGCTAGCTCTTAATAATACTAATTATATTTATATAAATTTCAAATATTCAGGTATATAAATATTCTTATTTTCTTTAAATTATATATATATATATATATATATATATATATATATATATATATATATATATATCGTCACATACCCCCTTGACCCAATGTTAGAAACCACCTACCATGCTCTCATTATGAAATTTAACTTTGATTCAATTTATATTCAATAGTTGTCACATGCATAAGTATTCTATCATTTTATAACCAAAGATAACACATGCAATTATACTCTGATGCCTAAATATTTGACAAGAAACACTCTCTATGTCTTCAAAAACTCAAAACTCATGCCAACGACCAAAAAAAAAATCGCATAAGGAAGCCTTTTAAAACACTATCGGGAGGCAAAAACCCATGAAATCAATGAAAAACACAAAGTATTGGAGGCGGAACAAGTAATGCACAGTAGCCATCCAATCTGACCGATCAATGGTTTAGATCGGATCGGCAATCGCAATTAGCAGTAACCTTGGGCAGAGATTGGTGGGATCTACTTAATAATTGTGATGGCAAACAATGATATCAGTGCTTGACACATATATATGGTGACAACGATTGGCAGAGTTAATATGGACTGTCGATCAAGCGCACAGATTGACAGCCCATATTAAATCGCAAGATTGCTATCGAGGATTGCAAAAATGCTTACAATGGCCCAGGGTTTATTGCAATGAGCAATTGCGATATCGCAATCGGAGCAACCTAACAGAGTGGGTTATGGTACATGCATACATTTGAGCCGATGGACCGGATGCGATGAATATTATAAGCCATATTACATAGATCTTGAGATCCACCAAGCATCATTTTTAATGTATTCTGCAGTTTTCTATGTTAAACGAAATGCGAAGGGGAAAGCTTTGATGTGATACGCTGGACTCGAAAGGGTACCTTAAGGCTATTCGATATAGTTTCATGTCTGGAGGAAAAACCATTTATAAGGCATTTTCACAGTTTTTAAATATTTATGAAACGCAAAGGGACAAAGCCATTGCGATTTGTGACAACAACAATAGGTAGACTCAATGGGAGAATAGGGAGGATTAAGGACTTTCTGAAATACAATATATTGGGTTTTGGCAGACTTTCTGTGTTAAAATTCATTTTCCCTGTGTTTAACAAAGCGTGGTTGTTTCAGGCATGGTAGAGGCCCGAGGCACTCTGGCGTTACAGAATGGTTGGCCACCTCCTCTCCATGCATTGAGAAATGAGTGTATATCGTTGGTAGAGGGATTGAAAGTGGATAGAGGCCAGGGAGACCGAGAGACGGGATCCTGAAATGAACAGGTAACATTGGCCTTAAAGCCACAGAAAGAGAGCGCAGGAAAGGAGGCAATATTGTAGGCAAATGTCGAGACAGAGTTAGGACATAGACAAAGAGCATTGAGGGAGCCTGTGTACTTAGAGAAAACTTGAGAGGTTTAAGTAAATCTCTTGTTATTATATTTTCTTGATTGTGAGGCTCAGATTGAGCTCACTATTGTATAAAGAACTCTGCTTGAAGACATAATAGAGAGGCCACCATTGAAGGCCGGACTAGGAGATGTAGCCTAGGAGTATTGGGTGAACTCCTCATTAAATTTTTTGTGTCATGTGTTGTCTATTATGTTTTGTTTACTGCTTCATTGTCTATGCATTTCATAATCTTATCGATCCATTTCTTAAAATGACATAGACAAATCCAAGCACATAAGTCTGTAATACCTTATTGTTGTCTTAGATCTCATTATCAAATCAAGTGGTATCAGAGCTTTAGGTTGTTATGGTTAGACAAGCTTGTGCTAGATTGCTTATGAATGATAACTAGGTCAAAGATTAAACTAGGAGAAGGAGAATTGGTTGAAACTAACCCAGAAATTGGTAGAGTCTATCCTAGGAGGAAAAGGGCAGAAGAAAACCCCTTGGAATTAGACTCTCAGTTCATGGAGAGTTTCATGACCATGAGAGCCATGGTAGAAGAAATGTATAGAGAATTTAAGAAAGGTCAAGTGAAGATTCTTCAACTTCCAAACAAGACAAAGGAAAAAAAGAATGTCTTCTAGATGGCCATTCTCAAGGCAAAGGAAAAGGGAAAGAGGCTCCTTTATCCACACCTCCTGATAGCCCTGAAAATAAAAAGAAGAAAACATACTTGATTAAATTAGATGTTAAATTTGATTTTCCTGTTTATGATGGAGAGTTAAATCTAGAAAAGCTAGATAACTACATTAGACAGATTGATTGCATTGCAGGGTGTACAATATTGATTTAGACAGGAGTAAAATTCAGCTGGCCAACCTACACCTTGGGGAACTGCCTTGGTATGGTGGGAAAGTAGGACACAAGTTGACTTGAAGAAGCATGGTAAAATTCTTTCTGACTGGAGTGAATTTGTTTCTGAAATTAAAAAAACAATTCTATCAGCTAGCTTATATGCAGCAAGCTATGATGAGTTGGTAAATTCTTCGCCAATTAAAAGGGCAAAGTGTACAAAGCTACACCCAAGAATTTAGAAAAAGCAATTTCATTCTAGGAATTTCTTTAGACTCACCTAAAACCTTGCTGAAGTATATAGGTGGTCTAAACAGCTATTTAAGGCACACCATTCTCATGTTTAACCCTACTAGCATAGATGAGGTATCTATCTAGGCTACCCATCTAGAGGCAAGAGGCAAGAATGTGAACCCAAAGATTGGGGGATCATCAAAACCCATTGCAAGTAAGAACAAGGAAAAGAGGAAGTAGAAATGGAGAGAGAGGAAGGCAAATTCTATACAAAAGGCCAAACCTTCATGCACTCATTTCAAGAAGGATGGACATGATGATGAACATTGCTGGTCTTTGCATCCGGAGCTGAAACCCAAGAAGTTCGATGGTAAGAAGAAGAAGACTAATGCTGTTATACAGAAAGATTTGGGGTCATACTCAGGTGATGAAACAACAATTGCAGCCACAAGTGTAAAAGGCAAAAATTCTGAAGCATCTACTAGTAATTCTGCACAAACTATTGATAGTGAAGAAAATGAGAGGAAAAGACATGAGCTTTTACATATTAGAGTTATTTCAAATCATCAAAAGATTGATACTTTGTTTGATAGTGGCTCACAAGTAAACTTAATTTCCGAAGCAATTGTAAAGAAATTGGGACTACTAACCACACCTCACAAGAAGTCATATCCATTAGGTTGGGTATGTGATAAATCAAAGAAACAAGTGACTAGACAATGTAAACTTATGTTTTCTTTTGGGTTAGCGTTTGTAGATTAGTTTGAGTTAGATATCGTTCCCTTGGATATATGTGGAATTGTTTTAGGAAGTCCTTACTTGTACGATATAAAAGCCATTTTATATAGAGCTGAAAAAAAGTATCAACTCGTTAAAGATGGAATCGAATATATTGTAAGAGCTCATAAACTCAAGAATAATTATACTCTCATAAACTCAAGGTAGATGAAAAGAATTGTAAATTCATGCAAGAAATTATTACTAATGGTTGTAAAGGAAAAGAAACCTGATAAAACCAATGTATTTGAAGGTTGTGATGCTAAACAGTAAGCTGATTTAGAAAAAGTTGTTTTAGAATATAGTATCTTGGTTCAAGAACCTAAAGGTCTACCACCAAAAAAGGGAAATTGTACATGATATTAATTTGCAGCAATATGCTCCATTACTTAACATCGGAATGTACAGGTTATCCGCTTTAGAGAATGCATAAATCAAGAAGCAGGTACAAGAGCTGCTCAAGAAAGGGTTCATAAGAGCAAGCACATCACCATGCAGATCTCCAATAGTGTTGTGAGAAAGAAGGATGGTTCATGGAGGATGTGCATTAATTACTGAGCACTGAATAAAATAACGATTAAGAATCGTTATCCTCTTCCTTGCATTGATGATCTATTGGATCAGCTGAAAGAGGATGTTTACTTTTCAAAGTTGGACCTATGTAGTGGTTACCAACAAGTCACAGTAGCAGAACAAGATGTGTGGAAGACTACTTTCAAAACAAAGCAAGGGCTGTATGAATGGCTAGTTATGCCTTTTGAATTAACTAATGCTCCTGCCACTTTCATTAGAGTAATGAATGATGTACTCAGGCCTTTTATTGATGATTTTGTAATTATATATCTGGATGACATTATTGTATTCAATAAAACATGGGAAGGACATTTGAAGCATGTAAAACAGACTCTAGATGTTTTGAAGAAAGAAAATCTCTATGTTAAATTATCAAAGTGTGAATTTGGCAAAACATATTTGAATTATTTGGGTCATATTCTAAGGGGTGGTGAACTAAAGATAGATCCCTCTAAGGTTGTAGTCACTGTAAACTAGCCTAAACCCAAGTCTGCTACAGAAGTTAGGAGCTTCCTACAGGCAGCACAATATTGGAAAAAGTTTATTGCTAACTTTTCCTTAATTGCAGCTCCCATACATGCTTTGACAAGATTGAACAAGGTGTTTAAGTGGGGAGGAAAACAACAGAAAGCCTTCGACACCTTGAAAGAAAAAATTAGTACAACAACAGTACTAGCATTTCCAAATCTTCAACAAACATCTGAGATCGAAACAGATGCCAGTGATTATGCCCTGGGAGCAGTGTTGATGCAACATGGTAAACCCACATGCTACCATTCTGAGACTTTTAATTCTGCAGTAGTCAATTATCTTACATATGATAAAGAATTGTATGCATTAGTTTAGAGTGTGAAGAAGTGGAAACATTACTTAATGGGCAAAGAAACAATAATACATATTGATCATCGCCTACTTCAGTACCTGCACTCACAAACTAAATTGCAGCAACCAAGACACTATAGGTGGATGGGTTTCCTATAACGATTTCATTTAGTCATTGGATATGAAAAGGGCATACATAATAAAGTTGCAAATATGTTGTCCAGACCAATCATAAAGGCATAACTCAGTAATCCATGAAAGCTACATTGAATAATATGCTCAAGCTATAGACTTTAAAGATGTATATGTAGCTTTAAGTAATGGCAAAAAGGTAGAAGAATTGGATTAGTATGTTAAGGACAGACTCTTGTATCATTTCGGAAAGCTATGCATTCCAGAAATAGAGAGAATTAACATAATTAGGAAGGCACATACTCCCCTGATATCAGGTCATTTTGGCGTAAGTAGAACACTTGCATAGCTGCAGAGATACTGGTATTGGCCAAAGATGCATGAAACAATTTCTAGATATGTAAGAGGGTGTACCAAGTGTCCTAAAAGCAAGCCCAGAAATAGAAAACTAGGATTGTACACTCCATTTCCAGTTCCTTCCCTGTTATAGACATTTTTGGGCCCTACAACCCCAAGCATGAAATGTCCATAAACCAAGGGCTCCTAAGTCCCTAAAAGTGTTGTTCTAACCCCTAAAGGAACAAGGTCAACAGATTACAGCTTCTCCCAGAAGTTCTCCATGAAAAACTGCTCAGAATTGGTCAAAACAGGATCATTTCAGCTGCTCCACTGGCCAAGTGCGTTGCATATCACCTAAATAAACTATGTGGGTGCGTTGCATTTCAAAAATCCCTTCTTTGGGGTGCGATGGGCGAGAAATGACAAATGGTAGTGTCATTCCGCGAGGTGGAGAGGCAATGGAAGCTTCCAGAATATTCTCCTGTGACACTTGCCTCACTGAATTCGACCAAGGATGAGTAAGAGACCATCAATCTCCAAGTGGAAGCAAGAAATATCGGAGGGAAGACACTAATCAAACCATGAGCTGAATCATCTCCATTACAAACATCTATATATGGATCCCTCATCCTAGAGATCTAGAGGCTGGAATTTTGCATATTGTAAGGAATTGTTGTTGGTTTCTTGAGACAAACATCAAATTGTTGGGTGATCTAAGCTTTGTTTGAGGTGAAGAGGGGCTTCTTTGCTGGGAGGTTGATGCTGGGTCAGAACAACTGGTTGTAACTCCTCTTGGCTCTTTCTTGTTTTATCAATAAAAGCTATTCAAGTTTTCCTCCACGTTCTTGTATCATTGATGCTTGTTACATTTGTATGATCAATTTACATCTGATCCTAGATTGTTTATGATTATAGATCCATGTCTTTGTATAGTGCTATGCTCCTGTGATCTTACAGGCACTTTGTGAAGCTGGGCATGCAAGGGAGCAGGTAGCTAAAGACTATCAAAGAAGAAGGGAATCAAATCAGAAGATTAGCGCATGACAGAGGTTGGTCTCTCTGTTCTTCTCTATCTATAATTCATAAAGGAAAAATGAAAGTAGCTTTTCTCTATTTGTTTCTAAGGCAACTGTCACACCTTAGTGGGATAGAGCAGTTCTATATAGACACTTTTCCCTGTAACAAAATGGCGACTCCGCTGGGGAGGAAATTAGTTTGTTTGTTTATCATTCTTTGTTGTTTGTTTCATAAACTTATAAGTAGCATTCGAACTGCATTTGCCATAACAAATGCAAAGTAGATAACTGCTATTTCAATCCATCTACTGGATCTGTTTATGAGTTAAACAACTGATTCACAAACTATCTAATTTCCCTTGTGATAGCTCTTAGATCCTCCTTAGATCTACCCCTGATTGTTACATTACTGATTGCTTTTTGCTCGGCCAAAACCCAAGAACTGAACTACAAACTGTGACCCGGAACCCAAATAGAGTCTCATTTCTGGCCCAATGCAGGTACTGTTCAGAGAACCTGAACTTCAGCGCACTTCCCGAGTGGACAAGGTGCGCTACATTTCAAATTCTCTGTGTTACGGGTGCGCTGATCAAACTAGGCCCTGTGCAGTTTTGGTTTCTGTGATTCATTCTTTCCAGTTCTATTCCTGAATTTTGCTCCTTGTGATCAGTATATTTCTGTTTGAAACCTCTTTTCCTTGTTTTTATTCCGCCTCCTTTGTACAAAAGAACTATAGATGTTTTTGTGTGTTTGTTGAGTCATTTACAGTTCTCCTTTGCAAAAGTAGCATAATCGTACTGTCGTCCTTTGATTTGAAATTGTCGCAAGTGTCGATTTCAATCGTAGGAAAGAGTTTGATTGCTGTTGATGGTCGTTATCCTGTTACTATTTTTTTTGGTCTGAATTTGTAATTTTCTAGTGTCAAGAACAAGTATTCATTTTAAAATCGTAAGTTGTTGTGATCGTCTCCATTTTTTATTTTGGAAAGGAACTTGTTGATATTTGTCGCTTGAAAAGAAATTCAGATTTGTGCATCAACTTTCTTTTTAGCATTCATATACTAAGAAAGTTGAAAACAAATACATGCATGTGCATTTGCATATAGACAGTCTGATTGGCTTGATTTAGGAAAGTGCATTTAGAGTGTGCTCTTTGCTCTTTGTGAAAATATTCTGTCTTTCTTTTCCATAGTAGCTAGGATTTTCATTGCACAAAGAAGATAAAGAGTTTGTTTATCATCTTAGATTTCATTTTAGAAATTACATCTACATCTCGTGGCGAACCTGAAAGGCAAACTTCATAAACAAGATCAACTTAAAATAAATTCAATGAATCTAACAACGCTTTCGAACTTAACGCACAACATTTAGAAGTCTAGGCTAGAGACGTATTCTGACGTCGTAAAGCCTGGTAACTGTTGTTCTCACTGATGGTTGGGTGATTCCTCCACTTTGAGACGATAAGTGCCAGTACGGACTTGTGCTCCCACGTACCGTTGAGTATATTTTGGGAGACCCAAATAGGCTTAATCCTTTATCCATAGGAAGCCGTGTCTGCTGCCCTATCGATCGCAATGCACTGAACACAGCATTCGGGAAGATTGACTGTCGTACCGTAAAAAGTATTCTGCAGTTTTGCGATTGGTTTGGTAATCCCTCTACCTAGATTTCCAGAGCAATCCCTTTTATTCCTTTTCAGACTCCTTAACAGAAAAGGTCCATCTGAGCACTTGTCACTTCAGGCTCATTAAAAATCGAAGGACACTAGAGTCATCTTTTGTTTTTCCTCGACTCTTAAAAATTGAAAAAACAAGTTGTGTCAAAGCGTCTAAAATTTATTTTAAACGGAATACTCATTACCCCTTTCCTACGTTGATCTTGGGTTGAGAAAATGGAGTCCACCAACCAAGGAATTCCCCTTGGAGGAAATCCTAGTCCCTTCTCCTCTTGGGGAGATGTTGGTGCACCCCATATGGCCACATTGTCGCTTCCAGGACTGATAATTGGTTTGCTTGTATGGCTCTTCTCGACCTCTGTCGTTTAGAACACCATAATTCCTGAACAATCGAATCAGCAACTAGACGAGTCCAGAGTTACCCACCAACCTTCTACTTCCTCTAATTCTTCCTCTCCTCCTTCCTCTTCGCTGGATGGGGCTGGTAAATCCAAAAGTCAAGTACCTAAGGAGAAGAAGGAAAAGAAGAAGAAATAGAAGAAGAAAAAGGAGCCAAAAGCGAATGGGGGCAGACGAGTGTCGTCTAGCGAAAATCCACACACTGCACCGACCAAGCCTAAATCGCCATGTGTCATTTGCAAAGGAGACCACTATCATAGAGATTGTCCTTGCATCCCTCAGATCTTAAGGGACTGGTCTCCTCGTTTGCACAACCCGGTGTCGTCAAACTCTGATGGTCATGTTGAAAACACACCGCCAACTAGTGAAAGTGAAGCCCCAGGACAAAAAGGAAAATATAGATTTCCTTGTAAACTATGTGAAGGCCATCATGCTGTCCACCGTTGTCCCTTCTTAGATGAAGCTAAAAGAGTTTTGGACGATCGTCTGGTTTCACCGTTACGACTTCCTCCTGGATAGAAAAAACTCTTGCCGAATCTGTCACCGGTTGAAAATCCAGCTGGCTCGCTCAAGTGGTCGGCTGAAGCATCTATCATTGAAGATAAACCATCTGAACCCACACCAAATGAAAGTCAAAAGGTTAAGGCGGTAGTTGACCCGGTCTTGCCTTCAGAGGTTCCATCTTCAGATGATACAGTCACTGAAGAGAACAAGGATGACACCGTCCAAATTCTTTTCATAATCACAGACTCCAACGAACATGGGGGCAATTTACCTGTTCCTTTACCACAAGAAATAAGTTCGTCAGACTCATACCCGGCCGTCTATTCTGTCCCACCTCCAAGCAACCTAGTTGTCTCCTTCGACTGGAATCAACTAGGCAGACCCTGTTTACTAGCTAGTGTACCATTCCGAATCATTGTTCAAATATATAGAATGGTTATGGCTGGTACCATCATAGATGAAGGGGCTTCTATGAGTATCCCTTCCTCAACTGCTTGGAAAGCGCTTGGTTCGCCATCGCTTTTTCCTGAGATGAGAAATCTAAGAGGTTTTGATAAAGGAACCAGTCGACCGTTACGGATCCTTCCCAATGTGACCATAACATTGAGGGGGAAAACAGTTCACATGAACATAATGGTAGTTCAAGGACCCCTGAATTACAATCTACTCCTTGGACGAGACTATATTTATTGCATGGGAGCAATTGTCTCCTCACTCTTTAGAGTAATGTGTTTTCCGCACGAAGGAAGAGTGGTCAAGCTCGTAGACCAGCTTTAATTCCTCGGATCATATAGAGAAAATAGTCATATACCATCCCTAAATGGTCTTTTCACGCAAGAAATGTCTCAATCCCCGGTCCGTCCACCCGATGAGCGCGAGTGATTCGGGGGGACATGACTGAAACCCAGGGGGCATGCACCCTGGTCTGCTTCGGCAGGAAAACTTCAGGTATAGGGTAGGTTTCCGCGAGAAAATATGACTAGTCTGTACTCCCGTCCGTGATTGGAAGAGGGGGTTATTCTAGAACAAGATTCTCTTGTCAAAGTTATGTGAGTGGAGTACCCTCCTTCACTCACCTTTGTCTATTTCGGTAAACATCGCCGAAGAAGTGTTTTGTTTGCGCTGTGAATAGAACAATCTTTGGGTAACCTGTAAGAGGTAGGCCTCTCTCAGTAAAACAAATGTTTTAACGGACTAAAGAAGGGGTAACCTTGAAACTCTGTTTTATACCTGGGGGCATGCAAACCTTTTGGAGTGCAAGCGAAGAACGACTATTTATTTTTTTAAATTTGTAGGTCCTCTAACCCTTTAAACTCGTAGGATTGGTCGTTTCCTAACTTGCATAAAAAAAGAATGTGGGGCAAAAATATAAAAGTTGTCATTTTTATATGAGACATTCTTATCACATAACTGGATTAATCGAGCAATGTTACCGCAAGGTTCAAGCTCGTTAAAAAATAAACCCGCATCGAGCAGTTTTAGCACATAGTTCAAGCTCGTTAAAAAATAAACATAAGCCATGAGAAAATGTTTCCCCCCGCGTTTAAGCTCGTTAAAAAATGAACTATTCCCCACTAAATAACCATCATGAATGTAGTACTTCAGCCATTAAAGCCTTGGTCGTGTTTGCACCATCACCTCCACTTTTGCATTGGCCGATCATTCACCTCCATTTGATTGTTTACCCATTTTGAGGAACAGCTGCGAAGAGTGATTTCACTAGCCATCCTTGTAACACTGACGTGATTGAAAAATTCCAAACCTTACCTGGAATCAGTTGCTACCCATTTTATCACTCGTTCCTCAAAAGATGAGTCTCCTTTAAGCTCTTTTCAACTGACTCATAAAATATGAAAAGATTGCCGAGCCATTGGCCTCTCCAGCTCGTTAAAGGGATAGGAAGTGTTATCCCTCCTATAAATTTTAATCTTTTTGGACCTGAGGGATTATTACACAAAAAGATCGAGTGCTTGTTTTGTTCAGCTCATTAAAAGTATCGCAAATTCATCCCTTTTGTATTGTTTTATATTTTTTCGGACTTAAGGGATTAGATGACGAAAAAGGAATTTTGGAGTTACATTTACATTCCTTTTCAGACTCTCTAAAATTGAAAAGGACCGAGTTATCTTTGTCGTTAAACTCGTTAAAAAGATTAATAGCGACAAACTTGTCTATAGACGAGAACGAGTTTCACTATCGCTAGGCTCGTTAAAACATAGCGATGGGTTTGCCCGAATCACAAATTATAGAACAAGAACATGTTATCCTCCTCAAACTTGACAAAAATAAAGAGGTACTAGTTAGCAATGACTGGGGAAAAATTGGGAAGAAAACTTGAAGAAACTTTTTCGGTAGCAAGTCGCTCTTGAACATGACACTTCCACTCCGTGTCCGAGTCGGGTTGGGTTGTTTCATTCACCGGTCACATCACCATGGTCCCATCGTACCATCCACATTTGGGGTTAATGCTACCAATCCATCACAACAGTGTCGCCGATATGTTCAAGAGAACTCATTAAGAGAATTCACCTATGTCTCACCCACTACCATACATTTATACTCCATTCTTTCATGACCACCACCCTAAACCTTATATCACCAGATCGTTTTCACCTCCATTAAAATCATTTGCTCCGTTACGTGTCATTGATGTGGGATTCATTAAGGCCCTCCTGTGATGGATCACTTCTTGTCGACATCAGCTCATTATCCAAGAAGTTGATCTAGGAACACCCCATTCAGTACTTTGAAGCTTGCATGCCTCAATGGCAAGTTTCTCACTTCCGGCGATAGGTTTACATCAATGGCCTTCGACCGAAAGATTTTGCGTGGTGTTCGACACCAAGTCCTTTATTCACACCACGTGAATTGTACTGTAGTACCTTGAGGGTAATTACCATTATCGGTGATTCCTCTCGCGCCTGTTAACAGCTTACATCATTGGCTGGTAATCAGGCGATGTCTTTCCATGTTCGACTCCATAATAGCTTTCACATCGATCGACTTGTACTTCGAGTGAAGATCGAACGAGATTGAAGACCCCGGATCTAGTTTCATCCATCCGGGCTGCGATATATATTCAGGGAAATAAAGACATCAAATGTACATCATTGCCGCACAGATAATCATCCAATCAAAAGGATGATGGCTCTATCAGAATCATCAGTCTACACTCAGACGATTGTTTGTCCTATGTACATGAAAATGAGTTTATAGAGCTGAGCATGGGAATGCCCGCCTCAGTTAGATCATGAAAATATTATGAAGATAATGTATTGTATTGTATCTTATTACAGGTCTCCTCCCAGCATTGAAAGAACTTCGGATCCTCATAATAAATCATTTCACCTGACACCAAAAGATTAACGACCTCATGCTTTAGGGGGCAATTGTTATAGACATTTTTGGGCCCTACAACCCCAAGCATGAAATGTCCATAAACCAAGGGCTCCTAAGTCCCTAAAAGTGTTGTTCTAACCCCTAAAGGAACAAGGTCGACAGATTACAGCTTCTCCCAGAAGTTCTCCATGAAAAACTGCTCAGAATTGGTCAAAACAGGATCATTTCAGCTGCTCCACTGGCCAAGTGCGTTGCATCTCAGCTAAATACACTGTGTGGGTGCGTTGCATTTCAAAAATCCCTTCTGTGGGGTGCGATGGGCGAGAAATGACAAATGGCAGTGTCATTCCGTGAGGTGGAGAGGCAATGGAAGCTTCCAGAATCTTCTCCTGTGACACTTGCCTCACTGAATTCGACCAAGGATGAGTAAGAGACCATCAATCTCCAAGTGGAAGCAAGAACTATCAGAGGGAAGACACTAATCAAACCATGAGTTGACTCATCTCCATTACAGACATCTATATATGGATCCCTCATCCCAGAGATCCAGAGGCTAGAATTTTCCATATTGTAAGGAATTGTTGTTGGTTTCTTGAGACAAACATCAGATTGTTGGGTGATCTAAGCTGTGTTTAAGGTGAAGAGGGGCTTCTTTGCTGGGAGGTTGATGCTGGGTTAGAACAACTGGTTGTAACTCCTCTTGGCTCTTTCTTGTTTTATCAATAAAAGCTATTCAAGTTTTCCTCCATGCTCTTGTATCATTGATGCTTGTTACATTTGTATGGTCAATTTACATCTGATCCTAGATTGTTTATGATTATAGATCCATGTCTTTGTATAGTGCTATGCTCCTGTGATCTTACAGGTACTTTGTGAAGCTGGGTGTGCAAAGGAGAAGGTAGCTAAAGACTATCAAAGAAGAAGGGAATCAAATCAGGAGATTAGCGCAAGATAGAGGTTGGTCTCTCTGTTCTTGTCTATCTATAATTCATAAAGGAAAAATGAAAGTAGCTTTTCTCTGTTTGTTTCTAAGGCAGCTATCACACCTTAGTGGGATAGAGCAATTCTATATCGAGACTTTTCCCTGTAACATTCCTGTCCTTGGGAAAGTGTTTCCATGGACTTTGTTGGGAGATTGCAAAAATCTAGAAAAGGACATGACTATTTATATGTTATTATGGAAAGGTTCAGCAAAATGTTTATTTTAATACCTTGTAATAAGTAAATTACATCTGAACAAACAACAAAATTGTTCTTTCAACATGTTTGGGTGCATTTTGGGTTACCCACTTCCATAGTATTTTATCGAGACTCCCGATTTGTTGGGAAGTTTTGGTCAAGTCTGTGGGAATTAATGGACACTAGACTGAAGAAAAGCACAACCTTTCATCCACAGACAGATGGCCAAACGGAGGTAGTCAACAGGACAGTGATCCAGTTACTCAGGGGTTATTGCAGTAAGCATCCCAAGCTTTTGGATGAACACTTATGTTATGTGCATCATGCTTACAACCGTGCTAAACATTTTTCTACACAGAGATCTCCTTTTGAGACCTGTTTTGATTTCATACCAAGGTCTCCCTTAGGTTTTGTCTTTGAAAAAGACATAGCTGTTGCTGGACATAGTGATGTGGAAAAAGCAACCAGATTCATTGAAAAGATCCAAGAAATTCACCAAGTAGTGTAGGAACAACAGGAAAAGAGCCAAGACAAAGATAAGGCAAGGCATGATAAAGACTGGGTGGAGCACATCTTCCAAGTTGGCGATCAAGTCCGGTTGTATATCAACAAGGACAGAATGCAATGTGAAGGAAAGAAGCTGAAGCCAATAAGGTATGGGCCTTTTAAGGTACTTTAGAAAATTAGTGAAAATTATTTCCATCTTGATCTGCTAGCATACATGCACATCTATTTTGTAGTAAATGCAGAAAATTTAAGACTGTTTGAACGAGCAAAGTCAATTGCCTTCCATTGATGATCTATTGCCTGAATACCTTAATGAGCTGTAGGAGGATACAATTCTGGACAGGAAGGAGAGGACTACATGTAGAGGGGATGTGGATTACCTTAGAATTGGACTCAAAGGTTCAAAACCCAACAGTGAAAAATGGATAGAGTTTGGGTAAGTGAGGCAGTTGTATCCTCACTTAAAAAATGTTTGAAAACCAACTTTTGGTTGTCCAAAATCCTTTTTCACTGGGAAGGCATGATCCAAATAGATCCAATAAACACTCTCTATTTATTCAAAAACTCAAAAATCATGCCAAAGACCAAAAAATGTTTTGCATAAGGAAGCCTTTTAAAACACTATTAGGAGAAAAAACCCCTGAAATCAATGAAAAACACAAAGTATTGGAGGCGGAACAAGTAATTCATAGTAGCCATCTGATCTGGCCGGTCAACAGTCCACATCATATCGGCAATCGCAATCGGCGACAACCTTGGGCAGAGATCGGCATGATCTACTTAAGAATTGCGACGGCAAACAACAATATCGGTGCTTAACACATATATATGGCAACGATGATTGGAAAAGTTAATATGGACCATCGATCAAGCACGCAGATTGATAGCTCATATTGAATCGTAGGATCGCTATCAGGGATTGCAGAAGCACTTACAACGACCTAGTGGTTATTGTGATGAGCGATTGTGATATCACAACTGAAGCAGCCTAACGAAGCGGGATTATGGTACATGCATACATGCGTTCTGATGGACCCGACCTGATGAATATTATAAGCCATATTACATGGATCTTGAGATCTGCCAAGCATCATTTTAATGTATTCAACAGTTTCATTTGTTAAACGAAATACGAAGGGGAAAGCTCCGATGCGATACGCTGGACCTGAAAGGGTACCTTAAGGCTATTCGATATAGTTGCAAGTCTGGAGGAAAAACCATTTATAAGGAATTTTCACAGTTTTAAAATATTTGTGAAACACAAAGGGATAGAGCCATTGCAATTTGTGACAGTGACAATAGGTGGACCAGACTGGAGAATAGGGAGGATTTAAGGACTTCTTGAAGTCTGATATATTGGGTTTTGGTAGACTTTCTCTGTCAAAATTCATTTTCCTTGTGTTTAACAGAGCGCGGCTATTTTAGGCATTGCAGAGGCCCAAGGCACTCTGGCGTTACAGAATGGGTGGCCACCTCCTCTCCATGCATTAAGCAATGAGTGTATAACATTGGCAGTGGGATTCAAAGCGGATAGAGCCTGGGGAGACCGAGAGACAGGAACCTGAAATGAACAGGCAACGTTGGCTTTAAAGCCACAGATAGAGAGCGTAGCAAAGGAGGTGGTATTGCAGGAAAATGCCAAGACAGAGTTAGGATAGAGACATAGAGCATTGAGGGAGTCTGTGTACTTAGAGAAAACTTTAGAGGTTCAAGTAAAGCTCTTGTTATTGTATTCTGTTGTGTGTGAGGCTTAGATTGAGCTCACTGTTGTAAAAAGAATCTGCTTGAAGACCTAATAGAGAGGCCACCACTGAAGGTTGGACCAAGAGATGTAGCCCAGGAGTATTGGGTGAACTCCTCATTAAATTTGTTGTGTCATGTGTTGTCTATTACGTTTTGTTTACTGCTTCATTATCTGTGCATTTCACAATCTTATCAATCCATTGCTTAAAATGATATAGACAAATCCATACACATAAGTCTGTAATACCTTATTGTTGTCTTAGATCTCATTATCAGATCAAGCCAACATATAGAACATCCTACACAATTGAATCAAAGCAGATTAGATGAAAGCCTGTCACTTACAAAATCGAGCACCGCCACCCAACCTAGAACTAACCTCCTCCAGTTCATCCCCGAGCCGAGAGTTCTTACCATTGATCAACTACCTCCTGTTGATCTCTTTAATGGGTATTTAATACACTCTTTCATGATATGTTTTCCTTTAGTGGAGTCCTGCTTTTGGGTGGATATTTTTATCCATTTGCCTAGGCTTTTCTGAGAAAACGTTGCCTTTCTCTCCCGCGAGGCTTTCCCCATAAAACCTTACCTTTCTCTCCTGCAAGGCTTTACGTTAAACTTAGAATTTTTCTCCAGCTAAGAAACTTAATGGATATTTATCTCCTAAGGTTATCTAGAATTTGATCTAGAAGTCTTATCATGAAACAATTATCCATTGCCATTAACCAATGGGATTTTATTTGGAAAGAATCGCATCTCTTGGTGTCTCATTTTCCAAGTGATTAATTTATCTTTATTTATTTAATAATAAAGTATTTACTTTCATTATTACACCTGAGACCTAGCTTTTTTGTTACAACTCAGTCTTAGCTTAGGTCCGGGATGATAGCAACATAGTGTTACATACAACCGAGGGGTGTTACATACTCGCCCCCTTATATTTATGCCGTCCTTGTGTATTATTGCATCTTAAAATTTATTTCCTCATTCACAGGTAGGTGTTTCTGATTTTATAGGTTCCTATGGCCTCACCATCTGAATCCGATCTTCCGATAAATAGGTTACAAAGGAGTTCTACTAGTAAATCTCCTTCCATTTCTACATGTATTATTTCTTTCAATCAATTTTGTGAGAGACTTCATATGCAAAAATCTCAATCTTGTTTACCACAATTAATATCATAACTTGATATAATAGTACTACTATATGAGTAACTACGGGTTAATTTTTCTTGCCATGTAACTATGATTCCTCATTTTAAACTTCATTTTCTGTAAATAATAGAAGGAAATGCATGTTCCAATGCATTTGTGTCTTCCCAAACACTTGCTTCATGTAGTCTCTCTGCATTAGTCAGAGCAAGTCAAACTAGCACATTTTACCAATCTGCATGTATAAAAATATCACACAAGGTTAGCTCAAAACATAACCATCATAAGCAATTATAAACCTAATCATAGATCACATGTAGTCATCATAGATCAAAATTATAGATCACATGAATACTAAAACTGAAATAAAATATGAATACTTATCCTTTAATCAATCCTTAACTTCCACCTTTGTATTTCCTCAGTACACACTCTCGCTTGGTTGCCACAATAGGCCATCACCAATGACTTCTCCTTAATCATGTTTACATCACACACATACAACTATACATGTCATATAACATCATGCAATACATGCATCCATATGATACCATATGTACCAGTTGTACATAGGACCACCTGTACCTATACCCAACACCAAAAGTCCATAACATCACCCGCAAAGCATATATTTCATCCACATGTTTTCAACCATGTTAGTATTATGTCAAAATTTTCTTCAATTATTCATATTACCTTTAGACAAGTCCAATCAAACTGTACTCAGTTTTTCGATTGGAGAATAAGGAATTCATGGACTTGTTCAACTTCTACAACCAGAAAATAACTAATTTTTTTATGTCAAGTATTCAAGTTCTTTTATTTAGCAAATCCTTTTATGTATCTTGTGTTTGCAGGAAAATTTCAAAGAAAATTATAACACAAATGTAGCTTTGCGTAATACAGTTTTATAATACCAATAACTTTGATTTTTTGGATTGAATTCATCTCTAGATTGGGTCTTAATAACAGTGGAATATGACCTCCCCTCAATCATAAAGCAAGGTTTTGATAGCTAATCTAGTATGGCCTTCAATATTATACTTCATGTTTAAGAACAACTTTTAGCCTTGTCTTTAGCCAATAAGATAATTGTTTGGTAGTCAAAAGTACTCCACGCATAAACTAGTTATGTCATATGATTTCGTGTGTTGTCTTTTTACACTTCTTCCAACACCTTGTTGGCCATGAATAATTCATTGCATTTCCAAAACCAATTGAACAATCAGTATGAAAGTACATACACCTCTCATACATTAGTTATAAATGAAGGTTACAATATTCTCGATTTCATACCCACTATGTTTTTAAAAACTATGTTCACCAGGGTGTGAATCTAGGTCAATAGCATGTTGATACCCCACTTTAGCACTACATCATGACATGGTAGAATATAATTCATCAATTGTTAAATTACTTGAAATAAGTTGTTTATGCAATAATTGTTATGTTGTCATATTCAAAACCAGACAACACTATAATGCAATCTGACAGGTGGACTTCTCCCATATTTCATGATAGGAAATGGTGGTACAAAATATGCATTTCAGATTGTATGGTTGTCAATTTATTTGAATATATTGTTAGATATCATTTTATCAAAACCAACTATCTTTGTACATAGAAATATCAATTACCAATACCACTTTTCCACCATTATGGTTGAATCAACTTATTGATTTAACAAAGAGCCATTGCATGGTTTGTTATCCTCTCTCTTCATCACCTAGAACAATTTATACGTCATTTAATTTATGTATGTATTATTTTAATACTCACATAAGATCCTTAGATCACCATAGAAGGCATTAATTTGAAACCTTTAGGTTTACCAAAAATTTGTTAATTAATTCGGACCAGTCATGCTTCGAATCTAGTGTATACTTCTTGTTGCTCATTAGGCTACTTTGAATTGCTCTATTCCTACTTCAAGTGCATACACCACAAGCATATCTAATATGTTTATCATTTCATACAGCATGTATACTTTGTTTATATATAGTAGAAACACACAAATCATTTGCATCTTTTCGCTTCCCACAAGAAGTACATTTGTAAGATCTGCAATCCTTCTACTAGAAGCATCTTCTTCTTCCTATAGATTTGAAAGGTTCCTATTTCTTAGATATTAACAAAACCTCATATATATCTGGATGGATATGCACATCAAGGTTGTGAAGTTTGAGGTTGCATACTTTGAGTTACAATAATTTACACATTGAAATTTGAGTGAACTTGAGAATGTTCCCTTGAGCTTGTATTTAATACTATCTTACTACTATTAATCAAGAAGCACTAGGAGTTTCTTTTACACTCCTATTATGCATTTACACTAGATGTACTTTTGGGTGCCAGTCCCATTGGTGCCTATGAAGGTCATAAAATTGTTAATGTATAACGCCTTCTTCAACATGTATACAGTGAGTTGTATTACATGTACGCATACACTTCGCAACTTTGACCCTAGTTTAATCTAGATGCCTCTTAGATATCTTAGTTATAATTATTGAGATATTGCTTTACTCTAAAGAAACTTGTAGGTTCTAAACAATGCATGTCCAATTAAATATGCATTTTGTTACTGAATATGTGAATAATGACCTAGTAAGTTTTAGTTCCTTTAAGTAGTGTGTACCTGAAGCCTTTTCCCCATAAGGGCAAGTTAACAGTTCAACTAGTGCCCAAAACCACATCCAAAATGAAGTACATCATTACATGTAGATGCACCAATTAACACAAAATATTAAATTGAAAGACAATTTTAAAAAATCCATAGTCTCATACCACATACAGAGACTTGTATTTCATGAGCTTAATGATATTTCATGGGAACTTCATGAATAGATACAATTAAACAAAACCTTGAGAATTTGTTCTAGGATGGAACCTAATTAATTAACCATCAATTTCTGCTAATATTGATAGAATGTTATGAACTTCTTTCCAAATATTTATATAGATTCCATCTATATACTTTAATTTTTTATTTTTTTCTCATGTTGGCCATGATCTATGGAAATATCTCTTGTCATTGTATCTATTTTTGTTTTTTCGAGTTACCTCTTACAAGTTCAACATTTCTTTCCTTCATCTTGCATACTTTCTTAAGATCTCTAGGAGTATAAAATTTATTCCATTAACTATGTCCTTGAATAGACTATTCATAGAAATCATGCAAGTAATATGATTATAGTATCAAAGAAGAGACTTATTGGCACATAATTAAACACATGATTTAACTTTCCTTATCCACCATTACTCCTTTCAACACTTGCTTTCATATTTATAAGACATGATGACAACACCACTAAAACCCATCATCCAAACTTTCATACTTTTAAAAATCGATTATTCATCATCATTATTTATTCATATCTTTAATTATATATATTAATTACCCTTCCTAAAGCTCATATATGCTTTACTCCTCTTATGTCGATGCATTTAGTATTTGAGCCTTTTCAATGAAATATATTCTTCTTACATATGTACTACATGTTGAACATCCCACTTAATTTCATGTAATTCCTAACACTCAATAAGTAGCCCAATAAAACCATAAATTTATGGTTGACCATTTCCACTTATTGAAATAATCAATGTGTTGATTCTTGTCGTTTCTTTGCATTACCCACTGCAAGGTTCTATGTTATATAACACACTGCAGAATTATTTGTTCCCATATAACCTTTCACGATTCCTTTCTCCCCACAATGGTACTATAGCTATCCACAATACTTAGACTTGAGAAATTCGATATAAGAGAAAGGATTAAATCAAGCTTGACTATACCCAATGTAAAGTATCTTAAATCAATTTTTAAATCATGGTAATTAGTGAGAATTTTAAGTCATCCATGCATGTAAGCATACAAATGCAGCTCATTGTAACCACACAAATGAGCCATACATGCGAGCCATACATATATGTAAGCACATGCATGTAATCACATCATGAGTTTGGGACAATATCCACTCATTGTATGAAACGGGAAGGCTAAACATACATCCTTCAAGCATAATATAAATTTGAAAATCTGAGGAGAAAATATTGATATTCTTAAAAAATAACTCACATAAAATTGTACATACTCTTCTATCTAGTTTGTTTATACACAAAGTGCCCGCACATCATTTAATCTTGCTTTTACGTAATGTATTCTTCTATCTAGTTTGTTTATACACAAAGTGCCCGCACATCATTTAATCTTGCTTTTACGTAATGTATTCTTAATATAATCATACAGAATAATCTAAAAATAGTATCGTTTCCATTAATGAAATTGCAAATAAGTATTGTAGCAACCCGTGACATATATGTCAACCGGGTTCCACATGTTTTGGTGTGTTTCACACATTAATGTGTACAAAATAAAATATGTGCAACACAGTCCTCATCAATACGTACAATACCTACAACTACCAATAGGTATTTTCCATTAATGGTGGCATATATATAGTTATGATTGTTTGAGCTTTGTGCATCATAGTATTTACAATAAAACATGCAACTAAATAACCACGAACCTGGTCATGAATAACCTCTGAGACACTATTATAGATTCAATGGGCACATTTTCATTGACAAGTATCCCCCTTTTCGGTCCTGTGCTCTTTCTCATCAACTAAGGTCTCTTAGAACATTACGAATAATTGCCCAACAGAGGCTATGAGTTATGCTACACTTTTTACGCATACACTATCATAGTTGCTCGAGCTTTTTCGAGTTTAACTATCCATGGGAAAACTAATCTTGGTAGAACTTGCTGGGCTCAAGTTCAAAGCTCCAAATCCTTATTATCTATTATGGACCGTCATTGAAAACTAACCACGCGGCTCACCATCCCCAACACAACACCGAAGGGTCATTATAGCACTGGCAGAGGGAGGGTAAGAAGTGCTAAGGAAAGTCATACTATGTGTTATAGACACCTTGATTTGGTTGTCCAAACTCACTGCTTGAATGGTGACATAAAAAATTTGCATGAGAGGTAAGATTAACGTACCACTGGCCGAATCATCATACAAAATCTCATTTCCTACTGAGATATTTGTGATTTTCATTGCGGGATAGTGTGGTTGAATGTTGGTGTTGAACCATTGGGTTGTCGCATCTGTACTGCTAGCGAGCGACTTGATATCTTGGTCGAGGAGTCCCACCATTATTTCCATGCAAAAAATGATGTTTTTTATATACATGAATGACATGTCTTCTAGCGAAGGCAGGTTATCATGTTTTGTGTCGTAGAAAGCTCGAACAAACTAGACATCTATTAAAGTTGATCGCAGAAAAATCACGATGAATGCAATTATATAAAGAACATAATTCATAGTTTGGAAGTAGGGGAAAACCATCAGACCTGTTTCTCATCAACATAAACCTTCGACTTCGTTAACTTTAAAAAAAATGTATCTCCAGGTGAATAAAATCTCCCTGGCAGCCATTAAGGATCCACCAGAGCACTGAAATAAGAAAAATACAACGCGTGCATTGGAGTTGTGAAATTTAAAGCTCTTCTGCAGTCTACACTCTTCTTGAAGAATTTGATGGAAAAAATTCACAGGTTTCCCTCATAATAGAGGGTAAAACTTGATGTCATTACTAAAATTGACTGGATATGAGATATTTTTACACCAGACAAAAAGCTACCAATCAGTCAATTAGTTATCGATCATGCCAAACACGAATGTGCATATGTGCACATGTACAACACAGCGTCAAGAAACATTAACCATACATTGTCGGATGGAAGGATAAACATTATCTAAACAGGACACATTTAAGGGATGACAATAAAGATAACAGTTATCCACTCTTTGATTTTAAGTCGTGTCAACCCGGATGACCATTATCCATTGAATGATTTTATGGGAAACTCAATCCCCAAGAAAACACCTCCAGATCAGCAGAGAAGGCAAGCAAAGATGGTGGCATTACTGATCGAAAAGGGAAACATCAGTCGCTACTCAAAATGGCAAGGTACGATTTGTGTTTCAAAACTACCAATAACATACTACCATAACCGAGCATGCCTGAGAGGCTTAAAGGCATGAGATTTTGGAAAAACTCCGGAGCTATATGCCAATGCATCACTCAATGTCACTCGATCATATTATTGGACATGCTACAAATAGTGCAATGATGAGAGTAACTTCACTTTAGACATTTCTTTATGTTTACAATGTTTTGTTAGACTGAGGTTTGTATTGTGGTGTAGATAACACTGTGCGCTATATAAAATTATTGGTCCTCCTCATTTTTATTCAATGCACCACCATTCAAGTATTGACCATTACATATAGTTATCACCTATATCATTTATGGCTATCTTTGAAAAATAAGATATCAAGCACACAAAATTCTTATAATAGTTCGACCCTCACTATCTTTTAGTGATCCATGCACATAGTAATCCTTTACTGGTTCTAAAACTCACTCCATCAAACCCTATAGTGCTCACTACGATATGTATTTTAACTCTATAAATATATAGTGGCTACACAGGATCAATGATGTGGGATTTAATATATTTATTTATTACATTCCAAATCAATACTTCCACAATTACTATGCATATATTATATCTCGGAGGAAAGAATCATGGGCATTCAACATGATTATGAATTTTGATTTTATTCCTTCGATGGCCAAAGAAAGCACTAATGCATTCCATACAAATCATGTTAGGCCCCTATACTATTAGTGTAACCTCTTATTGTTATTAGTAAAACCCCCTTATTATACTGTTGTACCCATGTAGTCCCCATATTGTTACTATTGTGCCCCATAGAAGCCCACTATTGTTATTATTGTGCCCTTACATTATTATTGTTATGTCGACTCTGATTATATTATGACCCCTTAGACTCCTATATATAGAAAGGAGGTCTTTTCATTTGTATCATCCAAGAATTCTTCATTTATGTAATGTAAAGGAGTTTTCTGCCTCAAAGAGGCTGAATTTTAAGACATTGATCTATCTTTTCTATCCTTTTGTGAGCTGGTTTCATAACATTTGGTATCAGAGCTTTGGATTCCAGGGTTTTGCTGCTCCAAATAGGTCATCGTGGCATTTCCGTTATAATCTTTTTTCTGCGATGTTTCAGATGCTACAAAAAAAACCCATTTGGGCCGAAATCATTCTAAACCTCTGGTCCAAATTTCAGAGATTTTTGCGATATATTTACGGAGATATGATCTGAGTAAGTTGGCCTTTTTCCAGACTCCCGAATTACATTCCAAACAGGTGACCTGGAGAAAATAGTCATAACTTGTGTTTTGAGCACCAGATTGAAATTTTGTCAGAGGTTACAGAAATATGACAGACTGTAGTTTCTTGTGTATATTTTTTAGATCCTAAGGTCAAAACAGTGAAACGTGGCACTTCATACAAGTTCGCTCTTCTGAAAAGGTATATAATCAGGTCATCTTGGGAGATTGTGCATAACACTTTCTTGGAGAATCTAAATTTGATCAGATTGGTGCCATTAGAAAGAGGACACAGAGGGCTACTATAGGTCACAATTTCAGAACTTAAAGATCCGAAATTACATGGTTAAAATCGTTTCAAGATCGAGCTCCTAAAATCAAGAAAAAGAGAGATGATGAATTTTGATGGCAAGGATCCAGTAAATTGGATACTACAGATGGAGAAATATTTTGATCTACATGGTGTACTATTATTACAAAAGGTATGTATTGCATCTTCATATTTAGAACAAGATAAATTTTTATGGTATAAAGGGCTTTTTTCTCGTAAACAACTTGTTATGTGGTCAATTTTCACGAACAAAATTATAACACACTATGAGAATACAAAGAGAAACATCTTCTTTAGAACAACACCACAACAATTGGAAGAAAAAAGAGAAAGAGGGCTTTGTTACAA
Organism: Pinus tabuliformis; assembly: GCA_031772625.1. NCBI lineage: Eukaryota > Viridiplantae > Streptophyta > Pinopsida > Pinales > Pinaceae > Pinus > Pinus tabuliformis. The sequence continues at coordinate 433,125,452 of CM062813.1, read as the reverse complement.
AGTGGAAAGAAAAATTATGGAAATAATGAATTCTACACCTCAAAACTATGAACATGGAAGTGTTGTTTCTCCTAGCATTCCACAACCTACAAGGGTGACACCACAACAATTAGAAGAAAAAAGAGAAAAAGGGCTTTGTTACAATTGTGATAGCAAATGCACTAAAGGTCATAAGTGTGCCAAGAAGAAATTATTTTTACATAGATTATGAAGAGGAGGAAGAAAATGATCAAGAAACATCAAAAGGAGAGGATATACATCAAGAACCAACCCTAGAGAAAGAAGAAATGAATCTGACCATATCTTGTAAAGCATTGGCAAGAATTACCACTCCTCAAACTCTCAAGATAGAAGGACATATCAAGAAGAAAAATGTTCAAGAAGTGAAAGATCACATCGAGCATCAAGAAATGAATCCGACCATATCTTGTAAAGCATTGGAAGAAATTACCATTCCTCAAACTCTGAAGATAGAAGAACATATCAAGAAGAAAAAGGTTCAAGCAGTGAAAGATCACATTGAGCATCAACAACAAGTTCTCCAACTTTTAAAGGATAACACCACTTTGGTGCAAAATCAAATTAAACAATAGGTAGATCAACATCGCAGTGAAAGATGTTTTGATGTAGGTAATTGGGTATTTTTACAGCTACATATCAAGCAAGCTATTTATGAGAAGGAAATGTTGGAAATCCTACATGCACTTAAGAAATGGCGACCTTACCCAATGGGAAGACAATTCAAGGTAAAAATGGATCATGATAGTCTTAAATACTTTTTAGAACAAATATTGTCTTTAGAAGAATAGAAAAAATGGGTCACAAATATGTTGGGTTATGACTTTGACATCATCTAGAGAAAAGGGAAGAAATTTTTGTTGCAAATGCACTCTCAAGAAAGGATGAGGATGTGGAAGCATTGTTTTTTGCTATTCCTATTATCTAACCAGATTGGATAAACAAAGCAAGGGATGAATGGAAGAAGGATGAAGAAGTATGGCCACTCATTCAAAAGTTGCAGAAGATCCCAATTCAAACAATATTTCCAGAACATGAAAAGGAAGGAAAAATCATATTGGAACCTAGAGCAGTCACAGAATCAAGAACCCAACAGCTATGAAATTGATCAATTTCAGAGTATCTCATCAAGTGGAAGAACTTACCCACTGAATATTCCACACAGGAGGACAAGAATTTTATACAGAAGCATCAAAAACTACTCAAGCATTGAGGACAACACTTTTTGAAGGAGAGGGGCGTGTTAGGCCCCTATACTATTAGTGTAACCCCTTATTGCTATTAGTACAACCCCCTTATTATACTGTTGTACCCATGTAGTCCCCATATTGTTATTATTGTGTCCTAGAGAAGCCCACTATTATTATTATTGTGCCCTTACATTATTATTGCTATCTTGGCTCTGATTATATTATGACCCCTTAGACTCCTATATATAGAAAGGTGGTCTTTTCATTTGTATCATCCAAGAATTGTTCATTTATCTAATGTAAAGTAGGTTGCCACCTCAAAGAGGTTGAATTCTAAGGCATTGATCTATCTTTTCTATCTTTTTGTGAGCTGGTTTCATAACAAATCACGACTTCGTATTCAACCAGTACTGTCACCCACCATGCTTATTTATGTTATCAAAAATAGCTAGTATTACCATACATCATGATCATAGTCCTACTATCATATTTGAAGACATTAATGACATATGTTTTATGCAATATGAAACATAGTGAAAAATATGTATCATAGCTAAAATGAGCCTCATTGGATGCAATTCAAACCACGATGCATAATGCATATCATAGATAAGCTGGGGCATAGATAACCTGAGCACATAGGCGATACCATTACAGAACTTAAAGTTATAAAGAAGGTCCCAACTTTTTCTTTGAGCATAACAATGCCATATGAATAATGGAAAGCACAAAGATCATTGAACTTGAAGCCTTCATGACACAGGGACTTATTTATTCCCTTCTAGTTAAAGAGCTAGTGATCTGATGGACTACTTTTGTTTTTAATTGATCCCTATATGAAATTCGAAACATAATTAGTTACATGCTTGACAAGCAATATAGGATATTTCACTTCTCATTAAAATATCAACCTTTAACTATTTCAAAATCAATAATTTCAAGCAAATTTAGTTCAAAAATACCTTTGGTTGTAAGTAATCAATATAATATTCACATGTTATGGCTTTAGAGTCCTCCTCTAAATTATTTTAAGATTTAATTTCAACCTTTATGGATTCTGGAATATTTTTCTTATAGCAATTTGTAGCTAGAATATTCATTGAACCTCTTATTTGTGTAGGACCTAGTTTAAGACCTACAACTCATGCATATTTTATAGATGTGGGTTGACCCTAAGGCCGCAATATTTAAAATTAACTCTGATACCATTTGTCACATACCCCCTTCAACCAATGTTAAAAACCACCTACTATCTTCCCATCACAAAATTTAACTTCAATTCAATTTATATTGAATTGTTGTCACATGCATAAGTATTTTGTCATCTTATAACCAAACAAAAAAAAATGAAATTATAGTCTTATGCTTAGAGATTTGAAAACATGAAGAGTAAAGTGCCAACATACAGAACATCCTATGTAATTGAACCAAACCAGATTAGATCAAAGCCTGTCACTTGGAAAATCAAGCACTGCCACCTAACCTAGAACTAACTTCCTCCAGTTCACCCCTGAGTCAAGAGTTCTTGCCATGGATCAACTACCTCCTATTGATCTCTTCAATGGGTATTTAATACCCTCTTTCATGATATGGTTTCCTTTAGCGACATCTTGCTTTTGGGTGGATATTTGTATCCCTTTTCCTAGGCCTTTCCCATAAAAGCTCGCCTTTCTCTCCTGTGAGGCTTTTCCCATAGAAGCTTGTCTTTCTCTCCTGCAAGGATTTTATGTTAAACTTAGCATATTTCTCCAGCTAAGAAACTTAATGGATATTTATCTCCCATTCCATTAATATTATCTAGAATTTGATCTAGAAGTCTTATCATGAAAGAATTATCCATTCCCATTAACCAATGGGATTTTATTGGCAACAATCTCATCTCTTGGTTTCTTTATTTTCAAGTGATTAATTTATCTTTAATTATTTAATAATAAAGTATTTACTTTAATTCTTACACCTCGGACGTAAATTTTATGTTATAACTCAGTCTTAGGTTAGTTCTGACATGATAGCAATAAAGTGTTACATACATCTGAGGGGTGTTATATATATATATATATATATATATATATATATATATATATATATATATATATATATATATATATATATAATGTGATATGCATAATATTCATGATATAATGTGATCTTTCTATTTATAATTACATTGATGTCACAGTTTCTTTATAATTTCTATTTGTAATTACATGGACCTCACCATTTTGCTCATAATGTCATGGACCTCAAAATTTATAATCTCGTAGATTTGAAGCTTCTTGATCATAAACTAAAATATATACCATACTGCACAATAATATTTTCTTTTCCTTTACAAAATATTACAAAATGTTTAATTAAACATTAACGACATTAAAAAACAAGATTGTAGCCTTACTGTATTGTTTTCTCTGATTTAAATGTCAAAACCTTTCTTTGAAAGAATGTTTGAGAGAAATATATAGTAAATTCATTAAGTGCTCTAACAAATAGAAATGAACCACTACTTATGGAACTTCTTGTGTGATACAATGAATTTTTCAAATGGGTTCAATAATGTAGGTGCTATAGATGCACTTTCTCAGTTCTACTTGTGAAAATGTGAATCCATACTTCACAATGCACACCTTCTTTTTGAATTCTTGAAACCACTAGTGGTGATACTATTTCTATTGTTTGTGTCAGAAGACCAAGAAAACATGACGTAAGGTGTGATTTTTCATGGATAAAATAGGAAAGACCACATGCAAGTGTGGATTTTTGAATCTTGAAAATCAAATTCAAGCATGCCTCCAAATACACACAAAGCCCAAATCCCATTGTTACACGTCGATTTTCGAAATATCCAACTTGCCTTTACACTTTGATTTTTCGGGAGACTAAACACAACTTCTATAAATTGCATGTTTGAGGAAGAAAGTTGGTATTCCTTTCTCCGCACATAGATTCGTATCACATCCATTGTCTTGTAAAAATCTCATTTTTCACATACAAGTTTTCACACAATTGTAGAAAAGAGAGGTGCTTCCATGTACAAAAAAATGTTGTCATGTAAGGACAAAATGACCCACTACTTCATTCTCCCACTTAATCCACATTCTCCTTGCTACACTAATTACTACTTGATAGCTGATCTACTTGTGTGAATGTGTTTTTCAGTATAACTTTCTCTCCTAGGTGCAACTCATTCGCCCCCATATTCATGACAAAATGAGCTCGACCCACCCTACTATCCTTGACAAATAAAAAGGTGCAAAAGTGTGGATATCTCTTATGTATTCCTCCTCCTTCTCCACATATCCCCACTTTTGTACCTCTAGCCTGCACAATGCCTCTTCCACATCAAAAGTTTGGTTTGTGTGTATAGTAAATGCACTCAGACATATGGTAGTCCTAGATTGACATGCATAGTTGATCTGATAATTGTCACAAAACAGTTGTAATGAAAAAAGGTGACATAGAAATATTTGATAACAATGAGTAGGAAAGCATGCAAGAAAGAATAAATGCATGAAAAAAATTGTGTAGAGCAGTGCTTATGCAAAAAAAATTGTCTGTAAGATGGATCTGCATAGAAGAAGCATGTGGAGGTGGGAATAACAAAAGATTGTAGAAACAATTTTAGAAATAGAGCATTCTCGAATAATGATCAAAACCCAAACCTCATAGTGACTTAATCACACCACCAACATTTTGATAACTATCTAGTAAAAGGCATAGATTATGTTTCTATATTGTTATCACTAATTTTATATTTTTCTATACCTAGTACTAATAAGGTTGCTATTCCATTATATCTCTCCTAGGCCAGCGTCTCTTGGTGAATGCCAGTAGTGCAGCAAGAATGTTGCAACTCTGGGGCTGTGAACTTTACTTTTATCAACCCAATAGTTCGTAACAAACTTGGAAGCGTCGGTGCTATATGCACAAGTACTAGTTACCACTGCAAGTTGTCACTTGGTCAGCCAGCACGAGATCACTAGAAGCTCAAGCCAACTTCTATAGATTTTAGAAGAATCTCTATGTGTGATAAAAGGAAAGAAAGATTACCCTACGGATGCTATTCTAACTGCAGAAAGGAGAAAGACTAGAATGTAAAGTAAAACCTAGTAAACCCTAATTAACAAGCTGATTATACTTTTGCCAAAAAAACTATGAAAAACTTGAAAGAAATGCCATTACCTACTCAAGGAAGTAAACAACATATAACCATGCTATTTCTGGAAGTAAATAAGCAAAAAACACATTTTTGGATTTTTATGTGTTCTTATGTGAATTTAACATGCATCTAATTTATTGTGTGTGAGTGTGGCAGCGAATAGGTGGCGTTAGAGGGTGGTTTTGGAGCTTGGGAGGATGTAGGATGGTTTGGATGAGTCCTAGAAGGTCTTAGGTGGCCTTCGAGAGGATTTTCCCACACTTGGCTTCCAAAAAAGGCCTAGAGGAAAAACTACAGGAGGACACAGGAAAACAATAGGAAGAAAACAGGGAAACTATAGGAAGCCTACAGGAGGAGGCTGAGAGCAATTTTCATTATTTTGAGCGTATGAGAGTGGGTGAAAAGGTGGATGAAGATTGGAATGAGGTGTTAGGGCACCTAAGGTCTACCATTAATCACCATGAGAGAAAAATATGATTGGGTTTGCTCAAGGAGAGAGGAAGAAGTTCTATGAAAAATGAAGGAAACTAGGGCAGAATTGAGGTGACGTTTGGGAGACCTATAGGGCATGGATCAGATGGAGGGTGTGATTGATGGTAAGCTGGCCTACTATTGGAAGAGATCTGCTACATAGAAACTTATAGTAAACCAAAAAAATCAAGCAACCAATGAAATGAGTGCATCCTAGGAAAAATAGAGTTTTGCATTAAAATGGCCTAAACTATGATGTGTAGAAGGAAATGCTGGGAAATGTTGTAAGAAGGGAAAGAATGCAAAATGAATATTGCAAATCAGGAAGTGAACATGATAAAGAAGATCTAAAGCAAAGAAAAACTGGACTATCAAGCTACTAGAGAGCTGAAACACTAGAAGTCCTAGGAATGAGGGAAATCGGTGTTTCTGGCGCAGCAACAGAGTCTTTGCCTCAAATCATGGTCCTAGAGGGAGGAAGAGAGGCAAAGGCACTGTTTCTAGCCTTATGAATTTTCTCTAATCACTGCTTAACCTACTACAGAAAGCACAAATGGAAGCAAGCTACAAAATCGTCGAAAACAACCTATTCTTAACCATAAGAGAAATAGATCTAATAGAAAACTAATATACAAAGTGAAGTAAAGCATAAAAATACAAGTAAAGAGAATATTGGATGCTTTGATTGGGCACTAACCCAAGAGTTTCAGCCCTCTGAGGTAACTCAGTGCTAGCGCAAAAAGAATTCCATCTTCATTATCAAAAAATAGCAAGATTACATAAAATTGTCATAAAATAGTAAGCTCAAAATTTTAGTAGAGTTTACATGAGAAAAAAAAGTCGACCCTAGTAAGGCCCTAGGCCTATCTACTTATACATCTAAATCTACTAATAGCTTCCTTGAAGTTAGGGAGGCTTGGCTCCCAAAACTCGAGATAAGTATCAATCATCTTCCACTTGCTCGGCTGCCTTCTAGTTCATGATTCTTCTACTTGTACTCCACGCTGAATGAAGGGGATTTCGAAGTGAGGAGTAATAAATGAGGTGGATTCCCTCTTATATGTCCTCTACTCTATCTCCTTCGAGTTATTGTTGTATTTTGACCACTAGATCCTTGACTATGACCTCAAAATCCATCAATAATCTGCATTAAATACATGTTAGACCACATGGCATAATAGCTAACTCAACTCACCCTATAAGCATAGATATAATCATAAAATCATACAATAAGCCAAGAGAATGGTTGATTTCATTACGTTAGGATGTAAAATTAGCCCATATAATTACCCATTTATGAGGCTCATCATTACCCCCCTACTGAAGGTGTTGCTCATCCTCTGAGCAACCTAGCCAATCTCTTTGTCCTTCATGGCCCTGGTAGCCTCCCTAGCATTCTAGGATTCTTATGTGGTTCGCTCATGTTCTCCATAAAATCCTGATTTTCTGTCTATTTCCTTCCATAGATCCTTCCCTTCTTCTTCTCTTCTGCCTTCCAGCATGCCTAATATGAGTGGACGACTCTATTTGAGGCCAATCTAGTTGACCTTCAGCCTTTGCATGGAGTGCTTGTACATTGGCACTCTTTTCAATGCCTCCTTCAGCCCCATGGGGGAATGGTATTCTCTGATCTGCAAGCTGTGGGGTAGGGTGTTCCATCTTCTCATGCATGCATGCACATAGTCATCCCCAATTAGCCTATGCATATCTTAAAAGTGTGCAATGGCTTGTTCCTGATTGGCTAGATATTTAGGGGCAATCTGAGGGTCATTGGCAAGCAGGTTGTGTGTGTTGATGAGTGCCATAGGATCTAATGGCTCAGCTCTTATCATCAATGGTTCATTCTGCTCTTTTATTAACAATATTTTCATTTCTGCTGCCCTCAATTCTTCATGGTTCATCCATGACGCCATGGCCATTAATTGTAAATCCCCTAGGTTGGCATTGTGGTCCCACACATTCATGTTTGTGAGGGCCATGTTGTGTAGATAGAACTCTGCCATCTTTGCTTTGTCCTTGGAGGTGCTTTGGTCACACAAATCCATGAACTGTGTGTAGTCTTGGAAAGGCATTATGCCTCTTTGTGCCAAAGCTTTTATTTGGAATTGAAGCCATTGATTCTTCAAATAGAGGCAATAAGATTTGGCTGGTGTTTTGCATTGTAACGCTTCTATGGATAAGTTGGCTATGTATGCCAAATGACTCTCTTTCTCCTGCAGTTGCCTCCTTATTAATTCACTCTCATTCTCAAGGTGGTTTCTTGTATTGGCTTCTATGTCCCTGAGAGCACTCAATTCCCTACCCATCTCCCTGAGTTTGTCTTCCATGTGGCCAATATCCTCAACTCCTTTGGACTTGGCTATCTGCATCCACCTATGCATTCTCACTCTCTCTTTTTCCAATTTGAAAAACATTGGAATTGCAAATTTATGTGGGATTATCTTGCCTCCCTCAAGTAGTATGTAATAGGATTCAAGATTAGGCTGGGGGTCAATTTCTTGTAGCTCTTGTGCTTCCTTTTTCACCTCTGGCTATCCTCCTATCTTTTCCTCAAGTTTTTGAGTCTCCTGTAGTTTGGATATTGTCTCCTGTAGGACTATTTTAGCCTCATGTAGGTCCGGTTTGGGGTCCTGTAGAATTTCCTTTCCCTTCAATGTAGAAGATCTTGTAGTCCTCCTTTCATAGGTTATGGGTGTCTTTGAAGGAGATTCATTCACCTTGGTAGATGGTGAATCTTCAATGTTAATGGAAGTCTTTGATGAGGGTTGAGTTTTGCCTGTTTTAATTCTGGTACTCTTCCTTGCCCTGAAATACATGGAGGTTTTTCTGTTCTTCTTTTGCTTCTTCTTGACTAGTGTACTCAGGGCAGTGAGGTAGATGTTGCTTCTCTTTCCGAAGTTTCTAGGGACTCTTCTCTTTGCGCTGCCCTCTCTGCATCCTTTTCTCCCTCTTCTGTCTCTTTTTCCCCCTCCTGCTCTGTCTCTTTTTCTACCTCCTGTTCTGTCTCTTCAACTCTCCCCTCCTCTATTTCTTTTCTTTCCTCCTTCCTCTCTTACTCTGCTATGTCACCACTAGCTTCATATTCTCCTCCTCGTTGTTCTCCCTCCTCACTAACAATAGGACTGACATCATAGGTTAATGCCTTGATGTCACCCTTAGATGTCATATTTCTAAAAACTTCCCATGCCATAGGGATTGTAAGGGTATGGAGGGATTCTTCTACTAGGATCTTGATTAGGCCTTGGTGAGCTAGTTACTGTGAATTTCCTTCTTGTACCTTGGTGATGGAGTCAATGAGGGACTGAAGGAGAAAGTAAGGGATATTGAGCTTTTGATGTGCTGGGGTATCCATGCCATATCTCAAATCTTGGAGGATCGTGAAATGATATCCATAAACAATGCTATGCCTCCCCTCTCAAGAAATGTATTTGATCACTTGGTAGCTAACCTAATCCCAGGGATATGGTACGCTAGCCTTCCTAATTCCATTTTTTCCTTCAATAGGGGTTTCATCATTTTGGAAAAAATCTCTTCTTAGCAGCCTAGCCAATTATTTTCTCATCTTTACTCCAAGGTAGCCCAAGACAAAGGGTAGTGACCCTACTGATGAATTCAAGGGTTATTTCAATGTAGAGGCTTTTAATGGTTACAGTAGCATGAGTTCTTGTGTGAGCGACTAGTGAGAGAGAAAATTCATAGGCAATTTCATCATCAAACCCTCTAAACTTCTCAAAGAAATTCATCCAGTTTACCCTTGTAAATATTTCCACCACTTGAGGATGTGCATAGAGTCTAGTGGAGTTAGTGGGATCTTTTCTCATAAACCCCCCTGTCATACTGCCTATACTTCTTTTGAAAAACTATATATGGAGGTGGAGACAAAGAATTTTGAGTGAAATAGAAAAACAGAGGGGACTGTGTTTTTTTTTTTTTAAATAGAATTTTTTAATGTATTTATACCCTCTTAAAGTCTAATTTTATCTTTAATTTGGGACCAACTCTCTCACATTTTGATATTCAATAGAGGGCATTCATGGACCCTACTTCTTTAGACTAAAATTCATGCCAAAAACCATGTTTCTTCCCTTCAAAATGACTCACTGCCCCTGCTATAGAAGCCCACTGTCCCTCCTGTAGATTTCCTGTAGGTGCTCCTGTAGAAAACCTGTAGGGCTCCTGTAGAAGATGTCGAGAGAAAAAATATAGAGGAAATCAATGGAGGATGGTGGATACGAGGCCATGGGGGCATAAGAAGATTGTTGTGTGGTTGAGTTACAAGGAGAAACTGAAGAAAAGGTGGTGAGAATGCATGGGGAGGAGTGCTCATTACCTTTTATGGCTCTTTTTTATTATGAGTGCTGAGCTGGCAAGGTGTACGTTGCCTAGATTAGGACCATAGGTCCCCACCTGCTTTGTCATCATGACCCCCCTCGTAATCACCCCGTCATTACTGCGTCAGAGTTAACTCTTCCTCCCACTACTTGTCTTTCACATCTTTTGATTGAGTTGACTATGCGCACCTGTGGGTGATATGTCAATTAAGTGGAGTCAACTAAATGAAGGTGGCCAAGTTAACTGGCCACCTTTCCCTCTTTTGATTTCAACCATCTCGTTGCCTTCGTATGATTCCTAATTACACAAATGTAGATAGAGGAGTGACTTAGCTACCTACCTATAATCCAAGTGTATTTGTTGCCATTGACTGTGTGGTGTTGTGGCTTTCTCTGCTGCATACCTTCATTTTCCTTCATGCATGTTATCTCTGCTTGTTGATGTGTTGTTGTGTGTTTTTTCAGGTTTTTCTTTTGTTGGAGTTGAGCTGCATGTGCCTTTTCAACCTTCAGATGTGTTGTCCGTTGTTGTTGATGCTAGACTTATATGGGATCAGTTGCTACGTGAATTCCTACAGGAGCTTCTGTAGCTGCTTCTCCCCTTGAAACTTCAGCTATTTCCCTATGCTTGGAGCTCGGGAGTGATGCCAAATGTGGAGATGAATGATGGAGGGATAATAGGTAAGCTTCAGGTAAAGTTAATGGTGCCCTTTTCTCCTTTCATTTTTGTTTTTTCTTCAAAATTGAAAAACTATTTTTTATGTTTTTTCTTGGAAAGGGAAAAAAAAAGAAGAAAAATAATAATATGCTTGGAGTGTGATGTAGGCTTGGAAATGATGGCAAGGAGGTTTTAAGATGGTAAGAGGGATTATAGGTTCCTCATGATGCTTTTCTTGTCCCTCGAACTGCCTCCTATAGACACTTTTGGCTCTCTGTAATTCCTATAGGAGCCTCCTATAGGAAAAACAAAGCCTCTTGTAGAAAACACAGTTTTGGAAGAAGAGGTACAGTGGGGTGAAAGAGATGCCAAAAATGATGGAGGAAGGTGTGGAGAAGATGAGATGGATGCTGGTATGAATGTCAGGGTCCCCTTGGCACCTTCTTCTGCTACCTGTAGTCCTCCTGCAAACCTGCAACGCAATAAAAATTCTTTTTTTTTTAAAACAACTAGGGCACCTCAGAGAGGTTTTCACCTTAATTGCCTGCCCTGGGCACCTCCAAGGGAGGTTTTCATCCAGGGATCTTATTCTTTTCCCTTTTCTTGACATCACTTGGCCGCCTCAGAAGAGATTTTCAACCCAATGATGGGACTCAAGCACCTCATGGAGGTTTTCACTTGAGTCCTTATTTTTTCTCTTTTTTCTTCAGTGAGTGGGTGAAGTGGAAGCTAAGATATGCTCCACTACGATCACTGTTTTATTCAAATCTTCAATAAACTCTTTCTTGGAGATGGGTTTCTTTTAGATTTTCAACTGATGTTCATTGACAAGCATGGGGATGGCTTCATCATCAATGCTTCTGATCAGAATTGAACCATTTTCATTGCATTTCTCCATAGTGTAGGGTCCTAGCCATCTTTTCCTCAGCTTGCCTTTGAAATCGTTGTATCTTGAATCATAGAGTAGTGCCCAATCTCCCTCTTGGAATTGCTTCTCCCTGATATTTCTGTCATGGCATATCTTTCTCTAAAGCTGAACTACCTCTGTATGGAGAAGGGATTACAATTTGTATTCATCCAATCCATTGAGCTGGAGTAATCTCTCCTTCTGTGCATGAGTAAGGTCTAGGTCTAGCTGAGTTGCCATCCTTAGGGTATTGAATTGAAACTCTATTGACGTCAAAGCCTTCTTCCCATAGACCAATTCATAGGGTGTGAACCCAGTGGTGGTCTTCAATGTTGTGTTATAGGCCCAAGTGGCCTCAACTAATCTATCCACTGAGTGTTTTCTACTGCTGCTCACTACCTTAGTTAGGATCCCTTCTAATGCTCTGTTAGTGACCTCCAGTTGCCCATTGGCTTGTGGATGGTAAGGGGTGGAAGTCATGTGCTTGATCTTATGATGTGTGAGCAAGTCTTCAATTAGGTTGGAAGTGGACTGACTGCCTCGGTCTATCACCAACTCTCTCGGATACCCGAACTTGTAAAATATGTTTTCCCTCAAAAACTCAGCTACTTTTCCTCTTATTCTTCCCCTATAGGTTCTTCAAATGTGTCTGGATGTTCTCCTAAGGGTTCTTCTTGATTGCAGCCATCGAAGAAGAGAAAAGGTTGGTTGTGTGAAGCAGTGGGGGTGTTGGGCAAAAATTTCCGTAAGTTATCTTTACTCCTACGAGGCATGAAAGGAAATATTTTTGGTTGGTTTTTTGTTTCTTTTTCCCCACAATGAAAGTACTTGTAGAAACTAAAATTGTGATTGAATAGAACAAATTGCAACTAGTTGAAATGAACTTGCTAAATGGAAATTTGCATAATTGAAAAGGAAAGAAATGAAATGAAGAACTAAAAGAAAAGAAATGACTAGTCTACTTTTGCCGAAATAAACTATTAGCAGAATGTTGCAATAGGAAATAGAAGAAAGCAATAATCACAGAATACTATGACGCTTCCCCGAAAATGGCACCAAAAAGTGGTGAGCGCCATTGTTGTAGCAATAATGGTGCAACTCCTGGGCTTCCAACTTTACTTTTATCAACCCGATAATTTGTAACGAACTTGGAAGCGTCGGTGCTATATGCACAAGTACTAGTTCCCACTGCAGGTTGTCACTTTGTCAGTCAGCACGAGATCACTAGGAGCTCAAACCAACTTATATAGATTTTAGAAGAAGCTCTATATGTGATGAAAGGAAAGAAAGATTACTCTACAGATGTTATTCTAACTACAGAAAGGAGAAAGACTGGAATGTGAAGCAAAACCTAGTAAACCCTAATTAACAAGCTAATTCTACTTTTGCCAAAAACACTATGAGAATCATGAACAGAATGCCATTACCTACTCAATTTAACATGCATCTAATTTATTGTGTGTGAGTGTGGCAGCGAACAGGTGGTGTCAAAGGGTGGTTTTAGAGCTTGGGAGGATGTAGGATGGTGTGGATGGGTCCTAGGAGGTCTTAGGTGGCTTCTGGAGGCTTTTCCCACACTCGGCCTTCAAAGAAAGCCTACAGGAAAAACTACAGGAGGACACAGGAAAACTACAGGAGGGAAATAGAGAAACTATAGGAGGCCTATAGGAGGAGGCTGAGAGCAATTTTCGTTGTTTTGAGGGTGCGAGAGTGGGTGGAAAAGGTGGATGAAGGTTGGAATGAGGTTTTAGGGCACCTAAGCTCTACCATGAATCACCAGGAGAGAAAAAGATGACTAGGTTTCCTTAAGGAGGGAGGAAGAAGTTCTATGAAAAATGAAGGAAACTAGGGCAGAATTGAGGTGACGTTTGGGAGACCTATAGGGCATGGATCAGATGGAGGGTGTGATTGCTGGTAAGCTGGCCTACTGGTGGAAGAGATCTGCTGCATAGAAACTGACAGTCAACCAATAAAATCAAGCAACCAATGAAATGAGTGCATCCTAGGAAAAACAGAGTTTTGCATTAAAATGGCCTAAACTATGATGTATAGAAGGAAATGCTGGGAAATGTTTTAAGAAAGGAAAGCATGCAAAAGGACTATTGCAAATCAGGAGGTGAACATGATAAAGAAAATCTAAAGCAAAGCAAAACTGGACTATCAACCTACTAGAGAGCTGCAAACACTAGAAGTCCTAGGAATGAGGAAAATCTATGTTTTTGGGGAAGCAAGAGAGTCTTTGCGTTAAATCATGGTCGCAGAGGGAGAAACGGAGGCCAAGGCACTATTGCTAGCCTTTTGAATCTTCTTTGGTCACTGCTTAACCGGTTATAGAAAGCACAAATGGAAGCAAGCTACTAAATCATCAAAAGCAACCTATTCTTAACCATAAGAGAAATACATCTAACAGCAAACTAATATACAAACTGAAGTAAAGCATACAAATACAGGTAAAGAGAAGCTTGGTTGCTTGGATTAGGCCCTAACCCAAGAGCTTCAGCCCTTTGAGGTAACTCAATGTTAGCTAAAAAAGGATTCCATCTTCATTATCAAAAAATAGCAAGATTACATAAAACTATCATAAAATAGTAAGCTCGAAATTTGAGCAGAGTTTACACAAGAAAAAAAAGTTGCCCCTAGTGAGGCCCTAGGCCTCTCTACTTATACATCTAAAGCTACCAACAACTTCTTTAAAAACAGGGAGGCTTGGCTTCCAAAACTCGAGATAACTATCAATCATATTCCACTTGCTCGGCTGCCTTCTAGTGTATGATTCGACTGCTTGTACTCCGATATTTTTCAAGGGGAATTCGAGGTGAGGAGCAATAAATGAGGGGGATTCCCTCCTATAAGTCCTCTCCTCTGTCTACTTCGAGTTATTGTTGTAATTTGACCAGTAGATCCTTGGCTTTGACCTCGAAATCCATCAATAATCTGCATTAAATACATGTTAGACCACATGGCATAATAACTAACTCAACTCACCCTATAAGAATAAATATAATCAAAAAATCATACAATAAGCTAAGAGAATGGTTGATTTGACTAGGTTAGGAGGTAAAATGAGCCCATATAGTTACCCATTATGAGGCTCAACATTTCTCTTGGGGTTTTTTTCTTATCTCACCTTGTCATTAGTGCATTTGTTGGGTGTAAATATCCATAGTTTTGTGTGAATTTGACAGGTGTACATATCCAAATTTGTTACGAAGGTTGGGATTAATAATTGTTGTGGTATATCATTTTATTCTTTGCATGTATCCTATATGCAATAGAACTTGTTTTGTATTAATTCCAATGATATGCTGCGATGTATGACTTAATAATTAAGAGAATGTGTTTCCTCTTAAGAGGTCACATGTTCAAAACTAGAGTGGGTAGAGTATGCATGCCTTCGTATCCTTAGTGGTCAAATCACTTCGTAGAGGTAGATCCCTTGTCATACAAACAAGGGGATCTCATACGCCAATTTGGTGTCTAGCTTAACCATAACCTTATCTTTATTTTGTAATTCTAAAAAATTATTATAATCTCTCAATAAAAAGTATTTTATATTACAAGAAAGACATTTAATGATAATTCCTCATATAAACACGTAAAATTTATGATCTACATCAATCCCCTCGTACACTCTATATGATAAGTGGTAGATAAAATTCTCAACATTCCTTCCTTTCTTAGTTTAATATTCTGTCACATCAAAATATGTGCAATAAGATAATAGATATCTCACATAGTGGATATAATTTTTCTGTTCCTTTGTATTTCATTCACGATTAGATCATTAAAAATATATATATAAACATTATGTGTGTGAGAGCCTCACCCACTCAATATGTGGATTATAACATTTTGATATATTATCCTTGTTTTAGTACATACATTTAGTAGCAATAAAGGGAACATAATGTAATATACATTAGGCACACTTCACTTATATCTAATATTTAATAGGTAGTGAGACTTTAATATAAACATTATTTGTGTGAGAGCCTCACCCACTCAATATGTGGATTATAACATTTTGATATATTATCCTTTTAGTACATACATTTAGTATCATTAAAGAGAACGTAACCTAATATAAATTAGGCACACTTCACTTAGTGGGACTTTAATATAAACATTATTTATGT
This sequence comes from Pinus tabuliformis, assembly GCA_031772625.1. Classification (NCBI taxonomy): domain Eukaryota; kingdom Viridiplantae; phylum Streptophyta; class Pinopsida; order Pinales; family Pinaceae; genus Pinus; species Pinus tabuliformis. Next base: position 433,109,585 of record CM062813.1, on the reverse strand, counting down.
GAGAGCCTCACCCACTCAATAGGTTGATTATAACATTTTGATATATTATCCTTGTTTTACTATATACATTTAGTAGCAATAAAGAGAACATAATTTAATATAAATTAGGCACACTTCACTTATATCTAATATTTAATAGGTAATCAGAATAGGTAATGAGACCCGATGTTGAGTATATAATATAATATTGGGAATAAATAAATTATTTATAGATATTTTTGGTAGTTATTTTCATTATAAGTATAGATCTTTGATTTAATATGAGTTTAAAGGAAATAAATTTCTTGAAGTTTAATTTTCTTTTAGAGTGCAAAATACAATGTGTAAGTTTTCATTGTTTAAATGTATTTTTCAGTCCAAAAAAAATTTAATGGATTTTGAAAAAAAATACATATACCTAAAATACAACCAAAATTTAAAATAGTGAGGCCGCTTCAAATGTTTTAACTACAAAAATATTTTTTTGATAATTTTATATTAATATGTTTTTAAGTATACATTCATATTAAAACATTTTATTGATAACTCACATTGAATATTTTATTATATACAACATTAAAATATTTTCTTTTAATATATATATTTTTATATATAGATATGTGAAGTTGATATAGACATAAATTAGTTAACATAAATCTTCAAATAATTTATTTAAATCATATGTTAAAATATTTTTGAAAAGTATAAACTTTAAACATTTTATTCACACATTTTTTTATTTCTAATTACTTTATATGAAATTATTGCATCATATAGATAACTAACTAAACATGCCTAACATATTCATTTTAACTTTTTATTATATTTGACATTACCTTTTTATTTAAAAAATATTTTAATCTTATTTTAACAAAAATACATGTTAACTCCACTTCCACCCTAGACAGAATTACACATTTACATCATATAAATTATAGAATTAACCCCTTAAACCTTTGATACAACTTAAAAGAAAATATTTAAACAAAATTATTACATTTACTAACTTGGTTTTCCACTGTTTTCAACATTGATTACGTAAAATATGGTTCAATAGTTATTATTTAATTAGTTCTTGTATAATTATTTTGGTGTTCATTATATTTATTGATTTGAAATGTATGATCATATAACTGGTCAATAATTTTAGTACTTTGTGATTGGAAAAACTGTTTTTTCTAATTTCTAAATCTCATTTTAGACAAAAGTGTATAAGTTCAATCGAATATTTTATATTTTTCATATTAAAAACAATCAAATTCATGAAAAAAATTCTAAACTTTAACGTATATTTTCATCGGTAATCATTAGTTAAATAGAATTAAAATTTGAATATTTACAAAGTGCTACCAAACATTATTTGTGTATGTTATTATCAATAAAATTATCCGATGGTTGGAGTAATAAGATATCGCGTGAAGATGACTTTTATATGAGAATAAACCCTAATAAATTAATCATTTCCTTATCGTTGTTACACATGAGGCTAAACTTGTTTATCCACTCTTTATACTAAATGTCTCCCATCACAAGTCGTACCTTTATTATACCTACCAAAGGCAAGGTATATATCACATTGACCATTATCAATATTTTTTTTATGCTTTGTTGAACCATTATAGTTGATCTATTATTTAATTTTTTTTAGGAGGACTTTGATTAGGTAACTAAATTTGAGGTGTATTGTGATCTTAGCTCTTTTCAAGACATTCAATTCATGTTTTTCCCTATTTTTGTACTAGGTATCCAAAGGAAGGGAAGTTTCATGTTGTTTTACATTTTTCTTTACTTCTTGTGAATACATATTCATATATGTAATGTTTAATTTTTGTAATAGATATCAGAGGAAGGTTCATGTTGTTTTATGTTTCTCTTCACTTTTGTGAATATATATTTGTATATCCAAAGTTTAAGTTTCGTAACAGATATTTAAAGGAAGTTTTATCATGTTTTATATTTTTTTTGTGAATATATATTCATATATCCAAAGTTCTAAATCATATTACATATCTAAAGTTGCTCCAAAACTTTCTTGCACCTTTTTATGGACGCGACATGTTAGGTTGACATGTCAAACTTGCACTTTCCTATAGCCATGAGTTCTCCACATGTCATGAGTTCTCCTATAGCCACACGACACGACTTCTTCCCTTTCTTTTTCTTTGTTGTTAATAGACATTACAATTAGAAAAGACGTTATAATTGTGATAAAGAAATGCGCTAGAACTAGCTATAAATTGAGGTAATCTCCAGCCAGAAATCTAACCTTCATTGCACTTCGATTTTTCATTTCCAGGCATCACATAAATGACTAGCTGTAAGTTGCACTTTAACTTTTCAATTTTTAAGCGTCAGATGACTCTGTATATTCTTTATTGGTCTCAGATAAGCCTTCCATGATATTTTCTCCTGGCCATTTATTGTTTGCAGTGGAATTGTAAACAGTCATAAATGCATGCAAGAATTGTTGAACAATTAGAAATGCATTTCCCTACAACTTGTGTTAGAAGAGGAATTGTAGTAGTCTAAATCGCCTATCATGGAAATTTATGTTATCTATTTTATAATATTAAGAATAAAAATAATTAAAAATTATGTAGAACCGTTTAAGTCATCCCTTCCACAATTTTTTATAAAATAGGTTCAAATTTGTAAAATATTTTCATCCGGCAGGAGAAGGTAGTAGAATTTTATTTTTAAAATTTAGAAATTGCAATAGGCTAGAAGAAGTGGAATAATATTGTTGTTGGTACATGTTATACATTTTAAAGTAGGGTACATATGTAAACATGTTATAGATTTTAAAGTAGTGTACATATGTAGGAAAAAGATGCGCATACAAATGATTCATAGAAGTGTAGGTTATTGAGGATAGATACATGGCATGATCATCATATAGGAAGTAACATAGGAGCTGATATCCTAATGTCAGGAACGGGGCTTTGAAGTGGAGCTTTTAAAAAATGGGCAAGGGTGTGAACCTATTGTGGCCAGCAACAACCCCCTTCTTATTTGGTTATTTCTAATACTAAATAAGTGGGGACCCTTATCCATAAAATTCAAAAAATAAATTAGGGCTTGTATTTCCCTTTTGAATAAATCTTACTAATCATAAAACCTAGGAGAATACCCGAAAATCCCAAAAAGACTTGAGTTTTGTGATAAGTTCGAACAAGGCCATTCCCCTACTAAAAGTGTTGCATCACAAAAAGGATAAAGGATGCCTTCCTACAAGCGGAATCCTAAGATTGCGAAATCACGATACGAGATCACCCATCAAAAGACCCTATCGCATCGCATGCCTTAAATATCACTTAAGTTGAAATGCCATAAACCGCCGATATGCGATGGCAAATCTCGCAAATCGCAATTCACAAAAAACACATTGTAACGGATAATCACAAGCAATGGATTTGCGATATTGCAATCTACGATATTGCGAAGCAAATCGCAAAATCGCCATATCGCAGATCTATAGGGCTCATCGTATGAGAAAGCTTTTTCCATAAACCGATGTCCAATTATGCGCGTTAATGTTAATTAATGAGTTAGTTGGCAATCATTAATAAAATATGGTTTTGATCTGATCGAGGAGCCATTTCACGTAAGGTGATATATTTTATATGTTTTCGGCATTTAAAGCTTTCCCGTCACCTTTTTTTTATCATTATCCTTTTCTCATTTTTAAATTGTAGGAGCAAAAAGCAGAGAAGTGTACATAGTAGTGTTCAGGATATTATGGGAAAGAAGGGTAAAGCTCCAAGTTCTGAAGATAAAGAGATGACGCCCTTATACACAGACACCACCTGTAACAAAGATGTCGGTATTACTACTTGGGAAGGCATGTACAATTTACTTGAGGAAGAAAATCCCATGGTAATGGAGATTACAACTATTGCTGGCTCACACGGGTCATCTGAGGCATCTATTATAGAACTAGCATGTTCTTTCTTGCACTGGATAGCGGCGAGGCCCAAATTGTTCCATACACGGACATGGTCAAATGGGTACTGGATAGTGTTGATATCACGAATGGACAATTTAAGACTCAGAACCAAGAACATATGAAGTCTTTCTTTCAACAAAATTTAAGGTTTATATTAAAAGGTGCATAAGAGGCAAAAAGCAGCGTCAGGGAAACCCAGACCAAGAAACCGAGGCGGTTTTCGATGTGTGATTAGCACCTAGCACTAATCATGCATCACCAGGAAAAGCCTCTTAACATCGAAAGTCTCTAATCTCTCAGTGGCCTGTAAGCTCAGAAATTTGTAGGAAAACAAGGGTAAAGGCAGAAGGTAAAACTTGAACTCAAAACTAGTGGTATTTATCTTCAAATAGTATGTAAATATCTACCAAATGTACATCATCTACAAATAAGTTGGGGACAAAAGGATCAAGACAAAGCAAAGTCCACTGAAAGGTTAACCAAGTTGAATTGGGATTCTTACTGGACGTACATGGTAAAACCACATAGCCAGTGCATAACTCTCAAATGTATCATTAATTCTGCCAAGAAGATGGCGCCAGCTCTTACTAATTCTGTTTTCACAGGATAGCTAAAATCGGAAGTCGGCCAACCAACTCTCCTCAAGAAAATGCTGAATGCTTGCAACTACAAGGAACATATACATAGATAGTTAGTTATTAGTTTTAGTTTTAGATTCAGTTTTAGTTTTAGTTTTGCTTTATTTTTGCCTAAAATAAGGACAGTCATTTAAACCATATCCTACATTTTTGTAATAAATTATTTTTAGATTTAGCTAGTAGTATTTAAGCACTTCTCATTCATTTAGAGAAGGGTCGAGAAATTTATAAAAAACTTGTCCTCAGAACATGCACTTTTGCACCCTCTGAGGAGGTTTTGATGAATGAGTGGAACAAGATTTATTGATATCTGTGTTTCATATCTACTACTGATGTTGCACTTTTGTACTCTTAGTGGATGTTGGATTAAGGAGAGATAGATCATTATTGTTGGAGCTCATGAGTAGAACTAGTTATAAATGGTACTTTTATCTCTTAACGAATTCTGCTTATGTGTTATGGTGATATTCATGTTCAGTTATTTATGTATGAATGCTTAAATGCTTGAGTTATCATTTGGCACTTTTATACGGCGATAGCTATTTATTTATACTTAATATATGAGTGACTTATTATGCGATATGTTTTTCACAACTGTTTGGCTAACTTTTTATATGAAACAGTTCATCTTTATTGAATTGTTTTCTTATAGCGATTGAATGATCTTTACTACCAATTGCTGTAGAAACTATTTAGATCGCATAATTGAAAGATCAAATCTCGGGGTAGTTTTAGAATTAGATATTTTTGTTTGTTAGAATACAATTGCATGTCGTTAAATTAGATTTAGAATAAAAAGCATTTTACTTAGAAGTTATTAGAAAGGAAATATCAATTCTCAACACACACACACATAAATTGGGAAATTGGTCCCATATCCCCAGTCAGATCCACTACACCAAACGGAAGAGGAGCTGCTAACCATGGTCCAAACCGGGTGGGTATTCCCCTTGTTGTAGACCCGATTTTTGGGGCTTTAACATATTTGGCGCTAGAAGGAGGGCCGCAAACTATGAATGGTAAGTAAATCTAAATCAAAATACCATTCTGAGAGTAAATCACCCTCACCATCTCCTCCGACTTCTCCATCACATTTAGAATCTTTAAATCTTGAGCGAGAAGTCGATAGAGCAACAACCACTACCACAAACCCGAATATTTCAGAGAAATCTATTATTGAACCTCCTGAAGTTGAATCTTTGATACATAAACTTCAGCGATTTTCAATATCTCGTAAAAAATATGAAAAATCTCAAGGTAGTGTGACTTTGCAATATAACCCTTCTCATACCCTTACTAGATTGCAGAGTGAAAAGTTTGGTATTGAACCAACTGAATTACCTCTACCTACAAGGAAGAGAGCAAGGAAATCACATAAAGGGTCCGATAGTGAGACTCTTTCGTCATCATCATCCATCTCAACCTCTCCACTGCGAAGTCAACCATCCACTCCACTTCAAATCATCATCCACCAGACCACTGGAACTTCAACGTCTCCTTCTCAATCATCTGGAACTGTAATATTCTCATCTTCCCAGCCGCAAGGATCATCTTCTATGCTTTCCTCTGTTAGCAATTCAATGATGGCCCAAATTCCATGGAATAACCCAGGGGCAGTCTTAATGCCTATGCCCTTGATTCAATTACCGACCCATCCCGAAAAATGGTTGCCTAAGTTTAATCCTGAAGCGGGCATGATAGCAGAAGAACACATAAACAACTTCATGTTATCCATAAATCTCAATGGGGTTACTAATGAAGATGCTATCATTCGGCTCTTTCCTTATACTTTGCAAGGAGCAGCCGGATCATGGTATTTCTCATTACCATTCGGGTCTATTACTAGTTGGGATATTTTCCAAGAACAATTCTTGACTAAGTTTGGTGATGACAGGTCCACTGCGACACTAATCAATGACCTGTCTAACCTTAGGGCTGAGTCAAAGGAACCTATCAAATATTTTAGCTCACGTTTTAATAAACTGTTGAACAAAATTCCTACCATTTCCAAACCTAGCAAAGAAGTCTGAAGTGAATGGTACATATTTACTTTACCATCAAACATAGTAATCTTTGTTGATAGAGCTAAAAAAACAACTTTAGTTGACAATATGAAGGAAGCAATAACAGTAGAGAAACACATCATAGCTTTAGAAAAGAAAAACACCGTTGAAGAACGTAAATCTGAGAAGGTTTCTTTCAAAGAAGATCCAAAGAAAAAACAGTGCAAAGACCCATTTGATTTAGAGGGATTGCAGAAAGTTTTGAAAACCATGTCTAACGAAATGGTTGACATAAAGAAACAAGTAGCAGAGAATTCTTCTAAAAAGCCTTACAAGCCTTATAGAAGAAATCCTTCAACTGATTCAAAGCCCCCCAATGCTATTACTAATGCTGAATCAGAAGAAGAAGAAGAAGAGGAAATTGCTAATGACAAGCCTACTGATGAAGAAGAAGTCGTAGAAGTACAAGGTATGTGGGATTTCATCCTACTAGATGAAGAGGATCAAGAGGCATCACTGGTCAATACTAGAAGTAGAAATCAACTCGATCCTCCTCAACCTACTCCTAAGACAAAGAGTGCAAGCTCAATGACTAAGGATAAAGTCACAGCTAAGAAAACATCACTCAAAGTGACTCAAACAAGCCTAGTCCAAACAGATTCACCAACGCCATCCAAAACATTGATTGTTTCTGATGAGATGGAGTATAATATCATAGAAGACATGAAGAAGACTAGGGATAACATCACTTTTTATGAATTGAGCAAGTTAAAACATCAACAAAAACTCCTTTTGAAAGAATTACTTGCAATACCAGTTGCACCTCTGCCTACCGCTGTAATCTCGAAAGCTTCCCACAAGATGGGAAGACCTCCAAATACTATGACTAGTAAAGTTGATCCTAATGCAATCACCGTAATTAGAGGAAGGTCAAGATCTCATACTCCACCATTTCTTCTTACTTATGAATTTTTCAATAGAAATTTGCATAATTGTTTAGTCGATTCAGGAGATTCATCCAATATCTTACCCAAATCAATATGTGCAAAGCTGAATGTTCAACCCCAAAAATCAGCAGTGCGTATAGCTCAACTGGACCGGTCGCAAGTTGGAGTAATCGGAGAACTAAATCAGGTTATCATAAGGCTGTCATCTAATCCAAAGGTATGTCAAGTTATTGATATTTTAGTTGCAGACATTCCAGAATTCTATGGCTTAATTCTTAGCAGGGATTGCTCTGAAAAGCTTCATGGATATTTTGCAACCGATTGGTCGCATATGTGGCTCCCTTGCAATGGAAAACCAAATAAAATAAAGGTTGAGCGAAAAAGATATAAAAAAATATATAGTAATAGAATTAGAAGGAGAAAATGAACCTATAGCATACGGCAACAATATAATTGGCAACTATTCTGTTGATTATTTCTTAGGAAATTTTAATGCTCATACTTCACCCTACTTAGAACATTCTGTTTTATCTCAAGTGGAAAATTTTTCTCAAACAAATAGTTCTAAATGTATTAATTTTATAGATAGTCCTGTAAATAAATATTTATTTTGGAAATTATTTTCTGATGGTTCTAAGTCTAACGAGGGAGCATGAGCAGGATGCATATTAATTAGTCCAGAGGGAAAAAAAATTATGTTAACTTGCAGACTCGAGTTCGATTGCACCAATAATATTGCAGAATAAGAGGCTTTAATCCAAGGATTATACAAAGCAATCAGACTAGATATCAAGTATCTACAAGTCTTCAGAGATTCTGAAATTGTTATCAGACAGGTACGAAATACTATACATTGTCTATCAGGTCATTTAAAGCATTATCAATCTTTAGTACAAGATTTGATTGAACATTTTATAGCATTCAATATTTCATCAATTCCCAAACTCCAAAACGATAGTGCTAATCTCTTGGCAAATGTAGCTTCTAAGCTTATTCCCTCAGAAGAATTTAGCCCTGATAGATTCTCAATTGAATTAATATTTAGACCCTCGATTCCTGATAACATTACAAATTGGAGAATTTTCAACTATGATCCTGATATTGTAAGGTTCCTCACATTAGAGGGATCTTATAATAATCAGATTATAGATGAAGACCAACATGACAAACAATTTCAACAAGATAGCACTAATAATGCTATGCCAAAATCATTAGTCAAATTGGAAGACTTATACGATTTGAAAGATCGATTCAAAAGATCTACCAATTCAAAACTTCAAAGTTCAACTCTGAACTATGAATTAGTAAATCTAGGAACTGATACCAAGCTGCAGAATATCAATCTAGGTCTTGCCCTAGCCCCTGAAGAAATATTAGCATACGTTCGTCTCTTGAAACAATACAAAAGTGTCTTTTCCTGGAACTATGATGAACTTAAGACTTACGACACTTCTATCATTCAGCATACGATCCCAATGATAGATGACGAAAAGCCTGTCCAGCAAAAGCTGAGAAAGATCCATCCTAACCTAGAAAACTAGATCAAATCTGAGCTCAATATGTTGTTGAAAGAAAAAATAATTTTCCCCGTGCGACATTCGAAGTGGGTTTCCAATATGGTTCCCGTTAGAAAGAAAAACAGAGACATTAGAATTTTCATTGACTTTCAAAATATTAACAAAGCCTGCCAAAAGGATAATTTTCCTTTACCTCCCATGGAGCAAATATTATAAGCAGTTGCAGGATCAGAATTAATGTCCTTTTTGGATGGTTTCTCCAGCTATAACCAAGTTTTGGTTCACCCTGATGATCAATTAAAGACTACATTCAAAACCAAATGGGGCACTTACGCATATCAAAAGATGCCTTTCGGTCTGATCAACGCTGGCGCCACATTTCAAAGAGCCATGGACATCGCATTTAAGGGATTAGTAAACAAATCAGTAGTAATCTACTTGGATGATATAACTGTATATTCCAAAAAATGAGGTAATCATCTCAGAGATTTGAAACAGATCTTCCAACGTTGCCAAAGGTACAGAATTTCACTTAATCCGAAAAAGTCCTTTTTTGCATTAAGTGAAGGAAAACTTCTTGGATTCATAGTGTCAAAATCTAGGATCCATATTGATCCCGATAGAATCAAGGAGATTTCCGAAATACCCTTGCCTCACAACAAGAAAGCTATGCACTCCTTCCTTGGCCAGATTAATTTTGTAATGGGATTTGTTCCCGACATTTCAAGGATCGTATCTCCCTCACAAGCAATGATTAAAAAGAATACAATCTTCAAATGGGACCAAGACGAATATGAAGCATTCAATCTGATTAAACAAGTGATTGTTAACGCCCCATCTTTAGCAACTCCAAATTTTTCTGACCCTTTCATTTTATATACATTTGCCTCTGATAGATCATATGTTGTGATACTCACTCAAGCAAATCAAGACAAGGCGGAAGCCCCAATTTCCTTTTTCAGCTCAAATATATAAGGGGATGAATTAAATTATTCTGACGTAGAGAAGAAATCTTACACCATCTTCAAAGCGATCAAACATTTCAGACCCTTCTTGCTTAAAACCCATACAAAAATCATAGTATCGTTTCCAGCGGTAAGAAATCTTTTAGTACAGAAAGATGTGGGTGAAAAGAGAGAAAATTGGGTTACCACCTTACAAGAATATGACATCGAGATTAAACTAGAAAATATTATAAAAGGTCAAGGTTTTTGTAAAATGTTGGCTGGAGCATCGCTTATTTCCGAAACACCATCTTCAGAAGCACAAATGTATGAGGTAAGCCTAAACGATATTGAATCATTGTACGCTGATATCATATTTTATCTAAAGAACGAATATGCTCCTTCCAACTTAGATTATACAAAGAAAAAATTGCTAAGGTTGAAGGCTAAGCAATATCAACTCGTAAACAATGTACTTTTTAGGATAAATTATGATTCTGTTCTCCTTCGATGTCTTGAGAAAGCTGAAGCTGAAAAAGTATTGCAGGAACTCCATGATGGACTAGCAAGTGGACATTATGCTGGAGATGCTATAGCACATAAGATCCTGCATGTAGGATATTATTGGCCTACACTATTCAAAGACGTGCACAACTACGTGAGGAAATGTCAAGTTTGTCAAACTGCTGCTGGGAGACGAAAGAAGCCATCATTACCTTTGCAGCTAGTCAATATTGAGCAGGATTTTGATCAATGGGGATTGGATATAATAGGTGAGATCATTCCTCACTCTTCTAAACAGCATAGGTATATCCTTACAGCTACAGATTATTTTACTAAATGGGTACAGGTAGTTCCTCTCAAGACAGCCAATGCAGAACACATCATTGATTTCATAGATCAGTTCATAATCACCAGGTTTGGTTTACCCTCTTCTTTAAAGTTTGATAATGCATTGTATTTTTCTAGCAATACTATGACTGAATTTGCGCTCAAAAGAGGTTTTAAACTTAAATACTCTACCAATTATTATCCACAGGGGAATGGATTAGCTGAATCAACGAATAAAAACTTAATCAGAATCATTAAGCGAACCATTGACCAGAATCATAAGAATTGGCACAAATCTTTAACATATGCTCTATGGGCAGACCGAATAATGCAAAAAGCCTCCATTGGCACTTCTCCCTTTAATTTAGTTTATGGGAAAGAAGTGGTCCTTCCAACTCATCTAGTGATTCCCTCTTTGGCCTTAGTTCAATTTATCGATGAAACACCAACTTCTTCCTTACAACTAAGGCAGCTGCAAATCCTTAAGCTAGAAGAGCAAAGAGAACAAGCTAAAATAACCCATGCGCATCACCAAGCACTAATAAAAGCCTCTTTTGACTCAAACATGATGTCCAGAAAGGACTTTCAGATAGGGGATCTAGTTTTAAAATGGGATAAGGCTCATGAGCAAAAGGGAAAACATATGAAATCATAGGTCCATCTACCTTTATGTTATAGGATTTAATAGGAAAAAGAGAATCTTTACATATTAACAGACAAATCCTCAAAAAATACTTTCCTTAGGCGATCATTCTTCTATATTTTTTTAGATTAGTTTTTACTTTATTTTAATAATAAAACTAGTTGTGAATGGTTATAGTTGTTTTTCCTCTTGTATAAATAGAACTGATTTAGAAAATTGAACATTATTATTGTAAGATACAGTCAAAGGGCTATAAGCTTGAAAATGATACTACTTTCAACTTTATAAATTTTGATAAAAAACGACCTTTAGTTGGAATTTGTTTTATATCAGTCAAATGAAAAGTATCAATAACAAAATGAAGATTCTCTGTAGAAAGGCTCTTTCCAAAAACTCTACCATTGTCGTCTAGAGCAATTCTTAAGGAAACAATGATTTCCTCCCCACCTAGGAAATTACGAGCTTCAAGGAATAATCTAGAGATACACTTTAACTTAAAGAATAAGAGGTCTCATCACGAGCCGAGTTATCATGATCATAGATATTATAGCTTGCTAACTTTCCCAAAACTGCATACCACAACAGGGCAATGACTCGAGATTGTTACAATCAAAAGACAAGGGGTCTCATCACAAGCTAGCTTGTTCAGCAAAGTTATAAATCAAGTGAGTGGAACTGTCATAATTTGACTACCAAACCAAGGCATTGTTCTTTAAGGATTAAAAGAAAATAAAAAAGCAGTAAGTGTGAATATGGATTTCCCTTTGAAAAATCGTATATTTCTCTAAGTAGGATACAGGATCATTGTTGGGTAACAGGTAACCCTGTCAAGGCTATAAACAGCTGTTGGCAGCAGAGGCTCTACCTATGACAAATGAGCATATTTAAAACTGATTTACAGAGAAGCCTTTGTTTTATTATAAACTAAGTAGTGACTGATGTAAATACAATGACTAGCTCTAGGAAGTAAATAAACAAAGTTGACATAGAAGAAACAAACTATCATTGACGGCTGAAAGCATGGTGTACTTTATCTTTCTATAGTAAAGTTTGATTTTCTGAAAAATTTTCTGTTTTGGAAGTTTAGAAAATTCAAAAGAAAAGTAGAGATAACTGGTTCTTCCAAGTGAATCGCCAATTGTTGTGGCCAGCAACAACCCCCCTTCTTATTTAGTTATTTCTAATACTAAATAAGTGGGGACCCTTATCCATAAAATTCAAAAAATAAATTAGGACTTGTATTTCCTTTTTGAATAAATCTTACTAATCATAAAACCTAGGAGAATACCCAAAAATCCCAAAAAGACTTGAGTTTTGTGATAAGTTTGAACAAGGTTGTTCCCTTAATAAAAGCATCGCATCGCAAAAAAGGTAAAGGATGCGTTCCGACAAGCGGAATCCTAAGATTGCGAAATCGCGATACAAGATCACCCATCAAAAGACCCTCATCGCATCACATGCCTCAAATATCACTTAAGTTGAAATTCCTCAAACCGCCGATATGCGATGGCGAATCTCGCAAATTGCAATTTGCAGAAAACACATTGTAACGGATAATCACACGCAACGGATTTGCGATATTGCAATCTGCTATATTGTGAAGCAAATCGCAAAATCGCCTTATCACAGATCTGCAAGGCTTGTTGTACAAGAAAGCTTTTCCCATAAATGATACCTAGTTATGCGCATTAATGTTAATTAATGTGCATAACTAGGCATCGATTTATGGAAAAAGCTTTCTTGTATGACGAGCCCTGCAGAACTGGAAATCATTAATGAAATATGGTTTTGATTTAATCGAGGAGCCATTTCACGTAAGGTGATATATTTTATATGTTTTCGGCATTTAAAGCTTTCCCATCACCTTTTTCTTATCATTATTCTTGCCTCATTTGTAAACTACAGGAGCGAAAAGCAGAGAAGTGTACATAGCAGTGTTCAGGATATTATGGGAAAGAAGGGTAAAGCTGCAAGTTCTGAAGACAAAGAGATGATGCCCTTATACACAGACACCACCTGTAACAAAGATGCCAGTATTACTACTTGGTAAGGCATGTATAGTTTAATTGAGGAAGAAAATCCCATGGTAATGGAGGTTACAGCTACTGCTAGCTCACACGGGTCATCTGAGGTGTCTATTACAGAACTAGCATGTTCTTTCTTCCAATAGATAGCGACGAGGCCCAAAATTATTCCATACACAGACATGGTGAAATGGGTACTAGATAGTGCTAATATCACGAATGGACAATTTAAGACTCAGAGCCAAGAACGTATGAAGTCGTTCTTTCCACAAAATTTAAGGTTTATATTAAAAGGCGCACAAGAGGCAAAAAGTAGCATCAGGGAAGCCCAGATCAAGAAACCGAGGCAGTTTCTGATGCGCGATTAGCGCCTAGCACTAATCATGCATCGCCAGGCAAAACCTCTTAAAATTGAAAGCCTCTAATTGCTCAGTCACCTGTAAGCTCGGAAATTTGTAGGAAAAAAGTGCTAAAGGCAGAAGGTAAAACTTGAACTCAAAACTAGTGGTATTTATCTTCAAATAGTATGTAAATATCTACCAAATGTACAACATTTGCAAACAAGCTAGAGACAGAGGGCTCAAGACAAAGTAGAGTCCATTAAAAGGTTAACCAAGTTGAATAGGGATTATTACTAGACGTACTTGGTAAAACCACACAACCAGTGCATGACTCTCAAATATATCATTAATTCTGCCAAGAAGATGGCGCCAGCTCTTACCGATTCTATTTTCGCAGGACAGCTAAAATGAGAAGTCGGCCAGCCAACTCTCCTCAAGCAAATGCTGAACGCTTACGACTACAAGGAATAGATACATAGATAGTTAGTTATTATTTTAAGTTTTAGATTCAGTTTTAGTTTTAGTTTTGCTTTATTTTTGCCTAAAATAAGGACGGTAATTTAAACCGTATCCTATATTTTTGTAGTAAATTATTTTTAGATTTATCTAGTAGTATTTAAACCCTTCTCATGCATTTAGAGAAGGGTCCAGAAATTTATCAAAAACTTGTCCTCAGAACATGCACTTTTGCACCCTCCGAGGAGGTTTTGATGAATGAATGGAACAGGATTTATTGATATCTGCGTTTAATATCTACTACTGATGTTGCACTTTTGTACTCTTAGTGGATGTTGGATTAAGAAGAGATAGATCATTATTGCTGGAGCTCATGAGTAGAACTAGTTATAAATGGTACTTTTATCTCTTAACGAATTCTGCTTATGTGTTATGGTGATATTCATGTTCAGTTATTTATGTATGAATGCTTAAATGCTTGAGTTATCATTTGGCACTTTTGTACGGTGATAGCTATTTATTTATGCTTAATATATGAGTGACTTATTATGCGATATGTTTTTCACAACTGTTCGACTAACTTTTTATACAAAACAGTTCATCTTTATTGAATTCTTTTCTTATAGAGATTGAATGATTTTTATCACCAATTGCTGTAGAAACTATTTTAGACCGCATAATCAAAAGATCAAATCCCGGGGTAGTTTTAAAATTAGATATTTCTGTTTGTTAGAATACAATTGCATGTTGTTAAATTAGATTTAGAATAAAAAGAATTTTACTTAGAAGTTATTAGAAAGGAAATATCAATTCTCAACACATGTACACATAAATTGGGAAACTGGTCCCATATCCCCAGTCAGACCCACTACACCAAATGGAAAAGGAGATGCTAACCAACGTCCAGACTGGGTGAGTATCCCCCTTGCTGTAGACCTGATTTTCGGGGCTTCAACAGAACCTTAGATTTTATAGTGGGCCTTAAACAACTTCTTTTAGCTATTGTTTTACATATTAATAAGGCAAGGAGAAATTTAGAATGACCAAGAGAAATACAAAAGAACACCATTAAAAAAGACTAGAGAAGAAGGCGGTTTTCTTTTTTAATTATTTACTGATAGGTGGAATATTTTTAGTGCAATAGCATGTTTCAAACATTCTATAGTGAAATTGGGTGATTCCATCTATTAAAAAAACACTTTGATCTCTAAAAACTTTCACTATGTCTATGTGTGTAGGAACAAAAGGTGGTTCTTCAATTCTTATTTATTTACTTATCACTTGAACACATTTGATGTAGTATTCTGTTTGGTTTCAAGAATTTCATTGTGATATATTTTTTTTCAGATTGTGCCTGAGAGTCACGGCATACCATGCTAGAGTGTAGATCCAAAGGACATCTATGTTCGATCTAATTTGTTGTTGATTATTTGATTTCCTATTGAAATTATATGCATGGAATCATTTGTGTTTTTCCAATCTACTAAAGATATCTTTGTATTATTTATGTTGGAATGTTCATGCACATTTGTTCTGGGTTTCAAGCTTCAACAAGAAAAACAAAAATATGAAAAATTGTCATAAATTAAATCAGAGTTAACATTTGGTTGTTGTGAATGTTGTTATGTTAAATGACTATATCAATTATGCCCTATATTTTGCTAAGATTCTCTATCTTAGATCTAAGACTTTTTTTATTATAATGTAGATAGATGTCTTTCGTATTAGTCACATAATTAGGATTTGGTTGACTTTTCGAACCAACTAGTTTGGTCCATCCTCAGGACAATCGATCTTAATGAATAAATAGTATGTATGCATCATTGCCCAAAATTCATTGTTGAAAACTAGCTGTTGCTAAATTAGTTAAAACGGTAACTAAAATAATAAAATAATAAAATATATTTGGTTAAAAACTAGTTGTTAGGAATAAAAATAAAAATGAATTATTAAAAATAAATTAAAACTAATTAAAATATTAGATATTATTTTAGAAACTAGCTATTAGTACTAAAAAATATTATATTAATTTTAAAATTTAATTAAAGATTCTCTATGTTTATTTCAAATTTAAGTTTCATTCACTATATTTTTCCCACAAAAGTTGTCAAAAATATTAAAGAATCATGACTAACCATTTTCAGCCATTCAAATCAAATTCTCAAAATTTGTTAATGCCTACTTGTTTCTATTGTAAATGTCATCAAATTACCCATAAATCAACTGATATTTATTACACATTTCTAAATTTTGAATATCTCATATATTCTAGCATTGACCATGAATTTTCAAAAGAAGGTACATGTTACCATGAACAAGTTTAACCCAATTCAAATTTTTTATTTTTTATTTAAAATTTAAAATTTCACTATAGAAACTAGGTAAGGGAAAGTATCAACAATTAGAACTAGTATTGCTGGGCAAGATTTCCATTAGTTCTCGCTTAGAGAATTTGTGAGCTTTGGGTTTGACATAAAGAAATTAAAAAAAATAATTGAAGGGAAAAAAATTAAGAATAGATCTTAACAAACTGAAATGAGAAATTAAGAATTCATTTCAGTATGTTAAAATTTGATGAGTAGCTAAGAAAGTAAGAGCTGAACCACAAGACAACATGGTATTTTGAATTTTGCAATTTCATTTAAAACCCATGTAAAAACTCATCAAATAATTGAAGTGATGGGACTCTGTTCACAGTGCTGGACCTGTGAACATGTCAGGGGATCTCTTTGGTATGAATTCCCAACTAAACCTCATATCGTTTGGTGTAGGAGTCCCAATAGTGGGTTGTACAGTATCACCTTGATCGCAGTTTCGCATAGAGGCAAGTAAGATGTCCCTATTGGTAGCAAGGGAGTGACATATGAAGCAAGTGAAAGAAGGTGCATGATCAGTTCTAACAAACAAAGGGTGAGGTGAGTACACCCCTCGGAAACCTATGAAAATACAAAGTTAAGAAGGGGACACATGAGCAAAGATGCATCACAACATGGAAAGAAAGTAAGCTAGCAATCCAAAGTGATGGTAAAACCAACAACACATTTAAGTAAGATTCATACATACATATACATAAAATAGATACACATGCATGCGTAAGAAAACATATACATATATCATTTAGAGTAAACAAGATAGCTGAAATACAATACGACATATGCATGAAACATGTTGCCTCTGTTCTATTAAGAAGTGAAAGTTCTAGTTATACAATACAACCATGAGCAACCACTAGTTCTGACAACAGAACATTACAGTCACTACCGTCTACTCCTCCGAAGAGATATACTATCTCTGCACAGTGGAGAAGGCAAGATTTGTTACAATACTGTCCAAGCTCTCTCTAAGATACTCCTATTGGATGCTTGGCTAACCAAAAGCCTCTACAATGAGTGATGAGGGAATCTATATAGAAAAGGGTGGGGTGGCCCTTTACATCCCCCTTTGTGACTCTTCACCTACCTTTACGACTCTTCAACTACTCTATGATTGTTAAATTAAACTATTGACACTTGAACTTCCACTTGACAAGATGTTACATTACATTGCACATGTACCCATGTGGGACGACATAGGCTTGAGCATGCCATGCAAGAAATCACTAAGACTCAGACATATGTGGGACAACCAACCCTTCGACATCCTCATGGTGGTTGACCATGACAGACTAATGCCAAGCTTCATGGTTCGTGGTGGTGTCACCACACTTAATGGTGACATCCTGCTGAAAGAAAAATATTGCCTCCGTTGTATCCGAGTGCACTAATACAGATCCTCTACCCAACTCATCTGATAGCACGTGCATGGTCTTCTTGAGTGTGTCCAGACCAACAACACACTGATGCATAATGTCTGTGCTAATATCCAAGTGCGTGCTGGTGGTCATCTACATCAACTGTCAAACTGCATGTTCATCTCGAGGGTGACTTAGTTCTTGTCTTCGTCTCCGTGGATGTGCCAAATGGGTGGGATCGCATGCATGTGCACAATGAAATGCATGTTGTTGAATTCCCTCGCATGTGATCAACAAAACTTCTCACCTTGTTTGCTTCATGCCAGCTGCTTGGATGGATCTATAACTTCTACAGGAACAATTTCATTAGTTTGTGCATGTTGTGCCCCATGTTGAACTTGTTCCTATTACAACTCTTTTCTTGTCTGTACAACTCCTGTTCTTCCTCGAGTTGCCACTACAGCACATGCAACTCCTTCTCTATTTCTCTTTCTACCTTCGCACGATCTTCCTGTCGCGCTGTCACCTCATAGCTTCAATCTCCAAAGCTACTTTCATCACAAGTGGATTTTTTTTGAATTCGCAGCTTTGCTCTGCCTCTATGTTGCCAACAACCTTCCTATTCTGTGCATGTATGTTTCCTTCTACTATTGATGATGGTGTTGCTTGCTGTGATTCCATTGCCATTCAACTTGATATCCTTGTTCATGAACAACTTGATGTCTTCGTGGATAGGAAATTCCATAGACACTTGATCGACTACATCCCCAATTTGACTCTTAATAGTGTCTTTGACTATGCTCTCCTGGAAGCCATTGTACCTATGCTGCTGGGAGGCAGGCGACACTTGTGATACCTAGATACATAGAAACACTCACGGTAAGCAATTGGTCGGTTGAAAACTAAAACAAACTAGAGGACTGACATGCAACATACCTGTGTGACTGTCCGTGAAGATTGTGCAATTTTCACTGTGAGGCTAGGCGATTTACTACTAGAGCTATGCAAGGCATAGTCCAGGCTATTGGGAGGTTGGTTGACTTATGGAGATGCATAATGCACAGTCCATCCTAGCCTATTAAGGATTGAAACTGCACAATGCAAAATTTCAGTCAGTACTGACATGCAACGAGAAAACTACATTGCATAGTTTCTAGGGCCAACAAAACACTGCGTCCAAGAATTTCACAATTCAAGCCTGGAGGTCAATTCTAGGCCCTACTTGTGCAATTTGTGAAGGGAAGGTAGAGCATTCACTTTCGGAAATGCGTAGTGCTAGCTGGGCAAGAAACAGTCCAGACCAAGGCAGCCTAGACTCACCGATGGGCGACTGAGAACATGAGAAATTTGAATGCATGGTGAAACTAAGTGTAAACAACAATGAATGATCATCCATGCAAATAGTGAGTGCATGATTCAGAAAATGGGAAAACATGTATGTGCATGAAGCAAGTCGCCGCAACAGCAACTATAAGTGCAAAAATAGTGTCATGCATGCGATAGCAGTGAGATGTGAATGAAAAATAAAACAATGCTTTTACAAGCTAACATACATCAAAGAAACATCAAGCACTCACTAAAATCAAGTAGGCAACACTCACACAAAGTGAAACAAAAAAAGCAATAGAAACACAACACAAGACATGAAAAGTGGGCTTACTCCAAAACAACTGAGCTGAAAATGCTGACGACTGCTAGATGTAATGTGGGATGTCAGAGCTGTAATTTTGATGTGAGGAATGAGCTCTTTAGTGTTTGGAAAATTAGTTTTCATAAGATCAATGTTATGACGTTCATGCCACAAATCTGGGAAAATCAACACTTGGCATGAGGTTTCTAAGATGATCCTTGCATGTAATCTCTAGATGCTAAAAATATATCCCTAAATCTACGGATTCCTTTATATGCTACCTTGGAAAGAGTAGTCCATGCATGCAAATCAATTTTACTCTGTCTCGGAGGGAACCAGTCAGCCTGAAGGCACATGCATCAGTCTGTGAGTTTGGGATGAAAATCTTTGTTGTTCCTAGGTTGAGCAGAGATGACTATCCTAAAGGGATTGTGTAATTTCTAAGAGGAATAGGTGACTATCTTCTAGGATTACATGATTTCTAGGCTGAGCAACTGTCTTGGGTCAGATTGCACAATTTTATCAAGGAAGCCTGTGTAACTACATTGCACAATTTCTGAGCCCAATAGGTTGCTTCACTAATTTTCATAATTTCTACTAGCTATTGGGTTGGCTGACCCATACAGATTGTGTAATTTTTGGGAGTAGCAGGTGACTTATACCAAGAATTGCACAATTTCTGGGCCGAGCAGCTATCTTGGGATGAATTGAGCAGTTTTTTAGAGGAATACTGTGAGGAAAAATTGTGCAATTCTGGAGCCCAACATTGTTTTCAACTGGGTTTGCACAATTTCTAGAGGGAATGTTGGTTCCCCTCCAGAATTACACAATTTCTAGAGGAAGCTTCTCAACCAGCCACTGACACTAAGTCTTGAAATTAGCGTGTGAAGGAGGTGGAAAAATCTTTCATGCACAGGCTGACAAGGCTCTATGAAACAGTTTAAGCTTATGTGCTTGACAATGCAAGACATGATGTTGAGCATGGTGAGTAGGGAGGCTCCAAAACGAAGCTAAGGAAAAATCTTGGAGGGTGGTTGTAGCCACTATAACAAACTCCAAATTAGATACAATTTAAGACCCATCTGACCATCCTTCATCACATTAAACCTCTCTTTTTGTGTTATATGAGATATTTTGAGATATAATGCATTCATTAGGGAGGATTTAGAGATAGTTTCATATTTGTGCCTAATATTATTTATTTTTGTAGAATATTGTGAGAATATTGGGTAGATTATGCACAGATTATAAAGATTTAGAGGATTATATAATTTATGTAGTTACTCCCTACTATAGAAGGACTAATATTGGATAATAAATGAACTAAATATAATGAAATTATTAACATATTCTAGAGCTCCACTAATGGATAAAATCTAGGAATATGTTCCTTATCATTTAATGAAGATTCCAAGTGGTTGGGAACGAGATCCACTTTTTGAGAGATTTTGGAGGGAAAAGTTACCTCCTTTCAAGGAAAATTCTTCCTTGTCACTTTCTATAAGTACCAATTCCAATTTTCTTCTAGAGGCATGTATTTATTAGTCTTCTTGTGGATAAAACTTGTTATTTAAAAGCTCCAATTTCATTTCTAGTAGGGGTGTACTTGGATTCATTCAAATAATGAAGTTTGGTGCCATTTTTAGCTTCTAAAGCTTGGTTTTATTCATAGGAATTTGAGTTTCCTTGGGCTCAACCATCCTAGTAGCCTTAGTGTCCTCTTGTATAATTTATTTATTTCCTTACAATGCCCTTTTCACTTGCATCTCTTATATTTGCATTTACTATTCATGTTTCTTTTGTTGTAAGTCATATTTGTTAAATGGTTGAAGTGAGTTGTTTTGAAGGATAGTTAAAAATTCACAAGAATGATTCATCATTATAACAACCTTGAAAATCCATATTCATCGTTGAGATACTTGGATTAGTTTACTAGTTCACAAATCTAGAATTTCTGGAAGTCCCTTTTAGCAAAATAGTAGTAATTTTCTGCTATTTTTTAGAATGTGTTAGTGAGCTTCATTTGAGTTGATTTCACTTGCATTGGTTCATCAAAAAGCTAAATTTAATAAAAGAATTCACCCCATAGCATTTTCGCTTGATTATGTTAGGAATTTGGTAGGTTTAGTAGCTCATTAGTTCTTGAATTTCCTGTTTTTAGAGTAGTAATTTTCTACTACTTTTTAGGATGTGTTAATATGGATATTTAGGAGTGATTCCACTTACAATGGAGTACTGAGAAATTCTAATTAATAATAAAATATTTCTGATCGCATTTTCATTTGATTTACTTAGTAATTCGGCAACTTATCTCACTCCTGTAGCAAAATAGGGCCTCTTATAGCACCTTCTATAGCACTCCTGTAGCATATGTAAACTTTACCAGACTTTCTCCAAAATCTTGGTTTTTGTCCCTTAGGCTTGAATAATGACCTCTAGGATTTGAAAAAATATTGAGTAAGAATAAAATACCTATTACTCCATTCCTCTTCTCTATTGCAATTCACCTATGTAGTTAAGGTTAGTGGATGGATTCATGACTTGAAGAGAATAATGATGATTTTCATAATTACTTCATGAAGTACCTTATTAAATCCATTGAAAAAATATATTTTGAATGCAGTGATTGAAGAATTATTTCATGATTAGGTTTTATTTCATATATCTTAATCAATGGTTTCCATTTCAAACATTATTATTTCTATTACATATACTAGGTTTCTTTTGATGCAAAATTTACATTTTACAAATAGAATAGCATTTACCTTCATGAAAGTAGGTTAACCTTTAAATTTATGCAAAGTAGAGTAGCATTTCCATTCCTGCAAATAGATATCCATATCCATATCCATTTCTTCAATTAGTTTAGGATTGATTCCATGATATTCACCTCATGGCGTCAAATTAATGAATGGAATGGCACATTTCATGCTACACATATAGTGACGATGCCTCTTAAGTTTTTACAGACCCTGGGGTGATAATTTAAGTTGGTAGCATTGGGAGTTGCAAAATTTTTGTTTAACTACTGGGTCTCATCACTTTTTTTCTCCGCTATTGGGGAGGTGTCAAAGTATGCATTATTTTCTTCCCTTGTTGATTCATTTCATTTACTTTTTGCAAAAACACACAAAAATTGCATGAGGTATCTTTCATGTCAAAATCAAAAAATTATATTGCATTAGTATTTTCATTCAAAAAAATCATAAAAAAAAAAATCAATACTACACCCCGCACTTGATCACATGGGGCAGTAATAACCACACCACCATCGACTTTTGCAGGTAGAAGAATAGGAGGTGAAAAATAAGGTAAGATAAATTGATGGAGATGATGGCAATGAAGAAGATCCTCCTAGATTTACCATTTAAGACACTGATAGCAGTGTTCAAATGAAGAACACCCTTCGATCTTTCCTTCCCAAATTCCATAGTATGAGGTCATAGGATCTAGAAACCTTTCTATTTGAATTTGAAATTCTTTTTAGATCTTATGGTTACTTACTAAACACTAGAAAATTGAGATTGTTTCGAGAAACATTGAAGGATAGAGCTCTGAGATGGTTCATGAGTTTAAGGACTAATTTAAAAAGATCATGGAATGATATCCAAAACATATTTCTAGAAAAATATAAAGGTCATGATATTAAATAATAAATATTTAGAGTGACTCAAAAATAAGATGAGAGCCTTGAGGATATAATAGATATATTTATGTATAATGTTAACCGGGAAAAATTTCATCATTTAGGATTTGACACAATAAAAATTGTCTTACTTAGAAATGGTTCATGAGTTAAAGGACTAATTTAATAAGATCATGGAATGATATCCAAAACATATTTCTAAAAAAATATAAAGATCATGATATTAAAGAAGAAATATTTAGAATGACTCAAAAATAAGATGAGAGCCTTGAGGATCTAATAGATATATTTATGTATAATGTTAACATGGAAAAATTTCATCATTTAGGATTTGACACATAAAAACCATCTTACTTAGAAAAATTAGGGATGAGTGGATTGATCTCCTTGATCTCATGAGTAGAGGTGATGTATACTAATTATCATTTGAAAAAAATTGTGAAATATGCACGAACATATCAAAATGAAGGGGTAAGTACTTGATCCTCACTTCCTGCAAACCAAAGAATTTGTAATTTTTTTCAAAATTCCCCCATTAAACATCTTGTAGCAGAACCCCGAGAACAAAAAAATTGAAGTGTGGAGTTTTCTTATGAGGATTGGAATTATGATGGGAGAATAAACTTGTTTTGAAATTAGCATACCATTTTTCACCTCATTCATAAACAAGAAGCACTCCTCCTCTTGCCATAAGTTGAAATGCTATGTTCTCTAAAATTGGTAATTAGTAGTAGGGCTCCCTTGCACAAACCATGAGAACACATTGAAAATTTTTGTTGACATGGAAATTTAAGATTTTATGGACTTGAAGAGAGAGTCAGGGATGGATCTGCAGAAGAAGAAGAGGGTGGTAAATAAAAAAGAAATGGTTGAAATAGAATAAAAGTGCTTAAAAATATTAGATCAAAGGATAAAAGGAGAATAAGAAGGAAACTGAATAGAGAATGTTCCTCCAAGACAAAAGAAAGGAGCCCCAAGCCTCTTAGAAGAAGCCAAGCACCAA
The DNA here is from genome assembly GCA_031772625.1 of Pinus tabuliformis. Lineage (NCBI taxonomy): Eukaryota > Viridiplantae > Streptophyta > Pinopsida > Pinales > Pinaceae > Pinus > Pinus tabuliformis. Next base: position 433,085,307 of record CM062813.1, on the reverse strand, counting down.
AGGAGCCATGACCAAATAACCAAAAGGTGAATCTTCTCGACTATAGGAGACAAAAATTTGCTACAGGAAGGAAAAATTTGCTACAAGAAAGTGTTATACAACTACATGATAGATCAGGGAGGCCACCAAGGTAATGAATGAGGCATATTTAGGTCACTAAGTTTCTTAGAGGATGAGCAATACTATTAGTAGGGGGTATTGTGGACCTCCAAATTAGATACAATTTTAGGCCCATCTAACCATTCTTCATTATATTAAACCTCGCTTTTTTTCATTATATGACATATTTTGAGCTATAATGTGTTCATTAGGAAGGTTTAAAGAATATTGCATATTTATGCCTAATATTATTCATTTTTGTAGAATATTGGGAAAATTATGAAGGTTTGAAGGATGAGATAATTTAGTGCCTTTCTCTCTACTACAGGAGGACCATGAAATTATAATAATTAAACTAAATCTCATGAAACTATTGACAAATTCTGGAGCTCCACTAGCTCGGAAAATCTAAGAATGTGTTCCTTGTCATTTAATGAAGATTCCTAGTGTTGGGAACCAGATCCACACTTTGAGAGATTCTAGAGGGGAAAGTTGATTCCTTTCAGAGAGAGTGCTTCCTCATCACTTTGTATAACTATAAATTCGAATTGGTCTCTAGAGGCATGCATTTATTAATATTCTTCTGGAGAAATTTTCTTATTTAGTAGCTCCACTTTTATTTCTAGTCGGCATGTACTTTGATTGATTCAAATAATGAAGTTTGGTTCCATTTTTGGCTTATAAATCTTGGTTTCCTTCATAGGAATTTGATTTTCCTTAGGCTTCACCATCCCAGGACCTTAGATCCCTCTTCTACAATTTTATTATTTCCATTGAATGTCTTTTTCACTTGTATCTCTTATTTTTGCATTTAGTATTCATGCTTCTTTTGTTGTAGGTCATATTGGTTAAATGATTGAAGTGAGTTTTTTTTTCAGGTTATTTACTAATTCACAAACATGATGCATCCTTAGAAAAAAATTTAAATTTCATATTAATCATTGATATACTTACATTGGTTTACTAGTTCACAAATCTAGAATTTCTGGAAGTCCCTTATAGCAAAGTAGTAGTAATTTTCTCCTACGTTTTAGAAATTCTTAATGAGTTTATTTTGATGTGATTCTACTTGCTTTGGTCTTAAAATAATAATAATAATAATAATAATTACCCCATAGAATTTTCACTTGATTAGGTTAGGAATTTGGTAGGTTAACATGTTCACTAGTTATTGAATTTCTGATTTTTAGAGTAGCAATTTTATGTTATTTTTTAGCACGTAATAACAGGGGTATTTCAGGGTGCTTCTACTTAGAATATCAACCTAGGAAATCCTAATCCATAACAAAAATTTTCCCATTTCATTTTCATTTGAGTTACTTAGGAATTTGACAAGTTACCTCACACCTGTAGCACATGTAAACTTGACTATATTTGCTCCAAAATCTTGATTTTTGTCCCTTAGTCTTGAATACTGACCCATATGCTTTGAACCATGATTGATTAATATGAAAATTCCTCTTAATCCTTGCCCCTTCTCAATTTAAATTCACCTCTCCAGCTATGGTTATTGGACAGATTCATGACTTGAAGAGCATAATGATGATTTTGATGATTAATTCATGAAGTACCTTATGAAATATATTGAAAAAATATATTTTAGATTTGAAGAATGATTTCATGCTTAGATTTTTTTCATACATCTTAATCAAGGGTTTCCATTTCCAACATTGTTATTTCTATTGCATTGACTATGTTTCCTTTTGATGCAACAATTACATTTTGCAAATAGAATAGAATTTACATTCATGTAGGTATGTTAACCTTTACATTTATGCAAAGTAGAGTAAAATTTCCATTCCTGAAAATAGATAATAGTTTCCATTGCATCAGATCAATAAAGAAGGACACATTAAATGTTCCACATATAGTGATGACACCACTTACATTTGTATGAACCCCAATTCAATAATTTATGTTGGTAGCTTTGGGAGTTGCAACATTTTCGTTGCACTACTGAGGCTCATCACCAATATACTCTTCAAAAATTATGATAAATTCTATAGAAATTAAAGCAAACAATTTTATTGATTTAGAATTTAATTTAACAATCCCATTTCAGCTTCATACCAAACCATGTTTTCAACAAATTTTTCCATGAAAAACCCTTGAAATTATATTAATATGGTGAAAATATCAAAATACAAAGATGGGCTCTTAGAGTTACATGAGAAACAAGAAATAAAACCCAAATCTCATTGCAAATATCCTCCTTAAAGAACTTCACAAGTCTGAACAAATTTTGGAAAAAATGTGAAAATGTTTCCCCTACACAAGAAAATTTATTCCTGAATTATATCAAAATGGGGACTATATATAAGAACTGAACACTCAAGACCCTAGCCCGAAGCCAATAGAGGTATTAAGAAACCAATAGGAATATTTTACAAAATTCCAATTCTCTTGTAACAAGCTTGCTCTAGAATTTTCTAGAACAATCTCATAGTTGTAGGGCAAGCCTCATTTGATAGGATACAATGGACTGTAATTATCTCTCTTTCATATACACTAAGTATTATTCTCTCTCTTTCCTGGGTTCTATCTTGGTTTGGTTTCCTATAGTGCCGAACATGCCTACGTTGATGTTGACAGTTGACGCCATGACTACTACAACTGTAGAGTCCTGGAACTCGAGCTTACCTCTACCAAAGGTCCTTGTGCTATTGATGTAGTTCCTGTATGAAATACAAATTTATATAGGTAAAAAATTCCTCTCCATTCCTTTCCCATTGGGATGTCACACGTATGTGCATATGAAGTTGCCCCTTCTAAGGTCGTGATCATTTCATAGTCCACTTTACCTAGCTCTTTGAAGGTGTTCTTTAACATAAAAAAAAAAAATTCAAAATAATCCTCATACAAATATATAATATCTTTCCCATGTGTTGGGAAATATTATTTTCCAAAAGATTTTGGATCCTCTTTGATATCATTAAGGCTCTTCATGAGTATTTCTTTGGAATATACATCACCATTCCCATAAAATAATGGTGATAATTGCATCTTGGATAAGTTTTCACTCTGTTCCTTAAAAACTTTCACTTCCTTCACCAATTCATTTACTTTATTTTCCACCAATGTCACTAATTTATGTTTTCTCTTCATCTGGTTACCTCTTTCTACACACTTGGACCTATCAATTATTTCCTTGACGACTTCCTCCTTGGGCATATGATTCAGGAAATCAATGCATTAGAGAAACTTTTTGGTATAAAATAGGCCTACGCGGGAGAACTATAAAACAATAGAACTAATAAAATAATATTATATTACCTCATCAATTTTTGGAGTGAAAACAGAAAAACTATTTTTTCAACTCGTATTTTCATTTTATTTCCTTACGATTTTACTTAAATCTCAAACGAGAGCACTTGTTGGGTGCATAATTTAATGATGCATCTAATAAGTACCCATGCTGCATATGTTTGATGGATCCTAGTACATGAAAAATGTGAAATACATGAAAACATGTGATTGCAATCACGTCTTTTCACGTATTTTACATTTTTCATGTATTAGGGTTCATCGAAAGTTTGCATCATGGGTACTCCTTCAATTCAAAGTTAAATTCTACATCAAGTGAGTGCTCCTACACAAAATTTGAGAAAAATCGTAGGGAGATAAGTTGAAAATACAAATCGAAAAAATAGTTTTTACTTATCTTATTTATTTTACATTTTTACCTTATTACTTCAAAAATGGTGAATCATTGCCCATGATTGACATCATCATATTGAATCTTATTGGTTCTTATAAACTTGATTTTTGTTTTATGTTTTTTTAGGTCCATTTTTTACCTTAAAAATTTTCTAATGACTACTCCAACCTTTGTGGGAGAGTCACCAATAAAATTCTTGATGACAATCATTTCCCTGTGGGACCTTCTTATAGTTTCTATATTTTCCTAGATTAAATCCATGTGACCCCAATCCTTAGAAATAACCTTCATGAGTTTGGCACAAATAATTCTTTTAATAGCCTTGAATGTCGACTTAGATGCTTCCTCCTCAAGAATTCAAATTTAGCATAATTTTTTCACCATATTCATAATCTCGTTACATATCCACCTTATTGCTCTCAAGCTATTTTTCCTATGCTTTCAGTTCCCACTCTCGACATGAGAGCATAAATTGTAGCTTCTTTGCAGCCTTTGATATTGTCATGGATTCCACCTACCCAATCATCACATCTGGGGTATATTGTTAATGCAGGGTCTCATTTTTCTTCTCTTTCATTCATTGGACCTGTGCTTCTAGTAACATAATTTGGTCCTTGCATTTCTTATTCTTTGAAATTTCCTCAAGCAGCTTAACCTTCAGGTATTTATTCTCTCTTTCAACCACTTCTAACATAATATTTTGCATAGGATGTGCATGTGGAATCCTGAGCTATTTTTTCATTGAAGCTATATCCTTGTCCTTTTCCTCCAATACATCCTTATATTGCTTAAAATACCTAGGGAACATGTCCAAGATTATGATTTTCTCCTTTAGGATTTTAATCTTCATCTACCTAGTCCTACAAACCATCCCTTAATATTTCAATTGATTACTAGCCTTACTATATAGGCCTTGCATCTTTCTGGTGGTAACATTCTTCTTATCCATTTTCTATGGACCATGTGAGTCACGTGCACATTAAAATCCATGATGTCAGCATACAGAATATGATACACAAGAAATGACAATTTATGCACTTGATAATATTACATAGATATAGTTGTCTCCACCTTTGACTATAACACTGACAACTTGAAAATTCTATTTTCGTATTCTAAAGCACTTTTAACATGCATGGGAGGGAGTGGCTGATTATCTATAGTTTTTATATCCCTTCTTCTTTATTTGCTCACTTGCCCATTTCTTTGAATTTATCCACTACTAACACATGTCCACGCTTGGGAGCCTCTCCTGACTTTATTGCCATTGATCCTAACATGGCAAAGTGAAAGGTTTCAATGGTAAATTTTGGTTTTGATGAATTTACAAGATGACTATTGTAGACCAATGATGCTTGTGATTATTTTTCAACATCGTCATCCTCATCATCAATATCTCATGCTGCTTTACCAATCCTAGATTTATTGGAGCTAGGTTCCTCTCCTTCATTAACCTCCATAAGTTCTGAAGTTCCTCTTTTCGTTATAGATAGGTGAGAAAAGTTTGTCTCAACTCGATGCAGAATGGTCATGACTTCTCCCCATGTGGAATTGTTGGCACAATATTATACTATGGGATTCAGATCGTACTTTTTATTTTTGTGTCATTATATTTCATCATTTCATAGATTATATTATGAGGAACCTATTTCCAGGCTCCAAATTATGGGAAATTGAAGCCCTCCAATATCTTTTGTGCAAGTTCCAAATCATTTATTGAATTAACACAAAATGTTCCAACCTTGTGAGGAAGGTGGAAAGTAACTGCTACTTTCCTTGGGGTGAAATGTACATTATCTCTACCAAATATCTGCATGATGTACTTCAATGAAAAAATGTGAGGAGTACAAAATGTTGGGAGCTAGAATGATTCACCCTCAAACACATATATTCTAATGCCTATCTACTCTTTGAAGAGATATCAGTTATTGACACTAGTATCTGGGGTGAATTGTAAGTTCTCCCAAAGGAAAGGAGGGAGTCTATGAAAAGATAGACCATCTAGAAGGGTGTTCATAAATGACATAAAAGAGGAAAAAAAATTGAAGAAACCCTAGTTATATTTTGGTTTTTATACCATCGAAAACCATTCATAAACCAACAATAGAGCATTGTGCTCATTGACCATTTTGAGCTTCAAGTGCTCTAGATAAACATATTGTTGATGGATGATATAGGCTTGGTAGGAGTAGGTCTTTCCTTCTCCAAAATTCATAATCTAACAGTGAATTTCATATTATAGAAATTTTGGGAAATCAAATTTGGTGTGGGGATTTCTAGTCAGATGACACAAGGATACCAAGAGACCTAGAATTGTCTCACTTAAATAGACATCATTATCAAGACCAAAAAATTAGGTAACCATGGAAATGACAACTTTTACATGAATCAAAAGTTCTGATGTGGTAAGGAGGGTGAACAAAGGCGGGAACCAGTCCTCCTTTGACATAACTGACAAAAAATTGTCGTCTGACCTCTAGTGCAAGAGTGCATTTTTTCTTCAATTATCTCCTTGTTTATCCTTTGCCATTTTGTCTTGTCAGGAAATGAAAGCTTGTCAACAATATCATTTGTTGTTTTTCATATTATTTCCTTAGCTTCCTAAGATGATACAATAACCCTCCTTCCTAGAAAGTACCTACTTACATGCCAGACCACCATCTTCTGAAACACGAACACTTGCAGGATAATGACATAGACCAAATTTGGTGCATACATAATACTATGGTTTCCTATTATTTCACTCGTTCTCTACACTATTTGAATAGTTGTATTAATATAATAAGTGGTTATTATCAGATATTAAACTTCTATATTTCCATCATAAATGTCTTTTTATTTGATCTTTTGTTTCATCTAGACATCTATGTAACTCTTGGTAGATGAAGAAGGCATTGAAAAAGGGAAACTTGCTAACATATGGGAAACTTCCTTGCATAAAAATTTAAAGGGTGTGAAGTGGTGAATAGTATAGATTTCACTTATAACCTCTATATGGGAGATATATGCAAATGCATATTGTTTATTGAATGAGGTTATACCTACACTGAATTATGTATGACCAACAAGATGTATAGGTATAAAAAGGAAAAATTGTCAATCCTATGACATAATTTGTTTAAGTGTGGAATAATTGTTAAGAACTAACAAAATTTGTTCTGATGATCATGAGACTTTGAATATCTATGATAGACTAAGTATCATAGTCAATAGTCTACATTATGGTACATTTCATTGTTGTTGAAACTTGTTATAGATGATAGATTTAATCCCGAAACTAAAAGTTATGGGTATGATTGAGTTAATAGTTTTCTTTAGAACATTAAGTAGAAGGTATGATTAAAATGAAAATATACATGAATCTAATAAAATGTGAGTGATATTGTAATCACATGACATCTAGAATTGATTTACACATGACATAAAAACTTTAGTAATTACATATATGAATCATGATAAATGAATGTTTGTATGATACTAATATGGTGAAAAAAAATATGTGGATATAGTTTATGTCATGCATGTGATACCATGAGGACGGTATTATAAGCTATACCACAGTTGGACTATGGGCAACAATACATATGGTACCATATGAAAACATATACTACAAGGTTGAAAAATGAACTTTCTATTGGTGTGTATAAGATACCTTGTGTTCAGGTATGCAGTAGTCATCGGATGGATGTATGGCCAGGTAAACAAACCTAGAGGTTACCTAGAAGAAAGAATATAAGTTTTGTATAAGTAACTATGGTTAATCGCAGTTTGATTATGGTAAATATATCTATATCAATATATATTGTGATGTGAAATAATCTGTTAGGACCTTGCAGGCATATTAATGTGGAAAATATGATAATTGATGTATTTTGTGGAGAGAGATTGCAAGAAGCGGGTGTTCGACAAGAACAAAAATTCTTGAAAGAATGCAAGTAGTAAACATGCATTCTTCAGATAAAATAAATGATAAGCAATAGTTTCTTTAATACTATTAAGTAAGAGATTATGATATTTAAACTTTGCATCGATAAATTATCACAAGTGGCTTGAAAAAAAATGTGTGATAGGTAGATATGGAAGGATAGATGCTGGGAGAACTCCTTGAGACTGATGTAGCCATGAAAGGAGATATGCTAGGAGAACTCCTTGTGACTGATGTACATCGGAGAAAACTTTTTTGCATGAGATGGCAGACCATGAGAGCTGAGGATTCGGAAACCAACAACTTGTGAAGAAGAATATGATGAAACGATACACTAAGGATGGTGTAAAATTTAATGGGAGGGATATGTAACACCCCTCCCTTGTGTACTATATTATTGTAAACCTAAGCTAAGTTAAAGCTAGGTGTGATATCCTCCCTTGTGTGTTAAATGTTTGTAAACCTAATCTGAGGAAATCTAGGCTTGATACCCTCCTTTGTGGCTTAAACTATTCTACACCTAAACTGATGAAAGCTAGCTAATATGTAGTATGAAAAGAAAATGTATTATTGAATAAATTAATAAAATAAATCACTTGGAGGGTGGAGCACCAAGAGAGAGGAAATGTTTGTCAAATCCCATGAGGAATGGGGTAGATACAAATATTTCATGATAAAGCTTCTAGATGTGATTCTAGATAAGCTTGGATGGATTGGATATCCATTAGATGGATGGGAGATAAAGATACATCAGACATAAAAGCTTTGTGGGAGATAAAGGCAAGCTTTTATGTGGAAAAGCATCATGGGAGATAAAGACGTGCTTTTCTCGATAAGACCTAGGAAAATGGAAAAATTACATAAAGCAGAACATTGTTAATGGTAACTAAATCATGAAATAATGTATTAAATACCCAGTTCATTGATCAATTGAGGAGAGTGGATCATTGACAAGATCTTCATCTTGGGGGGAATCAGAGGTCATTCATGGCTAGGTGGTGGTGCTCCTCCCTCCAAGTGAGGTTTTAGTTGGTGTGTGATGCATGGGATGTTTGTATGATGATTATTACTCTTTCTCTCTCTCTATCATAATTCCATTTTCTGTATGAGAAGATTTAAGTTTTCCTTGCCATGAATGAATGAATTGAATGAGATGTTTATGAGTAAATTTCTGGTGTTTTCCTTCATTACGATCTGAGTCACTTGTATGAAATATGTTTATCTTAATCCTTACTTTGAAATTGTTTAATCCTTTATCTCAGGGTTACATTTATTATGGAGATAATGGTTTTCATTATGCATGTTACATTCTAGTGTGAAGTTAGCAATAGAAATGTATAAACTGGTTGACAGTACTTGTACCCAAAAGCTATCTATTAGAAATTTCATGTGCCAATTATACATAAGTAGATTACCATGTTAATGATTTTGATGATAATGTATTATAATTGTGACTCCTTTTATATCCAAGAGCAGAGTTCATAGTGAAGGCTTAATATATGGTTGTAATACACTAATGGTGTTTAAGAGGAGATCATATATGAATAGGTGAGATAGCTATGAAATCTACATCTTACCTTTAAATAAGAAATATAGTATACCTATTATATGTCATAAATTAAATACTTATGCATGTGGAACAATTATGGAATTAATGCTTAATTCTCCTCAGTGTATGGCCAATGGTTCAAATTATCTGTGTTTGCATGTCTAAGACTACCTTTAGACTAGTCTAGATAGTTATGCATGTGAATGAAGGGTTGGTCAATAACATACTGACTATGTGTAGAGGACTATGATCATGATACACAACCATATTAATTACAATAAACTTGAATTAATGTCCATTAATACTTGTAGGGATTAACCCAAGGGTTTCATAGGACGCATGCCATGATTAGTTTTTAACGGTTGATCATATACCGTAGACCTATTAATGAATCTAAGGCTCCATCTAATAGAATGAGTAAAACAATAAAGGGAAAATTTGTACTATGGCCTAATAATAATATGGTTGAGGTAATTTTAAGAGACAAGATTTGCAAGCAAGGGTAAAACTTTAACTATAAATGAAGAAATCCTTAATTTAATGGAGCCTAAGGGAAAAATTCCTGGGTAGGGTAAGGAGGTTCATTACAATATATCACATTTGAAACAGGTGCTGGAAAATTTGAAGAAGCACTAGCTGCTAGCAAATCTCAACAAGTGCGAGTTTGCTCAATAACCTTTGGTGTATTTTGGATATGTGATTGGTGGAGGAGAATTGAATATAGATCCTTCCAAGATTGAGGCCATTGTGAAATGTTTGGTGGCTACTAATGTTACTGAGGTTAGGAGTTTCATTGGAGTAGCATAGTACTTAAGGAAATTTATAGCCTTGCTTTTAGCTGTAGAAGCACCGTTGTACACCATAACATCAAGTGGAAAGAGTTTCCAGTGGGGAAAAGGGTAGCCGAAGGGTTTCGATGAGTTAAACAAGAAGATTAGTACAGCACCAGTTCTTGCATTACCAAACTTACAATGACCCTTTGAAGTGGAGATAGATGCTAGGGCATATGCTATGGGAGTTGCCTTGATGCAAGGAGGAAGGCCTGTCTGCTACCATTCTGAAGTATTTCATGGTGTGGTTCTTAACTACCCTACCTATGATAATGAGCTCTATTCCATGGTGCAAGTTGTGAAGAAGTGGAAGCACTATCTGATAGGAAGGGAGACAATAATCCACATAGATCACCAATTGTTACAATACTTGCAAGCCCAAAGTAAGCTACATCAGACTAGGCATTACACATGGATGGGGTTGTTACAAAAGTTTCATTTGGTGATCAATTATAAGAAGGGAAACACAAAAAAGTTGGTTGATATACTTTCAAGGACACCCACATCACATATTATAGCTTTGGGGACTCTTATACACATGGAGCCATTCACCCATGATGCATACAGAGAGGCATATTCAGAAAATGAGGACTTCAAAGAGGTGTATCACTGGTTGCAGAGTCAGAGTCATGTGCATCATGGCAAAAACAATGTTGACTACCATCTCTATGATGGGTTACTCTACAGGTTGGATAAGCTACCTATTCCTAAAGGTCAGCGCTTGCAGCTAATTAGAGAGGCTCACACCTCCAAGGTTGCAGGGAATTTTGGTGTAGGGAAGACTATGGTTAACATACAGAGGTATGTGTATTGGCCTAAGATGCAAGAGCATGTAACTAGGTTCATAAGGGGATGCATGCTTTGTTTTACCAACAAGCCTAGCAATAGGAAACAAGGTCTGTATGATTCCTTACCTATACCTACTCGTCCTTGGAAAAGAATTTCCATGGACTTTGTGGGAGGTTTACCCACAACCTGGAAGGGACATGACTACCTGTTTGTCGTAGTTGACAAGTTTAACAAGATGTGTGTTCTGGTTCCCTTCAAAAATACTATTAGCAAACAAGAAGCAACAAAATTATTCTTTGGATGGGTTTGGGTACACTTTGAGATACCAAGGAGCATCATTTCAGACAGGGATACAAGATTTCTCAGTGAATTCTGGACTACATTGTGGGAGAAGATGGACACGATGTTGAAGATATCTACAATATTCCATCCATAGATAGATGAGTAGAAAGAAGTAGTCAATAGGAATTTGGTGCAACTTCTCAGGGGTTACAACCAAAATAATTCAAAGACGTGGGGAGAAAATCTGGTATATATACAACATTCTAATAACAGAGCAGTCCACATTTCTAAAGGAAAGTTCCCATTTGAAACTTGTTTTGGATATTTTCCACCTTCACCTTTGGATATTTCATATGGGCAGCAAGCAAGAGTGAATGAAGACCTTACAGGGGTTGCTTTTAGGGCTAAAAAGATGATAGAGAAGATTAGGTAGATCCATATACAAGTACAGGAAACACTACAAGATTTGTAGGTGAAGTATAAGGCTAGGCATGATCAAAACAAAATAGAGAAATCATTCAAGGTGGGAGACAGAGTACGACTATGGTTGAACCAGGAGAGGTTGCAGGGGCTTGGTAATAAAATCAAGGCTATAAGGTATGGCCCCTTTGAGATACTTGAAAAAGGTGGGCGATAATTCTTATTGACTTATTTTACCACCATATATGCACATTTAATGAGTTGTAAATGTACAGAAATTGGAACTTTATGAGCCTTGTATGCTACATCATGAAGAGGAACAGGTCCTGCCTTTTGTGGAGTAGTTGGCATTAGACGACCAAGACATAAGATATAGTTTTGTAGAAGAGGTCCATAACTACAAGATAAGGGTAACAGGACCTTTGACATATTGGGTTGAAGGGACCACTTCCAGGCAAGGCTATGTGGTACACCAGAGAGAAGGTGGACGAAAATTTTCCTTGCCTCGTTTAGTAAAATATTTTGGGGACCAAAACCATCCCAAAATAGGGATACATGATCTGAATTTGATTTTTATATTTTTTTCATCCATATCAATTCATTTGGAGTGGAAAAAGTGGAGGAAATAGATGGCGAGACCATTTTTACCAATGGGACCAAATTTGGTGAAACAGTGTCTCAAACCTTCTGACATTGTTTTGAGGCATCAGACAACAATTTTTGGGGGTAAAAATTTTCTGCCCAAGTGCCACACCTTCTCATTCTATTCTACATAGAGAGATCTTCCCAACAGTGCACAAATCACGTCAATTGGAGTTCGTATGGAAAAGTTATGCCACTTAGAAGTTGACCTTCCTATTTTCAGACCTATAGTTTGGGAGGATGACGTGTCAGCCCCTATTATTCATGTAAAAGGGGATAGCCACATGTTTTTTATCTAAAAGACTCTAGAAGAGTCTATTTTGTAACTCTAGTAAAGAGTTTACGTAGTCAAACTTAACCACTAGTAGGCCATTGGGCTATGTTACAATCGGGCCACTAGGAGGAAGAGGGATTCCATTATATGGAGAAAATTTTGTTCCATAGTTGAGCAAAGATAGTGAGGAGAGATAGGAGGTAGAGAACACAGAGAGGATTTTTTCATTGTAGTAGCCCACGAGCCACATATATTACTTCTTTGTATCAGTAGCCATATTTCCAGATAGAGAAAGAAGAGAAATGCAACGTCACCTTCGAGTTGGGTTTTCTCCCGAAAGCGTTTCCTAGAGAGAATATATTGGGTATTATGTGTGTATTGGCTTATTTTCTCATTCTATACTTTTTTTTCTTGATTTACTTTTGCATGCATGCACTAATTACAATTGATTTTACAGATCTAGAAATTAAATAAAACTATAATAGTGTAGAATCTGATATTTTCAATATACTATTATCGGATCTGTTCTGACGAACTATCGAGTGGAGTACCCAAAACAATTTATGGATCACCTGGTGCTAATGCTCCAGTGTCCATCATGTTGTGTGCTTTCCCACCATGATGTTGTGTCAACTGTCGTCCACCCACTCCTTTGTGACATGGCCTTGTGCCCTTTAAAAACTTTTGCATTTGAACTATTAAACCTTGATTTCTACAACTCAATGTTGGAACTCCCTTTTATCTCTTGAAAGGTATTGGAGGAATCTATTGGAAATAATATTGAGAGGGGGGAGAGGGGTGAATCAGTATTATCAGATCAATTATTTTTCATTTCACAATTAAATTTGTATACGCTACTTCGGTTAGCAAATACCACCTATGTACACAACTTCTGTTAAGGAAACACGCATATATGAGTAGACATGTAAGTTAGATCGTTCTTTAGATGTTAATCATTAATCTGTGCATCAAAACATATGAACAGTAACCAGGAACAGTAAAACAGAATAGGTAATCACACATAAGAACACCAGATAGAAGGTGGAAACCCAATGTGGGTGAAAACCACGTGCTGCAATGCGTCTCTATCTTCTTTCAATTAGAAACTTCTTTTTACAATGTTTCTGTACTGGTGCAGACTTATACTAGTACGCTGGCTTCAACCTACAGAAGGCTACAGCCTTCTCTCATTCTCCAGTTTCTCCTGGAAGGGAACTACAACCCCCTTAGCTCTTGTACTAGCTAAGGTACTAGTACATAGGTGCTGACCTACAGAAGGCTTCTACCTTATCTTTTTTTCTAGGGACCACGTTTCATAAATTTTCAGACTGGATCCATGAATATCAATCAAAAATCTAATAGATCTACAACAACCAATCTTCTTTGCACAAAATACTGAATCAACCAATAACTTCTCAGAATGCTGTAACCAGAGTACTAGTAACCATACACCAATTCTAAACCCAGAACAATGCAGCAATAAACAGAGGCAGTTAAAACATATTTCAAGAGACGTACGCTACTTCACCAATAGAAACCTACATACATACGCAGCTATGCCAAAACCAACCAGCATATACGCCGTCTTCACTTGCTTAACCTACGTGTATACGCGCCTCTGCCGTGCCAAACCTGCATACAGATCTATAAAAGATCATTTATCCTCAGACGTCAGTTATACCCAGATTATTAGTTTTATAGTTCTAATCATGCACCGAATATAACAGATCAAAATCATACAATGATACTACTATTCAAGCCTTGAGATCTTGACCCATCAATAGAACTTAACCATCATGTAATTTTTAGGTTCCTCCTTGATTCGGGTTCAACTATGTCTCACCAACCAATCACCAATCTTCCAGATCATGCTCCTCTTCAGATATTCAATCCATAATTTCCTCCCTTGCCAAATGATCTCCTTCCCTTTTTATAGTCTAGGCCTTACTCAAACCATGGTCCAAAACCATAGATATCCCATACTAGGGACCCAATACTTGGGTTTAATACTTAGAAAGCAATACTAAGGATAAAAAACCATAGGTTTGAATATGTTGGACTAAATACCATGGACCAACCATAAGATTTCCCACATGTACATGCTTTTCTTTGCATGAAAGTGTGTGCATACATATATCGCCTTCTGATCGGTAGACCCACATGTATACGCGACTTTGTCAAGACGAACCTACATATACATCATTTTCTTTCATTATGAGAGCCTGATTGTGATCTACCTTTTTGAGTGAGTTGCCATCAAGGACAACACCTGTGCCATAATGCCAACAATCTCCCCCTTTGGACTTGATGGTAACCCCAAGTCACTCAAAAACATTATCCCCCTTTGACATCAAGGGAAAGGGGATGTGCTTCCCCTGAATACATGCTGAATCCTCTGCTCTGTTGTGTTGTCCAAGCTCCCCCTGACTGTAGGCAAGGTCTGCAAGAAGATGATCTACAAAAAAAACATGACTTTATTCATTATAACTGACCTTCCTATCACCAAAGACTCATACATACATCCATCTCCCAACCAAGTGGGGATATACCATGATTGACTCATTCACCCAACTAGATGACAAATAAGTACATTACATCATTCATCCCAGGCATAGTGGGGAAACCAGCATAGGCCATTACATGACCTTGATGAAGGAAATATAAGACATAGAGATAAAATATCTATAGCAAGACTCTGACAGATATCAACAACAAACATCAGCAGCATTTTTCAATCATTATTCAGACCAGCACCCATGTTTTCCTTCTTCACCTGTTCCACCTGAAATCAAACCAACTGAATTTGAACCAAGATACTACCAACAATGCATTATTAGAAGAATATGTGCTCCCCCTGAACTTGTGCGAGATGGTCACTGTCAGACCCATATCAGCCTCTTTTCATCCTGAGCTTGGTCCCACTACTTTTTCTTCAAACCAACATATATGTGACTATATCTTAATAAACTGGTGTATGTACGTGGATCCTCCTCATTCAACTCCCATACAACCATTTTTCTCTAAAACAGACAAGATTCAACAGCAAGATGATGCATCAACTACCCCCAGCTTCTGTCTAAGGTATTCAAATGTCTCCCTGGGTAGTGGTTTGGTGAGAATATTAGCAACTTCTTCCTCAGAGGGAACATACTCCAATTTGACCTTTTGCTCCAACACATGCTCCCGAAGAAAATGATACTTGATCGGTATGTGCTTACTCTTTGAATGCATGACATGATTCTTTGAGATATTGATTGCACTTGTATTATCACAAAAAATGGAGATAGGTGGAGTACAAGTGATTTGAAGATCTTGCAATGTTTGCATCATCCAAAGGAATTGTGTATAGCAAGATGCAGCAACTACATATTCTGCTTCAGTTGCAGATAAAGCAATAAAACTTTCTTTCTTGCTGAACCAAGATACTAATCTAGGACCCATGAAGAATGCACCACCACTAGTGCTTTTTCTGTCATCCACACTTCCTGCCCAATTCGCATCTGTATATGCATGAAGTGTGAGATCTGTACCTCTAGGATACCATAAGCCATAATTTTGAGTTCCTTGAAGATACTTGAAAATTCTCTTAACTGCCTGAAGATGAGTTTCCTTTGGATTTGCCTGAAACCTTCCAACTATTCCCACTGCATGCATAATGTTTGGTCGGGTACCTATTAGATAGAGTAGACTACCAATCATGGATCTATAGGTTGGTTGATGTACAGCTACCGATTCATCATTTGCGCTAAGGCTGCATCATGTCACCATAGGGCTACATACTGGTTTCGAATCCTCCATCCCATATTTATTCAAGATCTGCTTGAGATACTTGGTTTGTGATAGAAAGATGCCATCTTTGTTTTGTTGGACTTGTAAACCGAGAAAATATGTGAGCACCCCAAGCATAGACATTTCAAACTCTTTCTGCATTACTAAGGCAAAATTTTGACTCATGTCTTCTTCATTTCTACCAAAGATGATATCATCAACATACACAACAAGTATTAGCAACTTATCATTGTCAATTTTTATATAAAGATTGCTATCAGTTGATCCTTTTACAAAACCTTGTTGATAGAGGTATTTATCCAAGCGATAATACCAAGCCCTTGGAGCCTGTTTAAGGCCATAAAGAGCCTTTTTGAGTCTACATACAAGCTTTGGATCATTTCCAAGGATAAACCCATCTGGTTGCTCAATATAAACTTCCTCATCCAAGTCTCCATTTAGAAAAGCAGACTTCATGTCCATTTGAAATACTTTGAACTTCTGAAAGCTAGAAAGAGCAGGGAACATCCTTATGGCCTCTAGCCTAGCAACTGGTGCAAAAGTTTCTTCAAAGTCAATGCCTTCCTGTTGAGCATACCCTTTGCAAACAAGTCTGTCCTTGTTTCTAATCACATCTCCATTTTCATTTAGCTTATTTTTGAATATCCTTTTTGTTCCTATGACATTCTTATCTTTTGGTCTAGGAACCAACTCCCATGTGTTATTCTTTTCAGTCTGCTTAAGTTCTTCCTCCATGAATTTTACCCAGCATTCATCTTTGCATGCCTCTCTTACATTTTGTGGTTCAGTGGAGGAGAGAAATGCTACATAGCTTGAAGCTTCTAAAATGGTCCTTCTTGTCTGTACACCTGCCTCCTTTTGCCCCAAAATTTGAGATTCTGGATGATTCTTCTGAACGTACCTGGATGGAGTCTTTTCTTCTATCCTTATCTGTTCTTCTGGTGCCTCACGGGTTTCTTATTCATCATGAATCTGATTTGATGTTGATGGATAGTCCTCATCATCTTCGAAATCTTCAGATCTCACCTGCCTAGGAGTGCTTCCTTCTTCATCAACCACTACATCAATACTTTCAACAATTTTTCCAAGCCTTTTATTGTAACACTTGTATGCTTTGCTATGGGGAGAGTAACCAAGGAGAATGCCTTCATTTGCTCTAGGTTCAAACTTGCCAAGATTTTCATCAGTATCTTTGATGTAGCATTTGCTCCCAAAAGTTTTGAGGTATTTTACCGTGGGAGTCTTACCATACCATAGTTCGTGAGGAGTCTAAGTGTTGTTTACTCGGACATTTGCCTTGTTGAAAATAGTAACTTCTACAAATGCGGCTTCACCCCATAAGGTTGCGGGAGTTCCAGACTCATCAAGCATAGCACGAGCCATTTGTTGAACCATTCTGTTCATCCTTTCCACTACTTCATTTTGCTGAGGAGTCCTTGCAATAGAGAATTCTTTCCTTATTCCATGTTCTTCATAAAAATCGAAAAACTCATTCGAGGTAAATTGCCCTTCTCGATCAGTCCTGAGGCATTTGATCTTGTGATATGATTCATTTTCCACCAAGGCTTTGAATGATTTGAACTTTTCAAAACCTTCATCTTTATGCTTCATAAGTCCTTTCCAACACATCCTAGAAAAGTCATCAATGAACAATATAAAGTATTCTTCTCCTCGAGGTGACCTTTTCCTAGATGGACCACATACATTAGTATGGACAAGTTCAAGTGGCCTGCTAGCTGATCCTTCCTTCTCAGGGAAATTAGTTCTGGTTTGCTTACCAAATTGACATGATTTGCATATTGTATTGTTTGGAATTCTGATGTCAGGTAGATCATGAACTGCCTGATACTTGCATGCTTTCCTTATCTGTGAGAAGCTTAGATGCCCCAATCTTTTGTGCCATAGCCAGTGTTCATCATTCTTGCTTAGATAGCATCGTTGTTGTCCTCCTTTAAGTATGTATAAATTATTTGGAGTTCTTATGCCTTTGATCATTGTTTCTCCTGTATCAAGCTCACAAACAATGCATCCATTTGATCGAAATATTTCTTCATTTCCTTTATCACACATTTGACTGACACTTAATAAATTATGCTTTAAGCCATCAACATAAATAACATTTCAAGCCTTGACCTTTTCTTTCAAAAGAACAGAACCCTTACCTTTTATGAGTGCAGGGGTGTCATTTCCAAATGAGACCTTCTTTTCCTTTTCTAAGGCACTATATGATTGAAGTTTATCTTTATCACCTGTCATATGTTTTGAGCATCCACTGTCGATGTACCATTGATTTTCTTATCCTTCCGCATATAAGGCTATCCCACATCTTTCTGGTAGCGGTTCTTTCTTTCTCCATGTTTTGGGACTTAATGAAGCTTGCTCCTTCTGAGTTGTTTGTCGAAACCTACTCCTGCATTCAGAATCTTCATGACCGAAGTTGTTACAAATAGAACATTCTATTTCATTTTCAAGAGCAGAAAAGTTGTTGTAGGTTCTTTTCATGATTCCAGTCACACTCCTTTGCTTTTGTGCTTCTCTGGTCATGATGGTCTTGTAGGCCACACATTGAGCTGCTTTATGTCCAAAGTTATGGCAAGAGAAGCATTGGCCATTGAAGAAATTCTTGCGATCATCAAACCTTCCATTGTAATAGCCATTCATTCTTGAGGTAAACTGAGAATGATTTACCTGTGGTTGATTGTATCTTTTGTTCATCCTTGAAGTAGATTGCCCTCAATTTACTTGGTAATTTCTATTCATTCTTGAAGTAAATTGTCCCTGATTTACCTAGTGATCTCCATTGGGCCTTTGCTGTTGATTGTCAACCTGTTCACTTCTCCTTGCAGCCTCAAGATAACTTTTGGAGGTAGATGGCTTCTGTGCTTGAGATGTTTCTTTGGTGTACCCAAGACCTGTCTTGATTAGAGGAGAACACTGCACTTTGATAATCTCATCTAATGTTTCAGATCCTTTAGCAAATCTAAGATTAAGAGCTTTCGTTTTCTCAATGTCCTTTCTAAGTCCCACAATTTCACATTCTAACTTTTCAATGTGTTTCTCCATTTCAGAAAATTGGGATGTCAGAGTATCTATAATCATATTTTTCTCTTGTAATCAAATTTTGAGTTTAGAAATTTCTTCATAAAGACTTTCTTTATCTATAGCATCCAGGAAATCATCATCTTCAAAAGCCATCAAAAGTCTATAATCATTACCTTGTTCATCTTCATCATTATTTGAAAGTCCATCACTGTCTTCATGTGTATAATAGCTCTTCTTAATTACATTCTATTTTCTGTTCCATCTAACTGGTTCCTTACCTTTGTCGATCTTATCTTTATGAGGACACTTTGTAGCATAGTGACCAACTCTTCCACAAGCAAAACATTTGAAAGGTAGCTTATCTCTGAATCTTCCAGAACCCCTTTGAAGGTTCTTGACAAAATTTGATTCTTCCTCTTCTTCCGACATATGTCCTGAGTCACCACCTTTTCCTGAGGCTTTGAATGCGGCTTCCCTCTTGTCTGATGCTCCCCTTTTTCTCATTTCATAAGCGGTTAGGATTCCGTGTAGCTGTGACATGGTAAGGATCTGTAGATTCTATTTTTCTTCTATGGCAGAAACTTTTGATTCAAACTTAGAAGACAAAGATCTTAGAACTTTTTCAACCAAAACAACTTCTTTTATTTCTTCGCCCAAATTTTTCATACAATTGACAATCTCATCTATACGTAGGAAATAGTTAGCCACACTTTCATCATTGTACATTCTGAGATTTTCATATTGAATTTCGAGAGTTTGTAGTTTTTCTCATTTTACCTTTTCATCTCCTTCATAGCTCAGAATGATCTTCTCCCATATTTCTTTTGCAGTTTCGAGTTGCATAACCTTGACAAATTCTGATTGAGATATGCTTCCTAATAGAGTATTGACAACCTCGGTATTTGTTTCATACTGCTTCTTACCAGCCGTATCTGTAGGAGTTGCCGATGGAAAAGTGTATCTTGTTTCCACAATATCCCAAACTTATGTACCAAGAGATTGAAGATAAGCAGTGATTCTTACCTTCCAATAAACGAAGTTGCTTCCATCAAAAATCGGTGGCCTGATTCATTCTTATCTTTCGTAATTGCTCATGATGATAGATCTTCCTTCAAGCAATCAAGCTTCTTCAGAAGGACCTACTCTGATACCAATTGTTGGAAATAATACTGAGAGGGGGGGGGGGGGGGGGGTGAATCAGTATTATCAGATCAATTATTTTTCATTTCACAATTAAATTTGTATACGCTACTTCGGTTAGCAAATACCGCGTATGTACGCAACTTCAGTTAAGGAAACATGCGTATATGAGTAGACTTGTAAGTTAGATCATTCTTCAGATGTTAATCATTAATCTGTGGATCAAAACATATGAACAGTAACCAGGAATACTAACCCAGAATAGGCAATCACACATAAGAACACCAGATATAAGGTGGAAACCCAATGTGGGTGTAAACCACCTGCTGTAATGCGTCTCTATCTTCTTTCAATTAGAAACTTATTTTTACAATGTTTCTGTACTGGTGCAGACTTATACCAGTACGCAGGTTTCAACCTGCCGAGGGCTACAACCTTCTCTCGTTCTCTAGTTTCTTCTAGAAGGGAGATACAACCCCCTTAGCTCTTGTACTAGCTAAGGTACTAGTATGTAGGTGTTGACCTACAAAAGGCTTCTACCTTCTCTTTTCTTCCAGGGACCACGTTTCATAAATTTTCAGACTGGATCCATGAATATCAATCAAACATCTAATAGATCTGCAACAACTAATCTTCTTTGTACAAAATACTGAATCAACCAATAACTTCTCAGAATGTTGTAACTAGAGTACTAGTAACCAGACACCAATTCTAAACCCAGAACACTGCAGCAATAAACAGAGGCAGTTAAAACATATTTCAAGAGACGTACGCTACTTCACCAATATAAACCTGCATACATACGTAGCTATGCCAAAACCAACCAGCGTATACGTAGTTTTTACTTGCTTAACCTACGTGTATACGCGCCTCTGTTGTGATGAACCTGCATGCAGATCTATAAAAGATAATTTATCCTCAGACGTCAGTTATACCTAGATTATCAGTTTTATAGATCTAATCATGCGCCAAATATAACAGATCAAAATCACACAATGATACTACTATTCAATCCTTGAGATCTTGACCTAGCAATAGAACTTAACCATCTTGTAATGTTTAGGTTCCTCCTTGATTCAGGTTCAGCTATGTCTCACCAACCAATCACCAATCTTCCAGATCTTGCTCCTCTTTAGATATTCAATCCATAAGTTCCTCCCTTGCCAAATGATCTCCTTCCCTTTTATAGTCTAGGCCTTACTCAAACCATGGTCCAAAACCATAGAGAGCCCATCCTAGGGACCCAATACCTAGGTTTAATACTTAGAAAGAAATACCAAGGATAAAAAACAATAGGTTTGAATATGTCGGACTAAATACCATGGACCAACCATAAGATTTCCCACATGTACATGCTTTTCTTTGCATGAATGTGCATGCATATGTATACGCGCCTTCTAATCAGTAGACCCACGTGTATACACGACTTTGTCAAGATGAACCTGCATATACCTCATTTTCTTTCATTCTGAGAGCCTAAACTGTGATCTACCTTTTGAGTGAGTTGCCATCAAGGACAACACCTGTGCCATAGTGCCAAACCTGTGCCATAATGCCAACAGAATCTTTTCAAGGGTGGTATATCTAGCACTAACAATTTCAATGTAGTAAAAAAAGTACATAAATATCTAAATATTTTTTCTGGGTGCGTGTGTGGACACAACTCATGATCAAACTCTGTTCAATTGAAGTGTGTAAAAAATAAATACCTAACAAGTAATGTGTTAAAATGGGATTGCAACTATTTTTTAAAATTTTGATTCTTAACTATGTCATGCTGAGTCTGAATGATGATTTTGTAAACCTTTTACCATATCTCATAATTTTGTTATGCAGGTGTATTCTCTTCTCCACCCTCATTTCTCATGGACGCCCACATGGTTTAGTTCACTCCATATTCTATTGACACCCACCCATAACGTATTGGAATCAAATGTAGACCCAAATCTTGGAGAAGTGAAAAAACTAAAAAATAATAAAGAACATGATAGAGTGGTGGAGGAGGGGATGGAGAGTTACCATAAACCACATTGGTGATATATACATTGGTGGTATAAGTGGGAAAGCTCTCAAGTGAATCTACGCATCTATAGCCATTTCTTTTAGCTCAATCACCAATAAGTACAAAAAAATAAAAAAAAATCTAACTACTCGTTGTGACAGAAAACCTTCACAAATACAATCACTGAATTTTTAAAAACTTTTCTACAAGATCTTAGTTGGAAATTCCTAAGTTATTATCTTTCTAAGGACCTTTACATATTAATAGTTGTACTTGGACATAAATTTGGTGAAGTATGAACACAATCACTAAACCTTTGTAATGACTTGCATATTTATGAGATTCTACTAGAGAATCAACTTCTGAGCATGATTTAAATACATCCCAAGTCTAACAAGTATAAAATATGATACCCGTGGCACAATTTCTTTTGCATCCTTTTATTATTTTCTATAAATATTGAAGAAGAAATGTTTGTTTTGGGGGCCAAGACTAAGTCAAAATGACTTATATATATAAATTTTACATTATATATAATGTTTCCATTCCCTTGGAAATGATATATGAAATTTCATGTGAGTAATGTGGGCTTCCTTGACCTCAAAGTAATTGTTAATTTGTTAAGTCCAAATGGTGTACTTTCCCAAATTTGCTTCCCCAAAATTATCCCAAAAATCCCAGGAGAAAGATTTCCATGAGGGAAAGAACATAATTGGAGAGAAAGGTTATGCTAGGTGGAAATATATGCTTAGTTGGAGAGAAATGATAATTTGTGTAAAAAGATAAGAATAATAAGAACTTGAGGGAAAGAAGTTCTTATGAAGGAAAAATAAGATATCTTTCCTATATTTTAAAAAACGAAATCCTCAGAAAAAAATAGGAAGACTTTAAAAGTATGATGCTACTACAAAATCAACGGGTGAGGGAATTCAAAGATACCACTAAGTGGATATTATTTGAACAATTTTGGTGATGGAAAAACTCAGAGGGAAGGAAGGAGATTGTGTTAGGGGGGAGTGTTTCTAGGGTCAAACTCAATGGTTAGGAGGAACCTTCCATTTCCCATAGTATTTCCATGTGAGTTCTTGTTAATCAGATGATTTGTTATTGTATTAAGAAATGAATGATGAAATATGTTTGAATTAGAATATTGGACTAAATATGAGGAGAGATTGTTTCTTTTCCATAGTCACTTCAATTAGATTAATGAGAGTTAGTTTCCATATTTTTTATATAGTGGTTATAATCCCATGGAAAATAGTATTTAGACTAATTATGTAGGAGATAAATGTTATTGATATAGGCATGCTTAAATGTAACACATATTTCATTAAATTTGGAAGTATTCAGTGGATCTAGAATATATAATTTTATCTAGATCAAGTTTTTTCAAAATGGGGAATTAGAAATTCACTTAGTTCACTAATTTTAATGTAGATATTCATCATTTTTTGTGAAAAAATTATCATGATAAACTTTATTAAACAAATTCATATAAACTTGCAAAAGCAAATCTTTCATGTCTAAATCTTGGATTCCTTACATTATCTATTTTAATATTTTTATGGTTTGTATTAAAATATAAGTTCGTTAAGGTTGTTTTATGAAAAGAATGATGTGTATTTTACTATTATTAACCCATTTAATGATAATCCAATATAGTAAATATCATGTATGTGTTAAGTTACAGTTATTACTAAGACAATGTTGGCACAATTTAAAAGTCTATCACCTTTGCAACACTAGTAATATCGTTGAAGATTTAAAAAATCTCATAGATCATTGAGTTTATACTCATATGGATTTAAATTTCAAAATACTTGTGACGCTACCAACCTTCTTGATCTTTTAACTAAACAAAATTATGATGAGCTTGAAACACTTCTTTTATTACTTTTTGAGCATAACAATGAAATTCGAAATAATTTTGGGTAATACCTTTTTGCCTTCTTATATACCATATTTTGTCTTAGTGGATGATAATCATCATTATCACCATCATCATTTCATACTATTGTAGGGAATTTGCACCATTTTAGAGTTGATGAGAAAATATTTCTTTAGGATCAAATTAAATGTTGAATGCGAGTAGTAACATAATTTATTTTTATTTATTATTTGTACTTTTGTGTTAAAAACTAAGTTGATTGAGGCTTACTTAATGAATAATAGATTAATATGCAAGATACATATTAAGTATAAAATTATTTAATGACAAATGATCATAGTAATGTGTCCAATATATACCAACATAGATCCATCTTAAGTACAAATGTAGGGATCAAATTCCTTCACGTGCAAACATTTTTAGAGTGCAAAATACAATGTGTTATTTTTCATTGTTGAAACTGTATTTTTGAATGCTAAATAGAGTATACATAAGACTAATAAAAATTTTAGCTATAAAAAACTTATTTTTTTTTATATATAGATATATATGAAGTTGATATTGACGTAAATTAGTTAACATAGATCTTCAAATAGTTTATTTGAATCTCTAGTTGAAATATTTTTGAAAAGTATAATATTTAAACATCTAATTCACACATTTTTTTCTTCTAATTACTTTACAACATATTCATTTTTTTATTTTTCTATTTAGAACATAATTTTTATTTTAAAGTGGCACAAACGAACAGACAAACTTACACATCTCCTCATACTGGGTTGTAGGATGAGCCTCTCGACTCAATTACTAATCATTTTAATGATTAAAATCAATAACGAATTAGAATAGTAACAAAGTTGCACAATTTGATTATTTTCAAATACAAAAGGAAAGAGAGAAAATTGACTAAACTATTTATTACAAATGTTTAGTTTTTATTCCTGTAGTGTTTAAGGATATTGTATTGAAAAGAACATATTAACATTCATCTAAAACTTAGATTCCTTACATCATTTCTATTATCATTAATATTTATATTTATGTATTAAATTTGACTCATGAATAATAGATTTTGTAAAAAAAAAAATCACCTATAAAGTTTTTTAACAATATATTAATATTGTTTTTCTTACTACTATTGACCATTTTAAATTGACACTAACTACTTTTCCTAAGTTGAGTACAAATTTATTATAATAGTACAATGTTGGCACCACTTCAAAATCTATAAGAGGAAATATTTTATAAGTCGAGTTGTGTTGTTCAATGATCAAGATATTTTTTTTATAAATTAGAGTGCAACAAAATAGCAAATTTGATTTATATCAATTATAATAAGGAATATTAAGGAAAACTCACTTCAAACATTATTACAAGTGTCTAGCATCTATTCATTAAGTGTTTAAATGATTTACATTAAATAAAATACTAATTAGGTACCCCACTGTTATTTTAATAGACCAAGTTTAGAAGATGTTTTAAAGTGTATTATTGAATTTGATTATGCATATTTGATAGGGTGAGAAGTCATGTTGGTCAAATAAAGCTTTGAAAACTTAAATATTTTATGGCAATGTCATGTAATTTGTATCAACACATGATTACATTGAAATACTAAATAATATAAAACTCAAAAAATAATATGAAGGTAATATTTTATATACAACAAATATTGAAAAGTGTATCTGAATGTATATTAATAGATCCTTCGAAAAAAAATTACATTCATGAATCATATAAACCTAATCTTAAGATATTTGTTCTTGCAATGTTCTTTCTTTGGCATCCATGCCCACACTATGGTATTAATTAGAATAGAACCAAGTTCTGTGTCATCAAGATTTGGTATCCAATATTGCTCTAATTCCATTGCATTTCCCTAACATAGGCTTCCACTAGTCAACCTTTACATGAAGATTCTCAATTTCATTATCCCTAAAGATATCTGAGGTGGATTTTGCCATCCAAATCATTTCTCATGCATCCTCATTTCCTGATCTAACTAGCAACATCCTTCCTTTTTCAACATCAATCATTGGATTGAATGTTGGCTTTGGCTTTTTTCATTTGATCCAACATATATTGGTTCATCTATCGCATTATCAAAATCTCCATCCATAATACTTGAGATTACATGGAGTGCATTACAATCAACATCAATGCTTTGCCTTCTCTTGGGCCAGAAATCCTCAGAAGATGAATCACTTCCATCTATTATTCTATGATCATTATAGATTCCATCTAATGTATCAAGAACTCTTTCCCAATACACTACTTTATTTTTCCATTCCTCTGTAACAGTTGGTGAATCCTCATTCCCGATAGTGTCTTTCCACATTTTTATGTATGATATTATCCCTTCGTTTAGTTCTTTTAAATAGACATCATTATGTTTGGAAGCTTAGAAAGATGTCTTCCCTATGGGAATTATAGGTCAACCTTCATCATCTCCATAACTCAACTTGTTCTTACCACTTAGTATCTCTAATTGATTCCTTGTACCTTAGTATTGAAACATCATTGAGTACAAGAAATTAGAAGTATTAGACATTAAGATGTCCAACTAGTGCATTTTTTCCCTCCTTGGTGTATCCATTAAGGAAACTTTTGAAGTCATAGACCTTGTCAATAAGTATAGGTGGAAACACTCGATTTTCTTCAATTATGCGATATGTATCCATCATTTTAGGTTAAGAATATATATCTTTACTTTTTAGGTTGGAAGGCATTTTTCTGTAGGTTCCATCTATGTATTCATGAGTGTGCCCCACAGGCAAGAACCCAACCTCAATAGTGATGAAGACACCAAGTGCAGTTAAAAGTGATAGAAACTTGAAAAGATAGCGATTCTTATTATCACTTGCTGCATTGTCCAACTGTAACAACAAATGTCGAGGAAGAGGTTTAAAATCAACATTTTGACTTTTTGATCTTCCATGAGATATAAAATCATCCTTGTACACTTGACATTTTGAGTAAATAGAGGTGTCAAGTAATGCATTTGTAAGTGGGTTTCCTGAACTTCCACTTCCATAAAGTAGATCACCATACATATCCATTTGTGGGTCTTCAAGGTCCCTTAAGCACTTTGCAAGGGATGTAATAGTAAATTGTGATCCCATATGTACAAATGGTAAAGAGAAATGACCAAAACCTCTTGTCTTATGTCCATGTGTAAGCATACCTGTCATTGAAAACCTAAATTTGTTCCTACAATAGATTTTGATTTGACACGTAGCCTTGGGATTGAAGTCTTTGTTTCGTCCATTTTATCATGGATAATGCTCAAATACTCCTTTGGAAATTGCTCTAACATAATTATGTGGGCATAGTAGCATTATTTTCCACACATAACAATCTTGTTATGTTTGTTCAACCTACCTCGTGCCTTTTCTTCCAACTCTTTTGTAGTTTTTGACTTCATTTGTGCTTTCAACACAATACATTCACCACATTTACTAAAGTTGGTGTTCTTTGAGAATGCCACATCTTGAAACTTAGTATTCCAGATCTTGCTCATTGTAGACTGTGATATTGATGGGTAATTGAGCTTTTGAAGAGCCTCATTGATCTCTTTTAACAAAGAATTTTGTGTGTAAGTCGAAGGAAGCAATCTTAAAGGAGAGTATGTTCCATCTTCTTCAACTTGACGTGTTTGGTTTGGTGAAAATTTTGAATTATCCATTACAATTTTGTGCAATATTTCTATGGCTACCTTTGTGTGAGCTCGTGCTTTGCATGTGTTGGTGTTACCATGAATAGCTTTTATCTATCCATGTTGGAAATAATGTTAGTAGTTATAAAATGTGCTTTGAGGAATCTTATGTATCTTATACCAGGCTTTCTTACAAATAATATTCCCATTAAATCTCATGTCCTTTACATTTCTAGCAAAAGGTGGTAGGCCATGGCCATGGCTCTTTCACATGACTGTTTTGACATGAGTGAATTTAAGACAAATTCCCTAATACCATTTTTATTTATTTATCTCATACCCCTCCTAGCACCTACAATGGCCTTCCTATCCACATGTTGAAGACAATCTTTTCTACAACATACACCTGCTGCCAAAAGTCGAATTGCTTTCACTTCATCTATTTTTGTTTGACATTTTGCAATTTTTTTTGTTTCCATAACTCGTTTAATCCTTTTATATTTCCTTGTTACATGCATATCAATTGAGTTTTTATATTTTTCATTACAAAGATACCCATCCCATTTGTTTAAGGGATTTGTGTCCTCTATAACATCCCATATCACCATTTCCTTGGGTGGCTCCTTTAACTTTTCCTTGACCCTTAATATCACACCTTTGTTGTCCACCAATTTATTTATTGGCCATCTAACCAAACAGTAGATAGACTTATCCCCAATTCTTGATATCTCACAATTTCCATCTATCTCTTCCAAAAAAACACCAAAGTCCATTTCACCTAGTGTTTCACCCTCAACAATGTGCTCCTCGCAGACATTAACTAGCATTCCTTTGGCAATGCACATGCTTGTTCCCATGCATTCATGTGTAAGAGAAACCTTTGTACATATGAATCTAACCCTATCTTGGGGAATATTTATGGCATGATCATGACAGTGAGGCTCCAAATCTGATTCTGGCCAAATCTCATAAGATTCCAATGCACCCCCTAATGTATGCTCAAATCCTATTGGATGTGGTAGAGGAGCATCATGTTTTAACACCTTCTCAATTTTAACCATTATGCATCCTTTATTTACCATATTTCTATGCACTTTATGCCCAAGCTTTGTATTGAATATGGAGCCCTCACCCAACTTCAATCCATGTTGCAGAAGATCTACCTTGTCTCCAATAGAAAATGTAGAAGAAACATTTGCACCTATAAACGAATGTAAATAAGGTTAGTATTTACTCAATAAAACATTTACTATATTATCAATAATATTTAACACATGCCTCAATATTTTGATTTACCTATGTTGTGTCTCAAATCTATGATCTTCCATGGATGTATGTCCCCTTCATTAACATCCTCATCAATCAAATGTGGTTGAGTGATACCAATTATCAAAATTGTAACATAACCTGCATTAACCCTTTCTCAACATAATAAGTTCTAGACTCTGCAAATTCGACCCTTCCTAGCCCAATGACCTGATCACTAATAAGGAGATCAACAGCATCCCCTTTTGCCAAAATTATATTTTCCATTGTAGCTTGTATCAATTCTGTAACAAAAATTAAATCGTAACATGTAATCAAAAGGTTGAACCATGTAAAGTGTGACTTTATATTTTCACAAAAACACAACTTACAAAAAAGTAATATGGATGCAATAATTTAAATAGTGTGGTAGTCATATTATATATAATGAAACATTGTTTCCCACCATCTAGTGCCTACTACCAAAAATTACTTTACATACAAATTACACAAATATATATATATATATATATATATATATATATATATATATATATATGAAGACCGGGCAATTAGAGATGTAGATAATATCATAGAATGAAAAATATAACCTCATATCAAACCACCAAGTTCCTATTTAACTTTAGAAATGACACTTGTAGTCTTGATGCATGTGTATGAATAATGATCATAAGAAATTTGTAGAAGTTGAAGAACCAAAACATGGTCCTTTGGAAAATATAAGAAATTCCAAGATCGATGCTACATAAGATGTCTAAAATCCCCATGAGAAGGAGAAATTATATTTATATTTCACTTAGTGAAGATGTTTGATGTTTGAACTTGATAATCGAAAGCCAAACTAGAGGTTTTCTTCCAAATAAAAGTTTTGTTACTATAAATACTAGATAATTCTCATTTTTATTCTAAAAGCAAAGAAATTGCATTGGAAGAAAAATATAGTATACCTCAATAAGACATTTATTCATAAACTTCAAAATTATACAAAGCTCACATTATTCTCCATGGATCAAATAATTATGATTGGATTATTGTGTTTGTGCCAAAAGGAAAGCTATACCGTTATCTTTCCTTCCAACTCAAGCACAAATGTAGTGCCAACAATAACATATATTTATATACGAATATTTTGCACTATCATTGATCTTCATAAATTGTTCCAAATTCAATAAAAAGGCACATCAAAAGCTATAACTCTAACCATTGTGATTATTTAAACAATGTCACTCCTAGAGCATTGGTTGCATAAGTGTAATGGTGTCTAGAAGAAAGTTAGTAATCACTAGGTATCCTTCTTGCATAATCACAAATGCACTGCCACGAACAATATCAGAGCACTAACCTTGGTGAGGGTGAAATCTTGATAGTTTTCCTTTTGGCACAAGAACAAAGATCTAGTGCATTCTATAATTCCTTCTAACACAAATACAAGCACATTTCCAACAATAATTTTGCATTGTGAAAAAAAATTAACGCATGCAAGATTTACTTCTATCACAAACACAAACACATTTTCAACTGCAAGATGAAGGAAATTTAACACATTCTAACCTTCCTTCTAGCATAACGACAAACATATTTCTAATAACAGCATTGCATTATGAAGGAAATATAATGTGCTAGCTTTCCTTCTATCACAAGTAGAAGCCCATTTCGAACAACAACATTGCACCTCAAATGAAAGCTAACAATCAATATCATTCCTTCTACTACAAACATAAGCATATTGCTAGAAGCAACATTACATGGTCAAATAAATCTAGCACATGCTAGATTTCCTTCTAGCACAAACACAAGCACATTGCCAATAACAATATTATAAGGTGAACGAAATCCACCACACGCTAAATCTCCTTATAACGTAAATAGAAGCATATTACTCACAAAAACATTGTAAAGTAAAAGAAATCTTACACAGAATGAGTTTCTTCTAGCACAAACACAATCACATTGTCAAAAACAACATTGCAGGGTGGAAGATATCTAGCATACACTTGATTTACTTCTAGCATAAACTCAAGCACATTGCCAACAATAACATTGTAGGGCAAACAAAATCCAACGTGTGATAGAATTCCTTCTAGCACAAACACAAGTACATTTCCAACAATATTGCATTGAAAAAGAAATCCAATGCAAGTTATATTTCATTCTAGCACAAATACAAGCATGTTGCCAACAACAATATTGCATTGCAAAAGAAATCTATTGCATACTAGATTTTATTCTAGTACAAACACAAGTACATTTCTAACACCAATAGTGCATTGCAAAATAAATTTAGTGCATGTTAGAATTCCTTCCACCATACACAAACATATTGCCAACATCAATATTGTAGGGTAAAAGAAATTTATCTCATGTTATATTTTCTTCTATCACAAACATAAGAATATTTCAAATAACAATATAGCAAGGTGAATTAGATCTAACATGCTATTTGTACTTATATCTCAAACACAAACATGTCACCAATAACAACATTGCAAGGTGAATGAAATCTAACACATGATAGATTTCCTTCTCTCGCAAACACAAGCACATAACAATATTGTACGGTGAAAGAAACATATCGCATATTAGATTTACTTCTAGCTCAAACAAGCATATTGCCAAAAACACCACCATTGCAAGACAAAAGAAATCCGATGTGTGATAGATTTCCTTCTAGCACAAACACAAACACATAACATTGTAGGGCTAAAGAATCTAGCGCATGCTAGATTTTGTTATAGCAAGAACACAAACATATTACCAACAACATTCTAGGGAAAAAGAAATCTAACACATACTAGATTTCCTTTTAGCACAATCACAAGCACATTGCCAATAACATCATTGTAAGGTGAGGGAAATGTGACACATACTAGATTTCCTTCTAGCACAAACAATTGAATTGCAAACAACAACATTGCAATGCGAAAGAAATCTAGTGCACACTAGATTTCCTTCTAACGCATATACAACCACATTGTCAATAAACTCATAGAAGGGTGAAAGGAATCTAATGTATGCTAGATTTCCTTCTAGCACAAACACAAACACATTATAACATTTCTAGATAAAAGAAATCTAGCACATGGTAATATTTACTTCTAGCACAAACAAAAGCATATTGCCAACAACCACATTGTAGTGAAAAAAAATCTAATGCATGCTAGATTTCTTCGAACCAAAATAGAAGCATGTTGTCAATAACAACATTGCAAGGTGAAGAAAATCTAACACGTGTTAGATTTACGCATAGCACAAACACAACCAAACAACGACATTTTTGCCAAACAAGTAATTCAACAAGACATGAGTAAAAAGGCCTTATAACTCCCTTTATTAGACATTGCCACTCAACATTTGGAATTTTCGAAGTACTCATAAAACCTTCAATAGATTGAAGTTGATTAGGAGATAGTCTTTTAGGCTTCCCGTGGCCAAAATGAATAAACTTTATCAGTAGAGATCTGCAAGATCCCACTCACAACTTGAGCAATAGATAAGTCCACACGTGAAGTTAAAGGATCCTTTCTAAGTCTTTGAAATTCCACCATTAATTCCACATAGGAATCATGAACAAAAGCCATCAATTCCTTATTCCAAGAGGCAATAAGTTGATTGTGTGTGTCATGTTTATTTCCTAAAGCAATTACGAAGGCTTCATTTTCAAATAGATATCGCCCCGCATTGTGGCATATAAGAAAACATACAATGATCGTCACTAGCATGCTGACTGAGAAATTCAATGGAAGGGGGATAAGATGCAATTATCTAAAAAAACCCTCGTAGTTTTTCCATACTGGGACACATTTGTAGCAACACCAGCAATTTGAGCCAAGTTGTAAGACATATACCTCCTGTCCAATGCCACACTTGTCTATCTGAAGCCAAGGGTAATGGCAACAAGCCATTTATCTGTAATTTTGCTCCCATCTTCAACTATGCATACATCTATAGTATGCAATTTTGTCGCAACACTTGAGCTACTAAATAGATTTGATATTTGAAATTTTCTCCACTTTTTTTTCTGGAAATAAACTCCTTAGAATGGAAAATATGGGACCCACAAAGACAACATATTTCTGGCATGGAAATGATAATCCTGTTTCCCGAGTTGACAATAACACCTGTTCAACTGACATAAAAACCAACAATACAACAATACCATGATATTTAAATTTGTTAAATAATCATTTGATTCTCTGATCACCACTTTCAACAGCGTCTTTTGTAGAGTTAGACTTCAAAGGTATACAAATAATTGTAGAATCAGATGAGCCCCAAGAAAGAGTTTTGCGAACAAAAAGTGGAAGAAATTGATCTTGGAACCTCCCAAGCAAATCTTTACCTCTTAAATAATACATTTTTGCACTTGGTGATCTTGAAGGTATAAAATGACCAGGGTTCAAAGACGTATTAAGGTCCAAACCCAAAGGATCAAATAAATAAATAAATCCATCAAAAACTATCAATGGAAGGTCACATAGCAGGTAACAACTTAGTAAGCCTGAGCCATAGCTAAGGGTTTGACCTCGAAGTTTCCATGGAGGATTAAGATGGAGAATGCATATTTCCTCCATACTTAGCACAATCTCTTCAAAAGTAATTATGAGAGCAGCCCCTCGAATTCACCTAGATTAGGTTGAAGTAAAGATTGTCATGGGTGATCCCACTTATCATATATAATGTGTAATTTCTTTGCTTGGCATTGCTCTGCTATCTCTGACAGGTCAAACAATATAAGGTCGCCATTCCCATATCTCTGAAACAATTCAGTTATTCTAGTATGATCCATACAAGGCAAATCTTTTGACATTTCTTGATCTATAAATGACATATATTGTAGTGACTTTGCACCAAGTCACTCAGCCAAATCATTGCTTATAAATCAACAAAGTGTAATGGTGATTCTCTGTTGTGAAGACCCATATGAAAAGTGGTGTAATGATGATAAGACCAATGCAACTACTACTAGGATACCCACTCACCTTTCCCTTTATCCTACAAAACACTCCCAGGTGTGAAATCCTATTTTTTCCAAGTGTTTGTTTGTAAAAGGGGAAAGTAATGAATAATTTAAACTGCCAGAATAACTTTCTTTGGGGAAAACAAGATGGAAAACATGAAGCCTCATCTCCTTACCAAGCAAGTAAGGCTAACTAGGCTTGATTGATATCCATGACCGAGGAACTATATTAGTGGTAAAATTTGTTGTTTTCACTATGATTGGTGATGAACCTTGAAAGACACACGTGTTATCATCTTCAAAATGTTAACAGTTACACATCCATGGCATCTCTGATTCTTCCAACTTCTATGTCATAATCAGTGTAGTTGAAGCCTTGGAGATTTTTGGATCCAGTGTTCTTAGAAGAATGTGGCAAGGTTAGAAGTTGTTGTCCAAGCAGTTACTAACCTTTATCACAAGCTGACCAACTGGTTTTCCTATTCTATATTACTCTCAAGATCTACTTACATGCCACAAACAAAAGAAGGTATTGTAAAAACAATCTCTCTCTGTTTCTAAAGGAAAACAATCTCTGTGAAATGACCAAAGATAATTTTTTGTTATTTTTGTAACAGTTGCCTCGAGAACATTGCCAGAGAACTCATAATCCATTGCAGCATTTGAAAATGACACAAGGCACTAATTCTCAAGCATTTCTTGTTTGTTAGAATGAACTAGGTCCTATAAAAGGTAAGTCTGTCAACCCAAAATTTCCTTGCACAACTGGAGGGTTAATCTAGCTAGACTCCATCATGTTGGTTTGTTAAAATTGGCAAATAGGGCCAAATTCCACTTTGGACAGCTCCTATGGGAAAGATTATTGCAACATTAAATTCCTCTCTTCGATAAGACCAAAATCGATCTAAAGATCGCCAAATTTGGATAAGGAAAATGGGTTTTCGAATTTATGTTCTCAAGTAAATTTATAAGGTCGGCCTCATCCTTATGTCGACTCATCAAGCCTAAGGCAAGGACGTAGGTGTCAAGAGTCAAGTTAATGAAGATGTTTATCTCTATTTAGGGTGTAGTTTCCTTGGGAGAGAGTCGCAGGTCTAAGGCACCATGGGTGGAGGCTAGAGGATTGTTTGGGAAGTTTAACTCTTGATTATGAGAGTGAGTTTCTTGTTGGATAGGGCCGCAGTCAGAGGTATGCTCATTGGGTATTTTTCTGTGCCATTTGGTGTGTTCAATCTCTACTACAAGCCATAGAAAGAGGGATGCTACAACAAATTATCAGTAAGCAATTGGAGGGTGTAAAATACTTTTCTCTAGGCCACATATGCCCAGGCTAGAGCGCAGCTAGGTCAAGCACTCTTCCATGTGTTTTGGACTGCTTTGTAATCTCTCGTAGGTCCAAACTGTAGCAAGGAGGAAGATGCATCTGAGAGGGAGTTCTGCATGATGTTTGGGCTTGTCATAGTTGGATTTTTCTCTCCTACAGCAGGCCACAGCCCTAGCTGTGTGTTACAAGTAGGCCGCAGGCCTTGACAGCCTTGGACAAGAGGCTGAAATGCTGGCAGGAGGACACAGGCCTTGGATCTCTTGGATGGGAAACTGTGACTCTTATCTTTTGTTTGAATAATAGTCCAAACCATCAGCAAATTGGAACAGAGGTGTTTGGCGGAAGACCACAGTCAGGTAGGGGTCCAGGAGCAAATAAACAAGGTTGTAACAGTTTGCCATCAAACCTTCTCAATAATTGGCATTATCTCGGTTCATCATTACAGAAGTGTTTCAGCCCTTTAAGATCCTCGACCTGCATTGTTTCTATGACTCACATGTTATGATTTGCATTCTATAAACTCTGGCCCGCCTGGTGTTCATAAGAATCACTACAGATCTCTCCAATCACATGACAATGACTCATTATATCTACACAACACCTTGATATGTAAAATGGTCTGTTCAAACTACATATTGGCCATGATAAGATGGATAAGGTATGACACATGGAAATTGATACTCTGCAAATCCCATGATAGTGACTACAATTCTCATCTATAACATATTTGTACTGTTGTAACCTCGAAGTATAACATAATTCAGATTTCATTAACTTCGTACTAATCAAGCTTTCACCTGTGATTATTATTTGAAGTAGTCTGAACTATAATCAGCCAGAGACAGCTTGCTCCTGTAATACGACCTTATCTCAGTGCCCTGAAATCAGTATCTATGATATATCTCCTTAGATCTAGGTTATAAATTGACAAGAACCTTGCATAGAAGTAACATTGACAAGGTTAAGTCTTTAGCACAGTAAACCCTGTAGCTGATGGTATATGATATAAATATAAATGGCACAATCCTGAGGATGAAGATAAATGACAGAAGCACCATATGGGGTTCAAGTTGATCACACCCTTGTATTGTGTCAATCTTTGAAGATCTAATTTTATTAGTTGAAATACCTCTGTGGCTCAAATCTGAAGAATATAATTTGAGGTAGTATGTCCTCAGCTTTTCATCTTGTGAAGATCACCCTTGGAACACTATGATGATTACCTTGTTCACTTGATCATAATTGATTGGTGGCTTACTACTATTGAATATTGCTATATCCCTTCTGGAGATTGAAATATCAAGTCATTTTCTCTAAAGCAATAGCTCAAAAGGTCACTTCAATTGCTTCTCCAGATATTCTATTGACAATACTTTCAGGTAGTTACATTTGTTGAGAGTAGGTGTTGTATGCATTTTGCAAAGGCTGAGAATTGTGAAAGTCTTGACATTGAGATCACTATACATGAGTCAGTACTACTGCATACACAATTGTGAAATAACGATTGCAGGGTAGTACAATGCACATCAAGATTGAGAGTCGATGTTCTTGGTGGTGCCTAGGGTTTGTCTTTGAGTGAGATTTGTCAAAATTCTGTATAGCTGATTTACAATATTGATAACTCATATGACAAGATGCATGTGGA
The DNA here is from genome assembly GCA_031772625.1 of Pinus tabuliformis. Taxonomy (NCBI): domain Eukaryota; kingdom Viridiplantae; phylum Streptophyta; class Pinopsida; order Pinales; family Pinaceae; genus Pinus; species Pinus tabuliformis. The sequence continues at coordinate 433,048,131 of CM062813.1, read as the reverse complement.
AGAAGATGAAAGATGGAAGACTTGCTGATCAGAAGTTCGAAGGCTTGCTTAATAGCTTAAGCAAAGCTACCAAAGTTTTCAAAGTATTTGCCATATGTCTACAACTGTATAGAATATTAAAGCAGTTTCTTTGATATCCTGGGAAGTCAGAATATGTTACTATTAGTATGATTATGTATGACAGTCAGGGTACATCTTGATGATGTATGGGCTTCAGTTTTCCAGAAGTACAATACGTTCATCTGGCATATTCAACCTTGAATAAAATCTATTGTTGAGATTCATAATCTGTTGAGCAGTCAATATATCTCAGGGTCTATATTTGATGACAGGTGTATCTAGGTCTTTATAGTGATTAGGGATTTCTACAGAGTCAGTTTCAATAGATTCCCAGAAACTGTTATTTTTTACAGTTTGCTTTTTCCTAGAAACAAGAGTTCTAGGGCTCACATGGTAGAGATGCTTAAGTAGATTGATCCTCAAAGTGATTTTGTTTTGATAGGACCACAAATGTCACTATGAATTAACTCGTGATTTGTGTTGCTCTCAATTTAGATATTTCAAAGCTATCCATCTTCTGCTTTCCAAAAACACATGCTTCAGCTCTGACGCCAGGTCAAAATTGAAGCAAATTAGCATCATGTTATCACTGGAACTGGATCACATAGATCATTCAATAAGACAAAAACACTATGAAATGAGACACTGACAATTTTATTACAAAGACAGAGCAAAAGAAAATGGATTTGGAAGCACATGAACACATAATAGAGCTTTTAACACTAAACATTCCAATTCCTATGACTCTTTATTTGCCCAATAACCTTTCACTTCCTATAATCTCTCTCTCACCACATATGTAGCCAAGTTTGTCCTCTTATTGACTTGCCATTTTACAGACCCTCAAATTACACCACACACAATTGTTTCATGTACACTAATTTCAAAATTTGACCATTACTTTAATGACCTAACATTTTAACAACAGAACCAAGGCAAGCCTTTCAGGACCTTTCCTATAATAGCTCACATCAAATCACAAGATCCCAAGATGGCTTTTCCTGGTTGCAGTCAACCTCTGACAGATATGTCACTTATGCTAAAGTGACACAAGAAACAGTATTGTCATAATGTATGACACAAATTCACGTCATTAAAGATGGTGTGACCCACCATAAGCCTTATGCATTAGATATGGAATTGTTTGCTGGGGAAAATAAAGTGGAAAGATGAATAAGGTGTAGGATGATTTTGGTGAGATCTAACCAATTTTGGGAACAAAAGGGTAATCACAACAAATATGCACAACTGTGGTATCACTAAAACAACCTATTTAATCATTAATGTTTGTGCACAACGCTATCAATGAAACAGTGATCCTCATTAATCCTTAGTGACAAACAAAGAGCATTAAGACAAAGTGTGCTAAAATAGTCTGTAGTTGTAGCTAATACATGTAAAAATTAGCTTAATGGCTTTCTTGGAAGTTGTCTAAATCAAATCCTGTTGGAACTATCCTGCTACAGGAATACAAATACACAAAAGAACCATTAGACTATATTTTCAAAAGGCTGTTCACCAAAACCCTAGTTGGTTATTAGAGCATGATAGAATTTATTTCCTGTCATATCTTCACTTTTATATATAAACTCCTGTGTATGCAAGTTCAGCCTTTTAGGATCTGAAGCACCCATGAAAGTGCCTCTGCATATCATTGATCACATAAAATAGTTTGAAAACAGTTGAATTAATACATGAATACACATTGAGAAACAAAATCTGCATGGCATGTTGGCAGAATATCGAATATAACAACAATTGTTATGCATAACATCAATAACTTAAATTATTGGTTCTCAATGATTGCTCTTGTGATGGATTCATTGTAAACCTATACAAAATGTTTGGATTGACAAAGTACTAGGTAGCATTATAGAATTCACACTGGAATCTGTCTAATCCCAAGACTTACCATCATCATTGATCATGTTTGAGAGGGTAGCAGCTAGCTTACCCAAGGTCAAAGACTAGTCACACAATATTCTTTGTGCTTAGTCTTTGCAATTGAAAATTCTTTTGTAGGGAGAATTAAGAAGTAAAATGTTTTTCAATTTCATCTTTTAAGCCTACCCTTGGTTGATTTGATAGTGGATATTATCTTCAAGCCTTCTTTTGAATATAGATCCCCTAACAATCCTTGCACTATGATATTCTGCAGATGATTAGATCATAAACAATCATACAAACGGAAACTGTTTTCCATTGAGAAGAATCTATATACCCCTCTCAAGGTCCTGCAAGGCAAGGACATGGATTGAAAATAATATATATACTCTTCTCAAAAGAATATATATACGTTATGCATGAGGTTAATTCTATACTATCTTGAGGAAAAACAAAAGGCTTGGGTTAGATCCGGTAGTCCAAAGGGAATATCTTCTATTGCTGGTCTAATTGAGGGCTTTCTCGAGCATTGGGGCCCTGGGTTCCGATGATATGAAAATACCTTTCAAGACCTTGTGGTAGACGTACAAGAAGAAGAAGCTCCCACCTCTCTTGAAGATGATAACAACATATATGTTATTCAAAATCAAAGGAAACAGTCAATGAAATCAAGGTGAATATTGGGTAAAATAAGCAAGCATAAACTTAAATCTGAAAAACTCAGAAATATTACGAGAAATTGAAGATATTTGCAACAAAGGATAACAGTATCACTGAAAAAGACACTTCAAATTCACAAGATTAGTTCTTGATGGACAGGCTACTTGTGACCAACGTGGCCCCACAATAAACCCCATCCTCATCAAAGAACAGCTATGTGTTGATGTATCTGTCCTAGATTCTATGAATGATTTGCATGAAAACAAGGAGCATGATAAAAAATTTCACCATTGTGAGGATGCCAGTCATGATTTCCTACATGACAAAGTGATAAACAGAGGAAATGAAGAATTTTTTAATATTTCCAGCGATGATACAACCCATATGCAGTTCTAGACAGGTAGAAACCATGTTTCTACCCCAAAAGATCAACCATATGAAAAGGATAATGAAGATCATGCTTCCCTTGCTGATAATTTAAATCCTGAAAACACTTTTGAAGTCACAGAAATATAGTTCAATCACACTAATTCTATTTTCATAGACACTGAAATTAAGGGAGCTGTAGGCTTTCATGGTAATATACTTGGCACCTCAACATTTCATTGTGAGTTTGAGGAGTAATGTAACCCCCACGTTGCACTTTGATGTTAATCATGATCGTATAAGAAATAAATGGAAGTAATCATGATTTCCTACAGTTTGAGGTCAATAAACTCAAAAGGTTTTTCAAAGCCAGCAAAGTAATAATGTGACCATTATTATTATCTGAGTGAAGAAACAATTAATATTATAGTTCAATCCTCAAAGATCCTATATCATGGAATCCGACAGTCCTGCTATTTTTTATGCCTACAATCTGAATTTATTCCTCAAGCCTGATGGGATAGGGAAGTCTCTTCCTTTTACTGTCAATACTCATCTGGAAGAAAATGTTATTGACATATGTGATGGATATTCCTTGGTAGACGAACAAAGGGTATGTTATAAGCTTTCAGTCATACAGATCCATTGGATATTCCTTGGTAGACAAACAAAGGGTATGTTATAAACACACAATTATTGAAGCTTTCAGTCATACAGATCCATTTCCACCTCTAGATGGCTCTATTGTTGACAATAACAAAGTTGGACAGCCCAGAAGATTGATGAAACCTGTAATGAAACCCTCGATGACATATACAACTACAGTGCCGAGAATGAAAACGGTGTCAAGAAAATAATTGATGAAGAATACAGACTTGACCAAATAAAAAATTTCTCTCTGGACCACATCAAATGCAAAGATGTTCTCTTCTTCATGAACATGTGGACAATCATTCATGCACTAGATTTTTAAAAGGAAATGTAGACAACGAACCTCTAACAAATCCACATGAAGTCAATGCTGAGGGACAATTTTGGGGCCTGGAAAAGGTGCACTCTGGAATGATCGATGATATAGGTCAAAATGATCTTGAAACCAGCAAGAGGACGTTTCTCAACCTAGTCATAAACAAGATCTGGCTGCTCTGACCACTCAGCTTATGGGGTTTAGGGTTTGATGGTGATACAAGCACCGTTATGAAGTGTTGTGTCTGTGTATCAATTTCTGGGCATTATATTTCATAAACAGACTCTAAGACATTACTTATAGTGGACCACTATAAAACAATCAGGTTCCATCTTTCTAATTCCCTTCACTGTGTGTTCAATTTTTGAATGAGAAATGACCATTTGTGGGTATTATTGGTCTTCTGGATCAAATGTGCATGACCTTGAAGGCTCTAATTTTTCAATGGCAATAGGATGAAGTTAAATCGACAAAAATGGACCTTAAACAAAAGTTTTGTACCATTACTTGGGTCAAACTTATCGGTTCATTCATCACTGCAATTACACAATATTAGAAACATCCAAACACCTCAAGTCTCTAAACAAAGAATCTGGTGTAAACTCATTGACTCCAAATGACTACAATACCAGAGGCGGGCATCAGAAATACCATGTAACATCCAATGGGAAAATACATTTTATACATGAAATCAAATGCAGTCAGAGTATTTTCTAATGTTAGAACCCTGGAAAATTATGGAAGACGTACTCGTTCATTTTGATTGAAGGTCAAAATACTGATTATAATATAGTGCAAGGCAATTCCAAAAATCTCTTAATGGGAGACAGAATACACTTTCTATTAATATGTGTCCAAAGGTAAACAACTACATTCATACATGAAAGAAGGAATTCTCTGAACTATTCAATACTTCCTAACAACTATAACCCATTCCAAAAATTAAAAAAATGCCATTTCATCTAAGGATACTAAAAAGAAAATGGAAGAAATAAGTGAGTGAACTGACAAGAAAAAATTAAAACAGGTTCCCAATAAGATATTCTCAAGGTGAATCTATGCAAGTTCATTCATATTCTCAAAGTAGACAATGACATGAAAACTTTCTAGTTTGTAACTGAGGAATACCAGAGCACAATGAAGATGCCAAAGAAATATATTTTTAACTTGCAAGTTATCTAGTTTAAAGTGCATGATGCTAATCAATACCAAATACAGAAGTGCAGGCTGTGGTAATCGTGTCAAGATTCCTGCAGCAAGAGCAGCAATCAAACCAGTCGTATATCCTGAAAGTGCATGCCAAAAATACTTGCAGCCCCTCATAACAGGCAATTTTGTATCATTGCCAAGATCCCTGTTCTTTCGGTAATCAGAACAGAGCACTAAAGCGAGGAGCATCCCTGGAATTTCCTGCATTGTGATTCAATATAAAGTTTAAAGAATGAGTAGGTGGATGTGAATAAGGTGCTCACTATTTATGAGTCCTCACTTTTAACAAACCGTGACATCCATAGAAATACTGTTCATAAGAACATTTGTGTAAAAAATAAACTAAATAAAGCATTCAAACAAAATGGTATCTTCCCACTAAAAATGCACCAACTACAACAACAATCTGCTGATGGTTTAAAAAAATTAAAGAACATGTTAAATAGTTAATACTGACAGAGTTAATGACAGGTTAAGAGAAAAGACTTCATTCTGGAGTAACAATGAAGTAAAGTAACTCTCTTTATTGGAGATCTTATACACAAAGTTTGGTGTACCTGAACAGGTATTGAATATCTTATAAATAAAGTTTGGTGTACCCAAACAGCCCAAAATGTATCTCATGTATGCAGTTAATCTCTTACAAGCACCCTATGTCCATTGATCAAGTCACTGTAATACTAAAATAGTAAACAGTTATATCATGGCCAAATATGACATGTTAGGTTCCTGAACAAATATTGTCTGATAAACAAAGCTGGAATACAGTATTATACTGGAATATACTTGATGAAACAACTAAAATCTGAAACCACCTGACTGTTATATCTTTATAAATTATTCCAAACAAAAATATAGACAAGAACACAAACAAATAATTATTTTGAAGATGGCGGAAAATGAAGAGGAAAAGAAACCCTAGCAGAGCTCTGATGGTCGGCGATAATGGAGTTAATGTGGCACTGCTGCCAGGCACCTGACAGTCAGTGTTAACCTCCACAGCTCGCCAGACTCTATCCAACCTTACCTCCTTCCCGCGGGCTCTCTGGCATTTTCCGTTCCTGTGGTCCTCCCGCCTTCCTCGCAGTCCGTAACCACCATCGACCATTTTCCTGTCAGTTGCAATGGACCTGGACGAGGTGGGCTATACCGAGGACCCCAATCCCCATGAGGTCATTTGGTCTCGCCATCACGCCGTGTCAGGCTTTGGTCCCTTTGCCGCATCTCTACGACCTCTGTCAGCTCCTAGCTCTGCACTGGACCACCTGGGCCATCTGTGCCCCATCCTCCACCCTCTATCAACATCGAAGACGCCTCCGGCTTGGACTGCCCACCGCTTTCCCCGGCTACCTTGAATCTCCTTGGTACCTGCCTACAACCATTGCCCACTTTCGACGTGCCACTGCCCCGTCTACCCCACATCTCTGCCCCGCCCTACAACCCTTCCACCTCTGGCATCCCCCTCCTGGGACTACTACCTACCCTGTCCCTACACTATCTGGTAGCACCCTTAACCCTGGTGGCCCATCTCCCAGCACCCCTATCCATTCTGGATGCTTCAGCTCCCCGGTCCCAAACCCTAAATCGACCCCATCCACCCCACAGATGGTTAACCAGGGCATACGGGGATATCTTTGGGACTATCTGACGGCTCGCAGATCTGGCAAGCTAAAGAAAGGAAGGTGCCTAAAAGCTATCGATATGGACATCAACCTATCCTTGGGCGAAGACCTCTCGATGGGGGAAGTTGCTGATACAGCCAAGAAGGTCTTGGTGGGCCGAGTTCGGGGGCAGAACTATACTGTGGAGAGACTTCGTCTCTGGACCTCAGAGATTTTGGGTTCTTTACTCAAAGAACTACCCACCATGCAGGTGCTTGCGCGAGGATGGTTTGCCCTTCGTTTTCACAGGGAAGAGTACACGAACTGGATACTCTCTAGATTATGGCATATCGAATTAGCCCCTATTCTGCTGAAAAGATGGGATCCCTTATTTGATCCTGGGAGGGAACAGATGGGAGCTGGGCCGATTTGGGTTCGATTACCAAGCCTTCCGATGCAATACTGGACTCCAGTCGTTTTTAAGCGCATAAGCATGGCACTAGGTACCTATTTAGAACATGATCAGTCCTATGAAACGTCAGGGAATATGACTATGGCTCGCATCCTGGTTCATTTGGACACCAGAGAAGGCCTGGAGGAAAAGATTACCCTACATTGAAGGCATTTCTCTCGCTGACAAAATCTTGGTTATGAAGGTGTTCCATTGAGGTGTAGATGATGCCATAAGGTTGGACATCTTTTCAAAGAATGCCCACTGCTCATGCCTACTACTCCGGCTGCTACAAAGGGAACCAAACATCACCAGATGAAAGACCTGATTGTGGATGAGCAGCCCACAGGTCTAGATAGTCCAAAGGATGTGGCTAGGGTCACTGCTCAGCCATCCAACGCTTCCCAGATGTCGCCAATCTCCCCTCCTATGACTAGATCCCGATCTGCTGCGGAGGCTGCTCCTACATCGGGTACAATTTCTTCTCCCTTATCCTCTGCACTAAATTTTAATCAATATTTTTTTCTCATTGGCATCATCTGCATCTTCACCTTGTTTGGTTACCTCTCCCATTACCTGTGCACTTGATCACCCATTGCCTATCTTTTCCACCCCCCCCAGTTGTCCTTGGACAGGGGCTCCAACACAATCCTATTTCGCCATCTGCTTCGGGTTCACATTCCTACAACCTCCGTTCCTTCCACCAGGCAATCCCTTACTCGCTTGGATTGGGTATCACACCCTCAAATGTTGTGCATAAACCCACTCGGGGAGGCCTTCCAAGATGTACAAAGCCATTAAGATTGTTGGGGATGATGTAGCTCAGGGCAGACAGAACACCATTGAAAGGGTACTTAGAGCACCAGACACCCTTGGCAATGTTCCCCCATGAAGAGGCTCTCCTTCAACTGTAGGGGATTAGCTAGTCCCTCTAAAAAATCATCCCTTAAGAGACTCTTGAGCTGTGAGCCTTGTGACATTATTTTTCTTCAAGAAACCCTAGGTAGCTTTGAGCTGATTGTTAAGACCCTTCTAACTATCATGCCAGGGTGGCACTTTCAAGCCCTGGATGTTGCTGAGAGATCCAGGGGTCTAGCTCTCGAGATAAACCCTCAAACCATCAAGGTTATATCGGCTTGGGGAGGTCAGGGTTTCCTGGTTATCGATATATTTTCCACTGAATTGGGCAAAAATCTATGTATTATGAACATTTATGCACCCAATCACAGTATATTGGATTTTTGGCAGCAGCTCCTTGAGAATCCCCTGATAGACCAATCCACTATTCTAGGGGGAGATCTTAATTTCTCCATCGGACATGAAGAATTCTGGGGACACCACTCGCAGCTGGATCCACTCTCGGATCAACTCGGCATCCTCTTGGAGCAACATGGTCTTATTGATGTCCCTATGAACAAGAAGCTGCCAACCTGGCACAACAGAAGGACTGGAGATGCAACTCTGGGGAGGAGACTAGATAGGTATCTCATTCATGAAGATCTGCTTACTTCCCTCACAAATTTCAGATAGTGGGTGGGCACTAGAGGAATATCGGATCATTCCCCTATTTATCTGGAAGTGGCAGGCTCCTTCAAAAAACCTAGGGCTCCTTTTAAGTTTAATTCGACCTGGTTAAAGGACCTTGAATATCTCAGGTTGGTTTCGAAATTTTGGAAGGCCCATCCCTTACCAAATGTCCAGAGGAAGGCTGAGGGTTTCTATAGTAACCTGATCAAACTCAAGCGATTATCCATAGATTGGGCCAGAAGGAAAAAGGCTAAGGAGGAACATACCCTTGGTGACACTAAAAATCAGCTGGCCACTCTAATGGATGAACAGGGAAGAGGGTACACCTCTATAACAACAAAAATACACCTTGTGAACTTGGAAACCCAAAGATCAAAGATTTTGCTGGATCGAGAAGAAACTTGGAGACTCAGAAGCAGGGCAATTTGGTTACAAGCGGGGGATGGAATTACAAAATTCTTCCATAAATTTGCAAATGGAAGGAAATCCAACAATATTATCTAGAAAATGCCTACGAAACAGGGTCTAATTGCTAAAACTTATAATCAACTGGCACGGTTGGGTAACACTCACTTCAAGTAGTTGTTCAAAGCCCCACCAGGCACACCTCTAGCTGATATCATTCGCATTGCAGGGCATTTTCCCAGATTTGTGGAACCTGACTTGGTGGAGGATCTCATAAAACCTGTTACTATGGGGGAACTGGAGGGCACCCTGAAGTGGTTTAAGAAGGACAAAAGTCTGGGGCCAGATGGTTGGTCCATGGAATTCTATCTTACATTCTTTGACATTATTGGACCGGATCTACCCGATGTGATCGAGGAATGTCGTTCATCGGGCAAAATGTATGAACCTATATAGCCCTCATTCCCAAGATGGACTCCCAACCATCCTTCAATGACTTCAGGCCTATATCCCTATGTAACTGCCTATACAAAATTATTGCGAAGATCATTGCTAACCGCATCAAGCTGATCCTATCAGGCAACATCTCCTCGAAACAGTTTTCCTTCCTACACAATCGACAAATCCTTGAGGCCATCGGCACAGCACAAGAGGCCTTACACTCCATCAAACAGAAGAAGCTTAAAGGGGTGATGCTCAAGATTGACCTCTCAAAGGCCTTTGACAGGGTCAGCTGGTTATTCTTAAGGATGATCCTTACTCACCTGGGCTTTCTACTAGTTTATATCAGATGGATAATGTGTTGCATTACATCTATATCCTTTGGAACCTTAATCAATGGATCAGTCTCCCATTCCTTTCAGGCGAAGCGAGGAATCAGGCAGGGGTGTCCTCTCTCCCCATTGCTTTTTCTTATTGTGATGGAAGGCTTAAGCAAGCTGATTGCATCAGAAAAAAGAGTCGGGAGGCTCAAGGGTCTCAAGATCATGGAGCAATGCACTCTAACACATCTGCTCTTTGTGGATGACATGCTCATCTTCTTAGATGGAGGCATTCAAGACAACAACACTCTCTCTGAAGTGTTGAATTTTTTTGTGCCGCAACAGGGATGGAAATAAATGGGGCCAAATCCACTATATCTCTCTCAGCTTGTACTCAATAGGAGACCTATCATGCACTCCAAAACTTCCCCTTCCAAAACCTGACAATGGAGGATGGATTGAAGTACTTGGGTTTCAGGATAAAAGCAGATGGATACAAAATTGCAGATTGGACCTGGTTGATTGCCAAGGTGGAAAGAAGATTAAATATTTGGAGCCTTCATCTACTATCCAGAGCAAGTAGACTGGTGCTCATTAAATCGGTTCTGGAAGCAACACCAGTCTTCTGGATGTCTCTGGCCTAGATCCCCCAGGTATATTACAAAGGATTCAGCAAGTTTGCTGCCACTTCTTATGGAAGGGTCACAAGGAGGGAAAACCCTATGTGTGGGTCAAATGGAGTAGAATTGCAACTCCCAAAAAATGGGGGGGTTGGGGCCTCAAGAACCTCTCTACCTTTGCTCAAGCACTTGCAGCCAAATTAGGATGGCTTCTCCTGAAGCACAAGAGCCTTTGGTCAAAGCTGGTTACCTATAAATACATATGGTTGCGCACAATCATGGACTGGTTAATATTACCTACTTGGAACAAGAAAGGAATATCAGTGATTTGGAGGGTTGTTATAAATACCCTTCCCATCATAAGAAGGGGTCTTACTTGGCAAATCGGCAACGGCATGTCTATCCGCATTGGGACTGATCCATGGATTGGTTGCGGCAACTCACACCATCTCCCTCCTGGCTTGATTGCCTTCCTAAATCATAATGGAGTGGCAAACATCACACAGATCGGGGACCTATACAACACCACTACATATAACAGTGGAGAACCTAGATATACCAGATCAGTGGCATATGGAGTGGAGGAGATATTCGGCGGCTTTAATTGAATCCCATGTGAGACTAAGGGATGAGGATGACAAACTGCTTTGGGGTTTTGCACAGAAGGGGATCTATACTCCAAAGGATGGATATCCTATTATCCATGCTAGCCATAAACCTGATTCTTTGGATAACTAGTGGAGCAGCATATGGAAGCTAAAAGGCCCATCGGGTACTCATCTTTTGATGTGGAACATCATTATGGACAAAACCCCAACCGGAACTAATCTCAGAAAATGATCTTTTCAGGGACCTACATGGTGTGTATTATGTCGTGAGGAGGAGGAATCAAATCACCATCTCTTTCTCTCCTGCCCTACAACACAACAGGTCTAGGCGCAGGTGTTACATACTCTTAATTTATCACTTACTTGGGCTGGCGATGGTATACTAAATGCCTGGAACCAGTGGTGGGCTGAAGCTCCAAACCCAAGATCCCGAAATCTTCCATTAATGGTGTGCTGGCACATATGGATGAGCAGGAACAACAACATATTTCGTGGGAAGCATATAGTCTGGCCTTTGATTATTCCTAAGATTTGTAACAGTTATATGGAAATTCCGGTTGATGAACAAGTTGCCAAGATTCGAACCATCACCCCGGAGGTCATAGACAAAGCGTACCCTTGGGCCTATTTCGACGAATCAGCACAGGAACAGGGTTGTGGCAGTGGCATTATCCTCCATATATCTGAGACACATTATTTCAATATTTGTATGGGGTTGGGAGGTGGCACAAATAACTTTGCAGAGCTCCTTACACTTCATCATCTTTTATATTTTGCTATAAACAAAAATTGTAGATATTTACAAGTTTATGGGGACTCCAAGATTGTTATTAACTGGTTCAACTGCATTTCCACATGCCATGCGTATACACTAAGAACCATATTGGATGATGTTTTGTTTTTAAAAACATATTTTGATCATGTTTCATGTGCTCATATCTACAAGGAGTGCAATGAACCTGCAGACCGGATTTCAAAAGTGGCAACGCATCATCCTAGAGGGGAATGGTTGATCAGGGAGCACACACCAGAACATATCTACTAGTATTTCCATAGACCATACATGGATCAGGAACTATAGAGGGTTGACAAGCCTAATGTATCTATTTATGTTATTTATTTTTTTGTCTATAGAACAGTAATCACCATGGGTGAAATTTTGAAAAAAATTGAATATGTAAATAATAATGTATATGATCAGATACTATCAGCACACCCTTCTTTGGGTTTTTCGTATAGATTTCTACAATACAAAACAGTTCTCGGATGACCACGGTCACTTTTCTGCATATGCCTATGGCATTTACAACATGTAATTTTACTTGATAATGAAAATTATGATACTTTTCCCCAGGAAAAAAATGTTTTGAAATACCTAAAATTTGAAAAAACAAAAAAAAATAATATTAATAAATAAATAATTAAATAAATAAATAAAATAAAAAAATAAAAAATAAAATAAAAAATAAAAAATAAAAATAAAAATTTCTGAATTTGGGAATAAAATGTTGAATATTTGACAATAAAGAAGAACAACATTCAAATATTTGTGCAAAACCCTCAAAACGAAGCCTTTATTAATATGAAAAAGAAAATGCTTCAACAATATATAGGATAAAATGGCTTTTCCTGCCCATGGACGATTGACTCACTGGTGAGGTGAACAAGTGCTTTGCTGTCCACCAGGGTTCCATTCTCACTTTGATCTAAAGGGATTAGATTGGGTGTATGTCCTGAGAAATTTTGGCAAAATAAATACCCATCAAGTTCACACCTTATGCCAATGAAACTCTGCTCCATGGTGCATGTCTTGAGCGATTTTGGCAAAATAAATACCCCTCAGATTTCACACCTTGTGCCAATCTAAGTCACCTGACACGGGGATGCAAGATTCGTAGGATACAGGGATTCGAGTGTCGGATTTGGACATGTTGACCCCCCAGAACAGGACACGTAGGATTCGTTATATATTACTTTATTAATATATATATATATATTAAAAATTAGATATTTCTTACACAAATTCTCATTAATGATACTCATAGTAACCTAATGTATTTGTTTACTGTACTTCCATCATGGAGAATGCCAAATTAGAGAGGAAACTCACTCAATTGATGGATGAAGGATAAATCCAAGCTAGTGTTTCTTTTTATGGTTCCTTGGATTTGCTAATTCCCAGTAAGGATGAATGGCAACAAGGCCAATACCTTTGTAGCTAAACGTTAATCTCTTATTGTTGCCTTTCTAATAAATTCTAAAGGAATTCATGTAGGTGTTGAATAGTGCTCATCCATCTAATCAATTCACCAAAAGAAAACATGCATATAGATGTGGACTTAGGCTAGACAGAGCTTTTGAGGGCCTCAAGTATGATTTGTGTTCAACATTTGTATTCCTTGTCATATAATAACCTATTGAAATTGACATTGATAGTTCTTAGTTTGATGCAATATATCTAATAATTATTATTATTTTAAAAAACTATTGTGTAGAATTGCATCCATTAGGATATCTAGGTTTGTCATATCCTATATATATGATAATCTTCTTGTCTGCATGTAATATGTTGTATATTTCACATATATTGTATAGTTTCTTTCCTTTTTAACCTTTGGACTATAATATTTCCCTTTTTCCCCATGGCGTATTATGATATTGCAGGGTTATGTCACAAGTGGTATCGATGCAAGTCTAATTTGCTAGCTTGTGGTCAGTGGTCTCTTTGGCCAATAGCCACCCATAGTGAACTTTATTTTGTTTTGACAAGACACTTCTTGTTATCATTGTGCAGTAGGCATATCCATCCCCATTATGGGAACATTACAATGGAATGCAGTTAACTTGCAACACTATAGAACGATCCATTTGGTTGTATTTATCTTGCTAAAGTCGCCCAAGCTTGCATGTGTACCTAAGTGGGTTTCATTTTTGGGGATTCGAATCCCAGAATTGGGACACGTAGGGGATTCGTACGTGTCCCATTAGGACACGACATGTCCCCTTCTGGGATTCGAATCCCCAACGAATCGTGTCCGATTTGTAGGATTCAGACACGTGGCCCCTTTTTAACGAATCTGATTACTTAGGTGCCAATAAATACCCCTCAAAATTCACACCTTACGCCAATGAAAGTTTGCTCCATGGTGAAGCCACTCGAGGCACATTTTTTGAAGCATTACCCCAAAATGCTTTCCTAGATAGGTTTAGATGTGAATCCATGCCTGTCCAAGAGGAATATGGACACTGCACTTGACCTAGGAATCTGTTTCTCACAAATTACCCACATGAAAACATTCCAAAATATACTTTTGTATCAAGATTAAGAGCATGTCTAAAGCCTTCAGGCAAGCTCACTTATCTCTTGCATGTGGGATAACCAATTTTACACAATAAACTTTATTTTGTTAAAATTTCAAATTAATACCACTAATTTTTGTTACCCTAAAGCTGCCATTCAGCCTTAAATTTCTCTTTAAACCTAGTTGGCTCTTCTAACTCCAAACTGATTTTTCTTAAATCCATGAAGCCTATAAACATGTGGCATGAATAGTTCAACAACGTGTGAGAATTTGTCAGTAGCACCCTACAAATAACAAAGATGGAGATTCTCCCTCCGGCTTGAGGCAAACTTCTAAAGACAATGTTAATGGATTATCATTATCACCTTTTATTCAAAATGGGCAAGGCATACATTAGTCTTGAACTTCTCACAGTCTCCGTTTTATTCCTCTAATAAGTCTCACATGAAGCAACAAATATTTTTCACCTCTTATTAGAGCCCATTCTAAAAGAAATTTCTCTTGTTGTTATATGTCTTAAAGAAGCCAGTGTGACAAGCAGCATGTGAGAAATGGCATTCTGCTAAGATCTTTGCTTTGATTTGGAACTGGGTACAAGGGATACAGGGTATGTCGATAAGTGTAGGAACTTCTTACACATGAAAGGTGTGAATGTGTGAGAAGTGGTTCAAGACAACTTTTGGTGACCGTAAAACTGTGAAATAATACCATCTTGTAATTTCACTTAGTAAATAAAAGTGAAAGATCAATTTCACTCAATCTCCTAACTCTTAAAAATCTAAATGAAATATTCTAGATATTTTTAGAATATTAGTGATTTGTATTTGATATAATCTTAGTTGTACACATGATTGTTGAGAAAAGGTGGTTGCTCGGATTAAAGAGATTAGTTGCTAAGATAAGGGAGATTAATTTTCTCAATTAGAGTCTGAGAGCATAAATAGAACAAGATGAGAGAAGTTGTATGCAAAAAATTTTGAACATCAAAAAGACGAGATCAGAGAAAGATCAGTTGAGCAGATTCAAAGCACAGGAGAGGAGCCAAGGTCAGATCAGAATCCATATTGAACAGTGTTGTACAGCAATTCAGTAAAGTGTGGGTTTGAGTATCCAACAAGGAGATAGAGCAGATCTGAGTGTCCAAGAAGCTGAAAACCTCAGTTTTGACGTGTCCTTGTAAGTTTCGATCATTAATGATAAGCTGATTTGAAGGACAGAATTATGTGTGTACTTGAAAAGCTATTCTGAGTCCACTGTTTAGGTTTTCCAGTTATATGTGTGACTGTTGCATGTTCAGAATTTTATTCAGTTATTAAAGTAATTCAAGATCTGAGTTATTTGAGAAAGAAACACAGGGCAGTTGTCCTCTTGAATTAGAAAAATTTTACATGGTATAAGAGGATCATCTCTAATTGAGATTCTCAAGGGTTTACAACAATAGATCAACTACCAAAATCAAAGACCAGCAGTTAGAGGGTTTCATTATTGTTGCTTGAAGGACTAACCACTCTTGCGGGTATATTTTTTTTGTTTTATTTTCCTATCTGCAAAGTTTGTAAAATAGATCTCAGAGATGGTAGCATCAAGTCCCAGATTTGAGGACAAATTAGATGGTGCCTCCAGATAGGTGTCATCAAAAGCCAAGGTAACATTGTTTTTGAAAGAAAACGATCTATAAGATATTGTCAAGGATGTTATAATTCAGTCTATAGATCTGCATGAATTGGCATCACATAAAAATAAGGAAGTGAAGGCCCAAATTACTTCAGGAAAGGGTCCAAACCCTGCCTCCAGAAAAAATGACGAACTCTGCCTCAGGAAGGTCAAACTACATATACGATTGAAGATGTTTTCATGTACAATTGTTGCAAACGCTGGTGTGGAAGGCGCAGTGGTTGTTGGGAAATTAATGAGCAATATAATCTTGACCTTGGCTACGATGCCAACTAAGGTGAATACATTGATAAGGTGAAGGCAGAGATTATTGATCCCCTGAAAGAGACCAGAGCTATTTTGGTTGATGCTGCAAGTGTGTCTTCATTGTTAACCACAACAGAGTGCATCATTGTTGTGATTCTGAAGGATAAGAAGGAAGTCCCAGGTATGAGAGATGGTATGGTTGGCATGGACTACTAAAGAGCATATCTAGACCGGTGTGCCTTCTGTGTGGTGTCCTGTTCCGAAAGTAGGGTTAAATTTCAGGTTGTCTGGTATCCTTGTTTTGAAGGTCAAACTTCGGGTCAATTAGTTTGACCCCTGTTATTGTCTCGAGCATTACATTTCCCATTACTGGAACAATTGCTTGTGTATTCAATCTAACTTAAAGGAAAAATTATCGATTGAAGTGCCCTGCAGTTCTGCCGCCTATCTTTTATGCAGGGAAAAAGTGTAATCCTTATCAACGAGAGACCGGAGAAATGTTTTACATTTTCACCTACTGGAGATGATAATTTATTCAAAGAGCTAATTTTCGAGAAGAAGGAAAAAATACCTGTTTTAGGCAAAAGCCATGGAAGATCGCGCCTTGCAAAATCCATAGAAAATCGGGCCTCACAGGAATGGTTGTAACTACATAGCTTGTAAACATGTCTTATGGTGTGGAAGGGTTATTGCCAGAAGCATCTCACCTGTTAATGCTCCACAATACTCCCGAGGATAGTGAAGTTAATCATCTATCTGTAAATGTGTACACCAGTTAATGCTCCTCGAACAGTTTATCTGTTTGTTGAAAAGTGTCCCAAAATGCTTCAACACCAAATTGTTCCAGAAGCGTTTGAAATTTGAAAATTTCCCACCAAATTGTTTGAAAAGTGCCCGATTGATTTTGATTAATGTAATAATTACATAATTTTAATGTGTTAATTAGGATCTATTGATTTAATATTTATTAATTATTTTATTTTGTTTAATTTAATGCGTTAATCAAAATTTATTGATTCAATATATATTAATTGTATATATTTTAAAAAAAATATCTTGATAATATAAATATATTTTTAGTAAAATATATAAATTAAAAAATTGAGATGTATTTTCAAAATTGTTAGATTTTTGGAGGGAATGAAAACATTAGTCTAGCTTTAAGTGCTTTTATGGGAGTCTCTTGGAGGGAATCATTTATGCTAGTATTTATCATTTGATTCAACATAAGTTGGAAGATGAATCAAGCGGTTTGGAAATAGAAATGCACCAATCTAGACCTGTTTTAAACCCTTAAACATCCACCATAATTAAGGCAATGTTGAGAGGATTACGAGCTAAGTTGAATTTAGAAAGAGCATTTTCAAGGCTTGAGGTGTAAGTTGGAACAACCATTATAAGTAGAATCTAATGAGCTTATCATGACCTCATTATAAATAGATATGGATTTATTAAACGAGAGCTACCATCTTGGCACATGTTTCTATTTTGAAGAGTTTGTTAGATTGGTTGAAGGAATGTCCCACCTCGAGAGTATGTGGAAAGCACAATTGGTACATTGCACTTTGAGGTCAACAAATCTATTTGGAGAACACTCCCTTATTCTCGACCTCCTAATTATTTGAAGGTGACCTTGGAGAGCAGATGAGCTTGTTGATATAGGCTATATGATGAGGGTTTGAAATTATGAATGATAAATAGTTTGAAAAAATCAGTGCAAAATCTCTCAATTACCTAGTGACAAATTTGAATATCGACTTAGAAAAAAATATGTTGAAACATATTGCAAGTAGTTTGTACATGTAGTTTTGTTGCCATTTCTAACCATTATAGAATTACAGTGCCAGAGAGAGGGTCTTAGCGGACATGCAGGTGGAAAATACTTATCTATCACATAAACAACATAATCATGGGCTTTGGTATGTCCAAATATGTCTCAACCCTTGTTGGAAATACTGGGGGGTGAATTCTTATAATTGTCATATTATGTTAATTAAAAGGTTAAGCCAGAACATAAGAAGTAGAACAAAAATAATAATTTTATTAAATATAGTGAGGACTTTCATTCTCAGTTATAAATATGGGCTCCAACTTGTAATATAAGTTCTTTAATTCTTCGAGGCGCCAACCTTGAATGAGGACAAAAAGCCTCTTAGGCCAATCCAGGCACCAAGCTGGTCAATATGAGGACATTAATCCTCTTAGGTTGAAGCCTTTAACTATACTTAAAAAAAAAAACAAAAAAACTTAATCAAAATACTCCAAAATCATTCCTTCAAGATGTCTACCATATAAACCTCTTGTAAAAGCAGGGAAGATTTTACACTCAATATGCTCATGTCTATTGAACATAGGCTATTTAACGATGATATAGGTTTATGTAATTTGACAAAGACTTTATACAAATAGTGACATCCCCCAACCCATGTTTGGACAATGACGTCCAACCGTCATCAGATAATGTGTTCACTACCTCAATTGTCATCTTCTATGCAAAGAATGTAGATGACTCGTGTAAGGTACAAAGTGTTTCAAGGACACTTGAAGCCTCTAAGTCATGTGATCAACCATGATGACTAATGCTCCTTTTCCTTCACTAGGTCAGATCAAATACCCACTAAATAAGAGTTCACCATACACATCTTTGAGATTGTGTTATGCTCTTAACCTGCAAGACGAGACCAGAATACCGAATATGCGAAGAAATATACCCAGAACATGGAATAGTGAGTAACAACAACAAATATTTTATTATTCAGAAAGCAATGTTCACTTGCCTCTTCAAGGGGGCAACCTCCAATAGAGCAGAGCTCGATGACAGAATAAGACACGATGCTCCTCGCAGGGAGTCTCTATCCTTTATATATGACTCATACATGCAATACCATGGATCAATACCATGGTTCTTATTAATACCATCTATCTAATACCATGGCCCATTTGCAACTAACTGTGGTCCTGTCATTAAATGCGGGTTAACCACTTACAATTATTAATATGGGATTTATTGACTCTTTACTTTAACTATAACTATGACTCGATCCTATTACATAAATAAGGGGGTTAGGGTGGGACCCTAACATGCCCTCCCCCTTAAGAATAGCCTTGTCCTCAAGGCTAAAGCTACGGAAACTACTGAAGAATAGTGGCTGGTTCCCAGGTTGCATCTTCTGGAGAGGTGTCTTCCCACTTAATGAGGACTTCCCTGATCATGCGGCTATGCAAGTGCCGTTCTCGTGTGTCTAGGACCTATTCAGGTTGGAGCCGGATTGACTCTTCTTCATCCAATTCAGGTAGACTGGTAGGGGTATCATTTAGTATGGCATGAATGCATGTGAGATGTGAGAGGTTCATTGAGTGAAGCCCCATGCAGGAGACCATTGTTGATCCAAGACTCATGAGATATCCTGAAGTTGATACTATGTTTTCCTTGTCCCCATTGAAGTATGAATTAGAATGTGCAATAACACAGAAGTCATCCACCTTGGTGTACTTAAGCCCATAATCTTGAGTCCCCTTTAAGTATCTCATGAATATTTTTGTAGCAAACCAATGTCCCTCACATGGTTTATGCATAAATCTAAAAAGTATGTTCACAAATTTGTAGATGACTCATATAAGGTACAAATTATGAGAGCCTTGACGCTTTTGCTCAGCACACTGTGTGATCCTGAATTCTTTTAGGCAAGGGATTATAGTCAACTTCAGGGGATAGTGAATTCCTTGGTGGCAGTCTTTTAAGAAGGCTTGAACATTTCTCAAGAAGACTCATGAGATATGCAACATATTAAGGTTACTTTTAATTCATGAATAGCCCTTTCTTTGGCATCAATGACAAACCTCTCAACACTACACACATTCAAGCAACTCCTCGAATATCATAATCTCGAGCCTCTTTTTCTCCCTTGTGTCATGCACGGAAGAGTGCTCCTGATCTTAAACTTCAATCGATTTTGTTATACACTATTAGATAAGCTCCTCCAACCTCATAGTAGGGCCCTCCCTCCCCAAGCAACAACCTCCTTTTTCTAGTTCCTTATTTATCTCTTATTGTGTTTTTGTGCTTTAGTGTCTTTCCATGAATCATTTTCTCGCCCTTGGATCTTAGGGACAACCTAATTTTTCTCCCAAGACTCTCCTTTGCTATTTCCTCCTTGATGTTCTCCTTCATCCCTTCCCTACCCTATATTCCCCGTTCTTCCCCTATTACTTTTGTTTCCTTCCTACCCTCCTCCTCTTTAGCCTCCCCCCTTGTTACAGTCTATGATGCTCTGCCCTCCTTTTTGTTTCCCCCTTTTTTGACTCATCAAACATTCCTTTTTTAGACTCTGGTAGAGGGTTGGGGCCTCATAGCGATTATCATCTAAATGTCCCCAAGAGAAGGGGAAAATCATTTTTGTCAATGGAACATAAATATGCAAACTTTGAAATTTGCTCCATATATATATATATATATATATATATATATATATATATATATATATATATATATATATATATATATATATATATATATATAAACTGAAAATCTTACCCTTGAATTGCAAGGCATTAGCCAACCCTATAAAAAACTTAGCTATAAACAGTTTAATCAAGTTCACTACCCTCATATTGTCATTATACAAGAATCAATGGTAGATGGGGAAAAGGGGATCCAATTACTATAGAATTCTCTCCCTCATTGGGAGTTTTTATCTAATGATGTTATTGGCCATTTAGGGGCCTTGTCACAGGATGAAATGTTGGTTTTGATTAGCCTAAAAAATGATTAGTCTATTCACTCAAGAATCTTTGTTGATATTTAATCTGAGGTCCTGGACATGTCTTTTTGTTGATTAAACCTTTAAAAGCTTTACTTGAACTGATAATATTTCTAGCTCTCTTTTGTAAAGCTTCCCTCCATTCACTTGGGTCACACTACTATCGAGGGAGATTAAAATTTCTCTTTGGGGGGTTTTGAAGTTTGGGATCCATAAGCTTAACAAGACCCTCTTTTGAAGTTCTTTATAGAACTTTTTGACAACATTCTCCTCTGAGATATCCTCCCTACAAATCTTATGCCAACCTAGCCTAATTGTAGATGAATAAATGCTCACATTGCAAAGAAACTATGTCGTTTTCTTTTATTTGAAGATCTCTTGGACACAATTCTTTAAAATTTGCAATTCATGTAGAATTTAATATCTCTAAACATGTGCAATAGAAAATGGTAGAGCTCTTATATGGCCTCTCTGACTTGAAGATTAAATTCCAATGACTAAAGATACTTCTCAACATATTAACCACTCAATACTACATGGTTAATATCGACTATTAGAGTTGCAAGTGCAAGTTCTTCACCAGCCTCCCAATTGACACCTTCATCCATTTCAATTATATGTGCATGTAGTCTAAAGATCCTCTTTGCAATTTTAGGAGAAATAAATATGTATAGGAGAGAAGTTACAATATAAAATTAAACAATACCAAAGTTCAAATAAAACACCACTACTTAATTAAGACTATCCAAAATGAGAATTTCTAAAGAAGAAACTAGAATCTCATCTTATTTTTTATTTCATTGGTAAATGAACATGGGTTGATTATTTAATATCTCTTGTAATTGAAACAAACTAATGTATGAGATGAATAATTATAGGTAATAATTCCCATAAATGGTCATGATTACTATGTCACATATTGGTATCTTCTACTTCATAAATAGTTTCATCATATCTAATAGATAAAATAACGACGACTTTAGGTAGCATTTTTGATGGATTTTACTCATTGTTAACTAGATTTTTATTTCATTGTGAATGAAGTTGAAAAGTGGAAATGCAAAATATTTAATAAATGAGAGTAAAGATTATTTGAAGGGTGTTACCAAGCCTATGGCTTGAGGTTTTATATGAGAAAACTATATATTTCTAGAAGAATAAAGGTTGCAAGATAACAAGTGTAGCAATAGGAATCAACATATAACATGAAAATTTTTGAACACTTTTTAGATATTCCAAAATCTATAGTAGTATGAATTAGTCACTAAAGGAAAATATTAAACATTTTCCATACAACATATCTATGAAAAATATTTTCTTTTTAGGGGTTGTATTGAAGTGGCTTGGGAACTTTTTTTTCCGAAGAAGAGAATTTGTAATTTCCATTAATTTCATAAAATTACATGCTGTAGATGCTGAACGCATATGCTGTAGTGTGGGTAAACCACTTACAAAACAATACTTCAAGAGAAGTATGCAGAAAATCCCTGAAACAGGGCCAACAAGAAGAATTGATCTGTAAACCCCAACAGGAGGATACCCCTACCCATCTCAAGCTAAAATATAACAGAAAAATAACAAAAGCTCCTGGGGAAAGTGCAGAAAGTTCGAAATGGCCGCCAAGACAAGGAGGAGAGGCACGAAATGGAAGGGAGCAGCCAAGGTAGCCACACCCCCCACCCCCTCAACTCTCCTCCTATGAACGAAGAAGCCAGAGGAAGATACCACCCATATATCCAAAGAAGCCATAAGAAAACCAACCAGAAACAGCCATTGATGAGACGGCACGAATCGGTGCAGAGACAGACTCCACTCCACAGATCCCTCAACACTTCCAATAACTGCCGAGGTAAGCCAGCAAAAAGCCAAAAAAAGAAACCCACACCTCAGCAAGGGAACCCATCAGGGCCCAACTAGAGCAGAGGCGTTTCGGGTCTGGGGGCAGAGGCAGCTAGGGCAGCCACCTCGCCCCCACGAGGCCTAACAAAGCCCCCGCCCCCGCACCACGGCTCAGCACAAACTAGGAAGGACCACCAAAACAGAGAGTCTGGAGTAGAGCCGAAGTCCGCCGAAAACCAGAAGAGAATGGACACACTCCGTCGCCTCCCAAAACAGAGCACAATGCGAAACCGGAACTCTGCCTATGAAATAAGAAGAGCAGGCCACCAACCCGGGGACGGCAGACGAAGATGATGTATCAGAGCCACGCTGAGGAAAGCACGTCGTAAGGGAAGAGAACCGCCAGAGAGAAGGGAGTAGAGGTCGAAGTCGAATCCGCTCCACAGGCTACCGGAACTGCTGAACTGCAAACCCCACCAGACGCAGCGAGCCCCGGCACAGAGAACTTTGCCGCACGACGATGAGATGAAACACTAAGCGAAGGCGGTAGAAGGGCGGCCGGAAGCCTCACCAGAGACAAGCCCTGCCGCCGCAGGCGCGAAAGCAGCAACCAGAGCCGAATAAACCCTAGCTTCTCAAGTGGCTTGAGAACTTATACATGGACCATGAACATTATGTTACACCTCTTTTGGGCCCTCATGAACTAGTTTTCATCCTTGAACAATGTTTAAAGCCAAAATCACATAACCAATCTTTTGTTGACGCGTTTCGAACCAACCAGTGTGGTTCATCATCAGGACAAGTTGAAGAACCAATCTGGCTTAGCTAGATTAAATAGAGCGTGCAGAGACTCCAACAGCTATAATGCTAACGGCTAATTTTACCTAATGGTCAAGCAACTCAAATAGTTTAATTAATATTCCTAGAAATAGTTAAAATCGGTAAATAAGGAAATTAATATTATTTCAAATATTAATAATTTAATCTATAATGGTCAATATATAATCTATATTGAATGATTTATTATTATTCAAATTTAAATAAATTGAATAACAACATAGAATAATATTAATATTTTGATTATAATGGTCATTATATAATCTAAATTAATTGATTTATTATTATTAATTATCTTAATAAATAATATATCTATTTGATAATAAATATATATATTATTAAATAATTGAATTCAATAGATAGTATAAAAACAGATATATTATTAATATTATTTCTATAGTATAATATTAATATTTTAATCATAATGGTCATTATATAATATATATTAATGATTTATTATTATTTAATTACAAGGGAATGGTAATACATCCCTGCTATTTTTATAATTTAGTTACAAAATTTAATTATGTAATAATTATTTACTGGTCTAATGGTGATTATAAAAAAGATTTATTATTATTCAATTATTATTTAAATACAAGTGAATGGTAATAAATCACTACTATTTTTATAATTTAGTTACAATAGGTAATTAAGTAATAATTACTTAATGGTGCGTTGGTAAGATAGATTTTCATTATTTAATTTCCTTATTTACCGATTTTAACTATTTCTAGGAATATTAATTAAACTATTTGAGTTGCTTGACCATTAGGTAAAATTAGCCGTTAGCATTATAGCTGTTGGAGTCTCTGCACGCTCTATTTAATCTAGCTAAGCCAGATTGGTTCTTCAACTTGTCCTGACGATGAACCACACTGGTTGGTTCGAAACGCGTCGACAAAAGATTGGTTATGTGATTTTGCCGAAGACTATCTTAACAATGTTATGGATCATAGAAGTCTAAATTCCTTAATGTTTAAAGCCCTAAAAATCATCCCTTAAATGGTCTTCATGAGCATCACTAAGCCAACTATTCACCTTAAAAGCACTTGATGGTGATTTTGTACATTTTCATAGTCTATATTATTACTGAGCCTTAAAAACCACTTGTAAACCCTAGGATGGCCATGGTCTTTCTCCTTAAATAATGTGCAATGTCCAATTCCCCAACAAAAAACATCCAACTAAACAAATTATTCCGCTTAAATAATAAAATTTGTAAAATATTCCAAATTATTTGAAAATCCATTTGATTAAAAGACAAATCTATGGTCATCGATGACATCATTGGACAGTATATCCTGCCCTTAGATTCAAAACCTCTTTTGTAGTTTGGCGCCATTTCATGTATCCCTCGACCTCGAAAGCCCGCATTTGAACAATATTGGTTTGCAATCGCATAAGCATTGCCCAGAATCGATCCCTGAGCCACTAGATCTCTTCGTGCATGGCTTCCAATAATTCATTTGTGATTCTTCACCATCAAAACGAGTTCAGAAAAGGTAATTTTCTGCAAAAGGGTGCTAAAATTGCAAAGCGCCATTATTTTTCTTGTCGTCGTGATGAATCGTATAAGCTTTCTCCTGATGCAGTTATTTTGAGTTCTTGATTGGAAAAATTGGCTATATTTCGGATTTCTGGAAATATTTCATTAAATAATCGATTGTATTCTCTAAACTAATTCTGTTGAAAGAGGCCATGCTCAAAGCAGTGTTTTAAGTGGAAGAATCAGAGATAAAAAAATATCATTAAGATATGTTCAAGGGTTCTTTCCAGTTCAGTTATTATGAGATTTCAATGGAAATTTTCGACTCTATTTTGGCTTACAGGCAAGATTTCATAAATTAAAGCTCTCTATAAATGGACTAGAGGAGGCTGTGCTCAATTTTGTTTAAAAAAACAGCAGAGTTTGGGAAGAAGTGCATTGAGTTAAGGATCATGATTTTGTAATTTGATTGAATGATTTATGTCTCACTTCTCCACATTTCAATGTTATTTGAGAATGGACATTCGTTATTCTAGTATTTGATGGTTTTATGTTCAAATTACACAGAAGAAGATAGAAAGCTAGGGCTTTTAGAGGCTAAGCATACACAATGGCACAAACTTTACAGGTTTTTGTGAGATTTTTATGACTGACAAATAGGATAGAACATTAGGGCTTTCACTAAGCTAAGAAATCTAATGCCACATTCTTTACAGATTTACTTCAATGTTGTGAGACTGAAAATTTGTAATGTTCAGCTGGTTCGTAGATATCTTTTGGCGGTTTCTATTTGTATGGAACCAAGAATTTGAGACCTCAACATGAAATACTATGCTCTGGTAGATTTTTCCTTTCAACGCATCTTTGCGCAATGGAATACAATCTCTAATGTTCTTTAGTGTCTGGAGAAGCCAAAACCAATGGACCAGGAAGCAGGGGCTATCAGAACGGTCAGTAATGGAGGGAAACACTATCCTTCACAAGATAGCAACGTAGAGGAATAGGCTATCCAAGCACGTCGTTAGAGATTTCAAACATAAGCTCTTTGTTTTCTTTAGTGTCGGCTGAAGTTCAAAACTTTTGCCACATTATCACCTGTGTCTGTTATATAAGGAGGTCTTGTAACCTGCTTTGAACTTCCAGTTTCTCTCTTTGAAAGTTTGTATGGAAAACCAGTGCTGGATCAAAGGTTTACTCATATGAAGGATGCGGAAAATGAGACTCCTTTAGCGAGTCCAAGAAAAATTCCTGGTGAAGAATTGATGCAAAATGATACCTGCAACACAGCCAACAAAGTTTCAAAATTAGAGCTAACCGCGCCAATTAAAAATTGCAAACAACCTGGAATCATATCTTCAGGACAACATTGTTCGAAGCACCCCAAAAATTCAAGTATGTTGGCACTGTGCTACCTTTCTATAAACTGAAATTATTTATTTTATTGCTATAATATCAGTGATACTAAATCTCAACGTCATAAGCAAAATTGACAAGAGAAAAGGAGGAAATGAGGTCAGGTATTTACATGGCTAAGGAGTTCTATTAGAGTTTTTCCTACAACCTGATTGAAAATTCAATTGTACTTAACCGGATGTTATACAACTATTTATGAATTTTTATGAAAATATATTGCCTTATATTTTAGTGTCGTACTTGATATCAATGTTTTTTTAGATCATTTTATCTTACTATTAATTTTTTTTGGGTAACAACGTTTGTTTTTGTTTCACAGGCATGAGGATCTTTGCATCCCATTTGAAAGGTTTGGACCAGTAAAAGATGTTTACCTTCCAAAAAATTATTATATGGGGTATGGCCATCTTGTTTATTTTAGATATTGTTAATTATGCTTGTTTATAACTTTTGAGGTTTTAGCTTTATGAAATATTGACACAATGTTCATATTATGGATTAATTGGAAATTTATATGAACATCTAATGGTATTCGGTATCACTTTTGATTTTATGTGAGACCATGTTTTTTCATAACTATATTTTGTTTTTTAGTCTATTATCATGGTTTTACTTGTCTTTGTAATAAAAAGCATATGTGGTTGATAAAGTAATAATGCTATTGAGTGTTGTAATTACTTTAAAGGGGCCATCACTAGGAGATATTTCTTAGCAAGGTGTAATAACCCTGGTTGCATTTCCCTGCTTATTTTAAGCATTAAAAATTTAAGTAAATTAAATGGGCTGAGTTGGGGTACACGGATTCTAGAGATGAGGTGGAAGGGGAAAACTGCTTGGAATGTGGACTTGTGTGGCATATTCTAGTAGGTAGATACAAAATAAACTAAGAATGAAAAAACAAAAAATAACAAGAAAAAATTCAGAGAGACAAGGGGCAACTCGCATGATTTCACTGTCTAAAGAGAGCTTAGCCAGGCAAGAAAAAATGAGGGAGGAAACAAAATGTGGAAGGCAGGTAAATGCTTCCATGTTTATCATCTCAGGGCTATCTAGGAGATGAGGGTCTATGTTAAAATTGGCAACTAGGGCCAAACCCCATGTGGGTCACCTTATTTATGGTAGCTGATATTTTTCTTGGATTCCTCTCTCCGAGAGGTGTAGGATTTGATCTAAAGATCATCTGATTCTGTTAAAATTGGAAACTAGGCCAAACTCCATATGGGTCATCTTATTAATGACAGATGATATTTTTATTGGATTCCTCTCATCGAGATGTGTAGTATTGATCTAAAGATCATCCAATTTTGACATGTATTCATGGAGATATGAATTTATTTGTGTTATGGGACTTCATCAAGGTCGACGAACAACCAAATTTCCCCCACTTGTGCTCAACATTTTAGTATAAAAAGAGGTGGCTTGCTAGTCATTTGGACACATACTCTTCTTGCGATCTCTTCCTCTCCACTTGTCTTTGGGTTTTGGTGGGAGGAGAGATCCTAAGAGACTACGCAGCCCTAAGAAGAAGATGCCCTAGCTCTACGCTGTCATGGAGAAGACATGCCCTAGATCTAGATGCAACCAAGGGAGAGAAGGCTTTATGTTGTCCTAATATGGTAGAAGCCTAACATGGAGGACAACTCTTATGGTGGATCTACACAAGGTTCTACGTTGTCCTAAATGAGACCTTTCTACACAACAATAAGATGCTTAAGTACGCTACCATAAATGATGTCATACCCTAATCACAGAGATACTAAGATGTTGCCTAAATTCCCTATGGAGATGATCTTAAGGCCTAATGCAATCATGAAGGAGGACAACCCTAACGCAGTTAAAGAGAAGTCTACACGCTGGTCTAAAAGAGACCTCACAGCAGTTTTGTGTATGCGCTAGTCACAGTCCGAATGCACTCTAAATGTTGGTCGTATTCCGCAGCAAAAGAAGGGCTCCATATTGCCCTAACCGAGGAGATATAATCCGCCGCAAGAAGAGGATTCCTATCAGCTGGAAAGAGGAGAGCCATATGATGCCTAATCTGAACGTTGTTTTGGACAGGGATAGTGTCCAACTTCAAGCATATGACATGAAGTAGAGTGTTGAAAGATGTGTGTTCAACAAGATTGGACAACATATGATTAGGACTGTGTTGACGTAAATGCAAATGCACAAATTGTTGTATGTTGCAGACTTTGATTTAGATGGATAGAGAAAGGGGTAAAGGCAATAAACAATTAAAATAATCACTGCATTGAAGACCAGTTGAAGGGATCTGCAATTATAGCCTAGCTGCTCTACTATGTTGCAAGCCATAGCAAGTAGATAAGGCTGGTGAGTGTAAATGGTGCAACATAGTGCACAGTGATGGGTACAACAGTGATGGAGTGGTGCAACACAGTGCACAGTGATGGAATGGTGCAACATAGTGCACACTGATGGGTACAACAGTGATGGAGTGGTGCATTTAAATAGAGGAGACCTCGAGTCATCTGAGGCACACATCATCTCATGATCTCTCTTCACTTGTTTGGGTTTGTCTTCTATCAAGGAGAACGTAGTGGAAAGAGTCATCTAAGAGAGCCCTAACCTCAGTCATGAAGGAGATCTAGCTGCAGTTGAAGAGAAGCCCTAGCCACAGATCTAAGGAGCCCTAACATGAAGCTAGAGGAGGAGCCCAAAGCCACAACAAAAGGAGCCCTAGCTGTAGTGAGAGAAGGAGCCCTAGCCGCAACAAAAGGAGAGACCCTAGTTGCAGCAAGAAGAAGCCTGAAAGAAGCATGAAAATTTCGGGTTACAGCGCAGTGATAGAGGTTGTTCCTAGGCATGTTTCGGGATTGTTTGCAAGGTAGGGGAGCTGCACGAATAAGGCGAGGTAGTACGTTGAAGGATCTTCCCTATAGGTTCAGAACATATCAATGTAGGGCTAGATACATATGCAGATTGGGTGCTAGAATGTGCTGACAGCAAGTCGAGTTCTTGTAGGCTAGATACTACTGCATTGATGGTGTTTGTAAGTTGTTTGATGGAGGATTGTAGGCCTAACTTGCTGCTGGGCTAGGCCGCAGGCCATAGCCAACAACAAATCTTGTTCTAAGGGTTTCATTAAGGGTAATCAAACCATACGTGGAAAGCATGGCAGTGGTGGAGTTTCACCTTGATACACTGCAGCTTAAGAAGGCCTGCATTATTGATTGTGTGGAGAATGAGGGCTGAAGGTTGATTCCCTAACTCTTTAAGAAGTGACAGCAAGTGCATGACGAAGACAACAACATTTTGGGAGATGTATTCGGTCAAGGTTTGACCATGTTTGGCTCAGTTTAATGAGAATCTTGTTGGTGCCATATGAATGATCTTCAGAGGAAGATTCTGTCCTGTTTGACCAACATTGACTTCTTTGGTGAAGGCTTTATTGCTGTTGTCATAAAATATCAGATTTGTATATTAGTACTATCTCTCTCTGTGCTGAACTATTGAAGAATATAAGAAAAATTGATCAAGGGTTTCCCCACATTGGGGTTTGTCCTTGGCTGGTGCCACATCTTGTGTCCTCTTGTCTTGGCTTGTATTCTAATGTTTCTGTTTATGTTCTATCTGCATTTTACTATCATGCTGATGTGATTGCTAAACTAGAAATTGATATTGGCCTAACAAGAAAATTGAAGTAACTTGCTCTTAAGCATAGAACATACCAAACATTTAACATTCGACCTGCGGGGTTTACTCTTTGCCTGGTTCACTAGCCCTTTCCGTGTTATTAGGTTTATTAGCATTCAGAACATGAATGCTCCTGACTTGTAGATTTGTAGAAAATCCATCCAAATACCAAGACACTCATAAGCACCAATATTGTGGAGAGTAGATCTAGTATATGTATCAGTCAATACAGCAGGGAGAATTCTTTCTGTAGCTTTTGGAAGTATATTTATTTTTGTAGTTTTCTAAAGTATACATATCTAATTATATCTCGTATACATATCAGTCAACTGAAGAATTCTCAAAGGTTTCAAGTGCAGAAAGAATTATCCCTGCTGTCAAAGGCACTCCTATAAGCATACATGTACCAACAGTTGAAACAAAGACAAATGTGGGTGTAACAGAGAAAAGAAATTTTGTGATAGTTGATGTGTAAATGTATTTTTATAGGCAACTACATTATGCTTGCCTCAAAATTTCTAGATTCCAAAGAAATCTTGTCTCCCAAGCTGCAATTTTAAGATCCTCCTAATTTTTAATGTCTCTGATGTGGCCTTAGTACTTTTGTCCTTTTATTCCATGATTCTGTTTTGGAATTTTTGTTGCAATTTTGTAACTGGGAAATTTGGCAACATAACTGCCAATGAGGTTGCCAACCCTGAAAATGTTGTCAAGCCCAAGTTTTGATGTAGAATAATGAAGGTCATAACAACTTGAAGAGGTAAAATCCAAATACCATGCATATGCCAACAAAAAGCTCCAACATTTTGAACATTTGTACTCTCGTAGTTGATAATTTGTCCACGTGTATGCTTTTGTCTTGACTGACTGGAGAGCAACAATCCCTTCTTGTATATAATAGTTGTTAATGTTGCTTTAGTCCGTGAAGCTAACTGGTGTTGTTTGTAATGCCCTTGTCGCTGTGACAAGGATCCTAATACCTTTTCCACAAAAAATGCACAAACTAGCACATATCCTTGACTTTCAAATTGTTTCTTTCCATCTAGAAAAAGTACAAAGGCACTTATAAAATATGGACCTACATATGATGCAGAAGTTTCCAGTGCTGGTAAGGATGCAGTCAAAAGTACTTCCTTCCAGATATCCATTTGATGCATTAGTTTTCTCACACGTGTGAGGTGTCGATGACCCAAAAAAAAATCTAAGACTTTAATTTCCTTGGTTTCTTCTTCCCTTCGATAGGTATTATTTACCCTTCTTATGCTTCCATGGGTTTCTTTTCTTCTATCTCAAATGAGGTTAGGATATTCCTTATATAAAGGTCTTTCTCTAGGTCAAATTGTTGCCTGTAGGATGACTTATCCACTCATAGAGGATGATTTGTTATTTTTACTATGACAAGGTCTTGGAGGTTCAATTTAACACTTATGACTTTAGATAAAAAAAAATTACAAGGTGTAACATGCCCAAAAGGGTTTTCCATACATGACAATGACTCAATTGACGTGTATAATCAAAGAAAGGCCCTAGAAGTAATCAATGGGTGTTGGACTTATAAATAAATTTTCCTTGAGCGTAAAACACATGCGTCAAGAATGAAAATAGTAAATTTATTTTTTTCTTTACATCAAATGCATAAAATCGTGATTACATATGTCATTGTGAAGACCGAACCTAGTTACATATTTCGACACTCCCTCTTAACTCTAGAGGGATCCATAATCCCTACACGGTACTTGGACACTCTCAAACTGAATAATTATCATCAGAAGAGTCACATTGGTAACTCATATCATACTTTATTAATTCATCTTATCTCATTGCTTATCATCATACCAACCAACATTGTCACATAGCAAGGCCTTGACTAACAAGTCTATTTGTCCAC
Organism: Pinus tabuliformis; assembly: GCA_031772625.1. Classification (NCBI taxonomy): domain Eukaryota; kingdom Viridiplantae; phylum Streptophyta; class Pinopsida; order Pinales; family Pinaceae; genus Pinus; species Pinus tabuliformis. The sequence goes on along the minus strand of CM062813.1, from coordinate 433,015,910 downwards.
AAGATTACAGGACAATGATCGCAAGATAAATGACTGATAGACAACACCATTGTCTCTGAAGCCACACACCCTAGTTGTTTTTTCAAATGGTATGTCCTTTTACGACAATTGATATCCTGGAATAACACATCCTCAAGGAATTTCCTCTTCAACTACTCTTTCCTATTGGATGCCCTACCACATCCTCAAAGAGTATCAGAAGCATTCTTAGATGCTTACTCTATCCTCCATTCTTTCTTTGTAACATTGAGACAATAATTATGTGTATATCTGTCCCTCTCAACGAGGTGAGATATACTCATTCCTGTAAAAGGAATATACTCAAGCTCCATATTAACTAGGGAATTACCCAAGCTCCCTCTTAACTAGGAACTTATTTTCAACAACAACTATCTGCTTTATGGTGGAGATCATGGTACTTCAACTTTTTCATCATGGAGACTTCTTAATCACTATAAGGCATTGACCATATTCTCCATCACTTTATCTTCAATGAACCATGGTGTTGAACCAATATTCATGCCATCCTTCTTTTCATCAGAAATTACCTTCTATTCCACATTTGGCTTTTCATCATACAACTAACTATTTCAAGTCATGCATATTTCAGGATCTTCCATCCCGCATGAGTTATAGTTGTAGGTGACATCTATAAATCTCTCTTGGTAGCCTTGTAATAACCAAACCAGATGATTTCAAAAATAAAAAATGAACATAAAATCAAAATTAATTTTTTTATGATGGCCTTTCATCATGACATCATCTTTATGAAATATCAACATCTGTAGATGTACAAATTCATTTCAAAGACATTCAATATCAAGAGTCTCCTTATTTTAAAACATTATCAATTTCTTCATATCTTCTTTATGGAGATATCATAGTTAATTATTCTAGTAATTGGATGTTGCTTACTTATCTTATCTTACTATAGTTGCATATTTTCATGAACTCTTCTTCCTTTATTTTCATATTTCTTTCTGAAGAACTTCTATACATATTTCGTTCATAATAGGAACCATCATTTTCAGCCACCTCATCTTCCATATGAGGTCATATTATGTTTATTTCATCTTATAAATATGTAGAAGAGTTCAAGACCCATTATCTATATGCCTTTATGCTTAATTCTAATGGAATATATCCTTATTCCTCAATCATTCGCATGGGATAAAGCATTCAACCATGCTATCTATAACTATATGATGGAATGTATTTATCTATCAAATATATCCATATATTTTCCTTCTTTTAGTTATCTAGAATTCCTTTTAGCAGCTTCCTTTCCTTGCTTGAGTATGAAATTAATTCCAAAAACTCAACATGCTACACAACTTCATCATCATACCTTACTAGTGGATCCCTCACAAGGTGGACTACAAACTTGCAGTGAGAAATTCTCTTTTTCCAAGTAGAGGTGAAATTTATGATTAAGATTATATTGGTGTATCTTGATGATCTTCATCCTGCAAAAGCTATTTCTATTAATGATGATGTATTATGACCTTTCTTTATCTTCTATATTTCTATATGACTTTCCTCTAACCATATCTACTTTGGTTGTACTTTAATTCTTTCAATGAAGATATAGTGATCTATTTCCTTTCTATGATGACAACAACAACTATGTATACTTTCTACTGCAACTAACCTTCTATGATTTTATCATGATGTCATCTCTATTTAAGATCTAATGCATCCTATCATTCTTGTGATTCCTTCCATCATGACTACTATCTTCTATGAACTTGAAAAGAGCTAAATGAAGGAGATTATCTCAGTCATAGTAGGGATCTTTCACTTACTCCTCCTTTATCTTCTTCCTTTCAGGTTCTTCTACTTCCTTAGTGACATGGGCTTCATTCCTTTCTTTTCTCTTCTTGTTGTCCTTCTTATGTTTGGGACAATTCATTTTAAATTTCCCACATTCATTACACTAATTTCATTGTATATTTGACATATTGATCTTCTTCCTTTCCCAAGAATCAAACTTTCCAAACTTTCATTGTCTCCTTGCCATGGAAACATATGCTTGAACTTATTCATTTGATACAACATTTCTCTTCGTCTTCAACTTAGTTTCTTCAATCTTACATAACTACCAAAGTTCACTTAATGGAGTAGCTTCCTTCATTCCATAGATACTTAATACAAAGTTACCCCATTCATCATGTAGTAAATTGAGCACAACAATGGTCATTTATTTGTCGGAGATTATTTCCCCTAACTCTTGCAGTTGGTCTATTATTTGTGATGCCCTTGTAACATATGAGGCTATCCATTTTTCCTTTGATACATTTATCTAGTATAGCTCAGTTTTAAAAGATATAACTTCTGCTATAATTCTTACTCAAAACAATTCTACCAATTTATCATATATGTATTTATATTTCTCCAACTTTTCTACATAAGGGATGAGGGGATCCTTGATTGATTCGATAAGGATCCTTGAAGCCCTTATTTCCCATTTCATATACTTCAATAATTCTTGAGCTTCATCTTATGATGGTTTATAGATTGAACCATTGACATGTCCAATAACTTCATTCTGTATGAGGATTAAATCTATCCTCTTCTCCCATGAAAGGAAATTTGATGACCCGACCAATTTATTTCTTTCCTTACAGAATAAAGTCATTTTGATAGTAGATTTACACATAGATTTTAAGATACTTACTTATCGAGTGAGGATTCCCCTTTGATGATGATGTCTTCAAATTGATTCCTTTCTTGATGATTGATGATGTTTCTTCCTTGAAGATGACAATAATTCTTCTTATTGAGATGTCTTTCATCAGATATGCTTGAAATGTGATCCTTTCTTCAAAGGGAGTGTTATCACCTTATTTATTTCATGATGATGGAAATGATTTTTCTTTCTTCCCTAGTATGTAGAAGTGTATAATATGGAGACTTAAAGATTCCTGAAATGTGTTATCCTTATTTCTTTAAGTGGTGGCAGGGTCCTTCTTGAAAGTAGATGATGCAGGAGCATTCAACCCAAGGAAAATCATTGTAAATTAGTAGACATAGGGGGGTCATGTATTTTAAGGAATTTGGATTCCTAAGTGATGAATTAATGTAATATTTAGGATTTTGAGTGCATAGAATAGGAATTAATTAGATAATGTGAGATATCTTGTAAATGCTCTCGAATAAAGGAGAACATGAGTGGTTAGTAATGAGAAAAGAGTTAGAAGTCAATTATAACTCTTAAATTAGTTCATGATTCGAGGAACTAGAGAGAGTTAGTAGGAATTAAATGAAGTTAGAAGTTGACATAGAGGATAGAGGACATTTAGGAGTCAGTTCAGTAGATCTAGGATTTGAACAAGAATTAGTTCAAAGAACCTTTCTGGTATAAATGTAAGCCTACTGGTAGAGTGGAAGGAGGAGGCCACTGATAGTTGAATATTAGGCCTGTGAGAGACACAGAATCTCGAATGTAATCATTTGTTTATAGTTGTGTATACGGAGGTTTATTCCTAGTTGTGTAAATGAGTGAAATGAGTATTTTATAAATGAATTACATATGAATTCATAGATTCTGTAACAGGGTTGCAGACAGAGTTCTGTAGAATGCACAGAGGGAGAGAACGATGTACGAGTTTTAGAATCCAATTGAATAAATAGAGTGAATCTCTAGAGAGAAGTAGCGAAGTGAGAATTCACAGAGGAGTTAAACTCAGAGAAGTTGAGCAGCAGAGGTGGAACGTGAAACCCTGAAGAAAAACCCAAACCACAGAAAAAATGTTGAAGAATTAGCGTAAATTCTAAGTAAAAAGGAAGAGCGGAGAAGTGAAGTATCAGTGCACATGAACTGTTAGATCTCAATGATCAATGGTCATCGCGTGATACAAGAGTGTGGGAAGTAACTAGTTAAGAGGTTGGGTTATAAGCAAAATAGTATTTTGGGTGGGGAAGAAACCATAAGTGGTATTGAGCATTGAACACCGATCCCATACAAATCATGCCACGTAGCAGTGGAGGTGAGAGGGGAAACCACTTTTATCAGGCGGTTAAACCCTGTGTTTTTGGTCGATTTGAAATCTATCGTGAACCGTTGGAACTTGTGGGAGGAGATCAACGGCGAGGGAGAGAATGCGACACGCAAAGTAAGCAAACCCGAAGGGAGTTATATGGTGCAGTTAATATGTTTTGAGTTCCGGAGGTTAATCGCATGTCGGAGGATATGGGGAACCACATGTTAATGTGACCCGCGAACTATAGCAATTGTGATAAGTGAAAAGGTAAACCTAGGAAAAAGTGTCAAGGCCATGCCAAGGTAGAAATGGTGTGTTTGCATATATTTCCTTTGTAAATGGTTATAAATGAAAATAGCATCAGAGGAAGATTGTGTGTGAGTTTCTAATCGGAGATCGAAGGAAAGTGACATCGTGATATCATCGATAGGCTGATATAGCACTGATTAGAGATCGGGCAGATCAGTAATTAGGGATTGGAGAAGCACTATGGAGTGACTAAAGGTGCGAACCCGATGATAATCATGAACGCGGATTTATAAGGTTTGAAGTTCCGCTTATGTGTTTCGGTCGGGTTCTCCTTTGTAATCTAATAAAGTGAAGCCCCGATAAAAGGGTAAGATCATGAGTATTTCCTTTGTAAATGGGTTATAAAGGAAAGTAGCTAATATATGTAACCAATGATTAAATAAGGAAAAGGTTATATATATATATATATATATATATATATATATATATATATGGGTTAGGGGTTAGTGAAGGGTTAATGAGAGGGTTTTAGTCTCGATAGGAAGGATTTAAAAGAAAGGATTTAATAAAGTCATATTTGAAGGTTAAGGGGTGATTAAGGTCCCAAGACATGAATTTTGTATGTTGGTTTGCCTACGTTGATTAATACAGCCTTAACCATTAGAGATGAAGATTTGACTCCTTGGTGAGTTAAATTCCTGGCACAAATGTATTTATGAATTTTTCATGCATACTGTGGGTGTTAGCGGGGTAACCTAGCATCAGTAAAGTCTTTGAGGTCTTCATCTTGATGTTTCTTTGTAGAGGGTATGACCCTTATGATGCGATGGGTAGTCCTCCTTAATGATCCTTATATTATTTCTTCAAGGTGATAAGAAGGCTAGTCCTTCTTGATGGTTTGATGTCCTCTTTGATGTCTTGAATTTCTTGATATTCATTTCTGTGGTCCTTCCCCAAGCTGCCTTTTCTTGCATTGTCATATTCACTCTAATTCCATGCTCATAAATCTAAGGGACACTAGATTAGATGATTTCTCTGGCTTTCATAACTTCTTATGACATATTTTTTTTTTAACTTAAACTTGATTAGCTTATTCTTTCAATTAATTATTATTAGTGCTATCTATCATCAAAAAACTACCAAACAATGAAGAATAAGACGATACAAGATATAGGATATCATCAAGGGCCAAAACCTCTTCTTTTAAGAGGAAAACCCACAAGAATTATTATCATCTTATAGAACTTCAAATAATGAATTTCAAGACCTAGGACACTTGTCAAAGTTCCCTCCAAGTCCAAGTTAATCCTTCCTCTTTGATTATATTTCTAACAAATTTGAACCCATAAAATTTTGTAGCTTCGACCTCAACAGCTTCTCTAGAAACTTTAAACCCAATAACTTCTTCTACAACTTCGAATTATAGTGTAGAAACTCTAGATGGAATGTGTGGCATAATAATTGTGAATTTTCTTCCTTTGTTTCTTGAATTGGATAACCTTCTCCTTTTTTACTACTTGGATTGAAAACTTAGTCTTTTTTAGACCTGGTTCCAGTCTCCCAAGGTAGATACAATTTTGGGCTTACTATTGTAATTGATGCCTTATTTTTCTCACACATGTGAGGTGTAGATGACCAAAAGCCAAGCTTATAAAACTTCACTTTCCTTACTTGCTTTATTCTTCCCTTTGATTGGTATTATTTTCCCTTCTTGTGCTTACATGGGCTTCTTTTCTTCTATCTCAAATGAGCTCAAGGTCTTCCTTATATATGTCTCTCTCTAGGTTGAATTACTATTTGTAAGATAACTTGTCTGTTCATAGAGGCCGAATTATTATTTTGTTGATGCAAAGTTCCTGGAGGGTCTATTTGACACTTTTGACTTTATATAAATTCTATTTACAATACCTAACATTCTGAAAAGGGTCTTCCATACATGACAAGGACTAAATTGACTTGTAGACACAATGAAAATCCCTAGAAGCATTTAAATGGTGCTTGACCTTAAAATAAATTCCTTGTGCATGAAACCCATGCATCGAGAATGAAAACAATAAAATTATTTTTCTATTTACATCTAAATACATAAAATCATTATTACATATGTCATTATGATGATCGAACCTAGTTACATTTCAACTCTAGCTACATCCGACAAGACAAACAATGTTTGCATCACCCATTACTAAGGGGAACTAGCTAATATTTTCAAACATAGGACCAAGAAATATTAATCCTGTCAGAATGTGTTAGATAATAACATTCTGAACATTTACTAATTTTTTACCATAATCTTATAACCTAGTTTATTGACCCTAGAATTTGACTACATCATCCTCAAAAGAGAGTGTTGGATGGGTAGACCCTTTATGGGTTTTTGTAAGCCTCTTTGTAATGTGGAGGATCAAACTCTATCTTTAATAGAAATTATGTGATGCTTTTTTCTAGCTATCCATGTTAACTATTTCAACAATGTGAATTATAGGAACTTGGTCATGGTTTTGAAAGGATCAACCAAATATTATTTATGGCCCCATTGTAAATTTCATAACCTTCCAGTAGGAAAAATATTTTAAAACTAAAATTTTATTTCAAACCTTAGAATAAATTATTTGAGCATAACACATGCATTACCACATATCATTAAGAAGGATCTATAAGAAAGTAATAACCTAACTATTATATCATATCTTGTGAAAATTACCTTTAAATGCACTTGTTAGCCCAGGAAACATCCCCTTATCCCTATACAAACTGTATTTTTTCTTAAAAAAATAGTTTTTCAAATTATATACATGAGCTTCCCATATACGAAACAAAGATATACATAGGTACACCAAAATAAAATTTCTTATGATTTAAAATACATTAAAAATATGTATAAAATATTCACATTTTCGAGTGAGGTTTATGGGTTAAATAGAAAGTTTCCTATTCTAAACCATGTCATAACCACCGAAATCAATTCTTGGTGGTATTTATACACACCATGGATATGATTTTCCTTTGTATCATAACATTTGAAAATTTATCCCCAATCAGGTATATTATCCCTGTGATTTTAAGCACTCTCACTTCTTCTAAAAGTCCTTGTTTCCATGTTGTAATAGGGATTCCACTTATCTTGCACTACAAGATAATTTGTTGGAGTATGAGACCTTCAATGACTTGGGAAGGAAGGATAAGGAGGGTTATTATGTTCATTGCATGGAACAAGGCTCAGGTAACTATATAACTACCTTATTGTGGTATATATTAATAAAAAAACTCATATTTCATTCTTATTCAATTGTTCATATGCCATCTTCTTAATTATACATTGTTATATATTGGATTTTTCCTTTATGTATTTTCTTGAATTTAAGAGGTAGTTTTTCATACTCTATGCCATAGTAAAAAAATAATCACATAATGGATTTCCATTCATTTTCAATCTTCTTCCCATGAAGAACATTCATATGGAGAAGGAAGAATCAATAGGGTTTACATCATTATAGTTTTGTACATTACATCATGTGAATGCATTTTCATAGTGAAAGGATCCATTATCCTTAGTAAGGTGTGAAATGTTTTTCTTAACATGTACAAAAACCATGCCATGCATTCAACATTCATTTTCACTTAAGGGCATGGATTTTTTGCTAATAGGGCATGTATTTACATCAATGCCCTATTTTCAAGAAATTGTGTAAGGAAAGTGTGCCTAATGTGCATAATTTATATAAATATTTGAATTTTAACTAAAAATATGATTTCATGAAGTTATCTTACAATTCCTAGAACAAAAAATGCAATTCTCACTCCAAGTTGTGCAGTTTACACCATGCCCTATTTTCATGTAGAAAACACATAATTTCCATTTTAAGCATGCATTTTCTTCTTAAGGAATGCATACCTATTCTTAAGGAATAAAATACTTTAAAATGTATATATCCAACATCGTATCATACAAATTTTACCATTAGAAGTGTTGTAACATACCTAGTTCCCTCAATGAATTAGAAAGGTTATAGGATACCCAAAATGATTTTTCTCCTTTCACTAGATTGACAATAAGATCTGATACGACTTTGTCACATAACACTATTAAATTTATCCTAACTACACTTGTAAAAACATTAATTTCATCTCTCAGACATTTTTTCAAACACTTTCCATGCAAAACTATTTTCAAATACTTTATATACAACCAATTCAATAATATTTTTATTGTATACATTTCATGAGTCATTTTTTATATAATTCAAATAAAAAAACATTCCCATAACTCCACTTGTAACATATTAACTAAAACATACCAATCAATCATGCAACTCTTGATTTTTGTCTTTGAATTATTTTATCAAATAGTTTGTATGAAAATTGTAATAAAATACCTTTAAGACATTTATTCAAATTATTTAAATGCAAATAGGCATATATCAGCTATAGAAATACTATAATGAAATAGCACTATCGTTGTCCACAAAACACCAATTTCATTAGGGAATTTCATCAAATAGTTTGTATGTAATGAATCATTAAAGAATTGTAGCATATCTTCAAAAAATTTGCATCCAAAATAATATGGAAAATTATTTTCATGAGAGTAAGCATATCTCAACTACCACAATATTGTCCCCATCCACAAAACTTCATTTTCATTGGCTAATTTCATTAAACAATTTCTAGGAAATAAATTATTAAACCATTTAAGCATTTCTCCAAATAGGTTGTATGTAAAATAATATAGGAAATTCTTCACTGCATATATTTTAAATTATAATAGTCCAAGTTCTATGAAATAAACTAGATAATCTATGGTCATTCCCTAACTATGCTTCAAGTTTTAATCTATGGAACCTCCTAGATGAAAAGTTATAGAAGAAACACTAACATGACCCATTTGATGGATGATTTTAGGATCATTTAATAATCTGAACTTCCATTGGTCATATCTCCTAAAATACCACAACCAAAGATATAAAACATGGACCATATGATATATGGGATTTCCTCTCACTATGGACCATGTTTAAGCTTTTGGAACCTTTGAGAAGAAAATTTATGGCATAGACTCCAACATGACCAATTTAAAGATGAATGTAGGAAACCCAACTTCCTTTCATCATAATTCCTAAAATTTTGCAACCCAAGATCTAAAAGATCAATGAAAGGATTAGTATGATTTCCCCTCAATATGATCAAAGTTGCAGCATCTAGAACCTCCCATAAAAAACTTATGAGAAATTGTGATCACATCCCTACATGTCCACATGCAACATATTCACTTGCGCATATATCCTCAAGGTATATTTCTAGTTTAGTTCGTATAACAATTAATTTCATGCAACAATTTCATACAACCATGCAAGATTACCACAAAGCTATGCATCAATTTAGAAAATAAATAATCATCATATTTACAACTCATAGTTAATAAAACTTATCTGAAATTAAACAATGGATGGAATTGAAAGTGGGAGCTTAATTTTCCACCCAACCATACACTAGTTGTAGCCTCTATTTCCTTTAGTAGGCACCCAAAATATAGATCCATGATCTAAGGGTATTTTTCAAGAAAACTTAGCTAGAAATCATGATCAAAAGTGAGGGTCCTTACCCAAAAATCCAATTATGTCCTTGAAATTTTTTCATTTAACCAAAAGCCAACCCCTCTTGTCATTCAAATTCCATATTATCTTTTTTCTTGTGTGCCTATTCATCTTCCTCATGGAACATTATTCAAGAAATTTATTGCTAGCTACACATTTGATTAAACAGTGGTGCCAACTAACACCACTTAGATTCTTCTTCCTTTTCCCCTCAAATCATCGATCTGTGGTCGCACTTTTGAGGTGATTTAAATAAATTTATAATAATTTATAATCATAGTACACTTACATTACAAAAATTAGGGCGAGGATACCAAGGATGTTACAAACCCACCTCATTAAGGGGAACATCATCCTTAGTGTTCTTAGCAACAAAATACTGAAGCAAAATTGAGCTTTATAGATAGATCTTACATATTTATAATTACATTGACATATTTTAACATATCAACCAAAAAAGCGTATGAAAACCTCATTTGATCAACCATCTCCCATGTAGCTTCCTTTGGTCTATCGTGCATCTATTGCACCTTGACCTACTCAGTCACTTTATTCTAGAACACAATCGAGCTCCCATGTCTAGCCATACAATTCACTATACTCAGGGATACATCTAGAAAAAAATTACCTCATTGCTTCTTGGGACACATCCAATGTATGCTTGATCACAATGAGTATGTCCATGACCTCCTTGAATATGATTTATTTTAGTTTTCGTTTCCTTGCATTCACACACCTTCTAAGTTTAGAGAGATTCCCCTTCTTTGCTTGCTAGTCCCTCCGGTGATCCATTCCCTGCTAAGGCTTCTTGACATAGGAAGAGTATTTGCAGCAAAAACATCTCTTAGCCTTGATTTATTAAGACAATTATATTGGTCATGACATCTCATTATGGAAATAAATGCACATCATTAGTTTTCAATACCATTGTAATGACTTCGTCCTTGAGGTATTTAGCTCTATTAAGTTGTTGTTTCACACTCTGGTATTACTATGATAATGTTTCTTAGCCTCTTTTGTAATCAACCTCGTATATTTATTTTGGGAAATTCGACAATTCACCTATATCACAAGCACATAAGTCATATGAGAATCATAAAATTTTAAACAAATCTAAAACATACTTTCATGAGTAGATTTATTTATGAGGTTAACCATGAAATTGTGGATCAATTCATATCACAAAATAATCATATTAAAACATAAATAAATTCGTTATGAATCAAATATTTAAACCCAATTAAATCACAACCTTAACATAAATTTCCAATAATTAATACTTATCTTCATGGCTCCCTCTTTGCTATTGTACTTAGTTGTTTATCAGTCGAAGCAAGAACTTAATGTTGTAGATGCTCCGTGTTGTTTTTAGTTAGGTCTGTCTTCAATTCCAACTCACTGAGTTGTTCTTAGTTGAAATAAGCACTAAGTAGCAGTGATACTAGGCCACATTTTCCTTTTGTACAAGTCCAAATAAGACCCCCATCTCACTCAGTTCCTAGCAAGTTTAGGAACTACCAATATCAATAGTTTTTATTCAAAAGGAATATTATTTACCAAAACTCCCATAACTACTTTATTATAATACAGACTCCCCCATAATCATAACTCCTAGGTATCAGATGCCCTAAATTCTAAGAATTCTTCTTGTTTCAATATCATTATAACTCAAACAAGGTAGGTATCCTTGTTCAACAAGTATATGTGGCTATCTAGAACTTTGGTGGTGATAATAGAAAAACTGTATGCACTGAGTCATTTTCTAGTGCAAGGTAGCAACCAACGGGATATGTGCCTCATGATTTGGCATGGGAATCCAATTAGTACTTAGTATATCTATTGATATAACCTTCAACATTTCCTTGTCATAACGTAATATAAACATGGGCACATCAATTTCATAATCACTTGATCATAATAATAATTAACAACGGAAATTCCCACTTTCTCATTGGATCCCTTATATTGTAGGGGATCTCATTGGATAGCCTCATTATGTTATCATAAACATATCATTCATATATTAATAATACATTTATGAGCATCAAACAATTACCCTTCCACAAGAATGATTCCCAAGAATAAATTGTCAAATGAAATGGTATTATGTAGTTTAATTTCATCATGAACATGTTCATGAAATTTAGCACATTCACATGCAAGACAATGAACCTCCTAGTATCCATGCATACCATGTATTAATTTTCAAACAACAATCTCCAAACTTTTTCAAAGGAATTCTCACAAAATTCATTTATTTTTACTTTTTCTCTTACTTCCGTAATGAATATTGTTAACTTATATTTCCATTGTTTCATTATTCGTTAGCTTATTTAACCAACATGTCCTCATCCATGTCGTTCATAAGCTATCAATTTTCAACCTTTGTCCTTTTTCATTCATGGTCACCACATTTTTTAAGAGCATAAATACAACTTAAATATAAGCATTGGACCATTCCTTTCACTTTCTCAATGGTCTTCCACACAACCTATAACCCATTAAATAACCTTATTGCATTACAAAATTGTGGAAAATACAAACTCTACCTCCATGCCATTCACAAAGTGATAAAATGTTTAGAGATTGATCACTTACCATGCTATAGTGATGATTTTCAACCAATGAACCATCAAGATACACAATGTAATTATGCCTTACATATCTTAGACACATTGTACTAAAGTTTAGGGAAAAAATCCCTTTTTGTTCCATTTCCATTGTTGTTACATTGTTTCCTATTTTATTTCAAGTGGACTCAACCATGCCCATATTATTTGTTCTGTGATATTCTTCTACCCTCTAACTTCCATTTATCTTATGCACATTTTTTAACCAATATCTTGCATTTTTACTTGGGTTCCACTTGTACTATTTTCCATAGATCTACTTTCCTTTTACACAACCAACTAGCCCCCAATACCAAACAATGAAAGGAAAAAGAAATGAAAACAAAAAAAACCACAAATGGAAGCATAAATTAATATTAAAAAAAAACATGACGATGCTCAAGGTCAACAGTAAAGAAAACAAAGAAAATATATAGTCAAATAATAAAATACAAAACATATAAAACATTCATCAACTCATAATAATTCAATCCCATGAGTTTTGGTGTTCCGTATGTTTGTCACCACTATATATATGTGTGTGTATATAGGTATGTGTGTGTGTGTGTGTGTAGAGAGAGAGAGGAAGAGAGAGTCTTCACCAAGGTTTTATGGCAACATTAAAATTCTAACATCCTTCAAAACAACTCCTAAAGGGATTTGATCTTTCAAGGGAACTTCCCATTTCTTCTTCATGATGGAATTAGTCTATGCTATGCTACACCATACCACTATCTATTCTTTTACTTCCTACTACAAATAAGAATTCTTGTGTTCTGAGACACAAACCCATATATTTTCTATATAACCATTAACAAATAAACTGTTACCCTGCCATGCTAATACTAAGTTTCTTGATCTACAATAGTTCACACATCTAGAATTCACGTAAACAACCCTTTACCAAGACTAGCATCATCAAATTTCAAAATCATCCTTTTACGAAGCTTAGTAATCATGGCATAGTTTACAATCAACACATAGTCATTAGACATAGTGCTGCAACTAGCACCCACTTGCATTCATGTGCATATCAACTGTCTAAACACACATAGTATTAGCACTATTGTATTAAAACATCATTCCTTCCTGCAATATCATAAGAATATACCCATAACATGCAGTTCATTAAGCACTCCAACAAGGATTTAAGTGTGAATAATGTTCAAGAATCATAATCAATAAGTTTTAGCATTCTTATTTGGAGAAGACCACAAACTTGTAGAAAACCTCTTGTAATTGTACTCACCACACTGTCACAACATTTTTATCAACAGGCATAGGTACCACTTCTGTTATTCTCTCATCAACACCTTATTTCCCATAGCCTTTGTTTCCCAAGACTACACACAACACTTTGATTGGCTTCCTAATCGTGTTTTTAAACTTTTCCTACTTGCATGTTTATTAGTTACCAATATTATTTATATGAATCATGTTATGGAAACAAAATAAGAGTGTTTATTCATGCACATCCATTACTTTATGCACCTAGCATACCCTCGTGTATTTAGCATCTCATCATTTAATATATATTCAATCGATATGCATCTAATAAGTATTTCATACCTTGAATTTTATCACGCATATGCTATTATTCATCAGCTTATGACAACTTCTTAAAAAATTATGGAAAGATATAAACTAGGAAGAGTTAAGTTAAAGAGATTGCCCCTCGTGGCTATGACTTCATCATTCAGTCATAGACTTTTGCAATTCTATTGTATTGTTCTATGGAATCAACTTAGCATCCTTCTAATTTATCTTGTTGTATCAACTGAAATAAGATTCTAGGTAACATCAGTGTAATAGTATATACAACAAAATAATATCACATAAGAACATATGCATGTAAAAAAAATTCCCAGCGAAATTCAACAAACAACACACTTGTAGCCAACAAATAACCATTCCTTAAATAACACAAAGTTGAAAATTTTTAATCTCCGAAGGAATAATTTATAACATTTTTGTTTTCATTATATCTATTGTGAGCCCATCTGACGCAAGGATACCTAGAACAGGGTTACCTTTGTGTATTAGTCTTCAAACCTTTACGGTTAAGGCCCCTTTAAATAAACCCCGGCGGAATGAATTCATTACAATAGCCCAGTTTTATAAACCCATCCTTTCCTCCTAAATCTTTCATTAACCCTTATGCCACATATATAATCAATTCCCACACTTCCTTATGGTAAGGTTGGACTTACACATGAAAACATGTATCAGCACTTTATTTCATTATAAACCCTTTATAAGGGAAGCACACATAGAACACATATTTTATGCCTTCTTCTACCTAGTTCATCGCTCTTGCACAATTCTCAAGGCTCCTTTATCACTAATTGTAGTCGCGAACTTTCGCAGATCTTCTCAACACATTTCCCCTCCGCTTCCGATATGTGATAAATGCAATCAGATTTCAAACCATATACATTGCGTTTATAACTCTATCGGGCCCACCATATTGCATGTTGTGTTCCTTTTCCGCCGATACAACACTACTAATGTTTGTGATGTGATCACTTCGTTGGTCGCATCTGCATTGCTATTGCACTTCTTTAAGGCAAGGTCTATTCACTTCCCTGAAAATAATATTGCAATGAAATCCCCGCCATTGATCCTCCCCACAGATCCAACGGTCCTCGCTCTATCGCTTGATCACAATTGGAAATCGGCCGCCCTTTTGTTGTCCTCCAATGTGATAGTTAAAACTCCCCTCATTTTCCGTGATCAGATATCAACCGTTGATCTATTAGATCCAACGGTCCCTGAGCGCCACTTCCTCAACCTTTTGCTCCTCTAGTATTTGGATCTTATAACACATTCCGCTATACCGTGTGTAATTCTTCTCTATGTATTCAATCTCCTCTTTGAGTCTGCTGAATTCACCTACAAACATATATATGGTACAGAAGCTCTCATTCACATTGAATTCATAATTCAATCATTCAAAACACACATTTATATTGATTTGAATTTATCTTTGCACATAACAAATAAACAACAGATACATGTTGAGACTTTGTCTCTCTCTATGGCCTGCTCTCCTAATACCAGTGGCCTCTTTTACATTCTTCTCATATGCTTACAATCATACTCTAATTCAGTTAACTCTCTACTCTTCTCTCTTGTTTCCTTTTTAATACATCATTAGAAGTTTCTTTTACAGTTCGAGGAACTGTTCCTCAGTTATGAAACAGTTTCTTCAAACTAGTTCCTATCTAATCCTATTTTGTCTAATTCAAAAACTAGCAATGGTTGATTCAGCCTTAATTTAAAATGACACAAAATGAAACTAAATGAAACATAAGCTTGAAGTGTTTTCCTCTCTATTTTTCAAAATAAAGTGAAAATAAAAATAACAAGAAACATCTCCTAGTTGTCACCTCTTCATTCAGATGCTCCTGCATCAGGCTCCCAGGGTAAATTAAACTCATGGCTCCTGTCCATGAGATTTTCAATACAATACCCGATGCTTTGAATCTGGACAGCATCTAACCAAGAACTATCTTCAATAGGATGACCCTTCCACTTGACTAGGTACTGCAAATATTCCTTTCGTCAAGTCCGTCTAGCCACCTAGGTATCTAGGATCTGTTCGATATCTAGAGGCTTTGTTGGGGTCATTTGTTTAATCAACGAATAATTCTCTTTCTGGGTGTCCCGTGTTCGTCTTTCTGTATTGTCTTCATCCTCTACCATAATGTAGGCGTACATGTCTACTACATTGAAAATGGGTGAAATTCTAATACCTGGGGGCAATTGCAGTTTGTAAGCATTCACACAAAACTTCCGAAGAATCCTGCAAGGCCCAATTTTTTTCTATTTCAACTTGTTGTATTCGCCTGTAGGAAACCTCTCCTTGTGTAGGTGTGCTAATACCATGTCTCCTACTTTGAATTTTACCTCCCACATTTTCAAATTTGCCTTCTTCTTATATTTTTGGTTGTTGTTCTGTAATTTTAATTTCACTTGTTCATGAAGATCGTTGATTGCCTTTGCGAAGTCTTCAACGTTAGCACTCCTACACTCCAACTATCACAAATCCTATAACTCACGTACTCCATGTGGATGCATTCCGTATAGGATTTGGAAACAACTACTGCATGTGCTTTGGTTGGGAAAATTGTTATAAGAAAATTTTGCTTGTGCAAGCACATGATCCCACTGTCGATAATTTTTTCCAACCAAACTCCTCAATAAACTTCCCAGACTTTGGTTCACCACTTCAGTTTGACCATCAATCTGCGGATGATAATCTAAGCTGAAGTTTAGTTTGGTGTCTAATTGTTTCCATAAGGTTCACCAAAAATGTCCTATAAAAATAACATCTAGGTCCGAAACAATAGACTTCGGCAAACTATGCAATCTAACTATCTCGATAAAGAACAAATGTGCTACATGTGTGGCATCACTGGTTTTCCTACATGGAATGAAATGTGCGATTTTGGTGAAATGATCCACCACCACCATGATGGAATCGAATCCCTGCTGTGTCTTCGGTAGACCAAAGACAAAGTCTAAACTGACTGAGTCCCATGGTCTGTTCGGAATGGGTAAGGGCATACACAACCCTATGTTTTGGTTGTGTCCCTTTGCAAGCTGACACCCTTTGCATCTAGTCACAAACCTTTGTACATCCCTGTGCATCTTTAGCCAGTAGTAAAAGTGGCTCAACCGATCCAAGGTCTTGTCTATGCCAAAATGCCCAGCTAAACCTCCATTATGCTTTTCCTGGACTAAGTTCTCTTTCATAGAACATTTCGGAATACGTAACTGTCATCCTTTGAACAACAATCCTTCCTACATATTATAGTCTAGCCATGAAATATTATCTCTCAACAATGGATTTTGGCAAGCTTTATAGGCTTCCTTAAAATCTGCGTCTACCTCATACAAGTCCCTAAGAAGTTCAAATCCCAATACTTGTATTGTACTTTCTTGTAGGATCAAATTCCTCATACTTAACAAATCTGCCACTTTGTTGGCTTGACCACTAATGTTGTTCAACACAAATGTGAAACTCTGCAATTACTCCACCCACTTCACATGTTTATGGTTCAACTTATGCAACTGCATAATATATTGCAACGCAGAATTGTCTGAAAGTAAGACAAATTCATTGGCCAATAGATAATGTCTCCAATGTTTTAGTGCTTGAACCACCGAATAAAATTCCTTGTCATAGGACATGTATATTTTCCTAATTTCATTTAATTTCTCACTCAAATAGGCTACTAGCTTGTCCTCTTGACTGAGTACTGCACTAATTGCTGTCCCATTGACATCACAATGAACTTGGAAAAGTTTGCTAAAATCTGGTAATCTCAAAATCAATTTTTCTGTAATCTTCCTTTTGAGTAACTGAAAGCTTTATTCTACCATCTTTGTCCAATGGAAAGGGTGATTTGTCTTCTTAATGGTGTCCAGCATGGGTGCACAAATCCCACTAAAATTTTTAATAAATTTCCAATAAAAACTCGCCATTCCATGAAAACTTCGTACCGCAAACAAAATTTTGGGACATGGCCAGCTAACTATGGCTGCAACCTTTTCCGGATCCATTTTTAGTTCATTCTCAGAAATGACAAATCCCAAATAAATTAACTCTTTCTTGAAAAACGATCATTTCTTCAAATTTATCAGTAATTTATTCAGCTACAATTTTTCCAATTCATACCTCATGTGTCGAAAATGTTCTTCCTTTGTCTTGCTGAATATAGGTATATCATCGAGATACACAATCAAAAATTTACTAATGAATTCCCTAATCATCTCATTCATCAATCACATGAACGTGTTAGGGGCATTGCTCAATCCAAATAGCATAACCAACCATTAGTACAAGCCTTCATTAGTCTTGAAAGTTGTCTTCCACTCATCACCTTCTCGAATTCTGATTTGGTGGTAGCCATTTATCAGGTCTATCTTTGAAAAGTATGCTGCTCCACTCAAACAATCCATCATATCATCCATCCGAGGTAGAGGGAATCTATAACTGATGTTGATCTTGTTAATGGCCTGGGAATCCATGCACATTCTCCACTCACCTCCTTTCTTGGGAGCTAAAATAGTCAAAACTGCACAAGGGCTTAAACTCTCATGAATCAGTCCTTTATCCAGCAACTCCTGCACCTGCTTCTCGATTTCTTCATTATCCTTCGGACTCATCCAATCAATAGCCTTTTTTGGAAAATTGGCTCCTAGAATAAAATCAATATGGTGACTAATGCTTTGCTTTGGTGGTAATTTGTCTGGTAGATCATCTACCACAATATCACTAAATTCTTGCAGCATGTTCTGTATCTCCATAGGTAAATCAATAAGGTTGGTGTGTACTAACACTACCCTTAGTCTTCTCACAACTGCATAACCCAATTCACTCTCCTCAATTCGTCGTAGAAACTCCTTTCCTCCTAGCAGCAATGCTTTCGTTCCACTTGATACTGTTGTCTCCTCTTCTTTCATGGGTACGAAGGTATGCTTAATCCCATCTTTAACAAATCTGTAACAATTTTTCACTCCGTCATGGGCTACCTTTCTATTGTACTTCCATGGTCTACCCAGAAAAATATGGCACACGTCCATTGACATTGTGTCGCAAGTCACCTTATCCTTGTACTTGCCTATCTAAAAATCTATCTCGCATTGTTCATCAACTAACAATTGGTGTCCCGTCTGCAACCATGCTGGGTCCCTATAATACTAGTGATTACCCCATTACTATTGTAGTATACCCCTTATTTATATTGTTGTGCCCCTATTACCCACATATTGTTATTTCTGTGCCCCATAGAATCCCTCTATTATTATTTTTGTGGCTTTATATTATTATTGTTAGGTCGGCTGGATTATATTGTGACTCCTTAGACTCCTATATATAGAAAGGAGGTTTTGTCATTTGTATCATCCAAGAATTGTTCATTTATGTAATGTAAAGGAGGTTTCCCCCTCGAAGAGGCTGAATTCTAAGGCGTTGATCTTTCTTTTCTATCTTTTCTTGAGCTGGTTTCATAACATTTGGTATCAGAGCTTTGAATTCTAGGGTTTCGCTGCTCCAAACAGGTCATCGTGGCATTTTCGCTATAAATTTTTTTCTGTGATGTTTCAGAAGTCACAAAAAAACCCATTTGAGAAGAAATCTCGCTGAACCTTGGGTCCAAATTTCAGAATTTTTCGCGTGACATTTTCGGAGATATGATCTGAGGAAGTTGGTCTTTTTGCAGACTCCTGAATTACACTCAAAACAGGTGACCTGGGGAAAATCGTCATAACTTTCTTTCTGAGCATCGGATTGAAATTTCGTAAGAAGGTACAGAAAGAGGACGACTGTAGTTTTCTTTTATATATTTTTTAGAGTCAAAGGTTGAAACAGTGACATGTGGCACGTCGTACAAGTTCGCTCTACTGAACTAGTCTATAATCAAGTCACTGTGGGAGATTTCGCATAACTCTTCCTTGGAGAATCCAATTTGGGTCAGACTTGTGGCATTGGAAAGAGGACACAGAGGGCTACTATAGGTCACAAATTTAGAACTAGATAATTAGAAAGTACAGAGATACATCAGAGGCAATATCGAGCTCCTACAAAGTGAAAAAAGGTGTGTAGATTTTCTTTAATTTTTGCTTAAGCTTGGTTTGAAAATTTATTTTGAAGGAATTCAAAGGGCATAGTAGAGAATTATTATCGGTAACTGATGCCCCGAGGAAAGAAAATGCAAACACCTAGTAAGGAACCTGAAAGCTCTAGCATGACTCATGAAGAAGAAGAAGAAATGCTATATGATATATCAAAATTACAAGAACAAGTGCAACAAGTGTCACTTGCACAAAAAGCAACAGAATCTAAAATGGATGGTTTAAGGAAAGATGTAGAAGCTAAGATGGACAGTTTAAAGAAAGGTGTAGAGGCTAAGATGGATGGCATGGAAGCTAAGGTGAATGGCATGGACGCTAAAATTGATGGCATGGATGATAAGATGGATAAGTTGCTACAAGAAATGGTCACTAAGGGTGAAAGAGTACTAAAGGAAACTCATGATGAGAACAAAAGAAATGTTAATCATGATTCCATAGACTCTAATGTTGGATCGAAGACTCACCATGTTCCAAAAATCGATATGAGGAAGTTTGATGGCAAGGATCCCGCCACATGGATATTACAGATGGAGCAATTCTTCGATCTCAATAATGTGCAAAACACACAAAAGGTACGTATGGCAACTTTATATTTGGAACCAAATCAGTTTGTATGGTATCAATGGCTTTGTTCTCGTAAACAATTTATCACTTGGGCAATTTTTACGGAAGAATTGATAGCACATTATGAGGATACAAAAAGCAACACTTTTTTTAGCCAATTGATAAGTCTCAAACAAAAGGGTTCAATAATGGAGCACATTGAGGAGTTCCAAAAATTGAACATAAGGGTAAAAGATATTCCAGAGGAGCATAGGATTGATGTGTTCATAGGGTCTTTAAAGGATAATATCCAACATGATGTGCGCCTTTGGGAACCTGATTCATTAGAGAAGGCATTCAGGTTAGCAAGAAAAATGGAAAGCAAAATTATGGCAACTAGGAAGCATACCATTCACAACTATAAAGATGGAAGTGTTGTTGCCCATAGTCTTCCACAACCTACAAGGTTGACACCACAACAATTGGAAGAAAAAAGAGCAAAAGGGCTTTGTTACAATTGTGATAGCAAATACACAAAAGGTCATAAGTGTGCTGAGAAGAAATTATTCTACATAGATTGTGAAGAGGAAGAAGAAAAGGAGCAAGAAAGGTCAAAAGAAGAGGATATATTCCAGGAACAAAGCCTAGATGAAGAACAAATAAATCCGACCATATCTTGTAATGCATTGGCGGGAATTACCACTCCTCAAACCATCAAGATAGAAGGACAAATCAAGAAGAAAAAGGTAATAGTGTTGATTGATTCAGGAAGCACCCACAATTTTATTCATTGTAGGGTAGCAAAAGAATTGAATTGCTTCCTATATCCAGCACCAGAGTGTCAAGTGATGATTGCAAATGGAGGAACAATAAATTGTTCTGGAAAGTGCCATAATATCAAGCTATCCATGGGAGAATATGTATTGACTAGCCCAATGCTTTCCATTCCAATGGGAGGTGCTGATGTTGTACTAGGAGTCCAATGGCTACAATCCTTGGGTACAATAGCTTTTAATTTTCAAGAACTTTTCATGAAATTTTCTATGGAAGGAAAGGAAGTTGAATTAAGGGGTATTGCAGGGAAACCAGGAAAGATAATCAGCTCTAATGGATGACAAAGCTTCTAAAAAAGGAGCAAAGAGGTGTAATTGCACAATTATGTTCGCTAGATGTTTCCACATTGGAATCATCTATTTCTCCAGATCTCCAAAAAGTCCTGGACAATCATTCCAAGGTATTTGAGACTCCCAAAGGTCTCCCACCTATGCGTGATCATGATCATGCTATTCATCTGATTCCAGGAAGTGTTCCTCCAAACATCAGGCCGTACAGATATCCATATGTCCAAAAAAGTGAAATTGAACGTATGGTTGCAGAAATGCTAGAGGCTGGTATAATTCAACCGAGTCAAAGTTCTTTCTCAGCTCCAGTAGTATTGGTGCACAAGAAGGATGGATCATGGCGCATGTGTCCAGATTATAGGGAGCTCAACAAGCTCACTATTAAAGATAAGTTCCCCATTCCTGTCATTGATGAATTACTGGATGAATTGCATGGATCAATTTACTTCACCAAGTTGGATCTTCGTTCGGGATATCATCAAATCAGAATGAAGATTGAAGACATTCCGAAAACGGCATTTAGAACTCATGAGGGTCATTATGAATTTTTGGTCATGCCTTTTGGCCTTACCAATGCACCTTCAACATTTCAAGGTTTGATGAATTCAATTTTCAAACCATTCCTTAGAAAATTTGTGTTAGTATTTTTTGATGATATACTAATCTACAGCAAGTCTTGGAAGGATCATGTTGAACATGTTGACAAGGTGCTACAACTATTGGAGGAGAAACAATTATATGCAAAAAGATCCAAATGTTTCTTTGGAGTCCAGGAGGTGGAATATTTGGGTCATATTGTATCTCATGAAGGAGTTAAGGTAGACCCTAGCAAAATTAAAGCCATTAAGGAATGGAAAATCCCCACATCCATAAAGCATCTGCGAGGATTTCTTGGGTTGACAGGGTATTATCGCAAGTTTGTTAAGAATTATGGGAGAATAGCAGCACCTCTAACAACATTATTGAAGAAAGATTCATTTTCATGGACTCCGGAAGCAACAAAGGCCTTTGAACATCTTAAAGAGGCAATGTGCCAAGCACCGGTCTTAGCTACACCGGACTTCACAAAAACCTTTATTGTGGAATGTGATGCTTCAGGAAATGGAATTGGTGCTGTTCTAATGCAAGATGAAAGACCCATTGCTTTTGAAAGTCGTCCAATCAAGGGAAAGTTTTTAAGCAAAGCTATTTATGAGAAGGAAATGTTGGCA
Source organism: Pinus tabuliformis (assembly GCA_031772625.1). Taxonomy (NCBI): domain Eukaryota; kingdom Viridiplantae; phylum Streptophyta; class Pinopsida; order Pinales; family Pinaceae; genus Pinus; species Pinus tabuliformis. Next base: position 432,992,959 of record CM062813.1, on the reverse strand, counting down.
ATACTCCATGCACTTAAGAAATGGCGACCCTACCTAATGGGAAGACACTTCAAGGTAAAAACGGATCATGATAGCCTTAAATACTTTTTAGAACAAAGATTATCCTCTGAAGAGCAACAAAAGTGGGTCACAAAGATGTTGGGTTATGACTTTGAAATCATCTACAAAAAAGGGAAGCAAAATGTGGTGGCAGATGCACTCTCAAGAAAGGATGAGGATGTGGAAGCATTGTTGTGTGCCATTTCTATTATCCAACCAGATTGGATAAACGAAGCAAGGGAGGAATGGAAGAATGACGAAGAAGTGTGGGCACTTATTCGAAAGCTACAACAAGATTCCAGTACTTCTGATACATTTAGCTGGCAAAATGATTCGTTATGGTACAAAGATCGCTTATACCTCTGTAAGAATTCCCAGCTAAAACAAAAGATTCTTATGGAATTGCACACTTCTCCCTTAGGAGGGCACTCAGGATTTTTAAAAACTTACCACAGGGTTAAGAAGGAATTTTTTTGGGATGGCCTTAAATCAGATATTCAAAAGTTTGTGGCGGAATGTTTGGTTTGCCAACAAAATAAAGTTGAAACAATTAAGACACCGGGTCTATTACAACCTTTATCCATTCCAAGCCAACGTTGGGAGGAGGTTTCAATGGATTTTATCACAGGTTTACCCAAGTCTGAGGGAAAGAGTGTCATCATGGTGGTAGTTGACAGACTTACCAAGTATGCACACTTTTGTGCATTATCACATCCATTTAAAGCCAGTACAGTTTCTACTGCATTTATGGAAACAGTTCAAAAGCTACATGGAAACCCAAAGATTATTGTAAGTGACAGAGATCCCATTTTCACTGGAAATTTTTGGACAGAATTATTTTCTTGTCTTGGTACTCAGTTAGCTCATAGCTCATCTTATCATCCTCAATCTGATGGGCAAACTGAGATAGTAAACAAATGTTTGGAAGGATATCTTCGTTGCTTTGTATCTGATAAACAGACACAATGGGTCAAATGGTTGCCTCTGGCTGAATGGTGGTATAACACTTCCTTCCATACAGCAACAAAAATGACCCCATTTATGGCACTTTATGGGTATCAACCACCATCCATCACATCATATTTAAGAGAAAATTCTAAGGTTCAGGCAGTGGAACATCACATCGAACATCAACAACAAGTCCTCCAACTCTTAAAGGATAACCTCGTGTTGGCACAAAATAGAATGAAACAACAGGCAGATCAACATCGCAGTGAAAGAAGTTTTGATGTAGGTGATTGGGTATTCCTACGGCTACAACCATATAAGCAAATGTCCCTAAAGCAAGCTAAGAAGGATAATAAATTATCACCAAAGTATTATGGTCCGTACAAGGTGTTGGAAAAGATTGGTACTATGGCATACAAATTGGAGCTTCCTGCAGCTTCTCGATTGCACCCAGTTTTCCATGTTTCATGTTTAAAGAAGGTTATAGGCGACAAGCTCCCAGTTCAAACAATATTGCCAGAACTTGACGAGGAAGGAAAAATTATATTGGAACCGGAAGCAGTCACAGAAACAAGAACTCGACAGCTACGAAATCGATCAATTTCAGAGTATCTTATCAAGTGGAAGAACTTATCCGCTGAAGATTCCACATGGGAGGATGAGAATTTTATGCAGAAGTATCCAGAACTGCTCAAGCGTTGAGGACAACACTTTTTTGAAGGAGAGGGGCATGTTGGGTCCCTATAATACTAGTGATTACCCCATTACTATTGTAGTATACCCCTTATTTATATTGTTGTGCCCCTATTACCCACAAACCACGACACCCTTATGGAGTTCGGTATTTTGCTCTCTTCAAACCAAGTTTCTCCACCATCTCTGTAGCTACCAAATTATCAGTGCTCCCACTGTCAATAATCAATTTACAACATTTTCCGTGTGACTTACATATACTCCAGAACAATGCTTTCCTCTATGTCTGATCAACTACCTCCTTAGCTAGTTTTAATAATACCTTGTTCAACACCAAGGCTTCCCCAATTTCTGGCATATTTTCCACTTCCCGTGGCGGTGCATCTGCTTCTTCGGGCTGAGCAACATATGCTCCCCTCTGCCTAATTTGTTCATTTTCAGGACATTCAAAGGACCTGTGTCCCCACTTGTGACACTTGTAACACTAATAGGCATTTCCTGTGCCTCTGCCATTACCTCTTCCTCGCTGGTATGACCTTCCTGTTCTGGTGTTACCCTCCCTTTCACTCTATCCTGAAGTCTTCAAACCACTACCCTCTTCATTGCCGTTGGCAATCCTACCTTTGCTAAAGGTTTGTCCTCGACCTCTACCAGAACCATGCCATCTTCTGGCATTTTGTTTCCTAGCAATCTTTTCCTCTGCCTTCAAAGCACTCTAATAAGCTTCCTCCATCGTCTTAGGGTAAAGAATGCTAATTTCGTCTAGGATCTCCATCTGTAGACCATTCACAAACCTCATTGTTTTCTCAGGGGTATCTTCTACATAACCAACTCTCAAGTTAATTTTATAAAATTGTTCAGTGTATTTCTTCACAGTCATCATTCTTTCCTTCAGGTTCTGTACTTGTATATAAAGGTCAATTTGATAATCCTTAGGCAGAAACTTTCTCTTCAATCTAGCAACCATCCTGTCCCATTTTTTAATCAATGGTTTGTTTAATCTCCTCCTTTCTGCCTATACACTGTCCCACCACAATGTTGCATGTCCCTTCAATTTGGTGACAACAACCTGACCCTATTGTCTTCATTGATTTCTTCATACTCAAAATATTTATCTAATTCACTTATCCAGTCTAATAAGGCCTCTGTGGAAAAACTTCCATCATAATTAGAGAGCTCTGGTTTTGGCTTACTGCTAGCCAACAAAACTGACCTCAATAGCTTAATTTACGGTTCTTTGTCATCTGATCCATCTGTCGTGGCTACGTTTTCCTCCTCACTATCATCCCCACTTTCCAGCTCTCTACGCCTCCCTGCTTCCATTGCTGCTAAATGTACAATTAAATTTCTAATCTCTTCTTGTAACCCTTCATCTGCTGCTCTTCTGAAGTCTCTTCCTCAACCCCTTTTTCCTACCTCCATCTTTACTAAGAGAAAGGAAAAACCTGCTCTGATAACAAAATGATGCAAGGTTACCTGAATAGGGTTACCTAATTGTATTAGTCTTCAAACCTTTACGGTTAAGGCCCCTTTAAATAAACCCCAGCGGAATGAATTCATTACAATAACCTAGTTTTATAAACCCATCCTTTCCTCATAAATCTTCCATTAACCCTTATGTTGCATATATAATCAATTCCCACACTTCCTTATGCTAAGGCTGGACTTACACATGAAAACACATATTGGCACTTTATTTCATTATAAACCCTTTATAAGGGAAATACACATAGAACATGTCTTTTATGCCTTCTTCCTCCTATTTCATGGCTCTTGCACAATTCTTGAGGCTCCTTTATCGCTAATAGTAGTCGCCAACTTTTGCAGGTCTCCTTAACACATTTCCCCTTTGCTTCTGATATGCGTTAAATGCAATTGAATTCCAAACCATATACACTATGTTTATAACTCTATCGGGTATGCCATATCGCATGTCATGTTCCTTTTCTGCCAATACAGCACTACTAATGTTTGCGATGTGATCACTTCATTGGTCACTTTGACATCGTTGTCGCACTTCTTTAAGGCAAGGTCTATTCACTTCCCCGAAAATAATATTGTGATTAAATCCTCGCTATTGATCCTCCCCACAGATTCAACGGTCCTCGCTCTATCGTTTGATTGCAATCGGCGATTGACCGAGGTCGGGGTTATTCATGCCCCTTTGTTTTCCTCCAATGCGATAGCTAAAACTCCGCTCATTCTTCGCAATCAAATCCCAATTGTTGATCTGTTAGATCCAATGGTCCCTGAGTGCCACTTCCTCAATCTTTTTCTCCTATATTATTTGGGTCTTATAACACTTTCCGCTATGCCATGTGTAATTCTTCTTTATGTATTCAATCTCCTCTTTGAGTCGCTGAATTCACCTACACATATATATATGGTACAGAAACTCTGATTCACATTGAATTCATCATTCAATCATTCGAAACACACATTTATATTGATTTGAATTTATGTTTTCACATAACAAATAAACAAAGGATACATATTGAGATTCTGTCTCTCTCTATGGTCTCCTCTCCTAATACCAGTTGCCTTTTCTACATTCTTCCCACAGGCTTACAATCATACTCTAATTCGGCTAACTCTCTACTCTTCTCTCTTGTTTCCTTTCCAATACATCATTAGCAGTTTCTTTTATAGTTCGAGGAATTGTTCCTCAATTATGAAACAATTTCTTCAAACTAGTTCCTATCTAATCCTATTTTGTCTAATTCAAAAACTAACAATGGTTGTTTCAACCTCAATTTAAAATGACACTAAATGAAACTAAATGAAACAGAAACTTTAAGTGTTTTCCTCTCTATTTGTCAAAATAAGATGAAAATAAAAATAGCAAGAAACATCTCCCAGTTGTCTCCTCTTCATTCAGATGCTCCTGCATCACCATTTGATCCAAATGTTGAACCTAGAAGTTGTGATACCACGTTGTAACATTCCCATTTCCCTCAATGGCTTATAGAGGTTACAAGGTACCCAAAAAATTATTTTTCCTTTCAATAGCTTAACAATAAGCTCTAATACCACTTTGCCACATACTCCAACTAAATTTATCTCAAGCACACTTGCAAAAAGTTGATTTTCATCTCTCATACAATTTGTCAAACACTTTGCATTTAAACTTTTCTCTGAATACTTTGCATACGATCAATTGAGTAGTATATTTCTTGTATACATTTTTTCAAACATTCTATATGAAAGCAAAATTATAAACATTGTTCTAATTCTACATGTAACATAATAAATAAAACCTTCCACCCAATCATGCAAGTTTTATTATTTTCTTTGATTGTAAGACATTCATGAAATAGTTATATGCAATGAATTATTAAGCAATTTAAGAATTTATTCGAACACAATGAATCCATAGAAAAATATGTTGTGTAGGTGTTATATTCTTTGCATTACTAGATTTATATGTTGTTATGTTGCATCAGGTGCAATAGGGGGTGTCTAAAGGGTGTAGACACAAGTATGGTTTCGATGGACCCAAGGATGTTTGGGAGGACCTACCCATAGTTTTAGACATGATGGTTTTTCCCATAGTATTTTGTAGATCACATTAGGGGAACTATCATTGTGTTCTAATCCATGGTTAATGGATTGAGTCTATATGAATGCTTTGGCATATATAATGTATTGTAACATTGAAAAGAATTTAATGAAAAATCAATACGGTTTTCCTATTTTTAGGTTCTAGGAGAAAAATATTTGTGTATATTACCTGTCCTTGCCATTTTATATTTTCTATTTTCTTAAGAATTCATTTACAGGTAATTTTTGTACAAGGTCAAAACCAATGTTTGGAATCATATTAGTTTTGGCTTCCATGGGACACCTTCGCAGTTGAGGGGTTTTTCTTTGGCTTCTGGTAGACCCTATTATAATGGGATATTTGCGGGATCAATTATTGTAGTTAAAGAATATCGAAGAAAATGGAAAGATAAAGATTGATAAATTCAACAAACAAAGTTCTGAGTTGTGGAAGCTCAATATGAAGGATCCTTGGTGGATACATATCAATGATTGTGCTGTATCTAGGTACTAAACCAGCATCAATGTAGATATAGGATGAGACCATGTTGGATTAGAAGGAGGAATGTAAAATACAACTATGTTTCTCAAATTAAATATTATAGAATGTTTCAAGAGAGGCTACAACATAAGCTTTGTGGGAGAAGTTAAGCACTTTATATCAGTCAAAGTCCCTGGTAAATAAATTTTTCCTACAAAAGAAGTTGTATAACTTGAGGATGACATATGGAGACTCAGTAATAGACCATTTCAATTCCTTAATACTATGGTATTCCAGTTATTATTTGTTTATATTAAGATTTTAGATGAGGATAAGTGTATTAGTGTCTTTTGTACTCTACTAGACTCGTAGGATAGTCTAGTTCTTTCAATAGGCAACAATACAACTCCTTTATAATTTGATGAAATAGTATGATCATTTTTGTCAGAGGAGATGAGATGAAAAAAAATGGAGAACCAAAATAGATATGCCTTGTCTATAAGAGGACACTCCCAGAACAAAAATAGAAAGAAGTCCTTAAGTGGGAGACATAAATCTCCAGGAAAAATCTTAAAGGTGTGCTAGAAATGTAGAAAATAAGGGAACTACAAAGAGGATTGTAGATCAAAAACACTTAATTAAGGAAATTGATTTGATGATGTTGCTTCTATAGAGTAAAAAAATACCATAGATGAAGGTGTGGATGTGTACTTGTATTCTTCTAGTACACATGTAGACCATGAGAAATGGTTGATTTACTCAGATTGTTGTGTCCCTATAATACTAGTGATTACCCCATTACTATTGTAGTTGTACCCCTTATTAATATTGTTGTGCCCCTATTATCCCCATATTGTTAATATTGTGCCCCATAGAATCCCTCTATTGTTATTTTTGTGGCTTTATATTATTATTGTTAGGTCAGTTGGGTTATATTGTGACTCCTTAGACTCCTACATATAGAAAGGAGGTTTTGTCATTTGAATCATCCAAGAATTGTTCATTTATGTAATGTAAAGGAGGTTACCTCGTCGAAGAGGCTAAATTCTAAGGCGTTGATCTATCCTTTCTATATTTTTCTTGAGCTGGTTTCATAACATTTGGTATCAGAGCTTTAGATTTTAGGGTTTCGCTGCTCCAAACAGGTCATCGTGGGATTTTCACTATAACCTTTTTTCTATGATGTTTCAGAAGTTTCAAAGAAAACCCATTTGAGAAGAAATCGCGTTAAACCTCGGGTCCAAATTTTAGAGCTGTTCGCATTATATTTGCGGAGATATGATCTAAGGAAGTTGGTCTTTTTGCAGACTCCTGAATTACATTCCAAACAGGTGACCAGGGGAAAAGCATCATAACTCTCTCTCTAGGGATTGGATTTAAATTTTGTGAGAATGTACAGAAAGAGGACGAACTGTAGTTTTTTGTAGGAATTTTTCAGATCCAGAGGTCGAAACAGGGACTCGTGGCATGTCGTACAATTTCGCTCTACTGAACTAGTCCATAATCAAGTCACTGTGGGAGATTTCATATAACTCTTCCTTGGAGAATCCAATTTGGGTCAGACTTGTGGCATTGGAAAGAGGAGACAAAGGGATACTGTATCTCGAAAATTAAGATCTATATGATTGGAAAGTATGGAGATACATCAGAGGCAATATCGAGCTCCTACAAAGTGAAAAAAGGTGTGTAGATTTTCTTAAATTTTTGCTTAAGCTTGGTTTGAAAATTTATTTTGAAGGAATTCAAAGGGCATAGTAAAGCATTATTATCGGTAACCGATGCCCTGAGGAAAGAAAATGAAAACACCTAGTAAGGAACCTGAAATCTCTAGCATGACTCATGAAGAAGAGGAAGAAATGCAACATGATATATCAAAATTACAAGACCAAGTGCAACAACTATCCCTTGCACAAAAAGGAACAGAATCTAAGATTGATGGTTTAAAGAAAGGCATAGAAGCTAAGATGGATTGTTTAAAGAAAGGTGTAGAAGCTAAGATGAATGACGTGGAAGCTAAGATAGATGATTTGAAGATAGATTTGGAGACAGACATGGAAGAATTGAAGATAAATATGAATAAGTTGCTACAAGAAAGGGTCACTAATGGTGAAAGGGTAGTAAAGGAAACTCATGATGAGAACAAAAGAAATGTTAATCATGATTCTATAGACTCTAATGTTGGATCAAAGACCCACCATATTCCAAAAATCGATATGAGGAAGTTTGATGGCAAGGATCCCGCAACATGGATATTACAGATGGAGCAATTTTTCGATCTCAATAATGTGCAAAACACACAAAAGGTACGTATTGCAACTTTATATTTGGAACCAAATCAGTTTGTATGGTATCAATGGTTTTGCTCTGTAAACAATTTATCACTTGGGCAATTTTTACAGAAGAATTGATAGCACATTATGAGGATACAAAAAGCAACACTTTTTTTAGCCAATTGATAAGTCTCAAACAAAAGGGTTCAATAATGGAGCACATTGAGGAGTTCCAAAAATTGAACATAAGGGTAAAAGATATTCCAGAGGAGCATAGGATTGATGTGTTCATAGGGTCTTTAAAGGATAATATCCAAATGATGTTCGCCTTTGGGAACCTGATTCATTAGAGAAGGCATTCAGGTTAGCAAGAAAAATGGAAAGCAAAATTATGGCAACCAGGAAGCATACCACTCACAACTATAAAGATGGAAGTGTTGTTGCCGCTAGTCTTCCACAACCTATAAGGTTGACACCACAACAATTGGAAGAAAAAAGAGCAAAAGGGCTTTGTTACAGTTGTGATAGAAAATACACTAAAGGTCATAAGTGTGCTGAGAAGAAATTATTCTACATAGATTGTGAAGAGGAAGAAGAAAAGGAGCAAGAAAGGTCAAAAGAAGAGGATATACTCCAGGAACAAAGCCTAGATAAAGAAGAAATGAATCCGACCATATCTTGTAATGCATTGGCGGGAATTACCACTCCTCAAACCATCAAGATAGAAGGACAAATCAAGAAGAAAAAGGTAATAGTGTTGATTGATTCAGGAAGTACCCACAATTTTATTCATTGTAAGGTAGCAAAAGAATTGAATTGCTTCTTATATCCAGCACCAGAGTGTCAAGTGATGGTTGCAAATGGAGGAACAATAAATTGCTCGGGAAAGTGCCATAATATCAAGCTATCCATGGGAGAATATATATTGACTAGCCCAATGCTTTCCATTCCAATGGGAGGTGCTGATGTTGTACTAGGAGTCCAATGGCTACAATCCTTTGGTACAATAGCTTTTAATTTTCAAGAACTTTTCATGAAATTTTCTATGGAAGGAAAGGAAGTTGAATTAAGGGGTATTGCAGGGAAACCGTGAAAGATAATCAGCTCTAACGGTATTACAAAGCTTCTAAAAAAGGAGCAAAGAGGTGTAATTGCACAATTATGTTCGCTAGATGTCCACACATTGGAATCATCTATTTCTCCAGATCTCCAAAAAGTCTTGGACAATCATTCCAAGGTATTTGAGACTCCCAAAGGTCTCCCACCTATTCGTGATCATGATCATGCTATTCATCTGATTCCAGGAAGTGTTCCTCCAAACATCAGGCCGTACAGATATCCCTATGCTCAAAAGAGTGAAATTGAACGTATGGTTGCAGAAATGCTAGAGGCTGGTATAATTCAACCAAGTCAAAGTTCTTTCTCTACTCCAGTAGTATTGGTGCACAAGAAGGATGGATCATGGCGCATGTGTCTAGATTATAGGGAGCTCAACAAGCTCACTATTAAAGATAAGTTTCCCATTCCTGTCATTGATGAATTACTGGATGAATTGCATGGATCAATTTACTTCACCAAGTTGGATCTTCGTTCAGGATATCATCAAATCAGAATGAAGATTGAAGACATTCCAAAAACAGCATTTAGAACTCATGAGGGTCATTATGAATTTTTGGTCATGCCTTTTGGCCTTACCAATGCACCTTCAACATTTCAAGGTTTGATGAATTCAATTTTCAAACCATTCCTTAGAAAATTTGTGTTAGTATTTTTTGATGATATACTAATCTACATCAAGTCTTGGAAGGATCATGTTGAACATGTTGACAGGGTGCTACAACTATTGGAGGAGAAACAATTATATGCAAAAAGATCCAAATGTTTCTTTGGAGTACAAGAGGTGGAATATCTGGGTCATATTGTATCTCATGAAGGAGTTAAGGTAGACCCTAGCAAAATTAAAGCCATTAAGGAATGGAAAATTCCCACATCCATAAAGCATCTGCGAGGATTTCTTGGGTTGACAGGGTATTATCGCAAGTTTGTTAAGAATTATGGGAGAATAGCAGCACCTCTAACAACATTATTGAAGAAAGATGCATTTTCATGGACTCTAGAAGCAACAAAGGCATTCGAACATCTTAAAGAGGCAATGTGCCAAGCACCGGTCTTAGCTACACCGGACTTCACAAAAACCTTTATTGTGGAATGTGATGCTTCAGGAAATGGAATTGGTGCTGTTTTAATGCAAGATGAAAGACCCATTGCTTTTGAAAGTCGTCCAATCAAGGGAAAGTTTTTACACAAAGCTATTTATGAGAAGGAAATGTTGGCAATACTCCATGCACTTAAGAAATGGCGACCCTACCTAATGGGAAGACACTTCAAGGTAAAAACGGATCATGATAGCCTTAAATACTTTTTAGAAAAAAGATTATCCTCTGAAGAGCAACAAAAGTGGGTCACAAAGATGTTGGGTTATGACTTTGAAATCATCTACAAAAAAGGGAAGCAAAATGTGGTGGCAGATGCACTCTCAAGAAAGGATGAGGATGTGGAAGCATTGTTGTGTGCCATTTCTATTATCCAACCAGATTGGATAAACGAAGCAAGGGAGGAATGGAAGAATGACGAAGAAGTGTGGGCACTTATTCGAAAGTTACAACAAGATTCCAGTATGTCTGATACATTTAGCTGGCAAAATGATTTGTTATGGTACAAAGATCGCTTATACCTCTGTAAGAATTCCCAGCTAAAACAAAAGATTCTTATGGAATTGCACACTTCTCCCTTAGGAGGGCACTCAGGATTTTTAAAAACTTACCACAGGGTTAAGAAGGAATTTTTTTGGGATGGCCTTAAATCAGATATTCAAAAGTTTGTGGCGGAATGTTTGGTTTGCCAGCAAAATAAAGTTGAAACAATTAAGACAATGGGTTTATTATAACCTTTATCCATTCCAAGCCAACGTTGGGAGGAGGTTTCAATGGATTTTATCACAGGTTTACCCAAGTCTGAGGGAAAGAGTGTCATCATGGTGGTAGTTGACAGACTTACCAAGTATGCACACTTTTGTGCATTATCACATCCATTTAAAGTCAGTAAAGTTTCTACTGCATTTATGGAAACAATTCAAAAGCTACATGGAAACCCAAAGATTATTGTAAGTGACAGAGATCCCATTTTCACTGGAAATTTTTGGACAGAATTATTTTCTGGTCTTGGTACTCAGTTAGCTCATAGCTCATCTTATCATCCTCAATCTGATGGGCAAACTGAGATAGTAAACAAATGTTTGGAAGGATATCTTCGTTGCTTTGTATTTGATAAATAGACACAATGGGTCAAATGGTTGCCTCTAACTAAATGGTGGTATAACACTTCCTTCCATACAACAACAAAAATGACCCCATTTATGGCACTTTATGGGTATCAGCCACCATCCATCACATCATATTTAAGAGAAAATTCTAAGGTTCAAGCAGTGGAACATCACATTGAACATCAAAAACAAGTCCTCAAACTCTTAAAGGATAACCTAGTGTTGGCACAGAATAGAATGAAACAACAGGCAGATCAACATCGTAGCGAAAGAAGTTTTGATGTAGGTGATTGGGTATTCCTACGGCTACAACCATATAAGCAAATTTCCCTCAAGCAAGCTAAGAAGGATAATAAATTATCACCAAAGTATTATGGTCCATACAAGGTGTTTCAAAAGACTGGTACTATGGCATGCAAATTGGAGCTTCCTGCAGCTTCTTGATTGCATCCAGTTTTCCATGTTTCATGTTTAAAGAAGGTTATAGGCGACAAGCTCCCAGTTCAAACAATATAGCCAGAACTTGACAAGGAAGGAAAAATTATATTGGAACTGGAAGAAATCACAGAAACAACAACTCGACAGCTACAAAATCGATCAATTTTGGAGTATCTTATCAAGTGGAAGAACTTATCCGCTGAAGATTCCACATGGGAGGATGAGAATTTTATACAGAAGCATCCAGAACTTCTCAAGCATTGAGGACAACACTTTTTTGAAGGAGAGGGGCATGTTGGGTCCCTATAATACTAGTGATTACCCCATTACTATTGTAGTTGTACCCCTTATTAATATTGTTGTTCCCTTATTATCCCCATATTGTTATTACTGTGCCCCATGTCATGCGGAAAGAGTCGATTTTGCGGACAAAACCAACCTCCCTAGAAGCTTAAGGCTTTCTAGTGACAAACAAGACAATTAAGAGCAATCCTTCTCTAAATATGCATTTATCATACAAGAAATAAAGTGTTTAGATCCTACCGGTAAACCAATGCTGTTGTAGTAGTCCAGCCTCGTCGATCCGGATGAGCTCCTCCTTCTCTTCGAAACCTGCATTCATTAACAATCAAACGATTAAATAGCACCTGAATATCTCATAAAACAAAACATATTTAACATACAGACCAAGGAGTATATGAAACAACTCATAAATAACAAATTGTTGAGAAGAATGGACTTATTTGTATTAATAGGAAACAAAAAAAACCATTACAACCTGAGCTTTGGTGTTGTGCAGGTCCCTCCCAGGGTCCAGCAAGAGTTTTCCTTTAATTTGATAAGCTCACCCACTTCCAAATGAAACAAGAAAGGATGGGAATCTCTCCTCACAAGCTTCTACAAGGAAGTCCTAATTCCAGCAGCATCTACCCTTAGGAATGTTCAGCTTTCAACCTCTCCTCCTTCTGGCCCAATGCCTGTATTTATAGTGCTCTAGAGGAAGTTAATCAGATCCACCATCAATGGGATAAGCCCCTCTTTGGATGGGTTAGCTCCCCTCTTGATGGGATAAGTTCCTCTTTCATAGGGATACATGAACCATCTGGAGGCGCTCAATACACGTCAAACAAGCTTCTAGAATGCTCTAGAAATGACCACAAGTAACTTTTTTAAGATGAAACTCGCGCCTTTTGACCTTTACAGGGGTACGCACCCATCCCTTTACATACAGAGCATACAAGTACGCAGATATTGTGAACTTGGGGTGCGTACACGCAGGTAAGGCTAAGAGAAACTGCGTACCCAGAGATATATAGATTTTTAATGACTTTCTCTCTTTCTTGGAGTTTGACATGGAGAGCAGAGGTATGAGGCTTGCCAAGGAGGATAGTATGATAGTTGATGGAGCCATACTAACTGCAAATAGTCATGGTGACAAATTTTAGTGTAACAGATTGCCCCCTAAAGTGCGAAGCCTGTAGTAGATTAGGGTTTCATATAATCTAGGAAGGGTGAAGTACTTTATCATCTCAAGGATTATCTTGTGGAGAGCCCAGTCGGAACCTGCAAGTATTCAACACAAAATACATATATAAGATCATATCATCGCTGAGGTAGGCATTCCCATACTCAGATTGAAAACTTTAACTAATTGACTATCTACTGCTCTGATACAGGAATGATTTTGCAGTACATCATAATCATAGACTTTTGTAGACACAGTATGGACGCAGCCATCTGTTTATGATTAGTCTACTGTATAATGAATACAAAACTCCTCGTAGCCTAGATGGTGGAAACTAGATCCAGGGTCTTCATTTCTACTTCCCGAATTCGTACGATTTTATCCATGCGAATAAATGAGTTGATGTCGAACATGGTAGAAACCACTTGATTACTAGTCAATGATGTAAACTGTTAACAAGCGTGAGAGAGACCACCAGTGATGTCAATGGTTCTCAAAGTACCCAGTACAATCCATGAGATGCGAATGAATGGGTTGATGTCGAACATTTCACAGAATCCTTCGATCGAAAGTCAATGATGTAAACCGTCGTCAAAGGCGAGAAACCTGCCATTGATGCATGCAGACTTCAAGGTACTGACGATTTCTAGGTCATCTTTCTAGATAATGTGCTGATGTCGATAGAAAGCGACCCATTGCAGGCAAGCCCACAACCCGAAATCATAGTTCAAGTTGAAGAAATGTTGCTGTAAGGACTGACTCAGGGATGGTCAAAGTGGATGACAAGTATTTTGCATATGAATGGTTTATTTGCAGAGACCTCTTGAACACATAACGACACGACAGATGGCTTGGTGACGATTGACCCAAAGTTAATACCCAGAAACGGTTGAAGACTTTCAAAGTGGTTTAATCAACTTTAAGGCAAAGGATTTCCCAACCCAGGTGAATGAAAAGTGTCATGTTCAAGAGTGGTAATAAGGTTTTTTCTGTGACAAAGGATGACAAATAGGCTCATTCTTCTCTCTTTTCCCCCACCATTTCTGGCAAGTACCTCTTTATTTTTTACAAGCTTGAGGAGGATAACATATGCTTGATTATAAGCTCATCCTTCGGATGAGTCCGACTTAGTTTAGACTCGGACCCTAAGAAGGAGTGGTCCGTTCCTGTTTGTAATCGAACAGGTCCTTTACTGTGAAATTTTAACGAGTCCAGTATAGGAGAAACTCGGCGTTTTTCAATTTTAGAGAGTCTGAAAAAACTAAAGAAGACTCCAGGGTTGAACTTTTTCGTAGATTTGTGTCTCCCAAGCCCGAAAAAGTATAAAATAATACTTGAGAGAACCGCTTAATCTTGCGACCAAGGAGTACTTTCATGATTAGTGTCCTTGACCTGAAAGGTAAAAAGCGATCAAGGACACGTCATTTTATTTCCAGTATCGAATTTGAAACGACAAAAATCCGGCAATCTTTCCCTGTTTTTACGGTCAGAAAAGGGCTATAAGGGGACCGTCTTTTAATTCCGTTTTAACGAGTGTAAAAGAAACGCTCGGCAATCTTTTCATTTTTTAGGAGTCAGAAAAGGGCTTAAAAGATGACTCTGATGTTTTGGTTCGTGAAAAATGATAATTTTCCCTGAAAGTCCTTTTGTCCTACACAAAAACAACAAATTACTCATACCTGTTTAAGATAGGCAAAAATACATTGAAAAATATCCTTCCATGGTGAAAAATAAACAAACTTAGCATTCATTTATCCAAAAAACCTATAAAAAGACCTTTTACCATGTTATTTTTACCATTTTACTGTTGAAGGAGAGAAAAGGGCTTTTGGCAAGAAACTTCCCGTGGACTTTGCGGAGAATCCGACCGTCGAAATCGAGTGCCGTCTCTTTCAGGTATTTCACAACATCCTCCTCTTTGTTTTCATCCGTTTAGAATTTCATTTTAAGCCCTAGTTTGATTTTTTGGGGGCTTTGGGGTTTCAAGATCCGCTTTTCGGGGTACGCAGGTGCCCCATGGGCGACCTGCGTACCCCGACATTTTCGTTAATGGGAAAATGGTAGGAGTATGCAGCCTACCTTTAGAACAGCTGCGTACCCACGCTCTGTTTTCTGAAAGTGGGGTGCGTACTCTGCGCAAAGTAAATTTAAAACCCCAAATCTCAAAACTAAACCATTAATTTTTTATTTAATGAATTCTAATGAATGTTTTCTGGTGTGTAGATTTCCCACCATGCTTGATTGGCGCGAAAGAGAACACGAAGATGTCGATTTGGCCACAATAGATCATGAACCTTCCATTGATGCTTTGAAGGCATGCGGTTTCTACAAATACTGGGCCATACCTGGCATGAGGGCCCAGGTGCGATTCTTAGAATGGCTGGTTGAAAGGTGGAATGTTCAGGATCAATGTTTTTACATCGGAGGGCACCAGCTCGAGATAGAGCCCTCAGACATATACTTTCTCACTAGTTTGCCTAATAGGGGCGAGCAACTGACTCTGTCCGGAACTAGGCCGGGTGGCCAATCCCTTGCTAGTCTCCGGCTAGAGTGGTGCAATAATCAGCACCAGGAGAAAGGGATAGAAATCAAATACATATCCCTGCCTGAACTTATGGTAATTGCCTTTATAGTTACCAGACTCTGCGGCGCAGCCGCTTTGCATATTGCCACCAGGTCCCAAATGCGGATGGCGATTGATTGCTACCAAGGCACCATTTTCAACTGGTGCGACGCTGTGTTGGCCAATATGAAGGGCCAACTGACTAGGGCAAAGAATGGGCAATTAAAGACCTTTGGGTATGGGCCTCTAGTTGTGAGCTTTGCCCTAGAGAGGGTTCCGATGCTGATCCCACAGCATCTCACTGTTGCAGTTGGGCCTCCTCGGGAGCCAAAGTTGATGCGATGGGTTGCAGTGATGGCCCGGCATCCTGATGAGGGAGCGGGAGTTGTCCGATTTCCTGCGGGTTACTTTCACTGGTTGGAGGACCAAGTCTTTGCAATCCAGGATTTTCCTTATGCTGGAGTGGATTTTCGCAGTGATCCGGACATGGTTCTTCCACAGGGAGAACAATAGGACGACAGAGGTACTTCATTTTTCACAAGTTTTTAAATTATCTATATTTTTTTTTGTTTTCTATATCGTCTCAAAACTGACAGTGACAATTTTCAAAATGCAGATGTAGGTCCACAGCATCCGGCCAATCTCCGGCCATTCGAGAGAAGAGTACCAGTTGCACCAGCACCGGCCCCACAGGATGCGGCCGCAGAGACCTTAGCCGAGTTGGAACAGGACCTAGAGCGTGTTACGACGGACATACCAGAGACGACTATAGACGATATTACTCTCCGACTTCAACGCTATGTGGTCGCAGTCCCAGGACCTTTCAGGAGGTTCCTGTGTAGGGTAGCACGGGCAGTGGTGTCGTATAGAGAGCACCACCAGTGATTGGCTAGTCATTTTTTGTAGACACATGTGACATTTTGGTTTTTGTACTTATCATTTTTGCCGATCATAAGGTGTTTTTCAACCTATGATCGAAGACGATGTATATTTTGACACACTCCTATCTATATATATCATTATTACCAGCTTATCTTGTTCAACATGTGTGATGAAATGTTTTTAAATTTACATGTATGATTATCGCAAATGTCTGTCTAACATTCGAGAAGCAATTGCATCTGCTAATGTATTTAATGACCTTGGAATATGCTGATATTCAATGTAATCAAATTCACGTTCCAAGAGACGCACCCTGAAAAACAATCTTAATAACACTGGATTTCTAATGGCATAGACTCTATTAAGCTGTAATACAATGAGTTTAGAATCTAACCTCACTATCAAACTCCGAATCCCAAATGAAATAGATTTAGATAATAACACAATCACTGCACTGTATTCTGCAATGTTGTTTGTTGTTTGACCGAGGCTCACCCCATGCATAGAAACTAACTCGTCAGAGGGCGAATAAATAACCCAGGCTGCGGAAGAGATATTTCATGTACTACGACAAGCACCATCAGCGAATCCAATGTACGTTTGGAGAGGCGTCGACATCTGCAATATCAAGAGTAAAACCAAGATAAGCCAGAATAACGACGAAAACACACTTTCTAAGCTAAGCACACTGTCTAAACTAACAAACACACCAGCTAGAAAGAAAAATTAACCTAACTAACCTAACTAAAATCTCCACACCCTTCATTTAAGCATAATACCTCTTTAGGTAAAGTCCATTTCTGGGTTTACCCAAAGAGTCCCCATCAAAGTCAACCAGCTCATAGGCCCCTTTTGCTAGCTTTCACTTAACAATGTAGGGTCCATGCCACATAGGAACGAATTTTCCAGCACCTAATTTATCGTTAGCTTGATCATATAATAGCACTAGGTCTCCTTCCGAAAAAGTTTGAGGGGTCACGTTACGGTCATACTGAGCTTTCATCCGTTATGCATGAGTCTCGATTGCCAGTGCAGCATCGCGTCGAGTCTCATCTAATTGAGCTAAGTATAACAAACGCTTCTCCTCTTCGGAAGTAGCTGGAAGTAATTCGACAGCCATTTGAAGTGATGGGATTTCACATTCAATAGGCAGCACAACTTCCAAACCATAAACTAGTTGGAAAGGAGTGAACCCTGTTGATGTTTTCACTGAGGTTCGATACGCCCAAAGCGCTGAAAATAACATGTTGTGCCAATTCGACCGATGAATACCAATGATTCATCGAATCATGATAACGAGAACTTTGTTGATGGACTCAACCAAACCGTTTGCTTGGGGATAATAAGGAGTAGAACTATCATGACGTAAACCAAGCTGGCCTGTAAGTTCTGTCATCATAATGTTTCGAAAATGGCATCCATGGTCAGTGATTATCGCTTGCGGGACACCAAACCTAGCAATAATGTGATTGAATATGAAAATTGCAGCTGTCTTGCTGTCAGCCTCGAATGTAGGCATCGCCTCGGCCCACTTAGTAAAATAATCAACCGCAAGGATGATATACGCATGCCCCCCGGCCGAGTGAGGGTTACATGTAATAAAGTCAATACCCCATTTGGCAAAAGGACCAACGTCAATTATAGGGTGGAGAGGAGCAGGTGGTGCGCGCATCTTGCGATCAAACACTTGACAGTTGTGGCATTTTCGGACCGCAATGATACAATCTTTAAACATGGACAGCCAGAAGTAGCCAGCACGCAACACCTTCTGAGCTGTGGCATACCCAGACATATGACCGCCACAAGCCCCAGAGTGACAGTCATTCAAAACCCTTTCTGCCTCTTCATGAGTTAAGCAACGTCGGAAAACCAAGTCTGCCCCACGGCGATAAAGAGTATCTCCAATAATTTTGTACTGTTGGGACTGGAATCGAATTTTCCGACGTTCCGACTTTGAAGCTTCGGGCCGAAAGGATTGGGTTTGGAGATAGACGATTATATCCCCATACCACGGATCTAAAGTGCTGATGAGAAACAAAGATTCGTCCGCAATGGGTTCCTCTGCCACAATTTCCGTGTCAGCACGCGGGAAGTCACACATCAACTCTGCAAAAACTAAAGATTTCTTAGACTTAGATTTTTCAAACTCTAAGTCGAACTCTTGCAGGATAACGATCCATTTAGAGTACTTGCCCCCTAGCAATTGTTTAGTCAAAATGTAGATCATAGGGTTGCAATCTGAAATGACTGTAGTTTTACGGAGAAGAATGTAATGACGAAAACGTTGGACAGCCTGAACGGCTGCCAGGGCCAATTTCTCCACATGCGAATATTTTAGCTCAGTGGGATTTAACGTCCTACTAAGATAATATATCACATGTTCCGTTCCGACTTCGTCTTCCTGAACTAACACCATTCCAATAGTGGAATGAGAGGCAGCGAGGTACAAAAAGTAATCTTGGTTGTAGTTGGGAGGATGCAACAACGGTGCATGGGTCAACGCGTGTTTAAGTGCATCGAAAGATTGCTGAGCTATCTCATCCCAAGAGAATTGAGCGTTCTGTTTCAACAACTGCGTAAAACCTTTTGTGACCTCGGCGTAGTTAGGAATGAACCGGCGTAAAAAGTTTTCTTTCCCCTGCAAACTCTGGAGTTGGCGAAGACTCGAAGGAGGAGGCAATTTGATGATAGCTTCTACCTTCGAGGGATCGACGCGAATGACGGCTTTTGAAACTACAAATCCCAGCAATCGTCCCACTTCTATACAGAAGACACATTTGTGTGGGTTCAAACGTATACGATAATGCCTACACCTCATGAAGATTGCTCGTAAATGGACAAGGTGATCAGCTCGATGTAAAGAATGAGCAGGCAAATCATCGAGATACGGTTGCACAATGTGTTTGATGTCATGAAACGCATAAGACATTGCCCTTTGAAAAGTGGCTCCGGCATTCTTAAGTCCAAAAGGTAGTTTACAATAAGCAAATGTCCCCCATGGACAAATGAAAGCCGTTTTTGGTTGATCGGCAGGTAGAATATTGATTTGATTGTAACCGGAAAAACCGTCCATAAAGGAAAATATTTCACTGTCGGCACAATCATCAATTATTTGATCGATATAGGGCATGGGATAGTTGTCTTTTGGACAAGCACGATTAATATCCCTATAGTCGATGCATATTCTTATTGTTCCTTGTTTCTTGTTAACCAGAACAATATTCGATACCCAATCCGTTAACGGGATCGGATAAATGAAACCTGCTTTCAACAGCTTCTCAACTTCTGCTTTAATCGCAGCCGCTTTCCAAGGGTGTATCTGACGCAGACGTTGCCGAACGGGTTTAGCGTCCGGGTAAGTCTTGATCTCATGAACAACAATGGAGGGATCAATTCCTGGCATTTCCTCATAGGACCAGGCAAACACGTCACGGAATTCTTGAAATAGGGCCTTGTATGTTTGAATTTCGTCATCTATACACGAGGCGCCTATATGAATGTTCTCAACAATTCCAGTTTTGACTGAAATGTCAATGGCAATAGTTTGGGAAATGTTTCCCAAATTCAACTCTGAATCAGGATGTTTCATGGGATTCTGAGCGTCCTTGACATATTCAGCCGTAAAGATTGATGAAAAATCATTTTCAAAGCCATCACCCTCAGGTAAAAACGAAGATCTATGATGGAGATCTTCCCATGGTAGATCGTCTACACTTAGGATTTCGTGAAGTTGCTCGTCAGATGACACGACTTCGGGAAATGCTATCCATTCTGAGGTTGATGTGAAAAGTGATTCCTCACCAACCACATTCATTTGGTCGATTTGGGTTGAACGAGGGTCGGTAAAAGACTGCACGACTTCATAAGCAATTTCATATGGACTCAAAGGCATAGCATCACCGAATGAGTCTATCTCAGATTCAGATGGGACAATCCAAGGATCATTGTAAATAATAGTATCTGACGTAATCATATGAATGAATGCGAATGAAGGGTCTGCGTTGATTGGAGGAAAAGGAAAAGTTCCCAGTAAACCGAAATCTTTAACTAATCCTACGCCAACATCCTTATAAGGGATAGTCGTTTTACCGACATGCTGGATACTCTCTGAAGAGGCTGGGTCGGATGAAAAGAAAGCCAGTTGGTCTATTGTCACGATCTTGCCATTATGTGGAAACTTTATAACTCTGAAGACCGATGAGACGACCGCTGTCATAGCGTAAGACCAACTTCGACCCAAGAGAAGGTTGTAGTCTAGAGGGGCATCAACCACCTCCACATCCAGACTAACGGTTTTTCCTTCAACCCCTATAGGCAAATCCTGTAAAATGCCAAATGGATGGAACCCACAGCCATCAAAGGCCTTAAGAATTGTCGGGGATTGGTTCAGTGAAGGAGAACCAAGCGATCTCCAACACTGAATCGACATAATACACGTGGAAGCTCCCTCATCAATTACAGTCCGATGAATAGGCCTGTTTTTGACTATCACTGGAATCTGGAAAGCCATCTGATGAGGAGTCGCGGTGTACTATTTTCTAGATCAAAGATTATCAGGTTCGGGTCCTGAACATCAACAGCTCCTATAGCCGACAAAAGTAATTTTCGTTGTGCTGGGCATGATTGCAGCACTTCTAAAGCCGACATTGCTGAGGGTGAAACAGCTAAATCCTCAACAATGTTGTAATTCTGGGCCGCTCTCGCATGTGGATTGAAAGCAGACCTTCGAAGTACACCCTTGGCAGGTGGTTTGATTACTAAGTCAGGGTTAGGTTTCTCGATCTGTAGTGGATCGGAACCGGGAGCTGAGGTTGATGGATTTGATTGAGAAGATTCTGCTTCTTTCGATCCATCAACAGGACTTTTACTACCATAATCGTGTGAACGAGTCGCAACATGAGACATCATCAATATGGGTTCTTCACTGGCACTCGAGGAAGAACCTATCATCTTACTCTCCTGCTTTGGAAATGGATCTTTCAAAACAGCAGGAGTTGGGGAACCCTTGACGATTTTCACAACCTCGGCCCGATGAGGGCAATCTCTTGTAAAATGATCCTCTTCACAAATAAGACAAGGATATCGAGGTTTGCGCTTTTCGTCATTGGTTTCCAACTTTTCTTTTTTCTCCTTTGGAGCCTTGTCTGCTTTATCGTTCTTCTTGCCTTTCTTTTTCCCACCTTTTTTTGATTTAGCCGTAGATGACTCTACAACGTGAATATCAGCGGAAATTTTAGGAGAAGATTCTCCTGTCGGGGAGTCTGGTAAGGTTATAATGGGCGAATAATTCTTTGAAGACTTCTTCTTGCTTTTAGTATTTACCGTACTAATCATGCCATCAGCAGCATGAGACCCCGAAGGAGCAGCAGCAATTTGATTTGACTTTGGAAGATCTGGGATCTTTTCGTGTAACATACCCGACTGAGTATAAACTAAGTCAAGGTACTGTGCTTGAGCAATTACTTGCTGTCCAGTAACTACTCCGGCCTTAGCTACGTCTTCAGTAATCTTCGGTAATAATGATTTAACAAACCATTCAGCTAAGATTTGGTCCGGGATAAAAACTTTCACTAATCGCCTTCGACGTCTCCATTCATGAATATGATCGGAAATATAAGTGGACGTCGACTGTTTTAATGAAGTTAATAACTCGGTGCCATTATCATACCTGACCGGCAACTGAAAATGTGTTAATAACGAGGTAGCTAACTGACTAAAATTATAAAAAGAGGCCCGTGGTAACTCAATGTACCACTTGGCCGCGAGACCAATGAGTGTACGCTGAAAAAGACGTAAACGGATTGAATCATCCGAGATAGAATTTGAAGCACACCAGAGGTGGTAAGTCATCACGTGATTTGATGGATCCTCTCCAGACTTACCTTCGAACTTGGGTATGTCACTGGGCAACTTATTTGGCATTGGCGGCCAGAACGGATGATAATTTATTGGATCGTTCGTTAGGCGCGTCAAGTCTGGTAAATCCAAAGTTGCGATAAACGGCAATTGCCGATTAGGATCCCTAAAACTCTGGGTCACAAGACCAGTCCCAGGAGGAGGATATCCAGGATAACTTGGAACAGGAATCGCATTCGGGATATTGTATCCTCCCGGAAAACCAGGATTAACCGGACCGTACTGGGGTTGCTGTGGTTGTTGATACGTGTACCCAGGATACGGTTGATACTAGTAAACCAGTTGTTGGACAGCAGGCACGTATTGGTACTGTCCCTGGTACGGTTGATAAACAAATTGTGGTTGACTAGTGACAACCGTACTTAAACCAGGCTGCCCCATAGGCATCTGAACCGTAGTTTGAATCGTGGATCCAGACAATGGTAAAGATGTCTCCGGAGTAGTGGCAGAGACAGTAGAAACCGGAGCTGTCGATACTCCAGAAGTAAGTGCGATGGAAGAAACAGATGTTGCGGTAGTTGCAGCAGTCGTTTGAGATGGAGTACTAGGTGCAATTGGCGACTGAGTAACTACCGAAGGTACAGAAGTTTGAAAATTAGACTGGACTGGTTGCTGGGGTGGACAAGAAACCACAGGTTGTCCAGTTTGAGATGACAACTGTATGCTTGGCTGCAACACTTGTTGAACTTGCGATGGATCCCACACTATGTTCATTCCGAGGTATTGACCCATGACAGGTTGAGGATATTGAGATCCATAACCGGATTGAGGGTAGGATTGATAATTGAAAGGTACATTTCCCGTACCTTGAACATAAGATTGACCTTGGGGTGGTTGATAACCTTGACTCGAGTACTGACCTTGGGGTAGATACCCTTGAGGTAAGTACTGATACTGGGGTTGACCTTGAGGCATAAATTGATATTGAGGTTGACCCTGGGGTACATATTGAGGCTGGGGTTGACCTTGAGGAATATACTGTACCATAGGTACATATTGTCCTTGAGGCTGCCCCCCAGACGCAAGTTGTGTACCTTGAGGTTGCCCCCCAGGCGTTAATTGAGGCTGCCCCCCAGGCGGTAATTGGCCACCTTGAGGTTGAGAACCGGGAATTGAACCTGACATCATATAAATGTCTCCTACGCCCAACGGTTTATTACCATTGTTTCCAGTTAATGACCCATGTCCAACGGGTTGAGGAGATGCTCCTGCAAAGGTACCAGAAAGTGATTGATACCCAGTAGGAACAGAAGGACCACCATACAAGAAAGATTCAGGAGATTGAGTGAACACGGACGACTGACTAGACATATTTACAGGATTATAAATACCTCCGAATGGATAAGGAGTACGAGGTGGAGAAAAACTTATCCCTGAGTTGTCTAAATAATTAGTTAACGAAAGGTACCAAGTAGTACTTCTAGGTGGACTGTAAAAGATAGATTCACGCTCCCTTAGATCAATAGTAGGTTGATCTTCAAGAATAGGGCCGCCTACGTCTTCTTCTGGAGCAAGTTCTTCAATAGCTCTCAAACCAGAAGGAAGATTTTCGGTGATGACTCTTTCTACCCTAGGTGAATCAGGAACACTAGAAGTTGGAGTAATAGGTTCAGATATTTCAAGTTCTTCGCCTATATCACTAGTAGATGAAAAACTACCAGCAAGCTCAGAAACTACAACAGCTTCAGGATTATAACCTGTTTCTAGACTTTGGTAATCTGGATGGACTACCAACGACGATTCTCCTTCCTCAGGTGAACCTACTTTATTGCCACTAGGAGGAGTTACAAGGACTTTCAAACCTTCGTAATGACCCGGGACATCTTCAGGAGGTTCACCCTGAAGTCTACGGGACTTCCTCAACAAATCGGCCACGGTAACAATCTCAGGAGACTGGCCCCGAAGTCTACGGGACTGTCTCGGTAATTCCACCACAATTAAAACTTTTAACTACTGCACACGCAAACAAAGTAAAATCTCAAATCAAACCACTTAAAGTCTCTAAAGAACCAAACAAATTTGAATCATACGCCTAAAGAATCTAGGGCGTCAAACCATACACAAACAGTAGCCTTCCAGACCGAAAACACTAGTTGGTGATGAAACCCAACATCGCCGAATTTAGTACAGAAGTGGTGGGTGGAACAGTTACCCCGGCAGCCTACTTAATGAATAGACCGGCACAAGTTCCTCCACTTTAATCGTCTCGAGTGAAGTGAACCCCCGAAAAATCCAAGTGAGTCTAGCCGACGTCTGCTCCAGGTACAGTGGGATCTTCCCTCCACCGTCACCTCGGGTAGAATCCTAAAGATAATGGTCACTAAGGTTACCAACAACAACAAATACACCTGGGGGAATAGTCTACGCTTCGACAGCACGCAAGGGCAGAGTATCAAGCTCAATCCCCTGTCGGCTCCTTGACAATAATCCAAGGTTTACCAACAAGTGACCCCTGGCTCCTCGACAATGGTTAATCCGAGGTTTATCGTTTGTAATACGTGCGTGTCTGGCATCGTTCCCAACGAGGGAGGATTGATCCCCTCACTGGTTCAGACACGAGCTCGTGCTTCTCCTTTAAGAGGAGCTTTCCCAGAGTATAAATGCAATAGTTGGATTTATCCTACCACAAGATAAGCTACTTGTTTGGTTTTGCTGTCTTGGAGAGTTAATTACTCTCCTACTCCAAGACACTAGCCTGATCTATATTGGTGTTTCAGAGCCCTAGTAAATAAAAGTTACTACGTTGATTTTACTTTAAGCGTTAATTTTTATGGCTTTTCTTTAAGACAAAAGGTAGCGGAGATGAAACTAATGGTGTGTAGACTCGACTCAAATCCACTAAAAAGATGCACTTAGGATGACTTATACTAATTTTCTTTTTCAATGAATTCCCTAGCTAAGAGAGTTGGAGAATGCAAAATTTATAAAAGACAACTTTCTTGGCAAAGACAATCAAAGAAACAATCTCTTTATCTTTTCCAAAACATACAACACATGACCACTAATTATTCTACGAAAATTCCTTTTTCTTTTCAAAGACTCAAATGCTACCAAAGCAAACTTTCCTTCAAAAGATATTTTTGTATTTTTTTCCTAATTAACAAAGCATGTAAAACTCACTTTAACAAAAATCAAAGTTAAAAAAGCTATGGCAATCAGATCAACTCAATTTCAATCAAAAGCAAATCTAGAGAAATGCACCTAAAAACTAAATCAAACAAGGCCAAAGCCTACTAAAGATGATTCCTGGATGTTTTACTCAGTCAAAATGCAACTAAGGACTAGTTAATGCAGAACCAAAAACCAGTCAAAAACAAAAATCAAAATCTTTTGTTTTTTCCTCAAGAATAAAATTCAAAGTTCAATCAACAAACTTTTTCGAGATTCGCAAAGAGAAGACACAAAGGTAGGTCTCTCACAAGGATGAATTCTATGACAGACCCGACTCCTAAGAGAGTTGAACAAAACCAGGGAGATTCAAAGTTTGACAACCTCTAACGCCAAAGTCACTACAGGACCAGTTAAAAATCAAACCCTAAGGCAAAATCTCTATAAATTTCACTAAAACTCTCGACACTGACGAAACAAGCTTAGGTGAAGATTTATGGCAGAAAACCAGTGGATCTGGGCAGAGAAAACAAATTAAAACCAAAATCTACAAGGCAAAAAGAAGAAAATTGAAATTTTCTTAATTTTGACAGGGTACGCAGGAGACCTGTTTGCACAGGTGCGGGTACGCTCTGTGCACAAAGCTGCAGTGCGTACAAGTACGCACTGTGCTCAATGCAGAGGTTGCGTACTTCGAGCAAAACAAAGAAAAACTAAAATCTAATTTAACCCTAAGCTAGCCCACCCAAAAACACAGTCAGACAGCCAAAAACCAGAAAACAAACGACTTTTCTCAGATCAAAATTTCATACAAAGGAAAAATCATTCACATCAATGGAGTCCCCAGCGGAGTCGCCATTTTGTCATGCGGAAAGAGTCAATTTTGTGGACAAAACCAACCTCCCTAGAAGCTTAAGGCTTTCTAGTGACAAACAAGACAATTAAGAGCAATCCTTCTCTAAATATGCATTTATCATACAAGAAATCAAGTGTTTAGATCCTACCTGTAACCCAACGTTGTTGTAGTAGTCCAGCCTCGTCGATCCGGATGAGCTCCTCCTTCTCTTCGAAACCTGCATTCACTAACAATCAAACGATTAAATAGCACCTGAATATCTCATAAAACAAAACATATTTAACATACAGACCAAGGAGTATATGAAACAATTCATAAATAACAAATTATTGAGAAGAATGGACTTATTTGTATTAATAGGAAACAAAAGAAACCATTGCAACCTGAGCCTTGGTGTTGTGCAGGTCCCTCCCAGGGTCTAGCAAGAGTTTTCCTTTACTTTGATAAGCTCACCCACTTCCAAATGAAACAAGAAAGGATGGGAATCTCTCCTCACAAGCTTCTACAAGGAAGTCCTAATTCCAGCAGCATCTACCCTTAGGAATGTTCAGCTTTCAACCTCTCCTCCAATGCCTGTATTTATGGTGCTCTAGAGGAAGCTAATCAAATCCACCATCAATGGGATAAGCCCCTCTTTGGATGGGTTAGCTCCCCTCTTGATGGGATAAGTTCCTCTTTCATAGGGATACATGAACCATCTGGAGGCGCTCAATACACGTCAAACAAGCTTCTAGAATGCTCTAGAAATGACCACAAGTAACTTTTTTAAGATGAAACTCGTGCCTTTTGACCTTTACAGGGGTACACACCCATCCCTTTACATACAGAGCGTACAAGTACGCAGATATTGTGAACTTGGGGTGCGTACACGCAGGTAAGGCTAAGAGAAACTGCTTACCCAGAGATATATAGATTTTTAATGACTTTCTCTCTTTCTTGGAGTTTGACATCGAGAGCAGAGGTATGAGGCTTTCCAAGGAGGATAGTATGACAGTTGATGGAGCCATACTAACTGAAAATAGTCATGGTGACAAATTTTAGTGTAACACCCCATAGAATCCCTCTATTGTTATTTTTGTGGCTTTATATTATTATTGTTAGGTCGGTTGGGTTATATTGTGACTCCTTAGACTCCTATATATAGAAAGGAGGTTTTTTCATTTGAATCATCCAAGAATTGTTCATTTATGTAATGTAAAGGAGGTTGCCACCTCGAAGAGGATGAAGTCTAAGGCGTTTATCTATCTTTTCTATCTTTTTCTTGAGCTGGTTTCATAACACAGATGCATTCTTTCATATGTCTCACCATAGGGAGTGGTTCTATGAGTATGGGAAATATAATGGTGGTGATTTATTCCTAGATGATGACAGGAAGACCATT
Organism: Pinus tabuliformis; assembly: GCA_031772625.1. NCBI lineage: Eukaryota > Viridiplantae > Streptophyta > Pinopsida > Pinales > Pinaceae > Pinus > Pinus tabuliformis. The sequence continues at coordinate 432,965,057 of CM062813.1, read as the reverse complement.
AATAATAAGACAAGGAATATTCAACTTGAAGTTCATAGGTGGAAACATTAGAACACTCCCTAGTGTTTTGCACATTCCAACATTGGCTAGAAATAAAATTTATGTAGGCAAGATGGATTGCAAGTTTAAAAACATTATTCGATAAATGTACCTGCAAGATGGTTCGAGGAGCATTGGCATTGATGCAAGAAGTTTGGATTGAAACTCTGTACAAGTTGTTGGGAAGTACTATTATTAATGGGTGGAATAGTTCTATTGTTCCTAGAAGTGGAGTAGAAAACCTTGTAATATCTGGAGAAAATATTATGTTGTGACGTCAAAGGCTACGACATATTGGAGAGAAGTGTCTTTCAATAATGCATGATAATGGTATAGTAGAAGGTATGTATAATTTATATTTATATTTTGATCAATTTGAACATTGTGTATATGGGAAGAAGAATCAGGTGATTTTTTCTTCTAGTGCTAAGAGGGAAAAGGAATATTAGAACATGTGTAGTAATGTTTATAGGCTAGTTTTGGTTCCATCACCCTTTAAATATGTGTACTATGTCTCATTTGTAGATGAATTCTCAAGGAATACATTGATATATTTCCTTAGGAAGATATCTCAAGTTATTGAGAGGTTTAAAGAATTTAACGCTCTGGTGAAAAGTCAAGGCCTTGAGGATAGATAATGGTGGATATTTCTACAATAAGGAATTTGAAGAGTTCTATAAGATGCGTAGTTTAGCATAATGGAAGACTAGTCCAAATACACCTCAATGGAATGGGGTTGTAAAACAAATGAATATGACGTTGATGAAAATGGAAAGGAGCATGCTTAGTCATTTCAGGTCAGGAGAGGAGTTTCGGGTAGAGGAAGTGCATACTCCATGTTCGTTGTTTAATAGAAAAAATTCATCAACCTTAGAGGATAAGAATTCACATGAGGTATGAACTGGTAAGAAACCCTTTGTCTCACATTTCAAGGTATTTGGCGGTGATGCACATGTACATGTTCCATAGGAGAAAAAACCAAGTTAGATAGTGAATCTGAAAGGTGCATCTTTACTTGTCACAACTCTCTTCGCAAGTAAGAATTTTTCTTCTATATATATACTATATCAACACATCAAACTCTACTTGTTCTAATCCCATGTCTCTAAATACACTTAAGATATATATATATATATATATATATATATATATATATATATATATATATACATGTTCTTATGTTTATTATTAAATTAAAACTTTAGGACAACTAATGTTGCATTGTTTATGCTACCATTTCTGAGACAATTTTTTGTATTTTCTTGATTATACATAATCACAACATTATAACTTGAAGATTTGTATATGTGTTGCTACCATGTAGTTTGTGCTTCGATGGTGTACCTATCTGAAGAAACCAAACTACTCTTACAATCTATGTAGCATAATTTGACTAATGTCCATAACGTATTTTCAGGCCAACTATTACATTGTTCTCGGGATAAGGTACCATCAATAGAATATTTCCATGATAGACACCCATTGTCAATGAGCTTCGTGCTAATGGGGACCAAACCTGGGCAATGTGGAGGGAATCTCATGAACAACGCCGAGCTTATGGTTTCCACCAATCACAAGTGTTGTCTATTCTAGTCCATGAACAAGTCATTTATATGTTATATCATGTTTATTCCTAACCAAATTATCCTCTTTGATCAAAGACATACCTTATACTCCTAGTTTGTTATAATCCATTATGTAAGTGACGGGAAACCCCATCTTATCCCTATACAATGAGTAATGTTATTTCATTGGTCACAATGAGCTACCAAATCGATGTCACACTCTACCTTAGGATGTACCTCTTTGTACATGAGTTATAAAATACTTATTTATTATAGTATCCGGTGTTTAGATCTTCGGTGATACAATGCTCCCTGGGGAGTCTAGCCATCCAATGGCCTATTCCCATGCCTACCTCTGTCACATGGGGAACATGTGACTACCATAATAGTGAATGGACAATTAAGTGGTAACATTTGGGTGGTGGGGATGAGTTATTGCACATCATATGGTTGTTGTTGTTCTTAAACCCTTATCCCCCTTTTTTTTTAAACCTAGTTGTTCATCGATGTGCCAGTCCACTATTGTTATCTCCATTGAATGACATAGCTACGAAGATCTGTGTTTTTGATTCAACATTTGTCTGCGGGTGCTCAAAAACCATGTACAAGAGGCAGATTTCCCACATATTCATCTGTGGTCCTCCAATTTTTAATACTTTTCCTTCTCCTGCACATGTTGTCACTCCACTACGTTTATAACCTTTTGCTGGTTAACTTTGAAGTATTAATATTGGGTTTAATGTACTCCTCCAAGTCGACAAAGTGGGTCCTTCATACTAGAGTGATGCCTCATCCTATTTAAATTTTAATTTTCTCTACGGTAATTTGTACGGGTTCTTAAGCCTTCTCTGATAGTTGTACTCTTGTATACAGAGAGTACTGAATTTAGGAAAGAGGCAGGGGAAACTAAAGTCAATCACATCGTTGGATTAGCGGCCTATGATTTTTTCAAGGATAGCCAATCATATTCCTGAGAGGTGTAACCAGAAAGGGGATTTAAAAATTCATTTATTTTGCCACAGTGGAAACCTTCGAACAACACACAAAACCTTATTTACTTTTTCATATTCATTCAAAGGTCTCTGGAAATACGACAATTGGTTTGAATTATGAATGTTCGAGGAATCATGAGCACAACCACTCCCAGGGACTCAAACACATGACTCATTGCATGCCACTATACTCTCTCAATCCCCTCTAACATTTTATTATTTATAGCAAGAGGTATTTGGGACTTGTATTTGTCATGGTTTTACTGTTATCTCTTCTACCTATATATATTTGTAAACTTGGATTATTCTTTAACTAATGTTAGTGCCTCCAATTCTTACTTCTTTGTCTTGAAGGTTACTTCCATGGGTTAGCACATAGATTGGAGCTTCTGCCAACAAATCCTATCGTAGCCAGGTTAGAAGCAAGTTTTTTGGTGGTAATTCCTTTCTTGCTTTCAAAAATACTAGTTATCCTCTATGCTGCTCACATTTCCCTTTTCCCTATTTTGTAGGTGTGCATTGTCCGACACTGCAGTCTCTTCCCATATCAGTCAGAGCGACATTCTCAATGAAAATATATCTTCTATGTGAGCTCAAGGTAGGTTCAATGTCTTTTTTTTCCACTTTGGGCCTATTGGACTTCACGATGGCACTCGTATGTGTTAGTGTGCAACCCTATCGAATGTGCACCCTTTGTGAATATCTCAGAAGATAATTTTATAAGTATTTAGGCAATTTGGTAGCTAACTCATTTTGAATATTTGTATGGTTGATTTGGTTCCAGTCACTCCATTTTTATGTTACCTTTAGGTAATTTCCTATGGCATCCATTGATCCATCTGGGTGTGGTCTCCATGTTGTGGGATAGTAGGATTTAGATTGAGATATCTATGGAAATTTTGGACACCTATCTTGTTTGTATTTTGGATATTAATAAAAGAACCCTGGGTAGTTTTGAATTGGTATTTTATGCTCCTTTGAGTAATATATTGTCAAATATATATATCTATATATATATATATATATATATATATATATATATATATATATATATATATATATATATATATATATATATATATATATATATATAATCAAGATCAATTTGTTGTAAAATTATAAATTAGGTACGTATTCATCAACATTATGATTATATTTAGTTACTCTTATAATGAATGGTTAGTATGGAGTTATGCAAATAAATTATGTTCAGCATATAATGATTCCTCATCTTGATAATGCATACATATTCACATGTATCCTTATTAAAAATTATAAATTGGATGTAATTGATTTTCTCAATATGTAATGAATCTTTTGAATTTATGCTAGGCTCACTTAGTTTGCTTTGAATTGAATTGAGTTTGAATTCCATGAATTTTGAGCACCTCCTTCAGGCAATCTTCCCTTTTGTCTCCTCTTTTATTAGTGGTCTAACTCTGCCCAAGAAACACTATGCGATATGATGTACTCAATTCATTGTTTCCCATAGTTTCCCCTTTTTATATCGTATGAATGAAAACATGGCTGCCATGTATTATTGTTAAAGTTGATGACCATATTATAAGTGTTGACATGATGGTATCCATGTACCCCTGTTAATGATGATAGTTTCATTTATATTTCATCATCACCAATTGCTTGTATTTTCTTATAATTCTAAATCATCCTTAATCACTAGACAATAGGACAAAATTTATACTACTTCCAATGTTTTCTTCTTCTTTTTAAAGATTCTTCACACTTTCTCCCTTTCGTTCCTGGTAATATTAGTCTTTTAAATTGATACTTTCTATTTAACTTAGCTAGTCTCCTATGTATAAATAGGTACAAGTGCTATAGCTGTTGGGCTTGGTGCTTGGTATACGTTGCCAACATATTCCTTATGATACTTCCACTTGCGATTTGCACCAGGTTATTAACTTGATGGTGAAGTCAATTAGAGAACTAGTAGGGAAGTAAGATTCAATAGAATACTTGGTAGGGCCTTCTTTATCAACCTTCCAACAGACTTATCCGCTTCTAATACCTATAAAATACTTCTAACTAAATCTACATGTGTATGTTACCCATATTAACTAGAAGGATAACTATAATAATACAGAGTTGCACACCTAACACACTATCTGTCACTTAAATTTCTATCATATATTCATGAATAAAAACTAAAATACTATTATCATTTCACCTATATTATGGAAAAAAAAATTGAATTTGCTTAACTAGATCTATCATCGTATTGTACATGCATTCATTAAAAATTAATCACTCATATTCCAACATAATCATATTTCTAATTACTGAATACCCCCATGCCCCTTTAATTTATATGCTCACAATACATTTGTACTAATTTCAACTCTAAAACTACAACCTCTTATTATATCTATACATGTTAAATAGTAAAATAACAGAGAGGCAAATGAAATCGACTGATATAAAATGACACAACACAAATAATCAAACCAGAGTAACCGAAAAAGAGTCACTTGGGAATCTCACACTGTTTCCACCCAACCTTGAATTGTTATCCCCCCAATTCAACCCTATGTTGAGAAGTTCTTTCCTGGGCATCGAAAACCTCTCGTTGATCCCTTCAATGGGTATTTAATTCCCTTCTTTCATGATAATGTTTCCTTTAGCGACGTCCTGGTTTTGTGGATATTTTTATGCACTTGCCTAAGCTTTTCCATAAAATCCCAGCTTTCTCTCCCGCAGTGATTTTAGGCTTTTCTAGGCTTAGCATCATTCTCCAGCTAAGAAACTTAATGGATATTTCTCTCCTATCCATTAAGATTATCTAGAATTTTATTCTGCGATACTTATCACGAAATAATTATCAAATCCCATTTATCAATGAGATTTTAACTTTATTTTATTTTGGCAAGAATATCATTTCTAGTTGTCTCGTTCCCAATTACATACCTCTCATCTCTTTATTTATTAATAAATAACCATTTACATAATTAACAAAATATTCTTCTTTGGCTTTTCATCCATTCTTTCCAACCCAACTTAGTCTACCTAGAGCAGTTTTACTGCAATGGAGGGATATTACATTCTCCTCCCCTTTTATTAACATCATTCTCGATGTTTGTTGTCCCATTCCTTTTTCACAAACTTTTCTAGGTAACATTTCCTTTTTCATGGGTTTGTTCCAATGTAGCCTCTTTGAAAATACATGCTCTTATTGCGCTTTTATTCTCACCAACAACTTGATTATAGAGTCGGATCTTTTCCTAGTTCAAAATAGAACACGTTTTTCAAAAAGATCTCCCTCGACATTATCTTTAACATTTTCCAATCAGTCAGTTGGAAATTATCATGTATTTTTTTTATAAGTAACTATATATATGAAACACTATAACTTTAAAAATGACTAGAAAATACTAATTGGTATGTTACAGAGGAAATTTTCTTGGTTCACGGAAATCTTAGTATTCTACGAAACCCCTTCACATTGTCACAGAGATTTCATCTTTTGTTAAAATAAATTCATTTTCTCTTAACCAAAAGGCAGTTACTTCATATTTTTCATTGTTTGTCATGGTTAAAATTAGCTTGTTTCGCTTGGATTGATGACTCATTTAGGATGCAACCATACTTTCATATTCATTCCATGCCCTTTCTCTAGCATGCATGTTGAATATTTGTGTGTGTGTGTGTGTGTGTGTTTTATAATTTCCACCTACATTCAACACACTATTCACTTACAGCCAATAAGATTAGTACCATTAATATATACTTCTTTAATATCCCTGAGGCCATGCACATTGCCATAAATATGGCTTATTTATAAACTTTAAGATACACAATTGTATCCTGGTTTGGACATTTCTCATGGTAAAATAACAATTAACAGAAATTTGTTTGTACCACGTTATAATTTAGCTATGTTTTTATCACTTGTGTAGCTACTATTTTAGCTATTTTTGTTTTGAAATGTTAGGTTATGAATAAAATAATGTGCAAGTGGACTCAACTATGTCCATTCTTAGCTGTTCATCATTACCCATGCTAGTATTCAACCAATATTTCATTGTTCACCATTTATCAACATAATGTGTTTCACACTATATAACACCTGTTTTTTTTTTTTAACTCTAACTAGATAATACTTTCTACTTTGGATATTCTTACTTCCATGTATCCTTGTACTTTTTTCATGTTCCTCTCCTAGAAGATTTGTATCCATAATTGCAGGAAAATCTATTGTATCTTCCATTCTAATGATGATTATATGATTATTAATCCTGCTCCTAAGTGAATTTATCAAGCCTACTCTGATTTGTTTCACTTGATTCTAAAAGTATGAGGAAACCAAGATGAAATAGTTTATAATATCAACATAGACTGTTAGGGTTATCCTAACATATCTAAATTCTTATCCAACAAAATATTTCTATACAATCTTCACCAAGTTGGTTCAATGATTGGCATTCACCCATCATCATATCACACTTGGCCCATATGTTTGAACTATATCATTTTTATAGTTTTTTGGAATACTAAAACGTCAACATATTTTCATCTATATCACCTTCTTTGCAAATCTTTCACTTATGTGATTGTTCATTCCTTTCCAATCTAATTTCTTTCACATATGTCTACAATTGAAGAGGATGTTGGCAATAATATTTATCTTCTAGGGGTGAATAGATTTCCATTATAGAATGATGACTATTCACTTAAGTAATGTTTTCTTATTTGACCAATGGAGATACTATAACTTTGATCTTGATTGTCTCATTCTCAAGTTTTAATCTTTTATATGGTCACCTTGAAGCATATTACTAGTTCCAAAGTTTAATTATCTCAAACTTCTTTCGTGAACTTGGAGATTGTTTAATTAATTCTTTGAAACTATGTAGTCATAATCAAATTGGAGGGAATTGTACTGACTAATACTTATATTCATCACTTAATTCTGATCTATCGTTGTACATTTTGAGCATCTCATGAGTATATTCTAGGTCAGGTATATCCATTATTGTTGGTAGGTTCACATTACTTTCTATTGAGACATACCTTATAGGAAACATGGTTTTGATGCCGCTATATATATATATATATATATATATATATATATATATATATATATATATATATATATATATATATATATATAATATATATATATATTCTTTGGGAAAATTGATAGTGATCTTCCTGTATTACTCGTAATCATGATTGTAAAGGGTTACGAACTTTCCTTTACCACTTGTTATCCCACTTCAGGTTCTTGGTATTGGTTACCATTGTTCTTATCCTCCTCTATCCTCAAGGAATGCTAATTCATATTTTGGATAGAATTGATTATGCATCCAAGGAATATTCCCAACCTTCCTTCCTCTTGCAGAAGGATTTATCGCACCCTTTCCTCTTTAAGGTGCAATTCTTTTGCAAAGTGTGACTGATTTAGGCGTCTTTCTCCTCTTTTTAGCTTTATATATATTACTTTACTTGTCCAAACCGATCATCTCAACCGCAGTCAGAGTTATAAGTATTAATAACTTGGTATGGCGCATACAAATTTAGCAATTTATGGATACTTATATATATTTAATATAGTAACACACCATTCACTTAACCCTCGTACAAATCCCAAATCCACCCTTAATCTCATAAAAGGTAATCAACTACAATCCTTAGTTTCAGAAATCCCTAGTTATCACCTTCATATTTTTATAGAACAAGACCATGAGTGGTATGTGCAACTTCCCATTCATTTTATAATTTGTCACAAGTCTAATTCCTCTTTTTCTTAATTCTAGCTTGTATTTGTTTATTTGATTGTAAGTAATTTGATATAGCTTTAAATTTATCTGTGCAACTTAAAAAAAATTCCATCTGTAGGTCATCATAAACTATTGAGATAACATCCAACATCATGTAATATTTAATTGGTAGGGAGGAGATCAATACCGTTATACATTTTGGGGACTAAAATTTTCTAAAAGGAATTTCCTTGATATATTTCTTCCAAATTCCTTCAATTTTTCCTACGCTCTGCTCCAAAGGTTATTAAGAAGATTAGTTACAGTCCTTCATAGATGCGTCTTTTATCAATTTAAGGAGCTAAGTTGATTGCTACTTTTAGATTTCCCCATGGAAAACATTGTAGGATCATCATTATTTCCCCAACTCCTCTTTACACACATAATTCAAATAAATTCCTTATGTTATCATTGATTCCTAGTGATTACTTCCCACTGAGTTAGTCTAATATATTGGTGCAATTGTTGTGATATTACTTCTACTGTCACCAACTTCCTACTGACATTTCCTAGAGACAATAAGCAGTAATAATCATAACGAATGTCCATAAACCTAGATTGTTGAATATATAATAGATCGTCAACTCATTCTAAAATCTCTATTTCCTTAATAATACTACATATCCTTTTTATTAAATGCATAGAGTACTTAATCATTCATTCTAATTGATAATCACTTTGTACACAATTTAATTTACACATAAGTCAGCTATCTTAGAGACCCATTTATGTACTATCATAGTACTTAATCCTCACCCTAGCCCCTAAAGTCTGAGACTTGAGCCCGGGCTCTTATACCACTTGCCACAACTATCTTCACAAGTAAGAATTGTTTTTCCCATATATATATATATATATATATATATATATATATATATATATATATATATATATATATATATATATATATATATATATATATATATATATATATATATATATATATATATATATATATATATGTATGTATGTATATATACACTGTACCAACACATCAAACTCCAATTGTTCAAATCCCAACTCTCTGAATGAAAAATCATTTTATACTTTCTTTGATACTTTTTCTCCAACTGCAGGATATCCAATAATGTTAATATATGTGTGTGTGTTCTTATGTTTATTATTTCATTAATCCTTTAGGACACCTAATCCTTCAATCTATATCCCACATTTTCTCACACATGATTTGGTATTTTCTTTCTTATATATAATCATGAAATTATAACAGTTGTATATGCCTTGCTACGATGTAGCTCGTTTTCAATGGTGCACCTATCTAAATGAACCAAACTACACTTACAAGTTGTGTAGCATAATTTTAATGATGTCCATATTGTATTCTGAGGCCACCTAGTACAATGTTCTTAGGATAATATCCGAGCAATGGAATATTGTCATGATACACACTTGTTGTCAATGAACTTCATGTAGATGAGGATCGAACCTGGACAATGTCAATGAAATCGCATGACCAACACAAAACTTATGTTTTCCACTGGTCACATGTGTTGGCTATTCTATTCCATGAATAAGTCATAGATATGCGGTATCATGTCTATTCCTAACCAAATTATCCTCTTTCTAATCCGGATCTTGGGAGGAGGCCCCCAAGATCTAAAAGATTGAAATGGATCTTCGAGTAGAGACCTCCAAGATCTGAAAGATTGAAATGGATCTTGGGGTAGAGACCCCCAAGATTTGAAAACTTGTATTGCCAGAAGAAAAATAGGAGAATGCCCAATAAACAAAACCACAAAGAAACTTTTTATTAAAACTGATAATAACTATAAAGGCTACATTGTGGTGGGCAATCTATCCTTTTACAAAATGTGACTTGTTACTTATAGTATTTTTCAGTTACAATACCACGTGTCAATTCCATGGGTGAATGAATACCATGGGTGGATTTTACAATAACAAGGGCAGATGCCATTTACAATACCATGGGTAAATTCCATGGTTCGATGAATAATATGGGTGGAAGAGTACCATTGGTTGATGCCATTTTCCATTCGGATCATTCCTCCCTCCTTAAGAAGCAATGGTCCCCATTGCGTAAAGTTCCCTCCTGCGAAGCCTTTGTTGAATATGAAGAGCCATTGAAAATAGGTTTTATGTGGTTAACCCAAAACCTTGATAAACGAAGATTCGAGGATAGAGATACCCTGTAATGCTTGTGATCAACTGTGATTCTGACAGTGTGTGGCCTAGCAAATGGACTTCGATGACAAGGATTTTATGTGGTTGACCCATAACCGTGATGTTGGTTGTTGATGAAGTAGCAGGTGCCTACATAGCCTGGGGTGGGAGGGCACATCTCCAAATAACCTAAGCCGAATGCTGCGATGTTGAAACTGATGAATGTGAAGTAGGTGCCTACTAAAGTGGGGTGGGAGGGCACATCTCCAATGGAAACCCACGACGAATGCTGCTCCAGAATTAAAATGGACATAACTCGGCCAATATAACTTAGAATATTTATTATAACCTGTTTTTGGAAGCAGAAGAATCATTTTTCATCTTCCCATGAGTTGGAAATCCTTATCTGGACACTCTGAGATCTCAGATTCGTGCTGCAACAGTTTCGTCGTCACAAAAATTCTGATAAAATAGCTGATTTTAAATCAGCAATATCTCCCACATCCGAACTCCGATTCGACCCATTTTTTTTTTTGAAATTGGGTGATTTTTCGAGAGGAATCCAGATGTGGTATTTGTTTTTGTAAATTTTGTACCAAATTTTTCAGATATGATCTACAAAGTCGTCGCCCAAGAACATTCCTGCAAAAAAAATGAAAAAAAAAAAGAAAAATTCTTCCCGCTTGGCCCAAGAAAATGCTCTGTGGAGGACGTGGCACATGCCTAAAGTTTGTTGAATACTGCTGCAAAATTTGAAACTGAAATATGCATAAAACCCTCATTCCCATGGAATCATAACCTGCTCTGATACCACTAATCCAGATCTTGGGAGGAGGCCCCCAAGATCTAAAAGATTGAAATGGATCTTGGAGTAGAGACCTCCAAGATCTGAAAGATTGAAATGGATCTTGGGGTAGAGACCCCCAAGATCTGAAAACTTGTATTGCCAGAATAAAAATAGGAGAATGCCCAATAAACAAAACCACAAAGAAACTTTTTATTAAAACCGATAATAACTGTAAAGGCTACATTGTGGTGGGCAATCTGTCCTTTTACAAAATGTGACTTGTTACTTATAGTATTTTTCAGTTACAATACCACGGGTCAATTCCATGGGTGAATGAATACCATGGGTGGATTTTACAATAACAAGGGCGGATGCCATTTACAATACCATGGGTAAATTCCATGGGTCGATGAATAATATGGGTGGAAGAGTACCATTGGTTGATGCCATTTTCCATTCGGATCACTTTCATGAAAGACATATCTTATACTCCTAGTTTGGTCTAATCCATTATGTATGTGACAGGAAACCCCTTCTTATCCCTATACAATGAGTAATGTTAGTTTGTTGGTCACGATGAGATACCAAATGAATGTCATACTCTACCTTAGGATTTACCTCTTTACATACCAGTTATAAAATACTTATTTATTAAAGCTATGCAGCGTTTAGACCTACGCTGGTACCAAAGCTCCCTATAGAGTCTAACCATCCAATGGCCTATCACCACATGTACCTATGTCATATGGGGGCCATGTGACTACTATAACAGTGAATGTAAAATTAAGTGGTAACATTTGCGCAGTGGGGATTAGTTATTGAACATCATAAAGTTGCAACTGTTCCAAAACGCTTATCCCCGTTTTTTCTTGAAACCCTAGTTGTTTATCGATGCGCCACTCCTCTATTTTTCTCTCCGCCGAATGGCATAACTAAAGTTATCTATGTTTTTAAGTCAGCATCTGGTTGTGCTTTCTCAATAGTCATGCACAAGAGGAAATTTCCCAGGTGTTCAACCATCGTCCTCCTATTGTTATTTATTTATTTTTCTTCTCCTCTGCATGCTTTCACTCCCCTGCATTTGTAACCTTTTTCTAGTTAACGTCGAATACCTTTTATTAGTTTCAATGTACTCCTCTGAGTCGATGAAGTGGATCCTGCATACAAGAGTGATGCATCACTGGGGAAATTTGTTTCCTTCTATCTTACGTCGTCCCATTTGAATTTTTATTTTTGTTAAGCCTTTTCCGATACCTATACTCTACTATATAGAGAGTACTAAAGTTAGGAAATAGGGAGGGGAAATTTAAGGTAAGGACATCGTTGGTTGAGTAGTGAACTACAATGACTGCCATCTACAAGCTTTCCAAGGACAGCTAATCGTATTCCTGAGAGGTGGAACCACAAAGGGACTTCAAAACTTCATTTGTTTTGGTGTGGTGAAAACACTGGAACAACACTCATAACCATATCTACTTTGTCACATTCATTCAAAGGTCTCTGCAAAGACAACTATCGGTTTATTGTTTTGATGCTCAAGGAATCAAGAGCACAACCACTCCCAAGGAATCAAACACGTGACTCATTTCATGCAATTTTATGCTCTCAAACCCTTCTCACCTTTTCCGATTTATAGCTAGAGGTATTTGGGACTCGCAATTGCCATGGTTTTATTGTTATCTCTTCTACCTATATATATTTGCATACTTGAATTCTCGTTTAACTGACACTCGCACCTTCCGTTCCTTCTTATTTGTCTTGAAGGTTATGGCCATGGTTTGGCACGCAGATAGGAGCACGCACCAAAGAAGACTATCATAGTGAGGTTAGAAGTAAGCTTTTTGGTGGTAATTCCTTTCTTGTTTTTGGTAATACTCGTTATCCTCTATGCTACTCACATTTCCCTTTTCCGATGTTTTGTAGGTGCGCACGGCCCCACATTGTAGTCTCTTCCCATATCTGTCCAAGTGACATGCTCAATGAAAATATATTGACTTTTTGAGCTCAAGGTAGGTTTAATTTATTTTTTTTCCAATTTGGGCCTGTTCAACTTCACGATGGCACTCCTAGGTGTTAGTGTGCAACCCTATCCAATGTGCACCCTTTGTGAATAACTCAAAAGATAATTTAATAAAGATTTAGTAAATTTTGTAGCTAACTCATTTTGAACCATTGTATGGTTGATCTCGTTCCAGTTACTCCTTGTTTTATGTTATCTTCAGGTAATTTCCTATAGCGTAGCTTCATCCATCTAGGCACAGTCTCCATGGTTTGGGATAGTAGGATTCAGATTGAGATATCTATGGAAATTTTGGACACCTATCTTTTTTGTATTTTGGATCTGAATAACAAAACCCTTGTTAGTTTTTAATTGGTGTTTTATGCTCCTTTGATTAATATAGTGTCAACTATAAATATATCTAATCGAGATCATTTTGTTGTAAAATTATAAAGTAGATAGGTCTTCATTACCATTGTGATTATATTTAGTTACTCTTATAATGAACGATTTAGTATAGAGTTTTTCATATAAATTATGTTCAGTGTATAATTCTTCCTCATCTCGAGAGTGCATACAAATTCACATGCATCCTTATTAAAATTCTAAATTGAATGTAATTGATTTTCTCAATATGTAATGACTCTTTTTAATTGTCGTTAGGCTCACTTAGTTTGGTCTGAATTGAATTAAGGTTGAATTGCATGATTTTTGAGTGCCTAATTTAGGCGATCATCCCTTCTATCTGTTCTTTTTTAAGTGGTGTAATTCTACCCAGGAAATTATCTATGTGTTCTGATGTACTCATTTCACTGTTTCCCATAGTTTCCCCTTTCTATATTGTATAAATGAAAAGATGGCTCCCATGTATTATTGTTAAAATTGACGATGATATTATAAGAGTTAACATGATGGCACCCATGTAATACTAGTAATGATCGTAATTTCATTTATATTATGTTTTCTTATCATTCTTAGTCATCCTTAATCACTAGAGAGTATGACATAATTTATGCTGCTTCTAATTTTTTCTTTTTATTTTTTTTAAGATTTTTCATGCTTTCTCCCTTTCCTTCCAAGTAATATTGGTCTTTTAAAATTATCCTTACTATTTAACTCAGTTAGTATCCTCTGTATAAATAGGTATAGGTGCTATAGATGTTGGGTTTGGTCCTTGGTATACGGTGCCAAGATATTCCTTACTAGCCTTACAGTTACGATTGGCACTAGATTATTAACTTGTTGCTCAAGTTAGTTAGGGAACTAGTAGGGAAGTAAGATTCAATTGAATACTCAGTAGGGATTTATTTATCAACCTTCCAACAAACTTATCCCTTTATATTACCTATCAAAGACTTCCCACTAAATATACACATGTATTTTTCCCATATTAATGAGAAAGATAACTATAACATTACAAAGTGCCACACCCATCACAATATCTATCACTTAAATTTATATCATATTTTCATTAATATAAACTAAACTACTATTAGAAGTTCACCTATGTTATGGAAAAAAATATGAATTCGCATAACTAGATAAACCATCATATTGTACATGCATTCAATAAAAATTAATAACTCATATTCCAACCGAATCGAATTTCGAATTACTAAATACCCCCATGCCCCTTTGGATTATATGCTCAAAATACATTTGTAACAGTGTCAATTCTGAAACTACCACCTCTTATTATATCCATAAATGTTAAATAGTAAAATAACATAGAGGTAAATGAAATCAACTAAAATAAAATGGCATAACATAGATAATCAAACTAGAGTAGCCGATAGAGAGTTACTTAGGAATCTCACATTATCGCCACCAAACCTTGAACTGTTATTCCCCAAGTTCACTCTTGTTCTGAGAAGCTCTTGCTTGGGTATCAACAACCTCTTGTTGAACCCTTCAATGGGTATTTAATTCTCTTCTTTCATGATAAGGTTTTGTTGACAGTGGTGGACTCGCCAACATTTAGGGGATCTACCCAGTATGAAGTCCCAACTCGACCTGGCACAGTTTGGTGTAGGTGTCTCATCTGGTATAAATTCCTGGTTGACATATTCCTAGAGAAATGACGTGGCTCTAGTTGTTAGCGCATGAGAGAAATGCAATGGAATCTTCAACCAAAAAGGTAAGTGTGCATGGTGATTTCATAACGTAACTTGTTTCTCGAGTCTCTTACAGCAAAGGGGGAGAGTAAAGTCAGCCTCTAAGTGAGAGATAATAGTGCCACCCAGGATGAGACACACGCGTACCGGAAAGGTATGTCTGCCATGCAATGGAATAGTCCACATCAGATGCAGCACTCATTAAAACCGACGTGGAAGGGAAAACACATACACCACCTAGTGGAGTACTCCACATGGATGTGTTGGTTGTTAGAATTGAAGTAATGGGGACATCATGTACGCCACCCAACACAGTAGTCCACACAGATGTAACGGTCATTGTAACCAGAAAACAAAGATGGTATGTCAAGTATCCCATGGAGTAATCCACAAGGATGTGATAGTGCTAGTAACCAATACACAAGGATGGTTTGTCTAGTATGTCGCGGGGTAGTCCATATGGATGAGATAACGATGATGGCCAATACAACACATTCCCAACAATGTAAGTACTAAAACAACCAAAGTAGTTCAAATATATTAGTACAGGTGAAACAAAAATGCATTACAAATGCCAAAAGAATAGTCTTACAAACATCTACAAAACATGCATGAAAACGTGTTGGCCTTAACAGGCTTCTGAACTAAGCAAAAGTCATAAGACACATATGTACACCATACATCACTGGTCCTAGTAGTGGGGCATTGTAGCCACTCCTTGCTCCTCAAAGAATTGATTTTCTACTCTCAAGGCTATGTGGGAGGATCCAAGGTGAAAAGTCCTTGATCATACAATGAGAGGGGTATATATAGCCAAGGGTGATGCTTGACCCTTATGACTCTTGGACTACACTCATGCCCATTCAAATTCCTATAAATTTTCAACTGACATGACTCTTCATCTTCATGTGTCTGTCCATTGGATGTCCACTTTACACTACATTTGATTACAACATATATGGCCCATAGTAGTGATGTGGCCATGACAACTCATGACATAACTTGACATGACACTATTGACATGTACTGGCTAGCTATGGTATCCATGTCAAGTTGTTGCACTGCTAAGTGATGGATGCACTATTGGGTAAGCTTTGTCTTCTCCTCTGCATGGCTTGATGTTGTGAGGTCTTCAATAGTCTTGGTCTTGCAGGACGATTGTATGCATGTGTTTCCTTCTCCTCCTCCTATATGTGCTTCCCTTGTCTGTCTAGCTACAAGTACATATTCTGGCTTGTGCACTTCTTCATCATACCGTTAGTCATATTGCCATGATCCATCAGTGTACCTGTTTCTCCAATTCACTCATGATGGGACAACATCAAATCCAAAACTCCTAGTCTGAGATGTGTGCATTATTCTCCATGTTCTAGGCCAAGGAAAAATGATAGGCTAGGAAGAGGGCCCACCAATTACATAATGCGAAATTTTATGACACAGAGAGGTGGATTGGTTACTAATATTATGCAGAACGTAACTCAGGCTTGGTTGGGAACTCCGAGGCACAATCTTCATTGTTAGTTAAAAATGTACAGAGGCCACTGGGAGGCAGGATTGTGTAGTTGAGGACACCAATGGCAGCTTGCAAGGTGGGATCTTGAGGGACATCTCTATGCAGTTTCTAGTGGGAAGACTAGGCTAGACAGAAGAGGGACCAAAGGACAGTTCTATGTAGATATTTTAGAGTAGTGAGTCTCAGCTAAGGGAGGTCACTAAGAGGACACGTCTGTGGAGTTTCTAGGAGAATTGTGAGCTCCATTATCTACACAATGTGGGGTTCTAGAAAGAAAAAAGGGGGTAAGATAATTGAACTTGCGAAGTGCGCAGTTCAGGTCAGGCTTTGAGGAAGTTTTTACGTAGTTACGGGTAGGAAGACATGTTGCTCGCCTATGGGATTGTGCAGTGCAACTGACCTGGAGGAAAACCTACAAAATTGCATAGTTCCACAAGGCATAGAAGTACCACTGACGGTTGAGACTACACAGTTTAGCTTAGTTAGGGTTTGGTGAAAGGGGGGTTGGTCTGGTCGGAAGGATTTTCAGGAAAATGGCTAAGTTTGAGAGGCAAGTGAATTTGTGAGGACTTCGAAATTGTGATCACACACTCAACATAGCTCAAAAACATGAAAAAAATGATCACCAAGACCACATATCAAAACATAATCCTCTGTGAAACTGTCTAGTGCTGAAAGTGACAACTGTGACACTTGGGATAGACCATTGGATGTATGTGATGACACTTACATGACAGTGGTAACAAATTTTAGTATGAGTACGATAGGTGTTCACATGTTTAGGATACTTGTATAAACAAATACCAACCTTCATGGTCACCAGAACAATTTGTAAACATGACATAGGAACAAAACATGTTAAAAGACAACAATTGATCCAATGGGTGAAAGGTAGAATGACATGTAGATGAAACACGTAGAAGGAATTTCAATGCTTGCAACCATGCATATCATTGAAGATGGAATGATATGACAATGATAAGTAGTCCTTCAAACTACACTAGCAGGTGTATTTCAAAAGATGTGCTTACTTTTCCATACCTGTCCTCCAAAGGGTTGTGCATCAGATGGAGTTTTCATGTGGTCCTGATATTCTATCATGCCTTGGGTTCCTTGGTCTGATTATCTTTGTTCTTATCTTCTTGAGAGTCCTCTAGCATGTCATCCTTCTTGTGATCACTGAAAGACACATTTGCACAGTTTTAGTGGGTAGTTACTATTGTGGGATGAGGCCCTAGGAGGACACATCTGCACAGGTTCAGGATTCAAGGAACACTGAGTAGTTGAGCGACGCACTGTACAGTCGTAGGATGCAAGGCACTATTTTCAGATGAGGTCCTATGGGGACACCTCTGTGCAGTTTCAGGAAGTACGGCAGACTGAGCAGCTAAGGGAAAACATTTCACAGTTTTAGGATGCAAGATACTGCTATGGGATGAGGTCCTAGGAGGATACATGTGTGTAGTTTTAGGATGTAAGGTAGCTTAGGCAGCTGAGGGACAACATTGCGCAATTTCTGGAGACAGTGGGTTCTAGATGAGGGAAGGTCACTCAAGGAAACCACTACACAGTTTTGAATGCTAAGGGAGTCTGGGAAGATTCCCCTTTGTAGAAAACAAAATTCCCTTTGCATAACAAGCGATAATCCCCATCCCCAAAGATGACACATATTGTGGAAAGATAAAAGCATGAATGAATTTTAATATTGGAAAGGGGATCTTGAGCTCATCAGCTTGGAAATACATAACTAAGGAAGGATCAATCACAGGTTCCATAGTACGCTCTGAAATTTGAATACAGGTAAACATTTTTGAGGGTGTTGTGGCCTCTACAGCACTTGGGGACACACTGGTTGAATTCTAACTTCTCTATCTTGGCTCCTTTTACTGTAGGGCCTTGGTCGATCAGGAAGAATTGATTCATTGTGTGGATTGCTTCGGCTTCCCCACTTACCCCATGGGAAGACATGGTCCCATTTGTACCTTCTCAGTTAAACACAATGCAAGATTCAGTTAGATCACAATGTTTTGAATTGGGAAGGGTAGTTTAGCTCGCGAGCTTAAGATTTTCATAGTATAGTTTTCATCTCTCGTATTGCTCCACTACCAACAGGGATGGACAATACCCCAATGGAGTCACATAAGAACACAAGAATTTCTCCACCACCATCGAGCCTGGAAAATACCCCGGTTGAGTTGCTTATTTCACCTCTCTGCGCAGGAATCCTTTCTCTTATGTCTCCTTTTTTTCTTAAAGAGGACTGTGCATCGACTCTTATTTATTTTTGGGGAAAAAGAGGGATTCAGACTTCTTGAGAGCACGAGAGGTTGTTGCTTGAGAGAAGCATGTAAATAACTCTAATTTAGGTTTTCTCATTTATATTTTCCCCTTCACTATTTCTACTAGTTGGATAAGCTTGAACACACCAAAGGACAAAAATTAGTATAGGCATGAGGTTCCCAGACTCAACACGGGCTGATGGTTGGACCAAATATCTCCTTACATATGGATCATATTTTCTGTCAAGACTTCATCGGCCGAAAGATACAACCAAACAAAAGGAAGTTGAAGACATGAGTAGCCAAGGGTTGCAGTGTCACAAGACTCTTTGAATTTCAGCCACATACACATTTAGAAGCCAGGATGCAGGTCCACGCACAACACTTATTCACATAGTCAAAACAAATGGAAGAATGAACAAGGAAGGAAACAAAGAAAAAAGAAAGAAAGCACATAACCAAGAAATCAAAATTGAAAGACAAGACAACAAAATTACTAAAGAAAACATGATGAAAGACTGGAATAAGAAAACCATAACGAACTACTACGAGTGAGTGCAAGATGAATCCAAGGAAAATAAAACTAAGATGCACCTAATTCTAATCCTATCATAACATCTAGACGGTCAAGGTTCTATGTAATGAAATCTCGAGCAAAGCCACCATAGTTGTTCCCAACCTACATCCACAAAGATACAAATGATTAAAATAAATAAAAGGTGATGTGCAATAGAAAATACATAAACTTGAAAACTTTTCACATGGGAAGGAAGGTCTTCCATGTGGGCAGAAAGACATGTCACAACCTCTACTTTTACCCAATGCACATGCTTACCTCTTCTGTGGATACCACTTTTCAGCAAACCTCAGAAGTTGCTTGTGGGTGCGTCCTTGTCTACTCTAAACTTCTTAGCAAGTGTGAGGAAGGATTGGAACTTGCTTCCTACAATAGAGCTTGCCAAGTAAGATTGTTCCATCCATTCAAGGATTGGATCGTAAAATTCCTAATGGATTTATGGAAAGCCTCATGATCTTTGAAAGGATAAATTTTTTATTGGAGAGACAGGACCACATTGGGAATATTGTAGAGAAAAATATATATGATCATTATTAGTAGTCATGATGAGACAGTGCGGACCTGCCATAGCCATGAATGAAGGTTGAAGTGCCTCACCTACTTGACAAAAGTCTATCGAGAGAGATGTTAAATGGTGAAGATCAGAGAGCATGAAGCCACTGTTATCAGATGTGTTGATGGGAAAAAAATAATTTGAATGACAGTCACCCATGATAGAGGAATAATCAGATGGGTAGTTGAGATGTGAGAGTCCCAGTTTGCAAAGAAGAAAGAAAAATTCATTCAAACAATCTTGCAAATGCTTTAAATAATCGAACCATGTTTGTTGTGAGCTATATTTGATGGACCACCTTCATACAACTGGTGACCAATTGGGAAAACTTCATACTCATCAAAAGAATTTTAAAAGGATGCTAACGTATTGAATGCATGAAACCTATTAAGGCATGGTGAATGGAGAGGGACTTGATTTGTGTGACAGCTTGTGTATTCATCATCATACAGGGAGATTTCTGGTGTGATGAGAGGACAAATTTCTAGTATAAGACTTGCAAGAAGAGCAAGGATTTGACCTTGAAGGGGAAAAATCATAAGTATGATTGCAGGCAAAGATATTCTTTGAGATAATCAACTTCGCAATTCCATGACTTCATGGGAGACAGACATTCCCAACACAATTTTGATGTCAAAAATTGGTATGAAGATGGATGCACTGTAACAGATTCATGGATTTGGTCATAAGTGAAATTTTAAAAATTTGCAAGATCACATTCAGAATACCAAACATTTTTTACATGGGAATTCACATTGAGTGCTACAATGTAGATAGATAAATTGTGCATAAGAAATCATATCTGGTTTGGTTTGGGGGGCTTACTAGAGTCGTGATGTCCTGACATAACCATCAATGGATCTTGAAGTGCCTCGACTCCATGGTACATCTCGGAGCTTTCAAGAATCGTAGAATTCAATTTTGAAACTTGAACCAGATCATGATGGGTTTAGGGTGGCTACTGCTGCTAATTTTAGAACTTCTCTCTTGATGGCATCCATCTCTGTCATAGGTTTTAACAAGAATCAGATTTCTCAATTGAGGAGGTTCTTATGATGGAACGTCCAAAGATAAATCAATTTGTGATCTCTCATGAGAAAGATGATTTGACGAGTTGTCTTCACGCAACATAAGACATGATGAGGGGTGGGAAGAGTCTTGTGAGATTATACTATTTTCGATTCTATCATGGATAACATCACCGTCTTATGTCAATTGAGGAGATAGCTCTTCAGATGAAGAAGAAAGAGAATGTGGAGTATATCTGCCACATGTAGATGCGTTGTGAATGGTAGGAGACAAGGGAAAGTGAGGTGAATAGGAAGTTTTGATATGGACGTCTTCCTTGATCAAAGCACATTCTAGATCTACTCTAGAGTCTTCATGAGAAAATAGAAGATTAAATGATGTGCTTGGGCATTTGTAATAGCACATGGGAGGATGGGAGTGATGATTTCCCAAGAGTTGGGGTTGATATAAAGGAGTGATTGTACAGGATGTTCCACCGAGATTAGGAGATTGAGATTCATTCAAGAATGGAAGCTCATTGTTTTGATGTGGAAAATTTTGAAACAGATAGGGAAAATTGATGGTGTCCTCACCTTTCTTCTCATCTTTCTCTGTAATGTGACTACCTTGCGTCTGATGAAAATTTGAGCCAAAAGCTTGAGAATAAAGAGAACACGAACAACCTGCTGGTGAAACACATTGATCAAGAGAGTCATGGTACAAGTATTCAAGGCTTGTAGATGATAGAGGATAGAAGAGATATAGATTAGATTCAAGACTTGAGTTATGAATGATGATGTCCTCTTACAAAATGGAGGAGTGAGTCTTCACTGCAAGCTTCCTGATCCATTCTAGAATTTCATCCATTGAAGTGAAATACTGATGAGGAGATGGGTTGGGTACATGCTACAAAGATTTCTTAGCTTCGTAATCACTGCAAAGGTGCACCCATATCAGGACTCGAAAAGGAGGAGGACAAGGAACAAATGGGGTAGTGGGTTCCTCCTCTACGATCTGAGGTGCCTCATGATTCACAAGAGTTTGGGAGGAAGGGACATCAGGGGTTTCATCGTGTTGGGAAGCATTAACCGAGTGTATAAACTCTTGTATCAAGAAATCTGGGTTCAAAAGTTGTTAAGGAATTTCACAAAAGAGGTGGAGGAAGTGATAAAAAAAGTCCTCAACTAATTGATGAGGCTCTATTCTTAAACTACATAATTTTTTTAGAGAGCACGGTGGCTATACTCATCGAACGTTTTAGTCATCATCGCTACAAGTTGTCTAAGTGAATCGATAGAGGAAAAGGGTAATGTATGACAACAATGTTTAACATGACCTTCGAATGTGAGGATGAGTAGTACAACCTAGACATCTTTGGACTATATTTGGTGACGATGACAAAGAGTCATAACTTGAAGCACATTCACATGAAAAGACAATTCACCCTAAGCATTGAACTTCAACTTCAACAGGTCATGAATAACTTCTGCAAGGATGGTACATTTAGAATTTTTAGAAAAAAATCCCAGTATTATGATTTCGGAAGGAGCCATTTCAAACTAAGAGATTCAACTTGTCATCTGGCCCTCCTTCTAGCACTAGAAATGTTGATGGTGCTGGACCCACCAACATTTAGGGGATCTCCGTAGTATGAAGTCCCAACTATAGCTCACACCTTTTGGTGTAATATTCCCATATGGTATAAACATGTGGTTTCCATATCCTTAGATATATTCCTTGGCTCTAGCTATCAGCACATGAGAGTGCTACGCTAGTATCTTCAAAAAATAAGGTAACTGGGCCTGGTGAGTGCATAACGTAACTTGTGTCTCAGTTCTCTTACTGCAAAGGGAGGGAGTAAAGTGAGCCTCTAAATGAGAGGTAATCGTAGAACCGAGGAAGAGACACACATGAACCAGAAAGGTCTATTTGGCATCTAGCGGAATAGTCCATAGCAGATGTGGCAATCATTGAAACCAAGGTGAAAGGGACAACATGTGCACCACCGAGCGAAGTAGTGCACATCGATGTGATGATCATTAGAACTGAAGTAAGGGGGAAAACATGTACACTACCTCCCAGAGTAGTCCACATGCATGTGACGATTGTTGTAACCAGAAAACAAAGATGGTCTTTCGATTATCCTGGAGAGTAGTCCACAATGATGTGAAAACAATGGTAACCAATACACAATGATTATCTATCTAGTATCTTGCGGAATAGTCCATAGGGATGAGACAGCGGTGATAACCAATACAACACATTCCCAACAATGTAAGTACTAAATCAACCAAAGTATTTGAACTATATTAGTACAAGTGAAACAAACATGCATTAAAAATGTCAAAAGAATAGTCTTATAAACATCTACAAAACATGCAC
Organism: Pinus tabuliformis; assembly: GCA_031772625.1. Lineage (NCBI taxonomy): Eukaryota > Viridiplantae > Streptophyta > Pinopsida > Pinales > Pinaceae > Pinus > Pinus tabuliformis. The sequence goes on along the minus strand of CM062813.1, from coordinate 432,941,333 downwards.
AAAAATGTGTTTGTCTTAAGAGGCTTCTAAATTAAGAAAAAGTCGTAAGACATATTTGTACACCATAGATCACTAGTCTGAGTAGTGGGAAATTAGAGCCACTCCATGCTCCTCAAAGAAATGATTGTCTACTCTCAAGGCTATGTGGGAGGAGCCAAGGTGAAAGGTCGTTGTTGATACAATGGGAGGGATATATATAGCCAATGGTGATGCTATAGCATTGTGTTTGTGGACTACCCTCATGACCATTCAACTTCCTACTACTTTTCAACTCACATGACTATTCATCTGCATGTGTGTATCCATTAGACATCCACTTTACATTACATTAAGTTACAACAGATATGGCCTATAGTAGTGATGTGGCCATGACACAACTTGACATGACATTACTCACATGTACTGGCTAGTTGTGGTATCCATGTCATGTTTTTGGGCTGCTAAGTGATGGATTTACTCACAGGTGCACTTTGTCTTCTCCTTTGCATTCCTTGATGCTATGGGGTCCTCAATGGTCTTGATCTTGAAAGATAGTTGTATACATGTGTTCCCTTCGCTTGGTCTTAGATGTGATTCCCTTGTTTGTCCAGCTACAACTAAGTCTACTAGCATGTGCGCTCCTTCATCATCTCGTTCATCATCTCGCCATGATCCATCAGCTTACCTGTTCCTCCAATTCACTCATGATTGGACAACATCAAATCCAAAATATCCTATTCTAAGATGCGTGCATTTTTTTCCGTGTTCTAGGCATGGGAAAGATGACAGGCTGGGAAGAGGAACAACAACTACACAATGTGCAGTTCCAGGGAGGTGGACCAGTTGTTGAGACTGCACATAGTGTAGCTCAAGCTTGGATGGGAACTCTGGGTAATAGTCTTAACTATCAGGGAAAGCTGCAGAGAGGCCACTAGGAGGTAGGATTTCACAGTTGAGGACACTAGTGGCATCTTGCAAGGTGAGAACCTGAGTGAGACCTCGGTGTAGTTTGGAGAGGGAAGACAAGGCCAGAAAACAAAGGGACTAGGGGAGAGTTATGTGTAGTTTTTTAGAGCAGTGAGTCCCAACTAAGGGAGGTCACTGGGAGGACACCTCTATTCTGTTTATGGGAGAAATGTAGGCTTAGGTCTCTACAGGATGCAAGGTTCTAGTAAGCGAGAAGGATGCTTGATACCTAATCTTGTAGAGTGCAATGTTGAGGTTGTGCTTTGACACAGTTTCTATGCAGTTCTTGGTAGGAAGACATTCTTCTCACCTCTCGGATTACGCAGTGCAACTAACCCAAAGGATAGCCTCTAGTACTGTGCAGTTCCAGAAAGAAGATAAGCACCACTGAGGGATGGTATTGTGCAGTGCAGCTCAGTTGGGGTTTGGCAAAACGGGGGTTTTCCGGTCAAAAGGGTTTTCATGAAAATGGCTAAGTGTGGGAGGCAAGTGAACTTGTGATAACTTCAACGTTATGATCACACACTTAACATACTTTGAAAGCATCAAAACACTGATCACTGGGAGAACATATTGAAACATGACCCTTTGTGAGACTATCTAGTACTGAAAGTGTCAAGTTTGGCACTTGGGATAGACCTTTGGACGTCCGTGATGAGACTTACATGAAAATCCTTACAAATTTGTGTATGAGTGTGATAGGTGTTCACATGGTTAGGACACTTGAATTCACAAACACAAACCTTCATGGTCATTAGAATGGTTCGCAAACATGACATAACAACTAAACATGTCAAAAGACAACAATTGATCCAATGTGTGAAAGGGAGCAAGACACATAGACAAAACACATGGAATGAATTTCAATGATTGCAACCATGCACGTCATTAAAGACATAATGATATGACAATGATAAGTAGTTATTCAAGCTACACTAAGAGGTGTATTTCAAAATATGTGCTATGTTTTCCATGCTTACCCTCCAAAGGGTTGTGCATCAGATGGAGTCTTCATGTGGTCCCGATCTTCTATCATGCCTTGTGTTCCTTGGTATGCTTATCTTCATTCTCAACTTCTTAAGAGTCCTCTAGCATGTCATTTTTCTTGTGACCACTAAGGGTGTTGCACAAAATATTTTCACCATGACATTCTGCAATCAGTGTGCGTCTATCACCACTCATACTTTCCTCCTTTGCAAGTCTTAAACCTCAGTTCTTCATGTCAAGCCTTGAAAAATAAGAGAAAGCCCTTAAAAGTCTCTAAAACTCTAGTTCCTCACTTGCTCTTAGCATTACCTGCGGTCTCGCACCTACTAGTCATGTCCCCTGCGTACCTGACCGCTCCGTCTCTGTGTAATGGGTGTGGACCCCTGTAAAAGTTAAAAATGTGCAAATACATTCTTAAAAACTCACTTTGAGTAATTTCTGGAAGCTTCTAGAGGGAATCTTGAGGTGGCAAGTTCACTCCTTTAAGGTTCATGCATCCCATACCTTAAGGAACTAACCCCTTGATGTGAGGAGCTTATCCCTTTGAAGGAGGACTCTATCCCTTCATAGGTGGACCTGTAACCTCCTTCCTTTGCACTATAAAATGAGGCATTGGGTGTAGGAATTTACAGGGTAAGTTCCTCAGACAGAACACAAAAGGACACCACTCACAAACAGATCACAGATCAATACACCAGTGTTTTTGACGTGGTTAAAACCGTCAAAGAGGGAAACAGTCCACGGCCTGAGCCAACATGGCAACTTCAGGCAATTTATTAATAAAAGAGCGAAAATTTACATAAGCTTCTCTCATGGACGGTTAACCTACAGATGACCCTCCATGCTCTTTAAATAGAGATCATGGACCAATCGGGTGTTAAGCCACGGATCAAGTGTCGATAATACCGAGGAGAGAATGAACCATCGGATCACTACAAATCGTGACCGTCAGATTGCAAGTTACAAAAGTACATAGTAAAGAAACACACTTTACCTAACTCTATACTAGACCAAGTTATACTTAACTATTTCCTATGTGTCAGAATATCCTAACATCCCCCCTTAAGAACAACTTGGGATAGGATTGAAGGATTTACAAATATGACACAATAGGAGAAGGAAGGAGGCACTAGAGCTTATCCCCCCTTAGTGAAAACTTCCTGAACTCCAACCATAAATCGAAGTTTAGTAAACTTCGCCTCTGTGAGAGCCTTTGTAAAGATGTCTGCAACTTGATCATCTGTGGAACAATATTGCACTTCAATAACATGGTCATGAATCAGATTTCTAATGAAGTGCATGTGCAGTTCAATGTGTTTGCTGCGCTGATGTTGGACTGGATCTTTGCATAGTTGAATGGCACTTTGATTATCACACCAAAGTGTAGTCGAATGCTGCTGCTGAAAGCCAAACTCTGATAGGATCTGAAGAAGCCACAAGGCTTCCTTACTAGCTTCTACGGCACCACGATACTCTGCTTCTGCTGAAGAAAGAGAAATGGCACCTTGTTTCTTGCAAGCCCGTGTAATAGGTCCTGAACTAAGAGTGAACACATAACCTGCAGTAGACTTCCGATCATCAAGGTCACGGGCCCAATAGGAATCAGTGAAACCAACCAATAGAGGAGATGCTTTGGCACTGTAATGAATCCCAAAATGAACTGTACCTCGAACATAATAAAGTATTCTTTTAGCTGCTTTCCAATGACTTTCATGTGGGTTTTGCATAAACCGAGCGACAAGGCCAACAGCAAAGGAAAGGTCAGGATGAGTATGGGTTAGATACAAGAGTTTTCCTACAAGTTGATGGTATAAGGTAGCATCAACTTCAGGAGAAGTACAAGTGACTAAAAGTTTGACTCCAGACTGAAAGGGAGAAGGGGCTGGCTTACAGTCTTCCATGTGAAAATGACATAGAATATCACAGGCATACTTGGACTGGGAAAGGGAAATACCTTCCTTGGATTGCAAGACTTGAAGACCAAGAAAATAATGTAAGTGTCCTAAGTCTGTCATTTCAAACTTCCTTTTGAGGCTAGACTTCACATGGTTTATAAGGTTGGGATCACTACTAGTCAGGATAAGATCATCAACGTAAAGAACAAGAATGATAAGTGACTTGCCCACTTTCTTGGTGTAGACAGTATTATCAGAATGACACCTAGAAAAGCCAGTTTCTAAAAGAAAGTTATCCATTTTGGCATACCAAGCTCGAGGAGCTTGCTTGAGACCATAAAGGGATTTCTTAAGCCGACATACAAGGCTGGAGTCTGTTTGTATAAAGCCAATAGGTTGTTCCATATAGATTTCTTCATGCAAGTCCCCATGCAAGAAGGCAGATTTAACATCCATTTGAGGGACTTCCCATTTGAAAGAGGCAACAAGGGAAAGAACAAGGCGGATAGAGTTCATTTTGGCAACAGGGGAGAAGGTTTCAGTGTAGTCAATGCCTTCAACTTGTGAAAAACCCTTAGCAACAAGACGAGCTTTATGTTTATCAACTTTCCCATCTGGTCCATACTTGGTTATGTAAATCCATTTGCATCTAACAAGTTTTCGTCCCTTTGGTAGAGGAACAAGATCCCATGTATCATTTGCCAATAATGAATGATATTCTTCATTCATAGTTGCTTCCCAATCTGGATGGCTTGAAGCTTCTGCAAAGGTGTCAAGATCATAATTCACTGAAGCTTGAGCCAATAAAGAAGAGGCTTTATCAAACTGAGAGCGTGTACGTCGCTGATCTGTAGGATCACCGACAAGATCACCTGCTGCATCCTGAGTAGCACGAACCCATTTTGGAAGCTAAGGAGCTGAAGGAGGATCCTGAGAAGGTGGGGGAGGATTTTCATCCTCGCTTTCATCATCTGAAGAAGAAATATTTTCAAAAGTAGAAGAGATAGGGAGAGGTGGCACATCCACTGAACTAGGCTCGTAGGCCGATATATTTTCAATAAACTTTACATCTCTTCTAATGATAACATTCTTGGAATTAAGTGGAATAAGTCTATATCCTTTGACATCTTCAGAATATCCAACAAAAATACATTTTTCACTCTTAGGTTCTAAAGCTTTATGTTTCTCATTTGGAATATGGGCCCATGCTCCACTTCCAAAAACACGAAAATGACTTACATCTTGTTTAATTGAGCTCCATGCTTCTTCTAGAGTGATATTCTTTAAAACCTTAGTAGGAGTGTGATTTATTATGTAATTTTCACAGTTAATTGATTCTACCCAAAAATTAAGACCAAGTCCTTTAGATTGAAGCATACAATTAGCCATTTCCTTTAAGGTGCGATTCTTCCTTTCAACTACACCATTTTGTTGTCGACTATATGGAACAGTATGTTGCATTTGAATTCCATTCTTAGTGAAAAATTTGATGAATTTGTTGTTAACATATTCTCCGCCATTATCAGATCTTAGCTTAAGAATTTAATGTCCAGATTGTTTTTCAACAAAGGCCTTAAAGGCCAAGAACATGTTAAATACTTCACTCTTGAGTTTTAAAAAGTATACCCAAGTGCGTCTGGAGAAATCATCAATGAAAGTTAAGAAATACTTGTAGCCAGAGAATGAAACAACTGGAAGTGGACCACATAAATCACTATGCGCGAGTTGTAAAGGGGCTAAGGCGTGCCTAGAGGCACATTTTTCAAAACTATCCTGATGATGTTTTCTAAGTACACATCCGAAACAAATACCATCTCTGCAAGATAACATTGGAAGACCTGTCATCATATTTTCTTTACATAGATTCTAAAGGGAGCGATAGTTTAAGTGACCAAATCGTTCATGCCAAAGTTTGCTCACTTCATCATTATGAGCAACAAATACTGAGGGAAGATTTGATGACCCAAAGTTGTGAAACTTATACAACCTTGCAGAATCATCAACAATGCCAGTAGCTAAAATTTGTCTAGGATCTGTTAGGTCCTTAATTACAACATCGTGAGGTGAAAATTCAACGATTTTACCTTCACCTGAATGAGTTATCTGATATACAGATAGAAGGTTGCAGGATAAGGTTGGAACACATAATACATCATTAAATTGACCATTGTCTATATGAACAGTTCCAGACCCTACAACACTAAGAGATCTATCATCACCAACATATATATTTTTGGTGTTACAATCATTTAAAGAAGAGAACATGGCTTTGTTTTTGGCCATGTGATAAGAAGCTCCAGAATCAATGAGCCACTCATGAGAATGAGAAGAAGAAGATACATTTAGTGCATAGCCAGATTGACATGCTTGACAACCACATGCAGAAAGTGCTATTCCTGAAGATGAAGTCGAAGTTGAAGAGTGCTTCAAATGGATGTTGTGCTTCTTCATTGCTGCTTCCAAGGCTTCCATCTTCTTAAAGCATTTGGATTCTAAGTGGCCATCTCGATTACAAATGTTGCAATGTCTATCAGTCTTCTTCCCTTTGTTTTTATTTGTCTTATCATTTTGTTGAAATGATATTTCATTTTGAGGCTAAAATTTCTTAGGACCCTTGTTTGGTTTAGGACCATTCCTTTTAGGATAAAACTTCTTAGGATTCTTTGAATTTGGTTGCTACTGGGCGGCTAACGCTTTCTTAGAAGAGTTTTCAAGATTAAGAAGACCAAGGTGTAAGAGTTTTTCTTATTCTCTTATTAAAGAATCACAAAAGGAATCAAAGGAAGGGGTCTTGTAGGCTTGTCCTTGAGAAATGAAGGCTTCTCTTGTAGAATGGAAGGTGGAAACAAACACAGAATAGGCTGGTCCCAACTTAGTAAGAATGGAATAGATAATGCTACTATCTTCTTTCTTAACCTTAACACCTTCCAAGATAACTCTAAGGGTCTTGAACTTGGACAAAAAATCTTGAATGCAAGAAAAATTATTGGGGTCCAATGTAAGCAACTCATTTTCGAGTTGATGGGCTTTAATTTCATTTTTAATTCCAAAAACTTTAGTGATCTGTTTCATTGCTTCCTCAGGAGTATCAAGTTCTGCAATATGGAATCTAAGATCTGGAGAAATAGACATCCCTATCAACCCACGTGCTTGATCTTGCCTATTTTCCCATTTAGCTGCCCTATCTTCATCTTTCGGTTTGGTTTCTTGGCCTGAGGCTATTTTGTAGAGACCTTTAGTTCTAAGTAAATCCACAATGTAGGACCACCATTGGAAGTAGTTGGTGCTATCAAGAATAACTTGGCATGGACTTTCCATTTTAACAGAAAATTAAGATATAGATGCTGAAACTAAGTGTTCCAATGGAAATATCTCGAAAAATTAGACTGGTTCAAAAAAATGGCTCTGAAAACGGCTTCCGGATGAAGAAGTTATGGCTTTTTGAAGAAAAGTTGATGAAGATGCCGACGAAGTGCGGGAATGTGTGGAAATGAAAAGTCCACCCCCACAAAAAGGGGACTTGAACTCAAGACCTCTACTCTCATAAATTATCTTTGGACCAAGTGAGCTAAACTAAAAGTTTGAGAGAGAGAGAGAGGGGGGGTGGGTGTGTTTTTTTTTTAGTCACTGAAGCTTTGGGTTGCGTGCTTGCTTGAGAAAGCTTTTTTCCCTAGAAAACAAAAAAACACAAAACCCAAACACAGACATACAAACACAAACAAGCCTTACGGCTTGAGGTTAGCTTTACCTGGAAACTAAATATTTTCCTCAATGTTTCTGATTTTCCGAGATCACACTAAGGCGTAGCGGAAAAGAGCATACACATGAGAAAAATCCTTCCTCTCTATTTCTGATTTGCCCAAATCACACAGAGTTGCAGGGAAAAGAGCATACGCAAAAATGAAAGGTATAGATCCGGTAATAAAGAAGGTTAAATAAACCGAAATAATAAACAGAGAGAAAATAACTAGAAACTGTAAATAAACACTGTATACCTCCATATCTTAACAATGACGTAGCTAGGGCTACCAGAAACCTTTTCGCGTGAAATGAAAGGGGTTCCTCACTGAAACAGATGCTCCTAACACAACAGAGCAGTCCTCTTAGCTTGAAAGTAGTCAGATTCAGTAGATCTAGGAAACGGTAGTCGGATGCAGTTCTATCAGCTTCAGATTTGGATCACCAACGGACACGGCCCTCAAATAGCTCTGATACCATGTAGGAATTTACAGGGTAAGTTCCTTAGGAAGAACACCAAAGGACACCACTCAAAAATAGATCACAGATCAATACACCAGTGTTTTTGACGTGGTTAAAACCCTCAAAGAGGGAAACTCTCCACGGCCTGAGCCAATGCGGCCACTTCAGGCAATTTATTAATAAAAGAATGAAAATTTACATAAGCTTCTCTCATGGACGGTTAACCTACAAATGACCGTCCATGCTCTTTAAATAGATATCATGGACCAATCGGGTGCTAAGCCACAGATCAAGTGTCGATAATACCGAGGAGAGAATGAACCATCGGATCACTACATATCGTGACCGTCGGATTGTAAGTTACAAAGGTACATAGTAAAGAAACACACTTTACCTAACTCTATACTAGACCAAGTTATACTTAACTATTTCCTATGTGTCGGAATATCCTAACATTGGGCTGGTTACTGAGGAGGTTGAAAGCTGAATATTTTTGAGGTCAAATGCTATTGGAATTTAGTCTTCCTAATTGAGCTTGAGAGGAGAGATTACATACCTTGTTTGATCTCATTGGGAAGAGTGTGAGTCTTGTCAATGTAGAGGAGATTCCTACTTGGACCCTAGGAGGAGCTTGTACAACATCAAGGAACCAAAGGTTGTAAAGTTCTTCTATTTTCAAAGTTAATACAATCAAGTTTATTTTTCTCAATAAGCTATGTTTTATGGTTTATTTCATGGATTCCTTGATCACCATGATGAATATGATTTATTATATTAGCTATGCATGTGTTATTTGATGTGTGCTTGTTTGTGATTGCAAGTTCTCAAAAGGAAACTCATTTGGACGGTCGAAGCATGGTTGCCACAAACTAGCATTGGACTTAAGGTAGGGTCTAAAACACCTCTTGGCTTTTATTAATAAATCACAATATATTTAGAGAAAGGTAGATTTGCTTGTCCTGCTTGTCACTAGATATCTGTTGATACTAGGGAGATCGGTATTGTCCGCAAGAACGATTTATCCGGCTGACAAATTGGTGACTCCACTAGGGACTTGAATTTGGCTTTTTTGCCTTTCCTTTTTCTTTGACTTGAGAAACTTTTTCTTGTTTCTGGTTTTTTCTTGATGTGTGTGGGATTGGGTAGCTTTTAAGATCTGGATTATATTTTGTTTTTTCCGAAATTTTGAAGAGGACCACACTTTCTTTTACAAGACAGTGCGGACATCCCCGCACTGTTCCTTTAGTGCACAGAGTGGTATCACATCTGGTTCTACTGGAAGCCTACAGACCCTGTCAAAATTTTTGAAAAACCTAAATTGTTTTCGTCCAGTTAAGTTTAGTTTTTTATTTTACGCTTTTTAGTCTCTACCCAGATCTGCATGTGTCCTGTCAAAAATTTCTTGTAAGTAAGTTCCATTGGCATTTTGGTTTTAGGTGATTTTCTAGAAGTTTTGCGTGCCTGGATTGATTTTCGCTTGGTCTTTGTAGTGACTCAGAGATTAGAAGCCTAAGAAACCTTAGATTACCCTGGTCTTTTTGGTCTTCTTGATGAGTCTGACTGATTTGTGAAATCTTCCCTTGCTGAGAAATAGATCTTGTTTTCTCTTTGCAAAGCTTTGAACAAACTTGTTTGAAAGTTTTGAATTTCATTTTTTATAAAAGAAAACATAGCTGGGTGTTTTTTGATTAATTTGTTTATCTGAATGAATTAATCCTTAGTTTATTGAATAACTAAGTAAAATGTCCTCAAAAGATTTGAAGCTTTTATTTCCATTAGGTTTTTAGAAATTTTTAGATCTCAAGCTTAGATTTTTATAGTTTTGAGTATTTTCTAGAAATTGTAGAATCTCTTTTGAAAGAAATTGTTTTCTGTAGTTTTTGAGTGTTGAAAAAGAAAGAGATTTTTTGTGAGCATAATTAGTAGTCTCGTTTTGAGTTTATTGAAAAAGACAAAAAAAATTTCTTTTCATTTACATGTTGAAAGAAATATTTGTTTTTCAAAGAATTGCATTTTCAACTCTTTCTTTTAGCTAGAGATTCATTGAAGAAAAAGAATTGTTTATCATCTTAGGTGCATTTTTAGTGTTTTTGGAGTCAAGTCTTCACACCATAAAGTTTTATCTCCATTCCTATTGACTTAAGAAACAACCCATAAAAATAACGCTTAAATTAAAATTGATCTAGCAATCTTTTTATTTCTAGGGCTCTTATCACCAATATAGTTTAGGCTAGTATCTTGGAGTAGGGAGTAGTTAACTCTCCAAGATAGTTAAAACAAACAAGTAGCTATATCTTGCGGTAGGAAAAGTTTAAATTGTTTCATGTATGCTCTGGGAAGCTCCTCTTAAAGGAGTCAAGCACGAGATCATATCTGAATCAGTGATGTAATCAATCCTTCCTCATTTGGAACGATAGAAGATATACACGTATTAAAAACGGTAAATCTCGAATCGACCATTGTCGAGGAGCCTAGGGTCACTTGTTGGTAAACCTTGGATTATGTCAAGGAGCCTTCAAGGGGATTGAACTTTGTTACTCTGCCCTTGTGTGTGTATCAGATTGTAGACTGTTTCCTCAGGTATATTTGTTTCTGTTGGTAACCTTAGTGGCCATAATCTATAGGATTCTTTCCTAAGGCGGCGGTGGAGGGAATATCCCACTGTACCTGGAGCAGATGTCGAGTAGACTCACTTGGACTCTCTGGGGTGTTCTCTTCACTCGAGACGGTTTTGTGAAGAAACTTGTGCCAGTCTGTTTCATTAAGCAGGTTGTTGGGGTAACTGTTCCAAGCACCCTTTGTGTATTGAATTATGCGACGTTGGATTTCATCACCAACTAGCGTTTTTGGTACGGAAAGTTACTCTTTGTGTGTGGTTTGAACTCTTAGATTTTTTAGGCATGTGATTCAATTGTTTGTTTCTTTAGAGACTTTAGGTGATTTTATTGAGATTTTCTTTGTTTGCGTGTGAAGTAATTAAAATATTTAATCGTGGTTGAATTACCGATATAATCCCGTAGACTTCGGGGGCAACCTCCCGAGTATACACCAAGCCAGCTTGAAGGGCTACAAGCTCTTGTAACACCTAGTGACAGTAGAATTGGGTCACCGGAAGCCAGAGAGTCTCCTTTAATTGTTCATCTTGATTATCAAGTTCAAGCAATAGAGTATATTTCTGAACCAATTTCATTTTCCAAAGTTACTGGTAGTATTTCTTCTACTAGTGAATTAGCTGAAGAACCTAAAATTTCTGAGCCTGAAACTGAACCTGCTGCTACTCCATCCTCAGGATTTGCTTCTCCAACTTCTAGTGGTCCTGGTTCACCCAGGGTAGGAAGGATCATTACCCAAAATCTTCCTTCGGGACTCATTTCTATTGAAGAACTTGTTAGTCCGGAAGAAGATATAACTTTCCCTGAAAATCAACCAACTTTAGAACTTAGGGAGCGTGAATCAATTTTCTACAGTCCACCTAGGAGGGACGCTTGGTACGTCTCATTGACCAACTTTTTAGAAAATCTAGGTCTTAGTTTTTCACCACCTTGAATTCCTTTTCATCCAACACCTAGAGGTTATTATCCTCCTTTGAATATGTCGAGACAGTCATCCATGTTTTCCCAATCACTGGAAACATTTTTATATGGCAGTCCTTTTGTTTCTTCTGGGTATCAGTCACTCACTGGTACTTTTTCAGGAGCATCTCCTCAACCCATTAAATATGGGATATCAACTGGTAATAACGGAACTCAACCGTTGAGCGTAGAAGAAATTCTTATGATGTCTGGTACTATTCCAAATCCGCAACCTCAAGGTAGTCAGTTACCGCCTGCAGGGAAACCTCAAGGTACTCAATTACACCCTCGGGGGCAACCTCAAGGTAATCAATTACCGCCTGGGGGGCAACCTCAGGGACAGTACATACCTTTGAGACAGTACATACCTCAAGGTCAACCCCAGACTCAGTACATACCTCAAGGTCAACCCCAGTATCAATATATATCTCAAGGTCAACCCCAGTTTCAGTACATGCCTCAAGGTTATCAACCTCAAGGTCAGTAGCCAACCCAAGGTTTCCAACCACCTTCTGGTCAATCATTTGTACAAGGAGCTAGAAATGTACCTTTTAATTATCAGCCTTATGCTCAACTTGGTTATCGTCCTCAATATGCTCAACCTCCTATGGGTCCATACCCCGGAATGAACATGGTGTGGGATCCATCTCAATCTCAATAGATTTTGCAACCTAAGGTGCAGTTGTCATCTCAATCTAGACAACCTTTGGTTTCTGGTTCAACCCAGCAACCGGTCCAGCCTACTATTCAAATGTCTGCACCTGGTGTACCTCATCAGTTTGGGCCTAGTTCGCCTCGAACTCCCCCTCAAATGACTGCTGCAACCACTGCAGCTTTTGTTCAATCTACCCCACCTACTTCTAGAGTATCGACAGCTCTGGTTTCTACTGTTCCTGCATCAACTCCTCAAGCATCCTTACCTCAGTCAAGACCTATAATTCAGACTTTGGTTCAAATGCCTGTAGGGCAACCTGGTCCAAGTATGGTTGTCAGAAGTCAACCAAAATTCACTTATCAACTGTACCAGGGATAGTATCAATTCGGTCATGCTGTGGAAAGCCCAGTTTACTAGTATCAACTGTACCCTGGATATACTTATCAGCAACCTCGACAACCCCAGTTTGGTCCAGTTAATCCTGGTTTTCCGGGAGGATACAATATTCCAAATGTGATTCCAATTCCAAGTTATCCTGGATATCCTCCTCCTGGGGCTAGTCTTATGACCCAAGGTTTTTGTGACCCTAACCATCAGTTACTATTTATTGCAACTTTGGACTTGCCTAATTTGTCGCGCCTTACGAACGATCCAATTAATTATCTTCCGTTTTGGCCGCCAATGCTGAATAAGTTTCCCAGTGATATCCCAAATTTTGAAGGTAAATCAGGAGAGGAACCATCAAACCATGTGATGACTTATCACCTCTGGTGTGCATCTAATTCCATTATAGATGATTCAATTTGCTTACGTCTTTTTCAACACACTCAGATTGGTCTTGCGGCCAAGTGGTACATTGAGTTACCGCGAGCTTCTTTTTATAATTTTAGTCAGTTAGCCACTTCATTCTTAACTCATTTTCAGTTTCCTGTCAGATATGACAATGGCATGGAATTATTAACTTCATTAAAACAGTCAACATCCACATGTATTTTAGATCATATTCATGAATGGCGATGTAGACGACGTTTAGTGAAAGTTTTTATTCTGGATCAAATTTTAGCAGAATGGTTTGTTAAATCATTATTACCTAAAATCACTGAGGATGTAGCTAAGGCAGGAGTTGTTACTGAAGAGCAAGTAATTTCTCAAGCTCAGTACCTTGACCTTGTTTATACGTAGTTGGGTACTTTACATGAAAAAATCCCCGACTTTCCAAAACAAAATCAAATAACTGCAGCTTCTTCAAGGTCTCATGCCGCTGATGGTATGATTGGTTCAGTTAGAACCAAAAGCAAGAAGAAATCTTCAAATAATTCTTCAACTATTATAACTTTTCCAGATTCCCTGACAGGAGACTCTTCCGCTAAAATTCCTGCCGATATTCATTTCGTAGAATCATCTACAACCAAATCAAAATATAGTGGTAAAAAGAAAGGGAAGAAGAAAAATAAACAAAACTCAAAAGAGAAATTAGATAAAACTGAATCTACTGATGAGAAATGTAAACCTCAATATCCTTGTCTCATTTGTGATGAGGATCATTTTACAAGAGATTGCCCACATCGAGCTGAAGTTGCGAAAATCGTCAAAGGTTCTCAAACGCCTGCTGTCTTGAAGGATCCTTTTCCTAGTCAAGATAGTAAGATGATTGGTTCTTCCTCAAATGCCTCAAAAGAACCCATAATTATGATGTTTCATGTTATGATTGTGATGCGATCACAAGATTATGGTAGTAAAAGTCTTGTTGGTGGTAAGGAAGCAAAATCTTCTAATTCAAACCCATCAACTTCAACTCCTTCCGGTTCTGATCCACTATAGATCGAGAAACCTAACCTAGAATTAGTAAGCAAACTGCCTGCTAAAGGTATACTTCGAAAGTCAGCTTTCAATCCGCATGCGAGAGCTGCTCGGAATTATAACATTGTTGAAGACTTAGCTATTTCCCCTTCAACAATGTCGGCTTTGGAGGTGCTGCAATCATGTCCAGCACAGCGTAAATTACTTTTGTTGGCTATAGGAGTTGTTGATATTCAAGATTCGAACATTATAATCTTCGATTTAGAGAATAGTACACCTCGCCTACCTCATCAAATGGCCTTCCAGATTCCAGTGTTAGTCAAAAACAGACCTTGCTTTAGGACTGTAATTGATGAGGGAGCTTCAGCATGTATTATGTCGATCGAGTGTTGGAGATCGCTTGGTTCTCCTACACTCAATCAATCCCCGACAATTATACTTGTCATGACGATGAACCACACTGGTTGGTTCGAAACGCGTCGACAAATGATATTCCATGTGATTTTCACCAAAGAATCTTTCTCTAATTATAAAGGCTTTTGATGGCCATGGGTTCCATCCTTTTGGCATTCTATAGGATTTACCTATAGAGGTTGAAGGTAAAACTATTAATCTAGATGTGGAAGTGGTTGATGCCCCTTTAGATTACAACCTTCTTTTGGGTCACAGCTGGTCTTACGCTATGACTGTTGTTGTTTCATCAGTCTTTCAGCTTATAAAGTTTCCTCATAACAGAAATATCATAACCATAGACCAGCTAACTTATTTTTCGTCCAACCCAGCCTCTTCTGAAAGTATCCAACATGTCAGTAAAACAACTATCCCTTACAAGGATGTTGGGGTAGGATTGATTAAAGATTTTGGTTTACTAGGAACGTTTTCCTTTCCTCCTCCTAACATGTCACCTTCTACTGCAACTATTCATATGATTTCATCAAACACTATTGATTTTGATGATCCTTGGATCCTACCTTCCGAGTCTGAGATGGATTCATTTGGTGATGTGATCCCTCTAAGTTCCTATGAAATTGCATATCAGGCTATACAGTCATTTTCTGACCCTTCTTTAACCGAAATTGATCTAATGAATGTGGTCCATGGAGAATCACTTTCAATATCAACCTCATATTCAAAAACTCTTTCCGAGCTTGTTCATACTGATGAGCAGATTCATGAACTTTTGTCTCTTGATGATTTTCCATGGGAAGATCTTCATCATCGATCTTTGTTTTTACCTGAGCTTGATCTTTTAGAAAATGATTTTTCATCTATTTTTACTATTGATTATGTCAAAGAACCACAGAATCCATTGCAACATCCTGATTCTGAGTTAAATTTGGGAAATATCTCTCGAACGGTTCCTATTGACATTTTAGTTAAACCAGGAATTGTTGAAAACATTCATATAGGTGCTTCCTATATGGACAATGAACTCCAAACTTATAAAGCCCTATTTCAAGAATTATGTGACGTGTTTGCCTGGTCATACGAAGAAATTCCAGGAATCGATCCATCAATTGTTGTTCATGAAATTAAAACTTACCTGGATGCTAAACCTGTCCGGCAATGTTTACGTCAGATACATCCACGAAAAGCTGCTGCTATTAAAGCTGAAGTTGAGAAATTACTTCGAGTAGGTTTCATTTATCCAATCCCTTTAATGGACTGGGTATCGAATATTGTTCCTATTAACAAAAAGCAAGGAATGATAAGAATATGTATCGATTATAGGGATATTAATCGAGCTTGTCCTAAAGACAATTATCCAACCCCCTATATCGATCAAATCATTGATGATTGTGCCGACAGTGAAATATTCTCCTTTATGGATGGTTTTTCCGATTACAATCAAATCAACATACTCCCTACTGATCAACCAAAAACAACTTTCATTTGTCCATGGGGGACGTTTGCTTACTGCAAATTACCTTTTGGATTGAAGAACGCTAGAGAAAATTTTCAAAGAGCTATGTCTTACGCGTTTCATGACATCAAGCACATTGTGCAACCATATCTCGATGATTTACATGCCCATTCATTACGTAGAGCCGATAATCTCACTCATTTACGAGCAATCTTTATCAGATGTAGGCATTATCGAATTAGGCTGAATCCACACAAATGTGTTTTCTATATAGAAATGGGTCATTTACTAGGATTTGTTGTTTCAAAAGCCGGAATTCGTGTCAATCCATCGAAGGTTGAAGCTATTGTCAAATTGCCACCTCCTTCGACTCGTCGCCAACTCCAAAGTTTGCAAGGGAAAGCAAGCTTTCTACGTAGTTTCATTCCTAACTGCACCGAGATAACAAAGGGTTTTACCAAGTTGTTGAAACAGAATACTCCATTCTCTTGGGATGAGATAGCTGAAAAATCTTTTGATGCACTTAAACACGTGTTGACCCATGCACCGTTATTTCATCCTCCCAACTACAACCAGGATTACTTCTTATACCTCACCGCTTCTCATTCCACCATTGGGATGGTTTTAGTTCAGGAATATGAATTCAACAGTGAACATGTGATTTACTATCTTAGTCGAACTCTGAATCCTACTGAGCTTAAATATTCGCATGTGGAGAAATTGGCCTTGGCAGCTATTCAAGCTGTCCAAAGA
Source organism: Pinus tabuliformis (assembly GCA_031772625.1). Taxonomy (NCBI): domain Eukaryota; kingdom Viridiplantae; phylum Streptophyta; class Pinopsida; order Pinales; family Pinaceae; genus Pinus; species Pinus tabuliformis. The sequence continues at coordinate 432,924,662 of CM062813.1, read as the reverse complement.
TTTTGTCATTACATCTTACTATGCAAAACTACCGTAATTTCTGACTGTAACCCTATGATGTATATTTTGACCAAACAATTGCTAGGGGGCAAGTATTCCAAATGGATAGTTATCCTGCAGGAATTTGACATGGAATTTGAGAGATCCAAGGCAAAGAAATCTTTGGCTTTTCTGGAATTGATGTGTGATTTCCCACGTGCTGATACTAAAACTGTGGCGGAAGAGCCCATTGCGGACGAATCCTTGTTTCTTATTAGTACTCTTGTTCCATGGTATGGATATATCATTGTTTATCTCCAAACCTAATCTTTTTGGCCTGAAATTTCATGATCTCAGCGACGAAAAATACATTTCCAATCCCAACAATACAAAATCATTGGAGATACACTCTATCGTTGTGGGGCGGATTCTATTTTCCGACGTTGTTTAACTCGTGAAGAAGCTGAAAAGGTTCTAAATGACTGTCACTCTGGAGCATGTGGCGGTCATATGTCTAGGTATGCCACAGCCCAAAAGATATTGCGCACTGGTTATTTTTGGCCGTCTTTATTTAAAGATTGTATCTATGCGGTCCGAAAATGCCACAATTGTCAAATTTTTTATCGAAATATGCATGCTCCACCTGCTCCTCTCCACCCTATAATTGCCATCGGTCATTTTACAAAGTGGGGTATCGAATTTATTACATGTAACCCTCCCTCGGTCGGGGGCATGCATATATCATCCTTGCGGTAGATTATTTTACTAAGTGGGTCGAGGCGATGCCTACATTTTCGGCAGATGGAAAAACTGCTACAATTTTCGTTTTCAATCATATAATTACTAGATTCGGTGTTCCTCAAGCGATTATTACCGATCATGGGAGTCATTTTCGAAACATCATGATGACTGAACTAATAGATCAACTTGGCCTGTGTCATGATAGTTCTACTCCATATTACCCATAGGCTAATGGTCTGGTTGAAGCTATCAACAAAGTTCTAGTCATTATGATCCGACGAATCATTGGTATTCATAGGTCAAATTGGCATAACATGTTATTTTCAACACTTTGGGTGTATCGAACCTTAGTAAAAACATCAGCTGGTTTCACTCCTTTTCAACTAGTTTACGGTTTGGAAGCTATGTTACCCATTGAATGCAAAATTCCATCATTGCAAATAGCCATAGAATTACTCCCAGCCACTTCCGAAGAGGAGAAATGTTTGTTGTACTTAACTTAGCTAGATGATAATCGGCTGATGCTATATTAGCAATTGAAACTCATGCCAAACAAATTAAGGCTCAGTACGATCGAAATGTTACACCTCGTAATTTTTCGGAAGGAGACCTAGTCTTACTATATGATCAAGCAAACGATAAGCTAGGGGCTGGAAAATCTGCGTTGTTTCAGTGGGATGTTACTACTACAGGATCTGGCCCTGGGAGGACACATATGTGTAGTTTCATGATGTAAGGGAGACTAAGCAGTTCAGGGGCACACTACATAGATTTATGATGCAAGGCACTGCTGCTGGATGATGTCCTGGGAGGACACCTCTACACATTTTTAGGATGCAAGGAAGACTGAGTAATTGATGGATAAAACTACATAGTTTCAGGATGCAAGATATATATGCGGGATTAGGTCATGGGAAGATACATTTGTGTAGTTTCCGGATGCAAGGTAAACTAAGCAGCTGAGGGACAACACTATGTAGTTTCTAGAGACACTGGGTTCTGGCTGAGGGAAGGACAATGGAAGAAATTACTGTGTAGTTTCAAATGCTAAGGGAGGCTTGAAAGATTTCCCCTTGAAGCAAAACAAACTTCCCTTTTCATAAAAAGTGATAATACCCATCCCCAAATATAACACATACTGAGGAAAGATAAATGTGTGAATGAATTTTAAGATAAAAAATGTAAGCTTGAGCTCATCAACTTACCATTACATCACTAAAGAAATATCGATCATAGAATCCACAATAGGCTCTAAAATTTAAGTACAGGCGAACATTTGGGAGGGTGTTGCAACTGGTACAACAAGTTTCTTTTAGCGGTGTCTCGCTTTCATGGATCTTTTTATCCACTTTCCTAGGATCTTCCATAAAATACATCCTTTCTCTCCTGTGGTGATTTTAAGCTTTTATAAGCTTAACATATTTCTCCAACTAAGAAACTTAATGGATCTTTCTCTTCCATCCATTAAGATTATCTAGTATTTCATTCTAGAATACTTATCATGAAGGAATTATCAAATCCCATTTATCAATGAGATTTTATCTTTATTTTATTCTGGAAATAATCTAGTTTCTAGGTGTCTCATTCCCAAGTACATACATTGATCAGCCTTGGTATTGCGACAAGAATGCTGCAGCTCCCAAGGCTACCGACTTTACTTATCAACCCGGGGTTCATAAGAACTTAAGAGGTATCAACACTATATGTGTGGCATACAATGTGTCCTTCCCTAGTTGTTATGATGTAATGGAGTGCATGCATTGAAGTCAAATCCTAAACTAATAGTTGAAAATGGAATGTTTGAAATGGAACTTTAACATATTGCAAGAAAGAAAGTACAAGGAAAGAGAATGAAATCAAATGTTAAAACACACCATTTTCTAACTAACTCCTAAGAGGTTTCACTTCAAAAGAATGTTAAGTTAACATGTATGCAATCTTAGTTTCCTAAGAATGTAGATTCAAACCATCAGTCCTTCTATTGATGTGCATGTAAATGAATAAAATAAATTTGTTTCTTTGTTTGTCCTTTTTTATGTGAGAGTGTGAAAGCTAATATCCTTTGGTGATGTGGGAGGTAGCTTGGAGATGATGATGAATGGTCAGAAGGCTTGGGAGACAAGTAGGGACCCTTTGCTAGCTTCTTAGAAATTTTTTCCTCAATTCGTCCTCAAAACAGGCTTTCCTACAGGGTTCTACAGTGATTTCCCACAGGATCCCCTAATTTCCTACAGGTGTACAAATTTAATATAATTCATCAAATGACCAAGAAAATAAAATCCAAATTGTATGAAACAAATTTTGGTAATAAATAGGCTTTCATATGTCCTCATTCCAAGTGGAATCACTCAAAAGGACCTCTGTTAACCAATGCAAAAAAAATAAAAAATCATTACTAGTCAAAAAATCTAGAAATTTGAGAACTAGTGAGCTAGTAAATATAAAAAATGGCTAACCAAATCAAGTGAAAATGAAATTGGGTAATTTTTTTATGAACTAGAATGATTTTTTGATCTAATGCAAGTGGAACCAACTTGATTGAAGCTTTTTAGAATGCTCTAAAAAATAGCAGAAATTTAATATTCTTTGTTAAAAAGGAGGTCCAACAATATAGATTTGGGACTAAGAAGACTAATCTAAGCATCTTAATTATTACTATGAAATTCCAAAGCTTTTAAAAGGATGAAATAATGCTTTTGATTCTGAAAAATAACTTACATCAACCATTTAACTCAATCCTACAACAAGATATTATTAATCTTAAATGCAGAAATAGAAAGGAATAAAACCTAGAGATGCATATGAATAAGCAATAAAAAGAAGGAAATAAAATGATACAAAAGGGCTCTGAGGTTACTAGGATGGCCAAGCCCAAGGACAGTCAGTGAACTATGGAGGAGAACAAGATTTAGAAGCTAAACATGACACCAATCTTCATTATTTTCATCAATATAATTACATCCCTACAAGAAAATACAATGGAGCTGCAAGAATACAAGCTCTCTCCACAATAACGCTAATGAAAAAATTCCCTAGAGGCAGATTTGACTTGGTACTTATACAAAATGATTCGGAATCATTCCCCATGAATGGAGGAAGCTTTTCCCACCAAAATCTCCTGATTAGTGGATCTAGTCCTCAATACTAGGAATTTGCATTAAATGGCAGGGAACACATTCCTAGATTTTCTCAATCATTCCCTACAAGCAAATTTGACTTGGTACTTATAGAAAATGATTAAGAATCATTCCCCATGAATGGATGAATATTTCCCCACCAAAATCCCTTAATTAGTGGAACACACTCCTAGATTTTCTCAATCATTGGAGTTAAACAATTTGTACCATAATTCCACAATATCTTGTTGACTTTATTATTTATTATTGATCCTCCCGTAGTAGGGAACAAGTCCCAAAATTGTCTCCTCCTCCAACTCTTCATAATCTGCCCAATATTCTCATAATATTCCACAAAAATAAATAATATTCAGCACAAATATTCAATTATTCATAAACCTTCCTAATGAATATTTTAAAGTTAAAAATAAATTATATCATGCAAAAAGAGAGGTTTAATGTGCTGAAGGATGGTCATAGGCCTTAATTTATGTTTTAATTTAGAGGCATGGGCCTTAATTTATTTCTAATTTAGAGGCCCATCACACCCCCCTACTGAAAGTGTTTCTCATCCTCTGAGCAACTTAGTGGCCTCATTGTGCTTCATCCATGACCCTGGTGGCATCTCTCTTGTGCATTAAGAATCTTGGTTGTTCAAAAACATATTTGTTCAAAGAAAAATCATTGTTTCTTCAGACCATTAGTTTTATTTCTTGCCCTTATTCAAGATGAGTACTTGAATATTTTTTTTAGTTTGTCAAGGTCTTCCACACCCTTATCAACCATTTGCTACCTTATTCCATCATTTATTTGCCTTAGGACTGCTTCCTGTAGGATTTCTAGGTCACTGTAATTCCTATAGGATTATCCTGTAGAAAATATAGTCCCTTTGTAAACTGAAGTAAGGGAGTGGAAAAAATGACAGAAATGGTGGAGGAATGAATGGTAATGAGTGTTAAAAAAATTGTGAGTGACATGGATCTCTTTGTGATCCTCCTTTGCTCTTTAACCGTCCTTCTTGCTGAACTGCAAATGGAAATTTAATGAAAATGGAGAGGATGCTCTCTTTATTTATTTTTCTGAAGAATGAAATGGGATGGATGAATGATGAATAGATAGTGAATATGAAGTGGATGGAGAGCTTGGAGTGCTATGGTGACCTTGGACTTTGCAAAAATTTCTTCTTTCAACTACTGTCCTCATTCCTTGAAATCATCACCCTTCATAATTTGACTTTTCAACATTACATGAGTGAAGGAGTGAGTTGCAATCAACTAACTGAGTGTGGTTGAGACTGCTGACCCATCCTTAGCTTATGAAACATCATCTTTCATGCATTGACAACAAATTTCTAACTATAATATGCCTAAGAGAAGAAGTCAAGAATATTTCATACCTTTCCCTAACTGATAGTTGTTGGAGAGACATGCATGTTGCTGCTGAGTTGATCGTGATGTGCAGGTGTTGGATGGTGATGCTGATCATCTTGATGCTACTTCTAAAGTTTGGAGGCGCTTCTTTGACCTCTGGATCTCCTTTAAAACTGCTCGCTACCAATCCTATAGGTGTTGTTCTGTATCGTGTAGGTTTATAGGACAACAATTTGTTTTTTCCATATCTCCCAAATGGTATACTCGATTTAGCTGAAATGTTTTGAGCATATTGCCATCATCATTATGCATCTCCCCATTAAAACATTTTGTTCTATGGATGCACGGATCTTGATAAAATCTAAAAATGGTTGAAGGTGATGGAGGCCAATTTCTTGGAAACCATGCACTCGAATTTGCTAAAATTGCATGGGCTTGTTACCATCATCCATGTGCATCTCCCCATGAAACCACTTTTTAAATGGATGCACGTACATTGAGAAAATTCAAAACTGGTTGAAGGTGATGGAGGCCAATTTCTTGGAAACCATGCACTGGAATTTTGTTGAAATTGATTGAGCATGTTACCATCATCCATATGAATCTCCCCCTGAAATAGCCTGGCAAGTGGATGCATGGTTCTCAAGTTATGGAAAAAATGAATTTCTGCTCTATGTATTTTTGTATCCTATAGTAAAGCAGAGCATCCTGTAGTTTCTTAGGACAACAAGGAAAATGAGTGGTAGAAGCTTTAGAATGATGGGTAGATGGTGAAAATAGGTGAGGGTGATGGATTGGCATGGTTGTGGCCTTGTTGGAGCTGTTAGCACCTAAATCTGCCTTAGGCTGAAGGAAGGCAAAAATTAGGGTAACCATAAACCACGCTCATTCTGGTTGCTAGCCCTACCAGAACAGGAGAGGGCTCTCTCCGGGTCACGCTCAATGAATAGATAATCAAAAATGGTCTGAGATGACTTACAATGAAATATTTACCTTAGGCTAGTAAGTGGATAGGGATTCAGGAAATGATTTTCATGAATGACCGAACTTCTGGGACGATATGGGACCAACAATCCGCTAAGAACAGAGAATTGAATATGAAGGCATAGATTATTCCGTGAGGCAAGGCAGGCGGAAAGTGTAGCAATTTTAGTTTGAGTTAACGCAGAATGAAAAGATTGCTGAAGAAAGTGAAAAGGGCATAGTCACATGAATCGTTTTCAACAGAAGGATAACACTGAACATGAAATTTTCTCATAGGCAAAGCAATAAAATTGAATTCTACCTAATCTCACTCTGAAAATTTCACTGGAAATGAGCGTGAATTGAATTATGAAACATAAAAAAATACATATGAAAACATAAGAAACACATTTGCTACACTCACAACCACAAGAATCTCATGAAACATAGCCACTGCCTTTCATTAATTCTCTATCAAAATACACAATGCAAAAATAGAGTTTCTTTCCCAAAGTCTCCCAGAACTTACAAGCCAACCAACCCCTTGAAAATAGCTTGCATACAATATATAGAATGTGTAATGAAGAGATATAATTCCCAAGGGTTGGGGAGTTACTCAAATCATTAGAAAATGGAGATGAAGAGCGAACCATCGGCTACAGGTGCAGTGTTACAAACATGACATTTGGCCTTGGTGACCTTTTGCCTTCCTTCACCACTTGGATAGAAGCCCATCTGGAGAGAAAATACTTTAAATGCCACCTTTGGTGCCAAAAGAACGAATTGTAGATGAGAGGGCCCACTTGGAGAAGTCACGAACCGAAATTTCGCGAAACGGAAGCAAATTGGCAATTTTTTCCTCTGTGCGTCGCGCCATTTTCTCTGTGCATTGTGCTACTTTAGGGCCTGTTTTGGGGCACTTGCAGTTGTCCAAAATGTGCCCAAGTGGGATTTCTGGAAAGCTTGTCCTGTCTACTTTCTAACCCAACTAGAATTTTCAAATTTGGTGCTAATTTGCCCCTCCAAATATCCATTCTCCCAAGACTGCTTTCTATGTGTCAAAAAAGTGGTAGAGAGGCCATTTTTGGGTGTTTTTTAACCTTTAGGAGACCCAGATATTGTCAAAATTTCTTGCCCAGACACCAGTAGTCGTGATTTTCCATTCTGAATCTGAAAATGCAAACCATTCCTCATTTGGAGCTCTAGAATTTTAGGGTCGCGCCATTGGTGCGACGCACAGGGAGAAAATCCCTGTTTTTTGCCCAAAAAATTACCATGCGACCAAAAATACCCCAAATTCCTTGAAATTTGGGATGGAGGTTCTCTATGGGGTGCTATGATGTGCTAAGCAAGCCTCAGCCAAGATTCAAAGCCGATCTTTCTCTTTTGCCTCTTTTTCCCTTTTGATGCCTTCCTTAAGTTTGCCTTCAAATTCCTTATTCGTGCCTTGCAAACCTTGTTCCGTGTCCAATAGTGATTTTTCATGTGCCTCAGCATGTCCCTGTCCTTGTTTGCTTTCTCCAACAGCTTCTCTAAGTGGATGTGGATGCTCTCGAGCCAAACCTCTCAATCAGCCTCTATCTCCTGTTGAATAGGTGCTCTTTCATTTAGGCTTCTTTTGGCAACCTATTGGTCTTCATAGATGTTTTGCCAGCTCTATGAGGCCTACTGGGTGCATGTACCTCTATTGGTGAATCACTGTGGGTCTCCTCCTCATGAGTGTAGATTTTTCCATCACCCATAGAGTCAACTGAGTTATTTGTTCATCCAAATTAAGGTTGCTAAAGCGATGTGGACCTTCTTTTACACCAAGGTCAGTTAACCATCCAGGTGGAAGCATGTCTAAAACTGGCCAAGACTTCCCCCTTAAACAATTTGCTCGTATCAAATTATATTTAGCAAAATCTCTTGACACATCGAAGTGGAACTCTGCATCGCTCCAGTTATCCCAATCATCATTTGTTATTCGATACATATTGACAAAAGAGTTTATTTGCATGGCCATTTGTGGTGTAGCATCACTTCCAGGTTAGAGAGAGTACACCATATGATGATCAAGCTCTTTTAATCTCAAAATCAACTCCCCATTCAACATATTGGGTATATAATGATCTGAGGAAAACCCTCCCAGCTCCTAGGTTAGTTTGAACATTCATGAACATGCAAGCATCCAGTAGCAAGTTTGACTGATTAGACCAATGTCTTTAGCATTCCAAATCTTCCCACTTTCTTCATAAGGGACACCCTAGTATCCCATGATTGGAGTATTAGCATTAACTACTTTGAGTAATAACTCCACGCTTGACATAAATGCCAAACTTGAGACCCATCTTATGCACATTATCTGCAACCTCCTTGAACCCTTTGCCTCCTTTTGAAGATGGCCATCTTGTGGGATTTGGGATTGGCCTTCCCCATTAATCTAAGATATCAAATCCTGGAGAATTTTGAGATGATACTTCTTTTATTTTCCGCATAACCATGTTGTAGCAGCTTTTGGGAAGCAATCTGCGCATTCTGTACACACTGTTCTTCGGAGGTAATCCATGAAAACGAGTCATATGAATTCCATCCCCTTGGTGGAATATTTGCCTGAACATCACCTGCTGAAACTTGTATCAATGTGAATTTAGGATATTTTTGAGTGAATTTATAATTTTCATGCTTTCCTAGCTATATGCGTCGTGCCTTCCATGTGCACCGCGCCAATGTAAATTTACACTGGAAAATCTCTCCTAGTGCGCCGCACTCCCTCTGTGCGTCACGCTCTTTTCCAGGTGACGTTTGGAGGCCTTCCCTGTGTCCCAATTGGGTGTAGGATAGCTCTTTGGAAAGGTATTTGAGTCCGATTTCGAACCCAATCCAAATTTTGCAATTTTGAGTTCATCTTCCCTATCAAAAGTCAAATCTCCCAAGACTGGTCAAAATGTGCCCAGTGAGGCTGCCTCAAGGCAGAGTGCTGTTACAGTCAACTTTTGAATGTCTTCCTCAACTCCAAATTGAGCTCATATCATCTCATTGGAAAGCTCTTTGTGTCTAGTTATCATTTGACTCATCAAGTAATTCATGTGGCCAACGTAGCTAGGAGAAAACTTGATTTTCCCAAGGTCACTTCAGAGGTGCATCAATTCTCCTGAGGCAATTGTATTTTTGACATTTCTCTAAAACCATGACACATGTGTAAAAATTGAAAGATTTGTTTCTTCCTTGGCCTATTTTGGACAGAAACCTCTCTTAGTTTTCATAAATTCATCTTTGATTGCTCAGAAACATCATTTGAGCGAAACCTACCCCGATGTGTGGAACAAGGGATTTGTCGAAATGAAGCGAAACGAAGGGGATAGGGAGCTTATAAATTCTTCAGGAAATTTTGGAAAGTAAGGAGGGATGTTAGGAAGTAGGTTAAAGTGGAATATCTGAAATTGAGTGAGGGGAAGGGGTCCAAAAGGCAAAACACAGGTCCAACCTAGAAAATTGCCAGGTTGTAGCAAGAAACTAGGGTTTGTGTGAAAATGAGGAATTTTGGGGATCTTAGTGATGGGAAGTGTTTGATAAGGTAATTTAAGGATAGGGGAAGGTGTATGAACATCCAGATACAATTTTTACCTATGATTTGGTCGTTCAAGAGAAATTGCCTTCAAAACCCTAGGAGAGGGAAATGACCTTACCTAGGCGCAACTGAAGCATGAACAAGGTGTAAAATGACCCAGTGGTAGTTGACATGATAATGAAAACTCTCTGAATGATGGTACACTATGCTGAACTATGACATGGACCGACATTTGGCCAACTTTGACAAGGGTAAAATCAAACCCTAGACCCAATGCCTAGTGACCAAATTTTGCTTGAAGACTCACTAAAATGACAAAATTTGACCTTGACACACTAAAATCACTTTGTAAGAGCATGTTTAATCACTGGAGGAAGGCTGTAAAGACTGACACTAACATTGGCTCGAATAGAGATGGTAGCTCCTTAGAGGTGCCAAGAACTACAGATTTTTGGGTGAGCAGACAGTGCCTTCCTCCATTGGGCTATGGAGTCCATTACTGTGATAAACCAACATGACTCAATTTATTGACTGAAACTTGAATCAAACTGACTCAATGTGAACTAAAATGATTGAAAAACTTGACTCTATGCAAAAGGAAATGACTCATGACTGACTTAACTAAAACAAGTGTTTACAAAGCTTGTTCAATGGCAGCAGTCCATCAAGATTTGAGGGTTTCAAATCAAGATGACAACCACCTGCATACTACTGCAGTATGTAAAATCATGTGTAATGTGTCTTCCATTGTAACCAATCAAGTAGATGTGTTGGGCCTTAGTTTTGGTCTTATTTTTGCTCAAAGAAACTTACTTATCCATCTATATCCCATCCATTTTCCCTTCATTTATCCCATTTTGATGTATATTTGATATCCATTCGGGTATTTAATTTTAATTTCTCAATTTCTAAAGTTTTTATGAAAATTTGGTTTTTAGTGCAAAATTGGCAGATTCAGAAATTCCCGTAATAGCTCTATGGTTGATATGGTTGTAGGACACTTGGGCACGAATGGAATGCATGGATGGATAGCTTGGGAACTAGGACTAAGCCAGCTATGCTTAGTTCGAACAGAACAAGCTTTATTAGGCCCATTTGGTGCTAGTCAATCATGACTAGTCATTCAGAAATCCCATAGAAATAGGGCAGTTTTGAGATTCTATAGGATTGGTCATCTTTCTTGGGATGGGAGTAATGAATTCGACTTAGATAGGTGGATGAGAGTAGATGGGTTTGTTTGAGTGAATATAGATCAGTTTGTTTCATGAGACTTCTTATTTAAAGCCAAAACTTTGATGGCTTATGTATTGACTTATTATACTTTTATGCTGTGACACCTTTGGATTGAGGAGTTAATTTGAAGACTCGCGATATTATTATTTTGCTGTTCAATTCCATGGATGTGTGACTAAATTTAAGCTTCTAATATCACCTCTCAAGTGTGCAAGGCAAGGGTGGAGGGCCCCCATTCCAAGCTAAGTACACTTCCTTGTTAACTAGTTTTATTTCCTTGTAATCTGGTTATTGTAGAACTGGTTTTTCAAAGCTTTATTTCAGATTGCTTTATGGTTCATGCATAGTGATTGATTTCATTAGTTAATAGCTTATTCATCACTTTATCGAGTTGGAAAAATAGGTGTTCAAGTTGAGCATCCCATCTACTAAAATGATGAATTAAAACTAGTTTCCTTTGTTTGCATGCAAGTAGTTTCTTATTGAGATTTTGATATTGAGATGAATGAATTATGATGGAATACCTTATGTGTCTCTTAAGTTGAGAGCTTATTTCATTAATAATTTATCCATCTTAAGTTCTTGGTTTTAATCTCTGATTCATTAAGTGGTAATTGAGGTGAAAGTGAACTTCTTGAGTCAAGAACCATTTCAATGTTTTTCCTCTTTTTAAACTGATTGAATTAGAATTATAGAATGTATTACTTCTAGCTTTTGAATAACTTATCTTTCAAGGTTTGATTACATCTAATCTTCACATATAGTGAACTTGCCTCAAAGCATAAACAACCTGGATTGATAAGAAATAATTGTGTTAATTTAGGTACACAAATTAGCTCAACATTTTGGCGCCGTTGCCAGGGAGGCAAATATCGGCATAGTCAATAGAAAGATAAATTTCAAAACAACAAAAACATTAGTTACATTCCTTTTTAGTTATGTTTCTTTATGCCTAGATATAGAGATCCTCAAGGTAGATTTATCAAAAAGCCCCCACAAATAGAGATAGGATCATCAAACACCCCAGTTACTGGAAATCCAATAATTGAGGAATTGGCAGAAAAACAAAGAACTGGACAAATATTAACTTTGATTGAGAGGCAAACTTTGTTAGCTTGGGAAGCAAAGCAAAAACAATCTTCAACTTCCGGAAAACAAAAAGAAATTATCAAAGGAAAACAACCTGTCTTTCCATCCATAAATCCTCCTATCTTCCAACAACCTGAAACTCCACTCAAAATTGAAACAGATCAACCAATGGCAGAAGAGGGACATGGATCTATTATTTTCACTCCTGAACAAAGAGCTGAATATGAAAGACAACAAAGAGAATGGAGAAGAAAGAGAGAGGAGGAGGCAAAACAAGAAAATGATAGAAAGATAGAAAATGATCGGAAAAGACAAGAAGATGGTAATGATCAAGAGACTACCTCTGGCTTTCCAATAGTAGACACAAGTGCAATATTAGGAGAAGAAGTGAAAATGAAAAATATTCCACCTTCTGTATTGCCAAACTTTCATGGAATGTCCACGGAAGATCCTGATGCATTTATGTTTGAATTTGATATTCTATGTAGAACATATGGATACACTGATGACATTTATAAACTTCATCTTTTCCTTGCAACATTAAAAGCAGCAGCTTTGAAATGGTTTATGGGTTTAGGAGAACAAACAATAGCTTCTTGGGATGATATGAGATCCATCTTCCTTAAGAAATATCAAGCTTATTGTAGATCTAGAGATTCAAAGGAAGATGTTTTCAGAATGACACAACAAGAAGATGAAAGTTTAGAAGAATATTTGGAAAGATTTGCATATAATCTACAGAAATCTAAACAACACTCTCTAAATCAAGAAATCGTTTGAACAATCTTTCTCAAGGGTGTAAGGGATGAATACGTTGACATTTTGAATGTGATGGGTAAAGGAGACATTTCAAACCTACCATTCGATGAAATTGTTGAGTTATGTCAAAAATATTCTAGAGGAAGATCAAAAACAGGAAGAAGAGAAGCAAGTTCAAAAGCAGCAAAGTCAGCTGCAGGATAGATAACAAGAGCTGAAATAGGAAGTTTATTGGAAAACTTCAAAACAGATCTCTTGAGTACATTAGGGACACAAGTAGATGTGCTAAAGGCAAACAAGAAGAAAGAAGAACAAGAACAAGCTCTAGCAATCTTTTGTTCCAAATGTAGAAAGAAACATCCATTGAGAGAATGTCCTTTGGATAGTGTTCAGGTTTGTGGTCTTTGTACAGAAAATCATTCCACAGAAAATTGTCTAAGATTGAAAGAATTACAAATGAACTCAATGGAAGAAGTGCCAGGAATAGAAGGTTTCTATTATGTAGCACCACGAAGACCATGGCAACCTAGGATGCCTCAACAAAATCAACAACAATTCCCTCAACAAAATTACCTCTACCCACCTCAAAATCCTTGGACCCCTCCAATGCCATGGCAAGCTTGGCCTCCACAACAATATTCACAACAACCTGTACAAGGTTGGAGAGGATATGGTTATGGAAACCAGCCACCTCAACAGTATCAACAACAATACCAGCAACAATACCAACAGCCATTTGCATATCCACAATATCCACAATCCATACCATTTCAACAACAACATTCTGCATATCCACAATCCATCCCATTTCCACAGCAGAATCCACCGCCATTGTTGACCCAACCACAACAGTTACAGTTACCCACAAATCAACCCAGACCAACTCAATTACCAGCCCAACCAATGGCAAATCCAAATAATAAGGTGGACAAATCCGCATACACTGTAGAGGAAGCAGCATGTTTTCCCACATATTCGATTCTTCATCTTAATGATGTCCATCTAAGGTCTGGAAAAGTGCTTAAAAAGGATTCTCGTCCAATCATAGAAGAACCAAATGAACAAGGAGAATCACCTAAAACATCACAAACTGAGATACAAATTCAGAAAGGAACAAACATTACAACACAAACACCACCTTATCCTGAAAGGTTAATGGAACAACAAAACAAAATAACCCTTCCTGAATTTGATATCTTGGATGAGTTAAAAAATGCTTATGTAAAAATTCCTTTGTTGAAGGCAATTAAAGAAATACCAATATATGCTAAAACAATAAAGGAATTGTGCCTTAAGAAATCAGAGTAAAAGAAGAAGGATCCTACTACAATCCAAGTCATTGGTAAACTAGCAAGTCTCATGTCTACACAAACCATAGTAGAGAAATATATTGATCCTGGTATCCCTATGGTTACTATATCAATATATAATTTCTCAGTACCAAACACATTAATAGACTTGGGAGAAGCTATAAATGTAATGACAATGGAGACAATGAAAACTTTGCATTTAAACAACATTAGATCAACTTCTACAATCTTAGAACTAGCAGATAGATCTAAAGTTGTTCCTGAAGGAATATTAGAAGATATCATAGTCTCTTTGGATTCATGGGAGTATCCAGTTGACTTCCTTATCTTGCAACCAAAAACAAATTTGGGAGGACATCCTCTAATCTTAGGCAGACCATGGTTAGCTACCGCTGATGCCTTCATAGGATGCAGATCAGGAAGCATGATTATTTCACATGGAGATGAAAGGAAACACATTGCTCTTTATTCACCTGCACAATCAACTTCTTTAGAATCAGTGCTTGAAAATCAAGAGAAACAACAAACTAAATCAGTTTTAAGTATAAATCAATTCTTTGATTTTAGAGAAGAAGAAGAGAATGGAGACTTAATGGATCTTTTCATTTCAGAACCAAGTATTTCAGAGCAGCTTAGAGAAGTCCAATATGAAGCTGCAAGTAACCTTTTGAATCAATGATTTTAGGAAACTTGTACTACTCAAACTCTGCAGAAATCTTTTATAGACATCTTTCCTGTAAACACAATCTCCAATCCAACAATAAAAACAATTGAGGTATATCCTGGAAAACATTTAAACATTGGAAACGAGTTGCAATCAGCACAAGAGCAAGAGGTAATTGCATTATTACAGAAATATTCAAAAGATTTTGCCTGGGATTATACTGACATGCAAGGAATCCATCCTAGCACATGTATCCACCACATCTATACAGATGATCAACTTAAACTTGTAAGACAACCTCAAACACGAATGAATCCCATGATGAAAGAAATAGTGAAAGAGGAACTGCAAAAATTGTTAAATGTTCGATTCATCTATCCTATTTCAGATAGTCAATGGGTTTCTCCACTGGATATTGTACCAAAGAAAAATGGAAAGTGGAGGGTATGTGTGGACTATCGGGAACTAAACAAAGCTACACTAAAAGATCATTTTCCTCTACCATTCATTGATCAAGTGTTAGACTCATTAGCTAGAAAGAAATTTTTCTCCTTCTTGGATGGGTTTAGCGGATACAACCAGATAAGAATAGCCACAGAAGACCAAGATGAGACAACATTCACTTGCCCATGGGAAACCTATGCATATAATGTTTTGCTATTTGGTTTATGCAATGCACCTGCAACTTTTCAACGAGCAGTTCTTGCAATATTTGCTGATCTAATTCATGAATGTGTAGAGGTTTACATGGATGACTTCACAGTCTATGGAAACACATATAATGATTGCCTAAACAACCTTGAGAAAGTTTTGAAACGATGCATTAAAACAAATTTGTCATTAAGCAATGAGAAATGCTATATGACGTTGACAGAAGGAATAGTTCTGGGACACCATATTTCTGCTTCAGGAATTAAGGTGGATCCAGCAAAAATCCAAGTCCTAGTAAACTTAATACCTCCTACAACACAGAAAGAGGTAAGAAGCTTCTTAGGCTATGCAGGCTATTATAGACGATTCATTGAAAACTTCAGTAAAATAGCCCAACCTTTGTTCAAACTATTAGCAAAAGATATTGAATTTCACTGGACAAATGATTATCAAAATGCATTTCAAATTCTGAAAGAGAAATTATCAGTTGCACCCATTCTTCGAGGGCCAAACTGGTCTTTGCCATTTCATATATCAACTGATGCATCTGATACCATGATAGGTGCCTCTCTTGGACAGAAAGAGAACTTGTTCAATTATGAAATATACTTTATAAGCAAGAATCTAACACCTGCAGAATTGAACTACACAGTCAGAGAGAAAGAAATGTTAGCCGTTATACATGCAGTAAACAAATTCAGGCACTATATAACATGATATCAAGTTTTCATTCATACGGATCATTCAACAATCAAATACTTGATGAATAAACCCATCACCAATGGAAGAATAACAAGATGGTTATTGTTATTGCAAGAATTTAATATCACAATACAAGATCGGCCAGGCAAGGAAAATCAAGTGGCTGACTTTCTATCCCACATACATTCACCCAACGATCCAAACCCGGTTGCAGATAACTTTCCAGATGAACACCTGTTTGCCATCACAGTAAAAACACCATGGTTTGCAAACATTGCAAACTATTTATCTTCTAGAAAGTTTGCAACTCAATTCACTAAAAAGCAAAAACACAAAATTTTTAGAGAAAGCTCTAGGTATAGTTGGGTAAATGGTGATTTATTTTATACTGGTTCAGATTTGATAATTAGAAAATGTGTGCGAGAAGATGAAATATTAGACATTTTAAGAGCATGTCATGATGAACCATGTGGTGGCCATTTTGCAGATAAACGAACAGCATATAAGGTGCTGCAACTGGGCTATTACTGGCCATCCATCTTCAGAGACTCTAAGAAATATGTCAAGCAATGTGACAGCTACCAGAGAACAGGGAGACCAATCATAACAGATGAGATGCCGCTGAAGCCACAGGTCCTCATAGAACCATTTGAGCAATGGGCACTTGACTTTGTTGGACCTATCAATCCACCATCAAATAGAAAGAGGTACATCTTAGTATGTACAGATTATGTAACCAAATGGGCAGAGGCTAAAGCAGTGAACAGAGCAATAGAAGATACAGTGGTCATCTTTCTTTTTGAAGAAATCTTTGTCAGATATGGAGTACCTAGACAAATTGTAACAGATCAAGGAACACATTTTACATCAAAGCTGGTACGAGATCTAACAGAGAAATACAAGATCAAACACAGGAAATCTACACCATATCATCCTCAAGCAAATGGGCAGGTTGAATCAACAAATAAAGTCCTAAAAAATATCATGACAAAAACAGTACAAATGAACAGAAAAGATTGGTCTAAAAAATTAAAAGATGCACTATGGGCCTACAGAATCACATGGAAGAATATAACTGGTTTTAGTCCATACCAGTTAGTATATGGGAAAGAGGCCTTATTACCTATAGAGTTTCAGATACAAACACACAGACTAGCAGCTGAACTAGGACTAGACTTGACAGAAGCACAACAGCAGCGGATCATGGAACTGAATCAATTGGATGAGCATCGTCAACAAGCCATGGAACATACTACATTGGTGCAACAATAAAGAATGAAGTGGCACGACAGATATATCAAAACAAAGACATTTCGCAAGGGAGACTAGGCATTACTTTTTGACTCCAAATTAAAAGACTTCAAAGAAAAGTTCACAACACACTAACTAGGCCCATATGAAATTGACGAAATCTTTGACAATGGAGCAGTCAAGATCAGGACAATCGACCAGGACTCCACCTCATTTATAGTAAATGGACATAGGCTCAAAATTTATAATAGGCCTATCAGTAAAGAAGCATTTATGAAACAACTGATAGAAGATACAGAACTGGAAGTCATGGCACACCAGGCTCAGCCATCTTCCAGTATTATAGTTGAATAAAAATAAATAAATAAATAAATAAAAACAAAAACAAAAACAACATAAAAAAAACGTAAAAAATAATTTGTTTGCTAGTGAAAACTAGGCAACTGGCACTTAGCAAACATGAATTCATAGGGGAAAACCAGGGAAACTTGGACTCTATGAATTCCTTATTCTTGTTCTATTATTCTCACATAATTTCAATGCAGGCACTCTCCACCAACAACTGACTTGAGGACAAGTCACATCCTAAACAAGGGGGAGACTTGCATCAGATCTTTAGCTGGAAAGCTGAAGTATAGAAGGAACTTGTATTGTCAACAGAGGGACCTGAAATAAGGAATCATTACCGAAGGACCTGAAAGACCTACCAATGTTAAAACAACATGTGCATATTTTGTAAGCAGTGTAGAGGGACCTGAAACAAAGAATCATTACAGAGGGACCTGACTAACAATTCAAGAACCAAAGCATGAAGAACAAGGAGCAGTAATAAAGTTTAATTTTTGATCCATCTACAACATCTGATCAATTGATTTCATCCCACTTGTACAGCCATCATCCAGGGGAGTATATGCATAGTCATTTTGTGCTTGAAAATTCAAATTTTTCTTAGAAATTTTTAGTTTTTGTTAAGTTGAAATTAATACCTGAGGATATTCATTATCATTCATATCCTATATTCCCTATACATATCCTATAACCTTTATACATCATAACCCTATTCCCTTTCATTTCCATACATATTCCCTATTTTCATTAACCCTATTACCCCTAAGTATTTTTCTTTAAGAGCTTAAAAAGACCAAACTGAGACAACTTTCAACCGGCACATACAACTCAAGCATTAGTGATGGTGATAATTTTAAAATATGACCCAAGATGGTCATTTTAAAATTATAAACATATGCTATATAATTCAAACAAAACTCATGCGCTATATGGAAATCAAAGTTAATATATACCATATCAAACCATATACCATAGTCCAAATGGTGTGAATGCGCTATAGTCATATATATATATATATATCATAACCCAAAGCGCATATGATATAAGGTTAATACATATGGTATATGAAACAATGGTACAAAACATATGGTATATGATATAAGTGAAGGCATATAAAAAAGGTGCATATGATATAAAGAATGGTGGACGGCCGCGCGCAAACCATATGGCACGACTGTGCATATAAGCATTGCGGCGGGGTGTTGTCAAATGGTAATTGCATACACATCATTGCAATACAAACAATGCTTGAATATCATTGCACGCACACGACGGTGGCAATAATGTTAAACGCAGCAGCAATGAATAAAACGATATAACCAAAACGACAAACGGCCAGCACACAGGTACGGGTTCAACACGGTGGCATGGCAACCGGTTGTCATTGGGCAGTGCACTGTGCAAGGGTTATGCGCATGCCATTCAAAATAAAACGATGATTTGGCCATCCTCATGACACAGTCGGGCGACTGGTCAAACAGGACGGCCATACCAACCACGCACTGTAACACCAATGAATAAGAAGCACACAGTACACCCATGAAACGGTCATGAACCGACTGAGTTCTTGCGCTGTTTAAACCTCATTCCTCATTGCCAAATAGCTCAGAGAGATGGTGTTTGGAGCTGCAGACTAGTGAAAAGGAGGGTGAAGTGAGTTTAGGCGAATTTAAGAAGGAAATCATCCTGGTTCTAACGTCCAGTGATCACCGATTTTCGGGATTCAATCAGGTAATGGAATAATTGTTTAAGCTCGGCACACAGTGGAGTATAAGTTATGAATTATCTGTTATTAATGGTTACGTTACTCTGCCCTTGCCACCAGTCAATTGAATGGTTGAACAGGGATTTGGAGCGCCGGATATTCCTCAAGCACTCATTGATAACAAGTAACGCCAAAACCACCACACTAAATCAGTTGATTCACTGCGTAAATCTTGGCATAAACTACTAGTGAATCGCGCTGTATTTAAATGTGAATGCATTACATGCATAACACGTTAGGGTGGAGTTTTAATGACGTGTCGTGTTCACAACAAATTCTATGAATAGAGGAGTCACAAAATATGATTGTTATGGCGTGTTTATGTTGCATGGCAGTGATTGTTGATTGAATTGTACACGCTGTTGGTTGAATGCGCACTGTGCCTTGTTTTGCTTACACACTTTGTTTTGTTGTGCGCCGTTCCATTAACACTTCAAACAACAGTCAATCCAATATATCATATGCATGAAACGACATAAGTCTCTGTTATGAACCCTTGCTGCCTATGAGTTGTTGTTTTCATTTTAACTGAAATAGGGGATTGAAGTTTCTAAGGGCTGAACGAGCCATGCCATGTGAAATTTTTGGTTGCCAAAGGGAGTTTGATTGCCGAGCCATTTAAAACTCAATTTAAATGCGCTGTGTTTTTTCTTTATCATTTGTGTTTTGAGGCCAAGAGTATGTTTATAATCTTCAAACTTTCATGCTGAGGCCGAGAGCCTTTTTGCAAATTTTTATGATATAGCCAAGAGCATTTTTTAAATTTTTCATGATGAGCCCGCAAGCATGTTTACAATTTCCAAAATTTTGTGATACAGTCAAGAGAATTTTTGCAAATGTTTTTTATTAGGCCGAGAGCATTTTGGAAATTTAAAAAGCTTTTATGATGAGACCGAGAGCCATATGCATGCGAAACACTCCTTAGTTTTCTTGGTTGTACATATACAGTAAAATGATGGTTTGATTTTGGCAACAATATAAGGCAATGAGCATACATGGAACATTGTTTGCATATGTATTTTGTTTTCAAGAACAGAGATTAGCATATTGACAGGGGTATACAGGTGTTTGCTTGCTTAAACACGGAACTAAAATAGTGCTGTTGCAGAGAGAAGAGTAAATAGAGGTTAAGGAAATCAGAGTTAAGTTGTTGAGAGGAGGAAGGTAAGCTTCTTTGCTATCAAAATTTCATTTTTAAAATGAACAATAGTTATATTTTTGTTGTCAAAATGAAATTAGTAACAGCAGAGGAATTCATTCACTGGTTTTCAGAAACAATGTCAGTCAGAGTAGAGCCAAAATTGCAGATAGAGAGCTGGGGGAAGGAAACTATAGAAAAACTTTACGAAACAGGGATGATAAGCTTTTTACAAAAATTTGATGGCCACTCTGAACAGATAACCAAGGACTTTATAAATAACTTCAGTCAGGACCAGACACGGGTAGGAGATGTCACTATTCCTGTAACCTAGGAATATCTTTCCCAAGCTGTAGATCTACCCATGATAGGTGAGAAGTATTACAAAGGCCTACACTTCAAGGAGAAAGCTTAGACTTTCTTTCTTGAGAAGAACCGGAAAGGGACATTTGATAGAACAAAAGGGATACCCAGGGAATGGTTCAATGAACCATGGGGTGAGTTGGTTTTGGTCATCCAGAAATTTTTGACTTGTGATAGAGGATATAGCGTTGCCCACTTGTATCATGTCAAACTTCTATAGCATATTAAGGGAGAGGATAGGATTAACTTGCCTTATTTCCTATATAGGAGCCTCTTGAGAATGATTGAAACAGTAAAACATGAACACAGGCCTAAAGCAGGACAGATTTACCACCAAGGATTGATCAAAATCCTAGTTGAGTATCAGGTGAGGTCACAGGGCACAGTGTGGAGAGAGTTCATGTCTAAAAATCAGTTCATTGAATAGGTTAATGAAGTACAGGATAAAACAGAGCAGGAAAATAGAGGATTGATGAATTCACCCTTGTATCCCAGAACAAGAGCTAAACAACATAATAACATGGCCATGCAGGAAAATGAAACATCTGTTATGTCTATTCCTAGAAGATTTAGCAATAAAAGTCCCATTGACTTAGACAAGGAAGTAGAAACATATTCCCCAAGACAACAAGAAGAAAATGATATTGCACAAGAAGTATTTGAGAGGGATTCTTCATATAATGATGGAACAGCAGCATCACTAATGAAAACAACACAAGGTTTTGAGACATAAATCAATTTGGGAAGAATCAGGGACTTAACTGACCAATTGGAAATTAGCAAAATCTTGGAGAAACAATTAAAAGAAGAAAACAAGGCAAATAAGAAAGATAATGCTAAATTGGTTAAGGAAAATGAAAAATTAAATGAAGAATTGGGGAGACTGAAAAGGAAAAATGATCTACTTTCTAAGCAAGCATTTAAATGGCTAAAGGAAAAGAACATGTGGCAGGCAAAGTATGAAAAACAGAAGGTCAAAGCAGCTTTGTTCAGGGAAAGACATGACACAGGTTTCGATTGTTAGGTCAAGGCAGCACAACAGGAAGCATCTACAGGTACAACATCTACTACAGAGAGAAGAAGGTCAAAGAGGAGTAAGAAAGCATGGGGACATGCTTGATGATAAGCAAGGGAGAGATGTTGGGTGTTAGTTTTGGTCTTATTTTTGCTCAAAGAAACTTACTTATCCATCTATTTCCCATCCATTTCCCCTTCATTTATCCCATTTTGATGTATATTTGATATCCATTCAAGTATTTAATTTTAATTTCTCAATTTCTAAAGTTTTTATGAAAATTTGGTTTTTAGTGCAAAATTGGCAGATTCAGAAATTCCCGTAATAGCTCTATGGTTGATATGGTTACAGGACACTTGGGCATGAATGGAATGCATGGATGGATAGCTTGGGAACTAAGACTAAGCCAGCTATTCTTAGTTTGAACAGAACAAGCTTTATTAGGTCCATTTGGTGCTAGTCAATGATGACTAGTCATTCAGAAATCCCATAGAAATAGGGCAGTTTTTGAGATTCTATAGGATTGGTCATCTTTCCTGGGATGGGAGTAATGAATTAAACTTAGATAGGTGGATGAGTGTATATGGGTTTGTTTGAGTGAATATAGATCATTTTGTTTCATTAGACTTCTTATTTAAAGCCAAAACTTTGATGGCTTATGTATTGACTTATTATACTTTTATGCTGTGACACCTTTGGATTGAGGAGTTAATTTGAAGACTTGTGTTATTATTATTTTTCTGTTCAATGACATGGATGTGTGAATGAATTTAAGCTTCTGATATCACCTCTCAAGTGTGCAAGGCAAGGGTGGAGGGCCCCCATTCCAAGCTAAGTACACTTCCTTGTTAACTAGTTTTATTTCCTTGTAATCTGGTTATTGTAGAACTGGTTTTTCAAAGCTTTATTTCAGATTGCTTTATGGTTCATGCATAGTGATTGATTTCATTAGTTAATAGCTTATTCATCACTTTATCGAGTTGGAAAAACAGGTGTTCATGTTGAGCATCCCATCTACTAAAATGATGAATTAAAACTAGTTTCCTTTGTTTGCATGCAAGTAGTTTCTTATTGAGATTTTGATATTGAGATGAATGAATTATGATGGAATACCTTATGTGTCTCTTAAGTTAAGAGCTTATTTCATTAATAATTTATCCATCTTAAGTTCTTGGTTTTAATCTCTGATTCATTAAGTGGTAATTGAGGTGAAAGTGAACTTCTTGAGTCAAGAACCATTTCAATGTTTTTCCTCTTTTTAAACTGATTGAATTAGAATTATAGAATGTATTACTTCTAGCTTTTGAATAACTTATCTTTCAAGGTTTGATTACATCTAATCTTCACATATAGTGAACTTGCCTCAAAGCATAAACAACCCGGATTGATAAGAAATAATTGTGTTAATTTAGGTACACAAATTAGCTCAACAAGATGCCTCCTTGATTGATTCTCCTGATCAGATCTTCTGGTCAACAATAGATAATTTTAACTGAGCATCCAAAAAACTAATTGACCCTGATCTCCTTCATCATCGAATACTGCAATAATCACCTTCATGGCTGACTGCAATAAATCTGCCATTGGATCTTGAAGAACATGAAGATTTTCTTCCTGCTGAAGAAACAAGGTGTCCTTTGCTTCAAATTCTGATCTTCCTTCATCATGTGCTTCAGTAAAACTATGCTCCTGGGCTTCAAAAAACTCTGAACAGGTAGATGAATAGATATCTTCTTGGAAAAACATTTCAACACATGAAACATATGAAGAGGAATCTGAATGGAAATCTTGAATGTTTTGATCTTCTGTGGTGTGAATGTATTGAATGAAGGTCTGATCTTGTTTTTCATACACTGACTGGATTACCTCCTCATGAAGGCTGTATTCTAATGAACTAAGAACATTTGGATCCAAAACATTGTATTCTTCATCCCAGATGATTTCAGCAGTAGAGTTCTCTTTCATAGGATTCCGTACTAGGAATTCTTGGTCATCACAGTCTGAATCTGAAACTGAAATAGCTGTCCTGACATTATCACATTCTGAAATTAGAACTGAACTTACTTGCATGCCGTCTTCTTCTATTGACAAATCTGAACTGACACTTTTTCTTTCATCAACTTCAGCCATATGGAACTCTTGAACCTGCTGATCTATTTCATATAATTCATGTTGACTGTCAAGATGCAGAATTCTTTCATCTTCCACCGTACTACAATCTTGATCATGCTGCAAATTTTCATGATCGTCTTTACGCCGCTGAAAGGGATTTTCATACAGGGCTTCCATCGTCTCATCATCCATGAAATTATCATCTTCATAATATTTTTCAAGGCTTTCAATAAAAGTAGAAGCATGTTTGCAATAGTCATGAACTATATTTAATGATGGATAAGATTCTTTATACTTCTCAAAGGATATTGAATTAAAATCCTTTAGACAATAAATGGAAGCAGGTAGCAAACTTTCATACCAGGATCGGGCTTCGTTTTCCGGAGTAGCCATAAACATTTTCATCAAACAATCTTCAGGAAAATCGATCTTTAATTTATGCATGTGAATGTGAAATTTCACCAGATGAAGAGCAGCGTCATTACCTTCCACATTTCTGAACACAAGCAAATTCTTTGACCAATCTACCTTGGGCATTTTATTTGGAAAACTGGGGATGTGATCTCGACTCATGGGAGCATATCTTCTTACAATCCGATCCATCTTAAGAAATCTCAAAAGCTACTGATCCCTCTACAGTGGAGTCACCATGAAGGACTAATTGCATGGATTCTTCAGTGAATGGAGTCGCCAGGTGAATGATTTCAACCGTCTTCTTATGTCTGATCGTTGTTCACCATCAACCATCAGATCTAAGCTTGACAGATGTATTGGGAAAAAACAATCTTCAAGAAAACCATTTTCCTCCCCAGTGGAGTCGCCACTATGTTAGCACCTAAATCTACCTTAGGCTGAAGGAAGGCAAAAATTAGGGTAACCACAAACCACGCTCAGTCTGGTAGCTAGCCCTACCAGAAGAGGAGAGGGCTCTCTCCGGGTCATGCTAAGTGAATAGATAATCAAAAACGGTCTGAGATGACTTACAATGAAATATTTACCTTAGGCTAGTAAGTGGATAGGGATTCGGGAAACAATTTTCATGAATGACAGAGCTTCTGGGACGATATGGGACCAACAATCTGCTAAGAACAGAGAATTGAATATGAAAGCACAGATTATTCCGTGAGGCAAGGCAGGTGGAAAGTGTAGCAATTTTAGTTTGAGGTAACGCAAAATGAAAATATTGCTGAAGAAAGTGAAAAGGGCATAGTCGCATGAATCCTTTTCAACAGAAGAATAACACTGGACATGAAATTTTCCCACAGGCAGAGCAATAAAATTGAATTCTACCTAATCTCACTCAGAAAATTTCACTGGAAATGAGCATGAATTGAATTATGAAACATAACAAAGTTCATATGAAAACATAACACATTTGCTACACTCACAACCACAAGAATCTTATGAAACATAGTCGCTACCTTTCATTAATTCTCTGTCAAAAGACACAGTGCAGAAACAGAGTTTCTTTCCCAAAGTCTCCCGGAAGTTACAAGCCAACCAACCCTTTGCAAATAGCTTGCATACAATATATAGAATGTGTAAGGAAGAGATAGAATGCCCAAGGGTTGGGGAATTACTGGAATCATTAGAAAATGGAGATGAAGAGCCAACCATCAGCTACAGGTGCAGCGTTACAAACATGACATTTGGCCTTGGTGACCGTTTGCCTTCCTTCGCCACTTGGATAGAAACCCATCTGGAGAGAAAATACTTTAAATGCCGCCTTTGGTGCCAAAAGACCGAAGTGTAGATGAGCAGGCCCACTTGGAGAAGTCGCGAACCGAAATTTCGTGAAATGGAAGCAAATTGGCAATTTTTTCCTTTGTGTGCCGCGCCATTTTCTCTGTGTGTCACACTAATTTGGGGCCTGTTTTGGGGCACTTGCAGGTGTCCAAAATGTGCCCAAGTGGGCTTTTTGGAAAGCCTATCCTGTCTACTTTCTAACCCAACTAGAATTTTTAAATTTGGTGCTCATTTGTCCCTCCAAATATCCATTCTCCCAAGACTATTTTTTTTGTGTCAAAAAAGTGGCAGAGAGGCCATTTTTGGGTGTTTTTTGACCTTTAGGAGACCCAGATCTTGTCAAAATTTCTTGCCCAGACACTAGTAGTCATGATTTTCCATGCTGAATCTAAAAATGCAAACCATTCCTCATTTGGAGCTCTACAATTTTAGGGTCGTGCCAGTGGCATGGCGCACAGGGAGAAAATCCCTGTTTTTTGCCCAAAAAATTACCATGCAACCAAAAATCCCCCAAATTCCTTGAAATTTGGGCTAGAGGTTCTTTATGGGGTGCTATGATGTGCCAAGGAATCCTCAACCAAGATTCGAAGCTGATCTTTTTCTTTTGCCTCTTTTTCCCTTTTGATGCCTTCCTTAGGTTTGCCCTGAAATTCCTTATTCGTGCCTTGCAAACCTTGTTCCGTGCCCAATAGTGATTTTTCATGTGCTTGAGCATGTCCCTGTCCTTGTTTTCTTTCTCCAACAGCTTCTCTAAGTGGATGTGGATCCTCTCGAGCCAAACCTCTCAATCAGCCTCTATCTCCCACTGAATAGGTGTCCTTTCATTTAGGCTTCTTTAGGCAGCCTGTTGGTCTTCACAGATGTTTTGCCAGCTCTATGAGGCCTCCTGGGTACATGTAACTCTATTGGTGAATCACTGTGGGTATCCTCCTCATGAGTGTAGACTTTGCCATCCCCATAGAGTCAACTGAGTTATTTGTTCATCCCAATTAAGGTTGCTAAAACGATGTGGACCTTCTTTTACACCAAGGTCAATTAACCATCCAGGTGGAAGCATGTCTAAATCTGGCCAAGACTTCCCCCTTAAACCATTTGCTCATATCAAATTAGATTTAGAAAAATCTCTTGACACATCGAAGTGGAACTCTACATCACTCCAGTTATCCCAATCATCATTTGTTATTCGATACATATTGACAAAATAGTTTATTTGTATGGCCATTTGTGGTGTAGCATCACTTCCAGGTGAGAAAGAGTACACCATAGGATGATCAAGCTCTTTTAAGATCAAAATAAACTCCCCATTCAACATATTGGGTATATAATGATCTGAGGAAAGCCCCCCCAGCTCCTAGGTTAGTTTGAACATTCATGAACATGCAGGCATCCAGTAGCAAGTTTGATTGATTAGACCAATGTCTTTAGCATGCCAAATCTTCCCACCTTCTTCATAAGGGACACCCTAGGATCCCATGATTGGAGTATTAGCATTAACTTCTTTGAGTAATAATTCCACGCTTGACATAAATGCCAAACTTGAGACCCATCTTATGCACATTATCTGCAACCTCCTTGAACCCTTTGCCTCCTTTTGAAGATGGCCATCTTGTGGGATCTAGGATTGGCCTTCCCCATTAATCTAAGATATCAAATCCTGGAGAATTTTGAGATGATCCTTCTTCTATTTTCCTCATAACCATGTTGTAGCAGCTTTTGGGAAGCAATCTGAGCATTCTGTACACACTGTTCTTTGGAGGTAATCCATGAAAACGAGTCATATGAATTCCATCCCCTTGGTGGAATATTTGCCTGAACATCACCTGTTGAAACTTGTATCAATGTGAATTTAGGAGATTTTTGAGTGAATTTATAATTTTCATGCTTTCCTCGCTATATGCGCCGCACTTTCCATGTGCGCCGCGCTAGTGTAAATTTACACTAGAAAATCTCTCCCAGTGCACCGTGCTCCCTCTGTGCGTCGCTCTCTTTTCCAGGTGACTTTTGGAGGCCTTCCTGGTGTCCAAATTGGGTAAAAGATAGCTCGTTGGAAAGGAATTTGAGTCTAATTTCCAACCCAACCAAAATTTTGCAATTTAGAGTTCATCTTCCCTGTCAAAAGTCAAATATCCTAAGACTGGTCAAAATGTGCCCAGTGAGGCTGCCTCAAGGAAGAGTGCTGTTACAGTTAACTTTTGAATGCCTTTATCAACTCCAAATTGAGCACATGATATCTCATTGGAAATATCGTTGTGTCTATTTATCATTTGACTCATCAAGCAAGTCATTTGGCCAACTTAGCTAGGAGAAAACTTGATTTTCCCAAGGTCACTTCAGAGATGCATCAATTCTCCTGAGGCAATTGTATTTCTGACATTTCTCTAAAACCATGACACCTGTGTAAAAAGTGAAGTAGTTTTTTGTTCCTTGGCCTATTTTGGACAAAAACCTCTATCATTTTTCATAAATTCATCATTGATTTCTCAGAAACATCATTTGAATGAAACCTACCCCAATGTGTGGAACAAGGGATTTGTCGTAATGAAGCGAAATGAAGGGGATAGGGAGCTTCTAAATTCTTCAGGAAATTTTGGGAAGTAGGGAGGGATGTTAGGAAGTAGGGTAAAGTGGAATCTCTAGAATTGAGTGAGGGGAAGGGGTCCAGAAAGGCAAAATACAGGTCCAACCTAGAAAATTGCCAGGTTGTAGCAAGAAACTAGGGTTTGTGCGAAAATGAGGAATTTGGGGGATCTCAGTGATGGGAAGTGTTTGATAAGGTACTTTAAGGATAGGGGAAGGTGTATGAACATCCGGATACAAGTTTTGCCGATGATTTGGTTGATCAAGAGAAATTGCCTTCAAAACCCTAGGAGAGGGAAATGACCTTACCTAGGTGCAACTGAAGCATGAAAAAGGTGTAAAATGACCCAGTGGGACTTGAAATGATAATTACAACTCTTTGAATGATGGTACACTCATCTGAACTGTGACATGGACCGCCATTTGGACAACTTTGACAAGGGTAAAATCAAACCCTAGACCCAATGCCTAGTGACCAAATTTTGCTTGAAGACTCACTGAAATGACAAAATTTGACCTTGACACATTAAAATCACTTTGTAAGAGCATGTTTGATCACTGGAGAAAGGCTGCAAAGGCTGACACTAACAGAAGCATTTGGGCGAAGTAGGAGAAAGTAAAAATTTGACTTCTTTTGACTAAGCTTGACCAATTTTCCTTTTAGCACCAACTTGTTCTTGTTGCTTGTAGATGTTGGAGAGTACATGCATGCATGGAGCAATGATTCTTTTATTTTTTCTCTTTTTTTTCTTCTAGGCCTACTAGCCGCCCCAATGAGTTTTTCAACTAGTAGGTCTGCCTAGGCTTCTCAAAGGAGGTTTTCACCTTGGATCTTCTTTCTTTTTCTCCTTTTTTTTCTTTTTTATTTTTTCAACCCATTGATTGCCATATGGAGGTTTTCAATAAATGAGCTAATCTAAGGGACCTCCAAGGAGGTTTTCACCTTAGATTTTTATTTTTTCTCTTATTTTTCATTTTTTTTCTCTTCTACCGTACCTTACCTGAAAAACAAAATCAATTTCAAGCATAAGAATATTTCCAATGGAGCCATGTGCACATGAAGATTATAGACAAAATGATGTGGAGGCTTGAAATGTATGCTTTGACATGTACTTGGATTTCAGAGACAAAATTATTTGACTTTGAAAGGATCAAGCATAGTTGAGGAAGAGAGTGACGCTACAACTTAGTGATTGTCTTGAACCATATTTCAATATAGTTGTGATGTCCTTGGTCCTTTTGCTGATCTGGATCATTCTTCATGTCTTGTTCTACTATGACCTTCAAATCTTCCTCTTTTTGTTGATTTTTCTCTTGAATACATGGAGGATTTGATGGTAATCATGAGAGAGTTCTCTCGATCTTTGATTTTGATGTTTTCTCTCCATCAATCGTAGCCCATCATTCTATGGTCTTCTTATTTGAATTTTATTCTTTTGGATGTGGTCCTTCAATGATATTAAGATGATCTCCTTTTTTCAAAACTCTTCCTGAGCTATGTTGAATACCATTGAGTTCAAGAGGATTTGTTTGGAAGTGTTGTACCTCAACATTGTAAGTGGGCTAAGCTACTTCAATGTGTGGGTTTGGAAATGGTGGTATAGGTAGTTGAGTGGGCGTGTATATTTGAGATGGATGTGAATGGGGTTGTGGTTGTGGTGGAGGTGAATTCTAAGGATAACATGGAGTTTGGTATGGACGATATTAAGGAAAATACGGAGGATATCGTGGATGGCTCCCATCAGTTCCTTGCCAACCTTATTGCCAAGATTAGTTTTGGGGTTGAGATGGCCAATGTTGCCAAGGAAAGGGTGTGTTCCAATTATTCTGAGGTGGATATGCATAAGCTTGAAATTGTGAATTAGGCTCTTGCATCATATCAGGCTGAATAGGCTACCATGGTCCTCTTGGAGCTACATAACATTGTTGAATTGGCAATTGACTTGCTCCATTGCCCTCTTGGTGAACTTCATTCAACCCTAGTAATGAAGAGAAACATTTAACATCATGTGATTGTTCATGGAAAACACAAACATAATATTTTTTCTCATTTTGTATGCTTAACATTTCTACTTGTTTAGTTAGTTTTCTAAGAATTTATGTTTTAAAGTCATCAAAAAAATTTCCATGTTTAGTTCGACTTATCGATCTTGATGTTGATTTACCTACTCTTGTTTTTCCTCTTGATATGTGTTTGCATGTTTCACAAATTTCCTCGAATGATAATTGATATACATCACCTCTACTTATGAGATTAAGGAGATCAATCCACTAATCCTTAATTTTTCTAAGTGAGAGGGTTTTTAGTGTGCCGGATCCTAAATGATGTAGTTTTTCCATCTTAAGATTATACATGAACCTCTCTATTAGATCCTCTGGACTCTCATCTTCTCCTTGATTCATTCTAAAGATTTAATCTTTAAGTTCATGATCTTTATATTTTTCTATAAATATATTTTGCATATCATTCCATGATCTTATTGAATTAGTCCTTAAACTCATGAACCATTTAAGAGTTCTATCCTTCAAAGTTGTCGGAAACAATCTCAGTTCTTGAGTTTTGAATAAGTAACCATAATATCTTCAAATAGTCTCAAGCAACTTTGTCCTAGAATTTCGGTCTCGCAACTACTCCTCAGAATTTTGGCCCTGCAATTTCGACCTCCTACAACTGCAGCTGCACAAAAACCCTAACTTCGCACGTGTGAACAAGGGGAGAGATAGAGAGAGATTTAGCCTAAGAAGCTTTGATTCTTCCTTGCTTCCTTCGTCCTTTAGCTCTTCTTCGCCTTTGCTACTGCAGAACAAACTTGTGATGAGTGATTGATCCAAATGAGGTCCAGCTCCTTGTATTTATAGCCTTTTTGAGGGGTCGAATAGCCCTACCTTAGGCCGACTTGATCTGCTCTTGGGCCGACTTGGTCTTGGGATACAAAATGGCTTTTTCTTGATAAAATAAATATCTTTCTTTATTACAATGAGTCCAATTGGGACTATGATACATGACCAATATTATTCTATCCTAGAAAGACCTAGAAAACCTAAAAGCACGAAGAACATGTTTTTTACTCAAACTTGAGTATGAAACCCATACTCCAAAATAAAATATAATTTCTTTTTCTTTCTTTAGAAGGAATATACAATGACATGATTACAATCAAGTCATTATGAAGACCAAACCTAGTTACAATTTTCAACACACCATGTTTCCAGATCCTTTGACCTTAGACCATGAAATTTTGAAGAAAATATGGAGGGATTTTCTTCATGTGCATATTGATATCCATATCTTGAATGGGAAATCCAAGAGGATCTTCCTCCTTGTCATCTTCTCCATATGTTTCTTCTACGTTCTTTAGCATCTCTTCTTCTTCTTCTACCTACAAAAGTGAATGGTGATGTGGCTCTTACTGCACCACATGATCAATTGGGGGGTGGGTTTGGTGTTGGAGATTTCTTTTTTGTTTTTATGATTGAATGAAAACACTAATGCAATGCATTTTTCTACTTTTGAAATGAAATATGGATAATGAAAATATCTTCCTTTTTTTTTCAAAATGTAAAAAGAAATGAATTAACTAGGGAGGAAAACAATGCATACTTTGACACTTCCTCGGAAATGGCACCAAAAAATGATGAGCCTCAGTATTGCAACAAGAGTGTTTCAACTCACAAGGCTACCGGCTTTACTTATCAACCCGGGGTTCATACAAACATAAGAGGTATCAACCCTATATGTGCGGCATACAATGTGTCTTTCCCTTGATGTCATGATGTAATGGAGTTCATGTACTGAAGTCAAATCCTAAACTGATTGTAGGAAATGAAATGTTTGAAATGGAACCTTAACCTATTGCAAGAAAGAAAGTACAAGGAAAGAGAATGAAATCAAATCCTAAAA
Organism: Pinus tabuliformis; assembly: GCA_031772625.1. Lineage (NCBI taxonomy): Eukaryota > Viridiplantae > Streptophyta > Pinopsida > Pinales > Pinaceae > Pinus > Pinus tabuliformis. Next base: position 432,892,319 of record CM062813.1, on the reverse strand, counting down.
CACACCATTTTCTAACTAACTTCTAAGAGGTTTCTCTTCAAAATAATGCTAAGTTAACATGTATCCAATTCTACTTACCTAAGCATGCAGATTCAAACCATCAAACCTTCTACTGATGTGCATGTAAATGAATAAAATATTTTTTTTTCTTTTTGTCTTTTTTCATGTGAGAGTGTGAAAGCTATTATCCTTTAGTGAAGTGGCAGGTAGCTTGGGGATAATGCTGAATGGTCGGAAGGCTTGGGAGAAAAGTAGGGACCCTTTGCTAGCTTCCTAGAAGATTTTTCCTCAATTTGGCCTCAAAACAGGCTTTCTTACAGGATGCTACAGTGATTTCCTACATGATCCCCTCATTTCCTACAGGATGTACAAATTTAATATAATGCATTGAATGACCAACAAAATCAAATAAAAATTGGATGGGACAAATTTTGGTAATAACTAGGTTGTCTTAGGTACTCATTCCAAGTGGAATCACTCAGAAAGACCTCTATTGACCCATGCAAAAATAATAAAAACATTACTAGTCGGAAAATCTAGAAATTTGAGAACTAGTGAGCTAGTAAATATAAAAAATTCCTAACCAAATAAAGTGCAAATGCAATGGGGTAACTTTTGTTATGAACCAGAATTTTTTTTTGATCTAATTCAAGTGGAACCAACATGATTGAATCTTTTAGCATGCTCTAAAAAACAACAGAAATTTACTGTTCTTTGCTAAAAAGGAGGTCCAACAATCTAGATTTGGGAATAAGAAGACTAATCCAAAAAGCGCAATGATTTCCATGAATTTCCAAAGCTTTTCCAAAGATGAAATACTTCTCATGATCTTACAAAATAACTTACATCAACCATTTAACTCAATCCTACAACAAGAAATTATTAATACTAAATGCAGAAATAGAAATGAATACAAATTAGAGATGCATGTGAATAAGCAATGAAAAGAAGGAAAGAAAATGATACAAAAAGGCTCTGAGGTTCTTGGGATGGCCAAGCCCAAGGAAAATCAAAGACCTATTTAGGAGAACAAGATTTAGAAGCTAAACATGACAGCAATCATCATTATTTTCATCAATAGAATTACATCTCTACAAGAAAATACAATGGAGTTGTAAGAATACAAGCTCTCTCCACAATAACACTAATGGAAAAACTCCCTAGAGGAAAATTCCACTTGTTACTTATACACAATGATTAGGAATCATTCCCCGTGAATGGAGGAAGCTTTCCCCACCAATATCTCTTGATTAGTGGATCTAGTCCCCAATACTAGGAATTTGCATTAAATGGGAGGGAACACATTCCTAGATTTTCTCAATCATTAGAGTTCCAAAATTTGTGCCATAATTCCATAATATATTGTTGACTTTATTATTTATTATTGATCCTCGAGTAGTAGGGAACAAGTCTCTAAATTATCTCCCCCTCCAGCTCTTCATAATGTGCCCAATATTATCATAATATTCCAGAAAAATAAATAATAATAGGCACAAATATTCTATTATTCATAAACCTTCCTAATGAATATATTAAAGTTAAAAATAAATTACCCAATGCAAAAAGAGAGGTTTAATGTGCTGAAGGATGGTCATAGGCCTTAATTTATGTTTTAATTTAGAGGCATGGGCCTTAATTTATGTCTAATTTAGAGGCCCATCATACATCTCATTTCTTAATTTATTACTAAATAACCATTTATTACTAATTTATGGCTTTTCCACCATTATTTCTAACCCAACTTAGTCTACTTAGAGTGGTTTTACCGCAACAGAGGGATGTTACATTATTGCATATAAATATGGTTTAAAAGGTTACACACTTTCAAACCCAAATAGAAAGGAGGTTGTGTAGAATCACGATGTGGTATTTAAAGAAGTGAAGGATGTCATGAAATAGGAATTCCTACCAAGGAGAAAGAATTGAACTTTACGAAAGAATAGGAATCAGAAGGGGAAGAGGTGCACACTCCAATTTTGAGGAGATTAGTTTGGGAAACAAGGTAGATAGTGAGGTATTCACCATCTAATTTCTGTTCAATTTTTTCTTTATCTATTCCTGATGATGATCCCAGAACTATCTAGGTTCATTCGACTCAAAGGATGACAACTCTAGAAAGAAGCCACGATTAATGAAATATAAGCCTTAGACAAAAATAAGGCTGGGAACTCGTGAAGATCCTAGCTAGAAAAATGCCCATTAGCAATAAATGGGTGTTTAAGAAGAAGAAGAAGAAGAATACATAAGGAAAAGTGGAGAAATACAAAGCTTGATTAGTAGATAAACGTTATTCCCACATGACAGAAACTCATGATGGGGACATTTGTTTCTCATTTTTCCATGTTATATTCCAATATATTAATTTTGTCATTTGTTGTTAATTTTTTTTTTTGAGGTAGTACAGATGGTTGTGATGATAACGTCGCTTCATCAGGATTTGGAAGAAGAGGTCTACATGAAGCAATCAGAAGGATTTTCATTGAAGGGTAAGAAATAACTAGTATACAAGTTAAAAAAGTATTTGTATGGTTTAAGGAATTCAAGAAAGATGTGGTATCAAAAAATTAATACATATATGCTAGGACTTACATGTAGAAGGAGAAAAGTAGATCAACACATTTATTTTGAATTAATTGGTGATCATGTTACATATTTGGTCTTGTATGTGGATGATAGGTTGCTGATTGGAAATGAGAGAGAAATTATTCACGATGTGAAGAAACCATTGTCCCCTAAATTCAACATGAAGGATCTTGGTGGTACAAACTTCATTTTGGAGATAAAATTAAATGAGATCATGAAAAGAGGAAGATCTAGTTAAACAATAGGAATTACTTCGAGAGAATATTGTACATGCCTAATATGTATGATAATAAACCAGCAAATATTCCTATTCCTATAGGTCTAGGGTTATATGTAGAACTGTGTCCCAGGACATAGGAAGAGGAAGAACATATCCTATGTTTCATATGTGAGGGAAGTTGGTATTTTGATTTATTCAATGATCTATATAAGACCAAACATTACACATGTAGTGGGAGTATTGAGTAGGTTTATGTCAAAACCAAGGAAGGAGCATTAGACAACAGTAAAGTCAGTTTTCAGGTATCTACATGGCACTAATGATTATGGTTTATGCTACCAAGGAATGCCATGATTAGACAAAGCATTGACATATGTGGCATTGTTGATGCTAACTAGGCTGGAGATTTAGATCAAAGAGTATCTACAAGTGTGAATGTGTGTAACCTATTTAGAGGAGAAATCAATTAGATTAGAAATAGATAGTCTATAGTGGCACTTTCAATTATAGTGGTTGAATAAATTGTAGCCACTCATGAAGGAAAGGAAGCAATTTGATTACAAATATTGTGTTCTAGTATGGGGTTGAAACAATGAGGTATAAGGATAGATTGTGACAACTAAGGTATTATTTTGTTGTCAAAAACCTACTTATCATTCAAAGAAAAATCACATTGATTTTTGGTACCACTCTATGAGGGATATGGTTGAAGACAAAAGTATGTTGTTGGTAAAGGTGCACACTTTGAAGAATGTTTAGATGGATTGACAAAGTCTACGATAATCGATAAGTTTTCTTGGTGTAGAGAAGCAATGGGCATTGTGGCCCTAGAGTCGCGACTATGTACTCCAATGGTCCCCAATGTGAAAAGGAAAAAAGAAGTGAGAGAATGTTGGGTATATATTATATTGTTTGAAAAAATAGCTTCTTGTGTCATTACAATGTGTCGAGCGTAGTTGGGGGTCAAAGGGCGGGTGGTCCCAAGGATGGTATGGGTGGACCCAAGGATGTTTGGGTAGACCCACCCATGGTTTTACGCATGATGGTTTTTCCCTTGCTATTTGACAGATCTAGTTAAGGAAACTATGATTATGTTCTAATCCAGGGTTAATGGATTGGGGTTTTATGAATGCTTCAACATGTATATAATCTATTGCATCATTGAAAGGAATATAATGAAAAAGAAATCTAGCTTTCTTGACTTTGGGTTACAGGGGAACATTCTCTGTGAATATTTTCTATTCTTGTCATTATATATTTTCTATTTTTTTCTAGAATTCATTTGTAGGTAATTTTTGTAGAATATTAAAACCTACAAATTATTTTCTTGTAAATATGCATATCTTAGCTATTGAAATATTATCATACAACAATATTGTCTCCATCCACAAAACAACATTTTGTTTTGGGCATTTCATCAAACAATTTCTATGCAATGAATCATTAAATCATTTAATCATTTATTCAATCACTTTGCACGGAAAATAATATATCAAATTCTTTAGGGTATATCTCCTAAATGATCACATTTCAAGTTTGAAAAATTAGAACAGATGATTAGTGGGAATTCCCCTTACTATGGTGCATGTTTCAACATTTTGAACCGCTGAGATGAAAAGTTGTAGCATAAATTATACCATGACCTATTGATGAATGATTTTAGGAGTATTGAGGATGCATGACTTCCTCTAGTTATATATCCTAAATTAAAGTTGGACCAGATGATCAATGAGAATTCCCATCACTGTGGACTAAGTTTTAGCATCTAGAACATAAGAGAAGAAAGTTATAACATAGATTCCAACATGAAATATTTAAAGATGCAATTAAGTAAAACATACTCTTATCATATCTCCTAAAATTTCACAACCCAAGATCGAAAAAATGGACCAAAGGATCAACAGGATTTACCATGACTATGGTCCAGGTTTCAACTTCTAGAACCTCCAAGAAGAAAATCTATGAGAAATTGTCATCAAAGATATTTTTATGTCCACATGCAACATATTAACTTGCACAAAATATCAAAATATATCTATTACAACCTCAAGGTATATTTCCAATTTAATCCACAAAAAAATTAATGCATTTTATCCTATTAAATTCACGCAAGAGTTTCCTACATACATGCAAGATTTCTACATAGTTATACATCAATTCAATAAATAAGTAATCATCATTTTCATAGATCATAATTAGTAACACTTATCTAAAGTATAAGAATAGTTGAAACATAAGGTGGGATTTATATTTTCCACCCAACTATAGATGAGCTATAAACTCTATTACTTGCAACAATCAACCCTGAGCTGGATCCACAATCCAAGGGGCTTTCTAAAGAAAACTCAGCTGGAAATCCTGCTCATAAGCTTTCCTCCTTACAAACAATCTAATTCCTCCAACTTCTTTCATTCAACCAAATTCCAACCCCTTTGTCTATTTGAATGCATTTTTATCCCTTTTCTCATGTGTCTCTTAATGTTTCTTCATGGAACATTCTTCAAGATCAAGATATTTTTTTCTAGTTGCACATTTGATTAAGTATTGCTGAAATCTAACAACACTTGGGTTCTTCATTTCTGTTAGGAAACTAGCTCACAAAAAGATCGAAAGGATAGATCAACACCTTACAATTCAGCCTCTTCAAGGGGGCAACCTCCTTTACATTACACAAATGCACAATTCTTGGATGATACAAATGACTAAACCTCCATTCTATATATAGGAGTCCAAGGGGTCACAATATAATCAAGCTGACATAACAGTAATAACATAAGGGCACAAAAATAACAATAGTAGGTTTCTATGGGGCGTACTAATAACATATGGGGACAATAGGGGCACAATAATAACAATAAGAGATAAAATGACAATAGTAATGGGGGAATCACTACTATAATAGGGGCCTAACATGCCCCACCCTGTCCAAAAAGTGTTGTCCTCAACGCCTAAGTAGTTATGGATTCTTATGTATAAAATTCTCATCCTCCCATGTGGAATCATTAGCAGATAAGTTCTTTCACTTGATGAGATAGTCAGATATTGATCAATTTCATAGTTATCGAGTTCTTATTTCTGTGATTGCTTCCGGTTCCAATATGATTTTTCATTCCTCGTCAAGTTCTGGAAATATTCTTTGAACTGGGAGCTTGTCACCCATAACCTTATTTAAACATGGAACATTGAAAACTGGGTGCACTTGAGAAGTTGCAAGAAGCTCCAATTTGTATGCCATAATACCAATCTTTTGCAACACCTTTTATGGACCATAATACTTTGGTGATAATTTATTATCCTTCTTAGCTTGCTTGAGGGACATTTCTTTATATGGTTATAGCTGTAGGAATACCCAGTCACCTACATCAAAACTTCTTTCATTGCGATGTTGATCTGCCTGTTGTTTCATTCTATTTTGCGCCAATGTGAGGTTATCCTTTAAGAGTTGGAGAACTTGTTGTTGATGCTTGATGTGATGTTCCACTTCTTAAACCTTAGAATTTTCTCTTAAATATAATGTGATGGATGGTGGATGATATCCATAAAGTGCCATAAATGGGGTCATTTTTGCTACAATATGGAAGGAAGTGTTATACCACCATTCAGCCAGAGGTAACCATTTGACCCATTGTGTCTATTTATCAGATACAAAGCAATGAAGATATCCTTCCAAACATTTGTTTACTATCTCAGTTTTCCCATTAGATTGAAGATGATAAGATGAGCTATGAGCTAACTGAGTATCGAGACAAGAAAATAATTATGTCCAAAAATTTCCAGTGAAGATGGGATCTTTATCGCTTACAATAATCTTTAGGTTTCCATGTAACTTTTGAATTGTTCCCATAAATGTAGTAGAAACTGTACTGGCTTTAAATGGATGTGATAATGAACAAAAGTGTGCATACTTGGTAAATCTCTCAACTACCACCATGATGACACTCTTTCCTTCAGACTTGGATAAACCTCGGATAAAATCCATTGAAACCTCCTCCCAACGTTGGCTTGGAATGGATAAAAGTTGTAACGGACTTGGGGTCTTAATTGTTTCAACTTTATTTTGTTGGCAAACCAAACATTTCACCACAAACTTTTGAATATCCAATTTAAGGCCATCCCAAAAGAATTCCTTCTTAACCCTCTGGTAAGTTTCTAAATATCTCGAGTGCCTTCCCAAGGGAGAAGTGTGCAATTCCATAAGAATCTTTTGTTTGAGTTTGGAATTTTTACATAGGTATAAGAGATCTTTGTACCGTAACAAACCATTTTTCCAGATAAATGCATCAGATGTACTAGGATCCTGTTGTAACTTTTGAATGAGTGCCCACACTTCTTTGTCATTCTTCCATTCCTCCCTTGTTTTGTTTATCCAATCTGGTTGGATAATAGAAATGGCGCACAACAATGCTTCCACAGCCTCATCCTTTCTTGAGAGTGCATCTGCCACAAATTTTTTCTTCCATTTTTTGTAGAATATTTCAAAGTCATAACCCAACATTTTTATGACCCATTTTTGTTTATCTTCAAAGGATAATCTTTGTTCTAAAAAGTATTTAAGACTATCATGATCTGTTTTTACCTTCAAGTGTCTTCCCATTAGGTAGGGTCTCCATTTCTTAAGTGCGTGTAGTGTTGCCAACGTTTCCTTCTCATAAATAGGTTTGTGTAAATACTTTCCCTTAATTCGACAACTTTCGAAGAAATGGATCTTTCATCTTGCATTAAAACAACACCAATTCCATTTCCTGAAGCATCACATTCCACAATAAATGCTTTTGTGAAGTCCGGTGTAGCTAAAACTGGTGCTTGGTACATTGCCCCTTTAATATGTCAAAGTCCTTTGTTTCTTCTAGAGTCCATGAAAATGCATATTTCTTCAATAATGTTGTTAGAGGTGCTGCTATTCTCCCATAATTCTTAACAAACTTTTGATAATACCCTGTCAACTTGAGAAATCCTCACAGATGCTTTATGGATGTGAGGATTTTCCATTCCTAAATGGCTATAATTTTGCTAGGGTCTACCTTAATACCTTCATGAGATACAATATGACTGAGATATTCCACCTTTTGTACTCCAAAGAAACATTTGGAGCTTTTTGCATATAATTGTTTCTCCTCCAATAGTTTGAGCACCATGTCAACATGTTCAACATGATCCTTCCAAGACTTGATGTAGATTAGTATATCATAAAAAAATTCTAACACAAATTTTCTAAGGAAGGGTTTGAAAATGGAATTCATCAAACCTTCAAATGTAGAATGTGCATTGGGAAGGCCAAAAGGCATCACCAAAAATTCATAGTGACCCTCATGAGTTCTAAATGTTGTTTTCGAAATGTCTTCAGTTTTCATTCTCATTTGATGATATCTTGAATGAATATCCAACTTGGTGAAGTACACTGATCCATGCAATTCATCAAATAATTCGTCAATGACAGGAATGGGAAATTTATCTTTAATAGTGAGCTTGTTGAGCTCCCTATAATCCAGACACATGCACCATGATCCATCCTTCTTCTGCACCAATACTACTGGAGTAGAGAAAGAACTTTGACTAGGTTGAATTATACCAGCCTCTAGCATTTATACAACCATACATTCAATTTCACTCTTTTGGGCATAGGGATATTTGTACGGCCTGATGTTTAGAGGAAGACTTCCTGGAATCAATTGAATAGCATGATCATGATCACGAATAGGTGGGAGGCAATTGGGAGTCTCAAATGCCTTAGAATGATTGTCCAAGAAATTTTGGAGATCTAGAGAAATAGATGATTTCGATGTGGGAACCTCTAGCGGACATAATTGTGAAATTACACCTCATTGTTCCTTCTTTAGAAGCTTTGTCATACTATTAGAGCTTATTATCTTTCTCGGTTTCCCTAAAATACCCCTTAATTTAACTTCCTTTCCTTCCGCACAAAATTTCATGAAAAGTTCTTGAAAATTAAAATTTATTGTACCCAATGATTGTAGCCATTGGACTCCTAGTACAACATCAACACCACCCATTGGAGTGGAAAGAATTGGGCTATTCAACACATATTCTCCCATGGATAGCTTGATATTATGCCACTTTCTAGAGCAATTTATGGTTCCTCCACTTGCAACCATCACTTGACACTCTGGTGCTAGATATAGGAAGAAATTCAATTCCTTTGCTATCTTAAAATGAATAAAATTATGGGTACTTCTTGAATCAATCAACACTATTACATTTTTCTTATTGATATGTCCTTCTATCCTGATAGTTTGAGGAGTGGTAATTCCAGCCAATGCATTATAAGATATGGTTGGATTAATTTCTTTTTCAGCCAAGGGTTTGTTCGTGGAGTATATCCTCTTCTTTTGACATTCTTGTTCCTTTTCTTCCTCCTCTTCGCAATCTATGTAGAATAATTTATTCTTGGCACACTTATGACCTTTAGTGTGTTTTCTATCACAACCATAACAAAGTCTTTCTTCTCTTTTTTCTTCCAATTGTTGTGGTGTCAAACTTGGAGGTTGTGGAAGGCTAGGGGTGACAACACTTCCATCTTTATATTTGTCAATGGTAGGCGTCTTGGTTGCCATAATTTTGATTACCATTTTCTTGCTAACCTGAATGCATTCTCCAATGCATCAGGTTCCCAAAGGTGAATCTCATGTTGGATATTATCCTTTAAAGTCCCTATGAACACAACAATCCTATGCTCCTCTTGAATATCTTTTACCCTTATGTTCAGTTTTTGGAAGTCCTCAATGTGCTCCATCAATGAACCCTTTTTGCTTGAGATTTATCAATTGGCTAAAAAAGGTGCTTCCTTTTGTATCCTCATAATGTGCTATCATTTCTTCCATTAAAATTGCCCAAGTGACAATTGTTTTATGAGAGAGAAGCCATCGATACCATACAAACTGATTTTGTTCCAAATATAAAGTTGCAATATGTACCTTTTGTGTGTTTTGCACATTATGGAGATCGAAAAATTGCTCCATCTGTAGTATCCATGTTGTGAGATCCTTGGCATCAAACTTCCTCATATCGATTTTTGGAACGTGGTGGGTCCTCAATCCAACATTAGAGTCTATGCAATCTTGACTAACATTTCATTTTTTCTCATCATGAGATTCCTTTACTACCCTTTCACCATTAGTGACCATTTCTTGTAGCAACTTATTCAAATTTATCTTCTATTCTTCCATATTATTGACCATGCCATTCATCCTAGCATCCATGCCATTCATCTTAGCTTCCACGCCATCCATCTTAGCTTCCACGCCATACATCTTAGCTTCCACGCCATACATCTTAGCTTGCATGACATTCATATTAGCTTCCACACCATTCATCTTGGCTTCATTTACCTTTAGTGAGAGTGAAATTTCTTGTACTTGGTCTTGTAATTTTGATATATCATGTTGTGTTTCTTCCTCTTCTTCACGAGTCATGCTAGAGGTTTTAGCTTTCTCTCTAGGTGTTTCCATTTTATTTCTTTGGGGAATTAATTAATGCTAATAATTCTTCACTATTCACTTTGAATTCCTTCAAACTAATTTTTCAAATCAATCTTATGCAAAATTTAAAAAAAAACCTACACACCTTTTTTTCACTTTGTAAGAGCACGATATTGAATCTATTGTATCTTTGTAACTGCAAACCTCGAATATCTAAAATCTTGTCCTGTAGTAGCCCTATGAGTCCTCTTTCTAACCCTGCAATTCTGATCAAGATTGTATTCTCTAAGGAAGATTTATGCCAAATCTCCCAAAGTGACCCGATTATAGACTAGTTCAATAGAGCAAACTTGTACGACATCCCACGTGTCAATATTTCGACCTTACTATCTGAAGCTTATACACAGACAATTATCGACCATCTTTTTTCTAAAACTTTTGACGAAATTTCAATCTGATGCTCAAGAAAAAAGTTATGACGATTTTCCCGAGTTCACCTATTTGGAATGTAATTTGGGAGTTTGCAAAAATCCCTAACTTCCTCAAATCATATCTCTACAAATATATGGGACAAGCTCTGAAATTCGGACCCGAAGTTCAGAATGATTTCAGCTCAAATGGGTTTTTTTTGTAGCTTCTGAAGCATTGTAAAAAACAAGTTATAGCGAAAATTCCATGATGAACTCTTTGGAGCAGCGAAACCCTAGAATCCAAAGCTCTCATACCAAATGTTAGGAAAAAAGCTCACAAAAATATATAAAAGATAGATCAACACCTTACAGTTCAGCCTCTTTGAGGGGGAAACCTCCTTTACATTACAGAGATGAAAAATTCTTGGATGATACAAATGACTAAACCTCCATTCTATATATATTAGTCTAAGGGGTCACCATATAATCAAGCCGACATAACAGTAATAACATAAGGGCACAAAAATAACAATAGTGGGTTTCTATGGCACATACTAATAACAATATGGGGACAATAGGGGCACAATAATAACAATAAGGGATACAATGACAATAGTAATGGGGGAATCACTAGTATTATAGGGGCCTAACAATTTTCCCCCTAAAATCGTGGATTTGTGGTCCCACTCTTAAGCCCACTCAATTAAATCTATAATCATATTGCATTACAAAAATCAGGGGGATTATAGCAAGGGTATCACAAGGTCATTTCCCTTAAGTTGGAATGCATTTTAAGAAGGAAAATTTAATCAATTTGCCTTCTTTTTCCAACATCATAGTTTTTTCTCTTTTTTCATAGACAATGGTCTTAATTTTTCAACTCCACAAACAAACATCTAGGTGTACATACAAATTTTCTACAAATATGTAGGTTTTGACATTTCTTGTGGGCATACAAATTAAACCATCAATCAACCATGTGGATTCACAAAGAAATTTGTTCAGACACCCAAACATTCAACCTCAACTTCCTGCATGCTTGTATATGCAATAAATATATATGTAGTTGAAGAAATTTCCAAAATACACCAACAATGGACAACATCATACCATGCTCTTTCATAATCCAACATACATACATATATATTTGTAATAGTCTAAATCTAGTTAATGTGTATTTTTTCAAGATATTGTATAGCACACGAATATATAATTTTCAAAACTAATAGGGAAATGTGCTTTCACAAATACAATTCTCATCATACATGATACTTTAGTTGCATCCAATTTCCATTTTGACACCCATGTATAGGTGAAATATGTTCCCCAAGGTTGCACACAAGCTTCCAACACACATTAACACCTTAGTAGGAAGGGCACACATAATGGATCATAATCTCCTTTAATTCCATGAACCTCCACCTCTTCATTTAGGTCGTATGACCCATATTTTCTAACCATGTTCAAGACCCCACAATCCATCCTTATTATGAAAAATATCCTATAGTTTCTTATATCCCACTTGGATATTAAATGTCCCTTTTATAGAGCATATCTAGTGATTTGAGACTATATTCATGCAACAAATCCTAAAGCTATTTATATACGACTTTAGGTCGTTCATTTCAGCTCCTTACCATGTTAGAGACCCTGAGCACCATACTTGGAACATGAAACTTCCCAATGGAACCCAAATATGAATTAGAGGGAAAATATCCTCTGTAAAGGTCCACTATAGGCATTCAAAGGATCATTCACTACTAAAGAGGCTTATAAGATTTATTTGGGTCCAAAGAAACTTTATTTTATCCCATGACTATAATCAAGGTTTCAAGACCCGCCAATTATGTCTAAATCTTTCTAAGGGTATTCATATCTTATTCAGAAAGAAATGATGATGAACCTAAGCAAATTAATTTATATCATGTATCTCTTTTTTCTTTTTAATGGTTGTGGTAAAGACATGAAGAACCATGCTTAATCTAAAATATATGTTGATGATGCCCATATTCCAACAAGTGGTCAATTCCTAGGTTTCGTATGAGAGCTATTTTAATGTCTATTGTCCTAGAAGCTCCAGTTAGGGCCAAAGGGTGGAGATCTCAACAGCATACATGTCCCATTTGAGGACAAAGGATATTTATAGAATGATTTTGTTTTGGTTTGAAGAACCTTTCATATCTCATGGCATCAATAAATTAATGTAGATTTTAAGGATCTTGTGTTCCTCCCCCAATTGGTGAAGGCCCTAAAAGCCTTCCTTGCTATAAAAAAACACATAATTCTACTCATGTCCTATTCATATTCAAAGAAATCCCCTTTAGAGGGGTTTTATTGTATGTAAGGCATTAACAATATACAACAATCCCATAAATATTCATTTCAATTTTTTCCCATAGGTGCGCCCCATGCCATTCTTAAGACCATAAGATCTTAAGGCACAAAATATCATAATTGTGCCCATATATCATTTGAAGTACAAAATTCACTAGATAAGACATGTTGTGTGATATATGGTATTGTATATGATCATCAATTCCCAAAGGATTCATCAAGAATTCAAACCGCTTGTTTTTATCCATTGGCCTTGTTCAATTCCTTGAGGTGTCATTACTAGTCCACAACTCTTCTAAATAGTACATGTATTCAATTTAGAGGAAAAACATCACCTCTAAAGTTAGGTGTTATGGTTTGAGATCACTTTAATAGCTAATGAACCATGGTGATCCATTTATCATGTAGGGCCCTTATTTGTTTTTCTTTGATTATAGCTAAGGCCCTAAAACCCATCCCTACTATGCAAAATCTATTGACTTTGCCCATATCCCACTTGTTTTCCAAATACCCTCTTTAATTAGTGTATGCCATTGATTGAGGCTTTGATCATGGGCTATTAGCTCAAGAATCTTAATTTAGGAACTACTCCTGAAATCTTCCCCAACTATGTCTAAGGCCTTACCACACACCCTCACTTCAAAAAAGATTCTAATGTACACTTATCCCACTCTAAAGGATAATCATATCCTATACATAACATGATTTCTACTTTATTGGCATACTCATTTCCCTTCATTCTAAGAAGCTTCATCTAAGCTTCATCTAGGGATTAAGGATCTTATTTTCTTCCACAATAATTGGCAAAGTCTTAAGGTCTTAAGAGCTTTTCTCTAATATTGAAGGAATTATAAGAAAAACCATATTCCAATGGAGGTTGAATATCCCTTTATATGGTTCATATGGTGGTTTATTACAAGAAAAATCAAAAGCCAAAGATTCCTGTATATTACAGAAATATACAGTTGATTTTAAGTGTTATCGCTGCGATTTCCAATCAAATTAATATAAGAAATTATTTTAAGAGTATACCTTCTGATTAATACCTTATAACTAACTAGTCTACACCTTAGGGGAAATATCGTTAACAGTCCACTTGGTAGCTGGTGTACAAAGATAAATGTTTACATTAATATTAGATGCAAATTTTGCATTTAGAAATGTTTTCTAAAATGTACATAAACGCTTTTTATTTAGGTTGTAAATTCTACATTTGCCAAGTCCAGTATATTTTATTTATTTTTTCGCATTTTAGTTTTTCTTTTACGAAGTAAGAGAAAGATCGTGCCTCGTGTCACTTCTAACTGATAAATTTTTCAATTAATTTACAGAAAATCACAAAACGAGACTTCTGCGTAGCGTGTGTCAATTGCTGAGAATAATCAATTGAAAGTGAGAGAGATCAAATTAATAGTGTTGATCTGTGAAGGAAAAAACTTAAAAATGAATTTAGATTCTTCTAAAAGTTATATTCAATTATTCAGTTTTAAATGTTTTACTTTGAAATTATTATCTTTTATAATCCAGTAATACTAAAATAGTTTCCAAAATATACTTTGAAGCATGCCTCATGATGTAAATTTGAGGGGCATTTCTACTTAATTAAATTTTATATAATATATCTATTTTTGAACAACCAAGTAATAAATAAACTGATATTTTATATAATATATATATTTTTGAAAGGTCGTGATTATATTTGTTTTATTATATTGATTATATTAATTTGATTATGTTTTTTACCATAGTAAATTTTATTATATAAGTTTTGTATTTTATTTTATTAATTCTATCCATATAAAGTAAAACTCAACTAAGTAAAATTATAGATATATACTTAAAAAAAAATATATCTGTTAATTAGTGTCAAACTAATCAATGATTTGGGCAAATTATATATATTAAAAGTTTATGTACTTTCAAGAATTTTCATGTTACTCTTAAAATGTTAAAATGTTCTCAATTAGTATGCTAAAACTCATCAGTTGTAATGTATTTTGAAGAGGAATAATGATATTAACTTTTAACTTGATGAGTTGAATTGAAAGAGTATTTAATAAATAATAAAATGAATTTGATTTCATTTTTACTTCTAAGTATTTGAGAGGATACTAATATTGAAGAAATAGTAGTATAAATGGAAAAGAATAATAATATATAAGTCATATTGTAACACCTTATGATGTGCAAACATTTACCTTGTTACTAGTTTTACTTATTACTTCAATCCTTTACCTTGTTTAACATAGATTTCTGACAATTAAGGCTGAAAGGGCAAAACTTATCTTGTTATTTATTAATTAAGAATTTAAATGTGTTAAAAGAACTCATAGAAAATGTTAAATAACTTTTGAAGCAGTTACAAAACAATTTTGCTCATTTGATCCTCACAAGGGGGAAAAGAACAAAAGGGGAGACAAGAACAAGGGGGAGAGCAAGAAAAATATTGCCGAGAGTTTCCTTGAGCTAGACGAAAATAGCTAGTGGGAAAAATTGTTGACTGCAGTCAGATAGTATGGGACTTGAGGTTGGACTACATCCTTAGGCCGAAGGTACCTCAGTGCAACAGACTTATTGATTATCAGGAGCAGAAAGAGCTCGGAGGGGGATTGTTGATGTAATTTTGAGATCCGAGGCTAGGAGGAGAGAGCTTCCACGAACAAGAAGGAATTACGTGATAATAAATAGGAAAATAAAAGATAAGTAAATAATATTGTGCTTATTACATATTGACTCACTTACGTGATTATAAATAGGCAAGGAAAGACAAGTAACTATTGTTGTTCTTCTTAAATAATGATTGAAAGGATTAAAATTCATAAACGAATACATGAACAAGTGAATAGTAGAATAGTGTTAGATAAATATTGTGTTTCTTATTTCTATACATATGTCTTTGAGTGATTACAATGTACACGTTATAGTTTGCATATTTCTTCAAAATTCATATGAATCCATGCTAGAGTAATAATATACTTATGGTTTAATAGAATGAGATAGAACCTTTTGTTACAAGTAGGTAATCTATGTAGTATCAGCGTGATAGTTTAAGTCATGGATAGCATTTGAGATATACAATGCATACATTGGAATAAGTAATCATTATTCATAATCAAATATAAAATGTTTTAAAGAAATTAAATGTCATTCAAATCGACTAATAAATGCAACTAATAGGAAATCCATCGATATGAATTGATAAAGAAAAGCATCGTAACTAGATTAGGCTGAAACTGTAACATTCCTTGAATAAAAATGATAGTCAAATCGTAAAGGTTCTTGTGGCACTTAAGTGGTTTTTGAAGGAAAACCCAACAGTCATCCATCCTAGATTTCAACCATTAACATTGAGAATTCATAACCATTAACAGAACTCAAAAAACAAAGTTAAATAATTAAGTTACAACATGGAAATTGTAAAAAAGGGATAAACCCTTAATATTTCATGTCTTATTGGTTCAGAGAGCCATTAATTCTCAAAATAATAAAACAAGAAATAAAATCCTCGCCCATCATGGCCTTTATGGATTAACGTTGGTCTGAATCGAGGCCTACATCCATGCCTCCTCCAGATAAAACAAGCTAAAAATCAAAAGATGGAAGCCCCTCTCGGATAAGCGGAATCTGAATGAATTAACTTCGCTAGAAGACTTGATTTTAGAAACCAACCTGAAAGCAGAGGACAACAACCCATGTAAGGAATACCCCTTATACTCCAAATCCTTTCGTGGAAGCAGTTTTTGAGACCCTACCTGCAATGCATAGATACTGTTTTTATAAAACTATAGGGAGTGCAGAAAAATGAACAATTTTAGTAGAGATTACTTAAGGGTTCCAATCTTACCTGTGATGAAGGAGCTCTGCGTGGAAAGAAGTTGTGGAAACCTGGAAACACTATAACATTTGTTTAAGTGGCTCATGACAGTCAAAATCGAGTTAAAAACCTCCCTAGTAATTGCTTTGGGACAATACCTTTAATAAGGCATGGGTTTTTCATTGTCATATCTACGGGGTGTGTATTCCAACAAGCCCATGATCTATCTGTCACCAAAAACTAGCAATGTTTAAGAAATTGCCTCAACAAAAAAAGAAAAAAATAAGGGACACGATTCAAGGCAATCACTAAAATGAAATTTTTCCATGTTTTCTTACGTGTGTTTTTGCTAGACCATGCCGAGATATAAGGAGTGGGTCAACACCCGAGTTTCACTTCGAACCCTTGTTTGGGGATGCAGAGATGAACCTCTAAGTTTCATAAAGCATCAAATGAAGACCATGTATAGTGAAAGACTAGAAAACGACTATGCGACTAGCATCTGACGAGGAGAATCGTCGGATCGTTATGCTTTGATCCTATTGCGAAAGAACTTCCAAGTGACTGAAGGCTCTGGATCATTCCATTGAGATAACCAAAGCGTATAATAGTCAATAAATGTTGAGCTACGGATGTCATCTCATGCTCCAGTCTTCCCTCCAGCATTAAAGGTTTACATATATCGATGGTGCATGCCAATGAAGAGTTATCCAAGGCAAGGGTGATTTGTGGATATGAAGTATGACACCATAATGAACTCTTAAACCATTGTATTCTCACATTAATTAACTATGTTATTTCTCAGTAATTATGTCGGTTTCTTGTCAATAGTGATGTTGAAGGGATATAATAAACTTTTTATTTTTACTTTCATGTGTTAGGTTGTTATAGGAGGTATGAGAGCACGGTTCGCACACTGAGACTTCTGGGATCAATATATATAAATATAGTTAAAAATAAAAATAAAAGATTAAAAAATATAAATGTATATATATATCTATATATATATATATATATATATATATATATATATATATATATATTACATCGGTAATAAGTAACTGAGTAAGTGTGAATGTGAACACAGAGACAAGAATTAGTACCCAATAGGCAGAAATGCAGAGGAGTCCCACACCACTGAACTAGCTAAAAGCAACTTATGTAGAGACCAACCCAGACATATGGATACCGCTGGGAGAAGAATATTGCCAAGCCAATGCTGCTCTACTCAAGCGAGTCCAACAATTACGTGTAGAGATGACCAACCTGAGAATGGACAATGAATGACTAAGGCGGGAACAAGAAATCATCCTTAAAAGTCTGTCCGATTGACAAAGTCAACAGGGACCCGATCCGAGTGTAGAGGATAGGGAAAAAACTCCAACCATCCATCATGGCGAAGACAATGTAGAGTTAGCCAAAGGGAATGGAGAAGATGAAGAGGGGCATTCAGATAATGTCTCTGACCAACATAAGACAAAGAGACAAAGGATGGAATTGCAAGGTGAGTTTAAAAAGATAAAATCATCACTCTTTGAGGGAGAATCTGAAGAAGAAGCTGAGGCATGGTGAATTGACATGGGAAAGTATATTCATATTATGACTACGCTGATAAACTTAAAGCATGGCTCACAGTTTATCAACTAAGGAGTAAGGCCACCCTTTGGTGGGAAGAAATCAAAACTGTGAGAAAAATTGATGAGGAACAAGTTAGATGGCAAGAGTTTCAAAAGAATTTCAAGGATAAATATCTAACTGAGTGGTATTATGATGAAAAGGCAAAGGAGTTCCATGATTTAAGGTTGGGAACCTTGACCATGGATGAAAATGAGAAACGGTTTACCTCCTGTTTACGATATTTCCTTTATATGCAAGAAGAGAAGGCAAAGATTCAGCGATTTATCAACATTCTTCTCAACTTCATGAAGGAAAAGCTAGAAATTGATTATCCAACAATGATGGATGATGCATGTGAAAGGCCCGTATTTGTTATCAACAAATGAGAGAGAAAAATGAAGTGTTCAAAGGAGTGATAGGCAAGAAAGGGAGAAATTTACCCCTAAACACACAGACAAAGATCACTAATGGAAGGAATACACCATAAATAACCTTCAGTAAATTTTCAAGAAACCAGCCAAAGGTTCCAACCTACACTGAAAATAGACAATCGCAGGGAGTTAATAAACCTATCAATGATCAATAGCCAAAACAACCTTTGCAATGCTCGAGATGTGGAGAATCCCATTACTACAAAAACTTCCTGCATAGGGCCAGAACAAAGAATATTTCAAATATGAAGGAAGCCTCCATCGTTGGAGATGTACCTAGGAGTATGCCTAGGATTATTACTGCTCTCGACGACCATCAAGTAGAATTCCAGCCCACTATGATCGAGTGTGAAGGTATGATTGTTGATCAACTTGTTTCTGTTTTTTCTACCTAGATGCTAGCCTAAGTTATATTAGTCCTAAAGTGGTAGATAAATGTCAGTTGCAAAGAAACAAATTTAAGAAGCCTTGGTTAGTTCAACTAGCCATAGGGAAAAAAGAAGGGTATCAATGAAAACAGAGCACTGTCCTATAATAGTTTTAGGATAATCAATCCATGTCAACCTTAATATACTTCCTTTGGGTTCATATGATGTACTAATAGGAATGGATTGGTTGGAAGGGTGGTGGTCCCTAGTTGACTGTAAGGAAAAAATTGTGAGCTATCTCACGGAATCAGGAAAGAGGAAGGAAATACAAGGAACCAATAAAAATCTTAAGTTACATATATCACCACTAACGAGTTGGGAAAACATATTAGGAAGGGTTGTCATATTTATGTTGTCCAAGTTGGATACACCAATTCCAAGAGTAAAATGACTTCTTTCGAAAATATCCTTGTGATTCACGAATTCTTTGATTTGTTTCCTGAATCCATTCCTAGATTTCCACCTAAGCGTGATATTGACTTCACCATTGAATTAATACCTGGAGTAGCTCTTGTTTCAAGAGCTCCTTAATGCATGAGCATCCTTGAGGTAACAAAACTCAAAATGTAGGTTCAAGAACTTATGGATAAAGGATACATTCCCCCGAGTGTATCCGCTTGGGGAGCCCTCATGGTATTTGTGTGAAATAAGGATAGAACTTTGACACTATGCATTGATTCTCGTCTACTAAATAAACTGATTGTAAAAAAAAATACCCTTTGCCACGTATTGACGATTTATTTGATCAAGTGTAGGGAGATAGTGTGTTCTCAAAAATTGACCTGAGGTCCAGTTATCACCAGATAACAATAAAGGAAGAAGATATTTGCAAAACTACATTTCGAACTTGCTACGGCCATTACAAGTTCGTCGTATTGTCTTTTGGCCTTACCAACACTCTAACAACTTTTATGAATTTGATGCACAATATTTTTGAGCCATTTTTAGATAAGTTTGTACTGATTTTTATTGATGACATACTAATTTATTCTAAGAATCAGGAGGAGCATGAAAAGCACTTGAGAATAGTATTGCAGATTTTGCGGGATAATCAGCTATATGCTAAGTATAGCAAATGTGACTTTTTCAAAAGTCAAATACAGTATCTGGGTCATGTTATATCAACAGAGGGAATAGCGGTGGATCCAGAAAAGATTAAAACCATTATGGAATGGACCACCCCGAAGAATGTTGCGATATTAGATCCTTTTTGGGTTTAGCCGGCTACTATCGTTGGTTCATTAAAGGTTTTTCAAAAATAACTTTTCCTATGACCTCATTACAGAAAAAGGGGTGCACCTTCCAATGGATAGCTGAATGTCAACAAAGTTTTGAGCAGTTAAAACAATTACTTACTACTCCACCTGTACTAAAAGTAGAAGATACAAAGAAATCTTTCGTGGTTTTCATGGATGCAAGTAAGGAAGGTGTTGGTGGGGTATTAACTCAGGAGGGGAAGGTTATAGCCTATGAATCACGCAAATTGAAATAATATGAACACCGATACTCTTCTTATGATCTCGAATTGATAGCAGTGGTACATGCACTCAAAATGTGGCAACACTACCTACTAGGAAAGACATTTCTGTTACTAGTTGATCATAGGAGCCTTAGTAATTTCTTTAACCAATCTAGTTTAAACGTTCGGCACTCCAGATAGACCACATTCTTGAGTGAATTTGACTTTGACTTGAAGCACCTTAAGGGGAAAGAAAATTGGGTTACCTGATGCATTAAGCAGAAAATTACATTGCATTTATGAAGTACAATTCATTCAAGTACAATCTAACCTTTTGGATGTTATTAGAGAAGCATCTCTCAAAGACCGAGAATATGCCTTCCTTTGGCAGCAAGCCTTGGAAGCTCAGGAAAAAGGGGAACAATCTAATTATGGTATTAATCTTGGCAACATGTTAACATTCAGAAACATAATATATATTCCTAATCAAAATTTTGTCAAGAAATTATTATTGGATGAGTTTCATAGGAAGCCTTACACCACTCACTCAGGATACCAAATTTTTTTTTCTACCATCAGAAAAAGTTATCTCTGGCCAGGTTTAAGGAAAGATGTTGCTAAGTATCTATCCAAATGTTTGGAGTGCCAATTGGTGCAGGCAAAACATTAGCATCCCGCTAGTCTATTGTACCCATTACCTATTCCTGAGTGCAAATGGGAAATCATCACTCTATATTTCATCACCGGTTTACCTCATACTAAGAAACAACATGACTCAATCATCGTGGTGGTGGACAAGCTAAGAAAAAATGCTCATTTCATACCCATAAAGTCCACCTACAAAACTATGGAAATTTCACACATATTTATGAGGGAAATCTTTTATTTTCACAGGATATCCCGAGTGCTAATCTCTAACAAGGATGTAAAATTCACATCTACATTTTGAAAAACCCTCTTCTCTAGGTTGGGTACCCATATTCAATTTAGTACGGCTTACCACCCACGGACGGATGGCGAAACAAACAGAGTAAATCAAGTTCTAGAGGACATGTTAAGAATGTTTTTGATGCCGCATAAATGGGAGGACTACCTCCACCTAGTGGAGTTTGCCTACAACAATGGGTATCATGAATCACTGGGCATGAGCCCTTTTGAGGTATTATATGGAAGAAAGTGCAGGGTACCCACAGATTAGAATAGTCCCAACAATAGATTAACACTGGGTCCTGATATGTTAGTTGAAATGGAAGACACAGTTAAAAAGGCCCGTAAGAATTTAAAATTTACCCACGATAGGTAAAAGATTTATGTAGATAAGAACATATCACATAAGGAATTTTAGTTGGGGGATCACGTATAACTGAAAGTCAAACCCTATAAAAGTACCTTACAATGGAAGGGTTGTGCTAATTTACCACCCCAGTACAGTGGACCGTTTCAAATTTTGGTACAAATTGAACTGGTAGCATACAAGTTAGCACTCTGAAGCCATATTCGGGTCGACAATGTTTTCCATGTCTCTTTGTTAAAAAAATATGTGTACAACCCTCAACATATTATTAACTTGGAAAATATACAAGTAATAAAAGAATAAGAATAGGTAACATATGAATTGCTATTTTGAAAATTTCTGACAGCAGATTATAATGTAAGTTGAACCCGAGGGAGAATTTCTGTCAGAGCCTCTTCATATTCTCAATCAGAGAGAAACAATCTTACGGAAATGAGCCATCACTCAGGTTAAAGTGTAGTGGAAGCACCCTGGCCTGGAAGAGGCTACTTGAGAAGAGGAGGAAATTATGCATAAAGCTTATCTAACACTATTTTCTTGAAAGAACACCAGGGACATTGTTCCTCACAAGGGGGGGAAGTTGTAATACCCTATGTTGCACAAACATTTACCTTGTCACTAATTTTTACTTATTACCTCAATCTTTTACTTTGTTTAACATAGATTGTTGAAGAATTAAGGCTGAGAAGCAAAACCTTATCTTGTTATTTATTAATTAAGAATTTAAACAATTTGTCAAAAGAATTGATAGAAACTTTTAGATAAATCATGAGAGAGTTATAAAACATTTTTTCTCATCTCTTCCTCACAAGGCGGAAAAGAAAAGAAGGGGAGAGAAGAACCAAGGGGAGAGGAAGAAAAATGGTTCACATAGTTTCCTTAAGCTCAAAAAAAATAGTGAGTGGGAAAAAATATTCACTACAGTCAGAAGGTATGGGACTTGAGGCTAGACTACACCTTGAGGCCCAAGGTACCTAACTACAATAGACTTATTGATTGTCATGAGGAGGAAGAGCTCAAAAGGCAATTCTGGACGTAATTTCCAAATCCGAGGCTGGGAGGAGATATCTTCCAAGAACAGGAAGGATTTACATGATAATAAATAGGAAAATAAAAGATAAGTAAATAATACCGTGCTTATTAGATATTGACTGACTTACATGATTATAAATAGTCAAGGAAATACAAGTAACTAATGTTGTGCCGCCTCTTAAATAATGATGGAAAGGATTAACATTCAAGAATGAATACATGAGAAAGTGAAAAAAAAATAGTGTTAAATAAATATTGTCTTTCTTATTTATATACATATGTCCTATATAATATGTCCTTGAATGATTACAATGTATAGGTTACAATTTTCATATTTCTTCGAAATTCATATGAACCCATGCTAGAGTGATAATATACCTATGGTTTAAGAGAGTGAGATATAACCTTTTGTTCCGAGTAGGTAATCTATGCTGTAGCGTTGTGATAGTTTAAATCATGGATAACATTTCACATATATAACACATGCATTGGAATAAGTCGCCATTATTCATACTGAAATATAAAATGTTTAAAAAAAAATAAATGTCAATCAAACCCACTCATAAGTGGAACTAACAGGCAACCCATCGATATGAACTGATAAAGCAAAGCATCTTAACCAGATGAGGCAGAAACTATAGCATTCCTGGAATAAAAATGATAGTCGAATCGTAAAGGTCCTCGCGGCCCTCGGGTGGTTTCCGAAGGCAAACCCAGGTGTCATCTTTCCTAGATTTCAGCCATTAACATTTAGAATTCAGAACCATTAACATAACTCCAAAAACAAAGCTAAATAATTAAGTTACAACATGGAAATCGTAAAACAAGGATAAACCCTTAATAGTTCATGTCTTCTCGGTTCATAGAATCATTTCTTTTCAGAATAATAAAATAATAAATAAAACCCTTGCCCATGATTGCCTTTATGGATTAACGTCTGTATGAACCAACGCCTACGTCCATGCTTCCTCGAGATAAAACAAGCTAAAAATCAAAAGACTAGCAGATTTTTAATGCATTAATTTCGGTAGAAGACTTGATTTTAGAAACCAACATGAAACGAGAGGGCAACAACCCATGTAAGGAAGACCCCTTACACTTCAAATCCTTTTGCGAAAGCCGTTTCTGAGACCCTACCTGCAATGCATACATACCGTTTCTAGAAAATTGTAGGGAGTGTGATAAATAAACAATTTCATTAGAGATTACTCCAACATTAAAGGTTTACATATATCGATGGTGCATGCCAACGAAGAGTTATCGAAGGCAACGGTGACTTGAGGATATGAAAGACAGCACCATAATGAACTCTTAAACCATGGTATTGTGACATTAATTAACCGTGTTATTCCTGAGTAATTATGACGGTGTCTTGTCAACAGTAAGGTTAGAGGGCTATAATTTCTTTTTGTGTTAGGTTGTTACATATGTTTTGAAGAAATTCATGATTGTTTAGCATCTTCAGATGTGAAAGACCCAAACTTAGTCATGCTCAAATTCAATTATGATTTTATGGAATGTATAGGAGCCATGGTAGCCACTCTCATTTAATAAAAAATGAGATTTTTCATAAGCATACTAGTATTAAAAATACTACATCAAAATTCTAAAAATGAAACAAAAAATGAAATGTCACTTGAACAACTAAAAGACCCTTAATCTAAGTACCCTATCATGATAGTTTAGAGTTTAATATATCATACATATCACCCATCCATGTGCAAGTGAGTCTCAACCTTCAAAGTTTAAGCTTTATTGTGTATTGTATGGAATTGCATGATGGGACTTAGGTTGGAGACAAGTACCATGCTCAAAGACCAACACTAGGTATAGTGAGAATCATATCCTAACCAAGTCTTGTACTTATGTAAGATTTTGTAAGAAACATGCAATATGTCATTATCTTGAGTTTCAACTTATGCATAACTTCTTTTATTGTCTCTAATCCAATTTTGAATTCCTATATCTAAGATATAGAGTTAAAAATATATATGTAACATATATATTTCTATCATGCACAAAGAAATACACACACACACATCACAAACATATATACACACAAATGGATACCAATAAGTTTTATCAACCCCTATTAACTAGAAATATATATATATATATATATATATATATATATATATATATATATATGTGTGTGTGTGTGTGTCAAATTTGACCACTACGAGGATATATGTGTGTATGTCTCAAATTTACCACTACCAAGAGACACATATATATATATATATATATATATATATATATATATATATATATATATATATATATATATATTTCAGATTTGACCCTATTTGAAGAAATGAGTTATTTTTATTTGTGAAAGTCAACAATCTTTAAAATAATTTTTTTTCTCAATTTTATTAATTTTTGTTTTAAATTTTGATTTTCAAAAAATATATAATTTATTGAAGTAATTTTTTTTTTATAAATACCTCATTGTGAGAATTTTTGAAAACTATATAAATTGTTATTGAGTTTGAAATAAAATGGTAAAAATATCCTTACCGTGAAATTAAATTTGAAAAAGGGAATTACATTTAGATTAGAATCATTTACCATGTTTTCACTCATTTATATTTATCCATTAAAAGTAAATTATTTTTTAATAATTTATTATCTTAACATGAAAATAATAAATAATTTCAAATTTGAAATAATTATCTTAGAGTTTATTAATAATAAAAAAAATATGGATCTAAATTAACCATTATTTTCACTTAAAAAATAAATAAACAGTATATATTCAATTAACCATTATTTTCACTTAAAGAATGAATAAACAGTATATATTCAATATGAAAAGAAGTGAATATGATTAAAAATGTGAAAAGCTTTTTAATTAAAAATTGGCTTTGTAAAACTATTTCACCATATTTACCTTTCACAGCAATAGTCTGAAGCTTATACATTTTTTCCTTTTTACAAGGCATTTTTTCTATATAATTTACTCTACCTTTTAGAGCACTAAATCTATTTATACATTAAAAAATAATGCATTTTAAACAACTAAACAACATGATGGGAAAAATGCATTAAAAAAGAGAAAAAACATGTAACTCTTACACTCCTCCCATTTCATAACCCAAAATATTAAGCATAATGGTTTACATGGGTTCTTTATATGCCATCATTTTAATTTACTATATTTATAGTCCTAATATATAATCAACTTTTATTATTCAACTTTGAAAAGGTATCTAAATCAATGTTAACATTCAACATAGACTATATTTCCCTGTCATAGTTTTCTCTCCAATGGCCAATATCATTTTAGTATGTATATTAAAAAAAAAAAAAAAAAAACAAATGCATTTATATTGTCTAAGAAAAATATGCACTAAAGGAGTAAGAGATAATATAATTTAAACAAAAGTTGAAGTGGACCACTCTTAAATCAAATGCATGAAGCTCCACAAGAATAGATATGTGTCTACAATGTAGGAAAAAAATGTTTTTAAGGAATTTTTCTTATTTGTAAATTTTGGATTTTTTAATTCAAATTCAACCTTCCACTTAAACTAATCATTAATCTCTCTTCCAACCTTTAATCATAATAATAGAAAATTTGAATGTCTCTTCAAATCTTTACTGAAATAAGTGGTTCAATTATGATCTGATATGAAAAAACAATCAAAACCTAAAAATAAATGCATATTGAATTAAATTTAACTTTTAAAATAAATAAATGAGAAATACATGCATACAATAATATTGATACGCACAAAAATAATTACATGCAAAGTGACGATGGACTTTTACTATACAAAAGTGTTCACATTCTTTTTCTTTTTTCCTTTCCAACTCTTACCAAAGAAATATATTTTTTCAATAATCTGAAAAAATATCAAAATAATAGGAATTTAAGTTTTCAATATAAAAATTTATAAAATATTTACTTTAAATATGAGCAATAATTTTCTAATTTAACTTTATTGTATATGGAGAATACTTATAACCAGAAATTTCGAGACAAACCATGACCGGGTAGATTTTTATTCCAAATTTTAGTTTTTTTGAGAAAGACATATAACACTTTTTCTTCTTTCATATCAAGTAATTTAAATAATACTACTTTAACAAGTAGTTAGTTAGATTGATTTAGTAATTAAATTAAAAACATATACCAAATATAATAACATCTATAGTAAACATAAAAATAAAATTTTATCTAATTTTAAAATCTAATTATATCCAGTTAATTTTTATTTGTTGATATTTTTTTAATATATATCAACACTTTTCACAATCAAATTAAACAACTTCCTTGCACAATCAAAACACATATTACACAATCAAAACATATACACATATATACCATAGTTACCAACCAAATTCCGCCAAATCAATTGAAAAAATCTGAATATTCATCAATCTGTTAGATTGAGCTAAATTCCGTTTTACCATACAAAAATGACATAGAGCGGAGACATCAAGCTAGAGGATGAGATGATCAAAAACTAGTTTCTCGTTTGTCTAAATCATAAAAACATATTAATGGATTGTGGCTTATATTCCTGGTAGGTCAGCAGGGTAAGCCAAGCCAATAGCCATTCTTACCTAGATTACAATAATATTGGGTAAATTTTGAACATATGAAGAAAAAATGAAGAAAATTTTTTTGAAGTATATTAAGAAATTTTCCTGTTTTTGAATGGAAAACTTTTTTTTTTGTTTTTGAATGGAAAACTTTTAAATATAAAACTTTTCAGTATCGTATTAGAATCCAAATTGGAATTCAAACTTGGTAACTAGCATATCATACACACCTGTATATAACCCATAACCCATACATATACAGACAGTAAAAATAAACACATATATTAACACACATGTATATACGTCATATAAATATTAACGCAACTATATAAACTAGCTGACTACGTGGTTGTAGCAGCGATCAACACAAAATTTTAATTACAGGTGGCAATTCATGCCCATGGAAAGTAAAACAAAGGAGAAGTTGCTATGCGAGCTCGTCCTGCTCTATCATCATATACCTATTTGTGTCTCCTGTGCCGACCTGCAGAGCGGACATGTGGGCTTCAGCACTTAGTAATCCAGCCATTTCGTAATGCAAGATCTATGAAACAAATGGATGAATGGAAGCTCTTTGATGTCAACCCCATCCACCAAAACACACAAACAAACTGCACAATCTTCATTGCGAGAGGACGAAGAAAAAGTACATGGAGGGCTTTTGCTTATTATCTCATCATCATCAACGAAAGGCAGGTTAGTTAGTTGAGAGGGTAATGATATTTTCATTCCACCATAACCATGTTCATCATCATGTATCTGTTGGATGGTGCAGTCTGAAGCCAAGAGGCCGAACGATCTGCAAAGAGAGCATAGCCTCTGCTTAATGGCAGCGACGAAAATAATTGCATTTATTATGAGCATGGGCAGAAACCCTGATGAGAAACCTGAGAAGCTCGAAATCCCCATGGAGCTTAACTTAGTTAAGGCTACGTTATTGTATCCAGACTGAGAATATTAAGTAAGAAGAGCAGAATATAGAAGGACAACACAAGGCTCGTGAACAGCCAGCATAGACTGGGAATATTATGTAAGAAAAGCAGAATATATAAAGAAAACAGAAGGCTCGTAAACAGCCAGCATAGCAAGAGATGTCGACGATAGAGATGTTAGATGCTTTAGGGTATTACATCTCATGTGATCCCACATGAAACAATTAATATGTACTAAAAGTGATCCCACATGATTGTATAATGTGACAAATAATACGTACTAAATGTCATAGTAAGGCTCACACGGCACAAATTATAAGTTGTAAATATATATTATATATTGTAATATGTTGTAAGTTATAAATATGTATTATATAGTTTGAGGTTTTCTAGTATTTATTTAAGTGGTTTTAGGGTGGATTTCAAAGTGTAGTTAGTTCATGTGATAGATTTTTAACGAGATGAGTTTGAAAATCCAACATCCTCTTCAAACCTAAAGCTAGTGATCCATCTCCAATGAGAAAAGTGTAAAAATCTAACATCCCCTCAAACCCAAATTGAAAATCAAACATGAGTCAAGTCTAAAAAGTCAAGTATATCATACCATGTTAAGTTTTGGGTTACACCAAAATCCTAGACATTAATAACTTTCCAAATCATTATCATTCTTTTTTTTAAGTGATCTGAGAATAGATCCCAAAATAGGGAAGTTATATATATACATATATATATTATATACTATTGTAAATTAGATCTATTCTCTTATAAACGTTATTATAATATCTTCTAAGTTTATTATTATCATTTAATTTATAATTAAGTTTAGCAAAAATCCAATACATTTTAGATATACAGCTTTAATTACTCTGCTGGTAAATAGGTTTGTTGATATTTCCTACACAAAATACACAGAAAAAAAGACACAGTTAAAGTGCAGTCTGCCGAGATGGAATCTGCAGATCCAATTAGCGTTCGTAGTAGAGGGTGCACTTCCAACGTGGGCTCCTCCCAAAGCTGCAAGTGTCATTGATTGCCATTTGCGACCTCCAAAATCTGCGCTTTCTGTCACATCTTCAAAGTATAGGTACATCAGAAATCTAGTACTTGGGATCTTTTAATACCCGAAAGTGCTATCCGCCGAACCTGATCGTCCAATCCCATCTCCCTGTCGTGATGAGGTGCCAATTCACGGACCTTCAAATTTTGACACCTTCTGTGTACAACTGAGTGAAATAAGATCTTTGGAATATTTTGCATACCTGTATGTGCTATCCACCCAATTTGCTCTTCAAATTTATCTTGTTTGTCAAATGGTCATTTGATTAAGGTTGTTTGTTTTTGAGGCTTGTCTCTCTTTAGATATTATGTAGATTCGTGAATTTCAACAATTTTAATTTTTTGGTTAAATGTAAATTTTGTAGGATAATTGAGATGTACGTTCAAAGTAATTATTTTTAGAAGAAGAAAGCATAACAACTCTACTATTTTAGCTTTATAAATATGAGGCATTAGTTTCTATTTTATTTCATGATCTTATTTGCAGTTAAAAACTATTAAAATAATATAATATATTTATTAAAATAATCAATGACATAAGTTAATTTTTACATCTTTACATATTATCTAAAATATATTTACTTATTTATAATTATTTAAAACATCAATATAAAAATGGAAAATACTTCTTTCACTACCGTGATGATTCTTATTACAGAAATAATGGATAAAAGGGGTTAATCATTAAATATACATATATACAATAAATTTTTATTTTTGATAAAAATAAATAAGGAGCATTTTCAAAATCTTATAATTAATAATGACAATAAATGGTTTATCAAATGTATATAAGCAATGAGTAACTAGAGACATAACACTACTAGAATCTTATTTCCAACTAATATAAAAAAAAATAAAGATAAATAACTAGATAATAACACTATTAGACTCCCATTTCCAACTAATCTAAAAAAATAAACACAAAAAATAAGTGCTACAACTAAAACAAACACATATTGTCATCTGAATCTTTTGAAATAGTGAAGAGTTTTATATAAACCAACTTTTAGGACTACTAAAATGAGTCTATCTTCATGGGAACACCATCTCTCTCTAGAAAATTGATATGATACGAAGAGCTAAAATCATAATATATAAGTATGCTTGTGGGTAAAAAAAAAATGCTTAGTTGATGGGTCCCTAGAATGATAATCCAAAATTTGATATTATAATATAATTCTATCTCTATATTATTAAAATTTATTATAAATATTATTTAATTAATTATTAAATTTATTAAATTTACTTTAATAAATTATATAATTAGTTAATGATATTATAATATAATTTAGCCATTATATCATTTAAATTAAATTAAAATCTATTTAAATTAATTATTAAATTAATTATAATTTTATTTTAATAAATTAAATAATTAGTTAATGGTATTATAAAATAATTTTGCCATTATATTATTTAAATTAAATTAAAATTTACTTTAATAAATAAATTAATATTAAATTTATTTTATTAAATTCTAATTAGTTAATAATATTATTAGATTTAATATTAAATTAAAATATATTTTGATAAATAAATAAATAAATTATTAAATTAATTTTATGATTAGTTTAATAAATTTTAATTAGTTAATGATATTATTAGATTTAATTAATGGATTCCAAGTGTTATTTAGTTTTAAACTATTATCTTTTTTTTTTTCAATTTCAATTTCTTTTTTAATTTTTCTTTTTAAATAATGGTCTTTTCTTTTGATAAGTTAAGTTTTTTCCATGCAAATGTAGTGTGAGGATGAGTAGGCATCTTCAGCTAAGTAACTGTTATATACCTAACCCAAAATTATATGATAATAGAAATAAACCCAAGAAATAACACTAGAAATAACAAGATCTGAATATAGATAGAAATGATTCTTTATTGATATCAAACCCTTAAGGTAGGACAACACCATACATTCACTCCTTAAGGAAGGAGAACACTCCACAAGCCATATGTCTGTCCATACAATATTTCTTGACATCTCTCCATGTGGAGTCTCTAGCCTCTATATAGGCCTCATACATACAATACCATGGGTCATTACCATGGTTCCCTCATACCATTGAACTAATACCATGGGACCATTACCTTATTACTAACTACTTGTGGTCCCTTACATGATACGGATTAACCACGTTAATTATTACTATGGCCCATCCCATTATTACATTATTCCCTTGGGTACCTCCTTTTGTACCCCATATTATCCCCCCTATGTATATACATTCCACCCCCCTTAGCATGTTTTGTCCCCGAAACATGGGAAAAACATAAATAATAAGATCTACTCAAAAGAGTAGTCCACTGGTACCATGCACGTGCATCTAGCCATCTAAGAGAAAGGTGAACCCTCGATCTCATTGGTGCCTCGCTCGCTTGAGATGGAAGTTGACCGTGGCACCTCTTCTATGTTGATGTGTAGTAGGTGGATCTTCGCTCCACACTATCTGTCATGCGGGGGTTGTTGTCTTTGTGGCTAATTGGTTGCCATCTTGTTGGTTGTTGTCTTGTGGGGTGATGTGGATGATGATATGTTGAAGTTTTAACCCACAGTGTCTTTTTCTTGAATTCACCTTTTACTAGAGCCTGATTGTTATCTGGTGCATGTTGGGGTGCTTGTTGTGGTGTCTTATCTTCCAATATTAGTTCAACCACTGAGCCCTCATCTGATGGATCAACACATGTAACATTTTATGCTTCAGCCTTTGTTTGTGTTTGATTATCAATCATCACTGGCTCATCATCTGATATGTCAGTCCCTGGAACATCTTCTGCTTCAGCTTCCAATAATGTATGTCTTCTGCATATTAATATTCTGAACAATGTATGTCTTCTGCATATTAATATTGATAGTACCCACAGATTTCATCCAAGGATATCCCAAAACAACATCCATATTATCCATCTCTGAAGTATAAAAATCACCATGCAACACATACTTATCGATAGAAATCTTCAAATCCTTATACACTTGAACATCCTCATCATCCACCTGTGTGTTTTCAATATGTTTTGCTGAAACTTGCAATTTTTCTGCCAAATTAACATTGATAAAATTATGCTTGCAACTAGGATTTATAGAAACAATGATCTTCTCCTTTTGAATCAATCCATGAACCTGTAATAAGGATATACTAGTAGAAAATAACCCCACATGTTTTCCCTTATCTTGTTTTCTAGCCTGAGACCATTTGTCCATAAGGAGCTTTTCCAATTCTTCATTCGAAAATTTGGACAAGTCTTTGATGCCAAGTGAGTTCCACCATATGGCGGCCTCTTCTTTCAAACCATTGCTACTATAGGCTTCCAAAATACTCCATATATGCTCTTTAATTTTTGTATGAATTCTTCAATAGTAGGGCTATCATCTTTTCCCGTAAAATTTTCCATGAAGAGGGTTTGAGAAAAATTCACTTACTTGGCAAAAATTTGAAATGGCCACAATTTCGTCATATTGTTCAGAATCTCTATCATGACCTGTTTTCGGAAATGGAACAACCATTTTGCATCTGCCCATGTGATAGAAATCTTGAGCTAGGCACTGGAATTTCATATTTGCGCTGCAACTCTCCCGTCGTTACCAAAATTTCTGAAAGAAGAGCTGATTTTAAATCAGTGATATCTCCCTCATCCGGACTCCAATTCGACTGATTTTTTTTTTTGAAATCGAGTATTTTTTCACAAAAAATTGAGATCAAAAATTAGATTTTGCCCCAAAATGTATAGATCTGCGCCACCAACTCGCTGCCTTGAAAAAATGTCTGCAACACCACTGATTTTTAGATCAGTGATATCTCCTTCATCCGGACTCTGATTCGGCCAATTTTTTTTTGAAATCAGGTACTTTTTCGCAAAGAATCTAGATCTGCAATTAGATTTTGTAGATTTTGCCCCAAAATGTATAGATCTGATATGCAAACTTGCCGCCCTAGAAATTCTCCACTTTTGCTCAAGAAAGTGCTCGGATACCACTTGTTATAGCTCTGACCTGAAAATATATGAAAACATACCAATATACCCAATAACTGCAAATAATCACCAAAAATAACAAGATCTGAATATAGATAAATGCTTCTTTATTAATCAAACCCTTATGAATCATTTCTATCTCTATTCGATCTTGTTATTCTTGGATTTATTTTTATTATCATATATTTTCATATCAAAGCCATAACAAGTGGCATCATAGCACTTTCTTGGGCAAAAGTGGAGAATTTTTCTTTTATGTTTTGCAAGATTTTTGGGGTAGCGAGTTGCATATCAGATCTGTACATTTTGGGGCTAAATATACAAAATCTAATTGCAGATCTGGATTCTTTGGAAAAAATACCCAATTTCAAAAAAAAATCGGCTGAATCGGAGTTTGGATGAAGGAGATATCGCTGATCTAAAAAATCAGCGGTGTTGCAGACATTTTTTGGGGGCAGCGAGTTTGTGGCACATATCTGTACATTTTGGGGCAAAATCTGCAAAATTTAATTGTAGATCTGAATTCTTGTGAAAAACCCGATTTCAAAAAAAAAATCAGTCGAATTAGAGTCTGGATGAGGGAGATATTGCTGATTTAAAATCAGCTCTTTTTTCATAAATTTTGGTGATGGCGGGAGAGTTGCAGTGCAAATCTGAAATTCCAGTGCCTAGCTCAAGATTTCTATCACATGGCCAGATGCAGAATGGTTGTTCCATTTCCAAAAACAGGTCATAATAGAGATTCTGAGCAATATTGACGGAATTGTGGCCGTTTCAAATTTTCGCCAAGTGAATTTTTCTCAAACCCTCTTCATGGAAAATTTTACAGGAAAAGATGATAGACCTACTATTGAAGAATTCATGAAAAAACTAAAGAGCATATATGGAGTATTTTGGAAGTCTATAGTACCAATTGGTTTGAAAGAAGAGGCCGCCATATGGTGGAATTCACTTGGCATCAAAGACTCGTCCAAATTTTCGAATGAAGAATTGGAAAAACTCCTTATGGACAAATGGTCTCAGGCTAGAAAACAAGATAAGGGGAAACATATGGGGTTATTTCCTACTGGTATATCCTTATTACAGGTTCATGGATTGATTCAAAAGGAGAAGATCATTGTTTCTATAAATTCTAGTTGCAAGCATAATGTTATCAATGGTAATTTGGCAAAAAGAATTGCAAGTTCCAGCAAAACACATTGAAAACACACACGTGGATGATGAGAATGTTCAAGTATATAAGGATTTGAAGATTTCTATGGATAAATATGTGTTGCATGGTGATTTTTATACTTCAGAGATGGATAATATGGATGTTTTTTTGGGATATCCATGAATGGAGTCTGTGGGTACTATCAATATTAATGTGCAAAAGAAATTCTTGAAGCTCTCCACCCTTTGTACCCCATATTATCCCCCCTAGGTATATAACAGTGAGATCTTCTGGCTCTATTTCTAGAAATATGAGCAACCTCTTCTTTTAGTATTATGTGGAGGGATCTACCTTTTTCTCCTATGTATTAACAAGGCATTGTGTATACTCCTTTTTACTCATTAAGGTTTATTAGATCGTTAACTGAATAGTTCTTTCTTGAAAGGTATTGGGGGGTGAAAGCCAGATTGATATTTTGATTATTTAAAATTTTAGTTGTTTTGTTAGTGGTACCTTTTATGTATAGAAAGGAGATCTTTCGTGTGTTTATGGGCATTTTTATGATTTTTCTATTTAAAGTTTGAAGTATAGTTTTGTTAATGGTGCTCCTATGATATCTATTCTCTTCAAAGACTTGGTGAAGATAGTTCAACTCTTAATTTAGGTCATCAAGATCCTCTCATATTTTAATGATATTTCCTTTTTGAGATAGTGATGAGAGTTAGCATGCATATATCTTTTTTAAGAATTTTTTTTTAAGACTTGAAAACTCTTCAACAGAATATTTCACACTATTTGAAAATTATTTGTGCCTTTGTACAAAAAAAACTCGATCTTTATATGAAAACTACTTATTAGAATTTAAACAACTTATTAAAATTGATGACAAGTAGCTAAAATATTTGTATGTCAAATTTACAATTTAAAATTATTTTTACCGGGTATAATTTTTTGGTTTACTCTTAAATACCTTTAAAAATTAAAAAAAAAACGTTCTTTGACAGGTGAAATTCCAGGCCTGCTTCGAATCTCACCTCCCTTTCATGGTGACGATGTCAGTACCGCTATTGGAGTTATCTGCTATCTTTCTAGAAGCATACCTCCACAAGCTGGGGCCCTCGCAAGTCTCGCGTATGAGAGTAGCTCAAAAAAAATGATTCCAGCTGTTATAAATTCAATCTTATATGCGTGCTAACAAAGTAAATGTTCTATAAAAGTATTATATATAGTTAAATGTTCTATAAAAAAAAATTATATACCTATCGATTAAAAGGTATTTTTTAACAAATATAATTTTATATATAGTTTTAACTTATATTTTTTAAGCAACAAATAAATATATATTATGTATGGAACAAAATATATTTATATAGTGTTGTTATATATATATATATATATATATATAATATATATATATATATAATATATTTCTTTCTTAGTGTAATGATTGTGTAATGAAAGTTAGTTATGAAAAATAATTATGGTAAAATAAAAAATAAGAAAGTGGAGAAATAGTTAGAAAATATACTTATATATATATAGATAAAAGAAAAGAAAATTTATTGTTTTTATCAAATATGAACATAAAGTATAGATATTTCAACCTATCATTATTATTTTCTATAAAAGGTTGAAATGAGGATGAAAATGAAAATTCTTTTCTATTCCCTAGGAATGGTCATCTTATAGAGAAGAATTCAACCTTTTAAGTGAATACATTCCTAGGGTTGAGGAGGGGGTTGAGGAGGTGAAACTCTGAAAATTGTTAATTTCCTCATAAAAAAGGAGCCCACACCTAGGGGGAATTGTTGGGACACCAATTCATCATTTGGTTGAAGCTTGGTAACACTTCTTAGGGTTCTAAATGTTTTATGATTGAAAGACTCTGTGAAAAAGAATATGAATGTATGTGTTTAAAAAGGACTAGAATGGTGGAGATGTATTAAAAAAAAAAAACTAATAATATCTTCCTGAATCTTGACAATCCCTAATTCATGGGTTTCCCTTTTAAGTGGGGAAATGATTGACAACTGATGAACAAGATCCGAGCATCAACTCCTCTTAGCATAGAGAGAGAATGAGAGTTATTCGACTCAACAATATAACCAAAGGAATAAATATAGTAGTACTAGAATGACATTAAAATACATCTGAATACTTAAAAGAAAAAAGGGCTTATGGTACAACCATAATGATGTATATTAATATTCAATGAAATCTACGTAATATAATATGTCAACAAAAGGATGTATAGGAGATAAAGAAATCATGTGTATATGTTGGTGATAAGAAAAAATATTTTTGTGCTAACCTCTAAATGCATACAATCATTATCTATTTAGTAATAGCTTTGTAGAAAACTAATGTAGAAACTAGATTATAGGAGTCAGACATTGATAATATATATATATATATATATATATATATATATATATATATATATATATATATACTCCAATATATATACACATATAAGCCATGAAACCATAAGATATAAAGAAGTAAGACTATAAAAAAAATTACAAATAAATTTAAACACATCTATGTATAAATGAAAAAAAGGGAGTATTATTTCCAAGCCATGATGAAGAAAAACATTTTACTATATTCCTATGTACCAAGGGAAGAAAATTATAACACAAATTTAGTATTTAGAGTTTACATTGTTTGTAAATGGAGTTATTGCTAACTTCTTTCCAGTCATATCCAAATCGAATGAGATGCTACAAGTGATATGGAACCCTTAATAAATATGTTTGAATCATCTACTCAAAATACAGGTATTTAATCATGTTCTTATATGAAAATACAAAAAAGAAATAACTCAAGGTAGTATCCTTTTGGCGACACAAATTTTTCACCAAAAATCAATCAAAATTGACTAAAGCTCAATATGATAGAGGACTAAATTTAAAGAGCACGTGTAATCTTCTAAAATAGAACGAGCGACAAAAACATTGCACAATAAATTAAATACCTTGAAAATGCTAGTAGGTAAAATAAGAAACCCATGATAAATTCATTTTCCACTGAGTTACCAAGCAGTATAATGGAACTAACCTGCAACATTAGTGTTGTTAGCTCAGGAAGAAGGAAAACCCCAAATTATTTTAAAGAGAAAAGGTACTAGCATATGAACTGCAGGTTACCTAGAAGAGATGTGACAAAATCCTTTCTCCTATCATAGCATGACAAGGGTTTTTACTCAGTAACCCTTTCAGAAAAAGAAGAAAATTTTGTTGAAAATGAAGAGGAACTATCAAGGTTAATAGTGTTTGAAGAACAAGAAAAAATAATGATACTTAAATGACCCAAGAGGGTGTATCATCGAAGCCATGGAACTTTGAAAAGCAAGAAAAGGTTATGATACTTAAATGACCCAAGAGGGTGTATCATTGAAGCCATGGAACCTTGTAGCCAAATTTCGTGACAAAGAGGAGAAAATAAAATCCCTATGAATATTTGGAAATAGAAATGAAGTCAACTTAACTTAGAATTTGTAACCCAAAAGAAAAAGAAGAAAAGAAAATTAGTTACCTAACAAGAAATTATTTAATAAAGCAAATGATAAAAGAAAATATCTTAGGAAAGGAACAATTTTTTTTTAATTAAAACCTAGAATGCAGGATCTTGTCTCTTTTAGTATCAGCAGGCATAATAATCAGAGAGGAACTTTCATTCTTTGATAAGAATATACCACAATAGCATGCTCGATAGAAAGAAAAAGCATAGTAACAAGAATTTCCTTAGATTTGCAGAGTTCCACTCATAGGGAATAAGTGTGCAAATGATAGAGACACTGAAGGAGGGAGAGGAGAATAGTTACCCTAAATACTAGGTAACAAAACAGCACAATCGAATTCACAAAATAAATCTTCACCATCCACATTCTTCCCGAGGTGATCAAGGATGGGTTGCATCGAAGTTTACAAGCCATGTGCCCTACGCCACATTAAGGGTAAGATAGTTGGGACCACCTCAGTAACCATGGAAATATGCCATAGACCAAATACTAGAGTGATATAAAGTTCACATACAACAATGTATGATAGCATAATGTATATCAATTGTTTCTTAATCAATAGTTTAATTGAATATGAATTCAACACTTGTTTTTCTATGTATAATTATTTTATGGTAATGTCTTATTACTATTTCAAGTCAACAATAACACTCTCACCTTTATAAAGTATATATGAAATTATAATAAGAGTGGGTTTGAGTACCATAGTTAAACCAAGAAGCTTGAAGTATAATAATCATTTAAAAATGATAGTAAACAATGTCTCATAATATGAACAATGAACTTGATATAGTAAATATGAATGATCCGGAGTATTATTATAGAGAAATGGATGAGAATAATAATAATGAAGGATGATATAATTAAAAAGAAAAATCTTGGGTGTAACCTTTAGGTGTTTCATTCACTTAAATTCGTAAATTTTGTGGCATGTTACATATGGTATCAAAACAATAGGTTGCAACATTGTGACTTATGAGTTCAATCATGATTTTATTTAATAAAATATTTTTTTTGTTTTCCATAGAGAAGTAATAGAAGTGAGAGACATAGGCGAAGAACAAGTCTAGGTATATTTAGGGGATTAGACACATCTATGTACATTGGAATTACTGAATATGTTTAGAGATATGAGAAAGAAATTAATAAATGTTTATGCAATCAATGGTAAGACACTTATGTCCAACAATGAATAGGAAAGACTTATTAAGAATCTAATGGATACATCAAATCCAAAAATTGTTGAACTAGTAGTGGAAAAGGAAGATAGGGGAGAAGCTTCCAAATGAAAGAATCTTGATAATGTAGATGAGAATAGAGATGAAAATTTGAAAATGTAGAGGAACATAGTTCACTTAAAATGCCTCTCAATCAGGGAAGCAAAACAAAAATAGAGTTGCACTGGGAATTCAAGAATATTAGACCTCTAACTTATGATGGAGAGTAACATGAAGCAATTGAAACATGATTATTAAATATTAACCAATATTTTCAAGATGATGGCTACCTTAATAATTTGAAGGCTAAATTAGCTATACATTAGCTTGAGGGAAAATATTTCATGTTCTGGGAAGAAGTCAAAATTGTACATAATTTGGAAGAAAATAGTATTAACTAGGAAGATTTTTGAAAGTTTTTGAGGGAAAAATACTTAAGTGAAAAATATTATGATGATACGGAAAACAAAAAATAAAAAAAAAAAAAAAAATCATGAATTAAAACTTGGCCAAATGACAATGCGTGAACTAGTGATCAAATTCTCTCACCTTTTGAGATGTTTACCCTATATTTATGAAGAAAAAAGTAAGGTACATTTGTTCATTGGTTTCTTTCCTCTCTTATTTAAGGAGAAAATTGAATATGATAATCCAAAAAAAAAGGATGAATCCATCTGAATGGAAATAATCTACAATCAATAAGCTAAAAAAAAAAACTGAAACAAAACAACTTGGCCCCAAAAAAAGAAGGACAAATGTGCACAAGGAGGAAAATAATTCAAATCTACCTCTTTTAAAAAAAAATGATAAGGGTAACTAGAGTCGAAATTTCAGCAAAATACTATTCACACACAAAAGACCTTGACTCAAATTGGATTTAGATAGTTATATTTGAATAAAAAAGGTTTTAATGGGAGGGGAAGGGAAACATTAAAGTGTTGGGGATGTGGGGAGCCTCAACTTACACAGAGATACCCTTATAATACAAAAAAAATTCAAAATATATATCAAAATATTTGAGAGGCTTTCATAGTAAGTGATATGGCTAGGAGCATTCCCTAGATTAGTGCAAGATTGGAGGAATGCCAAGATGAACATCAATCCACCATGGTGGATACAAAAGGTAAAATTTTGAACTAACCTATTTCTTTTTTAATCGATACTCGTGCTATTTTGAGTTAGATTGGTCCTGAGATACTAGAAAATTGTAAATTGACTTCACAAGAATACAATATATCTTGGATGGTCTAATTGACTACCGATACAAAGAGAAAATTACTAATTGGTTGAAGACATATCCTATTGCTTTAAATGTAAGTAAGACCATGATGAACCTAAATATTCAAGCCTTGGGTTATTATGGTATACTAGTTTGGATGCATTGGTTGGAAGGACATAGACTGATTGTTAATTACTCAGATACAACTATTACTGACACCATGGATATTGTAGAGATACAAATTATAAGAGGCATACCCGAACCCATCTATGTTTGGAAGATATCTTCCCTATAGTTACAAAAGTGTGCTAGAAAATGGTGTGAGCTATTTGATGGGCCTTTAAATTAGACATAAATTAAGGCCCATGCCTCTAAATTAAACATAAATTAAGGCCTATGACCATCCTTGAGCACATTAAACATCTATTTTTGCATTAGATAATGTATTTTTAACTTTAATATATTCATTGGGAAGGTTTATGAATAATTGCATATTTGTACCTAATATTATCTATTTTTCTGGAATATTATGAGAATATTGGGGACATATTATGAAGATTTGGAGGGGGAGATAATTTAGGGAATTTCTCCCTACAAGAGAAGGATTAATATTAAATAATAAATCAACAAGATATTATGGAATTATGGCACAGATTGTGGAACTACAATGATTGAGAAATTCTAGGAATGTGTTCACTCTCATTTAATGCACATTCCTAGTATTGGGAATGAGGTCCACTAATCAAGGGATTTTGTTGGGGAAAGATTCCCCCTCTCATGGGGAATGATTCCTAATCATTTTTTATAAGTACGAAGTCGAATTTTCCTCTAGGGAGAGATTTTCATTAGTGTTCTTCTGGAGAGAACTCGTATTTTTACAGCTCCATTGTATTTTCTTGCAGGGCTGTAATTGTATTGATGAAAATAATGAATATAGGTGTCATGTTCAGCTTCTAAATATTGTTCTCCTCCATAGATCTTTGAGTTTTCTTGGGGTTGGTCATCTGAGGAGCCTTAGTGCCCTTTTGTATCATTTTCTTTCATTCTTTCACTTCTTATTCACATGCATCTCTTGTTTTATTTCTTTATATTTCTGTATTTAGTATAAATGATTTCTTGTTGTAGAATTGGGTTAAATGGTTGATGTAAGTTCTTTTGTAGGATAAAAAGCATAATTTAATCCTTGAAAAATATTTGGAAGGTCATAGTAATCATTGAGCTACTTGGATTAATTTTCTTATTCCCAAATCTAGATTTCTCGAACTCCTTTGAGGAAACTAGCACTAAATTTATGTTATTTTTTAGAGAATTCTAACGAGCTTCAGTCAAGTTGATTCCACTTGCAGTAGATCAAAAAAACATTCTATTTAATAGAAAAATTAACCCCATTATATTTTCACTTGATTAAGTTGGGCATTTTATAGGTTTATTAGCTCACTAGTTCTTAAATTTCTAGATTTTCCACTATTAATTTTATGCTATTTTTTTAGCATGGGTTGACATAGATATTTCTGAGTGATTCCATAGGGAATGGGGACCTAAGACATACTAGTCAATAAAAAAAATTGTCCCATCCAATTTGGATTTGATTTGCTTGGTCATTCGATGAATTATAATTTCGTATAGTAAATTTGTAACATGTTGTAGTAAAACAAGGGATCCTATACGAGAACTAGGAGATCCTATAAGAGAACTTGTACATCCTATAGGAAATCCTATAGTGACCTATTTTGAGCCCGAAATGAGAAGAATCATCATTGAAGCTGGGATTAGGCATCTACTTGTCATACATGCCATCAAGACAATTTTAACCTTCTTCCCCCATACATGTCTCCCCTGCCAAAGAACAAGTGAGGATTAGCATCTTCATTTATAAAACAAAAATATTAAAAAATGAATTCTTTTATATTCAGACATGCACATAATAGTTAATACTCCCTAGATTAGACAACATGCTCACTTGTTTTAAATCATGACGTGTGATAAATATGGTTAAGTTAGGTTTCTTTTACACTCAGCTCATGATATTTATGAAATTATAATATGTTTCTTTTCCTTGTACTTTATTTCTTGCAATAGGTTAAGGTTTCCATTTTGCGCATTTCGTTTTCTGCAATTAGTTTAGGATTTGGTTTCAGTACATGCACTCCATTACATCATGACAAAAAGGAAGGACACATTGTATATTGCACATATAGTGTCGATACCTCTTCAGTTTGTATGAATCCCGGGTTGATAATTAATCGGTAGCCTTGGGAGTTGAGGTATCCTTTGTGGCAACTAGCAGTAAATATATGCTATTTTTTAGAGCATGCTAATGAGATTCAATCAAGTTGATTCCACTTGCATTAGATCACAAAAACATTCTATTTAATAACAAAATTTACCCCATTACATTTTCACTTGTTTAGGTTAGGCATTTCGTAGATTTACTAGCTCACTAGTTCTCGAATTTCTAGATTTTCGACTAGTAATTTTCTACTATTTTTTTAGCATGGGTTAACAGAGGTCTTTCTGAGTAATTCCACATCGAATGGGGACCTAAGACATCTTGGTAAATAAAAAAATTTGTCCCATCCAATTTGGATTTGATTTTCTTGGTCATTTAATGAATTATAATTTCGTATCGTAAATTTGTAACATCGTGTAGTAAAACAAGGGATCCTATAGGAGAACTAGGGCATGCTGTAGGAGAGCTAGTACATCCTATAGGAAGTACTATAGCAGCCTGTTTTGGGCCCGAATTGAGAAAAATCATCATTGAAGTTGAGATTAGGCCCCTACTTGACCTCCAAGCCATCAAAATCATTGTACCCCTCTTCCTCTACACCTCTATCCCCTCCCAAAGATCAAGGAAAGATTAGCATTTGCATTTATAAAGAAAAAAGATTAAAAAATGAGCTATTTTATATTTACACATATGCATAGCAATTAGTACTCTCTAGATGATATTTCATACTTAGATTAGTTAAAACGTCACTTGTGACAAATAAGGTTAAAATAGAGTTCTTTTTCAAGAAAAGTGTGTTAATAAGTAGGTAGAGGATTTCATGTTACTTTAGAAGCATTTTTAAATTTAGTCTTCCATTCCTGCAAATAAGCAACATTTTTTTTTTGTCATGATAGAAAAGGAAGGACACATTGTATGCTACACATGTAGTTTTGATATCGCTTAAGTTTATACAAACCCCTAGTTGATAATTAAAGTTGGTAGCCTTGGGAGTTGCAACATTCTTGTTGCAATACTGACGCTCAACACTTTTTAGTGCCTTTACTTAGGAGGTGTCAAAGTATGCATTGTTTTCTTCCTTAGTTGATTAATTTATTTTTAGTTTTTGCAAAAACAAAAAAATATTTTCATTAGGCATATTTAATTTCAAAAGTAGAAAATTGCATTGAATTATAGTTTTCATTCAATCATGAAGACAAAAACAAAAAAATTCTCCAAGACCAACCCACCCCTCCATTTTATCACATGGTGCAGTAAGAGCCATATCACCATCCACTTTTGTAGGGAGAAGAAGAATAAGAGATGGAAACTAATGTAGAAGAAATGGATGGAGAAGATAAGAATGAGGAAGATCCTATCGAATTCTCCATTCAAGATACTGATATCAATGTGCACATGAAGAACATCCCTCTTTCTTTTCTTCAAAAAATTAATGGTCTAAGCTTAGAGGATCTAGAAACCTTTCTCTTTGAATTTAAATTGTTTGTAAATCTTATGGTTACTTATTAAAAACTCAAAAATTGAGATTCTTTCCGGCAACATTGAAGGATAGAGCTCTTAAATGGTTCGTGAATTTAGGGACTAATTCAATAAGATCATGGAATGATATGCAAAAGATATTTCTAGAAAAATATAATGATCGTGATCTTAAGGAAGATATCTTTAGAATGAATAAAAAAGAAGATAAGAGTCAAGAGGATCTAACAGAGAAGTTCATGTATAATGTTAAGAGGGAAAAACTACATCATTTAGGATCTGACACACTAAAAACCCTCTTACTTAGAACAATTAGGGATGAATGGATTAATCTCCTTGACCTCATGAGTAGAGGTGATGTATACCAATTATCATTTGAAGAAATTTGTGAAACATGCAAACACATATCAAGAGGAAAGGCGAGAGTAGGTAAATCAAAATTAAGATCAGTAAGTCAATCTAAAATTGGAAATTTGTTTGATGATTTTAAAACAGAAATTCCTAGAAATCTAGCAAAACAAGTAGAAATGTTAAGAATGCAAGATGGAGAAAAAGAATATGTT
Organism: Pinus tabuliformis; assembly: GCA_031772625.1. Lineage (NCBI taxonomy): Eukaryota > Viridiplantae > Streptophyta > Pinopsida > Pinales > Pinaceae > Pinus > Pinus tabuliformis. Next base: position 432,847,369 of record CM062813.1, on the reverse strand, counting down.
GATATTTGTGTTGTGCATGCAGAATCACATGATGTTAAACATTGTCCATCATTACCAAGGTTGAAGGAAGTTTACCAAGAGGACAATGGAGCAAGTCAATTGCTAATGCAACTATGTTATCTAGCTCCATGAGGACCATGGTATCCTATTAAACCTAGTATGATGCAAGAGCCTAATTCACAATTTCAAGGTTATGTATATCCACCTCAATGTAATTGGCACACACCCTTTCCTTGTAAAAATTGGTCATCTCAATCCCAAAACCAATCTTGGAAACAAGGTTGGAAAGGAACTTATGGCAGCCATCCACAATATCCTTAGTATTTTCCTCAATATCATCCATACCCAACTCCATGTTATTGTACCATTCATCTCCCCCACAACCATAACCCCAACCACATCCATCTCAAATATCCACTCCCACACAACTACTTGTACACCATTTCCAAACCCACACATTGAAGTAGCTCAGCCCATTTACAATGCTGAGGTACAACACTTCCAAACATCTCCTCTTGATATCAATTATATTCACCATAGCTCAAGAAGAGTATTGCAAAAAAGAGATTATCTTGATATCATTGAAGGACCACATCTAGAAGAAGAATATTCAAATGAGAAGACAAAAAAATCATGGGTTGCACTTGATGAAGAGAAAACATGAAAATCAAAGATTAAGAGATATCCCTCGTGGTTACCATCAAATCCTCCATGTATTCTGTAGGTTTTAACCCCATACAGAAATTACATGCATACGAATTCTAAAACATAGAAAATAAACAATGCAAGAGCATAACACATAAAAAACATATACATAGAGATTTTCCCCTAGATCCCAAAACCGGGACTACCAGCTTGATTTTTCATTATGTTCCTTTCAATTTTACAATACATATTTATACATGCTGAAGCATCCAATACCATGGACCGAAAACCATCGTGTCCAAAACCATGTGCGAAAATCATGCACAAAACAATAGGTAGGTCCGCCCAACCTAATATAGGGTCCAAAAAACAAAATTTTCTGGGTCACTACCCTGGACCCCATAGAGGTGGGTTAGCTACACCCCTAAAACCCCTTGTGACTCCCCCCCCCCCCATGCCCGCTACGTAATCTGCGCAACAAAGGGGGGGGGGGGGGCTCTGCCCCCCTCTAACCCCCCCGTTAACTACATGGGCTAGTTGTGGAAAGAATATAACACAACCCAACATTCTCCCACTTGTTTTTTTCCTTCCACAAGGGGCCATAAGAGATCTTAGTCATTTATCCAGACCTGTAATGCCCATTATTTCCCTAGACCAAGAGAATTTCTTGGAGCTCACAGATTTTGTCAATGCATTTGCAGTATTCTTCAAAGTGTCCACCTTTACCAGCAACACCTTTTCGTCTTCTATCACATCCCTCACAAAGTGATACTGAACATCAATGTGCTTTGTCTTTGAATGATATGCATTGTTCTTTGACAAGAAAATTGCACTTTGGATGTTACCGTCTATCCTTATAGCTCCCTATACTAACCCCATACTTGAACACAGTCTCTACAACCAAACTGATTCCTTGCTTGCATGAGTGGCTACCATGTATTCTGCCTCTGTAGTTGATACTGCCACTACAGATTGTTTCTTACTCATCGAGCTCACTGCACCTCCAAATAGGTTAAACACATACCCACTTGTAGATCTTCTTTGATCCAGATCTCCATCCCAATCTACATCAACAAAGCCACAAATATCCAACACTCTCTCCAATCCTGGTCTTCCTTGGTAGCACAAACCAGAATCACTAGTGCCATGCAAATACCTGAAAACTCGCTTCACTGTTGTCGAGTGCTCCTTCCCTGGTTTTGACATAAACCTACTCAATACTCCCAATGCATGTGCAATGTTTGGTCTAGTACAGACCATTGCATACATTAGGCTATCGACTGCACTTGCATATGGAACATGGGACATGTCCTCTTCCTCTTCTTGTGTCTTGGGACACTGTTCGATAGCTAACCTCACACCTATAGGAATATGAACCTTCACCGGTTTAGTATCATGCATATTAAACCTCAGAAGTATTGTCTCGACATACGTCCTTCAGTTTAACCAGAGCTTCCTCTTTTCTCGATCTCTTATAATTTTCATGACCAAAATATAGTTTGCAGAACCAATATATTTCATGTTGAATTTGGAGGATAGTTGGGTCTTCAAATCCTGGATAATTTATTTGTCATTTCCAACAAGCAACATATCATCCACATATAAGACCAGATAAATAACATAGTCACCAACTAATTTAAAATATACACAGTGATCTTCTTCGCTTCTAGTGAAGCCAAGTCCCCATATAAATGTATCAAATTTCTAATACCACATCCTTGGTGACTATTTTAACCCATACAAAGACTTCTTTAACTTTCATACCAGTTCTTTCTTACCTTTCACCACGAAACTTTCAGGTTGCTTCATGTAGATTTCCTCTTCCAAATCCCTGTGAAGAAATGTTGTCTTCACATCCATCTGTTCTACCTCAAAATCAAAAGCATCAACAACAAATAAAAGTAATCTAATATAAGTTACCTTGGCAACAAGAGAAAAAATATAACCAAAATCAATTCCTGACACCTGGGAATAACCTTTCGCTACGAACCAAACTTATTATTTCTCCACCTTTCCTTCTGCATTTGTCTTTTTTTTGAACACCCATTTTCTACCAATGGGTTTCCTTCCAGCTGGTAACTCCACCAGATCCCAAGCCTCATTTTTGTGCAAAGATTCCATTTAATCAACCATGGCCTCTTTCCAAAGTTTACCATCCTCTGAATCTACTGCTTCCTTCACAGTTCTGGGATCATCATCAATAATAGATAAAGAAAAATTTAAACATAAAGAAGATGGACTATACCTTTCTGGCTGCCTTCATTCTCGAACTAAGCTTCTCACTCCCGGAGTTTGTGGCTCTTCATCTTATGATTCATCCTCTATGGTAGAGTCTGATTCTTCCTCCTTAAGCTCAAACTCTATCTTCTTAGGTTCCTTTGGCTGGACTTCATGTTTAATAACATCTTTCACCTATCTGAGCACCACAACTCCGTTGTACACAACCTTCCTTGTTACTGGGTTCCAAATCTTAAAAGCCTTTAAACCATCCTTATACCCAATAAAGATGCAGTTTTCAGATTTACTATCCAACTAGGTTCTTTTCTCCTTTGGAACATGTACATATGCATCACATCCAAATACCCTTAGATGTGAAGAGAGGGTTTCTTACCAGTCCATACCTCTTGTAGAGTCTTATCCTCCAACACTGATGAAGTTGATCTTTTGACCAGGTAACATGCTATCTCCAATCCTCTCCCCAGAATTCCTCTCCTAACTTTGCACCAATGAGCATGCTTCTTTCCCTTTCCATCAACATCTTGTTCATTCTTTCTATAGCTCCATTTTGCTCAGGTGTATATGGAGTAGTCTTCTAGCATGCTATACCATACTTATTCCAGAATTCTTCAAATTCTTTGCTGCAAAACACTCCACTATTATCTGTCCCCAACATCTTTATCTTCTTCTCTGTCTACTTTCCTAGAGCCTTAAATTATTTAAACCTGTCAAAGACCTCTGATTTCTTCTTAAGGAAATATATCCATGTATTCCTTGAAAATTCATCTATAAATGATACATAATACATAGACTTACCTAGTGATGGAACCTTCACAGGTCCAAACACATCACTGTGCACAAGTTCTGGTATATGTTTTGCCCTCTTACCACTAGAGGGGAAATTCACCTGATTCTGCTTCCCATATACATGATTTTCACAGAAATCAAAATCCAAAGAGATGTTACTCATACCTTCTACCTTACCTTTATCATGAAGTATTCAAAGGCCCTTCTCTCCAATATTTCCAATCCTTTGATGCCACAACACGGTCTTCTCTTTAGAGACCACTAGATTTTCTGCTCCACTTTCAAGAACCACAGAACTGTTGCACCCATCAATAACAGTGCTACCTTGCAGCTTCTACAAAGTTCCAATCCGAACTCCCCGCATCAATAACAGTGCTCCCCGAACCATTTTGCAGGTATCCTTCTCGAAAACTATTTTTACACCTGCGTCATCCAGCTTGCTTACAAAAATCAAATTTCTAGCCAATGCAAGAATATATAGAACACCCGGAAGTGTTTTAACCCTTCCACCTTGCAACTTAAACTTTACTTTTCCACGACCAATGATTCTAGCCTACCTATCATCTCCCAAGAAGACATCACCACCATCATATTCTCATACTTGCAGAACCACTCTCTATGGGAAGTGAAGTGAAAGGATGCACATGATTCAATCAACCATACCTCATTATCTACATGTGTACTTGAAGAATCCAAGTAGAAATCCCCACCTTCATCTGAGGTGGTTTTCACCTATGCAGATGGAGCATCATGAGATCCCTTTCCTTTGTCAGGAGCTTTGGATTTAAAATCCCTTTTGTAGTGTCCTTCCTTTCCGCATTTCCAGCACACCACCTTTACAGGTTTTCCTGGAGATTTAGATCTCCCTCTAGATTTAGATCTCCCACTCGATGACTTATTTTTGTTTCTATTCTGGGACCGTCCTCGTACAGACAAGGCATCACCATTCTAGCTCTCCATATTTTTCCATCTCATCTCCTCCATCAGCAAGGATGGGACTATTTCATTAAACTGCAAGGCAATTGTATTGCTACCTATTGTAATAACCAGACTATCCCAAGAACCTGGTAGAGAACACAACAAATTGATGAAATTATCTTCATCTAAAATTTTAATATCAACAGATAATAACTGACTTACCACAATATTAAATGCGTTTAGATGCTCTGTCACCAAGTCTCCATCTTTCATCCTCAGGTTATATAACTTTTTCCATAGGAACTGTTTATTCACTAGAGACTTAGATTGGTACAAAGTCCCTAACTTGTCCCACAAAGCCTTTGCCGTAGCTTCCCCTGATAAATTTAGCAATACTGAATTTGAGACACACAATTGTATTGTGCTCTTTGCCTTCCGATCCAACTTCTTCCATTCTTCATCAGACACTCCCATTGGTTTAGTACCTAGATCTACCATGATCCACTGATCTTTATTCACCAACAGATCCTCCATCTTGAGTTTCGACAACTCAAAACTCTGACAATTAAATTTCTCGATCTCTATCTTTCCACTACTCCCCATCTTCTTTCACCACCAGAATCGATCTTTCAGATTTCCCACTGAACAGGGCCTACCACAGGCCCGAGCGAAACCCCTCAGCAACAAAGGTGTCCCATTGAAGCAAAAACCAACTCTAATACCAAATGTAGGTTTTAACCCTGTACAGAAATTACTTGGATACCAATTCTAAAACACAGAAAATAAACAATGCAAGAGCATAACACATAAAACACAGAGATTTTTCCCTGGATCCCAAAATCAGGACTACCAGCTTGATTTTTCATTATGTTCCTTTCAATGTTACAATACATATTTATACATGCCGAAGCATCCAATACCATGGACCGAAAACCATCGCGTCCAAAACCATGTGCAAAAATCATGCACAAAACCATAGGTAGGTCCGCCCAACCTAATATAAGGTCCAAAACACAAAGTTTTCTGGGCCGCTGCCCTAGACCACATAGAGGGGGATTACTTGAACCCCTCAAACCCTGTGTGACCCAACTCACTATGCAATTGGTGCAGCGAAGTGGGGGCTGCACCCCCCCTCTAACCCCCTGGTTAACTACGTGGGCTAGTTGTGGAAAGAATATAACACAACCCAACATATTCAAGGGAATGGTCAGCAAAAAGAGGAAGATTTGAAGGTCATGGTAGAAGAAGAAATGAAGAATGATCTAGATAAGCAAGGAAACTAAAGGCATCAAAGTTATATTGAGGTTTGGTTCCGAAAGTTCAACAAGATGGGGCATCACTCTCTTCTTCAACTATGTTTGATCCTTTCAAAGTAAAATCATTTGGTCTCTGAAATCTAGGTACATGTCAAAACATACATTTCAAGCCTACAAATCATTTTTTTTATCATTTTGATGTGCGCATGGCACCATTGGAAGTATTTTGATACTTGAAAGTGATTTTGTTTTTCAAGTATGGTAGGGCAGAAAAAATAAATAAAAAATGAAAAATAAGAGAAAAATAAAATCTCGGGCGAAAACATCCTTTCAAGCACCTCAAATTGGCTCATTGATTTAAAACCTCCATAAGGTGGTCAATTGGTTGCGAAAAAAGAAAAGAATAGAAAAAAAGAAAAGATCCTAGGTGAAGACCTCCTTTGAGGCCCCTAGGCAGACCTACTAGTTGAAAGCCTCACTGAGGCGGCTAGTAAAACTAGAAGGAAAAAATATAAAAACATAGAAATCCTTGCGCCATCCATCTCTTTGATGAATGTAGGTTCTCTCCAACATCTACAAGGAACAAAAACAAGTTGCCACCAAAGAGAGAAAAAATAGGTCAAATCTAGTAAAAAAAAGTCAACTTTTGACTTTCTTCTCCTTTGCTCAAATGCTCCAACAAGGGCATGCCCATCCATCACCCTCATCTATTTCCACCATCCACCCATCATTCTCAAGCTTTTCCCATTCATTTTTCTTGTTGTCCTAAAAACCTACAGGAAGGCTCTATTTTAATATAGGAAACAAAAATACATAGAGAATAAATTTATTTTTGCCATAACTTGAAAACCATGCATCCATTTAAAAAGTTGTTTCATGGGGAGATGTATACGGATGATGGTAGCATTCCCAAGCAATTTCAGAAAATTATAGTGCATGATTTCCAATAAATTGGCCTCCATCACCTTCAGCCATTTTCAATTTTTCTCGAGATCTATGCATCCACTAACCAAATTTTCTTTATGGGGAGGTGCATAATGATGATGGTAACATTCTCAGAATTTTTTAGGTCAATCCATTCTACCATTTGGGAGATATGAAAAAAGAAAAGTTTGCTACAAGAGGTTGTCTTGAATTACTACAGGAGTTTCCTGTAGTACTACAGGAAGTTCTAAAAATCTATAGGAAAGGCAATCTGATGGAAAAATTATGATGTGGGCCTGTTTTGGGATAGGGAAAAAGGAAATTGACTTTACCACATCTCAACCAACACCCATCATGACCATATAACTCTATGGTCACACATTCCACTCATTCCAATACCTATTTATCCTCCAACAAAGAAATGACACAAACATTAAAAAAAAGGGTAGCTACACTAGCCTGTTTAGAAGTAACAATAGGCTCTAGGTGTAACCTTCAGCACCATGATTGAAAGACAAGAAGCATAACTACAAGCACAATGAAACTCCTCCAGAGCTCAACAAAAACACAGGAAACCATCACCTACACATCAACAAGAAGACAACCCATCAGCAAAATAAAAGAAAAAGGCAGTCAAGAGGATGTACCTGAGTCATGAGAAGCACAACAACATCAACTTTGTAGTAGCATGCATGGCTCTCCAACAACCATCAAGTAGGTATAGGTATGCAATATTCTTGACCTTTTATCTTAACCATATTATAGTTAGAAATTTGTTTTCAATGCATGAGAGACGAGGTTTTATAAGCTAAGGATGGGTCAATAGTCTCGGCCGCCTTCAACTAGTTAATTGTAGTTCACTCCTTCACTCATGCAATGTTGAAAAGTCAAATTATGAAGGGTGATGATTTCAAGGAATGAGGACAACAGTTAAAAGAATAACTTTTTACAAAGGCCAAGTCACCACAACACTCCAAGCCCTACATCCACATCATATTCACTATCTATTTATCATTCATCCATCCCATTTCATAATTTCAAGAACAAAACCTATCTCACCCTGAAAATTTCTTGTAAGAGCTAACAGAGCATCCTCCCCATTTGTACAAACCTACACCATTTCTCATCATTCGCATACAGTTAGAAGACTATGAAGGAAGTAGGAATGACTACTACAAGAAGGCAGAATACTGCTACAAGAAGGAAGAAAGAAAAATTTGTGCTAAAACCCAAAATGATAGTGCCTAAGTGACACCTAATCAAAACAGAGAACTTGAAGGCTATTAGGCAACCATCGAGGCCACAAGAGAGAAGAAGATGGCGACAAAAGGAAATTAGGCATCCACCATCAAAACATAACTCAAACTGCAGTGATGAAAAGGGACTTTCCAAGAGGTCTCTACTCTCTTTCTAAATTTTGTCCAAGGACTAAAATATGTTGTATAAATAAGAGAAAGGAACGGGAGTCAAGTTGACGGCCTTTCCTATGCTTAGACTATCATTTGTGCTCAAAAACAGTTTCTTGTAGTTTTGACAGGAATTACTACATGATGTCCTAGTTCTCATCTAAGGGAATTTTGAAAGTTTTAAAGGTTTCCAAATGGTGGAACAAGGTAGTAGAACATTGATAATGGTGTGGAAGACCTTGCGAAACTAAAAAATATTCAAGAACCCATCTTGAATAAGGGGAAGCAAGAAATCTAATGGTCTCCATAAATAATGATTTTTCTATTCACAAACATAGTTTTGGGCTTGTCCTTGAAGAAATTACAGCCAAGGTTATTAAGATAAAGGACTCAGGAATGCACAAGAGAGAGGCAACCAAGGCCATGAATGAGGCACAATGAGGTCACTAAGCAAGGGGGTATGATGTGCCTCTAAACTAGACCTAAATTAAGGCCCATGCCTCTAAATTGAACATAAATTAAGTCCTATGATCATCCTTCAACACATTAAACCTATCTTTTTGCATTAGATAATGTATTTTTAACTTTAATATATTCATTAGGAAGGCTTGTGAATAATTGCATATTTGTGCCTAATTTATTTTATTTTGTGGAATATTATGAGAATATTGGGCAGATTATGAAGATTTGGAGGAGGAGATAATTTAGGGACTTTCTCCCTACAACAGAAGTAGTAATATTAAATAATAAATCAACAAGATATTATGGAATTATGGCACAAATTATGGAACCCCAATGATTGAGAAAATCTAGGAATGTGTTCCCTGCCATTTAATGCATATTCATAATATTGGGAACCAGATCCACTAATCAAGGGATTTTGGTGGGGAAAGCTTCCTCCTTTCATGGGGAATGATTCTTAATCATTTTTTATAAGTACCGAGTCAAATTTTCCTCTAGGGAGAGATTTTCATTAGTGTTCTTGTGGAGAGAGCTCATATTTTTGCGGTTCCACTGTATTTTCTTGCAGGGATGTAATTGTATTGATGAAAATAATTAAGATTGGTGTCATGTTCAACTTCTAAATCTTGTTCTTCTCCATAGATCTCTGAGTTTTCTTGTGCTTGGCCATCCCAGGAGCCTCAGAGCCCTTTTGTATCATTTTATTTCATTTTTTTCACTTCTTATTCACATGCATCTCTTGTTTTATTTATTTTTATTTCTGCATTTAGCATAAATGATTTCTTGTTGTACAATTGGGTTAAATGGTTGATGTAAGTTCTTTTTCAGGATCACAAGCATCATTTAATCCTTGAAAATATTTGGAAGGTCATAGTAATCATTGAGATACTTGTATTAGTCTTCTTATTCCTGAATTTAGATTTCTGGAACTCTTTTGTGGAAACTAGCAGTAAATTTATTCTATTTTTTGGAGCATGATAGTGAGCTTCAATCAAGTTTATTCCACTTGTAATAGATCAAAAAACCATTCTATTTAATAAAAAAAATTACCCCATTGCATTTTCACTTGATTAGGTTAGGCATTTTATAGATTTACTAGGTCACTAGATCTCGAATTTCTAGATTTTCGACTAGTAATTTTCTGCTATTTTTTTAGCATGGGTTAACAAAGGTATTTTTGAGTGATTCCATTTGGAATGGGGACCTAAGACACCCTATTCAATAAAAGAATTTGTCTTAACCAATTTGGATTTGATTTTCTTGGTCAGTCGATGAATTATAATTTCGTATAGTAAATCTGTAACATTTTGTAGTAAAACAAGGGATCTTATAGGAGAAGTATGGGATCCTATAGAAGAACTAGTACATCCTGTAGGAAATCCTATAATGACCTACTTTGAGCCCGAATTGAGAAAAATCATCATTGAATATGGGTTTAGGCCCCTACATGACCTCCAATCCATCAAAATCATTGTACCCCTCTTCCTCCGCACATGTCTCCCCTGCCAAGGAAGACGAGTACAATGAAAGATCAAGGAGGAATTAGCACTTGCATTTATAAAGAAAAAAGATTAAAAAAATGAGTTATTTTATATTGACACATTCACGCAACAGTTAGTACTCTCTAGATCAGATTTCATGCTTAGATTCGTTGAAACATCAGATGTGACAAATAGGGTAAAAATAGGGTTCTTTTGCAAGCAAAGTGTGCTAATAAGTAGATAGAGGATTTCATGTTACTTTACAAAAATTTTTAAATTCAGTATTTCATTCCTGCAAATAGGCAACATTTTTTTCTCTCATGATAACAAAGGAAGGACATGTTGTATGTTGCACATATAGTGTTGATACCTCTTAAGTTTGTACGAACTTCGGGTTGATAATTAAAGTTGGTAGCCTTGGGAGTTGCAGCATTATTCTTGCAATACTGAGGCTCATCACTATTTTCTACTTAACTATAAGATCATTTTGAAGAAACAAAAAGTAGAACTTTAGATGACATAGAGGTGATTCGAGAATACAAATATGTGTTTCTAGATGAGATTCTCATACTACCACCTAAGGGATTTTTGACAATGTTGGACCCACCAACATGTTAGGGGATCTACCCGGTAAGACGTCCCAGCTAGACCTCAAACCATTTGGCATAGGAGTCCCACCAATGGGTAGTAAAGGTTATGCCTTGACTGTGATAACGTGTAGAGGTAACAAAGATATCCTTGTAAGAAGCAAGTGTGTGATCTTGCAGCAAGTCAGGAGAGATGCACGTGGAAGTTTTAACACACATAGGGTGAAAACAAGTGTATCCCTTAAAAGCATGTAATAATACGCAACCTAAAAGGAACACATGAGTTGAATGATATCACAAATTGGAAAGCATAATAGTTGACAATCCAAAGTGATTAGTTAAACCAACAACACGCTTGAATAAGATTCATACAATTACATATCGAATATTCCATACATCAATGCATAAGTAAAACTACACAGATTACTAAAGTAAACAGAATAGTCAAACTACAATAACAACATATGCATGCAACATGTTGGCTCTGTTATATTATATAAAGTGATATTTCCATCCATACACATAACCATGACAATCACTAGCCCCAATAATAGAACGTTACAGTCAACACCACTTTCTCCTCAAAAGAGATGTGCTCACTCTACACTACGGAGAATCCAAGGCTTGTCACAATACTCTCCAAGCCCTCTCTAAGAAATATCTAGAAAAAGCCTATCTCCAAAAATCCTCTTCTATGAGTTATGAGTTCTATTTATAACAAATGGTTGGGCGACCCTTGACATTCCCATTTTGAGACTCTTGGACTACCCTACAAAATCTTTACATTACAGATTACTATTTTATTCCACTAATGATACTTGAAATTTCACTTTACTTCATGTTTACAAAAATTATACATTTTCCACATATATCCATGTGGGACAAAATTGGCTTGAGTCAGCTAGGCAAGACAATAGTAAGAATTGGATATTTGTCGAAAGACCAACTCATAAACCTTCTCTCTATCATCCTTAATGAAGAAATGATGTCATGCTTGATAGTGCGCAATGGTGTCTACATACACTTTGATGACATCCTTTTGGGAACAAACTCTTGCCTCCAATGCTTCTAGTTATACTGATTTGGAACCTCGGTCCAACTCATCCTGTAACATGCGCAACTTAGTCCTAACCAAGTTCGGACTGGTCATGTACATCCACATGTTATCTACATTGACTTACAAATCTACGTTGGTGGCTATGAGCATCAACTGATAAAAGTATGCATCGAGCTGCAGTCTGACTTGGTTCTTCTCTTTGGCCTTGGTGAGTGTACCAATTGAAAAGGTGACATACTTCCTCACCATGAAATAAAAACTCTTGTACAACCATGCATACGAAGCCTCCACACTGGTCATGAGCAGTGGGAGTTACTCGTAGCTCTGGATCTGACTTTGGATGCGTGCTTTGTGCAACTCTTTGTGTGGATTCATTATCTTGTGCAAGTGAAGTGGGGCTCCCGCATACCTAATTGTCCATATCTATGCGTTATCAACTATGAAATGTATGTATGTGAGTGTTTGCACTATCTTGGTGCAGCTCTGATGATGACCATGTAGGTGGAAAACTTCCTTGTGAACGGTGACAAACCTGTCATACACTCTCTGCGTGACTATCTCAAGAGCTTATGCTTCAGAAAGTATAGACATCTTCTTCTCTGCTTTGGTGGATCTTGTTGATTGTTCCTCTCTCTACTTGGCTACTTGCGATTCCTTAGCCATGCACTCATTTTTTGCTATCAAGAACTTAACACTTGAGCTCGTGGCTTCGACATAAGAATTTGTAACATTGACCAAGGTGGCTAGATGTATCTATACATATAACACAATCACTTGTTTGTCTAAGTGCATAGGTGATGCATGCTCATCCAAAGTGAGTGCTCTATGTTCTTGTATAATTATGTGTTGTGACTCTTTAAACGCCATGTTGTACATCTTTGTTCCCGAATGGTCCTCAAGGAGAATGGTATCACATTGTTCACTCGAGACTTACCCTGCTATTGGAGCTGGTGAAGCCTATGGAGTCACCTTGGTTGCTTTTGGCATGAGGTCAGCATCCTATTCCTCTTTTGGCTACTCCATCTCCATTTCCATTTGTTCTACTATTGGTTCATCCTCCAGAGCAAGATCTTGTTCCTATGGCTACTCACCCTATTCCTCATTTGTTTCTGGTTCAGAGTCTTCACCTTGTGTCAGTACATATTGTGTTCTTTGTGCTCCTTGCACTTCCTCCTATTCCTATTCCCGTGCCTTCTCATGTTGTGCTTCATTATCTCTTCTGTGCAGATCGTGTTCGTCCTTGAGCTTTTGTTGGATTTCCTGCAAAATTCTCTATGTATCTTCCAACCTTTTCCTATCTCTCTTTCTTTGCACTATCCTCCTGTTGTGTTATCGTCTCTCCAGATATATCTCTAATGTTATCTTTTCCACAAGTGAGTTTTCCTTCAATTTTTATCTTTCCTTGGTCTCTATTCCTTTTTCAATCTTCCTCTTGCCTTTTCCTTGCACATGTTTTTTGGTTGTTGCTGCTGTTGTTGCTTCTCCTTGTGCTATTTTGGCCTTGAGTGCTGCTAGTCACTCCATTGCAATGCTTACCGGTTCATTGATCCTAGAGGAGTTATAAAAATATATCTATGGGTCTTCCTCTAGCCAATAACATGCCCCGTGGATCCAAGGATTTTACACTCTCGAACAGTGGCCCCTGCATAAACCATTTGGGTCATACGGGTTGAAACTCATGTTTTCGAACTTAAACTTCTTGAAGTCTACCACCCCGACATCTTCTTCTTTCAAACTCTTGATTGCATACAACCCAATTCACATAGGAAGCATGGTCCATTATACTTTCTTCTTCTTCTACAATCCAGCGACAACCTTGTCGAGATGTGATGTGCAACCTCCTACATGACTAAGTTATCAATGACAAACCTCGAAAACACATATAGAGCTTTCTCTGTGCTTTACATCCCGATGAGGATTCCCTCAAGTGAGGCATACGAATCTGCAATGTTCAGGAACGCCTCCATTGCCGCCTAAGACATGCAGGGAAGATCTTCTTCAAATATCATCGTGTACAGAGGTGTGATGAAATGGTCGCATATTCTAGCCATGACTCCTCAGAAGGTGCAATCTGAGAGCAACTTCCAGTATATGTTCACAACACTTCCTTAAGTTTTCCATCCCCAACCCATGCCAGGAAGTTGTTGATGAGCATAGATTGCATCAGGCAGGTAAGAAAACATGAAGAACATTGATTGTTGATCCTTGGGTGGAATCTAAGCATTGTATATATGCACTTTCAACACGAAAGCTAATATGTTGGACTAGTTGAATGTTTTCCTTCCTTTGTTAGTTGAATCAACATAGCAACCAAACTCTATGGGAAAGTTTCTGTAGTCCCTTGCTGATAAAAGCGGCATGTGAAGATAACCAAGAAGTGGTATACCTTCCTAAGTGTCTTCGTCCTATATATCTTGTTGGGTGTCATCTTGAACTTTGTTGGCTCCTTTACCCAATGCATCAAGATGTTTCTTGTGTTCGTACTACCATTGGGAGTGTAGAACAATGCATCCATCCTGCTCACTAGGAATGGAAAATGATATATCTCCTGATAATCCTCCATCCTAAAGGAAGCAAGCCTTGATCCCTCTGACATTGTTTAGTATCATTGTCTCAAGATCAGTGTGTGAGACAATCTAGTGGATCATTCAGCAATAGCTTCCCCTGCTGTAGCTTCCCCTAATAAATACAGCAATACTGAATCTGAGACACACAATTATATTGTGCTCTTTGCCTTCTGATCCAACTTCTTCCATTCTTCATCAGACACTCCCATTGGTTTAGTACCCAAATCTACTGTGATCCATTAATCTTTATCCACCAACAGCTCATCCATATTGAGTTTCCACAACTCAAAACTATGACCATTAAATTTCTCGATCTCTATCTTTTCCACTGCTCACCATCTTCTTTCACCACCAGAATCGATCCCGCAGATCTCCCACTGAACGAGGTCTATCACAGGCTTGAGCAAAACCCCTCAGTAATAAAGGCATCACCCTAAAGCAAAAACATCTCTGGTACCCAATGTAGGTTTTGATCCCATACAAAAATTGCCTGTGTATGAATTCTAGAACACAGAAAATAAACAATGCGAGAGAATAACACATAAAACACATATACATAGAGATTTTCCCCTGAATCCCAAAAATGGGACTACTAGCTTGATTTTTCATTATGTTCCTTTGAATGTTATAATACATATTTATGCATGTTGAAGCATCTAATACCATGGACTAAAAACCATCGCGTCCAAAACCATGGACCGAAAACCATCACGTCTAAAACCATGTGCGAAAATCATGCACAAAACCATAGGTATGTCTGCCCAACCTAATATAGGGTCCAAAAAACGTTTCCTGGGGCGCTGGCCCAGACCCCGTAGAGTGGGGCTACCCACCCGCCTTAAACCCCTTGGACAGGGGGGGCTGCCTCCCCCCCTGTCACCCCCCCGCTACGCAATCGTTGAAACGAATGGGGGCTCTGCCCCCCTTCCAACCCCCCAGTTCACTACGTGGCCTATTCATGGAAAGAATAACACGACCCAACATTCTCCCACTTGTTGTTTTCTTTCCACAAGGGGCCACAAGATAGCTTAGTCATTTATCTAACCCTGTAATGTCCATTGTTTCTCTACACCAAGAGAACTTCTCAAAGCTCACAGATTTTGTCAATGCATCTGCAGTATTCTTCAAAGTGTCCATCTTTACTAGAAACACCTTTTTCTCTTCTATCATATCCCTCACAAAGTGATACTAAACATCAATGTGCTTTGTCTTTGAATGGTAGGTAGGGTTCTTTGCCAAGAAAATTGCACTTTAGTTGTTACAGCCTATCCTTATAGCTCCCTGTACTAACCCCATACTTGAACACAATCTCTGCAACCAAACTACTTCCTTGCTTGCATGAGTGGCTTCCATGTATTCTTCCTCTGCAGTTGGTACTACGACTACAGATTGTTTCTTACTCATCCAACTCATTGTACCTCTAAATAGGTTAAACGCATACCCACTTGTAGATCTTCTCTGATCTAGATATCCAGCCCAGTCTGCATCAACAAAGCCATGAATATCCAAAACGTTGTCCAATCCTAGTCTTCCTTGGTAGCACAAACCATAATCACTAGTGCCATGCAAATACTTGAAAACCCACTTCACTGTTGTCCAATGCTCCCTCCCTAGTTTTGACATAAACTTGCTCAATACTCCCACTGCATGTGCAATTTTTGGTCTAGTATAGATCATCGCATACATGAGGCTACCGACTGCACTTGCATATGGAACATGGGACATATTCTCTTCCTCTTCTTGTGTCTTGGGACACTATTCAGCAGATAACTTTACGCCTACAAGAATAGGAACCTTCACTAGTTTACTATCATGCATATTAAATATTGTCTCGACATACTTCCTCTGGTTTAACCAGAACTTCCTCTTTCCCGATCTCTTTTAATTTCCATGCCCAAAATATAGTTTGTAGCACCAAGATCTTTCCTGTCAAATTTGGAGGATAATTGGGTCTTCAAATCCTGGATAATTTCTTTGGAATTTCCAACCAGAAACATATCATCCACATACAAGACCAGATAAATAACATGGCCACCAATTAATTTAAATACACATAGTGATCTTCTTTGCTTCTGGTGAAGCCAAGTCCCTGTATAAATGTATCAAATTTTTGATACCACATCCTTGGTGACTGTTTTAAGCCATACAGAGACTTCTTTAACTTGCATACCATTTCTTTCTTACCCTTCATCGTAAAACCTTCAGGTTGCTTCATGTAGATCTCCTCTTCTAGATCCTTGTGAAGAAATGTTGTCTAAATATCCATCTATTCTACCTCAAAATCAAAAGCAGCAGCAATAGATAAAAGTAATCTAATAGAAGCTACCTTGGCAATAGGAGAAAAAATATCACCAAAATCAATTCCCGACACCTAGGAATAACCTTTTGCTACCAACCAAGATTTGTATTTCTCCACCGTTCCTTCTTCATTTGTCTTCTTCTTGAACACCTATTTGCTTCCAATGGATTTCCTTCCAGCTGGAAACTCCACCAGATCCCAAGCCTCATTTTTGTGCAAAGATGCCATTTAACACATATTTCATTAAAATTGGAAACATTTTATTACAAGGGCATCACTAAAATTGAGCTTTTTTGGTTATTTTAAAATTCCATATCCACTCTTTAATTCCAAATTTAATGAGATATGTGTTATTTCATCAACCATGCCCTCTTTCCATAGTTTTCCATCCTCTAAATCTACTGCTTCCTTCACAGTTCTGGGATCATCATCAGTAATAGATAAAGAAAAATTTGAATAGAAAGCAAATGGACTATACCTTTCTGGTTGCCTTCTTTCTCGAACTAATCTTATCACACTCGGAGATTCTGGCTCTTCATCTTTTGATTCCTCCTCCGCTGTAGAGTCTGATTCTTCCTCCTTTAGGTCCAACTCTATCTTCTCAGGTTCCTTTGGTTGGACTTCATGTTTAATAACATCTTTCACCTCTCTTAATACCACATCTGGGTTGTACACAACCTTCCTTGTTACTGGGTTTCAAATCTTATAACCCTTTAAACCATCCTTATACCCAATAAAGATTCACTTTTCAGATTTACTATCCAACTTGGTTCATTTCTCCTTTGGAACATGTACATATGCATCACATCCAAATACCATTAGATGTGAAAGAGAGGGTTTCTTACCAGTCCATACCTCTTGTGGAGTATTATCCTCCAATGCTGATGAAGGTGATCTATTGACCAGGTAACATGATGTCTCCCTCTACCAAGAATTCTTGTCCTAACCTGGCACCAACGAGCATGCTTCTTGCCCTTTCCATCAACGTCTTGTTCATTATTTCTGCAACTCCACTTTGCTGAGGTGCATATGGAGTAGTCTTCTAACGTGCTATACCACACTTCTTACAGAATTCTTGAAATTCATTCTGCAAAACTCTCCACCGTTACCAGTCCTCAGCACCTTTATCTTCTTCTCTGTCTGGTTTTCCACCAGAGCCTTAAATTATTTAAACATGTCAAAGGCTATAGATTCTTCTTAAGGAAATATATCCATGTATTCCTTGAGAATTCATATAATGATACATAGTACACAAACTTACCCAGTGATGGAACCTTCATAGGTCCAAACACATCACTGTGCACAAGCTCTAATATCTGTTTCGCCCTCTTACCACCAGAGGGGAAACTCACCCGATTCTGCTTCCCATATACACAATTTTCACAGAAATCAAAATCCAAAGAGCTATTACTCATATCTTCTACCATACCTTTACCATGAAGTATTCGAAGACCATTCTCTCCAATATGTCCAAGCCTTTGATGCCACAACATGGTCTTCTCTCCAGAGACCACTAGATTTTTTGTTCCACTTTCAGGTACCATAGAACTGTTGCACCCATCAACAATAGTGATAACTCGCATCTTGTACAGAGTCCCAATCCAAACTCCCCACATCAATACCAGTGCTCCCTGAACCATCTTGCAGGTATCCTTCTCAAAGAGTGTTTTTACACCTGCATCATCTAGCTTTCTTACAAAAATTAGATTTCTGGCCAATGTAGGAATATGTAGTACACCCACAAATGCTCTAGCCCTTCCACCTTGCAACTTCAACTTTACTTTTCCACAACCAATGATTCTAGCCTTCCTATCATCCCCTAAGAAGACTTCACCACCATCGTATTTCTCATACTCGCAGAACCACTCTCTACAGGGAGTGAAGTGAAAGGATGCACCTGAGTTAATCAACCATGCCTCATGATCTACGTGGGTACTTGAACAATCGAAGTACACATCCCCACTTTCATCTGAGGTGGTTTTTGCCTCTACAGAAAGAGCATCATCAGATCCCTTTCCTTTGTCAAGAGCTTCAGATTTACAGTCCCTTTTGTAGTGCCCTTCCTTTCCGCATTTCCAGGACACCACCTTTACAGGTTTTCTTGGAGATTTAGATCTCCCTCTAGATTTAGATCTCCCACTCGATGACTTATTTTTGTTTCTGTTATGGGACCGTCCTCATATAGGGAAGGCATCACCATTCAGGCCCTCCATATTTTTCCGTCTCATATCCTTCGTCAGCAAGGATGAGACTATTTCATCAAACTACAAGGCAGTTTCATTGCTACCTATTGCAATAATCAGACTATCCCATGAATCTAGTAGAGAACATAACAAACTAATGCACTTATCTTCATCTGAAATTTTGATATCAACAGACGGTAATTGCCTTACCACAATACTAAATGCATTCAGATTCTTTGTCACCGAGTCTCCATCTTTCATCCTCAGGTTATACAGTTATTTTCGTGGGAAGAGTTTATTCACCAAAGACTTAGATTGGTACAAAGTCCCTAACTTGTCCACAAAGCCTTCATTGTAGCTTCCCCTGATACATTTAACAATACTAAATCTGAGACACACAATCGTATTGTGCTCTTTGCCTTTCAATCCAACTTTTTCCATTCTTCATTAGGCACTCCCCTTGGTTTAGTACACGGATCTACTGTGATCCACTAATCTTTATCCACCAACAGATCCTCCATCTTGAGTTTCCACAACTCAAAACTCTGACCATTAAATCTCTCGATCTCTATCTTTCCACTGCTCATCGTCTTCTTTCACCAGCAAAATCGATCCCATAGATCTCCCACTAAACGTGGTCTATCACAAGCTCGAGAGAAACCCCTCAATGACAAAGGCGTCCCCTTGAAGCCAAAACCGCTCTGATACCAAATGTAGGTTTTAAACCCGTACAAAAATTCCCTGTATACGAATTCTAAAACACAGAAAATAAACAATGCGAGAGCATAACACATAAAAGACATATAAACAGAGATTTTCTGCTGGATCCCAAAACCGAGACTACCAGCTTGACTTTTCATTATGTTCCTTTCAATGTTACAATACATATTTATACATGCCGAAGCATCCAATACCATGGACCTAAATCCATCTCATCCAAAACCATGGACTGAAAACCATCGCATCCAAAACCATGTCCGAAAATCATGCACAAAACCATAGGTAGGACCGTGCAACTTAATATAGGGTCCAAAAAAAAATTTCTCGGGGTGCTGCCCTGGACCCCGTAGAGGGGGGCTACCTGCCCCCCGACAAGGGGGTTTTGCCATGCCCCCGCTGCGCAATCAGTGCAACAAGGGGGGGTTCTGCCTCCCCTTTAACCCCTTGGTTCACTATGTGGGCTAGTCATGGAAAGAATAACACAACCCAACATCCATCCTACTCACTAGGAATGGAAAATGAAATATCTCCTGATAATCCTCCATCCTAAAGGAAGTAATTCTTGATCCCTTTGACACTGCTCAATATCATTGTCTCAGGATCAGTGTGTGAGACAATCTAGTGGATCACATCTGCATATGGAAACATGGGAAACTTGGATGAAACCTTGTACAGTCTTGACTTATGGATGTTCAAATAGACATGTCAATCCTCCAGATTCTCCTCAAAGCTACCTGAGAAGATGATGTTGATGTCTTGCCATGTCATTTTGATGTCTGTCTCGATGAAAAAGTGTGTGTCTGTGTACACGAGAAAACTCATTGACCCCTATTCAACCACGTCCATAGTACTACTTTCAACTGTGTATTTTGATCTATCTCTCTTGGATGTCGTGATAAATATACGACCAAGAAGCTCCTCAAAACCTATGGTACCTGGAGATAGAGAAGACACTCATGGCAAGATAATGTCAGCTAAAACATCAAACAACTTCGAGAATCATTCAGGAAATAGACTGGTGATTGTTGAGTAAGATTATGCAACACTCACTTTAGGAAGCTCGGAGCTTGTCAGGTGGATTTGTGCATTGTTCAATCCTAGCTACCAGTGAGGCTGACTATTGGTGTTATGAAACCAACTCACAAAATAGAAGAAAAGATAGGTCAATGACATCAAAATCAACCTCTTTGAGGGGAAAACCTCCTTTACATTACACAAATGAATAATTCTTGGATGATAAAAATGACAAGACCTCCTTTCTATATATAGTAGTCTAATAGGTCACAATATAATGAAAGACAACATAAAAATCATATTCTAAGGGCACAACAATAAAAATAGTGGGCTTCTAAGGGGCAGAATAATAATAATATGGGGACAACATGGGCACAACAATAGCATAAGGGGGTTGCAATAATAAAAATAAGGGGCTACAGCAGTAGTATAGGGACCTAACATGCCCCTATCCTTGAAAAAAGTTTTTTCCTCAATGATTGAGTAGTTCTGGATGATTCTGTATAAAATTCTCATCCTCCCATGTGGAACCTTCAGCAGGTAAGTTCTTCCACTTAATGAGATACTCTGAAATTGGTCAATTTCATAGTTGTTGATTTGCTATTTCCGTGATTGCTTCAGATTCTAATATGATTTTTCCTTCATCTTCAAGTTCTAGAAGTATTGTTTGAACTAGGGTCTTGTCACCTATAACCTCCTTTAAGCATGACACATGAAAAACTAGGTGCACTCATGAAGATGTAGGAAGCTCCAATTTGTATGCCATAGTACCAATATTTTGTAACACCTTGTACAAACCATAATACTTTGGTGATAATTTATTATCATTCTTAGCTTGGTTGAGGGAAATTTGTTTTTATGGTTGTAGTCATAGAAATATCCAGTCACTTACATCAAAAATTCTTTCACTTTGATGTTGATCTACACGTTGATTCATTCTATTATGCACCAAAGTGAGCGTATCCTTTAAGAGTTGGAGAACTTTTGGTTGATGTTCGATGTGATCCACTACATGACCCTTAGAATTTTATCTTAAATATGATGTGACTAACAGTGGATGATATCCATAAAGTGTCATAAATCGGCTCATTTTTTTGCAATATGGAAGGAAGTGTTACACCCCCTTTCAGCCAGGGGAAACCACCTGAACCATTGTGTGTGTTTATTAGATACAAAGAAACAAAGATATCCTTCCAAAAGTTTGTTCACTATCTCATTTTCCCCATCATATAGGGGATGATAAGATGAGCTATGAGCTAACTGAGTACCCAAACAAGGAAATAATTTTGTCCAAAAAATTCCAATGAAAATGGGATCTCTCTCGCTTACAATAATATTTGTGTTTCCAAGTAGATTTTGAATTGTTTCCATAAATGTTGTAGCAATAGTAATGGCTTTAAATGGATTATATAATGCACAAAAGTGTGCATACTTGGTAAGTCTATCAACTACCACCATGATGACACTCTTTCCTTCATACTTGGGTAAACCTATGATAAAGGTTGTAACAGACCCGAGGTCTTAATTGTCTCAACTTTATTTTGTTGGAAAACGAAACATTCCGTCACAAACTTTTGAATACAGATTTAAGGCCATCCCAAAATAATTATTTCTTAACCTTGTGGTAAGTTTTTAAAAATATCGGGTGCCCTCCTAAGTGAGAGGTGTGCACTTCTAGAAGAATCTTTGTTTGAATTGGGAATTCTTACATAGGTATAAGCAATTTTTGTACCATAACGAATCATTTTTCCAGCTAAATGTATTAGAAGTATTGGGATCTTACTGCAACTTTGGAATATGTTCCTACACTTTTTCATCATTCTTCCATTCATCCCTTGCCTCGTTTATCCAATTTGGTTGGATAATATAAATGGCACAAAACAATGCTTCCACATACACATCCTTTCTTGAGAGTGCATATGCAATAACTTTTTGCTTCCCTTTTTTGTAGACTATTTCAGAGTCATAACCCAACATCATTGTGACCCATTTTTGTTGCTCTTCTAAAGATAATATTTGTTCTAAAAATTATTTAATTCTAACAAGATCCATTTTCACCTTGAAGTGTCTTCCCATTAGGTACGGTCGCCATTTATTAAGTGCATGTAGTATTGCCAACATTTTCTTCTCGTAAATAACTTTGTGTAAACACTTTCCTTTGATTGGATGACTTTCGAAAGCAATGGGTCTTCCTTCTTGTATTAAAACATCACAAATTCTATTTCCTGAGGCATCACATTCCTCAATAAAGGTTTTTGTGAAATTTGGCGTAGCTAAGACCGGTGCTTGGCACATTGCCTCTTTAAAATGTTCAAAGGCCTTCATTGCTTCTAGAGTCCAAGAAAATGCATCTTTCTTCCATAATTCTTAAAAAACTATTCTCCCATAATTCTTAAAAAACTTGCGATAATACCTTGTCAACCCTTGTAGATGATTTATGGATGTGGGGATTTTCCATTCCTTAATGGATTTAATTTTTCTAGGGTCTACCTTAACACCTTCATGAGATACAATATGACCCAAATATTCCACCTCTTATACACAAAAAAAATATGGATCCTTTTGCATATAACTATTTCTCCTCCAATAGTTTGAGCACCCTGTCAACATGTTGAGCATGATCCTTCCAAGACATACTATAGATTATTATATGATAAAAAAATACTAATGTAAATTTTCTAAGGAAGGGTTTGAAAATGGAATTCATCAAACCTTGAAATGTAGAAGGTGCATTGGTAAGGCCAAAAGGCATCACAAAAAATTCACAATAACCCTCATGAGTTCTAAATGATGTTTTCGGAATGTCTTCAACCTTCATTCTGATTTGATGATATCTTGAATGAAGGTCCAACTTGGTGAAGTAAATTGCTCGATGTAATTTATCCAATAATTCATCAATGATAGGAATAGAAAATTTATCTTTAATAGTGAGCTTGTTGAGTTCCCTATAATACAGACACATCCATCATGATCCATCCTTCTTGTGCACCAACAGTACTAGAGTAGAGAAATAAATTTAACTAGGTTGAATTATACCAGGCTCTAACATTTCTGCAACCACACATTCAATTTCACTCTTTTGGGAATATCGATATCTGTAAGGCTTGATGTTTGGAGGAACACTTACTGGAATCAAATGAATATCATGATCATGATCATGAATAGGTGGTAGGCCTTTGGGAGTGTCAAATATCTTGGAATGATTGTCCAAAACTTTTTAGAGATCTGGAGAAATATACGATTTTGATGTGGGAACCTCTAATGAACATAATTGTGCAATTATGCCTCGTTGTTATTTATTTATAATATTTTTCATGTTTTTAGATATTATTATCTTTCACAATTTCCCTACGATATCCCTTAGTTCAAATTCCTTACCCTCCCAAAAAAGCTTCAAGAAAAGTTGAAAATTAAAAGCTATCATACCCAAAAATTGTAGCCATTGGACACCTAGTACAACATCGACACCACCCATTGAAATGGAAAGCATTTAACTATTCAATACATATTCTCCAACATATAGATTTACTTTTTGTATTCAAACTTTTATGATCCATAATGAATTAAACAAAGTCATTTGGTAGAAATCACATGAGATAATTTTTTGGCTGACATGTTTCGAACCAACAAGTGTGGTTCAAGCTTTATATTATGGTACTTTCAAGAGAAATTTATGGTTCCTCCATTTGCAATGATCACTTGACACTATGGTGCTAGATATAGGAAGCAATTCAATTCCTTGGCTATCTTACAATGAATAAAATTATGGGTACTACCCGAATCAATGAACACTATTACCTTTTTCTTCTTGATATGTCCTTCTATCTTGAGGGTTTGAGTAGTGGTAATTCCTGCCAACGCATTACAATATATGGTCAAATTCATTTCTTCTTTCTTTAGGTTTGGTTCCTAGTGTATATCCTCTTCTTTTGACGTTTCTTGTTCCTTTTCTTCCTCCTCTATACAATCTATGTAAAATAATTTCTTCTCAACGCACTTATGACCTTTAGTGTATTTGCTATCACAACTGTAACAAATCCCTTTTGCTCTTTTTCTTCCAATTGTTTTGGTGTCAACCTTGTAGGTTGTGGAACGCTAGGGGCAACAAAACTTACATCTTTATAGTTGTGAGTGGTAGGCTTCCTTATTGCCATAATTTTTCTTTCAAATTTTTGATGGCTTGTAGGGGCCTAACCGAGGTTTAGAGGTGATTTAGCCAAACAAATCCCGATCCTATTGGCCGTTTCGGCAATAGCCCATGGAGTGTGGATTGAGGTCTCACCGGAAGTAGTATGGAAGGGTGCTAGAACCAGGTTTTCACACCCTAGAGATGTTCGATGATTTTCGGTGGTTCGCGGTTTGACCCTGCGTGCACATCGCTACGCGCACCTATCAGTACTTCGCAATGAGTGATGCTATCTTCACGCAGACCTACTTGGGGCTCGATCCACATTAGTACCCAATCCTTTATTATTAACCCAATATTAGTTTATCACTTAGCTTATATGCAAGTGTTTAGTTATACTTAACAGCGTTCACCATTCATACCAGTGCGTGCGATGAATAAAACAATATAATTGCAAAAGGTATCAACCATATAATAACTCAAAACATATACACAAGATTTGGAATCAAAATTCTCTTTATTATTCTTCTTCCTCGGTTACAGACTTGACTCTGCCCTATGCACTCAGCTGCAGGGGTCCACGCACTCAGCTGCGGACTCTATTAGGCCTTTGCGCACTCAGCTGTGGACTCTATTAGGCCTTTGTGCACTCAGTTGCATAGCCTCTTCCTACTACTACGACCCAAAGCACTTAGACCTTTACTCTATGCTCACTATCTTCTCAACTCCATTCATTTCTCTATCTTTTTCTAATTATGTTTACAACTTAGAGCATCGCTCTATTTATACAATCCCATGGTCCACAGACCATGGGTAGGCCGACACTACATTCAAAACTTAGGCTGGATAGCCCTATGACTCCAACATACAATTTTCACTCTGCGCCGGAAATTCGTGGAGTCTTTTCAATAGTAATACTAAAAACTTAGGCTTTGAGCCCCGAAACATGTTGTGGGATGATTCCATGCCCAACAGGCCCCCGACACAAACATCATGACTCGCCCTCGAGTCACTCTGTCGGCGTGGTGATCTTGGCATGGAGTCCCTCCACCTGGTCGTGAACGGCCTAAATGTCGACATCGCACTGAGCTACTGCCTGCTGAACCTGCTGCATCCGTTCTTCTAAGATCTCCGTGTCTGAATTGGGTCCTTACACCTATACCAGCATTTGTTGTGTATGTTTAAAGTCCCACGCCCTTGTCCAGCTCCTCAGGTTGCAATGACTGTGCTTTGGCCAGTTAGTCAGATAGTCGTCCCACCTGTGTAGGGCTTCAAGTCACTGTCGTTTACTTTGCCTGGGAAGGGTTCTCCATTTAGTTTGACTAGATGGACCATGCCTCTCTCTATGACCTCCTCAACCACGTATGGTCCCAGCCAGTGCATTCTAAATTTTCCTGGAAATTTTTCAAACTTACTGTCATACAGCAGCACTAAGTCGTTTACCTTGAAGGTGTGTAACTTGATATTGCAGTCGTGCTAGGCTTTTTCATGATGATTTTGTACCTGCTGATGAAATCCAGCCAAAAACCATTCCTCCTTGAGTTCTTCCAATTGTGTGAGCCTTTCCTCCAAAGCATCGCAGTCCGTCATCCTTGTGAGCGCTATTATTCGTAGACTAGGTACAATGTATTCCATCGTCATGACAACTTCCATGCCATAAAATAATTGGAAATGTGTTTGTCCCATCAATTTCTTGCACGTTGTCCTATAAGCCCATAGTACAAATGGTATGCGCATGTCCCAATCGTTTTGCTACGCATTGCACACTTTGGTCAGCGCAGCCTCTAGTATTTTGTTGAATGCCTCTACTGTCCCATTAGCTTGTGGGCGGTACGGTGTACCTTTCTGATGATACACTTAGAACTCTTTTGTGAGCACAATGATGGTTTCATTTAGGAAATTTGTTCCACGATCACTCACTAAGATTTTCGGATAGCCAAATCGGGTCAATACATTTTCGAACAAAATCTTCACAGCCATAATGGTCGTGCAGTCTTTGACCAGCTACGCTTCCACCCATTGTGTCAGGTACTCTGTCGCGATGATGATGTAGTGCATGCCCATATTTCCCTGAGGTTTGATCTGTCGCACAATGTCGATTTCCCATTTTTCAAACGACTGCAGTGTCATTTGTGGATTTAACAACATCTTGTCCCTCTACGAGGGTTTTCCAGTCCTTTGACATATATCGCAGGCCTTTCAGTGTGCTTTCAAATCCAAGTGTAGGGTTGGACACCATAACCATGTGCGAAGAATCTTCTGAGCGGTAAATCGTCATCCATAGTGTCCTCCTGCAGCACCCCCACGTGCTTCCATGAGAATCTGACCTCATTCAAATTCAAGTATGTATCTTCACAATATCTCAACATTTCCCATTTTGTATAGGTGCCCTGCAATGATAGAAAAGTTCACTGTGCACGCCACCAATTCCTTTTTATATTGGACTGAGTATTCCTTCGGTGTAGTCCCTATTGTCAAGAAATGGATTATATCTTCAAAGTGTCCATCTGCGATGCGCACTGCAACGAGTTGTGCATTAGGTAGTCCCTCCTCCAAATTCGTGGGTTCCTCTCCTGTCTGAATTCGTGACAAGTGGTCTCAAAATCATATTCTTGGAACAGTAAGAGCTATCTTCACATGTGCCCCCCAACATAGGCTTATTGACCAAGTATTTAAACGCAGAATGGTCGGTATACATCTTGAAATGTCCTCTGAGTAAATAGTGGCGATATTTTTGGAGTGCATACAACATCGCTAACCCCTCGTGCTCAGTGGTGGAATAGTTCTTTTATGCTTTCGACAATCTCTGACTTGCAAGCACGATCAGGGGATCCACGCCCTCCACGCTCTCCTGTGTGAGTATTGCTCCCAGTGCAATACACTAGGCATCAACATGTACATGAAATTCCACATCCCATTTTGGGAAGACCAAGATTGGAGCAGAGGCTACTTTCCCCTTTAGTACATCCAAACTCTTCATGCAATCATCATTCCAGTAATATGTAACATCCTTTTTCAATAGATTTTCCATCGGCACTATTATTTGGGCATAATTTTTGATTAACTTTCTATATTATCCGGTGTGTCCGAAGAGCGCGTAGTTGTTTAACACTTTGCGGTGCTTCCAAATTTAGAAAAATGACAATCTTTGTAGGGTCCATCATCAATCCTTGTTTGCAGACCACATGTCCTAGCAGGTTTCCAAAGGGAATGAGGAATGTGCACTTCTTAAGGTTCAGCACAATCTGGTGTCGGAGGCAAGTATCCAGCATCAAGCGTAAGCTTGCTACATGGTGCTTAACTAATCCAAAGACAGTCCAATCATCTAGATAAACCTCCAAGAACTTGTGGATGTATTCTTTAAATGCAAGCACAACGATGCGCAAAAATATGGCAGGCACGTTCTTCAATCCAAATGGCATAATGGTGTATTGGAAGTAGCCCCATTCTATTGCGAAGGTTGTTTTGCTCCTATCTTTTGGCACGATCTTGAACTAATGGTACCCTGAGAACCCATCCATGAATGAGTATGCTTCCTGACTGCCAAAATTCTTTAGTACTTCATCTGTGAACGGTGTTGGGAATGGATCATGTATATCGGCGTTGTTCAGCTTCCTAAGGTCCACGCAAATTCTTATTTCACCTTTTTACTTTTTCTCCTTTACTACCATAGGACTCACCCAGTCGGACTCTTCCATTGGCTCAATAATTCCGGTTGTGAGTATTTTTTCTAATTCTTTTTGGACCTTCTCCTTATATTTCGGATTCAAGCAGTAAGGCCGCTGCTTAACCGGCTTCATGTCGGGTTCCAGGGTGATGTTCATCATCCCTAAGTCACCAATGATCCCTTTTAAGTCCGTAATTTTGGTCGGGAACAAGTCTTGGTATTCGCGGAGTAACTCAACGACCTTATCCACCATGGCATCATCCCAATAGTCCCCAAGCGTTGCATACTTTGGCTCCGCCTCCGTTCCAATGTTTACCTACTTTGTTTTTAGCGGTGCGGTGATGTCGGGGTCCTCAATCGATGGTCCGTGAACCTTGTGACAACCTTTCATTTCTGGAATGTTAATATTTCATGGGTCCTCATCATCCTCCTCAACAGTTACATTATAACACTCGATCGCGCAGCTCAGTTGTGTCGCCGATTCTGGCTAAAGTACCTCCATTGGCTCCTGGGGTATTTTGAAAATAGCTTCTTTTACTGCCTGTAGCGCATCGTCAACAATATCCCACCAATGATCTTCAAACATGAAACTTAACAAAAATCCTTTGCACAAGATATCCCATTCGCTCGTACCATGGCGAAGCTCCGTCTTAGTATACCAATTCATCGGTATGACATCTAGGGTATGATAGAATAAATGTACCCATTCAGGTTGTGGCTCTTCCTCGTAGACCTAGGTCCATTTCGCGAGGTGTGTACGTGGACCATCCCGTTTGTCATACTTGTCTACTAGTCACATCTGTGGTTTCCCAAATTGTAGGCACATCATCCTTCTGCATCCGCGCCAGTCCTCAAAACTTCCCTGATCTGTACTCCACCACCTTGTGGGTGTTGCACACAGTGCCCATTTCAGAGCATCGAACTACTGTTTTTCTGGCACTGCACTTTCAAACTTTTCCAGGAATTCATCCATCGTTGTCAACCCATCGCACCTAAGAAGATCCCTTACCTTTATTTTCATGTAGCGTAGTGATCTAACCATCATGTTGCAATTAAGCATTTTTACTTCGTGCAGCCGACTCTGCCATCGCTCTATCTCTTCATCTGAATCCGAAGTGCAAGATCTTTCATGCTCCCACAAAATCCTACCATCTGCAGTTGGGTTCACCCATTAATATTGTCATGTAGTTATCTTGTAGATGCAATCGATATTGTCATCACTATCATTGTCGCACACCGGTTCAGTGTATCGCGCTCCTTTGACCGAATCTAGTGGTACTACTATGCATAGTGACTTTCTCTCGAAAACCATTTTGCGCTTCTTGAGATTTATGACTTCATTCATATCGGTGGCCCAGTCTATTCCTAGTAGTGTGGGATAGGGATTGTTGTCATCGACAATCTCTATCACTTCAAAACCGCCAACGCGCTCACACCTTCAATATCCACCATTACGCTTTGCAATCTCCCCATGGGGAGGATCTTCTGTTGGTTACCATTCACAATTGAATAGGAGACCATTGTAGTGTGGGTTTGCCCATGCGTTCCCATGTTTGTTTCAGCAGTACATTCACGTCTGATCTGAGATCCAATATTACTTGATCCATTTCATACTCGCTGAATTTCGTAGTCAACCTCATTTCCTTTCCTGTGCGCAATGAATGGTTTCCAAGTTTTTGGATGACACGCAGTTCTCTTAACCCTGCACACCTGATGATAATTTCCTGTAGTCCTTTTACCACCTTACTGTCATACAACAGTTTCATGCATGTCTCCAGAAAGGTAGTGAGCATTGAAGGATCCATCCCGGGCTCTAGTTGATCCTTACTACCTGAATTGGAGGCCTCTGTGAAGCCCTTCTTAGCTTCCGTGAATGTCTCCTTTGCGTGTTCTAAATCAAATTCAGGTTCCTTTGTAGGAGCCTTGTGAACCCATGCACTTTCCTCTGGTGGCTTCCCTTTATCATCTCCAGTGGTGATACCACTCCTAACCACTATGTTTACATTCGGGTCTTCTTCGTGCGGCTCAGACCTCATCATTTGTAAATTCTAAGTCAGAGGAGGCTGGAGTACCCCTTTTTCGCAAAGCCTTACTATCAATATAGGGCAGTGTTCTGCACCATGATCAAACTGAGTACTATACAAACATGATGTCCTCATTGGATTTGTACAATCACGGGCATAGTGTCCTAGTCCTCTGCAATTGTACTAAATTAGTTGTCTGCGACCCCTTCCTGGTCCCATTACTCCTCGGCGTTGTCCCCGCCCTTGAAATCCAACATGTGCCATTCTTGCATTTGGGTCTAGGGCTTGTGTTTCGGTTTGTACCCTGTAGGCATGAATCTGATCCATCATTAGTTTGTAGCTTCTGCAGGTGCGTTCATCATTGCCTACCGACCTGCAAAAATTACAAAACAATTGTTGGGACGTCTTTGTATACTTCTGCAATATATGAAAATTATCTATAGAGTGTTTTCCTCCTATCTGATAGATCACGCACCATAGTACAGGCATCGCGCTTGGTCCTACTTGTGCCTTAGGTCTTAATGGCATTGACCCTCCTCTCGCCAAGTAATTTGCGAATACTGGACAATGGTCCTTGTCATGCCCCTGGCCTTTGCATTTTATGCACCATACCTCCTCATGTGCCTCTGTGCGAGGTGTCATGTCCTGTTTCAAACTCTACATTTCCAGGCACAAATTTTATAATTGCACGTGGATTTGTTGGACTCCCAGACCAGGATCTTGTATAGGGGTCTCATGCAATCTCATTGCCATCTCCAAGGTTTCGGCCTAGGTGGAAAGATTTTGTTGTGACAACGTCATCCTTAAATGCGGTGTTAATGACGTTACAAACTAGGCATAGTGTTGTCCATCCGTCAAAGTCATGTTGGCTTCGCGAATCGTACTCTTCAGCCTTTGGTCTAGATCCCAGGGGGTCTCGCCCAGGAGCATCGGGATCTCCTTAAACCAGATAATTGATTGTGTCTCTAACTCTGGTCGGCTAAATTCCCTGTTCAGCATGACCTGGATTTCTATAATTCCTACGTTTGGATGGTCATTCAAATGCTTAATTTACCATGTTAATGCGCGATCCAGCAATGCGCTTACCAGCGTAGCATTCTTTATATTGTCATCCACGAATCCTTGTGTTACCCATACTGCCCTTACCATGAACCAGAATTGGTCCAGATCTTCATTCGCTACTCCTCTAAATACCGACAGTTTGATCACACTCACCATAATGAACTGTGGTTGTGGCGGAGGTGGGCTGGGTGGAGATGAAGGTGAAGAGGGTGAGATGGGTGGCGGTGTAGGTGGAGGTGGTAAGCGCGGAATTCCCTACCTTATCAGACTGACTACACTTCTCAGAGAAACTTTCGCGAGCTCTTCCTCGCTTTCCCGTGAGGGTGAAATTAAGGGACTAGTTTCTAGCTCTTCACTACTTCCATTTCTGTATATCTTCCCACTTCGCGTAGTCCCAAACATTAATTTATTCACGTAACCCGCTTTTCACACAATAACATCTTAATCCAGGTATTCAAAGATTTAATATACTTACCTTGTGGCCCTTTGAGGAAGTGTCATTCCACCTTGCCAAAGCTGACGGTTGTATCTACTGTGAACTCAGCAATAAATCCTCCTATAATCCGATTGAGCCAATGGTCCACAACTCGCGTGATATTGTATTCTGATGCTTCTAGTCTATGCACTAATTTCGGAGTCCACACAATTGGTTTGTGGAGCCTACACCTTCCCTGACTGTTTGTTAGCTTCGCGATCCACCCATACAGCTTAGAAGGAAAGGATGCAAAGAAATTTCATGGATTTCTGTATATAAGTAGTGCTCCAACGAATGTTCCTTAGATACTCACATATTCCTATTTTCTTGCGCCGCAAACTCGTGAATCTTCTTGTCCAACAACCCTTCATTTTCTTTCTTGGTTGGATTCCAGTGGCACAACATCAGACATCCCTTATCCAGATCCCAGTCCTGGAAACGGAACCATTTGTTGGCTTGTAGGGGCCTGACCCAGGTCCAGAGATGATTTAGCCAAACAAATTGCAGTACTACTGGCCCTTTCGGTAACATTCCATGGAGCGTGGACTGAGGTCTCACCCAAAGTAGTATGGAAGGGTGCTAGAACCAGGTTTTCGAACCCTAGAGATATCTGATGATTTTTGGTGGTCCGCAGTTTGACCCTGCACGCATGTCGCTATGTGCACATATCAGTACTTTGCAACCGGTGATGTTGTCTTCACGCAGGTCTACTCGGGGCTCGATCCACATTAGTACCCAATCCCTTATTATTAAGCCGATATTAGTTGATCACTTAGCTTATCTATAGGTGTTTAGTTATACTTAACAGTATTCACCATTCATACCAATGCGCACGATAAATAAAATAGTATAATTGAAAAAAAATATCAACCATATAATAACTCAAAATAGATACATAATATTTGGAATCAAACTTCTCTTTATTATTCTTCTTTCTTGGTTATAGACTCGACTCTTCCTTGCGCACTCAGCTGCAAGGGTCTGCACACTCAGCTGTGAACTCTACTAGGCCTCTGTGCACTCAATTGCAGAGCCTCTTCCTACTACTATGACCCAAAGCACTTAGACCTTTACTCTATGCTCGCTATCTTCTCAACTCCATTCATTCCTCTATGTTTTTCTAATTATCTTTACAACTTATAGCCTCACTCTATTTATACAATCCCATGGTTCATGGACCATGGGTAGGCCGACACTACATTCAAAAATTAGGGTGGACAACCCTATGACTCTAACATACAATTTACACTCCACGCCCACAATTCGCGGAGTCTTTTCAATAATAATACTCAAAACTTGGGCTCTGAGCCCTAAAACATGCTGTGGGGGGGTTCCATGCCCAACAATTTTCCTGCCAACCTGAATGCCTTCTCCAATAAATCAAGTTCCCAAAGGAAAACCTCATGTTGGATGTTATCCTTTAAAGTCACTATAAACACATCAATCCTATGCCCCTCTGGAATATATTTTATCCTTATATTCAATTTTTGGAATTCCTCAATATGCTCCACTATTTAACCTTTTTGTTTGATATTTATCAATTGGCTAAATATGGTGTTGCTTTTTGTATCCTCATAATGAGCTATCATTTCCTCCATAAAAATTGACCAAGATAAATTTTTTATGAGAGAAAAACCATCGATACCACACAAAATGATGGGGTTCCAAATATAAAGTTGCATTGCATACCTTCTGTGTGTTTTGCACATTGTGGAGATTGAAATATTGCTCCATTTGTATTATCCATGTTAGGGGATCCTTGCCATAAAACTTCATCATATAAATCTTTGGAACATGCTAAGTCTTCAATCAAAAGTTAGATTTTAAGAAATAATGATTAACATTAATTTTTTTCTCACCATGAGTTTCCTCTACTACCTTTTCACCATTAGGAAGCATTTCGTGTAGCAAGTTTGTCAAATCGCCTTTCAAACATTCCATGTCTTTCTTCAGATATTCAATGTTTTCTTTCAGTTTTTCTTCTAAACTATCCATATTAGCTTCCACGCCATTGATATTATTTTCCATGCCATTCTTTATAGCATGCATCTTAGCTTCTATTACTTTTTGCGAGAGTGAAATTTGTTGCACTTGGTCTTGTAATTTTGATACATCATGTTGCATTTATTACTCATCTTCATGAGTCATGGTAGAACTTTCAGGTTTTTTACTAGGTGTTTCATTTTCTTTCTTTGGTTCATCAATTAATGATAATTATGCTTCACTATGCTCTTTGAATCGCTTCAAACTAAATTTTCAAACCAAACTTATGCAAATTAAAAAAAAAAACTACGCACTTTTTTTCTCTTTGTAGGAGCTGGATATTGAATCTATTGTATCTCTATAATTTTGGATCTCCAAGGTAAAAAATTTCGTATTGTAGTATCCCTTTGAGTTTTCTTTCAAACCCCACCATTCCAATCAATATTGGATTCTTCAAGAAAGAGTTATGTCAAATCTCCCATGATGACTGAATTATAGACTAGTTAAGTAGAGCTAACTTGTATGACCTTCCACATGTCCCTTTTTAGACCTTTGTACCTCCAAACGATACAAAAACAATTAATTTCTGTCCCCTTTTTGTAAATTCTGACACAATTTCAATTCGATTCTCGGAGAGAAAGTTGTTATGAGTTTTCCAAGGTCACTTGTTTGGGATGTAATTCGGGAGCATGCAAAAACCCTAAATTCCTTGGATCATATATCCTTAAATATAGCAAGAAAATATCTTAAATTCAGACCCACGGTTCATCAAGGTTTCATCTCAAATGGGTATTAATTTCATCCTCTCAAACTTCATAGAAAACAGGTTATAGCGAAAATTCCACGATCATATGTTTGGAGTAGCAAAACCCTAGAATCAAAAGCTCTCATACCAAATGTTATGAAACCATCTCACAAAATAGAAGAAAAGATAGATCAACGACTTCAAAATCAGCCTGTTCGAGGGGGAATGCTCCTTTAAAATACACAAATGAATAATTATTAGATGATACAAATGCAAGACCTCCTTTCTATATATAGGAGTCTAAGGGGTCACAATATAATCAGAGCCAACATAACAATAATATTCTAAGGGCACAACAATAAAAATAGTGGGTTTCTAAGGGGCACAATAATAAAAATATGGGGACTACATTGGCATAACAATATAATAAGGGGGTTGCACTAATAACAATAAGGGGCTACACTAGTAGTATAGGGACCTAACAATTGGCTAGATATGCGCAATGTGCAGTCTAGAGAGGTTGACTATTGATTGAAACTGTGTAATGAAAAAAACAGTCAGATTGGGCTGCTAGTTGGAACTGCAGATTGCACAGTTCCAGTTGGAAACACTGGGAAATACCTCCTAGGATTTCGTAGAGCACAGCCTGGGGAAAATGTGGGTAGCCTTTTTGCAATTCCTGTAGGCAAGGTAGAGCCTTGACTACTAGGAATGTGGAGAGCTTGCTGGGGGACATAGGATTAGGGCCGAGACAACTCGGATCTACCCAATGGCATCCCGGAAACATGAAGGATTGAGTGTGTGTGTGTGAAGCTAGTGTAGATTTGAGTGAAATAAAATGCATGCAGTATAATCGAAGGACAAAACCAAGAAGCTCATGAAGTGAGTCGCCAAAACGATGACTATGAATGTTGAAACGGTGTTATGCGTGCAAGACTAAGGTAATGAAAAAATTGAAACAACACTTATACAAGATAAAATTCATTGAAACACAAGTGTTTGTTCAATAAAACCAAGGAAGCAACACTCATACAAGCCCAAAACTAAAAGGTGACATAAAAAGGGGCAAATGGCATGAAAATAAAAAGTTACCTGGAAAAGTTGTGACGGCTGTGTCGAAGGTTCCCAAATGGCTTGAGAATGCCAAATATCTAATATTAAATGTGAAGAATGAGTTATGAGGCATCATTTAAATAGATTTGGTCAAATTAGGGTTTATTATGTGCATGCCACAAATCTAGGAAAAAGCGACACTTGGTGGGAAGCTTCTAAAAATAGTTTTTCATGTAACTCCTGCTTCTAAAAATAGTTCCCTAAAATATAGGGATGCTCTTTCACTTTTTTATTTTTTCCTTTTAAGGAAAATATTCCTAGCATGTGATGAAGGATTGTGCAGTTGTCGAGGGAACCAAACAACCTACCGGCACATGCGATAGGCAATCTGTGGGGGAAACCTTCTGCACTGTTTCGAGGCTGAGAGGCCTTGGATGACTTGCTAGCTCTAGGT
Organism: Pinus tabuliformis; assembly: GCA_031772625.1. Classification (NCBI taxonomy): domain Eukaryota; kingdom Viridiplantae; phylum Streptophyta; class Pinopsida; order Pinales; family Pinaceae; genus Pinus; species Pinus tabuliformis. The sequence continues at coordinate 432,811,237 of CM062813.1, read as the reverse complement.
AATTTTCTAGAGTAGTGATGCTAGGTTACTCTGCACATTTCTGGATGGCAGTGCAACTGTATAGCTCTATACAATTCCAAATATCAGTGCAACTCGTTGAAACTGTGCATTTCTAGAGAGAAATGTCGGCTAGCTTTCTCTGCTCAATTTCTGAGTGCAAGACAATTTTTGGGTTACTCTGTGCAATTATTGAGGGGAAGACAAGTTTCCCTCTAGGTTTTCACATTTTTTCCCAACAGCTACTTGAACGCATGTGAGCCAAGTACTGGGTGCATTGGTGGTCGACCGATGGGATGAGTTAAACACAAGTTGTGAAATGATAGATGGAATCAAATAAGCACAAGTACCTAATCAGTTAAGGATACCTGTGATGATTTCAATGGGGGAGGCTCCAAAAAAAAGCTAAGGAAAAATTTTGGACGGTGGTTGTAGCCACTAAAACATTGGCAACACACTAGTAGAACTCCAACTCTCTGTGGGGACCTTTTTTGTTAAAAAAAAACTTAACTCCTCTTAAAGTATTGTTAGATTCTTCGATCATGATGGACTCAACACTAAACTTGAGTTAAAGATGTAGTCCCTTACCATTCTCTTAACCGCTCAACGCACATTCCAAGCCAAGTCAAGTGAGTCTTTTTGATTGGGGATGAGGGGTATATTGTTACACAAGTAATAAAGATTTCAGGGCCTTGGTTTCATCATTGGTGTTGCTCCACTACGAGTAGGTGTGGACAGTACCACGACGATGTTACATAGGGAGACAAACATTACTCCACTACTAGCGAGCCTCGTCAATGCCCTAGCGAAGTTGCTTGCATCACCTCTCTATGCAAGAAGCTTTTCTTTTATTTTTCCTTATTAATTTCAATTTTTCATTTTTTCCATTTTTTAAAGAACTATGCATATGCACTTATTTATTTCAGAGGCAGAAGAGGGATCCCTACTTATTGAGAGTAGAAGAGGATGTCCCTTCAGATAATTATTTCATATACACCTATGACATTATTTTTTAAGGTTTCCCCCCTCACCTTCCTCTGCTTGACTAAGTCGATGAGAGTTAACCCAAAAGAACCGATTAGATTAGGTGGTAGTAGTTAAAGTGCAAGCATTGTGTTTTCACCAAGACTCACTCTAAAAAAAAAGTGTTTTCCATCAGGGTATCATTTACTGAAGACAAAAATCTCTTTCATAAGGAGAGAGGACAATAGATAAACAAGTGTTAATAACTATACAAGTCCTCTTGTACTTTAATTTTATTGTCTTGAGAGCCATGCACAGTTTCATGCGAAACTAAACCTATGGGTAAAAAAAACAAGCAAACAAACTCAAAGAAAAGGAAAAAAATAAAAGGAAAGCAAACAAAGAAAACAAAAAATGCAAATAAAGTAAACAAAGCAAGCATTCAAATAAAGAAAAACAAGAAAGAAAACACTACTCCTACTCTTAAGCTAAATAGTGCATGGGCATTTTCACGTAAAGCGATATTTCCAATGTAGCCATCGATGCATTGGTTTACCCATGTTGGTGAATGCATGGTTCACAAGAAAGATAAACTTGTAAACCAACAAACAAGAAAGATATAACAGTGAAGACTAACATGCTCTAAGTTTAAATATATTGATAGAAAATAAAAGAATAAAAGCACAAGACAAGGATTTTGCAGATGTATCTTGGTCATGATTCACACTATGTGCAGATGATAGATATCTACACTCTTTTGATCGTGACAAATGAGAAAACATGAGAAATAAAGACAGCTTACATAGGGCAAGAGTGCTCATTTTGTAGGATTCCTCTAGTGCATGAGCGATGGTGTCATGTGATTATGGTGGAGGATGTGAATTTTGTGAACTAGATTGATCTTCAATGTAAACATGAGAGTGATGAGGAACCTTGGGTGTTTCAAAAGATTTCTGATCTACAATGGAATCGACCTACAGATAGCGAGGACCTGACATAACCATCACCTTGGGCTAAACTGCCTCGACTACTTGTGTTGTTTCCACTTCATCGACAGTTAGATCATCAAAGAAGGGTTTCTTAGAAAGATCAACAGTGAACGAATCAACATCGTGGTCGAATGGAGGAGAAAATAGATCATGACAACCGTGATAAAAAAATTCTATATCTTCATCGACATCCTCATGATCTGATGAATCGTACAAAGGGATTGATGAGAAGCAAGAATGTTCATGCTCTACATTTTCGGAAATGACAGATGAAATATTGAGAGTATTTTTAAACACAGATGTGTCCTCTCCACTATGCAATGACAAATTGACATCTGATTTTCTTTTTAAATCATCAGAAGTAGATGCATTCGGCAATGTATTCTCACACAGAAAATAAACAATGGCAGAATCACCAAAGATGTCAGGGAAAAATTGATGAGGTGCAGTCAAAAGGAGTCCATCCTTCACTGCAGGATCCTTTTTAGATTCCCACACATACTCAACATAAATGATAGTGCAAGTTTGCTACTCAACACCAACTTCATCGACAACTTGATCCTCGTGAACAACAAGTGTGGAGTGTGGAATGGGAGAACACAACACAATACAATCTAGAGGATCAATAGAATGCAGGGATGGGGGTTGAGGAAATAAGTCCACGTGGCAACCAACAATATTGTTAGCTAAATTTGCATAGAGATCAAGAGCAGGTGGGGTGGGAGGATGTGATAGTTCAACAACTAGATGTGCACCTTCTCCCGCCTCACACTGCGGGGCCAGAGTTGTTTGATGAGATGAGGATGGAGAGTCACTTGTGATAGCAACTGTGTATGGCTTGGATTTAGAAGCTCTAACACCGGGGTATGATGGGGTCAGTTAGAATGATTCTAGGATATGTGGATTCTCAGACATGTGAAGAAGATAATGAAATATTTCATTGAGAAATTTCCATTCAATTTCATCCTCTCGGAATTGAAATGCGAAATTATGAAAGAGAAACATAATTTCACCACAGATTCATCAGGTGATTTCTGTAATCCAAAATTTTTTTTATTAAGTTCTTAATGGTCAAAATTATGGAAAGCATGAGATAACTCTAAAACAAAGTGACAAAATGAGGGAATAGATTTTTCGAGTAGTGTGACAAGCCATTACAATGGATGCCCATGAAGTGTGAATGCAAACAACATGAAGATCACATAATCTTCAAGGGGTTCAAGGTTTTCACATGGATTGGAAAAAGCAAGACTATGCCTCTCCCAAGCTTTTACGCCTTCACTTTCATATGTGTTTTGTGACAAGAGATTCTAGAACTCCTCGGGGACTTCAAAGTCATCTCCATAAGATAAACATCTTGGAGGACACAGTGTAACATTAGACATGATATATGTGTGAAGATTCAAAATAGATTTTGAGGACTCAGCTTATCATCTAGCCCTCCTTCTAGTGCCATAAATATTGATGGTGTTGGACCCACAGACATGTCAGTGGATCTCCCTAGTTAGAATTCCCAACTAGACCTCAAACTGTTTGGAGCAGGAGTCATAGCAGTTGGTGGTAAAGCTATGCCTTGACTATGAAAGATGCATGGGAAGATTCTAACACACAGAGGGGGAAAATAATTGTATCCCTTAGAAGCCTATGATAATATGTAGCCTGAAAGGAACACATGAGCTGAATGAAATCACAAAATGGAAAGCGGGGTAGTTGACAATCCAAAGTAATGAGTTAAACCAACAACACGCTCCAATAAGATTCATACAATCACATACATAATTGTCCATACATCAATGCACAAGTAAAAGTACATACATTTCTAAAGTAACCAGAATAATTGATCTACAATAACAACATATGCATGAAATGTGTTGGCTCTTTTATATTATATAAAGCAAAAGTTCCATCCATACATACAACCTATTATCACCTGGATTGAACCTTAGGCTGAAGGAAGGCAATGCCAGGGTAACCACAAACCACGCTTAGCCAAGTAGATACTAGAACAGGAGAGGGCTCTCTCCGTAAGGATCTCAACCAAGATGACTGGATTTGGAAAATAATATTAGGCTAGGTATAGTAGCACAAGGTTTGGTTATATTTGAAGGAGTTATGTTGGATGAGGAGGAGCTGGAAAGTTTGGGCAAGAAAACTAGGTCAAAATTGTAGGGTGTTCGATGGGCAAGGTAGGTATGAAGCTTAGCACTCTAGGGTTTGATGGGAAAATGATGACTTTGAGGGATATAAGTGATGGGAAGTGTTTAAGAAGGTATATTAAGGATAGGGGAAGGTGTATGAGCATCAGGATACAAGTTTTGTTGATGATTTGACCATCAGATTCATGAAACCAAGAAAAATTTCCATCAAAGCCCTAGGAGAGGGAAATGAGCTTCACCAAACACAATTGTAGCACAAAAAGGTCTAAAATGACCCATTGGAACCTGAAATAATGATGACAAATCTTTGAATGATGGTACACTCAGATGAATGGTGACATGGACTAGTACGTGGAAAACTTTGGAAGGAGTGAAAACAGTCATAGACCTAATACCCAGCGACCAAATTTTCACTTGAAGACTCACTCAAATGAAAAAAAAATGAATTTGACGCCCTAAGACCACTTTGTAAAAGCATGTTTAATCATTGGTCGAAGACTGCAAGTACTAACACTAACATTGGCCTTATTGGGGATGGCAGCTCCTTGAAGGTGTCAAGAACACCGTAGACCAAGTAGACTTATCCATGTGGGCCAATATGGTCAAAAACATAAATTGAAATGCATGAATAAACGTTGACAACTTCAAATGATAGGAACTGAATAGAAACTGACTTGAAATTGACTGAAAAAATGACTTAAGACTTACTTAATTGAAACAAGTACTTAAAAAACATATTAATGGAAGCAGGCCATCGACATTTGAGGGCTTCAAATAATGATGAAAACCACGTGCCTACTGAAGAAATATATACAACCATGTGAAGTGAACCTTCCAATGTAACCAATCCAGCATATGGCTACTCACTGAAATTCTACTCTCACTTTCCCCGTGCAGGTAGAATAACGTACATGTAGGCAACTCACAATAACAACTGAAACCAAGGCTTATGCTAACAAAATAGACAACATTTGTCTTGAGATCCAACAGTAAAAATACAAGTACTCCCATCATTTTGATTAAAAAGAACAGTTGGTTGCTTATTAATAGGAAGGCATAGAGAAGTATAAGCTTCTGCTACTTGAGTGTTTGTTGTAAATTCATCGAGAATGAGGAATTATGACTCAATTTCTAGTCATTCCACGACATACTACCCGCAAGGAAATGGATTATCTGAGTCATCAAATAAATCCTTGGTGAACATTATGAATAAAATGTTGGAGGCAAACAAAAAGAATTGGCATCGAAAGCTTGTCAATGCCTTGTGGGCCGACAGAGTGAACAGGAAGAAATCAATAGGTATGTCACCTTTTGAGTTGGTTTATGGTACTGATATTGTGTTTCCCACATCAATTGCAGTCCTGGTCATGAGATTATTACAAGAAGTTGGCAGTGAAGAGGATGATATTCAGTGCAGGATTAATCAAATGATTCACCTTTAGAAAACAAGGGAAGAGGTTTCTCAAAACAATTTCCGGCTGCAAGAGAAGATAAAGAGGATTTATGACTAAAAAACCAACATAGAAACATTTCAGCTAGAAGATGTAGTGTTGCGATGGGATGCACGAAATGAATAAAAAGGAAAGCATGGTAAGTTTGATGATCTATGGAAAGGATCATATAAAATCTCAACCTATCAAGGACAGAGTGCATTTTTGTTAAAGGAAATGGATGTTCAAGAATGCTCAGGAGTACCAGTGAATGGTAGGCTCCTGAAACACTACTACTTTCAATGTTGTTCACTGAAGTTGCTTCACCATCATTTTATATACCGATTTACTTTTCCGTGCAAGATTTCAAGTACAATATCATCTGAGCTTGGGGCTCAAAGAGAAGGCTATAAATCTTGAATGATTTGTGTTGAGTTTGGTTGGTTTTTTTTGAGTCAATTTAGAGTTGGCTATGAGTTAGTTTTCAGTTTGTATTGAGTCATTATTCTTCAAAATTGTAAAAGAAAAGGTTTTTTTTTGTCTTTTGTTTGTTTGACCGTATTGGCCTAATCAGCTAAGCACTTGGTCTATGGTGTTATTGACACCTCCAAGGAGCTTACATACCCAATAAGGCCAATGTTAGTGTCAGTACCTACATACTTCCATCAAGGATCAAATTTTTTCTTTGCATTTTCATTTTAGGGGTCCCATACTGAAATTTTTGCATCATTTCATTAGGTCATGTCAAACTGATCCACTGATGGTTGTCTTCTCCTCATAAAATCCAATTTATCCCTCATAAAGTACACTTTCTGACCCATCTCCAGGTTATATTCAGCCATAGTTTTAGAGTCAAATGCAATCATGTTTCCATTAGGTCTTAGGACATGTTTTCACTAGGTTTTAGGGTTCATTTCCAAGGTCAAAGGCATGATTTAAAAGTGTAAATAAAGGGAAGCAAGGGTATGAGGATGATAAATAAATCAAGAATGATTGCTAGTAAGTCATAGTCACTATACAATTATCTATTCCACTAATGTAATTTTCACCTCAAAAACATGTTTTTGAGGTGAAAACAGAGTATCTTAAGTTAATTTATATTTTTATGTAATTTAATTCACTTTATGTAATAAATGATCCCCGTTGCATCAATGCATCTCTCCTTGCTACAAGACAATGAACCACTGCAAAAATTAGTTCAAATTGAGCATCATCGACCTAAAAGGGAACAATGAAGAAAAGGCATTAAAACAGAGATTTTGAAAAGGTCAAAGAACATTAGAAAGTGGGTTAATCTACTCCTATATAAGGTGTCACATTTCATTTTCAAGCTTATCATTCTTATTTTGTGAAGAAAGAGTCAAAAGGTGAAGAAGAGAGGAGAAGTTGAGCGAGCTCGGGGCCAAGGAGAAGTGGTGCTACGCTTAGGGTGATTGGTGTTGCACGTTTGGGGCAGTTGGAGTTGGCGCTGCGAGTTCAGGTTGAAGCACTGCACGTATCGACTGAGCATTGCGCATAGGCCAGTTTTTGCAGTGGAGAAAACAATGGCACTACGCTTACATTAAGGCACTGCGCGTTGGGCCAGCAAGGGCTAAATGACCTCCTACCACCTAAAAAACATCAAAGTTCTCTTCCTTCCCCTCAAACAAGTGTTGTTCCTTGACTTCATCATTGGTTTTCAATTAATGCACTTGAGGATAATTTGCCATCGTAAATGTAAGACCCTAGAGTCTCCCTTATTTATGACTTAAAAACCCTAACCCCTATTATTCCTCCCATCACTTATCTCTAAAACCCTAAACCCCTCCCCCATATCACTCCAATCATTCCATACCACTCCATATCACTCCATATCCCTTTTTCCTTCATCCCCAAAGCAATACCCTAAAACCCTAGCCACTCTCACTCATTTTCATGTTTACCTAGTCCATCAAATGCACCACATGATTACTTCCCCTTCCATTATTCCTAATCACCCTTACTCACCCCCTCCATCCCTTTTCCAGGAGTCCATAGCCTCAAATCTTGGCAAACATGGACGGAGGAGACATAGATTATGAGGAGGAGGAAAACACTGGTAGTGACAGTGCAACAAGTAAACCTCGACATCACAGAAATTTGGCTTGAAAGAGTCAATTTACACTTATAAAAGCTGTTGCAAAGGGCCAATAGGGACAACTAGATCATCAGGCACATGGCCTATGACTATAGGACCCGGAACAAAATTTGCAATATAAGGGTCAAACAGATGAAAGCAAGGCTGAGGCGGGCCATAAAAGGAAAAAAGGAGGAGCATAGGCTTAGGTTTCTTGCTGAAGCTTCCTTGGCTCATCAAGATGCCTGATGATGGTGCTTCTCACCAATTTTTATCAAATTTGGAGGAATTTTTGCCTTTGGAAAATTTTGGAAATTTGAACACAAGAATTTTGGCTCTACACTCAGTGCCACTGGCACTGCGCTTTTCCTAGGGACACCCAATGGAAAAATGGCTTCAATTTTTGGATTTTGAGTGATGAGTACATGCACCCTATGAATTTGTTAAGCTTTTGGAGAAGAACTGGTCTACCCAAAGGTCAAAAAACACTCCAAAAATGACCTTTCTGCCCCTTTCTGGACACACAAAAGTAGTCTTGGTTAAGTCAACTTTTGATGGTTAAATGAGATCCAAATGAAGAAATTCCATATGTGCTGGAAAGTAGACTTGTAGAGCTTTCCAATGAGCTATCATGAGCTCAATTTGGATACCAGGAAGGCCTCCAAACGGGACTTGAAAGTGGCGATGCGTGTTGGACCAGTGACGCTGCGCGTAGGACAAATTTTGCACATGATGGCCATTTTACTGTGTTTTGATTGCGTTCGTGGATTTTTTCCACATGGAGGATGTTTTACTGTTGTAAATGATGACTTGGCTTGTAAATGTGATGGATAATTAGTAGTTGAGAGTAGATTCATTATATTAAAATTCATTTTGAGCACAAATGAATTAGTTTCCTCACTTTTAGAGGAAAGTTGTTAGGATGCCTAGATTCCAGTTTCTTGTTTAGTGTTGGTTATATTAGCTCCTCATCTTAGGGATTCGACCCCTGCGGATGGGAGGAGGTTGAAAAAATGTCTATATCTTCTTCTTCTTTCTCATTGTAAAGGGTTGGACTTAGCTGGAGGCTTATGCTCTAATTGTACATCATTTTGTATCAGTTTAGAAGGAGATTAATCAGATATTGTAGCTATTTCTTTGTGATCCATGTGGTATGGTGTTTAGCTCATTTTCCTCTCTTTCTGATCATATGTTTAAATTCTTTGTGTACTTCCTTAATCATTTCATTGCTTCTAAGTGAATTATTTCATGTTGATAGGCAGAATCCATAACATTAATGCTTTGCTTTGGGAAAATATTCACAGTTCATGTTTTCAACAGTTTAGGAAGGATCCACGATGGTTACATGCTCTTCCTAGCTTCTCAACGGTCTTAAATCACCTCACCTACCAAACACTAGAGTGCTAAGCTTCATACCTACCTTGCCCCATCGAACACCCTGCAATTTTGACCTAGTTTCCTTGCCCAAACTATCCAGCTCCTCCTGATCCAGCAGAACCCCTTCAAAACCAAATCAAACATTGTGCTACTATACCTAGCCTAACATCATTTTCCTGATCCAGTCATTTTGACTAAGATCGCTTTGGAGAGAGCCCTCTCTTGGACTAGTAGGGCTAGCTACTTGGCTGAGCATGGTTTGTGGTTACCCTGGCATTGCCTTCCTTCAACCTGAGGTTCAATCCAGGTGATAACACAACCATGACAACCACTAGCCCCAATAGTGGAACATTACAATCAACACTACCTGCTCCTCCAAATACATGTGCTTGCTCTTCACTATGGAGAAGCCAAGGCTTATCACAATACTCTCCTAGTCCTCTATAAGCAATGCCTAGCAAAAGCTTAGCTCCTAAGAGCCTCTTCTATGAGTTATGACATTCTATTTATAACAAAGGCTGGGTTGACCCTTGACATTTCCCTTTATGACTCTTTACATTAAATATGACTATTTGTATTCCACTAATGACACTTGGAATTTCGCTTTACATCATGTTTACAAAAACGATACGTTTTCTACATATATCCATGTGTTACAAAATTTCCTTGATTCAACTAAACAAGACAACACTAACATGGTTTTGGAAAGACCAGCACATCAACCTTCTCTTTGTGATTCTTGGTGACAAACTGATGCCATGATTAATAGTATGCAATGTTGTCCACATACTCTTTGATGATGTCCTTATGGAAGCAAACTCTTACCTCCATTTCTTTGAGGTATACTTATTTGGAACCTCAGTCCAACACATCCTATAACATGTGCAACTTAGTCTTGAGTAAGGTTGGATCGACGATGTACATCTACATGTTATCTTTAGTGATTTGCAAATCTGTGGTGACTTGCAAATCTGCACTGGTGGTTGGGAGGATCAAAGTACACATCGAGCTCCACTCTCACTTGGTTCTTCTCTTTGGACTCGATGAGCGTACCAATTGACGGGGTTCCATACTTCATCACCAGGATATCCAAATTCCTATATAATTGTGTATATGAAGCCTCCACACTGGTGATGAGTGGCAGGAGTTCCTCATAGTTCTAGATCTCACTCTGGATGCGTGCTTTGTCCAAATCTACCTACAAATTCATCATCTTGTGCAATTGAATTGGGGCTCCCTTTTACCTCATTGTCCATGTCTTTAAATGATCAACTGCGGCATGTATGTCTGTGGGTTTTAGTGCTACCTTGGTGTAATGTTGGTGATGACCATGTAGGTGGAAAACTACCTTGTGCACAGTGACGAACTTGTTATACAGTCTCCATGTGACTCTCTTAAGATCCAATACTTCAAAAAGTATGGTCATCTTCATCTTTGCAATGGAAGATCTTGTTGATTATTCCTCTATCTGCATGACTGGCTGCAATTCCTTAGCCATGCAATCATTTTATGCTAGCAACAACTTAACACTCAAGCTCGTGGCTTCAGCATAAGCCTTTGTAGCATTGACCAAGGTGGCTAGATGTCCTCATACATCTGACACAATCACCCATTCTTCCAAGTGTGCAAGTGATTCATGCTCATCTCAGGTGCATGCTCTACGTGCTTGTACAACTCTGTGTTGTGACTCGTCAAAGGATATGTTGTACATCTTTGTTCCTGGATGGTCCTGAAGGAGAATGGTATCTCCTTGTTCACTCATTAATTTATATATTGTTTCAGTTGGTGAAGATTGTGGAGTCACCTCAGTTTCTTTTGGGATGAGGTCAGTATCCTGATCCTGTTCTGGCTTCTCCATCTCCATGTCCATTTGTTCTACTATCTATACATCCTGTAGAGGAAGCTCCTCATATTTTTTCAGCTCAACCTAATTGTTATATGTTGTTGGTTCAGAGTCTTCAACCTATATCAGTACAATTTGTGATGTCTATGCACCTTGCACTTCCTTCTATTCCTGCTCTTGTTCCTACTCATGTTGTGCTTCCCTATCTCTTCGCCACAACTCTTGTTCTTCACTGAGCTTTTGCGGGACTTCCCCCAACATCCTCTCCACATCTTCCAACATTTTCTTCTCTATCTTCCTTTGCACTATCCTCCTGTCAAGTTGTCATCTCTTCGCATTTATCTCCAAAGCTACCTTTTCCACAACTGGGTCTTCCTTAAACTTATAGCTTTGATCCATCTCTATGCTTTTGACAATATTCCTCCTTCCTTTTGCTTGCATAGGTTTGCTTCTTTCTACTGCCATTGTTGTTGCTCCCTGTGGTTTTTTTTCCTTGAGTATTGCTAGCCACTCCACTGCAATGCTAACCGGTTCATTGAGCCTAGAGGAGTTATAGCAATATCTCCATGAGTTTTCCTCTCGCCAATGATATGCCCATTGAATTCAAGGATAGTACACTCTTGCACAGTGGTCCATGCATAAACCATGTGGGTCATATGGGTTGAAACTCCTTGTGCCTAACTTAAACTTCTTGAATTATACCACCTTTGCATCTGCTTCTTTCAAACTCCCAATTGGGTACACCCCAATTTGCACAGGAAACGTGGGGCATGGTTCCTTATTCTTCCTGTGAAATCTATCTGAAAACCATACCGAGATGTGGTATGAAACCTCCTACATGACCAACTTGTCCGTGGAAAATAATGGCAACAATGCAGAGATTTATCCACGATGTACATTGTAAAGGGGGTTCCCTCAGGTGAGGCGTACCAATCTGCAATGTTTAGTGATGCCTCCATTGATGCATGAGACATGTAGGGTAGATCTTGTTCAAAGATCAACGTGTACAAAGGGGCAATGAAATGGTCACATATTCTAGCCATGAATCCTCGGAAGCTACAATCTCAGCGCAACTTCTAATATATGTTCGAAGCTCTCTATAAAGGTGTCCATTCCGAACCCATGCTAGGAAAATTTTGACAGTCACAGATTGAATTGAGAAGGTAGGTAGACATGAAGAATTTTTCTTGCTAATCCTTTGGTGGACTCTGCGAATTGGATAGATGCACTTTCAACTAGATATCCAACATCTCGAACCACATGAATGGTTTTCTTCACTTTCGAGTTGATCCATCATAGCAACCCAACTCTGTGAGAAGGTTCCTGTGCTCCCTTGGCCATAAAAGAGACATTAGAGTATGACCAAGAACTGGTATGCCTTCCTGAGTCTCTTCATCCTGCATATCTGGTTGGGTGTCGTCATGAACTTTTTTGGCTCCTTTAACCAATGATTCAAGATGTCTCTTGTGTTTGTGCTATCATTGGGAGTGTAGAACAATGCATCCATCTTGCTCATTGGGAATGGTAAACGAAATATCTCATGATGATCCTCTATCCTAAAGGAAGAAATTCTTACTCCACTACCACTGCTCAATATTATTGTCTCACGATCAGTGTGTGAGACAATCCAGTGGATCACATCTGCGTAAGGAAACATGAGAAACCTCCATGAAACCTTGTATAGTCCTCACTTATGCATGTTCACGTAGACCTGTCGATCCTCCAAATTCTCCTCAAAGTGGCCTGAGAATATGGTGTTGATGTCTTTCCATGTGACCTTAATGTCCTTCTTGATGAACAAGTATGTGTCTTTGTTCATGGGTAAGCTCATTAACCCATGCTTAACCACATATCTAAGTACTGCTTTCAACTGTGTCTTTTGTTCCAGCTGTCTTAGAGGCCATGATACATGTACTAGTGAGAAGATGCTAAAAACCTATGGTACCTGGAGAGAAAGAAGACACTAATGGTGAGACAATGTTAGCTAAAACATCAAACAACATCGAGAATCATTCGAGCAATAAACTGGTGACTGCAGAGCAAGATTGCGCAGCACTGACTTTGGGAAGCTGGGAGATTGTCAGTTGGAATTACGAATTGTGAAGTCCAAGATGTCAGTGAGGTTGACTGCTAGCTAGATCTACACAGTGCACAATCTAGAGAGGCTGACTTGTAATTGAAATAGCACAATGCGCAAAACAGTTTGACCGGGATGCTGGTTGGAATTGCACACTGTGATGTTCTAGTCAAAAGGACTAGAAACTGCCTCTGAGGATTGTATAGAGAAAAAGCCTGGGACAATGTTGGCAGCCTCTACATAAATTCTTGGAGGCAAGGCAAAGCCTTGACTGCCAGGAATGTGTAGAGCTTGCTAGGAGACAAAGGATCGGGGCCGAGACAGCCTGAATCTACCCAATGGCATCCCAAAAACACCAATGAGTGAATGTGTGTGTGAAGATGGTGTAGATCTGAGTGGAATAAACATGCATGTGGTTCAAGCAAGTGCAGAAATTAGTCAAATGACAAAACCAAGAAGCTTATGAAGCGAGTCGCGAAAACGATGACTATGAGTGCAGAAATAGTGTTATGCGTACGACACTAACGAAAGTTAATGAAAAACTTGAAACAATACTTCTAAAAAATAAAATACACTGAAACGCCAATGGTCGTTCAATAAAACCAAGGGAACAAGACTCATACAAACCAAAAACTAAAGAGCAACTGAAAAAGTGGCAAAAGACACGAAAAGAAAGACAAACCTGGAAAAGTTGCACTGACTGTGGCAAAGGTTCCTAGATGCCTGAGGAATGCCAAAGCTCTAATATCTAATGTGAAGAATATGCTCTCACACGTCGTTTAAATAATTTTGGTTAAATTAGAATTTATGACACGCATGTAATAAATTTAGGAAAAAGTGACACTTGCCAGGAAACCTCTAAAAATGGTTTTGCATATAACTCTTGTTGCTAAAACTAGATCCCTAAAATCTAGAGATTCTTTTGCATTTTTCTTTTGCTTTTGCAGGAAATTTTTCCTAACATTCAAGTAAGGATTTCGTAGTTTTGGAGGGAACTAGACAACCTATCGGCACATGCGACGAACAATTAGTGAGGTAAAACTTCTACGTTGTTTGTGGGATGGGCAGCCTTGGCTGATTGGCCAATTTTGCACAATTTTCTACAGTAGTGATATTGGGATGCTTTGCGCGTTTCCAGAGAGCAGTGCATCTTGCCAGTTCTCCGCAATTCTGGAGAATAGTGCAGCTCGCTGAAACTGCACATTTCTGTAGAGAAGTGCTGGCTAACCTGCTCCGCACAATATCTGAGTGCAGGCGAGCTTCTGGGCTACTCTTTGCAATTCCCGAGTGGGAGACAAGCATCCCTCTATGTTTGCATAATTTTTCCCAATAGCTGCTTGATCGGATGTGAACCAAGTGTTAGGTGTGCTTGTGGTTGACCTACAGGACAAGTGACTCAAACATAAGCTATGACGGGACAAATGGAATCAAATAAGCACAAGTACCTGATTAGTGCAAGATAGCTATGATTATTTCGAGGAGGGAGGCTTCAAAATGAAGCGAAGGCAACATTTTGGAGGGTGGTTTTAACGCTACAACAAGGAGATATTGAATTTTATGTCAAGATAGTATTGGAAGCCATATGAGTGTTTAAACCACCTTACAAAATGAGTATGCTTGAATTAATGGACTTAAAAATATAGCTTCAAGAATTATTAAATAAGGGGTATATTAGAGTGAGTGTTTCACCATGGGGAGAGATTATTTTATTTTTTTAAATAAGGATTGTGCAATAAATTATTTATTGATAATAGGGAGTTGAATACATTAATAGTTAAGAATAAATAACACCTTCCTAGAATCAATGATATATTTGACCAAGTGAGAGGAGCCACTATCTTTTCTAAAGTAGACTTAAGTTCTAGGTACCATCAATTAATGAATAAGATTAAGATATCCTTAAAACAAATTTTGGAACTAGATACATGAACTATGAATTTATTGTACTTACATTTGGACATACGAATGCACAAACATCCTTTGTGTGCTTAATGAATAGTATTTTTAGTCAATGTTTAAATAAATTTGTGTTAATATTTATTGATGATATTTTTATCTACTCTAAGGCTTCACAGGAACACAAAAAACACTTGGAAATAGTCTTGCAAACACTTTGCGAACAACAATTGTACGCTAAGTTTAGTAAGTGTGAATTTTACCATGATAAAATACAACACTTGGAACATGTAATTTCTAAGGATGGGATAACTTGAGATCCTAAAAATATAAAATTCATACTTAATTCGCCAATTCCTAAAGATGTGGCCAATGTTAGACTATTGATGGGTATCAAAAGATATTATCATAGATTCATAGAAGAGTTATCTAAATTGGTGTATCCCATAACATCCCTACAAAAAAGGTGAGTTCATTTGAATGAACACATAAACGTTAAGAGAGTTTTGAGTAGTTGAAGCATTTGTTCATTGTTGCACCTATTCCGAAAATAGTTAAATCTCACAAAGATTTTATGATGTGTATTGATAACTATTTGGAGGGCTTGGGGGGGGTACTAATGAAGGAAAATGATGTGGTAGCATATGAATATCGAAAATTAAAATACCATGAAAAGAATTATGCAATATATGACTTGGAATTAGCTGCAAGTATATATGCACTTAAGACGTGGCGTCATTATTTCATTGGTAAGAATTTTACACTAATCATTGATCATATTATATTAAAATACCTTTTCACTAAGCATAACATGAATGTTAGACAATTCACATGGATGGCTTTCTTAAGTGAATATGACTTTGATATTAAGCATATTAAGAGGAAAGAAAAAAAATGTTTGATTCCCTAAGCTGAAGTTTGAAGAAGATTTGTGAGATAATAGCAAGTAGTACTGAAGCATATTTTATAGAACAAAATAAAACAAAAAATTTGGAAGGTAAAATTTATAGTCAAATTTGGGAAAATATGAAAGATAAAATTGATGATGTAGAAAAGACAAAATATGAAATTAATGGAAATAACCTCCTAACATTTAAGAAAATAATTTATGTGCTTGATGTACCAAGGGTCAAATAGTTAATTCTTGATGAATAACATAAAAGGGCTTTATCATCTCTCCCATGTTATCAAAAATGATTTTAGTTGTTGGAAAATCATTCTTTTGGCCTGCTATGAAAAAGAGGAGGTTTTGTATTTGGAAAAATGCCAAGAACATCAAAACCTAAATGTAGAACATCAACATCCAACAATATTGTTAAACCCTTTACCTATACCAGAATGGAAGTGGGAGGTAATTTCACTAGATTTTATCACTGATTTTCCAATAACTAAAATACATCATAAGTAAATTATGGTTGTAGTATAAGATAAATGGATAAAGTCTACTCATTTTATACATGTTCAATTTACTTATAAATTTCTTCACGTGGAAAAAAAAATGATGAAGCATATTTTTATATTACATGGATTATAGAAAACCATTATATCTCACAAGGATGTGAAATTTATTTCCAACTGGCACACAACTAAACTTCTATACTACATATCATTCATAGACAGATGGGAAAACCAAAAGGGCCAATCACTTTGTTTAATACATCCTGCACATATATGTAATGAATCATCCCACTAAATGGGAAGATTATTTACATTTAGTTGAATTTTCCTATAACAATATTTATTATAAATCCTCAAAATGAGTCCCTTCAAGTTTCTATAAGGGTGAAAGTTCCATACTCCCTCGTATTGGAGTTAGAATGATGACAGGCTTGTGCTAGGAGGAGATATTTTGTAGGAAATGGTACAAATTATGAAGAATGTAAAACATAACCTATTGTGGATTAGTGAAGGGAGAATAATTATGTGGATTTAAAAAGGACACACAAAGAATTTAAAGTAGTGGAACATGTGTATATTAAAGCTAAGCTTAAAAAGAGTATCTTGGAGCTAGGAAATTGTGCTAAATTATCTCCTTGATTTTGTTGGCCAGTTGGAATACTAGAAAGAGATGGGCTAGTAACCTACCAACTAGCACTGACAACTCACATTAAGGTTCATAATGTATTTAATGTGTCTTTGAAAAAGGTATATTCATAATCCTAGTCATATTATTGATTGGAATGTTGTATAGGTCAAACTTGAAGGTGTGTTCTAGGTCAAACCTTTAAAAATATTAGACCAAAGGGAAACCATACTATGAAATTGAGCAATCACATAGGTTAACATGCAATGGAAGCACTTTGGGCCCGTGGAAGCCACCTCAAAAAGGAGGAGGAAATTAGAAAGGATTATCATATGCTATTCCAAAAGAAATGAACATAGAAAAAATTGAGGATAGTGTTCCCATTTATGGTGAGGGGAAATGTAGTACCCATGGTGAAATTAATTTGTGTTTAGAGTTTTATGATTTTAAACTGTGTGAAAGTCCACGAGAGGCTAAAAAATAAATAGAACATTTTTATGATATTGTAAATATTTATTGCTATTAAACTAATGGTGTTTTAATTATTATTGTTTTTGAAAATCAAGAGAAGCCACCACTTGAGTAGTTAGGCTCTGGACTATCACGAAATAGTCAGAATCAATTATGGTACAAGAAAGGACAATGACACAAAGAAGAAAAATACTCCAACCTAAGGGATAATTTTCCCTAAGATGAGAATCATCATGATTCTAGAGAAATGTCATGAGTGGAATATGTTTTCAAAAATAAGATTGCAAGAGAGAAAGGTAATATAGAAATTAAAATGAGGTGTGAGTTGGAGATAAATAAGAGACTTGTATAGAAAAAGAATTCAACCACTTAAGGAAGGACATTGCTAGGGCTAAGGAGGTGAAATTTTGTTTTTTTTCTCCTAATAGAAAAGTAGACTATAACTAGTGAGGAACTACCATCAGTGGGGAGGAGTGTGGTAACTTCTATTGTATTCTCATGAAATAAATAATTATTTGAGTTTTTTGTGATTCTATGTTGAGTATATGTGTTTGGTGGTTTCCTTATGATTGAATTATAAATAAGGATGAAAACATCAAATTACTAAGGGTCTACTGAAGAAAAGAAAAGTTTTTTTTTTTATGCATTGACATAACTAGTTTAGTGGAATAATGTTTATATAGATCTTAGGATTGGTACTTTGGAATTTATTATATCTGAATTAATTCTAGTTATAATTGTTTTATGGTTTAAAGGATGTGTGAAAACAAATATATGACTGTGTGTAAACATGGTCGGAATGGTGGAGTTGTATTATAAATAAGACCTTAATTTTGTCTTCCTAAATCTTGAGAGTCCCTAAGTGATGGGATATTTCTTTTTTTTCTTGTGTAGTTTCGACTCATAAAACAAACGAGTGACACATATATACACATTTTTTTTGCATGAGATATGTTATAAAAATTTCAATTGAGATAGAAATTAATCTACAAAGGGACGTTGATATAGAAATGAGTCATATCTTGCAAAGTTCTCTACCGTAAGTTGTGCCACCCTAACCATTATTGTTCTCAAAGAACATATAATTTTTTGCCATTATTTTCATAGATGATTCTATTATGGTTTTATTTCATCTAATATTTTTTTGTGACATGATGCAATAAGATATTGTTTCTTTGATGTACCCCAATTTCACATTATAATTTTTTATTATTTTTATATTGGTTCATTATCATCAAGTTTTTATTGGATTAATATCATGATTATCTATATTATCCTATTGTTTTATTTTATATGTCATTCTTGGATATTCTAACTTCATAATATTACCTCATGGTCATTTTTATTTCCACCTAATGCAAGAAGGATTTAATTCCAATGCCTTTTAATGTTCCCAATGAAAATATGACTACTTATGTAAAGGTTAAGCTTAAGTTAATAAGGTGTATTTTCCTTCATACCACCATGTAATGCCATTCTATGATATTATTTGGCCCTTTTGTTATATGTCATTTGGGTTCTTTACCAAGTTATAGTCACATTGGACGAATGGTAGGTTAGTTGAAAAAGGTTTATGAGAACAATTTTAACCCAAGACCTTACATTTGGAAGTGGATATACCTTGCCATTACACTAGTGCTCCAATTTTTTAAAAACAATGCACCTTACCCACATGGTAATGTTCCATGTGAACTTTGGATACATATCTTCTACTACATTATTGACCCTTGCCGACCATTCCAATGTTTCAACAAGGAACTTATCAAATCAGTTGAGGTGATTCGATAATGGGGAAATATTCTAGACATTGCGGTTAGAGTTAGTAGCCTTTCCTCAGTCATTCGTTCTATTCAGATTCATCACTAAGGGATCTACATTACCCATCAAGAATTTTTTCTCTTACCCTTCAACTTCCCTTGTATTATTCCCTTCGTAATTGTTTGTACCGATTGACCTCATGCTGGATTGGTTCTATTTGATATGGTGTTTTTCAAATACATATCCCCTTAATAGTCTGATATGAATATCGAGATAATATCAGGTAATGATCATCCATTCCAATTAACAACCATGTTTTCTTTTAATTTTGAATTTGAATTTCTTATGGGATAGGACAATATTACTGAATGACAGGGTTAATGGTCTCCTCTATATTTCTTGGAAAATCTCTGAGGCACTTAGGCCTCTCAACCTTCAATTCAGGGTTTTCCAATTTTTGATATTAGGTGATCTTCAACATTTAATGTGTAATTTTGTCCAGAGAATGTTAACTAGCTTAAGTATTTTTGGTTTGGTATAGTAGTCTTCCACACAAGAGTCTCTTCTTTAGGTAAGTCAGAGGGGTTTTTAATTTTTTTTGGTTGCTCTAAGTGTTTTTCTTTTGTTTGCTCTGCTTGCACAATAATTTATTTTCCTTTAATCTTCACCTCATTTTCTCTATGTAGAGAAAGGGTGGAGTTTAATATTGATCTTCTCACCATAATTCATTTTAAATTTCTTAATGGAGAGGGTTTATTGCACCCTTCAACTAATTACTTATATTCTCATTAAATTTGTAACATCATTCAGAATTCCTATTACTCTTATTGAACCCATTTCTCCTTTGTGTTGTATTATTTTGTATTTATTATTAATGTTTTATGATGATGGTACTTGTCTGGAGTTTCCTTGGGTAATTTTGGGAGGCAAAATTAAAGTGATAACCCCTATATAGATAAGGCTTGTGGCGATGGGATTACCATTGCTAGTTGAAGGTAAGGGATTTACCCACATTTCTTAGCGTTTTTATACATATCTCTATAACTATCGACATCACTTGGTGTTTTAAATTCATTTTTTTTCCTTTTTAGCTTATTTATTGGGACTGTAGAGATTTAAGGTTTACCAATATCATTCAACAAGCTAAACGAGGAGATCTCCTTGGAGGACTATGAAAGCATCCTATCTTATCAATTTTTTTAATTTTTATTTAATTAATTATGATTGTGGTTAATTTCATTTATATTTTTTCTTAAAATTTCTTACAAAAATGTATGTCTTGTGCTGCAATAGGTATACCATAAAATGTATTCCATAAAACCTAGTTCTTACGATTCTTAACATCCTTTCTCAAATTTTCTCCTTTTTCAAGTAAGAGACCCTAGAATCCTACTCAAACCCCTCATCTTACAGGTTGTAACACACTGATAATTTTTTGGTGGTTGAGAATGTCAGGAACAATCACCGTCTACAACTATGACCAAGGGTTTACCTACTCAATCCATGAGTTCCCTTTGGGATACCTCAGTGTTGATTTATTTCAATTTTCCCATAAATAGTTTCACATTTTTATCTTAGAATTATTCCTTTTCTATGTGTTTAATAATTTTTATGAGGACACTCTATTATTACTCAAATATTGGATTTGTAAAAGATGAATACAATGTTCAGTTTTAATTCACCTTATTTGTTTGTCCATTATTTAATGTTTTGAATTATAAGTTATGATTGTAACACCCAACTCTTATTTGCACAGTTCATTTGTTTATATATATATATATATATATGTGTGTGTGTGTGTGTGTGTGTGTGTGTGTGTGTGTGTGTGTGTGTGTGTGTGTGTATATATATATATAGCTCTGACTTACCTTTCTATCTCGCTTATGCACTATATATGAATTTCCTTTCATTTCCACATGGAAGATAAAATTTTGCATGTTATTCATGAGATTTACCTTAAGTTAGAGGCGTATTGTATGTACACTATTTAGCTAGTTCCCCCCCATTATGCATGTCTGAAATGATTTTCTTATTTCTCAATGAGTAATATAATTCTGCTATACATGTAAATATATATTGTCTCAAGAGCCATAAACTTTTCTCTCTCTTTCATAGCCACTCAAATTTGAGTATAGCTTTAAAATCTATTTTAATTTAGCAATGTTTTATCTAAGTTTGAAATTAGGTCATTTCTAAAGAGATTTTAACAAGGTAACATGATACTAGGCCTTAACATTATGGTTTTTGTAACCTTTCTACCTGAGAATCCTTAGAATATCTAGTTACATTAACATTGAATGCATACCTAGGTGATTTTTACATACAATGCATAATGAAGACTTTTATGAGACACAATTGGCCTATGGCTTTTGTATTCCATGTTTCCTACTCCTTTTATCATTAACATATAGGAACATCATACTTAGCTAGATAATCTTCTAATAACTCATGAACTCTTACTTTCTATAGGTTTTTAAATTACTTCTTACCATACTCAAACAACTTACCATCCATTTATACACATACTATTATGATTATGTTCACATGAATTTGTTCGAGACACTGTTTAATACTAAGCGAGGGGGTGCATTAGTATTAAGGCTAACTTTAAACTTTTCTTCCAATTTATATTTAACATTTAAACATGGAATTCATTCATGTGAGAAATCAAAAATATATTATGTGGAGAAAAATAAATCATCACATGAGCACAAGCACCATGTGTAGTATACACATTGGACATAGAGGTTTAACATGGAAACCTTTCCAAGACAAAAACCACCAAAGCTTCCTTTTTATTGATGTGAAAATAAGAGCACCTACTCTACTACATTAATATATTCATTCACCACCACTCAAATGAAGCAATAACTCCCTTTGATTTTTTTGTAGCACCCACTAGCAGGAAGAACCAACTCCCTCCTTTTGTAGGCACCTGATCTACTTACCAAAAGCATGTTGTGAAGCATCAACTCCCTCCTTTTGTAGGCATCTAATTAACTTACCAGAAACATGATGTGAAGCACCAACTTCACAATTTTTTTGCAAGCACCAACTTGGAGGCACCAACCCCCAAGCTTTCTTTAGACACCCACTAAGATGGAAGCACTGACTCCCTGTATGTAAGCTCCAGCCCACACTCACTAAGGAAGTAATACTCACTATATTGGGAAACCTCTTTCTATGTTTTCATATTTTTTCTCCTTTGTAGCCTTTCTTCTACTCAACGTACACAACACTATGTCCTATTCTAACTCTACAACAACCCACTGTTCTCATCCCTCTACTCTCAACATCATACAATTATCTCTTGGCCTCTTCTTTTTAGCGTAGGATCACTTACCCTCTTCTATGCAACCATCAAACAAATCATTATGCTCTCGGTCCTCTTCTTTAGTTCCAACACACTTGGACTCTCCTCAACGTAGGAACTCTCGACCTCTCTCTACAACCCAGGCACACTTTATCTACTCTCAGCAGTGCTCACACATAGAGCTCTCCACACATCTCTCTCTCAACAATGTTGCAGTCCCTTAGTTACTCAATTGAAATCTTGAGTTTTGTTCCAATATTGCACACAATTAAATGTTGTATATGTTGTCCTCCATACTGCCCAAGTGTACTCTCAACATGGCTCTCCATTTTTTTGTTGCATTAAATTTCCTAAGATCTTCAGCTACATTAATTCAAGGACTAGGCTTCTTAGAAATCTCCCATGCTGAGAATTAAATCTCAGTCAAACTATAGACTCAAGGAGTTCTTCTATTAAAATTTTCTTTCACACATAGTGTGGCTCTGTATTCCAATTTTTCTTCTCACATATTTCTTGGAACGAGATCCTAATCATTTCTCCATACTATGAATTAATTCTCAGTCAAACTACACAATACAACATCGCTCTCCATACTTCTTGATTACCCACAGAGAAATGAGTGTACTTAAACATGCTTCTCTAAGCTTGAATTGATCTTATTCAATTCCATTAAGTGTGCAAGAAAGGCCAAGCATAGTTTTTCTAGAGTGAACATCCACATCTTCAAATCATGGTCCTCTTTGTCTCAGTCACCTACCTTCGATAGTGACCATTGAATCATTTACAACATCTATACTATCGTAGTCCCCACTTCCTTGACTCAGTGCTCTTTGCAGTTGTCATTCATCTATCTTTTGACTCATCCATGCCCACATAATCACCTATAGAGGTCCTCCAAATAAGGCACCAGTGCCAAGATTGGTCCAATGTGCTAGAGCACTACCAAATATAACTCTGCTACCCTTTTTTATTATAGTCCCTTTTAAGGATGCCCTTTAACCATTTTCTCTCATACATCCAGGTCTTCATGACAATTGGATATGCCTTTGGACATTATGTCACTTTACACCCTTTATGGATTAAATTCCTTTTTTTAATGCCACCATGCCATTGGTATCGTTTCTATGTGAAATGAACAAGGCCTAACGCTAAGGCCAAATCTCCAAAGGCCTGGCACTTTTCCATGCCTTCTCTTTGAAAACCTTGGGGCTCAATTTGGTGGGCTGAGCTATCCCATGGAAACATCATAGGCCCTGCTGGGATGAGATGTCTAGATGACATGTCCTAGAACATTCCCTTTAGACATACATATCAACCTTCTAGGCACAATACCTCTAGGATCTCCCTTATGGGATGATGTGTCCTGGTGGGACCATTGTTGCACCAGTGCATAAATTAAAATGCAACTAGCCTGAGTGACCTGCCTTGTTCACCTGACACTTCTTGCCCAGTGACTTTACTCGTGCATGTTTCTAAACCTTTCATGGTAGCTTGTCCAGGATGATGTCATGCTTATCTCATCAATCTCCATCTGGCGACTTTTGAGTG
This sequence comes from Pinus tabuliformis, assembly GCA_031772625.1. Taxonomy (NCBI): domain Eukaryota; kingdom Viridiplantae; phylum Streptophyta; class Pinopsida; order Pinales; family Pinaceae; genus Pinus; species Pinus tabuliformis. The sequence goes on along the minus strand of CM062813.1, from coordinate 432,787,301 downwards.
GTGACACATGTCACCTATATTTGGCCCATTAGGTCACCATAAAACATTCAATATTCCTTCCACATATCCCATGTACATCCAAGTCATACTAACTCCATATTCCACCATCATCTCCTAGGATCCAATCAAATTTTTCCATGTGTCCTTTTGGAAAGGAGAGAGAAAGGGTCCTCCAAAGCCTTATTTTGTGACCAACCTCCATTATAATAAAAATCCACTAGGTTCCATATTTTGGCTCCAGCACTACGCCTGATCATATTTTAGTTCTGGGAGGGTTTCCCCTAGAGTATCCCTTTTTCATTAATATACGTGATCAACTGTGCCGAAAACCACTTCCATGAACACATATTCCATCTATGAGACAATCTCTAGTGCCATTGAAAATCCTCCATGTATCCCAGTGATTTCCTCATGGTTATTACAATCTTCTATTGGGTCTGATGTTCTACTATGCTACATTTTTGTTATCCCTTATAGGATTCACCTTTGGGATATCATAGTTGTGTGGGATCCACTTGATCTATTCCTCCTCGATGCTTACAACTAGCACCCTATTTGAAACCATCGGGGTGCACCCAATGGGATGGCATCATCCTAGTCCTCCTCTTCTTAGTTGCACAGACTTGGGAACTAAAATAAGTTGACCAAGGTGAACCTTTTGGGGTAAGCCCATCAAGCCAACCTATAATGTGGGCTCCTGGGACCCAATATTTTGCTGCCACGTCTATCTGGTGCCCTTGTTTAGAGGCCCCGATAGAATTTTTTCTACTTTATTGCTTGTGCCATGTCCGCTTGGCTCTCTGTTAGTGGCTCTATTAAAAGGCTCTACCAACTCTGTCTGACTACTAAGATTGGTCACCACTTTGACCCAAGGCTACATTTAACTCCACCATATTCCTTTGGGGCACCTCAACTTTGACTGGAAATAACTCCTAATCCAAGAGGCAATTTGCACACTCCACATATCATTAGAAATATGTTTTTTAGTAATAACCAACTATGTTATCTCTAAGAGTATCTCAGTCAATCAATTGAGGTTGAATCTCCTCCAAAGCATGGGACTCCTAACGACCACAATCATCATTTTATGGATCCTCCAATAGGTGTGCAACTATGGTGATTCTCTATAAGAGAGTGGAGCAGCCATATTACTTCCCCCGAGCTTGACACATAAATCATATCAATTCTATCCAAGTTACCATCACATTTATGGTAGTGGATATCAAGGCCAACATCTCCCACCATAAACATCCACACTAATCTCATTGACATCAATGCGAACACTCTTGTCAACTATCAGGTAATTCCAACTGCCTAACATATCTCCCATCATGACTATTGACATCGAGTCCAACACACTTACTACCACTAGCCATCCAGATAATGGAAAATATCCAACAATCTCCCTATTTCGCATTGGTGGAAAATCGTCTTCACTTCCCCACGGTGATGGCCAATCCTCATCACTTCTTCTTGCATGAGCGAAAAATGGATTTCTCTCATTTGCATGGGAAATCACAACTTTTCCAATAATTCTCTTCCCCTTTGTTATTAATGGAAAATGGATACAAGATGATTTTCCTCCCCCATGCAATCATTAATTGTCAATGTTAGAGGGTCTAGCTGTTGATGTGCATTCGGCTCTGCACACTTCTCTTCTTTAGAGTTAATATCTCTAATGAGGAAATAGAAGTTTGTCACTCAAGCTCACCTCTCTTGTGACTGGTGGTGCTCTATGAACTAGAAATATCCAATTTTGAATGCCTTAGGCTGTTGGTTGTATACTCTCTCTGCCAATGCATCTTTGTAAAATTAATAATAAAATAATACCAATTTAAATTTCTCATGGTATTGTTTCTTCCGCAAATACCAATAATTAGAGATGCATTTCAACTTGCTATTCACTGTTTTTATTGCTTCATCCTCTATGCCCACTTCTCTTAAGCATCCCAATCACTTCTCCCCCTGAGATCATACCTTTTATGAATATGTGATGTTACTTAAATAATACCAATTGCAGCAAGAAATTGATACAAATTGGATTGTACCAAGCAAACTTCAAAGACTCCTTCTCAAAATGGGATTTCCATTCACACGAAAATATACTCCATCTAAACCAAAGGCTTCCAATTGACATAGCGATATGAATTGGGACCTAGATACATGCAAAGCTTGTACCAACTGTGTTCATGAAAACAAGAATTCTATGTAAAAGTAAACTAACGACATAAATGAAGTAGGGGTATTTCAACTAAGATGCAAAGCTTTCATTTACTCAACAATATTTCTTCCTGAGGCTGAAAATTGTTGTGTGCTAATGCTTACTAAAGCAACTCCTGATGAGCCAATGCTCTCTAATCTCTTGCAATTTCTTCCTTTCTTCTACACGGGGATAGATCTTGTGGACTTGGCTTATCTAAGGGCTTCCTGTCATTCCAAACTTTTGTTGCAACTCATTCTTTTCTCACAACATAATTTGTTGTTGTGTACTCAAACTAAACTCATGTTGGATGCACTCATCTTCTTTTTTAATGTTGATATATTTGGAATTAACCACTTCATTACTATAATCAGCAAGAGAACATGACCATACCTTCACCAATTAGACACACCTCTCTATCTACTCCTTATAGCTTCCTGCATCTGGCTTATTCAACCTCTTTCAAGGCCATTTTCTTCTTTTAATTAAGAGAAACACAAGATCTACTCCCCCTGAGTAGATCATCCTCCTTTTTCTTCCAAACCTTCAATGGTCAAGTCTTGAAAGGAGGTTTACCTTCGAGCTTCTTTGTTGCTGATGTTTGGGCTTTCTCTTGTCTTCACATGACTCGAGAGTACTTGTTCTTACCTTATCTTTTCTTTGTCCATGTCTTCTTGGTACCATTTTGATTTTCAAAGGGGTTTCCTACAAGAGCAAGAGGATAATCCTTTATGATTTTATTCTAATTCATTTCTTCTTATTTTTTAATTTTCTCCCTTGATGCAAAACATTTAAGACAAACTCATATTCAAGTGCTCTATTGTTCCTTCTTCTCTTCCAAGGCCGATCTACTACAATTTCATGCATACGTTGAGAAGCATGACTTTTCTTCCCATATATGCAGTGTGTTGCCTCATGGATTACGTTTCCACAATTGTAGCATTCGATATCACTTAAGAATTGGGAAAAGGAATTGCTATAATGGATAAAAATCTTGTGAAGGCCATTTATTTTGCCAACATGCCTTCTCCTAGCCACTTTACACATTCTTGGGTTGCCACTACCCAACATATCTTATTTTCTTGTATGCCATCTACAATCTATGGCTTTATGTTGAAAATTATTACAAGAAAAACAATAGCCATAAAAGGTTTTTGAGGATTGAAGATACCCTTTATTTCAGGGCTTTATCCTTGAAGGGGAAAGGACCTTTGTATGTTATTCATGTGCCTTCCCTTACTGTCTAGAATGTTTCCTTGCATTGTTTCTTACGGTTTCCTGACTCTCTTATGCTTCTCTCCTTGTTGTTTCTTCTTAGCATGTAGTTGTTGCCTTTTCTTCTTTTACTATTGCTACTTTATGTGTTATGCCTGTTTTCCAACAACCTCTTTTCCCTTGTTATTGTTAGAACCTCCAACTAACCTTACTTGGAAAGATGACCCTTCAGCCTTTTCCTTCTTGGAGATTGACTCTTCTTTGAAACCCAAACCTACCTTGATGAGAGGGGATATCTGCTTAACAAAATTATCATCCAAAGCCTTTATGCTCTCCTCAAGCTTCTTATATTGAGATAGCTCTTTACTTAATCTTTCTAATTCATGTATCAATGAGACCACTTCAAATTGTAGTCTCTAATAAAGAGCTTCATTTTCATTTAGATGGCTGGTTAACATCCCATTCAATTTGCTAGCCTCTTCCTTTTGAGCATTTAGATCAACTATTATTTCCCTCAACTCTTCATTCTTAAGCTCATAAATTCTTGATTGCTCCTTTTGTTTGAGATTTTCTTCTGATAGCTCCTTGATATCTATTATATCCGAGATCAACTTCTTCCTAAATTAGATCATTTCCACTATACCCTTTTCTTCACTATCAGAGGTGCTAGTGTCCATATAAATACATATTTTTTTCCATGGAATGTTCCACAAGTTTGAGGAGTATTCCATATTCATCACTGTAACACTATCCTGCAAAATACACCCAAGTAACCATGCCAACCAATGTAAACATGAGATGAGAGTCTACTATGATCAAATTCGACCTCCTATGTGACCTTAAGGAAGTGGAATTGAAAAAAACATCACACACAGTCATCCAACCTCAACAACAAAACTCTCAAGAGACATGTCATCCACTTAGAAAGCCTATCACTATGTCCCATTGTTATTCTGGATCTCTTAGGCCATGGTAACTCTCATGCTATGGGCAAGGGAGCGTCTAGAAACCTAAAGGTGCTCTCATAGACTTACCTGCCAGTAACCAGAGAGCAAAATTTCCAATTTTGTCCCAGCAACCACGGGATTTAAGCCACTTTTTCAGGCCCAAATCCCAAGCCACTGCCGAGAATGGAATGAAAGCTGAAATCATTAAAAATACATGGAAACAATGATGCAAAATAAAATAATATGAACAAGACCATAACCACACCCCTACTAGCCATGCCAAGCATTCCATCAAACACATCATCAACATGTAACCTATAGGTGTAAACAACAAAACTCAGTGTACAGATCTCATACTTATTTGAGAATCGCTATGAACCATCATTCCTTCATGTCATTTGCAACATTATCATCTATTAGGCCATAGATACACTATCCATTCATTCACAAGTAAAAGCATGCTGAGAGACATACATAGTTGTTGTCATAAAATATACATATAATGAGCATAATAGGAACATACTAACCATAATCATAGAGGCCATCAAAATCCATATATACATCAATACATTTGCACATGGAAATCAAGGGAATGGATTTCTCATTAATGAATGCAATAAACCAAATGGAGATGGGACTACCGCATTCCACCTGACCATAGAATGGTTGAGCCAAATTTCTCTTTAGTCATTCACCCAAGTGCCATATTCCAATCATGAATGAGGGACTCAAACCAAAAGAACCAACTAGGGTATACCGAGGCGAAACCACCTCACTCCCATGAGAAGAAACCAGGATTTAACGTAATCCATCCTGAATCTCTAAGTGAACATGATGAACACATCATAACAGGCTTTACCATGATCTCCACCTGATAATTTGGCAAAACAAGCATGTATGTATCCTAGTCTTATAGGATTTACTACAATCTAAAATAGGATCGCTAGGCCCTAAACCAAGACCCACTCTCCAAGCTTTACCAGTTATCACAAACCAATGATTAATGGGCCCAACGGATAAAAAACCACCTCTTGGTTTTACCATATATCCTGCCATTCACTGACAAGGATTCCTAGACCCATTGAGGCAACCCAATCCTAGATTTACCGCAACACATAGTCTCACTCAAGGGTCACTAGGCCAGTGGGTTTACCATGATCCATATTCTAGTTTAGGGACCACTAGGCCATCTGCTCTATCATTCAGAGATCCACGCCGCTCAACTTTGAATCCATATGTCAATCCATCTCAACCAAAAAATGAAGACCCCATCACACCATGGCTATCAAGGAATGGCAAGGCTAGGCTGAAAAAAATGTTACACCATGAAAAACCCAAGTCATGATAGAAAAGCACAACATTCAATGCCGTGCATGCCAAATCTAGCAAGGAAAATACACATGCAAGTTGATACCTGCAATGAAGCCTCTTGTAGTTGTTTGATCCTACCTTTCTGTGCTTGATGTTTGCTTCCTCTTGCCTTCTTTGCCTTTCTTGTTCAAATGCCAAAATTTCTCCAAGAAACTCTAAGTGTCCAAGAGTATGAGAGAGAGGTAATAATGAGAGAGCTACAAATATCCACTGACAAAAAGGGTTACCAATTGGTCCTCATAAGCCTTTTTATGAATGAGGCCTCTATTTTCTTCATTTTCCATTACTCTCCTTCATTTTCCTCCTCACATCTAACCTGTGACCTTTCACATTCATTTTCTCCTAATTTCCATTATTTTCAAAAATAGTTGTGTTGAAAATCTCATTTTTCCTTTTTAAATCTTTATCCATTGCCTTTGCCAATTTCCTTAGTCATAAATAATCAGATTAACACCCACACCAGGATGTCCCGCCCAACATTCAACTTTGAATATGTGTCCCATCATCCATGGTATTTATATATTTTTACATGAAATTTTCACCAGGGTTGTTACAAAACCCTCCCCCTTGTGGGAACACCACCCTCAGTGTTCAATGACACCTATAGCCAACAAGATTGCTGAAAAAAAACATACTACCCATGGAGCTTTATAACATATCTTGTTTCCATATTCATAATGAGTGACCTGCTAAAAAGAAAAACAACATGACTACATGACCAGATAAAAACCATACAACATACTAGAGATTTATAACACAACTCATTATGGTATTTATAATAATAACCACATATATACATAAGCACATTTTATAAATCACCAAATAAAAGGATATGATGCCTGCATCTACAACAATGGAATCTAGAGGCTCACACCTCCACCCTCAAAGTAATACCAGGATTCACCTCCTTCCCAAGAATTCCATAATTCACCTTCAAAGTCAAATTTGCATCCAATATCTAACTCTATAATCTTGCACCACTTGTCCTCTCAGTGAACAATTGTAAAATCATTGTTTCACGACGCACACCTGATGTGAATTTGGTTCCATCTGGAAATGCTAATGAACAAAACAAATATATCCATGACCTTCCCTTCTATGCTACATAGTCCCTCGAGAATATGGTCACTTCTTCCATGCAGTCACTAACCTTCCAAGTTCCATTGGCACCCCCATCCCGGGCAGTCCATCCCTTGGCAAGTGATGAGCCCCAAATTTGGTAACATTTTGGGCTCATTTGGCCTAACTACCCTTGTTCAATCCTTCATTTTTCATAACTTATGCATTATTTTTTAGTATGTTTATGTCATTTGTACGAATAAGGGTAGTCACTATTCTTAGGTGGCTAACACATGCTCATTTCAGGATTTTTTGACACATGTTGAAGCAAAACCGAGCAGACATGGGCTAGGAGACAGCCAATCTTGGGTTGAGGATTCGTAGGGGGGTTTTCTGTGGCATTAAATAGCTTCCCTCGGGATCTTCACCCCCAACTCCGAGCTCCAAAGGCCACCAAAACCGGATCTAGAAGGCAGCCAAGCAGATTTCTTGGAAGGAGCTGTTCACTCACAGTTTGGGCAGCCAAGTCCCATAGATTTAGGAGGCCAGCTAGGGCCTCGTAGTGTATAAATGTTAAGGTTTCAGCCTTCGAAAAGGACTTTTGAAAAACTCTTGCATATTCTGCACTATGTGCTGCTAGCTCTGTTTTGTTCTTTTGTAGCTATTATTGGCATAACTCTTGACTTATGATTATTTTTTGATAATGGGAAGCAGTCAGATTTGATATCAGCTCTGAGTTTTTATAGGAGCCATATCTCTCAGGGTTGGGCCCAACCTGAGAGCCTAGGGCCTCCTTCTTTGTATTGTTATCTTTCCTTTCAGCACTGTGATTTTCCTTTTATGCATTTGGAACGAAGTTTGTTGAGCTAGATTTGGTTGTGTTGGTTAAGTAGGCTATTGTTGAGGAATAGAATTACTTCAGATGTGTAGAACAGATTGATAAGATAAAGATTGATAAAGCTCCAAAAGAGGGTTGCCTGCAATCTCAGTTTCACCTCTCCCTTATTGGATCAGGGGCTGGAATTGTAGAACCAGTGTTGCCCAACAAAAACACTAGTTTGCTTGACCATGCAATCGTTGGTGTAAGGTTTTCATTTGTAGAAGTTAGTCATGCGTTTAGACCTTTTTAGATGTTTCTTTGATTAAGTGCTATACATGGTTCTCTTTGGAAATAAAGTTGCTATTCATTTGTTTCGTTGACCCTTTGGATAAATTAGCTAAGATTTCCATTGTATGCAGGATTTGGTTGATTCAGTTAAGTACACAACATGCAGGGCATATCCATGTTTCTCTCATCCACCTAAGCTTCGTCCAGGCTAGCTGCTCCATCTCCTAGTTAGCTTTTTCGTCTCAGAACTACTCTTCTGTCCACGTAACCCTACCTTCTTGCTCTTCCATTGCCTTAGCCTCCCTTAAGACAAGTTAGCTCTCCACATCCTCTCATCACTTCATCCATCAGTCACTAGGTCATCTCAGACCCCTACCCTACCTCCCTATCCATTCATGCATCCTCTTTCACTCACCCATCTTACAAAATCCAATGTTAGAACATCCTATAGAAATTTATGAACATCCTGTAGAAATCCCTGAAACATCCTGTAGAACCCTTGCAGACTTCCTGTAGAAGCTCACAAGTGAGGTCGTTGGATAGCCAAACTTGGTGAAACTCTCTGGAAGGGTTTTAGGGACTCCTTAGACCCTCTCTGAACCTTCCCAACCTTCTCCAAGCATTTCGCCTCCTCGATCCACCCCTGCACAGTAAAAAGCCAGTTAAAAGTACATGTATGATAATTTTGATAACGTAATCAAAAATACAAAAAGATGTGTTCTTTAGATAGAGATAGCATAGGCATGTGCATTTTACCTTTGTAGAAGTAATGGCATCCTTTTCAATGTCTGCATCCTCTCCTTTGCATCAGTAGGACTAGCTAGTAAAATTAGGGTTTACTAGGGTTTATGTTACTCTTTGAATTTCAGTTTCTTTCTGCAAGTAGATCAGCTTCCTTTGAGTTAGCTTCCATCCATCAGGTACAAAGCTTCTTCTAAGAGCTCATAGAAGTTGGCTTGAGCCCCTAGCGGACTTGTGCCAGCTGACCAAGTGACAGTTGCGGCAAGAGCAAGTACTTGTGCATACAGCACCGTCGCTTCCAAGTTTGTTATGAACTACTGGGTTGATAAGAGTAAAGAAGGGAGTCCCAGGAGTTGCAGCATTATTGCTGCAATACTGGAGCCCACCATCTTTTTGGCGCCGTTGCCGGGGAAGCGTCAGAGTATTGGTGATTGTTGCTTTTCTTCTATTTTTCTACACTCACCTTTTGCTAAATAGTTTATTTCATTTCCATTCTGCAATTTCATTTCCGCAAAAGTAAAATAGATATTTCCTGCTTTCATAGATTAGCAATTTCAATTCTGCAAGCGTAGACTAGCAATTTCATTTGTGCAAGCATAGACTAGCATTTCATTTCTGCAATTTCATTTGAGCAACGTAGCTTAGTCCTTTCCTACTTTCATTTCAATTCCACATCTTTATTTCAGCAAGATAGCTAGTTGCAGTTCAATCTATTTTAGTTTTGCAGGTACAAGCAGAAAAAGCAAAATGCAATCAAAAGCCTTTCCATTTCATGCCTCGTAGGAACAGAGATAAAACCGGCAAATTCTTACCCAACACCCACACCACTTCACTGAGTCACCCTTCTCTCTTACTTGGTGACAGTGATCCAGAAGAACCTATAGGTGAGCCTCTTGAGACATACGAAGATCCTATACCAGAAGAAGAGTTAGAAACCATCCCACCTGAAGCCATGGCTGAAGATGGAAGAGAAGATGACATAATAGAAGGTGCCTTTCCCATCCGAGAGACCAATGGAGACATGAAAATGAAAAACATAAGCCCCTCCGCTTTACCTCACTTCCATGGATTGACTACTAAAGATCCTGATACCTTCTTGTTTGAGTTTGTTGTCCTTTGCCAAACCTATGATTATACAGAAGATGAGAAAAAACTGAAACTCTTTCCCTCTACCCTCAAGGATGTAGCATTAAGCTGGTTCATGGGATTACCTAGAAACAGTATCACCACTTGGGCTCAGATGCAGCAAGCTTTCAATACCAAATACCGGGACTACTGTAGGTCCAAGGAAGCCAAGGGAGAGATCTTTTGGATGACCATCGGAAATGAGGAGTCTTTAGAAGATTATGAGGAAAGATTCCAACTTAGCTATAAATGGGCCAGGTGCACACATGACCCTGAATCTCTCAAGTTGGTCCTGCTCCGAGGAGTCCCTAAACACCTCCTAGATACCCTTCACATGCTAGCTGGAGGAGACATCTACCAACTACCTTACGAGGATATAAAGACTGTGTTTAGAAACCACTCTAGGGTAGCTCGGAAAAGAGGTAGGGGAAACCCCCTTTCAGCTAGTGCTACTTTCTCCAAGCATGAGTTTGTTAATCAGCTGGAGGACCTCAAAGGTGAGGTGAGACAGACCATTGCCATGCAACTTGATACATTCCGAATCCAGCAAAAGAAAGAGGAAGCTGAGAGGGCTTTGGCCACCTTCTGTCCTAGGTGTACAAGGAAGCATCCTAAGAACGAGTGTCCCTTACACTCGGTAGAGGTATGCTTCATTTGTGAGAAGGATCACCCCACAAACCAATGCCCAACCTTACCTGGGTTTAAGGTCATGTACCAAGGAACTGAGGCACCCACTGAACCTCTCTACTTCCTCAACCAAAGAAGGCCGCATGGACCTAGACCTTACTAGCAGGGGATGCAAGGGACATCCCAAGCCTATTATAGCCCCAACCAATCTGCTCATATGCCTTCCTGGGGTCCCCTTGCTCATCCTCCCTGGTCTGTGCCTCCTCCGTGGTCTTACCCACCTCAATACCATACTCAGCCCACTACTCATTCGTTTCACTCCCATGTCCAGCCACAGCCTCAGTGGAATGCACCTCAACCGGGGTGGAGGCCCCAGTACAACACTCCTCCCGCCATTTTGCCTCCACCACTAGCTCAACCACAACCATTACCTCCTGCTCCTCCGAGACAACCCAAAATGCCTGCTCAACTAAACCCGAACCCCAACAACCGACAGGTCCAGCAGGTATATACCCGGGAAACAACCTGCCCTACCTATGCTGTGGAGATCCAGGAGATCAACCTGCGATCCAGTAAGACTCTTCTGGATCACCAACCTCCTCCCATAGAGGACGAGGAAGATAAACAGGAAAGTGAACCCAAGACCACTCCACCCTTTCCTGAGAGACTAACAATAACCACACAACCCGACCCAGAGGAGAATGAACTTCTGGGAGAACTCAAACAGTTGTGTGTGAGAATACCACTTCTCCAAGCCATCAAAGATGTACCGATATATAAAAAATTGGTTAAGGAAAAGTGTTTCAGGCACCCAGGTAGGCGAAAAAGAGATGCCTCAACCATCAATGTTATAGGACAACTGTCTGATCTTATGTTGGGGTAAGTAATCTGTCCAAAGTATTTGGATCCTGGGAGTCCTGTAGTTGATGTCCACATCAATGGCACCATCATACTCCACACTCTGATTGATTTAGGGGCTACCATTAATGTGATGACCAGGGATACCATGCTCAAACTCAACCTTCAGGGTTCCTTAAGGAAGACCTAGACAGTCCTGCAGTTGGCAGATCGCTCAACCGTGACTCCTGAAGGGAATTTGGAGGGTGTCTTGGTCTCTGTTGACTCTTGGGAGTATCCGGCGGACTTCTTGGTTCTTCAGCCAAAGGCAAAGCTTACTCGATACCCCCTTATTTTGGGAAGACCTTGGCTAGCCACTGTGGATGCTTACATAAGCTGCCGAGCAGGAAACATGACCATCAAAAATGGTCCTATGTCCAAGCAGCTAGTCCTATACCCTCCTGCCAAACCTCTATTAGAGCATGACTTACTGATGAAAATGAGATCTTGGTGTAAGCCAAAATCCCAATTCAATTAAAAATCGCGAACCAGGGCCTGTGGTTATGGCCCATTGAGCCTAAACGGAAGCATTTTACTTCTCATTTTGTAGCGTGGATCTTTATAAATCGATCATCCTTTAATGGGATTCTAAATCACCATTGCCATCATTAATACAGGCGTGATGTTTTGAAAACCCACGCCATACACATCAATATATGGGTTTAAAAATAATACAATTGCACCGATAAGCCTCAACAGTCCACCTCTCCGTCCAACTCCATTTAACACGCTCTCTGCTGCGCTGATCTGATTAATTGGAATCATAGATCGCCCTGGGACTACATGTCAATTGATTTATTTCCAGATTCCACCGTTGCTCCACAATCAAAACCGAGTTTGATTTACCGATTGTATTTCAACGCATTATATTTCAGATCTGACCGCTGTACTAGATCCGATCTAATACAAAGCCAATACATATGTTCACGACTTCTATTAGAAATAGAGATTGAAACCCACATCAGGCAATTGCTAATACGCCAGTCCTCACTTGCTCTTTATATATAACAGTCAAACATTTAATTAGATCTGCATCGGTCTTTTAAGTGATCGATGATCGATCCGGCATGCAGCACAAGGTTTACACATAAACATACTCAACATACACTATAATAGGCTTATATATATTAACAAAACAGTTACAAAATTAAGGCATTTCAGCCTTAAAAACTAGCTCACGCTCGCTACATCTTGCCCACTCACAATTTTACTCACAAAATAAGATCTATCATGCCCTCTCGATCTCTGTCTTATATACATAAGAAGCATTAGAAAGGAAGGATCAATCATATCCTCTCCTTATTTTTCTCCAATGGAACTCTCCATAATGCATGCATGGCAGATACTATATTCATCAAATCCACTTCAAATCTGTTTTATATCTGTTTTAAAACAGATTTCCCATATTTTCTCCTTTTATTCAGCTCGACTATCCACGTACTCTTCGCTCGGCTTCGGATTCCTCTTCAATTTACGAGGGGTTAGATGCTCCTGCATCAGACTCCCGAGGCACAAAAATTTATGACCTCCTGGTCATATGCTTCTGGTCTTTGTAACAGCTTAACTTGTGAGCTGCAATCTGCCTCTGCAGTAACAGTCTCCTCTGTTACATGATACCTCACCAAGCCCTCGGCACTCGGTCTTTTGGCATCCTTCTGGTTCTCTCCTCTGGAACCAATTGAGCATTCCGTGCTCTAGGCTATTGCAATCTTCTCACCTTCCTCTACTGCTACCTGCACAAAAATATAAAGACCATACCTCTTCAGCTTAACCAACTATACCTCTTGCTTCTTCTTCTTCCTCTATGAAATCCTTCTCCCCGCGGGAAACTTTCCCTGCTCTGATACCACTTGATGAAAATGAGATCTTGGTGTAAGCCAAAATCCCAATTCCATTAAAAATCTCGAACCTGGGCCTGTGGTTATGGCCCATTGAGCCTAAACATAAGCATTTTACTTCTCATTTTGTAGCGTGGATCTTTATAAATCGGTCATCCTTTAATGGGATTCTAAATCACCATTGCCATCATTAATACAGGCGTAATGTTTTGAAAACCCGCGCCATACACATCAATATATGGGTTTAAAAATAATACAACCGCACCGATAAGCCTCGGCGGTCCACCTCTCCGTCCAACTCCATTTAACACGCTCTCCGCTGCGCTGATCTGATTAATTGGAATCAGAGATCGCCAGGACTACATGTCAATTGATTTATTTCCTGATTCCACCGTTGCTCCACAATCAAAACCGAGTTCGATTTACCGACTGTATTTCAACGCATTATATTTCAGATCTGATCGTTGTACTAGATCCGATCTAATACAAAGCCAATACATATGTTCACGAATTCTATTAGAAATAGAGATCGAAACCCACATCAGGCAATTGCTAATACACCAGTCCTCACTTGCTCTTTATATATAACGGTCAAACATTTAATTAGATCTGCATCAGTATTTTAAGTGATCGATGATTGATCTGGCATGCAACACAGGGTTTACACATAAACATACTCAACATACACTAGAACAGGCTTATATATATTAACAAAACAGTTACAAAATTAAGGCATTTCAGCCTTAAAAACTAGCTCACGCTCGCTACATCTTGCCCACTCACAATTTTCCTCACAAAATAAGATCTATCATGCGCTCTTGATCTCTGTCTTATATACATAAGAAGCGTTAGAAAGGAAGGATCAATCAAATCCTCTCCTTATTTTTCTCCAACGGAACTCTCCATAATGCATGCACGACAAATACTATATTCATCAAATCCGCTTCAAATCTGTTTTATATCTATTTTAAAATAGATTTCCCATATTTTCTCCTTTGATTCAGCTCGACTATCCACGTACTCTTCGGTCGGCTTCGGATTCCTCTTCAATTTACGAGGGGTTAGATGCTCCTGCATCACTTACCTCTTTGGTTGGAAGAAGGAGAAGAGGATGAGGTGTACTCTGCACCCTTGTGCACCTTAGAGATCACCAGGGGAGGTCCTCAAACTAAGGATGATTTGATTGAGACCTTGATTCAGAATCCGCCTCCCAGTGCATTTTCCTTAGAGAAATTGGTGGAAGATACTCAAGCCAGCACCTTAGTGGACCTTTGTATGACCGATCCACTCTCTCCCAGGGTCAAAAATGTGCAGTTTCGCCACGAGAGAACGTTAAAGATTAGCTCCTCTCTATCTCCTTCCCAGGAAAAGGAGCTGTATAGTCTGTTGACCAGTCATCTAGATGCTTTCGCTTGGAGCTATAAGGAGATGAAAGGAGTCCACCCTTCGGTCTGTACCCATCACATCTACATCAAAGAAGATTGTAAACCGGTCAGGAAACCTCAGAGGAGAATGAATCCAGCCCTTAAGGACATTGTCAAAGAGGAACTGCAGAAACTGTTGGATGCAGGATTCATCTACCCCATCTCGGATAGCGAGTGGGTGTCCCCTCTGGTGTTGGTACCCAAGAAAAATGGAAAGTGGAGAATCTGTGTGGACTACCGAGAACTAAACAAAGCCACCAAGAAAGGCCACTTTCCTCTGCCTTTCATAGATCAAGTGTTGGATGGACTAGCGGGGAAGAAGTTTTTCTCTTTCCTAGATGGGTTCAGCGGGTATAACCAGATCCAAATCAGCCCGGAAGACCAAGATAAGACCACCTTCACTTGTCCTTGGGGTACCTTTGCTTACCGAGTCCTTCCCTTTGGGCTATGCAACGCTCCTGCCACTTTCCAAAGAGCAGTATTGAGCATCTTTTCTGAGCTGGTCCATGATTCGGTGGAAATTTATATGGATGACTTCACTCCCTATGGGTCCAACTTCCAAGAAGCATTTTCCAATCTGGGAAAAGTCCTAACCAAGTGCATTGAGATGAACCTATCCCTTAGTCCAGAAAAATGTGAATTCTTGATGATTGAAGGGACCGTGCTAGGACATACCATTTCTCGCCAAGGATTGCAGGTGGATCCTAATAAAATTGCTCTCATAAAAAAGGTTCCACCTCCTCAGAAAGTAAGAGATGTTTGGAGCTTCCTAGGCTTAGCAGGATATTATAGAAGATTTATTAAAGATTTCAGTAAGCTAGCCTCGCCACTGTTTGGCCTCTTAGCAAAAGATGTTGAGTTCAAATGGACGGACGACTGTCAAAGGGTTCTGAATGAATTAAAGGATAAGTTGGTGTCCACCATGATATTAAGAGGTCCAAACTGGGCCCTACCTTTCCACATCCACACTGATGCCTCGAACAAAGCCATAGTGGCAGCCTTAGGACAAGTTGAACAAAAACTCCCATATGCCATATACTTTGTTAGCAAAAACTTATCCAAGGCAGAACTGAACTATACTGTAACTGAGAAAGAGTTCTTGGCCATGGTCCATGCCCTGAACAAGTTCCAACACTACATCACTGGTTATCAAACATTTGTACATACTGATCATGCTACAATTAGATATTTAATGAATAAACCCGATGTGAATGCTCGTATTATTAGATGGTTACTTCTGTTGCAGCAGTTTGATTTGACTATCGTTGACAAACCAGGTAAAGAAAATATTGTTGCTGACTTCTTGTCTAGACTGGATTTACCTGCAGGTGAAGATGGAATAGTGGACGACCAGATGCCAGATGAACATCTGTTTGCTATCTCAGTACTCTCCCCATGGTTTGTTGATATAGCAAACTATCTGGTCTCAGCACAGTTCCCTCTACATCTATCTTCCAAAGAGAAAAGCAGAATTGTAAGGAAGAGTGCCTCGTTCACTTGGATTAGGGGCAACCTGTTCAAACTTGGCCCCAATCAGATCTTAAGGCATTGTGTAAGGGAGGAGGAAGTCTTTGACATCCTCCTAACCTGTCATGACGGGCCTTATGGAGGAAATTTTGTAGCCAATAGGACTGCCTTCAAAATTCTACAGGTAGGCTACTATTGGCCCACGCTTCATGAAGATGTCAAGAGATATATCAGCCAATGTGACCAATGCCAAAGGATGCGGAAGCCAACCCCAAGGGACGAAATGCCTCTCCAACCTCAAGTGACTCTTGAACCATTCGAGAAATTGGGCATGGATTTTGTGGGTCCTATCAATCCTCCTTCAAGGCAAAGGTCTTACATCATTGTGTGCACAGACTATCTGACAAAGTGGGCAGAAACCAAGGCAATCAAAGCAGCGACAGAAGAAAAGGTGGCTGAGTTTTTAAGAGAAAACATCTTCTACAAATTTGGCTACCCAAGAGAGCTAGTCACCGATCAAGGAAGCCAGTTCACCTCCAACTTAATTGAAAATTTTCTTGCTCATCACAAGATCAAGCATAGGACTTCCACCCCCTATCATCCTCAAGCAAATGGACAGGTGGAAGTCACCAATAGAGCATTAGAAGGGATTTTGACTAAGGTGGTGAGCAACAGCAGAAATGATTGGGCAGATCGCCTGGTTGAGGCCACCTAGGCTTACAACACCACTTGGAAGACCACAACCGATTTCACACCTTATGAACTGGTCTATGGGAAGAGAGCTTTGCTGTCAATTGAGTTCAAGTACAACACATTGAGGATGGCAGTTCAGCTGGACCTAGATCTCAGCCATGCCCAACAAGAAAGGTTATTGTAGTTGAATGGGCTAGATGAACACAGAATGCAGGCCCTTCTCCACTCAGAAGTAGTTCAACTTCAGAGAAAGATATGGCATGACCAGCTCCTGAATGACAAGCAATTCCAACCGGGAGATTGGGCGCTGTTGTATGATTCTAGACACAAGGATTTCAAGGGGAAGCCGAGGACAAGATGGTTAGGGCCATATGCAGTGGAGAAGTGTAATGATAATGGGTCTGTTCTTATCCAGACCATCGATGAGGAAGCCATCCCCATGCTCGTCAATGGGTATCGACTAAAGATCTACAGGAAACCTCTTTCGAGGCAAGAGTTCATCAAAATTGTGGAAAAATTAGTGCTGGTCATAGAGAAGGGTTCTGCCTCTGTTTTGGGCATACCCTGAGCATCCAAAAACAAAAACAAACAAAAAAAAATCATAATAAAAAGATCCTTGGGTGAAAACCTTTCTGAGGCTCCCAAGGCAGATGGTATGGGTGAAAACCTCATTGAGGCGCCCCTGCCGTCTCTCTGAAAAAATTGGAATAAAAAGAAAAAGACCCTTGGGTGAAAACCTCTCTGAGGCGCCCAAGGCAAATAGTAGGGGTGAAAACCTCATTGAGGCGCCCCTGCTGTCTCCTCAAAAAAAAAAAAAAAAAAGGGAAAAAAACCAAGGAAAAGAAAAAAAAGAAGAAAAAGAGGCAGAAACATAAAAACAGGCTCAAGCTTTTGAAATTAATGCAGGTTGCAGGTATTCCATGCAGAAAAGGAGGCCTCTCAACTCAAGGATAAGGGTCCCTACCATGCTACCAGGTGACCTCCCCAGCACTCCCTCCAGAAACACTCATCTCTTCCAAGGTTTGGGCATGGTCTGGTCATAGTTTAACCTCCTACAGGAAGCTACAAGACTTTCTACAGGAAGTTCTGTATTTCTACAGGAAACGTCCTGTAGAATCTTGGGACGGGACAGGACTGACTGTGTAGAAGAATTTGAAGCCCCAAGTCCAATAAGGAGGCATGCAACCAATGTTTTTCTCCATCACCCACTGCTGTCGCCTCCTTCCACCACCATTGTTGCCATACGATTGAAATACCTGCGCAGTCAAACCAGAATGTTGGACTCTCAGAATAAATAATTTTCAAATGAAAAACAAAGCATGCAGAGGCCACTGCGCTACCTGTCAAGGCAATCCGAGGACCCTGCAACCGTGAACGTGACTCCACCGTTTCAGCATGCACCCAAGGAGGAGAAACGGCTACAGGATGTCCTACAGGAATCCTGTAGCAGTTGATCCGGCTAGAGCGCACACCATGAAGATACCTAGAACTCATGAGCCGGTGCATGCACCATCCACAGCCAAGCAACCGGTCTTGTAACCTGCAGCAGTCAGCGAAAAGGAGCTCCCGTGCCTGTGCATGAAGCGGCAACAAGTGGATCCGTCACACTCGTCCTGAAGCATGAGAAAAATAATGTCACGGCCGCACAGGTAAGTGCCTCACCCTGTTTCGTCAAATTACATGAACAATGCTCTAAAATGTGTGGAAATATGAAAATGAATGGGTCGAGCAAGTTGGGTAGCCATTCAACTAGCCACCACAACCAGCCCGACGGCCTCGTCCGATCCGAAAAGCTTTGGGTGTGTCGACGAGACAGGAAATGGACACGTGGGAAGAGTCCAGTCAGAGAGAAGCGGCCATCTAATAGAGGTGGCGGCGGTAGATATGCAGGGAATGATTCGGCGGTCAGGAAGACATGCAGTGGAATGATCACAGGTGACGTCGGCCAACGGGGACAGCTCACCCCCACGCCACGAGTTCCGCAGAGATTCAAATCTACCGGCTAGATCGCGTATGGCGCACTACACTCATTTATTCCCAACCGCTTTGCAGCCGAGTACACATCTGCAATTTCCTAAAGGTTGATACTCTGAGTTCTTGGCCTGTTCAAATGTCCTGTTGTTGCACAGAAGGCCTAGAACCACTAAAGCGCTCCCTAGAACCCGTGAACGACTTCTACAGGAAGCTGCGCTACAGGAAGCTCAATGTTACGGAGAAATTAAACTGTTCATGTCAAAGGTGGCAAGTCTGGAACAAGGTAAGCCTGAACATAGTCCTCCCATGCAATTGGTTCGAAAGGCGGTGAAGTCGACGTATCAAAGGGGTAGAAAACCATAAATTTTAGTTTGTGCATGAATTTGCAAGTGTCTTCTTATTTCTGCATGAGAATTGTCATCGTAGTGTGTATGCGGGATTTTCTACAGGGTTTGGTTCATAATTGAGCCACTGTCAAGGCTCAACTATAGACAGTCGTGAATTTAAAAACTGTGTGCATGATAGAGGCGTAACTTTGCGCTCTGTCTAAGGAAATCCCAAAGATCAATCTTTTTATACGCGCCAGCCAGCTCAGGCCAACACAACAAGATTTTACCATGCCGGGTGGGTTCATTAGAAAAGAGCCTACAGACTCAAAGAAGCTACGGGAAACCCTTGAGGTGGTAGACCTGTTTTCTCGTGCACGGTGGATGTCATTCTGTGACAAGCTTCAAGGTTACGATGATGAGGTTGCAGAGGAATTCTTGCGATCCTTGCAGCCAAAGTCCAAAACGTTGGCTGTCGTCAACTTCAGAGGTTTGACCCTCAGACTTACCCCACAGTTTATTAGCAGGGTCACTGATCTACCGACGGGGGTACCTTGGGATAAGGAGGAGAGAAAACTGGGCCAGAAGGCTAAGAAGGAATTCTTTTTGCCGGAGGATCAATTCTCAGAAGACAAGAATGGAGTTCGAAGAACCAGCCTACAGTCGTTCTGGAGTGAGGTCAGCCTCCAAATTATGAAGTATATCACGTGCGAGGGGTGATTCAGCATCATGTATGGATACCATTTTCAGCTGCTCACAGAACTTAGGCACCAAATGGACCTACCCTCAGAGAAAAACTTGAGCATCCCTTACTTCCTCCTGCAGTCCATGACCGAGTGTGCCACTAAGTTAAGAGAGGGGATGCCAGATCAGATAGCCCATCATGGGCTCATTAAGCTCCTCGTGGAAGATGCACTTCACATGTATACCGTCCCTCTCTCTTGGGAAACCTTCCAAAATTTGACTAAGGATGATGACATCCGAGTGCTAGCTGAGGAGCTCACCTCCTCCAGTAGTAAGGAGAAGGAACCAATTCAAACAGAGAAGAAAGAGAAAGGCCAAGAAACCATGGCCAAAGCACCAAAGAAAGATCACAAATGGAAACAAGAGAAAAAACAAGCTGCCAAAACAGAGGGTGACAAAACCACATTAAGACCCAGGGAGAAACGACTACAGACCAGGGTGGAAAGGACTGAAAAAGTCCATGTCAGTGAGGGCACCTCTAAGGCAGCCTCAGCAAAATTGAATGAAAAAGCACCCTCAGCCAAGCAGGCTGAAACGGTGCCATCTGTTTCTACAGGAAAATTGAAAACGGCTTCTACAGGAAGCCAAAAATCAGCCGCTACAGGGCTTTCTATAGGAAGTCCTGAGAAAAGCACACAAAAGGAGAAGACGGCCGAAATCCTTGCTCGGGAGGCAGTAGCTATGCTGGCCACCCTATGTACCTCTCCCAAGCCAAAGGAGAAATGCAAAAGGGAGACTCCTGTGTATTTCAAAGGGAGGAGAATTGTGAGAATTAAAACGGGCAGGCCCCAACCTCCATCTAAAGACCCAATTACCATCGAAGACACCCCTACCTTGCCAAAGGAGAAGTCCCCCTCCAAAGTATCAGTCACTTATGAGCGGGGGAGCCCCAAGACAACTACCTGGAGGGAGAGAATGGAAAGGTCAGCGTCAAAAACCCCTCTACAGGATGCTGAAGCAGTTCTACAGGAAACTTTAGCCAGCCTCAAGGAGACCGAAAGAATGGAGGGGGAGGCAGCCACTCACCACAAAGGGAAGCAGAGGTAGAACACATCATGGAGCCTAGCCCCTAGCCCAGCTTGAGCTCTTATTATAACTTTTTGGAGGCTGGGAAAATTATCCCACAAAAATTCACAGTACCACTGTTCTTTGCATTGGAAGAAGAAAGAGTACGGACCCACACGTGGATGAGGATAGCTAAATCTAAAGGAGTAGCAGATATAGGCCCCTTGGAGGAACAACTCAAGGAGGCAAGAAGGGAATTAGCTATGGCCAAGCATGTGGGAAACTGCCAGCGAGTATTTCTATAGGAAGAGAATGAGAAGCTCAAACTGCAGCTACAGGAACAGAGGAAAGAAAGGGGCACAGCCTCAGAGGACACTACAGCAGAACCTCAAGGCAAAGAAGGAATGCAAGCTGGTCTTGAGGAACTAAACCAGCATCTACAGGAAAGGGAATTGCAAGCAAACATAGAGATATAAGCTCTCAAACAGCAGTTGCAAGAAAAAAAGGCACAACTGCCCTGCATGGCCAGTTGGGCTATGGATGCTCTACAATGTAGGTAGCCGGCCAAATCTTATGGGCTATACCTACAGGACCAGTGGCTGCAATTCCATATTCATGCATTAGCACAGAGGGGTATCTCCCATATCCAAAACCCCCAGCAGTTCACAGATTTATGCAACAACAGCTCCACACAGGACAAGGCCAAGCTATCAGAGTTCTACCTCCATAATTTGGCCCTTCCTAATGTAACTTCATGGGATCCCAACACAGTTGTGGGAGATATGCAGCTGATGGCATTTACCTCTTGGTTAAACCACGAAGAGAAGAGAGTGACAAAGGTCAAAGATGTTATGAACCGAGAATTACATGAACCACTGTTAATCAGAGCAGAGCCAGGGGACCCCACTGCATTGATATCCACCCACCAACACCTAACAACCAACCCGCAGGCTTTACTAAAATATATGGATCAGCAGGCTCAGGCTATAGCACATTTCGAGGATATGGAGCGACTACTAGGGGACAATTGTGTTCATGCTTGCACCCGGAGGTGGAACACATTGTCCCACAACCTCAAAATCAACGAGCATCACAGTCCAACTAGAATGAGGGAGGGCCTAGTATGGGTACCTCTCTACAAGAAGTCCATGCAGAACCTCCAGGCCAGCTGGATCGGCCTCAAGCTAAGCCCACCTTTGCTTCTAGGATTGGTAGAAGGAAGCATAGAAAAATAAGAACATAAGCAATGGGAGGAGGTGGAAAAGAAGGCCGGGTTCCATGACAGTGAGGAGGATACTACTTCAGAAGCCTGGGATGTGAGAGTGGCGGTTAAAGCAATGAAGGACGAGGAGCTGGATTAGTTGCTCAAGGATGAGCAATCATTTTAGCAGGGGGTGATGATGAGCCCCAAATTTGGTAACATTTTGGGCTCATTTGGCCTAACTACCCTTGTTCAATCCTTCATTTTTCATAACTTATGCATTATTTTTTAGTATGTTTATGTCATTTGTATGAATAAGGGTAGTCACTATTCCTAGGTGGCTAACACGTGCTCATTTCAGGATTTTTTGACACATGTTGAAGCAAAACTGAGCAGACATGAGCTAGGAGGCAGCCAAGCTTGGGTTGAGGATTCGTAGGGGGGTTGTCTATGGCATTAAATAGCCTCCCTTGGGATCTTCACCCCCAACTCAGAGCTCCAAAGGCCACCAAAACCGAATCTGGAAGGCAGCCAAGCAGATTTCTTGGAAGGAGCTGTTCACTTACAGTTTGGGCAGCCAAGTCCCATAGATTTAGGAGGCCAGCTAGGGCCTCGTAGTGTATAAATGTTAAGGCTTCAGCCTTCGAAAAGGACTTTTGAAAAACTCTTGCATATTCTGCACTACGTGCTGCTAGCTCTGTTTTGTTCTTTTGTAGCCATTATTGGCATAACTCTTGACTTATGATTATTTTTTGATAATGGGAAGCAGTGAGATTTGATATCAGCTCAGAGTTTTTATAGGAGCCATAGCTCTCGGGTTTGGGCCCAACCTGAGAGCCTAGGGCCTCCTTCTTTGTATTGTTATCTTTCCTTTCAGCACTGTGATTTTCCTTTTATGCATTTGAAACGAAGTTTGTTGAGCTAGATTTAGTTGTGTTGGTTAAGTAGGTTATTGTTGAGGAATAGAATTACTTCAGATGTGTAGAACAGATTGATAAGATAAAGATTGATAAAGCTCCAGAAGAGGGTTGCCTGCACTCTCAGTTTCACCTCTCCCTTATTGGATCAGGGGCTGGAATTGTAGAACCAGTGTTGCCGAACAAAAACACTAGTTTGCTTGACCATGCAACGGTTGGTGTAATATTTTCATTTGTAGAAGTTAGTCATGCATTCAGACCTTTTTAGATGTTTCTTTGATTAAGTGTTGTACATGGTTCTCTTTGGAAATAAAGTTGCTATTCATTTGTTTCGTTGACCGTTTGGATAGATTAGCTAAGATTTCGATTGTATGCAGGATTTGATTGATTCAGTTAAGTACACACCGTGCAGGGCATATCCATCTTTCTCTATCCACCTAAGCTTCGTCCAGGCCAATTGGTCCATCTCCTAGTTAGCTTCTTCGTCTCACAACTACTCTTCTGTCCACGTAACCCTACCTTCTTGCTCTTACATTGCCTTAGCCTCCCTTAAGACAAGTTAGCTCTCCAAGTCCTCTCATCACTTCATCCATCAGTCACTGGGTCATCTCAGACCCCTACCCTACCTCCCTATCCATTCATGCATCCTCTTTCACTCACCCATCTTACAAAATCCAATGTCAGAACATCCTGTAGAAATTTCTAAACATCCTGTAGAAATCCCTGAAACATCTTGTAGAACCCCTGCAGACTTCTTGTAGAAGCTCACAAGTGAGGTTGCTGGATAGCCAAACTTGGTGAAACTCTCTGGAAGGGTGTTAGGGACTCCTTAGACCCTCTCTGAACCTTCCCAACCTTCTCCAAGCATTTCTCCTCCTTGATCCACCCCTTCACAGTAAAAAGCCAGTTAAAAGTACATGTATGATAATTTTGATAACCTAATCAAAAATACAAAAAGATGTGTTCTTTAGATAGAGATAGCATAGGCATGTGCATTTTAACTTTGTAGAAGTAATGGCATCTTTTTTAATAGTTTTCATCCTTTCCTTTACATCAGTAGGACTAGCTGGTAAAATTAGGGTTTGCTAGGGTTTATGTTACTCTTTGACTTTCAGTTTCTTTCTGCAAGTAGATCAACTTCCTTTGAGTTAGCTTCCATCCATCAGGTACAAAGCTTCTTCTAAGAGCTCATAGAAGTTGGCTTGAGCCCCTAGCATACTTATGCCAGCTGACCAAGTGACAGCTGTGGCAAGAGCTAGTACTTGTGCATACAGCACCGTCGCTTCCAAGTTTGTTACGAACTACCGGGTTGATAAGAGTAAAGAAGGGAGTCCCAGGAGTTGCAGCATTATTGCTGCAATATTGGAGCCCACCAGCAAGGCCTCCTCACATCAGAAGATAAAAAGGGGGCATATCCCTACACAAATCCATCATACTATCATAGCATCATGGAAATAAATGGACACTCTTGGGTACCAGTTTCTGACAATGGCCCTACCCCTAAAGTGCATTACCAACGTACTGCTGCATGTTCCAATTTCTTTCACTGAAGTTGGTAATTCTTGTAGTTGATTTCAACCACCCAACCAGGCATGTTCACGCTTCCTGTACCAAGTACATAACTTCCATTAGGTCTAAAATAAATTCAAATCATACCTCATTGGTAGCTCATTAATAAGGCACACTTGCAATTTTGTTCTTTTCCCACCACAAGAAGTCAAACTAACTATTTGATCAAAACATCATGGATAAACATATCACATTTGTTTAAGTCAAAGCACAACCATCATACATCAACATCATAAATCACATGTAACCATCATAAACCATAATCATAGATCACATATAGTCATCATATACCATAATCATAAATCACATGCATAGTAAAATTGAAATAGTACATTGATACTTATCCTTTAATCGATCCTTACTTCTACCTTTATTCTTTTTGTACACACACTAGATCTATTGCCACTAGTGCCTTCTCCTCAACTATGCACACACACATGTAGTGTACATCACACCCGTACGATCCGTACATGACATACAACATGATGCAATACATGCATTCACACCTGATATACAATGCATAATACCTACACCCAGTGCACAACACAATACATACACCAACACCCAGTGCATAATACAACACAATAGATGTACCCCCATAGAGTATAACACAATGAATACACATGTCATGATACAATGACTACACAATGCACATATATAGTACGACATGCCCATAACACACCATGTACGACATGCATACAATAACACACACGCACTAGTACCATATGTATAAGATGTACATAGTACCACCTGTACACCGTACCACCTACATAACATGTGCAAAACATCACATGTACATGATGCCACCTATACAACGTGTACACAACACCACATGTACACCACACCACTTGTACAACATGTACACAATATCACATGTACATAGTACCACACACATGACAAGTACACGACACAACATGTAAACAGCACCACATCCACAACATTTACACAACACCACCTGCACATAGCACCACTTGTACAATATGTACCCAACGCCATATGCACACAACACCACTTTCAAAATCATGCACACCACACCATATGTACATAGCACCACATGTACAACATGAAGGCAACACTACGTGTACATAGAATTGCATATCCAACATGTACATAACACCATCTATACCTAGCACTAAATATGCAACATTCTTACCCCATTATCTGTACTAACACCTTGTACATAGTATTGCATAAAAAACATGTACACACACTACATATGCACCATACTACACGCACACAATCATCACAGATGCAACATGTACAACATGTATGACATATGTACAACAATAATACCACACTACCTCTACCAAGCAACCTTACCTCCAACGTCTTATCCATGCTTTTCCTAGCATCTTGCACACCACACTACTTTCACTTCGCTAATGTATCCCTCGATATAACTTGTCCATAACCTAAGCATAAGCATAATACAAACATACAATATGAATTCATATTCACATGATAATTACCTCATATATTTGTCATGACTACTCTTCCCCCTTGATTCCTCATAGCCAGTAACTTCTTCATGCCATTGGCCAGCATAAGAAATCATTCAGCCACAAGAATGATTCTCGATAATCTATCAGACAATGACATAGATAAATGGATACATAGATACATATACATAAAAATTAGAATAAACCATCATGATCCTATTAGACAATGATATGCATACATACATATATATAAACATAAATTTTAGCGTTAATAAGCATGATCCATGTTGACCCTATCAAAGATGACATAGATACACCCCTACATGTATACATATATAAACATCAACATAATCATGATCATAACACAACTACCAGATATCGAGATCAAGGTTTAAGAGAACTTCATTTATTCATTCAACACATATGAAACATTAAGAATAGTTTTTCACAACATAACTAAGGCATCTAACACCTCAGATCCATTTAATTTACATTTTCTTTTTACCTTTTTCATGGTTATACTTCCAATGTCCATCTACACCAATGGACCCAACCAGTTGAACCAATTGTCATAGTCTTACCTTCCACTGCACTTACTCATGCCGCAAGCTTCATTTTTGTCATACATTAGCTATTGAGTATCACACAACTCTCCCCGAGCTAATTAACTTTCCTCTTTCCCAAACAACTCCTAACACTCAAAACAAAAGGACAAGATAAGAAATAATCAAGAAGAAAACCATGGAAAACCAACAACAATATGACACCATGAACAAAGTGGCATATATATTCACCAGAAACGCTCAAAATCACAAATCAAGTGCAACAATCACAAAAGACATAAGGCATAAGACCAACAACAGACACCATGACTCAATCCCCATGGTTGTCAAGGAAAGATCAACCTGATCCTCATTCAAGATTTCATTGCAATTTCTTTGCCATGCAATGCTCTGCATCATATTGGCATAACACATAATTGTCCATGCATAAATAAATATGAAAATACAACAAATACCTTACCTTTTTATGCCAATCATGTTGCCTTGCAGCTTACACATCTATGTCATGTCTCAAGGGACTCCAATTTCCTTGACCAATCCATCTATAACTAGAGAATAGCTAATATACATGTCCATGGATATAACGTATATCCATAAATTTTTAGAGAAATCAAGGTTAAGAAGTCTTCCTGTATTCAAAGAACTCACTCATTTGGAATTAGGGTTTCCAAACATAGCGAAAGGAATTCTTGCTGAATTCATTTCTTTGACCTTTTCCCTATTGTAATTGAGAGTTACTATGCATTGTCACATCACCCGACTGTTAGTGATATACACACATCAACTATTACCTTGTCAGGATAATACAAACATGCTTCCTGCAATTGCTCACACATGTCAACCACATGTTCCAAATATCGATGGGCCTCTAAATTAGAAATAAATGAAGGCCCATTCCTCTAATTTAAAACATAAATTAAGGCCTATGACCATCCTTCAGCACATTAAACCTCTCTTTTCACATTAGATAATTTATTTTTAATTTTAATATATTCATAAAGAAGGTTTATGAATAATTGAATATTTGTGCCTAATATTATTATTTTTCATGGAATATTATGAGAATATTGGGCAGATTATGAAGAGTTGGAGGATGAGATAACTTAGGGACATGTTCCCTACTACTGGAGGATCAATAATAAATAATAAGTGAACAAGATATTATGGAATTATGGCACAAATTGTGAAACTCCAATGATTGAGAAAATCTAGGAATGTGTTCCACTAATCAAGGGAGGAGATCCACTAATCAATGGAGCAGATCAACTAATCAAGGGATTTTGGTGGGGAAAGCTTCCTCAATTCATGGGGAATGATCCTTAATCATTTTCTATAAGTACCAAGTCGAATTTTCCTCTAGGGAATGATTGAGAAAATATAGGAATGTGTTTCGTGCTATTTAATGAAAATTCCTAGTATTGGAGACTAGATCCACTAATCAAGGGATATTGGTAGGGAAAGCTTCCTCCATTCATGGGGAATGATTCCTAATCATTTTTTATAAGTACCAAGTCTAATTTTCCGCTAGGGGGAGATTTTCATTAGTGTTATTGTGGAGAGAGCTTGTATTTTTGCAGCTCCATTGTATTTTCTTGCAGGGATGTAATTCTATTGATGAAAATAATGAATATTGGTGTCATGTTCAGCTTCTAAATCTTGTTCTCCTCCATAGATCTCTGAGTTTCCTTGGGCTTGTCCATCCTAGGAATCTCAGAGCCCTTTTGTATCATTTTCTTTCCATCTTTTCATTTCTTATTCACATGCATCTCTTGTTTTTATTTCTTTCTACTTCCGCATTTAGAATTAATGATTTTGTTGTTGTAGGATTGATTTAAATGGTTTATGAAAGTCCTTTTGTAGGATCACAAGCATTATTTCATCCTTTGAAGAGCTTTGGAAGTTCATGATAATCATTTAGTTGCTTGGATTAGTCTTCTCATTCCCAAATCTTGATTGTTGGGCCTCCTTTTAACAAAGAACAGTAAATTTTAGCTACCTTTTAGAGCATGCTAATGAGATTCAATCAACTTGATTCCACTTGCATTAGATCGAAAAAAAAATATAGTTCATAAAAAAAATCACCCCATTGCATTTGCACTTGATTTGATTAGGCATTTTTTAGATTTACTAGTTCACTAGTTGTCAAATTTCAACTAGTGATGTTTTTTATTTTATTTTTGAATGGGTTAACATAGGTATTTTTGAGTGATTCCAATTCTAATAGGGACCTAATACATAATATTTAATAACAAAATCTGTCCCATCTAATTTGGATTTGATTTTCTTTTTCATTAGACCCTCACCAATTTCATCATTTCACAAGGAAACTTCTCCAAGATTTTTGAGCGAACCTATCCATCTCCCAACTTTGTTTTTGAGTTCTGAGTGATCCTAGGAATTTTCCCACTACATTCCATGGATCACAAACTTTTCCTAAGCCTCCCATCACCTCCAACACCTCACATTTTTCTCTCGGCTGTATTGTGTAGGTTTCTTGTAATTTGTAGAGGATCGTCCTGTAGGTTTCCAGTACATCCTGTACGTTTTCCTAAAACGGCCCGTTCTAATGCCGAATTGATGGAAAAACTCTTGGAAGTCACAAAAAGGCTCTCAAGGGTCTCCCACACCATCCAACCATCTCCCAACCCTTCCATCCAACCTTCAACATCCTTAAATTCACTTGCCACATCACCAAAGGAAATTAGTTTGCATACTTGATTTTGCATGAAAATACAAAAAGACAAAAACATATTTATTTTACTCCCTTTACTTGCAAATTAGTGATGTTTGATACTTCTTACCGCCATGCTTAGATAGTAGCATTTGGTTTGTGATAATTTAGCATTATTGCAAAGCATAGTTTCTTGGTAGTTAGTTAGAAAATGGTGTGTTTTAGCATTTGATTTCAATTTCTTTCATTGTACTTTCTTCCTTGCAATAGGTTAAGGTTCCATTTTGAGAATTTCCTTTTATGAAATTAGTTTAGGATTTGACTTCAGTACATGCACTCAATTACATCATGGCAGCAAAGGAAGGACACATTGTATGCCAAACATATAGTGCCAATACCTCTTAAGTTTGTATGAACCCCTGGGTTGATAATTAAATTTGGTAGCCTCGGGAGTGGTAGCATTCTTGTTGCAATACCGAGGCTCATCAAGTATCAAGACAATCATATTGATGTGTTTGAAATCAACATTTAGTAGGACTAGAAATCATGTCATAATCCATAGTCAACTCATAGTCATTAGACATAATGTTACAACAATCACCTAATACACTCAAGTACCTATCAACTATCTAAAAACATATGTATTAGTACAATCATGTTAAAACAAGATCATTTGAACACATACTCATATTATGTAATTCATTAAACATTCAATCAACTTGCAAACATACAATGTTAAATAAATCAACTAGACGACATAATCAAACAATCAAGTACCGAATATGCAACATAATCAAACTCGTACTTTGTTGTATCTCAGGGCAGTCTATCTTGTCTACACAATCAATATAGTAAGCAAGATATAACTTTACAACATGCCAACTCAAAGGTGAATAATATCACGATATCCATAACACTAACTAACTATCATGTTCACATGATAAATGCATAAGCATTTATTGCTCATGCATAGAAACCATGAGTGCAAAGTCATCACAAATATTTTGGCTCATACCTAAATATCGTAACTATAATCATTTTCATAGTGCAATAAAATTTAGCATGCTACATATAACATCAATATATTAATGTTATAACCCTAATCATCAAGTTAACTAACATATAACAATAATCAGTTAACATATAACATGATCATCAACAATATATGATCTAATCCTCAAGCTAACTATCATATAACAACAACAAGTTAACCTATAACATACCCATCAACAACATATAACATAATCATTTGGTTATCTAGTATAAAAAAATAACAGCAATACATACAACTACAAGTTACTATCATTATTTACTATCAGACATGTGCATATAACTACATTAATCAACTAACATCCACCATGCATGTAATCATAACATCAAAATATATGTACATAAACCTGATGTATAAAAACCTAACTCATATAACAATCCTTGACTTACACACCCGCATGCCAAACATACAATACATGTATGACGATATGCTCTTACCCCAAAGTCCAATGTTGCAACCTCATTATGATGATCTTCAACTTCTACTCTATCTCATTCAATTTATTAGAATTATAACATCCAATAGCACCATGATGTTCTAACTTGAATACCATGACTTCACAAGCCATGTTTGACCTACTATTCATGCATACCATAACCAAGACCGTACACGCGTAATAAATTCATATGGACATATACCACATGAGTACCAGACCACACACACATCATTATAACTAGAGTCTAGTCATCAATGAATGACCATATCAAATTCACAAAACATGACCTAATGCATGACAACAACCATTACTCCATTGTACGCATTTCCGCATGTAACCATCAACATTCATAAGTAATGCATAATCAACTACACATACACATAAACGCTTTAGTCAAGCATAAGTGATCAATTCTTGTAATCAACCTACAATATTTATACATGTAATCAAGACTACAAGAATGTAGCCTAACATACAAGGATGTAATCAAGTAGCATATAATCAACTTGTAAGCGACATACAACAATATGTAACCATTCACATACTCATGACAATGCATTCCACAAATCAACATCAAGTTCCCCATGACAACCTTACTACAACCATTACCAACATTATGCAATGTGAGAAGCACATGAAATGCAAGTGTAAGAGACACAAATGTAATTGACATGCATGCATGACCAACGCACACCACCCATCTAGTCTAAGAGATGAATCATGCTTTGATACCACTCTTTAACACCCTCCTCCCACATCCACCCAACTAACCATAAAAATTGGGGTAAACATGAGAAAAGAGGCTACTTTGACCAGATTCGACCTCCTATGTGACCTTAAGGAAGTGGAATCGATGGAAACATCACACAAAGTCA
Organism: Pinus tabuliformis; assembly: GCA_031772625.1. Lineage (NCBI taxonomy): Eukaryota > Viridiplantae > Streptophyta > Pinopsida > Pinales > Pinaceae > Pinus > Pinus tabuliformis. Next base: position 432,755,818 of record CM062813.1, on the reverse strand, counting down.
TCCAACATCAGCAAAAAAACCCTCAGGAGACATGTCAGTCACTCAGACAGCTTGTCCCTGGGTACCATTGTTGTTCTAGATCTCTCAGGCCATAGTCACTCTCATTCTATGGGCAAGGGAGCGACGAACAACCTAAAGTCGATCTCATAGGATTTCCTGCCAATGACCAAAGACCAAAATTGTGAGATCTATGCCAACGACCTTGGAATTTAAGCCACTTTTTTAGGCCCAGTGCCCTAGGCACTACCTAGAATGGAGTGATAGATTGAAATCATTAAAAATATAGGGAACCAATGATGCAAATGCAATAATATGAACAAGAACATAACGAGACCCCTACTAGCCATGCCAGGCATTCGTCAAACATATCATCAACATGTAACCTACATATATAAACAATAGAATTGAGTGTAGGGATATCATACTTATTCAAGAATCAATATGAACCATTGTTCCCTCATTTCATTTGTTGCGTTATCATCTATTAGGCCATAGATACACTATCCATTCATTTACAAGTAAAAAAATTATTAGAGTCGTACATAATTATTGTCATAAAATATAAATATAATGAGCATAATAGGAACATAATTACCATAAGTATATCAACCATAAAAATCCACATATACATGAATACATTTGCACATGGAAATCAAGGGAATGAAATTATCATTAATGAATGAAGTAAATCAATCAGAGATGGGACTGGCATGTTCCACACAACCATAGAATGATTGAGCCAAATGTCTCTTTATTCATTCACCATCGTGCCATATTCCAAGCATGAATGTGCGACACAAACCAAAAGAACCAACGAGAGCATACCGATACTAAACAACCTCACCCTGATCAACATAAACCAAACTTTATTGTAATCCATCCCAGATCACTAGGCCAACAGAATGAACACATCATAATAGGCTTTACCATGATCTCCAGTCGATCACTAGGTCAAACAAGCATGGAGACCATCGGATTTCTACACCTATACCATGAGGAATTTTTGTGTCTCCTACTATCTCAGGCTTTATCATAATCCAAACACAGATCACTAGGCCATAAACCAAGACCCACTCTTTAGGCTTTATTGCATATCCCAAACCTAGGATTACGAGACCCAATGGAGACAAAATCAACTTTTGGCTTTACCATATATCCTTCCATTCAGTAGCAAGGATTCCTTGGCCCACCAAGCCAACACAATCCTGGCTTTACCATAACCCACAATCTAGCTCAGGGGCCACTAGGCTAGTGGCTATACCATGATCCATAGTTGAGTTTAGGGACCACTTGGCAATGGGCTCTATCATTCAAAGATCCACCCCACTAAACTTTGAATCCATCGTCCAATCCAACTCAACCAAAACATGAGAACCCCATCACACCATGGCTATCCCAAAATGCCAAGGCTAGGCTGAAAACTCTATTACACCTAGAAAAACCCATACTATGATACAAAAGAACTACATACAATGTCATGCATTCCAAATATAGCAAGGGAAATACACATGTAATTTGATGCCTGTAATGAAGCATGTTGTAGCTTCCTGATCCCTCCTTTCCCTACTTTATCTTTGTTTCCTCTTGCCTTCTTTGCCGCTCTTGTTCCAATGCCAAAATTTCTCCAAGAAACTCTAATTGTCCAAGAGTATGAGAAAGAGAGAGAATAATGAGAGAGCTCCAAAACTCCACTGAAAAAAGGTTACCAACTAATCCTCATAAGCCTTGTTATGAATGAGGCCTCTATTTTCTTCTTTTTTCATTACTTTCCTTCATTTTCCTCCTCACATGCAACATGTGACCTTTCACCTTCCCCTTCTCCTAATTTCCATTATTTTCATAAATAATTTTACCAAAAATACCATTTTTTCTTTCCAAAGCGTTAGCCATTTCCTTTACCAATTTCCTTAGCCATAAACAATCAAATGAACACCCACACCAGTATGTCCTTCCCAACATTAATCTTGGAATACATGTCCCATCATCCATGGTATTTATATATTTTTACATGGAATTTTCACCAGGGTTGTTACAATCCCTTCCAGTGATAACCCTATTTTCTTCACGGGATATACTCTCTACTTCTTCATAGGATGCCTCATTTGTTATTTCTACTAAAGTGGGTCTCTCTTCAGAACAACTAGATGTATAATTGTCTTCATCTTCAAAAGAAGGATATGTGAAAGTAGTGGGTAAATGACCTATCTCTTTATATTTATCATAGAGTAACAAATTACATTTTGAGCAGCCTAGCCTCTCTTCCAATTCTTCATCATTATCTTGAGAGTGTTGAGAAGCAACTTGAGCATTAAGAGGAACACCTTTAATCTTCTTAACATATATTTTTTTGCATGATTTCTTCAAATTCTTCCTTCTCTTCTTCTCATTATCATCAATCTTCATAGATTCAGGTTCATTATCATTAACCTTCATATCTTTCTCCTCCATATAGACATTGCCATCTATCTAAAATATCCTTTGTCGAATCAAAATGCCTTACTTTATCAACATCTGTCTTAGACAACCCTTTCATGATGATTTCCTTGGATTTTCTATTGAAATCATTCCTTTCTCCATCTATCATAGAAAACCAAATGTTTTTATTGATTGCCATCAAATAGGCCTCCATTTTAATCTTCTAGTGATCATAGTCTGATAAATTGAGAAATGGAACTCATTTTTATGTTAACCAAACTTGATTAGCCATTGTTTCCCTTGGATATTACTTTTGGTGGTCAATTTATTCCTGAAGGAAACTTACTCTGATATCAATTGTTGGAAAAAATGTTTAATACTGAGAGGTGGAGTGAACCAATATTAAGGCAAACTTTAAAGTTTTCTACCAATTTATATTTAACATTTAAAATTGGCATCCATTCATGTGAGAAATCAACTATATATCATGTATTGCAACATAAATAATCATACGAACACAAGCACCATGAGCAGTATACACATTAGACATGGAGGTTTAACATGGAAACCCTTCCATGAGAAAAGCTACCAAATCTTGTTTTGTTATTGATGTAAAAATAAGACCACATACTCTATTACATCAATTACTTCATGAGCCACCACTCGCAGGAAGCACCAAATCCCTTTGATTGTTCACTAGATCCAACTAGGAGGAATCAGCAACTCCCTCCTTTTGTAGACACCTGATTAGCTTACCAGACACACCATGTGAAGCACTAACTTCACATATTTGTTGCAAGAACCAACTTGTAGCTACTTCGATTTAAGCAAGCACACCCTTGTATGAGGCACCAACATCCAATATTTCTTTAGACACCCACTAACGTGGAAGCACCAACTCCCTGTATGTAAGATCAAACCCACACTCAATAAGGAAATAATACTCACCGTATTTTGTAGCCTCGTGCCTAGTTTCAACCATGTTCTCCTCTGCAACATTTCTTCTACTCATCCCACACAACATATTATCCTTTTCTCACTTTGCATCAGTCCACTATGCTCGTCGCTCTACACTCAACAACATCCACTTAGTTTTCGTCCTCTTCTTTGCAACACAAGCTCACTCAACCTCCTCTTTTTATCCTACACACATAGATCTCTGCTCTTGACCTTGTTATTTATCACAAACACACTTGGTCTATCCTCAACATACGAACTCTAAATCTCTCTCTGTAGCCTAGGCACACTTGGTTTCTTCTTAGCAACACTCACAACCCAAATCTCTTCACACAACTCTCTCTCAACAATGTTGCAATTCCCTGGTTGCTCAATTTCAATCCTGATTCGTGTTCCACTGATGAACATTGGTCGATGTCGTCTCTGTTGTCCTCCATAATGCTCGAGTTTACTAGCAACATGGTTCTCCATTTTGTTGTTGCATCAAATTTTCTGGCCTCTAGAGCTGAATTAATTCAAGGATTGGGATTATCAACAATCACCCATACACAAAATTAAATAACATTCAAACTATAGACTCAAGGAGTTTTTCCATTAAACTATACTTTCACACACAACATGGCTCTACATTCCAATTCTTCTTCTCATTCAATTCTGGGAATGGGATACTGATCATTTCTCTGTACTAAGAATTAATTCTCAGTGAAAGCACACACTACAACAAGGCTCTCCATGCTTATTGATTTCCCACAGAGATATGAGCTTACCTCACCATGGATTCTCTAAGCGTGCTTTGATCTTCATTGAATTCCCTAAAGCGTGTGATAAATAATAACCATAGTTGTTCTAGAGTCAACTTCCACCTCTAAAAATCATGGTCCTCTTTGTTTGAGTCTCCTGCCTACGAGAGTGACCATTGAATCTATTACAACAGATGTTTAATCATAGTCCTCACTACGTTGACTCAGTGCTCTCTGTAGTTTCCATTACTCTAGATTTCGAATCATCCATGCCTACATAATCACCTATAGAGATCCTTGAAATAGGGCACGAGCGCCAAGCTTGGCCCAAGGCGATAATGTGCTACCAAATATAAATTTCCTACCCTTTTTTATTATAGCCCCTCTTTCTCAGACCCTTTAACCAATTTTTGCTATAGGACTATGTCTATGCAACCATTGGCTAGGCATTTGGATGCTATGTCACTCTATTCCCTTCGCTAATTGAATTCCCCATGCTATTGGCTCCACTATTGGTCTCATTTCAACGTGAAATGATGAAGATCTAGCATTAAAGGTAGAGCTCTCAAGACCCGATGCTTTTCTATGCCCCCTCTTTAAAAACCTTTGGGCTCCTCTTCGCAGGCTTAATTTTAGCATGGGGTCTGCCCGCGCTTTCACTAGCCAATCAAAGGCCCCACCGGGATGAGGTATTTGACTAATGTGTCATGATGCTTATTTCCCAGTGCATTCCCTTTCTGCATTCACATCAACCTTGCGGGCTCAATACATTTAGGTTCTCCCTTATAGGATAATGTGTCTTGTTAGGACCATTATTGCACCTACACACCAATTAAAATTCAACTGGGTTGAGTCAGTTGTCACATTTGCCTAACACTTCTTTCCCAATGACTCTGCCTTTGGGCCTTTCTAAATCTTTTGGGGTAGCCCATCTGGGATGATGTAATTCTTATGTCATTAATCCCCACATGGTGCTTTCTTAGTCATGACCCGTGTCACCTAGATTTATTCCATTAAGCAACCCAAAAATGCCAAATCTTCCTACCATGTTTCCTCCATACATGAATATCATGCTAATTTCATCTAGCATGATCATCTCCTAGCAGCCAATCACTTGATGGAATGTGTCCTATCAGAGATGAGAGAGAAGGGGTCCTCCAAGTCATTGTTTTGCAACCAATCTCCATTATAATGAAGAACCACCAGGTTCCAAAGTACAACTCCGGCACCACTCCTGAGAATATTATGGTTTTGGGATGGGTTACCCTGAATTATCTCTCCTTTGTTGATCTACGTGATCAATTGTGCAAGAAACCATTTATGGGACAAAAAATTCCATCTATTAGACTGTCTCCAGTGCCATTGGAAGGTCACCATATAGGCCAACGCTTTCCTCCCAATGCTTAGACATTTATGATCTCATGTCAGGTCTGACATTATACTATTCTACCTCTTTTTTATGCCTTCTGGGATTCACCTCTAGGTTATCACAGCCGGGTGGACTCCACCCTCTATGTTCCTCCCTCGTGCTTAAAAATTGCACCCTATTTGAAACCACTAGGGTGCACCCACCAGGATGGAATCATCCCAATCCTTCTCTTCAAGGTCGCTTAGACTTGCACACTAAAATAATTTGGTTGGGGTGAACCATCCATGGTAAGCTCATCAGGCCATCCTGTAATGTGGGATGCTTTGACCCAATCCACTGTTACCATGTCAACCTGATGCTCTCGCTTAGAGTCCCTGACATACTTCTTCTTTGTTGTCTATGCCACATCCACTCAACTCTCCTTTAGCGGTTCCTCCAACTCTATCTGACTTCCAAACTTGGTCACCACTTTGACCCAAGGCCATAATTAACTCTACCACATTACTTTGGGGTAGCTCAACTTTGACTGGAAATAAATCCTAATCGAGGAGACCATTTGCAGGCTTTCATATACCATTGGAAAGCTTTTTCCAAGCACTAATGAAATATGTTATCTCCAAGAGTATATGAGTTGATCTCTTTCGTTAGAATATCCTCAAAATCATGGGACTCCGAACCACCATATCCATCATTTATGGCTTCTCCAATAGGCTTTCTACTATGGTGATTCTCTACAATGGACTGCAACAACCATGGGACTCCCTATGATCTTGGAACATCAAGCACATCAATTCTAGACCTAGTGGACATCAGTATATGATATTGGACATCAAGGCCAACATCTGCTACTAGATACAAACATGCTAGTATGGTTGACATCAATGCCAACACACTTGCCAACTGTCAGGAAATGGCAACTGGCCAACGCATCTCCCAACATGATTGTTGACATCAATTCCAACACACTTACTACCACTATCCATCTAGATAATGCCAACTATTCAACAACATTCATACCCTACCTCTAACTTAACCTACATGTAATAAAAATTGTTAGAATCTATTATAGCATTTCCGCTACATTGTAGTTTAGAATAATACTCCCATAACCAATAATTAAAATAACCTTACTTGGATATCCTATGAGAATGATAATAGAAATTCATTGGTTAGTACATCCATCATTCCATATATTATTGTTTACTTTATTAATTAAACATTTCCCTATTAAATATAACATACAAATTCCCTTAAAACACAACAATTTATGTATCTAACTAATACCAGCTCCCTTGGAAATATTATGGGAAAACGTATGTTCCTCCCAACCACTAATCTACACTCCTCACAACTCCCCCCCAAGCTCAAGATTCTTGCTTGCTCTCTACTTTCTCAACCATCCCAAAAATTTGTTCACTTATTGGTATTTCTTAATTTCCTTCCAAACATATTTTATAGAAACATCCTAATTTTAAGGTCTACTCACCTTTTTCTTTACCTTGGATTTTTTTTCAAAATAGGAAAAAATCTTTCATTTTTCATTCATAGAATGCCTCTATCTCCAACTCTAATTTTTCTTATCTTTTCACCCAACACAACATTTATCTTTCATCTATAATGTTTTCAGGCAGTAGTCTTTCTCACGGGAATTTTGGAATAATTTTGGAATGTTACAATTATGAACTCTGTCACTTTCCAATTTTATACCCGCCACTTGGAATTAACCACTTAATAGTTTATTAGACAAAAAAGAGACCCAAAATACTCTTGTGTTGTTTTCCATATCATTTCGAAGAGAAAGAAACATTTATTTATTATAAAATTTATTTAAATAAAGCATTCAACTTTATTCTTGGCCCCATAACCAACATTTCCACTCAATATTTACAAGTGATTATAGAGTAATAATGTTTTAAAGAAAATTTATCAACAACATCACATCTTTCCCCCCTTGAATTAAATACCATCATTATTGTTTCCTCTACTACCATCACTTCTCGAAAATTTAAGAAAACACTTATGTTATTTTCTCTTCCATTTCCTAGGTAATCTTATCTAGGTTAAAGTGATTACATTGTAGTTTAACCTAGGTGATGACCCAATTCAAGAGTGAAGTTTCCCTCCTATCTAAAATTTGCAGACATTTCACCTCGAACTCACCTTTTGATTCAATCTGCACCACATTCCAGTCACTAACATGAGTAGGATAATGAACATATTTCTTCAAAAGTGAGACATGTAATATATTATGTACTTTAATGTGGCTTGGTAATGCTAGCTAGTACGTTTATGGTCTTACTTTGGCTAGTAATTCAAATGGTACACAATACATAAGTTCTAGTTTATCATAGGGTTTCAATCTCAACATTCTTTCCATGGGCCTCACTTTAATGTAAACATGTTCCTCGACGTTATGATCCTTGTGAATTCTTTTATGATATCTATAAATTTTTTCTCCATATTAAGTTATCTTTAGATTCTTCCTCATGTTTCCAACCATATAATCCATCACTTTCAGGAGATCAAGTCCCAAATCAATCTATCCCTTAGTTGACTCCAACTCATTGGAGTATCACATTTTTGTCCATAAACAACTTCAAAGTGACTCAATTTAGGAGATGTTTGATAAATGTTGTTATATGAAAATTCAACCAAATGTGGGTAGTCCTCCGACTTGGTGGGTTAATCCATCATGTATAGGTGAAGCATATATTCAAGAATTTGGTTAGTTAATTTAGTCTTTCCATTTGTTTAAGGATGTTAGGCAATACTAAAATTCAATTTGTTACCCATCCTTGTAAAAACTTCTTTCCAAAATATGGAGGCAAATTTTTCATCCCTATCAAATATAATTACTTTTGGCACTCCATGCAATCTAAAAATCGCTTTCCTTAAAATTTCAACTAAATGAGCAATTTTTTAGGTTGATTGAATTGGTATAAAGTTGGCTTCTTTGCTCAGCTTAGCCATTACAATAATGATTGAATCATGTTTCTTTCTAGATCTAAGTAGTCCCATAATAAAATCTAAAGATATAATTTTCCATTTTCATTTAGTAATGGGAAAGAGGTTTAGTAATTTAGCATGACGTTGGTTTTCCACATTGATTTTTTGGCTTTCCAGACACTTCGGTAAATGTTCAACTACCTCTCCTTTCATTTCTAGCCAGTAGAATTGAATGTTAAGCTTTGTAATAACTTTATGGTATTGTGAATGAGCTACAAAAAAAAAATTATGATGCTCATATAAGATTAATTACTTAATATTAATAGCATTAGGAATGTAACTTATTTCTATGAATGTTAACAGATCATCCTTATTTAATGTATATTCCGATTTTTTTTGTTTAGCTAGCTTCATTTATCATTTTTTCTTGTATATATATATTTATATGATCCTGTAAAGTTGTTGTTTTAGTTTTATCAATAAAATATGTTCTAACTCTTCTTTAAGGAAATCCAAAAATCTCATTTACACTTCTTCTTAATACATTTGTAATTTTATTTTCTTTTACTTTGATATGTTTGATATCAAAATCAATCTCACTTAGGAAATCTATCCATTTCCCTTGTTTTGAATTTAAATCTAGCTAGCTAAAAGAATACTTTAAACTGATTGATTAGTGATTAATTTAACTCTCTTCCCTAACAAGTAAGGCTTCCACCTTTTTAAGGCATGCATTATTGCAACTATCTCTAGATCGTACAAAACATGATTCCTTTTAAGATATTTCAATTTCTTAGACTCACGGACTACCACATGGATATCTTGCATCAACATTGCACATGTTCCTTCCAAGCAAGCATCCATACCAAATGTGTAGTACTTATTAGGATCAAATATTTTAAGATTAAGAGCTATAGTTAATGGATACTTCAGTTGCTAAAAAGTTTCTTGGCACTTCTGAGTCTAGAAAAATTTAACCCATCTTTTTATAGTGATGTCATAGGATTGGCTAGCTTAGAGAAGCCTTCAATGAACCTACGATAATAGTGCGTAATCTCCATACAAGATGGAATTACTACTACATATTTAGAGCCATGCCAATTAAGAATTTCTTTGAACTTTTTAGGATTTACTACAATTCCTTCTTTGGAAATTATATGTCCTATATATTTCATCTAGTCTTGATAGAACTTGCACTTATTGTATTTGGCATAAAGTTAATGTTCTCTAAGTGTTTGTAACACTATTATTAAGTGTTGTTCATATTATTTTGGTTTCCTAGAATAAACCAAGATGGCATGAATAATAATAAGGACGTATTTATTCAAATATTGGTTGAAAACACTATTCATTAAAAACATGAAAGTGATTGGAGTGTTCGTGAGTATAATTCGAAGAACATCGGTCTCATAATGGCCATATATAGTTCTAAAAGTTGTTTTATGTATTTCTTCATTCCTAATTATCATTTTATCATAACTAGATCTTGAATCTATCTTGGTAAAAATAGTGGCCCCCTTGCCTGACCAAACAAGTCATCAATTTTAGGTAAAGGGTATTTGTTTTTTATTGTGAGCCTATTTAGCTTCCTATAATCAATACACATTCTAAAAGTATCATATTTATTCCTCAAAAATAATACTAGTGTTCTTAAAGGTGAGACACTTTCCATAATGTATCCCTTATCCAACAGTTCTTGAAGTGTCATTTTTTGTTTCATCATATCTGACACGCTCATTCTATAGGGTTCCATTGAAACCAATGTGGCACCATGTATCCAGTTAATAGTTAAATCAAAATCTCTTTTGGGTGGTAACCTAACAATTTCATTTGGAAACATGTCCTTGAACACTCATACAACCTCCAAATCATTTAAATTCCTTACCCTAGTTTTTTGTGAGAAGTCTTTTATCTATACAAGAAATAATTTATGACATTTTATGGCACATCTTTTGAGTTGTGAGGTTGGTATTCTTCCATTAGAAGTTGGTCTAGGTATACATCTAATAATTTATAGATCTCCCTCATCTGTGGTATAAGTGATATTATTGTCTCAGAAATTAATAATTGATCTATGCTTTCTAACTAGTCCATTCCTATCAATATATCATAAGATCCTATGGGTAAAAAATTCAAGTTAATTTCTATTTTATATCCATTCAAATTAATAGGACAATCTTTGTCTAAGCTGGTAAGTTTTATTTTTGTACTAGTTTATAACTACATCAACAAAGAATGTTTATATTTTTCCATGTTCAACTTACATTTCTCCAACAATTGTGGAGTGACATAACATAAGTTGTCACCTAGATCTATTAAAATGGACATAGGCTGGTTTAGGAGATTACCTTCTATTTCATTCATAGCAGATTGGTGGTCAACTTAACAATATTCAAGGGATTCATTGATTCTAGGAATTCTTTTGGCCACATCATTCATGGTGGAGGTTTATTGCATATTCTACGGGGATTGAATTGATTTTAGATTGTACACGAAATTAAGAAATTAATGAGGTTCTATGCAACCCCAACACCCCGTTATTTTCCATTGGTTGTACTTCTCAAATAAATTCATCTAGAGCTTGTCTAAGATTTGGTATTTTGTTGCTAATTATTAATTTTATTAAAAGTTCCATTCAGGTGAATTTTTAAATAAACTTTAAAGGATTAAATTTAGATCTTTTTCTTCCTTCATTAAATATAATTTTTTTCTTATTTTTCCATGATTTTGAAATTTCACTCCTTTTCTTAGATTGTTGATAAAAAAAAATAACATTCTTCAGAAGTTCATCCATGGTTTTATGGTTTTCATATTCAATTTTCCCCTTAAATGAAAGGAAAAGGAAACTAATAAATCTCTCAACATTTGTTTTCTCCTCATGAATGTAGGGTACATATCACAGGAGATGGGTAAATTTTGCAACCAATTCGTATATGGTCACCTCACCAATTTTTAGCTCATGAAACTCCTTTTCTTATCGTCATAATATCTTTTTTTTAGATAATTTCTTTCAAATAATTTAGAAAATATTCTCAAATCATGGTTTTTTCCTCTATCTTATGCATATTCCTTATCACCACCCACCACAATGATGTCTTGCCTTGGATATGATAAGTGGCTAGCCTAGCTTTTAGATTGCTAGCATACACATACACATAAAAACATTTATTCATATTGAGTAGCCATACCTCGACTGCTTCCTCTATCTCACCATCAAAGATTGGAGGACTACTCTTTTTCAACTGTCATTGTAGTTCTACCTTTTGTTTCTTCCCTTAATTAGTTGTAATCGAGGGAAATTAAACTGAATAGTGTTCATTTTCTTATTCATGTTCAGCTATAATGGCATCACACTCATACATGCTATCTATATTTTTCCACTTATAAGATTTCTCCCTATCCATATCTTCTACAATTGGCCTTACTATTTTCTGACTCGCTTTATCATTTAAATTATTTATGCTCCACTAGCAGAAAATTATGAAATTAGTGACCAGGCGACTGAAAAAGCTAGTCACCGTAGCTTTTCCAAGTGAAATACTACAAAAGTGATCAATCTTAAGTGATTAAATAAAAAAGACCAGCATAAATGACTAATTTATTCTCGGGTTAAAATATACGACTAGATAATAAGTAATATAACTAAAAATGACTAACGTGAATGACTAATTTAGTATAGTAACATAAATATTACTACATAACAAGTAATATAATAGTGAAAATAAGTCGTGTATGATAGTAATTTTAATTATTTCCCTTGAACAATCTAAACTTACAAGTGATACGGGATTCAAAAATTGTTATAGATTAGCTGAAAGGTTATACTTCCTTAAACACTTCCTTACTGCACCAATGGACTATTAGAGTTATGGAGCTAATTAAAACCTTCAGGGTTATATCGTTTGATCACATTCACAAGGAACTACATTAAAATATTGATAGATTATGCAACATGGGAGTGGGCTTAAAGCTGGGTCAAATACAATATGAAGAATACCTACAAGGAGAAGTGTTGAGTAATTAGCAGAGGACACATTTCCTTCAGTTGAAGACTTAACTTTTCATGCATATCTGCATTTTTTATTATCATGGTATTATCCATTAAAATTAGGATAGTAGTTTTTAACTTGGATACCATGTTGTTTATTTAGTTTGAACATACATTATAAACATAGCAGTACTAGACTCTTATGAAATTATTTTAAATCCTATGGGGATTTTGATATTGCCCAAACATTATATGTTGAGCATATTACATTATCATGTCATTCAAGTAATGAAAATTTAGTATATGTTAGATGATGTAAATTACATATTTGCATTAATATTAATAAAAAATGATATCTTTTTCTCATTGGAAAAAAAGTTATGGAATTTCCCACCACCTAATTTATTAGACATAATTTACATAAAAACACATGCAACTAAAATAATATTTGCTTAGTTGCTAAAGATGGTTTGATTTCATAACAATGATGATCATTATTTGTCTTCTTGGTACCATATGTCAATGTTGGGCTTCCATGATGGCTCTGTGATGGCTGACTTTCCTCATAATAGGTATGTGAACCCCTACGTGTGCACACAACTTGTTGAATGTTAATATGGGGTTTGAAACATGGTAGGAACAATGTTTTTTGTGTTGTATGAAAGGTTGTTGAGGTTTCAGGACATTACCTTGAATCCTACAGGAAAATTGTGCCACCCCTTAAACCCTATGTTAAGCACTCCATGCTTTGGTATCTATGTGAAAAAATAAATTTAATCAAAGATATATATTTATTGTTTATACAAAACCATACATCAAATACATGTAATTATGCTAAAATTATACAAAAAATTCAAGTAGGATTTTCCTCATAAAAATGTCAAATACATATAACTAGCCTAAATCCATTTTAACCCCAGATCTATCGAGTGCCGAGAGGGATCTAATCTCTCGATGTGAAAACCTATTTTTTTTAGTGCAAAACTTGATGAAAGGTGTGCACCTCGAGATATTTGACCCCTCTATGCGCTTGATATATTTGGGGTTAACATGGATCTAGGCTGGTTATATAATACTAAATAATATCTATTTTTGTATTTATGTGTCTCTTTCTTATTCGCTCTCTCTATTTCACCCCCAAACATGCACACACTCTCTCCATATGTATCTCTCTCCCCCTCCATATTCCTCTCTCTCTCTCCCTCTCTCTCTCTCTCTTCCCTCCCACTCTCCTCTTTCTCTCCACCTTTCTCCCCTTATGTATTCATTCTTCCTTCCCTATCTCTCCCCCCTCCAAATCCATCTCTCTCTCCTTCTCTCTCTTGATTCCTCTCTTCCCATTTCTTTCCACCTTCCTCTATCTCTCCCCCCATATTTCTCTCTCTGTCTCTCTCTCTATCTCTCTCTCTCTCCAACTCTATCACTATCCCCCTTTCTATTCCCTTATTTCTCTACCCTCCATCTATGTGTCTCCCTCTTTCTCTCTTTCCATTCTCTCCCTATCTCCCTCTTCCCTCCTCTCCTCTCCCCCTTGACCTCTCTCCCTATGTCCCTTCTCTCTCTCTCTCTCTACCAAATTTGTCACTATCTCCCTCCCTCTGCCACTCCACCCCACTCCCACCCTCTCTCCCCTTCACTTTTATTTTTGTTATCCCTTGAATGCTTAGTTAAGATGGATCTATGTTGGTTATTACTAACATTATTTATATTATATAAATTTCACATCTTTAAATATAAAAAATATTCTAATTTTTAATTTTATTAAAACCTTAATTTAATTTCTATAGGAATATTTTTAGTAGTGGTGAGGATAAAGAGTTTAGATATATCTCAAAAGTAATTATAACCTTTTTCCTTTTAGCTTCAATTTCAAAAATGTTATAAAAGTAAATTAAAATAAATTATTTCTTATTGTGAAATATGTTATGGTTTTTGGGCATGTGGTATTGATAAGCCATGGTATTGGACCATGGTATTATAAAAAATCCTATTTACAAGTTAATAATATCCATGGTAAATTGGGGGTGTATATCCATGGTTAAGAATGTTGTCATATTGTTAAAATATATTTTGACTCTGAAATAAGTTATGATTTTTTGGTATGTGGTGTTAATATGACTTGGTATTAGCCTCATTCTATTATAACAAAGCATATTCAAAAGTTCATAATATGAATGGAAAAGTAAGGGTGAATGTCCATGATTAAGAATCTTGTCATATTTTTATAAAATATTTTGATTGTGAAATCAATTATTTTTTTTGGGCATGTGGTATTGATAAACGATGACATTGGCCCATGGTATTATAGCAAATCCTATTTACAAGTTAATAATGTCCATGGTAAAGTTGGGGTGAATATCCATGGTTAATAATATTTTCATATTGTTTTAAAATTTTTTGATTGTGAAATAAGTGATGTTTTTTCTTATATGTGGTATTGGTAAGCCACGGTATTGACCCATGGTATTGAAACAGAGCCTAGTTTTTACACATTAGTGATATCCATGGTAATGTTGGGGTGAATATCCATGGTTAAGAATCTTTTGATATTATTATAAAATATTTCGGCTATGAAATAAGTTACAGTTTTTGGGTGTGTGGTATTGATAAGTGATGGTATTGGCCCATGGTATTGTAACAAATCCTATTCACAAGTTAATAAAAAAATCAAAGTATAACAAATTGATTTTTATTATTGTAATTTTTTATTATTAATTAACCCAACATTTAAATTTTTATAGTCATTCTTGATATCAGTTTTAATTTTTTTTAACATCGAGGAATTGATTATTCAACCATATCCATCAAAATTGAATATAAACCATATGACAATTTAAATTAGTTTTCCAATAGAAAATGTCATCGTCGTTACCAAGGCCGCAGCTAGGATGGCCAAAACTTTGCGGGATGGTCCAAAATTGGGCTAGATCTTGCCAAAAAAAAAATTCCGTAGCTAGGATGGCCAAAAATTTGCGAGATGGCCCAAAATTGGCCTACATCTTGAAAAAAAAAAAATCGAGTAAAATTGTTTGAATTATATTTTTACCAGTGAAAATCGCAGTGAGGATGGCCAAAAATTTGCGGGATGGCCCAAAATTGGCCTGGATCTTCCAAAAAAAAATTGAGTAAAATTGTTTGAATTATATTTTTACCGATGAAATTGTAAAACTGTATGTTACCTAAATTCTTGAAAATCCCAAAATTGGCATGGATCTTGCAATTTTTTTTCGAGTAAATTTTTTTGAGTTATACTTTTATGAGGGAAATTCTAAAACCCTATGTTAATCCATAACTATAACCTAGATTTACAAAGTATTCTACAAGAACCATACGAAGGGTATATTACTCATAAGTTTATATGTACAATTGTGAATAATTTGTAAAACCACTTTACATTTACAAATCGTTATAGGAGAGTCAAGCAATACTTGAGGAGGGATAGCATGAAGAAGGAATTGCTCTGTTTGAAGACATAGTACTCCAATATTTGAGCATTGAGCACTCCAGGAATTGGTTTATCATTACCTTCATCATTCACCAATGGGTATCAAGGGTTTTATGGACAAGAATGTTGTATTCAGAAAGCTCTGGGTCAAACCCGAAAAAAAAGGTTCTATTCATAATTCATGATGCTTTGTCTCTTTAAATTATTTATGGCTAATTTATTTCTTTATTGTGAACAAAATATTTTTGCGAGAGTAAAAAACATTTCCTCGTGGGTGCATTGTTTTTTATCGTTCACAATAAAATTTAATGTGATTTGGGTAATTTGAGACCATATCTATATAGTTATTCATGATTTCTTGTAGATGTCATCTGATATGATGTGATTTTTTATTCATGGTAGATGTGATTTGATTGTAATACATGGAATCCCACATGAGCATTGATCACTTATGGGATTTTGATTTGCCTGGATTGTTCTGCATCTCATTGTAGTCTTGTTGTTCACATTTTCTTTGTCATGTATGTATTTTAATCTTTAATACTCAAATTGCAATGTGAATTTATTTGTTTAGGCACTAATATTTCTGAGGGGTGCTTGTCCACTATGTGGTTCCTTCTTGTATTTGTGATGTTGTAAGAAAATTAATTAAAATTAAAGTAGCATATTTCATTTTGAGGATTTTGTTGACTTTGTGGTGTCTTCATCACAACAAGTTTTTTAAATTAAAATTAATATGGCATATCCCTTTTTGAGGATTTTGCTTAGCATGAGTGCCACTATCTCCTTGTAATGCTTATTGAATGATACATTGCAAATTTTGCTGTTAAAAATGCACGTTAGTGAAGATGGTGTTCTGATGTTTAGTGAAGAACAATAGTCTTTAGCATAGGATGACCTTCATGAAATATATGCCCCTAAAATAAACTACATGAGAGATATGCCTTGGTCATCTCATTAGCTCAAGGCAGAGGTTTTAAGGTTTTCTATAGTTGTAACATATTGTCCCTCATTTAGGCACTAACATTGCTTAGAGGTACTTGTGTGTTTTGTGTTTCCCTATCGTCTTTGTGATATCATTTTAATTACAAGCTAACTTAAAATGAAAATTTAAGTGACATATATTTCCACAAGGATTTTGATATATATTAATGGCATTATCTCCTTGTAACGTGTATTGGATAATACATTATAAACTGCTTTGCTGAAGTGCATATTAGTGAAAGTTGCATTCTGATATTTAACTTAAAATAATAGTGATTAACATTGGACAGTCATGACAAATATGTTGATACAATTAATAGAAATTAATAAACACAACATTGCATCATTTAAGAGGGTATACATTGCGATAACACAATTTAATGTGGTGGTTTTGAACATCTAAGGGTGTACATCCCTACATGTACGCTCATTAAGTGATGCAATGCTAGGTGCATATCCGTAATCTACATTCAAATAGGTGAGTGCCCTAATTCATGTAAATGTTTGTATATAGTAGGAGATATGTCACATTTGAATTATGATGTTTATGTGTTGTAACTCGTTATTTTTTTTTCTACTTAGAGACAAAATAATACCACTAATCAACATGGAAAAATAACCCCCTAAGAATGTATTTTTCTGCCAGTGATGTAGTATTTTACAAAAATTCACTAAATTTTACTAGATCAATGGGAGAACCCTGAGAAGCTATTTTGTATTATTCCACCAAGAGCTTTCATCTAGGAATTTTACCCAGTTCCATCCCTTTGAAATTTGTGCCATTCGAGTGGAGCAAAGCGCATTGAAAATGGAATCCTAGTGGACAAATTAGTTGCTTGTTGACCTAAATAGTGCACTAATACTTCATTGCCAAGTAGAGAGGGTTTATGTATGACCCTATCAAAGAAATTTGGTGCATGTAGTGGTAGGAAAGACACTGTAGACCAAAGGTGTGAAAGTGCCTACTCAAATGCATGATTGTTTTTGGGAATGTGAATTCATCGATGAGATATTACATTGGTTATAGTCTATGAATAATAGAGGGTGCACATACGATTGGCTGATTAAGACCACTTTATGTTATTTTTGTTGTGTCTTGACGTAAATTTATCTCTTTTTCTTTCTCACCTTTAGTTTTCTTAAATCTTTCTTAAACTATTTTAGAACTACTATCTCTAAAATCCATTTGAGTCACTTGTGTGTCTTATGGTTGGGCTAGAGCGAACATGGCTTAAGATATCAACAAATTATCCTACTAAAAACATTATTAATTGATTTGTATGTATTTAGTTTCTTTTCTACTCGTTATTACTCCAGTTTCTATGATATTAGCCTTGTAATGAAACCATTAGAGAATATCCTCTCTTTGTAGTTTTTCAACTAAATATATTGACATTGGGCATTGCCTCAAGAGGTGCATTCTATAATCTATATCTATAGTATGCCAAAAACCATAAATATATAAAGTTGATGTATTATCAAAGAAAAATAAACTAGTGTAGATTCGTATTAACTGTGTATCTATCATGTGTTGAGATTCAAGGTGCAAACATTTTTTAGAGTGCAAAAACTAAATGAAAGGTTCACACTTCAAAGAATTTTGTCTGTCTTGGTTCTTGAAAGATCTAGGGTTAACATAGATCTATGCAGGGTGATTTCAATTATGACAGAAATAAATATCACTTTTTGATATATTCATCTCCATCTCTGTCAACCATGTTTGACATTTTTCTTATTTTTTGTTTTGGTTGGCTTGCAAGATTATGACCACATTTGTGCTTGTTTATTGCAATATATTGTTCATATTTCTTGCAAACAATATCATATTAATCACCTTGGGCTTAAAGCATACGAGTTTATAGGATAATGAATTCATGGAAATCTTTTAGTTATGTATTATAGTTGTGGATGGGAGCATACACAATGGAATAAAATAAGAAAAATGGAAATATAATGAATAGAGGGAATGTGTTGAATGTTGGAAATATCACTAGTAAGTATATCCACTATGGAAAAGTACTAATCAAAATTCACACCTTGTTATATAATACAAATAAGGGCTAAGAACATTCATCACGGCTACTTGTAAAGAAAAAAATTAAATTAGTGGGTCCAATTTTGTACCATTGACTAGTCCTAGCATCATTCTCTTAGGGCCTTCCCAAAGATCTCTTCTCAACATCCATCTCATCCTACAAGCTATAACATTGATCCATAGAAATCTATAGTCATTAATTCCCTTCATATTTTTGGGTATGTATTATATTGTTTGTACAAGTAGCCTCATGCATAGGTCATATATGTTAGGGGCAGTGAGAGCATACACAATTGAGATGCAACCAAAACTATTATCTATCAAGATGCTAAAATATCAGTTGGAAATGGTAAAATATAATGGTAAGTATAAGTCATCACTCTTAGAAAATTTGATAGCCCTTGCCACACAAAAAGAGAAATTTATCCACACAAAGGAGCAAGTTCATGTAGCAGAACTTGAAATGCCCACCAAGTTTGTTTTGGATAACTTTAATGATGTCAGTTGAGCATACTTGACTGTTTTTCTTCCAAAAATAAAGAAATATGGGTTGGCATCATATAATCAATCATTCTTTTGCATCATGAATGTTTTCTTTTCAAACCTATTGTTTTCTTATCTAAAACTACACCAAGGAAAACTCAAATAATGCACATGCAGGAAAACGGAAATCAAGAAAATGAAAGTTGACAACTCAACTGATGTAGACATGAATTCACGTAATACCTGCTATGGTTTTTCATGGAAAATAAAGTGTGGAATATGATAATGCAACATATACTCTTGCTAAAACAACCTTGTGAGATGCATGCAAGTTAGCTTCCATGTCCAATAAATATATGGGAAAGAAGGTTGAAAATGAAAAATTCTATGTATCTAGTTGGCTTCACTTAGGATAATCAATCAATTGTATTGGAGTTAGGATTTTGTTAGTTCTACCTGCAATTTTATATCTAATCTATTATTTTGTAATATTGACCATCTGATCTACTAATATTCTTTTTCTATCTGAAATATGCAAGTTTTCCTTTTAACATGAAGTCTTTTAAGAAATATTGTCCACAATTTTTTAGTTGCTTGAATTATCTATCACATGGTCAATATTTTTTTCAGTACACGAAGCATTTGATGAAAATCAATGAAATTCACAGCTTCATTTGGCAAGGCCTTTGGGAATCTTCAGAAACCTAAAATATTGAATGTGAATTTCGTTTTGAGGATTGTAAAAAGCTTCATGGATAGAGCAAGGAATTAGAAAGATGAGTTCTCTAGGTAGTATTTCTCTTTGAATAAGACCACTAGTTGTAGTGGATTGTCAATATAATTTATAGTTGTTTATCAATCTTCAACAAAAAGCTTATCCTTTTTTGATTGATTAATTGATGGATTTGTTATTTCTACTTGTTTCTCTTTCTCGAAGTTTTTGTGCTAACTAGTTTGAACTAACTGAGGATCAAACATTGGTGGTGTTGTTGTAATATGTTAAATTATTTTTTATATTGAATCAAGCATTTGTTGTAAAAGATCAATCGATGTTTTATCTCTTGGATATTACAAGTATCGTAAATATGGGAAAACTATTGGCGCTTTTCATTTAAATCAGCAAAACAGATCACAACAACTCTTATTTTATGTTTTGATTATAATGATCATTGATGCTTTGAGATTGAGGGATTGAGGATGGTCATAGGTGTTCCCTCAAATTGGAAGGTTGGTGTCGGAATTCAATGCGGATTTTCCATTCAAGGATCATATAACGATTGGAATTTGAAAGTTACATTCCAAAATAGTCCTATTTGGGGGATTACTAGTGGTGATTGCTACATATTTTCAATGTTGGAAATTTGCTCCAAATCATAGCTAATATATTGTACCACATGTTAGGAACACAATGGGAAGGGAATTATCTTTTCAATTGATCCACTAATATTGTAGTGATACATAAATATAAGAAAAACATTAATAATTTGATATAGACTAGTTGTCTTATTCATATGTGATAATGGACCCAAATAGTAGTTCTTATATGAAGAAATTCTCATCAGATTTTGGCATTCTTGATATCATGGACCTCCAGCCTTGGACTTATTCACTTAGCTTTCTACATTAAACAATTATATACATCTATACAAGGCTATCCTATTATTGTATCCTTTTTACTTCGTTTCATTTTATTCTAGACTTAGCTTTGGCTATTTCAAGGAGTTTTATTTGCACTCCCACACTGGATAAGTAATCTACAACCTGAGCTTTCTAGCATGTAACTTAGTTGGAATGATTATGCCTATCATTCCTTGATGGTTGAATACTAATTGTACTGTGTTATTTTCTATGGTAATGTTTTATTTGCTTTGTTTATACATTTTATCTAGGCACATAATGGTCATTATTGCCCAACTAAAGAAAACTTGCTCGAGTTTCTTTCTTTTATGGGGAAAAACAACATTGACAATATTGTTGATGTTAAAGTATATATAATATAAATCCTTTACAGTATGTTTTATTTTATATTGCAGTGTTCATCGTCTTTCATGTCTTATACTCTGCATTGTATCTTTATTTTTTAGAGAAGGAACTCAGTATTGATGGTAAGAAGTAGGGATTGAAGAAACAGGAGAACAATAACACTCGAGCAACAAAATGAAAATTAAAGAGAGAGAGATAAGGGAACTGTTCTAGTGGTACTTGTAGAGCCAATATCCCACATAAGACACACACAGACACTGATGGTCAAGTTCTCAGAGTTGGTGAATTCACGTGCACTGCCTTGACAACATAATGATAATGTTTTGAAGTAATGAAACACTATTTCATGTCTAAATTTTACTCCAACCAATATTAAGTTGGAAACTCATATTGTAATACTTGACATTTTATATAATATAATTTTCATGGTTGAAATTACTTATAGTTGCACTTGACATTATTTAGTATTATAATTAAACATTGTAACTTTTCGTTTTCATATTAGATGAACATGTACATTGTATGACATTTTTTTTAAATTAGTTGCAAAATCATACTAATTGATTTATGTTGATTAATAATGATTGCATAAAATCAATCTAGAACTACTAAATTAGTAGTTTACATTAATTAATGATGATCACAAATAAAATGATTATATGACTAATTTAGTTTCTTGTAATGGTTGTTAATGAAAGTAAATGCAATGGCTATAAACTACTAAAGTAGTCATTTATATAATGAATATGAAACTACCAAAAAAAATAAATGACTACTGCAAATGATAAATTTGTGATTACAAATGATGACTAAATTTTGCATATATAGGACTATTAGTAGCTAATTTAAAATATCTTATTATAGGACCAAAATTTATTCTTATTTCTTTGTCCATTAATTGGTTCCAAACGATGACTAAAATTTGCATATATATGACTATTAGTAGGTAATTTACAGTATCTTATAACATGGCCAACATTTTGGTTATTTTTCTTTAGTCATTAATTCGATTTCTCGGGTGATCATTTAGTAATATATTTTGTTGTATATTTGGTCATTAATTGTGGAAATTAACGAATAAATCAATGAAAAAAGTTATGACTAAATATACTACTAGATAATAAAATTGAGACAATCAATTAATGACTAAGCTAAAAATGACTAAAAGTTGGTCTCGTTATAAGATATTGTAAATTAGCTACTATTGGTCACCGAATGAAAAATAGTTGTTTATAAGAAAATTTTAATCGTTTTTTTAGTAACTAATTTGGTGATCTTTTCTTGCTCAACACCAGCTTTAAAAAACACTCATTATTTTCCTTAATGCTTCCCAAATCTAGTTTCAAACCTTTTACAATTTGAAATATTTCCACTATGTGAGGTGATGTTTCACCTCCTGGTTGCACCAAGATTTGTTCTTCTCCTTTCCAAGGTATTTCATATGGATCTACTATCAGACTCCCTTTCCTTTCTCCTTAATATGTATAAAACAAATATTTATTTTTATTAAATTCCAATTGGGATTTGACTCGTATGCGTTAGTGTTGTAACCTATAACTCTGAAACTACATGTAATGTCCCAAAATTCACGCTAAAAAAAATTGTTCATTATCATTAAGTTCTTATTGGATTAATAAAATTATTTTCTATATTAACCCATTTTTTTAATAGATTTAATGCGTGCTTGATTATTCTGACTTCATATTATTACCTCATAATCATTATAGCTAATATGCAAGTTGAATTTGAAATGTCTATGCTTGGGGAACTTTCATTCTTTATTGGTTTACAAATTATACAATCAACAATAGGTATTTTCATTTCCTAATGCAAGTACGTCAAGAAAGTTTTTAATAAATTTGGAATGCAAGTATGATCACTTATCAATACACTAGTGGTCACTCAATGTAGGCCAAGCAAATATGATGAGTCACTTGAGGTATATAAAAGAACTTATACGTCAATGATAAGAAACCTCTTTTATTTAAAAACTTCTAGACCATGCATTATGTAAGTTGTTGGTGTTGTTTCTAGTTATCAATCATCCCCAAAAGAAATCCATCTCTTAGCATCTAGTAGAATATTTAGATATTGAGAGAAAAAATTCATTATGAGTTATAGTATCCATGATATAAAAACTTCTCATTATTTGCATATACAGATGTTGATTGGGCTGGAAATGTAGCTGATAGGAAAGGAACAAGTGGAGGTGCTTTATTTATTAAATAGTTCATAGTGCTTTGGTTCAAAAAATAAAGCATATATCTCTCTTTCTATTACTAAATCCGAGGAAATTTTAGTTGCACCTAGTTTCACTAAGATTTTATGGATGATGAAAACCTTACAAGACATGATGATAACTTATGCAGATATTATTCACATTATCGATGATAACAAAAGTGGTATCAATATGCCTTATAATTCTATTATGAAGTCAAAAAGGAAGTCCATTCCCATAAATTCCACTTTCGTAGACGACAAGTTTCTAATAAGATTGTAACATTGGCGTATATTTGTAGAAAAGAACATGTTGTTGACATCTTCACAAAACCTCTTGCTTGAGTAACACTTTCTTAAAGAATATATTTCCAATCATATTGTGAGGATAGATTACATTTCCACAAAATAACAAGTTGTTAACATCTTCATAAATCCTCTTTCATGAGGACCACTTTAGTAATTAACGAAAAAGTTGGGAGTAAACTCTCTCTGCTCTACTAACTAGCCTTGTTCACAAAAAAAAGAGGGAAGCTTTCAAAATAAGTGTAGGAATAGATAAATAATGGAGATAAGGCTTAGGGGGAGTTGATAGGTCCATAGGAGTAGAATAAAATCAATGGTAGTTCCTAAACCCTTTGTCATTGATGTGAAAGGCCCGGGAGAGTGAGTAAACATTTGTGTGATGTGATGCCTTATGGTTATTGACACAAAGGTATTGTGAGGAAGAGTAAGCAAATATTGGAAAAGTATAAGGTAATATGGTTCTTATCTCCTTAGAAACAAAGAGGGAGAGTGAGAAAAATAGAAAAATTCAAGAATGTGCAACTAGTAGCAATATTATTTTCCAAATGATGTATTTTCCATCA
The DNA here is from genome assembly GCA_031772625.1 of Pinus tabuliformis. Classification (NCBI taxonomy): domain Eukaryota; kingdom Viridiplantae; phylum Streptophyta; class Pinopsida; order Pinales; family Pinaceae; genus Pinus; species Pinus tabuliformis. The sequence continues at coordinate 432,731,387 of CM062813.1, read as the reverse complement.
ATGACATGCAATGTTTGGTAGCAATGTTTGGTGGTATTTCCATCAATATCAAAGCAGGGTATTTTGGAGAATAGTGTTGTGATTAAAGTTAAGTCTAGTCATTGATATCAAGTGAACAGGTCAATATAAGTTCAATGGGAGTTTGTTGATGATTATAACTAGTTAGATGTAGAGCCTATCATTGAAAGCATTTTGTCTACAATTAAATATTTCAAAGGCACAAACAAAGTTTTTAGTTCGAAATCACTTTATAATGTATAGTGTGTATACAACGCTCATTTTAAAATTAAGGATGATCAACAAATAAGTTTTGTAATGAAATAGATTCGTGAATTGAATTTTCTTGATTTTTCTCTTCTTGGATGTTTAATTCTTTGATTCCAAATGTAGAGGAATAATGTTTTCGCATACAATTACAAATAAACCTATAATCACTTGATGTTTTTTAGATTTAATTCCTTATCTATAGTAATGATTGGTGTGTAATATTCATAAAGATAATACTTTTTATCATCTACAGGAACTCATAATGGTTCTTCAATTTCTTGAATAGATTTTGCAAGAGGGTGTAACAATATTTTCTTCACTAGTTCTCCTTGAAAAATTGTAATATTTTCTCACAAATATTCAATAACAACATTCATAGTTGCTAACCATGGTCATCCTAAGACTAATGGATATACTCATGTATTTTGTTTCGGTAAGCAATATAAGAAAATCAATAGGATATTCCCATGAATCTATAGTAATAACGATATCTTCCAAAATACCCTCTACCTTAATAGTGGGATTATCAACTATTTGCAATAAAGTTGGGGTTTTCCTCATGAGATTCCGAAGATTTAAACTTCTCATAATTTCATTAGTCATCAAATTAATGGTTGTTCCTAGATAATTTAGGATATTTGAAATGACATTCTTTCCTAATCGAACTCGGAAAATAGGAGTACGGGGATACCAATATTTCAAATTATAGTTTTTCCATGGATAATTTCAAATAATGAACAAGTTGGATAGTAAGAGGATCTCATTTCTTTCTACGTAGTTTCAAAATGCATAAATTTCTTATAGGCTTGTTATATATCAGTATATCCCTGTTTTCTTGGATTATAAGGATGTTTATATACACATTTTTCATTTCTTTTAAGATATCAAAGGTTCCATGCATAAATATCCTAGTATTTGCAAGCCTCTCAAGAAATGGTGGTCATTGTAAATGGTCAGATTGTTGATTTTTTCATTTGATTTGAATCTTGATAATTAAAAAAATATATATATCCTTTTCTTCCTTAGATTACTTAATTTATTCACTCACATCCTTAATTATAGGTGGATTTGCATCTTCTAAAAGTATCCATGACCTTAAAGATGTGGCTTGGAAATTGACTACAGTAATAGTAAGGATTGAAGACGCCCTGATGTCATTGGTATAAGTTTACTCACTTGATTGAGAACATTGATTTAATTATGGTTCTTTATTTTCTCAACACATCCTAATATTTGGATTTCAATTCAGTTGAGAAGGTAATTGATTTTTCCTAGATGGTTTGTTGAAATTTTTGCATTTGTGGTGAAGGGAAAATTTATTTTCAATGCCATTTTTAGTACATTCAATTGAATTCTTTTGATGGTCATGTATTTCCTTTTGTAGAATAAAGTTGTTGGTTGTAAGGAAGTGTATAATTCCAAGGATATGGAATAGATAGTTGCCAAGGTTTTGGATTATTGGAAAATTGAGAAGAAGATAATTATTTTCCTTATTTTATCTCAAATTATGCCAAGGTTAAATAAAATATATGATCTTGATTTAATCCAAAAAATGGTGGATGGAACTATGTACATCATCATTAATTAACAAAATAAACTTGTTCAACATGTTGATTAGTTATCTATTAAACTACTTTCAAACGTGGAATTTGTGGGAATTTGTCGACATTATGGTTTTCAAAACAAACATTTTAGACTGCTACTTCAAATGTGGAATTTTTGGGAATTTGTCGACATTATGGTTTTCAAAACAGACATTTTAGACTGCTACTATAGCTAATGGACACTCATTACTAGGATGCTTCTTGGTACATTGCCGGAAAACTATATCTAAATATTTTTCATTATCTTCTCGTTTTTTCTTTTTCTACAAAGCAACCAGATGCATAGATAATGAAGTCAATATATCGATTTTCATATCCTCCAATAAATTTCAAATCTTAGATTTTGTTATGACTGAAACATTCTAAAATATATGAATTACGTAAATTCTTGTTCCTATACCATTCCTTAAATTGTATCTTGAGTTGTTCTTAAAGAGTTCCCAAATCATATCATAAGGGAGTTTTAAATGTCTCCAATAGCTAGAAAATTTAAGGGTTCTATTAATTCCTCTCTAATTCCTCACAACAAAAATAGCCTGAGTGAGTCATCATCCAATCTTCATGTTCTTGACCTATTTCAGCTTAATTGAGAACATTAATATTCCAAATCATGTAGCCTTTGAGTCATTCTAAATATTTCATCCGTCCTCTCTCTTACATTAAAATAATCCTTTTATTTAGAAAGAAAGATATTTTTAATTTCTTCGCATGTACGTATACTTCCTCCTCCTAATCCCATAAACCATCTTGAAACAACATCTTTCAAATTTGACGGAAACAAACTTAAATTTTCAAAGTTTGTCTTATAATCATATGTTCTACATACATCTTGAAATTTAAATAAGTAACAATACATTTTGTACTAAACACAAGAAGAATAGAGTGGTTAATATTCTTCAATTTGGTATCATCATTACCTTCTCTTATCGAAAAGGATATTCTTTCTCTGGTTCTTCATCCATTTTTTCTTCTCTTCTATTTCCTCCTCTATTTCCTTGCACATGATCGAACATATTGAAATAAATGGACTCTAATTCAAGTTCAACATGTTCATATTTTTTTTTTATATCCAATCCAAAAAAATTGTATTAAGGAGGTTCATACTTAATGAATGGCCTGAAGTGGGTTGAGATAGGATACTAAGTCTAAGATGGAAGTGAAAAGTAGTAACATTAATTAAAAAGTAAATAATTATGAAAGGAAATATGTATTTTTGATGATAGAGCCTAGAACAACAACGGTCTCATTTCCTAAAAATTCTTTTGGCTAAAGAGAATATCCATGATATGGCTATATAGATGGTATGAAAATTTATGTTGTAGAGAAAATACTCAATGTGGGTACCATCCAAAAGATCTTCTTAACTTCATGATTGATGACGAAGATTTGTGGAAATATTATTTGCATGATTTGAAATTTTAAAAGGGTATATTGTTGGATACGTGCAAACTTATAACCAACTAGCATTCAACAGGGCATGCAAATTTTTTAACTTCCCATAAATAAATTATTCATTACTACTAGATCTAATCACTCTCATTATCATGAATAAGTTCGATATAAATGGATGAAACAAGTGTTTTTTATAAGGAAACTAATAGTAAAATGGGTGACTAGGAGTGATAAATCTAGCTCCAAATGCCATGTTAGAGTGTTCCTCATGGGAATTGGAGTGCAACAAGCATTAGCTATTGTTGGTTGTATTATGATGGACATACACTTTGGAGGTAGGTTATTACATGGATTATCATACCCTAATATGATGCTTATGCAATACACCTCCTTAAGGGAATGGAGATGTATGTGCCATGGTAACATTCTTAATGAAATACACATCAACTACTTGGTTGCTTGCTTGGGAGGAAACCTTGATTGGAGTGTTTGGGAATCTACTATGTAGTGGTCACTTGCGATCCTTTCTATATGGATATGTCTACCTTCAAGGTTGAGATTTGTCGATTATATTTGGAGTGCTTTGCATGTGGGCCTATCTAATATTTATTTAGGCTTCTTGTTGTGGACATTCAATTTATTATTTATGTCCTCCCTCACCTATCATATATAAAAGAGATGCCAAATATTTTTCATTCGTCACAACATCATGTTTAGATAAGTGACAACTAAGTGAACTTGTTTCTTTCACTTGTACTTCTTCTTTGTGATTTTATCTTACCTTTGAAGAACTAGGGTTTTTTTATTTATGAAATCTAGGAGACATGGTTACATTTTTCCTATAAGAAGAAAACATATTAAAAGGTTTGGGAAAAACCCTAAAGAAGAAAAGAGAAGACTTGTTTTTATGGTTCATTTGAGAGAAAATCACTAGGCTTTTGTGTTGCTGGAAGTCGTAGTGCTACTTGGTGTGATTGATGTGGAGAAGGAAAAAATATTATTTTGTTTTCTCTCGTACACTTGTGTGATTAAGTATAGGTTCCAAAGAGGACATGTCATCGTTTATAATTACTAGATATTTAGTTGAGTGACCAACCTTGGTTGGGAGTTTTTGGGCATGGAATCCCCCCAAGGCATGTTTTGGGGCTCATCCCAAGTTTCGATCCAATCTTGTTGTAAAGCTCCGTGAATTGTGGGCATTGGGTGCGAAAGTATGATAGATTCACAGGGTTGTCTTCCCTAGTTTTGTAATGTAATTTCAGCTAGATAGACCTACCCATGGTCCACGGACCATGGGATTGTATAAATAAGTGAGGCTCTAAGTGTAGAAGAAGAGAGAGATAGGAATATAGGCTAAGGAATTAAGTTTAAGTGTGTCTTTCAGTCGTAGAGTAGGAGAAGGCTCTACAGCTGAGTGCACAGAGGCCTAGTAGTCCATAGCTAAGTGCGTGGACCCCTGCAGCTGAGTGCACATGGTAGAGTTGAGTCTGTAACCAAGGAAGGAATTGATAAAGAGAATTTTTATCATAATTCTGTGTATTTTCTCTTGGGTTAATGCATTTTTTTATAATTTGCAAATATACTATTTATTTATTATGCGCACCTGTATGAATGGTTTATGTTGTTAAGTATAACTTAAAGCCCGCAAGTAGGCTAAAATAATAAACTAAAATTGGAATACCAGTAAGATCTTGGGTAATAATGCAGAAGCACATTGTTTAGCCCCTGAGTAGGCATAAGCAAAGGCAGTATCTCAAGTGGAAAGGTATGGGAAAGTGCGTGAAGTGACTTGCATGCAGGGTCAAACCACAGACCACTTGAACTCATAAGACATCTCCAGGGTGCGGAAAAATGGTTCTAGCACCCTCCCATACTACTTTAGGTGAGACCTCAGTCTGCACTTCGTAGACTATTGCCGAAAGGACCAGTAGTACAGGGATTTGTTTGGCTAACTTAACTCTGAACCTCGGTCAGGCCCCAATAAGCCAACATGAGTGATTCCTAGCTAAGAGTTGTTGGCTAACATTTTTTATTTATGGTGGATGCTCTAGTTAGGGTTTGGAAAGCATCACTTATTCCAACTTCTATTAGCTTTTGCAAACTTTTAATTTCTGCTATTTGGCTCTTATTTTTATTTGCAATTTCTCTTTATTTTTCTATGCGGTATACAAGATGCAAAGTCATTACTAGCGTGGAGCAAGATTGTAAACCAATGACTTGAAGTTTTATTAACCATCCTAAGCAATATTATATCTCACTAGAAATGGACCCAAATCATTTCTTTTGTCAATTGATAGGGCCATAGGTTAATGCTCAAAGATGGAAATAAAGAGAATGATAAGGTTAATGAGGCATGTTCTATTAGTAAAGTCTCAAACTAGGAATTTGTGTAGCTTTTATTCCAAAATGCATAGACCAATCCTTTTCTTTGACCATGTTAATTTCATTTTATGTCTTAAACCTAATGGCCATAGTTAGAGATCATATCTATGACAATCTATGTAACTGGGTCTCAAATATATTCACCCTCCCTCTACAATAGCTAACAATACTTTCTAATCTTCACCTAAATGAGATTTAATTCCTTAAAAATGATTTGATATATTTATCACAACACTGCCACAACCCCCCCCCCAAACCTCCCCCCCCGCCAGACCTTCCCCCCCTGCAACCCCCCCCCGCCCCAGCCCATAATCTCCAATAACCCTTTCTCCTTTGCATCACAAATAAGAATTAATTCCTCAATAATGATTCAATATTCTTATAAAAGTTCCTCCAATCAGAATTTGAAAGAGTCTCTGCGACATGCCCTTTTTCCCCTATTATAGTATGGAGAATAAACCTTAGTTATTTCGACCATATAATCTATTCCCTCAACAGAGAAACCCATAATAATCAAGTGATTAGATTTCATCGCATGTCCTTTCCCAATATGCTAACATGCTAGAAAGTTACAACATCCCTAGGAGGCCTTTGATTTATATTTTCTATAAAAGCATTGGATTCTCAAACCATAACTTGTACAAGTTCATCGTCACCGAGGTATAAATTAGCTAAGAATAAGGTGCACTATTAAGGCACTCCTTATGATTTCAATGGCTCAAACCTAGACTAACCCTATTTTATTCTTATGGAATAGCATGGGTACACCTAGGGGTTATAGTAGTAGTTGTTCGAATCAACCCCATGTTACATAAGTACCAGCCTAAACTAGTTGTTAGTTCCACCTATCATAAAAAATATGTACAAGTTGGTTACGAGGAAGAATAATTGTGGTTTGTTTTCCTTTATTAACAATCTTGTATTTCCTTTTTTATTTTATAGCACAAAACCCAAATTTCATGATAGACTTTTCAAACTTAAAATTTTCTCAGATATTCATCATAGCTGACAAAGATTGCAGAATTCTTTCCCATGGCCTTTTTGCTACTTTTATCTTGTTATGCCATCTATTTAATGATTTTTTATGCTTGATATTATCTGCGATCCTAAACCTCAAATAAAATATGCATGTCCCTCTTTAGAAGATTGAGTTTTCCAATCTCTAGGGAAACCGTCATAGGATTTCCTAAGAGATATTTCAATTGTAGTTGTCATGGAGTATTTTGGACCATATTTGCAACCATTGAGCTTCTCATAAATGTTCAACCTTATTGAACCTTTTCCTTGCTATAATTTATTTGTGCCCTGAGTTTGGACTTCATGGTCTAGTTATATTAGAGTGCCCTACAGTGTCATTTCTCGTTCCTCCATTTTGAGTGAAGGGTTTGGAGATATCCTTGTTGATGGTTACACTACTCTCCAAGTTTTCTAAATCCAAAATAGTGAATATAATAGTACTATTGTGATTTTATACTTTACCATTTTCTTTTATTTCTAGTACATTTTGGTTTATTTTCCCATCTCTTATCCTAAGAGTGAATAAATTTTTTTGCACTATCTATTTCACCTAAGAGAATTTTTCAAACATCAAGTAGTTGTAGGGAAAATATCCATTCATATGACAAACATTGCACTTAAATTGCAATTTTTCATAGTCCATTTTTTTTGGTTAACATATACATCAAATTCAAGTATGAAAACTTTGAGGAGGACCTTCTTTGAGTTAACTCCTATATATAGGCTATCACAAGTATATGTTTCACAATTTCAATGTTATCTAGGTATTTGCCAAAGGATTTACCCATCATTTCAAATTTTTTCAAGTTTGACATACTAAGAAGTGAGAAGGGATTTTGGACCCAAATAAGGAACTAATTGCAACCTCCTATTTTGGGTTTAAATGTAATGATATACAATTCAAATAAGTGCCACAAAATCTTCAAATCAACGGTCCATTTCAAAAAATAAAATAATTTGTCTTGGAACTCGAAGTGAAATGCATAATAGCCTTTTTGATAGAGTTAAAATAACACATTAACATTCAAATGGGGTGCCTAACTATTATTGATCCAATCCTCTAAGTTTATAGTATTGGTCAATTGCATTGTAAATTACTCAACCAAACCATGGTCCAAATAATTCAAATCCCTCCTCTGGTGCAGGTAAATTTGCAGCGCAAACACAAACAATTCCTCTAGACCAAGAGAGCGGGTCTAGCCACAAACAATCAATCTATGGAAAATCTCCTTAAGCTAGAATCAACTAAGAGGGCCTACCTCTACAACAATATTCCGCTTGGTGATGGTCCTGCTTCCTCACTCCAGCTATCTTATGTTTCCTTCCTTTGAATACCTGAAAAAAGCAAACAAAAACAACAAAAAAACGTGATAGCATACAATGTTGTATTCAACCTACTTAACAGGTCAAGCATTACTAAGCCATAAAGATGTAAAGTGACACTTCATGTAGGAAATCAATCAATAGTTGCATTTATATAAATCAGAAAGAGATTACAATTGGTGCCTTGACATTGCTGATCTCCTCTAACGTATCCGGGTTCCCACACTTCTGCTAGAACTTCATGGATAGCCCCAACAATGGAAGTTTTAAGGCCTCTTTCCCTCTAGTCTCAAACAAAACCAATAACAAACTATTCTCCCTCAAACATACACTAGAAAGCTACAAGCTATAATTGGCTTGTTGATCATTCAAACTCACTCTAAGACTAGTTTAGCTTGGGAAAAGAGAGGTTTATATAGCTTGGATGGATGGGAGATAGTTCCTCTCATCATGAAAGAAGGTATTATCTCTTGAGTTTGTTCCATCCTAATAGGGGAAAGGAAACCAAACTGACTTCCTTGGCTCCATCCGGCCCAACCATCTACCAGACTTATGTTACGAAGGTTCTAGACATGGAAGCTTCGGCTCCATATTTAAAAGACCTTCCAAAAGAGGATCGACGTGACTGGAAAAGGCCTTAGTCACTTTGTATGGTGTAAGGGCTAGTTTTAGTCTCTGCAAATTAGCACAATGAGGAACCTCGTTAGCAGCGCCAGTCTTTTAAACTGGGATAAAAGGAAGATTCTTGGGAAATCGTGCAAAGGGGAATTATTCTACTCATGAAGAGGGACATACTGGGAGTTTCATCATGATGAGAAAGAATGTCAGATTGACTATAGAGCTCCTCCACGATATGGATAGGGAGTATAGGGATAGTGACAAAATGTTGTGGAACGGATTCCCCTAAAGCATGATGGTCAAACTAGAGCAAGCGATGAAATCATTTACAAGTGGAGGCAGGGAACCAGAGTCCATCATCGGAAAACCTACAAGCAGTCATAGATACATACACATCACTAAAAACTATGAATAATAATACTTGAATCATGGTATGGATGCATTCATCCATAGAATGATCATGTAAATGGATCCAAGGCATGGGCACAACCATCCAATAGAAAGGATCATAATGAAACCAAGATATGGTCACAACCATCCAATAATGAGAAGGATCACATATAACAACTCATGGTATCATCGTAGCCATCCTTCTGAAAGAGACATGCATATCAACATGATCATGTCACATTGCCTTGCAACTTGGACTGGTGTAATCTGAGCCGAGGGTCTTGTGCTCCAAATGACCCGATCAATGTACAAATCCTAACATGCGAATGAATCTATTCAATTTGAACATGCTAGAAAATCGCTTCAATACCGATCAATAATGTGAACCGCTAACAAGCACGAGAGGAACCACCAATAATTAAAACGGCTCTGAAGGTACTGACAGCACAGTTCACGGAATGTGAATAAAAGAACTGATGTCAAACATGTGTTCAATCACCCATTCGAAAGTCGATGATGTGATCTTGTCGTCGAGTGCAAAGAACTTGATATAAGGGCATGCAAGCTCTAAGGTACTGGAAGGGAGCCTCTCAGCTAAATTTTTGGATGATCAGTTGAAGTCGATAAGAAGCGAGCATGTCAAAGAAGGGCCATGATGTATCCCACATAATCGACACAAGATAAAGGGATGAAAATGATTTCAAATGATACGAAAAATCAGGATTAAGTGTAACTACATAGGGACTAACTCTTGAACATATCAGCGACACAACTCTAGAATTTAGCAGCTTTTGGATCCACAAGATCAGTGGTCATGATGACGTGGAAAAAATTCAAATGGAAGGCAAAGATGAATTACCTAACCCAGGAAGGTCAATCATGAAAAGGAGGATATCCCAACCTAACACGAAGAAGAAAGTGTCATGTTCAAGAGTGAGTTGTTGACACGACTGATAGAATTTCCAATTTTCCCCCACCATTTCTGGCAGGTACCCCAATTACTTTTTATTTCAAGCTTGATACCATGTGATTGCACTTTAAATTTATCCTTCGAATGAGTCTGAACTAGTAAGTTTAATGAGCCCTAGGAAGGAGAATCTCACGATTGTCATCGCGACGAATCCAATGTCGTTTAATGTTTTAACGAGTCTGACAAAGGTGTAACTCTGTATCTTTTCCACATTTAGAGAGTTTGAAAAAGACACAGAAAAGAAAACTCCACATGAGCCCTTTTTCTTACATTTGTGTCTCTCAGTCCTTAAAAGGTAGAAAACAATACTTGAGAGAACTGCTTGACCATTTCAGTCAAGGAGTATCTTTTCCATAAATATTCCATCCCAACCCAAAAAAGGGGTAAAAATATATTGGGTGAATGACGTTTTGCAGTCTTTAATGAGTTCAAAACGATAAGAGATCAGAAATCGTTTCGTGTTTAAAGAGTCAAAAAAGAGCTTGAAAGTGGACCTACTATTTTTATTCTCTTTTACGAGTCAAAAAGGGAAAAATACTCAGTGATCTTTTAGTTTGAGTTTTATTAGTTGATAAAAGAGTTGAAACATGACTCGAGTACCATCATTGACAATCCATCACCTATCGCTGCACAAAAAGGTAAATACATTATCCAGTTTCTTAGGCAAAATAGGTCAAAAATACTTAAAAACCCTAATATTTAAGGAAATGAATAGGAGGAAAAATTAATTATTTTTTACCATTTACCATTTTACCTTTCTGTGAAGAGTGTTTTCTCCACTTGTGCCCTAATTTTTCTCGGGTAGATTGTGGGATATTCGGGAGGTCATTTCTTGAGCCTTCAGTTGCAGGTAAGAGTCAAGATATTAAGACCTATTTTCATACTCATTTCACCTATTTTTAACCATTTTTTGGATTTAATGAGGACTTTTTTTCAAAAAAAAATCTCCCTTGGTTGTTGTGATTTTCAGGCACAGAATCACACCAATCAGGGGTTGCTAAAACTGTCAATCATGGAGTCGACACTACTATTTTTAAAACAGTCGCACTAATTCTACGAACAATTTTTTTTCATGTTTTTGCTCAATTTTTCCTTTTGAATCCAAATTTGTCTGGCCAAATATGACTACTCACTTCATTATATGGTTTTTAGAAGGAAAAAAACTGTGAAAAAGGGTGGATTTGAAGGAACGCAAGCATGAGGGTATTGACACTCAAGCAATGACTGACCCAGATTGCTTGGATGCTTTGAGTGTGGGCTCCTCAAATTCTTCCTTACACAAGGTTTATGGGCTCAACCCGAATTGCTATGGTATCTGATCAGTCTCTGAGATGTGTATTGAGAAATTTTCATGATTGGTGACCAAGAGCTGGAGTTGGAAACTTCAAACATTTTTTCATCATAGGATTGTCCCAGAGTGGGGAGCTAGTAAATATATATGGGTCAAGGCCAATAGGGGCAAGTGTGACCATGCTACTTGCAGAACATTTCCCAAAAGCACTCAAATCAAAAAGTGGCAAGATCAACATTATGGCTGTTTAGGATCTTGTGCTAAGAGTGTTACTAGTGACCATCAACAGAGTGGCTGGGGCCCAAGTGCATCATGAGACCAACAAGTCAAAGTTTTAGTACGCTATCGATCGTATGACGGACACTATTTTCAACTGGGTCTTTGCTAGTGACCTTCTTCCTAGAGAGGGTTCCACTGTTTCACTACTAGCTGGCTGAGGTGGAACCTCCATTGCCACGAGCGCCACGATGGTCTGTTGGAGTGTACTGATGCCCAAGATTACTGCGAGCCAATAAATGTACTATAATCCCACCTTTTTCTCATGGCTACGACAATAGCTTATCGTAGTGGAGAATTGGCCTTATAGCGGTACTAACTTCCATGGTGATCTATATATGACTGTTCAAGAGGGGGAGGATTATGATGATGGAGGTAAAAAAACAAACACTTTTAATTTTTGATGTTTTTTATTATTTTTGAGATATATGTGTTTATGACATTTTATTTTTATGAATGCAGATTTTGGACCAAAACGCCCTACCGGGATGTCCCTGATTACCAGGTGCGTTTCTCAGAAGTTCAAGGTCGCTCCTTATCAGGAGGGAAGCGACAATAAGGAGGAGATCATGTGGAATCTCAAGGGATTGACCCACGGGATTCGAGAGTAAGACCAAATGGGTGATGTCGCACGCCAGTATCAGAGGCATATGGTGGGGGTATCCAATTTCATAAGCTGACTGCTGACTTGTGTAGTCCAAGCTATTTCATGCTATCATGACCATCATGCAGTTTAGTGCATAGGTATAGAATTCCACATTTTTGAGGCCTGTGAGCCACAGATGTATAAGGCCTCCGAGCCACCGATGTATTTTCAACACACATATTATTTTTTGGGGTTTTGATGTATGACAAACATTACTGACACATATATATGTATGCTATACTTGCTTTCTTACTACGATAAAAATGTTTTGTATTTTGAGTTTTTATATGTTTCGCAAATCTCTATCCAACACATGATTAGCTAATGCATTTATTAATGTACTCATGTGTTTAGGAATATGATGATATGTAATGTAATCAAAATAGCTTTCTAGTAGATGAATACATAGATACATTCTCAATATCTGAGGGTTTTTGATGGAATATTTCCCGTTAAGTTGAAGAACAACAAGGTGTGAATCAAGGTTGACAACGAATTCCCGGATGTCAAAAGCGATAGCTTCTGACAACAATTCGATAACTGTGCTATCCTCAACGATGTTATTAGCTGTTCAACCTGGACATATACCTTGAAGATCAATAAAATCACCATGGGGTCATAAATGGCCCATGCCACAGATGAGAGATTCTAGGTACTACAGCAAGCACCATCAGCGAAACCCATTATCAGACTCGGGTGATCAATCAGGATAGAGAAAAACCCGAGTTTTACTATTAACACGATGAGTAAGCATTGATTGGGCCAAACAAGAGAGTATAACTCATATAAGGCTGTGCCCCCATGCCCCCTAGGCAAGGGAGGGTTATGAGTCTGAAAATGACAACCCCATTACAATAATGGGCAATTGGTAAGAACTCGTGGAGGGAGAAAAAACCTAAATCCATGAAGAGTTAAAGGTGCCCTTAGTTGAAATATATTAACAATGGCAGGAGAAACTGACATGCCAAGAGGCAGCAAAGAAGATAACTTCTCAGGACACATAGACATGGTTGCCGAGTCAAAACCAAGCCACAAGGAGTGATAATGCTTGTCGAGAGATGTTCTCGAAAGAGGATGATCAAAGGATATCAGAGGTGAAGACAAAACAATTTCCACGTAAGCATTTCCAGTGGGACTTAGCGACATCACCTTGTCCCATCTATCAACAAGATCCTACGAAGGAATGACCCAAGGATAAGACTTGACCGAGATCATGCTGACACAGGCAACATGAGGAGGTGGGAGTGGAAAGATGCCCGTCAAGGAAATATCTTTAAAGAGTCCTACCCCCACAATCTCATAAGGAGAACTGGTGTTCTTCACACGCTGAACATTGCCATCTGAGTGGGAAGAGGCAAAGAAGGATAGTTGGTTGACTATGACTATCTTCCCTTGACGGGGAATATGAATCACATGGAGAAGAGAGTAGGCTACAGCATGCATGGCATGGGTCTAGCTCCATCAGAGTATAATATTGAAGTTAATATTAGCGTCAAATATCTCTACTTCGATATGTACCATCTTGCCCAAAAAAATAATGGAAAGGTTGGGAAGTACATCGAATGGTTGCAAATTGCACCCATTAAAATCTTCCAGAGTGTTAGGGGACTAGTTGAGAGTAGGAGAAACAATTTCCTTCCAAAAAGTGACAGACATGATGCTGGTAGAAGCACCTTCATCAATGACGGTCCTATGATTGGTTTTCTCATTTATGGTCACTTGAATGAGAAAGGAAATTTGATGAGGTAAACGAGGAATGTGGTTTTCCAGGTCAAAACAAATGAGATTACAGTGAGTTGGATCAATACCCCAATAGCCGATAGTAATGATTTCCACTGAGAAGGACATCTTTGAAGGACCTTGAGAGCAGACATAGTTGATGACACTTGAGCCAAATATTCAACAATGTTATAATGTTGAGTTGCTCGAAAGTTAGGATTGTACAAGGACTTTCGAAGAACACCTCGAGAGGACCATAATTGGATGGGGCAAAAGAAGAAGGGACACCTTCTTTCTCTTTCCCTACTATCGGTGTAGGAGTTTGATAATCTTTTGACCTGGTAACCACGCTGATATGTGTACTCATCATGAACACTTGTGAACCTAAGGAAGTGAATGACTGAGGTTGGTCTACCATTTGATTCTACTAGGATGGAAATGGCTCTTTTACGACAACCGGGTCCCTTTCAGAAAATGATTAACTGCGGACCATCTGGGACAATACTTAGTATAATGATCCTCCTCACAGATGAGGCATGGATACTTGGGCTACCGTTGGGAAGCATCACCAGCAGATGTCTTAGGAGGACCCTGTTTCCGGGCATCGGCTTTACCCTTTCCTTTTCCTTTCTTTTTTCCTTTGTAGGATTTATCCACTTTGGTTTTACCAAAGATGGATGAATTGCGAGAGGAGTCATTGGCAGTAGTGTTGGAGACTGACTTTTTTTGGAGGAAGATTTTGCAGGGGTCTAAGTCACTGAACCAATTAATCCATCAACAGGAGGTGTGGCTAGAGACTTAAATGTTATTAGATGAGATTATGATGTGGGTGCATCGGCTAAGACATCGTATAACGTGTCATATTGTGAATAGACAAGGTCTAGATACATGGAATGAGCGATGACTTGTTCCTTAGTGACACATCTACCTATAGGAATGTCCTGAGCAATTTTGTTGATGAATGATTTGGTGAACCACTGAGTAAAAAACTAATCAACAATCTCAAACTTAATTAGACTGCTCCTACATCTCCATTCATGGATGTGGTCGGAGATGTGGGTCACAGTGTCTTGCTTGAGCGGTGTTAGCAGATGGGTGTGAGTTTCATAGTGAACCGAGAACTGGAAATGTGTGAGAAAGGCCATGGATAGAGTGTTAAAGCCATGATAGGTATTTCAAGGTAGCTCAATATAGCATTTAGTTGCGGCCCTTGTAAGAGTTCATTGGAAAAGATGAAGATAAATGGAATCATCAACGTAGGAATTATAAGAGAACCAGAGGTGATATGTCATCACATGGACTTAAGGATCCTCTTTCGATTTTCCTTCAAACTTTGGACAATTGCGTAGAATCTTGGATAAAGATGGAGGCCAGTATGACGAATGAAGAATCGAGTCATTCGTGATTCTAGACACATCTACCAATTCTAGTGTAGCCAAGAATGACAATTGGGTATTGAAAGGCATTTGAGGTCAACAAGGGGGCCCAACTAGCGGGGCCCATCCTTATTGGTAAGGATTTTGTCCCCATAGTGGAGGATTTTGTCCATATGGCATTTGATTTTCCCCCCACTATAGGTTACCTTGCCCGTAGGGAGGATTCTGATCTTCAAAGCCTTGAAACTATCTGGCTAGAGGCCATTGATAAGCAACATATGGGTTAAAAGGTTATTGAGCCTACTAGCCTTGGACATAAGGATTTTGCACCTAATGTCCCTGAGCATAAGGGTTTTGGACCTACTACCCTTGGAAAAAAAGGCTTTTGGCCCTGTTGCCCTTCGATGTAAGGATTTTGGACTTGTTGTCCTTAGAAATAAGGATTTTGGACTTGCAGTCCTTGGACAAAAGGAGGTTGAACCTGTTTCCCTTGGACATAAGGCTTTTTCATTTGCTGTAGTAGCACTTCACACTAGCCTTGCCTTTGCAAGAGTTGACTCTGTTGATATGAGTATAAGGGTTGTTGTTGCACAGTTGACCTTGTTGTTGCAAGGGTTGACCTTATGGCTGTAAAGGATGTCCCTGCAACTGCAGAGGTTGACCTTGCAAGGGTATAGGCTGGGAGGATTGTGGTGCATACTGCATTTGCGACTGCATGGTTTGCTGCGACTGTTGCGCGGGTTTTCCCCGTGGTTGTTGTAGTTGTCCTTACTGCGGAATCATCTAGCCTTGCTGCTGTGTGGATGGCCCTTGCTACAACGAAGGTTTCCCTTACTGCTGCAAGAGTTGTCCTTGCTACTGTAAAGGTACTTGAATAGTTCCCAGAATAACACCTTGAAAGTTCTTGAACTGTATCTGGCCATACCCACCTGGCACGACAGACAGACCAGGTTGGACATAAGGTCAAGGCTGAGGGATGTATGGTGGGTCACTGATCGCTTGTGAACCATATGGAACATAAGGAGGTTGGTACTGACCTTGAGCCATATTGGGATGCTGCTACTGGACGTCACTTGGCCCAGATGGACCAACATTGCGCTATTGATACTAGACATTACTTAATCCAGCAGGACCAAGAAGGATTTGAAATGGCACCCGAAGAGGGTTGGTTAATCCCTAGTATGTGAGGTTGTGAGCCACTCATATTTATTTTGCCAGACATGATAGAAACATTCAGACTCTACCCCCCAGGTGGTGGCATAGTCTGCCCACTTACTGGAGGGATCGATGAACTGACAGAGACATGACTCAAGATCGACGATTGAACTGGATGGGTTACTTGAACCAATGAAACAAGAGGATTTGGAATAATGGGTTTAACCAGGAAAGAAGTAACTGCAAAAATTGTTTTCTGTTGGGAGGTCGGCTTCTGAATGAACGAACCTGTGGTAGGCATAACGTTAGATGGCCAAATCAGGTTGTGATATAGTGATGAGGTAGTAGGCATGCCTGAAACCAACTGAGCTAATGTCACGTAATTACGCGGTAACTGAGGATGAACTCTAGTCAGAATGCTTCCTGTGTAAGGGAAATATTCAGGAAGGAAAGCATATTGTTTCTCTTCAACTGTGCATGGAGTGGAAACTTCTAAGTGACCCGAAGAGGAGATTGGGATCTTGCCTTCTGATTCCATGGGTGAAAACAGGCGACGACGGACTACCGAAGATGTTCGAGGGGACCATTCAAAAGGAATACATGGCTGACCATATGGACTGTACAGACACTGCGGTGATATCACAACAGGATCGAAAAAAGGATTCAAAGGATAAACAACTAGTCCAAGCTGACCTTCAAAAGTTAGTGGACTCTTAGGAGTCTCGATAGGATTATCCGGAGATTCCATGCCAATCTCAGAAAGTGACGCAGTATCTGAAGGGGGAGGACGACATGACAAAGGCTGAATACTCAGAACAATTCCAAGCTTAACACCTTGGTCCTCAAGTGACTGCGACAATTCAGGAAAAGGCTCCTCAGACAATCTTTCAGACAGAGGAGAGGAAGAGGAACTAGGCGAACCAGTTTTTTCAGGAACGATGATTTTGTCTCAAATAACCAAAAGAGAGATTGATTTGAAGGGCTTTAAAAATATATTTAACAGTATACTCACAATGTGGTCTAAAAAGACTAACATGAATATTATATGATCATGGGCAACAATCTTTTAAGACGCAAAAACAAACTGGTGCTCTTTCATATTTGAAGAGTTGAGAAATAACCAAAGGTGACTCTATCACTTTTGGTTTGAAATGAACTTGAAAGGACAAGAACTCAGGTGATATTTTACATTTAGGGAGTCAAAAAGATCAAAATTACTGCTTAGGATGATCTAGCAAAAAGGATTACCAGGTAACCATGAGCTGTAAAATACCTTGCAGTGAACTGAGAAGTATGGGCAAGAAATCTTCTCAAATGTTGTGTTCAGTGTATCATGTTTACAAGATGGTAGACTCGGCTTCCTACAGATAAAGGATTGCAACCTAGTGGGGCCTCCCTTTATATACTTTATGGTACGGGGAGCACAAGTTTGTACTAGCATTGTCTAGTGCCGAAGCGAACGACAAATAGTAGGTTTTAAGACGTGGGAACACGTGTCTAGCGTAGACCTTCTAAAATCTTATCGTTATGTTCCAAATGTGCCTTGGATTAATTTAATACATTTTAGAGTTTATCTTAAAATCAGGTCTTGGTTTTCAGGCCTTATTAATGTGACTCGAGAAAAAAAGCACCTATATGTGTTGGCTTGTTGGGGCCTGACCCAGGTTCAGAGTTAATTACCCAAACAAATCCCTGTACTACTAGCCCTTTTGGCAAAAGTCCATGTAGAACGGACTGAGATCTCACCCGAAGTAGTATGGGAGGGTGCTAGATCCAGGTTTCTGAACCCTTGAGATGTCTGAGAGGTTTGACTGGTCCAACGTTTCATCCCTACACGCAGGTTGCTTCACGCACTTTCTGGGTCTTCGCACCCTGATATACTTGCCTTCGTGCTGCACTAACCAGGGCTATGGGGCTTTTGCATTGTTGGAGCAGAATTATGCGCTATTCATCTAAGTCACACCTGAGATCTAGTTTATCTTCATACACCTAGTTAATTATCTTCGTACAACTGGATGTCTTATGCTAGATTTATTTATACAACACATTCATACGAGTTCGCACATCAATATAAACAATACACTTGAAATTTGTACCCAATCAGACATTAAAAGAAGAAAAATACACAAAACTATCGTAAACTTCTCTTTATTAATTCTTCCAATGGTTACAGGCTTGACCTTCCCTGTGCACTCAGCTACAAACTACTAGGCCTCTGCGCACTCAGCTATAGAGCCTTCTCCTACTATACGACCAAAAGACACACTTTACACTTTAACTCAAGCACTTACACTCATCATACTTCCATTCTATTCACTATCCTATACACTTAGAGTCTCGCTCTATTTATACAATCCCATGGTCCGTGGACCATGGGTAGGTCTATCAAGACAACATTACATTACAACACCGAGGGCGAACAACCCTGTGACTCTATTATAACTTCGTGCTCTATGCCCATAATTTTCAAAGCTTTTGCAAAAGGCTTGGTCAAAACTTGGGCTTTAAGCCCCAAAACATGCCTTGGGGGATTCCATGCCCAACAGGCCCACAACACAAACATGATGACTCTCCCTCGAGTCACTCTGTCGGTGTGAAGAGCTACACGTGGAGTCCCTCCAATTCTGTCCAAACTGCTGCAAGGTTGGCAGCACACTGAGTGGCTACCTACTGGATCTCCTCCATGTGTTGTTCTGAGACCGTGGTGTTAGAACTGCTTCTCTGCATCTATTCATGTGTCCCCTGCATCTGTTTATAGTCCCGCACCTTCGTCTAGATCCTTCGAGTGCGAAGACTATGCTTCTATCAGCTAGTTAAATAGCTGGCCCAATCGTGTAGGGCTTCAATTGGTTGCCATTAACTTTGCCCGGGAAAGGCTCTCCATTTATCTTAAATAGCTATACCTCAACTCCATCTGTAACTTCATTGACAACGTATGGTCCTAGCCAATGCATTCAAAACTTTCTTGGGAATTTATCAAACTTACTGTCATACAACAACAGTAAATCATTTACCTTGAAGGTGCGCAACTTAATATGGTGATAGTGCCAGGACTTTTCACGCTTCTTTTGCACCTGCTGATGAAAGCCAGCCAGGAACCATTCCTCTTCAAGTTCTTCCAAATGTACGAGCCTCTCTTCGAGGGGTTTGTGGTCTGTCATATCTGTGAGCATTGCTATGTGTAGACTAGGTATAATATACTCCAATGGCATGACAACTTCCAATCCATAAACCAACCAAAAGGGTGTATGTCCCGTCAGTTTCTTGCACGTTGTCTTGTAAGCCCATAGTACTATAGGTATGCGGAGGTCCCAATCACTTCTCTACGTGTTGCATACTTTAGTTAGTGTAGTCTCCAGTATTTTGTTGAATTCTTCTACTGTCCCATTGGCTTGTGGGTGATATGGTGTGCTTTTTTGATGATACACCTGAAATTTTTCTGTTAACGCGCTGATGGTTTCGTTTGTTGGGTTATGTTATATTCTTTACATGACTAGCCCATGTAGTTAATCGGGGGGTTGGGGGGGTGGAGTCCCCACTTCGTTGCACTAATTGCGTAGTGGGGGGGTCATAGGGTGTATGAGGGGTGCAGGTAACCCCCCTCTATGGGGACCCTATATTAGGTTGGATGGACCTACCTATGGTTTTGTGCATGATTTTCACACATGGTTTTGGACGCGATGGCTTTCTGTCCATGGTTTTTGACGCGATGGTTTTCGAGCCATGGTATTGGATGCTTCGACATGTATAAATATGTAATGTAACATTGAAAGGAACATAATGAAAAATCAAGCTGGTAGTCCCGATTTTGGGATCTAGGGGAAAATCTCTGTGTATATGTGTTTTATGTGTTATGCTCTTTCATTGTTTATTTTCTATGTTTTAGAATTCATATGTAAGAAATTTTTGTACAGGGTTAAAACCTACATCATTCAAGAAATGTGTACCGCGATCACTCATCAAGATTTTTGGACATCCAAATTAAGTCAACACATGTTCAAACAAAAAAATTCGTAGCCATGGTGGTCATGCAGCCTTTGACCATCTGCGCTTCTGCTCAACGAGTCAGATACTCTGTCGTGGTGATAATTGATCTCACGCCTATTTTTCCCTGAGGTTTGATAGGTCTGACAATGTCGATTGCCCACTTTTCGAAGGGTTGTAGTGTAATTTGTGGATTCAAAGGCATCTCATCCGTCCGCGATGGTTTTCCATTCCTTTGACATCTATCACAGGCCTTACAGTATGATTTTGAATCCGGATGAAGGTTTGGCCACCACAACCCTGCACAAAGGATATTTTGCGTGGTTGCTCACCCTACATAGTGTCCTTCTACAGCGTCCCCATGCGCTTTTGTGAGGATCTGGCTTCATTCAAATTTAGGTACGTACCTTCGCAATATCGCATCATTTCCCATTTTGTATAGATGCCCCGCGATGATAGAAAAATCAAACACGCGTAGCACCAGTTCCTTCTTCTGTTGGACAGAGTATCCCCTCGGCGCAGTCTCCATTGTTAGAAAGTGGATTATATCTTCAAAGTGTCTGTCGGCTATGCGCACAACAAAGACCTATGCGTCAGGTAATCCTTCATCCAGACTCATAGTTTCCTCTCCTGTTTCAATGCATGATAAGTGATTTGGTACCACATTCAAGCGTCCAGGCTTCACCACGACCTCAAAGTCATATTCCTAGAATAATAAGATCCACTTGCATATGCACCCCCAAACATAGGCTTATTAACCAAGTATTTTAGCATGGAATGGTCTGTATACATTTTGAAATGTCCCCCTAGCAAAGCGTGCCAGTATTTTTGGAGCATGTACACCATAGCCAATCCCTCGCGTTTGGTTGTGGAATAGTTCTTTTCCGCTTTCGAAAACCTTTGACTCGCTAATGCGATAGTGTGATCCAAGCCCTCTCCACCCTCTTGTGTGAGTACTGCTCCCAGCGCCATACATGACACGTCAACATGGACATGAAATTCCACATCCCATTTTGGGAAGACGAGGATTGGAGCAGAGGTCAATTTCTCTTTGAGTACCTCCATGCTCTTCATGCAATCATCATTCCAGCAAAACGTGACATGCTTTTTCAACAGTTTCTCCATTGGTGCGGTGATCTGAGCATAGCTTTTGATGAACTTCCTGTAGTACCCTGTATGCCCCAAGGTAGCACGCAACTGTTTAACACTTCGCAGTGCTTCCAAATTCAGAATTACTGCAATCTTTGCGGGGTGTACCATTAGTCCCTGTTTGTAGACCACATGTCCCAACAGGTTCCCAAAGGGAACAAGGAACATACACTTCTTGAGGTTCAGCGTGATTTGGTGTCATCGAAAAGTATCTAGCATTAAGCATAAGCTTGCTAGATGGTGCTTAACCAATCCAAATACAATCCAATCATCTAGATAGACCTCCAGGAATTTGTGGATATATTCTTTGAATGCTACAACAACTATGCATGAAAATATGGCCAGCGCATTCTTCAACCCAAATGGCATAACGGTGTATTGAAAGTAGCCCCACTCAGTCACGAAGGTGGTCTTGCTCTTGTCTTCTGGCGCGATTATGATCTGGTGGTACCCTGAGAACCCAACAGTAAAAGAACATGCTTCTTGTCTACCGACATTTTCCAATACTTCATCTGTGAATGAATTTGGGAAAGGGTCATGCACACATGCGTCATTCAACTTCCTGAGGTCCATGCATATTCTTATCTTGCCCTTCTACTTCCTTTCCTCAACTACCATAGGGCTTACCCAATCAGATTCTTCCACCGACTCGATGATTCCAGCTACAAGCATTTTGTCTAGATCTACGTGGACCTTTTCCTTATACTTCAGATTCAAGCGATATGGCCTCTGCTTAACCGGCTTCGTGTCAAGTTTTAAGGTGATCTTCATCATCCCTAAATTTCCAACGATCCTGTTTAAGCCCGTGATCTTGGTCGGGAATAAGTCCTGGTACTCGCAGAGTAACTCAACAACCTTATCCATTGTCGCGTCATCCCAGTATCCATCGAGCACTGCATACTTCGGTTCAGCCTCTGTACCAATGCTTACCTGCTTTGTTTTTACCGGTGCGATTATGTCAGGGTCGTCAATCAATGTCCCTTGAATGTTGTGATAGCCCTCCATTTGCTGAATGTTAACTTTCCACAGATCTTTGTCATCTTCTTCAATATTCATGTTGTAACACTCTAGTGCACAACTCAGCTGCAACGCCCACTCAGGCTGAAGCACTTCCATTGGCTCCTAGATTATTTTAAAGATAGCTACCTTTATTGCTTGTAGCACATCATCAATAGTATCCCACCATAGATCCTCAAATGTGAAGGTTAATAGGTATCCTTCGCGCAAGATATCCCATTCATTCATTCCATAGTGGAGCTCCATCTCTATATACCAGTTCATGGGTATAACATCGAGGGTATGATAGAACAAGTGGACCCACTGAGGTTGTGGCTCTTCCCCATAAGCCTTTGTCCATTTGGCGAGCTGTGTGCATGGATCATCCTATCCATCATGCTTGTCTTTTAAACGCATCTGAGGCTTCCCTAATCGCATGTGCATCATCCTTCTACATTTATTCCAATCCTCAAAACTTCTTTGGTGCGTACCCCACAACCTCATAGGCGTAGTGCATAGTACCCACTTCAAAGCTTCGATACGTTGTTGTTTTGGCACTTCTCTTTTAAATCTGCTCAGGAAGTCATCCACCTGACTTAATCCAACATACATAGGTAGATTCCCCACCTTCATCGATACACAATGCAGTGATCTCATCATCATGTTACAGTTTAGTGTGGTTACCTCGTGTAATCGGTTCTGCCATCGTTCTATTTCCTCATCTGAATCTGATGTGTAGGAGCTTCTATGCTGCCATGAGATTCGTCCATTCACCGATGGATTCACCTAGTCTTGCTCTTGTGCTATTATTTTTTAGATGCAGTACAAGTCATCATCGTTGTCATAGTCGCGCACTGGCTCCGTATAGAATGATCCTTTTGCAAGGTCTAACGGTACAACCACACGTAGAGACATTTTCTTGAAAATCATCTTGCATTTCTTTAGATTTATCACCCCATTCATGTCAATGGCCAAATCTATTCCCAATAGTGCGGGGTATGAATTACTGTCATCAATAATCAATATTACCTTGAAATTTTCTAGCGCGCTTGCTCCTTCGATATCTACTATGGTTCCCTGCAACCTCCCCATAGGTAGGATATTTTGCTGGTTCACCATTCGTAGTTGGATAGGAGACCATTTTATTGTAGGTCTTCCCATGCACTCCCCTGTCTGCTTTGGTATGACATTTGCATCTAATCCTAGATCTAAAATCACTTGGTCCATCTCATATTCCACAATCTGCATGATCAATCTCATCTCCCTTCATGTCTGCGTTGTGTGCTTTCTAAGCTTCTGGACTACACGAGGTTCTCCTTGAGTGGTTCCAGTGCATCTGTTTATGAGTTCTTGTAGCTTCCTTACAACCTTGCTATCACATAGCAGCTTCATGGATGTTTCCAGGAACATAGTGAGCATCGATTGGTCCATTTCTAGCTCCAGTTTGTCTTTACTTCCTGAAGTGGAGGCATCAGCGAAGCTCCTCTTGGCTTCCGTGAAGGACTCCTTAGTGTGCTCCAAATCAAATCTTCGTTCCTTCGTTGGAGCCTTACGAACCCAAGTACTTTCTTTGGGTTGCTTGCCTTTGTCATCCCCTATCGTAATCCCACAACGAACCATGATATTTACATTAGGGTCTTCCTTACGTGGCTCAGACCTCATCATTTGCAGGTTCTGTGTTGGGGGAGGTTGCATTGCTCCTTTATCACGTAATCTCGGTATCAATGTGGGACAATCCTCCATCTCATGATCAAATAATGTACAATACAAGCGTGATGGTTGTGTTAGATTTGTACAATCGCGGGCATAATTCTCTGGCCCTCCGCAATTGTAACATATCAGCTGCATGTGACCTCTTCCTGGTCCCCCTCCACCTCGGCCTCATCCATGCCCCTGAAATTCGGTGCACGCCATTCCTACATTCTTATCGAGGGGCCGTGTTTTGACCTAAACTCTATAGGTAGGAGTTTGATCCATCATCAGCTCATAACTTCTACAGGTGCAATCATCATGTCCCACTGAGCTACAGAAATTACAGAACAATTGCTATAAATTCTGTGTATACTTCTGTAATAAATGGAAATTATCTGTAGGATTCTTTCCTTCTATCTGACAAATCATGAACCATAGTGCAGGTGCCGCACTTGGTCCTGCTTGTACCTCTGATCTCAATGGCATTGGCCCTCCTCCCGCAAGGTAATTTGTGAATACCAGGCAGTGGTCCTTGTCGTGCCCCTGGCCCTTGCATTTTGCGCACCATATCTCACTGCACACCTCTGGGCAGGTTGTCCTATCTTATTTCAAACTCTGCATCTCAAGGCACAAGTTTTTCAACTGCACATGGATTTGTTGAACTCCCAGGTTGGGATCTTGTATCAAGGTCTCGTGCAATCTCATTGCGACCTCCAAGGCCTCTGCCTGAGTGGTTAGCCTCTGTTGTGACAACGCGTTCTGTAGATGTGGCATTAACAATGCTACAAACCATTCGTGATGTTGAAAATTTTTTAATGTCATGTTAGCTTCACGAATTGTGCACTTTAGTCTTTGATCAAACTCCCAAGGGGTCTCACCTGGTAACATTGAGATTTCCTTGAACCCAATGATCAACTGTGCCTCTGATTTCGGCCTGCTAAATTCTTCGTTTAACGCAACTTGGATATCCGCAATCCCCACATTCGGATTGTCATTGGAAATCTTAATGTACCATGTCAATGCGCGATCCTCCAAAGCACTAACCAATGTTGCCTTCTTTATATTGTCATTCGTGACTCCCTGCACTTCCCATACAGCTTTTATCACAAACCAAAATTGGTCTGGATCTTCATTCCCTACTCCCTTGAAGACTAGTAGCTTTATTGCGCTCGCCATATTGCTTCGCAATGGTGGCGAAGGTGGTATGGGTGAATTTGGGAGTGAAGACAGTGAAACTAGTGGTAGTGTGGGTGGGGGTGGTATGTGCGAAATCCTCTACTTTATTAGATTGATCACACTTCTTGGCAAGACCTTCAGAAGCTCTTCTTCGCCCCCTCGTAGAGGTGAAATCAAAAGGCTAGTTTCTAGTTTTGTGCTAACTTCATTTCTGTATATTCTCCCACTTCATGTAGCCCCAAACATCAATCTATTCACATAACCTATTTCTCACACAGTAGCATTTTAATCCAAGTGTTCAAAAATTTAACAAACTTACCTCACGGTCCTTTGACGAAGTGTCGTTCTGCCTTGCTATAACTGACTGAAGTATCTACAGTGAATTCGGTGATGAATCCTCCTGTGATTCAATCAAGCTAGTGATTGACAGGGTGCATGATCTTATCCTCCGATGCTTCCAATATGCACACCAATTTTGGAGTCCACACAATAGGTCTGTTGAGTTTACACCTTCCTTGGCTATCTGCTAGCTTCGCGATCCACTCGTATAGCTTAGTGGGAAGAGACACAAAGAAAATTTCATGGATCTCTATGTATAAGTCTATGTATAAGTAGCAGTCTAACCACTCTTCCTTTGATAGTCACAGAGTCCTATTTTGCTGCGCCACAAACTCGTGAATCTTTTTGTCTAACAAATATTCAGTTCCCTTCTTTATCGGATTCGAGTGATACGACATTAGACATCTCTATGCAGATCCCAGCCCTAGCAATGGAACCATTTGTTGGCTTGTTGGGGCCTGACCTAGGTTTGGAGTTAATTAGCCAAACAAATCCTTGTACTATTGGCCCTTTCGGCAACAGTTAGCGAAGCATGAATTCAGGTCTCACCAAAAGTAGTATGTGGGGGTGCTGGAACCAAGTTTCTGCACCCTTGAGATGTCTAAGAGGTTCAACTGGTCCAACGGTTTGTCCCTGCACGTAGGTTAATTTGTGGACTTCCCGGGCCTTTGCACCCTCATATACTTGCCTCCACGCAGCCCTAACTAGGGGCTGTGGGGCTTCTGCGCTATTGGAGCAATGTTATATGCTATTCGTCTAAGTCACACCTGAGATATTACTTATCTTCCTATGCCTAGTCAATTATCTTCATGCAACTAGATGTCTTACGCTATATTTATTTATACAACACATTCATATGAGTTCACATAGCAATATAAATAATACACTTGCAATTTATACCCAATCATACATTAAAAACAGGAAAAGATACACAGAAATATGGTAAACTTCTGTTTATTAATTCTTCCAATGGTTACAGACTCGACCTTCCCTGTGCACTCAGCTGCAGGGGTATGCACACTCAGATATGGACTACTAGATCTCTGTAGACTCAACTACAGAGCCTTCTCCTACTTTACAACTGAAAGACACACTTTACACTTCAAGTCAAGCACTTAGAGTCATAATAATTCCATTCTATTTGCTATCATATACACTTAGAGCCTCACTCTATTTATACAATCCCATGGTCCATGGACCATGGGTAGGTCTATCAAGTTGACATTACATTACAACACCAAGGGCGGATAACCCTGTGACTATATTATAACTTCGCACCCATAATTCGCGGAGCGTTTACAAAAGACTTGGCCAAAACTTGGGCTTTAAGGCCCAAAACATGCCTTGGGGGAGACAAGACATTTTTAATTCAACGAATTTTCTATACTAATGAGAGTAGAAAACGCACTCAAATGCAACAAAACAAGAAATTGAAAGCAAAATGACCTTTTCACTATTTCTCTTTTGAAGACAAAATGATGAAAAAATCTTTCCAATTCCTAACTTTCCTATCAAACACACTTCAAGTAGTCCTTTCACTAATAAAGAGAATTCATTTCTTTTCCAATGCACATGAGGATGTAACTCTAATTTTCAATGATGCTAACTAACATAACATATTGATTCAACAATCTAAAGCTATGTATTTTTCAATGAAATGTGACAATGAATCGTTCACTAACACTTCAATGAAATACTTCCAATACAATTGACCTCAAGCAAATGCAAAGCACAAAGAGATAATTCCTTTCAAACTAAAGAAGCAAAGACTGAACCAAAAACAAGATGAGCAATGTGATCTATGCCCAAAAAGAGATGCTCAAACACCAAACGAAACTTTTCAAACTTGTTAAATGGAAATCAAAACAACAAAGGGAATAACGAATGAAATGAAAAGAGCAAATTTGACTATTGACCTGACTTGCTGAGCATACCAACAAGTGAATGGATGATGACCTAGATGCCCTAGGGTTACAAACCATCCAAGAACTCAAGAAACCAAGTGAAGGAAATGCAAATCAGACAAGCATACAAACAAAGCTAAAAGAGCTTTCCAGCGAGGGAGAACACAATCAAACAAGCTAAGAGACAGAAATCATAATGGCAATACACATTGGCTATGATCTAGGGTAAAACCTGATCTTCACCTATAGGAATTGGCATGATTGCCTAACTGACAACAAACATGAGAAGGGGGTCGGCGTGACTGTTTGTGAGAAAGTCGCACTGGTCTACATGAGTATCGGAAAAATAAACGTGCTAACCAAGGATTCAAGGAAAAAAATAAAAATTTTCAAAGGCTAAAACCAGACTTGCCACAATAAATTTCAGGCTCAGATCAGTAAACCAGGCAAAGCAGAGAACACTAAAGGGAAATGGTGATACTAGAAATTTCACACAAAACCATAAAATGACAATCAATCAAATAGAAGGATTGGCTCCCTAGTGGAGTCACCAATTTGTGGTGCAGGTAAACTCTCAGTGCGGAAAAAAATAATTCCTCTAGCCCGAGAGAGTGGGTCTAGTCACAAAAAAACAATCTATGTAAAATACCCTTAAGCTAGAATCATTTAAGAGGTCCTACCTCTTAGAACGTTATTCCACTTGGTGATGATCGTGATTCCTCACTCTAGCTATCTTCTGTTTCCTTCTTTTGAATACCTGAAATAAGAAAACAACAACGACAACAAACGTGATTGCATAAAATGTTGTATTCAACCTACTTAATAGGTCAAGAAACATTAAGCCATAAATATGTGAAGTGACACTTCATGTAGGAAGTCAATTAATAGTTGCATTTATATACATACGAAAGAGATTACAATGGGTGCCTTGATTTTGCTCATCTCCTCGGATGTATCCGAGTTCCCACACTCCTACTAGCACTTCATGGATAGCCCCAACAATGGAAGTTTGAAGGCCTCTTTCATCTAGTCTCAAACCAAACCAAAAACACATTATTCTCCCTCAAACATACACTAGAAAGCTACGAGCTATAGATGACTTGTTGATGATTCAAACTCACTACAGAAATAGTTTAGCTTTGGAAAAGAGAGGTTTATATAGCTTGGATGGATGGGAGATGGCTCCTCTCATCATTGGAGAAGGTCTTATCTCTTGAGTTTGTTCCATCCTAATAGGGGAAAGGAGCCCAAACTGACTTCCTCGGCTCCATCCAGCCCAACCATCTACCAGACTACCGTTACAAAGCTTCTAGACATGGAAACTTCGGCTTCACATTCAAAAAGCCTTCCAAAAGAGGATTGTTGTCACTGGAAATGGGCTCAGTCGCTCCATATGGTGCGAGGGCTAGTTTTAATATTTGCAAATCGACACGATGAGGAAACTCACCAGTAGCATCAGTCTTGTAACTGGGATAAAATGAAGATTCTTGGGAAATGATTCGAAGGGGAATTATTCTGCTCATGAAGAGGGACATACTCAGAGTTTCTTCATGATAAGAAAACATGTTTGGTTTACTATAGAGGTCCTCCAAGATTGCAGACGGGGAGCACAGGGACAGTGGAAAAATGTTGTGTAACACCTCCTCTTTAGGTTATTGCAAGAGTTTCTAAAATTGTGTGCTTCTTTCAATGAGTTCAGAAACCTTCCCTTACGGTTTTTTGAGCCATTTTTAGCTTTCTTAATGACAATAATTATCATTGTTTTAAGATATATTGAGGTATATTGAAAGATAATATAAGGGAGAAGGAGACCCACCTCAAATCCATGGACAATGAATGGACAAAGCGAAAATGCATTTAAAAAAAAAGTTGACCACATACACTAGAATTTTATTTTTATTGGGTGTGATTTAATACAAATAAATTTTACTATCAAAGAAATCCCTTTCCATCTCATTGTATTTAATTTATAAATAATTGTAAAAACAAATTCCAACAAGCGAAATAGTTACAAATCCATCATTTTTGCACTTCGCCATTAGAGTATTCATGCATTTGGTATAAGTAGTACACCCATTTCTTGCAAGAGAAAAACCATCATTCAAGGCTTAATGCAAATTTCATTGCAATAGAAATCAAGTAATAAGCTTTCCAACACTTTCTCTACATAACCTTTCCAATTTCATTATTAATATGTTCACATTTCATTGTGATAAAAAAATTAGATTTCAACATTTTATTTTTCCTTTATTTATTATTTAATTTCATCAACTATCTAAAATATTTGTAGCCAATTTTTTAATGTCTCATGAAATAACTTTTTAGTAAATTTATAAATCCTTGATTGATTATTTTCATAGTTTTTTTAAATGAATGTTAGTAATTTCTAATGGAATTTCTTTTTCCACTATGTAGTTTTTAACTTTTCTTTTTCTTAACCAAAAGTTAGGTGGATCCAATACCAAGATGTTTTAAGGAACTACATCCCACCCCATGGAGACACCTGCTCTTCGAGCTACATCACAATGACTTTAACTTTGAAAAAATTTGAGTTTTGGATATTAAGGATCTTTCCCACAACTATAGCATGTGGCCTCTTCACCACCACAACTTTCACTTTTTAAAATATCTTTGAAGAATAATGAGCATAGGAAATATATAAATTTCCCAACACTTGCTACATACTTTCTATTTATTAGTAATGTTCATAGTGGAATACATGTACATTTTGGTTCACAATCACATTATTATTTGCAACTATTTCAATATTCACATCCATACAACATGCTCCAAAGAGGAAGCATATATATTGTTAGAAAGCTCAAAAAATTCTAATTATTGAAAGTAAAACTAAGGGCACCAAGCATTAAAACAGTCCCAATTAAAAATAGGTCAATAAATTTTTGACATCCTTATATTTCATGCAGTAGCATTCCATTCAATTATTATTATCTTTTAACTGTGATCATTTTAATCTTTGGTGGAATTAGCTTCAATCAAAATAATTAGATTTATTTTAGCTTCTAAGCAATGTGTACTTCGTCAACCCTCACTTATCCCCCTAATCTCTAGGACATGTTATGTGGACAAAGGTGAACAATAAAAATGATCATAAGCAATGACTGTAGCTTATGTAACACCCTCCTCCACATCTACCCAAGCAATCGGCCAGCTAGGGTAGGCATGTGACGACGGGCCATTATGATATGATTCAACCTCCTAAGTCACACTAAGGAAGTGGAACCAATGGAAACATACCATACGGACATCCAACATCATCAATGAAACCCTTAGAAGATAAGTCAGCTACTCAAGTAGTCTGTCCTTTCGTCCCATTATTGTTTTAGGTCTCTTGGGACATAGTCGCTCTCATGCTATGTGTAAGGGAGCAACGAGGAACCTAAATTTGCTCTCATAGGCCTTCTTGCTAGTGATTGTGGACGAAAATTGTCAATGATATACCATCGACTCCAAGATTTGAGCCACTTTTCCAGACCCGGAGCCTAGGTCACTGCCGAGAACTAATCCATCTTTCAAATCAATAAAGTAACATGGAAATGAAATTACTAAAGAAAATACTTCTTCAAGACCTTGACTGGATCCCTACTAGCCATGACAAGAATCGTCAAACATATCATCGACATATAATATACATGTGTAAATAACAGAGTTAAATGTATGGATATCATACATATCTAAGAATCGCTATGAACCATTGTTCCCTCATGCCATTTTCTGCATTATCATCTATTAGGTGATAAACCATTATCCATTCGCATACAAGTAAAAACATGCTAAGAGCCATACATAAATACTGTCATAAAATGTGGATATAACCAACATGATATGAATAGAAATACAATAAACATATTAGCCATAAAATCCATAAATATGTCAGTACCTTTACACATGAAAATCAAGGGAATGAATTTATCATTAATGAATGCAATGAACCAACTGGAGATGGGACTCCCATGTTCCACCTGACCATACAATGGCTGAGCCAAATCTCTCTTCAACCATTCACCCCTATCCCATATTCGAAGCATGAATGTGGGATCTCATAAAACACATCAATCAAAACTCAACCTGGGCTTCCAAATCCTATCCACCTCAACCCATCAAATAGTAATTCTAGCTCATGGTCAGACATCACCAAAACCATCATCATATTAGTCTCTATCTCAGTCACCCAGTACTCCAGAGCATTGTCGAACCTGGCTATGAGACTAGTAATTCAACCCACAACGTATAATGAGCCCCAGAGCATTTGTCCAACCAAGGCTACGAGGCTAGTAACTCAACCCAGGCTAAGGAAAAGTGAGAACCAATAAATAACACAACAAGGAAATAAAACCACAATCACCATGGCTATCCAAGAAATGAAAAGTTTAGGAAACCCACTATCGATCCTGACCATCCTCCATGCCTAATGACAGATCATAACCAATAAACGACATGCATATGCCATGCATAGCAAAACTAGCGAAGAAACCATACATGAAACTAGGTACCTGCAAGCAAATCAGATGTAGTTGTTTTTGTTGATGGCTTCTTGCACTTTACTCCTCTTCCCTTTTCCTTCTTGATCCAAGAATCCAAGTATGCCACACCCTCCAAGAGTGCTCCAAGAAAACTCTAAGTGTCTAAGAGTATGAGAGAGAGAATAATGATAGATAGCTGCAACACTGAACTGGAAAAAGGTTACCAACTGATCCTCATAAGCCTTTTTATGAATGAGGACTCGATTTTCTTCATTTTCCATTATTTTCCTCCTCACATGCAACCTGTTAGCTTTCACCACCTTTTTCTCCTTATCTTCATAAATAAATGTGCCAAAATTCCTTTTAATGCCTTAGCCATTGCTTTTTCCAATTTCCTTAGCCATAAAAAACCAAATGAACACCCCTTAGGATGTCTTTCCCAACATTCATCTTGGAATAAGTGTCTCAGGCATCAGTGGTTATTGTTTTTTACTTTATTACATGGAATTTTCATGAGGGTTGTTACAGAACCCTGCCCCTTGGGGAACACCATCCTCAGTGTTCAATCACACATATACCTCAGCAACCTGCTGAAAGAATACATACTATTTATGGATCTTTATAACACAGCTCAATGCAGTATTTACAGTGAAGGACCTCCTTAAGACATAACATCATGACAACATACTGCATAATGGAGCTATATAACACACCTCATTATGGTATTTACAAAGATCATAAACTGAGTGGCAACTCATATGACATCATAACATCATGATAACATAACCACATGATAGCATAATAACATAACACCTATACCGCATAGTGGAGTTTTATAACACAACTTGTTATAGTATTTACATCCATACACGCATGTACATATAACAAGAACACCAAAATATATATACCAAAACATATGCCAAATGATATATCAAAACATTTATCAAACATATACTCACATCATATCTAAGCATATATATCAAAACATCATATAGCATATATCAACCTTCATAAAGCATATATCGATCACCATAAAGCACATACTAAACAAAAATAAACAAATAATAAACCATAATGAATCATATACCAAGCCATCATAAGAAAATACTAAACCACCGTAAAGCAACTACCAACCACCATATACAATCACCAAACAACCATATCAAAGCTACTTTTCCTCAACTAGCAAATAAGCAAGGATACGTGGCCTGCATTTGATCTTCCATGTCCCATGTATCTTCATCGGGCTGAAAGTGCTTCCGTTGCACTTTAACTTGCTCGATTGCTCAGTTCTGAAGCATGGTCATCTTTTTCTGTAGTATACACTCAAACTCTGGCTGGCATTCTCCATCTGGTTCCACCTGCAATACAGACCAGTCAATTACATGATCAACATATTTAACATACTTCTTAAGAAATGAGACATAGAAAACATCGTGGACTTTCATTGTCAGAGGCAATGCAAGTTGATAGGCTACTGGCCCAATCCTCCCATTGATATTGAAGGGTCCAAAAAACTATGGGGCCAACATGGCACATGATCCAATCCTCAAGGAGCTCTTCCTTGGTTTGATGCACAAGTACACTTGTTCCCCAACTTGGATCTCCTTAAACAACATATTCCTATCATCATAGCTCTTTTGCCTATCTTGTGCTGCCATAAGGTTCTTCTTGATCACTTGCAACTTTTGTTCCTTCTCTTCCAACATATATGGTCCAATTAATACTTTGCTAACTAGATCACTCCAACTAATGGGAGTGCTACAACTCCACTCATACAATGCCTCAAAAGGACTCATCCTCAAGGACTCCTAATAATCGTTATTATATGCGTACTCAACCAAAGGGAGATACTCTTCCCACTTCCTCTGCTAATGCATTACAGCCATCCTCAACATGTCATCTAATATCCTATTGAGCCTCTTTGTCTGTCCATTTGTCTATGGATGGTAAGCTATGGTGAAGGCCAAATCGGTGCCCAAAGCTACAAATAACTCCTTCAAAAAAATGGAAGTGAACTTCGCATCCCTATCTGAGACAATATTCTTTGGAACACCATGTAGTATAACCATGTCTCTGATGAATACATGTGCCACGTCACTAGCTAAGAATGTAAAATTTACTAGAACAAAGTGTGAAACCTTCGTTAACTTGTCCATAATGACCATGATGGAATCATGTTGCTTCACTGTCTTTGGCAACCCTGTGATGAAATCCGTGGAAATGACCTCCCATTTCCACTCAGGAATAATGATTAGTTGTAGCAGTCCACATGGATGTTTGCACACTCCTTTCACTGGCTGATAGTCGAAACATCTAGCCACAAACTTTGCTACATCCCTCCTCAA
This sequence comes from Pinus tabuliformis, assembly GCA_031772625.1. NCBI lineage: Eukaryota > Viridiplantae > Streptophyta > Pinopsida > Pinales > Pinaceae > Pinus > Pinus tabuliformis. The sequence goes on along the minus strand of CM062813.1, from coordinate 432,696,889 downwards.
ATTCGATCAATAGTAATGACTATTCACTATTGTGAGTGTCTTCTGATAACCTGGGTGACCCGAATACAGTTTCACATGAAACTCCATCAATATCACTTTCTTGAGATCACTGTCATCCCACACATATATCCTCTCTCAAAACTTGACCAATCCAGCTCTTGTAATACAATAGTCCAATTCTTGTTCACTTGCACCTCTACATGTACCACTCCTTGTAACTGTACATGTATCATCACCTGTATTTGTACCTAAACCATCACCTATATGTGTACCTGTACTTGTACTTTGCTACAACCTATGAATAATCTCCACATACCTGACATCCTATTGTCCTCCCTGCAAGATCCTATCATTTAAGTCTGTTCTATAGGAGCTCATAGTTACTAAGTGATGTACCTATACCCATTTGTTGAGAGAATCTGCCACCCTACTCTCTTTACCCTTGATGTACCTGATCTCAAAGTCAAACTTGCTTATTGTGGCCAACCATTTAGCATGCATCGCATTGAGATTTATGGTCAAACAAATACCTCAACCTAATTTGATCACTCATAAGCAAAAACCAATTCCCAAGAAGATAGTGTCTCCACATATTCAATGCATGTATAATCACTGCCAACTGGAGATCATGCGTGGGATAGTTCTAGTCATGGTCGTTTATTTTTAGGGATTCATAACATACCACCTATCCATCCTACATAAGGACCCCACCAAATCATCTCTTGCGAGAATATGTACATACTATAGAATCTTTATCCCTATCTGGAATCTGTAGCACTGGTTCATGTGTTAGCGATTGCTTGAGCTACTCCAAGCTATTCTTGCACTCCTCATTCTATTCAAACATCTTACCTTTTCTTTACAATGATGTAATGGGATAAGAAATATGCTAGAATTTCCTGATGAACCTCTTGTAATAGCCTTTCAAACCCATCAAATATCTCACCTCATCCACACTCTTAGGAGCTACCCACTCCATGATGGCCCTTATCTTCTCTGGATCTACTGCAATGCCGTCCTTGGAGACAACATGTTCGAAGTAGTGTACCTCCATCTGAAAGAAACTACACTTGCTAAGCTTAGCATACAACTAATGCTCTCTCAATAATGTGAACACTACTGCTAAGTGTCTGACATGCTCTTTTTCATTTGTAGAATATACCAGTGTATCATCAATGAACATAACAACAAAATTATCCAAATATGGACGCAATACATTATTCATAAAGGATATGAATGTAGTTGGAGCATTAGTTAAGCCAAATGGAACTATAACAAACTCATAGTGCTAATACCTGGTCCTGAATGCAGTCTTGTTTATGTGATCCTCTTTGATGCATAGTTGATGGTATCTGGATCTCACGTCAATCTTTGAGAACATTGATGCTCCCTTCAACTAATGGAACAAGTCATCAATCCTAGGCAAAGGATACCTGTTCTTGATAGTCTCATTGTTCATCTTCCTATAATCAATGCATAATATGAGGGTACCATCCTTCTTCCTGACAAACAAGACTGGTGCGCCCCAAGGTGGTACACTTGGCCTAATGTAGCCCTTTTCCAACATTTCCTTCAGCTACAAATTTAACTCAAACAACTTAGATGTGCTCATCCTGTAAGTTTCTCTCATTGTTGGAGCTTCCCTTGACACTAACTTAATTGAAAATTCTACCCCCATATGAGGTGGAAACTCTATAATGTCCTTAGGAAATATATTCCTAAACTGTTGTAAAACTAGGTATTTGTTCAACACATTTGCATCCTCAACCTCCTTACCCTTATCACTAGAAATATATACTATAAATAGCTTGCACCCTTTCTTGTGGCTATGCTTTGCTTGCATAGTTGTCACCATCCTAATTGGTGTGTCTTTCTTCTTACTCTGCAAGACTCTTGCTTCTCCATTGTCATCAACACATTCAATGGAATTTTCATAACAATCTATCTTGGTTCTATGAAGATATAACCAATCCATGCCCAACAACATACTGTATGAACCCAATTGTAATACATATAGATGTGCTATTGTAGGCATCCCATTTAAGTCAAATGCACAAGATTGTACACAATGATGTACTCACTTCTTTGTACCTGTAGCCAAGTGCACTAACCAAGATTCTACATGAAGTTCCTTATTCAAACCACACTTGTCCACCAAGTCACAACTAACATAGCTATAATTTGACTGAGGGTCAATAAAAATAGAACTAAATTGATCACAAATCTTACTGTCCATCTCGATGATAGATGCATGATGCTCTGGTTCTTTGTTATCCAAGGATCCATAGATACATGGAATATTTTGACCAATGTCTCCAACAGTCTCTACATCCTATGCATTATATATCTTAGGCCTACCACTCTTATATTGTGGACAATCCTTCCTCCATTGATCTCCTCCACAAGTCCCACATTGCACGGGCTCCTTATTTTGCTCATCAGATTTGTGTCCTTGTCCTCTATATGATACATTGGAACTCTTAAGTCGTGCAACATTATCCTTGTTACCTGAATCCTGTGGTTTTACTCGCTTCTCTTCCCATTTTCCTTAGTTCATTTGTTTTACCTCTCCAATCTGGCTTCATCTCAATTCGGCATTTCGATTTTTCAGAGCAATGCTTCAGTTTTCAGATAGCCTCCACCAATGATCTAGGCTCATCAAACTCAATCCTATCTTTGGATGCAACTCATAACCCACTAACAAATCTCTGAATCTTAGCCTTCTCATCCTTGAGGCAACGCAGATACCTCAATAGTTCCAAGAACTTACTGGTGTACTCATCATCTGTCATGGATCCCATATTTAGTTTATAAAAATCCTTTTCCTTTTCATCGAGTTATCTCTCTAAGAAATACTTCTTCATGAATAGCCACTCAAATTCACTCCAAGTCAGATCTTCCTCATTTATGTCCCTAACATTCTTCGTGTCTTCCCACCAGATGTCTGCTTTACCTTTAAGACTGAAAGTGGACACTCTAGATTTCATGTTATTCGAGTAGTCATGCAAACTGAACAATTTCTTCATATTAAGAAAGCATGGCTCTACATCCTGTGATCTCTTTATCTCTCCATTAGATGTAGGTGGCTTTGCTTTCTTAAATTCATCTAGAAAATACCCCTATCATTCCTCCTGTAAGGATGATACCAATGGCGATCAATGTGCCTATCTGAATTAAAACTAGAATCATACCTATGTTTATCCCATCTCCTATTCCGAGTGTCCAAAAATCTGCCATCTCTAACTTTATCATCTCTATCTGATCAACAACCACCATGCAATCTACTATCATATGACCCATTAGTGTTATATTCCTACTCATGACTGATCTATAGTGGTCCTTGTCACTACCAATTAGACAAGCTATGAAGTATTACTGCATTCACCTTTCCTAACTTTTCGTGTGACTGTATCATTCTGTCATTATTTTCCTTACAACTCCTTATCTCCTCCTTTAAACTTCTCAATGTAATTTCCAAGTGAAAGGGGTTCCCAAGATAATACTGCTCTTAGGATTCATAGGGAGAGTTCTTATAGTCAACCATGTTGCTAGCCACTTGATATTTCTTCCTGCAAGGCATAAAATGTCAGATAAACCAAATCACAATAAACGAACGTACCTTTGTATAGCTTGGGGAGGATACTTTTGTGCAAGATTACCAAATTAGTGTGATACATGTATAACATAATCATAACAACATATAGACATACATCAATAAATGTATCAACACATAAACATCACTCTAACTAGGATTGAGTCGTCAATGCAAGGCTTTATCAACAATGCATGCTATTACCTCATGCATGACAACGACCATTACTCCATTGCACACATTTCCACATGAAACCAACAATATGCATAAGTAACGCCAAACCAACTAAAAATATGCATAAATGCATGTAGTCGAACATAATCGATCAGTTTTTGTAATCAACCTACAAGACTAATGCATGTAATTAAAATATTCAAAAATGTAAGCTAACATACAAGGATGTAAGTTGGTACCATAAAATCAACATGTAAGTGACATATAGTCCATACACATTTAGCCACATACTCACTTCAAATATATTTCATGAAATAAATAACAAATTCTCCATGATAACCACACTACAACCCTAATCTAACATCAAGCAATTGCAATAAGTATATAAGTGTTAGAGACACACAAGCAATTGACATGCATGCATGATTAACACATAGCCCATATAGTCTGAGGGGTCAACCATGCTCTGATACCACACTCTAACAGCCTCCTCCCACATCTACCCAAGCAATCGACTAGTCCGAGTAAACATGTGACAAGAGGCCACTATGATATTATTCGACCTCCTATGTTACATTAAGGAAGTGGAATCGTAGAAACACACCATATCGACATCCAACATCATTAAAGAAACCTTTAGAAGAGAAGTCAGCTACTCAGACAACTTGTCCCTGGATCCCACTATTGTTTTAGGTATCCTGGGCCATAGTCTTTCTCATGCCATGGGCAAGCGAGTGACCAACAACCTAAATTCACTCTCACAAGCTTTCCTGCTAGTGACTGTGGACAAAAATTGTCAGTGCTATGCCTGTAACTCTAGGATTTGAGCCACTTTTTTAGGCCAAGAGCCCAAGTCATTGCCCAAAACTGATCCATCTCTTCAAATCAGTAAAGTAACATGGAAATGAAAGTACTAAAGAAAATACTTTTTCAAGACCTCAACTAGATCCCTACTAGCCATGAGAGGCATTTCATCATACATATCATCGACATGTAATCTAGAGGTATAAATAATAGTGTTACACAAAAATATCATCACCATGATTATTTGCAGTCAGTATGGGTCTATCATCACTTGTACTGTCCTCCTAAGCAAGTCTCAGACCTCAACTCTTCAAGTCAAGCTTTGAAAATAAGAGAAAGACATTAAAAATCAATGAAACTCTGGTTTCGCACTTTCTCTCACTGTTACCTGCGGTCCTGCACCTTCTGTTTACAAAAACTGCAGACCTACCCGCTCTATCCCTAAAGGTGTGGGTGCGGACCCCTGTGAAAGTCAAAAAGGCGCAAGTTTATTCTAAAAAACTCACTTTGGGTTAATTCTAGATGATTCTAGAAGGAATTTTGACGTGGATTTGCCGCTCTAAGGTGGTTCATGCATCCCAAAAGAGAAGGAGCTAATCCCTTGATGAGAGGAGCTATCCCTTTGAAGGAGGGCTTTATCCCTTTGAAGGAGGACCTAGTAACTTCCCTCCATTGGACTATAAATTCAGGCATTGGGCTGGTTGCTGGAGGGGTTAGAAGCTGAAGATTTTTTCGGGTAAATGCTGGTGAAATTAAGACTTCCTAGTTGAGCTTAAGAGGAGAGATCACATACCCTTTTGGCTTCATTGGGAAGTGAGTGAAACTTGTCAAAATAGAGGAGACTTCTTGCTAGACCCTGGGAGGAGCTTGTACAGTGTCAAGGCACAGGTTATAAAGTTCTTCTTCTTTTGAATTAATACAATCAAACTCATTTTTCTCAACAAGTATCTCATGTTATTTGTTTCATGAACTCCTTGACTTTCATGTTAAATATGTTTTATGATATTGGCTTTTCAGGTGCTATTTAATTTGTTTGCTTGTTTGTGTTTGCAGATTCGCGACAAAGGAGCTCATTTGGATCGAAGGAGCGAGGGCATCCACAAACTTGCGTTGGACCTAAGGTAGGCCCTAAAGCACTTTTTTGCCTTTGTTTATAAAAGCATATTTAGAGAAAGATAGTGTCTAGTTGGTTTTCTTGTCATTAGGTCTTCTTTAGATTCTAGGAAGGTCTATCTTGTCCGCAAGATCGACTTATTCCATGTGACAAAATGGTGACTCCACTGGGGACTTGATTTTTTCCTTGTTTTTACTTTGACTTGAGAAACTATGTTTTTGTTTCTGTTTTTGGCTTGTTGTGTGTAAAATTGGGTAGAGTTTGTAGATCCAGGGTTATTTTTCATTTTTCATAGCATTGGGAGAGGACCGCACCCTATCCTTTTGACATAGTGCGTACCTATCCGCACCTTTGCTTTTAGCACAGAGCGGGACCGCACCTGTGTTAACTGTGGGCCTGCGGACCCTGTCAAAATTTTGAAAAACCTAAGATTTCCTCCGTTAGTCAGCTTAGTTTTTGTTTAGAATTTATTATCCACTACCCAGACCTGCATATAACCTGTCAGAAGCTTTCCTTAGGTTGATTTCATTAGCGTTAGGGTTTTAGGTGAAATTCCTAGGAGTTTTGCTTGTTGGGCTTGTTTTTCATTTTGGTTGTGTAGTGGCTCTGAGCTTAGAAGCTGTAGGGACCTCAGATCACCTTGGTGTCTACCAGCCTTCTTATGAGTCTGACCATTTATGAAATCTCCCCTTGTTGAGGAATCCGCTTTGTGTTTTCTCTTTACAAAACTTCGAAAAGCTTGCGTTTAAAAAGTTTGGATTTTCATTTTCAAAAAGAAAACAAAATTGGTTTTTCTTGACTGATTTGTGATTCTGCATAAATTGGTCCTTAGCTTACATCTTGCTAAGTAAAACATCCTTAAAAAATACATCTTGTAGGCTTTGACTTCAAATAGATTTTTATAATTTATAGATCTCAAAGTTAGTCATTTCCATAGTTTTGAGTGTTTTATAAAAAATAAAAAATCTCTTTTGGAAAAAGTTTGCTTTTTGTAGTGGTTGAGTGCTTTGAAACGAAAAAGGGAAACTTTTGTGAAATAATTAGTTGTCTCGTTTTGAGTGCATTGGAAAGGAAAAATCTCTTCTTTTAATTTGTTTCTAAAGAAAGATTTGTGTTTACAAAGTATTTGCATTCTCAAACTCTTTCTTAGTTTAGAAGTTCATCGAAGAGAAAAAGATTGTTTAAATCATCTTAGGTGCATTTTTAGTGATTTTGAGTCGAGTCTTCATACCACGAGTTTCATCTCTGCACCTTTTGACTTAAACAAAAACCAATAAAAAATAACGCTTAAAGTAAAATTCATCTAGCAACATTTTTATTTCTAGGGCTCTGATACACCAACTTAGCTTAGGCTAGTGTCTTGGAGTAGGAGAGTAATTAACTCTCCAAGACAGTAAAAACAAACAAGTAGTTGTATCTTGTGGTAGGGAAGAAATCCAATTGTTGCATTTATGCTCTGGGAAAGCTCCTCTTAAAGGAGAAGCACGAGATTGTGTCCGAACCAGTGTGGGAATCAATCCTTCCTCATTGGGAACGACGCCAGATATTCACGTATTAAAAACGATAAACCTTGGATTAACCATTGTCGAGGAGCCTGGGGTCACTTGTTGGTAAACCTTGGATTATGTCAAGGAGCCTTCAAGGGGATTGAGCTTGCTACTCTGCCCTTGCGTGCGTATCGGATCGTAGAATGTTCCCCCAGGTATATTTGTTTCAGTTGGTAACCTTAGTGGCCATATTCTTTAGGATTATTCCTGAGGTGACAGTGGTGGGAAGATCCCACTACACCTGGAGCAGACGTCGGCTAGACTCACTTGGATTTTCTGGGGTTTTCTCTTCACTCGAGACGGTTAAGTGGAGAAACTTGTGCCAGTCTATTCATTAAGCAGGTTGCCGGGGTAACTGTTCTAACCGCCATTTCTATATTGAACTCTGTGACGTTGGATTTCATCACCAACTAGTGTTTTCAGTATGGAAAGTTACTGTTTGTGTGTGTTTGATCTCCTAGATTCTTTAGGCATGTGATTCAAATTTGTTTGGTTCTTTAAAGGCTTTAGGTGGTTTTCATTGAGATTTTACTTTGTTTGCGTGTGAAGTAGTTAAAAGTTTTTAACCGTGGCTGAATAACCGAAGAAGTCCCGTAGACTTCGGGGCCAACCTCTTGAGTTTTCACCGAGCCAGCTTGAAGGCTTGAAAGTCCTCGTAACTCCTAGAGACAGTAGAGTTGGGTCACCTAAAGAAGGAGAGTCTTCTTTGATAGTACATCCTGATTTTCAAGCGTTAGTAGCAGATTATAATCCACAGTCAGTGTCTGTTTCCGAAGTTACTGGTAGCTTTTCATCTACTAGTGATATAGGTGAGGAACCTGAAATATCCGAACCTGAAATTGAATTTGCTACTACTCCGACATCGGGGTTTGCTTCTCCAGCTTCTAGTGGTCCTGGTTCACCTAGGGTAGAAAAAATAATCACCCAAGATCTTCCTTCTAGACTTATAGCTATTGAAGAACTTGCTACTCCGGAAGAAGAAGTAGGCATCCCTATCCCTGAAAATCAACCTGTTATTGAACTAAGGCAGCGTGAATCAATTTTTTACAGTGCACCTAGGAGCAGTACTTGGTATCTTTCTTTGACTAATTTCTTAGAAAACCCAGGGTTAAGTTTTTCACCACCTCGCATTCCTTATCACCTAACACCTAAAGGTTATTATCCTCCATTAAATATGTCAAGACAATCGTCCCTGTTTACTCAATCACCTGAATCCTTATTGTACGGCAGTCCTTCTGTTCCCTCTGGGTATCAGTCACTTTCTGGTACTTTTTCGGGAGCATCTCCTCAACCCATTAAGCAAGGGTTATTAACGGGAAGCAATGGTACTAAGCTGTTGAGCGTAGAAGACATTCTCATGATGTCAGGTTCTATTCCCAATCCTCAACCTCAAGGTGGTCAGTTACCGCCTGGGGGGTAGCCTCAATTATCGCCTGGGGGGCAACCTCAAGGTACCCAATTTGCGTCTGGGGGGCAACCTCAAGGACAATACATACCTACTGGACAATACGTTCCTCAAGGTCAACCCCAGGCTCAATATGTACCCCAAGGTCAACCCCAGTATCAATTTATACCTCAAGGTCAACCCCAGTATCAGTACGTGCCTCAAGGGTATCAACCCCAAGGTCAGTACTCGAACCAAGGTTTCCAACCACCCTCCGGTCAAACGTATGTTCAAGGAATGGGAAATGTACCTTTAAATTATCAATCCTACCCTCAACCCGGTTATGGTCCTCAATATTCTCAACCTGTTATGGGTCCGTACCCCGGAATGAATATAGTGTGCAATCCATCGCAAACTCAACAGGTGTTGCAGCGAAATGTACAGTGTCATCTCAAACTGGACAACCCTTAGTTTCTGGTACACCCCAGCAACCAGTCCAGTCTAACATTCAAACTTCTGTACCTTCGGTAGTTTCTCAGCCTGGGCCTAGTAAGCCTTGTACTCTGCCTCAAACGACTGCTACAACTGCCGCAACATCTGTTCAATCTACCCCACCTACTTCCGGAGTATCGACAACTCCGGTTTCTACTGTTCCTGTATCTACTCCTCAGACATCTTTACCACCGTCTGGATCTACGATTCAAACTTCGGTTCAGATGCCTGTAGGACAACCTGGTTCAAGTATGGTTGTCACAAGTCAACCACAATTCACTTATCAACCGTACCAGGGACAGTACCAATTCGGTCCTGCTGTGCAACAGTCAGTCTATCAGTATCAACCATACCCTGGGTACACTTATCAACAACCTCAACAACCCCAATACGGTCCGGTTAATCCTAGTTTTCCAAGAGGATACAATATCCCAAATGCAATTCTTATTCCCAGTTATCCCGGATATCCTCCTCCTGGGGCTGGTCTCATGACCCAGAGTTTTAGGGACCCTAATCGTCAGTTACCATTTATCGCAACTTTGGACTTCCCTGACTTGTCACACCTAACGAACGATCCCATTAATTATCTTCCGTTTTGGCCGCCAATGCTAAATAAGTTGCCTAGTGACATTCCTAAGTTCGAAGGTAAATCAGGAGAGGACCCATCAAACCATGTGATGAATTACCACCTCTGGTGTGCGTCTAACTCCATCTCAGATGATTCAATCCGTCTAAGACTTTTCCAGCGCACTCTAATTGGTCTCGCGACCAAATGGTACATTGAGTTACCACGAGGCACTTTTTATAATTTTAGTCAGTCAGCTACCTCATTTTTAACTCATTTTCAGTTGCCAGTCCGATATGACAATGGCACGGAATTGTTAACTTCGTTAAAACAATCGACGTCCACTTACATTTCAGATCATATTCATGAGTGGAGACATCGACAGAGTTTAGTGAAGGTTTTTATTCCAGATCAGATCTTGGCTGAGTGGTTTGTAAAATATTTGTTGCCAAGGATCACTGAAGATGTAGCTACAGCCGGAGTTGTTACTGAGGAGCAAGTAATTGCTCAAGTACAGTACCTTGACTTGGTCTATACTCAGTCAGGTACTTTACATGAGAAAATCCCCGATCTTCCCAAACAAAATCAAATCGCTGCAGCTCCTTCGGGATCTCATGCCACCGATGGTATGATTGGTACAGTTAACACTAAAAGTAAGAAGAAGTCTTCCAAGAATTCTTCTCCTATCATAACCTTGCCTGATTCCCCAACAGGAGATTCTTCTGCAGAGATTCCTGCTGATATTCACATTGTAGAGTCATCTGCAGCCAAATCAAAATCCGGTGGAAAGAAGAAGAATAAAACAGACAAAAATTCAAAGGAGAAACCTGAAAAATCGGAATCCAATGATGAAAAACGCAAACCTCGTTATCCTTGTCTCATTTGTGACGATGAACATTTTACAAGGGACTGCCCTCATCGAGCAGAGGTTGTGAAGATTGTCAAAGGTTCCCAAACTCCTACTGTTTTGAAGGATCCTTTTCCAGCTCAAGACAGTAAGATGATAGGTTCTTCCTCGAGTGCCAATGAAGAACCCATACTGATGATGTCCCATGTTAGGGTTGCAACTCGATCGCAAGATTATGGTAGTAAAAGTCCTCTTGATGGTAAAGAAGCAGAATCTTCTCATTCTAATCCATTAACCTCAGCTCCCAGTTTCGATCCACTACAGATCGAGAAACCTAATCCAGACTTGGTAATCAAACCGCCCGCCAAGGGTATACTTCGAAAGTCAGCTTTCAATCTACATGCGAGAGCGGCTCAGAACTATAACATTGTTGAGGATTTAGCTGTTTCACCCTCAGCAATGTCGGCTTTGGAAGTGCTGCAATCATGTCCAGCACAACGCAAATTACTTTTGTCGGCTATAGGAGCTGTTGACGTTCAGGACTTGAACCTAATAATTTTCGATCTAGAAAATAGTACACCGCATTTACCTCATCAAATGGCTTTCCAAATTTTAGTGATAGTAAAAAACAGGCCTATTCATCAGATTGTAATTGATGAGGGAGCCTCAACGTGTATTATGTCGATACAGTGTTGGAGATGGCTTGGTTCTCCTTCGCTAAATCAATCCCCGACGATTCTAAAGGCCTTTGATGGCCGTGGGTTTCATCCTTTTGGCATTCTACAGGATTTGCCTATAGGGGTTGAAGGAAAAACCGTTAATCTAGATGTGGAGGTGGTTGATGCCCCTCTAGATTATAACCTTCTCTTGGGTCGAAGTTGGTCTTACGCTATGACAATGGTCATTTCGTCGGTCTTTCGGGTTATAAAGTTTCCTCATAATGGAAAGATCGTAACAATAGACCAGCTGGCTTACTTTTCATCCGACCCAGCCTCTTCTGAAAGTATTCAGCATGTCGGAAAAACGACTATCCCGTATAAGGATGTTGGAGTAGGACTAGTTAAAGATGCTGATTTACTGGGAACTTTTCCTTTTCCTCCGATCAACGCATCGTCTTCATTTGCAACCATTCATATGATTACGTCAGACACCGTTTTTTATGATGATCCTTGGATCATTCCTTCTGAATATGAGATAGACTCATTTGGTGATGTCATGCCTTTGAGTCCATATGAAATTGCATATGAAGCCGTGCAATCGTTTACCGACCCATTTTCAACCGAAAATGACTTCATGAATGTGGTCCGTGAGGAATCAGTTTTCACATCAAGCTTGGATTTAATCACGTTTTCTGAACTTGTTCACTCTGATGAGCAAATTCGTGAAATCCTATGTGTAGATGATTTACCATGGGAAGATCTCCATCACAAATCTTCATTTTTACCCGAGAATGATCATTTTGAAAATGATTTTTCATCAGTTTTTACGACTGAATATGTCAAGGAACCTCAGAATCCACTGAAACATCCAGATTCAGAGTTAAATTTGGGAAACATCTCTCGAACTATTCATATTGACATTTCGGTTAAGCCTGGAATTTTTGAGAACATTCATATAGGTGCCTCGTGTACAGATGACGAAATTCAAATATATAAGGCCCTATTTCAAGAATTTCGTGACGTGTTTGCCTGGTCCTATGAGGAAATGCCAGGAATTGATCCCGTGATTGTTGTTCATGAGATTAAGACTTACCCGGAAGCTAAACCCATTCGGAAACGTTTGCGTCAGATTCACCCAAGAAAAGCTGCTACAATTAAAGCAGAAGTTGAAAAATTACTCAAAGCAGGTTTCATTTATCCGATCCCGTTAACAGATTGGGTATCGAATATTGTTCCGGTTAACAAAAAGCAGGGAACAAGAAGAATATGCATCGATTATAGGGACATCAATCGAGCCTGTCCAAAGGACAATTACCCAACTCCCTATATCGATCAAATCATTGATGATTTCTCCTTCATGGATGGTTTTTCCAGATACAATCAAATCAACATTCTACCTGCCGATCAACAAAAAACGGCTTTCATTTGTCCATGGGGGACATTTGCTTATTGCAAGTTACCTTTTGGGCTCAAGAATGTCGGAGCAACTTTTCAAAGGGCCATGTCTTATGTGTTTTATGACATCAAGCACATTGTGCAACCCTATCTCGATGACTTTCCTGCTCATTCATTTGATCGAGCTGATCACCTCGTCCATTTACGAGCAATCTTTATGAGGTGTAGGCATTATCGGATTCGGTTGAACCCACACAAATGTGTCTTCTATATAGAAACGGGTCGATTGCTGGGGTTTGTAGTTCGAAAGCGGGCATTCGCGTCGATCCCTCGAAGGTCGAAGCTATTTTCAAATTGCCTCCTCCTTCGAGTCTTCGCCAACTCCAAAGTTTGCAAGGGAAAGCAAACTTTTTACGATGATTCATTCCTAACTACGTCGAGGTTACAAAGGGTTTTACCCGGTTGTTGAAACAGAATACTCCATTCTATTGGGATGAGATAGCTCAGAAATCTTTTGATGCACTCAAACACGCGTTGACCCATGCACCGTTATTGCATCCTCCCAACTACAACCAGGATTACTTCTTGTATCTCGTCGCCTCTCATTCCACCATTGGAATGGTCTTAGTTCAGGAATATGAATTTGGTACTGAACATGTGATATATTACCTTAGTCGAACCTTAAATCCGACTGAGCTAAAATACTCACATGTGGAGAAATTGGCATTGGCAACTGTTCAAGCTGTCCAACGTTTTCGTCACTACATTTTACTACGTAAAACTACAGTAATTTCGGATTGCAACCCTATGATCTACATTTTGACCAAACAATTGCTAGGGGGCAAGTACTCCAAATGGATTGTTATCCTACAGGAGTTTGACTTGGAATTTGAGAAATCTAAGTCTAAGAAACCTTTAGTCTTTGCGGAGTTAATATGTGATTTCTGGCGTACTGATACAGAAACTATGGTGGAGGAGCCCATTGCGGACGAATCCTTGTTTCTAATCAGTACTTTAGATCCATGGTATGGGGATATCATCCTTTATCTCCAGACCCAATCCTTTCGGCCAGAAATATTAAAGTCAGAACGTCGGAAATACGAATCCAGTCCCAACAATACAGGATTATTGGAGATACTCTTTATCGCCGTGGGGCAGACTCTGTTTTTCGACGTTGGTTAACTCACGAGGAAGCTGAAAGGGTTCTAAATGACTGTCACTCTGGAGCGTGTGGCGGTCATATGTCTGGGTATGCCACAACCCAAAAGATATTGCGCGCTGGCTACTTCTAGCCATCTTTATTTAAAGATTGTATTACTGTGGTCCGAAAATGCCACAACTGCCAAATATTTGATCGAAAGATGCGCGCTCCACCTGCTCCTCTCCACCCTATAATTGACGTTGGTCCTTTTGCCAAATGGGGTATCGATTTTATTACATGTAACCCTCACTCAGCCGGGGGGCATGCGTATATCATCCTTGTGGTAGATTATTTTACCAAGTGGGCCGAGGCGATGCCTACATTTGAGGCAGACGGCAAGACAGCTGCAATTTTCGTGTTCAATCATATAATTGCTAGGTTTGGTGTCCCGCAAGCGATAATCACTGATCATGGGCGTCATTTTCGAAACGTTATGATGACCGAACTTACAGACCAACTTGGTTTGCGTCACGATAATTCAACCCCTTATTATCCACAAGCTAATGGTCTGGTTGAATCCATCAACAAAGTTTTAGTCATCATGATCCGACGAATCATTGGGATTCATCTGTCAAATTGGCATAACATGCTATTTTCAGCGCTTTGGGCATACCGAACTTTAGTAAAAACATCAACAGGGTTCACTCCTTTCCAACTAGTCTATGGTCTGGAAGCTGTGTTACCCATTGAATGCGAAATCCCGTCACTGCAAATGGCCATCAAGTTACTTCCAGCTACTTCCGAAGAGGAAAAGCGTTTGTTATACTTGGCGCAATTAGATGAGAATCGACGTGATGCTGCATTGGCGATCGAGACTCACGAAAAACGTATGAAAGCTCAGTATGATCGAAATGTGACCCCTCGAAATTTTTCGGAAGGAGATCTAGTCTTAGTTTACGATCAAGCTAATGATAAATTAGGTGCTGGAAAATTCGTTCCTATGTGGCATGGTCCCTATGTTGTCAAGCAAAAGCTAGAAAAAGGGGCCTATGAACTGGTAGACTTTGACGGGGACTCTTTGGGTAAACCCAGAAATGGTCTTTACTTGAAGAGGTATTATGCTTAAAGAATGGGTATGGAGATTTTTAGTTAGGATAGCTTTTCTTTCTAGCTAGTGTGCTTTAGTTTAAACAGTGTGCTTAGCTTAGAGAGTGTTTTTTCATAATTATTCCTACTTATCTTGGTTTTACTCTTGATATTGCAGATGTTGATGCCTCTCTAAACATACATTGGTTTCGCTGATGGTGCTTGTCATAATACACGGAATATTTCTTCCGCAGCTTGGGTTATCTATTCGCCCTCTCACGAGTTAGCATCTATGCATGGGGTAAGCCTCTGTTAAACAACGAACAACATTGCTGAGTATAGTGCAGTGATTGAGTTATTATCTGAATCTATTTCATTTGGGATTCGGAGTTTGATAGTGAGGTTAGATTCTGAACTCGTTGTATTACAGCTTAATAGAGTGTATGCCATTAGAAATCCAGTATTATTAAGATTATTTTTGGGAGTGCGTCTCTTGGAACGTGAATTTGATTATATTCAATATCAACATATTCCGATATCTTTAAATACATTAGCAGATGCAATTGCTTCTCGAATGTTAAGTAGACATTTTCAATAATCATACATGTAAATTTAAAACCATTCCATAACATGATTTACAAGATAAGCCGGTAATAGTGATATATATATATATATATATAGGAGTGTGTCAAAAAATACATCGTCCTCGATCATAGGTTGAAAAACACCTTATGATCGGCAAAAATGATAAGCACAAAAAATAAAAATGTCATATGTGCCCACAATAGGCGATCATCCTATCACTGGTGATGATCTCGATAAGAAACCACTACACGGGCCACCTTGCAAAGGAACCTCCTAAAAGGTAGTGGGACCCCAATCACATAGCGCTGAAGTCGACGAGGAATGTCATCTATAGTGGTCTCCAGAATATCTCCTGTCAAGTGCTCGAGATGACCCTCCAACTCAGCCAAAACCTCTGTTGATTTGTCCTGTGGGGCTGGCGCAGCTGCAACTGGTTGTTTCCTCTCGTAAGGCCGGAGAGAGGCTAGTCGTTGTGGACCCACGTCTGCATTTGAAACTTTTGCTATCAGTTTTGGGACGATGGAAAAATAATAATAAAAATTAAAATAGGAAAAATGTTGAAAATGGTTTTACCTGAGTCATCCCACTGCTCTCCTCGTGGAAGAGCCATGTCTGGGTCGCCACGAAAATCTACCCCAGAGTAAGGGAAGTCCTGAATAGAAAATACCTGGTTTTCCAACCATTGGAAATACTCAGGTTTGAATCGAGCAACCTCTGTCCTCTCGTCCGGGTGATGGGCCATAACTGTGACCCATCACATCAGTTTGGGCTCTCGAGGAAGCCTAGCTCCAACAATAAGGTGCTGAGGGATCAACATGGGAACCCTCTCCAGACCAAAACTCACAACCAAAGCCCCATAACCAAAGGTCTTTAGTTGTCTGTTCTTGGCCCTGGTCTGTTGGCCTTTCACATTGGCCAACACAACATCGCACCAGTTGAAGATGGTGCCTCGAAAGCAATCAACTACCATACGCATCTGGGATCTGGTGGTAATATGTAATGCGGCACTCCCGCAAAGTCTGGTGACAGTAAATGTGATCACCATGAGTTCAGGATGGGATATGGTCTTTATGTCTATCCCTTTGTCTCTAGCCTCGCTGTTGCAAAACTCTAGCCGGAGGCTATCGACAGACTGGCCACCTGGCCTAACCCCAAACAAAGTCAAGTCTTCACCTCTCTTAGGCAAACCAGTCAAGAAATATATGTCCACTGGCTCGATTTCGAGCTGGTGGCCACCAATGAAGAAGCACTAGTCCTGTATGCTCCATCTGTCAACTAGCCACTGTAAGAAATCCACCTGAGCCCTCATGCTAGGAATGGCCCAGAATTTGTACAAGCCACACGCCCTCAAAGCATCAAGTGAAGGTTGATGGTTCCATGCGGCAGCATCCACGTCCTCATGCTCTCGTTCATGCCAATCTAGCATGATGTACTCTCTGCATCAAGTATAAAGATAAATTAAAATGCTAGAAATTATTTTGTTTGGTCCAATTTTGAGAATTTTTGGGTTAAAAACCCTTGCGGCGGGGACCGCACCCTCCGGGTTAGACACAGTGCGTGGGACCGCACCTTGTCTACATGGAAGGTGCGGACCCCTGACTTTTTCCCAATGGAGAAAAAGTCGGGGTCTGCAGGCCAGCAGTGGTACACCGCAAGCCCCCGCGCACGGGTTTTAAGCCTAAAAACCCTCCAAAAAATGAAATGAATGACTAAAACAAAAAATGAAACGGTTAAAAATGAAGAGTAGGATGATGTGGATTACCTGGAGAAGATGGCGTTCAATTCCGACGGTTGGATTTTCCGCAATCTTCATGGGAAGTTTTTTGAACAAAAGCACTACTTTCTCACCCAAAACTCAAACGGTAAAAATGAATTGACGAAGCCCCTTTTTATAAGTTTTTTGACTAAATAAATTGCAAATTTGTTTATGTTTCGCTTTGGAAAGGTATTTTTGCAATATTTTTATCCATTTCAAACGGGTATGAGTAATGTTTGCGTTTTGTTCAGGATAACGGATTATTCAGGCGAAATCTGTCATTTTCAACGAAAAAACATTTAGAGTCGCCTTTAAGCTCTTTTCTGACTCCTAAAACATGAAAAGATCACTGAGCTTTTATTTTAAACTCGTTAAAACAGAATTAAAAGACAGTCCACTTACAGCTCTTTTCCGATTGTAAAAACATGAAAAGATTGCTGGATTTTTGTCGTTTCAAATTCGATATTGGTTATAAAACGACGTGTCCTTGATTGCTTTTTTACTTTTTCGGGTCAAGGGCACTAATGACGAAAAGTATTCCTTGGTCGTAAAAGATCAAGCGGTTCTATCAAGTATTATTTTATACTTTTTCGGGCTTGGGAGACACAAATTTTCGAAAAAGGTCAACCCTGGAGTTTTCTTAAGTTTTTTCAGACTCTCTAAAATTCAAAAACGCTGAGTTTCTCCTATACTGGACTCGTTAAAATTTCACAGTAAAGGACCTGTTCAATTACAAACAGGAACGCACCACTCCTTCTTAGGGTTCGAATTTAAACTAAGTTGGACTCATCCGAAGGATGAGCTTATAATCAAGCAAATGTTATCCTCCTCAAGCTTGTCAAAAATAAAGAGGTACTTGCCAGAAATGGTGGGGGAAAAGAGAGAAAAATGAGCCTGTTTGTCATACTTTGTAACCACTCTTGAACACGACACTTTTATTCACCTGGGTTGGGAAATCCTTTGCCTAACAGTTGATCAAACCACATTGAAAGTCTTCAGTCGGTTTCTGGGTATTAACTTTGGGTCAATTGTTACCAAGCCATCTATCGTGTCGTTATGTGTTCAAGAGGTCACTACCAATAAGCCATTCATCTGCAAAATATCTGTCATCCATCTTGACCATCCCTGAGTCAGTCCTTGCAACTAAAATTCTTCAACTTGATCTATGATTTCGTGTTCTGGGCTTGCCTGCAACGGGTCGCTTTCTATCGACTTCAGCTCATTATTTAGAAATCGTCAGTACCTTGGGATCTGCATGCCTCAATGGCAGGTTTCTCGCCTTTGACGACAGGTTGCATGATTGACCTTCGATCAAAGGACTCCGTGACATGTTCGACATCAACACATTTATTCACATCTCACGAATTGTACTGGGTACTTTGAGAGCCATTGACATCACTGGTGGTTTCTCTCACACTTTTTAACAATTTACATCATTGACTGGTAATCAAGTGGTTTCTACCATGTTCGACATCAACACATTCATTCGCATGGATAGAATTGTACTATTTCGGGAAGTAGAAATGAAGACCCTTGATCTAGTTTCCACAATCCAGGCTGCGAGGAATTTTGTATTCATTATACAATGGACTACTGATAAACAGATGGCTGCGTCCATACTGTGTCCACATGAGTCTATACTTGTGATGTATTACAAGATCATTCCTGTATCAGAGCAGTAGTTAGTTTTCTAAGTCAGTTTTGATCTGAGTATGGGAATGCCTACCTCAGCGATGATATGATTTCATATATATATCTTGCAATGAATGTTTTTACAAGTTCCAACCGGGCTCTCCACAAGATGATCCTCGAAATGATAAAGTACTTCACTCTTCCTAAATGATAAACAAAATCCTCATCTACTACAGACTTCGCACTTTAGGGTGCAATCTGCTACACAAAAATATTGTCACCATGATTATTTGCAGTCAGTATGGGTCTATCATCACTTGTATTGTCCTCCTAAGCAAGTCTCAAACCTCAGCTCTTCATGTCAAGCTTTGAAAATAAGAGAAAGACATTAAAAATCAATGAAACTCTGGTTCCGCACTTTCTCTCATTGTTACCTGTGGTCCCGCACCTTCTGTTTACAAAAACTGTGGACCTGCCCGCTCTGTACCTAAAGGTGTGGGTGCGGACCCCTGTGAAAGTAAAAAAGGTGCAAGTTTATTCTAAAAAACTCACTTTGGGTTAATTATAGATGATTCTAGAAGGAATTTTGACGTGGATTTGCCGCTCTTAGGTGGTTCATGCATCCCAAAAGAGAAGGAGCTAATCCCTTGATGAGAGGAGCTATCCCTTTGAAGGAGGGCTTTATCCCTTTGAAGGAGGACCTAGTAACTTCCCTCCATTACACTATAAATTTAGGCATTGGGCTGGTTGCTGGAGGGGTTAGAAGCTGAAGATTTTTTAGGGTAAATGCTAGTGAAATTAAGACTTCCTAGTTGAGCTTAAGAGGAGAGATCACATACCTTTTTGGCTTCATTGGGAAGTGAGTGAAACTTGTTAAAGTAGAGGAAACTTCTTGCTAGACCCTGGGAGGGCTTGTACAGCGTCAAGGCACAGGTTGTAAAGTTCTTCTTCTTTTGAATTAATACAATCAAACTCATTTTTCTCAACAAGTATCTCATGTTATTTGTTTCATGAACTCCTTGACTTTCATGTTAAATATGTTTTATGATATTGGCTTTTCAGGTGCTATTTAATTTGTTTGCTTGTTTGTGTTTGCAGATTCGCAACAAAGGAGCTCATTTGGATCGAAGGAGCGAGGGCATCCACAAACTTGCATTGGACCTAAGGTAGGCCCTAAAGCACTTGTTTACCTTTGTTTATAAAAGCATATTTAGAGAAAGATAGTGTCTGGTTGGTTTGCTTGTCATTAGGTCTTCTTTAGATTCTAGGAAGGTCTATCTTGTCCGCAAGATCGACTTATGCCATGTGAAAAATAGAGTTAAGTGTAGGGATCTCATACTTATTTGAGAATTGCTATGAACCATTATTCCCTCGTGTCATTTGCTACATTATCACCTATTAGGTCATAGACACATTATCCATTCACATAGAAGTAAGAACATGGTGAGAGCCATACATAACTACTATCATAAAATGTGCATATAACCAACATAATAGGAATAGAAATACAATGAACATATTAGTCATCAAATCCATAAATACATAAGTACCTTTACACATAAAAATCAAGGGAATGGATTTCTGATTAATGAATGGAATGAACCAACCAGAAATGGGACTACCATGTACCACCCTAATGTAGAATGGCTGAGCCAAAACTCTCTTCACCCATTCACCCCCATGCCATACTCGAAGCATGAATGTGGGATCTCATAAAACACATTAATAAAATCTCATTGAGGGCATCCACCTGAACCCATCAAATAGTGATTCCACCTCACGGTTCGACATCAGCAAAACCATCATCATGTCAGTCTCTATCCTAACTATCAAGGGCTCTAGAGTGTTTGTCCAACCCGACTACGGGACTAGTAACTTAACCCATAGCTTTTACTTGACTTGAGAGTGTTTGTCCAACCAAGCCTACAGGAGTAGTAACTCAACCCACCAAGGGCTCTAAAGAATTTTTCCAACCCATGCTATAGGACTAGTAACTCAACCCACCAAGGGCTCGAGAGAGGTTTTCCAACCTAGGCTACGGGACTAGTAACTCAACCCAAGTTGTGCTAGGGATTGAGAGAATTTGTCTAGCCAAGGCTAACAGACTAGTAATTCAACCCAAGATAAGGAAACGTGAGAACAATTCAAAAACACAATAAGGAAATAAACCCACAATCAACATGGCTATTGAGGAAATGGAAAGGCTAGGCAATCCACAATCAATCCCAACCATCCTCCATGCCTAATGATTGATCAAATCCAACAAACAACTGTTGGAAATAATACTGAGAGGGGGGGTGAATCAGTATTATCAGATTAATCAAATTTTTTTTTTTTTTTAAATGCTCAGAAACATATACGCTACTTCAGTTAAGTGAACTAGCGTGTACACGCTACTGTGACGAAGTAAAACAGCGTATAAGAAGAAAACTCACAATTTAGTTAGCTTATTCATCAATTAAGTGCATCAGGACATTATTCACCACATTAACAGTAAATATGTGCAGTATAACAGAACAGATAAAAGGCCACACACATGAACACCAAGATATAAGGTGGAAACCCAATGTGGGTGAAAACCACCTGCTGCAAGTTGTCTCTATCTTTCTTTAATATGAAACTTCAGTTTACAATCTTTTGTACTGGTGCAGCCTTATACCAGTACGCAGGCTACAACCTGCAGAAGGCTACAACCTTCTCTCGTTCTCCAAACTTCCTTGGAAGGGAGCTCCAACCCCCTTTGCTCTTGTACTAGCCAAGATACTAGTACGTAGGTGCTGACCTACAATCTTCCTTCTTTCAGGTATCACTTTTCATACATTTTCAGACTTGGATATTCCTGAAGCACAACATTACAATCTGAAGACCACAATTCATTCAATTTCCACAACAGATCATTGAAGCATAAAACAACCAAACTTTGAATCACTGAAACACTGAACCCTGTCAATCACCAGTTACCAGAACACAGAGCAGACTACAGAACTCTGCAATAACAGTCAGATCCCACTGTAAACCCAAAATCAAGCTTCAAAAGATATACGCTACTTCAATGAGAAAAACCCGTGTATACACGCGCTTTTACCGAAGCCAACCTGCGTACAGATCTAAAAATAAACTTTCTCAATTTGCAGCTGTACCAGACATTAGTTAGACCCAGAACGTAACATTACGACAATATGCAGATCTAGAAATACGCATAATCAACCATATCATGATAGTGCATTTCAAACCATTAGATCCCGATCTATCCTTAGATCTAGTCTTCCATCAACCGATGTGATCTCTCCTTAGCTCATATCAAGCAACCCGAACCCTGCATATCAGATCTCTTTCTCTCTTAGATATTCAAGCCTTGTCAAAAGATGATCTCGCCTAATGATCTTCTTCTCCTTATATAGCCTTAGGCCTTACTCAATACCAAGAGCCAAAACCATAGTAACACAATACCATCAACTTTAAAACTAGGGATCGACACGCCCGTCGAGACATAATGGTCCGAAATCATAGGCACAACTTCCAAGGACTAACCACCATGGACCAAAGGAACCTTTCCACATACACGCGCTTTTTATGAATCGAACTTGCGTGTACACGCGACTTTGGCTTAACGAAACGGCGTGTATGAGCTTCCTTGGCATGCTGTACAAAGATCTGTCTTCTGATTAAGTTGCCATCACCTGTACCAACCTCTGAGCACCTGTACCAACCTCTGAGTGAGTTGCCATCAAGGACAATACTTGAAACATAATGCCAACAATCTCCCCCTTTGGACTTGATGGCAACCACCACACCAAGTCATTCTCCCCCTTTGACATCAAGGGCAAAGGGTGGACCAAGATATTCTCTTCCTTTGCTGAATCACACTGTCCATACTCCCCCTGAGTACCTGCTGAAATCTCTGAATAATCTCCCCCTTTGTATATGCCAAGGTGTACCAATCTGTCCATGCTCCCTCTGAGTACATGCTGAATCTCTGTACCGCTGAGGTGTGTTGTACATGCTCTTCCTGACTGTAGGCAAGATCTGCAAAAGATGTTCTTCAAGAAGAACATGACTCTATACATCATAAAGGACCTTCCTATCACTTAGGACTCATACATACATCCAT
This sequence comes from Pinus tabuliformis, assembly GCA_031772625.1. Classification (NCBI taxonomy): domain Eukaryota; kingdom Viridiplantae; phylum Streptophyta; class Pinopsida; order Pinales; family Pinaceae; genus Pinus; species Pinus tabuliformis. The sequence goes on along the minus strand of CM062813.1, from coordinate 432,674,005 downwards.
CTCTCAACTAAGTGAGGATATACAAAAATTGACTCATCCACCCAACCAAGTGGGTATACATCAAAAATTTACAGATGACAACCAATCACATTGCATCAATCATCCCAGGCATAGTGGGGAAACCAAAATAGGCCGTTACATGACCTTGACACCATGAAAGAGATACCACAAAAGCGATATATGACATAGAGACGAAATAACTAGACCAAGACTTATGAAAGTCACCAGCAGCATCTGATAATCACCATTCAGATCAGCAACCAAGAGATCCTTCTGTTCTCCTTTCGCCTTTGTTCCTCCTGAAATCAACACCAAATGTGAACTAGAACCAAAAGCTTTAAGATAATGCCAACAATGCATCATTGGAAGATTATCTGCTCCCCCTGAACCTGTGCCTGTTGCACTCCCTGAAACTGTGCCTGAAGAATTCTGACATTCCCATTGCTGTTCAGAACTCCAGAGTTTTCCCTTGCTGTTCAGAACTTCATATACGCGATTTTTCCTGTATAGAACAGCGTATGTACGCGGATATACTTTCTGCAACAAGCGTCCAACATATACGCGACTTACCCATCATGAAACCGCGTGTATACGCGCATATCCCTTCCGTAACCTGCGTATACCAACTTTTCTGTAGAACAAACAAACTTCAACAACAGGATGAAGCATCAACTACTCCCAGCTTTTGTCTGAGATATTCAAAAGTTTCCCTGGGCAGTGGTTTTGTGAGAATATCAGCAACTTGCTCCTTAGAAGGAACATACTCCAACTTGACCTTCTGCTCAAGCACTTGTTCCCGAAGAAAATGGTACTTGATTGGTATGTGCTTGGTCTTTGAGTGCATGACTGGATTCTTTGAAATGCTGATTGCACTTGTATTATCACATAAGATAGAGACAGGTGGAGTGCAAGTGATTTGAAAGTCCTGCAAGGTCTGCATCATCCAAAGAAGTTGTGTGCAACAAGATGCTGCAGCCACATATTCTGCTTCAGCTGTAGATAAGGCAATCGAACTTTGTTTCTTGCTGAACCAAGATACTAATCTGGAACCCATGAAGAAAGCACCTCCACTTGTGCTTTTCCTATCATCCACACTTCCAGCCCAATCTGCATCTGTGTAAGCATGAAGAGTGAGATCTGTATTTCTAGGATACCATAAGCCATAGTTTTGGGTCCCTTGAAGATATTTGAAGATTCTTTTGACTGCCTGAAGATGAGTTTCCTTTGGGTTGGCTTGAAATCTTCCAACCATTCCTACTGCATGTGTAATATCTGGTCGAGTTCCTGTCAAATAAAGCAAACTCCCAATCATGGATCTATAAGTGGGTTGGTGAACTGCTGCTGATTCATCATTTGCACTGAGGCTGCATCCTGTAACCATGGGTGTACATACTGGCTTTGACTCTTCCATGCCATACTTCTTCAAGATCTGCTTGAGGTATTTGGTTTGAGACAAGAAGATACCTCCTTCATTTTGTTGGATTTGCAATCCAAGAAAATATGTCAATTCTCCAAGAAGTGACATTTCGAATTCTTTCTGCATAACCAAGGCAAAGTTTTGACTCATGGTCTCTTCATTGCTGCCAAAAATAATATCATCTACATAAACAACAAGAATTAGCAATTTGTTATTTTCAACTTTTATATAGAGATTGCTATCTGCTGATCCTTTTGAAAAGCCTTGTTGGTGAAGATATTTGTCCAACCGATAGTACCAAGCCCTTGGAGCTTGTTTGAGCCCATAGAGTGCCTTTTTCAATCTGCATACAAGGTTTGGATCATTCCCAAGAATGAACCCATCTGGCTGCTCAATATATACTTCTTCTTCTAAGTCTCCATTCAGGAAGGCTGATTTCACGTCCATTTGAAATACCTTGAAGTTTTGAAAGCTTGAGAGAGCAAGGAACATTCGGATGGCCTCTAGTCTTGCCACAGGAGCAAAGGTCTCTTCAAAATCTATTCCTTCTTGCTGTGCATACCCTTTACAAACAAGTCTGGCCTTGTTTCTAATTACTTCTCCATTTTCATTTAACTTATTCTTGAAGACCCATTTTGTTCCTATTACATTCTTATCTTTTGGTCTAGGAACTAATTCCCAAGTGTTGTTCTTTTCGATTTGCTCAAGTTCTTCATCCATTGCTTTGACCCAACATTCATCTTTGCATGCTTCTTTCACATTTTGTGGTTCAATGGAGGAGAGTAGAGCCAAGTAGCTTGAAGCTTCTGCAAGTGTCCTTCTTGTTTGTACTCCTGCTTCTTTCTGCCCCACAATCTGAGTTTCTGGATGATTCTTTTGGACATATCTGGATGGAGTCTTCTCTTCTATTCTTGTCTGCTCCTCTGGTTCTTCTTGAGATTCTTCTTCTTCTTGAGGTTCTTCTTCTTCATCATTTCGCCTTTGAGAGTAACCTTCATCTTCTTCAATGTCTTCATGATGAACTTGCCTAGGAATATATCCCTTCTCATCAACCACTATATCAATACTGTCAACAATTCTGCCAAGTCTTTTATTGTAGCACTTGTATGCTTTGCTATGTGGAGAATAACCAAGAAGAATGCCCTCATCTGCTCTAGGTTCAAGTTTGCCAAGTTGCTCATCAGTATTCTTAATATAACATTTGCTCCCAAAGATTTTGAAATGCTTCACGGAAGGAGTTTTACCACTCCAAAGCTCATGAGGTGTTTGAGTGCTGTTTACTCGGACATTTGTTTTGTTAAGAATGATAACAGCAGCATGTGCAGCTTCACCCCAGAAGGTTGCAGGAGTACCTGATTCATCGAGCATAGCACGAGCCATTTGTTGGATAGTTCTGTTCATTCTTTCCACAACCCCATTTTGCTGAGGAGTTCTAGCTGTAGAGAATTCTCTTCTTATCCCATGTTCATCGCAGAAATCAAAAATTCATTTGATGTGAACTCCCCACCTCTGTCAGATCTGAGGCACTTAATTTTGTGTCCTGATTCATTTTCAGCCAATGCTTTGAAGGATTTGAATTTTTCGAATGCTTCATCTTTGTGCTTCATAAGCCCTAACCAAACAAACCTTGAGAAATCATCAATGAATAATATCAGATATTCTTCTCCTCGAGGTGTCCTTTTCCTAAATGGACCACATACATCTGTATGGACTAGCTCAAGAGGCAAGCTAGCTGATCCTTCCTTCTCTGGAAAGTTAGTTCTGGTTTGCTTTCCAAACTGACAAGATTTGCATATGGTGTTGTCTGGAATTTTGATATCTGGAAGATCGCGAACTGCCTGATATTTGCATGCTTTCCTTATTTGTGAGAAGCTTAGATGTCCCAACCTTCGATGCCATAACCAGTGCTCTTCATCCTTGCTAAGATAGCATTGTTGTTGTCCTTCTTCAAATATGTACAGATTATTTGGAGTTCTTTTGCCTTTGAGAACTGTTTTACCTGTATCAAGATCACGAACAAGACATCCATTCGATCTGAAAATAACCTCGGTTTTTTGATCACACATCTGGCTGACACTTAGAAGATTATGCTTCAATCCATCAACATACAAAACATTTCCAGCCTTGACCTTTTCTTTCAAAGGAGCAATGCCTTTTCCTTTTATAGTTGCAGGAGTATCATTTCCAAAAGAAACTTTCTTTCCCTTTTCTAAAGTAGAATAAGATTCAAGTTTTTCTTTATCACCTGTCATATGTTTCGAACATCCACTGTCAATGTACCATAGATTTTCCTGTCCTTCTGCATAAAACGCTATCCCACATCTTTCTGTCTGAGGTTCTTTTATTCTCCATTTTTTGGTGCTCGTGGCTTGTTCCTTTTTCTCCTGAAACCTGCTCCTGCATTCAGATTCTTTATGACCAAAATTATTGCAAATAGAACATTCAACTTCATTTTCAAGAACCGAAAAGTTGTTATAGGTCCTCTTTGTAATCCCTGTCATACTTCTTTGTTTTTGAGCTTCCCTAGTCATGATTGTTTTATATGCAACACATTGAGCTGCTTTGTGACCAAAGTTATGGCAAGAGAAAGCATTGTCCATTGAAGAAGCTTCTGCGGTTATTGAATCTACCAGCCAACTGATTGTAATTTCTATTTTCATCTATTCTTGTGCCAAACTGAGAAGATTTTACCTGTGGTTGGTTGTAGCTTTTGTTCACCCTTAAGAAGGATTGTCCCTGATAGTTTCTGTTTGTAATTCGTCCCTGCTTTACCTGATTATCTTCATTGTTCTTTTGCTCATTTCTTCTTGCTGCATCAAGATAACTTTTTGAGGTGGATGCTTGAGAGGTTTCTCCATTATAGCCCAAACCTGTCTTGTTTAGAGGAGACCGCTGCACATTGATAATCTCATCCAAAGTTTCAGATCCTTTGACAAACTTAAGATTAATAGCTTTTGTTTTCTCAATTTCTTTTCTGAGACCAACAATTTCACCTTCTAGTTTTTCAAGATGTTTTTCCTTTTCATCAATTTGAAATTGCAAAGTATCAATGATCACACTCTTTTCTTCTATGCATCTCTTGAGTCTAGTAATTTCATTATAGAGATTATCCACATCTACAGCATCCTCATAATCATCATCTTCAAATGCCATTAATAGCTTATATTTATTACCTTGTTCATCTTCATCACTGTTTGATAAGCCATCACTATCTTCATGGGTGTAGTAGCTTTTCTTATTTGCACTTTGTTTCTTATTCCATCTAGCAGGTTCTTTTCCTTTATCCTTATTAGGACATTTTGCAGCATAATGACCTACTCTTCCACAAGCAAAGCATTTGAAAGGTAGCTTACCTCTGAACCTTCCAGCACCCCTTTGAAGATTTCTGACAAAATTTGATTCTTCTTCCTCTTCTTCTGGAACATGGCTTGCTTCATAGTAATCTTCTTTTCTTGATGCCTTAAAAGCAGCTTCCCTTCTGTCTGATGGACCTCCCTTTCTCATTTCATAAGCAGTTAGAATTCCATGTAGCTGAGACATAGTGAGAACTTTGAGATTTTCCTTTTCTTCTATAGCAGATACTTTAGATTCAAACTTGGGGGATAATGATCTTAGAATCTTTTGAACTACTATAGTCTCTTTTATTTCTTCACCCAAAATTTTCATACAATTAACAATCTCATCTACCCGAAGAAAATAATTAGCCACACTTTCATCATTATACATCTTGAGGGTCTCATATTGAATCCTGAGAGTTTGAAGTTTAGCTTGCTTTACCTGTTCATCTCCTTCATAGCTAGTGATCATTTTGTCCCATATCTCTTTTGCTGATTTGAAGTGCATGACCTTCATGAATTCTGTTTGAGATATACTTCCTAACAGAGTACTGACTGCTTTTGCATTTGTTTCATATGCCTTTTTCTCAGCTGGATCTGTAGGAGTAGCTGAAGGAAAAGCATAGCCTGTTTCTACAATGTCCCAAACTTCTGTACCAAGAGATTGAAGATATGCAGTAACTCTTACCTTCCAATAATTGAAATTTGTTCCATCAAAAACTGGTGGCCTGATTGATGCTTCTTTCTCGTAGTTGCTCATGATGAATGATCTTCCTTCAAGCGATCAAGCTTCTCTGAAGGACCTGCTCTGATACCAATTGTTGGAAATAATACTGAGAGGGGGGGTGAATCAGTATTATCAGATTAATCAATTTTTTTTTTTTTTTTAAATGCTCAGAAACATATACGCTACTTCAGTTAAGTGAACCAGCGTGTACACGCTACTGTGACGAAGTAAAACAGCGTATAAGAAGAAAACTCACAATTTAGTTAGCTTATTCATCAATTAAGTGCATCAGGACATTATTCACCACATTAACAGTAAATATGTGCAGTATAACAGAACAGATAAAAGGCCACACACATGAACACCAAGATATAAGGTGGAAACCCAATGTGGGTGAAAACCACCTGCTGCAAGTTGTCTCTATCTTTCTTTAATATGAAACTTCAGTTTACAATCTTTTGTACTGGTGCAGCCTTATACCAGTACGCAGGCTACAACCTGCAGAAGGCTACAACCTTCTCTCGTTCTCCAAACTTCCTTGGAAGGGAGCTCCAACCCCCTTTGCTCTTGTACTAGCCAAGATACTAGTACGTAGGTGCTGACCTACAATCTTCCTTCTTTCAGGTATCACTTTTCATACATTTTCAGACTTGGATATTCCTGAAGCACAACATTACAATCTGAAGACCACAATTCATTCAATTTCCACAACAGATCATTGAAGCATAAAACAACCAAACTTTGAATCACTGAAACACTGAACCCTGTCAATCACCAGTTACCAGAACACAGAGCAGACTACAGAACTCTGCAATAACAGTCAGATCCCACTGTAAACCCAAAATCAAGCTTCAAAAGATATACGCTACTTCAATGAGAAAAACCCGTGTATACACGCGCTTTTACCGAAGCCAACCTGCGTACAGATCTAAAAATAAACTTTCTCAATTTGCAGCTGTACCAGACATTAGTTAGACCCAGAACGTAACATTGCGACAATATGCAGATCTAGAAATACGCATAATCAACCATATCATGATAGTGCATTTCAAACCATTAGATCCCGATCTATCCTTAGATCTAGTCTTCCATCAACCGATGTGATCTCTCCTTAGCTCATATCAAGCAACCCGAACCCTGCATATCAGATCTCTTTCTCTCTTAGATATTCAAGCCTTGTCAAAAGATGATCTTGCCTAATGATCTTCTTCTCCTTATATAGCCTTAGGCCTTACTCAATACCAAGAGCCAAAACCATAGTAACACAATACCATCAACTTTAAAACTAGGGATCGACACGCCCGTCGAGACATAATGGTCCGAAATCATAGGCACAACTTCCAAGGACTAACCACCATGGACCAAAGGAACCTTTCCACATACACGCGCTTTTTATGAATCGAACTTGCGTGTACACGCGACTTTGGCTTAACGAAACGGCGTGTATGAGCTTCCTTGGCATGCTGTACAAAGATCTGTCTTCTGATTAAGTTGCCATCACCTGTACCAACCTCTGAGCACCTGTACCAACCTCTGAGTGAGTTGCCATCAAGGACAATACTTGAAACATAATGCCAACAACAACATGCATGTTCCATGCATGGAAAAAATAGTGAAGAAACCATACATGCAACTCGGAACTTGCAAGAAAATCTGATGTAGCTACTGATGTCGATGCCCTCTTGCACTTTCCTGCTCCTTCCTTTGCCTTCCTTCTCCAAGAATCTAGGTATTCTACACCCTTGAAGAGTTTGAGAGAAAGCTCCAAAAATGGACTCACAAAAGGTTAGCAACTGATCCTCAAAAGCATTTTTATGAACGATGCCTATATTTTCTTCATTTTCCATTATTTCCCTTCATTTTTCTCCTCACATGCAACCTATGACCTTTTAGTTCATTTTTTCCTTATTTTCATAAATAAATGTTCCAAAATGCATTTTAATGCCTTAGCCATTGCCTTTTCCAGTTTCCTTAGCCATAAACAACCAAATGAGCACCCCCTAGGATGCCTTTCCCAACATTCAGTTGGAATAAGTGTTTGAGTCATCCTTGATTATTGTTTTTGACTTTTTTGACATGGAATTTTCACGAGGACTGTTACAACTTGGAATAGTATTTTAGTATAAAACTTCTTCTACAATATCTAATCCTAAAATTTTTATCAAATTTGGTTTGTTGTAGCATATACAAACCAACTTACCATGAAAATTGTGCCAATGTAGGTGCCAAAAAAGGTAGTGGAACTCCTACTAAATGATTGATTGGTTGTAATATGAATGTGTATTATTTTCTTGGTCCCCCTCATCTGCACTCTAGGATGGAGACGTTATGAATCTAGGTTGAATATTAATCAAATCTCTCCTCTCTGCAACTATATTACAAACAACATCTTATTCCTAAATTAGCTTTTGAGCACAACAATAATTTTTTCTCAACATGCTCTCTCACAGTGTCAATTAATTTTATTAATGAGTGGAACGAAAAATAGAAATAAGATATTAAAGGCCAATTTAATGTAAAATAAATAGATAACAAGTAAACATTGTGAAAAGAATAAAATATTTAATTCTCATTTGAAGAGAAAGTAGAAGTTTTAGAGATATAGGTTGAAAATGGAGTGTTTTATTTCATGCACAATACATGAAATTAAAGTACAAAGAACATGAGCATCATACGAGAAAAGAGTGTAAAAGAAGATAATAAAAGTCATTTTTAAGACTCATATGAAAAAATAAATGTAATATATAAAAAAAAATTATAAATTACATACTAATATGCCAAGGTCAAGATGCTACAACTCTAATACAATACTCATATATTCTATCATTTAAAAGAGTTCATTGGGAAACACAATATAAAATATTTAGCTGAATGTTCAATATTGCATAATTAGAAGATTGTGAATAGTTCATGACTAGTGTGTGGGCCTCTCTCTCTCTCTCTCTCTCTCTCTCTCTCTCTCTCTCTCTCTCTCTCTCTCTATATATATATATATAGATAGATAGATATATAGTGGAAGGAAGAATTAGTAGATGTAAAAGTAAAAATTGATGTAAAATAAATATATTAGAAGCAAACATTTTGTAAACATAAAATATTTAATTCTCATGTGACTAATATGTGGAAAACAAAAAGATAGAGATGTAAGAGATATAGGTCAAAAGGGAAAAGTGGTTGAAATTGCTGTTTTATTTTATATTCAAAACATTAAAAGAAGGTACAAGAAATTTAAAAGCATAAAAGAAAAGAGAAGAAAAGAGAGAGTCAAAAGAATGACCAAAAAAATTCATTTTTAGGATGGATATGTCTCAAAACAAACAAAACATATAAATAAGAATGAAAAATTAAATACATAGGCCCCAAGGTCATTACATTACATCTTGAATACAATGCTAATATCATCTAGAATTTTAAAGGGTCTATTTGAAAACAAAGTATACAATATTTAAGGCAACATTCAATCTTAGATGATTGGAAGATTGTGAATAGGATAGGTGTGTGTGTGGGGGGGGGGGGGGGGGGGCACTTGTAGGAATTAGGCATAGTGCATGTAACTAGATATATTTACTACTTTATATATGTAATAAGAAAGGACAACACTAAAAAGGGTATATAGAAGGGGTTAGGTTGGGTGTAGGATATCTTCATTACTTTGTATGTAACAATAAAAAAGTTCAACCTTAATAGGGGAAAAACTTCAATATCTTGTGATTGTGACACTAAAAAAGGTTATAGGATTAATGGTGAAAAAAATATTATCTTTGTTAAAATACAAAAATGGATATGTTACATATACCTTCATACACTAAACATTCAAATTGTAGCACAAAATGGGGTGCCTTGTTAGAAAAGTAAGGGTGTCTCATACATCAATTTAGTGTCTCAATAGGTATCTCAACTTAACTATATCTAAAAAGGTCCACAAGGATTACACATAAACTTCTTTTCTCAATCTTTAATGGATCTCAATTAAAATGACAAAGTGCTAGTAATAACAGTATCTTATTAATAAACATATAACTTTTTATTATTATATTATGACATAAAAATATATATAATTTTAATAGGATGATACATAACAAATATCTTCCCCATTTATATCTTTTAGTTTCCCACTTACACATCTTTGGATTCCTATTTATTTTTAGGTTTCTTTCCTATTGGTTTACTTATATTGTTCCATAGTAATTTGTTGAGACTTTGTAAGATTGATTACCTTGTGTTTCTAGTTTTATCCTTCTACTTGCTCATTAGTTTTCTCAAGAATGACTATTTAGTATGTAAATCTCTTACAAATTGGAAAATCAAGTCGCACCAACTTTGTATAAAGGACTCTCCTCTTAATCAGACATTCTGGTATATTTCCAAGCACAACACAACAAACTGATTTTCTTTAGGCTCTAACATTTTTGTATGTACTTCCATGCAAATATATAGAAATGATACAATTGCATCCTTGAGTGAGGCTATAGCCACATATTTCTTAATTGGGTTTGGCTTCAAGGAGAATTTCTTCTTCCCATAGGTGAAAAAAGATCAAGGGTACCAAAACCCACACTAGTGATGCAGTTATAGGAACACTAAGTATTTCCAAATTGAGATGTATATATACTAGTTTCAAATCTCATTCTACTTTAAGTTTGGGAGTTGTTTTTCATTTTTACAAGGATAAACTTCTTCTTTTCTTAGTTTTATTCTTCTACTTCTTCTCTCTATTTTTATCAATAATTTTTACTTAGCTTGAAAATATCTTGCACATTAGCCATGCTCATGTCATCATCATTATTTAAATCATTTGCTCTTAATCAAGAATTTCAATATAGTTGTAGTGAGAAAAAATTGTAATGATTTCCCTAAGTAATGTTTTTAGGTACTTCCATACAAATATGCGTACATGATATAGTTTCATCATCAATGGATGATACATCCACATATTTCCCAATCAAATTACATCAATGACAAAAATTATTTACATAGGTGGAAAGAGTGAGGGTACTCCAACGTGAGCTAGTGCTTTATCCATAACTTCTTTATTCATAAGTTTCTCCAAAGTGAAGAAAATAAAAACAATTTAAATAGAAACCATGATTTGTGAAATGAAGGAGATACATGGAAAATTATTGTCCATTCCTCCATATTAATGTGTGCAAGGAAAACATTCTACCAAATAAATTTTCCATTTTTGACTATTTTTTAGGTATCCAAATTTCATTGTCAAGTATGATAAGGATAAATGGATTTATTAGCTAGTTTTTTATAAGAAACTATGGGGTCTCAATTCCTTCCTATTTAGGTGGGTGGCAAAAGCTTTGTTCCAAAGAAATCTTTCATTTATGCTTATTTTTTAGTGATCTAAGTGTTCATTCTCTATGTTATCCAAACTCCATGGATTTACCAACTCCTATTTCAAAGTACTCTATATAATTAGCTTTACTAGGTCCCAAACCAAGTCCAACATTTTACCTAATTCATGGATTCTAGGATTGTGAGGCTTTCTAGGTTTATGTACCAATAAAATTGAAAAGGGTAAAAATAACACTCCAATGAATAAATGGAAAATATACTTTAATCCTTTCTATCTAAGTTAGGGGAGCTAAATCTCCCGCAAGCAAGAGCATCTCTAATTTTTTGTGATAAAAATTTTCATTGTCAAGTGTGATCAATTATAATAAAAAACTATGTGCCTCTTAGTCCTTCCTATTTAGATGGGTCACAAAAATATTTTCCCAAATAAAATTTCCATCTTTTTCTAAATTTTAGTGATTTAGGAGTTGGCTATCCAGATTAGCTAGACACCATGGATTTTCCAATAGAGAGCTAAGAAAACAAGTACTCTATACAATTAGCTTTAGTAAGTCCCAAACCAAGTCCAACACTTTACCCAGTTATTGACTTCTATGTTTCTCATGCTTTCTCCATTTCTGTCTCAAGAGTTTTGAAAGGAAGAAGAAATTTCCAATGATTAAATGGAAAACCTCCTTTAAGCATGTCTACAGGAGTGAGGGAGCCAAAGCTTCCCCAAGCAAGGGCATATCTAGTTTTTAAAAATAATATTGTTCATTCTCAAGGATGATAAGAATGCATGGATCTATCAGCTACCCTCTAAGATCAAATTATATATTATGTACTCCTTAGTTCTTCCTATTTAGGTGGGTGACAATAATAATATCCCAAATAAATTTTCATTTTTGTCTTATTTTTACTAACTTAAGAGTTCACTATCAACCTTATCCAACCTCCATGGATTTGATAACAAATCAAGCACTCTACATAATTAGCTTTACTAACTCCCAAACCAAGTCCAACATTTCACCCAATTCATGGCTTCTAAGTTTATCAAGATTTTTGGATTTATTTACCAATACGATTTTAAAAGGATAAAAAAAGACTCCAATGACTAAAGGGAAAATTTGTTTTAAGCCTCTGTATGAGAGTATGGGGAGCCAAAACTCCTCAAGAAAAGGCATGTAATGAGTATATTGAAAGCCAACTTTGGTTAACAAATCAATTATCTCTCCACTTCACACAAGGTATACTAAGTTTTATCTAATATATAACTAACATTAAAGACACACTAATTTTGTTATTAATTAGTAAGGTGTAAATAATATGTATGTGCCAATTGAACCATATATTTAAGGATGATTTTGTTCCATGTAAGGAGAAATCACATCATACACCACTAAAATCTATCTAAAGAAATTATTTTTTCAAACATCTTAGTGGCTCAATAATAGAAAATAACAAACAATTTACACTCATTGCAAGACAAACTATATTCTCCCCATTTAGAGAGGATGACCTATTATGTTTTCAAAATATATTAATATTAGGAAGGATGTCTAGATAAATAATAATTTAATTCTTAGCTCATCTAGGAGCCAAAGTGACTCCTTTATGTCCAATAAAAAGGCCCAATAGCCAAGATCAAGAGAAAGATAACTATATAAAAAAAACATTCAAGGAATGATGAACTAATTATATTGGAATAAACCTCCCAACATTGTTACAACAATAACATACAAACTATGTTTCTCCAAGCTACTGAAGGCCCTAATAAATGGCACTTTGGAACCTTCTTTTCTTACCATAAATAGTTTGATCCAACAATTGATAATTGGGGTGATTTTGCTTTACAAATAAAGTAACTATCTACAAAGGTTGCCCAACTTTATTTATAGCAAAATTAAACCCTCAATAATTGTCACAAAACTTAATAAATAATGGAATAAGTACTAGTCCAAAAATATATTCATGTTTTCAGAAAACATCATGGCTACTCAAAGAAAATATAGAATTGTATCAGGCTTAGAGGAGATCAATCATGACTTCAGAAACAATCAAATAACCACCTGAAAAGAAAAAAAACTTGCATTTATCCAATCACCACTTCAAAATCAATCAAATGACCATCTCAAAAGAAAATGTGCCCAAAGGCTCATTCTACAACCCAATAAGATGTATGTATGTCATCAAAGTTGAAATTTTCATCATCTTAGCCAAAATAATTTTTTTTTAAAATATTAAAATAAAAATAAATAAATAACTATATAACACATTTAAATAATGTAAGCTCATAAAACAACAATTCAAGTGAAGAAATTGGATCTCTCTCCACTCATGTTAGATCCCTATTTAAAGTGGATTCATGTTGGTTTGTAACTTTTAAGTAGACATCTGGTTTTCAAATTCTTTTCCCTTGTCCAATTCCAATATAGAGATATAATATTGAAATTCTTAGAACTTTCAAACCCCGATATAAAAATAGTGAAAATAAAGATGTAAACTCAACTTCAATACTATATATTAAAAATCTTAGAAAATCAACTTTTCCTTGAAGGTCTAATTTGTTGAGTTTTAATTGTACTTGTTGAGTTTTAATCCTACCCCAAAGAATAGGATAAAGTAAATAAGCAGACCTACACTGCACTATTGGATTGGGAAAAACCAAAATAAAATTAACATGACAAAAGGGCAATGATTAATATCTTGAGATTTGGTAAAAAAATATAGCATGTAATATAGTCTAAAACTAAGAAAGATAAGATATTGACCCTAATTTTCAAATGGAATCTGAATATATATGCATCAACATCATCATCTAGTTCAAAGTACAACAAATTCCAACCCCAATGGGATTTCTCATTTAAGATCTGACGCAACCGGTACGAAATACAAAAAAAAGACAACTAAGCAAACAGCGCGAAATACAAAACAGACAGCTAAGTGTGCCATTAATGCATTCCACGACAGCATAGCCGTACTCTAACAAGACAGTTTTTTTTTGTCTGGAAAGCAAACAGTACGAAATACGAAGCAGACAGCAAAGTGTGCGATGAATGCATTCCACTAGTTTAATCAGGTTGTTTTTTTCTTTGAAAATTAGAAAATTTGTTAAATATTTTGATAAATTTCAGTGATTATTGAATTGAAGCTTCTTGATCCATAATAGTTGTAAGCGGAATTTCTGCGAAAATCACATGAAAAAAAGACCTTTGTCGACCAGTTTCAGTGATTTTATAAATCTAAGTTAAAAGTTATTACATTTTAATATTTTGTAGATTTTGAGTGTTTTAGATATATAAAAGTTTTTGATGATGTTAAATTCATTATTATTTTTAAAAACATAATTTAAACACTGCTTTGACAAAATTTGTTGAATTTTTTTTAGCAGATTCCTTCAAAAAGAAATGTCTACAGCCATTCTTCCAGCAATTCATCCCTGGGTGGACTTGTCCTATAGTATATAAAAGGCCATAAAGGACCATATTTGAATGAAACTAAAATGACCACACAATCAATGTGTTAATGGATGCATGGCATTCTTCCATTATTTCTTAACTACATCATAGTCTTGTAACAGGTCCATTGCATATTTCCAGTTAGCAAAGAGAGATGTCAAGGAGTTATTGCCATCTTCTATGACTACAACCATAAGCGAAAAAAATTATGCACAGGAGAAGATGAAGAAAACATCTCTATTTCAGTAAACACTACATTTTTCTTTTGGTGTAGCTAGTATGTACTTGGTGGCATCTATCGAATCTTGACAGCCAAGTCAAACATTTATAGATTAAAAAATGCAATCCATACAACAGTAACTGAAATGGAAGAATCCGTGGTGAATGGCTCTCAAAATTGGATTCTCCAGTGAATGCAAGTTATCATGGGGTACGCGGATTATGACCACAGGATATGCAAATCATTACGCTGATATGCGGCTGTTTCTATGGTTTATGCGACTCATCTCAGCTGGTAATATTAGTAATGGCCACGAAATATGCGAATTATCTCAAGTTGTGCGAACTATCATCGCAGATATTCGAGTATAAAAAATCGATACGCGAGGTATCACTTAATACTCGAATTATCACCGATATGCGAACTATCAACATGGGATATGCGAGTTATGGATGAATAAGCCGATTATCGTAGCATCTTATGCGTATTTTGAAAATTTAATATTCTTGTTTATATATATTTTTATTAAAAAAAATTATAGTTTCACGGAATATTATATTATCCTGTTCATGTTATTAAAAAATCAGCGTTGTAATGTAACATAAATTTAATAAACTTTCAAGAATAACCATAAATATTGTATGTTATATATTTAGTATATTATTTTAAAAAGAACAATATGACATTAGGTAAGCTTGAAAAACTTTTTTGTGTTTTATTATTACATTATTAGTATATTTTTAAATACATTATTTATATTTTATGAAAAAATGTTTTTTGGTGTAAATTATATGATAATATATTTGTCCACCCTTTTTGAATTAATAAGTGTATTTCATAGTTAGGAATTTGACATAGATTACAAGCCTCAATTCAACATTATTTATATATTATATTTTATAATATATGTATTATTGAAAAAATTAATATTATATTTTAAAATTTATTGAATTTAGATATTAAGTCAATATTTGCATGAATTAAATCTAAGTTATGAAAAATAACGAGAATTCAATTTTAGTGAAAGGAATAACAAATAATATTCCCAACTAACCAACTAATTAAAAAAAAACACTTAACAAAAGTTAGGTCACATAATAGCATAAGTTCTAAAAAAATAAACTAAAAATAAAAAAAATTCCATTTGAAATTTATATTACATAACCCTAAAATACTATGGTTAACTTAAAAAATATAACATATAGAATTATAGAATGTTTTAATTTTAATTGGTAAGAAAAATGCAATATTATATATGTGTATGATTATTAATAATAAATTTTAGTTTTTGAAATGTGGATTACATACTTATATTATATATGGAAAATTTTAGGGGCTAATATTAGGCCATGGGTTAATTTTCTATACTTTTTTCAAAAAAAAAGATTTGCTAATTTCCATTTTTCTTGTAAAAATGATTCGTCCAAATTTTATATAATGAAATTATTTTACCCTAAAAATCACCTATATAAAAATATTATAAATTTGAATATTTTTACAAAAATATCTCCATACATTTTATAGATTTCATATTATGGACCAGCGAGATTCGCCAAAGTTTCTAAACTTTCATATAAATTTTCATCCTTAAAATTCTCTCTCTCTCTCTCTCTCTCTCTCTCTCTATATATATATATATATTATTCATAGAATATAAATAGTGATTTCATTTTGGTTAATCAAATCTCTTAAATTAAGTAGAGTAATAATTACATTATGGTTTAAAATGTAGTACATGTAGTCTTTAATTTATATAAACCTTACTAATCTTTAAGGCTTATATTTTTTAATATAACCTTAGCAACTCCTAAGACATATAACTTTGAATACAAATCCTATAAATAGTTATGACACTAATACATATAGCTTCAAATTTTTTTTTGTTGGAAATAATACTAAGAGGGGGGGTGAATCAATATTATTAAGTCAATTATTTCCTTTTTCAAATCTAGATCATATACGCTACTTGAGTTAATGAAAACTGCGTATATACGCAACTACGTATAAGGAAACCCGCGTATACCATGCAAACTTATAATTTAACTTATCTTACAGATGTTGATCATTAATCTCTGCATGAGAATCAAATAAATAGTAGCCAGAAATAGTGAAATAGAGCAGAAGACAATCACACACAAGAACACAAGATATAAGGTGGAAACCCAATGTGGGTGAAAACCACCTGCTGCAATTCGTCTCTATCTTCTTTTTAATTAGAAACTTCTATTTACAATGATTCTGTACTGGTGCAGTCCTTTACCAGTATGTAGGCTGCAACCTGCAGATAGCTACAACCCTCTCTCGTTCTCCAGCTTCTCCTGAAATGGAGCTACAACCCCCTTAGCTCTTGTACTAGTTAGGATACTAGTACGCAGGCTACTACCTGCAGAAGGCTACAACCTTCTCTTTGCTTCCATGGACCACGTTTCATGAATTTTCAGACTCGATCCATGAACATCAATCAATCATCAAGAATTTCTGTATCAAACAATCTCCTTTTCACCAATTCGAACTGAATCAAGTAGACACTTCTCTGATAGCTGTATAGTAACACACACTAATTTCTAAACCCAGAACACTGCAACAATAAATAGAAGCAGCTAGAACACAACTCAAGATATATACTCTACTTCAATAACCAGAAACCTGCGTGCATACGCTTCTGTGTTTGGACCAACCTGCGTATACGTTGTTTTTACTCACAGATCCAGCATGTATATGCGCCTTCGCTTCACTAAACCTACATACAGATCTATAAAGGATAATTCACTCTTTCAAATATTCAGTCATTAATTAACCCAGATTACCAGATTTATAGATCAAGCATGCACCACATATAACGGATCAAAATCATACAAAGATACTATTATTAAAGCCTTAAGATTATGACCCATCAATAGAACTTATCCTTCTCTTTGCGCTCAGGTTCCTCCTTCATTAAGATCTAGATCTGTACCATAACCCAATCACCAATATTCCAGATCTAGCACTTTATCAGATATTCAATAATTCAGATGATCCTTTGCCAAATGATCTCTTTCCTCTTTTATAGCCTTAGGCCTTTCACAATACCATGGTCCAAAACCATAATAAAACAATACCATGGACCTAATACTTGGGATCAACACTTCTGACGAGATACCATGGCCCAAAACCATAGGTTCAATTACCAAGGACTAAATACGACAGACCAAAAGTAAGTTCTCCAACATGTACGCGCTTTTCCTTGCGTGAAAGTGCGTGTAGACGCATATGCGCTTTTGTAATGTATAACCCGCGTGTATATGCGTCTTCGTCTAGGTAATGTGTACGCGCTTTTGTAATGTATAACTGAGCTCTGTCACCAGAGTGAGTTGCCAACAACGACAACACCTATGCCATAGCTCCAAACCTGTGCCATAATGCCAACAATCTCCCCCTTTGGACTTGATGGCAACCCAAAGATCCTCAAAGTCATTCTCCCCCTTTGTCATCAAGGGCAAAGGGTTGTACTCCCCCTGAGTACGTGCTGAAATCTCTGCTGTGCTATGCTGACCATGCTCCCCCTGGCTGTAGGTAATATCTGCAAAAAGATGTTCTTCAAGAAGAACCATCATAAAAGACCTTCCTATCACCAAAAGACTCTATACATACATCCATCACCCAACCAAGTGGGGATCATCTACCCAACCAAGTGGGGATACATTAGAAATTTACATATGACAACCAAGTACATTACATCATTCATCCCAGGCATAGTGGGGAAACCAAAATAGGCCGTTACATGACCTTGACACCATAAAAGAGATACATGACATAGAGATGAAATATCTAGAGCAAGACTTATGAAAGTCACCAATAACTAATATCAGCAGCATCTGTCAATTACCATTCAGATCAACAACCATGTTTTCCTTCTGTTCTCCCTCTGCATTTGTTCGACCTGAGACCAATAACAACTATGAATCTTGAACCAAGAGCTTCTAATGAAATGCCAACAATGCTTTATCAGAAGTTTATCTGCTCCCCCTGAACCTGTGCCAGATGGTCTCTGTCAGACCCATATCAGACTTTCTTCAACCAGAGTTTGTCTCCACTGATTTCTTTCAAACTACCATATACACGACTATCTCTGCATAAACCGGCGTATGTACGTGGATCCTCCTGAGGCAACACACGTACACCCACTTTTCTCTGAACAGACAAGTTTCAACAAAAAGATGATGCATCAACTACTCCCAGCTTCTGTCTGAGGTATTCAAAAGTTTCCCTGGGTAGTGGTTTGGTGAGAATATCAACAACTTGTTCCTCAGAGGGAACATACTCCAATTTGACCTTTTGTTCCAACACTTGCTCCCGGAGAAAATTATACTTGATTGGTATGTGCTTAGTCTTTGAATGCATGACATGATTCTTTGATATACTGATAGCACTTGTATTATCACATAACTTGTATTATCACATAAGATGGAGATAGGTGGAGTACAAGTGATTTGAAAATCTTGCAAGCTTGCATCATCCAAAGGAGTTGAGTGCAACAAGATGCGGCAGCCACATATTTTGCTTCAGCTGTGGATAAAGTAATTGAGCTTTGTTTCTTGCTGAACCAAGATACTAATCTAGAACCCATAAAGAATGCACCACAATTAGTGCTTTTCCTCTTATCCACGCTTTCAGCCCAATCTGCATCTGTATAAGCATGAAGAGTGAGATTTGTATCTCTAGGATACCATAGGCCATAGTTTTGAGTTCCTTGAAGATACTTGAAAATTCTCTTTACTTCGTGAAGATGAGTTTCCTTAGGATTTGCTTGAAACCTTCCAACCATTCCCACTGCATGCATGATGTCTGTTCTAGTACCTGTTAAATAGAGGAGACTTCCAATCATGGATCTATAAGTTGGTTGATGCACTGTTGCTGATTCATCATTTGCACTGAGGTTGCATCCTATAACCATAGGGGCACATACTGGTTCCGAATCTTCCATGCCATACTTCTTCAAAATCTGCTTGAGGTACTTGGTTTGAGATAAAAAGATATCGCCTTCATTTTGTTGGATTTGTAATCCAAGAAAATATGTTAGTTCTCCAAGAAAGGACATTTCGAATTCTTTCTGCATCACCAAGGCAACGTTTTGACTTATTGCTTCTTCATTACTGCCAAAGATGATATCATCAACATACACAACAAGTATTAGCAATTTGTTATTTTCAATTTTAATATAAAGATTGTTATCTCTTGATCCTTTTGAGAAACCTTGTTGATGAAGATATTTGTTCAGACGATAATACCAAGCTCTTGGAGCCTGTTTAAGACCATAGAGAGCCTTCTTAAGTCTTCATACAAGTTTTGGATCATTTCCAAGGATGAATCCATCTGGTTGTTCAATATACACTTCTTCTAAATCTCCATTCAGAAAAGTTGATTTCACATACATTTGAAATACTTTGAACTTCTGAAAGCTTGAGAGAGGAAGGAACATTTGGATGGCCTCAAGTCTAGCAATTGGAGCAAAAGTTTCTTCAAAGTCTATTCCTTCTTGTTGAGCATACCCTTTACAAACAAGTCTGGCCTTGTTTCTAATAACTTCCACATTTTCATTCAACTTGTTTTTGAATATCCATTTTGTCCCTATGACATTCTTATCTTTTGGTCTAGGAACCAACTCCCAAGTGTTATTCTTTTCAATCTGCTCAAGTTCTTCATCCATTGCCTTGACCCAGCATTCATCTTTCCATGCCTCTTTTACATTTTGTGGTTTAGTGGAGGAGAGCAATGCCAAATAGCTTGAGGCTTCTCCAATTGTTCTTCTTGTTTGTATACCTGCCTCTTTCTGCCCCAAAATTTGAGGTTCTGGATGATTCTTCTAAACGTACCTGGATGGAGTCTTATCTTCTACCCTTATCTGTTCTTCTAGTGCCTCTTGAGCTTCTTCTTCATCATAAGTCTTATTTGATGTTGAAGGATAGTCCTCATCATCTTCGAAATCTTTGGAATTTGCTTGCCTAGGAATGTTTCGTTCTTCATCAACCATTACATCAATGTTGTCAAAAATTCTTCCAAGTCTTTTGTTGTAACACTTATATGCTTTGTTGTGGGGAGAATAACCAAGGAGAATGCCTTAATCTGCTCTAGGTTCAAACTTGCCAAAATTTTCATCATTATTTTTAATATAGCATTTGCTTCCAAAATTTTTGAAATGTTTTACTGTAGGAGTCTCACCATACTAGAGCTCATGAGGAGTTTGAGTGCTATTCACCCGGACATTTGTCTTGTTGAGAATAACAACTGCAGTAAATGCGGCTTCACCCCAGAAGGTTGCGGGAGTTCCAGACACATCAAGCATAGCACGAGCCATTTGTTGAACCATTATGTTCATCCTTTCGACTACTCCATTTTGCTGAGGAGTCCTAGTTGTAGAGAATTCCCTTCTTATTCCATGTTCTTCACAAAAATTAAAAAATGCATTCGACGTAAATTCTCCTCCTCGATCAAACCTGAGGCATTTGATTCTGTGATCTGATTCGTTCTCCACCAAGGCTTTGAATGATTTGAATTTTTCAAAGGCTTCATCTTTATGCTTCATAAGTCCTATCCAACACATCTTAGAAAAATCATCAATGAATGATATAAAGTATTCTCCCCCCCGTGGTCACCTTTTCCTAGATGGACCACATACATCAGTATGGACAAGTTCAAGTGGTCTGCTAGCTGATCCTTCCTTCTCAGGGAAGTTAGTTTTGGTTTGCTTCCCAAACTGACACGATTTGCATATTGTATTGTTTGGAATTTTGATGTCCGGAAGACCACGAACTGCCTGGTATTTCCATGCTTTCCTTATGAGTGAGAAGCTAAGATGCCCCAATCTTTTGTGCCATAGCTAGTGTTCATCATTCTTGCTTAGATAGCATTGATGTTGTCCTTGTTTGAATATGTATAAATTATTTGGAGTTCTTACGCCTTTGATCACTATTTTTCCTGTATCAAGATCACGAACACTACATCCATTTTATCGAAATATTACTTCAGTTCCTTGATCGCACATCTGATTGACACTCAATAGATTATGCTTTAAGCCATCAACATACATGACATTTCCAGCTTTGACCCTTTCTTTCAACTGAACAGAACCTTTACCTTTTATGAGGGCAGGGGTGTCATTTCCAAAAGAGACCTTCTCCTTTTCTAAGGCACTATATGACTGAAGTTTTTCTTTATCACATGTCATATGTTTCGAACATCCACTATCGATGTACCAATGATTTTCCTACCCTTCCGCATATAAGGCTATACCACATCTTTTTGGTTGTGGTTCTTTTATTCTCCATGTTTTGGCACTTGAGGCTTGGTCCTTCTGAGTTGTCTGCCAAAACTTGCTCCTGCATTCAGAATATTCATGACCGAAATTGTTACAAATAGAACATTCTATTTCATTTTCAAGAGCAGAGAAGTTATTGTAGGTCCTTTTCTTGATCCCAGTCATACTCCTCTGTTTATGAGCTTCTCTAGTCATGATTGTCTTATAGGCAACACATTGAGCTGCTTTGTGACCAAAGTTATGGCAAGAGAAACATTGGCCATTGAAGAAACTCCTGTGATTATCAAATCTACTAGCCAAATGATTGTAGTTCCTATTGACATCCATTCTTGAGGCAGATTGAGAAGGTTTTACCTGTGGCTGGTTGTATCTTCTGTTCATTCTAAAAGTAGATTGCCCCCAATTTATCTGATAGTCTTTGTTCATTCTTGAGGTGAATTGTCCCTGATTTACGTGGTGATTTCCGTTTGGCCTTTGTTCACTTTTCCTTGCTGCATCAAGGTAACTTTTGGAGGTAGATGGTTCCTGCGCTTGAGTTGTTTCTTCATTATATCCCAGACCCATCTTGATTAGTGGAGAACGCTGCACTTTGATAATCTCATCTAATGTTTCAAATCCTTTAACAAATCTAAGATTAAGAGCTTTAGATTTTTCAATCTCTTTTCTAAGTCCCACAATTCTAACTTTTCATGATGTTTTTCCCTTTCACCCAGTTGGAATTGTAGAGTATCAATAATCATATTTTTCTCTTCTAAACAAATTTTGAGTTTAGAAATATCTTCATAAAGACCTTCTTCATCTATAGCATCCATGAAATCTTCATCTTCAAAAGCTATTAAAAGACTATATTTATTACCTTTTTCATCTTCATCACTATTTGAAAGTCCATCACTGTCTTCATGAGTGTAATAGCTTTTCTTATTTACATTTTGTTTCTTGTTCCATCTAACAGGTTCCTTACCCTTGTCAAGCTTATCTTTATGAGGACATTTGGCAGCATAGTGACCGACTCATCCACAAGAAAAGCATTTGAAAGGTAACATACCTCTGAATCCTCTAGCACCCCATTGAAGGTTCTTGACAAAATTTGATTTTTCCTCTTCTTCTGACATATGTCCTGACTCATAGTAATCTCCTTTGCCTGAAGCCTTGAAAGCAGCTTCTCTCCTGTCTGATGGTCCTCCTTTCCTCATTTCGTAAGAAGTCAGAATTTCGTGCAACTGTGACATGGTAAGGTTACGTAGATTCTCTTTTTCTACTATTGCAAAAACTTTAGATTCAAACTTAGAGGACAAAGATCTTAGAACCTTTTCAACCACAATAGCCTCTTTTATTTCTTCACCCAAGTTTTTCATATAATTAACAATCTCATCTACACGAAGGAAATAGTTAGACGCACTTTCATCATTGTGCATTTTGAGATTTTCAAACTGAATTCTAAGGGTTTGAAGTATTGCTCGTTTTACCTGTTCATCTCCTTCATAGCTCCGAACAATCTTGTCCCATATTTCTTTTGCGGATTTATACTACATAACCTTGACGAATTCTGATTGAGATAGAAATCCTAATAGAGTATTGATAGCCTTTGTATTTGTTTCATATTGCTTCTTACTAGCCGAATTTGTAGGAGTTGTGGATGGAAAAGTGTACCCTGTATCTACGATATCCCAGACTTCTATACCAAGAGATTGAAGATAGGCTGTGACTCTTACCTTCCAATAGACGAAGTTGGTCCCATCAAAAATTGGTGGCCTGATCGATGCTTCTCTCTCGTAGTTGCTCATGATGATGGATCTTCCTTCAAGCGATCAAGCTTTTTCAGAAGGACCTGCTTTGATACCAATTGTTGGAAATAATACTGAGAGGTGGGGTGAATTAGTATTATTAAGTCAATTATTTCCTTTTTCAAATCTAGATCATATACGCTACTTCAGTTAATGAAAACCGCGTATATACGCAACTATGTATAAGGAAACCGGCGTATACCATGCAAACTTATAATTTAATTTATCTTACAGATGTTGATCATTAATCTATGCATCAGAATCAAATAAACAGTAACCAGAAATAATGAAACAGAGTAGAAGACAATCACACACAAGAACACAAGATATAAGGTGGAAACCCAATGTGGGTGCAAACCACCTGCTGTAATTCGTCTCTATCTTCTTTTTAATTAGAAACTTCTTTTTACAATGATTATGTACTGGTGTAGTCCTTTACTAGTATGCATGCTGCAACCTGTAGAGAGCTACAACCCTCTCTCGTTCTCCAGCTTCTCCTGGAAGGGAGCTACAACCCCCTTAGCTCTTGTACTAGCTGGGATACTAGTACGCAGGCTACTACCTATAGAAGGCTACAACCTTCTCTTTGCTTCCATGGACCACGTTTCATAAATTTTCAAACTTGGTCCATGAACATCAATCAATCATCAAGAATTTCTGTATCAAACAATCTCCTTTTCACCAATTAGAACTGAATCAAGTAGACACTTTTCTGACAGCTGTACAGTAACACACACCAAATTCTGAGCCCGAAACACTGCAACAATAAACAGAAGTAGCTATAACACAACTCAAGATATGTACGCTACTTCAATAACCAGAAACCTGTGTGCATACGCTTCTTTGTTTGGACCAACCTGCGTATATGTTGTTTTTACTCACAGAACCAACTTGTATACGCACCTTCGCTTCACTAAAACTGCATACAGATCTATAAATGATAATTCACTCTTTCAAATATTTAGTCATTAATTAACCCAGATTACTAGATTTATAGATCAAGCATGCGCCACATATAACGAATCAAAATCATACAAAGATACTATTATTCAAGCCTTAAGATTATGACCCATCAATAGAAATTATCCTTCTCTTTGCGCTTAGGTTCCTCCATTCAGATCCAGATCTGCACCATAACCCAATCACTAATATTCCAGATCTAGCACTTTATCAGATATTCAATAATTCAAATGATCCTTTACCAAATGATCTCCTTCCTCTTTTATAGTCTTAGGACTTTCATAATACCACGGTCCAAAACCATAATAAAACAATACCATGGACCCAATACTTGGTATCAACACTTCTGACGAGATACCATGGCCCAAAACCATAGGTTCAATTACCAAGGACTAAATACCACAGACCAAAAGTAAGTTCTCCAACATGTACACGCTTTTCCTTGCGTGAAAGTGTGTGTATATGCATACGTGCTTTTGTAACGTATAACCCGCGTGTATACACGTCTTCTTCTAGGTGAACCTGCGTATATATCTTTTCCTTCATTCTGAAAGCCTGAACTGAGATCTGTCACCAGATTGAGTTGCCATCAAGGACAACACCTGTGCCATAGCTCCAAACCTGTGCCATAATGCCAACATTTTTTACTCCCTACATTTAATTTTTAACATGTAAACGTTATAAACTCTAACAAAACCATTCTAATTCTAAATCCAACCCATATAACTCCTAAATTTTATAACCCTGAACACATATGGCTCTTACCACCTATCATCTCTAATGATTGTTTCCCCTAACCCATCTAACGTTATAATCACTCAAACTTAATATTTAAACTATGTGACCCCTAATCTCTAATTGTGGTGAGATGTATCACTTGTAACCCCTAACATAACCTAAACTCCTAGAACTTATGTTCTTTTTAACTTCTAATTTATAAAACATGAGAGTAACCATTTATTCTAAAAAAAAAAACTATGCTTGAAGCCTTAACTTACCTAACTATGTTATTCCTTAAAAATTATTCTTAATCTATATAATATACTTACCCATAATACATAAAAATATATAACCCTTAAGATTTTTTTTTATTACTCCCAAAATCTAATGCTTATAGCCATAACCACATTCCCTTATAACAATTTATCCTTTAAACTTATTACTCCTAGCACCTAACCATTATAACAATAACCATTATCTCTCATAACACTTTATGGAAACCATAACACCTAAGCCACATAACTTATATAGCTTGTTTTGAGTCAACCATATTTACCCTTAACATAACCTAAAGTATGTATAAACGACAACTTGTATGATCATGAATTCATAACCCTTAAAACCTATAAATACTTAGCTCTTAATCACTACACTTGTAAACCCTAATGGTTAATATAGATATAACCTTCGCCATTTTAAGTTATTACCATTATCCTCTATAATACCTTATTGCATAACACAATAACTCATAACCACTATAATCCCCCATACCTAACCCCTAATCTGTAATCCATTTAACTTTGGTCACCATTTATCATTATGACAATATAAGCAATAAATATTGTAGACATTAATGCCTATTAGTCCTAACCACTCTCACACTTATTGTCTATATCACCTCTAATATTTATAACCTTTCCAATCCATAACATTTAGTACATATGACACTCAAGTATAATGGTTAACTCTTTTATCTCTTACTCCATATAATTCCTAGCTCAATTCATTTCAACTATAACTTTAATAACATCTAGTGTTCATCCTCTAAATTCTATATCCTCTAATTGTATAATCACTAAATTTCATAACCATAGTTATTTATAATCCACAATGTAATATTTACCCCACAACATATAAAACATTAACATATAACCTTTAACATGTCCTTTTCCTCTTCAACATCTCAACCGAACCCTTAATATCTATAATCACTTACCCACAAGTGGTATATCCATATCACTGGAATTACTAAAGGTGTTATAACTCTAGAACACCTATCTCATATAACTCTTGTAATAGATAAGTTCAAAACCATATACTATCCTAACAACCCACATATTACACATAATACCAATGATCTCATACCCATATTACCCCTAACCAAGATAACCTTATAATTTCTAAATTGTATAGCCATTATCACTCAAAGCATACCTAACACTAATATAAACCTTATAGCCCATAATTTATAATTTTGGAAACACACATATGTCCCATTTTGTCAAAATTATTATTTATATCCCCTTAAAATATTTCTAACTCACCTCAATAACCCTTTATTCTTAATAGTTAACTTGCATACTCCTATATCCAAACCCATATAATCACATTACTCCTATAACACATCATTACTAATCCATATAAGATATTACCCCCAATACTTAACCATCATAACCATAAAAGTTATCTCACATAAGTGTTTATATTTAAACGTTATTATTCCCGACACCTAACTCTTATAACTATAACTAGTATCATGCATGACCCTTTATGCAATCAATAACGCCTACCTCATATAACCCCTATCGACTACAACCCCTTACCACTAGCATATAATAATCCCTAACATAACCTTAAATCCTTATAACCTTTTTAACCATGAATCGATAAACCCTAACACATATGCCTTCTACCTTTCACTCTTAATCAATAACACTTATAGCCTTTATACCTTATGCACATATAACCTTCACAAGTTTAAAATATTATTCTTAACCTTTATGATCCTAGACTCGGTAACACAAAACACATAACCACTATAATACTTTACACCAACTATTTAATATCTAATCCCTTTCAATTTTATCACCCTTATTAGTGAAATCCTTAATACAAGTCTTAATTATTATAGTATTTAATGTTAATAATTGTTAATCCTTAGAATCATGCAATCTTAATGATGTATATACCCCTTAATCCTCTAACATTTAAGATGCATAGGACTTAGCACTTGTAAGTCCCAATCAACCCTTACATCCCTTTCTTCATATAACACATAAAATATTTAATCCATTTAACTCATAACCCGTGTAACATGTGAGACTTAGAAATATAAAATCTATAATGCCTAAAATATAATCACTCTCTTGTAATCATCAACATCCATAAAATATAATATATTTCTTATCAAGATTCAAGATATTAGCTCTTATTATATGTATTCCCTTACCAATTAATCATAGAACCCCAAAAATTGTAATCGTTGATAAAATTATAATTCTAACCACTATAATTAGAAACACGTCATCATTATGACCCATATAAACGCTAATATGCAATCTCTATAACCCCTGTGAACCCTAAACACTAATATTGATGTAGGAGTATTCAACCAAAGGAAAATCATTGTATTTTAGTAGACATAGGGGTGTCATGTGTTTTAGGGAAACTGGTTTCCTAAGTGTTAATTTAATGTCATATTTAGGCTTTTAAGTGAGTAGGATAGGAATTAATTAGATGTGTGAGGATGTTTGTAAATGCTCTCAAATAAAGGAGAACATGAGTGGTTAATAAAGAAAAGAGTTAGAAGTCAATTATAACTCTTAAAGGTAGTTTCATGATTCGAGGGACTAGAGAGAGTTCTCAGGGATTAAATGAAGTTAGAAGTGGACATAGAGGAAATTTAGGAGTCAGCTCAATAGATCTAGGATTTGAACTAGAATTAGTTCAAGAGAACCTTTCTACTATAAATGTAAGCCTACGGGCAGAGTGAAGAAGAGGAGGCCACTAATACTGAAGATCAGGCCTGTGAGAGATAGAGAGTCTCGGATATGTAATCAATTGTTCATATTTATATATATAGAGGTTTATTCCATAACTGTGTAAGTGTGTGGAACATATATGGAATGATTGAATTACATGTAAGTTATGAATTCGTAGGTTCTGTAATAGAGGTTGCAGGAAGAGTTCTATAGAATGCACAGAGAGGAAGAATGATTCAGAAAAATCATAACGGATTATTGAATTGAGTTCAAGGATTAGAGTGAAGCTCTGGAGAGAAGTAGTGAAGTGAGGATTCGCAAAGGTTAAGCTCAGAGAAAAGGTTGAGCAACGGAAAAGCGAAAGTCAAAACCCTAAAGAAAACCCCAAAACCACAGAGAAAACACTGAAAACAACGTAAATTCTAAGTAAAAGGGAAGAGTGGAGAAGTGAAGTATTGGCATACAAGAACTCTTGGATCTCAGAGATCAATGGACAAGGTTGTGAGATGAATAGCAGCTAAGATTAAATCGCGAGGATTAAGATCAAGGAATGAACGGTGGATGTTAACCAAGAAGAAAGGTGGCTATAAGTGGAAGTGGTATTTCGGGCGAGGTCAAACTCACAAGTGGTATGGAAGGGTGAGCACCTGATTCCACTCACCATTTGACACGTAGAACAAAGGTGGTGAAGGGAAACTGCTTTATCGGGCGGTTAATCCCTGTGCTTGTTGTCTATCTGAAACTAACATCAATCGTCAGATATGAAGAAGGAAGATCGACGACGGAGGGTCATCGTTTTATTCTATTGATCGGGTGAAAGTCCTACCATCGGATCGAGTCTAGATCGATGGTCATAATTTGATCGCTGATTAGAGGTTGAATGGAGAGTGCAATGGAAAGGCGATGGATGAGTACAGACTCGACGATAATTATAGTCGTGGGTATATGATATTTGAATTTCGGTCTTAAGCGTTCGGGTCGGTTTTCCATGTTTTCCTTTGTATTGCATTAAAGTGCGAAGGAGCGATAAGAAGTTGATTTGAGAAGGTTTATAAGCGCAACTGTATAGTATTTGAAATCCGACAGTGTAATCGCATATCGGATGCATAGGAGGTGTGTTAATGTGACCGCAGAGAGCCCCGATTATGATCAGTGATAAAAGGGGAAACCTTTGAAACTGTGCAAGGCTTTAAAAAAGGTGAAAAGGTAAGTTGTGCATGTTTATGTGTATTTCTATTTATAATAGAAATAAAGCACCGATGGAGGGTTTTTATGGGTTAAGTCCGCATTAACCAAAGTTTAAAGAGAGAAGGTTATATATATGGGGTTAAAGGGTTAGCGAAAGATTAAACTAAGGTTTATGGGAGTGAATGAGTCTCAATAGAACGGTTTAATGAAAGGCTTTGATAAGGTTATAAATGAAGGCTTGACGGTTGATTAAAATCTCGATAAGCGGATATTGCCTAAGGGTTAGGCTATGTGGGGTTAAATAAATTATTCCGTAGAGATTAAGAAAGGGGGGCCTTAACCATATTCTAATTGAAGATTTGACTCCTTTGAGAGTTAAATTCCTGGGAAAAATGTGCTTATGAATTTTACAAGCATACTATGGGCGTAAGTGGGGGTAGCCCTACATCAAATATCCACATCAATCTGCAAAACTTGTAATGTCTAATATAGTCCCTATAAACACATATAACCTCTAACTTGTGTAACTTTGAAACCTTATCGCTTCTTACCACTATCCGTTAAAGACTATACTTATTGACATATTATCCCTATAAAATCCTAATAGATAAGTTCATATAAACTCAAAAAGTTAACCAATTTATGTCCTAAAACCAATAACCATTAACACATATAACTCCTAACGATTATAATATCTATCGTGTGTTTCTCATAACCAATTTAACCCTACAAATGCTAACTCTTATAACCACTATCACCATAACACATGTACCCATACTACAAAGAATAAAATATATAATGTTTAAGTATGTTGTCCCATCACCTATAAATCATAATATA
Organism: Pinus tabuliformis; assembly: GCA_031772625.1. Lineage (NCBI taxonomy): Eukaryota > Viridiplantae > Streptophyta > Pinopsida > Pinales > Pinaceae > Pinus > Pinus tabuliformis. The sequence continues at coordinate 432,643,795 of CM062813.1, read as the reverse complement.
ATGAACACCTTGTAAAACTTATAAATCATATGATGTCTAGCCCCAACAGCCCCTATGACCACTTCTTCCTAACCCAATTTTTATAATATGTATAAATAAATATAATCAATTTAATGATATATCTTGTCATTCCTAATTCAGATAAGTTATTACCATGAATAAAAATGATATATTTCACATACATATAAACATATAACTCTATAATTTATGCCTTACTACTCCTAATACCTACACCTTGTAACCTTAACCACTATCCCTTGTAATCCTTTATCCTCAATTCTTACCTTTATGAGAGTAATGAATTTCGCTCGTAAATCTTCATGCAAATGTTAACATGTAAGCCATATCAACCATAATGCTATAAATCCATTCCAAGTAACACATATTATCCCGTAATTCATCCTTATGTTTAACTCTTATGACCATAACTTCTCTATTTAACCATAAATGGTTAACACTTATAAACTATTTGACATATGATGCTTAACCTTTATAATCCCTTCTTCCATGACCCTTATAATTCCTTTGAACCAACCCTCAATCTCTAATGTTTTAACTATTCTCATCCCCAACTTTAATGACCACTAATGTGAGCAATAACCATGATAAACCATATAAATTCTAACCGTTATTATACCTTAAACTTGATGACCACTATAAAATTTAAAACTTGGAACCATTAACACTTATAAGCCAAAACATTTACATGTCATAACAAATGCAAATACTATGTCATATATCTCTTAATCCTCATAATTCCTAGTCAATTCCTTAACCCCACATCCTATGAAAGTTTATACTTACTGTATAAATTCTATAACCTATAGACATATTATTGCTAAATGTTATAACCACTATAAGCCATAACCTATCTTATAGCTCTTAAAATGTTCAACTCATTATAGGCCCTAGTTCTTAAACCTTGTAGCCCTCAATACATAACTAGTATTACTTATATCATTTAGAACCTATAGAAGGCCTATTAGAACTATAAATTATATAACCTGTGTACCTTATGAATCACAACCTTTTACCCCATCCCTTATAAACCTTAATTGCACTAGTATAAAATGATGAAATTAGGACTAAGTGACTAAATATGTTAGTCACCGTAGCTTTTCCAAGTGAAATACTACCAAAAATGTGAAAATTTAAGTGATATACTAAAATGACTAGCATAAACAACTAATTTAGACTCGGGTTAAAATATATGACTAGCTAATAAGTAATACAACTAAAAATGTCTAATGTGAATGACTAATTTAGTCGAGTAACATAAATATGACTACTTAACAAGTAATACAATAATACAAATAAATCGTTTATGTTAGTCATTTTAATTATGTCACTTCAACAATCTAAACTTACAAGTGATAGGGGATTCAAAAGTTGTTATAGATTGGTTGAAAGGTTATACTTCCTTAAACACTTCCTTACTGCATCAATGGATTATCAGAGTTATAGAGGTGATTAGAACCTTCAAGGTTATACCCTTTGATCACATTCACATGGAATTACATTAAAATATTGATAGATTATCCAAAATGGGAGTGGGCTTATAGCTGGGTCAAATACATTATGAAGAATATCTACAAGGAGAAGTGTTGAGTAATTAGTAAAGGACACATTTCCTTTAGTTGAAGACTTAAATGTTCATGCGTATCTACATGTTGTATTATCATGGTCATATCCATTGAAATTATGATACATTTTTTTAACTTGGATACCATGTTTCTTATCTAGTTTGAACATTCATTATGAGCATAGCAGTACTAGACTCTTATGAAATTATTTTCAATCCTATGGGGATTTTGGTATTTCCCTAACATTAGATATTGAATATATTAGAATATCATGTCATTTAGGTAAAGAAAATTTAGTATATGTTAGATGATGTAAATTACATCTTTATATTAATATTAATACAAACATGATGCCTTTTTCTTATTGGAAAAAAAAATTATGGTATTTCCCACCACCTAAGTTATTAGACATAATTTATGTATAAATACATTCAAGCACAAGAATATTTGCTTAGTTTCTAAACATGGTTTGATTTCATGACAATGATGATCGTTATTTGTCTTCTTGGTACCATATGTCAATGTTGGGCTTCCATGATGTCTCTGTGATGGTTGGGATTCCTCATAATAGGGATATGAACCCCTAGGTGTGCACACAAATTTTTTAAAGTAAATATGGGGTTTGAAACTTGGTAGGGACAATGTTGTGTGTGTTGTATGAAAGGTTATTGAGGTATCAAGACATTACCTTAAATCCTACAAGAACATTGTGTCACCCCTTAAACCCTATTTTAAACACTCTATGGTTTGTTATTGATATGAAAGAATAAATTTCATGAAAAATATATATTTATAATTTATACAAAGCCATACATCAAATACATGTAATTATGCTAAAGTTATACAAAATATCAAGGTATGATTGTCTTCATAAAAATTTAAAATATATATAACTATCCTACATCCATCTTAACCCTGGATCTGTCAAGCGCCGAGAGGGATCCAATCTCTTGAGGTGAAAACCACTTCTTTCTTTTACTGCAAAAAATGAGAAAAGGTGTGCACCTCAAGATATTTGATCCCTCTAAGTGCTTGATAGATCCGGGGTTAATATGGATCTAGGCTTGTTATATAATACTATATAATATCTATTTTTGTATTTATGTGTCTCTTTCTTATTCGCTTTCTCTCTTTCACCCCCAAATATTCACACACTCTCTGCATATCTATATCTCTATCTCCCCCTCCCTATTCTACTCTGCCTCTCTCTCTCTCTCTCTCACTCTATTTCTTCCCTCCCACTCTCCTCTCTCTCTCCACCTTTCTCCCCTTATGTATTTCTTCTTCCTTCCCTCTCTCTCTCACCCTCCAAATCCATCCCTCTCTCCTTCTCTTTCTTTATTCCCATATCCCCATTTCACTCACACCTCCCTCTATCTCCCCCCCCTTTCTCTCTCCAACTCTATCACTATCTACCTTTCTCCTCCCTTCTCTCTCTCCACTCCATCTATGTGTCTCCCTCTTTCTCTATTCCCCTTCTCTCCCTCTCTCTCTTCCCCCCTCCTCTCTCCCTCGACCTCTCTCCATCTCTCCCTTCTCTCTTTCTCTCTGCTAGATTTCTCCCTATCTCCCTCCCTCTGCCCCACCCACCCTCTCTCCTCTTCACTTTTATTTTTTTTCATCCCTTGAATGCTTAGTTAAGATGGACCTATGTTGGTGCTTACTAATGTTATTTATATTATATAAATTTCACATCTTTTAATATAAAAATATTCTCATTTTTAATTTTATTAAAACCTTAATTTAATTTCTATGAGAATAGTTTTAGTAGTGGTGAGGACAAAGAGTTTTAATATATCTCAAAAGTAATTATAACCTTTTTCATTTTAGCTTCAATTTAAAAAATGTTATAAAATACAATTAAAATAAATTATTTTTATTGTGAAATATGTTATGGTTTTTGGCGTGTGCTATTGATAAGCCATGTTATTGGCCCATGGTATTGTAACAAAACCAATTTAAAAGTTAATAATATCCATGGTAAACTAGGGGTGAATATCCATGGTTAAGAATGTTGTCATATTGTAAATATTTGTGAAGTAAGTTATTATTTTTTGGCATGTGGTATTGATAAGCCTTGGTATTAGTCTCATGCTATCATAACAAATCCTATTCACCAATTCATAATATCAATGGAAAAGTGAGGGTGAATTCACATGATATAGAATCTTGTTATATTGTTATAAAATATTTTGATTGTGAAATAATTTATGTTTTTTGGGCATGTGGTATTGATAAGCGATGTCATTGGCCCATGATATTGTAACAAAATCTATTTACAAGTTAATAATATCCATGGTAAAGTGGAGGTGAATATCCATGGTTAATAATATTTTCATATTGTTTTAAAATATTTTGATTGTGAAATAAGTTATGTTTTCTTGGTTTGTGGTATTAATAAGCCATGATATTGGCCCATGGTATTGAAACAAAGCTTAGTTTTTACAGGTTAATGATATACATGGTAATGTGGGGTTGAATATCCATGGCTAAGAATCTTGTGATATTATTATAAAATATTTTGGTTGTGAAATAAGTTATGGCCTTTCGCATGTGTTATTGATAAGCCATGGTATTGGCCCATGGTATTGTAACAAATCCTTTTCACAAGTTAATAACAAAATAAAAAATATAACAAATTGGTTTTTATTATTGTAAATTTTTATGCTTAATTAATCCAACTTTTAAATTTTTATAGTCATCCCGGATATCATTGTTAATTTTTTTAATGCACAAGAATTGACTATCCAACCATACCCATCCAATTTGAATATAAACCACATAAAAATTCAAATTAGTTTTCCAATAAAAAATGGCATCGTCCCAACCATAGCCATCCAATTTGAATATAAACCGCAGAACAATTTAAATTAGCTTTCCAATAAAAAAATGGCATCATCTACCAAGGCCACACGTTGGATGGAAAAAAAACTTGTGGAGATGGCATAAAATTGGCCTGGATCTTGAAAAACAAATCCTGTAAAATTGTTTGAATTATATTTTTACTGGGGAAATTCTAAAACCCTATGTTACCTAAATTCTTGAAAATCCCAAAATTGGCCTAGATATGGCAATTCCTTTTCCTGAGTAAAATTGTTTGAATTATATTTTTACGAGGGAAATTCTAAAACCCTATGCTACCTAAATTCTTGAAAATCCATAACTATAACCTAGATTTAGAAAGTATTCTACAAGAACCATAGGAAGGGTATATTATTCAGAAAGTTACATGAATAATTTGAAAAACCACTTTACATTTACAAATCATTACATGACACTCAAGAAATACATGAGGAGGGCTCACATGAAGAAGACAATGCTCTGTTCAAAGACATTAGTACTCCAATCTTTGTGCTTTTTTGGAATTGCTTTATCATTACATTCATCATTCACCAATGGCTATCAAGGGTTTTATAGACAAGAATGTTGTATTCAAAAAGCTCTGGGTCAAACCCAAAAATAAGGTTTTATTCATATTTTCTGATGCTTTTTCTTTTCAAATTCTCTATGGCTAATTTATATCTTTATGGGAACAAAATATTTTCGCTAGACAAAAAAAGTTTCATTGTGGGTGTATTGTCTTTTATCATTCACAACAAAATTTAATGTGATTTGGGTATTTTGAGACTAGATCTATATATGTATTTAGGATTGCCTATAGATATCATCTGATCTGATGTGATTTTTATTCATGGAAGATGTGCCTTGACTGTAATACAAGGAATCCCACATGGGCATTGGTCACTTATGGGATTTTCATTTCCTTGGATTGTTCTACATCTCAACGCAGTCTTGGTGTTCACATTAGCTTTGTGAGGTATGCATTTTAATCTTTACTACTCAAATTGCAATCTGTATTTCTTTGTTTGGGCACTAAAATTGCTCACAGGTGCTTGCCCATTTTGTGATTACTTCTTGTATTTGTGATGACTATAAGAAAATTAATTAAAAGTAAAGTAGGGGTGGTTGTCCACTTTGTTGTTCCTTATTGTATTTGTGATATCTGTAAGAAAATTAATTAAAAGTAAAGAAGCATATTCCATTTTGAGGGTTTTGTTGACTTTGTGATGTCTTCTTCACAACAAGTTTTTTAAATTTAAATTAATATGCATATCCCATTTTGAGTGATTTGTTTACCATGAGTGCCACTATCTCCTTGTAATGCATATTGAATGATACATTGAAAATTTCTCTATTAAAAATGCACATTAGTGAAGATCGTGTTTTGATATTTAGCACAACACAATCGTATTTAGCATAGGTGGACCTTCATGACATATCTTCCCCTACAATAAACTGCATGAGAGATATGCCTTGGTATTCTCATCAGCTTAAGACAAAGCTTTTAATTTTTGTTATAATTGTAACATATTATCCCTCATTTAGGAACTAACATTGCTTAGAGGTACTTGTGTGTTTTGTGTTTCCATATTGTCTTTGTGATATCGTTTTACTTTCAAGCTAACTTAAAATAAAAGTTTAAGTGACATATGTTTCCAAGAGGATTTTGATATGTATTAATGACAATATCTCCTTGTAATGTATATTGGATGATACATTGTAAAAATATTTGTTGAAGTGCATATTAGTGAAGGTTGCATTCTGATATTTAGCTTAACATAATAGTGACTGGCATTGGGCAGTCATGATGGATATGTTGATACAATTAATAGCTATTAATAAACACAACACTACATCATTTAAGAGGGTATATATTGGGGTAACACAATTGGATGTGGTGGTTTTGAACATCTCATGGTGTATATCCCTACATGTACGCTCATGAAATGTTGTAGTGCTAGGTGCATATTCGTAATCTACAATCAAATAGGTGAGTGCTTTATTTCATATAAACGCTTGTATATAGTAGATCTGTCAAATTTGAATCATGATGTTTATGTGTTGTAACTAGTTATTTCATTTTCTACTTCGAGACAAAATAATATTGTCTACCACTAATCAAAATGGAAAAATACCCCCTAAGACTTAATTTTGATGCGAGAGATGTCCTATTTTACAAAAATTGACTAAATATTACTCGATTGGTGAGGGAACCATGAGAAGCTACTTTGGTTGATTCTACCAAGAGCTTGCACATAGGAATTTTACCCAGTTCCATCACTTCCAAATTTGTGCCATTTGGGTGGGGCAAAGCACATTGAAAATGGAATCCTAGTGGACAAATTAATTGTCTGTTGACCTAAAAGATGAATTAATACTTCATTACCAAGAAGAGAGGGTTTATGAATGACCCTATGAGAGAAATTTGGTGCATGTAGTGGTAGGAAAGGCATTCTAGACCAGAGGTGTGAAGGTGCCTACTCAAATGCATGATTGTTTTTGGTAATGGGAATTCATGGATGGGATATTACCATGGATATTACATTGGTTATAGTTAATTAAGAAAAGGGGATGCACATGTGATTGGCTGATTAAGGCCACTTTATATTCTTTTTGTTGTGTTTTGACATAACTTTAATAATTTTTCTTTCTTACCTTTAGTTTTCTTGAATCTTCCCTAAACTATTTTAGGACTATTGTCTCTAAAATCCATTTGAGACACTTGTTTGTCTTATGGTTGGGCTAGAGAGAACATGGCTTAAGATATCAACAAATTATCCTACTAAAAACTTTATTAATCCATTTGTATGTATTTAGTTTACTTCTGCTCTTTATTACTCTAGTTTCTATGATATTAGCCTTGTAATGAAACCATTAGATAAAATCCTCTCTTTGTAGTTTTTCAACTAAGTATATTGACATTTTGCATTGCATCAAGAGGTGAATTCTATACTCTACATCTCTAGTATGGAAAAAACCATAAATATATAAATTTGATGTATTATCAATAAAATATAAACGAGTGTAGATTTTTATTAACCGTGTATCTATCATTTATTGAGATTCAATGTTCAAACATTTTTTAGAGTGAAAAAACTTAAGGAAAGTTTCACACTTCAAAGGATTTTGTCTCTCTTAGTGCTTGACCGATCTAGGGTTAAGATAGATCTATGCAAGATGGTTTGAATTATGATACAAATAAATATCTCTTTTCGATATATTCATCTCAATCTCTCTCAACCATGTTTGACATTTTTCTTATTTCCTATTTTGGTTTTCTTGCTAGATTATGACCATATTTGTGCTTGTTTATTTGCAATATGTTGTTCATATTTCTTGCAAACAATATCATATTAATCACCTTGGGCCTAGAGCATACGAATTTATAGGGGAATGAATTCATGGAAATATTTTAGTTATCTATTATAACTGCGGATGAGACCATACACAATGGAATAAAAGAGGACAAATAGAAATATAATGAATAGAGGGAATGTGTTGAATTTTGGAAAATATCCCCAGTATGTATCTCCACTAAGGATAATTACTAATCCAAATTCACACCTTGTTACATAATAAAAATAAGGGTTAAGAACATTCATCATGGCTACTTGTAAAGAAAAAAATCTAAATTAGTGGGTCTAATTTTGGACCATTGACCAGTCATAGCTTCATTCTCTTGGGGCCTTCCCAAAGATCTCTAGGAAATATACAACTGCTCCTAGAAGCTATAGAATTGATCCATATATATCTATAATCATTAATTCCCTTCATAGTTTTGGGTATGTGTTATATTCCTTGTACTTGTAGCCTCATGCACAGGTCACATATGTTAGGGGCAATGAGATCATACACTATTGAGATGCAACCAAAAATATTATCTTTCATGATGCTAAAATATGATGGTAAGAATAACTAATCACTCTTACAAACGGTAAAATCTGATCGTAAGTATAACTCACCAATCTCAGAAAAGTTAATTGCCCTTGACACACACAAATAAAATTTTATTCACACAAAGGAATAAGTTCATGTGGTAGACTGGTTTTCTTCTAAAAATAAAGAAATATGGCTTGGCATCATATAATTAGTCATTTTCTTGCTTGATGAATGTTTTCTTTTCAGACCTATTATTTTCTTATCTAAAGCTCCACTAAGGAAAACTCAAATAATGCACATGCACGACAACAAAAATCAAGAAAATAAAAGTTGACAACTGAGCTGATGTAGCAATGAATTCCTCCAATACATGATGTGATTGTTTGTGGAAAAGAAAGTGTGGAATATGAGAGTGCAACATATACTCTTTCTAAAGCAACCTTGAGAGATGTGTGCAAGTTAGCTTTCATGTCCAATAAAGATATGGGAAAGAAAGTTGAAAATGAAAACTTGTATGTATCTAATTGGATTCACTTAGAATAATCAATCAAATGTATTGCAATTAGTATTTTGTTAGTTCTAATTGCAACTTTATATCCACTCTATTGTTTTATAATATTGTCAATCTCTATTAAGATTCATTTTCTATCTGAAATATGTAAGATTTCCTTTTAACATGAAGTCTTCTAAGAAATATTGTACATAATTTTTTACTTGCTTGAATTATCTATAACATGGCCCAACTATATTTTTTCAGTACAAGAAGCATTTTATCAAAATCAATGAAATTCACAGCTTCATTTGGAAAGGCCTTTGGGAAGCTTAATAAACCTAAAATATTGAATGTGAAATATGTTTTGAGGATTGCAAAGAGCTGCATGGATAGAGAAAATAATTTGGAACATGAGTTCTCTAGGTAGTATTTATCTTTGAATAAGACAACTAGTTGCAGTGGATTGTCAATATAATTTATAGTTTTTTATCATGTTTTTTAAAAAAAAAACTTATCTTTTTTTTATTGATTATTAATTGATGGATTTGTTATTTCTACTTGTTGCTCTTTCTTGAAGTTTTTATGCTAACTAGTTTTAACTAATTGAGAATCAAACATTGATGGTATTGTTGTATTATGTTAAATTCTTGTTTGTATTCAATCAAGTATTTGTTGTAAAAGGTCAATTGATGTGCTATATATTGGAAATTACAAGTATCGTAAATATGGGAAAACTATTGGTGCTTTGCATGTAAATCTGCAAAACTGATCAAAACTACTCCTATTTTATCTTTTCATTATAATGATCACTGATGTTTTGAGTTTGAGTGATTAAGGATGGCCATAGGTGTTCCCTCAAATTGGAAGCTTGGTGTTTGAATTCAGTGAGGATTTTCCATTCAGTAATCATATAAAAATTGGAATGTGAAAGTTACATTAAAAAATAATCCTATTTGATGGATTACTAGTTGTAATTGCTACATATTTTCGATGTTGGAAATTTTCTCCAAATCACAGCTAATATATTGCATCATGGGTCAGCAACACAATGTGTTATGAAACCAGCTCAAGAAAAGATAGAAAAGATAGATCAACGCCTTAGAATTCAGCCTCTTCGAGGGGGCAACCTCCTTTACATTACATAAATGAACAATTCTTGGATGATTCAAATGAAAAAACCTCCTTTCTATATATAGGAGTCTAAGGAGTCACAATATAATCCAGCCGACCTAACAATAATAATATAAAGCCACAAAAATAACAATAGAGGGATTCTATGGGGCACATAAATAACAATATGGGGGTAATAGGGGCACAACAATATAAATAAGGGGTATAACTACAATAGTAATGGGGTAATCACTAGTATTATAGGGACCCAACATGCCCCTCTCCTTCAAAAAAGTGTTGTCCTCAACGCTTGAGTAGTTCTGGATACTTCTGCATAAAATTCTCATCCTCCCATGTGGAATCTTCAGCGGATAAGTTCTTCCACTTGATAAGATACTCTGAAATTGATCGATTTCGTAGCTGTCGAGTTCTTGTTTCTGTGACTGCTTCCGGTTCCAATATAATTTTTCCTTCCTCGTCAAGTTCTGGCAATATTGTTTGAACTGGGAGCTTGTCGCCTATAACCTTCTTTAAACATGAAACATGGAAAACTGGGTGCAATCGAGAAGCTGCAGGAAGCTCCAATTTGTATGCCATAGTACCAATCTTTTGCAACACCTTGTACGGACCATAATACTTTGGTGATAATTTATTATCCTTCTTAGCTTGCTTTAGGGACATTTGCTTATATGGTTGTAGCCGTAGGAATACCCAATCACCTACATCAAAACTTCTTTCACTGCGATGTTGATCTGCCTGTTGTTTCATTCTATTTTGTGCCAACACGAGGTTATCCTTTAAGAGTTGGAGGACTTGTTGTTGATGTTCGATGTGATGTTCCACTGCCTGAACCTTAGAATTTTCTCTTAAATATGATGTGATGGATGGTGGTTGATACCCATAAAGTGCCATAAATGGGGTCATTTTTGTTGCTGTATGGAAGGAAGTGTTATACCACCATTCAGCCAGAGGCAACCATTTGACCCATTGTGTCTGTTTATCAGATACAAAGCAACGAAGATATCCTTCCAAACATTTGTTTACTATCTCAGTTTGCCCATCAGATTGAGGATGATAAGATGAGCTATGAGCTAACTGAGTACCAAGACAAGAAAATAATTCTGTCCAAAAATTTCCAGTGAAAATGGGATCTCTGTCACTTACAATAATCTTTGGGTTTCCATGTAGCTTTTGAATTGTTTCCATAAATGCAGTAGAAACTGTACTGGCTTTAAATGGATGTGATAATGCACAAAAGTGTGCATACTTGGTAAGTCTGTCAACTACCACCATGATGACACTCTTTCCCTCAGACTTGGGTAAACCTGTGATAAAATCCATTGAAACCTCCTCCCAACGTTGGCTTGGAATGGATAAAGGTTGTAATAGACCCGGTGTCTTAATTGTTTCAACTTTATTTTGTTGGCAAACCAAACATTCCGCCACAAACTTTTGAATATCTGATTTAAGGCCATCCCAAAAAAATTCCTTCTTAACCCTGTGGTAAGTTTTTAAAAATCCTGAGTGCCCTCCTAAGGGAGAAGTGTGCAATTCCATAAGAATCTTTTGTTTTAGCTGGGAATTCTTACAGAGGTATAAGCGATCTTTGTACCATAACGAATCATTTTTCCAGCTAAATGTATCAGACGTACTGGAATCTTGTTGTAGCTTTCGAATAAGTGCCCACACTTCTTCGTCATTCTTCCATTCCTCCCTTGCTTCGTTTATCCAATCTGGTTGGATAATAGAAATGGCGCACAACAATGCTTTCACATCCTCATCCTTTCAAAGTCATAACCCAACATCTTTGTGACCCACTTTTGTTGCTCTTCAGAGGATAATCTTTGTTCTAAAAAGTATTTAAGGCTATCATGATCCGTTTTTACCTTGAAGTGTCTTCCCATTAGGTAGGGTCGCCATTTCTTAAGTGCATGGAGTATTGCCAACATTTCCTTCTCATAAATAGCTTTGCTTAAAAACTTTCCCTTGATTGGACGACTTTCAAAAGCAATGGGTCTTTCATCTTGCATTAGAACAGCACCAATTCCATTTCCTGAAGCATCACATTCCACAATAAAGGTTTTTGTGAAGTCCGGTGTAGCTAAGACCGGTGCTTGGCACATTGCCTCTTTAAGATGTTCAAAGGCCTTTGTTGCTTCCGGAGTCCATGAAAATGCATCTTTCTTCAATAATGTTGTTAGAGGTGCTGCTATTCTCCCATAATTCTTAACAAACTTGCGATAATACCCTGTCAACCCAAGAAATCCTCGCAGATGCTTTATGGATGTGGGGATTTTCCATTCCTTAATGGCTTTAATTTTGCTAGGGTCTACCTTAACTCCTTCATGAGATACAATATGACCCAAATATTCCACCTCCTGGACTCCAAAGAAACATTTGGATCTTTTTGCATATAATTGTTTCTCCTCCAATAGTTGTAGCACCTTGTCAACATGTTCAACATGATCCTTCCAAGACTTGCTGTAGATTAGTATATCATCAAAAAATACTAACACAAATTTTCTAAGGAATGGTTTGAAAATTGAATTCATCAAACCTTGAAATGTTGAAGGTGCATTGGTAAGGCCAAAAGGCATGACCAAAAATTCATAATGACCCTCATGAGTTCTAAATGCCGTTTTCGGAATGTCTTCAATCTTCATTCTGATTTGATGATATCCCGAACGAAGATCCAACTTGGTGAAGTAAATTGATCCATGCAATTCATCCAGTAATTCATCAATGACAGGAATGGGGAACTTATCTTTAATAGTGAGCTTGTTGAGCTCCCTATAATCCGGACACATGCGCCATGATCCATCCTTCTTGTGCACCAATACTACTGGAGCAGAGAAAGAACTTTGACTTGGTTGAATTATACCAGCCTCTAGCATTTCTGCAACCATACGTTCAATTTCACTTTTTTGGACATAGGGATATCTGTACGGCCTGATGTTTGGAGGAACACTTCCTGGAATCAGATGAATAGCATGATCATGATCACGCATAGGTGGGAGACCTTTTGGAGTCTCAAATACCTTGGAATGATTGTCCAGGACTTTTTGGAGATCTGGAGAAATAGATGATTCCAATGTGGAAACATCTAGCGAACATAATTGTGCAATTACACCTCTTTGCCCTTTTTTAGAAGCTTTGTCATACCATTAGAGCTGATTATCTTTCCTGGTTTCCCTGCAATACCCCTTAATTCAACTTCCTTTCCTTCCGTAGAAAATTTGATGAAAAGTTCTTGAAAATTAAAAGCTATTGTACCCAAGGATTGTAGCCATTGGACTCCTAGTACAACATCAGCACCTCCCATTGGAATGGAAAGCATTGGGCTAGTCAATACATATTCTCCCATGGATAGCTTGATATTATGGCACTTTCCAGAGCAATTTATTGTTCCTCCATTTGCAATCATCACTTGACACTCTGGTGCTGGATATAGGAAGCAATTCAATTCTTTTGCTACCCTACAATGAATAAAATTGTGGGTGCTTCCTGAATCAATCAACACTATTACCTTTTTCTTCTTGATTTGTCCTTCTATCTTGATGGTTTGAGGAGTGGTAATTCCCGCCAATGCATTACAAGATATGGTCGGATTTATTTGTTCTTCATCTAGGCTTTGTTCCTGGAGTATATCTTCTTCTTTTGACCTTTCTTGCTCCTTTTCTTCTTCCTCTTCACAATCTATGTAGAATAATTTCTTCTCAGCACACTTATGACCTTTAGTGTATTTGCTATCACAACTGTAACAAAGCCCTTTTGCTCTTTTTTCTTCCAATTGTTGTGGTGTCAACCTTATAGGTTGTGGAAGACTAGGGGCAACAACACTTCCGTCTTTATAGTTGTGAGTGGTATGCTTCCTGGTTGCCATAATTTTGCTTTCCATTTTTCTTGCTAACCTGAATGCCTTCTCTAATGAATCAGGTTCCCAAAGGCGAACATCATGTTGGATATTATCCTTTAAAGACCCTATGAACACATCAATCCTATGCTCCTCTGGAATATCTTTTACCCTTATGTTCAATTTTTGGAACTCCTCAATGTGCTCCATTATTGAACCCTTTTGTTTGAGACTTATCAATTGGCTAAAAAAAGTGTTGCTTTTTGTATCCTCATAATGTGCTATCAATTCTTTCGTAAAAATTGCCCAAGTGATAAATTGTTTACGAGAGCAAAGCCATTGATACCATACAAACTGATTTGGTTCCAAATATACAGTTGCCATACGTACCTTTTGTGTGTTTTGCACATTATTGAGATCGAAGAATTGCTCCATCTGTAATATCCATGTGGCGGGATCCTTGCCATCAAACTTCCTCATATCGATTTTTGGAATATGGTGAGTCTTCGATCCAACATTAGCATCTATGGAATCATGATTAACATTTCTTTTGTTCTCATCATGAGTTTCCTTTAGTACCCTTTCACCCTTAGGGACCATTTCTTGTAGCAACTTATTCATATTTATCTTCAATTCGTCCATGTCTGTCTTCAAATCTATCTTCAAATCATCCATCTTAGCTTCCACGTCAATCATCTTAGCTTCTATGCCTTTCTTTAAATAGTCCATCTTAGCTTCTACACCTTTCTTTAAACCATCCATCTTAGCTTCTACATCTTTCTTTAAACCATCCATCTTAGATTCTGTTCCTTTTTGTGCAAGGGACATTTGTTGCACTTGGTCTTGTAATTTTGATATATCATGTTGCATTTCTTCCTCTTCTTCATGAGTCATGCTAGAGCTTTCAGGTTCCTTACTAGGTGTTTGCATTTTCTTTCCTCGGGGCATCAGTTACCAATAATAATGCTCTACTATGCCCTTTGAATTCCTTCAAAATAAATTTTCAAACCAAGCTTAAGCAAAACTTTAAGAAAATCTACACACCTTTTTTCACTTTGTAGGAGCTCGATATTGCCTCTGATGTATCTCTGTACTTTCCAATCATCTAATTCTAAATTTTTGAGCTGTAGTAGCCCTCTATGTCCTCTTTCCAATGCCACAAGTCTGACCCAAATTGGATTCTCCAAGGAAGAGTTATGTGAAATCTCCCACAGTGACTTTCTTATAGACTAGTTCAGTAGAGCGAACTTGTATGACGTGCCACGAGTCACTGTTTCGACCTTTGGATCTGAAAAATGCATAAAAGAAACTAAAATCCGTCCTCTTTCTGTACCTTCTTATGAAATTTCAATTCGATCCCCAAAGAGAAAGTTATGATGATTTTCCCAAGGTCACCTGTTTTGAATGTAATTCAGGAGTCTGCAAAAAGACCAACTTCCTCATATCATATCTCCGCAAACATCACGAAAAAAGCTCTTAAATTTGCACCCAAGGTTCAGCGTGATTTCGTCTCAAATGGGTTTTTTTTGCGACTTCTGAAACGTCGTAGAAAAAAAGTTATAGCGAAAATGCCACGATGACCTTTTTGGAGCAGCGAAACCCTAGAATCCAAAGCTCTGATACCAAATGTTATGAAACCAGCTCAAGAAAAGATAGAAAAGATAGATCAACGCCTTAGAATTCAGCCTCTTCGAGGGGGCAACCTCCTTTACATTACATAAATGAACAATTCTCCAATGGTTCAAATGAAAAAACCTCCTTTCTATATATAGGAGTCTAAGGAGTCATAATATAATCCAACCGACCTAACAATAATAATATAAAGCCACAAAAATAACAATAGAGGGATTCCATGGGGCACAGAAATAACAACATGGGGCTAATAGGGGCACAACAATATAAATAAGGGGTATAACTACAACAGTAATGGGGTAATCACTAGTATTATAGGGACCCAACACAATGGGAAGGGAAATGTCTTTGCAATTTATCCACTTATATTGTAGTGATCCATAAATATAAGAAAAACATTAGTAATTTGATATAGAATAGTTGGCTTATTAATATGTGATAATGGACACAAATAGTACTTCTTATCTAAAGAAATGCTCATCAGACTTGGGCATTCTTGACATCATCGACCTCCAGGCTTGGACTTATTCACTTATCCTTCTACATTACTGAGTTATATACATGTATACAAGGTTATCCTATTATTGTATCCTTTTTACTTCATTTCATTTTATTCTAGACTTAGATTTGGCTTTTTCTAGTAGTTTTGTTTGCACTCCCATACTATATAAGTAATCTACAACTTGAGCTTTTTAGCGTGTAACTTAGTTGGCATGATTGTTTGTAGAATTCATTGAAGGTTGAATACTAATTTAACTAAGTTGTTATTTTCTATGGTGATGTTTTATTTTCTTTGTTTATACAGCTCATCTAGCCACATAATGGCCACTATTGCCCAACTAAAGAAAACTTTTTCGAGTTTCTTGCTTTTATGGGGAAAAATGGCATTGACAATATTGTTGATGTTAAGGTATAGATCATATAAATCCTTTATAGTTTGTTTTAGTTTATATTCTAGTGTTCATCACCTTTCATGTCTTATACTCTGCATTGTATCTTCTTTATTTTTCGCAAAAGGAACTTAGTATTAACGGTAAGAAGCAGGAATTGAAGAAAGAGGAGTGTTACACAGTAATTTGTCACCATCCCTGTTACTCCTCTTGTCATACTTTGGAGGACTCATCCTGGGAGTTATAAGAAGTGACAAAGTCTAAAAACACTTGCGTTATGTTCCCCTGAGTATGTACTTCATGTTCCCTGAAGACACCTTCTACAGATTATCCCTGAAAAATGCTCTTTTTCCATTGGTGCAGGTCCATAGTATCTTACCCGCGCCAATCATGGAGATCCTCAAAAGAGGGCGCGACCATTGGCGCTCTGTCTTAGAGCAATAGTCGCGCCAACCAAGTTTGGTCATGCTTTTTGCCTTAACGCACGCCCGACTGTTGTTTCCTTCATTACATGGAGCTTTTTGAGGATAAAAAATCAGTCTTTTGTCGAGTTCTATCCTATCTCCGTCTTTAATGGCTTTTGGGGATAATGTTAATCCACAATAGGTGTCCCGGTTCATCGTATCCTCCTCCCTTCTTCATCTATATAAGCTTGTCCTTATGCATTTGACAAGCTGAGTGATAGTGGTGAGTCATGGAGTGCTAGATGTTGAGTTCTTGAGTTCATGGAGGAATGCTAGTTGTGGTTATCATGAGGGATAATGAAGCACAGAGAGGTTATGCTACCGGAGAGGAGATACATTGCAAGACACATATAGTTGCTCGCCCAGCCAGGAGAGGTTCAACGTCAGAACCTTGGTTGTAACTTTTCCTGTTTATTATTAATTAATGAGTGACTGCTATTATAGTTCCAATCTCATTGTCTATTATGGTGATGTGTTGATTTATTTCCTTTCTGACTGAAATATAGTTGTGCCTTGGTAGATTTTATGTTGGTATCTTCCTTTGCATGTGCAGGTGTCCGTTTATGATCTGCTGGAGTGAGGGAGCGGGAATATCAACTCTGCTTCAACCATAGCGTTGGATTCCAGGTTGGTCTTCTTAATCTACCTTTGATGCATAACTAGGAACTTGCATGGCATCGTGGTTTTATTGTGGCTAGTTCTCTTTTAGGCTAGTGGGATCGCCTCTGTCTGCAGAGGGGATTTAACTATCCAACAATTTGGCGACTCCACTGGGGAGAAGATATTTGGAATTTGTCTTGCATGTTAATTTTCTTCTGCTTGCTTGAGTGAATGAGCTTCCTGGGTCAGTTCTGAGTTTATTCTTTACTGTTTGACCCATCTGAGCACTAACAACCCGACCTGAGGTCGTATTGTTTATTTTTCTAGCTGGCAAGCTTAATTGGCGCGGTTATTACTCTGACAGTCGCGCCAGTTGGCGCATGTTGCTCAAAAGCAACTCGCGCCAATTCTTTGGTAGTGCAAGTTGCAGGCTGACAGTCGCGCCAGCCCTGTAAATTTTGCCTGTGTGTGGGTGGAAAGCTCTTTTAGCCTCTTTTTATATCTCTTACAGCCTCTGGAAGTGTGTTGAACCTCTGTTTGACTGGTTTTAGCCTTCATCCTTCAGTTGTTTGCTTATTTCTATTGATTTTCGCCTCAGCCCTAGGACATCTAGTGACTTTGCATGTCTAGCCTTCTGTGGGAAGTTTCGGTCTCTTGATTATCCAGTCAACTTGTTGGTTGTGTCTGCACCTATCCAGTGATTTGTTAAAGCTTGATCTTCTATGCTCTGAGTGATTCACTTCTAGCCTCTTTTGATTTTACTTGACTTCATTCAAACTTAGATTACGTGGTTCATTGAAAGTCTTTGTGTTTTTCCTTGCTTGCATAATTCATTTTGGTGTTTCAGAATTGGTTCTATTTCATTGAGTGAACTTGGATTGTGCATATCTCTTAAGATTTGTTTAAATGCATCATGCCATCTTAAAGGAAAGAAAAACAAAATATCTTTTGCATTCTATTAGTTAACATTTGTTGTTATTTGTTGCTATTAAAAAGAGAAAGAAAAAATTTCATTTCTTGTTATTAGCTGCATTAGCATCTTTATTGTTTGTTGAGTGATCATTTCATTTGTGTAAAGATCTCAACCCTCCTGTAGATAGAATTCATCGAATCAAATGATATAATTTTAGCATATAGTTTGCATTTAAGAAGTTTTTGAGATATCACATACGGTAGGACCAAAAAACTGAAACATAATCGAAGATAAACTTTAAAATAAACTCAATGAACATAACAACGCATTGGAACATAACGCAAATACTCTAGAGGTCTAGGTTAGAGATGTGTTCCGGCGTCTTTAAACCTGGTAGTTTATCGTCGAGTGTTTGGGTGATTCCTCCACGGTGAAACGATAGGTGCCAATACAGACTGAGCTCCCACGTACCGTCGCGTATATACGGGAGACCCCACTAGGCTATTATCCTTTATCCATAGGAAGCCGAGTCTGCCGCCCTAAGATTCGCAATGCAGTGAACACAGCATTCACGAAGATCGACCACCCGTACCCTAAAAAGTATTATGTGGTTTTGCGAAAAGTTTGGCACACCCTCTACCTAGAATTCCAGAGCAGTCACTTTTGATCCTTTTCGGACTCCCTAAAAGAAAAGGTGCCTGTGAGCATCTTGTCACTTCGTGCTCATTAAATATTCGAAGGAGACTAGAGTCATCTTTTATCCTTTTCTCGACTCTTAAAAAATGAGAAGGTTAAGTTCAGTGTCTTAAAATTTATTGGCCACGATAACATCTACCCAATTAGATTTTGTTTGTGTTAGCTTGAGTAGGATTGTTTCTCGTTCGATGGCAACCTTCCCGGCGCCCACCGGCCAAGGTGTTCCTCTTGATGGGAACCCTCGTCCATTTCCTTCTGTTGGAAATGTCGGTGTTCAGTATATCGCAACATTGTCTTTGCCTGGGTTGACCATCGGTTTACCCGTATGGTTGTTTTCAAACTCGGTGGTCTCGAGTGTGATAACTCCTGTTCCACCACCACCTCCACCCGAACAACACCATGTTGATTCTAAGGTGGACCCCTTTCCTTCTTCGCCCATTGCTGCGTCCTCATCTTCGACTTCGCCTGGTGACACCTTGGATTTCAGTAACCAGGTGGCTAAGAAGAAGAAGAAGAAGACAAAAAAGAAGAAGTCTTCTAAGGGAAAGGTCGCATCTACCACAAAAATATCTGAAGTGGAACCACCTTCTGCTCCTCCGCGGAAGGCTAAGTCTCCTTGTCGATTATGCAAGGAGGACCATTTTCTTTCTGATTGTCCTGGTATCCCCAGGATCCTAGATATATGGTCCCGTGACCCGACTCGCCCCTTGTCGTCGCCGACCGACGATACCTTATCAGTTGGTAAGAGAAAAGGGAAGGTTCGTTTCCCTTGTCAAATTTGTGAAGGTAATCATCTCCTTCGCCTTTGTCCACTTCTGGATGAAGCCTCCCGTCTTTTGGAAAGTCTGTCAGCTCCCTTACCTCGGCTACCCGCTGGATATCAGCGTCTTTTTGCAATTGCAGATCATCTCTCCGCTAACCAAGTGATCAAGCATGATTCCTCTTTGGTCCAACCTTCTCTTCCTGAACCTACCTGTGCTCCGCCTGTTCCAGACCAGTCCCTGGTCGGAACGAGTGTTGATTTACATTCATCATCTACGCACCACTTTATCATCAAGGATGAACCACCCGAGTCCAAACTACACGAAAGTCCAAAGTTATAGATTACAGTTGACCCAGTATTTCAAAAGGTCCAGCTTACAAGTGACCCGGTTTTTCCTACAGAAGTTCCATCCTTAGATGATCTTAGATCTGAAACCAAACCAGACAAAAGTCAAAAGGTCCAGCTTACAAGTGACCCGGTTTTGCCTTCAGAAGTTCCCTCCTCAGATGATGTTATCACTGCAAAGAATGAAGACCCCACCGTCCAAATTCTATTCATCAACATAGACTCTAATGATCAAGTGAGCATCCCTCTCATTCCTTCGCACCAGGAAGAAAGTCCATCAGAATCATATCCGGCTGTCTATCCAGTCCCACCTCCAAGCAACCTAGTTGTTTCCTTCAATTGGGATCAACTAGGCAATCCTCGGTTACCAGCCTCCATACCATTTCGAATTATAGTCCAAGTCTACCGCATGGTTATGGCCGATACAATTATTGATGAGGGATCTCCTGTGAGTATCCTTTCTTCAACAGCTTGGGAAGCACTTGGTTCCCCACTGCTTCTGCCTGAGATAAGAAACCTTACAGGTTTCCATCGAGAAACAACTCGACCTTTAGGAATTCTTCCCAATGTACCTATCACATTAGAAGGGAAGAATGTTCAAATGGGTGTCATGGTAGTCCAAGGTCCGTTAGATTACAATTTACTCCTTGGACGAGACTATATTTATCACATACGTGCAATTGTGTCCTCACTCTTCAGAGTGATGTGTTTTCCGCATGAAGGAAGGACGATCAAGGTCGTAGACCAACTTTCATTCCCCGGTTCGCACTTCACATATAGTCATCTACCATTCCTAAATGGTCTTATTTCCACAGGAAATGCCCCAACCTCCACTCCGTCATTCTGATGACGGCAGCTGACCCGAGCGCGTGACTGAGGCCCGGGGGGGCATGCATCCTCCTTCAAAATCGAGTCTTTCCAAGTAAACCTTCATTCCATCCACTCCGTGAATGCCATGAAGCTTGGGGGGCATGTACCTCGATTTTGCATTATCATGCTGGGGGCATGCAAAAATTTAATAAGCATAGTTTTTTGTTTCAAGCTTGTGTAAACATGAAACCAAATCCAAGCAAAGTTCTCCATGGTTCAAGCTTGTGTAAAAAAATGAACCCATACCTGATTTACATCCCGTGATTGCCTTTCATCTGCTAAATCCTGCTAGATGAGCTTTGGTTGTTTCATTCCATCGCCACCATCTCTTTGGCCGATCATATGCTTTCACCTGGTTGTTTATCCTTTCCTGAGGAACTGCAGCGATGAGTGGTTTTATTAGCCAACCTCTTAACCTTTACATGTTTCAAGCAAGTTCCACCATTACCGGAACCAGTCGCTACCCTTTATACCACTCGTTCCTTCAGGACGAGTCACCTTTACGCTCTTTTCTGACTCGTAAAATATGAAAAGATTGCCGAGTATTTTTCCTTTTTGACTCATTAAAGAAAATAAAAATGGAGGTCCGCTTTCAGCTCTTTTCTGACTATTTAAAGAGAAAAAGATGGCCGAGTCGCTCCTCTTGACTCGTTAAATGTTAATAAGGGGCGGTCGTTTTAAGTTCTTTTTGTCGACCGTTAAAACATAAAAAGATTACCGGGTTTTTGTCGTTTCAAACTCGTTAATGGTTACGAAACGACGTGGTTTTGACCACTTTTTTACTTTTTCAGGTCGAAATCACTAATTATGAAAAGTACTCCTCGATCGTAATGATCGAGCGGTTCTTTCGGGTATTATTTTATACTTTTTCGGGCCCGAGAGACACAACTTTACGAAAAAGGACATCCCTGGAGTTTCCTTTTCTGCTGTCTTTTCAAACTCTCTAAACATGAAAAGACACCGAGTTCTTCCTTTGTCAGACTCGTTAAAACTTAATGACATCGGATTTTGTCACAACGCAAGCATATGCTATCCCCATCAAGCTTGTTAAAAATAATTGGGGTACTCGCCAGAAATGGCGGGGGGGGAAAATTTTTTGAACCATAATTATTACCGTAACGGCAGTATGTCGCTCTTGAACATGGCACTTTTCTGCTTTCGTGTCCAGGGTGGGGATATCTCATCTCATATCTTTCACTTGCTTCCATGGACTTGGGTACCTTATTTGACTTCTCATCCACTCATTGCCTCGTCATTATGACCTTTGATACATTGATGTCAAATACTGCCGATTCCATTAATGTGCCGCCGATATGTTCAAGAGAAGTTGACCTCTGCAAAGAAACAACCTCCCTCTGATAGTTCGCACAATCTTGATTCACAACATTATCTCTCTATCTCGTGTCGATGATGTGGGAAACATTATGGCCCACCTTCGATCAAGGTCACTTCCTGTCGACTTCAACTCATTATCTAGGAAGTTGATCTAGAGACTCCTTTCCGGTGCCTTGGAGCCTGCATGCCTCAATGGCAGGTTCTTCGTGTTCGACGTGAGGTTTTCATCACTGGCCTCTGATCGAATGATTCTACGGGTGTTTGACTTCAGATCATTAATTCACATGCCGTAGATTGTACCTATAGTACCTTGAGGGCCATTGTCATTATTGGTGGTACTTCTCGCGTCTGTTAACAGTTTCCACTATTGACTGGTAATCAGACGATGTTCATGCATGTTCGACTTCAGCTCATATATTCACATGCTTGAACTTGTACTCTTGTTCGGGTCGAGATGGAGCGCAAGACCCTGGATTGTGTCTGTTGTAATCCAGGTGTGATTCTTGATACTTGACTCATTCACTGGATGGCTGTGACCATACCTGAGTCAATTCATTGATCCTAACCAGATGGCTACGTCCATACTATGGATCTAGATTATTTATGTACTCTCTTATGGATGGCTGCGACCATACCAAGTACATCGTGTAATTGAACTATCAGTCATGTCTCTTAACACAGATCCTCGGCGGCAGCAACTATATGTGTTCTTGTGTGTTCTTGTAAAGCATTTCACCCCTCTCCACCTCTCGGACCTCATGCTTTAGGGGGCATCTGTTACACAGTAATTTGTCACCATCCCTGTTACTCCTCTTGTCGTACTTTGGAGGACTCATCCTAGGAGTTATAAGAAGTGACAAAGTCTAAAAACACTTGCATTATGTTCCCCTGAGTATGTACTTCATGTTCCTTGAAGACACCTTCTACAGATTATCCCTGAAAAATGCTCTTTTTCCATTGGCGCAGGTCCACAGTATCTTACCCACGCCAATCATGGAGATCCTCAAAAGAGGGCGCGACCATTGGCGCTCTGTCTTAGAGCAACAGTCGCGCCAACCATGTTTGGTCACGCTTTTTGCCTTAACGCACGCCCGACTGTTGTTTCCTTCATTACATGGAGCTTTTTGAGGATAAAAAATCAGTCTTTTGTCGAGTTCTATCCTATCTCCATCTTTAATGGCTTTTGGGGATAATGTTAATCCACAATAGGTGTCCCGGTTCATCGTATCCTCCTCCCTTCTTCATCTATATAAGCTTGTCCTTATGCATTTGACAAGCTGAGTGATAGTGGTGAGTCATGGAGTGCTAGATGTTGAGTTCTTGAGTTCATGGAGGAATGCTAGTTGTGGTTATCATGAGGGATAATGAAGCATAGAGAGGTTATGCTGCCGGAGAGGAGATACATTGCAAGACACATATAGTTGCTCGCCCAACCAGGAGAGGTTCAACGTCAGAACCTTGGTTGTAACTTTTCCTGTTTATTATTAATTAATGAGCGACTGCTATTATAGTTCCAATCTCATTGTCTATTATGGTGATATGTTGATTTATTTCCTTTCTGACTGAAATATAGTTGTGCCTTGGTAGATTTTATGTTGGTATCTTCCTTTGCATGTGCAGGTGTCCGTTTATGATCTGCTGGAGCGAGGGAGCGGGAATATCAACTCTGCTTCAACCATAGCGTTGGATTCCAGGTTGGTCTTCTTAATCTACCTTTGATGCATAACTAGGAACTTGCGTGGCAGCGTGGTTTGATTGTGGCTAGTTCTGTTTTAGGCTAGTGGGATCGCCTCTGTCCGCAGAGGGGATTTACCTATCCAACAAGGAGAATAATAACAATGAAGCGACAAAATGAAAATTAAAGAGAGGGAGAAGAGAACTGGTTTAGTGGTACTTGTAGAGCCAATATCTCACACAAGACACACACAGAGACTGATGGTCAAGTCATCATAGTTGGTGAATTCACCTACAGTGCCTTGACAACAAATGATAATGTTTTGAAGTGACGAAACAATAATTTGTGTAAATTTTACTCCAACCTTACTCAGATTGTAATACTTGGAATTTTATATAATATAATTTTCGTGGTTGAAATTATTTATAGTTGCACTTGATATTATTTAGTATTATAATTAACATTTGTAACTATGCGATTTCATATTAGATGAACATGTACATTGTATGGGATTTTTTTTTAAGTTTAGTTGCGAAATCATACTATTTTATTTATGTTGATTAATAACAAACCCATAAAATCAATCTAAAACTACTAAATTAATAGTTTATGTTGATTAATGATGATCATAAATAAAATTAATATACGACTAAATTAGATTATTCTAATTTTTGTTATTGAAAGTAAATGAAATGACTGTAACCTATTAAAGTAGTAACATATATAATGAATATGAAACTACCTAAAAAGGTAAATGACTACTACAAATGATAAATTTGTGATTACAAATGACGACTAAATTTTGCATATATACGACTATTAGTAGCTAATTTACTGTATCTTATAACACGATCAAAATTTAGTCATATATTTTTCGACATTAATTGGTTTCAAAGGATGACTAAAATTTTCATATATATGACTATTAGTAGCTAATTTATAGTATCTTATAACATGGCCAACATTCTGGTCATATTTCTTTAGTCATTAATTGGATTTCTCGGGCGATCATTTAGTAATATATTTTGTTGTATATTTTGTCATTAATTGTGGAAATTAATGACTAAATCAATGACTAAATTTATGACCAAATATACTACGAGATAATAAAATTGAGACAACAAAATAATGACTAAGCTAAAAATGACTAAACGTTGGTCGTATTATAAGATACTGTAAATTGGTTACTATTGGTCATCGACCAAAAAATAGTCGTTTATATGCAAATTTTAGTTCTTTTCTTACTAAATAATTATCCATTTTGTACTAGTGTTGCTAGCCCAAATTATAGCTCTATCCTTCTTACTCTTAAACACATCATTGCTAGAGTATATAAGTTACCACTTATAGCATATAATATATGGACCTATAAATCTTAAATCTTGTAATGATTGTAACCATTGAACGTTATTATGTGTAATATTTATCCCTTCTAATCCATACCTGTGAATATCATAATATTGAATCCATATAACCTTTAACCCTAAAACATAATTTCTTCACATTTATAACTTCTAACCCTAACCAATTCGGTGAATTTTTAGGTTAATTGTATTTTCGACTTGTCTCCTTATAGGTTTACTGAAATGTAAAGTGTAGGCACTCATTATATGTAATTTAAATTATGCATCAAATGAGTACCCACTTTACACACTTTTGAGTAGACCCAAAGCAAGATAAATTGATAATGCGTGAAAACAATTTGCTTAATTTTTCATGTATTTTCAATTTTTGTCGATGTGGTTGTACTAAATTGTATGCATTGTGGGTACTTATTCCAGGAAAATATTAATTAAACAACCAATGAGTGTTTATGTCAAATACTTGATTAAACCTATAAGGAGATAATTTCAGAATGCGAATGAATTAAGTTTCTTTTATTCCCTTAAAAGGTATCTACCCTTGGGGATGAAATCATCATGTTGAGTCATATTACTTATTTCAAAAAAAAAAATTATTGCATTTATTTCCTTTCAGAGCCATTTTTAACTCAAAATCTCCCTATTGCACCCATGCTTACAACCCATTACAATAATATCACCTAATTATTAACAATTATAACCCCTATAAGTCCTAACACTTATACTCTATAACTAGTATTAATTAATATAATCACTAACCATAACCAATTTGAACCCAATACATCTTAACCTTTATTATATATAATCATCATAAGCCTTAATACCTCACTTTTACTATCAATTTAACTACTAAATATTATAACCACTTTATTGCAAATCCCTATCATTGTTATATATAAAAACCATAATACATATAAATGTTATTACTCATCTCTTATAATCCTCAAATACTAGTATGTATAACCATTAACCCTCAATGCCTATATTCCTAAGCCGTAATTAGCAACCATAATCTCTTTCACAAAACCATATAATCCTAAATTATTATAAATCATAAAAAGCATACCTCCTATCCCATCAATATTCTACATCCTTTAGTATGGTAGTTATCACCTAAAACCCTTAACCCTTAACCATTGCATGACTCCTATAAGGTATAATCACTTTGAATTTTTAACAAATAATCTCTTTACCTTATATATTCTCCAACGCTCATAACTAATTTCCTCTTATGCGTTATCCAAAATAGAGCTTATTTTCTCAAAATCATATAACATATCTAACCCTTATTCCCAAAACCTATATAAAACCTATGTGTAACATCCCTCTAAGAGTTTTAAATTCACTTACACTTAGAAGAAAATTACACATGTATATATATTTTCTTCGATAAAAACTATATTCATAAATGAACCTATATTAGAACATGATAACTTCAATTACTGAAAATTGTATAAGTTCTCTTTATTATTGTGTTTTCTAAAAAATTACAACTCCCTGTTTCTCGTTAATAAAGTCACTCCACACAAGATTATTTGTTTAAGATGAATTTAAGATGGTTCCTTCCTTGGACATCCTATTATGATTTAACATTATTTTCATAACTCTTACAGGTATAGTTATATATCTAAATATGGACTAAACTAACCATTTTGTAGGTAGTGTTGCATACATTATACATATGCCACAGTATTCACACACACCCACACACACCTTTATATATTGATATTTAATGTTTAATTCCTATCCTTCTTTTATATGAGTTGTTTCTTTGACTCGATGAGCAATGTTAAGATTTTGGATTTTTTCCAAAGTCTAATTGATTCACATATAGGTTCCTACAAATTTCATATATATAAACATGTGTTTTATTGTATGGCATGGATTTGCTGCAAGCTTTATGTTGTTCTTTTCCTGCATTAATATTTAAGGGTGCATTAAAGTTTATAAACTCATTGGAGTCTATATGGCCATTTGATCTATTGTGGAGGCATTTTTGGCCTTAGCCCACACAAAGTCAGGACATGTTGTAGTATGGGACACCTACCAGTGTGCTTGATGAGGCACAAGTTTTTTGACAACATTGATGTAATTGGTTTCAATCAACAATGATATTTGTGTTGTGTTTATCTTTGGGTAACTACCCCTTGTGCCCTCTCCATTGTTCAATCATTGTGTTGTGTTTATCTTTGGGTAACTACCCCTTGTGCCCTTTCCATGGTTCATGTGCCATTGATGAAATGAGCTCTATAATTAGTCCTTGTTATAGTGGTTACATTGAATCCCTTGGACTTGGTGGTCGTTCTATAAATTTTGACTTGGTTCAAGTTCACATTGTTCTACAAGTATTTGCTTGTCATCCAAAGCAAGGGGATTTTATGCTCAGTTTGACATTGGAACTAAAAGGCACTCTTTATTTTCCATTCAAACATCGGTTATGATTCTTGTAATTAATTTTTGAAACTCAATTCTTTATGTCGGTTGTATTTGTTCTTTATCTCTCCTAATTATAATTTTGGTTAGGTTTTAGGTAGACACCCTAGCTTTCTTGTAGTCTTCTAGTGATAGCACTTCCTGACTCAAAGATTTGATATTGAGCACTATCCAAATTGGGACTTTCAAGGTAATATTGATTTATTTTCTTGAAACATGCCTTTCTTATAAGTTTTCACTCCTAAATTCTTCTTTTTCGAAGAAGGCTTTCCCTCATAGTAAATTTTGTAATTGATAATTTAAATGTATTTTTGGAATAGGGTTTTTGGGAATCCAACTCCATGATAGTTAAATAGGTAAAAAAATTCTGACTCTTCTTGTATTTAACTATTTTATTCATAATAATTATTATATGAACTTGTCAAGGTTTCTAACCTAGTTTGTCATCCACCTTACAGGTTAGTTATGGTTGAGGGTATCTTGAGAGAGCCTTTATTTTTGCATGGATTCATCACAATATTTATGTCTTCGATACATAGTCTTTTGATTTGATTACAACATTTATCTATTTGATTGTCCAAGGTTCTCATACTTGAGATACAAAAACCATTTTCGGGTTCCAAGGCTTAGGGTTTAAATGAAAGAAAACATGGGACTTATATCAGTTCATCCTATTCACTTAGTAGCTTTAACGAGTAATTATTTGAAAAGTGTATATTAATGTATATAAAAATGGTTATATCTCTGTAACACACCATTGAGTTTATAATCAATTCTTTTGAGTCTTGTCATTCTCCAATTACATTTTGCCAGTTTGTAGTTACAATATTATGGGTACGGTTGAACTTGCATGCTCGATTTTATATAACTCGTGTTTACATTATTTTTATTCTTTTTGGTTTTACTACAAACTATTGCTTGTATCACATTATAAAATCTCTATTTATTATTAAATGATTAATCCTGACTCGGTTCTCTTTGTTTATTTTTGTTATAATATAAATTACAAATTAAGAGATGGTGGGAGCCTATATAGACATGAATGTAGATTTTAAATATTTAAGTCATAAATAAAAATGATGGTCATGTATTTTATTTAAAAATAGAGATTTTGTGATCTATATGTTATTTTTTCTATAGGCCTTGTTTGCCCCTTATAGCTATGGTGTTTCCATTTATTTCCAGTAGGCATACGTGTCATCTTTTTGTTCTTTGTTATTTAATTTTTTAAAACTAATATTATTCCTTTGTTATATATATATATATAATCTATACATGTTATTTTTACATGTTTTGTATTCCTTATCAATTATATGAATATAATTTTTCAAATACTAAGAGTCAAGGTAGGTTAGGGACATTGATGATCCTATCATGGGAATAACAAGGCTTCCTTGAGCTCTAGCCTCTTTAGTATTCAAGACTAATATTCTTGGGTTAATTGAACAATGTTTCCTTGGTCATAAGATAGAGATTTTAACCTAAATAAACTCTTTTTGGGTAGGTCCTTGCTACCGTAATATATATATATATATATATATTCATACTACTCATATGTCAATATTTTATTTTTCTTACTTTAATGCTTTATTCCACCACTGGAAAATAAATAGGGAGACATCGTTAGCCTTATAAATCCTTAAAGTCATTCCTAATTAATACCTCTAACTAAATATTACCTTTGTATTTGCATTGCATTTTCATTCTTAATAGAGAAAAATAATGTATGTCCTATTTTACCCACTTACCAGCTCCTTCAATAAGGCAAACCTACCATGCACCTATAACCATCCTCCTTGCCTACAACAGGATAGAGGAAAAATGCACAATTATATACTCGCATGGTAATAAAAATGTGTGTGTGTGTGGATGTGTGTACTTTTACATGCCATGAGTATAATAACTATGAAGTATTTAATGTAGAAATAGCTCAACATATATTCTTTAAGTTATCCTAAAAAGTCTTATCTTTTCCAAAAATTAACCAAGAAACATAAGATTACAACATGCATTTACTTATCTAGGGCTCCCTAGGAATGTGCTAAAGGATTACACATTCCTCCTAAGCCTAAAATAGTTCTTATAGTTGGTTTCCCTAAAGCTTCACTCCCCTCTATCAGGATAACCACCTAAAAATATGTTATTGAATTCACCTGTTAAACCGTTTTAGGAACATCCTAAAAAATTTATGGGTTCAAAACAACCTTTCTCTCCAACTAGTTCTTTTTTTATATGTATTTTCTTTTCTCTCCCATAGTATCATGTACAAATTTCACATCATGACATATATCTCTAGTCATGAAAATCTATGGTGGTTTTTCCCTGTGAAATTTCAATGAATAATTCTAACAGGAGGATTTTTCTTATTATGGTCCTAGCCCATTTTGGGCATAACTGATTTCCAAATGCTTTCTTCACAGTTAGGATTTAAATATCGCATGAAAACCTTTAACACATTTCCAATAATCTAAATGCATCAAGATAAATTCTTCTTTCATTAATTAAAATAAATATTTTCATAAGTCAATCACATCATTAGTATTTTATCTTACAAAATAATTAAATGTAAAATTCATGAAGTAATTTTCTATGGGTACCATAGTATGACTAATAAATTTTATAACATTTATCACACATAACCCAAAGTCATATTCTCCCTAACTCATAAAACCTCTCACTAGTTATATTACCCACATATTAGAAATTGACCCTATTTCTAATCCATTTAAGCCCTGATATGTATCCATAATAACTTTAATTCTAATTCTTATATTTTATAATACAATCTATAACCCATATAATCCACACCTAAGTATTACAAACTTTAATACATATAACATATAATTTCTATCTTATAACTCTTAATGTTAGTAGGTTTAACTCTAAAATCCTCACACTAATAACCTCCTAGACATAACCCTTTATGCTCACAACCCCTAACACCTATAACATGTAACCCATTTAACACTTAAATGAAATATACATTAAATAATAATATCAGTAATCCATAGCACATATATAACAACAACCAATAACTTCTATAAATGCTATAACTCCCATAGAAATCCTCTTGCCCCTGAAATCTACCTATCAAAAGTGTAACTCACAATATTTACCTAGTAAATCCCCTTAATATATCTCCTAAACTTCTAGATGTTATAATCACTAACACCTATAATCCTTGATATTCAACCACAAACACATATTCGCCATAATATCTAACTCGATATCCCTTAACTCGATTTTATAACACCTAACTCCCACTCCCCATAACATCCAACTCACAAAACAAAAAAAAATTATTTATATCAATAATCCATATGCCATTTAATTATTAATCTCTATAGATTATATTGACCCTTAATCATCATGATATCTAAAATGTAGAGAAATGATCTCATACTATAACATATTAATCTTCATTTGAAGAAGTTAAAACTCCTAAACTCTAATACTATTTATACTATAACACCTAAACCTTATAATTCCTCACATGATTCTACCTACTTAAATCTAATAACCCATAACCAATAATTCTTATGTCCTATGAGATATCTAAAAAACCTTATAATCATGAACCCCTAACACATATAACCCTAATTTGGAAACTTATTTAACCATTACCTCTTGTAAAACTTATCACTATATATATTTTAATTACTATTACCATTACTCTTACAACATAAATCCATATAATCAGAAAAACCTATTTCTTATAACTTCAAACATTATAACCCTTTACCCCTACAACTTATAACCCTAAAATCCCTCTAAAACTTACTCCTATATATATTCTAATTACAAAGGAGACTCTCATAACCCAATTTATAATAAAGAAACAATAAATTAGAAAAGGAATATGTACTAAACTAACATCCTACCTTGTTCTTATTCATATCTTCAATTTTAATTTTAATTTTTTATATTTTAATTAATATTGTAGATGCAATGTTTTAATTTTTAGTTACTTAATTTTATGTGTGTTTACATCAATCTATATTGAAAATGTTTTTGTTTCACCATTGATTCATTTTTCAGATAGTTTTACTTTCTATATCATAAAATTATATTCATATGTAGTTATAATGATTGATCATAAATTGATCGAAATTAAAAGTAGCAATTACACTAGATGTTGTAAAGGAAACATTGTAAAGCATAAATTTGAGAAGAACCATGACATAAAAAACCATTGAAGATAAAATTGGTAAACAAAATGCCATTCAAAGATAGAAGATACATAGAGATCACTTACGTTATGAAAATTGACAGATTCTATGGCCTTTCCAACATAGAGTGCCTCTTAATCTTCAAAGATAGTCTTTCAAGCTCCAATAACAAATATTTGATAGATTTTGAAAAAATATAAGTAGTAAATGACATCAGATAAGATAAATAAAATAATATTAATTCATGAATAATATGATGGCCATCTTTACAAATCTAAATTTGCATCACAGCCTTACAAATTTAAGGCATCATCACGTATTAGATGAGAATGAGCCTGACATAAGCTCCTAATTATACAAAACTTTTGGTGTAAAATATGAAACTTTGATGGGAAACTCTCGTGCAGTGAAGTTGATGATGTTCAATATCTCTAGTGTTAACTTTAAAAACATCATCTCTGAAATTGTAAAGAAACATTTAGAATTGCATTTACACTAGCCACAAACTATTTTAGTAAGTTGTATTTCCCCCTCAACAATACATGGTTTACATAACCTAGTGGCCAAAATTCTAATATCTATAATGACTTTAGAAAAAATTAAATGTGGACAATTGTTTGATAGGGGAGAAGTAGATATTTTGTTGAGCGTTGATTAAATAATTCTTTTAGCTGACATAACAACTTTGATTTATTATTTAGAGGTATCATAGTGAACTCTTATGCTAACAACCATGAGCTTTCCTTTGTTAAACATGATATTCCATGTGACTTGGCTATGAATTTAATGAGGAAGGGGTCGATAAAAAATGCAAAATGTTTTTTATGCCTCAGAAAGAAGACTTTATTCCTAAAAAAGTCAAAAAAATCCTACCAAGTGTACATTTGATGGTGAGATTGTTTTCCTCAACGTAGGTTTTGTGGATATTTATTTCTCCTCTCCTAGTACACTTTGACCATTTTAATTATTGAAATGTATCACTCGATCAAAATCTTGTAATCTCTTACATTAAACCTGCACATAATTTGTTTCTGAATCTGTTGATTTATGCGTTATTATATGTCAAGCCCCAATGGAGGAGTCAGATTGGTGTCATATGAAATTTCCAAATTATCAAGGCTCCTATATTAAAAATTCCTACAAGTGATTACTTTATTCCACCATTTATGCAATCAATGCATAAATTAAAGGTTATCATAATTGTCTTCTTCCAACAATTATTCAATCAATGCATAGATTAAAGGTTATGATAATTGTCAATCATAATTTCAAAAGCGTGTTACACTCCAATCCATATCAGTATTTTCTTCATTGAGTCCACTAAAATGTGTTCAATTAGAGAGAGTAATTATGTTTAGGCCATGTTTTCATTTATTAGTGTCGATTGTTGTAGGTCCATCTCTTTCTTCTTCTTTGATCGAGGTGGATGTTGGTGGCCACCCACCTATCCCACTTGGACCCCCATAACTGTCTCTTTCAGTTTTTCATTTTCCTTAATTGTAGCACAATTTACTATTTTTAGCAGTTTTTTGGGTCCTGAACTTTTGGAGCTGTTTTGAGGCCCTAAACGACGTTTTTTGGGAAATCTGGGAGCAACATGGGTCCATGGACCGATGTTGCTCTTCCCAAAGTTGTAGTGCTCGGATATATCTTTCTAATGAGCTATTGTACGCATCAAATGAAGATTGGGTGCCAAAGTTATGACCCCGGGAAGTTGATGTACCAACTTACCCAAAATGGGGCCCACAATTTGGCGTTTCATCTTCTAGGGTTAGGTTTTGGGATGTTAAGGGTTTTCCATTGTTTCTCAACAATAAATAGGCCTTCGAACCTCATTGTAACACAGTTCAGAGGCATGTAGCCACCACATCTCTTCTCAGTGATAACCTACCATCGCCCTAGATGGTTTATTTCCATTTCTGTTTGTAAGCATATTTCAGTATTTTACAATAATGAAATGAAGTATTATTTCCACTGCATATATGTATTTATGGTTTTCTTTATATTTTATTGCATTCTTTTTTAAATCCAGATCAGTGGTATTAGAGCAGTCTATTTTTTCTCTGTTTTTCTTTGCATGTCCCCGACGAGGTTGGGATATAAGGAGTTAGGGCTTCAACTGGTCGAACCTTTGCAAGATCAGCCTCACAAATCCCGACGGCCTCCCATGGCGGATGAAAATAAAGACGAGGGGGTAGGAGATCCTATCAAAATCTTGCTCGAAGAAGCCCTCGAGAGATAATGAAACACGATGATGGACAACTTTGGACAGATCCTTCAGCGCCTACCCAGAGGTAATGCAACAGCTTCCAACAGAAACTCTAGAAATGCCACACCCTTTAAGGTATAAGTTAATTTTGAAATCCCCATCTTCGAGGGTCAGATAGGCGCATATGCGTAGATAAATGCTTAAATCTGCTAGAAGGGTATTTTTCTGTTCATGAATTTTCAAGTTGGGAAAAGATTTTTTTCGCTCTTCTCAAAGCAGCACCCTATGTTAAGGACTGGTGGGAAACCTACTACGAGCAGAAGAATGAAAGTAAAGACTCACTGTTTTCAGTTGTACCCACTTTGGATTCATTCCAAGATGCCGTCAAGGAGCAGTACTATCCTGTCAAAAGCTATGAGCACAAATACATCAAATGGACCACATTGCAGTGGGGATCAAAGATTTTGAGCTGCATCTAGTACTCAAATATCGCGACTGCTTACACAGATACATCCAGGAAGAGATGGAGTTCCTGAACATCTCCTCACTCGGCACGGCGAATCGATATGCTATCAAAATCGAGAAAATGTTCAAATAGAAGAAACAAGACTTTGGATCTGTGAATCCGAAGACCAAAGGACAAAGCCAAGGTGGGGTGACCCAAGACAACCCGTCGAAGCTGCAAGAAAAGAACAACACCACGAAGTCGAAGAAGGACACACGAAAGTGGTGTGAGTTCCACAAGAGTCCCACTCATAACATGATTTTTGGACCAAGCTATTGCTAATGGGTGAGTTGAAGGCTTCAGAATCATATGCATGTTCCGACGCTGAGTCGGAACCTGACAAGGGGAATGGAAAAGGGAATCAGATCATCGATGCGGAGCCCAACATCACTGTTGCCACGACCAAGATCCAGAAGAATGAGTACGAAGACCCCAAGGAGAGGGAGCATCTTTTCCACTCACAAATGTGGATGAAGGGTTCGCCGCCGCAATTCATTGTTGACAGTGGCAGCCAAAAGAACCTCATTTCAGCAGAGTTCGTGAAGTGGTTGGGCCTACTGACTACACCACACCCATAGCTATACAGTATCGAGTGGCTTCATGAAGGACGAGATCTGAAAGTTCGCCAACAGTGCAGCCTTCCCTATAGCATCAAGCCCTTCACAAACAAGGTACTATGTGATGTTACAACTCTGGATGTTTGTGATGTACTATTAGGCCAGCCATACTTGTGGAGGCGACATGTCGTGTATGAGTCAATGCCTCGCGTTGTCATTATTTCTTTGGGTAATTCATTATACAGGATACCGGAGGTAGCCCCACCCACTACCACCTCTTTGATCGCTGCTAACTGATGTAGCAAGCTCATCTCCGAGACTTGGAAATTCATTTTCTATCTGGTTTGCTCTCAAAGTAAGGGGAAGAATGTCACCACATCCATGACCCCCACGAAGGGTTCCTCCACGCAGCAGCAACAACAAAGGGATACGGTCATGAGAGAACACAAGAACAACTTCTCCTCACCTACAGGGGTACCACACAAGCTTCAGGTGGGCAACAAAATCTAGTTTCATCTGCAGAAAGAACGCCTTACAAGATTCCATCAGAAGCTCCGACCAGGTCGACATGGTCCTTACACCATTACCAAGGATGTGGGAAATAATGCTTTGGAGCATAACATTCCTCCATTCCTTCGCTTGCACCATGTGTTCAATTTGTACCACCCTCGACCATGCTTTGCACCATTACTGGACACATCCAAGATAGCAAAACAGCTCACCAAGGACAAAGTTCAACTGATGGAGGAACTCAACGCAATGGGGACCATTTCTTCCTAAGGGGGGAGGAATGATCCAGGTGGATATTGGTGGCCACCCACCTATCCCACTTGGACCCCCACAACTGTCTCTTTCAGCTTTTCAGTTTCCTTAATTGTAGCACAATTTACTATTTTTAGCAGTTTTTCGGTCCTGAACTTTTGGAACCGTTCTGAGGCCCTAAACGACGTTTTTTGGGAAATATGGGAGAAACAATGGGTGCATTGACAAATTTTTCTCTTCCCAAAGTTGTAGTGCTCAGATAGATATTTCTAACGAGCTATTGTACGTGTCAAACAAAGATCGGGTGCCAAAGTTATGACCGCGAGAAGTTGATGTGCCAACTTACCCAAAACAGGGCTCACAATTTGGCATTTCATCTTCTATGGTTAGATTTTGGGATGTTAAGGGTTTTCCATTGTTTCTCAACAATAAATAGGCCTTCGAACCTCATTGTAACACAATTTAGAGGCATGTAGCTACCACATATCTTCTGAGAGATAAGCTACCATCGCCCGAGCTGGTTTATTTCCATTTTTATTTGTAAGCATATTTAATTATTTTATGGTAGTGAAATAAGTATTATTTCCACTGCATATATGTCTTTATGGTTTTCTCTGTATTTTATTGCGTTCCTATTTAAATCCAGATCATTCTTCCTCTTCATTTTGGTCTTCTTTTAGAATACTGAAGCTGACTTCTGTGGAATGTTATGATATCTTTGATAAGGACTAAAATTTAGTAAATTACAATGTCATCTTGATTGACTATAAAATCTGATATGAAATTTAAAGTATAAAAATTAAGAAAATATAAAATATGGGTTCTACCGAGGAGAAGAGAAAATAAAGATACACAAATATTTATTTTGTAGGTCCCTTATAAAGAGAAAGTTAAACAGAGTCTTCATGAATCTATTGCAATTAATCTTTTCTAAAATATGAGAATAAATGAATGGGAACAATAGATTCCCTCATCTTCGTATATTATGGTTTTTCTGTACTAACTAATTCTTGGTAACAAGTTTTAATTTGGAGTAGCTTATTTGAAGATAAGCTAGTTCATTTTTGCCACCTTTTCAATGGTTTCACAAAGTTTGAAACTCTCACGAGTGGTTGAGAGAAGAATTATATTCAATGGTGTTAGTTGTGATATCAGTTTCTTCATTTAAATACTTTTGCATAGGAGCCTTCAAAATTGGTATGGCTTGGGACTCTAAATATTCCACCAAAATTCCTAGAAGTCAAGGGAAGGACATTTCCTCTCATTTGTAGTAACTAGTTAAGGGTTTTATCAGGATCTTTTATGTTTCTATAATTCATGTTCCATTCAATAGAGTAAAGGTTCCATGTCTACTTTTTTTTCTTTAAATTATTATATCAATTACATTTTATCTTTATTTTCTAACCATCTATAGTTTCTATTTACACAAACATAATAGTTTCTGACTTTACTATCTCATTATACTTAGATATTGAAATTGAATCTCTTGAAGAATGGATTATCTTTTGAACTATTTTCATAGTACATGTTGCAAGATTTGAATAGTTTAATGCCATGGAGGATTACCTTCATGTACATCAAAATATTTTCCCATATTTCAAAGCTAGATTGGAAATTAAGAAGTTATATTTAAATAAATAGGGTATATCCATATAATTTACTCATATATGCATCCAATAAATTGTCAAATGTCCACTATCATTTGGTATGGTTTTAATTATCTTTCTGACCAAATAAGTATGACAGTTTTCAGTGATATGTCACACATTGAGATGCAGAAGATAAATCCTTATCGATTTATCTTCACTAATCTACTATTCTATTTCTTTTGTTTAGTTAGATCTACTAGCATGGGCTTCCATGTTTATGTAATTCCTACTTCCAAATGTTTCCCATACTAGGAGTTTTCAATTCCCTCACATTAAAATCAACTGTTCGTAGATTCCAATACATTGGACCCAGAATACTTACTTGTTGGAACATAATAATTGTTACCTTATTCTTAAGTTCAACTTTTTTTTGGTGAAATATATTGCTTTCAACTATAACTCCTAGGTAATAAAAATGAATTCCTTGACTTCATCCATATCCATACCTTCTCCTAAAGGGTGTTGTCTTGAATTCTCATCAACATTAATTCAGTGATCCCAAAACTGAATGTTTGTTAAATTCCTTAACACTCATTGGCTTTCGCCGTAATGTACCTTCCTTCCCCTAACTTTGTTGTCTCGATTCTACCTTTTGTTTGGCCATGATTGATCTTAAAATTTATCAATGGAAGTTGTTTTCCTAACGTTGTTTCTAGCTCCAACATATACAATACAAGGGTTTATTGGAGGTTGGAGAATCTACCTAAATTTTTCCTTTCCAATAGGCCTTTTTGTTTGACATATTAGATTTTATCATCTATCAACTTATTCAAGAGATTATTTTAGTTGTTTAATGTTTGATAATTCTTTCCCAAATGACCTGTAATCTAACAAGTTGTACATCAAAGTATTATGAATTCATAGTTTTCCTACATTTTTTTATTATATTAATTAACTTTCAGAATCTAAATGATCCTTTCAAATTATCTCTTACATATTTGAATAAATTATCTTACCTATCTAGGTTTTCTTTTAGGGTGTTTCTTTAAAATCATATGAAATACCAACACAATATTGTGAAAGAACTCATAGACACTGAATTCATAAAGAAGATAAATAAATATAACCAAGGAAAATATGAAAGGAAATATAATCAAGAACATGGAAGTCTACTAATATGAAAAACCCAAGGATTAATTATTAAGGGATTTCATATCATTCATCTTTCACTAGATGTTATAGAAACCCATTCCCTTAAGTTCAAGATGATCCCCATTTTGAACTAAATCTTTCTAGACTACAAACCAATTTTCCTAAACCCAGGTTGGAAATTTGCTGAAATTATTTTCTCAAACTTCTTTCTAGTAAATGCACAAAGAAATCTTGTATTTCCTCAATAGGAAATCCTATAACAGTATATCACATTGGTGAGAAAATTCTAGACTCTCAATTCATGAAGGAAATATAATAAAGAAATAACATTGGAATCTCTTATTTTAGAAAAAAAGAGATCATTTTGTTAAGGGATTTTAACTCATCCATCCTTAAATTCAGAAGACCATTTTGTTTCAAGCCCAAAATGAACCCAATTTTAAACTACATGTTTCTACACTGCAAAATATTTTTTGAAAACACATATTGGCATCTCCTTAACTTCTTTTCTCAAACACCTTCCCCATAAACTAACAAAGGCATTTCTATTTCCTCAACAAAGAAATTATATAATAGTAGACATGGTGTTCATCAATACTTTCCCTAGTAGCCATCGCAGTTTATTTGAGAGAACAGAACTTCAAAATGTTAAGCATTTTGATGTCACCTATTGAGGTATTCAAGTAGGTGAAAACATTCCTACACATGTATCAAGTGGTTCAATTGTCTATTGCTTAACAACCCGAACTTCTATGTAGTTTCTACTAACTTTCACATTGTTTTTGTAAATTCAATCCCTAGGGTTTCCTTTTCCCACACATATGGGACTTGATCGCTTTTCAGCCCTGGCATGCAAAATCACACACAGATAAAAATTTTATTTGAACTAAAGATTAGTAGAAAATTTTCAAGATATTCCATTTTTGTGAGTACACATTTTATAGGGTTTCTTACGTGGTATATTTTTAAATTAGGATTGAATGATATAAAAACCCAACAAGAACATAAAATATGCATATCTTTTCATGGTAAACATGATGAACCGCTGAACCAACATGAAAAAATATAAATGTAGCTCATCACTCTCTCAGGGATATCCACTCCTCTCTTCAAAACTCACGCCATGTAGGTTGAGAAGACCATAGAAAGAATGGAGCCTTGTCACTTGGTTAAACAATCTATCGAGTTCACAAATGAACCAATGCTCCATTGGCATCTTTGGCTAATTTTTTTTGGGAATAATGCTTAATTAGTTATGTAAATTTCCAATTTGTGTTCTCTGCAAAATTAAAGCAGCAAATTGTTAGGGTGGTCACTGCTGGAAGGTGTTGGAAATTAGTTGTAATGTCATTAGATATGTTTCAAAGTTGATTTTAGTAATATTTTTACTATATAAGAATGTAGCTAATAGATCAATTAATATATGAGATTTGCAGCATTTTTTAGCTCACACGCAATAACTGTGTTTTTATTTGTTTTATTCGTTTTATCTTTTTTATATGTATTTTTCTTCATAGTACTGTTGGCTTCTCAGTTGGCTAGAAATAAGTCATTTCATATTCTACATGTGGTATCAAAGCAGGTAAAATTGTTTTGGGATAAAGTTGTATTGTTGGAATTTCGCCAAAGTTAATCATGTCAAATTCTAACCAGATGCTAGTTCCAAAATTTGATGGGAACGATTATGATTATTGGTGCATTAAGATGCTAACCTTTTTGATTGGAAAAGATTTGTGGGAGATTTTTGAATCAGGATATGAGGAGCCAGCTAATTGGAATGCACTTACACCCAATGAAAGAACAACAAGAAAGGAAGCAAGGAAGAAGAATGCTCAAGCTTTGTTTCACATTCAGATAGCTCTTGATAAGAGCTTATTTCCAAGAATATTAGGAGCAAAAACTGCCAAAGCTGCCTGGGAGACTCTACAAGAAGCTTACCAAGGTAGTGATCAAGTTAAGGTGGTCAAGCTTCAGACATTGAAGTGAGAGTTCGAGAATTTGAAGATGCAAGAAGCTGAAAGTGTCACTGACTATTATGTGAGAGTCAAAGATGTGGTCAATAAAATGGCTACACTTGGAGAAACTGTAAGTAATGAAGTTTTAATTAAAAAGGTATTGAGATATTTAACAAATAGATGGAATCATGTTGCAATAATCATGGAATAAAGTAAGGATTTGACAAAACTACAGTTTGATGAATTGGTTGGATCTTTCATGTCTCATGAAGAAAGATTGAAGGAAACTTTTGAAGGTGTAGAGAAAGCTTTTTCCTCTAAATTACAAATTACAAAGAATGAAGATGCAAGTAGCAGTAGTACCAAAAGCCATCAAGGTCAAGGTAAATGGCAAAGCCAAAATTATTCAAGAGGTAGAGGAAGAGGTGGCTCAAGTGGAAGAGGTAGTTTCAAAGGAAGAGGTAGAGGTAGATTTGATAAGAGAAATGTTAAATGTTACTATTGTAATAGGTATGGTCACTTTGAAAGAGAATGCAGATTGAAAGAAGGTAAAAATGCTAATTATGCTCAAGAAAGTGGTGAGTATCCTCAAGATCACTTATTTTTATCTTATGCCAAAGGTGAAAATACTTGTAAAGATGTTTGGTACCTAGATTCTAGATGCTCTAACCATATGATAGGGAATGAGAAGATGTTTTCAACAAAGGATGGAAGTTTCAAATCCAAGATCCAGCTTGGTGATGATAAATCATTGGAGGTTGCTACCGAAGGAGCTATGGAGGTCCAAACAAAAGAAGGTATAAAGAGTATTCATGACATTTATTATACTCCAGAATTGAAGCATAATTTGTTGAGTGTTGGGCACCTATGTGAGAAAAATTATAAAGTAGTCTTTGAAAATAAGACATGTACTATCTATTATAAGAATAAGGGAAGTAGGGTGATCATTGTTGTGCCTATGAAAATAAATAAGATGTTTCCCTTGAGGTTTGATGAACATAACAACAATCTTGCAAATATGGCTTATGAGGATTCAAGTTGGTTATGGCATCTCACATATGGGCATTTAAATTTTCACAATTTGAAGTTTCTAACCTCACATGCATTAGTTTCTGGTTTTCCCAAGGTAGAAGAGCATAAGGAGGTTTGTGAACGATGTGCTAAAGGAAAGCATGCAAGGGAAAGGTTTCCAAAGGGTAGTGCGTGGAGGGCTCATCACCCACTTCAGCTTGTTCATTCAGACATGTATGGTCCTATGCAGACTAAGAGTTCGGGTAAGTCATCATATTTCATCACTTTCATTGACGATTACCCACGAAATTGTTGGGTATATTTTTTGAAGGCCAAAAGTGAAGCCCTGGATACATTCAAAAAGTTCAAAGCCCTTGTAGAAAATGAGAGAGGGTGCAAGATCAAATGTTTGCAGACTGACTGTGGAGGAGAATTCTTCTCAAAATCTTTCCAGAGTTATTGTGATATGAATGGTATCACGAGGCATCATACTACAGCATACACACCCCAACATAATGGCATAGCTGAAAGAAAAAATCGTACTGTGGTTGAAATGGCAAGATGCATGCTACAAACTAAGGGATTGAGCAACTCTTATTGGGGAGATGCAATTGCTACAGCAGTGTACATCCTCAACCGTAGTCCCACCAGTGCACTGGAAAAGATGACTCCTTATGAAGCTTGGTATGGAAAAAGACCTAATGTTAATCATTTCAAAGTTTTTGGTTGTTTGACTTATGTGCATGTACTTGATTAGAATAGAAGAAAAGTTAGATGCAAAGAGTGAGTTATGTACTTTTATTGGGTATAGTAAGAAAAGCAAGGCTTATAAATTGTATAATCCTGTAACTAACAAGCTTATTGTCTCAAGAGATGTAATTTTTTATGAAGGGGGAGTTCATGGTCATCAAAAATGCCACGTTGAGAAGACAAAATCTATTTTGAATGATGATATAATTGTTGATAATGATCATGAGCAGCCAACTAATGTTTCTGTAACTAGTGGCTTAACTCCACCAAGCAACCCTTCATCAATTTCTTCAACAT
This sequence comes from Pinus tabuliformis, assembly GCA_031772625.1. NCBI lineage: Eukaryota > Viridiplantae > Streptophyta > Pinopsida > Pinales > Pinaceae > Pinus > Pinus tabuliformis. The sequence goes on along the minus strand of CM062813.1, from coordinate 432,601,103 downwards.
CAAGTTCAAGTCCAACTTCTTCTCCAAGATCTACAAGGAAGGTAAGAAGATTGAGTGATATTTATGATAGGAGTGCAAATCAAGCACATGAAGAAAGCCCAATAGGTGAGATAGTCAATTTTGCTTTATTAGCTAAGGCTGAATTTGAACTATCATGTTTTGAAGATGCATGTACTAATGAGGTTTGGATGCAAGCCATGCAAGAAGAGATGGATTCCATTCAAAGGAATGAAACTTGGAAGTTGATAGACTTCCACATGACAAGAAAAGGATTGGCACCAAATGGGTCTATAAGACTAAATTTAATAGTGATGGGAGTGTTGAAAGACACAAAGCAAGATTAGTTGCTAAAGGATTCACACAGAAGTATGGAATTGATTATGAAGAGACATTTGCACCAGTAGCAAGACAAGAGACCATTAGAATGTTGATTTCATTAGCAGCTCACAAAAAGTGGATCATACATCATATGGATGTGAAAGGTGCCTTCTTGAATGGGTACTTAGAAGAGGAAGTATATGTGGAGCAGCCACAAGGTTTTGAAGTGGAAGGAAAGGAGAATAATGTTTACAAGTTGAAGAAGGCTTTGTATGGCCTTAAGCAAGCACCAAGAGTGTGGTATGCAAGGATTGATGGATACTTTCAAGAAAATGGCTTCCAAAGAAGTAAGAATGATCCTACCCTTTACTACAAACAAGAAGGTATTGATATTTTAATCATAAGTTTGTATGTTGATGATCTATTGTATATGGGTAGTAGTTCTAAGATGAATGATAAATTCAAAGTTGCTATGATGAATGAATTTGAGATGAAAGATCTAGGCATCATGAAATATTTTCTAGGAATGGAGGTTTATCAAAGTAAGGATGAGATTTTCATTTGTCACACAAAGTATGCACAGGATATGCTAAATAAATTTGATATGCTTGATTGTAATCCATCCCCTACTCCAAGTGCTCATGGAGAGGTGTTGTGTAGAGATGATGGTGTTGATTTAGTTGATGAGAAAACTTACAGAAGTATTGTGGTGAGCTTGATATTTCTAACCCACAAAAGGCCTCATATTACATATTCAGTTTCACTTGTTTCAAGATATATGAAAAATCCATCTGAAATACATATGAAGGTAGCCAAGAGGATTTTAAGGTATGTGAAAGGCACTCTAAATTTTGGTATTCATTACTTCTCTTCTGAAAAGTTCAATCTTGTTGGATTTAGTGATTCAGATTGGGGAGGTTGTCTTGATGACCGTAAGTCCACATTTGGAAATTGTTTCTCTTTTGCTTCTGGTTTGATTACATGGAGCTCAAAAAAACAAAGCATTGTTGCCCTCTCAACAAAGCAGAGTATGTTGGAGTTAGCTCAACAGGTACACAAGCTCTTTGGCTTAGAAAAATTTTGGAAGAAATTGGAGAAAAACAAATTCAGCCTACAGTGATTTATTGTGATAATGTAAGTGCCATCAAGTTAGCAAAGAATCTAGTTCATCACACGAGGACGAAGCATTTTGACCTGAAATATCACTTCATTAGAGATTTGGTGCAGAAGAAGGATATTGAATTGAAACATATAAATACTCAATAGATATCTTCACCAAAGTAGTGACAAAATATCAGTTTTTGGCACTACGAGATAAGATAGTAAATCCTCATTAATCATTTAAGGGGAGTGTTCGGAATAATGCTTAATTAGTTATGTAAATTGCTATTTTGTGTTCTCTCCAAAATTAAAGCAGTGAATTGTTAGGGTGCTGAGTGGTTGAAGGTGGTGGAAATTAGATGTAATGTCATTAGAGTTGATTTTAACAATAGTTTTACTATATAAGAATGTAGTTAATAGTTCAATTAATATATGAGATTTGCTGCTTTTTTTGGTCAAACTGTGCTTTTATTTGTTTTATCTTTTTTATATGTATTTTTCTTCATAGTACTGTTGGCTTCTTAGTTGGCTGGAAATATGTCATTTCATATTCTACAAAATTTAATGTTTACATGTCTGTATTCTACTAATCTATGCTAACTACGAATTTTCTACATCTAGATTTAAACATTAGATGACTAGAAGAAAAATAGTTGCATGTTCTGATATGACTTTGGCATATCTCGACTTTGATCATTTTAAGGAAAGAATATGATATATGAACAAATAATTAACAACATAATTTATATTCATAAACATTGTAACACTTAATGTTTTCCCAATTTTCTTTTTATTGCTCATAAATTCGTGTATTATAGAGATTGATATGTTATAAGAATCTCACACTTGGTCCTTAGTATAATGGTTTTAATACCAAATGAGTACTGACGATGCAGCAAAAACTTAATTAGGAAAAAGGGGTACGATCAATGATGTTAATATTGAATGACAAACATCCAAGTAATGAAACCAAAATACAAAATTCAAATATGGATATGAAAATCTTCAAAGTCTCTGTGCAAAACTAAACTCAGTTTAATTACATAACAAGAAATCCACCTGAACAAAAAGAGGGAAATAAATATCCCGATAATTGTAAACATTGGTCGATTAATGTTGCAACTTGGAAAATAAAAAAGATATATTTATAGAATAATTAGATGCACATATACTACTATTTCTATTTTGTAAAATTTGGTAAACATTTTATAGCTCAACTATTAATACTTGAATAAATTATAGATGTCAAGCGTACTACATCAAGTAGTGGGGATATTATTCCCATCTAAATACACAATAAATGGTATCATATAATACAAATTTCCTTACGCATCTCATGCCTTGGATGGTCGAAAATAGTCAGGCACAAATTGGATCGAATTTCTCTAAGAAATATTGTAAGTGAATGAGCTGTGATGATAACAAATTCATCAGTTACTCGTGTAATTTATCCCAACCACGTTAAATGTGGGTGCTTAAAAGATAGTAAGCCCATAGTTACGTTTCAACCGTCCAACCACGTTAAATGTGGGTGCTTAAAAGATAGTAAGCCCATAGTTACGTTTCAACCGTGAGCTTTTGCAGCTTAATATGTTTTAAATAATAATAAAAATTATATGACAAATGTACATACACAAACTTAAAACAGGCGTTCTGCACTCCAAGGCATATCATTCTTATCTTCATTAAACCTACCAAAAGTTGTTCAGGTAGAGGTAGGCATGAATGTGGAGTTAACATCCATTGGTATTTAGTGTAAGTGAGAGATTTAGAAATTTAGAAAAATGGATTAACAGATTTCATGGAAATTTTCATTAATAAAACCACCACGTTGTTGTAATAAGAATGGGATGAAACCATGAAAAAATAACCATTAATAAATGCATTCCAGTGAAAAAATTAAAATAAACCCTCCGTGAAAAATTATAAATTAATGCAACTAACTCATATATCAGTAAAAATAGCATCCCGTAAATTTTATTAGCTTCAGGCTCAGGTCTACATACTAATTTTAGAAAACATAATTTGATTTCAAGAAAAACAATTAAATGAAAGGATATTCCCCAATAAAAGGAAAAACTCTACAATTGTCCATTTTTTCTCAATAACCATTGTTCCTGTAAATATAACCCCAACTAAATTCTAAGTGGAATTAAAATCACTTCTAAATATGAGAACCCATGATAGGGTTTGGCTTATAACTGAGACCTGTAAAAATTATAAAATAGAGGAACTATTGTAAGAACGTGTTGTCAATTAAGAAATGTGATGTTGTTTCTTTGAGGAAGCAACCAGCTGACACTCATACACTCATACCTAAAATGGAAGAAGAAAAGGGTTAGTCGAAAACCCTAACAGAAAGTGATGAGAATTACATCAGTAGAAAACTTACTAATTCATTTGTTACCTGTCTAACATTAAGCAAAGGTAGTTGTAACCTTCTGAGCATGCTAGCGGATATAGGAGAAGGGTAGGCAGAAAAACTTAGCTTCTACAAAGATAATATCATAAACTAACAAACAACTATGGACAAAATTATTTCTGGTTGGGAGGAAGAAAAACGAAAAAAATCTACAATCGTCCAACTTTTCTCAATGGCTATTGGGCCTGTAAATATAACCCTAACTAAATTCCATGGGGAATTAAAATTACTTATAATTTCAAGAACCCTTGATATTATTGGGCTGATAACTAAGACCTATAACAATTACAAAACAAAGGAACTATTATAAGAACTTAGTGTTAATAAAGAAATTCAAAGTTGTTTCTTCCAGGAAGTAACCAACCGATGGTCATAAATGAAATGGAAGAAGAATAAGGTTAGTAAAAAACTGTAACGTAGAGAAATGAGCACTGCGTTAGTGGCAAACTTATTAAGTCATTTGTTACCTGTATAAAAGTAAACAAAGGCAGCCGTAACCTCCTGAGCATGTTGTAAGATGTAGGACCGAAATAGGCAAAAAAAAATTAGCTTCTGTAGAGACAAAATCATAAGCTTACAAACAATGATGGATGGAAAAACTTCCCTGTTGGGAGGAAGTAAAATGAAAAAGTTTGCAATTTTCCAAGATTCCTTAATGGCCATTATACCTATAAATATAATCCCAACTAAATTCCAAGGGGAAGTAAAATCACTTATTGTGTTGAGAACCCGTGATATGGTTTGTTCAATAAATGAGACCTATAACAATTATAAAAAAGAGGGACTGTTATGAGAACCTTGTGTTAATACATAAATTCAAAGTTGTTTCTAACATGAGGCAACTAGCTCATGGTCATACCTGGAATGGATGAAGAAGAGGGTTAATAAAAAACCCTAACCTAGAGAAATGACCATTACAGTAGTAGGAAACTTACAAAGTCATTATTTACTTGTATTGCATTAAAAAAAGGTAGTTATAACCTCCTCGGCATGCTGCAGGATGTAGGATCAAAACACACCAAAAAAACTAGATTCTGCACAGAGAAAATCATAAGCTAACAAACAATGATGGAAAAAACTCAACTATTTGGAGGAAGCAAAACGAAATACTCTGCAGTTTTCTAAGTTTTCTCAGCGGCCATTGGGCCTGTAAATATAACCCCAAATAGATTCCAAAGATTCCAAAGGGAGTTAAAATCAATTATAAGCTGGAGAACCGATGATAGGGTTTGGATGATAGAGATCTGTAACAATTATAAAACAAAGGGAATATTATACAAACCTAGTGTTAATAAAGAAATGTGAAGTTGTTTCTTCGAGGAAACAATCACCTAAAGACCATACCTGAAATGGAAGAAGAAGAGGGTTAACCATAAACCCTAACCTAGAGAAACAAGAATGAATTATACTGGTAGAAAACTTGCTTGATCATTTGTTACGTATATAATATTAAACAAAGACAATCATAACGTCCTATGTGAGCTATAAAAAAAACAAATTAACTTCTAGAAAGAGAAAATCATAAGCTAAGAAACAACCATGGACAAAAAATTGGCTTCTTGGGAGGAAGTGGAACTTGGTTCACTTTCCTTTCTAAAACCTGCCATGGACATATATAGTCCTAACAGTACTTGTAAATAATAAAATGCATGGAAATTTAGAAAGTGGATTAACATATTTAATGGAAATTTTCTAACCACCAAGATGAAAAGTCATCAAAAGTTGAAGAAAACACCCACTCAAGATGAAACTGAAATGGTACTTACAATATGTTAATGGGTTATAATTATTTTAAAGTTCAACGAGTAGAATGGTCTTCCAAATCAAAATTTGGTTGGTAGGTAAAATAGTGGGATCTAATGGTGTAAGAACTCTAAATCATCCAACAATGGATTTGGAGATGGATAGGGGTGTAGAGTGGCAATTGGTGGAGTTATTCTCAAAGGATAATTCTGACATAATTAGTAACATTTTTATAGATTATAATAACTTATAAGGAAATAGTATAGAAATATCTATAGAAAACAATATTATAATGTATATTTCCTAATGATTCAAATTATGTCTAATACAAATTAATACAAAAAATGACTTGATTTTAAATTTAGTTATTTCCATTTAAATAGTCAATTTATGCTATAAATATTTGTATCATGATAATGTAAACAATATTTATAACCTCTAATATGATATAAACTATAAACTAAAGTCCCCTCATACATAATAGAATGTTGAATTCTAAATTTCCCTTAAAACTATGTTAGTTTAATATATTATATTTTACAAATTTTATTTAAATAACAATGTGATTGTGCCAACTAGGCCTTTATGGAAGATATGTTATAATGTCATTTCCTGTAAAAAAATTGACTCGATCAAATTACACAAAAAAAAACTAAAACTAAAAAAAATAAGAGGCACAAATATTTGTATAATTAAACTTATAAAATTAAAAATTAATTTAAGAATTAGAATTTCAATTATAAAATTATGAAGTTAAATTAAGGTATTGGACTTGGGTTTTCAAAATCCATAGTTTTTCCCATGGTAATCTTAAACAATGATTTTTCCCATAGTATTATTGTTTAATTTAGACTATTTAAAGGCATAAAAATCTTATGAGAATAATTGGAGTCTTTGAGATTCCTCTCATTATCAATGGTTTTAGAATTTTGTAATTTTGAAATGATATTGTTTGTCTAGTTTTTCAGGAAGCTTAGTTTGATTTGTTATATTGTAATTCTCTTTTATTAATAAAATCACCAACATTTTTATGAATGAAAAATAATAATAACTAGCATAGATCCACCTTAATTCTTCACCGAGGGGGGTGTTATAATAGATGGAACGAGGCCTTGGGAAATGTGCCCACCACCGTGGAGCTTATAATACCTCATTAATGGTTGGAGGACATGGATGGCCACTCACATGAATTAACATGTAGTCCCATAGTTCAAGGGTTTATTATGGGTTTTGATGGCTAGTGATTTCCTTTTCAAAGAGAGGGAAGGAATCAAGGTAAGGTCCTTGAAATCCTAGAGTGAATGGCTATAGAGATAGCTCACAAAATAGAAGAAAAGATAGATCAATGACTTCAAAATCAGTCTCTTTGAGGGGGAAACCTCCTTTACATTACACAAATGCATAATTATTGGATGATTCAAATGACAAAACATCCTTTCTATATATATGAGTCAAAGGGGTCACAATATAATCAGATCCAACATAACAATAATAATGTAAGGGAAAAACAATAACAATAGTGGGCTTATATGGGGCACAACGATAACAATAAGGGGGATACACTAATAACAATGAGGGAATACACTAGTATTATAGGGACCTAACATGCCCCTCTCCTCAAAACCAAGTGTTGTCCTCAATGCTTGAATAGTTCTGGATGCTTCTGTATAAGATTCTCATCCTCCCATGTGGAATCTTCTGCGGATAAGTTCTTCCACTTGATCAAATACTCTAAAATTGATCGATTTCATAGGTGTTGAGTTCTTTTTTCCATGACTACTTCAGGTTCCAATATGATTTTTCCTTCCTCATCAAGTTCTTGCAATATTGTTTGAACTACAAGCTTGTCACCTATAACCTTTTTTAAGCATGAAACATGGAAAATTGGGTGCACTTGGGAATATGCAGGAAGCTTCAAATTTTATTCTATAGTAGTAATATTTTGCAACACCTTGTAAGGACCATAATACTTTGGTGATAATTTATTATCCTTCTTAGCATGCTTGCAGGACATTTTTTGTATGGTTGTAGTCTTAAAAATACCCAGTCATCTACATCAAAACTTCTTTCACTATAATGTTGATCGGCCTGTTGTTTCATTCTATTCTATGCCAAAGTGACATTCTCCTTTAAGAGTTGGAGAACTTGTTGTTGATGCTCAATGTGATCTTCCACTGCTTGAGCCTTAGAATTTTCTCATAGATATGATGTGATGGACAGTGGATGTTATCCATAAAGTTCCATAATGGGATCATTTTTGCTACATTATGGATGGATGTGTTATACCCCCATTCACCCAGAGGTAACCACTTGAGCCATTATGTGTGTTTATTAGATACAAAGGAATGAAGATATCCTTCTAAACATTTTTTCACTATCTCAGTTTGTCAATCTGATTGAGGATGATAAAATGAGCTATGAGATAATTGAGTACCTAGACAAGAAAACAATTCCATCGAAAAATTTCTTGGGAAAATAGGATATCTCTCGCTTACACTAATATTTTGGTTTCTATGTAGCTTTTAAATTGTTTCCATAAATGCAGTAGCAACTATATTAGCTTTAAATGGATGAAATAATGCACAAAAGTGTGCATAGTTCGTAAGCCTATCAACTACCACCACGATGACACTCTTTCCTTCGGACTTGGATAAACAGGTGATAGAATCCATTAAAACCTTCTCCCAACATTGGAAAACCAAACATTCCGCCACAAACTTTCGAATATCAAATTTAAGGCCATCCCAAAAAAAATCCTTCTCAACCCTGTGGTAAGTTTTTAAAAGTCTTGAGTGCCCCCCAAAGGGAGAGATGTGCAATTCCGAAGAATCTTTTGTTTGAGTTTGGAATTCTTACAAAGGTACAACCGATCCTTTTACCACAATGAATCATTATTCCAGCTAAATGTCTCAGATGTACTAGGATCTTGCTACAACTTTTGAATGAGTTCCCACACTTCTTTGCCATGCTTCTATTCATCCCTTGCTTCAGTTATCTAATCTAGTTGGATAATAGAAATGGCACAAAGCAATGTTTCCACATCCTCATCCTTTCTTGAGAGTGAATCTACAATAACAATTTGCTTACCTATTTTGTAGATAATTTCAAGTCATAACCCAACATCTTTGTGACCCATTTTTTTTGTCTTCTGAAGATAATATTTGTTCTAAAAAGTATTTAAGACTATCATCATCTGTTTTTACCTTGAAGTTCCTTCCCATTACGTAAAGTAACCATTCCTTAAGTGCATGTAGTATTGCCAACATTTCCTTCTCATAAATAGCTTTGTATAAATACTTTTCTTTGATTGGACAACTTTCAAAAGAAATGGGTCTTCCTTCTTCAACTAAAACAACAACAATTCTAATTTATGAGCCATCACATTCCACAATAAAAGTTTTTGTGAAGTCTGGCATAGCTAAGACCGGTGCTTAGCACATTGCCTCTTTAGGATTCTAAAAGGCCATAGTTGCTTCTAAAGTCTAATAAAATGCATCGTTCTTTAGTAATGTTGTTAGCGTGATGGTATAATCCCATAATTTTTAACAAAATTGTGATAATACCCTGTCAACCATAGAAATCCTCGTAGATGCTTTATGGATGTAGGTATTTTCCATTCCTTAATGGCTTTAATTTTGTTAGGATCTACCTTAACACCCTCATGAGATAAAACATGACCCATATATTCAACCTCGTGTACTCCAACAAAACATTTTGAGTTTTTTCATATAATTGTTTCTCCTCCAATAGCTTGAGCACCCTGTCAACATGTTGAACATGATCGTTCCACGACTTCTTGTAGATTAGTATATCGTTAAAAAAAAAATTCTAAGGAAGGGTTTGAAAATGGAACTCATCAAACCTTGAAATGTAGAAGCTTCATTAGTATGTCCAAAAGGCATGACCAAAAATTAATAATGACCCTCATGAGTTCTAAATGTTGCTTTTGGAATGTCTTCAATCTTTATTCTTATTTGATGGTATTGTGAATGAATATCCAACTTGTTGTAGTAAATTTCTCCATGTAATCCATTAAATAATTCATTAAATGACAGGAATGGGAAATTTATCTTTAATAGTGAGCTTCTTGAGCTCCCTATAATCTGGACACATGTGCCATGATCCATCCTTCTTGTGCACCAATACCACTAGAGGAGACAAAGAAATTTGACTAGTTTTAATTATACCAGCGTGTAGCATTTCTGCAACCATACATTCAATTTGAATCTTTTGGGCATATGGATATCTGTAAGGCCTGATGTTTGGAGGAATACTTCGTGCAGTCAAATGAATAGCATGATCATGATCATGAATAGGTGGGAGGCCTTTGTGAGTCTCAAATACCTTGGAATGATTGTCCAAGACTTTTTGGATGTTTGCATAAATAGATGATTTCGATGTATGAGCATTAAGTGAACATAATTGTGCAATTAAGACATGTCATTCTTTCTTTAGAATATTTTTCATGTTATTAGAGTTGATTATCTTTCTTCGTTTCCCTGTGATACCCCTAAATTCCTTTCCTTCCCAAAAGAAAATTCAGGAAAAGTTCTTGAAAATTAAAAGCTATCATACTTGATGTATATCTTCTTCTTTTGACGTTTCTTGTTCCTTTTCTTCTTCCTCTTCACAATTGGTGTAAAATAATTTCTTCTAAGCAAACTTATGTCCTTTAGTATACTTGCTATCACACCTGTAACAAAACTCTTTTTCTCTTCTTTCTTTCAATTGTTATGGTGTCAACCTTGTAGTTTCTGGAAGGCTAGGAGCAACCACACTTCCATCTTTATAGTTGTGAGTGGTAGGCTTCCTTGTTGCCATAATTTTTCTTTTAATTTTTCTTGCCAACCTAAATTCCTTCTCCAATCAATCAGGTTCCCAAAGGTGAACCTCATGTTGGATGCTATCTTTTAGAGTCCCCATGAATACATCAATCCTATGCTCCTCTAGAATATCATTTACCCTCATATTCAACTTTTTGAAGTCCTCAATGTGCTCCACTATTGAACCCTTTTATTTGAGATTTATCTTTGTATCCTCATAATGTGCTATCATTTCCTCTGTAAAAGTTAACCAAGTGACAATTTTTTTACAAGAGCAAAGCCATAGATACCATACAGACTGATTGGGTTATAAATATAAAGTTGCAATGTGTACCTTTTTTTTGTTTTGCACATTATGGAGATCAAAATATTGCTCCATCTGTAGTATCCATGTTACAAGATCCTTACCATCAAACTTCCTCATATTGATCTTTGGAATATGGTGGCTCTTCAATCAAACATTAGTGTCTACTAAATCATGATTAAAATTTCTTTTGTTCTCATCATGAATTTCCTCTACTACCTTTTTGCAATTAGGAAGCATTTCATGTAACAACTTTTCCAAACCTCCCTTCAAACCATCCATGTATTTCTTCAAATCTTCAATTTTTCCTTTTGAATCATTGATGCCATTATTCAAACCATCAATCTTAGCTTCCATGCCATTCTTCAAACCATCCATCTTAGCTTCCATGCCATTCTTCAACCCATCCATCTTAGCTTCTGTTGCTTTTTGTGAGAGTGAAATTTGTTGCACTTGGTCTCGTAATTTTGATATGTCATGTTTCATTTCTTCCTCCTCTTCATGAGTCATAGAAGAGATTTTAGGTCTCTTACTAGGTGTTTCCATTTTCTTTCTTATGGGAATCAATTAATATTAATTATGCTTCACTATTCCCTTTGAATCACTTCAAACTATTTTTTCAAAAAAGCTTATGCAAATTTTAAAAAAGACTACACACCTTTTTATGTTTTTGCTTTCCTTTGTAGGAGCTCGATTTTGAATCTGATATATCTCTGAAATTTTTGATCTCCAAGGTATAAAATTTCATATTATCGTAGATTTCTGTGTCCTCTTTCTAGTTGCACAAGTCTAATCAAGATTGGATTTTCCAAGAAAGAGTTATGTGCAATCTTCCACAATGACCTCATTATACACTAGTTCAGTAGATCAAACTTATACGAAGCACCGGGTGTCACTGTTTAGACCTTCGGCCCTATGAACGATACCCAAAAAACTTAAATCTATCCTCTTTCTGTATATTTTTTTGAAATTTGAATCCAATGCTCAGAGAGAAAGTTATGATGATTTTCCCAAGGTCACCTGTTTGGGATGGAATTTGGGAGCATGTAAAAACCCTAACTTCCTATGTTCATATCTCCGAATATTTTGTGAGAAGTAATTTGAAATTTGGAAATAAGGTTAATCAAGATATCACCTCAGATGGGTTTTCTTTTGAGATTCTGAAGCTTCATAGAAAACAAGCTATAGTAAAACTTCCACAATGACCTATTTGAAGTAGAAAAACCCTACAATCCAAAGCTCTCATTCCAAATGTTATGCAACCAACTCACAAAATAGAAGAAAAGATAGATCAACGACTTCAAATTAGCCTCTTCAAGATGGAAACCTCCCTTATATTTTACAAATTAACAATTCTTGGATGATTCAGATGACAAAACCTCCTTTATATATATAGGAGTCTAAGGGGTCACAACATTATTAAAGTCGACATAACCATAATAATGTAAGGGCATGACAATAAGAATAGTGAGATTCTATGGGGCAAAACAATAACATTAAGAGGTATACACTAATAATAATGAGGGAATACACTAGTATTATATGGACCTAACATAAATTTTCTATGAAGTTGGAACATGTGAGAAACCTCGTGTTGTGGGAAGTAGTGATTTGTGCTCCTTTCCAAGTGATTCTAGGTGTGAATCATTTTCGGTGTCGTTGTCCAGGACATCTGTGTAGCCTAGTATATTTTGCATGTAGAAGTGTCTAATATAGAGCTTGTGTTGGGTCTTTAATTTGTAAGCATTTTTTCTCACTCAAGACTTTCCTCTGATTTTCTTGGGTCTCCTTTTTAGATGTTATGGAGGGTTTTCTCTCAAGAATATGGAGTCTAATTCTCTATGTATAAAATCTCTTCTTTGGTTTGGGGATAGCGTTGGGAATTTTGGAAAAAATAAGAGGGGTGAACAAGTATTTCACTTCAATCAACTAATTTGAACTTCATTGAACATGTATTATTATTAGCATTAAATTAAAAACATAAGTGAGAATCACATCACATGAAAAAATAACACCACCATTCAATAGTTCACAACATTCAAGATAGTAGACAATATATTTTTAGTTCGAAGCTCTTCCGAGAGAAAAACCATTAAGCACTTCTTAATATAGGTATTCCAAATTTACATCAATATGAAGCTCTAACTTCCAATATTTTTAGCATCAACCGAATGAGGCTCCAACCCGCTCATTTATATGATCCAACCTAAAGGGCACTCTAATTTCCTGATTTACTAGCTCCGAGTGGAAGGATGCTCGAATGCCCTCGTTAACCAACTCCAACTAGAAGGATACTCCAACACCTTGGTTTTATCAGATCTAACTAAATGGATGCTCCATGTAACACCCCTGAGTTAAAAGTAAATATTTAATTTACTTTTACTCTCATGACCTCATAAGGCTATAAGATGAATGGAAAGCGTAGTGATAAAATTAATTTTTTTTTAGATTACCTTAATTTCATAAATAAGTTGGTTATTGTTGGAAATAATACTGAGAGGGGGGGTGAATCAGTATTATCTAATTCTTTTAATAAATCTTCCTTATTTGTTCTTTGAATTAGTTTTGCATGTCAGTACCATAAAATAATGAGCATGAACAAAGAAAACAGATAGTCACACCAAAGAACACAAGATGTAAGGTGGAAACCCAATGTGGGTGAAAACCACCTACTGCAATATGTCTCTATCTTCTTTCAAATTAGAAACTCCTTTTACAATGGTTTTGTACTGGTGCAGTCCTTTACCAGTACGCAGGCTGCAACCTGCAGAGAGCTACAACTCTCTCTCATAAATTTTCTTTTCTTACAAGGACCACTTTTCATAAATTTTCAAACTGGATCCATAAGCATCAAATGATCATAAGGTATAAGAAAATCACCCAGTCAACTGTAGTAACCAGATCAACAATAATAGAACCAAACCCAGAACACAGCAATGATAAACAAAGATCTTAAGAGAAGTAAGCACCCTGCTCAACCGCTCGCCTGCTTACGTAAGCACCCTGCTCAACTGCTTGCCTGCTTACAGTAAGCACCCTACTCAACTGCTTGCCTGCTTACAGTACGCACCCTGCTCAACTGCTCGCCTACTTACAGTACGCACCCTGCTCAACTGTTCGCCTGCGTACCTCGCTCTGAGTCCATTGAACTGCATGCGGACCTCCGCACCTGCAACCCTTCTGTGCCTGCGTATGTACGCACCTGAACCCTTCTGTGCCTGCGTATGTATGCACCTACAACCCTTCTGTGCCTGTGTACCTCCGCACCTTCAACCCTTCTGTGCCTGCGTACCTCCGCACCTGCAACCCTTCTGTGCCTGCGTATCGGCGCACCTGAAACGCTTCGTTCCTCCGTACGTACGCACTTTTCTTTCACTGTACCTACGTACCTTCGGGCATAGATGATTTCAAGACTTCAGAAATAACCCAGACAGTTAGATCTACAGATCTGAACATGCGCCGAAGAGATCTCAATCCATCAGTAGATTCGCCTTATTTAGATCTAGACATACTCCCAAGAGATCATAATATTTCAGATCTAGCCCTCATAAGATATTCAACCAAAAACATGCTCAAGCCAAATGATCTCCTTTGCTTTATATAGGAAAGCTCTTCCTTAAAACATGGATCAATACCACGAGCCGACACCATAATAACCCAATACCGTCGGCTAAATACCAAGAGTAAAACATAAGAAAACCCCACATGTGAATTTCTTTGCCTTGAAATGTGTGCACTGGGGGTACGCACCTCCTGAACGGCTGACCTGTGGGTATGTACGCACTCTATGTGACTCCGACCTGCGTGTACGCACCTTATGTAAGGTGTACCTACGTACCCCTTATTTTCTTCAATATTTGATAGCTGATCATCAATCTCTGCTGCTGACTTGAAGTACTGTGATCTATCACCTGAATGGGTTGCCATCAAGGACAACACTTTAGCCATAATGCCAACAATCTCCCCCTTTGGACTTGATGGCAACCTCAAAACTTCAGCTTCATTCTCCCCCTTTGACATCAAGGGCAAAGGGTTACGCTCCGCCTAAGAACATGCTCCCCCTGAATATGAACCAGATCTGCAACGAAGAACCATAATCCACCATGAAAGAGATAGAGACATATTGCATCTACTTCCAAGATCTCCTTCTGCACATCCTCCATAATGCCAACAATGCATTATATGCTCCCCCTGAACCTGTACCATCAATCAGAAGAGGTTCAGCAATAAGATGATGCATCAACAACCCCCAGCTTTTGCTTGAGGTATTCAAAAGTGTCCCTGGGCAATGGTTTGGTGAGAATATCAGCAACTTGTTCCTTAGAAGGAACATACTCCAACTTGACCTTCTGTTCAAGCACTTGTTCCCGGAGAAAATGATACTTGATTGGTATGTCCTTGGTTTTTGAATGCATAACAGGATTCTTTGAGATGATGATTGCACTTGTGTTATCACATAAGATGGGGATTGGTGGTGTACAAGTGATTTGAAAATCCTGCAAAGTCTGCATCATCCAAAGGAGTTGGGTGCAACAAGATGCAGCAGCAACATATTCCGCTTCAGCTGTAGACAAGGCAATCGAACTCTGTTTCTTGTTGAACCAAGATACCAGTCTGGAACCCATAAAGAACGCACCACCACTTGTGCTTTTCCTGTCATCCACGCTTCCGGCCCAATCTGCATCTGTATAAGCATGAAGTGTAAGATCTGTATCTCTAGGATACCATAAGCCATAATTTTGAGTCCCTTGAAGATATTTGAAAATTCTCTTCACTGCCTGAAGATGAGTCTCCTTCGGATTTGCCTGAAATCTTCCAACTATTCCAACTGCATGCATGATGTCCGGTCGGGTACCTGTCAAATAAAGTAGACTTCCAATCATAGATCTGTAGGTTGGTTGATGTACTGCTACAGATTCATCATTTACACTGAGGCTACATCCTGTGACCATGGGTGTACATACTGGTTTTGCATCTTCCATACCATATTTATTCAAAATCTGTTTGACATACTTGGTTTGAGATAAAAAGATTCCTCCTTCTTTTTGTTGGATTTGCAAACCAAGGAAATATGTCAGTTCTCCTAGCAAGGACATTTCAAATTCTTTCTGCATGACCAAGGCAAATCTTTGACTCATAGCTTCTTCATTGCTCCCAAAAATAATGTCATCTACATACACAACAAGTATTAGCAATTTGTCATTTTCAACTTTTATATAAAGATTACTATCTGCTGATCCTTTTGAAAAGCCTTGTTGATGAAGATATTTGTCCAAGCGGTAGTACCAAGCCCTTGGAGCTTGTTTGAGACCATAGAGAGCCGTTTTCAATCTGCAAACAAGATTTGGATCATTTCCAAGAATGAACCCATCTGGCTGTTCAATGTATACTTCTTCTTCCAAGTCTCCATTCAGAAAGGTTGATTTCACGTCCATTTGAAATACTTTGAAGTCTTGAAAACTTGAGAGAGCAAGGAACATTCGGATGGCCTCAAGTCTTGCAACAGGAGCAAAGGTTTCTTCAAAGTCTATTCCTTCTTGCTGCGCATACCCTTTACAAACAAGTCTGGCTTTGTTTCTAATTACTTCCCCATTTTCATTCAATTTATTTTTGAAGACCCATTTTGTTCCGATAACATTCTTATCCTTTGGTCTAGGAACCAGCTCCCAAGTGTTGTTCTTTTCGATCTGCTCAAGTTCTTCATCCATTGCCTTCACCCAACATTCATCTTTGCATGCCTCTTTAACATTTTGTGGTTCAGTAGAGGAGAGTAATGCCAAATAGCTTGAAGCTTCTGCAACTGTTCTTCTTGTTTGTACACCTGCTTCTTTCTGCCCCATAATCTGAGATTCTGGATGATTCTTCTGGACATATCTGGATGGAGTCTTTTCTTCTATTCCTGTTTGCTCCTCTGGTTCTTCTTGAGTTTCTTCTTGAGGTTCTTCTTCTTCAGCATTCTGTCGTTGGGGGTAGCCTTCATCTTCTTCGATGTCTTCATGATGTACTTGCCTAGGAATGTATCCCTTCTCATCAACCACTACATCAATGCTGTCAACAATTCTGCCAAGTCTTTTATTGTAGCATTTGTATGCTTTGCTATGTGGAGAGTAACCAAGAAGAATGCCTTCATCTGCTCTAGGTTCAAGTTTGCCAAGCTGCTCATCAGTATTCTTGATATAGCATTTGCTCCCAAAGATTTTGAAGTGCTTTACCAAAGGAGTCCTACCACTCCAGAGCTCATGAGGAGTTTGAGTGCTGTTCACCCGGACATTTGTTTTGTTGAGAATAACAACCGCAGCATGTGCAGCTTCACCCCAGAAAGTTGCGGGAGTTCCTGACTCATCAAGCATAGCACGAGCCATTTGTTGGACTGTTCTGTTCATTCTTTCCACAACTCCATTTTGCTGAGGAGTTCTTGCTGTAGAGAATTCTCTTCTTATCCCATGTTCTTCGCAGAAATCGAAAAATTCATTTGAAGTAAATTCCCCACCTCTGTCGGATCTGAGGCACTTAATTTTGTGACCTGATTCATTTTCAACCAAGGCTTTGAAGGATTTGAATTTTTCGAATGCTTCATCTTTGTGCTTCATAAGTCCTAACCAGACAAACCTGGAGAAATCGTCAATGAATAATATCAAGTATTCTTCTCCTCGAGGTGTTCTTTTCCTGAAAGGACCACATGTATATGTATGTACTAGCTCAAGAGGCATGCTAGCTGATCCTTCTTTCTCTGGAAAGTTAGTTCTGGTTTGTTTTCCAAACTGACATGATTTGCATATGGTGTTGTCAGGAATTTTGATATCTGGAAGATCGCGAACTGCCTGATATTTGCATGCTTTCCTTATTTGTGAAAAGCTTAGATGTCCCAACCTCCGATGCCATAACCAGTGCTCATCATCCTTGCTCAGATAGCATTGTTTTTGTCCTTCTTCAAATATGTACAGATTATTTGGAGTTCTTTTGCCTTTGATCACTGTTTTACCTGTATCAAGATCACGAACAAGACATCCATTTGATCTGAATATAACCTCGGTTCTTTGATCACACATCTGGCTGACACTTAGAAGATTATGCTTCAATCCATCAACATACAAAACATTTCCAGCCTTGACCTTTTCTTTTAACTGAGCAATGCCTTTTCCTTTTATAGTTGCAGGAGTATCATTTCCAAAAGAGACTTTCTTTCCTTTTTCTAGAGCAGAATATGACTCAAGTTTTTCTTTATCACCTGTCATATGCTTCGAACATCCACTGTCAATGTACCATAGATTTTCCTGTCCCTCTGCATAAAATGCTATCCCACATCTTTCTGTTTGTGGTTCCTTTATTCTCCATGTTTTGGTGCTTGAGTCTTGTTCCTTTTTCTGCTGAAACCTGCTCCTGCATTCAGAGTCTTCATGACCAAAGTTATTGCAAATAGAACATTCAACTTCATTTTCAAGAACCGAAAAGTTGTTATAGGTCCTTTTTGTAATCCCGGTCATACTTCTTTGTTTTTGAGCTTCCCTAGTCATGATTGTTTTATATGCAACACATTGAGCTGCTTTGTGACCAAAGTTATGGAAAGAAAAGCATTGTCCATTGAAGAAACTTCTGCGGTTATCGAATCTACCAGCCAATTGATTGTAATTTCTATTTTCATCTATTCTTGAACCAAATTGAGAAGATTTTACCTGTGGCTGGTTGTAGCTTTTGTTCACCCTTAAGATGGATTGCCCCTGATAGTTTCTGTTTGTAATTCGTCCCTGCTTTACCTGATGATCTTCATTGTGCTTTTGCTCATTTCTTCTTGCTGCATCAAGATAACTTTTTGAGGTGGATGCTTGAGAAGTTTCTCCATTATAGCCCAGACCTGTCTTGTTTAGTGGAGACCGCTGCACATTGATAATCTCATCCAAAGTTTCAGATCCTTTGACAAACTTGAGATTAATAGCTTTTGTTTTCTCAATCTCTTTTCTAAGACCAACAATTTCAATTTCTAATTTTTCAAGATGTTTTTCCTTTTCATCAATTTGAAATTGTAGAGTATCAATGATCATGTTCTTTTCTTCTATACATCTCTTGAGTCTAGTAATTTCATCATAAAGGTTATCCACATCTATAGCATCCATATAATCATCATCTTCAAATGCCATTAACAACTTATATTCATTACCTTGTTCATCTTCATCACTGTTTGATAGACCATCACTATCTTCATGAGTGTAGTAGCTTTTCTTATTTGCGTTCTGTTTCTTGTTCCATCTAGCAGGTTCCTTTCCTTTATCCTTATAAGGACATTTTGCAGCATAATGACCTACTCTTCCACAAGCAAAGCATTTAAAAGGTAACTTACCTCTGAACCTTCCAGAGCCCCTTTGAAGATTTCTGACAAAATTTGATTCTTCTTCCTCTTCTTTTGGGACGTGGCTTGCTTCATAATAATCTCCTTTGCCTGATGCCTTGAAAGCAGCTTCTCTTCTATCTGATGGACCTCCCTTTCTCATTTCATAAGCAGTTAGAATTCCATGTAGCTGAGACATAGTAAGAATTCGTAGATTTTCCTTTTCTTCTATTGCAGATACTTTAGATTCAAACTTGGGGGACAATGATCTTAGAACCTTTTCAACCACAATAGCCTCTTTTATTTCTTCACCCAAATTTTTCATACAATCAACAACCTCATCTACCCGAAGAAAATAGTTAGCCACACTTTCATCATTATACATTTTGAGAGTCTCATACTGAATTCTGAGAGTTTGAAGTTTAGCACGCTTTACCTGTTCATCTCCTTCATAGCTCGTGACAATTTTGTCCCATATCTCTTTTGCGGATTTATAGTGCATTACCTTCATGAATTCTGATTGAGATATACATCCTAATAGAGTACTGACTGCTTTCGCATTTGTTTCATACTTCTTTTTCTCGGCTGCATCTGTAGGAGTAGCTGAAGGAAAAGCGTAGCCTGTCTCTACGATGTCCCAAACTTCTGTACCAAGAGATTGAAGATAGGCAGTAACTCTTACCTTCCAATAATTGAAGTTTGTCCCATCAAAAACTGGTGGCCTGATTGATGCTTCTCTCTCGTAGTTGCTCATGATGAACGATCTACCTTCAAGCGATCAAGCTTCTCTGAAGGACCTGCTCTGATACCAATTGTTGGAAATAATACTAAGAGGGGGGGTGAATCAGTATTATCTAATTCTTTTAATAAATCTTCCTTATTTGTTCTTTGAATTAGTTTTGCATGTCAGTACCATAAAATAATGAGCATGAACAAAGAAAACAGATAGTCACACCAAAGAACACAAGATGTAAGGTGGAAACCCAATGTGGGTGAAAACCACCTGCTGCAATATGTCTCTATCTTCTTTCAAATTAGAAACTCCTTTTACAATGGTTTTGTACTGGTGCAGTCCTTTACCAGTACGCAGGCTGCAACCTGCAGAGAGCTACAACTCTTTCTCGTTTTCCAGTCTCTCCTGGAAGGGAGCTACAACCCCCTACTTCTTTTCTTACAAGGACCACTTTTCATAAATTTTCAAACTGGATCCATAAGCATCAAATGATCATAAGGTATAAGAAAATCAACCAGTCAACTGTAGTAACCAGATCAACAATAATAGAACCAAACCTAGAACACAGCAATGATAAACAAAGAGCTTAAGAGAAGTAAGCACCCTGCTCAACTGCTCGCCTGCTTACGTAAGCACCCTGCTCAACTGCTTGCCTGCTTATAGTAAGCACGCTGCTCAACGGCTCGCCTGCTTACAGTACGCACCTTGCTCAACTGTTCGCCTGCGTACCTTGCTCTGAGTCCATTGAACTGCCTGCGGACCTCCACACCTACAACCCTTCTGTGCCTGCATATGTACGCACCTGAACCCTTCTGTTCCTACGTATGTACGCACCTGCAACCCTTCTGTGCCTGCGTACCTCTGCACCTTCAACCCTTCTGTGCCTGCGTACCTCCGCACCTGCAACCCTTCTGTGCCTGCGTACCGGCGCACCTGAAACCCTTCGTTCCTGCGTATGTACGCACTTTTCTTTCACTGTACCTGTGTACCTTCGGGCATAGATGATTTCAAGACTTCAGAAATAACCCAGACAGTCAGATCTAGAGATCTGAACATGCGCCGAAGAGATCTCAATCCATGAGTAGATTCGCCTTATTTAGATCTAGACATACTCCCAAGAGATCATAATATTTCAGATCTAGCCCTCATAAGATATTCAACCAAAAACATGCTCAAGCCAAATGATCTCCTTTGCTTTATATAGGAAAGCTCTTCCTTAAAACATGGATCAATACCACGAGCCGACACCATAATAACCCAATACCGTCGGCTAAATACCAAGAGTAAAACATAAGAAAACCCCACATGTGAATTTCTTTGCCTTGAAATGTGTGCACTGGGGGTAGGCACCTCCTGAACGGCTGACCTGTGGGTATGTACGCACTCTATGTGACTCCGACCTGCGTGTACGCACCTTATGTAAGGTGTACCTGCGTACCCCTTATTTTCTTCAATATTTGATAGCTGATCATCAATCTCTGCTGCTGACTTGAAGTACTGTGATCTATCACCTGAATGGGTTGCCATCAAGGACAACACTTTAGCCATAATGCCAACAGTTATCACATCCAAGGAAATTACAGAAAAAAGGGTCACTAAATGAAATTTCATTTACCATACAGTTAAATGACAGTTTCTCCCATCCGTAGAGATAAATTATCTCTGTTGGGAATAGAATTCGACAGACGAGGAGAGAAAGCCTGAGGAAATGAGTGGGGCACTGTTAAGGGAAGGCATCATGCTACCAATGAGGGTATTCTAGAGCTAGTTGGAGCTAGTCGAATCCCTAAGTTAGGGTTGTGGAGTATGTGAGTTATTGATCTAGACTTGTATAGTCATGATGGTTTAGGATAGAATTGGTTAGGTCACTTTCAACAACTATTCCGGAAATGAAATTGGCATGGAGGGAGAGTTGCTAAAGATAGCCATCCTCATTTGTTGGGAGGAGTGAAATTTATTCCTTGCTTATTTTTCATTGGTCTAAGCTGGAAATATAAGTATTTGTACTTGATTGGTTTCCAAAACTAAGTTTTTTATGGATACAGGTAACAACCATTGATTTTGTGGACAATCGCTCCATTAATGATGTCCAAAAATTTTAGGCAGAGACTCTGCGTTTTTCCCTAAAAGCCGCTCAAGTAACAAAGCATGTCCATGGATTCATCATGTAACAAGAATTCTGAGGGTTAAGAATTTTGAGGATCTTTTTCAATGTAACCAGCACGCGGTAGCTGTTTTGCCGCCATTCAATAAAAAACATAACCGTTAAAGTAAAAAAAAAACTATTTTAGGTAAAAGTGATTGGTATAATAAAATAATTTAACCTGTTTAAAATAAATTGTGATTGTGAGAGATGAATTGCGAAAATATTGGTTCACACACACACACACATATAATTGTTGTGACAAATTAAATGAACTGTTAAGGAACAGGTTAGTTCAAATGCATAGACTAGAGTTTAAGAAACATTTGAACAATTCTTTAGATTTTCTAGATTCAAGATGTAGCAAACCATGCGTACCCTAAACACTGGTGACAAAAGTAGTAAAATATGTGTGTATGTGGAATGTAACTATAAAGAGTGTACAAGGTTGTGTAGAAGAGTAACAACTCTAAAACATTTTTAAAGAGTAATACTAACAGCTACACTAGAATAGGGCAAGGGCTATGTTAATTTTACCAACTCTTGGGAACTTAAAACTTGCTTGGAACCAATTTTGTATCTAGGCCCAACTGAATAGAACTAGTAGCTCGGGACAAATTATGGAACCATTCCTATAACCCATTGGTTGCATAAGGTTTCTGTGGTAGGTCATTACTGGGCTTTAAAGAACAGAAAAAACATAAATAGAAACCAACAATAAAACCCATACTCTATGAAGAGTCTTGTACAATAAGAAATACATAAGTATAAATATTAAATATTAGAATAAATCAAACTATATTTTTTTTTGGTTCAAGAATTTTACAGCCAATCGGGTATTTTAGTTTGAAACCTGCTATTAGTCTACTAAATTACTGGCACTAGATAATAATAAGAGATATTAAAACTATAAAATTTTTGAGATTAATTGTAAATGTTGGGAAATGGAAACAAGAAATGTATATTTTTCATTTAGGAAAGATTTCCCATATAAATCTATTGTTATTAGCTTAGAACTCTAAGATATAAAAGAACACAAAATAGAGAGCCCCTGTAAACTCCATGATGATTACAATAAGAAAATAATACTCATAATGGTGATTTGTAAGTGTATACATACCATCAATATTATCGACACAAAAGATACAATATATATAGTTCAGGTGTTTATTTAAATAAGGAAATTATGAAACTAATATACATCTTTAATAAGTACCAAAACCTAACTAAATTATGTAGATAACTTATTTTGTCAAGAAGACCTCTTAATATAAAGAGAAAGTCTTGGAGAATTGAATAAAATTCCATCTAATAGGAGAAATCCAATTGCTACAATAAAATATAATAAGCCCCAAATAAAACACAAATCATGTCATATGACTCAATAGCCTTATTCAACATAAGTAAAAGCCACGAGCCATACTAAATGAAATATGTACAAATATAAGTGTAAAGTGAACATGCCTTAATGAAATTGGAACATGGGAATTAAAACATTTTGTATTCATTATTCATGAGATATTACATTAACTCAAGGAATGGGTCATGGTTTAGCAAGGAGCTGCTTTAGTAAAGTATACAACAAAAAATAATCTAAATTTGAAACCCTAGTCTCGTGAACACCTAGTAGCATTTGGAGAAGAGTGTAATGTCAAGAAGAAATTGAGTGATAGGGTCATAAAAAATCCCAAGAGAAATGTTAGAGGCTGAAGTAGAAAACTACATTTAAATGAATATACATAATATAAGAAAAAAAATTGTTAGAACTTATATTTACAATGGAGCCACCCATAATCTAATATTGGGATGGATTACCTAAAAAATAACCTCTACTTTTGAAAACTCCTAGCAGTAACCCTAAACACCCCAAATCATGAATTTATTTATAAAAAAAAACACACAATAAGGAATCTCGTGAAATAGTAAGGAGGGGAAATCAATTATCGGTTGTAAAATGAACCCTTTGATGGGATTTGTTTACACTACATGCATTTCCAATTCTAAAAATAATTGTGAGGATTAGTCATGGTAAAATTCATCGATGACCTCTCACCCAATTCAAAGCCACAATAAAACTAAGGAAGAGTATGTAACTATTCAAAGTAAAAAGAATCTGCCAAGAAAGATCTTGCTGATATTCATAAATTAAATTTTTACATGAGCGATGGATTCAAAAGGTGCATCTAAGAGTATCTTGATTTAGGGTTTCCTCAAGAAATTGCAACATAAATTCTGGTAGTGAGAACGAAGAGAATGAGTTGATCACATTGTAAAATGGGAAGGTGGTTACCCTCTAACCATTTCCTTCACCCTACAGTGTCGGATTGAAAGCCTACACTCTAAATGGTGGATCTAGTGACACTTCACTAGTGTCCAACTTTGCGAAGACTCGAATTTTGTGCATTAGAATTGTACATTCTAGAGAATTCTCAACGAAAATTCACATATAGCATGATAGAGTCAACCATATAGAGAGGTGAGATAGTTGATTTATGTAACTTTAGTAATATATATATATATATATATATATATATATATATATATATATATATATATATATATATATATATATAATGTATTGCGCCATGAATCATAAAGGCATGGTTTTTCATTGTTATAATTATATTGTACTTCCTTCAAACAAACACCAAGGGTGAAGACATTGAAACCTTACAGTTTAATATGTAGAAGTGTTAGTATAACACACAAATTAAACCAAATTTGACACCATTACCACAACCATAGTATGCAAAGTTATAAATAATGTATTGGTAACGAGTATAGTAAAATAAGTAGAAGGTTATGATCATTTTTCCCTTACAATCGAAGTAAGGCCACGTCATGTGTAGGAAAAAAAAATTACTAAGTGTGCAAGGACGATGTTACAGTGCAAAACCCTACACAAAATCTAACCTACCCTATCACCACCATGTCATGTTGAATTGCTGTGAGGATCAAACCTAAGGGGGACTCCAATATCATACTTTGCACCATCCTCCCACCCTAGTCAACAAGTAGACCATGCTTCACAATTTTCAAATTGGATCCACGTGTGCTCAATATCCAATCAAAAACAAATTGTAATGCATTCTCTATTTAATGAAATTTGCTTCTACTTGATATGTACATCAATCCATAGTTCATAGAACATAGTTATCTTCTAGTCAACTTGCATCATCGTGCTATCAAACATCTAGCCATATAACCTTAGTTCAACAAGAAAATTAAAGGCACTCTAAACCATGACATTCATCAACTACCCACACAAGGCAATAAAATTTCTCAATAGATTCTATGAAACCTTAACTCAATAATAACATACCAAACATGCATCAATGCACCTATAGTATATCATGTCAAGCTTTGTCTATTGTCGCAAACGCTATCTGCAATAACAAATATGCTCACGGCTTCGTGTAATGCACACATCAACAAAATTTCCACTACAATCGTTAGCAGAAACATACAAACCCTATAAATGTGAGATTAAATCATTATATGTAGTGCAACTTATGTCCAAACCCTACCAACAATAATACAATATGGGTCTTATCATCTCATTCTTCTTATACAATACTTTTCTCAAAAATACTTTGATTGCCAACAATTCAAGTTTGAATTGCAATAATGAGATACAAAAGTATCGACATACAATCATACTCTCTCGCCAATAACCCTCACTAAGAATATTCAACAAATGGAAACATATGCCACTTCACACTTCACTAGCTCAAATAATCTAATATCACAAGCCCTAGTAGATTCTATAATGAATACTTCTTTGTCATTTCTTGCGATCAACATGCAATATTCTAGTCATGGTACTTCGTATACAATCATAATCCATGACAACCCTCAGAAACATCATCATCCCTTTTCAGTATTTGACTAAAGATGACCTTAGCAACTTCAACAAGTCTTATAGGTTCGCTCAACCGTTGAGATATAAACCTTGAAACAAATTGTCACATACCTATTTTCTAACCTTTTTTTTTTTTTTTTTGGTAATATATCACTTTCCATATGAAGAGTTATCATGCTAAAATAAGTTTACTTACCACTCATTTATTTTACTTACCACTCATTCAACTAGGATCTTCTCGTATGTCTCCCTATGAAACCCTTTTTTAAGATATTATAAATTGTTATATGTCACAAAATGTTAAAAGGTGAACTACGTCACTCTTATGGTACTTGTTATATTATTTCCCATAGTTAACATGTGTGCTTATGGATATAGTATCATGGCGCTCATATATGTTACAGGCTTTGTCATATTCCACCTAGAAAAACCTTGGTTATTAAAAAATTACCCTTTCTCTTAACATAACTAAATTTCAATGTTCCGAGGGTTTACACGGAATTAAATGAAGAAGTCTTTGGGGTGAGGGTTATGGTAAGACATGTGAATAATTAAAAATGGGCATGCACCCTAATCCACATGAAGATCATGTGACCTCCATGTGCCTAGCCAAGTGGACAACGTAGATATATTAGCGTGATCTAAGGGTGGATATTTTTTCTCAAAAACCCTAAGCCTTAACCCTATAATAGGCATGAATTCACTTTTTCTTTTATAGTTTGGGGAATGGTGTCTTGCGCACAGAACACAACTTCTATAAAGGTGTAGGTCCCTGGAACTAGTGTCCTATTACACGAGTCTATGTGCGTTTATATCATTAATATCTCTACTTCTTAATGGAACTATAGAGGTCTATGCTAAATCAAGATACTTTAATTTGCTTTTGTGAATAATTTTTGTTTTTGTTTTTTTTAATGATTCCCTGGGTATTTTATTTGATTTATGCTACATTTTTTTATTTTGGTAATGTTGTGTACATGGTCTCTATGGTCTCTTCTCTTTGCTGAAACGATAAAGGCTATCAAAGCACGATAACTCTCCATGATTTGTTCCTCAGAAAACCCATCTTCAAGTAACCTCTGGTTTCATGGTTAAAGTTCAGTTTTCTTATTCAAGTCACAAGTTTACTGTTAATTTCTCACTAGGATTTTCGATTGTCCCAGTGACAATTTTCTTAAAGTGTGTCGTCTCTCAGAATATTAGTGGAGGCTTGTCCTACTATTTTTGGGCTTCTCCTGGTCATGAGAATTTTGTTAAACCCTTTATGGTTTACCCTTTCCTCTCGTGGGAATTAGTTTCCATTGCTTCATTGGATTTAGTGTCGAGGGTTTTTATATGTAAATTGTGTAGGTAAAATTGTTCTGATCATCCCCTCAACAAGTAATATTCCAGATCCCTTTTCAAATTCGTAGTTTTGGATTCGTTATTTTTTTTCTTTGTTTTGTGGAATAGGCAACAAGTTCTAACGTCTCCCCTACGAATTTTTCCTGTCAGGTATGAATTGTGTCACCGTGATGCCCAATTACTATGCTACTGGTCAATTTTCATTGCGTTTCTCTATTGGGTACTTGTTATTAGGGTTTCCAAGAGATGTGGTTGTTCCACCTCCTTGAAATGTGAAGTTAATATTGTGGCTGATGTGATACTATGTTTTTAGCCTGTGGCCTATTGTTCATATATGTGTAGTAAAGAGTACATGTGAAGTTTTTACACTTGTGACCTCCATTCTTCTGAATTTCACATGTATTTTTTATCCCAATTTTGCTACAGGACCCTTAGGGTCTTCGGAATTTTATTGTAAATACTTTTTTTGAATCAGAGTATTTTTATCGTTATTGGTTCCCAATACTATGATTTTCTTATTTAATTAGTTCTATTTCTTTCCCCTTGTATTAATCATCCTTGTATATATATCATCTATATGTTTCCTTTCTTAAAATAAGATTGTTAATTTTCCAATAGCTAGAGGTAGCTCTCTTCTATTTTGAATGACTACTCTATTTAATTGTAATGAATTTTTGTACTATGTTTTGTTGATTAATCATAAAAATTGGCATTGTTACATTTTTGGGTGTAAAATTATTTCTCAGCCACAATCATATTTTAAGAGTCTTAGGTCTAGATGTAGAATTCACCCAACAATTATGTTACATTTATTAAAGGTTTGTTTCTCAATAGTTAGAATGGTGATTGTATCTTTTATGAAAGACTTATAATGTTGTTAGGATAATATGAAGACTACTTTAATGTATTATTCACTTCTCATTTTCTTGAATTCTCATTATTGGTGGTAAGATTTTAGAACACACATACTTTCCCTCTATGGCACCAACATCACCTAGGGCCATATTGATTCTATGAGATATTAAGTTCATTTTTCTTGGCTGCTGAGGTTGAGTAGGACTTTCACCCAATACTTGTTGACCCCTTTCAAATATTTTGTATTGGCAACTATGTATTTTATTTTCAAGTTTGGGTGGGTTACTATATTGTCGAAAGGAAACCTGACAAATACTCTGCTATCTGAATTGCTACAGGTAGGGTTTATAACCATTAGACTTAAATCTTATACCTTTATTTCCTCATACCATACTAATTTTCATTATTTTATTTTATGGTTAACCTGTGTTTTTACGGTTTTCGCCCTTCCCAAGAGACTCCTTTTCTCCCATAGAGTTCCCATACAGTTCACCAACTATTTCCAATGTAAGTGCATAATAAATCCTTTATAATTAAAATTTCCTTTGTTTTCTTTTCTTGTTATATCCATGATTTTGGTTTAATTGAATACCCATTAATTTTACCCAACATAAACACAATGCACATCTATATACACATAATTCCTCTTAAATTTATTACTTAGTTATTGCTAAATTATTATGATTTCATGTGTTTAATTATAGACTTGCCCATCATATTCAGATGTGAAATTTCTAATTTACTACATACAACCCTAATTCATCCACATAATAAAATTTGACTATTTTCAACTTATACAGATTTATAAATTCTTACTTTATCCATAATAATAGTCTACTACCTACAAATTGTTTTAGTTTATCAATTTCACTACTTTAAAATACCTTCCTTCATACCTCAAAAATGAACAAAGACAACAATTTATCAAAATAAAGGGCTCATAGTGTGAAAAATAAAATAATCATAATTCTAACTGAAATTACCTACTTCAAGAAATTACTCAACAGTGGATTTTAGGCCTCCCAACCATGAACTAATTCTACTAGTTCCCCCCAAGATAATATTTTCCTACTTCGAGACTCAACAACCTCATTGATTCTTGGGTGATTTTCTTTTATAAGTTTTCTTCTGAGCAAATTTTTAGGAGTGTCTCACATTTTGGGTCTAGCAACCCATTTTACCTAAGCATTTTGTTCTTTTATTTTTTGAAAAAAGGTTTTTTACTTTTCCTTTAAAGCCAACATTTTTCTACGACAATGATTTATTTCAGTTGAACATATTATCTTTCTTCAACTAAGCGATGTAATGCAATTTTTAGCTCCGATCATATTAAATCCTTTTTTTCTTCTAATATTTCTTGCTAGGGATTTTTAGGAGGTTTGTAGGGAAGATTCATTTGAGACTTAATCATAAATCAGTTGTTTCCAATTGGCAGTAAATATTCTAACTCTAGTGCTCCCTGTCTTGACTAACTTGTAAAATTATTATTTGTTAAATATAACTATCATCACAATTCTTAACTTTATCATATCACCTTACAAGTTTAAACATGCATTTCCTAGCCATTGTTGGGCCGAGAAAAAGGTATGTTTTCTCCTCGTAAATAACTTAATTAAGCATTTGTCATCGCATGTTTACCTTTGTTTTATGAATACAAATAGAGGAAACAATAGAAGAAGCTGGGTAAAATCGATTAGTAACATATTAGATAAATATGGGCATGGAAAACTCACTTTCACTATCTTTATATGCAGGGACATGGATTGGATGATTATTTTTCAATTGATAGAACAACAACAGGAAATAAAGGAAAAGAGACAACCTCTTGAGCATGGAAGAAAATGGAAGACCAGGAGGTCCCATGCTATTCTATGATGAAATCAGATTGAGTGTTGCGAAATCCTTAGGATCCCCTTATCTTGAGGATTTGCTTCTATCCATTTACTTTTCCAAATGTTATATAAAGTCGTGAGGTGAACTGAACAACTAGTTATGAATTCACAGATTGTAACTATTCTTTTTGGACATATAATACTTTCATCACAGTGATGTTGTAACTCTGTTATTAATTTTAATGAAGAAGACTATGTTTCATCCATAATTATATTCTCAATATCTAACAGTGGGGACTTCTAGAGACTTTGGGCCCAATCAATAGGAGATCTTCTCCTTCAATTGTGTTATAATTATTTTTGTTTATTTACATAACTATTTATTATTGTTAGCTTGTAAGTTAGCATCATTCATTACTGTGAGGATTGATGATTATGATTTGCATTTATTGTTCAATTAGTGTTCTAGATTTAGCTATGTGTTATAAATTGGTGATACTTTTAATTGAATTTTTTATGTTAATTTTAGTATTAGATTGTTGTTCATTCTAAAGTAACACTATCATATATTTCAAAGCTAGAGTTGATTACTTTTCATGAAATGTTTATATGGTTATTTGTTGTTCAATCGTTATAGCTTTCCTTCATGATAAATGAATTAGTTTCAATACCAGTTAGATTGGTGAGAGTGGTTATTTCTATTTGCATTCTGATTTAGTTATCTGCAGAATAGGTTAAGTATATTTGAAAGCGTGTTATGAATTCCTTTCAGAATTGTTTGGATCGAATATAGAAAAATAGAATTTAGCAATTGCAATGATTCCAACTTCATTGTAAGTTGACCTTTGAATTCACTGCATATACAATGTTGACACACTTGAAATAAAAAGACTTGCCTTGGGTTGATGATTAATGTAGGTATTAAGATTTCTTATAATAAGACTTATTAGTGCACCAACATTTTGGTGTTGTTACTAGGGAGAGTGTTTCAAAGTGCTTTCTTCTAGCTTTCTGTATAAGAAGTGGGTTTTAAAAACGAGAGCTAAGAACCTATGTAACTGACAATTAAAGTTCTTGTTCCTCAGCCCAGTTTTCAGCAATTCCATAGAGGTTAAATAGGAATAATTTTTTCTTTACTAATGACTAGGAATAAAAAGATATAAAAAGATAACCCCCCACCTAAATCCACCAAACCTAAGGGATCGGTGAGCCTTGGGAGAAAAAATTTTATAGATGAATTCTTAAGAAAAGAAGAGTCTCAAGCATCAGTAGGATTCCAAAATATATTTACGAAAACCCCTACTAGAATCACAAGGAGCAGGCTCACCATCTATAGCTTACAGTGCGATTCATGGCCAAATTGGAGGATCTGAACAAAGTTTTCAGGTTACAACAAATTTACATTCTGATCCTCTACAAGAGGGAAAATTGGGCAACTTAAGAGAAGGAGAGGAAGAAACCAGTGGAACTACTAAGGCAGGACCACAATTGTTTGGACAAGGATCTGTTGTGATCCCAGGTCTAGGAAGTTCTGCAAAACCAACTCAGATTGGGAATCCTTCACTTACTCAACTAGCACCCCCTCAAATACCTAAAGGATATTGGCACATTTTTTACCAAATGTTGAATCTACCACCTCAAGGCCAGACCTCGACATTGGAATACCCCATAGTCGACCAAGTGGCCAATTCCCCGATGAAAGCTATTCCCTTGCAAAGCATCCCAACCTTTCATGGGATGATCACAGAGGATCTGGATACCTTCTTATTCAAGTTTGATGTCCTCTGTAGAGGATATGAATGTACCATTGACCCTCAAAAATTAAAATTGTTCCCTTCTACTCTAAAAGGAACAGCTTTGAGGTGGTTCATGGGTTTAGGCAGATGTACTATTAACTCTTGGGATGACATGAAAACTTCTTTCCTCACAAGGTACCAATACTTCTACAAGACTAGGGAATTAAAAGATGAAATCTTTAAGATGGCTGCAAAGGATGATGAAAATCTAGAAGAATATGTCAAACCGTTTCACTATAATTTGCAGCGATCCTCACAACTTTACCAAAAAAAATCTTGAGAGCTATCTTAATTAAGGGAATGAAGGAATAATGGATAGAAAGTCTAAATTTGATGGGGAAAGGAGATATTTCTCAAGAAGATTATGAGGAAATCATTTGCTTATGTATGAGGTGTTCATGAGGTAGAACATGCACCAGGTCAGGAAGTTGAGATCCTATTACGAGAGGAAGAAAACGACACAATGGAGGTGTAAAAAGAGTGGAAATCAGTAACCTCATATAAGACTTCAAGATGGACATCCTGGACACCCTCACAATGCAGCTAGACGTCTTGCAGGCTAATTGGAAACAAGCCTTAATAGAACAATACTTGGCCATTTTGTGCCCATGTTACCGAAACAAACGCAACCAAGAGGAGTGTCCATTGGACATGGTCCAGACATGTGCCATCTCCGCCAAGGATCACATCAATGAAAAATGTCCATCACTTCCATGGCTAAAGGCAATTTTCAAAGAAGCAGAAGAAGAGACAGAGCCAATATACTTAATGAACCAATGTCGATAGTGGCAGGCCAAACCCACATGTATGTCATAAGACACATGCTAGTTCTTTCCTTCTTCATCATTTAATCAGTACCAGAACCCTCACGCAGAATGGCAAGGAAAAACACCTTACTCAAATTGGCAATCCCAACTATTCCCTATGATACCTTGGCTAATTCAGTCCTTTCTGGGTAATGCTTGGCCAAATTCTCCTTTTACTCCTATTTGGCAAGGTAATCCATATCCATCCCAGTGGCCTGCCAATACATCTCAAAATCTGAACTGGTCTCCGATTTGGCACCGAACTTTAGAGATATCCAATACATCTATGGGGACAGGTCCTCAACCTCAACGTACATTATCATCCCCATATCCGTTACAGTAAAATCCTTATCCCTTTCTACGTCCTTAATTGCCAACTCAACCAAATCTGAATCCCAATAATAGACCGATTCAGCTGGTGTAAATTGTCAAAAGCTCAGACTATGAGATTGGACAAAAATAATGTAATGAGCTTAGATTGAGGTCGGGATGCATCATCACCCCTAAGGAAAACATATATCAGCCATCAATTGAGATAGAAACCCCACCTATACATATACTATCAACTGTGATTGACACTGAAATAAAACAAGGAGAAGATATAGATGAGCATAAAGACCCTAAAAAACTCATAGTTACTTCTCCCTCATTCCCCAAAAGGTTAAAAATACCTAAACCAATTGTTTATCTAGACTTTGATCTTGTAGGGGCACTAAAAAATATTTGTATTAAAATTCCTCTCCTCCAACCAATCCAAGATATTCCTATTTATGCTAAAACAATTAAAGAGTTATGTGTAAAGAAGCCTGTGATGAAAGAAAAAGCTTCACCTCCGTTCATGTTGTAGGGATGTCGTCTGATTTGCTCTTGGAAGGGGAAACTCCAATAAAGTATGAAGATCCTGGGATCCCATAGTTACAGTTCAAATATATGGTTTCTCCTTTCCAAATATGCTAGTTGATCTAGGTGCAACCGTTAATATCTTAATAGCAGAAATGTGTCTGACACTTAGTATTACATCTTTGGAAGTAACCACCACCCTGCTAGAACTTGGTGATAATTCGGTGGTAAGACCAGAGGTAACTTTATAGGATATTAAGATTTATGTTGATTTATGGGAGTATCCAGTAGATTTTCTCGTTATAAACTGAAAGAGTCAATTGGATGGGAACCCTCTGATTTTGGACCAACCTTGGCTAGCAAAAGTTGATGCTTATATAGGATATTGAGAGGGCATAATGACCATTGCTAATGGGGATGCTATAAAAAATCTCGTTTTTATCCCCCTGCCAAACCAAGTCTGCCCATTGTAAAAATACATATACAACAACCCGCATACCTGGAAGAAAGAATTCGTTCACCACTTACAGTAGTAGAGGCATTGGAATTCAAGAATTAGACTGAAGATGATGCTATTAACAACTTTATCAATTAGCGAGCTAATGTGAATAATTTAAAATGTCAAATGTTAAAAGCAATTCTTGACAATGAAGCCTTTGAAGACCCTTTGAAAGATACTGATGATCAGCATATCTAGACAACTATTGTTCATAATAGAAAGGCTATTGAAATTGAACTAGACAAGGTTTTGAACATTAATGATAGCCTAGACAGTGCCCAATAGCAAAAACTCATTCCTGGGACTATCCTGACATGAAGGGCATAGACCCACAATTATGTACGCATCATATCTATACCGAAAATGATGCTCGACCTATCTGGCAGCCTTAGTGGAGATTGAATATGCATCTCAAGGACATTGTAAAAGAGGAGCTACAAAAGTTGCCGGACATGAATTTCATTTATCCCATTTCGGATAGCAAATGGGTCTCTCTATTGGTAGTTGTCACCAATAAAAACACGAAGTGATGTATCTGTGTGGATTATAGGGAATTGAACAAGGCAACATAGAAACATCACTTCCCTCTTCCATTTATTGATCAAGTCCATGATATTATGGCAAGGAAGCAATTCTTTTCCTTTTTAGACGGCTTTAGCGGCTACAATCAAATTCAACTCAACCCTCAAGACCAAGACAAAGAAACCTTCACCTATCCGTGGGGTACATTCACTTGCAGAGTGTTACCATTTGGCTTATGCAATGCCCCAACTACGTTTCAGAGAGCTATACTCAGCATTTTTGTTGATCTGATAAATGAAGGACTTCAAGTTTACATGGATGACTTTACCCCATATGGGGATGACATTAATCAAGGACTAAAAACATTAGAAATGGATTTGGAATGATGCATCGCTACCAGGCTGCATTTAAGCAATGCCAATTCTCACATAATGATGACAGAAAGCATATTCCTTGAACATTACATTTCTACAGCACGAATACAACTAGATCTAGCAAATATATAGGTAATTCCCTTACTACCTACACCTTGTACTGAAACTGAAGTATGTAGCTTCCTTGGATATGCAGGCTATTATCACAGGTTTATTTAAAAAAAATCAAAATTTTTACGACTTCATATGCTTTAACAGGAAATGTTGACTTTAAATGGTCTCACAAATGTGACACATCTTTTACAAATTTAAAGAAACTAGTTTTGATGGCACAAGTATTACGTGGACCTAATTGGGAGCTTCCCTTCCACATCTCCAAATACGCATCAGATGCAGCAATAAGCACTGTCCTCAGTCAAGAGGAGGACAAAAAACCTTATGCTATATATTATATCAGCAAAAATCTTACTGCTACTGAACTTAATTATAGAGTAATAGAAAAGGAATTCTTAGTTGTCATTTATGCCATAAACAAATAAAGACATTATATAACTGTCTATCAAGTTTTTATGTATAATAATCATTTCACCATTAGGTACTTACCTAACAAACCTATTACAAATGGTCGAGTGACTCATTGGTTGTTGCTTTTGCAGGAGTTTGATATCACCATGAAAGATCATCCAAGGAAGGAAAACCTCGTCGCTAATTTTCTATCTTGAGTACCAAATATAAATGATCCATTGGTAGTGGAAGATCAATTTCTAAATGAACATTTGTTTTCCATAGCAGTCAAAATGCCATGGTATGCAGATGTAGCAAATTATCTAGCAGTGGGAAAGTTGTCAAGGCACTTGACAACAAGGGAAAGGAAACAGATTGTTCAGCACAGTGCCCGGTTTTCTTGGATTAGCGGATACCTTTTTCATTCAGGATCTCATATGTGTATACGGAGATGCATTCGTGAGGATGAATTTTTTGACATCCTAAAGGCTTTCCATGATGAGCCCTATGAAGGACGCTTCGCAGATCATAGAATAGGGTATAAGGTAGTATATATGGGCTATTATTGGCCCACTATTTTTAAAGATGCTAAGAAATATGCCCAAGGTTGTGATAGATGCCAAAGTATGGGTCGTCCTGGTCATTCTCATGAAATGTCAGTGTAGCCCCAATTGGTAATAGAACCTTTCAAATGATGGGCATTGGATTTTTTTGGCCCATTTCATCCACCATCAAACTAAAAGGCCTACATACTGGTTGCAAGAGATTATGTAACAAAGTGGGTAGGAACAATATATTTTCCAAGAGCTATAGAAGAAGCTGTAGTTAATTTCATTTTTGGGCTATTTGTGCAGTATGGTTTACCTTAGGAATTGATAATGTATTGAGGAGGGCAATTTGTAGAACACAAGATTACAACCACTCTAAGGAACCACACATTACAGATATATTCACTTCCCCGTATTACCTGCAACAAAACGAGCAGGTTGAAAGCACAAACAAGGTCATCGAAGCAATTCTAACCAAGACAGTCTCAACACATCAACGAGATTGGGTTGCTAGACTTCCAGAGGCCTTATGTGCCTATCGTACAACTTGGCGAAATACTACTGGATATTCTCTGTACCAACTTGTATCTGGAAAATATCCTATATTTGTTATTGAATTTGAAATAAAGACTTTGATAATGGCTCAGGAAGTGGGATTGGATCTAATAGAAGCCTAAACCAAATGCCTTCAACAAATAAATGAATTGGACGAAGATTGACTACCTGCTTTACAACGCACCACAATTATTCAGCAGCAAAGGGAAAAGTGGCACACCAATCCTATTAAAAATAAGACATTTCAAAAAGGAGATTGGGCACTCCTCTATGAATCTATATTCCAAGAATTTCTGTGCAAGTTACATACAAGGTGCCTTGGCCCTCATGAAATTCAAGAAGTACATAACAATGGTACTCTTACTCTCGTTACCATTGACGAGTCTGGCCATTTTTTCAAGGTGAATGGGCATCGGGTGCATCTTTATCAAAAACCACTCATCAAAGATTCTTTTTGCCAACATGTATGTGATGACCCCACTATTCAAATTTTAGCTACATGAAGTGTTGACCCAACATCTTTTCTCTCATAAAAATGTATCTTTCTTCAGCTGTAAATAATGTATATATTCTTTTATGGTTTGTTGCAATTTAGTTAGGCATCACCATTTAAATATGAGGATTTCTCTTGTTTTTGGGTGTCTTTAGTAATTGTTGTTCAATCAATTGAACGATTATTTTTCAATCAATTAAACAACACTAATTTTTTTTTGTGCATTTTGATGTTCAATCAATTGAATAGCATTTATTTCTTGTGTTTTTTGTTTCTCAATTGATTGAACGATTGATGTTCAATCAATTGAACAACACTTATTTGTTTGCGGGTATTTTGTTGTTCAATCGATTAAATGATTGTTGTTCAATCAATTGAACAACACTTATTTGTTGCGTGTGTTTTGTTGTTAAATTGATTAAACGATTGTTGTTCAATCAATTGAACAACACCTATTTCTTTTTATGTGTTTTATTATTCAATTGATTGAATGATTGTTGTTCAATCAATTAAAGAACACTTTTTGTGTGTTTGTTGTTCAATCATTTGAATGATTGCTATTCAATCAATTGAAAAACACTTTTATGTGTTTTATTGTTCAATCGATTAAACGATTGTTGTTCAATCAATTGAACAATACTTTTTTTTCGTGTGTGCTTTTCTGTTGAATCAATCGAATGATTGTTGTTTTTTCATTTGAACATCACTTGTTTGTTTTTATGTGTTTTGTTGTTCAATCGACTGAACAATTGCTGCTCAGTCGATTGAACAAGCACTTTTTTCATGTTTTGTTTCAAATCAATTGAACAACACTTCTTGCATGTTTGTTGTTCAATCGATTGAATGATTGTTGTCCAATCAATATAACATCACTAATTCCTTTTGTGTGTTTCCTCTTCAATCGATTGAATGATTTTTGTTTAATCAATTGAACATCACTAATTTTTTTGTGTATTTGTTGTTCAATTGATTGAACGACTGTTGTTCAATCAATTGAACAACCCTGATTTTTTTTTTTGCGTGTTTGTTGTTAAATAAATTGAACAACTGTTGTTCAATCTATTGAACAATCACTGTTCGGTAGGAAAAATAGCTGTGATTGTTTTTGGTTGTTTCATCGCCGATCATTTTTTTTTCCATTTTCTTTCTCTTCTATGTTTTAAATAAAAACCATCTGGTTGGAATTGTGCCTAAGATAAAGAAAAACAACAATGTTAATACCATTATGATTTATGGAACCTTTTGATGGTCATCTTTATTCAAAAGCTGACACGGTCAATCTCTATAATGACTAGTTGAATATCTTCCCTTTGGAAGCATCATAAAATTATTTACTATCTTAATAGCATGTTGGTTTATCTTTTACACTTTCAAATGGATAAATCCCTTTGATATGATGATATGGGGGTAAAAGCACAACTTTCATTAACATTTTTTTAATTCTTACGCCATCCCTGACCTTAAGGAGTAAACGAGCCTCCCTCTTTTTACAATAAAAGCATCAAAATATGAAAATATGGAAATATAAAAATGTGAAAATGCAAAAAACATTGTCTTAAAGAGGATAGGGGGTCTCAGTACAAGCAAACCTACCATGATCACAACGATGTAATGGGTGACATTCCATTATGGCCACCACACCAAGGTAATGACCTTCTTAATAATTAACACTATAAGAAGGATGAGGGATCTCATCATAAGCCAGCAGATCACTTTGTTATATCCTGGTGAATGGCACTATGATTATCTGGTTACCATGCCAGCATAGTGGTCTCTTTATAGCAAGAAAAGGAGAATCATATCTATACTAAAAGGATGACTCTCACTCATTTGTAGGGTTAAAAAGCAACCCTATCGAGGCTATGAATGCCTGCTGGTAGCAGTGGCTCCACTTTTGGTATTGAAGCACTATGTTACACTACCAAATTCTCTTTATCCTATTACCACCTATGGATTCATTTTTAAAGGAAAATTTCCCATTTGAACATCATTTATATAATTTAATTAACCAACATGTATGGTAACCTATATCTTATATTCATTATATCATTATTATCCAATCACTTTACAAATAGCCATTAATACTTATCATTGTCATGCGTTTGTCACTTTTCCACCTAAGGTAAATATCGATTGACATAATGATATAAATCTCTGTTTTATTTTTTGGGCATTTCAAATCTTTTGACGTGTACTACTTTGATTGCCATTGTCATATATTATGCTGCTTTTATTGATTGGTTGCCTACATTTATGATTTACCAATGCTTTCTCCCCCTTTTCCATGTTTGGTGGGCATGGATGCCCTTTTCGGATTGGACAGGGGATGGTCTGCGTATGAACAACATGTGTGACAATTTATGGATAGTTTGTGTGATGATTATTAAACTGATTTTTGGTTAAAGGACTACATGATGATTGCGCATGTGTAATAATTATCAAACCATTTCTGATTGGAGGGAAGAAGAAAACCATTATGTATAGCATGCGAATTGATTATGATCATGCACCAAATATTGTTGATGAGATAAATAACTTAATTTCCTTTGTGATGTAGGAGCATCTGGAACTCTTAATCAAACAAAGAATCCAAAGTAGAGCAAGGAGGACATGGACCATGAGAGCTAAACATGGGACATTTCTGTTAAAATAGAGCTAGTTTGATGGACTTAATTAAATGTAATTTGCGATATGTATGCATATAGAGATATTAGTTGAGAGATTTGAGGAAAGGATGTGATCGGATCCTTCATAGTGATCTGATCCAATGTTCTTATATATATATATATATACATATATATATATATATATATATATATATATATATATATATATATATGATGAACCTGCGTGTTCAATAGGAGAGAGAGAGATAGAGTGATAGATAAGGATTTGCAAGCCGAGAGTAATAAAAAATGGAGTCGAGAGGGAACTTGTTTCTAAGGCTAAAATGACTTAGCCTGTATTCAATATTGTATAGTGAATAGATTATGTGTTTTGTGGATTTTCCTGTGTCTGTGTATTATGTCCCTTTCAGTGTTGTTGTGTGTGTGTGTGTGTGTGTGTATATATATATATATATATATATATATATATATATATATATATATATATATATATATATATATGCATTAATGGCTTAAATGCTGTTTTCAAGTGTGTTTATTGACCATCGATCACTGTAAGAATCGATGGTGATCCAATGATAATATGAGTGATGTGAGTGTTTTCAGATTGTGGCAGGTCTCTATTAAGTGCAGAGATCCATTAATAAGCAGAAGATCAACAACGTAGGAAACAAAGAATGGGAACCATCGGATCATCCAGATCGATGGATATTAATGGTGGAAGAGGAATGTCAGAAGAAATAGATGTCGATCATCTGATCAATAGATCAACAGATCAATGGTCATCGCATGCTATAGATGCGGGGCGTTAATTCGCGAGGAAAGTAGTTTCACAACAGGAAATGGTATTTCACGTGGGCTCTAAGTGGTAAGTGGTAATTCAGGGTGAGAACCTGATTCCACTAACCGATCGACACATAGGAGTCGAGCACTACCATAAAAAACGACATTGGTGAGGGGAAAAAATGTCACCATAAGCTCATTGGTGATGGTCAAAAGAGCCTTCGTCACCAAAAACTGAACGTCACCAAAGGTGGCATCGCCAAAAGTACATGTGTAGTAGTGATATTCGAAGTCCGTCACCAATAATGATTTATAATGATGGATAGCGACCATCACCATTTCATATGAGCAACGGTGACAAACCATAGCCTCCGTCACCAAAACTGAACATCACCAAAGGTGGCATAACCAAAAGTATAGGTGTTGTACTGACATTCAAAGTCCATCACCAATAATTATTTATAATGACAGATAGCGACCATCACCATTTCATATGAGCAATGGTGACAGAACATAACCTGTGTCACCAAAAACTGAATGTCACCAAAGGTGGCATTGCCAAAAGTATAGATGTTATGGTGACATTCAAGGTCCTTCATGAATATTGATTATAATGAAAAATAGTGATCATCACCATTTGATATGAACAAAAACGATTTATTGTGATGGAACTTTCATGGCCGTCACTCTTAGTGTATATATATTGCGACATTCGATGACTATCACCAAAAGCAACATTGCCAGAAGTATAAGTGTTGTGGTGACATTCAAGGTCTATCACGAATGATGACTATAATGGCAGATATCAACTGTCACCATTTCATATCAACAACAATGATTTATGGTTATGGACCTTTGGGGCTTGTCACTATTGATGCATATATATGGTGGCATTCGTTGACTATCACCATTTCATATTTTGTTGAGGGTCCAAAAATGTCACCAAAGATCATTGGTGATGGTAAAAAGACCCTTCGTCACCAAAAATTGATTGTTGCCATTCCATATGGATGTCAGGGCATGATGGAATCGAACCACCAACCTCTTGCTTGTAAATCAGGTGCTCTTCCATTGAGCTAGCACCATTTAAAGAATTAGGCTTTTAAAAATTAGACCTTGAAACTTCATAAATTGTAAATTCTATAAATTTCAATAAATTAAAGTCTCAACAATATTTTACTATACAAGCAAAGCAACATCGAAGTTGCAGGTCCTTACCTAATGGTTATGGAAGTCATGAAAAGTGGGTGGAGGGAAAAATAATTATGTATAAGAGAATCAATATGTTCAGTTGAGTACTCAATTAGAAGTGAAACTCTAAAGACATTTATAGTCTATAAATGACCTATACCTAGTAAATGCACCAAATATTGTGAAGCAAATGTCATAAGTGGATAGCATATGGAAGAAGAACATTGATGAAGACAATTGCAATATGTTATAGGTTGAGTGAGAAAAATCTCAATGTTGTTGTTTGGTGTTTAGATATCTGAATGATATCTAAACTTTAGTGAAAATGTAACACAGATCTCTGGAAACCATGAACAACATAATATATATATATATATATATCCCCTTTACATAAACCAACATGTAATTTAGAATTTCATAAGTCTGCACTCAAAACATGACAGCAACCAACAAATAAAAGAAATTGACTTGGACAGAAAGCAATAGCTTCACCCTTATTCTTGAGATGCTTCTATTTATTTGAATTTGAATCGTGACATTCGTTATCTAAAAAGGAATCAAAATCATCACTAGTATTAAATTCACCCAACACGGACTTTGAATATCCCACTCACATCTGCGTTCTTGTCGCTATGCCTTAAAACCATGGAGTTTCCTGTCGATAGTAGAATAAAATGTGTGTTTACTACTCAAGAAAAACATTCCTTATTAACCATTGTTACCTGACAAAAGACAAAGAGACAACACAATATCAGCATACACAAAATCCCCTACCGAAATATAATCATAACTTTGGAAAGAAGTCTAAAATATGTTCTTAATTAATAAACTTTGCATTTGGAAATATTGTTTCCTTAGATTTAAAAAAGACTATGTTGTACAACACTTCTGTCTATTTATCCAGGAAATTATATCATAGCATATGTCACACAGTAGCAATCTACAGTTCCTATAGTAAAAATAAAAATTTTCTCAAAAAAATAGACTTAGAAAAGAGTTTTGAAAATTATAAGTTATTCATCATGGAAGATGTGCAGGCTATGCATGTAGCCATTATTTCATAATGATTGATGTTTCATCCCTAACAATTATTCTGACAACCATAATGAGCTAATCAATATAAAATCTAATTATGTATCCCAATGTGTAAGATTATAGTGACAACAAGGTCAAAATACCAACACTTGAAAGGATATGTCAAATACTTAACAAGTTTTTTGTTTACATATAAATAGAAAGGTATAAAATCATGTTTATATAGAAAGGGATTAATAAATATGGGAGATATTGTAGTCAAAGTAGTGAGACTTTTGTAAAGGTAATTTAATTTGCAAGGCTAAAAAATGATGTCTACCTATAATAGCACAACACCAGCTCCATCCCAAAAAAGAATGCAAGAGCTCCAGTCTATCCAATCAACATATCTAGAAACACCATCTACTCCAATAACCAAAACATTTTTAAATCCACTACCTGTCATTGTTCCAAGAATACTAACCATAAGTAAATGAATTATACAAAAAAAATTGGATTTATCAACAATTAAAATAGACACAACAACTCACCTTTTACGAAACATGTAGTTGTTACAAGACCCAACACAAAGACATTACAAGAAGTTGTAATTTTGAAAGCCAAGGCATTTATAAAACCTAACTCACTTTGCACCTGATATAAAAATTGCATTTTTTCTAATATAGAATCATGAGTATGAATAATTAATGCAAAACGTTACAGAAAAATATCTAAAATCTACACGTAGTAAACTATATTTGTTAAAATTATACAAATTAACACAAAAATTACCAATTTAATATGGTTAAGAGAAAAAAAGGTTATGTTCTAAAGACATAGGTTGTCAGCATGGAAAAACTTAATCCTAACAATGACATGAAATCCAAAAAAATGAAACTTTTAAGAGTTGAAAACAAAATATTTTATAGACGCTTGGTTGGATCCCATTTAAAAACTAGAACAAATATATATTTCCATAAAATCAACACATGCATAATCATTAATATCAATTAATTTTCATTTGGATATCATGAAGCAATCCACTTTGTGGTGGCTACCGCATCCAATTTTCATTTAAACCCAATAGGAATGTAGTTGCAAAAAGATGTTCATATACCAACATAATTATTGATATAGATGGAATACTTTGTGGTACCATTTTATTACATACGTGAGAAACAAATACTACTAACAGAGAACTAGCAATTTTTTAAAAACATAATACACACATGCACACAAGAACAAGTTTTGAAGACACCAAATCATGCAAGTGATTGCAAAATGTATCCCAATGAGAAACTCTTAAAGTGAAGTTCTTTGATTAATTCTGTGTAAATACGTTTGAAATTGGTTGCTATCTTGCATAGGTAACAAATGTAGCCTTAGTCACAAGGCCCACAACGTTGAAGGGAGCTCATTCGTTGAAAATTCAAAACATTAAACCTAATTATTGACTAAAGTGTGGTTTACTGACCATGGGACATTGGGTTAGAGGACCATCAAATTCTGCTGAATGATTAAAATAGAATCTTCTTAACTGTGATATTTCATATGTTGTGTCGATTAGTCTACTTAGTCATATGAAAAATATGCTCACTTTCTCATCTTGGTTATGGTCTGCTTCTAGTTTGACTGTGTTCTAATCTCCATCTAGTCTCAATTGTTTCAACCGTTTGTAATTTTTTGTCTTTATGCAATATGCAAAGAGGTTTCAATACCTTTGCAGATCAAATAGGGCATGTCTAGATCACCATATATAAAGTTCTATAAATTTTATAGAATTTTATATATGGTGATATAAGCATGCCCTGTTTGATCTCCAAAGGTATTGAAAACCTCTTTGCATGTGCTGGAAAGTGGCAACTCTCAGCTATGAGGGTTTCACTGTCCAAGCAAAAATTCAACTTTAAAAATGGAACAACAAAGTCTCCTTAGGGAATTAAAAAACAATTACATGCTTCTTCTCTATGCATCTTATAAGTTATTTCCTTAATGATTTTTTGAT
Organism: Pinus tabuliformis; assembly: GCA_031772625.1. Lineage (NCBI taxonomy): Eukaryota > Viridiplantae > Streptophyta > Pinopsida > Pinales > Pinaceae > Pinus > Pinus tabuliformis. Next base: position 432,556,743 of record CM062813.1, on the reverse strand, counting down.
CAAATTTTGAACTGTTGTGAGACTCAACTCAAATAAATTCATGAATAGGTGGCTAAATGGTAAATACAGGTATGCTCCGAAAGGATAGCTGATCTTGATAGTGATGTTTTTTATAAAAAAGTCTCTTCAGTCACTAAGAAGCAAGCTAATAAATAAGGAAAATAATGATGCTTAGCATGTGGAAAATAAGGATGCTTTGCATATATTATGACAAGGCACTATAAACTAATTTCAAGGAATAACATACTAAAATATGATAGAATGATCATCTTTGACTCAAAGATTTGCAAACAGGAGGCACAAGTTCATTTAGAAAGCAAAGGGATTTTCACAAGGGAATACAAACTATTTGTGAGAAGCAACACACTAAACTAGGATAACAATCATATGCTAAAAAGTCATAAATTTGCACAACATGTACAGATTCCTCCACATGTAGCAAAAAAAAATTGATAAGAGAAATTATATACAAGACCTACCCTTTATAAGAGAAATTATATACAAGAATGTCCCTGAAATTTTCCAGGAATATCTCGAGTATGGCCAGCAAGTCCCTTCATCCCCAATGAAATCCATTGCACAAAGGGACATTTCCTTACTCCCCAAAAGACCAGAACAGTGGGTATGATATTTTCTTTTTCTTTTTTTTGTTGTTGGGGGGGTGGGGGGGGGCACATAAGAATAGAAAAGGATAATTTCAACCATTTTATCATCAACTTGTAGTAAACATCTTTAGTTCCATGTTCAGCTCAGTGTTGTTGAAATTTGAAAATGGATAATCCAAACTAGAAGCAACTAGTTCTACTATTGCTTTGAGCATTTCTTGTCAGAACCCATCCATGAAACTAGAATTGATTAGTTTTTCCAAAAACTTCTAGTTTAGGAAAAAACCGATCAAATTGGACAAATTGACCAATTTTTTACCGTTGCAACCCCAACCCCAGAAAAAGGAAAAAATAAACCTACAAAAAATACTAAAACTGCCATCAACCTCATTTCCCATCTATTTAATCATTCCCCCTATATTTTCTTCACAACATTATCACTGATCATTTGAGAAGCAAAGAGCATTTATTCAACAATATTCTTTTGTTGATTCACAGTTCTTCTCAATTTGATTCAGAGAGTTTCATCCAATGATTTGGAGCACTCAAGATTTGATTGGGGAGTTTCTTGGATCTATTATTAAACCTGATTTGGATTAAGACTTGGAGTATTGATTTGAAGATTTGATTGGGGTGCTTCTTGTGTTTTTGGTAATGTTATAAACATCATGTCAACAAAAATATATCCAAGAATCAAGAAAAGAAAATATTGACAACATCAGGAAAATATCACAACATATAGGCAAATTTAAAAAATATAATATTATTCAAAGACACAAATAATTGACTTTATGCCCCTCCATCGATGAGTAGGGAAAATAATTTCATGCATCTCATGATAATATCGAGATATTTACAATATTCTCATGCTATTTTCGAGAATGGAAACACTGAACATTTTATCGGCAATAATATCGTTCTGGGGTAAAATTTGTGACATTGCAATAATACCAGGACCATGGTAATCACAATGTTTGCAACACTGGATTTTGGAGCTACTCTTTTGCCAATTCCAGATGTTGATTCAATTTGTTCTTGCAATTGATTTAGATCTGCTCCTAGAACTCATTCAAAGTGAAGACTTGGAACTTGTAAAGGTATTTACAAATATTCTTCAAACCCTATTTCTCTTAAGAGAGTTTGTTAAAAAAATCTAGAAATTAAATGTAAGGCTTTATTTGCAAATTATTTGTGGTAGAAAAATGAAATGGATCCCAAACATAAAAAGGATCCTACATGGAACCATTTCCAAATAGTTGGGGATGAAATGGTATGAAACTATTGTCCTGTGGAAATGGGTGGGGTGGTGGCTATACATAGATTGAGAGTTGAAACAACACCTAGAAAATATACTAGGGAAAATTCAATATTTATCTAAAAACTCAGCCAAATTATAATCTGACATGCAAGATGCTATTGAAAGTTATAACACGAGGCCAAATATATGCAAGAAGAAATAGGAAGAAATGGAAGTGAACATGATAATGATAACCATAGTTCTGAAGACTCCACTACTCATCCTGCTAGGGATACCTTTAGAATCCCAATCCATCCAAAGCATGAGGGTGCTTATGGCACAAAGAACATAATCCTAACAGGCAAAGAGTTGACTCAATCTTTGTATCCAACACACAACAACACCCTTAGTTCTTAGCCCACCATTGATAACAAATGGAGGAAGTTTGTTAGGAATGCATGGCTAGATTGTGACATGATGTAAAGATAAATTACAATCTAAGTTCAGCAGGATACAAATAGGGATCTGTACATAGATTTGCTAAATTTTTTAAAATCCAGGATCCAAATATAGTAGGAAAATAGCAAGTACAAAAATATTTTGTAATATATATAAAGAGAGACAATTAAAAAAAAAACAGTTAATAATCAAAACCATTTAGGAATGACAAGAGTAAAACTACAAGTTTATAACCAAAACCAAAAAAGAAAATTCTAATGCATGTTACTATTAGCCATCCATGTATTATAACTGATAATTTGATAAGTCATAACCACCATTGACTATTGATAATTTTGAAGACCATCTCAACATGAGAACATCGCAATTCATAACAATATTTTTGTAAGCAGCATCCACATGTCCATATCAACAGTGAATAAAGGGGTGTCTTGAAGACTATGGCAAGACTAAATAACAGTGTTAGTGAAGTGACCAACATCGTAGCACATAAGGGTAGAATAGACATTGAGAACAAACCTTGCACATGATGATAGATAAAACCTTCTCAAACCTTGAGATTGTACAAAACATTAAGTAAAATGATTGGCCTCCTGTTTCTCACCATATCCCTTTCTATTCCTTTAAGAATAAGCTTGATCAAATTTGCATTTACCTACTCCCCCATGTGCCTATTTCCAAGGATTTTCAACACACCCCAAGGAAACGATTATGTGAATTCAAAACACATTTCTAGCCACTGAAATGGTAATTATAACAAAACAACCCAACATCAAAGTGATTCCCTATAGTAGAAACTAACATTAACAAGTTAACAAATAAATGCATGCAAAACTTCACATTTAACTTCAATGTCACTATAGTTCATTTTTAGGTTAGGCAGATTCTTCTCTTTTAATCAATGCAACAAACGTAATGAGTTTAAACTTTAAAGGCATACCCTTATATCAAATTATACATAAAAATTGTCACAACAAAGACCAAATGTTGGCTACAAACATCATCTCAAAACAGAAAACACAACAATACGAGGAATTTTGATATCAACAAAATTGTGCATTGTATAGTTTGAAAATCCAACACCTCTGAATTGAGATTAGCCTAGACAAACACAATTGTTCACCAAGCCAATCAATACATGATAAAAAGGAATTGTTTGCCACTCAATGAAATGCATCTAAACTCCATGTTAACTGCTATAACATCAATAAAATATGATACCATCATGATATAGATTCTATAATTAATAAATTCCCATAAAAATGCTAAAGATATAGCATAATATCTCTAGTCCAAGTAGCTCCCATATTATGGAAAACATTAACTCAAACAATTTGAACCAAGCAGAAACATGGGAAAACAAAAAATTATGGACTACAAATACATTAAAGTGTCATAGCAAAGTTAACAATAATTACTCAGCTATAGATCGAATAAATATCATATGATACTTACTTAGGGATCACCAACAAAAAGATCATCTGGAGTAGAAGTACACATCAAAACCAAGTCAACATCCTCTGGCTTGAATTTCACCATTTCAAGGGCTCTTCTAGATGACTCTACAGCTAAACCAATTAGTGTTTCATCACTTGCAAAACAAAGTGAGCTTAATGACGTTTTATTCCATGTAAGTGAGGAGGTTTTGGCAGACCTTTTTTTAGTATCGACAAAAAATATCAATTCTAGACTTTCCTTCATCCATTCCTTCCTTTGAGTACAATTATTCAATCCCCATTCTTACATAGTAAGCCTTATTTCCTTCCATATGCAAGAGTTCCTAATTAAGTGTTCCTTGTAATGATACTCCCTAATTCTTCATTAAATATAAGATATAGTACTACTCAGAGTGTCAATATGTATGGAAAATATGTTTTGAACTTATAGAACTTTAAATGGTCATTCCAGTTAAAATACCTTCAACAACTTTTTGGTCTTTGTTGTTTCTAAGGCCTTTGGGATGGCACATACAATTCCAAGCCCTATTGGCTAGGGATAAGCTTTCTTAACACCCTGTTAGTGCTACATCCACTCATGTTCCCCACATCAACATCAAAGTTGAGGTGCCTCATTTGATTAATCCACAAAAACTGAAATGGTTCAATTTCCTGGTGACAATGTGTTTGTAACAACACTTTCCCAATAACTATAAAACCCGAATGTAGAATTTTGGTAGCTAACTCACATAGAACTTGTTACAATTTGGACTTACAACATCTCTATCCACTTTCTTAATCTAACAAATAGGATTTTCTAGCAAGCAATAACAAAAAATGTATATTTACAGAAAATCTTTGTAGTCTTTCTAGCATTAGCTGCAAAAGTAATCAACAACAAATATTTTACAATAGCTCTAGTCATCATCAAATAAGAAAATGACACTTGGAGTGTTGCTAATAACTATAGTGATCCATAGAATTAGAATTCGATTGTGTTGTAACTAGAAGGAGTGAAGGTGGCACTTAAAATTTTGGGGCACAAGAAGTTGCTTCTGTTATCAGAAAAATATGTTTAGATGAATTATTTCCATAATCAGATGATCCTCCAACATCGCCATTATTTTGAAACAAAACACCTTCCCATTTTTGCTGTTGCATGTTAGTGCTAATGAAATTTTCTACAAGATTACTGCTACTGATTTGTTGCAAATTAGAAGATGAAAGATGGGGCATGCGTAGTGTTTTTCCAGGCATGCCACCAATGGGAATGGAAATGGAGACTGTAAATTTCCCACTGTAATCTTAGTAGCACCTTCTGTGCCTACCTCCATGACACCACTGGCAGTAACCATAGTCAAGTTTGTACACGGAGCATTTTCCAAAGAAAATTAATTGCTTCCTTTGCCCTGGACCTTGGAAATCCCATTTCAACCATCATAGAAGTGGAAGCCTCATCAAGTGGATGACGTCTAAATCATTGACCTGTGCTTCCAGGAATGCTATTTCTGCTTCCTTTAACATCACCTATGGCAGTGTATACATGGGTAATAATGGAAACAACAAAGGTAATCAAAGATGGACTACTGTGACAAAACATTGGATCGCTCCAGAAAGGTAGAACAACATTGAGAACTTCAGCTTGTAGAGTGCAGACAAAAACCTTTGGTTCCCTTCGAACAGTGACAAAGCCTCCAACAAATGGTTTCACTAACTATGATGCGGAGGGCACAGTTGATAGCGAAGAATAATTCACAAGTTACTCCAAAAGACTGCAATAGCTTTGTAATGCCTCTAACAGCCAACGTACATGCTCTAGCTGGTCATTTTCTATTTCCATCCCTTACTGTGACATAAACGGTACTGTCCAAAGAGAATGACCTGTTGCTTCAAAAGTAGTCAAAAGACTTTTAATTGTACCATGAGCATAGAAAGAATTCACTACTACTATATTGCACATTCACTTATGGTTGTCATATATAACTGTTGTCATGTCATCCACAACTTTCCTAGGGTAGTGACACTTTGAAAAAAGTGATGACTCAAACTCATATGAGCTACAGTTCTCATCCACATCAAGACTGTCATGATTTTTTTTTACAAGAGTAACCACCACACTTCAAGCTTCAAGTGTTCTATGGTGCTATCCAAGCCTCCTAAATCCCTAAAGGAAGTTGCAGCAAGAATCTGTCCATGACCTCTATGCTAAGAACAAGAGTGAGTGGTAGTCCCTTTATGCCATATGTGGAGAGCAATGGGATGAAGTGGTTTCATGATATCTCATGTTGATGGCCTCTATTTCAATAATTTGTCATTGTTCATGCTAGTGATAGTACTTCCTAGTACCATTAACCTACTTTTTGGTTGTTTATTGTACTTCCTTATCCATATAAGTGGGATTATCAATCCCCATGGACAGATGCTTGTTTTTATGTCTATTTTTATAACTCTTGCAATTACATCTTGATGTTAGCATTTTGCAACATCAAACATTAGCATAGACCTAGGCTTGACAGTATCACATTTTACTATAAGTAAAATGTTTGTTACAATTATTGGATTGGCAACAGTCTTGTTGGCTCCTTACATACATTGACACACATATTTTGTGAAATCCTACAATAGTTGATCTTAGTCAATGGTGTCAGATTTTTACCTAGTTTAGCTCTGATAGGGTAGACCACAGAATTTGGGCACACTCATCTAGCAAGTGCTCTTATTGTTGTGGGTCCATATAGTAGCAGATGGAAGTGGTTTGCATTGGTTCTTATGCACATCGTAGTGTGAGGGAGGCACAATTATGTAGGAATGCAAAATGAAAATGCATGCCTTCAGCATTAGCATATTTCCTATTTTGGCAGCTTAAGTTAAATTCAATTCACTATTGTTCCAAATTTAGAAATTTCTAGTTTTTTTCAATTCGACTTTCAGTTTAGTTCAATTTCTGCTTGCATGCATGATCTATCCCTAGACAGGGCATAGATCCCTAGGTTGCTTAGGGCACTGTGGCACTTACATGGTTAAGTCTCTAGTATAGAAAGAGGGTGGAGTTATCATGGGAGTGAATGCTTGCTTTAGTTCATCTTCTAGTTGGGTTGCACTGGTATTGTAGCAACATAAGTAATTTGCAAGAAGTGTAGAAGGTTTAAGCATGGACAAGCTGATTTCCAAACTTGATACAACCTTTTCAATGGTGTCATGCCCTTCCACTAACACAATTTTTGGTGTTAGGTTGTATGCTGATAGTGGATACTTATGATGTATGATAGCAAACATATTGGCCTTCTTCTGGTTAGAGGAACAAGACATTATGAACTGGAACTTGGTGATGATGGCAAGTACCCAACATCTGGGTTGGGTTTTATCTCATTTTGCATGCCAATAAGAAAATTTGTGGAGTTCCATGCTTGGGTCATAATTTTATTAGTCAAAGTCCCCATTGTGAACTCCTAGGATTAATAAAGAGTCATTAGAGTTATGAGACCCTTGGGATTTCGAATGATGTAAAAAGAATTATTTTTGAGTCAAAGTGAATTATGTAACTTCCATAGCAAGTCAGCCTAAAAAAGGAAATTTGACCTCATTGGAAGGCCATATATACAAGGCAGTTCGACTTCATTTGAGCATCTCATCTTTCTCACACATAGTTCAATATCTAGAAGCTGGAAATTGGGAAATAGTGTGAAGTTGAAAGAAGAGTCTAAAAGCCTAAAAGGAGTGCGAGTTTGGTCAAGGAGGAAGGGAAGAAAAAAATCAAAGTCTTGGTATCTTTGTATCTCTCTTTTGTGTGGGCTAGTTTAGGAGATCGAAGTCTCCTTGTCAAATTTGAAGCTACTATTGATGCGGGAAGCTGCCAAGTCAAAGCTATTGCTTATGCTGGAAGCTACCAAGTCAAAGTTACTACTGATGATAGAAGTTGCCAAATCGAAGTTGCTAGAGTTGAAGTGTTTCTACTAGGTTGAAGGTTGGATCAAAGAAATAGACGTTGGCTTGTTGTGGAGGAGGTCTTTGTCTAGGTTGAAGAGTCTCAAGGAAAGAAATTGAAGAAAGAGATTTTGACTGGGTTTTCCCCTAGATAGGGGTTTTTCCCTGGTAGAGTGCCTACATCTTCTATCTTGTTTTTTTGTGATCTTCGTGCACACATAATTTTGTAATTTCTTGATGAAAGAAAATATAACAAATAAGTAAAAGAAGCCAACATAATTCTCAAGTAAATGATTACTTCCTCTATGAATCGGATTGAATACTCCAAGAAACTGTATCAAAAAGATCTTCTACTACTTATTCAATAAAGTTAAAAGTCAAGGGTTCTTGGCTGCTCTTACAACATAATTGGGAGATAATAAAAGTTATTAGAGGCCTGGGATCAACATCATTAAAGCTGAAGAATGGAGCTAAGATGAAGAAGGAGGAATAAGATAGTTTAAGTATCCATTGAAAGTAATCTAAGGAACCTCAAAAAGTTGATTAAAGGATCATATAAGGAGACATTATAAGGAAAGACGCTTACTATCTTCAAGGACAACATCTAACAAAATAAAGGAAGAGAACAAATTAGAAGAATCATTCGATTACAATGCTTGGAAGAAGAGGATAGATCTCATCCTCGAAAAGAATAAAGTCTTGGATCTAGTAAAAGGAAAAGTGAACCCTCTATCCAGTCTCTTCATTCCTTTGATGTTTGAGAGGTGGAGTTGTCAACCAAGTAGACCTTGAAGGTCCTTGTAGGGCACATTATCTATTAGTAACTACAACTTGCATTATTAGGGTAAGAATCTATGGTTTGGGTTTTGAAAAAAGGTTGCAAGGGACTTGCTAGAGTCTCTATAGAAGCAGTGCAATATCCCTAGTATCTTGTATTAGATGGGGCACTTGAAACATGAAGTGCTCTTTAGTCTCCACCTCCTAGAAGGAGGAGTGTCGACAAATATTTTCCTCTTAAGGAATCTAATGATACATATCTTGACACGTAAATGGTGAGAGCATGATCTTATTTGATGATGAGAATCTTGAGTCCATGGGATTAGTGCCTTCATATGTAGTTGGACAAAAAATTGACTTTTAAGTTGCAAAAAATGCTTAGCGTAAAATGCTAGCTTAGATCTAAGAAATTGTGAGGGAGAAAACTAGATGATTAGAATGTACTGCCATTAGATGTCCTCCTTGATTGATTCATTATTCTACACCTTGCGGGGGAGAATTCAAGGGAACCTATAAAGTAGGGAGTCAACAAATGGAGATAATGGAAAAATGAAGAAAAAAATGGCCTCAAAGTCTTAGTATTTCCATCGACCAGAATGACCCAAGGAGACTAGATCTTTACAGGAAAGGAATGGAGAGCCAAATATGGATCTCTCTCCTAACTCAAGGTAGAGTCTCAAAGGGCCCAAAATGTAACCTCTACACCAAGTTCTTTTGTCGTTTTTTCCCTAGTATTAGAAATAAGTTATAGTTTCTTCTATTTCCTCCTCAAAGCATTTTATGCAAAATTACAAATTGGTTCCAATATCGAAGCCAAGTTACATAAGACAATTCAATTCTTTTAGATGAAGGGAATTCCGTACTCATTTTCTTTCTACTAATTACTCAGCCCAACAATATTGGGTAGAACAAAGGAGAAACCAATTTTGTATTGTCTACCCACTGTATGAAGAAGAAATATGGCACCTATCATAGGAAGCTTGCCCATTCCAACAAGGAATGTCAAACATTTATGCCAAAGAGCTCTGAAAGGAAAAATAATTGCTTTATAAGAATTATTGAGAGGTTGGAGAATTAGAGGTTGATGTCAACAATCCCACCTACATTGATTCAAACTTGATGCTAATGCTAAAATATAGCCTTACCAGCAACAAGGAAGCTCTTTGTACATAGAACTATCAAATCAAGCACAAACTAGCTTATATGGTAATTGATAACGGCAACCAAAATAACCTTCTCTTGCTTCAATTGGAAAAGGAACTCAAGTTACCAATCTCAACTCATCTCAACTCACATTAGCTTGTATGGGTCAAATATGCACATTATCTTGTGCTAATCACTTGATTTCATACATGTAGATTTCACTATACATCCGATGTAGAATGAGTAGTCTCCTCTAGTCCAAGACTTTTTCAACAAAAATCTTGATCAAGGCCCAGTTCCCAGTAAGACCATCTCAAATTTTAGCTCTCCAAGGACATGAATAGTGAGCAGTAACAACTCCCAAACTTTGAATCTACATAGTGACAAGGCAAAAAGCATACATCATCAGGACATCAGAGGTACATCAACTTAGCTTGATTTCTGTTTTTTCTCAGTTGAAGGAATTGTCACCAGTCAAAGTTAGTGTGTAGCTTCATCATTATCAAATTATTCATTAGACAGTAGAATGACTTTATTGTAATAGTTGAGACAGTGTAAGAATGGGTACAAGTCAGAATTGTGGCATCCAAGTCATAGATCTATTTCAAGAATAAAAGTATCACATTCATTCTCATCACAGGAAATTCATCCTATAAAAGACAGAAAAAGCTAAGATATTGAACAACATTCAAAATCCATCATGACCATTACAGTCTAGTCAAGGATCTCTCCAGAATTTGTAGGGTTTCTGGAGTAGCACATTTGCCTAAATATGAGTAGCATGCAACAGAAGTGGTAGCAACACCTTCAGACATCGTGGGTACTGAAGATTGTGTAAGTTTGCAACAGAAGCACCCTTATTCAAGATTGACTATGAATCAAGAATTCTGGATCCTTAAAGAAAATATAAGGTTGAAACACCTTATGATTCAAATCAATATTTGTTGTGGCTAGTTAGCAAAGGATTTCAAAATGATGGTACTATATAACCTAGAAGTTTTTTATGCTTAATGACAAAATTCTTCATAAACAGAGTTGTATTAACAGTAGATGAATGTTAAGCATGGCTCTGGCCTCTAAGATTATTGTCATAATAGCATCATTGGTATGGAGAAACCTTGCATGGCTTAGATGGCAGTAATATTCAACCATGTAATCCTATCTTGATGTCCTACATCATATGGTTTGTTAGTTGATTGGGCAGACCACGTAAGAGAGACTGCCCATGCATGCGATTTGGTAATTGGAAGTTTGCTTCTTAATAAATCTTAAAAATAAGAAGCAGATTTATGAATGTGGAACTAAATTGTAATGTCATCACAATTCATGAACACTGAGATCACAATTCTTGTCCTCTGTTCAGATTTGGTTCAATAAATGGTTGCTGGGGTTGTTTGCTTATGGTGCCAAGATCACAGTCTAGTAGAGGATTGAAGTCCAATTCTATCCTTACAGTTCTGTTCACCAAATTTTTATATGCCAACATCGATAGCAACACTCTGTATCTTTCAATGTGCATACAAAGCATTTTGTGAACAAACCTCTTTCATTCATGCAATTTATTTACATATGTGCAAGAAATATGAAAGTAATTTTCACTGTCAAAGTATTGACTGCCACATTGAGACTCAAAGCAATAAATAAGGCATCAAAGCAGTAAAATTAAATAAAAATACTACCTCTCAAAGATTTGCAGAAAATTAACTGAAGATTTTAAGGGCTATTTGGACTAGTTATATACCTAGCATACCATTATTATGAATTTGAGGGTCATTTCAGAAGGTATTCCTCTCCCCTTCCATAGAATTATATCACCTTTACCTATTTCTAACAAAGTAACTTAGGAAATACCTTGTGTTCGACAAAAATGACACATGTAACGAGGGTACAATTGTACACCCATGGTGAACTTAGGTAAACTTGTAAAATTAACGTATGTTATGAATGTTAAGGGAGGTTACCTATATGATGTGCCTAATGGATCTTTTGAATGATCCTTCATTATAGGTTGGGAACCACACATTGGAACCTGAGCACTATGCATTGGGATGCATGTACCTACATTAGGATCTATTACAACTTACTTGGATGATGATATGGAAATCATATCATCACAACAAGTGTGCATCAACATCATGTACAATGGAATCACAGGGAGTACTTTACAACCTTATATTTTGGTTTATCTAGCACATGTGAGCTCATTTTTCAAACATGGGACTTGTATGATGTATTATTGAGCTAGTATGTCTCAATCACACATGTGAACATTACTACGCTCCACTTTCTCTCTCATCATGTGCCTCTAGATGTTTCTAGAAGGGGAGCTTTGACTGTCTAACCCACTTTTCATGCATGAGATCTCTTTGAGCTTCTAGAGAGGGCACACTTTCTCTGTCGTCTGTCTCTAATGTGGGAGACTATTTCTACACATTTATGAGCTAGTTATGTGCTAGTTAGTGGAGGCACTAATGCTTTGACCCTTTCTTAACCCTCACATGTGGGAAAGGACAAGGTTTGTTGGCCAAAAGGAGTAAGACACTTTTGTGTTTGACTATTTTGACCATCGCATGTGGGAAAGGTTTGGAGTGCACCACCTAGCATATAAGAGAGGTCCACATATGTGAGGAAGTTAGTTGGGAGTTAGTTATTTACCACTTGTATTGAGCACACCATTTCATTATGGCACATGGTTTTGTAATAATGGCTTAGGAGGCCTCTCTTCGTACAATAGGATGGCACCCCTCTCATTTGTATATGGTTGGAAATGGAATAAAACTCTCATTTGTACATGATTGGAAATGGAATATAACTCTCATTTGCTCACTATTGGTATGAAATGTTTCTTGTCTCTTAAGCATTTAGTCCCAAGTTATAAATAGAAAGGATTTTGGGTGTGCACATTACATTGAAGGAAGAAGCCAGTGCAACATCAACAAATACAAGTAAGATATGGAGTGTTCCTATGTTATTTCGTTGTGAATTTGTTTAGGCTAAATTTTGAGCATCACGGTTGACTATTTTCAGAATTTTAATTCTTTACTTCATTTTTGAGCTTAGAAATTTTATTTTTTTTAGTTATAATAATTAGGCTACATCTAATATTGGTCTATCCTCTCTTTCATTTCTATACAGTCCAGCTTCCTAGAGTGATGTTTTCCAAGCATTCACGAGGGAATGTGTAGAAACTTCAGAAATACAAGGCAAAAGGGATTTTGCTTGAGGGTCAAGATACGACTCCATGCCCAATGGAGGAATTTAGGGCCTTTTCTCTTCTTTCCCAATCGTCTCTTTGAGTTTTTCCTTTAACTTCTATTTACATGCAACCTAGGACTTGTAGACCTTTACCTTTATAACTAAGTTTCCTTTTTCCTATTTCATTGAGCTAATTTCTTCATCTTTTGTTACAAACAGATTTCTTTCTACAGATCAACCATAAGAGATAACATAATCTCTAGATTGATTTGTTGTTTGTATGATATTCTCTATATACCATCCATTTAAAAGGGGCTCATTCCAAATTGGCTTACATTACATTTCTTTGATCTAATGATTTATTGCATTTGCTAAAATTTTTTAACTTAGGCCCTCTCATGCTAATAGTTTTTCTCAAGGTTTATTATTTGAATTTAGCATAAATGAGGTTTTGATTTGGTTTTCTTGCACATAGCTTTGCATATAACCCTAAGCATAAGTAAACTCAATCAATTCAAAGTTCAAACATCTATTGTTTCATGTCTAGAAACGAATGGCCAACATTGAAACTTGCTCTCTGATCTGAGGTTATACGCTAACATTACACCATTGCAAAGTGGAAAATAAATTTGAAAGGGGACAACGATCTAACCGTTGAGAGCTGTAATTTACACGTTGGTATAGAATTTTCAAGATTTGAATTTGCATTCTCATATTTCAATTTTTCCTGGTATACTCGGCATAATGAACAGTATGAAGTCTATCTAAAATCCACATATGAATGCTTAGATGTCTTGATCTCGAGTAATGGAACATCATACACAATTATGTGTGCTCTGGAAAAATCAAGAACTATAGAAATTATGTAAGATATCACAAGGCCAAAATAAAAAATAAAAAAAATAACATGAAAACTTCTTGAAAAATATAAAGCAGCCAAATTTAGTGGCATACCTATAAAAGTGAAGGCAGTCTCAGTGTAATGAATGACCACACAACTCTACTTGCTGCAACATGATTAGAGAAACTAAGCTCTAGGAATTTTCCAAAGGATAAACCCCATGCAGCATCTAGACATGACTACCCGTTGGGTTGCTTCTAGAACTCAATCTTTCCTTTCACATTTTAAGCACCTATGCCACATTCATAATTTCCCTTCACTTTCATCGAGTAATGTCAACAATAAAGGATACATGAGATACAGAGTATGAGATGATGACATGGACACCATATCATCACAACAAGTGTACATCAACATCATGTACACTGGAACCACGGGGAGTACTTTACAACATTATATTTTGGTTTATCTAGCACATGTGAGGGGTGTCCCCCTTCTTGAGCCCATTTTTCAGACATGGGACTTGTATGATGTGTTATTGAGCTAGTATGTCTTAATCACACATATGAACATTACTAGGCTACACTTTCTCTCTCATCAAGTGCCTCTAGATGTTTCTAGAAGGGGAGCTTTGATTGTTTGTCCCACTTTTCATGCATGAGATCTCTTTAAGCTTCTTGAGGGCACACTTTATTGCTGATTTTTGTGTAGCTTGGAAGGTACTTCAAGCCCTAGTGTTCGAGGGTTGGAGGTCAAAGCACCACAAGTAGACTTGTGGGCTTAGAACCCAAGCCTGGGGTTTTGCACCCATAGATGTTTGGGCCAAAACCGTGATGATTCTTCGACATGTGATGGATGAGGATGATAGATCTTGGCGAGACGATTCTAACGCAATGAGAATCATCTGATTCTGAGTTTCTATTGAGGAGTTATGAATTTTGGAAGTCTAATGTTGGGTTGGCACCATATGAGTTAAGGTCGGCTTAAGTTTAGAAGTCCTCCTTGACAGTTGGATAGCCCTAGAGTGAAGCTGGAAGGAGTCCCTCTTTTGGATATAAATAGAGGGTGATATGTCAAGGTATTACACATCCAAAGAGAGCAACATTAAGGTAGCATTGAGAAGGAGGGACATCAACTCAGTGAAGAGGGAGATACCTCTATTTTGCTGCAGGAGAAGAGGACATAATAGCATGAGGGCTTAGGGTTGGTTTGGGTTCCTATTTCACTACGTGGAGGGTTGTCTCATGCCACAGCAAGGCCAAGTAAGGCAAGGTGTGAACACAGGTGAAAGGAGAAGGGATTGGGCCTGTTTGAAGGTTTGATTGAGGGTGGACATTCCCAAATCTAGGTTGCCGCATACCTATAGGTGGAGATCTAGGTCAGCCAAAATACTTGAAGGAAGACCGAGGTTTGTTTGGAGGCTAGGACAGTAGAAAACTGCCTCAGCCTCTCAATGAGGGACAACCGCACTTAAGGGAAGCTATTATGTGCTAGTTGACGTGGGTTATCATGCTAGAAAAGGTTGTGGAGATCACAGACATGTGGAGACTATTGGAGAAGATGTAACTAAGTTCAGTCTTCATATATGTAATTTTGATATTTGTACTTATTCAAGAAAAGAGAATTTATTTTGACATTATTTGTCAACGAGTTTCTTGCTCATTGAAAATAGGTCAAGCACATTTTGAAGTGCTTCTAGGGAGTTAAAGTCAAAATGTAATTATGATGAGACCCTTTGAGGGCATGTTACATCATGTATGATGTCATACAAGGTCATGGGAACACCTCCAAGGCAAGTGAAATCCTCTCCTACTGGCAACGAAGACTACAAGCAGAAAATAATGAGGAAAAATGAATTTAAAAGTTGAACTGTCAAGTTGACTTTAGGGATAGTCATGTCGGCTTGAAGGAGGAGGGACAAACCTCTATAAATAGAGGTTGTCTACTCCTTATTTGAAAACACCATCTTAGCTCAAGTATGCATAAATGAAATGGTTATAAGGACAAAGAAAAGAGGAGATAAAGGGTCTGAAAGGGCAGTGTAGCAAGGAGACCAAACAACAAAGGAGGAGAGGGCTAATTTAGGCTTAGTTCAAGAATCCGAGAGTTGGAAGGAGGGTTGAGTTCCCTTGCTAGAGGGCCGAAGCTTTAGGGGTTGTTTGCGGAATGTTTAAGGGGAGAAAATAGGTGAGGTATGACTATTTTGGAGGGTTCTTAGGGTGCTACAGAGACCTGTCATAGGCCATAGGCCTAGCAACACCAAAATAGGGTTGCATGGAGGCTTGAGAGGCTATTATATGCCCATAATAGCAACACATAGAAGAAACACCTTACCTTGACTAAGCTACAATTATTTGAAGGGTGTTTTGTGGGTTTATGAAGGGTTTTTGCAGCATGCACTTGCCCTAACCAAGGACAACAGTACCACAGTTTAGGGTAGCAGCATAAGAGACCTAATTCGGATGAGCAGTTGGGTATACAAGGTCTTCTAAGGACAACAAAGAAGGATCCCTTTATAGAGAATAAAAGAAGCCCTAATATTCTAGGGTTTCCTAACTTAGAATATAAAGTACTCGAAGACAAAGTGTTAGAAGAAGTGCCAGAAGATGTGTTGGAAGTGACAGTGCAAAAAAAGGAAGGACTTGACTCATGCTTGGAGGATATCCAAGTCAAGGGTCTAGGGTTTGGTAGTTGTTCAAATAAGAATCTTCAATAAGAGAAAACTTACAAAGGGTTCCCCTCTCAAGAGTGGAGAGTGTTTTTCCCTGGAAAAGAGCCAAATTTTGTGTTCTTGTTATTTTGTTTGGGTAGTAGTTTGATGAAGCACACACATATGCACTAATAAGAACAAGAAGAAGTATAAGTTAAGTAAGGAAAAGTAAAAAGACTTCATAAATTGTTGTCAAGTCTTAGAGAATCACCACATCACTACTTTGCCCTAGATTCTCTAACAAAGACTAGGCCACGGACATATGGAGACTAGGCCACAGACCTATGGTGGTTATTTGGAGGGCTAAACAAACTAAATTTGGGTGCTCTAGGTGCCTATTAAGACAGTAAGTGGCAGAGGCTTGTAGATTTGAAGAGGCTGCAGTCTTTGGTGGAGGTTTTGATCTCAAATGGTAGGTTGTTGTGGCCTACAAGGATGCCCTAACCAGTGACTAGACTTCAGTCCATGAACAACCGATGAATGGTATATTATTTCTCCAGTTTTACCATGTGTTGGGTCATAGTTTGTGACCAATATTGGATCAGCTAGTTTGCAGCCCATGGGAGCCATTTGTTGGAGTTTCCTTGGGCATGAAGGAACTCCAACTAGGAGCAAATCGCACGGTTGATGGTGTCCTAGGAGAGGACAAGTTGTTGATGCCCATATTTGTGCAATAGCTACTTTATTGCATAGCAAAGGGTGGAATGGTGGAGTCTATGGGCAGCCATGTGTAAGGGTGTTCCAAGTGTGAGGATGCCCTAACAAAGTGCAGATGTTACAATGTGAACTTGGTCTCTCGTGGACTTTTGGAGGGCAGAGTGAGAGAATACCAAGTGTGGACATGATTGGGCACTTATGGTCTATTGGTCGACAGCATGATAGTGTCTAAGTTGGAGCCCGATGAGAAACACCTTGATGGACAAAGGTGGTTGCAAGAGAGGTAGTGGTTGAGCTCAAGGGTTTGATCAACTAGGAACAGTTTGTGGAGCTCGATACTTATATGTGGAGAAGGACTTCTATAATAGAGGATGGGTAGTCCTCCTAGCCCATGTTCATTGTGGGAGATGGACATATTGCAGTGATAGGTAGTAGCCCTTTGTGCCATATGTTGGTCTTCATCAATGCAGCACAAGAAGACTGTAGTGGGCAGATTGAGAGTTCTCACAAGTGGAGTTGTGAACAACTCTACATGAGTCTTGATGTGTTATGGCCTTTATGGATGAAGCCACAACTAGTGAATAGGTTAGATAGTCGAGATTTAGTGGTTAGATGGACTTGGAGCATTTATAGAGGCAGGAGATGTAGATCAGGAGATGAAGGATTGAGAAGGTACAGGGTATGACCAAGATGAGCTGAGAAAGCATCCCACAGCCAGATGGTTAGAGTATCTTGTTCAAGAGAGATTGGTTGTTGATGGACTGACACCAAGTCCCAGTTTTGTATCTTGTACTAGTGGATGTATGAGGGTCATTATCCCTGGTATGGGAGCCCTAGACTAGTGTATTATATGTTGTTTAATATAACAAAGTTGGGTTAGTATAGTGATGTGTGGTTTAACGATAAATCTACTTGGGTGAAGCTCAAGAGACTGCAGTTCAAATCTCATTGAGTACACTGACCTACTATGGTGGCGGCTCGAGAAGCGGATTCCCCACCCCCGCCTTGGCGGCACAAGAGTCTCGCTTTCCTAAAATCATAGGATCTTAGTATATCTAACTTGTAGGTAGTTGGATGTTCTCTTGGTGTTATATTGGCAGCTACGAGGATTAATCCTGGGTCTCCCATAGATTAGTCTTGGCAGTTACCAATTCACTTTGTGTCAAAAGTATATATATATATATATATATATATATATATATATATATATATATATATATATATATATATATATATATATATATATATATCTATATATATATATCTATATAATGAAGTTGGGTTATTGTACAAAATTGTAAAAAGTTGTCCATATTTTGTGCATGTGTGATTTATTGTTGCTTATATTCCGTTGTGCAAAGTATTATCATTGAGATTCTTGGTTTGGTAGTGTCAGATATTTTAGGACTCTATCCTAGACCCAAGATCATGGAAATTCAACATGATATCAAAGCATATCTGAGCTACTTTGAGGGACAGTGAATTAGACTGTGCACAGTGAAGCAACTCAGAGGGAGTTTTGGGTGTTTGGATCATGGAGTATAGGATTTAGCTGAAGACATGGAGATGTGGTCTTGATAGACTACATGATGAAATGGGCTAGGAGTTCTAGTGAATAGGTTGTGAACCTGGTGCAATTCAGTGTGTTGTGTGGCGGTTTGTAGATCGTGGACTTCCTTTGTCTTGTCATGGATGGTTAGGATAGGTCAGAGTTTTCTTTGGCATGGATGAGATCAGGTTGATCGAGATGGCCTCATGTGATGGACTATAGGTTGGTAGGCTAGAGTCTTCATCGGATCATGATGTTGCATGTCCGAGATTGGTGGGATTTGCACAAGTGGTATTTGATCCAGGATGATGAGTGCTTGTAGGACTAAGCTAGTGGAGATCGTGTGGGCTCAGAGGGAGCAGTCCCTATGGAGGTTTGGGGTCTTCATGTTTAGATGTGATGAGGCAGAGGCACTAACGAGATTGTCAGATTCATTTTACAAGGTATGCTATAGTGATGGATGCTAGATGGGCTAGTGTTGTTGGATGACGATGGTTACTTCCTAGTTTTGGAAGTACCTCCCATGCTAAGAGAGAGTGTTGATTTTTGTGTAGCTTGGGAGGTACCCCAAGCCCTACTGTTTGAGGGTTGGAGGTCAAAGACCCACAAGTAGGCTTGTGGGCTTAGAACCCAAGCCTGGGGTTTTGCAGCCATAGATATTTAAGCCAAAACTGTGATGATCCTTTGACATGTGATGGATGAGGATGATAGCTCTCAGTGAGATGATGATACAAGAATCATCTGATTTTGAGTTATCATTGAGGATTTATGGAATTTTTGTTAATTTTAGGTATGTTCTATTCTGAGAGAAAATTTTGTTCAATTTTCCATATTAGCTCAATATCAATTCCAGATTAGCAATCACATTTAGCATGATAGTAAAATGCAGATAGAACATAAACATAAATCGTAGAAAACAAGCCAAGATAAGAGGACACAAGATGTGGCACCAACTAGGGACAAACCCCAATGTAGGGAAACCCTTGGTCAATTCTTCTTATGTTCTTCAATAGTTCAGCAGATAGAGAGATAGTACATATACATCAAAAGTCAACACTTTGACTTGACAAGATAAGAGAAAAGATCTTCACCATGAAGATAACATAATGAGGTAGTTGATTTGAACTCAAGTGAAGGCATAGTACTTCAACTGATCCTCCAAGTTGACTCCATCACCATGCTGCACCCATCACTGTGTTGCGCCTCATCATCATGTTGCACCCAATCATTGAGTTGCTCTCATCACTATGCTACTCCCATCACTAAGAAGTACCTCATCATCATGTTGTACCCATCATTAACAAGTTGTTGCAATGCATCGTGTCACTGCTATACATCCATGGCCATCATCATTGTGTTGCACCATGTTGTGCCATCATGTTGTCACCTATCACATCATTAAGTTGCACCACTGTTACTATGTTGCACTTTATTATATCACCCAATATATTCCATATATGCTACAACTATTTATACTACCAGCCTTAGCTACTTGCTATGGCTTACAGCCTAGCAGAGGAGCTAGGCTATAGTTGCAAACTCCTTCAACAGGTCCATGTAAAAAGCTTTGCCCTCAGTCCTTAATATAGAGACAACTACTCCCAAACATGCCTAAGTCATGCCTTAGAACAACAGTCTTTACTATTGCTTCCAAGCTTCCTTTGTTGTGACTTAAGGTAGTATATATATCCTTGACTGTGGCATATCCTCACATTATGACTGTGTCCTTTTTGGAGCATCCATTGACAGCATACATATGCTTCTCCTTGCTGGGTATAGAGGACTCCTATAGGACAGCATGAAGGGTCCTTAATCTATGTTAGGGTTGTCCTCCTTCATGACTGTGTTATGCCCTTTTGATGACTGTGTTAAGGTTAGGGTCATCCCATAATAGCTAAGCCTTTGATCTGAAACCATGATTATTCTAGGACTATGGCTATAGTCATCCCAATAGGATTTTGGCTAGGGCTTATACTCATGGCAGTTAGGGCACATAAAAACCCTCTTTAAACTATCACTTAGAGCAGTTTGATAGGGCAGCGTTAGGGCTGTGTTCTTTCCAATGTATGAGTGGAATAAGGCTAGCAGATAGGACTTGCGTTTAGCCTCCTTCCATGACTGTGTAGAGCCTTCTTCATCACAACTTCTAAGGCATCTCCTATTAGGGAAACGTATCACCTAGGACACTCCCTCTAGATCTCATCTTCATCAAACCCAAAACAGAATGAAGAAAGATCACAAGAGTGAGTGTGTGTCAAATGACTTAAAGTCCTCTTCTATTTATACTAAAACATGGACGATTAGTGGGGGAAATTTGGCTGTTGACCGACCTTGACGAATTGTCCCATAACACAAATAAATTCATATCTCCATGAATACATGTCGAAATCGGATGATCTTTAGATCAATCCTACACCTTTTGATGAGAGGAATCCAAGAAAAATATCAATTGCCATAAATAAGATGACCCACATGGAGTTTGGCACTAGTTGCCAATTTTTGTGTAGCTTGGAAGGCAGTCCAAGCCCTAATGTTTGAGGGTTAGAAGTCAAAGAGCCACAAGTAGACTTGTGGGCTTAGAACACAAGCCTAGGGTTTTTCACCCATAGATATTTGAGCCAAAACTATGATGATTCTTCGACATGTGATGGATGAGGATGATAGCTCTCGGTGAGACGATTCTAAGGCAATGAGAATCATTTGATTTTGAGTTGTCAATGAGGAGTTATGAATTTTTGAAGTCTAATGTTGGGTTGGAAATGGCACCATATGAGTTAAGGTTGGCTTAAGTTTAGTAAGCCTCCTTGATAGTTGGACAACGCTAGAGTGACGTTGGAAGGAGCCCCTCTTTTGGATATAAATATAGAGCGATATGTGAGGTTATTACACATCCAAAGAGAGCAACATTAAGGCAACGCTAAAAAGAAAGGACAGTAACTCAGTGAAGAGAGAGATACCTTTTTTTTTCCATAGGATAAGAGGACAGAATAGTGTGATGGATTAGGGCTAGTTTGGGTGTCTCTTTCACTGTGTGGAGGGTTGTCTCATGCCACAGCAAGGCCGAGTAAGGAAATGTGTGAACGCAGGTGAAAGGAGAAGTGATTGGGACTATTTGAAGGTTTGATTGAGGGTGGAAAATCCCAAATCTATGCTATCACAAACCTGTAGGTGGATATCTAGGGCAGCCGCAATACTTGAAGGAACACCAAGGCTTGTTTGGAGGCTAAGATAGCAGCAAAATTCCTCAGTCTCTCAAGGAGGGACAATCACACTCAAGGGAATTTGTTCTAGGCTAGTTAACGTGGGTTCTCATGCTAGAATGGGTCGAGGAGATCACAGACCTATGGAGACTAGGCCACAGACCTATGGTGGTTGTTTGGAGGGCTAAACAAGCCTAATATGGGTATTGTAGTTACCTATCAAGACAACGAGTGGCAGAGGCTTGTAGATTTTAGGAGGCCATTGTCTTTGGTGGAGGCTTTGATCTCAGATGGTAGGTTGTTGTGGGCTACAAGGATTCCCTAACTAGTGATCAGACTCCAGTCCATGAACAACAGATGAAAGGTATGTTATTTCTCTAGTATTGCCTTGTGTTGGGTCACAATTTGTGACCAGTATTGGATCGATTAGTTTGTAGCCCATCAGAGCCATTTGTTGGAGTTTCCTCAAGCATGAAGGAACTGCAAGTAGGAGTGGATCACATGGTGGATGGTGTCCTAGGAGAGGAAAAGTTTTCGATGTCCAGATTTGTGCAATATCTCCTCTATTGTAGAGCAAAGGGTAGAATGGTGGAGTTTGTGGGCAACCATGTGTAAGGATCTTCCAAGTGTGGGGATGCCCTTACTAAGTGCAGATGCTGTAATATGGACTTGGTATCTCATGCACTATTAGAGGGCAACCTGAGATAAGACCAAGTGTGGACATGATTGGGCACTTATGGTCTACTAGAGGATAGTGTGATAGTGTCCAAGTTGGAGCCTAGTGAGAAACACCTTGATGGACAAAGGTGGTTGCAAGAGAGGTGGTTGTTGAGCTCAAGGGTCTGATCAACCAGGAGTAGTTTGTGGTGCCTAAGACATGTGTGGAGAAAGACTTCTACAACAGATTATGGGCAAACCTTTTAGCTCGTGTTCATGGTGGGAGATGGATGTCTTGCAGTGATAGGTGGAAGCCCTCTGTACCCTATGTTGGTCTTCATTCGTACAGCGTAGGAAGACCATAGTGGGTCAAAGTCCTTGAATAGCTCAGGAGCAATAGTGGGAAGATTGAGAGTTGTTGAGAAGTGGAGCTGTGAACAACTTCACAGGAGTCTCGATGTGTTGTGGCCTTGATGGATGAGTACACAACTAGTGAGCAGATTGGATAGCCAAAATTCACTAGCCAGATGGACTTCGAGCATTGATAGAGGTAGGAGCTGGAAATCGAGAGTTGAAGGACCGAGCAAGTACAAGGTATGACCAAGATGAGTTGAGAGAGCATGCGACAACCAGATGGTTAGAGTATCTTGTTGAGGATATATTCATTGTCAATGGACTGACACCAAGTCCCAATTTTGTATCTTGTACTAGTGGATGTATGAGGATCATTATCCCTGGTACGGGAGCCTTAGACTATTGTACAATATGAGGTTTTCCATAGTCTGTGCATGTGTGATTTACTGTTGTTTATATTATGTTATGCAAAGTAGTATCATTGAGATTCTTGGTTTGGTAGCACCAAATATTTTAAGACTCTATCCTAGACCCAAGATCATGGAAATTCAACATTTCTCTCTCATGTCCCCAATGTGGGAGACTATTTGTACACATTTATGAGCTCTTTAGTGGAGGCACTAATGCTTTGACCCTTTCGTGACCCTCACATGTGGGAAAGAATAAGGTTTGTTGGCCAAAAGGAGTAAGACACTCTTGTGTTTGACTATTTTGACCCTCAAGCATGGGAAAGGGTTGGAGTGCACCACCTAACATCTAAGAGAGGGCCACACATGTGAGGAAGTTACTTGGGAGTCAGTTATTTACCGCTTGTATTAAGCACACCATTTCATGATGGCACATGGTTTTGTAATGATGGCTTAGGAGGCCTCTCTTCC
This sequence comes from Pinus tabuliformis, assembly GCA_031772625.1. NCBI lineage: Eukaryota > Viridiplantae > Streptophyta > Pinopsida > Pinales > Pinaceae > Pinus > Pinus tabuliformis. Next base: position 432,533,121 of record CM062813.1, on the reverse strand, counting down.
TATAATAGGATGGCACTCCTCTCATTTGTAGATGGTTGTAAATGGAATAAAACTCTCATTTTCTCACTACTGCTATGAAATTTTTCTTGTCTCCTTTTCATTTAGTCCCAACTTAGAAATATAAAGGATTTTGGGCATGCAAATTACATTGAAGGAAGGAGCTAGTGCAACATCAACAAATGAAAGTAAGATATGGAGTGTTCCTATGTTGTTTCATTGTGAAAATATTTAAGCTAAATTTTGAGTATTGGGGTTGACTATTTTCAAAATTTAATTCTTTACTTCAGATTTGAGCTTAGAAATTTTATTTTATTTTAGTTGCATTACTTATGCTATATCTAATACTAGTCTAGCCTCTCTTTGATTTCTATATGATCCAGCTTCCTAGAGTGATGTTTTCCAAGCATTCACAGGGGAATGTGTAGAAACTTCAGAAATACAAGGCAAAAGGACTTTTGCTTGAGGGTCAAGATAAGATTCCATGCCCAGTGGAGGCATTTGGGCCTTCTCTTTTCTTTTCCAATCGTCTCTTTGAGTTTGTCCTTTAACTTCTATTTACTTGCAGCCTAGGACTTGTGTATCTTTACCTTTAAAACTAAGTTTCCTTTTTCCTATTTCAATGAGCTAATTTCTTCATATTTTGTTACAAATAGATTTTGTTGTATAGGTCGACCATAAGAGATGGCATAATCTCTAGATTGATTTGTTGTTTGTATGATATTATAGGTCATCCATTTAAAAGGGGCCCATTCCAAATTGGCTTGCATTCCTTTTCTTTGATATAAGGATTTATTGTGTTTGCTCAATTTTTTTAACTTAGATCCTGTCATGCTAATAGTTTTTCTCAAGGTTTATCATTTGAATTTAGCATAAATGAGGTTTTGATTTGGTTTCATTGCACATAGCTTTGCATCTAACACTAAGTATAAATAAACTCAAGCACTTCAATGTTCAAACATCTAGTGAGTTTTCATGCTTGGAAATGAATGGCCAATGTTGCCACTTGCTCTCTAATCTGAGGTTTTATGCTAACATTGCACCATTGACAAGTGGAAAATCAATTTGTAAGGGGAAAACGATCTAACCTTTCAAATGTATCCATACACCTCAGAGTTATCGAAGGTTGTAACTTTATCTTCATATGCAAACGACATGTTTTCTACTCCGAATTGTAGCGAAAGCCTCCAAATCAAAATCAGGAGAAGAATATGAAATGGTTGGTCCAATGGACTAAGAATAAATTCCCATATATACACATATAACAAGAAATCAAAATTGTTACCCCAGAGTATTGCCTAGGTTATTGCTCGGTAGTCATAGCCTATCTTAGTCGACCCCGATTACCTTGTTACGATTCCTTGAGACCAATTTCTTGGTTGTTACCGATTACCTTCTTGTTACCAGTTCCCTCCAAATCCAAATCAAGAGAAGGATGTCTCAATTAAAGCTCAAAAAAGAGTGAACCTAGATCTGATATAATAAATTCACATGAAAAATCTACTCGAACCGATAGCCCAACAAGAATTGAATAGCATAGAAGGGTATGGAATCTGCTGTGAAACCATAAAAATTATGAGTAGAGAAAGAGCGAACTAAGTCCCAAACCTGGCAAAGGGAGAATAGTGGGTGGGAAAATAAATTTTAATAGGCCCATTTAGATTTTAGAGAAACCTCCAAATTAGATTTTAAAAGGTAGTAAATTTTTATAGAGATATTGCTATGGTCACTTAGGTTTTCATTAAGTTTATTTTTATTTGAGCAAAAGGAGGTCATGTCACATAGAAGTGATATATAATGAAGTTGAGGATAAGTAATAATGTAAGCCTCTTAATAGGTAGTAAAATTTTATAGAACAATTTCTATGGTCGTTTAGGTTTTCATTAAGTTTATTTTTACTTCAGCAAAAGGAGGTCATGTCACATAGAAGTGATATCTAATAATGTTAAAGATAAGTAATAATGTTAGCCTAATTAAGAGGCATCGATAAAAACTATATGACATCTCTTTAATATATGTAAGTATGTTCATATAAGGAGGGAAAATGAACGAGCTTTACACATGAGGGAAATATCTATTAATTTTTAATGAAGTGAAACATATGCTTAAATTTGTAAATAATGTTATTAATAAACTTTAAAAAGTAGCTTATTATTTTTTAGGAAGTTTATCTGGAGCTTAAAAATACTTTATTGAAAGTTAGCCATAACTTAGAAGACCTTCACATGTGTTGTTAAGAGAGACATGGGATAAATTTTGACTAAAGGAAATAAGGGGTACAATAACATCAATGTATAGCACCTACTCAAATCATGAAAAATATACCCAAACTATCAAGATGACACACTTCTATGAGAAATATTATGAAACACCATGGAACAACTTACATTAAAACTTATAGCCAAAGCTTTAAGAGTTAGAATAGAGTGTTTAAGTGAACACAATAAAAATAGTACACATTGGACATCATATCATATACACATTGATCATACATATCCAACTAAATGTGGTAGCTAAAGGAAGCTCTTCCTACACATAATGTCCTAGATGGCTAAGGCAAGATGTGATCAAATCAATGATACATACATTAATTACATATAGATTTGTATACCTTAGATGAAAATGACTAATGTGATAGGAATTGTAGGGGTTGAGATGATAATCTATTAATTTTAGTTAACAATTTTATGTTGTATTCTTAACACAATTACTTCAATGTTCCTTAAGCAGCCCGATAGCAATTTCAATTTAGATTTCAGGTAGCAATCACATTAACCATTAATCACATTGGTAGTAAAAGTAGATAGAACATAAAACAATATGTAGAGGGCAAGAGGACACCAGATTTGGAGAATGCCAGGGAAAAACTTCAATGTTGGGCAAACCCTTTGATCAATTCTTCTTATTATTATATCAAAATATCAGCATAGAGAGAGTACAAAAGTCAAATTGACTTGCCCAATTCAAAGTCAAAATAGTCCTGTCAATTTATGCAGTCAAACTTTAGCCATAACCAGAAAGTCAATATTGGTCAAATCAGCAATCAATCATCCTCAGTCAAAACTCAACCTGATCAGGAGGTCAAATTTAGCCTAAAATAGCTCAGTCAAACTCGGTGAAAGGAGAGAGAAAAATTCTTATAATTTTTTACAATCAAATTGCAGTCAACCATGAAGTCAACGATGGTCAAACTACCCATATTCCCTCAAATTTTGTGCCCAAAAATGTGGCGTAAAGAGACAGAAAAAGGAATGTGATGATGCTTCAACCCTATTGGAGAACAACCTCACAATGTAAAAGGAATTTAAACATGACGTAACTTTAATAGTGCCCCACATTCACCCCCTGGCTCACCACTCATGGCTAATTTAAGGTTATTTCAAGCATTGATGTGGATAATATCATTTTATTTTATCTTATGTATATTATTCTACATTGACACAATTGAGTTTAGCGGTTAAGGACTTAATATTTAGGGGATTTAGGTGTTAATGGTTAAGGGGTTAGTAGTTAAGGTGTTTAGGCGGTCAAGGGTTATGGGTTAAGGGTCATAGGTTAAGAGGATAAGGAGTTATGGCTTAGGAGTTGGTTCATGGATTATAAGTTAGGGATTAGTGTCTTAAGATTTAATGAGTCAAAGGGTTTATGGGTTATGAGTTGTGAGTGTAGGGGTTAAGGGATTATGGATTGGGGGTTAAGGGGATGGGGAATTTAGTGGTTATGGGTTAAGGGCTTGTGGTTTGTGATAATTGGACTCCTAATCTGCTTATCACCACTATTGGGGGTTCCCCTATCAATTTCTTTTGCTACCTTCTCTCTAGGTCCCCTAGACCCTATTAAATTAAGTCCTAAGGGAATAGGACAATCCATGTCACTTAAAATGCTCTCCATCTCATAATATACATCTCAAATATGGAGAAGGAGACCTCAACTGGGTCAACATATTTTCAATAGAAATCCCAGATTAATGTGTTTGAGCGAGCAAGTTGGAGAATATTCACTTGTTAGTGTCCAGCAAGCAAATAAAAACTCAAAAACTCAACTTACTCAGTTTCCAATTCTTCACCAACCTAAGGAGGTAAAATTACTAATCAATTACATATCTTAAGTTGTATTTCACACTTTCTGTGCCTCTTTTATCATATTGAGAAAGAAGCCTCGTCATAGACATTTTCTTCAAAGAAAGAGGCAATTCGTGAAAGAAGTTGACTAGATGACAAAATGAAGGAAAGAGGTATGCACATATTTAGAGAAGAGCTCTTCTTTAGAAAGTAAAAATCATGTATAAAGAGATAGTAGGAAGAGTAGGATGTAGAAATATATTTGAAATCGTGTGCATGGTATGTCTTGGTTAAATACTAGATGAAATAAGGACTCTTCCATATGGGTACTCGATGTATAGAAGCATGATGGTTGTGCATAAAACCAAGTTCAGAGGTGTGCCAATGTGTGCTAAGGAGTGTTAGTGAGTGCTAGGGAAACACAAGGGAGAACTAGGTCAAAATGCATGGAAATGAATGAATAAGAGTGCGTGACAAGGAGTGCAACGAGTTCTAGGTGTGTTAAGGAGGGAGTGACATGGTATGATAGACAATGTTAAGGCATGCTAGAGTGTGAGGGCAGCATCCAACCGAGATGTGCTAGGTTCTAGGGTGTGCCAACGCATGCTAGGAAGTGTTACAGAGTGCCATGGAAACACAAGGGACTAGGTCAAAATAATACATGGAAATGATTGAATAAGATTTTGTGACAGAAAGTGTTAGTGAGTTCTAGGTGTGTTGAGGGAGTGTCAAGATATTCTTTGTTGTGTAAGGCATGCTAGAGGTCAGAGAAACAATACGCTAAGATGTGCCAAGTCCTAGGGACATGGGCCAATGCATGCTAGATAGTGTTAGGGAGTGCAATGCTAGTTTAAAATGCATGTAAATTAATGAATAAGAGTATGTGACAAGGAGTGTTGGTGAGTTCTAGGTGTGTTAGGAGTGAGTGACAAGTTATGCTAGGTAGTGCCAGGGAATGCTAGAGTGCAAGGGTGACATGCCAAGATGTGCCAGGTGTTAGGGAGTGCCATGGAAACACAAGGGAGAACTAGTTCAAAATGCATGGAAATGAACGAATAGGAATGTGTGATAGGGAGTGTTAATGAGTTTCAGGTATGTTAAGGAGGGAGTGGCAAGGTTATATGCTAGGCAATGCCAAGGCAAGCTAGATTTCCAGGGCATGTCAAGGAGTACTAAGGAGTGCTAGGGAGTGCCAAAGCATACCAAGGAATTTATAGGGTGCTAACACGTGCCACATAGTTCCAAGGGATTGTGAGATGTGTTAGGTTCTACGGCATGTCAAGATGTAAACTATGTTGCTCAGTTTTTTTATGGCTACGGTTGGATGTGAGCTCTGACATGGTAACTTGTAGCTTGTTAAGTTGGATAAGGTGAAACTATACATGAGTAGCTTAAGATGAGTTATATTCAGTTCTCAGGTGAACAAAGTATAGTCTAGTTGTAGTAAGTGTAACTTGGTCAAGTTGTTGTAGTCGAGGTAAGACTTGGTTGGGTTCCTAAGTCCCAAAAAATTAATGGTAGTTGTGAGGGAATTATAGATAAGGAGTGTCAGGGCATGCCAAGGAATGAAAAGGCGTGCTCACACATGTAGAACATTGCCAATGCATGTTGAGGAACGTTAAGGAGTGTTAGGGCATCACAAGGGAGAACTAGGTCAAAATACATGGAAATGAATAAATAAGTGTGTGTGCTAAGGAATGTCAATGAATTCCAAGTGTATCAAGGAAAAAGTGTGTTAGGATAAGGTCAAAATAGGAATTGTAGGAGGCAAGCATATGATTATAATTATAAGGGGTCAGTCAAACCAATTTCAGACAAAGGGAGACTTTGGGTTGGGCACAACACTATTTTTCCAATGACTTGATTGGGTTCCCAACTCACAAAAATATTAAAGCTATCTATGAAGGAATGAAAATTAGGGAGTGCCAAGGTGTGCCTAGATTCTAGTCAAAGTAGATATCAAAGATATTTTATTCAAGGCCATTAAATTGGTTTACGAGGAAAAAGTCTAGACCCATAACATTGATTATTGGAAAATCTCATTTAATTATTTCAATTGTTACAAAGTTGGAAATGTTCAGACCTAGTGGTTAGAGTTGAAGGAACTTTTCTTCAACAACAAGTAAAGTGTGTGTACTCTCTTTCTTTTTCCCAAGGGTTTTCACTGTCTTGGTTGTCGGACAGTGGGTCTTGTCAATAATTAATTACGTCCCGCCACAGTTTCGAATGGAAGTTGATATTGTTAATTGTGAGCCTAGTCATGTCCACAATAGGCATTCAAACTGTAGTATGAATTTACAGGTGACACTTCATTGTCTTAACAAATCCTCTCCAACCAAATCATCAGGTGTTTCCAAGATGGATGGTGTTCCAAGGTAGATATTTAATTTGAGCATGAGTTGTCCAATCTTGTTTTCATTTTGAGCAAAAATAGTAGTGCAAAAGAGCTAAGCTCTCATTCTATCTTTGAGGTAGTAACTATCCCTAAGTCTCAGCCAAACTCCCTTTCATTTAAGCTTTTTAAGCCTCTTTTTGTCCCCCGTGGTTCCAGAGCTTTGTCTAATCCAAAGCCCTATGTTAGAGTGAAACAAGATAAGCTTTCAATGGTCATTGGTAAGGATATCAGGTTCGAGGAAATCCCAAACTTGTTAGAAACTAATTTGGTAGGGAGATTTTATGGTAAGACAGTGCAAAAGGAATCTCTTGTGGCATGGGTTTTGGACAATTGGATGTCAAGCCTGGGTTATATGTCAGTTTTCCATGGATTTGTTCGCGATTGGATAGGCTTTCAATTTTGGTTGAGGGTGGACTATAATAAGTTGTAGGAGACAAAATGGGATTGGGGGCCATCGAGCCTAGTCCTAGAAACATGGTTGGTGGATTTTGATCTCACTCACAAACATATCTCGATGCAATAACGTTGTGCTATATTGTCAAGCCCTCCCCTTTTCTTCTAGATAGAGGAGGCCCTTCACACTATTGGCAAGAAGCTTGGTAGATTTATTTCTTCTAGATAGAGGAGGCCCTTCACACTATTGGCAAGAAGCTTGGTAGATTTATTTCTGTGGACCCTAATTGGTATGTTTCGATTAATAGGCATTAGGTTTGGATTCTAGTCAAAGTCCCAAACTTGTTAGAAACTAATTTGGAAGGGAGATTTTATGGTAGGACAGTGCAAAAGGAATTTCTTGTGGCATGGGTTTTGGACAATTGGATGTCAAGCCTTGGTTATATGTCAGTTTTCCATGGATTTGTTTGTGGTTGGATAGGCTTTCAATTTTGGTTGAGGGTGGACTATAATAAGATGAAGGAGACAGAATGGGATTGGGGGCCATCGAGCCTAGTCCTAGAAACATGGTTGGTGGATTTTGATCTCACTCACAAACATATCTCAATGCAATAACATTGGGCTATATTGTCGAGCCCTCCGCTTTTCTTCTAGATAGAGGAGGCCCTTCACACTATTGGAAAGAAGCTTGGTAGATTTATTTTCGTGGACCCTAATTGGTATGTTTCGATTAATAGGCATTAGGTTTGGATTCTAGTCAAAGTAGATATCAAAGCGTGTTTATTCAAGGCCATTGAATTAGTTTTCAAGGAAAAAGTCTAGATCCATAAGATTGATTATTGGAAAATCTCATTTCATTGTTTCAATCCATACAAAGTTGGACATGTTCAGACCCAATGGTTAGAGTTGAAGGCTCCCATTTTGAGGAAAAAGAGAATTTGGAAGCAAGTTAGAAACAAGTTTGAGCCAAAACCTACATTTTTAGATAATCAAAAAGTTCATGTCAGGCTATAACATATCCTTAATGTTTAGCGAGAAGTTCAAGTAAGCATTATGCCTCCTTTTGCTAAGATTAATTCCCCTTCATATTCTTATTTGGTTTTATCTCTTCATATACATTTTTTTACTTTGATGGACTTCCCTATTATTTTGCATTTTCCTATCGATCTTCCCTCTCTTGTCCTTGCCCCTTCTATTCCTAATCATATATCCCCTCCTTTGACATTGAATTGTCAAGCCTCCCTAAAGAGGTTCAAATTGTAGTGAATAAGCCTAAACATTCAAATTTCCCCAGCACTCTCAAGCCTAAGGTTAGACTAATGGAAAAATGTTTATCGAAAGGAGGATTAGCTTCAGAACCACAAATCTCAAATGAAGTAGGTTGAAAATATCACCTTCTTAACAAACAAAAAAAATCAAGACAAAATATTAAAAAGGGAAAAGGAAAAGGAAAATGAAAGACCTTTCAAAGTGGTTGGGAAAAAATAGGACTTGCAGGAGGCAAGCCTGCGATTGCAATAAGGGGTTGGCAAAAAGTAGTTTTAGATAAAGGGAGACTTTGGGCTATGCACAACACTATTTTTTCAATGACTTGCTTGGGTTCCGAAATCGCAAAAAAAGTAAGGCTATCTATAAGCGCATGATAACTAGGGAGTGCCAAGATGTGCTAGGGAATGAAAAGAAGTGCTAACACATGTGAGACAGTTCTAAGACATGTTAGGCATGCCAAGACATGCCAAGATCTGTGAGGTTCTAGGGTGTGGCACCAACACATGTTAAGGAGTTCTAGGGAAACACAAGGGAGCATTAGTTTCAATTGCATGGAAATGAATTAATAAGAGTGTGTGATAAGGAGGATCAACCCCACCAAATTTAAGCACACTAACCCAAGGATCTAGTGACCCAAATTGAAACTAGATACAAAACCCATTTCAAATAATCAACCCAGATGATTTCTAAGGAAATACATGTGTCAGATACTGAATTTAGCAAAACCCAATCCAAAAAAAAGAAACAACTCGGTTTAATTCTAAGGAAAATATGTGTTGGAGCTACAGGCCTGCATTTTTTTCAACCCCCGACATAAACCTTCACCTATTACTTGGTCTTACATGTATTTAAGGGATACAATATGGTAGTGTTGATTAGCCCTGTTATGGATCCTGACGTTGTGTTTGTCAAAGATTCAAAGTCAACCCCCATTGCATAAAATTCCACCGAATAAGATCTCTAATCTACTATATATATCTATGTGTGTGTGTGTCTACTATGGGGGTACAAAATCAGGTATTCAGAACCCAAAGTGCGAATACAGAAAATTGATGATTGATGTTGGAAGTCCAATAATAAGAAGTTGGGTTGCTCGCAACTGAGATTCCAAATCAAAACAAAAATCTCCCTGAGGGATTAGAAGAGAGGAAAATTAGTGTGGTTAATTAATCCAATATATGGGAGTTTGATGCAAGTGATGACGTCGGCTCTTGACTTACCTCGCTATCAGTTATGACGAAGTTCAGATTGCAACTGTTGTTGACGATTTTGACAATGTGGTACACAGTAGCATTGGGTGTTTGTTGTCTTAATTAACCAAGCTACAAACATTTCGTTTGGATCTCTGTGCTGGTCTGGCTTGAAGTTAGATTTTTTTGATGAATCTAATTTTAAAATTGGGTGAGATCGTTTTATGTAACTACATGTAATGGTTCATAACACTCTTGAATGAGGTATTGTGCACTAGTCGAGTAGACTTGGAATTGGAATTCAACATTGTTATTAGATTTATTTTATATTTGGATTAATCAAGTATTCAAGAATTTAGATAGATCAACTTTTTTTTATTTTTAATAAGGAGAAAATTATTGATTTTCATTAATAAAAAGTAGATATATAATTTGGTAGTTCATTGTTAATGTTTTTGCATGCTATATATTAGATTTTAAAATAAAATGGTTCATTTTCTAAAGATCTTATTACTCTAAATTATAGTTCTTTTATTTATGAAAATTGTCTACTATATCTGTAGGTTTTAACCCTGTACAGAAATTACCTGCATACAAATTCTAAAACATAGAAAATAAACAATGCGAGAGCATAACACATAAAATACATATACATAGAGATTTTCCCCTGGATCCCAAAATCGGGACTACAAGCTTGATTTTTCATTATGTTCCTTTCAATGTTATAATACATATTTATACATGCCAAAGGATCCAATACCATGGACCAAAAACCATCGTGTCCAAAAACATGTACGAAGATCATGCACAAAACCATAGGTGGGTCTGCCCATCCTAACATAGGGTCCAAAACCAAAATTTTCTGGGGCGCTGCCCTGGACCCCATAAAGTGGGGTTATGGGTATGCCTCAAACCCTTTATGACCCCCCCCCGCCACTACACAATCAGTGCAACAAAGAGGGGCTCCGCTCCCCCTCTAACCCCTCAGTTAACTATGTGGGCTAGTCGTAGAACGTATATAACACAACCCAACATTTCCCACTTGTTGTTTTCTTTACACATGGGGCCACTAGAGAGCTTAGTCATTTTTCCAGCCCTGAAATACCCATCATCTCTCTACACCAAGAGAACTTCTCAGAGCTCACAGATTTTGTCAATGCATCTGCATTATTCTTCAAAGTGTCCACCTTTACCAGCAACACCTTTTTGTCTTCTATCATATCCATCACAAAGTGATACTGAACATTAATGTGCTTTGTCTTTTAATTATATGCGGGGTTCTTTGCCAAGAAAATTTCACTTTGGCTGTCACAGTCTATCCTTATAGCTCCATGTACTAACCCCATACTTGAACACAATCTCTACAACTAAACTGCTTCCTTGCTTGCATGAGTGGCTACCATGTATTCTTCCTCTGTAGTTGATAGTGCTACTACAGATTGTTTCTTACTCATCTAGATAACTGCACCTCCAAATAGGTTAAACACATACCCACTTGTAGATCTTCTTTGATCCAGATCTCCAGCCAAATCTGCATCAACAAATCCACGAATATCCAACACTCTGTCCAATCCTAGTCTTCCTTGGTAGCACAAACCATAATCACTAGTGCCACACAAATACTTGAAAGCTCACTTCACTGCTGTCGAGTGCACCTTCCCTGGTTTTGACATAAACCTGCTCAATACTCCCACTACATGTGCAATGTTTGGTCTAGTATAGACCATTTCATACATCAGTCTATCGACTGCACTTGCATATGGAACACAGGACATATCCTCTTCCTCTTCTTATGTCTTGGGACACTGTTTAGCAGATAACTTTACACCTACAAGAATAGGAACCTTCACCGGTTTACTATCCTGCATATTAAATCTCTGCAGTATTTTCTCGAAACACTTCCTCCGGTTTAACAAGAGCTTCCTCTTTGCCCAATCTCTTTTAATTTCCATGCCCAAAATATAGTTTGCAGCACCAAGATCTTTCATGTCGAATTTGGAGCACAATTGGGTCTTCAAATCTTGGATAATTTCTTTGTCATTTCCAACCAACAACATATCATCCACATACAAGACTAGATAAATAACACGGTCACCAATTAATTTAAAATACACACAGTGATCTTCTTTTCTTCTGGTGAAGCCAGGTCCTCCTATAAATGTATCGAATTTTTGATACCACATCCTTGGTGACTATTTTAACCCATACAGAGACTTCTTTAACTTGCATACCAGTTCTTTCTTACCCTTCATTGCAAAGCCTTCAGGTTGCTTGATGTAGATCTTCTCTTCCAGATCCCCATGAAGAAATGTTTTCTTCACATCCATCTGCTCTACCTCAAAATCAAAAGCAATAGCAACAGATAAAAGTAACCTAATAGAAGTTACCTTGGCAATAGGAAAAAAATATCATCAAGATCAATTCTCGGCACCTAGGAATAACGTTTTGCTACCAACCGAGCTTTGTATTTCTCCACCTTTCCTTCTTCATTTGTCTTCTTCTTGAACACGCATTTGTTGCCAATGGGTTTCCTTTGAGCTAGCAACTCCACTAGATCCCAAGCCTTATTTTTATGCAAAGATGCCATTTCATCAATGATGGCCTCTTTGCAGGGTTTTCCATCCTCTGAATCTACTGCTTCCTTCACAGTTTTGGGATCATCATCAGTAATAGATAAAACAAAATTTGAACAGAAAGAAGATGGATTATACCTTTCTGGCTGTCTTCTTTCTCAAACTGATCTTCTTACACCTGGAGTTTTTGGTTCTTCATCTTCTGATTCCTCCTCTGTTGTAGAGTCTGATTCTTCCTCCTTTAGCTCAAAATCTATCTTCTCAAGTTCCTTTCGTTGGACTTCATTTTTAATAACATATTTCACCTCTCTGAACACTGCATCTCGGTTGTATACAACCTTCCTTGTTGCTGGGTTCCAAAACTTATAACCCTTTAAACCATCCTTATACCCAGTAAAGATGCACTTTTCAAATTTACTATCCAACTTGGTTCATTTCTCCTTTAGAACATGTACATATGCATCACATCCAAATACCCTTAGATGTGAAAGAGATGGTTTCTTACCAGTCCATACCTCTTGTGGAGTCTTATGCTCCAACGCTGATGAAGGTGATTTGTTGACTAGGTAACATGTTGTCTCCACCACCTCTGCCCAGAATTCCTATCCTATGGCACCACTGAGCATGATTCTTGGCCTTTCCATCAACGTCTTTTTCATTCTTTGTTGGGTCCCTATAATACTAGTGATTACCCCATTACTATTGTAGTTATACCCCTTATTTATATTGTTGTGCCCCTATACCCCATATTGTTATTTCTGTGCCCCATAGAATCCCTCTATTGTTATTTTTGTGGCTTTATATTATTATTATTATGTCGGCTGGATTATATTGTGACTCCTTAGACTTCTATATATAGAAAGGAGGTTTTGTCATTTGTATCATCCAAGAATTTTTCATTTATGTAATGTAAAGGAGGTTGCCCCCTCGAAGAGGCTGAATTCTAAGGCGTTGATCTTTCTTTTCTATCTTTTCTTGAGCTGGTTTCATAACATTTGGTATCAGAGCTTTGGATTCTAGGATTTCGTTGCTCCAAACAGGTCATCGTGGCATTTTCGCTATAACTTTTTTTTTTTGTGACGTTTCAGAAGTCGAAAAAAAACCCATTTGAGAAGAAATCGCATTGAACCTTGGGTCAAAATATCAGATCTTTTAGCGCGATATTTGCGGAGATATGCTCTGAGGAAGTTGGTCTTTTTATAGACTCCTGAATTACATTCAAAACAGGTGACCTAGGGAAAATCGTCATAACTTTCTCTCTGGGGATCGGATTGAAGTTTCATAAGAAGATACAGAAAGAAGACGGACTTTAGTTTCTTGTATATCTTTTTCAGAACCAAAGGTCGAAAATTGTACACGTGGCACTTCATACAAATTCACTCTTCGGGAAAGGTCTATAATCAGGTCATCTTGGGAGATTGTGCATAACTCTTTCTTGGAGAATCCAATTTGGATCAGACTGGTGGCATTGGAAAGAGGACACATTGAGCTACTACAGGTCACAATTTCAGAACTAGATGATTGGAAAGTACAAAGATACATCAGAGGCAATATCAAGCTCCTACAAAGTGAAAAAAGGTGTGTAGATTTTTTTTAATTTTTTCTTAAGCTTGGTTTGAAAATTTATTTTGAAGGAATTCAAAGGGCATAGTAGAGCATTATTATCGGTAACTGATGCCCCGAGGAAAGAAAATGCAAACACCTAGTAAGGAACCTGAAAGCTCTAGCATGACTCATGAAGAAGAGGAAGAAATGCAACATGATATATCAAAATTACAAGACCAAGTGCAACAACTGTCCCTTGCACAAAAAGGAACAGAATCTAAGATGGATGGTTTAAAGAAAGATGTAGAAGCTAAGATGGATGGTTTAAAGAAAGGTGTAGAAGCTAAGATGGACTGTTTAAAGAAAGGCGTAGAAGCTAAGATGGATGGCATGGAAGCTAAGGTGAATGGCATGGACGCTAAAATTGATGGCATGGATGATAAGATGGAAGAATTGAAGATAAATATGAATAAGTTGCTACAAGAAATGGTCACTAAGGGTGAAAGAGTACTAAAGGAAACTCATGATGAGAATAAAAGAAATGTTAATCATGATTCCATAGACTCTAACGTTGGATAGAAGACTCACCATGTTCCAAAAATCGATATGAGGAAGTTTGATGGCAAGGATCCCGCCACATGGATATTACAGATGGAGCAATTATTCGATCTCAATAATGTGCAAAACACACAAAAGGTACGTATGGAAACTTTATATTTGGAACCAAATTAGTTTGTATGGTATCAATGGCTTTGTTCTCGTAAACAGTTTATCACTTGGGCAATTTTTACGGAAAAATTGATAGCACATTATGAGGATACAAAAAGCAACACTTTTTTTAGCCAATTGATAGGTCTCAAACAAAAGGGTTTAATAATGGAGCACATTGAGGAGTTCCAAAAATTGAACATAAGGGTAAAAGATATTCTAGAGGAGCATAGGATTGATGTGTTCATAGGGTCTTTAAAGGATAATATCCAACATGATGTGCACCTTTGGGAACCTGATTCATTAGAGAAGGCATTCAGGTTAGCAAGAAAAATGGAAAGCAAAATTATGGCAACTAGGAAGCATACCATTCACAACTATAAAGACGGAAGTGTTGTTGCCCATAGTCTTCCACAACCTACAAGGTTGACACCACAACAATTGGAAGAAAAAAGAGCAAAAGGGCTTTGTTACAATTGTGATAGCAAATACACAAAAGGTCATAAGTGTGCTGAGAAGAAATTATTCTACATAGATTGTGAAGAGGAAGAAGAAAAGGAACAAGAAAGGTCAAAAGAAGAGGATATATTCCAGGAACAAAGCCTAGATGAAGAACAAATAAATCCGACCATATCTTGTAATGCATTGGCGGGAATTACCACTCCTCAAACCATCAAGATAGAAGGACAAATCAAGAAGAAAAAGGTAATAGTGTTGATTGATTCAGGAAGCACCCACAATTTTATTCATTGTAGGGTAGCAAAAGAATTGAATTGCTTCCTATATCCAGCACCAGAGTGTCAAGTGATGATTGCAAATGGAGGAACAATAAATTGTTCTGGAAAGTGCCATAATATCAAGCTATCCATGGGAGAATATGTATTGACTAGCCCAATGCTTTCCATTCCAATGGGAGGTGCTGATGTTGTACTAGGAGTCCAATGGCTACAATCCTTGGGTACAATAGCTTTTAATTTTCAAAAACTTTTCATGAAATTTTCTGTGGAAGGAAAGGAAGTTGAATTAAGGGGTATTGCAGGGAAACCAAGAAAGATAATCAGCTCTAATGGCATGACAAAGCTTCTAAAAAAGGAGCAAAGAGGTGTAATTGCACAATTATGTTCGCTAGATGTTTCCACATTGGAATCATCTATTTCTCCAGATCTCCAAAAAGTCCTGGACAATCATTCCAAGGTATTTGAGACTCCCAAAGGTCTCCCACCTATGCGTGATCATGATCATGCTATTCATCTGATTCCAGGAAGTGTTCCTCCAAACATCAGGCCGTACAGATATCCATATGTCCAAAAAAGTGAAATTGAACGTATGGTTGCAGAAATGCTAGAGGCTGGTATAATTCAACAGAGTCAAAGTTCTTTCTCAGCTCCAGTAGTATTGGTGCACAAGAAGGATGGATCATGGCGCATGTGTCCAGATTATAGGGAGCTCAACAAGCTCACTATTAAAGATAAGTTCCCCATTCCTGTCATTGATGAATTACTGGATGAATTGCATGGATCAATTTACTTCACCAAGTTGGATCTTCATTCGGGATATCATCAAATCAGAATGAAGATTGAAGACATTCCGAAAACGGCATTTAGAACTCATGAGGGTCATTATGAATTTTTGGTCATGCCTTTTGGCCTTACCAATGCACCTTCAACATTTCAAGGTTTGATGAATTCAATTTTCAAACCATTCCTTAGAAAATTTGTGTTAGTATTTTTTGATGATATACTAATCTACAGCAAGTCTTGGAAGGATCATGTTGAACATGTTGACAAGGTGCTACAATTATTGCCGGAGAAACAATTATATGCAAAAAGATCCAAATGTTTCTTTGGATTCGAGGAGGTGGAATATTTGGGTCATATTGTATCTCATGGAGTTAAGGTAGACCCTAGCAAAATTAAAGCCATTAAGGAATGGAAAATCCCCACATCCATAAAGCATCTGCGAGGATTTCTTGGGTTGACAGGATATTATCGCAAGTTCGTTAAGAATTATGGGAGAATAGTAGCACCTCTAACAACATTATTGAAGAAAGATTCATTTTCATGGACTCCGGAAGCAACAAAGGCCTTTAAACATCTTAAAGAGGCAATGTGCCAAGCACCGGTCTTAGCTACACTGGACTTCACAAAAACCTTTATTGTGGAATGTGATGCTTCAGGAAATGGAATTGGTGCTGTTCTAATGCAAGATGAAAGACCCATTGCTTTTGAAAGTCGTCCAATCAAGGGAAAGTTTTTAAGCAAAGCTATTTATGAGAAGGAAATGTTGGCAATACTCCATGCACTTAAGAAATGGCGACCCTACCTAATGGGAAGACACTTCAAGGTAAAAACGGATCATGATAGCCTTAAATACTTTTTAGAACAAAGATTATCCTCTGAAGAGCAACAAAAGTGGGTCACAAAGATGTTGGGTTATGACTTTGAAATCATCTACAAAAAAGGGAAGCAAAATGTGGTGGCAGATGCACTCTCAAGAAAGGATGAGGATATGGAAGCATTGTTGTGTGCCATTTCTATTATCCAACCAGATTGGATAAACAAAGCAAAGGAGGAATGGAAGAATGACAAAGAAGTGTGGGCACTTATTCGAAAGCTACAACAAGATTCCAGTACTTCTGATACATTTAGCTGGCAAAATGATTCGTTATGGTACAAAGATTGCTTATACCTCTGTAAGAATTCCCAGCTAAAACAAAAGATTCTTATGGAATTGCACACTTCTCCCTTAGGAGGGCACTCAGGATTTTTAAAAACTTACCACAGGGTTAAGAAGGAATTTTTTTGGGATGGCCTTAAATTAGATATTCAAAAGTTTGTGGCGGAATGTTTGGTTTGCCAACAAAATAAAGTTGAAACAATTAAGACACCGGGTCTATTACAACCTTTATCCATTCCAAGCCAACGTTGGGAGGAGGTTTCAATGGATTTTATCACAGGTTTACCCAAGTCTGAGGGAAAGAGTGTCATCATTGTGGTAGTTGACAGACTTACCAAGTATGCACACTTTTGTGCATTATCACATCCATTTAAAGCCAGTACAGTTTCTACTGCATTTATGGAAACAGTTCAAAAGCTACATGGAAACCCAAAGATTATTGTAAGTGACAGAGATCCCATTTTCACTGGAAATTTTTGGACAGAATTATTTTCTTGTCTTGGTACTCAGTTAGCTCATAGCTCATCTTATCATCCTCAATCTAATGGGCAAACTGAGATAGTAAACAAATGTTTGGAAGGATATCTTCGTTGCTTTGTATCTGATAAACAGACACAATGGGTCAAATGGTTGCCTCTAGTTGAATGGTGGTATAACACTTCCTTCCATACAACAACAAAAATGACCCCATTTATGGCACTTTATGGGTACCAACCACCATCAATCACATCATATTTAAGAGAAAATTCTAAGGTTCAGGCAGTGGAACATCACATCGAACATCAACAACAAGTCCTCCAACTCTTAAAGGATAACCTCGTGTTGGCACAAAATAGAATGAAACAACAGGTAGATCAACATCGCAGTGAAAGAAGTTTTGATGTAGGTGATTGGGTATTCCTACGGCTACAACCATATAAGCAAATGTCCCTAAAGCAAGCTAAGAAGGATAATAAATTATCACCAAAGTATTATGGTCCGTACAAGGTGTTGGAAAAGATTGGTAGTATGGCATACAAATTGGAGCTTCCTGCAGCTTCTCGATTGCATCCAGTTTTCCATGTTTCATGTTTAAAGAAGGTTATAGGCGACAAGCTCCCAGTTCAAACAATATTGCCAGAACTTGACAAGGAAGGAAAAATTATATTGGAACCGGAAGCAGTCACAGAAACAAGAACTCGACAGCTACGAAATCGATTAATTTCAGAGTATCTTATCAAGTGGAAGAACTTATCTGCTGAAGATTCCACATGGGAGGATGAGAATTTTATGCAGAAGTATCCAGAACTGCTCAAGCGTTGAGGACAACACTTTTTTGAAGGAGAGGGGCATGTTGGGTCCCTATAATATTAGTGATTACCCCATTACTATTGTAGTTATACCCCTTATTTATATTGTTGTGCCCCTATTACCCCCATATTGTTATTTCTGTGCCCCATAGAATCCCTCTATTGTTATTTTTGTGGCTTTATATTATTATTGTTAGGTCATTTGGATTATATTATGACTCCTTAGACTCCTATATATAGAAAGGAGATCTTTTCATTTGTATCATCCAAGAATTGTTCATTTATGTAATGTAAAGGAGGTTTCCCCCTTGAAGACGCTGAATTCTAAGGCGTTGAACTTTCTTTTCTATCTTTTCTTGAGCTGGTTTCATAACATTCTTCTGCAACTCCATTTTTTTGAGGTGTATATGGAATAGTCTTCTACCGTGTTATACTACACTTCTTAGAGAATTCTTCAAATTCCTTACTGCAAAACTCTCCACCGTTATCTGTTCTCAACACCTTTATCTTCTTCTCTGTCTGGTTTTCCACCAGAGCCTTAAATTCTTTAAACCTATCACAGACTTCAGAATTCTTCTTAAGGAAATATATCCATGTATTCCTTGAGAAGTCATCTATAAATGATACATAGTACATAGACTTACCCAGTGATGGAACCTTCATAGGTCCAAACACATCACTGTGCACAAGCTCTAATATCTGTTTTTCCCTCTTACCACCAGAGGGGAAACTCACCCGATTCTGCTTCCCATATACACAATTTTCACAGAAATCAAAGTCCAGAGAGCTATTACTCATACCTTCTACCATACCTTTATCATGAAGTATTCGAAGGGCCTTCTCTCCATTATGTCCAAGCCATTGATGCCACAGCATGGTCTTCTCTCTAGAGACCACTAGATTTTCTACTCCACTTTCAGGAACCACGGAACTGTTGCACCCATAAAAATCGGTGCTACCTTGCAACTTGTACAAAGTTCCAGTTTGAACTCCCCGCATCAATACCAGTGCTCCTAGAACCATCTTACAAGTATCCTTCTCGAACACTATTTTTACACCTGCATCATCCAACTTTCTTACAGAAATCAGGCTTTCGGCCAATGCAGGAATATGCAGAACACCCAAAAGTGTTCTAACCCTTCCACCTTGCAACTTCGACTTCACTTTTCCGAGACCAACGATTCTAGCCTTCGTGTCATCCCCCAAGAAGACATCACCACCATCGTGTTTCTCATACTCGTAGAACCACTCTCTATGTGGAGTGAAGTGAAAGGATGCACTTGAGTCAATCAACGATGCCTCATGATCTACATGTGTACTTGAAGAAGCCAAGTACACATCCCCACCTTCATCTGAGGTGGTTTTCACCTCTACACAAGGAGAATCATCAAATCCCTTTCCTTTATTAGGAGCTTTAGATTTACAGTCCCTTTTGAGGTGCCCTTCCTTTTCGCATTTCCAGCACACCACCTTTACATGTTTTCCTGGAGATTGAGATCTCCCTCTAGATTTAGATCTCCCACTCAATGACTTATTTTTGTTTCTATTCTGGCACTGTCCTTGTACAGACAAGGAATCGCCATTCTGTCTATCCATATTTTTCCATCTCATCTCCTCTGTTAGCAAGGATGATACTACTTCATCAAAATGCAAGGCAGTTACATTGCTACCTATTATAATAACCAAACTATCCCACAAATCTGGTAGAGAACACAACAAATTGATGCACTTATCCTCATCTGAAATTTTAATATCAACAGATGCTAACTAACTTACCACAGTAATAAATGTGTTCAGATGCTCTGTCACCAAGTCTCCATCTTTCATCCTTAGGTTATACAACTTTTTCTACAAGAAAAGTTTATTCACTAGAGACTTAGATTGGTAAAAAGTCACCAACTTGTCCCACAAAACCTTCGTCGTAGCTTCCCCTAATACATTTAGCAATACTGAATCTGAGACACACAATCGTATTGTGCTCTCTGCCTTCCGATCCAACTTCTTCCATTCTTCATCGGACACTCCCGTTGGTTTAGTATCCGGATCTACCGCGATCCACTGATCTTTATCCACCAACAGATCCTCGATCTTGAGTTTCAACAACTCAAAACTCTAACCATTAAATTTCTCGATCTCTATCTTTCCTTCTTTCACCACCAAAATCAATCTTGCAGATCTCCCACTGAACAAGGTCTACCACAGGCCCGAGTGAAACCCCTCAGCAACAAAGGCATCCCCTTGAAGCTAAAACAACTTTGATACCAAATGTAGGTTTTAACCCTGTATAGAAATTACCTGCATACGAATTCTAAAACACAGAAAATAAACAATGCGAGAGCATAACACATAAAACACATATACATAGTATTTTCCCCTGGATCCCAAAACCGGGACTACGAGATTGATTTTTCAATATGTTCCTTTCAATGTTATAATACATATTTATACATGCTGAAGCATCCCATACCATGGACCGAAAACCATCACGTCTAATACCATGGACCGAAAACCATCGCATCCAAAAACATGTGTGAAAATCATGCACAAAACCATAGGTGGGTCCGCCCATCCTAACATAGGGTCCAAAATTAAAATTTTCCGGGGTGCTGCCCCAGACCCCATAAAGTGGGCTTATGGGTATGCCTCAAATCCCTTGTGAGCCCCCCCTACACAATCGGCGCAACAAAGGGGGGCTCTACCCCCCTTCTAACCCCCCAGTTAACTATGTGGGCTAGTCATAGAAAGAATATAACACAACCCAACAATATCAACTTACACAAAAAAAGCTTAAAGTTTTTCATGATGACAAATATAACATATATGATTCAAACATGATGAAAACATATCACGAGCTATGAAAATTTTCATGGACGAATGACAAATAAACAAGATCAAGGAAGAAATTTCAAGGGCATCCCTTTATAAGTCAAAACTCCTTGAGTTGCAAAAGGATTCCTTTGTCGAAAACTAAGTGGAAAATCCTCCTTGGAACACAGTTGCATCCCTTCTTTGATAGGAGATCTACCACTTGATTCTACTCTCTATAGACATTATTAGAGGCCATCATTTGAAAGGTATTCATCAAATATCTTATGCATTGCATCCAAAAAGTAAGGGAAGGTGGTCCAAATTTTGTTCTCAATTGTAACTAATCTAGGATCATCTTGGAATCTCCAAACACGGGTAAATATTCAATTGGAAGCTAGTTAGCACATAAAATAAACCCCAAGAGTATGATTAGCTCAACTCTATTATTTGACCCTGTGCCACTATACCAACTGAAATGGAAGGTGTCGTCTGGTTTCAAAACCAAATGTGTCCCACTTCCACAAACCTTGTTGGTGGATGCTACATAAAAAATAAAAAATAAAAATAAAAAATAAAAAAATAAGTATGACCATAGCTCCAATATGAGTCGAAAATGTCTTCTAGGTTGTTCCTCTTTCATTAGCCATATCTCCATAAAATATGCAAAGATATTTAAATAGCATCTCTAGTATCTGGTTTCGTTTGTTGAAAAATCTTCTCATTCCTGCTTCTCCATTGCCCCACAAAATATAGAAAGGCATGGAATGATATGTATTGAAACCTTCAAACCATTGAGCGAGACATCTCTAAGTGGAAACCATGTTCCAGATTACATGTATTTTAAGTGTTTGAAGAACCCCACTCCATACTGAGGTCACAAAAGGACATGTTAGAAATAGATGTTCCACATCTTCTACATATTCTTTGCATAAGAGCATCTTCCAAGATCCTGAAAGCCCCTTTTATGGATATTATCCCAAGTTAAAATATTATTCTGGACCACCAACCACATAAAACATTTTAATTTGAGAGGTATATCTCATGTCCATGTGTTATGAAACCAAAAAGCATTATCATTCAAGCCACGCCGATGAGAAAAATGTTTATAAATCTCTTTAACTGAGATCTGCTCATTATACATAACACCTTCCCATTTTAGATTTTCTTTCTTTTGAGTGAGTTTTAAACCTGTTAGACTTAATTGTGTTGTAAAACGTGGCCATTCCACAAATAAATCCTCTGGAAATCCAAGTTCAAATGCATTAAGCCAATAACTTGTAATAGAGGAAGATCCTCAATCACAAGAGATTTAGTTCATAAAGTAAAGCCTTTTCTTATGTAAATACTCAAGGATGTGAATAGAAAGAGTATGTATTCCCTCCACTCCTTTGATATCATTTAGTCCTATTTCTATCCTATTCCCACTTCCAATCTCCCATCTCAGATTTTGCAGTAGCCAATATTTGTTTCTCATCATGCTTCTCCATATATAAGATGCCACCTTCTTCTTTGGAGACGCCTCTTTAATCCATTCCTTAAGCTATCTATTTTTGAGATATTTCTCTTTAATAACCTATTACCAAATACCTTTGCCCTGGAAAATTTTCCCTAATTTCTTGATAATTAAAGCCTTACTAAAACATTATGTGTCCTTTATACCCCACCCTCAATCCTTCCCATGTCTCGCAAGCACCTCTAAATAGACCAAAAGTATCTTATTTGTGTATTTAGGCCTAGCCCAAAGGCGCATAGCTATAATAGCATCAATTATATATGAGTCGAAAATGTCTTCTAGGTTGTTCCTCCTTCATTAGCCATATCTCCATAAAATATGCAAAGGTCCTTAAATAGTGTCTCTAGTATCTCGTTCCATTTGTTAAAAAATCTTCTCATTCCTGCTTCTCCATTGCCCCACAAAATATAGAAAGCCAGGAAATGATATGTTTTGAAATTTTTCAAACCATTGACTGAAGCATCTCTAAATGGAAACCATGTTCTAGATTACATGTATTTTAAGTGTTTGAAGAACCCCACTCCATACCGAGATTGCAAAAGGACATGTTAGAAATAGATGTTCCACGTCTTCTAAATCTTCTTTGCATAAAGGGCATCTTCCAAGATCCTGAAAGCCCCTTTTATGGATATTATCCCAAGTTTAAATATTATTGTGGACCACCAACCACATAAAACATTTTAATTTGAGAGGTATATCTCATATCCACATGTTATGAAACCAAAAAGCATTATCATTCAAGCCACATCCATGAGAAATATGTTTACAAATCTCTTTAACTGAGATCTACTCATTATACATAACACCTTCCCATTTTATCTTTTCTTTCTTCTCAATGAGTTTTAAACCTGTTAGACTTAATTGTGTTGTGAAACGTGCCCATTCCACAAATAGATCCTTTGGAAATCCAAGTTCAAATGCATTAAGCCAATAACTTGTAACAGAAGAATATCCTCAATCACAAGAGATTTAGTTCATAAAGTAAAGCCTTTTCTTATGTAAGCGCTCAAGGATAAGAATAGAAAGAGTATGTATTCCTCCACTCCTTTGATATCATCTAGTCCCATTTCTATCCTATTCCCCCTTCCAACCTCCCATCTCAGATTTCACAGTAGCCAATATTTGTTTCTCAACATGCTTCTCCATATATAGGATGCCACCTTCTTTGGAGATGCCTCTTTAATCCATTCCTTAAGTTGTCTATTTTTTAGATATTTCTCTTTAATAACCTATTACCAAATACCTTTTCCCTAGAAATTTCTCCATAATTTCTTGACAATTAATGCATTACTAAAACATTATGTGTCCTTTATACCCCACCCACAATCCTTCCCATGTCTCACAAGCACCTCTAAATAGACCAAAAGTATCTTATTTATGGATTTAGGTCTAGCCCAAAGTCACCTAGCTATAATAGCATCAATTATATATGAGTCAAAAATGTCTTCTAGGTTGTTCCTCCTTCATTAGCCATATCTCCATAAATTATGCAAAGATCTTTAAATAGTGTCTCTAGTATTTGGTTCTATTTGTTAAAAAATCTTCTCATTCCTACTTCTCCATTGCCCCACAAAATATAGAAAGGCAGGGAATGATATGTTTTGAAACCTTCAAACCATTGAGTGAGACATCTCTAAATGGAAACTATGTTCTAGATTACATGTATTTTAAGTGTTTGAAGAACCCCACTCCATACTGAGATCACAAAAGGACATGTTAGAAATAGATGTTCCACGTCTTCTAGATCTTCTTTGCATAAAGAGCATCTTCCAAGATCTTGAAAACCCCTTTATGGATATTATCCCAAGTTAAAATATTATTGTGGGCCACCAACCACATAAAACATTTTGATTTGAGAGGTATATCTCATCTCCACGTGTTACGAAAAAAAAGCATTATCATTCAAGCCACGTCCATGAGAAATATGTTTACAAATATCTTTAATCGAGATCTGCTCATTATACATAACACCTTGCAATTTTAGCTTTTCTTTCTTCTCAATGAGTTCTAAACCTGTTAATACTTAACTATGTTGTGAAACATGCCCATTCCACAAATAGATCCTTTGGAAATCCAAGTTCAAATGCATTAAGCCAATAACTTGTAACAGAAGAAGATCCTAAATCACAAGAGATTTAGTTCATAAAGTAAAGCCTTTTCTTATGTAAACACTCAAGGATGCGAATAGAAAGAGTATGTATTCCCTCCATTCCTTTGATATCATCTAGTCCTATTTATATCCTATTCCCCCTTCCAACCTCCCATCTCAAATTTTGCAGTAGCCAATATTTGTTTCTCATCATGCTTCTCCATATATAAGATGTCACAATTTTGGTCTAAAGATACTGAGGAGGGAAGATACAAAGGCTTGAGCCCTCTAATTGCAATGAAATCACCTCCTCCCCATTTTTCATGAAATGCTTTGAAGATGTCAATTGTTTAGGGTTTTGTAAAAGAGTGCAGGAAGTAGGTTACTGTGAGCATCTCACAGGTATATTTGCCCTCACCTTCAAGGAATACAAGATCACCATTGCAGGGACTGATTTCATGTTTTTAGTGGATGCCACCTCTCAAGCTACAAGCATACCAAACCATGGTGAAAATTGGTTCAAAGGCATGAACCTGGACCTAGAAGAGTATAAACCCTACTTGAAATCACAATACAAAGGAGCTCGCTCACATGTTTTCCCATTCAGATACTTATTGGAGAGATATGCACCATTGATGAAGGTTGTCATGAAGTTATTCATATGTGAGGGAAGATTTTTCAGGCTATATCAATACCACATAAGATTGTTCATGCACTTTACAACTACCAATTCTCTAAATTTGTCCCGTTACTTGTATAGGAGCCTAACCGAAATGTCTGAAAGGGTGCAATTGAAAGGTAAAGTGCATTATCCCAACCTCTTTCAGCATAGCCTGATAAAGGTTATAGTATTCCATTAGTTGAAAGAGAAGAACATGACATGGGACACCTTCATTGAGGTAGCCTTGAAAACACATATAACCACTTCACCAAGCCAGCACCAAACCATGTCAGTACAACCCATGGAGGTGGGGTCATCAAGCAAACATGATGAGCTTAAATTTTCCAAAACCCACCTAAGCCTAACTATCTATACTAAAATTCTTTACATTCCAGTCATCTCTTGCTTGTGATTTCATAGAGGGAGCCCTCTCTGGTTTGGTAGGGCTAGCTACAAAACCAAAATCTTGGTCTATGGTTACCTCTGTCGATCTCCTCATCAGCTTGGGACATTGTGAAGGATAACAGAGGGCATGAAAACTAGGGAGTGCCAAGGTGTTCTAATGCATGTAAAGTTCCCAAGTCATGGAAAAATGTAATGCTAGTTGTGAGGTCATGACTTCCAAGGTGTGTTAGGGAATACTAGGGCATGCTAACATGTGCTAGATAGTACGAAGACATGTCAAACAAGCTAAGATGTGCCAAGCACTAAGGCATGCCGCTTGGCATGCCAAGATGTGCAAGGGTGTGACTATGCATGCCAGGGACTATCAAGGCAACAAAATGGAGGAACAAGTTAAACTACAAGGAAATAAGCACATAATAGGGTTAATAAGTCATCAATTTTCCTTTTCCATGATGGGCATGCTAGGCACACCAAAACTAGGTGCCAAGTGCCAAGTGTCAATGCATTCTAAGTGCCAAATCTTCCTCGGTTTCTTCTCATCTAGTTTCCAATAATTGATCTCAAATAAATTTAATATTAAATAATGCCAAAGCATACCAAGTCATCTCAATGCATGCCAAACATGCTAAGACTTGCCAAGTTCCAATGTGCATCAAGGAGTGTGATGCATGCTATAAAGTGGCAGAGCATATCGAAGGGTGCTAAGGTGTGCTAGAGAGTTCCAATATATGTTGGGGAGTGTTAGGGAGTACTAGGACAACACAAGGGAGCACTGGGTCAAAATGCATGGAAGTGCATGAATATGAGGGTGTGTTGGGGAGTGTCAATGAGTGTTAGCTATCATGCCAAGAAGGAAGTGACGAGGTATGCTAAGCACGGGTAAGGCATGCTAAGGAATATCAGGGAATGTCAAGAAGTGCTAGAGTGTGCTGCGTAGTTCTGGGGTGTGCTAACATGTGACAAATAGTGCCAAGGCATGGTAGGTGCTAAGACATGCTAGGATGTGCATGGTGCCAGAGTATGCCAATATGTGTAAAGGAGTTTCAAGGCAACAAAAGGAATAAAATGCAAGGAAATGAACACATAAGAGGGTTAATAAGTTAAGACTTTACCTTTATCAAAAGGGGCATGCTAGGCACACTAATAATATGTTCTAATACATGCCAAATGCCAATGTGTGCCAAGTGTTAATGTTTTTCAATGCAATATTATGCCAAGGTGTTCTCGGGCATGCTAGGGACTACAGGGCATGCCAACACATGATAGGGGAGTTCTATGCTATGCTAGGGCATGCCAACATGTGCTTGGGAATCCTACTCATGGCAAGATCTTCTAGGTACAAAGATGTTCCAAGACATAGGAGGTGCCAATGAATGTTAGTGTACTATTCCGAAGCATGTTAAGGCGTGCCATGAGTGTTGAGGAGTGCTAGGTCTCTCTCATTAATAGAATTGACAGAGCTTTATTATGTATTAAATAATATAGTTCCTACACACACTAGTGGAACTTTATTTAAAGGAAATTTGTTAGATAATAAACCTAATATAGATGAATCATGTGTTGACTCATAGGAAAACTATATTCTTATGATTTTAGGGAAATGATACACACTAATTACTTCTTAACAAATTGACTAACTATTATAACCACTATGACCTTGGACACATAATGAAAAAGGTTCCATAACAATGGTCTTAAATCATTATATTTTGACAAAAAATATAGTAACAGGTAGATAGCATCATCGGAAACTCATTGGAATGATCAATGATGACGAACATTTTTTGACCGTAACCAAAAGTAACCAAAAAGAGCAACGGTGAGGGTCAATAAAAGATCGTCACTATAGGTGTCACCAAGGAGAGAATTGGTGATGGGCCTTTAACGATCCTCACCAAAAGTGTCACCAAAAAGATAATTAATGAAGGGCCTTTAATGACCCTCACCAAAAGTGATTGAAAATGGCTTTGGTGACAAACCTTAAAGTACCATCACTATATACACTTACAACAACAATTTTTTAAAGACCGTCACCATATGAGACATTGGTGATGGACCTTAAAGGTTCCTCATAGCCATGAAGCATCATCAAAAACTCATTGGAATGATCAATTATGAAGAACATTTATTGACCATCACCAAAAGTAACAAAAAAGATCATTAGTGATGGTCAATAAGAGATTGTAACTAGAAGTGTCACCAAAGAGAGAATTAGTGATGGGCCTTTAATGACCCTCACCAAAAGTGTCACCAAAGAGAGAATTAGTGACGGGCCTTTAATGACCCTCACCAAAAGTGTCATTCAAAATTTCTTTGGTGACAAACCTTAAAGGGCCATCACTATATACACTTACAACAATGCTTTTTTAAAGACTATCACCATATGCGACATTGGTGATGGACCTTAAAGGTCCATCACAGACATGACCCTCACCAATGACCTTTTTTATTGTAGTGGAGGAGAGAGAGAAACTGATTTTTGGGAGGGTAACCACCGTGTAAGTGATCCACCCAAAATCAATGTCAACCGCCGGATCAAAAGGAGGTGATCAACGATGGAGATCGAGTGGACTAGTTGGTGATCAGGCTGAGAGACAATCATTGGATCGAGCCCTAGATTGACTGTTGCAATTTAACTGCTAATCGTAGAGGTGAAGGGCTCATCAGAGATTGGAGAATGGAAAGCGTAGCAGAAAGGCGATGGACCGAGTGACAGACCCAACGATTTATGAATGCAGATGTATAATTTTTGAGATCCAGCTAAGTGTTTCGGAGCGGGGTTTCCCCATGTATCCTGTGTACTCCTATGTTCTGATATGTTTTGTGTCCCAGGTTTTTAAGGCAAAGAGCAATTAAACACTTCCAATAATGAAATGGGATCATAACCCATAGGTGTTAGGATTGAATTATTGTAATTGGAGGCGAAATTGGCATACCCCAACTTCACACCCCATCATTTGGTATCAGAGAAAGCAAAGGTTTTCCTACGTAAAATAGATTTTGTGTAGAAGGAGTGCAAGAAGAAGAAGAAGGAGGTACAGTTGATAAAGCTGAAAAGTTATGGTCATACTATTGTGTAGAGAATGATAGTCGAAGACGAGAAGACTTGCAGCAAGCCTAGAGCAAGGAGTTCTCAATTGGTTCCAGAGGAGAGAACCAGAAGGATGCCAAAAGACTAAAGCTCAAAGGAGAAATCTTAGTGAGGTATCATGTAGCAGAGAAGACTATTACTATAGAGGTTGGTTGTAGCTCACAAAAGATCATGAAGGCAGTTCCACTGAGAAGTGGGTAGAATTGCTAAGGATAAGGAAAAGCATATGACCTGGAGTTCATAAATTTTTGTGCCTTCGAACACTGATGCAGGAGCATTTGTCACTCTTAATCAAACAAAGAATCCAAAGCAGAGCAAGGAGGACATGGACCATCGGAGCTAACCAAGGGAAATTTCTGTTCAAATAGAGCTAGTTTGATGGACTTAATTAAATGTAATCTACCATATATATGCATCTAGAGAGATTAGTTTAGAGATTTGAGGAAAGGATGTGATCAGATCCTTCACAGTGATCCACTCCATTGTTCCCTTATATATATATGATGAACCTACGTGTTCAATAGGAGAGAGAGAGAGATAGAGTGATAGATAAATATTTGTAAGCCGAGAGTAATAAAAAATGTAATCGAGAGGGAACCTGTTTCTAATGCTGAAATGCCTTAGCCCGTATTCAATATTGTATAGTGAATAGATTATGTGTTCTATGGATTTCTATGTGTCTGTATATTATGTCCTTTTTAGTATTGTTGTATATATATACATGCATTGATGGCTTAAATCCCATTTTCAAGTGTGTTGATCGACCATTGATCACAGTAAGGATCGATGGCGATCCAATGATAATATAAGTGATGTGAGTGTTTTCAGATTGTAGTAAATCAGTATTAAGTGCAGATATCCATCAGTAAGCCAAAGATCAATGACGTAAGTGACAAAGAACAAGAACTAGCAGATCATCCAGATTGATGGATACTAATGGCGGGAGAGGAATGTCGGAGGAAATAGACGCTGGTCGTCCGATCAACAGATCAACAGATCGATGGTCATCGCATGGCATAGATGCAAGGTGTTAATTTGCTAGGAAAGTAGTTTCGTAACAGGAAATGGTATTTCGCGTGGGCTGTAAGTGGTAGGTGGTAATTCGGGGTGAGCACCTGATTCCACTAACAGTTCAACACGTAGCAATCGAGGAGAGAGAAAAATAATTTTTCGGGCGGGTAACCATTATGCAAGTGGTCCACTCAAAATCAATGTCAACTGCCAGATCAAAAGGAGGTGATCAATGGTGGAGATCAAGCGGGCTGGTTGGTGATCAAGCTAAGCGACAACCATTAGATCGAGTGTCAGACCGATAGTCACAATTTAGTTGCTAATTGCAGAGGTGAATGGATTGTTGGAGAATGGAGAATGGAAAGCGCAACAGAAACACGATGGACTGAGAGATAGACCTAACAATTTATGAACACGGATGTATAATTTTTGATATCCGCCCAAGTGTTTAGGAGCAGGGTTTCCTCGTGTATCTTGTGTACTCCTATGTTCCGACATGTTGTGTGCCTAGGGTTTTTAAGGCAAAGAGTGATTAAACGCTTCTGATAATGAAATGGGCTCATAACCCATAGGTCCCAGAAACAAATTATTTTAACTGGAGGCGAAATTGGTGTACCCCAATTTCGCACCCCATCACTTTGATATTAATTCTTAGAACAACGTCATTTTTCTGTCGATAGCTTTAACGTTCTCTGGTGCTATTCCAAGCTATGAAAGTGTGATAAAAGTGCATGCAAGTGAACCAACCATAGAAAAACAACAACCATCGGAGGAGAGGCCATTCGAAATGAACCCACAGTTCTCAGGGTATCAGACAAGACTCATGTGATTTTTGAGTGCGCCAACTATCTGCAATGCTTGACCACATTACAGGGATTTCATTAGGAAATGACACTTGAATTTCTATAGAATTTACAAAATGGTTGCATAACAGTGAAAAGAAGGAACATAATGGTCTTTGAGGCAGTCATAGCTAAAGTCACTGGAATTCCAGTGGAAGAAATGAGATGGACGGAAAAACATGTTCTTGTGTAGGATGCAGTCACGGTATTTCAGGACCCAGATGAGCAATTGGTCTGAAAAGGAAAATGGGTTCAGCTTACAGCTTTAAGACAACCATGGCATGAATTGGCATCCACTGTGAAGAGGTACATCATGTACGACAGAGGACCATCAGTGAAATGAAAACAAAATATCCTTGTGTTTCCCCATAGGAAACCCAAACGGACTTCCCCACCACTGATGTGGTTGTCCAAACAAATTTTGTAGAGAATATTCACAAAGATTGTTATATGACCCAAGGAACAGCTAAGGTTGTTGTTTAGAATGACCTAATGGAAAACCAGGATGATGAGGTCCAGAGAGAGGAGTCACCTGGCTACATTCCCCTAGTAAGGGAAGTGGTCATTAGAAAATTGCAGAATGAACTAGGCAAGACTTAGTAGAAATTGATTCAGAATAAAGAGGAAGTAGTGCCCCTACGAGTACACCAGGAATTATGAAAGAAATTTGAGGAACTCACAGTCACAGAGGATGAGACATTCTCTAATTACAAGGATGAATAGAAGAAACTCGAAAAAGCATAGGTCAAGTTACAGAAGGCTAAAGAGAAAATGGGGACTATTGTTGGAAATAATACTGAGAGGGGGGGTGAATCAGTATTATCAAATTCTTTTCAATATATCTTTCTTATTTATTCTTTGAATTATTCTTCAGATATTGATCGTTACTTTGTATGTCAGTACCATAAAATAATGAGCATAAACAAGAAAAACAGATAGTCACACCAAAGAACACCAGATATAAGGTGGAAACCCAATGTGGGTGAAAACCACCTGCTGCAATATGTCTCTATCTTCTTTCAATTAGAAACTCCTTTTACAATGATTTTGTACTGGTGCAGTCCTTTACCAGTACGCAGGCTGCAACCTGCAGAGAGCTACAACTCTCTCTCGTTTTCCAGTCTCTCCTGGAAGGGAGCTACAACCCCCTACTTCTTTAACTTCTTTAAGGACCACGTTTCATTAATTTTCAGACTGGATCCAAGAACATCAAATAAACATCAAGTACATGTGAATCAACCAATCTCCTTATACAATCAATCCAATGAGCCACCCAAGCTTCTCAGAATGTTGTAAACAGAAAACCAACACCAGTAACCTAAACCCAGAACACAGCAGCAAATAGAAAATAGGCAGCCAACAAATATTTCAAAACAGGTCCGCAACTTCACCAATATAATCCTGCGGATACCCGCACTTCACCATCAACTGTGCTGCATATACCCACACTTTTCCTTCTTCTGTACTGCATACCCCGCACTGTGCCTTCAGTTGCGCTGCGTATACCCGCACTGCGCCTTCTTCTGTACTGCATACCCCGCACTGTGCCTTCAGCTGCGCTGTGTACACCCTCACTGCGCCTTCTTCTGTACTGCGTACCCCTGCACTCACACTGTAGATCGCCTGTGAACCTCTGATTAGGGCCAAATTAACAGTCCTCCAATGTACCACAGACAGTCAGATCCACAGATCTGATCATGCGCCCGAGAGATCACGACTTAGCAATAGATTCGCCTTTAAATTTTACCTTGATTTAGATCTAGCTTTTAAAACTGATAACCCAAAATTCAGATCTTAAGATATTCAAATTTCAAAGATATCTCAGCCAAGTGATCTCCTTCCCTATTTGTAGTCAAGCCCTTATTCACACCATGGGACAAAACCGTCGATAACCAATACAAGGGATCCAAACCAGGGATAAATTAGATCCTATACCATGGGCCAAAACCATAGGACCATGAACGACAGGCTAAATACCACGGGCCAAACATAAGAAACCCCACGTGAGCACACTTCTCTGCCTTGAAGTGAGTGAACTGGGGGACTGCACTTTCTGAATGGGTAACCTGCGGGTATGACCGCACTTCATGAACGACGAACTTGCGGGTCCGTACCTTTTGAACCATTCACCTGCGAACCTCGTAATTTTCATCATTTTGAGAGCCTGAACAGAGTTTTGCCACTTGAGTGAGTTGCCATCAAGTACAACACCTGTACCATAGAGCCAAACCAGAATAATAATGCCAATAATCTCCCCCTTTGGACTTGATGGCAACCTCAAGATCCTCAATGTCATTCTTCCCCTTTGACATCAAGGGCAAAGGGTTATGCTCCCCCTAAGAACATGCTCCCCCTGACTATAAACCAAATCTACAAAGGAATGAAATTTCTTCAAGAAGAACCATAATCCACCAAACACCATAAATGACCATGAAAGAGATAGAGACATATTGCAGCAATATTCAGATCAGCATCCATGATCTCCTTCAGTACTTCCTCCATAATGCCAACAATGCATTATATGCTCTCCCTGAACCTGTGCCATTCAATCTTCGACCAATCCGCAACCCAACAAATGTACGCGTATACCCCAGATGAACCTTGCGTACAACAAACAATCTCTTCAAACAGAAGAGATTCAACAACAAGATGATGCATCAACAACCCCCGGCTTTTGCCTGAGGTATTCAAAGGTGTCCCTGGGCAATGGTTTGGTGAGTATATCAGCAACTTGTTCCTTAGAAGGAACATACTCCAACTTGACCTTTTGTTCAAGCACTTGTTCCTGGAGAAAGTGATACTTGATTGGTATGTGCTTGGTCTTTGAATGCATGATTGGGTTCTTTGAAATGCTGATTGCACTTGTATTATCACATAAGATTGAGATAGGTGGTGTACAAGTGATTTGAAAATCTTGCAAGGTCTGCAACATCCAAAGGAGTTGAGTGCAACAAGATGCAGCAGCCACATATTCCGCTTCAGCTGTAGACAAAGCAATCGAACTCTGTTTCTTGCTGAACCAAGATACTAATCTGGAACCCATAAAGAATGCACCACCACTTGTGCTCTTCCTGTCATCCACGCTTCCGGCCCAATCTGCATCTGTATAAGCATGAAGTGTGAGATCTATATCTCTAGGATACCATAAGCCATAGTTTTGAGTCCCTTGAAGGTATTTGAAAATTCTCTTCACTGCCTGAAGATGAGTTCCTTTGGATTTGCCTGAAATCTTCCAACTATTCCCACTGCATGCATGATGTCTGGTCGGGTACCTGTCAAATAAAGTAGACTCCCAATCATAGATCTGTAGGTTGGTTGATGCACTGTTGCTGATTCATCATTTGCACTGAGGATACATCCTGTGACCATGGGTGTACATATTGGTTTTGCATCTTCCATGCCATATTTCTTCAAAATCTGCTTGAGATACTTGGTTTGAGACAAAAAGATCCCTCCTTCATTTTGTTGGATTTGCAATCCAAGAAAATATGTCAGTTCGCCAAGTAAAGACATTTCAAATTCTTTCTGCATCACCAAGGCAAAGCTTTGACTCAAAGCTTCTTCATTGCTGCCAAAGATAATATCATCTACATACACAACAAGTATTAGCAATTTGTCATTTTCAATTTTTATATAAAGATTGCTATCTGCTGATCCTTTTGAAAAACCTTGTTGATGAAGATATTTTTCCAAACGATAGTACCAAGCCCTTGGAGCTTGTTTAAGACCATAGAGAGCCTTTTTCAGTCTGCATACAAGATTTGGATCATTTCCAAGAATGAAACCATCTGGCTGCTCAATGTATACTTCTTCTTCTAAGTCTCCATTCAGAAAGGCTGATTTCACGTCCATTTGAAATACTTTGAAGTTTTGAAAGCTTGAGAGAGCAAGGAACATTCGAATGGCCTCAAGTCTTGCAACAGGAGCAAAAGTTTCGTCAAAACCTATTCCTTCTTGCTGGGCATACCCTTTACAAACAAGTCTGGCCTTGTTTCTGATTACTTCCCCATTTTCATTCAACTTATTTTTGAAGATCCATTTTGTCCCTATAACATTCTTATCCTTTGGTCTAGAAACCAACTCCCAAGTGTTATTCTTTTCGATCTGCTCAAGCTCTTCATCCATTGCTTTAACCCAACATTCATCTTTGCATGCCTCTCTTATATTTTGTGGTTCAGTGGAGGAGAGTAATGCCAAATAGCTTGAAGCTTCTGCAATTGTTCTTCTTGTTTGTACACCTGCTCCTTTCTGACCAAAAATCTGAGATTCTGGATGATTCTTCTGAACGTACATGGATGGAGTCTTCTCTTCTATCCTTATCTGTTCCTCTGGTGCTTCTTGAGGTTCTTCTTCATCATCAGTCTATTTTTGAGGGTAGTCTTCATCGTCTTCAATATTCTCATGATTTACTTGCCTAGGAATATATCCTTTTTCATCAACCAGTACATCAATGCTGTCAACAATTCTTCCAAGCCTTTTATTGTAACACTTGTATGCTTTGCTGTGGGGAGAGTAACCAAGAAGAATGCCTTCATCTGCTCTAGGTTCAAGTTTGCCAAGTTGCTCATCAGTATTCTTAATATAGCATTTGCTCCCAAAAATTTTGAAATGCTTTACCGAAGGAGTCTCACCATACCAGAGCTCATGAGGAGTTTGAGTGTTGTTCACTCGGACATTTGTTTTGTTGAGAATAACAACCGCAGCATATGCAGCTTCACCCCAGAAAGTTGAGGGAGTTCCTAACTCATCAAGCATAGCACGAGCCATTTGTTGGACTGTTCTATTCATCCTTTCCACCACTCCATTTTGCTGAGGAGTTCTAGCTGTAGAGAATTCCCTTCTTATCCCATGTTCTTCACAGAAATCGAAAAATTCATTTGAGGTAAACTCCCCACCTTTGTCGGACCTGAGGCACTTAATTTTGTAACCTGATTCATTTTCAACCAAATCTTTGAAGGATTTGAATTTTTCGAATGCTTTGTCTTTGTGCTTCAAAAGTCCTAACCAAACAAACCTAGAGAAATCGTCAATGAATAATATCAAGTATTCTTCTCCTCGAGGTGACCTTGTCCTGAAAGGACCACATACATCTGTATGGACTAGTTTAAGAGGCCTGCTAGCTGATCCTTCCTTCTCCGGGAAGTTGGTTGTGGTTTTCTTACCAAACTGACATGATTTGCATATGGTGTTGTCTGGAATTTTGATATCTGGAAGACCACGAACTGCCTGATATTTGCATGCCTTCCTTATTTATGAAAAGCTTAGATGCCCCAACCTCCGGTGCCATAACCAATTTTCATCATCCTTGCTCAAATAGCATTGTTGTTGTCCTTCTTCAAATATGTATAGATTATTTGGAGTTCTTCTACCTTTGATCACTGTTTTCCCTGTATCAAGATCACGAACACTACATCCATTTGATCGAAATATTACCTTGGTTCCTTGATCACACATCTAACTGACACTCAGAAGGTTATGCTTCAAGCCATCACATACAAAACATTTCTAGCTTTGACCTTTTCTTTCAACTGAGCTGTGCCTTTTCCTTTTATAGCTGCAGGAGTATCATTTCCAAAAGAAACTTTCTTTCCCTTTTCTAAAGCAGAATATGATTCAAGTTTTTCTTTATCACCTGTCATATTCTTTGACATCCACTATCGATGTACCATAGATTTTCCTGTCCCTATGCATAAAAGGCTATCCCACATCTTTCTGATTGTGGTTCCTTTATTCTCCATGTTCTGGTGCATGAGGCTTGTTCCTTTGTCTGCTAAAACCTGCTCCTGCATTCAGAATCTTCATGACCGAAGTTATTACAAATAGAACATTCAATTTCATTTTCAAGAGCCGAAAAGTTGTTATAGGTCCTTTTTGTAATCCTAGTCATACTTCTTTGTTTTTGAGCTTCTCTAGTCATGATTGTTTTATATGCAACACATTGAGCTGCTTTGTGACCAAAGTTATGGCAAGAGAAACATTGGCCATTGAAGAAACTTCTGCGGTTATCAAATCTATCGGCCAAATGATTGTAATTTCTATTGTCATCCATTCTTGAAGAAAATTGAGAAGATTTTACCTGTGGCTGGTTGTAACTTTTGTTCATCCTTAAGACAAATTTCCCCTGGTTTACCTAGTTATCTCCATTGTGCTTTTGCTCATTCCTTCTTGCTGCATCAAGATAACTCTTTGAGGTGGATGCTTGAGATGTTTCTCCATTATACCCCAGACCTGTCTTATTTAGCGAAGAACGTTGTACATTGATGATCTCATCCAGAGTTTCAGATCCTTTGACAAACTTAAGATTAATAGCCTTTGTTTTCTCAATTTCTTTTCTAAGGCCAACAATTTCACATTCTAACTTTTCAAGAAATTTTTCTTTTTCATCAATTTGAAATTGTAGAGTATCAATGATCACATTCTTTTCTTCTATACATGTCTTGAGTCTAGAAACCTCTTCATAAAAGCTATCCACATCTATAGCATCCATGTAATCATCATCTTCAAAGGCCATTAAAAGTTTATAGTCATTACCTCGTTCATCTTCATCACTATTTGATAGATCATCACTGTCTTCATGAGTGTAGTAGCTTTTCTTATTTGCATTCTGTTTCTTGTTCCATCTAATAGGTTCCTTTCCCTTGTCAATATTATCCTTATGAGGACATTTGGCAGCATAGTGACCTACTCTTCCACAAGCAAAGCATTTGAAGGGTAACTTACCTCTGAACCGTCCAGCACCCCATTGAAGATTTCTGACAAAATTTGATTCTTCTTCTTCTTCTGACCCATGTCTAGATTCATAGTACTCTCCTTTGCCTGAAGCCTTGAAGGCAGCTTCTCTCCTGTCCGATGGACCTCCTTTCCTCATTTCATAAGCAGTTAGAATTCCATGCAGTTGTGACATTTTAAGACGTTGTAGATTCTCCTTTTCTTCTATAGCAGAAACTTTAGATTCAAACCTAGGTGACAAAGATCTTAGAACTTTTTCAACCACAACAGCCTCTTTTATTTCTTCACCCAATTTTTTCATACAATTAACAATCTCATCCACACGAAGAAAATAGTTAGCCACACTTTCATCATTATACATCTTGAGATTTTCATACTGAATCCTGAGGGTTTGAAGTTTTGCACGTTTTACCTGATCATCTCCTTCATAGCTCAGAACAATCTTGTCCCATATTTCTTTTGCGGATTTATACTGCATAACTGTTACAAATTATGATTGAGATAGACATCCTAGAAGAGTATTGACCGCCTTTACATTTGTTTCATATTTCTTCTTCTCAGCTGGATCTGTAGGAGTAGCTGATGGAAAAGTATACCCTGTTTCTATGATGTCCCAGACTTCTGTACCCAAGGATTGAAGATAGGCAGTAACTCTTACCTTCCAATATACGAAGTTTGTCCCATCAAAAATCGGTGGCCTGATTGATGCTTCCCTCTCATAGTTGCTCATGATGAAAGATCTTCCTTCAAGTGATAAAGCTCCTTCAGAAGGACCTGCTCTGATACCAATTGTTGGAAATAATACTGAGAGGGGGGGTGAATCAGTATTATCAAATTCTTTTCAATATATCTTTCTTATTTATACTTTGAATTATTCTTCAGATATTGATCGTTACTTTGTATGTCAGTACCATAAAATAATGAGCATAAACAAGAAAAACGGATAGTCACACCAAAGAACACCAGATATAAGGTGGAAACCCAATGTGGGTGAAAACCACCTGCTACAATATGTCTCTATCTTCCTTCAATTAGAAACTCCTTTTACAATGATTTTGTACTGGTGCAGTCCTTTACTAGTACGCAGGCTGCAACCTGTAGAGAGCTACAACTCTCTCTCGTTTTCCAGTCTCTCCTAGAAGGGAGCTACAACCCCCTACTTCTTTAACTTCTTTAAGGACCACGTTTCATTATTTTTCAAACTGGATCCAAGAACATCAAATAAATATCAAGTACATGTGAATCAACCAATCTCCTTATACAATCAATCCAATGAGCCACCCAAGCTTCTCAGAAAGCTGTAAACAGAAAACCAACACCAGTAACCTAAACCCAGAACATAGTAGCAAATAGAAAACAGGCAGCCAACAAATATTTCAAAACAGGTCCGCAACTTCACCAATATAATCCTGCAGATACCCGCACTTCACCTTCAGCTGTGCTGCATATACCCGCAGTTTGCCTTCTTCTGTACTGCGTACCCCGCACTGTGCCTTCAGCTGCGCTGCGTATACACGCACTGCGCCTTCTTCTGTACTGTGTACCCCGCACTGTGCCTTCAGCTGCGCTGCGTACAACCGCACTGCGCCTTCTTCTGTACTGCGTACCCCCGCACTCACACTGTAGATCGCCTGCGAACCTCTGATTAGGGCCAAATTAATAGTCCTCCAATGTACCACAGACAGTCAGATCCACAGATCTGATCATGCGCCCGAGAGATCACGACTTAGCAATAGATTCGCCTTTAAATTTTACCTTGATTTAGATCTAGCTTTTAAAACTGATAACCCAAAATTCAGATCTTAATATATTCAAATTTCAAAGATATCTTAGCCAAGTGATCTCCTTCCCTATTTATAGTCAAGCCCTTATTGACACCATGGGACAAAACCATCGATAACCAATACAAGGGATCCAAACCAGGGCTAAATTAGATCCTATACCATGGGCCAAAACCATAGGACCATGAACGACGGGCTAAATACCATGGGCGAAACATAAGAAACCCCACGTGAGCGCACTTCTCTGCCTTGAAGTGAGTGAAATGGGGGACCGCACTTTCTGAATGGGTAACCTGTGGGTATGACCGCACTTCATGAACGACAAACCTGCGGGTCCGCACTGTTTGAACCATTCACCTGTGAACCTCGTAATTTTCATCATTTTGAGAGCCTGAATAGAGTTTTGCCACTTGAGTGAGTTGCCATCAAGTACAACACCTGTACCATAGAGCCAAACCAGAATCATAATGCCAACAACTATTTGCTCTCTTTACTCAAATGCCCTCTCATGTTGAGCTCATGCCACCAACTATGCATTATTCCTACTAGAAAGATACCTCCTACTGAAGGTCAAATCCATTAACGCTAGCAAGCCAATAGAAATTAAGGACACCCCAGACTTTTTCAAGTGTTTCAGAGAAGAGAATGAATAGGTACAATGCCTCTTGTGTGAATTGTACATGCATAATTTTTTCTGAGGATGACTTAGATAATAATCTCAGCCCCTTCATAGGGGATATCCAATTCCAAGCTTTTATTTCCCTTTACACTAATCAGATCAAATAGGCTAAAGCCCACAATAGTTTTCAAAATAGATAATATGGAATAGACTTATGGGTCAGGGGAGAAACTATAGAACCCCTACACCTCTTTTTCCATGACAAGCGGTTCATGAAATGAATGGGTGTTGTGGGCCAATTAGGACTATTGGACATAGACATCATACAAACAGGGAATGATTACTTCTATAAAATCAAAGAATAAGCTTTATCTATAGCTAGACAGAGATGGGAAGCCTCTAGCAATAATGTTAGGTACAGAGAGCCATTTGGATTCATGAATTCCAAAGTTGCCTCCACTCGCTTACATAAATACAACAACATGGTCCTAATCATGGTCCTTGATTGGATAGGGTGTCAATATAGAAGTCCAATTATCTAGTATCCTCCAGATGGGCACCAAAGTGATTATAACTTGTTAGACCATCAAGTGAAGCAATATTTTGTTGTGCTCAAAAAGAAAAATGGTTTTAGGTTGTATAAGGAGGAAGTATATCCTGCTTATTCCTTAACTCAACTACACCTTAACCATATGATTGCATGAGGACATGCAAAAGGGTAAGCAAGGGAATATGTTGGGCCGAGAAAAAGGTATGCTTTCTCCTCGTAAATAACTTAATTAAGCATTTGTCATCACATGTTTACCTTTTTTTTATGAATAAAAATAGAGGAAACAGTAGCAGAAGCTGGGTAAAATTGATTAGTAGAAAATTAGATAAATATTGGCGCAGAAAACTAATTTTCACTATCTTTATCTGTAGTGTTATGGACCAAGTCACAAAAAGATAGAAAATATAGATCAACGACTTAGAAACTAGCCTCTTCGAGGGGGAAACCTCCTTTACATTACACAAATGAACAATTCTTGGATGATACAAGTGACAAAACCTCCTTTATATATATAGGAGTCTAA
Organism: Pinus tabuliformis; assembly: GCA_031772625.1. Lineage (NCBI taxonomy): Eukaryota > Viridiplantae > Streptophyta > Pinopsida > Pinales > Pinaceae > Pinus > Pinus tabuliformis. Next base: position 432,492,403 of record CM062813.1, on the reverse strand, counting down.
GGGGTCACACTATAACCAAAGCCAACCTAACAATAATAATATAAGGGCAAAAAAATAACAATAGTGGGCTTCTATGGGGCACAATAATAACAATATGGGGACAATAGGGGAACAACAATAACAATAAGGGATACAATGACAAGAGTAATGGGGGAATCCCTAGTATTATTGGCACCTAACATGCCCCTCTCCATCAAAAAAGTGTTGTCCTTAATGCTTGAGTACTTCTGGATGCTTCTGTATAAAATTCTCAACCTCCCATGTGGAATCGTCAATGGGTAAGTTCTTCCACTTGATGAGATACTCTGAAATTGATCGATTTCATAACTGTTGAGTTCTTTTTTCTTTGACTGCTTCAGGTTCCAATATGATTTTTTGTTCCTTATCAAGTTTTGGCAATATTGTTTCAACTTAGAGCTTGTCACCTATAACCTTCTTTAAGCATGACACATGGAAAACTGGGTGCACTCGGGAAGCTGCAGGAAGCTCCAATTTGTATGCTATAGTACCTATCCTTTGCAACACCTTGTACAGACCATAATACTTTGGTGATAATTTATTATACTTATTAGCTTGCTTGAGGGACATTTGTTTATATTGTTGTAGTCATGGGAATACCCAATCACCTACATCAAAACTTCTTTCGCTGTGATGTTGATATGCCTGTTGTTTCATTCTATTCGGTGCCAAGGTGAGGTTATCCTTTAAGAGTTGGAGAACTTGTTGTTGATGCTCGATGTGATCTTCCACTTCTTGAACCTTAGAATTTTCTCTTAAATATGATGTGATGGATGGTGGATGATATCCATAAAGTCCCATAAATGGGATCATTTTTGTTGCAATATGGAAAGAAGTGTTATACCACCATTCAGCCAAGGGCGACCATTTGACCCATTATGTCTATTTATCAGATACAAAGAAACGAAGATATCCTTCCAAACATTTGTTTACTATCTCAGTTTTCCCATTAGATTGAGGATGATAAGATGAGGTACGAGTTATTTGAGTACCAATACAAGAAAATAATTATGTTCAAGAAATTCTAGAGAAAATGGTATCTCTGTCACTTACAATAATCTTTGGGTTTCCATGTAGCTTTTGAATTATTTTCATAAATGTAGTAGAAATTGTACTCGCTTTAAATGGATGAGATAATGCACAAAAGTGAGCATACTTGGTAAGTCTATCAATTACCACCATGATAACACTCTTTCCTTCAGACTTGGGCAAACCTATGATAAAATCCATTGAAACTTCCTCCCAACATTGGCTTCGAATGGATAAGGGTTGTAATGGACCTGGGGTCTTAATTGTTTCAACTTTATTTTGTTAGCAAACCAAACATTCTGCCACAAACTTTTGAATATCCAATTTAAGGCCATCCTAAAAAATTTCCTTCTTAACCCTATGGTAACTTTTTAGAAATCTAGAATGCCCTCCTAAGGGAGAGTGGTGAAATTCCCTAAGAATATTTTGTTTGATTTGGGAATGACTACATAGGTATAACTGATATTTGTACCATAACTAATAATTTCTCCAGATAAATGTATCAGATGTACTAGGATCTTGTTGTAACTTTCGAATGAGTTCCCACACTTCTTCATCATTCTTCCATTCATCCCTTACTTTGTTTATCCAATCTGGTTGGATAATAAAAGTGGCACAAAGAAATGCTTCCACATCCTCATCCTTTCTTGAGAGTGCATCTGCCACAACATTTTGTTTCTGTTTTTTGTAGATGATTTCAAAGTCATAACCCCACATCTTTGTGACCCATTTTTGTTGCTCTTCTGAATATAATCTTTGTTCTAAAAGGTATTTAAGACTACCATGATATGTTTTTACCTTGAAATGTATTCCCATTAGGTAGGGTTGCCATCTCTTAAGTGCATGTAGTATTGCCGACATTTCCTTCTCATAAATAGCTTTGTGTAAATAATGTCCTTTGATTGGACAACTTTCGAAAGCAATGGGTCTTTCTTATTGCATTAGAACAACACCAATTCCATTTCCCGAGGCATCACATTCCACAATAAAGGTTTTTGAGGAGTCCGGTGTAGCTAAGACCGGTGCTTGGCACATTGCGTCTTTAAGATGTTAAAAGGCCTTCATTGCTTTTGGAGTCCATGAAAATGCATGATCCAAATTGGATCCTAGAACATGCTCTAAGTTTTCATGAACTCTTTTAAAAAATCATGCCAAGTTTACAAGTCTTATAAAGATCAAGCCTATCAAAGATATCCTCGTAATAGTTGCAATTTGTGATCAGCATGGAGCAACAAGGACCCTCAGTCAAGCGTGCAGACCATTGGCCCATGGTAACGTGCGCTGCCACAAATTAGCAAAACTAGAGGTCAATTCAAGAAACAGGGGTAGTTTCTGATATGCAATGAGCGACATATCGCATATCGTAGGGAAAACTCCTCAAAGAAGGAAAATCCCTAAGCACCCAGACTTGAAATAATTATAAAGTGCGGAAAAATATCGATCTGATTCTGTCAAAAGCGGGGTCCCACAAAAACCGGTAAAATATCGGAAGGGCTTTGAGCGGTAAACGGTTTCAACCGAGTCCCGCCCGATGCCACACAATGGGTGACACACGTCTGGTGGAAGAGAGAGAAAACCACTCACATCGGACAAATAAACATCATGTTACTTATCCGCCTGATATGGACGATGACCGTAGGATCTGGGGGCTCCAGATCAATGGCAGAGATGTGTTCCAATGGATGATCAGATTTGATGGGGTCAACAGGCAAAGTTGTATAGGATTTGAATTCCGACGTGGATGATGCGTTGGTGGAAGATCGTGTTTCACGGAAATTCTTGGAGTTAATGGATTAAACGGTCATTTTGAAAATGTCCAAGAGAACTGACACTCAGTTCGTTATGAAATCGGTGGCCACCTCCCTGTGAGGCGTTATACAGTGATGATTACGGAGAAGAAAGGGATTCAAACGGACAAAGGTAGGGGAACCAGAGAGTTGGGAAGAAGAAACGAATAGTCAGGAAGCTGACGACTTTAATGAACTGACAGAGATAGAGCAGGCAGTAAGTAAGTGAAGCAAAGTAGAAAGCAGAAAGAAGAAGCTAGGCTAACCTGTAAAGCAAAGGCAGCATCGAGCTAGACAGAGCTATAGAGAGTCAAAGAGTCTGTGTAGTCCAAAGATGACTTGAGAGGTTCAAGTGAACTCCTCTGTATATGTGTGTCATGTATGAGTCTGAGTTTAGGCTCAAACCACTGTGGCCAATAGAGGTCCAGAGTCAGTAAAGAGATTCTGTGTTCTCTAAGACTTGGGGGACCCAAGTACCATCTTACTAATTTGTATCTGCTGTGTCAGACTCAAATTGAGCTCACTGTTGTAAAACTCTGTTTGAAAACATAATAGACAGGTCACCACTAAAGGCCGGACCTGGAGACATAGCCTAGGAGTATTAGGTGAACTCCTTATTAAACTTGTTGTGTTTATGTGTTTGCCTGTTATGTTTTCTTTAACTGCTTCATTGCCTATGTGCTTCGTAAACTTATCAATCCATTACATAAAGTAACATGGGCACATCCATGCACATGAGTCTGTAATACCTTATTAATTTTATTAGATCAATTATGAATCAAGTGGTATTAGAGCTCTAGGTTACTAAGGTTAGACAAGTTTGTGCTGGATTTTGTTGTTGAATGCTAACTAGGACAAAGCTCAAATTAGGAGAAGGAGAGTTGGTTGAAGCGAACTGTGTAGTCAATTTAGTTTCCTAAATTTCTACATAAATTATTAATCCAGGTATTGTAAACTGATGAAGTGTACTGCACTATATGTGCTAGATAACCCTTCTTACCTCACTATTTTTTAGTTTATGTTTGTTTTGGGGTTTTGCTCTTTTGATTCCTAATGTTCTGCAATGTAATATACAAAATCTTAACCTACTGCTACTAAGAATCTAGAGAAATGAAATGAGAGCTAAAAGTGGTTTAATCCAGATTTGGAAGTAAATTTTTAAACAAGAAAATGAAAACAGAGCTTCTCTTCTTGCTATTATGATAGTTTCCAAAACATGAACTGAAAGGACTTAAAAATACTATCTACTCAATTACAAAACCAAAGCTTAAATGAGAAAATGAGATTGCAACTATCTATGATAAACCAAAAATGAAACACTGGAAATATGATTACTACTATTGTCTAACCTATTGCAGAATCAAAACTTAATGAACAAATGAAGATGCAATTGCAGCTAAACTAAGTGAAAAACTATAATTGAAAATGAAGTTGCAACTATTCTATTATGAAAGCAAGGCTAAATGAAGTATTTTTGTCACTCTGCTACACAATTTAGGGAGAACTACCTCCTTCTGATAGCATTTTGAGAGATTTCATTCTTCATTATTCTAAGAAAAGTAAATATAAAAATGCATAGAAAGACTCATTCATAAATGAAATATTTCACCATTTAGTTTTAAGATTAACCATCAACTGAAAGGCTTTTGGAAATATTCATTTATAACATGAGTTACTAAACTAATAAGAAAATGTAATTGAATAGCTTAATTCAAAATCTAAAAAGCTAATGAATAGCAAATGAAATCAATCAATTTATGCTACTAACATAAACTCAAAGCTATTGGTAAGGAACTAGAAAGCAGTGAAAACCAAAGAACTATTATGCGCTGAAATAAAACTACTCTGAGTTAGTGAAAAGATGACACAAGCTGCATTATAAATAGAGTTAGAAACGATTATAAACATTATGGAGAAACATAGTGAATTTATAATTGAACTATGAAAGGAAAAACAGAAATAAAATGTACCCTTGACCACGCAGGGGCCCTCCGCAAAGGTCACGGATTATGAGTACACAATCAATACACCAACAACGCTTCAAGAATCCATTGAAAATAGAGTCTTTATATTAAAATAGAGAACTGAGTTCTTCCAACTACAAAGCAGAAATCTGAACTATTACATCGGCAAAAACTTTAACTTATTCTACATTCTACACGCTGGTATTTATAGATAAATATACAACTATTTTGAACAGAGAAATCATCTACAGCAAAACACGTAGACAGGTAAGTATGCAGAATTCTTGTCCCTAGTTGCTTGGAAACATAAATCTATGGTAGTGGCTATTAGATTCCATTGGCACAGGTGGAACATGAAGTCCGTAGCCTCATGAGATTGCTTCTGATCCCACCACTGAGAAACGTGTGCAAAACAGAGTCTTGTTTGCCATAGGTTTCTATAGTTTACTTCCCTATGACTGGAGTCCTCCTCATCGATCTAGGCCAAATGAATAGGATACGATCCATGCTCTGATGTTTCCAAAGCTACCCACGTTGTCCTTTTCCTCTCTTGACACCTGGAACCTATAAAAGCATGAAGATGGCTGCGGAACAACCGATTAGCTGCAAAATGTGGTTGCATTCTGTAGCTGAAAGACAAAAACCTATTCAAATAGAAAACATAACAGTATAACATGTAAATCACTGAAATATACTCCTTGAGGCAATTTGTAATGGTTTTTGATGATAAGGATGCATTTTTCATGGGAAAGTAAAGAAAGAAGGGTGATAAAGTTGCTTAAGGGAAAGGAAGTTTTGGAACTCAACATACCCCCACTGCGAGACTATCGCATGTCCCCATGCAATCAAAATTGTGAACTCCCTCCTCCTACTACATTTTCTCTAAGACTTTAGCCAAAACATCCAACCTCTTCTTGTTTTTCATTGCTACAACTGCCATCCTAGGCTTCCTCATAAGAAATCTATACTTGAGGTTAATGAGATCCCTGTTTAGCTTCTTGTTTTTCCTTTTTAGTTTTCTATTATTCTTGTGCCATAGACCCAAATGAAGCATAGTGTTATCATGGATAATATTATCCAACTTGTTTTGTTCTTTTAAGGCTTCATTTTGCCTCTGGATGTGCCTATTTAGAACCTCTAGCTCATAGATTTCCCGCTTACGTGACCTAGTCAAAGTCTCTTGTGATGTGGCTGGCTACTCATGGTTGGATGAAGTTCCTTGATCCACTGATGTATTCTTTTTCTCTATTAATTCAATGTAATCATAAATATGTTGTTGCATTGGATCAATTCTTGGAGAGGTTCTCTTTGGGCTACTTTCAATGTTTTGTTGGGGAGAGTGTTGTGGGCTCTGCTCATATGAGATATTGTCTTGGGACTGAGTTGGAGTTTCTTCCCCCAAATCTATGAACTGATTCTCTTTCGATTTTGCTTTCTTGACTTTTCCCTTCAGTCTAGAACTTCTCCTCAAACTTTGGGAGGCTATGTTTTCTTCTTCTATAACCTGTCTTCTTTTCCCCTTCTCTTTCTCTTTCTTGAACTGATCCCTGATGTTGACTAAGCTCTAAGAAAGTAATTGTTCATCCTCTAATGAAGGTTCAGGAGTATTTTATGGATTTCCTCAACTTTTTCTTTCATCTTTCTCCTCTGTTTGTCTTCTTTCTGATCTCTATTAATTTTTCAAAGATGGGCTCTTCTTCACTATTTTTCTGAGCTGAAGTTTCAGGAGCATTTTGAATGGTGAGACTGGTTTTCCTTCTCCATCTCCTTTTCACAGAACTTCCCTCAGGCAATTCTGGTGCATCTTGGGAAAAGTTTCTCATCAAAAAGTTCTCCCATGTGTATCCTACGCTCTTTAAGTGATATTCAACTAAAATTTTTACTAGACCATGGTGATAAAGATTGGTTTCTATGGCTTCCATTTTCTTCTGAACAGTAGTGGCCATTCTCCTCAAACTATTCAATAGGAAAAATGGGAGATTGAGGGTACCATTTTCAAGAAAATTCATCAACAGTCTTATGTCATATACATACATGGAACCAAATCTTCCCTCGCATGTAATAAATTTTTGCAAATTTAATAACATGCTACTCCATTTACCTTTAAGTGCAGAGATGGGAATTCCTCTCATAAAAACTGAAGTGTCCATACCTGGATTTTGGAGAATTACTTTCTAAGTTTCATCATGGAATTCTTTATTCTTGAACGACCTCTCTCCTACTCTTGGTAGCTCAGTTTCTTCATCAATAAAAGACTCGGTCACTGTAAATTTTATGTCACCAATCTCCACGTCCATTACATCAAATGATCTAGCAAATGATTTGGTGATTTCTTTATTGTGACCATCGAATTTCTCAATGAAACTCAACCAACCAGCTTTTTTCAACATTCCTTTCAAATGAGGATAACCTTCCATGTACTTCACTCCTATGGGTTTAGTTCTGACGATGAGACCCATCACTTATGTTCTCTGTTATTATTCAAAATTCCCTTCACTGTCTGAAAATGAAGTGACTACGTGAAAAATATTGTGTATACGATAGTGGAACAGTTGGTATATGGAAGCAAAGATAGCTATGGATATGGGGATGAAATGACAGAGATTATGAGCATGAAATAAAATGGCTGTACATACAGGGTATATGAAAACAGAGAAGTTGTATGCATGAAATACGTGAAAACAGAGTGTGCAAAAGATATATGAAATGGAGTGGCTGCACATGTAAACTGTGTGAAAAACAGAGTAATTGTTATACACAAAGAATATAAAAACAGAATGACTATGTACTCAATGTAATAGAGTGTTTGTATACACAAGAAGGTTGCAGACGTATAAGAGAGAAACTTGGTGTAATGAATGAACAATAGGGTTTAGAAGAGTCGTATTCAAATGGGTTATGTCATGAATCTAACCATTTAATAGGTGTGCTGGAGAAGTATAGTTAAGTACGAGTCAAGAATGGAGATTGCATCATTAGACCGTTAGGCATTAAAGTCAGAAGGTTTGGTGGAATCATCACGACAATCAAATTTCATAATTATAAATCAAGGATTAGTGTGATTATACGAGTTATACAATCTATGTTTTGTATTGCTTTTTCAAATAAGTTAATGTACTTACCTCTAGAACCATACTTTCCAGTTGCTAATATTTTGTTGTTTGCTTCTACAGGTGCATAGATGTTGATATGTCTTCAAAAGTTGTTCTCTCCTCCATTACCTGCATATGAAATTTATTATGAACTAGCCTCTTTATTCTTGAAATGATGATCAAACTATTGCTGCAGAGTCAGATTGGCTGTAGAACAAGATTATCTACAGAATGCGAACAACTACGGAATGTAAAACAGAGAATGAAATGTGACTTTATGAATGAATGAAATGGAGATGGCTGTGTGGGTAAAAATATGAAAAAATGAAAAAAAATGAAAAATGGAGATGGAAGAAATGCTGGAGAAGAAAAATTTATTGGTGGAATATGGTAGTGGAGTGAAGTGAAACTTGCAGAAGTAAAATATAATGAAATGAAATAAATAAATGAATTTTTCAGAGTGCATAATGAGTTACCATTTTTTGGAAAATATAGGGTGTCAGAGTCTTTTGATTTTTAGCCTATATTTTTTGTATAAGCATGTGAATCAGTGATTGGTTTTCACCCTTATACAAAATTTTATTATTATTAATATTTTATTTTTAGATATGATGAAATGAACAAAGACTAAGTTGGTGGAGAAGAAGGATTCTTCTTCGTCAACTTCATTTCAGAATTATTTTGAAAGATCTTGATGAACTCCTCCTTTGAGATTGGTTTTTGATAAATTTTCAGCCTATGACCATTCACAAGGAGAGGAGTTTGATTCTCACCTATTTTTCTAATTCTTACTGCTCCATTACTGAAAACTTTTTCAATCTCATATGGCCCAAGCCAATGAGTTTGAAACATTCCTTGAAAATCCTTAATCTTTGAATCAAATAACAGTGCCCAATCTCCCTCTTGAAATCTTTTGTCCTTGATGTATTTTCATGCCACTTAGCCCTCTGTTGTTGAATTAGACCAATTCTTTGAGTAGCCTCTTGTTTGATTTCATGAAGTTCATTTAACCACTTCAGTTTATGGTTTTGAGATTTTGATAAATCCATCCCAACTGGACTGCCATCCTGAAAGTTTTGACTAGGAACTCTATGGGGAACAAGACTTTCTTTCCATAAACAAGTTCATAGGGTGTATGTCCTGTTGTGTTCCTCTATATAGTTCTATAGGCCCACAAGGCTTCAAGAAGCCTTTCTACCAAATCTCTTCTATGTAGATGCACAGTCTTAGTGAGGATTCCTTCAATCACATTATTTGTAGACTCCACTTGACCATTTGATTATGGATGATAGGGAGTGGGTTTCCTATGCTTGATCGTGTACTCTTTAATAAGCCTCTTCATCATGTTTGGATGTGAATTGAGCTCCCTAATCTATCAAAATTTCTCTTGGAACACTAAAGCGACTAAAAATATCCTCAAAAAGAAAACTAACTACAGATTTTTCGTTAGCAAAAAATAATGCTTTGGCTTCTGCCCATTTGGTGACATAACCAATGCATATCAATATATACTTTTTTTTTTTGGATGGAGGATCAATAGGTCCAATAAATTCTAAAGCCCATTTTTCGAATGGTTCGATGAGTACCTGAGGTTGTAATGGAATTTCATTTGAGGGGGCAAGTTTCCCTACCCTTTGGTAGTTGTCTCACCTTCTGATATATTCTTTAGCATCTTTAAAGATGGATGGCCAATAATATCCTATAGAAAGGATTTCATAGGTTGTCCTCTTTCCAGCAAAGTGTCCACCACATGGCTTATCATGACATGCTTTGAGAATATTAGACATTTCATCTTCCTTGACACACCTTCTGATCATGAGATCTGGCCTTGTTTTATACAATTCGTTAGTGATCCATGAATATCTTGCACTATCTTGGATAATCTTTCTTTTCTCTCTAGGAAATAAATGTGAAGGTAACTTCCCTGTAACCAAGTAGTTAGCAACATTTGCAAACCAAGGAGTTTGAGTAGTTACTACATATAGATATTCATTAGGAAACTTATCCTCAACTGGAGAGTCTTCATTGATATTCTGAATCCTGGACAAGAAATCAGCAACTATGTTTTGTTTTCCAGGTCCATCTAGCACAGTAATGTTGAATTCTTGTAAAAGTAAAAGCCATATTGTAACTCTGCCATTAGTAATAGGTTTATTCATCAAATATCTAATTGTAGAGTGATCTGTATGAACAAAAGATTCATAGCCTGTTATATAGTGTCTGAACTTGTTAATTGCATGAACAATAGTTAAGAATTCTTTTTCAGTCATAGTATAATTCAACTCAGTGGGAATCAAATTTTTTCTTGTGTAGTAAATGGCATAAGGAATCAAATATTTTTTTCCCAATACAACTCCTAGATCTGTATCTGAAGAATTTGTTGAAATATGGAAAGAAAGTTCCCAACTTGGTCCTCTTAAGATAGGTGCTTTAGATATTTTTGCTTTCAAGGTTTCAAATGCTAGTCGGCAATTAGGATTCCGCTTGAATTCACAATATTTTGTAAGCAATTTGGAGAGTGGAGATGCTACTTTGGTAAATTTTTCTATAAGCCTTCTATAATATCCTGTAAATCTGAAAAAATTTCTAACATCTTTTTGGAAATTTGGAATTGGTAACTTGGAGATGACTTCAACTTTTGATTTGTCCACTTTAATCCCATCTCCCGAAATATGATGTCCTAAAACAATACCTTATATAAACATCATAAAGCAATTTTCATGGCTTAGTGAAAGCTTTGTTTCTTTACATCTTTTAAGGACTATTTCCAAAATTTCCAAAGCTTCTTCAAATGTGTTACCATAGACTGTAAAATCATCCATATATACCTATATACCATAGACTGTAAAATCATCCATATATTAGATCAGAAAAAATTCCTAGTACTACTCTTTAGATGTTGCTAGTGCATTACATAACCCAAAAGGAAGCACTCAGTAGGCAAAAGTTCCCCATGGACAAGTAAATGTGGTTTTATCCCGATCCTCAGGTGGTACCTGAATTTGATTATAATCACTAAAACCATCCAAGAATGAGAAATAATTTTTACCTGCTAATGTATCTAATACCTAATCTATAAAGGGAAAAGGAAAGTGATCTTTCAAGGTTGCTTTATTCAATTCTCGGTAATCAATGCACACCCTCCATTTACCATTCTTTTTAGGCACAATTACCAAAGGAGAAACCCATTGGCTATCTGAAATTGGGTAAATGAAGTTTACATTGAGTAATTTTTGGAGCTCTTCTTTCAAAATCTCCCTAAGATTTGGATTTGTTCTTCTTTGAGGTTGTCTGATTGGTCTACTATTTTCCTCAATATAGATATTATGGATACAAGTCTTAGGATCAATACCTTTTATGTCGGTATACTCCCATGCAGATGCAACAAAATGCTTTTGTAATATTTTTGTTAGCTCTTCTTGTTGTAGTTTCTCCAAATTTTTGCTTATGTTCAATGCCCTACCAGGAAAAATATCAATTGTAGAGATACCAAACTCTTCCATAGGATAGAGAGACATCTTCCTGGATGACAGGTATTCAACATCAGATTTTTCCTAGAATTGTGCATGATCATATTCTAAAGATGTTTCAAAATTTTCCTATGTGTTCAAAATTCAACTATCTTCACTAATTTCTGATATAGTAAAGATAGGTTGGATAACATCTTCATCATCGATCAATTCCTTGTCATCTATTTCTGTGATTGCTTTTACTGGAGGATACAAAGTAAATTTCTTTGTTGAATTACCATAAAAAACATACATGTCACCAGATCTACAACTAATAAAAGCATCAGCTGTGGCCAGCCAAGATCTTCCTAATATGAGTGGGTGTCCCCCTAGATTATTCTTGGGAGTTAAAATCATGAAATCAATAGGATATTCCCAAGAACCTAAGGAGACTGAAATGTCTTCTATCACACCATCTAGTTTAATTACTGATCTATCTGCAAGTTGCAATAAGGTAGGTGTGTAAAGAAGGATAGGAAATTTAAGTTGCTTCATAGTTTGTCTACTGATAATGTTTATTGTTGCCCCTAAGTCAATCAACATGTTTGGAATTTCAATCCCATTTATATGTGTCTTGACAATTGGACTTCCTGGATCCACATATTTCTGCATGGAAATCTTTCCCATCATGATATCTGCTATCTTTCCTACCAGTGAATTCTTTTTGTGTCTCTTGGTTTTCCTCCTGGTCTTTTGATGCTCAACTCCTTTATTGTCTTAGCTAGAATTGGAATTTCTCTAATGGCTTGTAACAAAGGAATTTTAATACAAACATTCTTCAATTCATCTAGGAATTCATATTTGGGCAACAAGATCTGTTTTTCTACTCCTTTGTCAATTTGTAATCTCTCAGGAAAAGGAGGTGTAGAAATAGATGCTGGTTGCTCAATGATAGAAGTTGTGTTTATTGACTCTTTTTGTTTTCCTTTTTCAATGGTTTGGTTTTGGAGGGATGTTCCCTCAAAACTTTTATTGACTTTTAGAGAATCATCCTCAAAAGCATCTTGTTCTTGAATGACTATAGAAGGTTTTTCCTTTTCTAATATCCTACCAGATCTAAGTTGAACATCATTAAGATCTAGAGGAGCAATCATGTAAGTAGGAAATTGTTGTCCTTCTACCATGTAAGAATTCTGAGGGTTTTTATTATTGGGGTTTGGCAATGGTTGGGCTGGTAGTTGATTTGGTTTTTGTTGAAATGGATGTAAGAGTTAAGGATTTTGACTTTGTTGTGGAAATGGCAATGAAAGGTGAGGGCTTTGATTTGGAAGTTGTGGTTGTTGATTTTGCTGCTGATTTTTGTGGGGAGCGATAGCTCTGATAAGATGGAGGATATTGATAATATTGAGCAAATCTACCATAAGGATTTTGTACCCCTTGTGCCCATGGTTGAGATTGATATTGAATTTGAGGTTTAGGCCAAGGTTTCTACCAAGAATTCTAGTTTGTTGGGGGCTGAAAATACGTTGGATTGTTAAATCCTTGATTTTGTTGCCCCTGCCAAGGTCTTCTTGCAACAAAAAAAGAGGTTCTACAGAAATTGGTACTATTTCCTCTTGAAAGATAGCCTTAAGACCTAGGATTGAAGGATAGCCCTTGGTCTCATGACTTTCTGAACAAATCATACAAGTTTCTACAATTTTTGCATCTAAAGGGAATTACCTTAGAGCATGTTTCTTTCTGCATTTCGGACAAAAGATGGCTAAAGCATTAGCCTCTGTTTTCTACTTTTTTTGGATTTTTAGGGTGTCTAGCTGCTCACTAAGGCTCCCTAAAATATCAGTTTTAAACTCATCAAGCATATTGCCAATTTCTTCCCTACTTACAGATCTGGTTGCAGATTTGTTTTGTTTGCTCTAACAAGAGAAGGATCTCTTGGTCATTTCCCGGTTTTAGTTTTCCGTCTTGAGAGATGAACACATAGTTCTGCTATGTCATTCAATGGAGGTTGAGAGATGTCTCCCTTCCCCATCATGTTAAGGATATCTATCCATTCATCTCTAATGGCCTTTAACAAAAGAGCTTTCAAAGTTTCTTCATCTAAATTTTTCATTTTTGCTCTTTTCAAATTGTAGTTGAATCTTTCAAGAAAATCCTCTAATTTTTCATCTTACTTTTGCATCATTTTGAACACTTCATCCTTATGATTGGTAAGCATACAATAATCCAAGTATCTATCCAAAAATTCTTGTTTCATGTCACTCCATGTTCTAATGGATTGAGCGATTAACCCCATAAACCATTTCAAAGCAACCCCTTTTAGTGTTGAAGGGAAAAATTTGAGTTTTTGAGAGTCTTCTAGATAGTCATAGGTTCTACACAAGACTTCAAACTCAAAAAAAAATGTTTCAGGGTCCTCACTTCTCAACCCATAAAAGTTTGGGAGGCAGATGGTGAAATGTTTTTCATTGTAGTATGTGTTTCCTCATCTACTATAGGGGATCCAAATCAGTTATCTACTTCCCTATTTCCTCTACCTCCTCCATTATTGCCTCTACCTTCTCCATTGTTACCTCTACCTCATCCATTGTTACCTCTACCTCTCCCTCTACCCCCTCCTCTAAATAGTCAGAATTCTCCATCTTGTTCTTCTTCTACCATTATAGTTTCTTCAGAGTCCTATGGTTTTTCTATTGATGGATTATGGGAGAGAGTTTCTACTTCTTCTTCTTCACTAGGTATTCCTACTTCCTCAACTACAATAGGCTCCCCTGTAGAGGTGAAGAAGGTCTTCTCTTCTAGGTTTGTTTTAGTAGATGAAGTGGGGGAATATTCTAACTGAGTTGCTGCCCCTTGAATTCCAGGAATCCTATGGCTAGGAGTTTGAGTCTAGGATGGAGGTGTGTCTTTTCTAACTCTTAGGGGAGTAGGTGGAGTTGTGGAAATTGAACTTTTTCCCCTAGCTATAAATCTACCCCTAGAGTCTCGTTCTCTATGTATGTCATTGTTTTGTTTTGTTGTTGTTTTTTTTTTTTTTTTTATGAATGTAAGAGTTAAGGGTACCTAGTTACACTTCTCCGGCAACGGTGCCAAAGTCAATTTAGTTTCCTAAATTGCTACATAAATTATCAATCCAGGTATCGTAAACTGATGAAGTGTAGTGCACTATATGTGCTAGATAACCCTTCTTACCTCACTATTTTTGAGTTTATGTTTGTTTTGGGGTTTTTCTTTTTGATTCCTAATGTTCTGCAATGTAATCCACAAAATCTTAATCTACTGCTGCTAAGAATCTAGAGAAATGAAATGAGAGCTAAAAGTGCTTTAAGCTAGATTTGGAAGTAAAGTTTTAAACAAGAAAATGAAAACAGAGCTTCTCTTCTTGCTATTATGATAGTTTTTGAAACATGAATTGAAAGGACTTAAAACTACTATCTACTCAATTACAAAACCAAAGCTTAAATGAGAAAATGAGATTGCAGCTATCTATGATAAACCAAAAATGAAATACTATAAATAAGATTACCACTACTGTCTAACCTATTGCAAAATTAAAACTTATTGAACAACTGGAGATGGAATTGCAGCTAAACTAAGTGAAAAGCTATAATTGAAAATGAAGTTGCAACTATTATATTATGAAAGCAAGGATAAACGAAGTATGTTTTTCACTCTGCTACACAATTTAGGGAGAACTACCTCCTTATGATAACGTTTTGAGAGATTTCATTCTTCATTATTCTAAGAAAAGTAAATATAAAAATGCAGAGAAAGACTCATTCATAAATGAAACATTTCACCATTTAGTTTTAAGAGTAACCATCAACTAAAAGGATTTTGGAAATATTCATTTATAACATGAGTTACTAAACTAATAAGAAAATGGAATTGAACAACTTAATTCAAAATCTGAAAAATTAATGAACAACAAATGAAATGAATAAATTTATGCTATTGACATCAACTTAAAGCTATTGGTAAGGAACTAGAAAGCAATGAAAACCAAGAACTATTTTGCGCTAAAATAAAACTACTCTGAGTTAGTGGAAAGATGACACAAGATCCATTATAAATAGAGTTAGAAAATGATTATAAACATTATGGAAAAACACAGTGAATTTACAATTGAACTATGAAAGACAAAACAGAAATAATATGTACCCTTGACCATGCAGGGGCCCTCTGCAAAGGTCTCGGATTATGAGCACTCAATCAATACACCAACAACGCTTTAGTATCCATTGAAAACAAAGTCTTTATATTAAAACAGAGAACTGAGTTCTTCCAACTACAAAGAGGAAATCTAAACTATTACATAAGAAAAAAATTTAACTTATTCTATGTTCTATATGCTGGTATTTATAGATAAATATACAACTATTTTGAAGAGATAAATCAGCTACAACAAAACACGTAGACAGGCAAGTATGCAGAAATCTTGTCCTTGGTTGCTTGGAAAATAAATCTATGGTAGTGGCTATTAGATTTCGTTTGCGTAGGTGGCACATGAAGTCTGTGGCCTTAGGAGACTACTTTGGATCCCATCACTGAGAAACGTGTGCAAAATAGAGTCCTGTTTGACATAAGTTTCTATAGTTGACTTCCCTTTGACCAGAGTCCTCCTCATCGATCTAGGCCAGATGAATAGGATACGAACCATGCTCTGATGTTTCCTAAGCTACCCACGTAGTCCTTTTCCACTCTTGACAACTAGAACCTACAAAAGCGTGAAGATGGTTGCAGAACAACTGATTAGCTATGGAATGTGGTTGTGTTCCATAGTTGAAAGACAAAAACCTATTCAAATAGCAAATACAATAGTATAACATGTAAATCACTGAAATATACTCTTTGAGGAATGTGTAATGGTTTTTGATGATAAGGATGCATTTTTCATGGGAAAGCAAAGAAAGAAGGATGAGAAAGTTGCTTAAGGGAAAGGCAATTTTGGAACTCAACACTAACCTAGAAATTGGAAGAGTCTATCCTAGGAGGAAAATGGCAGAAGAAATTCTCTTGGAAACAGACCCCCAGTTCATGGACAACTTTATTACCATGAGAGCCATGGTAGAAGAAATGTATAGAGAATTTAAGAAAGGTAGAGATGAAGATACATAAACTCCAAACAAGATAAAGGAGTAGAAGAATCTCTCTTCCATGACCATTCTAAATGCAAGGGGAAAGAAGAAAACTTCCCACTCCTCCTGATAGTCCTGAAAATAAAAAGAAGAAAGCATCTCTAATTAAATTAGATGTTAAATTTGATTTTCCAATATATGATGGAGAGTTGAATGAAGAGAAGTTGGATAATTGGATTAGACAGATTGATGTACATTACAGGGTGCAGAGCATTGATTCAGACAACAGTAAGATTCAGCTGGCCAGCCTATGCCTTGGAGGAACTACCTTGGTATGCTAGGAAGGCAGAACACAAGCTGACATGAAGAAGCATGGTAAACTTCTTTCTGTCTGGAGTGAATTTGTTTCTACAATTAAAAAGCAATTATATCCACCAGCTTACATGCAGCAAGCTATGATGAGTTGGCAAACTCTTCGCCAATTGAAGGGGAAAAGTGTACAAAGCTACACCCAAGAATTTAGAAAAAGAGCTTTGATTCTAGGAATTTCATTAGACTCACCTGAAACTCTACTAAAGTATATAGGTGGTCTACACAACTATTTAAGGCACACCATTCTCATGTTTAATCCCATTAGCATAGATCAGGTATCTATTCAAGCTAGTCATCTAGAGGCTAGAGGTAAGAATGTGAACCCAGAAGTTGGGGGATCATCAAAACCCACTACAAGAAAAAGCAAGGAAAAGAGAAAATAGAGATGGAAAGAGAGGAAGAAAAATACTGTACAAAAGACCAAACCTTCATGCACTCACTGCAAGAAGGATGGGCATGATGATGAACACTGTTGGATTCTACATTTGGAGCTAAAACCCAAGAAGTACAATGGAAAAAGGAAGAACATTGTTGCAGCTATTCAGAAGGATTTGGGGTCAGATTCAGGGGATGAAACAACAATCACAACCACAGGTATAAAAGGTAAAAATTCTGAAGCATCTACTAGTAATTCTACACAATATACTGATAATGAAGAAAATGAGAAGAAAAGAGATGAGCTTTTTCATATTAGAGTCATTTCCAACCATCAAAAGACTGATAATTTGTTTGATAGTGGGTCACAAGTATACTTAATTTCTGAAGCAATTGTAAAGAAGCTGGTATTACTAACCACACCTCACAAGAAGCCTTATCCATTAGGTTGGTAGGTGATAAAGCAAAGCTACAAGTGACTAAACAATGTCAACTTAGGTTTTCTTTTGGCTGAGCATTTGTAGATGAGGTTGAATTAGATATTGTTCCCTTGGATATATGTAGAAATGTTTTAAGAAGTCCTTACTTGTACGATAGAAAAACCATTTTCTATAGAGTTGAAAATAAGTATCAACTCGTTAAAGATGGAATTGAATATATTGTAAGAGATCATAAACTCAAGAATAATTATAGTCTCATAAACTCAGGGCAAATGAAAAGAATTGTAAATTCATGCAAACAATTTTTACTGATAGTTGTAAAGGAAAAGAAACATGATAAAACCAATGTATTTGAGGGTTGTAATGCTAAACAGCAAGTTGATTTAGAATTTTTTTTTTTTCAAAATATGATATACTATTTCAAGAACCTAAAGGCCTGCCACCCAAAAAGGAAATAGTACATGATATTAATTTGCAGCAAGATGCTCCACTTCCTAATGTTAGAATGTACAGGTTGTTCGCTTTAGATAATGCAGAAATCAAGAAGCAGGTGCAGGAGTTTCTCAAGAAAGGGTTCATAAGACCTAGCACATCACCATGTGGGTCTCTAATTGTCTTGGTGAGAAGGAAAGATGGCTCATGGAGAATGTGCATTGATTACCGAGCATTGAATAAGATAACAATAAAAAATTGTTATCCCCTTCCTCGCATAGATGATCTGTTAGATCAATTGAAAGAAGTTGTTTACTTTTCCAAGTTGGACTTGCATAGTGGCTACCATCAGGTCAGAGTTGCAGAGCAAGATGCATGGAAGATTTCTTTCAAAATGAAGCAGGGATTGTATGAGTGGCTAGTTATGCCTTTTGGCTTAACTAATGCTCCTGCTACTTTCATGAGAGTAATGAATGATGTATTCAGGACTTTTATTGATGAATTTGGCATTGTATACCTAGATGACATTCTTATATTTAGTAGAACATGGGAAGAGCATTTGAAGCATGTGAAGTAGATTCTAGAAGTTTTGAAAAGAGAAAATCTTTATGTTAAGTTATCAAAATGTGAATTTGGAAAAACATCTTTGAATTATTTGGGTCATATTGTAGGGGGTGGTGAATTGAAGATAGATCCCTATAAGGTTGCAGTCATTGTAAACTAGCCTAAACCCAAATCTGCTACAGAAGTTAGAAGCTTCCTAGGAGCAGCACAATATTGGAGAAAGTTTATTGCTAACTTTTCCTTGATTGCGGCTCCCTTACATGCTTTAACAGGATTGAATAAGGCGTTTCAGTGGGGAGGAAAATAGCAAAAAGCCTTCGACACCTTAAAAGAAAAGATTAGTACAACACCAGTACTAGCACTACCCGATCTTCAAAGTCCCTTTGAGATTGAAACTGATGCCAGTGACTATGCCATGGGAGCAGTGTTGATGTAGCATGGTAAACCCATATGTTATCATTCTGAGACATTTAATTCCACAATAGTTAATTATCTCACATATGATAAAGAATTGTATGCATTAGTACAGAGTGTGAAAAGTGGAAACATTACCTAATGGGCAAAGAGACAGTTATACATATTGATCATCAACCACTTCAATATTTACACTCACAAACTAAGTTGCAACAATCAAGATAATATAGGTGGATGGGTTTTCTACAACAGTTTGATCTTGTCATTAGATATAAAATGGGCATACACAATAAAGTTGCAGATATGTTGTCCAAACCAATCATAAATGCATCTACTATACTTAAGCATAACTTAGTATTGCATGAAAGCTACATTGAACATTATGCTCAAGATATAGATTTTAAAGATGTATATGCAACTTTAAGTCATGGAAAACAAGTAGAAGAATTGGATTATCATGTTAAGGACCAACTCTTGTATCATTTTGGAAAGTTATGCATTCCTCAAACTGAAAGAGTAAAGATAATTAGGGAGGCACATACTTCCCTGATATCAGGTCATTTTGGTGTAAGTAAAACAGTTACACAGCTGCAGAGATTTTGTTATTAGCCAAAAATGAATGAAACAGTTTCTAGAAGCAAGCCTAGTAATAGAAAACTAGGCTTGTACACTCCACTGCTAGTTCCTTCTCACCCTTGGGAAAATGTTTCCATGGACTTTGTTGGGGGACTGCCTAAATCTAGAAAAGGTCGTGACTATTTATATGTTATTGTGGATAGGTTCAGGAAAATGTGTATTTTAATACCTTGTAATAAATAGATTACAGCTAAACAAACAACAAAGTTGTTCTTTCAGCATGTATGGGTTCATTTTGGATTACCCACTTCCATTGTATTTGATCGAGATTCCCGATTTGTTGGTAAATTTTGGTCGAGTTTGTGGGAATTGATGGACACCAGACTGAAGAAGAGCACAACCTTTCATCCACAAACAGATGACCAAACAGAAGTGGTCAACAAGACAATGATACAATTTCTCAGAGGCTATTATTGCAAGCATCCCAAGCTTTGGGATGAACATTTATGTTATGTGCAGCATGCTTACAATCGGGCTAAACATTCTTCTACACAAAGATCTCCTTTTGAGACCTGTTTTAGTTTCACACCAAGGTCTCCCTGGGATTCTTCCTTTGGTAAAGACATAGCAGTTGATGGGCACAGTGATGTGGACAAGGCAATCAAGTTTATTGAACAAATCCAAGAGATTCACCAGGCAGTACAGGAAAAGCTAGAAAAGAGCCAAGCCAAATACAAGGCAAGTCATGATAAGCATCAGATTGAGCATAGTTTCCAAGTTGGTGATCAATTTTTTTGTATATCAGCAAAGAAAGAATGCAAGTTGAAGGTAAGAAGCTGAAGCCAATAAGGTATGGACCTTTCAAGATACTTGAGAAAATTGGTGAGAATGCTTTTCGCCTTGATTTGCCAACTTATATGAACATCTATTCAGTAGTTAATGCAGAAAGCTTGAGACTGTTTGAACCTTCATTAATTGAAGATCCTGAAGAGCAGAGTCAATTGCCTTCTATTGATGATCTGTTGCCTAAATATCTCAATGAATTGTAGGAAGATACAGTTCTGGACAAGAAGGTGAGGACTACGCACAGAGGGGATGTTGAGTACCTCAGGATTGGTCTCAAAGGTTCAAAACCAAGCAGTGTAAGATGGATAGAAATTGGGCAAGCGAGGAATCTATATCCTCACTTGATTGATGCTTAAAAACCAACTTTTGGTGGTCCAAAAGCTTTCTCAGTGAGAAGGCCATGATCCAAATTGGATCCTAGAACACTCTCTAAGTTTTCATGAACTCTTTTAAAAAATCATGCCAAGGTTACAAGTCTTATAAAGATCAAGCATATCGGAGATATCCTCATAACAGTTGCAATTTTTGATTAGCACGGAGGAACAAGGACTGTCAGTCAAGCACGCAGACCGTTAGCCCATGGTAATGTGCGCTACCACAAATTAGCAAAACTAGAGGTGAATTCAAGAAACGGGGGTAGTTTTTGATATTTAATTAGCGACATATCACATATCACAGGGCAAACCTCTTAAAGAAGGAAAAGCCTCAAGCACCCAGACCCAAAATAATTATAAAGTGCGGAAAAATATCGCTGTGATTCCATCAGAAGCGGGGTCCCACAAAAACTAGCAGAATATCGGAAGGGCTTCGAGCAATAAGCGGTTTCAACTGAGTCCTGCCCGATGCCACACAATGGGTGACATGCGTTCGGTGAAAGAGAGAGAAAACTACTCACATCGGATGGATAAACATCATGTTACTTATCTGCCCAATATGGACGATGACCGTAGGATCTAAAGGCTCTAGATCAACGACCGAGACGTGTTCCAATGGATGAATGGATTTGACGGGGTCAACAGGAAGAGTTGTATAGGATTTGAACTTCGATGTGGATGATTCTTTGGAAGAAGATCATGTTTCGCAGACATTCTTGGAGTTAACGGATTAAATGTTCATTTCGAAAATGTCCAAGAGAACTGACACTCAGTTCGTTATGAAATAGGTGGCCACCCTCCCGTGAGGCGTTATATAGTGATGATTATGCAGAACAGAGGGATTCAAATGGAAAGAGGCAGGGGAACCAGAGAACTGAGAAGAAGAAACGAACAATCGAGAAGCCGACGACTTTAAAGCCACGAACTAATAGAGACAGAGTAGGTAGTAAGTAAGTGAAGCAAAGCAGAAAGCAGAAAGAAGAAGTCGGGCTGACCTACAGAGCAAAGGCAGCATCGAACCAAATAGAGCCAGAGAGAGTCAAAGAATCTGTGTACTCCAGAGAGACTTAAGAGGTTCAAGTGAACTCCTCTGTATATGTCTGTCATGTATGAGTCTTAGTTTGGGCCCATACCACTATAACCAATAGAGGTCCAGAGTCAGTAAAGAGATTCTGTGTACTCTAAGACTTGGGGGATCCAAGTACCATCTTACTGATTTATATCTACTATGTGAGACTCAAATTAAGCTCACTATTGTAAAACTGTGCTTGAAAACATAATAGAGAGGCCACCACTGAAGGCTGGACTAGGAGACGTAGCCCAAGAGTATTGGGTGAACTCCTTATTAAACTTGTTGTGTTTATGTGTTTTCCTGTTATGTTTTCTTTAACTACTTCATTTCCTGTCTGCTTCGCAATCCTATCGATCCATTGCATAAAGTAACATAGGCACATCCATGCACATGAGTCTGTAATACCTTATTAATTGTCTTAGATAAATTACGGATCAATGCATATTTCTTCAATAATGTTGTTAGAGGTGCTACTATTCTCCCATAATTCTTAACAAACTTGTGATAATACCTTGTCAACTCGAGGAATCCTCGTAGATGCTTTATGGATGTGGGGATTTTGCATTCCTTAATGGATTTAATTTTGCTAAGGTCTACCTTAACACCTTCATGAGACACAATATGACCGATATATTCCCCCTCTTGTACTCCAAAGAAAAATTTGGAGCATTTTTCATATAATTGTTTCTCCTCCAATAGTTTGAGCACCCTTTGAACATGTTGGACATGATCCTTCCAAGACTTGTTGTAGATTAGTATATCATCAAAAGATACTAACACAAATTTTCGAAGGAAGGGTTTGAAAATGGAATTCATCAAACCTTCAAATGTAGAAGGTGCATTGGTAAGGCCAAAAGGCATGACCAAAAATTGATAATGACCCTCATGAGTTCTAAATGTTGTTTTTGGAATGTATTCAGTCTTCATTATGATTTGATGATATCCTGAATGAAGATCCAACTTGGTTAAGTAAATTGATCCATGCAATTCATCCAATAATTCATCGATGACATGAATGGGAAATTTATCTTTAATAGTGATCTTTTTGAACTCCCTATAATCCAGACACATTCTCCATGATCCATCCTTCTTGTGAACCAATGCCATTGGAGTAGAGAAAGAACTTTGAATAGGTTGAATTATACCGGCCTCTACCATTTCTGCAACCATATTATGTTGAATTTCAATCTTTTATGCATATGGATATCTGTAAGGCCTGATGTTTGGAGGAACACTTCCTGGAAGCAAATGAACAGCATGATCATGATCATGAATAGGTGGGAGGCCTTTGGGAGTCTCAAATACCTTGGAATGATTGTCCAAGACTTTTTGGAGATTTGGAGAAATAGATGATTTCGATGTGGGAACCTCTAGTGAACATAATTTTCCAATTATGCCTCATTATTATTCCTTTAGAAGCTTTGTCATTCCATTAGAGATGATTATTGTTCCCTATTTCCTTGTGATGCCCCTTAATTCAACCTCCTTTCCTTCTGAATAAAATTTCATAAAAAGTTCTTGAAAATTAAAAGCTATTGTATCCAAGAATTGTAGGCATTGGACTACTAGTACAATATCAACACCACCCATTGGAATGGAAATAATTGGGCTATTCAATACATATTCTCCCATGGATAGCTTTTCAATATTATGGCACTTTCCTGAGCAAGTTATGGTTCCTCGACTTGTAACCATCACTTGACACTCTAGTGCTAGATATAGAAAGCAATTCAATTCCTTGGCTATCTTACAATGAAAAAAATTATGGGTACTGCAGGAATCAATCAACACTATTACCTTTTTCCTCTTGATATACCCTTCTATCATGATAGTTTGAGTAGTGGTAATTGTAGCCAATGCACTACAAGATATGGTCAGATTCATTTCTTCTTTCTCTAGGGTTTATTTCTGGTGTATATCTGCTTCTTTTGATGTTTCTTGTTCCTTTTCTCCTTCCTCTTAATAGTCTATGTAAAATAATTTCTTCTTAGCACACTTATGATCTTTAGTGTATTTGCTATCATAACTGTAACAAAGCCATTTTGCTCTTTTTTCTTCCAATTGTTGTGGTGTCAACCTTGTAGGTTGTGGATGGCTAGGAGCAACAACACTTCCATCTTTATTATTGTGAGTGGTAGGCTTCCTTGTTGCTATAATTTTTCTTTCCATTTTTCTTGTCAACCTGAACACCTTCTCCAATAATCAAGTTCCCAAAGGTGAACCTCATGTTGGATGTTATCCTTTAAAGTCCCTATGAACACATCAATCCTATGCTCCTCTCAAATATCTTTTACCCTTATATTAATTTTTGGAAGTCATTAATGTGCTCCATCATTGAACCCTTTTGTTTGAGATTTATCAATAAAAGTGTTGCTTTTTGTATCCTCATAATGTGATATCATTTCATCTGTAAAAATAGCCCAAGTGACAAATTATTTATGATAGAAAAGCCATTGATACCATACAAACTGATTTGGATCAAAATATAAAGTTGCAATGCTTACCTTTTGTATGTTTTGGACATTATGGAGATCGAAAAATTGTTCCATCTGTAGTATCCATGCTGTGGGATCGTTGCTATCAAACTTCGTCATATCGATCTTTGGAACATGGTGGTTCTTCAATTTAACGTTAGAGTTTATGAAATCATGATTAACATTAATTTTGTTCTCATCATGAGTTTCCTTTACTACCCTTTCTCCATTAGTAAGCATTTCCTGTAGAATTTTTGTCAAATCTTCCATCTTAGCTTCACCGTCATTCATCTTAGCTTCCACACCATACATCATAGCTTCTACGTCTTTCTTTAAACCATCCATCTTAGCTTCTATCACTTTTTCTGCGAGTGAAATTTGTTTCACTTGTTCTCGCAATTTTGATATATCATGTTGCATTTCGTCCTCCTCTTCATGAGTCATTCTAGAGATTTTAGGTTGCTTACTAGGTGTTTCCGTTTTCTTTCTTCGGGGCATCAATTACTGATAATAATTCTTCACTATGCCCTTTGATTTCCTTCAAACTAATTTTTCAAACCAAACTTATGCAAAAATTTAAAAAAACTACATACCTTTTTCAATTTGTAGGAGCTAGATATTGAATGACTGTAAATCTATAATTTCAGATCTCTAGGGTCTGAAATTGCGACCTGGAGTATCCCTCCATGCCCTCCTTCTAATACTAGTGTGATAAAAATTGGATTCTCCAAGAAAGAGTTATGCCCCACCTCTCAAGATTACTTGCTTATATACTTTTTCAGTAGAGTGAACTTGTACAAAGTGCCACATTTTATGGTTTCAACCTTCGGACCTGAAAAAATGCACAAAAAATCAAAGTTTGTCCTCTTTCCATATCTTCTTACGAAATTTCAATCTGATGCTTAGAGGGATAGTTAGGACGATTTTCCCAAGGTCACCTGTTTAGAATGTAATTCAAGAGTCTACACAAACCCTAAATTCCTCATATTATATCTCAAAAAATATACCGAGATAAATTTGAAATGCATACCCAAGCTTCACCACGATATCATCTCGAATGGGTTTTAATTTTAGATTCTGAGCCTTTGTAGAAAAAAATTATAGCGAAACTTCCACAATGACTCGTTTGATATGAAATTATGGAACTTGCAAAAACCCTAACTTCCTCATATCATAGCTCTGAAAAATATAGCAAGAAAATATCTGAGATTCAGATACGAGGTTCAAAATGATTTCTTCTCAAATGAGTTTGTTTTATCGCTTCTGAAACTTCGTAGAAAAATGTTGTAGAAAAAATTCCATCATGACTAGTTTGGAGTAGCAAAACCCTAGAATTCAAAGCTCTGATACCAAATGTTATGAAACCAGCTCACAAAAAGATAGAAAAGATAGATTAATGACTTAGAAACCATCCTCTTCAAGGGGCAAACCTCCTTTACATTACACAAATGAACAATTCTTAGATGATACAAATGGCATAACCTCCTTTCTATATATAGGAGTCTAAGGCATCACACTATAACCAAAGCTGACCTAAAAATAATAATATAAGGGAACGAAAATAAAAATAGTGGGCTTCTATGGGGCACAATAATAACAATATGGGGACAATAGGGGAAAAAAAATAACAGTAAGGGATACAATGAAAATAGTAATGGGGGAATCACTAGTATTATAGGGACCTAACATACAGGGACGTGGATTGGACTATTTATGTTCACTCGACGAAACAACAATAACTAGTAAACGAAAAGGGACGACCTCTTGAGCATGGAAGACAATGGAAGACCAGGAGGACCCATGCTATTCTATGATGAAATCAAATTGATTGTTGCAAAATCCTTAGGATCCCCTGATCCTGAGGATTCGCTTCTATCCATTTACTTTTCCAAATGTTCTATAAAACTGTGAGGCGAACTAAACAACTAGTTAGGAATTCACAGATTGTAACTATTCTTTTGGAATATAATACTTTCATCATGGTGATGTTGTAACTATATTATTAATTTTAATGAAGAAGACTATGTTTCATCCATAATCATATTTTGAATATCTAATAGCGGGGACTTCTAGAGACTTTGGGCCCAGTCAATAGGAGATCTTCTGCTTCAATTTTGTTATAATTATTTATGTTTATTTCCATACCTGTTTATTATTATTAGTTTGTAAGTTAGCATCATTATGGTTATTGTGAGGATTGATGATTATGGTTTGCATTTGATGTTCAGTCGAAATTTTAGATTTAGTTGTGTGTTATATATGCGTGATACTCCTTATTGAATTGGTTATGTTAAGTTCAATATTAGATCATTGTTCATTTTAAAGTTACACTATCATAGATTTCAAAGCCAGAGTTGATTTCTTTCCATGAAATGTTTATATGGTTATTTGTTGTTCAATCGTTATAGCTTTCCTTCATGATAAATGAACTAGTTTCAATACCAATTATATTGTTGAGGGTGGTTCTTTCTATTTGAATTCTGATTCATTTGTTTGAAGAATAGATTAAGTAGATTGGAAAGTGTGTTATCAATTCCTTTTAGAATTTTTTCGATTGAATTTACAAAAATAGACACACTATAAGAAAAAAAGTCATGGGTGAGGGTCGTGCCTGTGACGGACCTTTAAGGTTCATCACCAATGCCACATATGGTGACGGTATTTAAAAAAGGGTTGTTATAAGTGTATATAGTGATGGTCCTTTAAGGTTTGTCACCAAATAAATTTTCAATGACACTTTTGGTGAGCGTCGTTAAAGGCTCGTCACTAATTATCTCTTTGGTGAAACTTTTGGTGGGGGTCGTTAAAGGACCATCACTAATTATCTCTTTGGTGACACTTCTAGTGTCAATCTTTTATCGACCCTCACCAATGCTATTTTTGGTTACTTTTGGTGATGGTCAAAAAATGTTCATCAGCATTGATCATTCCAATGAGTTTTTGATGATGCTATGTACCTATTACTATATTTTTTGTCAAAAGATAATGATTTAAAACCATTGTTGTGGATTCTTTTTCATTATGTGTCCAAGGTCATAGTGGTTATAGTCAGTCAATTTGTTAAGAAGTAATTAGTGTGTACATATCATTTCCCTCAAGTCATAAGAATATATTTTTTGTATGAGTCAACACATGGTTCATCTCTA
The DNA here is from genome assembly GCA_031772625.1 of Pinus tabuliformis. Lineage (NCBI taxonomy): Eukaryota > Viridiplantae > Streptophyta > Pinopsida > Pinales > Pinaceae > Pinus > Pinus tabuliformis. The sequence continues at coordinate 432,464,901 of CM062813.1, read as the reverse complement.
TTAGGATTATTATCTTGCAAATTTCCTTTAAATAAAGTTCACTAGTGTTGGTAGGAACTATATTATTTAATACATAATCAAGCTTTGTCAATTCTATCAATGAGAGAGACCTAGCACTCCTTAACACTAATGTCACACCTTAACATGCTTTGGAACAATACATTAACATTCATTGGCACCTCGCATGTCTTGGAACATCTTTGTACCTCAAACATCTTTCTACATAGAACATCTTGCTATGAGTAGGATGCCCAAGCACATGTTGGCATGCCCTAGCATAGCATAACACTCCCCTAGCATGTGTTGGCATGCCCTGTAGTCCCTAGCATGCCTTGGAACACCTTGGCATAATATTGCATTGACAAACATTAGCACTTGGCATGTATTGGAACATATTGTTAGTGTGCCTAGCATGCCCCTTTTGAAAAATATAAAGTCCCAACTTATTAAGCGTCTTATGTGTTCATTTACTTGAATTTTAGCTTGCTTATTCCTTTTGTTGCCTTGAAACTCCTTGATGCATATTGGAAATATAATTTGGCACCCTACACATCCTAGCATGTCTTAGCACTTGGCATGCCTTGGCACTATTTGGTACATGTTAGCACACCCTGAAACTACCTAGCACACTCTAGCACTTCTTAAGATGCCCTAATATTCCCTGGCATGCCTTACCCATGCTTAGCATACCTTCTCACTCCCTCCTTGGCATAACAACTAGCACTCATTGACACTCACTGACACACCCTCATATTCATTCACTTCCATGTATTTTGACCTAGTGCTCCCTCGTGTTGTCCTAGTACTCCCTAACACTCCTCAGCATGCATTGGCACTCTCTAGCACACCTTAGCACTCTTCGACATGTTCTGCCACTTCATAGCATGCATCACACTCCCTGACACACATTGGCACTTGGCACATGTTGGCACTGGGAAAGTATTAACATGTTTGACATGCGTTGAGATGACTTGGTATGATTTGGCATGGTTTAATATTAAATTTATTTGAGATCAATTATTGGATATTAGATGAGAAGAAACTGAGGCATATTTGGCACTTAGAATGCATTGACACTTGGCACTTGGCACCTATTGGCACCTAATGTTGGTGTGCCTAACATGCCCCTCATGGAAAAGGTAAATCAATGACTTATTAACCTATTATGTGTTCATTTCCTTGTAGTTTAACTTGTTCCTCCCTCTCATTGCCTTGATAGTCCCTGGCATGCATTGTCACACCCTTTCACATCTTGGCATGCCTTAGCACTTGGCACATCTTAGCTTGTTTGACATGTCTTTGTACTATCTAATGCATGTTAACATGCCCTAACATTCCCTAACACACGTTGGTAGTCATGACCTCATAACTAGCATTACATTTTTCCATGACTTGGGAACCTTACCTTCACTAAAACACCTTGTTACTCCCTAGTTGGCATCCCCTCATAGATAACCTTACTTTTTTTGTGACTTGGGAACCCAACCAATTCATTAGCAAAACAATATTGTGCCCAACCCAAAGTCTGCCTTTCTCTAAAATTGCTTTGTCCATGCCTTGTCACAACCATAGGCTTGACTCTTGCAAGTATTATTCTGAACTTCTCCTAAAACACTTCATCCTTGGGACATTTGGAATTCAATGACACTCCTTGGCACACACTCTTATTTGTTCATTTCTAAGCATTTGTCCTAGTTCTGCCTTGTGTTCCTCTAACACTCCCTAAAACTCCTCAACATCCATTAACATTGTCTTCCATGTGTTAGAACACCTTTTCATTCCTTGGCATGCCCTGGCACTCCTTAGCTATCATGCCCTCACAACTACCCTTACTTTTTTTTAGACTTGGCCAGAACCCAACCAAGTCCTGCCCCGACTACAACAACTTAACCAAGTTATAGTTACTACAACTAGACTATGCCTTGATCACCTAAGAACTGACTATAACACATCTTAGGCTACTCATGTCCAATCTCAGCTCATCCCACTTAACAAGTTACAAAGTCAAGGCTCACATCCAACCATGGCCATAAAAAACTAGAAACACAGTTTACTTCTTGACATGCCATAGAACCTGACATCTTGGCATGCTTTGCACTCCCTAGCACACCCTAGCACTCCCTGACATGGCCTGGAACTCTAGCATGCCTTGGAACTTCTTAGCATATAACCTTGTCACTCCCTCCTTAGAACACTTGGAACTCGTTGGCACTCCCTATCACACACTCTTATTTCTTCATTTCCATGCATTTTGAACTAGTTCTCCCTTATGTTTCTGTGGCACTACCTAACATTCACTGACACTCATTGACAGACCCTGGCACATGGCACACCTTAGTATGTTTCCCTGGCACTCTAACATTCCTTAGCACTACCTAAAATATCTTGTCGCTCCCTCCTTACCACACCAAGAACTCATTAACACTCCCTCTCACACACTCTTATTCATTCATTTCCATGTATTTGAAACTAGTGATCCATTTGGTTTCCTTGGCAGTTCATAACACTCCCTGGCATGCATTGGCACACCCTAGCACTTGGCACATCTTGGCATGTTGCCCTGGCCTCTAGCATGCCTTAGCACTGCCTAGCATATCTTGTTACTCCCTTAGCACACCTGTATCTCACTGATACCTCATGTCACAAACTGTTATTTGTTCATTTTCATGCATTAATTTGACCTAGTGCTCCCTTGTGTTTGCCCCCGCAATTGCTAACACATTTCTAGCACATGTTGACACACCCTGGCACGTGGCACATCTTGGTTGCATATTACCCTAGCAATCTAGCATGACTTAGCACAACCTAGCATACCATTTCACTCTCTCCTTAGCACACTTGGAACTCATTGACACTCCCTACCACACACTCTTATTCATTCATTTCCATGCATTTTGACCTAGTTCTCCCTTATGTTTCTCTGACACTCCCTAACGCTCCTTAGCACGCACTTGGAACATCTTGTTATACTTCCCTAACACTTTATAATGCCTTAGTAGTACTGCATAGCATGCCTTGTCACTCCCTCCTTAGCAGACCTAGAACTTACTGACTGTAATGTTCCAAACTAGGAAAAATAGTGCTATCAAAAGTGGAAAATAAAAATAATGCCATAAAATAAAACAACCCATCATACCACAAAATTGGAAACCAAACTATGTTGTCTACTCATTTTATTAAATGGGAAGAGGTGTACAACAAGGTGTTGGAATGTGTGCACATAGGCTTGTTTTAGGCAAGTAGCAAAATCCCAAGATAAACAATGGAACACCCTCCTCAAATGTGATGGTAGTTTGACCCAAGAGCTGCATTATTACTACCCAGAAATGTGTTGCAGACTGAAATGATCTGTTGTTAGAGCATTTCCTGTTGCTTAGAAAATTTTGGGAAATTAATCCCAGCCTCTACGCAAGAAACCCATAATAACACATGAAGGAATTAGCTAAATCTGGACCTCAGAATTTTGGCCAAAATTCCCCTCGGCTCTTATGGTTGCTGGTTGAGTTGGGACCCATGTTTGACCCCTCATATATGCCCTAAAAATTATATAAAATTAGGACAATGATCCTTACCCAAAACCCAGAAAAAACCAGAAAGGGTTTCCCTTGGTTCCATCCTTTAAAAATTGACGCTTCACAGCTTGGCCCTCCTCCAATTTCGAATTATGTTTTTGTGATTGATCCTGTCAATATCTTCTCTCCCAACTCCAACAATCCTCCTCAAACGGCCCTCCAAATAATCTCCTACTTCTCCTGGCCAGTTCCAGCTCTACAATTCCTTCATCCAACTCCCACATGAGCCCAATGTTGACTCCCTATGCAGGCCTAGGTGACTGTAAATGGAATTGTTTCAACGTCGCAACCTCCTGATTCAAAACTCTCCTGAAAGGTTGATCCTCCAATGTAGCTCCAATGCCAAAACTCCCCCAGTAGTTGTTGCCCAAATGAACCCACAAGTAACACCTACATGTTCCCCTTCTGCGTCTTCCAGAAACAAGCACTGGCTGTGACAAACATTGGATGATGTGACTATGAAACTCCACCCTCTATCCTCCAAGGTAGTATGAATTTCCTTCCTAGGGTGGCACTTTAAGTCCACTGAAGCAATGGTCGAGATCTCTGCTCGGAGACACTTGTGTGCTAAACAACACAGTAACTTGGCTAAGTAGCTCGAGCAACTAAGGTTGAATTCAATATGTCAAAAAGATACCAAATGAGGTTGAGCCCCCTCTATTTATAATTTATGGGCCTCTTTTCCTATGTGGCTCCCCTCCAACTAGAAATTTGACTTTCCCTCCTTAATCATATGAAATTCCCTCTAAGGTGTTGTGTATCTCGTCATGTGGGTGGCCCCCACGCTATGCAAATAAAACATTTTGACCCCTTTCTCCTTCCTAAGTTTTTTCCAAAAATCACATGGGTCCCATGGCCTCCCAATTTGTCAAATTTGTAGAATAAATAAGCTTGTAATGATTTAATTTTAGAAGGGACATTACCTTGACACTTCATTTCTATGCATCTAAAACTGGTGTTCCCTTGAGCTTCCTTGGCACTTGCCCCTAACACTCCCTAGCATGCATTCACGCCACATCCTGGCACCTAGCACATCTTGGCATGCCTTAGCAGTTGGTTTGTCTTAGCATGCCTAACATGCCTTGGAATTGTCTAGCATGTGTTAGTACTTCCTGGCATTCCCTGACACACCTTGGCACTACCTAATTGTCATGCCCTCGTAAATAGCTTTATTATTTTTGCAACTTGGGAACCCAACCAAGTCATTGGAAAAACAATGTTGTGCACAACCCAAAGTCTCCCTTTGTCTGAAACTACTTTGACCAACCACTTATAATTGTAACCATAGGCTTGCCTCTTACAATTCCTATTCTGACCTTCTCCTAGCACACTTTGTCCTTGAGATACCTAGAATTCATTGACACTCCTTAGCACACACACTTATTTATTCATTTCCATCTATTTTAACCTAGTTCTCCTTGTGACACCCTAACACTTTCTAACATTCCTCAACATTCATTGGAAATGTTCGACATGTGTTAGCATGCCTTTTCATTCCTTGGCACGCCCTCACACTCCTTTGCTATAATTCCCTCACAACTACCCTCACCTTTTTGGGACTTGGGAACCCAACCAATTCTTGCCTCGACTACAACAACTTGACCAAGTTACAGTTACTACAACTAGACTATGCCTTGTTCACCTAAGAGGTGACTATAACTCATCTTAGGCTACTCATCTATAATTTCAACTTATCCAACTTAACAATTTACAAGTTAACAAATTTAGGCTTCTATGATCCATATCAATTCTGAGAAGAATCTTCGGCGAAAAAATACATAGAGATATTTTAGTCGACGTGTTTCTAACCAACCAGTGTGGTTCATTGTCAGGACAAGTTGAATGAGCAGATCTTGCTATGCAATATAAATAGATCGGGCAGAATATCCCATGACCAAATTTCCAGATCAGGTAACGGCTAAAAAGGTAACAACTATATTTGACCAGGAAATGGCTAGCTAGACTATGAAGGGCATAATTGATTTAAATAAGCAAAATCAGTTATTAAATTTCCTTATAGGCATAAATGGATAATTTTGTAATTATAAATATATGTTAGAATAAGTGAGTTAATATATTATAATCATAAAATAATTCAAGTAATAGAAATTAGTTTACTATATTTTAAATCAAATATAAGTTAAAGGGACATTTAATTCTTAATTTAAATTAAGTAAATACATGAATAAATTAAGTAGTTATCAAATAGTTTATAAATATTAGTTAGTTGTATAAGTTAAAATAGAGTAATCTATAAATTGTTAATTCTATTTTAAATATACGCTGAAAGGACATATATTTATGAATATATATTAAAATAAATGGATTAGTTTCAAATTCAAAGTCAAAGAGTAAGCCTAAATAAAAATATTGGAGAAATTACAATATTAATTAATAGTTTATGAAGGGGTAAAAATAGTTGGAAAAAAATAAAAAAATCAAAGAGTTTAAATAAATAAATATTGGTGAATTCAAGTATTAAAAAAAAACCAAATAAAAATAAAAAATAAAAAATAAAAAATAAAATAAAATAAATAAATAAATAAAAATAAAAATAGTAATTTTAATTTGATAGCAAAGGAGTTTAAATAAGTATTAGAAAATTCAAGATTTAGAAAAAATTACCATCCTTAAAAAAAAAAAAAAAAAGAGAATTCGAGAATTAGAAAAAATTACCATTCTTAAAAAAAAAAAAATTTACTCAAGGGAGAAAATGACTAGGAGAAGAGGGCTCGGACCTAGCAACTACTGATCTTCTAGCCAACTTCTCTATTGATATTGTTTGACCTTTTTTCAATCTCAAGGGCTTCCCTAAATTTCCAGTGATGGAATTGCGACACTCTAGCAATCACACTAGCTTCTTCGATGCAGACATGGTGATTGGTTTTCTCCACATGCTCTGCTAAAGCAGAAGACTTAGTTCTCATATGCTTGAGGTCAGCTACGTGCTCACTAATCCTTTGGTTAATGGAGCGACCCGTCTCACCGATATAGGGGGTCCCACAAGAACAAGGAATAATATAAACACCTTTCATGTCCTTGGGGTCAATAGGATCCTTCACAGATCTGAGGGACTTACAAATGGTGTTAAGAGGTCTAAAGGTTGCGGGGACATTATGCTTCTTAAGAATCCTCGCAATCCTATCCGTGGTCCCTTGAACATAACGAAGATGGACACCAGGAATTTGTTCCTTAGGTTCTCTTCTGGATAATGAATTTCTAGTTGCTTTGAGGAAAGCCTTATGTCGCACATGTCTTCTATAACCGTTCTTAACAAAGACATTAAGGAGATGGGACTTCTCCTCTTCGAAGCTCCTTTCATCAGAGATCCTTAAGGCATGAGTCGCCAGGGTGTTAAGAAACCCCCAACTTCCTGGTGTCCATCTTCCTTATGTTCAAGGGACCACGGATAGGATTGTGAGGATTCTTAAGAAGCATAATGTCCCTGCAACCTTTAGACCTCTTAACACCATTCATAAGTCCCTCAGATCTGTGAAGGATCCTATTGACCCCAAGGACATGAAAGGTGTTTATATTATTCCTTGTTCTTGTGGAACCCCCTATATCAGTGAGACTGGTCACTCCATTAACCAAAGGATTAGTGAGCATGCAGCTGACCTCAAGCATATGAGAACTAAGTCTTCTGCTTTAGCAGAGCATGTGGAGAAAACCAATCACCATGTCTGCATTGAAGAAGCTAATGTGATTGCTAGAGTGTTGCAATTCCATCACCGGAAATTTAGGGAAGCTCATGAGATTGAAAAAAGGCCGAACAATCTCAATAGAGAAGATGGCTGGAAGACGAGTAGTTGTTGGGTCCCAACCCTCTTCTCCTAGTCGTTTTCTCCCTTGAGTAATTTTTTTTTTTTTTTTTTTTAAGAATGGTAATTTTTTCTAATTCTTGAATTCTCTATTTTTTTCCTTTTTTTAAGGATGGTAATTTTTTCTAATTCTTGAATTTTCTAATACTTATTTAAACTTCTTTACTATCAAATTAAAATTAATATTTTTATTTTTATTTTTATTTATTTATTTATTTATTTTTGATTGATTTTTATTATTTATTATTTATTTTTTTTGATTTTTTTTTTTTTCAAATATTTTTACCCCTTAATAAACTATTAATTAATATTGTAATTTCTCTAATATTTTTATTTAGGGTCACTCTTTGACTTTGAATTGAAACTAATCCATTTATTTTAATATATATTCATAAATATATGTCCTTTCAGCTTATATTTAAAATAGAATTAACTATTTATAGATTATTCTATTTTAATTTATACAACTAACTAATATTTATAAACTATTTGATAACAATTTAATTTATTCATGTATTTACTTAATTTAAATTAAGAATTAAATGTCCCTTTAACTTATATTTGATTTAAAAATTATAATAAACAAATTTCTATTACTTGAATTATTTTATGATTATAATATATTAACTCGCTTATTCTAAGATACATTTATAATTATAATATTATCCATTTATGTTTATAAGGAAATTTAATAACTCATTTCGCTTATTTAAATCAATTATGCCCTTCATAGTATAGCTAGCCATTTCCTGATCAAATCTGGTTGTTATCTTTTTAGCCGTTACCTAATCTGGAAATTTTGTCATGGGATATTCTGCCTAATCTATTTATATTGCATAGCAAGATCTGCTCATTCAACTTGTCTTGACGATGAACCACACTAGTTGGTTCGAAACGCATCGACTAAAATATCTCCATGTGATTTGTCGCCGAAGATTCTTCTCAAAATTTACAAGTTACCATGTCAAGGCTCACGTCTAACCGTGGCCATAAAACAACTGAGAAAATAGTTTACATCTTGACATGCCATAACACTTGACACAGCTAACAATCCCTTGGCACTATGTGGCACATGTTAGCACCTCCTACATTCCTTGGCATGCTTTTTCATTCCCTAGCACTCCCTAACACTCCCTGATATGCCGTGGAAATCTATCATGCCTTAGCACTGCCTAATATATAACCTTGTCACTCCCTCCTTAACACACCTGAAACTCATTGACACAACCTATCACACACTCTTATTCATTCATTTGCATGCATTTTGAGCTAGATCTCCCTTGTTTTTCCATGGCACTCCTTGATACCTAGCACATCTTGGCATGTCGCCCTGGCACTATAAAATTCCTTGGCACTACCTAGTATACCTTGTCACTCACTTTTTAACACACCTAGAACTCACTGACACTCCTTGTCACATACTCTTATTCATTCATTTCCATGCGTTTGAAACTAGCACTCCCTTGTGTTTCCATGTCACTCCCTAACATTCCCTGGCATGCATTGGCACACCCTCGCACTTGGCACATCTTAGCATATTGTTTCCCTGGCCTCTAGCATGCCTTAGCATTGCAAAGAATATCTTGTCACTCCCTCAGCACACCTGGAACTCACTAACACTTATTGTAACAAAATCTTATTCATTCATTTCCATGCATTCTTTTGACCTAGTGGTCCCCTATGTTTCCACGGAACTCTACAACACTTCCTAACTTGCATTGGCACACCCTGGAACTTGGCACATGTTGGTCAGATGTTGCCCTCGTACTCTAGCATGCCTGAGCTCTACCTAGCATACCATGTCACTCCATCCTTAACACACCTGGAACTCACTACACTCCCTGTCACACACTCTTATTCATTCATTTCCATGCATTTTGACCTAGTGCTCCCTTATGTTTCCCTAGAACTCACTAACACTCAGCACACATTGGCACACCTTGGAACTTGGTACATATTGGCATGCTTCCCTAGTACTGTAGCATGCCTTAGCATTGCTTAACATACCTTGTCACTCCCTCCACACTTGGAACTCACTAACACTCGCTATCACACACTCTTATTCATTCATTTCCATGTGATTGAAACTAGTGCTCCCTTGTGTTTCCTGGCACTCCCTAACACTGACTAGCATGTGTTGGCACCACACCCTAACACCTGGCACATCTTGGCATGCCTTAGCACTTGGAATGACTTGGCATGTGTTGGCATGAAAATGGGAATAGGGAAGAGACCCTGGGTTTAGGCACAAGGGGCCAACAAGGCTCTATTGTAGTCTAGAACAATGTTGACATTTTCATGTTACCCAGACAGGGTAAGGTGTCTCACCCAGGCATTCTATGGCTGAAGTGTGAGTGGGTAGAATGAGCCACCAAGGGAACCACAACCCGCAATCAATCTTAACTCATAACAATCAAGCACCTACTATAATCCAACCATACTATTATACTCACATTACCTTAGGAAATCATACAATATATAGACAAATATTTAAAAATTTTAAAGAACCATTATAGAACTCAACAATACATCATAGGTACAAATTGTCTCTTTCATTACGCTTCATAGAAAGAAATACATAAATAAGTACAAAAGGCTAGAAACCTGATTATCAACAACAAGAATGACACAACCCATAGATCAGAGACTAACAGAGCAAGGGTGTACCCACCTTTCGCAACTTAGGAAGGCTGCATTGATTTCTAGCTTTCTTGGTTCATCAACAGCTAGTAATCACCAACCTTTTCCCATCCTTTCTTCTGCCTTTTATCCTCTACTTTACACCTATACTACCAGTTCCACTTATTTCTTGCTCAGTTGACTCTGCCTTTGGCTATCCTTTTTTTCTACTTTCTTAGCTTCTCTTCCTCTCCCCCACCTCCTTTCTACAACTACCGGACCACTCCTGGTTCTTGTTCCCCCCCTCGGCTGTCAGCTCCGGCGCAACTCAAGCAGTCATCCCCGCCACCTACTCCTGTCTTTTCTTCCTAAAAAAACTTAAAAAAAATGCCCCAATAACATGCCTAACATGCCTTGGAACTGTGTAGCATGTGTTAGCACTTCTTGGCATTTCCTGGCACATGTTGGAACTCCCTAGTTGTAATTCCCTTCTAGATAGCCTTATCTTTTTTGTGACTTGGGAAACCAACCAAGTCATTCAAAAAATAATGTTGTGCCTAGCCCTAACACTCCCCAACACTCCTTGGCATGCATTCACACTGTCTGACATGTGTTAGCATGCCTTTTCATTCCTTAGCATGCCCTGACACTCCTTAGCTATCATGCCCTCACAACTACCCTTACATTTTTTGCAACATGGGAACCCAACAAAATCTTTCCTCAACTATAACAACAACTTGACTATAACAACAACTTGACCAAGTTACAATTACTACAAATAGACTATGCCTTGTTCACCTAAGAACTTCCTATAACTCATCTTAGGCTAATTGTGTATAATTTAAACTTATCCAACTTAACAAGTTACGAAGACAAGGCTCACATCCAACTTTGGTCGTAAAATTAAACAACTAAGCAACAAAGCTTAAATCTTGACATACCATAACACCTAGCATGCCTAATAATCCCTTGGCACTATGTAGCACATGTTAGCATTCCCTACATTTCTTGGCATGCTTTGGCACTCCCTAGCAAATCCTATAACTCCCTGACACTTAGCACACCTCGTACTTGCTACCTAACACTCTCTGTCACACTCTTATTCATTCATTTCCATGCATTTGAAACTACTTCTCCCTTGTGTTTCCCTAGAAATTAGCCCTAACACTCCCTAGCATGTGTTGGCGCCACACCCTAGCGCCTAGAATGTCTTGGCATGCCTAAAATACCTTGGAACTATCTAGCATGTGTTAGTACTTCCTAACATTCCTTGGAACACCTTGGCGCTCCTTAGTTTTCATGCCCTCATAGATAACCTTACTTTCTTTGTGGCTTGGGAACCCAACCAAGTCATTGACAAAACAATGTTTTTCCCAACCCAAATTCTCCCTTTGTTTGAAACTACCTTGTACACACCTTATCACACCCATAGGCTTGCCTCCTGCAAGTCCTATTCTGAACTCACCCTAACACACTTCATCCTTGGGACACCTGGAATTCGCTGACACTCCTTAGCACAATACACTCTTATTTGTTCATTTCCAAGCATTTTGACCCAGTTCTCCCTTGTGATGCCTTGGCACTGGCTAGTATACCTTTTCACTCCCTCCTTAGCACACCTGGAACTCGCTGACAATTCATTTCCATGCATTTGAAATGAGTGCTCCCTTGTGTTTCCTTGGCACTTGGCCCTCACACTCCCTAGCATGCATTCACACCACACCTTGGCACTAAAAGTACATCCTAGCATGCCTATCATGCCTTGGAACTATCTAGCATGTGTTAGTACTTCACTTGTAAATAAAGAAAAACATCATTTCATTAACAAAGACAACTGATTATTTAAGTGTGAAATGCAACTTAAGATCTGTAATTGATTAGTAATTTTACCTAAGGATATGTGGAAGACATCCTTCAAGATGTGACAAGGACTGCTTGCATGACCACTGATGTCAGTAAGTGTTACCAATTATGGCCTTGCAAAATTCATGAGATGATGAACAAAGTTCTACAACCACATCTTTACTCAACTCTAATTGTGTACTTAGACATATTACTTTTCAACTAGACCTAGGATGAATAAACCGTGTTTACAGCATGTGACAAGTTATTTGTGAACATGAAGAAGTGTGCATTTGGGTAGAAGAAGCTTGATTATCTTGGATTTTTGTGTGAACCACGATTGACTAAGCATTGATCCAATGAAGTTTTCAACCATTGTTATTTGGCCACCACCAAAGATCAACCTTGACCTACAATATTTCAAGCAAATGGTGAACTATCTTAGGAATTATATTGCATAGTTTCCCCATGATATGCATCCTCTCAATGATCACAAGCACCTAGGATATGAAATCATAAGATTACTATATATTTTCTATAGTTTGGTTTGAGGCATCCTAACATAGATCACAATATTTATGGTTACATGTGAATGATGTAGTTCTCTTAATTGTGATTCTTGTGGATGATTTGATTATCGCTAGAAATAATGGTGATTCAATTTAAGTCTAAAGTCACAATTGAAAGATAGATTTGAAATGGCTAACTTAGATCTGTAGCATTTATTTCCTGGAATCAAAGTTATGCAATTGGGTGATAGTATCTTCATTTCTCAGCCAAAGTATGTTTTGGATATCTTGAAGATATTAAAATGGATTATCTGTAAGCCTCATTTTATTTCATTTCAATCAAAATCATGTGGATGATTCGATTATCACTATAAATAATGGGGATTCAATTTAAGTCTAAAGTAACAATTGAAAGATACATTTGAAATGACTAACTTAGGTCAGTAGCATTTATTTCTTGGCATCAAAGTTATTCAATTGGGTGATAGTATCTTCATTTCTCAGCCAAAGTATGCTTTGGATATCCTGAAGATATTTAAAATGGATTATCTATAAGCCTCATTCTACTCCATTTCAATCAGAAGCTAAGATGACTAAAGATTTTGATTCTTTGAAAGTCAATTCGTTGGTAGTCTCATTTATTTGAATCATAGTCAAGTTTATATTGTCTTCGCCATTAGTCGAGTCAATATATCAAAGCTACTTATCAAGATTCCATTAAGTATTCAACAAAAATTCAAATCAATTGGTCAAAAATACAAACACTAATCTATAAACAAGGGAATTATACCATATAATCCTCATTGGAAAGAAACATTACAGTCTAGCCACCACTCACTTTACCAACAAAAATCCTCTCTGGAAATAAACAATGTAATCTTCTTTGTCTTCAGACGTGCTCACTGCTTGGTTTACTTTGCATTTGGTGACCAGACTGCTTCCAACTAAATTCCTAAACTATGTTTGGTTTACTTTGCATGTGGTGGCCAGATCATTTCCAACTAAATTCCCAAACTATGTTTATGGTAAAGGTTCAGCCCAACACTCTATTACTGCCAACCAAACAACACTTTGTTTACTGCACACCACTCTAATAATCCCAACCACACCAAACTCTATTTTCTGCACACAAATAGCTATAACTATGCCCAATCACAAAACCATCAATTAAAATAGATGTAGATATATCCCAAGCAATTTGTTAAGGATTCAAGCCCAACATTGAAACCATTTATGAATCTACTCATTTACCTATGTAGATGCATATCTGAATTTGCCAATGTGGTTGCTGTAATAGATGAAAACGAACATATACTAAGACCTATAGCTATAGGTGGAATGCCAACCAATGCAAAATGTTCCTATCCTTATACAGATGATAGCTAATGAGGAGAAAGCAAAGTCCAAATGTGAGATGTTTCCACTTGTGCAATTGTGCTTCCAAATAGGTGAACTCAACAATAAAGCACACCTTAACATACACGAATTTCCCTTATGGGGTATTTTATGTGACTAGATCACTAGCATTGAAAACCATCTTTACATTGGATGGTTTAACATCTTGATCATCCTTGTCCTATTGACCACAACTTTCGTATTCATTATTTCTTTCATTGCAACACCTCAAGTAGATATTGATGGTGTTCATGAGCCTATTTCTAGTTGTGATGAGGGGATTAGGGGCTCCCTTATCACATCCCATAACCCCTAATGTGTTTAACCCCTTAGCCAAGGGTGGCCAGGGGTGTAGTTGTAGGGTCATTGGGACAGAATTTCGGGGTTCATAACATTAGGAAAAGTGGAATGGCATGACCAAAAAGGTTGTGGGGGGGTATGTTATGGTGTATTGAACGGGGCAAGGGGACACAAGGGTAGCATGGATGGTAGAAGTCAGAGGTAAAAGCATGGTTTACTAAGATCTATAATATAGGGGTCAAGTTCCATCTAAAGAGGCTGAGTTATCTTGGGTTTTTCTAGCTGAGTTGCTTGGTATTTGTGTTGAATCTCCCACTACTAAAGAGGCTAAGCTTCTATTTTTAGACAGGTCAAGTTTCTCTTTATTTTTGAGCTGGGAGTGTCATTTCAAGAGCCGAATGTCATTTCTCTTGTTGGTCAAGTACATATTTCCTTGTTGGAAGAGAGATTATAATAACAAGGAGGGTCAAGTATTGTAACTTCAGAGGTCCGAGTCCATTCTTTCATGCTAGAAGAGTGATGGGGAGAGACCACGAGACTGTGACTGAGTTTTCCAATTGAAGGTGTAGAGATTACTAGTGTTGTAGTGACCACAAATTACCTAACTCACTGGTTGTGTGAACCAAAGTGCATTTATAGTCAATCTAGAAGCTAAACATGAAAGATGAGGTCGACTTGCTTCTAGTTTAAAGGCTAGTGTAAACAATCTTTGCATGGATTGATATTTCTAGGTGAAAGGGGAACGAGCTAAGCCATTTGGAAGCCTATTTCTCTTAGTATTGTATTGTTGGAACCACGTTATAAAGTACTTAATATATTGAAGTTCACATTGTTGTGTTATTACCAGGTTCCTCTACTCCTTTTGCTCACTATGCATTTATGTGCCATGTTAATGAAATGATATATTATGTTCAAGTTATGGTTATACAAACTTGTATGGGAAATATATGAATTTATGGGTTTAGTCCAAAGAACATAATTTTGCCTTGAAGCATTTCTTTGGCATGTGTTAGCCACTGTGTATATCTATTTGAAATTAAAACCAAGATAGTGCATCTATATAGCCAAGTACACATAAACTGTTTTAGAAAATGCCACACTGAACACTGAGACCAGACTCAGAAAATTTAATGGAAAATTTAAGATACTTCAGGGAGGGTATCTTACACTTGTCCTACATTCTAATCAAACGAGGAGATACTTATATACATATTGAGTGAGTGCATTCACATACATTCAATTGCAATAACTCTATCCCAGAGAAAGATTAATTACACCAAGCACTAACTAAATGGGACTCACATGCTTTGAGGAGATAAATACAAATCAATCTAAATTAGAACAACACACCATGCAATCACATTCCAAAAATTATTACAACCATGAATATGGAAATTTCATAAAACTTGCATATACCACCCAAAATAAAAAAATGTTATATTAGAGAATTGAGAATAAAATAAAAACCTTTATATGTAAATTTATAAATAATAAAAATCATTAAAATAAAACATCAACTATGGTTATGAATTTAATCTTTAAAAATATAGGCCATAAAACCCATTTAACTCATAAACACTTAAACATACCTTTAAAACTATATATAGTACTTACACATATAATCCAATTTATGTAATGACACTAACAATTTAGAAAAATATTTATTTATACAAATAAATACTCCATTGTCCAAGAAATAAAAAAATCTTGTTTCCTAGTATTTGTTTGGAGTGTTTTTGGGCATATCCACTAAAGATTTATTGGAATCACAAGTTTGAATTGTGAACTCTCCACATTCTCAACATACTAGGAGTTTCCCAAGGTAGAATCCATATATAGTTAAAAATGTATTTTAAACGACAAAAAATCACAAACTCATAAAAAGTTATTTCCCCAAATTCTAGCAAAACACTTAAAAATGTATATAACAATTAAACAACGCCTTATTCAATTTGAGAGCTCACTCCAAAAATAAAAAGAACCCAAATCCATACTATAATAATGGTTAGAGCTACAAATATGGTAAAAGGCCTCAAGCTATTGTTGGAATTCAAAACATGGCTACCCTTTGGATTGCAATGCCTTCTTTTCGAAGGTAAGAAAATGGAAGATCTCTTTCCTCTCTTTGTTTGTAATATATGCACGAATGTCACAATTTTCTTGGCTCTTCGATTGCATGGATGAGCTTTGGGAAAGCCCTCCTCTTCCCAAGCCTTCTCTCACAAATACGAGGTCTAAAACTAAGATCCCCAAAGTGCATAGCCATCTCAGAAACATCCCATGTCCTTGGGCAAGTCAGCTCAGACCCACGTTGCTCCGAGTACTTTTATAATAGACAAAGCTAAGGATGTTCCTTCCATGGAAATCACTCATCCATATCTGCATAGAATCTACGAGTTTTTTGCAGGTAATGCCCCCATTTGTTGTTTCAATGGGCTATGGCCATGTACAACAAATATTTACCAATGGATCCATTCAACTTGGAACAAGGCATGTAAGGTCCTCTTATGTTGCAAGGGCTTATTCATCATCATTTTTTGACAATGATGCCTATTATCAAAATGTCCTTTCTAAGGGGCCTTGGTTTTGGGGAAAAGCTGGGCTCTTCCTGGCCCCTTGGCTTCCAGATTTTGACCCCTCCACAACTATGATCACAAAGCTACCCATTTGGGTTAGGCTCCTAAATTTGTTGGCCCATCTATGACATTCTTCAGTGTTTCTGGGTATTGGAAACACCTTGGGTTGTTTTCTGGCTGCAGATCCCTTGTGAGGCTAGTGTGGAGTCTTCACCTATGGTAGGATTTGCATAGAACTCAACATAAACAATGGCTTTCATGGAAAAATTAATTTAAAAATAAGTGATTTTCACTGCACCCAACAATTGGACTACGAGAGGACTATGAGAACACTGCGTTGACTTTGCCATAAAACATGTCATCTTCAGAACTCTTGTTCTAAAAAACCAGTGAAACAAAAGCCCATATCTAAAGTATAGAAGCTATGTAGCCCGCCTCCTCGAGAAGAGGAGAATTCCTCTTCCTTGGATAAGGAAGATGATGAGTGTGATGATGACATGCTCACATCGAACTAGGCTCAAGATTTAGATCTCCAAAAGCCTCGTGAAGGATATCAAGAGATCCAAGTTTTGTTAGCCAAAAGAGAAGAACTTAGTAACAATATTCCGATCGGTGCCATGAAGCGCGCCCGTGAATCAACCTCTTCAGACTCTAACAAATATGCCTCCTTGGATTGTCAAAACAATCTTAAGGTGGCTTTGGTAGCCAAACCTCTAGAAGGTTAGATCAAAGTAACAAAGAAGAAAGGAAAGAAAAGACATAGTGGTGATCAATCCCAATCTGCAGGATTCCAATGTTTCTATTTTTTCATTTCCTATATGTGTTATGGACTTTGTTTCATGGCCATCCATAAACCTGCCTTGTCTATGGTCATGTTTAAACAGTTTTTATCATTAAACCAATTTTATCATATACTATTAATGTAAAACTTTTTTTATTAATACAAATCCTTATATTGAATTACTAAAAAACAACTTAATATAATATTAATATCAATATAATACTCATATTGTATTACTTTGAAAGACTCTTCCAATACATGGATAATACTTTGAACAAATTTAATATAATACTATTACTTGGGCATGGTTACATATTTCATCCACCTACCATGCTACCATGAGCAACTGTTATTAAATGAAATTTTCATGTTCAAAAGCTCCCGCCATAAACTTTTCCAGTGAGACCTTTTCTTCCGCAACATGGTTTACAACTATTATTTGCAAATTCAACCAAATTTGGAGGATTCCCAGTGATGAGATTAATCTCTGATGTCAGTCACACCGCCTGATTGCACAACGAATGAATGGGATGGGAGCCACGAAGGAGGTGCCAATGTGGCGTTGAAGATGAACTCGGAAAATGGACACTCAGAACTAACTTCGTCCCTGCAAATGGCGGTCGCGTTACAGATGATGATGAGAATTTTAGCCCCTGCCCTCCATGGTTGAATTCATGTCTAATGGTATTTTAATTTTGTTTCAAAAAAAATAAAATAAAAATCTCTTCTTCAAATCTGTCTTCTAGAAGGTGTTGAGTATGATTCTAGCTTGATACATAACAACTTGGCTGCTCCACAGCTTCCTCCCCAAATGCCAAACAAGGACACTGAAAGAGTAAATACTTTCCAAAAACCTAGTACCGTTCAAATCGTCTATGAGGGGAGCAGAAGTGAATTATAAGCATTGTACAAAGAATGATGCTCTGTGGAAGTTCTAATCATGAGAGGTTGAGATGTAAAGGAGAAGTTGGAGAGCCGACAGTCATTTTCCAGACAGCTGGAGGGAAATCTGTAGGCATATCATGTGAATCTTTAAAAAAAGCAAGGGCTATTCTCAGTGAAGATCTTTGTTCAGAATCACCCAACAATGCCTCGGTTGGGTCCCTATAAATTAGTAAATTTGCAGAAATGTTTCAAGGTGCTTTGGGAAATTATGTGGCTGTATCATCCTCCTTCAAGAGAGCATGGGTTATTTTTCATGAAGATCCTATATCGGTGCTGGAACCTCATGGTATGTCACTGTCTCATATGATGAATGAGACAACAACAATTGTTTGCAAAGATACTAATTCAGGAGTGCACGAATCATATGGCAGGCATGAACCCAAAGCCATGGACTGAGAAGTAAAGGTGTTGGGCATAGAGCTCACCAGGAATTGAATGGGAGCTAATAGAAGCCCTATTGGGAGCCAAGAGCAAAATCAATTAGGTGGTTCTGGTATCCCATAAATTTATCGACTTGCCGTAATTTATCCTTAATCTATTAACAGCATATAAAGATCACAGGAATTGAATGGGAGCTAATAGAAGCCCTATTGGGAGCCAAGAGCAAAATCAATTAGGTGGTTCTGGTATCCCATAAATTTATCGACTTGCCTTAATTTATCCTTAATCTATTAACAGCATATAAAGATCAAGAGAGGAAAGAAAGTTCTTTTGTACTCTTAATCAGCTTAATCTGTTTGGTTTGGTGGCAACCAAACACAAAAATTGCACCATGTTATAGTCATGTCCTAAACAAAAGAGGAAGAATTAAAAAACTATATATTTCTGCCTGCCTTGAAACACATGCTTCATAACAATTGTTCTTAGTGCCAGTTGCCTCCAGATTTAGTAAACGACATAAGGATGTTTACATTTTAAAATATAACCATTTAAAATGGCACTGACAATAAACAAATAAACTACATTAGCTCAGAACAATACAAATTTGCAAAATTTTTAACTCGTCCAAATTTATTATTTACAAAGTCCATATAAATGATACATCTTACAATATACTGACTTTATGAAACCAAACCCCAAACCCCAAACTCACTGGAATCTGAAATTATACAGGTGGTGCTATGAACAATACTAAGGTAAATAAAGAATGCTAAATGAACAATCTAATGATAAATTCTCATAGTGTAAACCCCTGCATGTCATTACTATGACAACAAGGAATCACCTCGCAAGTTACATGCCTAAATGACTCTAGTTTAATAGAACACAAAAAGTCCTGATACAATTATCGTTTTTTGGTATGACTCCTAACTGTTCTCATTTGCCTCGTCATGCTCTCTTTCCTCAGGAGGAGCATCCATCAATTCCTCAAAGTTATGTGATTTTCTCAATATTATTTCAATCTATGGAGTCAAAAACCAACAATGAATTAGACCCAGACCACGCATAAAATTAATGGAAACTAGCAAGGCCCATCGCATGGACCACATAAGCAATATACCTTAGCCTTCTGGATTGGCCTGCTCCTTGTCTCATCTTTCATGTCAACAGTAGAAGTCAAGATTCCTACACAATAATATTACATATTATATTGAGCGCATAGCATTGAACCTGTTATCAAAAACCAAAACATTGAATTTAGCAGTGTTAGAAATCCATAGGGTTCTTACTCTTTTCTACTGCCAGCCCATTGTTCTTCAATATTTCAGCTACTGTCACAACTGTCGCAATAGCTGTTATAAGAAAGACAACTAAATCAGCAATTTCTCAAGTTTAACTCAAAATCAATGAATGCACAAAATTCATATTTAATGCAGGACAGGAAGGAATTGATTTAAAGGAAAACGTAAATCGAATTATCAAGATAAAGGATGAGATAATCTTATAACGTACCCATTCCTAAACCTGAAAGCTCCACTTCTTCATGGTTTTTCAGATATCTCTGCCATTGCAGCATTATTGATAACGTAAGAAATGGCAAGATGCAAAATTCTCTAACCATCACATTTGTATTTGCAGTCTCACCAAACAAAAAACTGTAGCTCATCGAAGTAATAAAAAGAGTACACATTCTCTCGAAATCTTAAAAAATACTGACCATTCGCACAATTTCCACCAAAGAACCTTTAGCTAATCAATACAGGTAGATATCATAAAGCAAGACTAGCATAAGTACATAATATTGGATGTTAATTTCAGGCTTCAGTGAATCACAATACATACTCAGTGCAGATCACAAGAGAACACCAAACAACTTTGATCTCATATTTAGTCTAACTAATCTTTCCTGTAAACTGTGACCTAATCATCAATAAAACTACCGTACCATGGCTATTAAATCATAACTCAAAAAAATTTAGTGAGTTTTGCTTAACAACACTGTCATCTATTAGCCCATGGATTACTTCAAAAACATATATCAGATAAGGTCTACTAGGGTTATATTCCTGAAGCTTTCATTTTCAACCTCAACTATTGGTTTCTGCCCTTATCAAGAGAGAGACGTTAATTCCTTTCAATGTAACTTCTTACTTACTAGAATTTGATGCAACATGGTTAGTGACTCAGAGCTTGAGATGTTTGGAACCTGCTGGAGAGCATTGTTGACCTATACCATTGCAGAATGAAAATGGGCTCATATAGGAAATAAAATTGAATTGGCCTCAGTCACCACTACTTGCCTTCTTGAATTTGTGGCTTGTCTTGATGTGCAGCTACTTTGACCAATAGATGGCAGGCACATACCTTGTGGTTTTATGATCCCTATGCCTCCCTGCAAATCCAACTTGCATTACCTTTTATTGTCAACCACCTTTCCTATTGTTAGCAACATATTCCACCCCCAGGTGAAATCCCACATCAAGAGATTATTGATAAAAGCATTTGTACTTATGGATCTAGGGATAGTTTATTTTCTCAAGGATCATCTTCTACACAATCCATCTATCCTTTATTCCAAGGGATGCATTATTTTGTACTCTTACCTACAACTTACCCAATTGTGTTGAAGCCTACACTCTTAAAAATTTAACGTAGCTATCTATTATTCTGAAAGTGTTGTTGTATGCCATAAACATTGCAGCATCTTTATATGTCTTCCTTTTGAGGGGATTTCGTGGCTGAATTTGTTTCATATTGGGAAAGTGGATTAAATTGCATTATGGGTATGTTGTAGATAGAATGCAAAGGATGTATCCCTTAGAAGACAAGACCAATCCTTTTATTTAAAACACACTGGAAAACTAGACTGTGTTGTATACATGCTTAAGTAGAAATCTTTTTATGAATAAATCTCCTTTGTGGGTTTGCACCAAGGGATGGCAAAGATTACTAAGAATAAGATGATATGGTAACTTAGATGCACAGGTAGGAATTGTGATCATATAACTATAGCATTGGCATCCTGTCCAGTTTTCAGTAGTATGCAAGCAGTGGTGACAGTTGACAGAGGTGTACACTAGTGTTGGATCAACCTTGTACACCGTTGAATCAACCTCAACCACCCTACTGCCTAGTGCTCAACTCAATGTTCCATTACTCTAAGCAGGAGAGGAGGGACACATATCTTGTGGTTTTTTGATCCCGAAGATCAACCTTGTACACCCTTGAATCAAACTCAACCACCCTACTGCCTAGTGCTCAACTCAATGTGCCATTACTCTAACCAGGAGAGGATGGACACATATCTTGTGGTTTTGTGATCCCGACACAACAATGCTCCCAACAAATATAAGTTACATTATTATGTTATTTTCAACCACCTTTTCTATTATCATTTTTATTTTCAGCATCCCCTTTGCCATCCATTGGTAAAAACTCACGAAAGGGCCTATGCAGCATAACCTATCTTTTCAAAATTCAGAGTGTGCCTTATGCACAAGGCATAATGGTCCTTTCTTCAAAGGAACACGTTGTTGTATTCTACCTCACACATACCCAAACACACTTAAAAGTTCAACTTATTCCCAAAATTTGAAACAAAGCCAACCACAATATTCCCTCAAAAGGAAAAATAGAGAAAGATGCTCCAAGCACTTCAATTTTCCTAGGGAAAATGTGCTTTTAACATCTAACCAAAGATTCACATGCAACCAATAATTTGGGAATTGCAGAGAACTATTTTGTTCCTATGATTTGCAACAAATGGCATTCTACCCAAGAACCAATAAATCACCTCTTAGTATAAAGTAGTTAATTATTTTCCTACTATTCCAGTCATTTATCTGGAATCTATTTGAGAACATAAAAGCTTGGTATCAGACTAATGTCAAGCATTTATAGATTTGTGCCAACATCTACATATTTTTTTCTTTTTCATTTTATGGAAGGAAATTACTCAGCTTGTATTGTATTTGGATCCTTTGGGGATAGACTACCTATTGTTGGATTTGTGTCCATTGCAGGGTGCAGAGTGTGCTTCCATTTTATGTATTGTTTCTTTTAATCTTAATTGCTAGTTTTCCTACTTTTGTATAGCCTTTTAGGTAACAATTGTTCTTGGTTTTACAGTCCTTGACCAGGGTGAAAAGATAGAACTTTTGGTTGACAAAACAGAGCACCTTCGATTTCAGGTTTAATCTCGAATCAAGCTAGCAATTTAATGGGAGGGAAATATTCCATTATATCTCTATTTGTGTATTCTGTATTCTGTATTTTGTGTATTGTATTGTATTATAAAATTGTAAAACCAGAAAGCTTCCATTATCAACCTCAACTACTGCTTTCTTCCCTTATCAAGAGAGACACATTAATGCCTTTCAATGTAACTTCATACTTACTAGAATTTGATGCACCATGGTTAGTGACTCAGAGCTTGAGACCTTTGGAACCTACTGGAGAGCATTGTTGACCTATAACACTACAGAATGAAAATGAGCTCATATCTGCAGCAGGAGACAAAATTGAATTGGCCTCAGTCACCACTACTTTGCTTCTTCAATTTGTGGCTTGTCTTGATGTGCAACTACTCTGACCAACAGATGACAGGAACATACCTTGTGGTTTTGTGATCCCTATGCCTCCCTACAAATCCAACTTTCATTACCTTTTATTGTCAACCACCTTTCCTATTGTTGGCAACATTTTCCATCCCTTGGTGAAAACCCACATCAAGAGATTAAATGATAAAAGAATTTGTACTTATGGATCTAGATTCTAGGGATAGTTTCTTTTTTCAGGGATCATCTTCTATAAAATCCATCAGTCCTTTCTTCCAAGGGATGCATTATTTTGTACTCTTACCTACAACTTACCCAATTGTGTTGAAGCCTGCACTCTTAAAAATTTATGCAGCTATCTACCATTTTGAAAGTGTTGTTGTATGCCATAAACCTTGCAACATCTTTCTCTGTCTTCCTTTTTTAAGGATTTTGTGGCTGACTTTGTTTCATTTTGGGAAAGTGGACTGAATTTCATTCTGGGTATGTTGTAGATAGAGTACAAAGGATGTATTCCTAAGAAGACAGGACCAATCCTTTTATTGAAAACAAACTGGAAAAATAGATTGTGTTGTATAGATCCTTAAGTACAAATATTTTTATGAATAAATCTCCTTTGTGGGTTTGCACCAAGGGATGGAAAAGATTACTGATGATAAGATGATACTGTAACTTTGATTCATAGTTAGGCATTGTGATCTCTTTTACAGTCCTTATCATATGCCTTCTCACCATGCCTTTTGCATACTCTTATGTATCTAGTGCCTTGACCAAACCCATCTCCTTGATAGCCATCTTTAGAAGCACACCTCACATTGTCAGTTACATCTACCACATGTTGATAGACCACATTGGGGTCATAGTGAACATCATCAAAAAGTGCCCATAACACCCAACTCCCACTTTAGCCCACACTTTGCATCCAAATGGGTCAATGTGGGAGTGAGTATCCAACTAATGAAACTCTGGCATTGCAACTAGGAGAAGTGAGAAAAGTCATCATCTCCATGGTGCCATATTGTCGCATTCAGAAGGGGATAGAAAAATGTCCTATCAAACATGCACTGCTCATTGTAGTGTTGCATGGAAGGAATATTGCACTTCAACAGACAACCTGTAGTGTTCTTGCAGTCAGACAACTAGAGAAAGTTGCTGACAAAATTTGCATAATTCTTCATGCCTTTGACACTAAAGCCCTTGAGGTTTTTAGGATAGGAATATTAGAGAGGATCAATGATGATCCCATCTGATGAGAAACTGAGGACATTATAGTAAATCTTGTTCACTTAAATCCTTGTAGTATTGTTATAGCATTGCAATTTGAATCCATCCAGCTGACAATGCCTTGAATTGATATAGAAAGGATATGGAATTGAGGCATTCCCACAACTTTCAATACTTTTGCTTGTGCCCTGGGCTATGTTAGAAAACACTTTATTGGAGACAACCTGAGGTAGCCCTGAACCCTAAAAGACTAGAATAACAAGATAGGAAAGGCTAATACTCATTTTTCTTGAAAGTTACCACATCATTTTAAGGCATGCTAAGACAATATATACTTCCCAAAATAACAAAACAAATACCCGTGTATGTTTTGTGTATAAACCTAGTTTTGAAGCCTGTTATGGTAAGATTTTGCACCTGATACGATGGTAGTGTTCATCCTATGCTCATTACCTACTCTAAACATCTCCTTTCAGCTTCACTACTTCAATCGATCGCAAAGTCTACAATGGTCCCTATCAAATCAACCCAAAAGTAGGACAATCATGGCTCAAAATATATATGCATTCAATTTCTTTGTTCATATTTTTTTTCTTTTTCTTTGTTGGTTTTCTACAAGATAAGAGGTTGAATAATTACTTAGACACTATAGTAGCCTGTATTTCATTGTGTGCTTGATTAGTGCTTCATTGTATGTCCACACCCACTGACCATATGTCATGTATATTTACTCATATTACATATACATATCTATCCAAATACCAAAAATGACATTTTGGACATGTGGGTTCAAACCTCTTGGATTTGGGTCATGAAGACATGACTAGTGCTTTGTTGTCGAATCCCGACAACTACTATGTATACATTTTAGTCTACAATATACACATTAGGTATATCACCAAATCCTTGAAATGAAATATTTTTGCATGTGAGCCAAGAGTCCTACTTTTCAGTCACCCATTCACAATATAAAATACGAGGAAACCACCACTTTGATAAAAGTGCCACTTTGATAATATGTTTGTTTGCACCAAAACCAAGAAGTAGTTGCACTGAGGCAGATTAATTTCAAGTCCATATCTCTGCAATTAGTGCAATAAAACATTTATTTTGCACAGATTTTTACCAATCTGCAAAATCTTGCAACGCTTTGACAATAGCCATGAACCATTCCAATAAAAAAATACAATATAGACCCGAGGGGGTCTTCATTTTTGTCGAAATAGAAATATTACCAACTTGGTGAAAGTTTTCTTTGAAAAAGCTTGAAGAGACTACAATGATTTTGGATCTTCGTAAACATTCATGGCGACTGCTGTGTGCCAAATTGTAAATTTATAAGTTGTGACAACCTTATGACCTCTTACGTGGATATTTAATAAGAATAGAGCTACGTTTGAGCTTTGAGCAGTTTGAAATAAAATTGAATGTCCAAATATAGAGGCATTTGGTGCTACTTGTGTAGCTGATCCACCCTTTGTTAAACTTGGGGAGAAAACTTTAGAGGGAGACCATTTGTACTGCCTCAATGCATATTCTTAGTGGAATTTTAACAAACACTTCCCTTGCAAACTCTAATCTCTCACTAGGAATACCACTTCCCTTGCAAACTCATATCTGTGCATTGTCGTTGGCAGGTTGCAGGTTCAAACTTCAAACCCCACACCAGCTAGCTTTCACCAGATTTCATGGTCCACCAATTTGATGTGCATGGTAGTCTTCAAGTCAGGTGGCTTCCCATTTTGACTTGAGTTCACTTCTGATAGTGTGTACATGGACTTGCCTTCCCTACTTCAAAGTTGCTAAACAAACACATGAACTTAAAACACTAACGAAGGTGACCCAATCTGTCTTCATTCTCTCCAACAACATTTCTCTAAAAATATGTAGGGATTTCTCACCATACCCAACTTGGGCATATGCTGCCATCATTTTTATTCCAAGAAACTACATTCCTTGTAGGAATTGTATCAAATAATTGGTGTGCACTATCTAAGGTGCCAAGCTCGTAATGATTGATGTCCATGAAATGTCATCTCGCGTAACCATTTTATCAAACAGAAGGTGTGCATCATCTATACTCCAACACATTTAGTATACATGTCTGCAAGGGAACTCCTGAAAAAGACATCCAATTCAAGTTCACTTATGATTATCAAGCCATGTAGATGTCTTCCTTGCTTAATGGAGTGTAAGGTAACAATCATTGAGGGCACTAGTGAAGGTAATATAATTCAGCCTCATGCCAAACCTATGCATTTCACGGAACTATTGGAGGGATTCCTCACTATACCCATGTTGGGTGTAGATCCCAATCAATGTAATCCAAGAGACCACATCCCTCTTAGGAATCATATCAAACAATCACCTTGCATGCTCTAACCTACCGCATTGGGCATATCTAACAACCAAAGAATTCCATGTTAAAACATTAGGCATGCAGATGTAATCAAACACTTGGATTGCATCCTCCATTTTATCACATAAATTTCAATAAGAGCAAGCTCTGGAAAGGCATTTGATTCAAGTCCCACTTTGATTACCTCAATGTGAACTTTTGCTCCATACTACAGAGATATTATGTTGGTGCACAAATTTAGACTAGTTGCCAATGTAAATTGGTCTAGCCTAAAATCTACATGCTTCATTTGAAAGTAAAGCTTTAGAGCCTCCTTATTGTTATCAGCACATAGCAGGCTTCATCTGAAAATAAAGCTTCAGAGCCTCCTTATTGTGGCCTTGCTAGGTACAAGATGAAATGTTTGTTTTCCAAGACATAGAATCCCATTCAAGCATTTTGTCAACGAGTTCAACTGCATCTTCAACATTTCCCTTTGATAGCCTGGGGTGGAGATCTTTCCTTGGATTCCTGATTGTTTTCGTTCTTGAGAAACCTCCTTATGCCTTGGAATCTGGCTTGGGGGTGATTGGGTAGCAAGAAAGACCACAGTGCTGCCCAATCTATGGTTGGGTGGGTAAGCCTAGTCCCTAACTCAGTTGCCAATTTTATCTGAGGTAAGCACTTATGATTTAAATGTGAATTAAACTTCAGGTCAGATTCAAGGTATGAGGCATAATATTTTATAAGGCAATGTATATCACTGATGATATTGTTTGATAGTGCATGAATTAATTTGATGGTTGTAAGAATTTAGTTATAGGCCTATGAGTTAAGTCCTGAAGCATATGTAGGTACAGTTTGTGATTTAGATATACACTGTTTCTTGTCACCTTACAACCATTATCACTATGTGCTGATAATTATATCAACACTTTGCTACAATAAGTAATGGAAATTTGTAATGTATCCTTGTTTATTTCTATCCTAACTGTGACATACAATAGTTGCAGCTATTGTATATCCTGAGGTCTACCAGAAAATGTAGATTTGGTAGCAAAATTTTGGGGATTATCATCTTCTGTTCTACAGTTGGTATTTTTAATCTCTTTATCGAACATTGATTTTTGTTATCCAATGGTTTTATCTGCCAGCCATCGACCACTGTAAGAATACATCTGGCTGGTGACATCTTAAATTTAAATTCAGCATTTATGACTCTTTAAATGGAACAAGTGTCCCTAAAGTGAGTTTGTAAGTTTTACACCTTAACCAATTCTAAATGATTAATCATTCAGTTATGGACTTGAGGAAATAATGCCCACTGTTAACTGCCAAATTGTAGTATGTCACCTAAGATTGTCTGCTAAATTTTTTTAGCTTGAAAGTGTTTCATGCACCTTAATCTAAATGAAAATTATGTTACATATAAGTGTATCTTATTATGTTTTTGTTTGCTAGATCCCCTTGACTTGTAGTTGAATTCAATTTACCCTTAGCATGAAAGGAACTTATATTAGTTCTGAATTGCGGTCATGGTTATAAAGGGGTCTTAGTTGTTTGATTGCTTCCTATCAACAATAAAAATGTATAGACATGGGCCATTTCTTTTGATTCCTGATTTAGTCAATAAAAAATTCCTTATTCATATGTTATGTCAGATGAAAGCAATTCCTGAAAGGCACTCAATTTGATGCATTGTTCTTCATACCATTATGTGTTGCATTTTTCATCTGTTGAAATGGTATTTGATGCTATATGTAATGGGGAAATCCATCAAAATCCAATCTTTGAACTTACAATGGCCTTTCTGGGTTCTGGGATTCCAGAAGAGACAAATATCAAGTTTATCCATGGTACATTGATTCTATAGGAGTTCTTGTCAAGTGATACCATTTTGTGTTGCTTAAGGAAGTTTCATACTTTCTTTCTTCATTGGTGGCTCTCATAGGAGTAGCTTTTGTTACCCCTTATTTCAGTTCTTCTTCCATTGATTTTTGTAGTCTGAAATCCATCTCTCAAGTTGTATATGGAAAGTGGTTTGAAATTCTTCTAAGTGAATAATTTTTAAAGAAATAGCAGAAAAATGAGAACACATTGAGAAATAAATGTGGGAATAAAGCTATTGGCTGTGGGTTGTAAAGGGGAAGACAAAGTGACAATTTGTTGAAATAGTATTTGATGCCAGATGCAATGGGGAAATCCATCAAAATCTAAGCTCTAAACTTAAAGTGGCTTTTAAAGGTTTTGGGATTCAAAAGGAGACAAATACTAATTTTTATCCATGGTACATTGATTCTATATGAGTTCTCCTTGTCAAGTCATATGGGTTACACTGGGTACTACCTATAATCCACTTAAAATGGATAGTTGGAGCATTGGCCATCATTGAAATTTTAGCTTACAGGTGACACTAAATTCTCTCTATTTTTCTTTGTGAAGAAGTATTTCCTTAAAATCCTTGTAGTGATTGTGCTTGTCTATTATGAGGGAAAAGCCATCATATTCTTCCCCTACCCCATGATGTTCCTTTAGAGTACCATATTCTCCTCCCATTGTAGTTGTGTGCCAATTTGCGGCTTATCGAAGTTCTCAGTTTGTCGATTGCTCTACTTCTATGGCCATTCATCTACTTGTACCTTTCTCTGCATTCTTATTTGATTTATTTGGCATGACCCATCTACAATGCTTTGAGGGTTGATGACAGTACTGATTTTTCTCTCTGTATGCAAGTATGAATGATTCTTTGAGCAATTGTTATGAGATATAGTTGTACCAAATCACAATCGAAGCATAATCTTTAGCATTAGGGTCAACTAGTCACATGATACTTACAAATTAAGGTTTCAACCAATTTCATGCTGAGGCTAAATTGTAGCTATCTTTTTGCATTTTCAAAATTGCATCACAAATCTTGAAAAACATGGTGCAAACTGAGGGGAGAAATAATTTCTCCCCTCTAAAGATTTTTGAAAAACTAACCATAAATTTTTTTGTTTGAGCTCAAGGCCAAACTTAGCCAAAGCCATCCTTCACATAAACTAATACATGTTTCTTTTTCCCATTAAAACCTTTGGATAGCTATGTTTACTAGGAAATATGGAATATCAAATAGCTAAACTAATTTCTAACAATATGTCCACCTTTAAGGCTACTTTTGAAGTGTAAAAGCTTCTATGATTATCACTGAGCATTGTAATATTTGCATCTAAACAAAAGTTGAAAGTTTGTTTCTTTTTTATTGTTTCCCAACATTCAAGAGCCTAAAAACAAAAGAGAAAATAGAGTTGGGAGGCTAAAGTTAGGTCATTTTAGTAGTGGTGATTCAATGGTGTTTGATCTTGCCAGTTACTCCACTATATTTATCTTCTTTTAATTAAGGTACCTCCAATCTTCCTTATCTAGGGGCTATTAGTTTCATGACATCACTTATTTTGAGTTCTTTTTAGCTTATGGAACTACAAAAAGTGGGTTGGCACTTCAAGATTCATTTGTGCTTGGGCAGGTTGCCTCAATTTTTTTTCTAATTCCTGCCATTAGATCTTTGACTTGTCACATCTTTTCTTGTTCAAGATGGAGTAGTGGCAACATCATTCCTCCTTACAGTGTGTTGACCTCTCTTTATCCATACAGTGGGAACTTGGGATAAATGGCTCCTCCCTGTAATGTTTGTTCCTCTCTTCCCTATTTTCAATAATTTCATTCTTCTCTCTGCTATGTTGGGGATCTCTGATTCTGTATCTATTGCTACATGATGTACACCAAGTCACAAATTTTTAGTTTCCCAATTATATTGAATGTATAAAGGCCAAAAATGCTTGATCTCTGTAAATCAATATTACTTTCAAGCTAGTTTATTTCTCATTAGTAGTTTTGTTCAACCCCCTCTTGTTTGTCATCTCAACAAACATTATTGTATTTTTCATAACAGAAAGAGGCAGGGTTTTGTACTGTGTTAAGGAGATTCCCAAACTCATTGTTAATACTTATTAAATTTCTTACTTCTTAAACATTGTTGCTATTGAGTACATGTAGATTTAGGATAAACTTTTCCTTCTCAACAAGCTGCTCTTGAAGTTGAGCAATGGTATTTTTCTTCATGGCATCAATAATTTGCAATATACTAATTTCATTAAAAGTAAAAAAAATAAATAATATATTAATGTCCACAAATGACCAAGTGAGGTCAATGAGAATTTAAATTACATCCAACAAAAAAATAAACTTCTAAACCCCACTCTCGCAGTTACACCTTGAGGCTTGGGTTAGCTTAGAAACCACTTCTAGTTAAGTAAGGCAGTGTGTTACATGGGAGGACATAGTTATCATTGAGAGGTAGATAGTGCTTTCCTTGTATCAATGCAATTGCATCTTTGGATATTCAAGGTCTTATTTTTTAAAGTCTAATTCTTTAAAGGGTGCTAGCTCAATGGAAGAGCACTTGTGTTACAAGCAGGAGGTTGGTGGTTTGATTCCATCGTGCCCTGATATTCATATGGAATGATGACTAGTTTTTGGTGACGGAGGCTCTTTTTGGCCATCACCAATGAGCTTATGGTGACATTTTTCAACCCTCACCAAAATATGAAATGGTGACAATCAATGAATGCCACCATACATATGCATCAATAGTGATGGCCATAAAAGGTCCATCACCATAAACCATTGTTGTTCATATGAAATGGTCACGGACAATGAACGTCACCATATATATGCATAAATAGTGATGACCATGAAAGGTCCATCACAATAAATCATTGTTGTACATATGAAATGGTGACGATCACTATCTACCATTATAATCATTATTCGTGAGGGACCTTGAATGTACATTAGCAATTGCAATGATTCCAACTTCTTTCATTATAAGTTGACTTCTGAATTCACTGCATATACAGTGATGACACTCTTGAAATAAAAAGACTTGCCCTGGGTTGATGATTAATGTAGGTATTAAGATTTCTTGTAATAATACATCTTAGTGCACCAACAACCATCAAGTCAAATAATATAGTGTATGTCTAAAAAAAAGTCAACATTAACATAGAGAACATAGGGGTGTTATATCTTCCCCCCATTTTATTCAACATTGTCCTCAATGTTGTGTGTCCAATACCCTTCCTTTTGGAATAGTGCTAGGAAAGCCTCACACATTCTAGTCTCCATTTTCCAGGTGGCTTCCCCAACCATAAAGTTCTTTCAATACACTTTCACTTGAGTGATGGCTCAATTTCAGACTGAGATATCTCTCTGATCTAGTATATGAAATGGATTTTCTAGGAAATCTCCTTTTGGTTGTACCTATATAAAATTCAAATCAATTATATGAGAATTATCATGCACATGTTTTTTTAGAAAAGATACTTGAAAAATCATTGTGTAACTCTATGTGCCCCGGCAATGCCAAATGATTGGAAACTCGTCCTATTCTATCCAAAATTTCAAAAGGCCCAAAAAATCATGGTGCTAATTTAGCATAGGTCCACATCCTTAAGGTTATTTTCCTTGATGTAACTCTTACGTAATTGTGCTCTCCAATCTTAAATACTTCATGGTTTCTCTTTTGATCAACATAATGTTTTTATCTACCGTGTGAAAGTTTTATATTCTGTTTGATTTTTCACACCACTTGTTCAATTTCTTACAATGCTTTTGGTCCCAATATTAGCCTATCTTCTAGCTGACTCTAGCTGAGAGATGTATGGAATTTCATGCCATAGAAGGAGCAAAAAGGACTCTTTTTTATCGAAGCTTGGTAACTGTTATGTAGGAAAATTACACAAATTGTAGGAAAATTTCCCATTTAGTAGGTATGTCGATGGCATACATTCTTAACATGTCCTCTAAAATATGATTTTTCCTCTCGATATGCCATCATTTTGGCTGCGATAAGAAGTACTAAAATTTAGCTATGTCCCCATCCCTCCAAACAAAGCTTTCCAAAATTTGGAAGTGAATTTTGCATCCGTATGAGCTACTATAATTTTTTGTTTTCCTTGGAATTGAAAGATATCCTTCATAAAAAATATTTGCAATTTGAGATGTTCCATAGGTAGATTATATACGTATAAAATGTGTTGCCTTGCTTAATGTGTCTACTAACACCATGATGGATTCATGTTGTCGTATTGTTTTTGGCAATCTTATAATAAAGTCCAATGAGATAACCTCCCATTTCCATTTGGGAATGGGTAGTTCAATAGTCCTACTAGGTATTTCTATTCTCCCTTCACCTGCTGACATTCTAAACATTTAGACAAATATTATGATACTTTTCTTTTCATTTGAGGCCAATAAATTTCCTTCCTCAATGTCAATATAATCTTTTGGTATACAAGGTGTCTAGCATATTGTTTCTTATGATATTATTCTAATATCATCTACTTTAGAGTGCTTTCATTTTGATCATAAAATCTATTCATGTAGGTTAACAACATTTTTTAATTTTCATCATAACCTGGAATATATACTCATTGAATTTTTTGATGAATTTACAGATAATTATGATATTCCAATATTCAATTCCTAATATGCTCCATAAAATCTGTACTAACAGTTAGAAGTTTCCATCAGGGCATGTGCATGTTTACTCAAAGAATTTTCTATCTTATTTTCGTTACCCTTCATGTGTTTTATATCAAATTCAAATTCACTAAGAAAATCCATCCACCTATCTTTTCTAGCATTAATATCTGGTTGGATGAAAAATATTTTAGGTTAATATGAAATGTTATCAAGGTGATTTTTTTTTCCCAATAAGTAGTTTCTCCACATCCTTAAAGTGTGTATTACAACAACCAGCTCTAAATCATACACCGTGTAGTTCTCTTCATGTGGTTTTAGTTTCCTAGATTGATAGGCTACTACTAAATTTTCTTGCATCAAGACTCCACGTAAACCTTCTAGACAAGCATCTGTACATACAACGAATTTATTTTCGAGAACTGCAATTTTAAGAATAGGTGCTATTGTTAGCAGATGTTGAAACTTATTGAAACTTTCCTGACACTTCATTATCCACTCTTATTTTGTTCCTTTCTTTTGTAAGGAAGTGATAGGGTAGGCTAGTATAAAGAACCCTTCAACAAATATTCTATAATATCTTGTAATTCACATAGACGATTAGACATTTGACACATACTTAGGTATGGGCCAATTCAAAATGGCCCTCTCCTTAGCATAAACACACAGTTTGTCCTTGGAAATGGCATGGCCTAAATATTGTATTTTCTCCATGTAAAACTAACATTTACTAAACTTATAATATAGTTGATGTTATTTTAAAGTTTCTAGCGCTATCCTCGAATTCTCTTTGTGCTCTTCTTTGTCTTCAGAATACAACATACTGTCATCTATGAATACCAGCAAAAATTTATCAAGGTAGCATTAAGCATGTTATTCACTGAGCACATAAACTTTGTTGGTACATTAGTAATAATGAAGGGTAACACTAAAAACTCATGGTGACTATATCTAGTTCGAAAAACTATTTTATGAATGTATTTATCTTTTATTCTAAGTTAGTGATACAGTATCCTTAAATCAATCTTTGAAAATATTTTTGCCCCTTACTTGATCAAACTGATCATTAATACGGGGAATGGGTATGTGTTTTTAATGCTACATTTATTTAATTGTTGGTAAACAATGCACATCCCAAATGTGCAATCCTTATTCTTTACAAATAAAACAGGAGCCCCCAATGATGAAATGATGAGTATAATATAGAATTTATTGACTAGTTCTTGTAACTACATGTTCAATTCCAATAATTATGGAATACTCATTCGATAAGGTGCTCTAGACTTTGGAGTTTCTCTTGCTATTAGGTCAATGGAGAAATCTAAGTCTCTCACAGGAGGTAAACCCTAAATATATTCAAGAAAAACATCCCTAAAATCCGTAATAATTGGCAGTTCATCTATTTTTTGTTTTTCCGTTAATTTCTCACTAGCTTCTAGATGCACCACAAATAACTGATGCCCTTTCTTGGCACTCCTTTTTAGTTGTAATGCTGAAATCTCTCTAACTGATATTGCTTTCGGTGTTCCTTTCATTAGTTGGGTTTGTCCCTCACAATTTTTACAACTTATTGTTTTCTCTAAATTGTTTCTTATCGCTCCATGTTTTTCAAGCCAATCCATACCTATTAATATGTCATATGAACCTAATGGAAGTACATTTAGAGTTATTTCAGTGGGACATGTATTTAAATCTATGGGACACTTCCTTACATGGTTAGTCACCTTTCCTTTTGTGCTGATAACTAACTATACTAGCCATGCATTTTAAAAATTTTTCAGTTTGTAACTGACATTTTTCCACTATTTGAGGGCTAATGTAACTAAGGATAACCTCTAGATCAATTAAAACAAAGACAGATTGGCTCATAATAGTACCTTTAATCATGATCATAATGGATTGGTGTTCTGCTTACATGTCCTCTAGTGTTGCACTTATGTTTTGGATGCTTCTAGCAATATCATTTACTGATGTTGCCTCATGTATTTCTACTATGTTTTGAATAGAACTGGGGTTATGCAGGAAATCCCGCAACAAATGAGCTTCCCCATACCCCCAACACTTCAAAAATTCCCTCTCTTTGACCCAACCTGTCTTTTTGTTGTTCAAATATATGGGCTTGGACCTTGTTTGAGATTCTGCTAGCTATGTTGAATTTTCTCTGTTGATTTTTTTCATTGGTGATCTCTTCCAAAGTTTTTTAAATATGTGGGTCTTTATCTTCTTGTCCCCACTATGGTTTCATTCAAATCCTTTCCTTACCAATATTTAGAACTTTCAATAGTATTTTTAAACTGTTGGTAACAGAATCTTGCTTTTTTCACTGCTTCATCCATTGTTTTAGGATTTTCAAACTCAATCCTTTCCTTATAAGAGACTAGTAAGTAGTTTAGAAACTTTTTCACTTTAGCCTTATCTTCCTAAATATAGGGAACATAGCAAAATAAATTGGTGAATTTAGCCATGAACTCATCCATAGTTAACTGTCCCAGTCTTAACTCATGAAATTCCTTTTCTCGATGATTATAATATCATTTATTTAGATACTTATATTTGAACAGTTTCTTAAACTCTTCCCATAAAACAATCCTTTCCTATAATGAATGCACTATTTTAAGCTCCTCCTATTGCAGAGAAACTTACCCTATAACTAATAAATGGAAATCTAGCCTATAAATTACTCTCATACTCATAAACTTGAAAGTAATTTGTTATATTTAGGATCCATGATTTTTCATACTCGTGTTTTTCACCATCAAATGTAGGGGGTTTTATTTTTCTGAACTCCCCTTGCAACTCCACTTTCTTCTTCCTTTTCTATGTTTTTGGATAAGTTTTGTTTGAATCATCCCCACTTTTATACTTTTTTGTTTCTTCTCAGCATATTTCCTTTTTAGTGGTTTTGTCTTTCCTCCATCCTCTTCTATTTTTATTACTCTTTGATTGGCATTTCTAGTTAAATATTTGATCATCTTTTCTTGTTCTTCACTTGAGTACTTTCTAATCAACAAAACCCAACATTATTATACCCATATTAAACTTTATTTATATTTCTACACATAACTATATATATAAAGTGGTGATTGGTCATATGCCCAATTTTGAAACTAGTGCTCTCATACCATATGACACATATGCGCTTCTAATTTTTTTTGTTTTGTTTTTAATTTATCACTTTTCATCTGAATGGTTATTATTGGGCCTCCAAAATATCATCCACTTTCACCTTCAATTCTATAATTTTACCCTCATTATGTAACTCTGTAACTCCATAACCCTACATTTAGTAACCATTTTCATAATCATATGGGTTTATTATTATTATTTTCCACATCATTGATTTTAAGTATTATAAGTGAATTTGTGATTAAATATTAGGAAATTAACATATTTTCATATATATCTAAAAGTGTTATCAATTTTGTGATATTGTAGGCCTACTAGGAGATTCTAGAAGGGTCATATTTGGCCATCCAAGAAAAAATTGGACTTTCAAATTCCAACTCATGAGGATTTGTGGAATAATTGCAAAAGATGTGGATCATTAACTATGCACATCCAAAAGAGAAGAATCATGGATGAGAGGATTTTGAGAGGATTTCCATCTTACATTTTTAGGAGATTGGTTGTAACCAAAAGAGATAAATGAGGATTTAGGAGAGATCTAAGGATCTATATTTATTGAATAGTTATCCTTAGTTTTTGTATAAATAGGAGTGCACTGTTCATATAAAGGGTTGTCAAGTTGTTAACTAGTTAGTGTTGTTGTTAGTTTTTAGTTGGAGGTGCCAAGTTCCATCGAAGATGTGATTTTTAAAGTGAGGAGAGAGAATTCTTGTAATATCTTGTAACTCATTTTATGAAATACATACTTCCACTTTGATCTCCAAGATGTGATAGTTTGTTTAGTGCGCTTGCTCACGAATGGAGGTCCCCCATCAACCACAGTTTTCACACCTTTGTATGTATTGGTCACATAGTATTTATTTCATTTATTTTTAGCAAGCGTGTTATCATTATATGCAAGTGTGATTTCATTTTAGTAGGTGTTAGTGTGATTTCAATTCAGCATGTGTGATGTTAATTAGGCAAGCGTGGTGTGATTTCATTTATGCAAGTGTGGTGTGATTTCAATTCTTCAAGTGTGATTTCATTTATGCAAGTGGGGCATGATTTCATTTATGCAAGTGTGGTGTGATTTCATTTATGAATGTGTGATTTCAATTTCTTTATGTCTGGTTTGGTTTGGATTAGATTGATTTAATTTTCTTTTTAATTAGTTTTAACAACATTAGATTAATCTATTCTAATAGATAACCACATAGTACATATAGTACATGTATACCTCATCAATTCTACGAACTCCGGGTTGACAACTAATGATTGAAATTTAGCTCGCAATTAAATCACCCAACAATTATCATGCTAAGGTAAGTTATTTAATGCTTGTTTAACAAGACGTTTATGGTAATTCTCCCTATGCAACCCTTTAATAAGATCCTATAATTTGTGATTATGCATAAGATGTTATATAGTGAACATTGTCACTCCTATGGTACTCGTTATACTATTGTCCATAGTTAACATGCGGAGTTATGGATATAGTATGGTGGAGCTCATATATTTTACAAATTTTGTCATATTTTACTTGGAAAAACTTTGGTTATAAAAAAATTACCCTCTCTCTTAACTTAACCGAATTTCAATGTTCCAAGTGTTCACATAGAATTAAATGAAGAAGTCTCGAGGGTGAGGTTTATGGTAAGACATGTGCTGAATTAGAAATCGCCATGCATGCCAATCCATGTGAAGATCATGTGCCTAACCATGTGGGCAAGGTAGAGATGTTAGCGTGACCTAAAGATGGATGTTTGTTCTCACAAACCCTAAGCCTCAACCCTAGAATACGCACACATTCACTTTATTTTTCAAGTTTTTGAAATGGCGTCTTACACAAAGAGTTTCACTTTGAGAGTCGTGGAGGTCCCTAGCACTAGTGGCCTGTTACATGAGTCTTTGGGAGTTTATATTGTTCCTCTTTCTGCTTCTTGATGAACCTATAGAAGTCACTAGTAAATCATGATTCTTTAACTTCCTTCTGTGAATTTTTTTTGTTCTTCTTTGTGATTCCCTTGCTATATTATCTGATTTCTGCTACATTTCCTATTTTTCGAGTGCCATGTACAAGGGCTCTTCTCCTTGGTGAATCAATTCAGGTTAAGGGAGAACCATAACTGTCTAGGGTTTTTTCCTTAGAGAACCCATCTTCAAGTAACCTCTAGCTTCATGGCTAAAGTTCAGTTTTCCTATTCAAGCCATAAGTTTATTGTTAATTTGTCATTGGGGTTTTCCATTTTCCCCATGATAGTTTTCTTATGGTCTGTAGTCTCTCGGAATATCGTTGGAGGTTTCTCCTACTGGTTTTTGGAATAGGTACATATTTTTATGTTTGAAACCCCAGGTACCAATTTCCCTTGTCAAATTTATATTTCTTGTTTCCTTTATTTCTCCTAGTCATGAGAATCTGGCTAAATCATTCCTATTTTATCATTTCCTCTCAGGAGAATTAGTTGCCATTGGTTCATTTGTTTTGGCGCAAAGGATTTTGATATGTAAATTGTGTGGGAAAATTTTTCTCATCATCGCTTGAATAGGTAATGTCCTCACTACCTTGTCGATGTCACAGTTTTGCATTCATTGTTTTTTTTTAAATTGAATAGCCAATAAGTTCCATTGTCTCCCCTATAAAAAAAAAATTGTTAGGTATGGCTACCTTCTCGACCTCCATTTGAGAGTCTCAAACCTAGATAATTGCACTACCCTTCTTCCCAGTTACTATGTTAAAGGTCGATTGTCATTGCGTTTCTCTCTTGGCTACTTGCTATTGGGATTGCCCTAAGACGTGGCGGTTCCATCTCTTTCAAGTGTGAACTTAACACTATTATTGGCGTGATACTATTTTTTCGTCTTAGCCTGTTATTTTTATATTTTTAGTAAAGAGTACATTTGAATGTTTTACATTTGCGACCTCTAGTATACTGAATTTCACATTTATTTATTTATCCCAATTTTTCTACGGGACTCTTAGGGTCTGGGGATTTTGATTGTAAAGACTTTATTTTTAATCAAAGTAATTATATCACTACTAGTTCCCATTACTATGTTTTTCTTATTTAATTAATTTCATTACTTGCTTCTTGTAATAGGCGGCCTTTTATATATATATATATATATATATAGATATATATATCATGTGTAAGTTTCCTTAAAATAAGGTTATTGATTTTCCGATAGCTAGAGGTAGCAATCTTCTATTATGAGTTTCCATATTATTTAACTGTAATGAATATCAGTATTATGTTTTGTGGATTATTCATTTAATTTGGTTTCATTGCAATTTTGGATGTAAAATTCTTTCTAAGACTGGCTATGCTCATATTTTAAAAGTGTGAGATCTAGATCTAGAATCCAACGAACAATTTTGTTACAATTATTAAATATTTGTTTCTCGATGGTGATATTGGTTGTGTATATTATAATGTTGTTAGTAAAATATGGAGACTACTTTAATTTATTATGCCCTTCCTATTTTCTTGACTTCCCATTACTGGTTGTAAAATTTTGGAACACACATACTTGCTGTCTGTGGCATCGAAGTCCCCTAGGACCATATTGATCCTATGAGATATTAAGTTTATTTTTCTTGGGTACTAATGTTGACTACGACTTGCACCCAATACTTGTTGACCCCTTTCAAATATTTTCTACTGGTGACTATGCATTTCCTAATTATGTTTGGGTTGGTTACTATATGATTAAAAAAAAAAACCTGCTGCATACTATGCTATCTAAATCACCTTAGGTAAGGTTGATAACCATTAGACTCATTCTTCACACACAGAATCTTATATCTTCATTTCCTTATACGGTAACCATTTTGATTTTTTTTAGGGTTAACATGTATTTTTAATGGTTTATGCCCTTCCCTAACGACACAATTTCTCCCATAGATTTCCTTTATTGTTCGCCAGCTATTGCCATGGCCATTTCATATTAGTTCCTTTATAACTATTTTTTTCCTTTTCTTGTTATATCTACGGTTCTAGTTTAATTGGATACTCATTGATTTTACCAAAAATATAGTGCGCATCTGTATACACATAATTTCTCCTAAATTTATTACTTCGCTATTACTGAATTATTATGATTTCATGAGTTGAATTCCTGAGTTGACCATCATCTACTAGTGTAAAATTCCTAATTTCCTACATACGATCCTATTTCATCCCCATAATAAAATTTTACTTTTGAGTTGTACAAATTTATAAATTCTTACTTTATCCATAAAAACATTCT
This sequence comes from Pinus tabuliformis, assembly GCA_031772625.1. Taxonomy (NCBI): domain Eukaryota; kingdom Viridiplantae; phylum Streptophyta; class Pinopsida; order Pinales; family Pinaceae; genus Pinus; species Pinus tabuliformis. Next base: position 432,424,164 of record CM062813.1, on the reverse strand, counting down.
ATTACCTAAAAATTGTTCAAGTTTACCAATTTCACAGCTTTAAAATACCTTGCTTCATATGTGAAAAATGAACACACTCAATAATTTATCAAAATAAAGGATCATAGGGTGAAAAGGAAAATAATCATAATTCTAACTGAAAGTGTATGCCTGAAGAAATTAGTTAGAAGTGGATTGCACTCCTCTTCACTATGAATTGACTCCATGAGACCCCCCATGCTAATAATTTCCTGCTTCAAGAATCAACAAGCTCGTTGATTCCTGAGTGATTTTATTTTATTAGTTTTCTTTCACAACAAATTTTTACCAATGTCCCTCTTTTTGGGTCTACCAACCCATTTTTCTAGGAATTTTGTGTTTTTCATTTTCAAAAAGGTTTTTCCTTTTTCCTTTAAAGCTTCGTTTTTCTCCCGTAGTGATTTATTTCATCTGAACTTAGTATCTTTCTCCTACTGAGGGATTTAATACAATATTTCGCTCCCATCATATTAAATCCATTTTTTTCTAATATTTCCTCCTAAGGATTTCTAAGATATTTGTAAGGAAGATTCATTTTAGATTTAATCACAAATCAACTGTTTCAAACTAGAAGGAAATCTTCTAACTCTAGTTCTCCCTTTCCTCAGTAATTTATAACATTATTATTTTTTAAATATAATTGTTTGATTATTATTTATTAAATATAATTGTTTGATTACATCACAACACTTAACTTGATCATATCATCTTACAGGTTTAAACATGGCTTTGCTAGCCATCAAGTCAAATAATATATTGTATGTCTAAATAAAAAATATTCAAAATTAACATAGAGAACAAAGGGTTGTTACACAAATCACTATGCTCATTACCATCATTTCAGTAGTAGTTTAGATAGTAGGTTTAGGTGCAGTAATATTATCTCACTAACATAATTTTCTGGATAATTCACCAATTTTTTTTTTTTTTTAGTGACCACTTCAATAATAACTTTCAAGGCTTCCATAGAATGATCCTTAAGCCCAATAGAAATCACTAGTAGTCTTGAAGAAAATGATTTACTTATATTTTTTTGTGCACATGCCTCCATCATTGACTCTAAGCATTAGTGAGTAATATTTCCTGAAACCACAATCCCAAATTTGTTCAAAACACCAAATGTAACCACCATTCCCAAATTTGTTCAAAACACCAAATGTAACCACCATTCCCATATCTACCAAGTTTCATTGCCTTGCCAAGGTAAACATGAGAGGAGGAGCTATATGACATGAATTGACCTCTTTTCTTCATTAAGGAAGGGGAGTCTACTAATTGAAACTTTAATGACCTTCCTTAGGAGCTACATGACACCCATGAGCCAAAGAACCACTCTAGGTGCCCAAACCGTAATCTAACTTGCCTTTTTAACTATCTAGACCCCCATTTGCTTGCATAAAAAGGGAATCCAATGGCTATGACCCTCCATTTGTATGGATAACCATTCTTCCCATTGACTGCAGTCTAGATATCATAGTTCTGAGCATAAGACCCCATAATTTGAGCCACTTTTTCAGGGCTAGTATACAAACCTTTGCCTAGACCTTGATATAACTTTATAGGATGATGTATGACACAACGACAAATCTGTTAATTCAAAAATTAGTCAAGAAATTGACCTATCCAAGCCTAACCATGAACGACATTTTTTCGAACATATTAAGAACATAAAATCTATAGGTCATGAATGCATATCTAAACATATAGTTATCATACTTATATGGAAATCGTTAAGAAGGTTTGATGCCCTCTCACAATAGCTGAAATAACATCTATTAGGTCATGCATTTAATAACCATTCATTTACCAATCAAAACATGTTAAGAGCCATAACTAGAATCTGTCATGAAAAAAATCTTATAACAAAAATATAATTAGAGTAATAACAATGATAGAATGACCATCAAATCCACATCATAAAAAGTAAATTTACTGATAAAATATAAGAGGAAAATAGCTCTTATTAACATAAACAAAATCCATCCAATTTAGGGACTTCCACGTACCATCGTACAATAGATTGGGCTGAACCAAATCTATCTTTCATCCAATCCCCCAGTATCATAGTCCAAGCATAAATGTGGGATCTCATGGAATAAACCAATCCAAAAAAAAGGGCTTCCAAAGGCCAAGCCACCTCAACCCTCAACGAGCGATTCCACCAAATGGTCAGAAATCACTAACCATCACAAGATTGGTCTCTACCGAGGTTTTCGAGAGCTTTAGAGCATTTGTTCCAACTATTGGATAGATAACATTATATAGATGGTCATTGGTAGAAAGTGTGTTGGAATTTATGTCAACATTCATGCTAGGAGATGTGTTGGGTAGTTGACATTCTCTGACAGTTGGTAAGAGTGTTGGCATTGATTTTAACCCAAATAGCATGGTTGTTTGTGGGAACAAATATTGGATTTTATGTTCACTACCCTACTTTTGATGGTAATTGGGATATCATTGATGTGCTTGATGTTTGAAGCTAAGAGGGAGTCTCATGGTTGTTTCAGTATATTATAGAGAATCAACATAGTAGTAGGCTTATTGGAGAAACCATGAAATCGTGACTATGATGGTTTAGATCCCTATACTTTGGAAGAGATTTTTCATTAAGAGATCAACTCATATTCTCTTGGAGATGGAACAGTTGCCTAGTGCTTTGAAAGAGCTTTCTAAACATATGTGGAAGTCTGCAAATGGTCTCCTAGATCAATATTTATTGTGAGTCAAAGTTTGGTGAGCTTAAGTCCATGATAATAGGGTTAAGAGGTGATTGGAGTCTTGGCGCATAGTCAAATTTCACAGTGGTGCCAAACATGATGAAAAATCCTAGCAGAGTAGCCAAAAGGAGTTCTAGGTAGACGTGGGATGGACTGCGCAAAAACGAGAATATTTTTTATTGGCTCAGGCTAAGCCCACCTGATGGATTTACCCCAACAATATAGTAATTGTGCACAAGTTAATGTGCCAGGATTAATCGAGCGGGCTGACGAGGAGTGCCATCAAAGTAGTAGGAAGTAGTTTTATTGGCTACTAGAGGCCCCACTTGATAGCTTGGCCTAGCGAGGTAGCCCGACAGTATATTTCCCGCAAATCCTTAAGCCCTACAAAGAAAAAGTACCGAGAGACAGGGAACTGGGACAAGGTGGTGGTAAGGTTGGAAACAACAACCAATTATAAAGGAGTAAGGAGGACCTCGTAGTGGTAGAAAAGCTTGCAAAGGCTAGCCCAAAGGAAAGTTAAGTGGAAAAAAATGGAAATGCCAGGAGATAGGTGTTAGGTCATCTTACGACATTTCGACATCCTGATAGAGGGAAGTCTTGTTAGACCTCGAGGGACTGGAATTGTTGTCCCACACAATTGATTGTGCAGATCAATGGCAGAGAGCTACTCTAATGTTAGTCCTTCTAAAGCCATAATATTCTCAAGAATGCTTCCCAAGTCGGCTCTTCAATCCGTAGTTTTATGTTTAACAAAGGAAATTGGTGAAAAACCAAAGGCCCTAGTGACTCTTCTCTTTGACAATGGGACACACGGTTGTATTTGATTGGCTATAAGGAGATAATGGTGGAAGATGATGTCAGTGTGACATGGCTATACAAGGGATGCATGGCATAGAGATTCAACATTTTTGGGTGGCCTAATGGGATAAATCTAGGTGACACATGTCACCACATAGGAGGTGCCATGTGGGGTTGATGACATAAGAATGATATCATCCCATAATGGATACCCCAGAAGGTTTGCGCAGTGTGTGCACGAGGAACCCATCGAATGGATAGGTGTCTAGTAGATGTGGTCATGTGAGAGCATGAGCCAATGGATAATGCACTAGGTAGACCCCACCAATACAACTCTTCCCGCTAGGAAAAGCCCAAAAGTTTTTTAATGGTGAGAAAAGTGAATGTTCCTCAATGTAAGTGTTGGGACACATCGTCATAGATATCTCAACACGACAAAAATTTGATTCGACACTAAGAGTGTAGACAGACACTACCAAACAACTCATCCTATAGGAATAAACTCGATGTCTTATAAAGGGAATAGCTAAGGAATGTGCTAGAAGTTAAAGCTCAAGGACATAGAGGAGTAATAGACATCTTTGTGGTAGAGAGAAAATGAATAAGGTTGAGGCCAGATGATCACCATCGGACATGCCAACCTGGTGGCATGACCTCCATGAATGAATAAATGTGCACACAAACAAAGCATCAAGATAGAGAGGGCTATGAGATAGGCATGCACCTAGGGTTCTATACAAAAGGTAAGAAGTTGGAGCGTGCAGATTATAAAGAGTGACTAAATGCCAACTCTTGTTTGTTTTTCATAGAAATGAGACCAATGGTGTGGAGTCGTTAACAAAGTAGTTTGGCCCACGAAGAGCCTAAACGTGTTAAGCACCTATAGCCTTGAGCTAATGGTTAGAGAGAATTGGTTGCATGTCGGAAAGCAGAAAAGAAACCAAAAGAAAGGGTCTTAAAGGAAAAATCAATGACATTAATCAATCTTATGAAATAAAAGGGCTGAGAATTTGGTTTGATAACAGTGTAGCCCATGTAGGAGAACAAGTCAGAAAATAGAGTAATGGAAAATATAGAATGAAATGAGTCAAGGAAACAAGGACCATGACATGCAGGATCGCTTAATGGTTGTAGTTCCAAGAAAATTTTCGATACATGAGCGTCCCTCAAGTAAGGAGGAATTAAATGGAAATAAGAAGTGGAATGGAGACCTATCCCATGTTTGCATACATATTTTAATGGAAAAAATACTTGAGTCTGCAGTTTGAATGATATTTAATTCTTAGTATGGGAGTAATGCTGAAAAGCCCATTCTTATGTTTAATACAACTAAAATGGCCATGTAATTTTGATGCAACAACATGATGATATTAATTAGGAAGACCTTTCCTATGCACTATGGGAATCCATGTAGGAGTACACACTTGTGTAGTGTGGATGCCTGTAGAGACAACATCGACTGGTGTGCATTAGTGGAACAAAAATCATGATTGTCATTAAGCAACTCGGGGAATGCAACATTGTTGTGGGAGAGCTGAGTGGAGAGCTTTGAGTGGTGTGTGATGCTCAGAAGATGCCAGTTTTTCTTGTGCTACAGAGAAGAGGTTGAGAGTTCCTCTGGAGAAGTATAATGCTGAGAGCTAAGTGTATGTTATTAAGAGAAGATGGATGAATATAGTGTGTTGCTGTAGAGTGTTTAGAGTTGAGAGAGAGTGTTGCAAGCGTTATGATGGTTGAATGTTATTGGGAAGAAGAGAGAGAGGAGTGTAAAGGAGAAAAAAGTTGATATTATGTAGAGTGGCTTCCATCTAAAGAGAACAATAGTTCCTTATTGAGTTTTGGTTGGAGCCTGCATATACCAAGTTGGTGCTTCCATCTCTAGTTTCATCTATGGAAGGCTTGGGAGTTGGTGCCTCCTACAAGTTTCTTCTTGCATAAATCCAAGGAGCTCCATGTTGGTGTTTACAAAAAATCCATGAAATTGGTGCATCATATGGTGCTTCTGGTAAGTTGTTTAGGTGTCTACAAAAGGAGAGAGTTGGTGCTTCCTACTAGTGGGTTCTAGCAAACAATCAAGGGGAGTTGATGCTTCTTATGAGTGGTGGATCACGAATAGATTCATGTGATAGAGTAGGTGCTCTTAATTTTACATCAATAACAAAATAACATTTGGTTCTTTTCTCCCATAAGGGTTTCCACATTAAATCTATTTGCCATATGTGTGCTCCTCATGATGTGTGTGCTTGTGTTGATTCACATGCCTATTGTTATTGTTTGTTGATGGTTCCTCTAATATAGTGGATGCAAAGTATGAGATAGTAAAGATAAGTTGGCATAACACTTTAAATTAGCCTTAATAATGATTCACCCCCCACTCGTATTGTAGAAGCATGATATGAAGGGAAGAAGTGTGTAAGATGCTGAAGTGAAGTAAGTGTAGTCTGAGTATTACCAACAAGGACAAAGAGAAAGATAAAATGCATCATTATTGGATGATATTTTTAGTAAAAAAATACTGTGATCGGTTTTGCATTCCTATAAATTTCCTATAACTAGCACAAAAGATGCATTGGAAGAGACAAAATTCAGTGAGTAGCCTAACGCATTCAAAACTGGAGAATTTCAAATAAGAGGTAATTTATGTTTAGGGGGAGCATATCACATATGTCTAATTCCTAGAGAAGCAATAGAAACAAGAAGACTCAAAGACATGTTTTTCTAATGCCTAATTATTGTAGATGTCTTTGTTTATAATGTTTGTAGCTGAGCATGGATAGCAGACTTCTAATGCCACAACATGAAGATAACATCCCTCATCGAAAGGTATGTAGAGTAGAGTGCACATTAGCAAATATAACCTTATCCATTAATGCATGAGAGAGAAGAATCAACATGTAGCCCTTTTCCATTGATGTGAAAGAGGAGGAGAATTATGGGAAAGCAAGATGTGATGGCCTATGTAGAGGAGAGAAACCCATTGGTGGATCATGCAAGGAGAAGTGTGGAAGCAACATGACAATCGGCCATCAATGAGGAATAAGTGATGAGGTGTTTCCATCAATGCCAAAGTGGGATAATGTTGCATAGTTGGCATTGTTTGGATGGCAAGTGGCAGCAAGTGTGTTGGAATTATTGTCAAGTGTCATGTTTGAAGATGTGTTCGGTAGTTGGAATTGTCTGACAGTTTCCATGAATGTGGAAATTGATGTCAACTAGACTAGCATGGTTATTTGTGGAAGCATATGTTGGATTTTATGTTCACTAGCCTATTTGTGATGGTAATTGGGCTATCATTAATGTTATTTATGTGTACGATTATGAGGAGTCTCATGGTTGTTGTAGTATATTATAGAGAATCACCATTGTAGTAAGCTTACTAGATAATCCATAAAATGATGACTATGATTGTTTGGAGTCCCATAATTTGGAATATATTTTGCCTCAACAGATTAGCTCAGATACTCTTAGAGATGGCACAGTTGGTTAGTTCTTAGAAAGATCTTTCCAAATGTATGTCGAAGTACACAAATGGCCTCTTTGGATCAACAATTATATCCAATAAAATTTTATGACCTTAAGTCCATGATAGCAGAGTTCAAATATGATTGGAGGTGTCATAGCCAAATTTAGCAACAATGCCAAAATCAACGAAAAATCTTAGCGGAGTGGCCAAAAGGAGTTATGGGAAGACAGTGTATGGACAATGGAGTAGGAGGAAGAGTTTTGATTGGCTCATGTGGATCCCACCTAGAGGAGTTACACCAACAATATGGTAATGATGCTCAAGTTAAATCACTAGGATGAATGGAGTGGGATGAGGAGGAGTGCCAATAGAGTAGTAGGAAGTGGTTTTATTATCTAGAAAAGGCCCCACTTGATAGACTTGGCTGACAGAGGTAGCCTGATGGTATATCCCCGACAAAGCCTTAATGATTACAAATTGAAAGTAGCTAGAGACAGGGTAGCAAGACACAGTCGTAATAAGGTTGGCAACAACAACCAATTATGAAGGCACCAAGAGGTTCCCATAGCGAAAACAAAGCCCTCAAAGGTTGGCTCGAAAGATAGTTAAGCAAAACTAATTGGAAGCTCAAAGAGACATGTTTTGGGCCACACAGAAACATTCCTACATCCCGATAGAGGGAAGTCTTATCAAGCCTTGAGGTGTTGTAAATTTTTCCCACGTAACTGATCACGCAGATCAACGATGGAGAGTTACTCCGGGGGCACTCATCCCGAAACCACAATATGCTTGAGAGTGGTGTTCAAGCTGGTTCTTGAATACATTCGTTTTGATATTTAACTAAGGAAATTGGTGCAAAACCGAAGGCCTCGGGAACTCTTCTCTCTTCTCTCTAACAATGAGACACATAACAACATTTAATTGGATTTAAAAAGATAATGGTGGAAAATGACATCAGCATGATGTGGCTATATGGGGGATATGTGGAAGATAGATTCAACATTTTTGGGTGGCCTAATGGGAACAATATGGGTGACACGTGTCACCACTAGGATAGCTCATCTCGAAAGACAAACCCTCGAAGTTTGTCAATGGTGTGCAAAGTGAATGCATTGGAAAATAAGCATCAAGAGATGTCATTAGAGACATCTCATCATAGGATTTGCATGGCTGGTTAGTGAAAGCGTAGGCAAACCCTACCAAACAACTCATATCGTAGGAATAAACTCGTTGTTTTATAAGGGAAGTGGCTAGGGAATGCGCTAGAAGACAAAGTAATGGGACATGAAAGACTGATAGGTAGGCTTGTGCTAGAGCAATACAAAATGAGGATGAGATCAGGTGGTAACCATGGGACACACTAACCCCACAACATGACCCCAACGGGTGAATAAAGGGGCACACAAGCAAAGCACTGAGATAGAGGGGGTTACGAAATAAGCACCCACACAGGGTTCTATAAAATAGGTAAGAACTTAGGGTGCGGATATTATAAGGAGTCATGGAGGCTCTTGGTATGGCTAATCACCAACTCCTGGTTGTTTCATGTAGAAATGGGATCAATGGCGTGTAGCCATTAACAAAGTAGTTTGGGCGGTGAAGGGCTTAATCATGTTAAGTACCTGTACATTTGAGTTAGTGGCGGTAGAGACCTAGTCCCATGGAGGAAAGTAGAAAAGGTGCCAAAAAAAAGGGGCTTAAAGGTAAAATTGGTGACATTAATCTCTTTTACGAAATAAAAGGGCCGGGAAGTTTTTTTGACAATAGTGTATCATGTGCATGAAAATGAGTAGGCAACTGGAGGAATGGAAACTATATAAAAAACTCAGTCAGGGTAGCAAGGACTACAACATGGATGATCACTTAATGGCCCTAGTACCAAGAAATTCACTACAAATGAGTGTCCCTCATGCAAGGAGTAATTAAATGGAAATCATAAGTCGAATGGAGAGCCATGTCGTGTTTGTGGGTAGATTTTAATGGAAAATCCCCTTGAGTCTTGACCTTGACTGAGATTTAATTTTCGGTATGGGAGAAATGCAGAGAAGTCCATTCTTATGTTTAGTGCAGCTGCAATGGACAAGTAATTTTAATGTAGTAGTTTATGAGATTGATTAGGCAGACCTGTCCTATGGAGTATGGGAAGCCATGTAGGAGTCTACACTTGGCCAGTGTTGATGATAGTGAAGACAACATCGACCAATGTGCAACAGTGGAATGAAAATAAGGACTATAATTGAGCAACTGGGGGAGTAAAACATTTTTGTGAGAGAGCTATGTGGAGAGATCCTAGTGGTGTGCACTGCCGAGAATATGCCAAGTGTGCTTGTGCTATAGAGAAGAGGTGAAGAGTGCCTATGCAGAGGAAAGAGGCCAATAGTTCTTTTGGAAAGGTATAAGGGTGAGAGATAAGTGTATGTTGTTAAGAGCATAGGGTTTAGTATAGCGTGTTACTGTAGAGTGTGTGGAGGGGAGAGAGCGTGTTTGTAGGGTTGTGATGGGTGACTGCTGTTGAGCATAATGAAGATTCGAGTGGAGAGGAGAACAAATATGATTTCAGGAAAAGTGGCTACCATCTATAGAGAAAATTAGTTCCTTACTGAGTTTGGGTTGGAGCTTGGGTATAGGATGTTCGTGCTTCCATCTATGGTTTGTGTCTCAAGAAGCCTTGGTGGTTGGTGCCTTCTGCAAGTTGGTTCTTTCATAAATCCAAGGAGCTCCAAGTTGGCACTTGCAGCAAATCCATGAATTTAGTGCTTCATATGGTGCTTCTAATGAGCTGATCAGCTGTTTACAAAAGTAGGGAGTTGGTGCTTCCTACTAGCAGGTGCTAGCAAATAATCAAAGGAAATTGGTGCTTCCTATGAGTGGTGGCTCACAATCAAATTGATGTGATAGAGTAGGTTCTCATAATTTTCCATTAATAACAAAACAATATTTGGTGGTTTTCCCCAGAAGGGTTTCCATGTTAAATCAGTGTCATATGTGTGTTGCTCATGATGTGTGTGCTCGTGTTGATTCATATGGTTGTTCTTATGGTTTGTTAATGGTTTCTCTCATATAGTGGATGCCAAGTATGAGTGAGTAAATATAAACTGGCATAAAATTTTAAATTAGCCTTAATACTGATTCACCCCCCCCCCAGTATTAAACATTGTTTCCAACACCAACCTAGCTCCGGGACTAGTAAATCAACCCACAAATTTCGTAGGGCTCCAAAGTGTTTTTCCAACTAAGGATTTTAGGACTAGTAACTCAACCTAAGTTGTTCTAGGGCTTCCAAATCATTCATCCAACCAAGGCTCAAGGAACTTGTAACTCAACCCACAACCTTAAGGATCATGAGAATCAATTAGAAAATAATCAAATGGGAAACCGACAACACCATGGTTATCTAGGAAACGGAAAGGCTATGCAAAACCACTATCAACCCAAGAAATCCTCCATGCCAATGAAAAATCATAACCAAATAACAACATGCATACCCTCGAAAAAGATGGCTCACTATGTGAATATATGAAATCTGATTCTTGAGTCTAAAATTAATGTGTTATTTCTTTCATGCATGCACTAGTCACTTGTTACCTTCAATTTAAAAACCATAGGATTGTCTCATGTTGTTATGAAACTAGCTCAAGAAAAGATAGAAAAGATAGATCGACGCCTTAGAATTCAGCCTCTTCGAGGGGGCAACCTCCTTTATATTACATAAATGAACAATTCTTGGATGATACAAATGAAAAGACCTCCTTTCTATATATAGGAGTCTAAGGGGTCATAACATAATCAGAGCCAACATAACAATAATAATGTAAGGGCACAATAATAACAATAGTGGGCTTATATGGGGCACAATAGTAACAATATGGGCACTACATGGGTACATCAATATAATAAGTGGGTTGTACTAATAACAATAAGGGGTTACACTAGTAGCATAGGGGTCTAACATGCCCCTCTCCTTCAAAAAGCGTTGTCCTCAATGCTTGAGTCATTCTTGATGCTTTTGTATAAAATTCTTGTCCTCCCATGTGGAATCTTCAATAGGTAAGTTCTTCCACTTGATGAGATACTCTGAAATTGATTGATTCTGTAGTTATCGAGTTCTTGTTTCTATGACTTCTCCAAGTTCCAATATGATTTTTCCTTCCTCTTCAGTTTCTGGCAATATTGTTTTAATTGGGATCTTTTGCAACTTTTGAATAAGTGGCCATACTTCTTCGTCCTTCTTTCATTCATCCCTTGCTTCATTTATCCAATATGGTTGGATAATAGAAATAGCACAAAACAGTGCTTCCACATCCTCATCCTTGAAGAGTCGTCCCATTCGATAAGGTCGCCATTTTTTAAGTGCATGTAGTATTGCCAACATTTCCCTCACATAAATAGCTTGCTTGAGATGTGGCAGTAAAAATACCCAATCACCTACATCAAAACATTTTTCACTACAATGTTGATCTACTTGTTGTTTCGTTTGATTTTGCACCGAAGTGGTGTTATCCTTTAAAATTTAGAGAACTTGTTGTTGATGCTCGATGTGATCTTTCACTGCTTGAACCTTTTTCTTCTTGATATGTCCTTCTGTCTCTAGATTCTGAGGAGTGGTAATTTCTTCCAATCCTTTACAAGATATGGTCAGATTCATTTCTTGATGCTCAATGTGATCTTTCACTTCTTGAACATTTTTCTTCTTGATATGTCCTTCTATCTTGATAGTTTGAGGAGTGGTAGTTTCGACCAATGAATTACAAGATATGGTTGGATTCATTTCTTCTTTCTCGATGTGATCTTTCACTTCTTGCACCTTTTTCTTCTTGATATGTCTTTCTATCTTGAGAGTTTTAGGAGTGGTAATTCTTGCCAATGCTTTATAAGATATCATCTCATTCATTTCTTCTTTCTCTGGGGTGGGGTCCTGGCGTATATCTTCTTCTTTTGATGTTTCTTGATCCTTTTCTTCCTCCTTTTCATATTCTATGTAAAATAATTTCTTCTCAGCACACTTATGACCTTTAGTGCATTTGCTATCACAATTGTAACAAAGCCCTTTTTCTCTTTTTTCTTCCAATTGTTGTGGTGTAACCCTTGTAGGTTGTGGAAGGCTAGGCGAAACAACACTTCCATCTTTATAGTTGTGAGGGGTATGCTTCCTAGTTTCCATAATTTTTCTTTCCAATATGTCACTAAGTCCTGTCACTCTTTCTAATTGTTGTGGTGTTGCTCTAAAGAAGGTGTTGCTCTTTGTATCCTCATAATGTGCTATCATTTCCTCCGTGAAAATTGACCACGTGACAAGTTGTTTATGAGAACAAAGCCCTTCATACCATAAAAATTGATCTGGTTCTAAATATGAAGATGCAATACATACCTTTTGTAATAGTGATACACCATGTAGATCAAAATATTGCTCCATCTAAAGTATCCAATTTACCAGATCCTTTCCATCAAACTTCCTCATCTTGTTTTTTCTTGATTTTAGGAGCTCGATCTTGAAACGACTATAACTCTGTACTTTTGGATCTTTAAGTTCTGAAATTGTGAACTGTAGTAACCCTTTATGTCCTCTTTCCAATGCCACTAGTCTGATCCAAATTGGATTCTCCAAGAAAGAGTTATGTGCAATATCCCAGGATAACCTGATTATATACTAGTTCAGTAGAGCAAACTTGTACGACATGCCACGAGTCACTGTTTCGACCTTTGGATCTAAAAACGATATAAAAGAAACTACATTTCATACTCTTTTTGTACCTTCTTACGAAATTTCAATCCAATGCTCAGAGAGAAAGTTATGACGATTTTCCCCAGGTCACCTGTTTGGAATGTAATTTAGGAGTTTGCAAAAAGACCAACTTCCTCAGATCATATCTCCTTAAATATAGCGCAAAAAGCTCTGAAATTCAGACCCGTAGTTCAGCGCGACTTCTTCTCAAATGGGTTTTTTGCAACTACTGAAACGTCGCAAAAAAAAAGTTATAGTGAAACTTCCATGATGACCTGTTTGGAGCAGCGAAACCCTAGAATCCAAAGCTCTGATACCAAATGTTATGAAACCAGCTCAAGAAAAGATAGAAAAGATAGATCAACGCCTTAGAATTCAGCCTCTTCGAGGGGGCAACCTCCTTTACATTACATAAATGAACAATTCTTGGATGATACAAATGAAAAGACCTCATTTCTATATATAGGAGTCTAAGGGGTCATAACATAATCAGAGCCGACATAACAATAATAATGTAAGGGCACAATAATAATGATAGTGGGCTTCTATGGGGCACAATAGTAACAATATGCGCACTACATGGGTACATAAATATAATAAGTGGGTTGTACTAATAACAATAAGGGGTTACACTAGTAGTATAGGGGCCTAACACATGTTCTAATATGTCACATAGATTTGCAATCACATTCCTTTAGAAAATAATGACTTCAAATCGCATTTTGTAGATCACACTATATGCATTACCTCATATCGCATATTTCAAGACTCACTGTGCCATAAAAACGAAGGGATCTTACACTCAGACCATCACACTATGCCAATTTCATTTGAAAATTTGACTTGATGAAATATCACAACAAATATCCATGTTTTCCAGGTCATAAGAAAAATTGAATGCTAAACCTACATTTACATGAGATGTTTTCACATAGATAAAAATAATTTTACATGACTCATTTTATGTATACAATGAAACAAGGAACCCATAACTCGGTAGATAATTCAATTTTTTATTACATTAGGTTGTCAAAGCATACATAAGAAAAGAGGTTATTGAATGTATTGAGTCTTGCCTCAGGGAGTTGCTTTACATGTTTACTAATTTCAACCACGAGAATTGCATTGATATCAGCTATGTAAACAACAAACATCGCTCCATATCACTATATTGGAATAGTCACTTTACCATTACAACAACGGTTATACATGTCAACACCTCTACATCAATTTAGAGTTTTATTTCACAGACAAGGATGAAATACACCTTAGAGAACAATATATTATAATGATCAAAATAACAAGATGGAGAGGGAGTGATACATAAATATGACCACTGAAAAACCTTCATATGTACTCATGCAACCTGTAGTCAGGAAACTTATAGTGGGCTTAGAGAAAAACAATTAAAAATTTAGTCACAAAAATATTAAATTTATACCAAACCCAATAGCTTTGGCCTCTTGTTGGAATATATGTGAATTCCCTCATCCTCAAAACAATCTACAAAGAATAGATATTTGCGTTGAAGAATTTTTACAATCATGGTGAAGTCTGAACTCAAATATATAGTCATGGAGGAAGGTTTGTAGGGGGGTTCACATGGCCATATTTGAATTGATTCCCCCCCACACCCCTTTTTATATTTTTACTAAAATAAAAATAAAAACAAAAGTTCTTCTTTTAATAGACAGACCTTGTCCTTTCCTCTGCTGCCAAAACACACTACAAATCTCAATATATGTAAGCTGTCTGTAAAAATTATTTTTCCAACTTATTTCAAATTTTTGAACCACATGATGTAACCTTTTCCAAGTAACTTGGGTTCCATAACAATATCCATAATAAAATTTGTGGAAATTTAACCATGAGACCATAATTTTAATTTGAGAAAGAAAAATAAATATTTCAAACATTCATTTAGGAGCCTTGCACAACTTTAAGGGATTTAACATTAAACAAGCATATCTCCCTAACTAAGATGAACCATGAGGCATGCCACATATCATTAGAAGGGGAAAAACAAGGATAATTAGCTAATATTCATCCTCAAATTCTTCAACAATTGCAAGTAATTTGGGGCTCGCCAACCTTTCTTCAAGGGCTTCTTGACATTTGGATCTTCTGTTGAATGTGAACTAGACAAATATTAGGATCATTCGAGGAACGATGTTGGCATCAATGGGAACACCATTCAATAGGGAATGTAGGGTTAGGTTGGTGTAGTGTTTTTTCTTCGGTCCTTTTCTCTTGATGTGAGTATCGTTTCATATATTTTAGTTGGAAGATTATGCGAGGGTCTGCTTGTGTGGGTTTATATGTATGGAGTGTCAAGGGTTGGATGAGCGAATATGATAACTATTTTCATTCTCCCATATGCCAAATTCTCTTGGCGTAGGGGTGCCACCTTTCTTGTTCAATGGTATAGAGAGAAAAGTCTCTATCTAAGAAATTTTTCTCTTCTTCCCTCTTTGGTTGGACTTTATCTAAGGTTATGTCTTATGTGTGGCATTATTGTAATGAATTATTTTTTAGGGTGAAGATGGCAAGAAGAGCTACAGACCTTCAATTATTGTGATAAAACAAAACAAGCTCACCTCATAACTATTTAAATCCCACAATTGAGCTCTTCTACTATCAACATTCAAAATAGTCCTAATGATGGATCCCTGTTGGGATTTGAGACGTTGACGAAAAATGGTTTTTACTGTGGGTTCTCCGATTTCTAAGTTACAAGATATTAACCACAGAGGTCTTAAATCCAAACTTATTTTTTGGTTCCCTAATATTGCAAACGGTTGGTTAGGTTGGTTTTTATTTTCCTTTCCAGATAAAGGATGTCCTTACAGTGACATTAACTCTCCTCCTTGAGACTCGATGATGTTTCCAAGCATAAGGATTAGGACTAAGAGGGGGGTTAGTGGAAGTGCTCAACCTTGGCAGTGGCAACAATAACTATTTTCCCATGGCTCAGAAGCCACATATTTTAATGTAATTCTATCTAAAATATATGAGGAAAATAGTAAGCTTGAATCCAAGAAAGGAGAAGAAATGTAGTCCCTTTCAAATTATGAGCTACTAGAAGATATGTTAGTTTGGGTGGGAGAACTTGGGCACGCTAGGGGAAAGAGAAAAAAATATTCAAAATGAATGGATTTTCATTGGAAAAGGAATAATTTGCTAGGCTTGGTTTTGAGGGATAAGTAAGTGGATAAATACAATAATTTTACCTCATTAGAGGATTTCAGAGGGATGCTTAGGAATCATAGGTTTCACCTAGATAGGATTGACTGTTGTATGACTCATGTGCAGAGGCCTATAGCCTGTGACTCAAATGTTTGGGATCCTATGGATCATCCTCGCTCGAGTACAAGGGTTCCAACTAACATTTTGTCATGAGATGATGATCAATGAAAATGGGTGGTGGGTTGAAAAGTATAGGGTTTTATTGGCGCTTCTAATTTTGTTCTTTGTAGGTTTCTTTATTTACCTCTTGGTCTACAAATTATGATGATGTAGTTTGGTTACAACCTTGTGCTTCTATGTGATGCTTCTGGCATGTATTAATGGACTCAGGTTTTCTCATATTTACCTTTTGTTATATGTTAATGGTTGTATTGAACAAACATGTTTTGGAGGAAGGAAATGTTGCTCTTGGGTAGGCTTGCTAATTTATCGTCATGTTTTTTGATTGTCATTGTAACAATGTTTGGGATGGACGTGGTGTTGAAGTCTAAAATTGTTTCCTTCTCTACTATCTCTTTCCATCTCCTTTACATTTTTGTGACCATTTTTGTAGCAGTATCAGCATACTCAAGGTTATTTTAACTTATAAAAGGTACTTATCATCAATGTTTTAGAATCTATGTTTCTTTATGAGTTATAATGAAAACATCTCTACAATTACATAATCTTGATAATTTTGTAGATAATGTTGAATTCCGTAGCCATATCCATGACTAGAAATGTTGCAATGCATCAATAGAGGGATGAAGGATATCTAAAGATGACAAATGTTCACCACATGAACAACCATATATTGACCTAACTTGGTAGGTGACAGAGATCGGGAGATCTAAGAGTCAAAATCAAAGTCAAGCTCTGAGTATGATGATGCAGTGGTCAAGTGAAGATAAGAAGGAGATCAAGAGGACATTAGGTGAGCATGAAAAATACTTAGTAAATCACGTGGATATTATTCTAGAAGAATCCCTCATGATTTTCTCTTCTCCTAGCAAATCATGAGTAAATAAAGTTTGAATTCAAATCTATTTCCTAGATGGTAGAACAATTTCCTTTCTTATCGAAATATAACTCTTGAATTAGTTTTAATGAAAATTGTATAAAAGCCATAAGGTGAAACCCAAAGAGAGTTTGCATGTCAAGTATGATGTGGTTCATTGTCCACTATTTGTGAAACTTTGTTTTGAATTAATATTGTCCTTAGTTTTCAATGAGTGACTAAGAAATTATTTGATGAGTGGCAGACTTACACTCACGGGACGGCCCCCTAGCGAGTTGTAATGATATTTAGTTTTTATTTCATTTTCTCATACTGTGATAGTTTCCCGAAGTTTCTTTTGTACCTGAGTTGTTTCATTACAATTATGTTTTAATCATTTGTTATTTTGGTTTCAAAGAGCTAAAAAAGGAAAACTACCAGAACTATTTTGATTTTCATATGCATTTCCTTTTAAGTTTTATTACTCAATTAATTTTGTAGATGGTGAAGTAAATGTCTTTCAAAGTTAATTGTGCACATCAGTAATTATTCAGAGTTACAAGTTCTCATTTGAATTTTGATTCTGCAAGTAGTTTCATTAGCATTCCTTTATGCAATTATAGTTAACTTCTTTCCTCTCTGTAATTAGGAATTAAGTTTTCTTTATGAAATTTCCTTTTGTGCAATTAGTGTAGAGGTTCCTTTCTGCAAAGTAGTGTTTTCAATTTTGCAAAAAATAATTTTTTTGCAATCTAGTGCTAACATTTCCTTTAATGAAAATATAAATAGGTTTTGAATTATGCAATTAAAATATATTTTCAATTCTACAAGAAATATATTTCAATTCAATCAAGTAATTGAGTTTTGATGTAACTTTGAATACAAATAAATTGTGCATGATTACTCCCTAAATCTCATTCAAACCGTTATCCATACATACAATGATTTAATCCAAAGATAGAATTTCTAGCATATATAGTGGACATACACTTCGTAGCTACACAAACCTTTGTTGACAATTAATGAAGTAATTTAAGAACAATAAATTATCCAATATTTTGGCATTGTTGTTGGGGAGGTGTATATAGGATTCCATTCTTGGTTTGCATATCATTTTAGGTTCATTCAATTTTGTAGATGCATAATTAAATCATGGTAAAAGTCACTTATGCATAGAGAAAGAGATTATAGTGGCATATTTTCAAATAGAGGTAAAAGTTCAATTTCAACATCACCACTCACCCCCGCTAGACCTCATAGTGCCACTCATACTTGCATTCCATAATTTCCAAGTAGCCGTAGACTTCTTGAGATGCATAAATCTAAAATCCAACCAAAGTATTCACCAACTTTTTCTACCAATGTTGTAGTTGAGGAACCTGCATCCCCAAGAGGAGTCATTTTCCTCTCTTCAACACAACTTCTAGGACAAGAACTAGAGTTTCCTAGTGAGGAAGAAGAAGAAGAAGAAGTTTATTATAATATAGCATTAGTAGAGGAACCAAAAGAAGAGATAGACAATCCTATTATAGAACCTTATATTAGCTCATAGGCATCAACAATGGAAGGTGAACGAGAAGGAGATGTACACAACATAAGTTGTGAACTTAGGATTGGAGGTGGAAGAGGCAGAGGAGGAAATAGAGGAGGAGGTGGAGGAGGAGGTTATAGAGATGGTAGGGTAGAATAGGATCCTTATGGATTTCCCATTTTTGAATAAGATAGCACATCCATAACGAAAAACATCTCACCCTCCACCCTTCCTAATTCCCATGGTTTGAGAAATGAGGACCCTGAAACATTTCCTTTTGAGTTTGAAGTTTTATGTAGATATTATGACTACTTACTTGATCCTGAAAAATTGAAATTATTTCCAACTACTCTTAAATATGGAGAAATTTAATGGTTCTTGGGATTTGAAACACTTACTATTAGAGCATGGGAAGAAATGAAAAATGTTTTCTTAGAAAAATATAAGGATTATTGCATGCCCCATAACCTTAAGGACAGAGTCTTTAAGACGATGTGAAAAGAGGATGAAAGCCTTGAAGACCTAGTTGAAATATTTTCTTACAATATTAAAAGGGCTAAGATGCATAATTTAGATGATGAAACATTAAAATCTCTTTTTGTAAAATCCATCAAAGATGAATGGATTTACCTTCTCTATTTAATGGGAAAGGGATACGTTTCACAACTTTCATTTGGAGTAATTTGTGATTTGTGCAAGAATACTTCAAGGGGTAAGGCTAGAACTTGTAGAAATATAAAAGATCATGTGATGTCCAGAATTAGTATATCTGTGACTGGAATGATAAGTAGAGCTAAAAAAGGAAATTATCACGACAATTTCAAAACGGATATCCTTGGGAGTCTTAGTAAACAACTAGATACCTTTAAGTTACAAAATAAGAAAAATGGCGATAATGTTGCATTATCTATTCTCTGTCTGAGATGTAGGAAGAAGCATGCCTTGAGAGAATGTCCCCTCGATAGTATAGAAATTTGTGTCATATGTGTTGAAAATAATAATACAAAGGAATCCCCTCAATACTTGGTTTTAAAGTTGTTTTCCAAGATGAGGCTAGAACAAGCCAAGGTGAATCACTTTGTTTTATTGCTGAAAGACCATGGTAAAATCAACAGTCAAATATGAATCGATGATCATATCCACAACAAAAAAACAATTGGACTGCACCCATGCCTTGGCAATCTTGGCCCCACAATCCCAAAATCCATGTTGGGCACAACGTTGACAAAATACTTATGGAAAATACCCTTAATATCCTCAATTTCGACAACCTTATTCTTCTTTTCCGCCACAATATTATCCTCTTCAACCAACCCAACCAACTAACATTTCATTAAATTTAGAAATAATCTATTATAACAGTTCTATTATAATTATATTTTGATATTATATTTATTATGCAAAACAATTTATCATAATATATTTATCACAAAAAATGGTAAATGTCTATATTCAAAGTAGTGAACTAAGTGGTTTTCTAATTACTTATTTTTGAAAACTCAATCTAGTTAAAATTGTAAACTATAGATCCACTACATAATTCCAAATTTAATGAAATATGTGTTAACCCCTCAATTTCAAAATCCAATTCAACAAATTTCATTACCATTTCCTGAAAAACCCAATCAACTACCTACTCAACCGCTTCAAAATCCAAACAATAGGAATCAACAGGTTATTTATAATGTTGAAGGAATTTTTTTTTAAACTTGTATGATTACCCCATTAGGTCTAAATGATGTTCAACCTAGATAGTGTAGGGTTTTTCAAAAGAAGTCACCAACAATTTTCATCCAAAAATCTAAAGAGGATGACATTCATGAAAAAGATGCAAATATTGATCAAGAAAATATTTCTCTAAAGGAACATGTTCCTATACAATCAAATGATTAGAAAATAAAGCGAGCTCCTAGAGTTCCTCTACTAGAACAACCTTCCATTTATTTGTAGGATCGACCCTTTTCTGAGAGGCTAAAAATTGATAAAGGAATAGAAAGGAAAATAGTTTTACAACAGTACGATTTGCTAAATCAACTTAAGAATTTTTTCATCAAAATTCCATTGCTCCAAGGAATAATGGAAATACCAATATTTATAAAAAGCTATTAAGGAGCTATGAATTAGAGAACAAGGAAAAACAAAGGATGATAAAAGATCAAATTGGTAGTGCAAATTGCAAATATCATAATGGGGAACCTATTATTCAAAAATATATGGATACAAAATTCATATCAATGATATTGAAATTCCAATAAATTTGATTAATATAGGAGCAGCCATAATTATTATGATTAAATGGACAATGGAACAACTTAAAGATTCTAATCTTCAATATACCCCAACATTATTACAATTAGCAGATAGATCTGTTACCGAAACAAATGGGGTATTAGAAGATGTGTCTGTTTCTCTCTATTCTTGGGAATATCCTATAGATTTCATGATTTCAACTCCTAACAATAATTTAGGAGGCCATCGATTGACCCTTAATATACCTTGGCTAGCTACAAATTTACACTGTATCCTCATGGAAAAACAATAATTGAAGTAGAAAGTGAAATTTGGATAGATGATGATATTGAATACTTTGAAGATATGTAATGATTTTATAACCTTTCTAAATTAGATGAAGAGTATCAATTGATTAATTTAATGAATAATAATGATTCTTCTTCATACTATGAGAAAGATCAAAATTTTCAAGAGAGATGTGAAATTGAATATCTTCCATCTTTCCAAATAGCTTTACATTCAATGGAAAAGTTTGGCAATTCTCAAGTAGAAAATTTTCGAGATAAAACATTGAATATTAATAATAATTTGGAAGAATTTCAAAAGAGGAAATTGATAAAGATTCTATAAAAACACTCTTCTTCTTATGCATGGGTGTATATTGATATGGAAGGAATTTATCCTAAAACTTGTATGCATCATACTTATATTCAGGAAAATGCAAAATGAATTAGACAACCTTAGAGAAGGATCAATCCTAACCTGAGAGAAATTGTTAAGGAGAAATTACAAAAGTTACTTAATGTGAATTTCAGTTATCCAATATCATATATTCAACGGGTGTCACCTTTAGTGACTGTTCCAAAGAAAAATGGAAAATGGAGAGTGTGTATTTACTATATGGAATTAAAAAAATCTACTTTGAAAGATCATTTTCCGCTACCATTTCTAGATCAAGTATTCTACACCTTGGTAGGGAAGAAGTATTTTTCACTTTTTGCTTGTTTTAGTGGATATAAAAATCCAACTAGCACCAGAACATCAAGTTAAAACTACTTTTACATGTCCATGGGGAACATATGCCTATAAGGTACTTCCCTTTGGATTATGTAACGCACCTCCCACATTCCAGAAAGTCATTTTAAGTATATTTTCTGATCTAATTCATGATTTTGTAGAAGTATACATGGATAACTTTACTATGTATGGTGATACTTTTGAGGAAGAAATTGAAAAAAAAAAAAAAATCTTGTGAATTTGTTTGGAATTATGACTCTCAAAAAAAATTTGACACATTGAAAAAAAATACTAATGACGCATAAATTCTAAGAAGAAAATTTCACAAAAATAGCCTCTCCACTTTTCAAACTCCTTACAAAATCTTGTTAATTTGTTTGGAATTATGACTGTCAGAAAACATTTGACACATTGAAAAAAAAGATTAATGACACATTAGTTCCAAGAGGAAATAATTGGTCTCTTCGTTTCCACATTCCTATTGATGCTTCAGATACAACTCTAGGAGTTGTGTTGGGAAAAAATTATTTAACTCCTTATGCTATTTATTATACAAGAAAAAAATGACTCGAGTAGAATTAAATTACAATGTACTAGAAAAGTAGTTTTTAGCTGTTGTGCATGCCATTAATAAGTTTCATCTTTATATCATTGATCATGAAACTTTTATTCATAAAAATCATTATTCCATTAGATATTTAATGAAAAAACAAATTACTAATGGTAAAATTACAATATGGTTGTCATTATTACAATAATTGAACATTATTATTCTTGATAGACTAGGAAAAGAAAATATTGTTGTTGATTTTATTTCTAGAATGCAGAATAATAATGATGATGCTCCTGTAAAGGATAATTTTCCTAATGGATATATTTTGGCAATATCTACTAAAACACCTTTATTTTCATAGATTACTAATTATGTGGCTATAGGAAAGTGACCTCCAAAACTTTGAGCCAAAGAAAAGCAAAAAGTGATCAAAACTAGTGCACCTTATTTTTGGATAGATGGAAAATTGTACAAAACTCGACATGATCTGATCATCTGAAGATGTGTTTGAGAAGATAAATTACCTGAAGTATTGAATGTTGGGCATGATGAGCCATGTGGAGGATACTTTTGTGACAAAAGAACTGCCTACAAGATCCTTCTTTTAGGATATTATTGGCAATCCATTTTCAAGGATGCCAAAGAATATGTCAAAAGATGAGATTGTTGTCAAAGAATGGGGAAGCCAATTCCATCACACGAAATGTCTCTATCGTGATAGGTACTTGTATATCCTTTTGAAAAATGGGTTCTCTATTTTTTTGGATCAACAAATCCTCCATCTAAACATAAAATGTACATACTTGTTTGCATAGATTATGTTACAAAATGGGTAGAAGTTAAACTTATTTTATTTGCAATTGAAAACATTGTAGTTACATTCATTTTTTAGGATATTTTTACTTGTTTTGGTGTTCCAAGAGGAATTGTAACAGATCAAGGTGCTCAATTGACATCCAAATTTGTGCAAAAAATCATGGAGCAATATAATATCAAGCATCGAAGTCTACTCATTATCATCCACATGCCAATGGACAAGTAGAATCCACCAACAATGTAATTGAAGCAATTGTCACCAAGATTGTGCATTTGCGTAGAAAGGATTGGGCATAAGAGATTCCAAAATCATTATTATCATATCAAACCACATGGAGAATCACAACTTGAAATATCCTTATGAGCTTGTCTATGGGAATAAAGTTTTTCTTCCAATTGAATTCCCAGTGGAGACCTTCAGAACAACAACTTAATTGGGCCTTGATCTATCAGAAGCTCAAAAATAGAGAATAGTACAATTGAATGAGCTAGATGAGATCCAACAAGATGCTATCCAAAGAACCAACATAGTTGAGTAGCAAAGATCAAAATGGAATGAAAAAATTATCAAAGCTAAAAATTTCAAGCAAGGTGAATGGAATCTTCTTTTTTATTCCAATTTCAAATATTTTCAAGGGAAATTTCAAACTCATTGTCTTGGTCCTTATGAAATTGATACTATTTTTCATAATGGAGTAGTCAAAATCAAAATTATGGATGATGAGCAAGTTACTTTCCCTGTTAATGGTCATAGATTAAGATTGTATCATAAGCCACTAACAAAGGAAGAGTTTGTCAAATATTTGCAAGAGAAATTTGAATTCAAGTTGGTAAAGAAAGGAGATTCTTCTCCTCATTCTCTAACTCAATTGTAATTATATTTATCATCTAAGATATATATATATATATATATATATATATATATATATATATATATATATATATATATATATAAGTATGAAAACCAACAATATTGGCATACTTATATAGAAAATCTTAACTGAAAACCAAGGGTTCTTGGTAGTTTAGATTTTCATAATAAATTCCCTTTTTTCGTCCCTATTTATTTCTATACTTCTTTTTCTAATAAAATTCAGGTGGCGAGAAATACTTCTGAATAACAATTTTCTTCAGTAATTACCAAAGTAGCAACAACAATAAAAAATATTTCCCCTCATGGTAGCAAGAAAATTACAAAATAACAAACAACAAAATTTATGTCATTCTATAGTTGATCTTCAATTTTGCATCCAATTCAGAATTCTACATCTACATTAGCATCAGAAAATCCACAACAAAGGAATATCAAAGGAACTCACAAGAAAAGGTATGTAGGATGTTGAATTATTTTTCATATAAGAACATTAGGTTTTAACTCCTAGGATAATTTTATTAGAAAACCTTGAATTATTAGAAAACCTTATAAGACTGCCCAAAAATCATAACTGCTAGACCCCACCATCATCACTACTCATTTGGTCACATCATTTATTCTAAAAAAGCGCACACATTTCACCAATCCTATGAAATCAGATCTAGGAATCATGGCAGATCATGTGAAAAGGCATAGTTCTATCACGTAATGAATACTTTGTAAGCACCTTACTCTGTTATCATTTTACTCAACCTCATCCCATTCTACTCCATTCTGAAACATCATTCAACTCTTCTCATTTTGTATCAAACTTCCATCCTCCATGTCGAAAGGAAACAATCAAAGACTAAGAATTTTCTCTACCATGTGTATCATTGTCCAATCTAAACCAAAGAGAATCAAGTTTCTTCAAGCATACCCAAGTGTTAGAGACTAGTTGAGGCACGTAGGGTGGCTTAGGTTTTTGAAAAATTTGACGGGCCTGAGAAAGAGGTCACCAAATCTTTTGCTCTCGATTTTGATGGGGTCGACGCAAAAATTGGAGGCGTCAAGGTTATCTTGATAGAGTCTATCATGGCAGAAGCTACAAAAATTCACAGAAACATAGAAAGTTAGTTCAATAATAGGAAAATCATGGAGAATGACTAGGTAAAATTCTTCAGAGAACCAGGTATGGATATATCCATCATTTAAAATGTAATTCTAGTTACAACACTAAAAGGGAAATGGAGAAACTTATTTTTGTTTATCCAAAAAAAATGAACTTGTGAAGGAAGGTTTAGAACCATGTTTTTCTATCATGCTCGACTCCTAATGCATTGTATTGATGGAAAAGAAATCAATCTATACTACGTTTTGCTTAACAGTCTTAGAAAGATGGCATCTATTATACAAAGAGAGTACAAATTTATTGATAACTCCCTCTACCATCATGCACTGATCAAAATTCTCATAGAAGCACATTTAAAAGATAAGGGAGATAATTGGAAGGAATTTTTGGCTTGTAACCTCTTTATATAAGTTCAAGAAGAGGAAACAAGTAGGAGGGTTAAAATAAGTCAACAAAGGTCAACATCCAACCCTAACCATGAAGATAAAATTGAAGAAGGAAGTCCTGAATCGAATGAAAAAAAGGCACCAAAGGACCTGTTTGAAGATAACAACTTGCTCTCTAAGTACTTTTAAAAATGTAAGAAGAAAAATTAAAATCAAAGTCTTAGAAGAAGGAAATATAGCCTATATCCTAAACCACCTGAAGAACATGAAGAAATAGGGAAAAAGAATAAGGAACAATTTGGCAAAAAGAGGAAAAGCTAGAGGATTTCATAGGGTTATGCTAACCCAAGAATAAGTAGAAGAATTTTAAAAATTTCAAATACACAATGTCCACAAATGGTCGAGCTTGAAGAAGAAGGATACAAAACACCACCTCACAAAGTGAGCCCAAAAAGGAAAAGACGAGACATTGATCCTTTTTAGTAAGAAATTTATGACTATGTGGAATTTCGGGAACAAAGAGAAAAACAGAAGGCAAGCTCCTCTCAGAATCAAGAAAATGCATTCAATGAAACAACTTTGTCATACCATAGACTTGAGGATACTCTGAAGCATGACATATATGAGCTAGAGTTTCCTAATAAACATCTCACACAGGAAGGGGAAGAAACAAAGGTACAAAATGAGGTATGAAGAACTAAAAATGATAACATACTTTTACATCTCTGCCATTGGTATAAGAAAAAAAAGAAACACAAAGCAAACAATAAGTTCCTTATGAATAAGATAAAGGGTTTGCAGAGTAAAATTATAATGAAAATACCAAGGGATACCTTCAACATTAGGAAGAGAAAGGAAAGCACTATTGTGGATGTGCTTGCATAGGCTTCAGAAATAATACATTGAAGAAGAAATAATAATAAATTTTTCATATTTGGTTCATGAGGACATGCAAGAACTTTGGTGTGGGGGAAAGTTGAAGTCTGAAATTGTTTCCTTCTTTACTACCTCTTTCCCTATCCTTTATCTCTTTATGACCATTTTTGTAGCAGTATTAGCATACTCAAGGTTATTTCAGCTTATAAATGGTACTAATCATCTATGTTTTAGAATTTATGTTTCTTTATGAATTATAATGAAAACATCTCTACAGTTACAAAATCTTGATCATTCTACAACTAATGTTGAATTCTGCAACCATATCCATGATTAGATAGGTTGTAATGTATCAGCAAAGGGATGAAGGGTATATGCATCAACTTGACTTGGAAAGATACAAAGATGATGCAATCTAAGATTTCAAGTCAATGTAAAACTCCGAGTATGATGATGTAGTTGTCAAGAAAAGATAAGAAGCAGATCACGATGACATTAGGCGAGCATACGAAAGACGTACCCATTCACGAGGATATGATTCAAGAAGAATACCTCTTGGTTTTCTCTTCGAGTAGAAAATAACGAGGAGATAAAGTTATAATTCAAATATACTTCCTAGATAGCAAAATAGTTTCATTTCTTATTAACATCGAACTCTTGAATTAGTTTTAATGAAAATTGTATAAAAGCCATAAGGTGAAACCCAAAAGAGAGTTTGGATGTTAAGGACACTATGGTTCATTTCTAGTATTTGTGAAACTTAATTTTGAATTAATACTATCCTTTGTTTTCAATCCATGGCTAAGCAATCATTTAATCAGTAGCAAACTTACAATCATTGGAGGCCCCCCTCCTGAGTTGTAAGAATATTTAGTTTTGTTTCCATTTGCTCATAGAGTGATAGTTTCATGAAGTTTCTCTTCCCTTCGAGTAGTTTTATTACAGTTATGTTTCGATCATTTCTTATTTTGGTTTCAGAGGGCTCACAAAGGAAAATTACCAAAGAAATTTTGATTTTCATATGCATTTTAATTTAAGGGTCATTACTTAGTTAATTTTGTAGATGGTGGAAGAAGTGTATTTTGTATTTAATTGCGCACATGAGTAATCATTTGGAGTTACAAGTTCTTATTTGAATTTTTCTTCTACAAGTAGTTTCATTAGCATTCCTTTATGCAATTGTAGTTAATTTCTTTCCTCTATGCAATTAGGAATTAAGTTTTCTTTATGAAATTTCCTTTTGTCAAATGAGTGTATAGGTTCCTTCCTACAAAGTATTGTTTTCAATTATTCAAGTATCATTAGAATAATTTTCTTGCAATCTAGTGTTAACATTTCCTTTTATGCGAATAGAAATATGTTTTGAATTCTACAATTAAAATAGATTTCAATTCAATCAAGTAATTGGTGAAACTTGGGTCTTGATGTAATTTTGAATAGAAATAACTTGTGTGTGATTACTCTCTAATTCTCATTTAAACATTTTTCCTTAGAATAATTTCATATATAGAATGATTTAATCCAAAGATAAAAATCATAGCATATATAGTGCGCATATACTTCATAAGTACACGGACCTTGGTTGAAAATTAATGAAGTAATTTAAGAACAATTAAAGAACCCAACACATGACCTAGTGGCCTACATGTGCCTAATAACACTCGAGGTTCAATATAATTGTCATATTATTTATGTTTCTATGAGGGAATGCTTGTGTAGGCATTAGAAATAGTAGTTGTCCCCTTGTGGACAATTTCATCTATTTCTATGTCTAGACTGTATTGGGAGATAGATAGGCCATATCTAGCCATGATCCACATGTATTTTGTTCTAAAAATTCTCTTATTTCTCTTGGGTGACAATATAATATTTTTTATGGGTTTTGCATCCTCTATGCTCAAATTGCTATTTATGTAAATCAGTTTCTTTGAGTAATATAAAGTTGTTAAGTTCACAAAAAAGTAAACAGATGCATATGACCTCGAGATCTACCAAGCACTCATATGGATCAAATATATTGGGGTTCAAACATATAATAGAGTGAAAAGAATTTGATCCTCTTGAAACTTGGTAAATCCATAATTAAAATGGCTCTATAAGGGTATACACTATATTCACATAAAATTATATAATTAAAAAATTAATGTTATTTTCTAATTTAATAAAAAATAGTTTATTAAAAAAATTAATATATTTTGTATTTATTATAAAAATTAATTTAACGAATTATTGTTCACCAAAGTTGTAACATCACCCCAATATTTTCATAGAATTGAATAACGGTATGCAACAATAAAAAAAATTCTCCTCCAATTTACATATAGCTCACAACATAAATATTTCAATTATTGATGATGATGATGATGGTGGTGGTGGTGGTGGTGGTTAACGTCCACTGAGACCAAATTGGTCTATCAGACCTATAATTTTCTTAGTTTTTAATTATCTGGCTCCTCGTCTTTCTTGGCAAGATTGGTGCTGTAGCTTTCTTTTTTTTCTCTACGGTCTTCCAACTTCGTTTATCTTGCATCTCCTTCATCTCTTCTGGTTCTTGGGACATTGGTGTCTTAGCTTCGCGATCTATTGTGTTCGTCCTTTTGAATATAGTCGGAGAAGTTTGGTTTAGGAGATTTTCTTCACTGTTAAATGAAGATTTATTTTGTGTGGTATTTGAATCCTCATAACTGTTGATTTTTTGGGCGGAACTTTCTCCCTGCTTGTCTTGAGAGTTGTTTCTTTCTTGCCTGATTTCTTGTGATTCAAAGTTTCCTCTAGAGTATTCTTCTTTGATGATAGTGTAGTGTTCCATTTGTGCTCCTTCCCACCATGTAGATCTGTGGTGGTTTTTTCTAGCAGAATTTTTCTGGGAGGCTTTTGGGCATTTTTTGGCTATATGGCCTGTTTCAAAGCAGGATCAACATCTGAAAAGGACACTTTCATAATCGAGTTTCTGGTTCCACACATAGTCTTTACTTGTTAGGTTTATTTCAGCTGGGAATTCGGCGCTGAAGTCCATTTCAACACAAATGCATGCATAGGTGGTTCTGGCATACTCCTCTATTTCTGGGCACCTGCAGTAAAATTTCCCAATTGCATTTCCAATGGCTTTTAGTGAGAAAAGATTCCATAGATGTAAGGGTAGGCTTGGCAATCTCACCCAAACTGGTGCATAAGTTATGACTACTGTAGAGGGATCGATGATGGGTTCCATGGCTTCATGAATAGGCCTGATTTTTCCCAAAACCAAGGGCCAGAATCTAAAATACATTGTCTGCTTTTGGGATTTTCAAAATCTATTATAAAGAAACCCCTAGCACAAGGGTAGATATTAATTTCATCAGAAATGATAGGCTTCCATACCTCCGAGATCCAATTGTGGAGAGCTGTCAGCCGCGGCCAAAAACCATTGAACCAACAGATTAGGGCACTTTCAGAAAATTTCAAAGCCTCATCGAGTGAGGCCTGGACCACCTGGACAGTGGGAGCTGGGGCTTCACTGACAATATGAGCAAGAGCTTGCCCTCTAGAAATAGATGAGCCATCATCTATTCTTGCAAGGCTGGGAGCCATACTTTACTTGCCTGTAGAACCCAGCGGCAGAGAAATAAGGCAGAAGATAAGATTAGGTCTAGATCTAATAGTAGAAGATTAGATCTAAAACCTAGCCACATAGATCTGAATCTAGCCGCAGAAGATTAGATCTAGAACCCAAAATGTACAAACAAACTTATTCACTCAAATTTTTCAGATGCAGATCTCACCTAAACAGTGAGTGCGGATCAGAATTATTGAACCTGCAAGTTTCCCTCTGAAAAAGCTGCCAAATCTAGCCAGTACCCAAATCCCGGCTAAGTCCAATTGGCTGACAGGACAGAGCGCCGCTACTTTAGTCCCAGAAAACGGACAGAGAAAACCCCGAATCGTCGACGTAACCCGTCTGAAATTCTCCTATAGCTCAAGCACTGCTTCACATATCCATTTTGATGAAAACGATCCAGATCCACTGGGAAAACGACTTCAAAAGAGAAGGAATCAGACCGCAGAAAGATCTAGCCGTAGAAAGGAATCGGACTGTAGAAGGATATGACTGCAGGAGAATCAGACCGTAGAAGGATTAGAAAGAGACTTTTAATCTCGCAGAAGGATCTAGCCGCAGAAGGAATCAGACCACAGAAGGAATTAGAAAGAGACTTAAAAATTATTCTACAGAAAACCCCTCTCCAAGTAGGTTGACATTCATGCAGGTTCGAAGGTCCCGTTTGCATCAACCTCTGTGGTCTGGATAGCCATAGATATGGAGTGCCCTCGCAGATAACCGCAGAACCTATCAATGCCTCCTACAATGCATTTATTTCTAATTTGTTTTTGTGATTAAATTTTCATTCACTAGTGAATTTTTTCCTTAACGTTTCTATCAAAATAAACCAAGAATATAACCTGTTTTATTCTATGATCTCCTTGCCCCAACTCAATACTTTATTACATTTCTTAAAGATAATCATAATCATATTTATATAATTATGACAACCTACCAAAATTGCACGTTACACTACTCATTATCTATATATATAGTTACGAATCTAATGCAATATACGAAGGAATGGGTAAATCACTTCTCATGATCTCTCTTAGATCACAGGCTTGACCTTATGTACCATATTTAATTCCAAACTTTACCATGGCCTAATCTATATACACATGGGTTCCACGGGATCCCAGATATGTTATTGGGGTGTGATATTAATATTTTACTATGGTTATAATACTTGTTACTTGTGATAATTTTTAGTGGAGCACCGAAGCCTCTAGACTTGGTGGGATTCCCTATGGCCACGTTGTATAACGTGGAGGCATTCCTATACTCATTCACATGTAGTTGAAATAACTAGTAGATTGAACCTCGTGACACTTCATTGTTGAGGCATAATTGCATTGACGGTCAAGATGGAAATGATATTAATCAATAGTAATATGTGCTTTAGTGTTATTTTTGGGTAACTACCTTTTCGTAGCCTCTCCACTCTATTGTTTCATTAGCACCTGCGTTGATGAGGGATGGAACTCTACAATTTGGTATTTATCTATGGGAAAGTACAACTAAACCCTTTTGCTTAGTGATTGAATCTATAGTCATGGACTTGGTTTCCACTTTGTATTCACCTACAAGGAATTTTTTTGGGTATGCCAAAAGGTAATTTTTCTGAGCTTGACATTAGATCTCAATTTTCGTCAAGAGATACTTTCGGGTTCTTATAGTTAATAGCTTAAATTTTAATTCTTCTTCCATCATTGCTTTTATAGATAAATACATTTTTAGGTTAGGGTTTTCACGTGAGAACCTCATACTTCTCTCCCTGTGATGATGCCTCTGGTTAAATATACTTTTGGGTTCTTATAGTTAATACCCTAAATTTTAATTCTACTTGTAAGTAGTATTTCTTCTTCCATCATTGTTTCTATAGATAACTATATTTTGAGGTTAGGGTTTTCAGGTGAGAACCCTATAGTGTTGTCCATGTGATGATGCCTCTAGCTAAATAATCAAGGGTAAGTGTAGCCTCTTTCAACCATAACAAGGTGGAATTGATTCTTTTCATGAAAAGACTTATTTGTAAAAGTTTCAAATTCTAAATTTCTTTATTTGAATAGGGTTTCTCTTCTAAGCCAAACACGTCACAAATATCTAATTAAAATTTCGAATAGGGTTCAAGATTATGTTTATGCGAAAATGGAATAGGTATAAATCATTATCTTCTATGACCGTTTCTTATTACAGTGTTTATGATAACACTTCTGAAGCTGTGGTCATATTTCTTGACTCACATCTAGACATATTTTGCAATTTTTTATGAACACTTGAATCCTTAGATACCTCTTCTCTTTACTTCTATTCAAGAGTTACATCTTAGCTAAATAATTTTACAGGGTTCTTAGATTTGGCGACTCACACCCTTCTAAGTTTCCAAGGCTTAAGGTGTACATGTATTCGAAATGCCCTTATAGCTTCAAACCTAATGTAGTTGGTCTCTTTTATAAGTAATGCTTTGAAATGTATAAATGTATACAAGTAGTGGAGCTCAATTCTCTATAATTATTTTCCGCACTAAGAAAGTTTTATTTGTTACATATAACTCTTATTCTCATGTGACTCATTTGGCTCATAGTATTTACATTCCTCTATATGTCGTTAGTTTTACATGATGGAGTTATATACAATATTTATATGCATATAGTGTAGGTACTCTAGGTATGTTACAAAATTATAAATTTTATTACATTGATCTCTCTATGGTTATTATTTGATAAATCTTTATAGGGTGGTTTTATTTATTTATTTGATTCTATTTATATGATTACAATTGTTGTAGGTTTATGTAGCCCAAATAGGCATGAACTGAGCTTATAAGTATTTATATCATAACTCAAAAAACACATTCTTGCACTTATTCCAACTAGAAAAGAAATATTCTATAACTTAAATTATACACATTCTACTAGTGTTTTCATTCCACAATGCTATGGTATTTTCAATTTATTATACTTTAGCTTTCCTATAGAAATTCATGCCATGTGAAACTACTCCCTCTGTCTCTCTCTCTAACTCACTCACTCACTCACTCTCTGTTTACATATGCTACCAATAGTGTAAATAGAGTTTCATCTTTTCTCTTTGATTACTCATATTGGGCCAAAGTTCTTGTGCTTCTTATCATGGGAACCTCTTACTTCAGCTGAGCTCTAACCACCCAAGTATTTAGGACTCATATTCCTAGGCTTATGACCATAGGCTTTTCCATTACCATAACATGGAGTTTCTAACCCAAAGGAATGTTGGCATTATGATGCATATGTTGTACTTGATGGCAACACTCTCATAGAAGATCATCTCACTTATATACATTCAGATGAATCTACAGAAGAGATATCAGATGTGACATATTACAGGATAGCTCAAAGGAATCAAATGGCAAGCTCTTTGTAAGCAGAGGTTCAAATATTGTTGAAATTATGAAGGACGCAGGTACACCTTACAGAAAGTGCGTCCCCGCAGGTAATCCATGCAGAACCCGCGTCCAGAGACGCAGGCCAGCCGTTTAAGGGGTGAGTCCACCCAGTGCACACATATCAAGGCAGAGGAAAGCACGTGGGGGTTTCTTGTGTGGTATCTAGCCGACGGTTTTGCGTTTTTATGGTGTCGGCTCGTGGTATTGTTCCATGTTTTGGGGAGAAGCTTGCCTATATAAAGCAAAGGAGTTCATTTGGATTATGTACCATCTTTGTTGAATATCTTTTGGTGAGATCTAGTCCAGATCTATGAAGGCGAATCTTCTAATGGACTATGATCGCTATGGCGCACGATCAGATCTGTAGATCTGACTGGCTGGGTTAGTCTTGAAGTCTTTATATCTTTCATATCTAAAGAGACGCAGGTGCAGTAAGGGTTCAGGTGCATCCGGGACGCAGGAGCGAACCGGTTCAGGTGCGCCGGACGCAGGCGCAGAAGGGTTCAGGTGCGCCGAGACGCAGGCAGTTCAAAAGACTCAGAGCGAGGGACGCAGGCTAGCAGTTGAGCAGAGTGCGTCCGGGACGCAGGCTAGCAGTTGAGCAAGGTGCGTCCAGGGACTCAGGTCAGCAGTTGAGCAGGGTGAGTCCAGGGACTCAGGCTAGCAGTTGAACAGGGTGAGTCCGGACTCAGGCTGGCAGTTGAGCAGGGTGCTTCCTTCTCTTAAAATCTTTGTTTATCATTGTTGCATCCTGGGTTTGGTCCTATTATTGTTAATCTAGTTACTACAGTTGATTGGGTGTTTCAGAAGGTTGTTTGAGCTTCAATGTTGTTGTTGGGTCCAGTATGAAAATTGGATGAAATGTGGCCTTTCAAGATTATGAGTTGTGCCTCAATGTATCCAGTATGAAAATTGATGAAACGTGGTACTTAGAGGGAGAAGATTGTAGGCCGGCGCCTACGTACTAGTATCTAAGCTAGTACAAGAGCTAAAAGAAATCTTTGGAGCATTGTAGCAGGTAGTAGCCTGCGTACTAGTAAATGGATCGGCTAGTACAAGAGCAAAGGGGGTTGTAGCTCCCGTACTGGTATAAGGCTGCACCAGTACAAATATTGTAAAAGAATTTTCTTATTAAGAAGAAGATTGAGATGACTTGCAGCAGGTGGTTTTCTCCCGCATTGGGTTTCCACCTTATATCATTGTGTTCATATGTGTGCCTTGTGTGTGATGATCTACTTTATGTTACTGCATCTGTTAACTGATAATATGGTTGATAATGTCCTAATGCACTCATTGAAGATCGATTAACTTAATCTTAAGAAGTTGTGGAAGTAGCATATATGAATCTGATTATGGAATTGAAAAAGTTTTATTAATGTGATAATACTGATTCACCCCCCCCTCTCAGTATTATTTCCAACAATTGGTATCAGAGCAGGTCCTTTGATAGAAGCTTGATCGCTTGAAGGAGATCCGTGGAACAATGGGAAAGAAGCTTAAGAAGAAAGCTAATAAGAAAAAGAAGTCATCTCAGAAGAACTATGACAGTGGAAGAATCGATTGGGGATTAGGCATAAGAAGCTCTTCAGATTCAGAATCAGATTCAGAGTCATTATCAGGTATGAATGTGTTATCCTCTGATGTTCCAGCTATATTTCCTTGTGAAAGAGATGAAAGTGATAGCGAAACTACTGAATTTGCTCTTATGGGTGAACAAGAAAGATATCAAATAGAGGCAGAATTTAAAAGGCTGACAGACAAAATTAGAGATCAACAAGATCTATTAAACAAAAAGGAATGTGATTTCAAAGAAGAAGCTACCAAACTAAGGGCACAACTAGAAGAAGGAAACAAGGTAAGAAAGCTACTCAAGGACAAGGAAGACCAATGTCAAAAATTGCAGCATGAAGTGACATCATTAAGAAAAGAAGTCAACGAAAGAAGCACAACCATCAAGAAACTCAAAGATAGATCCAGCTACTATGAAAATCTTGAAGCTACAATCCTCTCACTAAAAGGAGATCTTGAAGAATCAAAGAAGCAGAATACAGATCTACTCCAAGCTATTGCAAAACAAGAAAACGAAGTCACCAGCTTAAAATCTCAACTGGAATGTGCCTTCCGAGTTCGTCAAATGCAGCAGGATCTGTATGAAGAACAAGAAAAGGAAATTCTCAAACTAAGGGAACAAATGGAAGAAGGAAGGAAAGCTGAAGAAATTTTGAAAAAGAAATCCCTTGAAAAGGAAGAACAGCTTCAGGTTGAGGTAAATATATTGAAAGGTAAACTAGAAGAAAAGGATAAGCTTTTACGATTTCAAGATAGCTCTAAAGTATTGGATGATATTCTTAGTAGTCAAAGGTCCCCAGCTATAAAGACTGGTCTTGGTTTCCATGAATCTGTTGAAGGTGAATCTAGTTCACAAGGTGAGGCAAGAAACTCTAAAAGGAAATCTAAAGTGATCAACGAAGAAGTGAAAGATCAATCTCATCATCAACCAAGGAAAGAGATTCCTCAAAGAAAATCCTTTACTCCTCCTATGAATAATGTTGAATGTTATGTATGTCATAATCTTGGACATGTTGCAGCAAGATGTAGAAGAAGAAGAGTTCAAGACCATTATGCAGAAAGGTCATCTCAATCAAGGTACTTTTATGGATATTGCTTTTCTTGCAATATGTTTGGTCACAAAGCTACTGATTGTTACAGGAGGAATATGAAACATGTAAGATGTTATGCATGTAACAAGCTTGGACATATAGCCAAGGAATGCAGGAACAAAGTTTGGGCACCATATCAAAAGGAGAAAATGTCATCATCACACTTGAAGATATGGAGGAAAAAGGAAGTACAGTCAGAAAAGGATGGCACAGTACAATGTACAGACATACCAGAATCAGAGGAAGCTGAAAGTACAGGACGCAGTGCAGTAACAGGAGACCTGCGTGCGGACGCAGGCCAGACCAAGTCCAGGTGCGTCCAGGACGCAGTTCAGTAACCGAAAATCTGCGTGGGGACGCAGAGCGACTGAGGATCAGGTGCGTCCCTGAAGCAAAAGGACGCGGCGAAATAGTTATTTTGGGTGCGTCCCTGAGTAAAAGTACGCGGCGCGATAGTGTTTTTGGGTGCGTCCCTGCAGCAACAGGACGCAGCACAGCAGAAGATGAAGTGCGTACCTGTCTCAAAGCATTTATTGGCTGATTCTTCTTGATATACATGATCAGATTTAACAGATGGCACTGGTTCAGGGGGAGCATATGTCCTGAATGCATTGTTGGCATTATGGTCCTTGGTGACAATGCTTATGATTCATCTTGCTATGGTTATGAGTTGATCACATGATCAGATTTATGGTTGATTCTCTAATGATGCTTGCATGGAGTCTTTATTTTCCTTGGCACATACATAGATGAGGTTGGCTGATTTCATGGATGATTATTCAAAGTCGCATTGTTGAAGACATGACGATGATGAGTCACTCATATGCAGCTGTTGACATGTGTATGATGCATGATTTCTTTCTTGGCACAAATGGATGAGGATTGTTGGCTAGATACAGGGATGATTATTCATACATATGTTGATTGATGTTGATACTCTCATTTGATGACTCTTGATTCATGTAGATCTGGATGGTTGTGAGTTGATGTTGACAGATACTATGGAGCAGATTATACAGTGTTGTTGATGATGTTTGTCATTTGAAAGGTCATAGCAAAACTCATGTTGTAATGGTCTATTGTAGTCATCTCTTCAGGTCATGTAACGGCCTTTGTCCCCCCCACTATGCATGGGATGAAGATGTAATGTATTTGGTTTTCATATTTCTGATGTATTCCCACTTGGTTGGATGGATGATCCTTATTGTGATGGGTGATGGATGTATGTATTGAGTCTTTTGGTGATAGGAAGGTCATTTATGATATATAGAGTCATGTTCTTCTTGTAGAACATCTTTTTGCAGACCTTGCTTATAGTCAGGGGGAGTTTGAGCATGAACAAGCACTATACAGCAGAGCAGACATCTCAGCTTGTTCTCAGAAAGACCATTATCAGATTGGAGCACCATGACATATACAAAGGGGGAGCTCATTCAGAGACTTCAGCAGATCTGGCTCATAGTCAAAGGGAGCATGTTCTTAGGGGGAGCATACCCCTTTGCCCTTGATGTCAAAGGGGGAGAGTGATTCGGTGTTGTTGCCATCAAGTCCAAAGGGGGAGATTGTTGGCATTATGATGCATATGTTGTACTTGATGGCAACACTCTCATAGAAGATCATCTCACTTATATACATTCAGATGAATCTACAGAAGAGATATCAGATGTGACATATTACAGGATAGCTCAAAGGAATCAAATGGCAAGCTCTTTGTAAGCAGAGGTTCAAATATTGTTGAAATTATGAAGGACGCAGGTACACCTTACAGAAAGTGCGTCCCCGCAGGTAATCCATGCAGAACCCGCGTCCAGAGACGCAGGCCAGCCGTTTAAGGGGTGCGTCCACCCAGTGCACACATATCAAGGCAGAGGAAAGCACGTGGGGGTTTCTTGTGTGGTATCTAGCCGACGGTTTTGCGTTTTTATGGTGTCGGCTCGTGGTATTGTTCCATGTTTTGGGGAGAAGCTTGCCTATATAAAGCAAAGGAGTTCATTTGGATTATGTACCATCTTTGTTGAATATCTTTTGGTGAGATCTAGTCCAGATCTATGAAGGCGAATCTTCTAATGGACTATGATCGCTATGGCGCACGATCAGATCTGTAGATCTGACTGGTTGGGTTAGTCTTGAAGTCTTTATATCTTTCATATCTAAAGAGACGCAGGTGCAGTAAGGGTTCAGGTGCGTCCGGGACGCAGGAGCGAACCGGTTCAGGTGCGCCGGACGCAGGCGCAGAAGGGTTCAGGTGCGCCGAGACGCAGGCAGTTCAAAAGACTCAGAGCGAGGGACGCAGGCTAGCAGTTGAGCAGAGTGCGTCCGGGACGCAGGCTAGCAGTTGAGCAGGGTGCGTCCAGGGACTCAGGTCAGCAGTTGAGCAGGGTGAGTCCAGGGACTCAGGCTAGCAGTTGAACAGGGTGAGTCCGGACTCAGGCTGGCAGTTGAGCAGGGTGCTTCCTTCTCTTAAAATCTTTGTTTATCATTGTTGCATCCTGGGTTTGGTCCTATTATTGTTGATCTAGTTACTACAGTTGATTGGGTGTTTCAGAAGGTTGTTTGAGCTTCAATGTTGTTGTTGGGTCCAGTATGAAAATTGGATGAAATGTGGCCTTTCAAGATTATGAGTTGTGCCTCAATGTATCCAGTATGAAAATTGATGAAACGTAGTACTTAGAGGGAGAAGATTGTAGGCCGGCGCCTACGTACTAGTATCTAAGCTAGTACAAGAGCTAAAAGAAATCTTTGGAGCATTGTAGCAGGTAGTAGCCTGCGTACTAGTAAATGGATCGGCTAGTACAAGAGCAAAGGGGGTTGTAGCTCCCGTACTGGTATAAGGCTGCACCAGTACAAATATTGTAAAAGAATTTTCTTATTAAGAAGAAGATTGAGATGACTTGCAGCAGGTGGTTTTCTCCCGCATTGGGTTTCCACCTTATATCATTGTGTTCATATGTGTGCCTTGTGTGTGATGATCTACTTTATGTTACTGCATCTGTTAACTGATAATATGGTTGATAATGTCCTAATGCACTCATTGAAGATCGATTAACTTAATCTTAAGAAGTTGTGGAAGTAGCATATATGAATCTGATTATGGAATTGAAAAAGTTTTATTAATGTGATAATACTGATTCACCCCCCCCTCTCAGTATTATTTCCAACAAGGAACTCCTTTCTTGATAGACACTACATACCCTAATATCGGTGTACATATTTATATTTTACTTATTTTCAAACCCTTTTTCTATATATTGTATTTACTTAAATTCTAGTTCCATTACTAGAACAAAGGAGATAGGGAGGGTTAAGTTTATAAAGGTTGCTACTCTCATCTCCTTGTTACTACTGCTAAATGACGACTTCCCTTGTGTTCTTCATAACCATTCTCACTCCTAACAAAATATTAAGGTAAACATATCTTGCACCCACTTACAAGTAGCATCTGCAATAAATAACTAGCTTATATATATGTAACCATAATTGTTACTTATAATTAGTTAAAACAAGGATAAAGAACATTTTCCATAATAGTTAATTCCACACATGGATATATTTTGTTCATACCACATCAATAAACAGTGTAACCTTGTTACTATAAAGAAACTTTTGCATCCAATATTTTTACACTCTATTAAGATTTTTCTTTCTTAACATTAATGAGACAACATAAAATAACCTTGCATCCACTTATCTAGAATCCCTCGAAAATGTGTCAAATGATTCCACATTTCTCTAAACCTATGAAATGGTTTTTATAACTAGTTTCCCCCAAGCTCCACTCCTCTTTGTTAAGAAAATAACTAAAAAATCATTTCCAAATAATTCTCCTCTTGAAACCTTTAACAGTGTTCACACAATCTTTCTATCCCACAATGCTCTAGTACAATTTACAACTCATTAGATTTATATCCATTCATGAAAATTTATGGTGCTATACTTCTATCCACACTCACCTTTCTCTCGAAAAAGGAGTATTTTTCCTTCCTTTAATCCTTCCCGCTTTACGGGCATAACTATTTTCCAACTATTTTCCTTATAGTTACAAGTTAAACCTCACATCATAACCTTTAACACATTTTTCAAGGATGTTAACACATCAATATATATATATATATATATATATATATATATATATATATATATATATATATATATATATATATATATATATATATATATATTCATTAATTAAAATAAATATTTTCATCAACATATAAAACCATGAGACTTTTCGTTTTCAGTTAATAAGTAATGTAAAGTCATAATTTATTTTCCAAGGGTATTACATCTCCCATTCATGGGGAAATTGTCCTCAATGTTTTCAATTTCCATTCTTCTTTGGAAATAACATAGGAACATGACACTTCCTTCGATACATACATAGCCTCAAAGGGACTCATCTCTAGTGATGCCTAATAACTATTATGATAGGTGAATTCTAATAGATGTAGATAGTCTTCCCATTTTGTAGGGTGGTCCTTTGTTGAGGATAATGCTTAAAATAAAGCTATGTAATTTCTCACAAATTAGCCAGCAAAATTTTGTGTTCTAAGATATCAAAATTAGGGTGGCAAATTTATAGATGTAGTCAATGATCATTCAAAAAATTATTAGGGACAGTAGATTAGTCAGATAATGGATAATGAAATTAGAAATATGTGGGCTATATAATAATGTATTCATTGCTCCTATGAAGATATGATATTCCAATGAGAATTCAGCTCATGGATTGAGAATCAGAATTCTCTTATTTTTGGTTATTAGTTTTGTTTATGTTTTCATATGTATGCTCTTGATAGATTTAACATGGTATCCGAGCTATAGGTTAAGAGAGTTGATTTATATGTAAAGTGTGTGTTGTTGGTAGGAGGTTTCAAAAGTTTGTGAAAGAAATTAGCGAGAGTTTTCATAATTTTGCGAAGCCTGTGCAGATTCAAGTTATTGGTGGGAGTGCTCAGTAGTTAGCAGAAATGGCGAACAATATGAATATTTCTTAGCCACAGATTCTAATGTTTAAAAGTGAGAAATTTGGTTTTTGGAGCATTCAGATGAAAACATTGTTTCTCTCACAAGATTTGTGGGATTTCGTAGAGAATGGATATACAGAACCAGATGCTCACACACTTTCCTGCTGGACTCAAGACCAAAGAAACTAGCTAAAGGAAAATCGTAAGAATCATTCAATGGATCTCTTCCTAATCTAGCAAGTAGTGCATGATTCTATTTTTCCTAGACTAGTTTGAGTAACAAAATCAAAGGAGGCATGGGATGCTTTGCAACAAGCATATCAAGGAAGTGATAAGGTAAAAATTGTTAAGTTGCAGTCATTATGAAGAGAACTTTAAACCTTGTGCATGCAAAACTTTGAACTTATTCAATATTTTCTCACTAGAGTTATGGGTACAGTGAATGAAATTAGGTCTTATGGAGAAGATTTAAAAGATCAAAAAAATGTTGAGAAGATTTTAAGAATTTTTCCTTCAAAATTTGATGGGGTTGTCGTTGCTATTGAGGATTCTAAGGATCTAAATCAGTTGTCTGTGAATGAGCTAATGGGGTCTCTTCAATCTCATGAACAAAGCATAAATAGATCTTCTGAAAAATCTATTGAGCAAGCTTTTCAAGCAAGAGGAAATATTTTCAAGGACAAAAGGGGTTCCTCTCATGAGGAAAGCCAGAACACTTTTGGAAGAGGAAGAGGAAGTGGACAAACTTATAGAGGAGGCAGAGGTTGAGGAAGATTTTTTTCTACATACAGCAAAGGAAGAGGTAATGATGATAGTGATGGAGGTAAAATATTTAATAAATCCCAAGTTTAGTGTTTTTATTGTAAAATATTTTCCCATTATGAAAGAAATTGTTGGAAAAAACAAACACAACAAGCTAATTTTTCTAAAGAAAAAGAAGAGGTTGGCACTTTATTCTCGGATTTTCATTCAACTAACAATGTTTCCAAAAAGATGTGGCTTATGGATAGTGGTTGCAACAATCACATTACAGGAAACAAATATGGATTTGTAGAGATAGATGAATCTACAAAATCTGATGTACTATTGGGAGATGACAACCAAATTGAAGCGAAAGGTAAGGGAACAATTGTTGTGAAGACAAAACAAGGAAAACTATAGCACATTTATGATGTTTTATATGTTCCTGGTCTAGCATATAATTTGTTGAGTGTGGGGCAGCTCCTTGAAAAGGTATATTTAATTGTTTTCAAGGAAAAACAATGCATAATCTATGATAAAAATGATCAGAGTAAAATTATTGCTAAGACTAATATGCTGCAAAATAGAATATTTTCTTTCAATCTCCCTTGTGAAGAAAGTACACCATTAAATGTTGCTTATGATGATGGTTCCTAGCTATGGCACATAAGGTATGGACATTTGAATATGAAAGGATTAAAATTGTTATATAACAAGAAAATGGTCAAAGGGTTACCACTTATTGGTTCTACTAATAAAGTCTATGAAGGGTGTATTCTTGGTAAGAAACATAGAGATTCATTTCCAATAGGAAAATCATGGAGAGCAAGTAAACCATTGGAACTAGTGCATGCAGATATATGTGGTCCTATGCAAACCTTGTCTCTCAACAAAAATAAGTATTTCATTATTTTTGTGGATGATTTTAGTAGAAGAACATGGGTATATTTCATTAATGAAAAATCTGATGCATTTGTCATATTTCAACAATTTAAAGCTCTTGTGGAAAAGCAAAGTGGTTATTGTCTAAAAACATTATGCGTAGATAGAGGGGAAGAGTTAAATTCTAATAAGTTTGATTCTTATTGTAAAATTAATGGAATTCAAAGGAAATTGACAGCTAGTTATACTCCTCAACAGAATGGCATTGCTTAACGTAAGAATAGAACAATTGTTGGGATGACTAGGAGCATCATGAAAGGTAAAAACCTTCCAAACATTTTTTGGGCTGAAGCTATAGCTACATTTGTTTATCTGCTTAATATATGCCCAACAATAAGTGTGCAAAATATTACCCCTTATGAAGCATGGTGTGGAAGAAAACCCAATATTTCTCATTTAGGAGTCTTTGGTTGCATTTCTTATTCTCATGTTCCTACTGAAAATAGAAGAAATCTTGATGATAAAAGTGTGAAATCCATTTTTATTGGATATTGTGAGGAAACCAAAGGTTATAGATTGTACAATCCAGAAATTGAAAAATTAATGATTAGTTGTGATGTGTTATTTGATGAGAAAGAAGAATGGCAGTGGAATCGTGATGTGAAACAACACACTCCAAGTATTGTTGTACACGAAGATGAATCTTTTGTTTCTACAAATCCATCCAGTGATTAAGATACTTTAGAGGCCACATCCACTCCATCATCTTCTGCTACTTCAAGCCCTGTTTCAAGTCCAAGTCCTCCTCCAAAAAGGACAAAATCTTTAAATGAAATTTATGGTTATACTAATTTTTCTTTGATGTCTCAGATTGAAGCAGAACCAAGATGTTTTGAACATGCAACAAAAGAGTTAGTTTGGTGAAAATCAATGGACGAAGATATGGCAGTAATTAAAAAGAATGCAATGTGGGAGCTTGTGGATCCTCCTGCTAAAAAGGAAGTCATTGGGGTGAAATAGTTGGATAAAACCATGTATGGACCCGATGGATCAATA
The DNA here is from genome assembly GCA_031772625.1 of Pinus tabuliformis. NCBI lineage: Eukaryota > Viridiplantae > Streptophyta > Pinopsida > Pinales > Pinaceae > Pinus > Pinus tabuliformis. Next base: position 432,380,518 of record CM062813.1, on the reverse strand, counting down.
CAAAGACACAAAGCAAGGTTAGTAGCAAAGGGATATGCTCAACAACCAGGTATTGATGACAATGAAGCATATGCTCCTGTTGTAATATTTGATACAATCAAAACTGTTTTGGCATTGGCAACACAATATAAATGGTTAGTGTATCAATTTGATGTTAAATCAGCATTTCTAAATGGTGAGTTGAAAGAAGATGTATATGTTCACTAGCCACAAGGATATGAAGAAGCAAGAAATGGACACAAAGTCTACAAACTGAAAACACTCTTTATGTGTTTAAACAAGCTCCAAGAGCATGGTACAATAGAATTCAGACTTATTTTTTGAAAAAGGGGTTTAATAGAAGTGAAAATGAACACACATTATATATCAAGTCAAATGGTAATGATAAAATAATTATGTGCTTATACGTAGATGACTTGATATACACATCTTCAAGTTTGTGGAAGAGTTCAAGGAGGCTATGATGACTGAATTTTAAATGATTGATTTGGGTTTGCTCCATTATTTTCTTGGCATAGAAGTGACACAAATGAATGATGAAATTTTTATTTCACAAGAAAAATATGTTTCAAATCTTCTTAAGAGATGGAAAATGTGAAATTGTAAACCCATGAGCACACCCATGAATACAAATGAGTTTTTTTTTTGTGGAAGATGGAGTTGAAAGGGTAGATGCTCAATCCTATAGGAGTCTGGTAGGAAGCCTTGTGTGTCTTACTACCACTAGGTCTGATATATGCATGAAGTAGGCTTGATTTATAGATTCATGCAAAGTCCAAGAAAGGTTCATTTTGGAGCAACAAAAAGAATTTTGAGGTACGTGTGTGGAACAAGAAATTATGGAATTTGGTATACTTCTTCAAATAATTTTGGGTTGGTTGGTTATACAGATAATGATTGGGCTGGATCTTTTGATGATAGAAAAAACACTTTAAGTTATGTATTCAACTTTGGATCAGGTGCAGTATTATGGTGTTCAAAGAAGAAACCAACTATTTCATTGTCTTCTATAGAGGCAGAGTATATTGCACCAATAATAGCAACATGTGAAGCAATTTGGTTGAAGAAAGTATTGTTAGATTTAAAACAAGAACCAAAATATGCCACAACTATTCACTGTGATAACTTGTCTACCATTGCCATAACTAAATATCCATTGTTTCATAATCATACCAGACACATTGATATAAAATATCAGTTCATAAGAGACTATGTGGGAAAAGGAGAATTTTAAATAAAGTTTTGTACAACAAATGAACACCTTGCAGATATATTTACCAAATCACTACCTAAAGGGATGTTCGAATACTTAAGGGATATGCTTGGAATCACCTCATTAATATTTAAGGGGGAGTGTTGAGGATAATGCTTAAAATAAAACTATGTAACTGTTGACAAATAAGCCAACAAATTTTGTGTTCTGAGTTATCAGAATTAGGGAAACAAATTTATAGATGTAGTCAGTCATCATTAAGCAAGTTATTAGGGACAATATATTAGTCGGATAATGGAAAATGAAATTAGAAATATGTGGGCTATATAATAATGTATTCATTACTCCTATGAAGATATGAGATTCCAATGAGAGTTCAGCTCGTGCATTGAGAATCAGAATTCTCTTATTTTTGTATATTAGTTTTGTTTATGTTTTCATATGTATGCTCTTGACATATTTAACATCCATCACATATAATCATAACATTTTTTCAAGAATCTGATTAACCCTTTATATTCCCACAATTCTATGTATGACATGCAATTGTAAAGCTTGGTTATTTAGCCATCCCAGTAAACAATGACCTTCAAAAGTTTGAGGCAAAATTTAAATCTCTCTTTGATATAATTATATTTGTGAGACCATGAAGTTTGAAATTTCCCATCATGAATATTTCAACCACTTGTGCAACTCTATATGTGGATTTCGTAGGGATGAAATGGGTATCATTAGATAGTTTATCTATCATTATCATAATGGAATCCTGTCGCTTTTGGGTTCAGGGTAATTAGGTATTGAAGTCTAATGAGATCACTTCGTAATTCTAAGGACAGCACTTTGCATATCCACTCTTGTATAGTTAGAGGGTTTAGTAATACCGCTGGGTGTTGGTGCTCTATCTTCACTTGTTCCAATTCTTGGCATCCCACAAGGTCTTCAAAAACATCATTTTGGATCCCTAACTAGAAATGTTCATTTTTAAGGGTTGTAATCATTTTCTCGTATCGTGAGTGGCCAAAAGACGGTCTCTTATGATATTCATCTAATGTTAGTCTTTTAATATTTGCTTCATCTTGAATATAATGTATATTTTTATATGTTAACAACCCACTTTTACCAATTCCATAATGATCCCATTTTATTCGATGAGATAAAATATCTTCACAAATGTTATTGTAATTATGATATTTTATTTTTGCCACTTTAATCTCATCCACAAAATCTATTTCAATTTGACTTATTGTTACTTCATACACATGCCTCAAACTACGACTTAAGGCATCTACCACCTTATTTTCATATATTTTTATGTGTTGGATGTTTAAATAATATTCATGCACAAAAACCGTCCATTGGGATTTCTTGGCATTGATATCTAGTTGTTTGAAGAAATATTTTACCCTTACATGATTAGTAATCAAGGTGACCTTTTTTTCAATTAGATAGTGTCTCCACATTTTAAGTGCATGAATTGCATTTGTGAATTGAAAGTTATAAAGTGCATAGTTTTTCTCATGTTATTTTAGTTTACAATATTTGAAGGCCACTACATGTCCTTCTTACATAATTACACAGCCAAGACCTTTTGAACATGCATCAATACATACCTAAAAATATTTATCCAAATCTACTATTTTTAGCATGAGAGAAATAGAAAGTAGGTATTTCACCTTCTAAAAGCTTCCTCACATTGTTGCATTTATAAAAATTTCACCCCTTTTTGTGTAAATAAAATATAAGATATGTGAACTTGGAAAAAAAAAATATGAACCTATGGTAGTAATGAGTAATCCCATGGATGAAATTATATCAACCATGTATTTTGGAGCTAGTCAATCAAGTATGGCCTTCACGTTTTCAATATCCGTTGGTATCCCTTCCATGGAGATTACATAGCCAAGATATTGTGTTTTGTCGTGGAAGAATTCATATTTGTTTAGTTTTTCATATAATTGATGTTCATGGAATATATGAAACATCATGTAGAGGCTTCTTATGTTCCTCTAAAGTATTGGAATTTATTAGAATTTCATCTATGAAAATTAGTAAAAAAATTCTTAAAAAAATTACAAAACGCACTTTTCATCACACACATGAAAGTAACAAGTGTGTTAATTAGTCTAAATGGAAGAACTATGAATTCATAGTGTTCACACCTAGTTCAAAAATCTATTTTCAACATGCCTTGCTCCTAAATTTCGAGCTAATGATAACCAAATGTAAGATATATCTTAGAAAACATAGTCACCCCCTTAACTTGGTCAAATAAATCATCTATTCAAGGTAGAGGATATTTATTCTTAGTCACTTTTTTCAGTTAACATAAATCAATACACATTCTAGCCTTCCAACCTTTATCTTAACAAAATGTACTACTGCACCCCATGGTGACACACTTGGTTTGATATAACCTATAATTAATAATTCTTGCATTTTATCTTCAACTCCATTTGTTCCACTACACTCATATGTTAAGGGGACTTTGATATCCATGTTGCTCGAGGTACCAATTCTATGGAGAACTATATTTCCCTCCTAGGAGGTATACCAAGAATCTAGCTGGGAAACATATCTTGGTAATTCTATATAGCCTCCAACTAATCTAAAGACTTGGATAAATTATTTTTGAAGTGGTCTTTCACCTTAATAGTGAAACTATGACACTCATTTTTTGCAACATTCTTAAATTACAATGCAAGTATTTGACACAGTGACATGGGCCTCGCTATGCCCCTTATAATCTTTGTTTCTCCGTCTTTTGTGGTATATGTGACTCTTTTATTAAGGTAGTTGATAATTTCGTAGTGAACCTCTAACTGTTCAATTAACATGAGTACATTATATGATCCTAAAAGAATACATTTAAATTTTATGTAACATTATTTCCATTTAGTGCCATTGGAAATGCCTTTATCCATATGACATATTTTCCTTTTGCGCCATTAATTAACTAAACTAGCCAAAAAAATCATAATTTTCTTCCATTAATTTACAATCTTCTACAACCTCGGGACTAACATAAATTATGCCAGCACTTGAGTTTTTTAATACAAAAATAGATGAGTTAAGAATATTAACTTCAATCTCCACCATGGTGGATTTATGTTATTCTTGGCATTCTTCCAAGGTTCCACTTATGCATGGGATGTTCCTAGCCCCATCGTTGATGGTTGATACCTATTGGATATTATTTATATAATGTGTCAATCTTTTTTTCTAGGGATAATTTCGTCAGAGATGGGTTTCACCGCAACTTGAGCACTTCAAAGGCTCTTTTTCCTTTTAGTTAAGTCCTTTACTACGTTCAATCTATCCAGATTGAGTTTGATTCTAAATTTGAGATTTTCTGTACTAAATATTATTTTTACTAAAGTTCTTATTTGTATTCCCTTTAACAAACTATTTAAACTCTCCAACTTTCCCTCATTTTCCACCTTGTACAAAATGATCCTTCTTTTTGTTAGGCCAATGTTTCAAGTTCTCATGCTTTGTCTTAGCCTATTAGTAAATATTTTTTGGGTTTACACATAACCTCATCCATGGTTTTGGATATACCATATAGATTTTTTCCAAAGAAGTGGAAGGAAGCTTATAAAATATTGCATTTTCACTTCTTCTTTCTTTATATAGGCCAGATATCTTAACGAATGTGTGAATTTTGTTACCAACTTGTCCATACACATTCGGCCCAATTTTAAGTCATGAAACTCCTTTTCCCTATCATTAAAATATCATTATGTCAAGTATTTTTCCTTAAAGAGTCACTTGAATTCTTCCTATTTAACAACATTTCCTTCTAAATTATGAATTGTTCTAACCTCTTACAACCATAATAAAGCTTTCCCCTATAATTGGTAAGTAGCTAACTTGGACTTCAATTAAGCACAATAATCATAAACTTGAAAATATCTATCAATATTGAGTAGCCATGCTTCTGTCACTTCTTTAGTTTTCCCATCATAATTTGGGGGACTCATTTTTCTAAATTCTACGTGCAACTCCACCTTTGGCTTTTTCAATGACTTTGTATGAAATTTGGATGAGCAATGCTTGTCCCCTTCAAAATTTCCCTCTTGAATCTCAGCCATATCTTTCAATAGTTGCCACTTTGAGGTATCTTATGTGTTTTATCCCTCCCTCATTATTTCTACAGTCTTAGGATTTGACCAGTTTTTCAGTTTTTTTTATCAACTTGCAATTGTTTGTGCCTAGCATGAAGATTTATTATTTCCTTTTGTAGGATTTTCATCATGTTCAGTAATTCTCTAATACTTATTTGTTGATGTTATCCTGTGCTCGTGAATTTCTTCCTAACATATAAGAGGGCCTTCATGAGGCTCTACCATTATGTTTTCCCTTTAATTTAGTCTTGGCTATATTTCTATGTACAAACAGATATTCATTGTTGGAGGAAATCATGGTTAGATCAAAGGTCATAATATTTGAACCTTGTTTTACGTTAATACCACTTGTAACATCCCCCAATTTCCATAAAATTGACTCACTAAATACAATATTTTTTTTTTCTCCTCAAATTTACATATAGCTCAGAACGTAAAATTCCAATTACTAATGCATTTATTATTAAATAATTGTTTTGTGATTAGATTCTCATTCACAATAGTGAATTTCATTCCTAAAGGTTCGTGTCAAAATAAGAAAAGTATATAACATTATTTCTTCTATGAGCGCTTTTCCACAACTCAAAACCTCACTACATCTATTAAATATAATCATATTTATATGGTGGCTAACACAACATACCAACGTTTCAAGTTACAAAACTCACTATTTTGATACAATATATGTGTTTTGTTACAAATCTAAAGCAATACACGAAGGGAATGGGTAAAGCAATGAGGAGATTCTTGCTTACATCAGAAGCTCGACCATATGTACCATATATAATTCCAATTTCTACCATGGTGTAACCTATATACACATAGGTTCCAGGAGATGCTTGATATGGTATTGGGGTGTGATATTAATATTTTACAATGGTTGTAATACTAGTTACCTATGCTAATTTTTAATGGAACACTGAATCATATAGACTTGTTGTGATTCCTGTGGCCACATGGTATAATGTGGAGGTGTTCCTGGACATAGTCACATGTAGTTGAAACAATTAGTAGTACGAACTATCTTTCACTTCATTGATGAGCTATAATCAGATTGACAGTCTGAATGCAATTAATCTTAATAAATAGTGAGATGTGACTTAGGGTTATTTTTGTGTAACTAAGCTTTGGTGGCCTCTTCACTACTATTTCATTTCCACCTATGCTAGAGGGGAGAGGTCTTGTAAACTCAACTCATGCATATCTAGGCTACAGTAATGCACACCAATTGCAATTATATATATAATCAAAATAACTAAATTGACCTTGTAGATCTTTATCAAATAATAACCATAAAGGTTATTTAAATGGTTTACATTTGTTATCAATATTATAAATAGAGTTTTTGTTTTTGTTTTCGAGTAGTCAAACTAAGGGAGAGGTCTTGTGGTCCTATCTCCTTAGCCCTAACAACCCCTTTATTGAGGATTGATATTCTTGGGTTGTGTATAGGGTTTTCCTAATCATAACTTGGAATTTCTAACCTGAATGCATTCCTATGTTGATAAGCTCTATATATATATCTATATATATCTATATCTATATATATATATATATATATATATATATATATATATATATATATATATATATATATATATATATATATATATATATATATATATATATAACCTTCTCTTCTTTTATTTGGTATTTACTTCAATGCTAGTCCACTACTAGAAGAAACGTGATAAGAAGGGTTACGTTTATAAACTTTTTCCCTCATCTCCTTGATACTACTTCTAACTTAAGACTACTCCTTGCACCCTTCACAAACTTCTTGTTCTTAACAAAATATTAAATTCAATCTCTTGTACCCACTTACCAATGGCCTTGACAAAATAGGACTACCTTTTACATATAACCATCCTAGTTACTTGTAATAAATTAGAACAAAATGCAAGAACATTTTCTAGAATTTTTAATTACACACATATATGTTTCTTATTCATATCACATCAATAAGTATTGTAAACTAATTAATGTAGAACTAATCATGCATCCAACCTTTTAACTCTCTACAAATATTTTTCTTTCTAAAAAGTAACGAGACAACATAAGATTAAACATTCATCTACTTATCTAAACTCCCTAGAAAATGTGCCAAAGGCTTCCATGTTCGTATCAATTTGTGCATTTCCTTTTAAAGATAGTTCTTGTGGAGCTCCACCCCTCTCTATAACCAAATATATATATATATATATATAGGGTAAAAGCATGTTAATGTGTATCACTTTTTCCCTTTTTGTGGCAAAGAAGTTTTATAAAAATAAATGGAGTTGGAAAGTTTACTCTTAAATTTAAAAAATCATCAAAAATTAGGTGGTGGTAAAAGAAGACAAAACATGTCAATTTAAATCCAATTTCATGTCATATTTTTTCTAAATTTTAATATATAAATTTTATCTAATTCATTCATTTTCTTTAAAAGATATCATTAATATTTTACATAAATTTTTAAGTAGTGACAAAACTGCGATCCCCCATTTCTCTATTGATTTATGTTTTTCAATTCCAATTTCTTTAAGAGATGTGTTGTAAACATTCTAAAGATTGCTAAACAAATTTAAAAATAAAAAGTAAGCATATTTTTTAATTATTATTAAAATACTAGTAAAAATGATCATCTTTTCGTATATATAAAACCGCGACCCAGGAAACTACCCTTTCAAGTTTATAAAATCAATTTTTTTTAATATAAATTTGAAAATAAAATATGACAAAATGTTAAAATCATTTTTTGAAAATTTTTAAAATATATTTTAAATTTTTAATTATGATTATAATAACATATTTTATATTATTCAAAATATAATATATAAAATTATTTGTTTAGAAATTCTAATTCTATTTTTATATATATTTTTAAAGAGTTTTAGCATTTCATTTAACTTTACATAAAGTTATTTATATTTTGTGAGTGATTAACCATAGTTTTTACCAATATTTACTATCAGTTGACTTATTTGCAAATTTAGTATTTACTTTTTATAACATTATTTATATTTTCTAAACCCATTAAATAGATTCACTATAGCTTTTACTAAAATTTATTGTGAGTTAGCTTTGTTACAAATTTAGCATTTATTTTTAATAATTAACAAGTATGAAACTCAACTCATTTAATTGATATTTTTATATTTTTTTTTTATCTTTTTTCATTTGAGTACTTTTTTGCTTTTGCCATATAATGAGACACATTATATATATATATATATATATATATATATATATATATATATATATATATATTCCAAATAATTTACCTCCATAACCCTTTATTAAAGTAGTGCAATTTTTGTGTTCAACCATCCTTTCTCTCATAGTGGTTCTATTCTCAAAAGAAAATCAGTTTTCTCTCCCGTAATGCTCCAATAGAGCTACAATCATGACATTATCTCTAGTCATGAAAATTTATGGTACTTTGCCTCTTTCTAAATTCACATTTCCTTAGAAAAGAGGAGGATTTCTTCTTCTTTTGTTCCTTTCCCCTTTTTACCCATAACACTTTTCCAACTAATTTCCTAATAGTTAGGAGGTATACCTCCCATAAAAGCCTTTAGCACATTTTTCAAGAATGATAACACATCCAACTAATTTTCTTTTTCTTCATTAATTAAAATAAATATTTTATTTAACATATCAAATCATTTGAATTTTTTTCTTTCATCTAATAATTAATGTAAGCTCACAAGTAATTTTCCATGGGTATCACAATAATTTTGGTGACTAATCCTGCCACACGCCACCCTCCCATGCCACATCTTTTGAGGGATAAGGTAAACTCTTACACAAATTTACATTATATATATATATATATATAAACCTAACTATTAAGAATATTAAAACCTAACTATCCCTCACAAATCTTGTGTTCTCTTTATTCTCACAAACATAGGGTGGAATTTAAATATTTGCTACATTCTTGTCACTACTACACCAAAGGCACTTTTAAGACATTTTTTTTAGACAAAATAAATCTTTTGTCCTAAAAAATGACTTTTTATTTTAGTTATTTTACAAAAATATTTGAAGACAAAACTTTATATTTAAGACAAAAATAATTTAAGACAAAAACAATTTAAGACAATTTAATCATTTTAAGACAAAACTTTATTTAAGACAAAAACATCTTGAGACACAAATATTTTAAGAAAAAACTTTATATTTAAGACAATGGCCACTGTAGATGAAACCTGTTTAAGACAATTAACAATTAAGACACAAACATATCAATTTAAGACAATATTATCTAACAACTACGAAATTGACTCTCACAGTGGACCCTAAGTCTGCCATCTTGCAGGCAACTACTGTCTTGCACCTGTACTGAGGTTGTTATTTTATCTTATACAAAGATAATGATTCGTTGGGTTCTTTGTTTTGTCAGGGTAGTTGAGTCAGAAGAATGCGACAAATTTTATTGACAATATTTATTGGACATCAATTCCTCTTTTTTCCCTTTCATATCCATCGATACGATTAGAGATAACTTCTCTATCGTGCATTTGGCATAGCTACACGGAGGGGGATTTTAAGACAATTTTTTAAGAGAAAATAAATATTTTGTCTTCAAATTTTGAATACGAGGCAGTAGTAAAAAAAGGTAAAGGTAAAGGATTAGGGGCCCATATTTACATTAATGATGGGTTCCTCAGGAAGTGGAGTGATGGAGGTCAACAAAAAATGATGGGATTTAGGGCGATGGAGGCTGACAACAGAGGTGTGCTTCATGAGAGGAGCAATGGAGGAACTTTTGCTGAATGTGGATAAGTAGTATCATAGTTGGAGTACTTTTCGGGGTCTCCATCAATTTTGTTTTAATATGTGTTTTTTTACTGTTTCATTTATTTTGAATGCTACTTTATCTGTTGGTGGCTATTATCAGCACATTATTGTGCTGGAACTCTTGATTGTCATTGACAACATTAATTAGATTCACGTGGAGGATTGTTGAAAAATGCAGTGTTAATAAATTCTTAGTTTGATTTTTCCTTCATTAAATTGAGAAAAAATGAATTTCCACATCAGCATACAACTTGGATGCAATTAACTTGTGTGACATGCCTTGTGTCACCTAGTTTACTAAGTAAATTCGAGTTAGAGGAGTTAGAGTTTAGTTAATCATTTGTGATTGCTAATTTGTATCAATCAACATTAGTTATCTCAAGTTGTATTCAAGTAAACTAGTTGTAATTGTTGGAGGAACTCGTGGAAGGTGAGTTGTGTAGTGGGACTTCAATCAAACTCAGTGATCATCTTGTTAAGTGATCAATCATCCCAAAATAACTAGTGCATGCAAATAATTCGAGTTCCCCAGCTGTGGTGGAGATTCCAAGGCAGTGTAACATGAGTTGTAGAATAGTCTTGGGTGTACAAGTGTTGCATGCAATTAGATGATCAACCATGGGAATTGCGCAATCCATTTTGGAAAAATTCCTAAATAATAGGGGAATAATTTCTTGAGGAATTGCGCAAGGAAACATGGGCTCAAGAAAAGGCATAAATTGACTAAGTTTTAGTCAGAGATTCTCAATGAGTAGAGATAGAGGTTATGCACTTGCAGGTTGTGCTAGTTGAGAAAAGAAATTGTAATACATCTATGTTCATCATATTAATAGAAGCATACAATGGGGTTTTTACTAGATTTCTTTCCCCAAGAAAGATATTGTGTGCATGTGTGTTATTTCTTATTTCATGTCTAAAAGTTTTGTTCTAAGTTGGGAATTAACTTCCATAGTGTAGTAGAGTAGGTTTTTGTCTTGAAATTTTGATTAAAACTTCATGAGGAGTTGAAAATATACACCATAATTTCTACACCGTATTAGATAAGGATTCACATTAGAGCAGGAATTTCGAATTTTCTTAGGAGGTTCAAATTTGTAGTTAATGTGGCAAGATCTCTTCAGAGCTGAGAAGATAACCTTCAATTGGTTGAGGCTAGAATATGCCTTGGAATGAAACTCTAATTTCATCACATGGAAGGATCGCATGGAGGATGTATTCAATGACAATGGATTTATAGAATACATCAAGGGAGATGTTGTAAAACCAATGAAATATGATGTCAAAAACCTTGATCAGTGGAAGAAAGGTTTAACCAAGGCGAGGAAAATAATATTGGAGGGAGTACGAGACCTATTAGAGGGAGTATGAGACCACATTGTCACCAATCTCCATGGGAAAGAAAATACTTATGTAATGTGGTAGACACTAACAAATCTGTTCCAGAATATAGTGACAACCAAAAGCTGGAGCTCAAGGATAAACTTTGAAATATCAATATGTAGAATAATGACACTATCCCATAGTATCTGAGTAGGTTCACACAAATTTGTTATGGGCTTGCAATAGTTGGTGTTATTGTTTCAGAGGATGACTTTGTAAGCCTAGCCCTTCTTCACCTTCCCAAGAGTTGACATAGGTATCAAGATTCAGTGAATGGAAGGGAGAAACTACTGAATCGGGAACACTTATGGTATAATTTGCTACATGAGGAAATAAGGTAGAATACCAAAGATGGGACCTCATCCAAGGGCGGGGATAAATAAAACTTTGGATTGGTTTGAAAGGGAAAGAAGGAAAAAGGGAATAAATATCAAACCAAACTTGAATCGAGTCAAGAGGGGAAGAAGAAAGATCTATCAAAAATTAAGTGCTTCCATTGTCATGAATGCGGGCACTATGCCATGAAGTGCCCACACAAAAATGCAAGCAAGAAGAACTTAGGAGGAGGAGCATGTTAAACCTTGGCTTCATAGTTCAATCTTGACGTTACCCTTATTGTATGCATGTCGAGCACAACGATGGGGAGCGTGTGGTACTTGGACTCAAGTGTATTGTTCCACATGAAAAGGTGTAAATATTTTTTTAGTGACTTGGGGGAGAAATATCTCTAGATGCACATTAAGCTAGGGGACGAAAAACGGTACAATGTGATTGGTATTGGTACAGTCACCTTTCATAGGGAGTCAGGGTCCCCTCTTCGGCTCAAGGATATCATGTTTGTTCTAGGCCTAAAGAAAAATCTCATCTTGGTTGTAGTTTTGGAAGACCATGGTTGTGAAGCGATATTCATCAAAGGAAAAGACTTTCTCAGACACATAGCCATGGGATAGGTGAAGCAAATTGGGGTTCGTGTGAAGAACCTATATAAGCTAGATGTGGAAGACTCTATTTGATTAAGCACTAAGGCGAAGAAATTGCAGATCGCGATGTCAATGAACTTTGGCACAAAATACTTGGCCATTTGCATCATGGTACGCCACATATTATACAACAAATAACCACTGGCCTCCCTAAGGGAGGACTTAAGCAATATGATGTATGCAAAGGATGTACAGTGTGGAAGTACATAAAATCCACATTCCATGATGAGGACAAACAAATCACATGCAGTCGTAGAAAGGATCCACTATGTTGTTTATGAACCTTTCTCGACAACATCCACTGTCAGACACAAATATTTTGTCATTTTTATTGATGACTTCTCACGGAAGTGTTGGATCTTATTCATGTGGGAGTAATATGAGACATTCTCCAAGCTTGTAGAATTCAAGACACTGGTTGAAAAATAAGCTAGCAAGAAGGTGAAGGCTCTGTTGTAGCGGCTCCAACACCCTCCAAAACTTTTGCCTACACTTAAATTTTGGAGCCTACTACAGATATTGTGATCAATAATTCCTTAGTCACTTGTTGGTTAGTTTATTATCTCAAGCTCCCCTTTTCGATCTTAAGAGTCATTCATGCTTTTATATTTACATATAATGTGTCATCATTGGGTATGGGGGTTATCGCTTGTCATGCAAATGGAGGTTTGTTTTATTTGAAGGGGAAATATTTATGAGAATGGGCTATCCTCACCAGATAGACCTGTTGCACACTCATTTCACACACTCTTACACAATTTTTGCCTTTATCTTCCCAAAGTCTATCATCAGAGCCACACTTTCCGTAAGCTGCCACAAAGGTTGTTGCATTAAGCAAAGTATGTGTTATATGTTATGGATGGTATATGTTGTATCACCAAGTTTTCAAGTGTGTGATCGTAGTCAAACTTTATCAATGTTCACATCAGTTCCATTGATCACACACTTAGCCAAACTTTGGAGTTTCCTTAGCAACCTAGCCTCATCCAACATTCCTGAACTGCACACTTCACATATGTAACCCTCAAGATTTTCCCTTTCCTGTTGGAACTGTGCAATGCATAGAAATACCGACCTCCCTTAGCATTCAAAACTGTGTAGTGGTTTCCTCCAATCTCCTTCCCTTAGCAGGAACCCACTATCTCCAGAAACTGTGTAGTTTTGTCCCTTGACTACCAACCATGGCTTGCATCTTGAAACTACATAGATGTGTCCTCCGAGGTCTTCATCCCATAGCAATGCCTTGCATCCTAAAAGTGTGTAAATGTCTCCTCCCAGGGCCTCATCCCGCAACAATCACTACCCACTAAAACTACACAATTATGTCTCCTAGGGGCCACGAAGAAGGATGACATGATAGATGAATCTCAAGGAGCAGAGGAGAAAAAAAGTAGAACAAGGAACCCAAGGTATGATGGAATATCAATGCTGCATGAAGACTCCATTTGATGCATAACCCTTTGGAGGTTAGGTATTGAAAATAAAGCACATATTTTGAAATACACCTCTCAATGTAGCTTAAAAGATTTCTTATCATTGTCATATCATTTTGTCTTCAATGACATGTATTATTGCAAGAAATGAAAGTCATTCCATGTGTTTCCTCTATGTGTCTTGCTCCCTTTCACTTGTTTATTACATAGCTTAGGAGATGAAGAGTATCACCACTTGTTTATTAATAAGATATGAAGGTTGTGACCAACATGATCTTATGACTAACTAGGGAGGATGAAAGGCATCCTAAGTGGGATGAAATATGTTTGATGATATGTATATAGTCAGTACACTCCTTTGCATTACTCCTTGTTTTGTATCTTGCATGTACCCTCACTGCTTGTCAGATTTTGCTACCTGCTACGAGTAGTCTCTTAGCTCTTTCCTGACAAAGGAGGGGAAGGAATTTCCTTCAACATGATTTCTTTAAGGTTCTTCATAGAAATTATAGAGCTAAGAGAAGGATATGTGGAATCTCACTATCAAGCTCTTGGAAATACTTGCATGTTTGAATCTATCCAAATGATTAAGTTGCAACTCAACAACATTGTCAATCTTGGAAGACTCAAGAAAGATCACATATCTAGATAATGTAAACTTCTTATTCACTTCATCATAGAGATGGTATTCTTTGGAGGTATGATTACACAAAGAAGATACATTTGTGACTCCTTTCACTGAGTTTTTTATGTGTTCCTTAGGTATGAAGGCATTATAGGAGGAACCAAAAAATGTGAGATGCCTCACCGAAGGAATGTGTCCATACCACATTCCATAGCGAGTCTTATTTCTGATGGCATGAGATGGACACCTATTCTTTATATACACAACACATAGAACCACATCAGCCCAAAACCTTATGAACTTAACATGTGAACTATGCCAAGTTCATAGTGAAAGTAATACATTCTAGTGAACTATGTGTTGAAAAATGTAGCAAGAAATTTTCAATTTGATTTTTCCTTGATTAAGTGAAAAATTTGAATTTCCACATCAACAGACAACTTGGATGATGTTAACTTGTGTGACATGGATTGCGTCACCTAGTTTACTTAGTAAATTCAAGTTGGAGGAGTTAGAGTTCAATTCTACATATGTGATTCCTAATTTGTACCAATAAAGGTCAATTATCTTAGGTTGTTGTGAGTTAAACTAGTTCTAACTTTTGGAGGAACTAGTGGAAGGTGAATTAAGCAGTGGTACTTTAGTGAAACTCAATGATCATCTAGTTAACTGATCAATCAACCCAAAATAGTTAGGGCATGCAGAGAAGTCGAGTTCCCTAAGATTGATGGAGATTCCAAGGAAGTTTTAATTTCTTGTAGCTCACATAGATTCAAGAACTTACTATAACCATAGTGGAGGAGGTAGCTTGAGTAGGAGCTTCTTGTGAAATTGGAGAGGGAATGATTGTTGGTAGAATTAATAGCCTACCAACAATTTGTTTTGCACCACACTTCAATGTTTTGGGCAGGGTTTTTTAGGGTGGATAATTTTTTCTAATTCTTTTTTGTCATGCTCCTGACTAACTATCTTGGGAGGTTTGTAATAGTTCATTGCATGCATTTCCTCACTAAATATGTTTTGGGATGTCTATACTAGTTCCTTGAAAATTTTTGTTTGTCAAGGCTTACCTACTTATGATATTAGGTGCTCACAGTAGTCTGAGAGTTTATGGCACTCTCCAAATAACCATTTCTGAAAGGATCCAAAAAAACGACTTTAGAGGAAGATGAGAAGGGCACACTCTTATTGGAACTAGCCTAGAACTAGTGTAATTGGCTAGTCCAAATGGTTTTAGAATTGTAATAGTCTAATTTGGTGGTTCAAATTGGCTAAGGTTGGTCTTGTATTGAATTACCTTAAAACACCAAAGTGACTAGTTCACTACTAAACTGACCGATTCTGAAGAATGTAGTGCAACATAGCTAATGACTACCAAATATTATATTTTTAATAAAAAATACCTAAAAGGAAAAAAAAAATATCTTAAAACTAGGGCCCTACAAAACCAAACCCTAGTAATTAATGGTAACACTTAATTTTGAAAGTAAAAGTTGACATTCTCCTTAACTTTCCTTTTTGAAAAGGAAAGATAAGGATAATGTATAATTTAACTTAAATTTTTAATATTAACATTAACTATTTCAGGTTGTTTAAGAGCGGTTCCAACTTCATTCAATTTTGAGAAAGCCAAATTTTAGTTCTCATTCAAAACTTAGTGGTGATTGTTTGAACCACTTCTCTCTAATGAGTCCTAGACTTTGACTTCCAATTTTTCATGTGAATTTACTGCATAATCATCTTCCTTGTGAGACTTTGCAGTAGAAGTTGATATGTAATCCATTGCAAGCACTTGACCTAGATTAGGGAACCTTCAACTACCCCTCCCAAGTTGCTCCTCAACATTGAAATGTTCTTTGGAAGTAGACATTCATTTTATCCATTAGATCATTTTTTCCATTGTGACAGTCCAATGAGACCCCTACCAGCATATGCTTGACAATCCATCTCACCTTTACTGCTACCTTATAAACACTCTTAAATATTGTGTCTCCAATCTAAAATAGGAAGAACCAGAAAGGGCCTTCTTGGCCCTCTTCTCAACCCACAATATGTTTAGCTTCTCTCTTATGCTTACACTCTAGTCTACTCACAACTTTAGAATGGAAAATATTAAACAAAGTCTCATGATGTTCATTTAGGGAGGCACAATTCACCATTGCTTTGCATCAAATTACCCCCCTAACATTCCCTTTACCTTTACACACAATCATATATTTTCCTTGTGGATGATTGTTAAGCTTCCCATCGCTATTTTTCCTCCCTCTCCTACCCTCATGAACCCGATAAGCTAAATTTAACCAATCTCATTGTATCTGAGATAAACAACCCATCCAACTGGGTAGATTAAGTTGAGACCCTTTTAGAAACTAGATCCATCCCTCCACAATGATATGGACCTATAAAATAACATCATCATGTTGTCTTCGAGATCTATCATTCCCATGATCACCATAAATTTCCTAGTCCTTCACTTACATATTTGGTAATGTCATCATTCAGATCACTTATACTTTTTTGTATTCTTGCTTGTGTTATGATTTTATTTAATGGAAATATCTCCCTTGTAGGAACGAGTAACCAAATTCAAGTTCTTATTAAGCCCTTGTGTTAACATACTTAATTTTCATTTTGACCTATTAGGTTCCAAATTCTAGTGTGGTTGGTTTATTACATGAACTATAGATTATGAAAATTAATGTCACTCATCTCTTTATCTAATTTTTCTTGTGCTAAAAGTATCAACACTACATTCCATAAGTGAAGATATTATTAATACCCCTTAGAGGAACCATTAATTAAGATGATCCCAAATAATAAGCACAACACCCTTTGTCAAAAGTATCTTCATCCCAACATGATCTCTCACACTACTATGTGATATTGCATTTATTTTCTTTATTGATGCTTATTGATCTTATGGATCACCCAAAACTTAATAAATCCTCCTAATAATATTTCCACTCCCTATATAGAAATATTAATAGTAAATATGCATTAACCTTTGCCATAATAGTAATTGATGTAAAAAATGCAACCGGAAAAAATCTAATTCTTCTAAATGAGAACCAATTCTAAATCTAACACCCTCTATATATTTTGCATGATCAAAATTTGTTTTGTTTCAAACTCTTTTTCGATACGTCTAAATGTATTTTCCTATATTTGTTCAATAATTTCTATGTATTATCTTAATACTAAATATTCGTTAACCTTTGCCACAATAGTAATGGATATAAAAAAAGCAACGAGAAAAAACCTAATTCTTCAAATTAAAACCAATTGTAACTCTAACACCCTTCCTATATTTTGCACGATCAAAATTTGTTTTGTTTCAAACTCTTTTTCAAGTCGTCTAAATGTATTTTCCTAGATCAATAATTTGTGTGTATTATCTTAATATGAAATATGCATTAACCTTTTCTATAATAATAATGGATATAAAAAATGCAAGTGTAAAAAATCTAATTCTTCTAAATGAAAGCCAATTGTAACTCTAGCCCACTTTATATATTTTGCATGATCAAAAATTGTTTTGTTTCAAACTCTTTTTCAAAATGTTTAAATGTCTTTTCCTATAGTTGTTCAATAATTTTTGTGTAATCTAATTCTTCTAAATGAGAAACAATTGTAACTCTAACACCTTTATATAAATGAGAACAAATTGTAACTTTAACCCCCTTTATATATTTTTGCAGGATAGAAAAATTGTTTTGTTTAAAACTCTTTTTCAAATCATCTAAATGTCTTTTCCTATAGTAAAACTATAATTTTTTCAATACACGCAGGTTTCCCATACCCCTTTGGATTTCCTATTTTTTGTACTCGCGCAATTTATTCAGTAGAGGGGAGCCCATAACCAAAGGGTGGATTTCCTATTCTTGCTACTCGCTCAACTGATTGAACAGAGGTGAGCCCATAACCAAAGGGAAAAAAGGAGAGCAACATGGAGATTGATAAAAGCCGCAGAAGCCATAGTAACCATTGTCCCTCCACAACTTGACACTGTTATCAAGGTAGTGGGATTTTCTCTTAGCGTCCATGGTGTGCAGAATTTGGAAGGAAGTTCTCACACAAAAATTCCAAAAGCTCGGGTCCTGTGCACTCCTCCTTTCTCTCATTTTTCCTCTTGAAACACGCAGTCAACCACTTAAATATTTCTAAATGTATGGATCAATTATAGGACCAAAATGTCTAGTTCGCCTCCAAATCCCTTAAAAAACTAGTTAGGGAACCCTAACCAACCACAAGAATGTATTTCAAATCTTTGGTTTGTAGGGTTTGTGAATAAATGTACTTTGTTGGAGGTTGTTGCCACTTCCATACCCAATTTACAAGATTTAGGTATTAAGGCCTTGGTGGTGTTGAAGTATCAATAAGCAGATCAACTTGAATAATGCCCCTGCATAGGTGGGTAACTAGCATTATATATGATATTATGCAAACCAAGCAGCAAACTGTGGCTTCCAGTCCCCCAGGGAAGAATATTCCCACACAAGGCTCTATATCAATATAGGTCAAGATTGAGTTAGAATATATAGGGTTGAGGTACATTTTGAGGGTAGTGCTTCCACCGAGGTTTAGGCTCAAGAGAGTAGAAGTTCTGCGGTTCCATCGAATTATAGATAAAGTTTTGGAAATTCCTACTTCTTTGTGCCTGCCCCGACTAATAACCTAAGGCCATTAAGAAATCAATATCATCTGGTGGTTCTTAAGGGCATGTCAAGCCTTATTATAGGGTACTAGCTGTAGTAATTGCATTAGAGCTGCATGGAATATAAGACTTAGAGAATTTTTTATTTAGTATGTAGCTCTATCTCTAGTCATCTATATATATATATATATATATATATATATATATATATATATATATATATATATATATATATATATATATATATATATATATATATATATATATATAGAATGATTGAACTACTAGGGTTTGTAAAATCATAGCCCTATTTCTAGTGGGAA
Organism: Pinus tabuliformis; assembly: GCA_031772625.1. Taxonomy (NCBI): domain Eukaryota; kingdom Viridiplantae; phylum Streptophyta; class Pinopsida; order Pinales; family Pinaceae; genus Pinus; species Pinus tabuliformis. The sequence goes on along the minus strand of CM062813.1, from coordinate 432,360,998 downwards.
AATCCTCAAATTTTCCTACTTGTTCTCCTTCTCAGACCTTGACTACACTATGTAGTCTTGCATGTAGCTCCTCAAAACATAAGCTCCTCAATACTTCTAAATCACACTATAATGGTAGCAACTTCCACTGGAATGCCACCAATGACAAACACTCTACTTATGTTGTAGTAATCCGCAAGTTGCAATGGTGTTATGTAATGCAAGTAGAAAACACCATTCACTTCATAACGATGTTTTCCATTGATGATGGGGCTTGAGTTTGAGAGGATTATTGTTCCAGTAATGTTGATTTTACCATAGTGGAAATATCCTTGTCGATTGGGATGAGCTGCACTACCTGTCAAGTTCCATCTGTACAAGAATAGCCATTCAAATTTTGAGAACTTGATTATATAGGATAGGTACAAACCCCTAGATATTTTCAAATTCAACTTGTTTTAGTCGATATTCTTTGGGAATGCCTCCTCCTTGAACCTATCCTAAACAATACAAGCTAGAGCATGCTTCAGGAAACTTGAACTTGGGTACATTAGATGGCAGGCCACAATCCAAACTACTCAAATTGAAAAACCATTAAGCATTCTTTAAAATTTATTTTTAATATCTATGCCTAATTTCCATGATGATCTTTTATCTACATAACATAATAATTTTGTGGCTTGAATTGGTAAACTAGGATCCACTTAAGTGTCCAACAAACATTGAACTAGTCTAGCTTTGACATTATGAATTCTTGAAGCAAGGAAGGTCTCACTTGAGGAGTGCTACCAAGGCATTGGATAGGTCGGGAGCTCTACATAATCACTATCATGTTATGATGTAGTGATTTCAAGTAACATCCATATACATTCATTTAACACTATACAATCCAACAACCATAATTTGTCTCTATGTTATGACATTGAATTAGATTGTTGTAATTTATGTATTCAAGCTTCTGTGGTCCATAATGAATTAAGCAAAGTCTTTCAGTAGAAATCACATAAGAGATCTTTTTTGCCGACGCATTTCAAACCAACAAGTGTGGATCATCATCAGTAACATATATAATCATCATATATCATAAAACAAAAAAAATGAAATATATTTAGATTGTTCTAAAAAATGACCAAAATATACGCTATGCACCTCAGATCATATATTCAACCAAACATTTCCCCATTGTTTCACTATTCAACTATCTAACTCTTTATCTTAACCCATACCGTAGTAATTATACATTTTTTTCATATAAACATTTTGATGTAAATACAATTAACACGAACTGAGACGAACCTCTTTTATCCGCTTTATTTCTACATTATATTGATAAAAACCACACGCCCTCGTCCCAAATCCTCTGCACAACACTCCTTTCTCTTTGGTTAACATAGCTAGAGAACGCCATGGAGACCAACAACTGGAGGAATGAGGAATCCAAGCAGAAGATCGTCAATAAGATGTACTCAATCTACACACAAAACCCATCTGTCTCATTTTCTTGGTTGTTTACGAAAACCATCTCTATCATTATTTTTGGTTGTTTACAAAACCCATATGTCTCATTTCTTTTGGTTGTTTACAAAACCCATCCGTCTCTGTTTTTTTAGTTGCTTTTTCTATTTGGATCATGGTGGATATTTCAATGTAGATTTGGTTTTTTATTGATTGATGATAGTTTAGGTGACCTCAATCGATCGATAGAAAATCTGCTTATGATTGTGGAATTTTAAATAATTTTGGTTGGAAGGTGGAAGAGCTCTGGCATATTGGACTTGGTCTTGCACATTGAGAATACCAAATATCCCCAAGCCTTTGTTGTTGAGCTGAATGCACTCATTCACCCTTGGAAATAATTATTTTGTTAAATAAATTACAAGGAAAGTTGTGATGAGGGCATCTATATATTAGATCCAGGTTTCTAGGATATCTCTTTTCCAGAGACATGAAGGATATGCAATTTTCTCATCTTATCAATAAAATGGGCCAATACCCATATGAGCAAAATTTCTTTCTTCTGAACCTACAAGACATGATTAATGGGCTTTTATCATTCATTGTAGGATTAATGGAATTTTATTATCCAACCCAATTTGAGATGATTTTGTTAAATGATTTGTTGGGGGTTCTTTATAGAGTTCTGAGTGTGATTAAAACTATAATGAGCGAAACAAGATAAATTGTGATCATATCAAAATTTCTAGAAAACCAGTGTGAATCTCGCAAGGCACAATTGGAACATGGGTGCCTTATAAGCAAGATGTTAGCATTGAACCCTAAACTTTCCCAGACCACAATAAAAACAATGAGAAGTTTCTAGTTATGTATGCTTTCTATTTCAAACTATGTTATTATTTATACACCTAATTTATAAGCCACACATGTAATTTTACCTACTGATATTTGTGGACATGAAGGAGTGGAGGACTTTCAAAGACTAGGATTAGGGTCTTTGATATGGCATCCTTTGATTGGCCATTACTTCACACCCCCGACAGATATAGTGACAGCTTTCAAAATAACAACAGAACAGATTATATCCTATCTCTCTTATTTCTTGGACAATTGGCAAGAGAAAGATATATGGGTAGAGGAATTCTTGTCTTTCGTGACCAAGAAATAATATGTTTCTTTTCCTGCCTAGTTATGCATACACATCGAATGTTTAAGGATGAACATTAGTTTAGTTTGGTGCACTAAGAAAGTTGAAAAGGACCTTAATCGTCACGTGGAAGCTAAAAAAAAGAAGAAAATTGATATTGAAAGAAGGAAACAAGCATCTGCAATGCAGTCCAAGATCATATCTGAAGGATTGGCTTCATTTTTGTTTAGAAACAAGGAAACTACCTCCTCTGGTCACAAACATATAAGGTTCAATACAGATTCAAGTTCAGATAATGATGAGGATCCTATAGCTAGAAACAACAGTGTAGATCAAAACCTAAGAGAAAATTAGATTACCAGTGTGAGAAGTCTAAGGGTAGGTGTCCATACCCATTAGCAGCAGAATAATTGGCATAGTTAGGAAAACAAACATTAACATATAAATAAATAAATTGCCTTAAATTCCTTTTTTGATGAGGATGAGGATCCAGGTGGAAAATCACATGATATATCTAGTAGGAAAAGGAGAAAGGTTCTGCAACATGATAAATCCTTGGTTGTTCACCCTTCACATTCAATATTAAGAGAGAATGCTATGTTCAGGAAACAAGTATCCATAGAAAAATCCAAATATGTAAAAGATGATGTTCTTCTTCTCAAAGACAATGAACTAAAAATATTCATTGTAGCTTAGAAGGACATTTGTTAGGAACGGTTGGTGTATGAGGTCTTTATAAGAATGCTAGAATTGTAATGGATGGAAAACAAGAAGGGGAATAAAAAAGGCACAAGAAAGTTGTTCAAACTTTTCACAATGCAACTGGCTATTGGTTTGTTGAATTTTGATGTGATGTCAATGAAAATGGGACCGTGGGATAGCCTATATGACACTTTCCAAGAGGTCAACAAACATGATGGTATAAATACTGAAACATAATCCATTTCAGTATTTCTTCCATCCTGTTTGTTGACCTCTTGGAAAGTGTCATAGAAACAATATATTCTCCTCCTTTCTCACAGATATTCTTGCACCTCATTTTTAAAATAGTATAGAGCTCCAACATATTTTTATCTTTCAAAATTTTCTTGAATTTCTCATGTTAACACGAATAAAGTTTTGATGGTAAATTGGAAGCAATGCAGAGTTGTTTGATTCCCTCTGTGTTGAATTTTTCTCTGATAAATGGAATCAGGTTAAATTTGACAATTCGAACCAAGTCCAAGTGCAATGCATGATAATATTATTATGGAGAGATGCATTTAACTTTCTTTATTCACCAACTTTCATACCATTTTATTCAACTTTATCCACTGAATGTCTTGCCATTTTAATCCAATATTATCTTCAGTGCACGGGTGGGCCTCTCCACACACTAATCACCATGTGGGTGTTCGGTGAGTGAAGTACCCTAATGTTAAAAAAACCATATGTAGCCGAAAATTTAGGAACATTACAATCATAGATTAGGATATAAAACTTTGCAACATTGAGTGGAATAATGGTTTAGGTTGGGCACAAAACTAGGAATAATGGTTTAGGTTTAGTAGAGCACTGTATTTAGAAATGGGTGTGTTCAAGGATTGTGAATGACGTTGATACATGATAGTTTTTCAAAACAATTGTTGCAGAGCTTGAGAGCCGAGTGAAACAGTAGTAGTTTTGATAATTGCATAGGCAATCCACCAATGTTTATGGCAAGTTTATTAGCAAGTACGATTGATTTAGAGATTCACAGATTCCCGGCTCTTCTGTGAGGGCATTCATGAAGTATATCTCCAATGCCCATATTGTGGACTCCATTCTTTTGCAATTCATTTACCTAAAATATGCTATAATCACCTTTTAGATCCATGTCACTGCATTGTATTCTGAATAAGGAAGAGATCACAATAATGGGATGCTTGGAATGCTAAGACAGCTCTCTCAGAAAAGCATTTCTGCATATGCATACCAATTATGACAACACCAAATGATGATTGGATTGATCAATGTTATGGTGTTGATCAAGGTTATGAAGCCAAAGAGGGTTGGTTGTCGATGTGTTTCTAATGAGAAATCTAATCGATGCTAGAGCCTATAACACTCATGTTTGCCATGTGTTGGAAAGACTTTCACTAGTGTGGAATCTGTTTTTCCTTCTTTTTCTCTGAATGGATTCCATTCATTAGAATAATACGAGGTTTCATTGAAATGGGCTGGAATTGCAATTCTTTTCAGATTGTACCAGCTCAAGTTTGGGAAATTGATAAAAATGGGAAAAAGCATATGTTTGTCAGGGTTATTCATTTCATAAAACTTTAATTTCTATTAAAAATATGAAAGTTAGATATTGTAGCAAAATAGATGCAAGTCTTATTGCCGACTCGGTTTTATGGAGTTTTGGTGTTTGGAATCGATTTGTAGTAGTCTCGCAGGTAGAATAGTCTCACAGGTAGAATATTTAATTTCTGTGTCTATCAAGTTCGAAGTTTAAATTTTATGGGGAAGCCTTGAAAATGAAAATTAAGGGAATTAAATTATTGCAAGGGATACTGAAGCTCGTTTATCTAGAGGTATTGAAAATGAAAGTCTCAGGTTTAAATTTTATGGGGAGGTATTGAATATGAAATTCTCAAGTTTGAGGTATTGAATATGAAATTCTCAAGTTTAAATTTTATGAGAAGGTATGGAGTAAACTATGGTAATTAAGATTCAAGATCATTTAAGTTTCAATTTCTCATTTGTGAATAGATCATTTCTTCATTTAATATTAATATTGATTATTTTTTTTATTTAATTTTTCACGATGGGAAAATCTATCATAACGTAGTTGTCAAACCAATAGTGAGAATAGTAATCTGTGACTGCTATGAGAAAATACATGTTAAATCATCACAATTATTCAAGAATCATTATGAAATACTGAAATAGATGTTGGAATTTCTAAAGTAGTAGAACCAATTCCATCTGTTAAGGAAGAAGGTCACACTTTGGTCTCTGCAAATGGTGTAAGCATTAGTGAAGTTCTTCAACAAGTTATAAGTTTTCTTTAATGTAATTCTATAGAAATTATTGAGGCTGGAGAATTATAAATGAAGGAATGGTTCACTACACTGAGAATGATTTGGGAATGTGAAAAAAGGCTTATGAAGTAGTTTTCAATTAGGGATTTTACAGTCTTAGGCTTTGGCGAATTTTTAATTTTCTTTAGAAGATCACATTTCTTAGTTTCCTGAAAAAATAATTAAAACATTGGTTGTGCATAATCATGAAAAATTATCATTAAAAAATTCTATTGCAAAGAACCGATTGTTAGAATTTTTGTCACAAGGTGCATCAAAAAATGGTGAAAATGTATTGCTCACTAGAGAAGAAGTCAATATTATTTTGTATAAGAATTTTCATTTGATCAGCCAATGAAAATGGGACTATGGGATAACCTCTATGACACTTTTCAAGAGGTCAACAAACAGGATGGCCGAAATACTAAAACAACTTATTCTTCGGGGTGATAGATGTTGGAATTTCCAAAGAAGCAACACAAGTTCCATCTGTTAAGGAAGAAGGTGACACTTTGGTCCCTACAAAAGGTGTAAGCTTTTGTGAAGTTCTTCAACAAGTTATATTTTTTCTCGAATGTGATTTTATAGAAATTATTGAGGTTGGAGAATTAGTAATGAAGGAATGGTTCATGACATTGAGAAGGATTTGGGACTATGAAAAATGGCTTATGAAGCAATTTTCAATTAGGGATTTTACAGTCTTAGGCTTTGGTGACTTTTTAGATTTTTTAAAATATCACATTTCTCAGTTTCCTAACAAAATAATTAAAAAATTGGTTGTGCATAATCATGAAAACTTATCATTAACAACTTCTATTGCAAAGAACCAACTGTTAGAATTTTTGTCACAAGCTACATCAGAAAATGGTGAAAATGTATTGTTCACTAGAGAAGAAGTCAATATTCTTTTGTATAAGCAGTTTCCTTTGATCATATTTGAGCTATCAGATAGTTATTCATTTGAGGAAGTCTTGAATTATATTAGGAAACTCCAAAATTATTCTGAACAAAAGAAGACAAGGTATTCGGCTGCATTGCTGGCAAGGAACAACACAAGTGATCATTCAAGTCTGAGTTCAGCTATTATTGAAAAGTGGATATTTGAGCCTTTTCAAATAGCTATAGAATTTGGTCACGTGACTAGTGTTGATGCTTTTAAGTGCCTACTAACAGCACCTATGCTATCAGATCTAGAGGAGTGGTCACATTGGGATCATATTTTTGCTCCTACACTTGGTCCAATTTTGAACTGGTTGGACAAAGAAGGGAACTGTAACAGTTTGCTTTGTCTTGTATTAAGGAGTGGAAAAGTAGGCCACATTGATGGTTCGGCAACAATGGAAGGCTTCTTGACTACTACAGTGAAATTCTATACAAAGAAAACGCTAATCATGCTGCAAACTATGACTTTTTTAGTCTTATTATCTAACCATCAAGATAAACAATTTTCAATTATTTGCAACCCATAATTCTTTAGTGACGCATGGTTTACCATGCACATAGTCCTGGAATTCAGCAAAAGGAAATGTTGATTGAAGTTACAATACATAGCTGAAGCACTGATTGGTGTTGCCTATTGATTACAAAGCCCAATAAATTACCTTGTCTATTAATACTACATTGACAGGGAATTATTCTTTCTATACTTATTTGCAAGAGTTGTGTACCTATAATTGATTAGAGGTTTAGTGGGTTTTGGTTCTTCCAACATGTAGCAATTAGGGTATAATGAGTAGTGAACTAGGATTGTTGTTTGGTTAGATTAGCAGGTCCAATTGGGTTAATGTTGAGATCAACAATTTTTATGTTCTTTGGATCAGGCATATCAGACTTGTATACCTTGAAAATATACATCAAATTCCATGCAATAAGTCTTATTTTCAATGAGAAATTTCTAATGCATGAATGGTTGGTGATCTACTTGAATTCATTGTTGTAGATTTTGTTAATTCAATTTACCTGATTCGTTTGTGAACTCTGTGAAATCTGTATGACCTTATGCAAAGAAATATTGGTCTTTCTAAGTTTGCAAAAGATTTTTGTAGTTGGTTGGTTTGCTAATAGAAATCATGGAAGTAGTTTTATAATGCTATTTTTATTTTGTGTAGAATGGACACTCTTCAGATACACATGCCACAAACAGGTGCAGATGGCATGAATGAACTAAAAAATATTGCTTTGTGGTTTTAGGAGAATATTTATACAGTCGCTATAAGTCAAGTGTGCTATTTCTCACATTTGAATTGTTATGACAATTATTTGTCTTCTGAGGATATTCCATTTTATCAAATTTTGTTATCATGAAATGATACCTGATGGACTACTTTCTTGAAATTTGAACTGAGAGAATATTTCATAAATATCCTATCTATGAATATCACCTTGTAAATATATCTCCTTTCATACAATGTGAGATGCCATTACCATTTGAATACATATTAACATTTCATTGTAGCATATCTATGGAGCCTTCGTTCATTTTCAAAGCAAAACAGGTGATGTGGGGTGTGTTGTGAGGTTGGAGGTTGGAATTTCTGTCAAGTAGCACCGTCAGTTAGTTGACGTTGTGGAAGAATTTATGTTTGTGTGTCTCAATTTTTAAAGAACAATTCTAGATCATATTGGGGTTTATTTCTTAATTGGATGATGCTTATTGTTTGGAACAACACTTCATTTCATAGACACTAAAGAGAGCTGGTGCTGATGGAAAATAAGGTAGATTCTAAGCAATATTTTGGGCTGAATGGTTCTGCTTCTGCAAAATTTTGTTTCCTTCGTTATTTAAAACTTTCCTTTAAATTTGCTACAAGATCCTATATAATAGAGGTATTTTTTGCTTTATCATTGATGAAAGACTTCATTTTGAATTTGCTGGAGCAATTCAGTGCCAAAAACTATGTCATTTTAAATAATTGTGAAATTTTATATCTGTTGTGACACAAGATCATAGATTGGTACATGTAAAACCAATTTTGTTGATTGTTGAGAGTCAAACAAAAATAGAGTCATATTTAGTCCATAATAGAGAATATGAAGACAAATCTCAGAATCCAAATCTTGTGACCCCAAAGATAAGTAAATTTCTTGCATACATATCGCTTCTTTTTTTGTACATCTCCATACATCCATTTCCTCTGATATGTGCACTTGTTTTTGCCTTTGTTTCGTCATTACTATGGAAGAGCCAGACCTTTTGATTTCACTCATAACTTGGATATCATGGAAAATAAATTATCTGCATCCTCCCAAGAGGGTTTCTTTGCATCCACTTAATAGCTCTATCTTATATGAAAGTCATATCATTTGGGAAACTATTTTATATTAGTAAAGAATTTTTTATCTAGGGAAAAAACTAGTTTTTTTACTTTCCTTAGAGAGAGGGGATGAGCATCAACATAGATAACGACCACAAGCCAAAGTGGTCATACGAGAGATGCCACCAAGACTCCCTGTAATGTTAGTATTGGACTAAGAGAGGATACTATTACATCAACCCCACAATTTCCCCCCCAATTCCTTATGCCATATTAGAAAACTTGGTGTAGGCAGTGACCTATAAACCACCTCTATCGCACATTTGTTACTCACACTCAATTAGTAGTAGTAATATGAAACAAAATTATAATCACAGGATATACCAATGCATTACTAAGACTTGCAATTGTTGTGTACATCACCTAGATCATAATCGTAAATCAGGGAAATAGACAAAGATGACTTACTAAAAGTTTCCTTATCATGCATGTGCAAGGATATTTTTAGGAGTGCATTTACAAAATTGAAAACTTGTTACTAGATCTTGCAGTTAGCTTCTTCCCGAGATCATTCTATACAATACATTCTACTCATTCCATTCATCATTCTTTGTAGAAGATATATCTATATATATATATATATATATATATATATATCTATATATATATATATATATATATATATATATATATATATATATATATATATATATATATATATATATATATATATATATATATATATATATATATAAGTCCATCTACTGAGACATGTCCACGGGATTGAACTTCCCATTACTTGGATACACAAGGTCTTGTCAACACCCCTTTTACCAATTGTGCTACCACCCCATGCACTTTGCAAAATTTATATTGCATATGGAACAACTTCACATTGTCAGGAGGAGATGTGAATCTAAAATGACTAGGTGCTAAATTTCCACTGTTTCAACTTTAAAGTCTTGATAGTTTATAGATATCATTTAGTTGAGTGAATTCTACTCACATTGTTCATACCTTGTCTCTGCTTGTTTTTGACAAAATTGATCTCTTGGCTTAAATAGAAAACTTTATTCCCTCAGATGGAAGTGGTCATGATATCAAGAAAAATGTGATGCAACATGGTAAACTTTGATAACCTTGTAGTTTAATAAACATGTCCCTTGTGTGCACTAGTTTCATGTTTTAAGTCATAAATCTACAGTGAGGTTTGAACCAATATCTTCGACCTATATAATAGAAATATGAGTCTAATAGCATGACTCGATGGGTTATGATGACAAGAAGATCCTTTAGGAGTAAAAAGAAACCCGTGGTTTGTGTTGGCTCACTAAGTTGTCTTTTTATAGGCACTCTCAATCCCTACATTAGTTGTCAACCTAAGGTAAGTCTTTTTATCTCAAGAGTGTCAACACACTAGATGCAGTGAATGTAGAGGTTACCTACTCATGAATCGTTGCAATCACTAATGACTAATTCTTCAATTCAATTCACACAATTCTAGAAAGAACTATCTATGGAAGAAATACTCTTAATGCATTCTACAATTCCATTCAACTTGTTCCGAAATCAATTGAAACTGAATGCAAATAAGAATCACACTTAGAATTGTTCAAATAAACTTAAGGCTAACTTACTCAATCAAGAAAAGAAACTATAACTTATTGAACAACATTTTTAATCTATAGCAACCCAAATCAACTTGCAATTCAAAATTGAACAACAACAGTAATTGAACAACGATTGATAATTGAAAAACAAACAACAATTGAACGAAAAATAGCAATAAATGGTTTCTAAATATCAAACAATCTATATTTCAATATGTGGAAGTTAATCAGTCTTATCTCCAAGATCTATGATAACATCAATTAAAATGAAAAACAATCTGTTATTAACACTAATTCACTCATTCCATTCAAAGCGCTACTTAAGTATGTCACACGACTTCACTCTGAATCTAATTGAACAGAAGTATGAATCAATATCGAAAATATTTATGATAAATGAAATAACGAATTATTGAACATTAAATAAATAGCAACAATATAAAAACTATAACACAAGGGAGCAATAGAACTTCTTGTGATTGGGCCCAAAGTTGCTAGAAGCCTTCGCTTAATAAAAACTCAGAATATGAAGATGTATCAACTGCAACCTTCTTTCAATAATGCAAGTAACAACTTACAAAGTCACTGAGATAACAACGTATATGTTTTCAAAAAGAACAGTTACAGATTATCAAAGTCTGAACTGTCTCTAATTGCCTTTCGACCATATATTTTACATAAAAGAGTAACTAGATAAAAGTGAATCCTCAGGATCAGGGGATCTTGAGGATTTCGCAATACATAATCTAATCATGTGATAAAATAGCATTGTTTTAGCTGATCTCCCACTTCCTTGTCTACCCAAGATGCTGTAACTTTTCTCTTTTATGGCCTCATGTTGTTCTGTCAACTGAATAGCTCTTTCCCATTCTGTATCTCTGCATACAAATATAGAAAAAAATCAGTTTCTTGTACTAGATTCACCTATTCTGTCACCAAATGATTTCATCCAACTTTAATTGATATTTTCCCCATTTTAATCTATAAACAAAGAGAATCGTATAAGGATGAATGGTAAATGAATCATTTTACGAAGAGAAGCCATACCTTTTTCCTGTCCCAACATACTCCCCAGCTTACCTTATTGCACGTCCTCATGCAAGCGAATAGTTTAGATGCAACTGAGTTAGGGAATAAGTAGGATATACTTCCTCCTTGTAATTCCTAAAACCATTTTTTTGCTTAAGTACAGCGAAATCCTGGGTTACCTCCTGATCCTTCAAGTTATAGTGACTACGGTATTGATCAGGAGGATAACATATGACTGAGGTTCTGTAATGACATCATATCCAATCTGGCCCCATCGTTAATATCATATTACTATATTTATAGAAACGAGAAGAAGCAGCTTGGAAGTTTTGATATCCAAATGGCTCTCAGCTTCTCATAGTGTTACTAGAGACTTCCCACCTCTTTCTTGATGCAAACAAGGCATCTTCCTTCATGTCCTGGAAATATTCCTTTCCAACTTGAATAATATCGGTATGGAGTGGCCCCAATTTGCCTACAACACCGGCTCACTGCATGAATTTTTTATGAATAAAGTGTTGTGATCCTTGGCCCACTTGAGTTGGTTGGCAGTGAGTGAGAGGAATGCCTGAAATTGGATGTCTCCTATAAAAGGGTCAAGGTGGTTGTCCCTATCATCTTCTAAAACAAAATTATGCATAAAGAGTTCACAAAGGAGGCATTGAACCTTCTCATTGTGCTCTCTGAAGAATTTGATAAAGTTGACAGTGGTTTTTATCTCTACTGGTTTGCTAGCCTTTGCAGCCTTAACTTTTAATAGGAGGTATCTTTCCATGAGAAATAAAGCATAATTTTTGGTGAGGGCTCGGCAAGATAGGGTGTCTGAATAAAGAGAGCAGACGGTCTCCATTTTCTCTTTAGCCTTTTGCAATTGACCCTTTAATCTTTCAACCTTCTTTTGCTTAGCTTTATACTGAGGAAAGGTCTCATCTTCAATGGTGGTAAGTGTTTCAACTTCTTCCTTAACCCTTGATGTTCATATAGAGGGAGCACCTTTTCCTTGTGCTGAGCCAGTTCCTGTTGAACCATCATTAGCTCATTCTAAAATTTTCTAATGATGGCCTCTCTTACCAAGTGGGTGTAAAGGGGTGTCTCATCTGTTTGGGCCAGTCCATCCTGGGTCTCTATAAGGTCTCTCCGCACAAAAACTTCAGATACTTCTTGAATTATATAATCAAATAAAAAATCTTGTTCAACATCTGTTTGGACAACATTACCCACTATGGGGTGGTCTCTTTGGGTTCCCTGTGAAAAGATACAGGGTTCCTCAATTTGCATGGAGGTGTCTTCTCTCATAGCTAGCTCAGTCTGGGTTTCTTTTGGACAGACCACAAGAAACTATGTCTAAGTTGTTATCACTCATATTTTCCCTTAGAAGTTATCAAAATAAGGGACACTCTGAGGTAACCACAAACCAATCTTTTAAGTACAGAATCTAGCCAATATTTACTCAGAGAGGACTCTCTCTTTATGATTTAGCTTTGTTTTGTGAGATATTAGGCTAGATATGAAAGCTTGTAGGGGATTTTTGGTTGGATGGTGGAATTCTGGGAATAGATGGATAGAGCAAGGCCTTCAAGCCATTGGGCTATGGAGTCAATTGAATACTGGCTTAACTAGATTAGATCACTTACTAAAGGGAAAACTCACAGGGCAAGATAGTAAAACAAAAGACAAATGTCAAGTTCAGGTGGATGAGATGGTCTTAACTAGGGAGAAAGGGCAATAAATAATCCTTTAACCAGGATCAAGATGAGGAACAGAAGACGCCTTTCAACAAAGGGAAATTAAGAATTTTTTGCTGAATTGAGCCAAAGGGATAAACTACGAAGTAAGGGAGCATTCAAGAATTCCCTAACTATGATAGTCTACCAGAAAACATTGAGAAGATAAACAATTTAAAACAGAGTGCAATAAAGCAATTTTTGAAAAATCATTACTCGTTTATCTTTCAGGTTTTATGAAAAACACATATGATTATCAATAAACAGAGGAAAAACAATAATAAACAAGAGATATAGAATACTTATTCGATTTCTGTTTGACACAAGTATCCCGTGAACAGTCTTTACTTTATTCTTTGATCCAGCAAGCCATATAAGTCTTGGTATAGTAGCACTTCAATCCCAGAAGAAAATGTCTATAGAAATTTCTTTGAATGCACACCTAATGCTTCGAATAAAGAAGTATTTATACAAAATTTACATCAAAATATCTCATAAATAAATGAGATTTATTCTAGGAAAATAAAATATCTATTTACACAAATATAGAGACAGATGATCTCGAATATAGTGATAGATAATGAACTGATTTTTGTTTTCCTTGTTTCTGTTGAAAGAGCTGGAGCTATGCTGTACGAATCTTCTTGTTGTTGTTGTCTTAGTAACTCTATGCTAGACATCTTATTTGATCTTTTTAAATGATACTCTTTCACCTGTGACTAATACTATTTACCTGTTCACTACTATTCATCCTTTTTACCAAAATTTACTGTGGTAAATATTTCTATTTATCTCACTATTTACCATGGTAATTTAAAGGATTTTAGTCATGTTGGACCACTAATCATCCTTTGGTATTCTTGTTTTTTTCATCTTCTTGTAAATTTGATCTGCTTCTGTATATTTTACAAAATTGGGTTGTACGGGGAATAAGTGCTTTACTTCATGTTCAATGAAAAAGAGGTTCTCTAAACTGTTGTACAACACTTTCCCTATTGGTAATGCCTTCGCTGAAGATGAACTAGCTTGATTGTCAGCCTACTGATGTAATTTGTTAATGTACTTAATTTGAACCATTAGCTTATCATTGATGACTAAAGGACTGGGGAGTCCTTTCATTCTTAAGATGTCAAATTTCTTCATGAACTCATCTATATATTCCTGCATGCTTTGACATCTTTGTTCCAGGCCTTGCATTAGATTTATTTTTGTCAACACTTTCTTTATTTTGAGGATGGTAGCAGTCATATCCTCAATGATTAACTAGTCTAATTGTTGCCTATTTTTGTTGTTCAGAAAATTGATTAACCTGGTGGCTTCCTCAGGTTTCATGCCCAACTCTCCTTTGGTCTTCTTAATTTCTTCAAGAGCAAGCTTTACTAAATCAATCTATTCAAAAATAATTTGAATTGATGACCAAATATCATTGATGGAATCAATGATATTGGTCCACAATATCTTCCTGATGTCTGTCAAAGGCTTTTCAAATGATAGATCCTTCTCCAATGTTTTAATTTGTTGTGTCATGCTTTTGTTTTTCCTTATTTCTTCTGCATAATTCATCTTTGATATATCATATTTCTGTTCCAAAGTAGTGAATTTCTCTTTTACTTTCTGCACCTCTATGACTTGGAGTTTCATTTCTTCCATTGACTTAATTAAGTCCTCTATGCTCTGTGTTGATGTACCTGCCTATGATGTACCTGTTGTCTCTATGGGTGTAGCTGTTGCCAAAGGAATGTTTGGTGCTAAAACAATTGCCAGTGTGGAAGGGACTGTTGTTGAAACTATTGGCACTATAGTTTGAGGCTATGTGGTCAACTCACTCTGCCTTGACTGTACTGCTTTCTGCAATTCCTGCTCTGTTTCCTTCAGTTTCTCATTTAACTTAAGGACCAAGTCCATAAGTTCTTCTTCATTTTTCTTCTCTATTACTTCAGCAGTCTCAGGGTGAATGAGTGGTGGCAACTTCAATTGTTTTCTAAGTGCAGCTATGTCTTCATTCTTTTTCTTAATTAAGCTTTCTATTGCCTTAACATCTTTTGGGTCATGACCCAATTCAATTACTAACTCTTCCAATGATTTTATCATGTTATCTTTTTCCTGTGAGGAGGCTTTCTCCAGCTGCAATTGGGTTGTAGTGTTGCTCAATGAATTTTGCAATCTATGAGCCATCATTGCTTTGCTAGTCAGTGTTGAGTAGACCATCTCACTTGTTTGCTTGTGTAATTCAATCTGATCAATAGGGTGGATGTCTTTAGCCATGACTTCAAAGTCATTTTTGAGATAATCTTCCAAGGATTTTGGCTGTAGCACTGTGGGCTTTAGGAAACTCATTTGCATTTTTCCCTCTTTGATGTCAAAGGCTGACATCAATCTAGTTTGGTTTGAAGGGGCCATCTTTAAGTACTAAGCATAGGCTTGGGCCTTCATTTGCTCATTCTTTGTCTTGATTTCTTTAAAATTCCCCTTTATATCTATAATTTTCTCAAAAAGACCTGAGAGATGAAACTTCTATGCTCTGTTGTCTTTCTAACTCTTGCCTATGTGAACTTGAGGGTGTCCCACCTGTTGGGAATGTTTGTAAACTATCGGCCCCTTCTTTTCTCATTCTTTCGGTAGTTTCTTCTATGAATTCCTCCTCTGAATATGGATTCATCCTTCGCCTCTTAGTAAAGGGTTGATTTGTGGGTATGCTTGGAGGGGTAGCTACTTCCCTGTCTCTTTTTAGATTCTTTTCCTCATTTAGAGGAGTCTGTAGTACTGGAGGGTTTCCCATATTAGTTTCAGCTTGATGTGGTTATGGTGGGTCCAACTCTATAGAGATTTCAGGCTGTTACACTAATTTCTCTTGCTGTTCTGATGTAGATGGTTGTTCTGATGTAGATGGATTTGTTTCCTGAGTTTTCTTCTGTGAAGCCTCGGCTATGGAACACTGGTTTCTTGGGCTGGCCTTTGGGAAGGCTCTGCATGCACCTATACAAAGGAGTCCAAGTCAAGTCTTTTCTCCAAATATTTCATCGCATTCTCAACTTCAACTTTATCACTATCTTGCTCTATCAATGTCCCTTCCCTCCATTCATTCATATCGGAATATTGTTCTATTTCAGGGATGTTGTGATGGATATAAGGTGATAACTTGTGTTTTATCCTTCTATCACAGATGAAACTGTGAGGATCATAGGCCCAAGCAAATATTTTCTTTAAATGCATCCTCCTCTCTATGATTTGTTCTTCTTCTTTCTCTGCTTTTCTGTTTTTGCACACATAAAGGGCCTAAGTGGTCTTTGATTCTTAGCTGGGCTTTCTTCTTTGCTTTCATGAAATGGATTTGATCAGAGTTGATTATTTTCCTGTAGTACTCGAGGGCAAATAATTTCATGGGGACATACTTAGGAAATTTGTAGGGAGTCAGTTCACATCCATGGACTCTGATCTCAGTATGATTCTGGTATAAGTACTAGTCACCCACCCTATACTGCTTTGACCGCTGAAGGATTCTTTCGATATCATCATTGATTCTAGGAGGAGAACTTCCTGTCAGTATGGTAGTTATAGGAAGGACAAACTAATCAATGAAATCTATATATGAATAGGAAGAGGAGGGTGAGAAGTGAAAAATAGAGGTCCGGAAAATGATTGACCTAGGGCTACCTTTTGTAACAAGCTTATGCACAGAGAAAGGGAACTTGTCAAATTGATAATAAAGGAAGAGGTAATATATGACTGTGGAATACTTAAACATTCTCTCATTTTTATCCTCATGAACTGGTCATGGTAAACAAGACTGACTGGTCGGGGGACATTACGGCTCTGAGGTTAGGGTTATAATTGTCTTGACATTGGTGGATAATGTCTAGGAAAATGTGCACAGAAGGGAATATGTACTTTGGGAGATTTGATTGCCAAAGTCCTATGGTATCATAATTGTTTATGTAATCATCTGGGCATCGATAATATACTTTTAGGGGGAAGTTATCATGTTCAAGGTCCTTTATTTGGAAGTCTTTATCTGCTAATGGAAGGTAATCCAAGTCTTTATTGGGAGCATTGACTGGAGGTACACTGAGGGCCACGAGGGTTGCCATCCTGGTTCTTGTGTTTCCAACGAAACTTGGATTTCCAATGAAATTGTTGAAAAGAGAGGTGTCTGGGAGTTTTAAATTAAGCTTAGAAACTAAACGTACTGAAATTTTTTGGTTTTAAATCAATTTAGAGGAATTCCAGTATATAACAAGGTTTCCAGTAGAAAGTCTGGTAAATACCTGTTTCTGGGCAACTCGTAAGGATGTTCACGTTCACAGGATGCACACAGTAGACTAGAGCGGTGTTGAAGGGCAGTGTTCAAGGTGGTTGATAGTTTGGGGACAAATTGGTTGATTTGGACGTATTGCGTGCATGCATGGAACTATTCTGGATAAAGGGCAAAAAATTGATTACCCTTTTTTTTAATGAAAAGTCAATTTTTGGCGGGTTTGGTGACAAGGAAAGGTGACATCAACTTAATGATGTGACGTTTTTTCATTTGTGGGACGTGGTAAGCAGGTTTTATTGCACCGCTTACGGGGGGTTGGGTGTATTGAGGGGGGGCGCGCGATTCAACTAGTCAGTTGACACATGGCATCGACGCTTTTAGTAAAACTACACATATCGCGCGTATAAAGTTTGACCAAAAGGACCGTCTGATATGAGCGATGGCTGTCGGATCTGGGAGAACCGATTTGATGGTGATCGGTGATTGGGAAGTGACAAGTGTTTAATGGAGGGGGCTCGACGTTAATTAGAAACTTTTAATTACATCAGGGGTAATGCGATTGGTCAAAAAGTTATTAATTAATCATGAGGATTAATTAATCCTTTATTTATCATGGTGGGGGTCGGGGTTCCTAATTAGTCATGGGTTGACTAATTAATCCCATTTATTCAAACATTATTAAGGTTATTTTGCAACCGGGGGTGGGATATGTAATTTTTTTTGGGGATTTTTAATAATAATATTGGGAAAGGGTAATTCCTTTTCGGGATTTAGATAATAATACTAGTTTAGAAGTTAATATGATTATGGAATATGAAGTGTGCTAAGTAAAAATGTTTTCGAAATAATTTCATCATACAACATTACTTAGGCTAAAATGAGGGTTTAGAGATAAATGTTTCAACTTCCCTAAGTAAAATAGGATTTTACTTAGGAAAAGTTTTATAAAGGGAATGAGTGACTTTATGAAGGGGTAATTGTTGATGAAGGGGATTTAAGTACTTTAGGAATTTCAAATTATTGGGCTGAGGGTCTACTCCCTCCAAAAGTCAGAGAAATGCTTTGAGCCCATCTAACTTGTTATAGATACCTTTAGCACTTAGGGGAAATTAGTGAATTTTTAGGGAAAAATGAAGTAAGGAAGTTAATTAATTTGACTTTGATTCCTTGATGTGCTATCTCCAATGTGAGTTGTGCTTTGTCCAAGTGATGAAAGAAAAATATTTAAGCATTAAACTTACCCATTCACCACATATTTATTCTGCAAAAATCATCTACTTACCCTACCTACTTTATCCTACAATTTTCACTTCTTTATTAGGGTGCACTTAGACTGGCAAACCCTTTTCACATTTTCTTTTCTTTTACATAGGGATATCTATCTAAATCTACACTTATTACATCCAAGGTCTTAGATTAAACTTTTGAGTTCATTTTACTTACTCTACCTATCTACTTATCTGCCAAGATTAAACAATTTGGTTAGATTTTATTCTCTATCTCTAAGCATGAAATTCAAAACATGGAATAAACAAGATTAAACTATTTGGTTACCATGGATTGTGGCATAAGTAACAAGTTGCACACAATATTTATTATGCATAAAGTAAATAGTAGTGGCATTTAAAATTTCATACTTTCGTGGTCTTTTCTTTTTGTTGGGGTTAATTTTCTTTCATTTTTTGACCTTTTCTTTATTCTTTTTACCCTTTTATTCTTTTTCTAGGGTATACCCTGTTTACATTTTTTAATTTTTTATTCTTTGCAAACATGAAAAAAATTTGCAACAAGCAAAGGTATGAACATATTTCAGAGTCAAACCAAGTCAATCATGTTATATGACACCTATTGGTATAGGTGCATAACATGAGTCTTAGCATCCTTCCCTGAACATTGTTCTGTTTGTGTTCCTGCAGTTTCCATTTCCACTTTCAATTTCCTAGTTCTGGTTGCCTCTTTTAACCAATGTTTCAGTTGCCTGATTACTTGCTTTTGTTTTATGTACTTTCTGAGCATCTTTATAATCCTATCTCTGTAGGAATTTTCTACTATAGGGCCTTCATCTAATGGTGGGTTAGTTTTTTTATCTTCTACTTCCTGTACAGGCTATACTATGTCAGAATTAGGGATGTTCCCAATTGGAACTGCATCTTCTGTTGGAATGTCTCCTTCTAAATCTTTATTATTATGTATTTCATTTTTAGGACATCCAAATGAAATGGTATCTCCTAAACAATTATCATTCTCCAGGTCTTCTCCTTCGTAGGCCTTTTCTGTAGGGGACTTCAAAAAGGGAGTATCACCTGGTTGATTAGCATCTCTTAGGTTTTCAACTTCAGGGTTTCCTTCTACTAGGGGGTTCACTGGACTAGTGCTTACTGTTTGAGTTTCTTTTCTGCTGACTTCTCCTTCATGTACCTCATCTTTGAGGGGTGCTTCCATAGAAGGAATTGAATCCCTTTGTTCCTGCATGGTATTAGTGAATGGCTGGGCCTTCTCATGACCAGAGATGTCAGTAGGGATAGACCTCTTAGGGGTACAATTCTGTGTTTCAATTCTCCATGGTTGTTCTCTACGTTCGGAAAACATTCCCATGATTCCCAATACCTTGGCCACTTCCTCCTCATAGTCTTGCAAAGGAGGGTCTTGCGGACTAGGAGGAGGTGTGCGGGATGGTCCAGATTCCTCTACTTGGATTGGGATGTGTCGCTGGGCTTTCACTCACATAGAGCACTTATGCTTTGTTGGTTCTAAGGGTGCAGAGGGATTCTTTCTCTTTAGTGTTCTCTTTGGGCCTGGGGTTCTTGGCCCTTACTGCTCTATTTCTACATTTTCCGAGGGTGGAGCCAAGGTAGGATTTATGATACTGTCCCATGTTAATTGTTGTTGGGCCAATATATTTGTGATAATTAATTTAATTAACACATGATTGTTGACTACACTATGTGGTTCTTTGGCTGTCCTTACTCGTCGGGCGACATCGTGTAACAAGGAATTCAGATATAATGGTAAATTAACTAAAATTCTTTGTGTTAAAATGGCTAGAAGTTTTAGTTGTTGGGGCTTTACCACATCGTGTCGGTCATCACAGGTAATGTATCTTTGGACAATGACCGCTAATTCTTGCCATGGTTGTTGTAACGCTGAAGGATGAATTCCTTTTCCTACTCATACCAGTCGCTGGCCTAGGTCTTGGAATATTTCAATTTCATTCAATAAAATGATGCATTTATCTTTCCATTTTTCCCCCTCCGCCGGAAGTATAGTGACTTTAGCTAGGACTTCTTCAGAAACCATCATGCTTATACCTTTTACCACTGTGCCACTGTTTTGCAAATTCTATAGAAATTCCAATGTTAACTCCTTGTGAAATCCCTTCAATCTGTTTAAATATTGCAACCAGCCATCATGTTCGAGGATTTCACGAGCTTGATCTGACACCATCAGCACTGGAGGTTCACTCTAGATAGCTCTTCCACCCATGGCTACTACACCTGAGGCTGGTTCACCTGTATGTAATTGTGTTTTACAACAATTAACAGGGAAATGACACTGTTTGGAGAATTATTATCATTTTTAGTTAAGTCATTCATCTTGTTAGCCATACTTAATGTAGGATTGTGAGTTCACATGCCCGCCATAATAGTTTCCCTTCTTCATCCAATTGAAATTTCCTGCTAATTATTACACATTCATGCTCATCATGTAGTTCGTACTCCGGAGGTAACCCGAATGATTGTCACATAGTTATCCATAAATTTGATACATGCCGTGTATACGTAGGCCACCCCCCCATGACGAGAAAAGGGCATCCACGTCCTTTCAGCATGTGAAAAGAAATAAAATACACTAATGCAAAATAAATGCCCGCAACCAATATGAAAAACACAGCACGCAAATTAGTAAAGCATTTAAGAAATATTCGTCATGAGACGTGAATTGGCCAAATCAAATAAAAACAAAAATTTGTAATTCATTATGTCAAATATCTTCATCACAAGCATTATTAATCACATCAGCATAATCGGCGATATATGTTTAATGACTGTCATTTAATGATTTGACATATGGAATATAATGAATATAGATTAAAGTCAGCAAGCTATTCGACTTGTAAAAGTGCTACTCAAATGGAAATTCTCGTTAGAAATAAATCCATAGGTGATAAGAGCTAGATGACATATGGCAATATAAGATGGTACTCCAATACCACAAGCAGAGCCACTGCTGTGAGTAGGCATTCATATCCTTGGCAGGGTTGCTTTCTAAGCCCCCCAAATGAGCTAAAGTCCTTCATACAGTTAATTCTTCTCTTCTTTGTCATAAAGAGACCACTATGCTAGCATGGTGACTTGATAACCATAGTGCTAATCACAAGGGTGTAACAAGGCTGGCTTGTGATGAGACCCCATGTTCTTCCAACATATTTAATTATCAAGAAGGTCATTCCCTTGGTTTGGTAGCCAAATTGGAATGTCACCTATTACATCCTTATGATCATGGTAGGCTGGATCGTGATGAGACCCCCTATCCTCTTTAGACAATGTTTTAAGCATTTTCATATTCTATTTTTCTTTTGGAATTCTTATTGTAAAAAAAGGGAGGCTCATTTTCTCCTTAAGGGTTAGGGACGGTGTAAGAAGTAAAAAGATACTAATGAGAGTGTTATACTCTTATCCCCGTATAATAATAGACAATGAGTTTTATCCATTTGGGAGTATAAACATAAGCCAACAAGGATTAAGAATACTGAATCATTTCATGATGTGTCCAAAAGAAAAGATGTTCAGGCAGTCATTCTAAAGATACATTTTATTAGCTTATGAATAAAGATAACCATCAAAAGGCTTTTAGAAGTCATAATGATCTTATTATTACTGTTTTTCCTTAGAAGAGGCACAAATTCATTCAAATGGTGCTTGTTTGCAATACAAAAGAAGAAGAGAAAATGGCATAATGATCAAAGAAATGAGGAAAGTTCACAATTAATCTTCTTAAAATGGTGCAGTTCAATCGATTCAACAACAATCGTTCAATTGTTTGAATGGAAAAATCAAGATAGAAAATGAAAAGTGTTGTTCAATCGATTGAATGACAATCGTTAAATTGTTTGTACAACGAAATCAATCAAAAAAAAAAGTGTTGTTCAAATAAATTGAATGACAGTCATTCAATTTTTCAAATGACAAAATCAAAATAAAAATGAAATGTGTTGTTTAGTCAATTGAACGATAGTCGCTCAATTGTTTGAATAGTGAAAACAAATGAAAATGAATTGTGTTATTCAATCAATTGAACGAAAATCGTTCAATAGTTCAAACAAAAAAAATAAATGAAAACAAATTGTGTTGTACAATCAATTGAACGACAATCGTTCAATAGTTTGAACAATAAAAACAAAATGAAAAAAATTTTGTTGTTCAATCAATTGAATAACAGTCGTTCAATAATTTGAACAATGAAAACAAAAAGGAAAATGTGTTGTTCAATCAATTGAGCAGCAGATGTTCAAATTTTTGAACAACAAGACACAAAAAGAGGAATATGTGTTGATCAATCAATTGAATGGCATACGTTCAATTGTTTAAACAACGAAAAAAATAACAATTTAATGTCTTCAATCAATTGAACGAGAGACATTCAATTGTTAGAACAACAAAAACAAAAAGGGGAAATGTGCTATTCAATCAATTGAATGGCAGACATTCAAATGTTTGAACAAAAAAAACAAAAAAGAAGAAAATGTGTTGTTCAATAAATTGGACAATAGACATTGAATTGTTTGAACAAAAAAATAAAAGAAGAAAATGTGTTGTTCAATCAATTGAACTGGAGATGTTCAATTGTTTGAACAACAAAAACAAAAAAGAAGAAAATGTGTTGTTCAATCAATTGAACGACGAACGTTCAATTGTTTGAAAATAAAAAACAAAAAATAATAAAATGTGTTATTCAATCAATTGAACAAAAAACATTCAATTGTTTGAACAAAAAAAAAAAAAAAATGTGTTGTTCAATCAATTGAATGACGAACGTTCAATTGTTTGAATAGGAAAAACAAAAAATAAAATTTGTTGTTCAATCAATTGAATGACAGACATTTAATTGTTTGAACAACAACAAAAAAAAAATAAAAAAATGTGTTGTTCAATTAATTTAACAATAGACGTTCAATTGTTTGAACAAAAAAAACAAAAAAAAAGAAGAAAATGCATTGTTCAATCAATTGAACGACAGACGTTCAATTGTTTGAACATCAAAAACAAAAAGGAAAATGTGTTTTTCCATCAATTGAATGACAAGCATTCAATTGTTTAAATAGTAAAAACAAAAAATAAAATGTCTTGTTCAATCAATTGAATGATAAATGTTCAATTGTTTGAACAGCAAAAAAGGAAGAAGAGGAAAATGAACTAAAAAAAAACATCTTTACATGGTAATGCCTACAAATATATGCACATTATTTAAAATTTCTCAAGCAATTTCAATTTTTTGAAGGAAAATATGCTGGGTTCTCATTCCCTATAACTAAAATTTGCATTGAGGGGTCCTCACGTACCTGCTTGTAGAAAGACTCCTTGGTAACTGGTTGATGATAGAGGCGCACTCGATGCCCGTTTATCTTAAAAGAATGGTCGGATCTGTCTATGGTAGTAAAGGTAAGAGTACCATTACTATGCACTTCTTGAATCTCATAAGAGGTGAGCAATCTTGTTTGCAACCTGACCAGGAAGTCCTGGAATCTGGAATTGTACAGAAGAGCCCAATCTCCTTTTTGAAACATTTACTTCTTGATAAGGTTGTCATGTCATTTTCCCCTTTGCTGTTGGATTATTGCAATTCATCGCAAAGCAAGCAATCAAGCCTCATCTAGTTCATTAATCTACTGAGGATGCTTGGTCTGGGCTTCTGTTAAATCCAAAACAACTTCCTGGGTTGTTCTTAGAGTCTTTATTTTGAATTCGATTGGAAAAATTGGTTCTTTACCGAACACAAGATGGTATGCAGGATATCCAGTAGTATTCCTCCAAGTCATACGATAGGCCCACAAGGGCTCTGGCAGTCTAGCAGCCCAATCTCGCCAGTGTGTTCAGAATGTCTTTGTCAGAATCACTTCTATAACCTTATTGGTGCTTTTGACCTGCCTGTTCACCTGCAGGTGATACAAAGAAGTGATCTTGTGCGTAATATGATGGTTTCTGAGAGTGGCAGTAGTATTGTGCCCTATGAATTGCTTTCCCCCATCTATGATCACTTCTCGTGGTAATCCATACTACACAAATAACCAAGAAAGGAATTTAATCATTGCTTCCTCTGTGGCTCTTGGTAAATCTATTGTTTCCACCCATTTTGTCACATAATCCATGGCTACCAGTATCTAGGCCTTCTCATTGGATGGCCGATGGAATGGACCTATGAAGTCTAATGCCCAATTCTCGAAGGGTTCTATGACTAATTGGGACTGTAGAGGCATTTCATCAAATTGGCCAGTTCGGTGCACTCTTTCGCAACTATCACAGGCCTGGGCATATTTTTTAGCATCCTTAAAAATAGTGGGTCAATAATAGCCCATTTGTAATACCTTATGTCCTGTCCTTCGATCTATGAAATGTCCCCCGCAGGTTTCTTCATGGTGAGCCTCAAAATGTCATGGATTTCATCCTCGCAGATACATCTTCGTATGCACATATCAGCCCCTGTATGAAAAAGATATATGCCTATCCAAGAGAACCGGGCACTGCGCTGAATAATCATTTTTGTTTCTCTTGTCCTTAAATGTTTAGGTAGCTTCCCTACTGCTAGATAATTTTCCACATCTGTGTAGCATGGCATCTTAACTACTATGATAAACAGGTGTTCATCTGAAAATTGGTCATATACCACCAGTGGATCATTCTCCTTTGGGATTGGAGATATAAAACCAGCAACTAGTTTTTCCTTCCCCAGATGATCTTTAATGATAATGTCGAACTCTTGCAAAAGCAATAGCCACCGTGTTACTCGACCATTTTTGATTCATTTATTAGCTATACACCGAATGGTAGAGTGATCAGTGTACAAAAACACTTGGTATCCAGTTACATAGTGTCTAAATTTATTTATTGCATATATAACAACTAAGAATTCTTTTTCTGTCACTGTATAATTAAGTTCTATAGAAGTGAGATTTTTGCTAATATAATATATAGCATAAGGTTTCTTGTCCTCCTCCTAGCTGAGGACAACACCTATAGCTACATTTGATGCATCCATGGAGATGTGGAAAGGCAGCTCCCAGTTTGGTCCACGTAATACCAGTGTTGTTGAGACTAGTTTCTTTAAACCTGCAAAAGTTGTGTCACACTTGTCAGACCAACTGAAATCAACATTTCCAGTTAGAGCATATAAGGCTGTAGCTATCTGTGATTTTTTATAATAAACCTACAATAACAACCTTCATATCCCAGGAAGCTACGTACCTTTGTTTGAGTGCAGGGAGTAGGTAGTAAAAGAATTACCTGTATTTTTGTTGGATCTACCTGTATTCCTGCTGTGGAGATATAATGTCCCATGATCACACCCTCGATCATCATCATGTGACACTTGACATTGATTAAACATAACCTAGTAGAAATGCATCGTTCTAATACCTTTTCTAACATTTACAATGCTTGATCAAAGTCATCCCCATATGGAGTAAAGTCATCCATATATACCTCAAGTCCTTCATTTATTAGGTCAGAAATGATGTTGAGTATAGCTCTCTGGAACGTGGTTGGGGCATTACATAAGCCAAATGGAAATACCCTATATGTGAATGTGCCCTAGGGACAGGTGAAGGTTGTTTTATCCTAGTCTTTAGGGGAAATCTGAATTTGATTGTAACCGTTGAAGCCGTCTAGAAAGGAGAAGAATTGCTTCCCTGCCAATGTATCGAGGATCTGATCAATGAATGGGATGGGGATGTGATATTTCTATGTTGCCTTGTTCAGCTCTCAATAGTCTACACAAATATGCCACTTCCCATTTTTCTTAGGGACAACCACCAATGGAGAAACCCATTTATTGTCTGAGATAGGATAAATAAAATTTACATCGAGTAGCTTCTACAATTCCTCTTTCACGATATCGTTGAGGTGTGGGTTGAACCTCCTTTGAGGTTGCCATATGGGTCGAGCATCCTTCTCTATATAAATGTGGTGTGTACATAACTGTGGGTCTATCCCTTTCATATCAGGATAATCCCAGGCAAAAGCCCCTTTGTTTTGTTGTAATACATGAATAAGATTTTGTTGTTTTTCACTATCTAGATTGTCAATGATATTTCGAAATTTTACTGGCTCAATCTCAACAACTTTGATGTTAGGAACAATAGTCATTTGAATATGATGGTCATATGTATCCTTCAGGGGATCTTCCATGGCTTCGTTATCAAGGATTGCGTTCAACATCTGACACTGGACATTACTCACATTAGCTAGTTGATTTATAAAATTGTTGATAATGTCGTCTTCAGTTTGATATTTAAATTCTAGTGCCTCCGCTACTGTGAGTGGTGAATGGATGCTCTCTTCTAAGTACATTGGTGGTTGCTTACATAATTTTTACAATGGGAAAACTTGGCCTAGCAGGAGGATATAACACCAGATTTTTTACAGCATCCCCCTTTGTAATAGTCATGCTGCCTTCTCGGCAGCCAATATATGCATCAGTTGTTGCCAGCCAAGGCCATACCAGAATCAAAGGATGCCCATTCAACCTACCCCTTCAGTTTATAACCAGGAAATCTACTCAATATTCCCATGAGTGAACAGAAATAGTGATGTCTTGTAAAGTCCCTTCTGGTCCTACCACCGATCGGTCAACAAGTTATAATAAAGTTGCGGTCAGTTAGAGGGCTGTAATACAAAGTGCTTGACAAGTATATATTGTCAATATGTTAATGTCAGCTCATAGATCAACTAGTGTATTTGGAAAAGAGCGGCCATATACGTGAACTGTTACTATGGGGTTTCTAGGATCTTCATACTTTATTAGAGTTTCCTCTCCCAACAATAAGTCAAATAAAGTTCCTACTACATGGATAGTGGGTGAGGTTTTTACCTTCCTCACAGGCTTCCTTACACATAATTCTTTGATTGTTTCGGCATAGATGGGGATGTCTTGGATGGCCTGGAGGAGGGGGATCTTAATACACAAAATTTTTAGTTCCCCTACAAGATCAAAATCAGGGTAGGTGATCAGTTTAGGTATCGTTAGCCTTTCAGGGAATGGATGAGAAGTGACTATAAGTTTTTTAGGGTCATCATGCTGATTTACTTCTTCCCCTTGCTTTGGATCAATATTATTTACAGGTGGTGGAATATGTACAGGTGGAGTTACATTTTCAATTGAAGGTTGGTCCCTATTTTCCTCAAGCATGATGATACGTCTTGACCTCAATATGAGTTCATTACATTCTTTCTACTCAATCTCATACTCTGGGTTTCCAATAATCTGTACTAGCTAGACTAATCTGTTATTAGGAGTCGGGTTTGACTAAGTTGGAAACTGGAGCCGCAGAAGAGGTTGAGAATTCTTCTGTAATGTATAAGGAGCTGACAATGCAGGTTGAGACTAAAGGCCTGTCCCCATGGGTCCATTGGATATCCCCAGAGGTCGCTGTCAAGTTATAGACCAGTTTGGATTCTAAGAGGTGGAGGCAGGCCACTGTGATTGATAGGGATTGCCTTGCCAAACATGAATAAAAGGAGAGTTTGGCTAGCCATTTCCTGGAAAAGATTATATTGGCCATGATGTCATAGGGAATGATGGGCTCTGCCAATTTGGGTAGGGCGGTTGGCCTTTCCAGGCTATCCCAAGATTCTATTGTTGATTAAACTATGAGAAAGGAAAGAATTGGGGTGTGTCTTGTGACATACCTGTAGGCTTAGCTTACCATTGTCGATGCCGGTTCATGAGATATACCAGTTCTGTTTCCTCATCTACTTCCTTGAATATTTCTTTCACCTCGGGTAATGATGGACATTTTTCAGTGTCGTGATATTTAGTAAAAATGGTGCATGTCTGAACCATTTCTAATGGGAAGTCTCGTTGGTTGTGCTTCTTTCGACAATGTGGGAAGAAGATGGCAATTTTGTTATGCTAAAGCCTAGTTTTATTTAGCCTATAGGACATCCAGTTGTGTCGTAAGAGTGCCCAGGATGTATGTCTTAAAATCTTCCATGAGATTGCTTATATCCATCTGTGTTATGCCTCCACTATTTCTTTTGCCTCCTTTGGTCATTGGATCTCGACTTCCTTCTCTTGTGTGTGTGCTTCCCCGTGAACATTTGATACAAAAACAAATAATTTCATCATAATCTTCCTGAGAAATATCTCCTTTTCCCATTTAGTTTAGAGTTTCTACCCATTCCTCTTTCATTCCTTTAATTAAGATAGCTATTAGGACTTCTTTTGGTAGGGCAGTGTGTGGAGACCTCTATAAACTATAATTAAATCGTTCTACATATTCTTCTAATGTTTCATTATATTTTGCAGTCATCTTAAAGATCTCAACTTTTAGTTCCCTAGTTTTACAAAAGTCCCGGTATCTTTTGAGGAAGGAGGTTTTCATTTCATCCCAAGATTTGATGCTTCGCCCACCTAGACCCATAAACCATCTTAGAGTTGCCCCTTTTAGAGTGGAAGGGAATAGTTTTAGCTTTTGGGGGTCGGTGGTATAGTCATACCCTCTACAAAGGACATCAAACTCAAATAAGAAAGCATCATGGTCCTCTTTGATCATCCCATGAAAGGTTGGGATGCTCTGCAGGGGAATAGCCTTCAGAGGAGCATTACCCACTTGATCAACTATGGGTACTCTAATGTCGAGGTTTGACCTTGGGTTGGCTGATCTACCATTTGGTCAAAGATGTGCCAATAATATTTGGGGACTTCAAGGGGTGCTTCTGGAGTAACCAGAGAGTTAGCAAACCGAGTTGTCTTTGCGGCACTACCTAGTTCTAGGATCTTAGGATACCTTTGTTCAAACAGCTATGGTTCTGCCTTAGCAGCCCCACTAGTCTCTCATTTTCCTTCCCTTAAGTTACAATATTTTCCGTCTTATAGAGGATCAAAGTGTAGACTTATTGTAGCTTGAAAAATTTGTTCTAATCCTCCCACTTCGCTTTGAATCTCAATTTAAGCTATAGATGATGAGCCTACTATTTGACGGATAATAGTAGAACGTTTTCCAGGTATAACCTGGAATCCTACTGATGCTTGAGACTGTGCTCTTCTTACGATTTCTTCTATAAAGTTCATTCTCCCAAGGTTCACCGATCCTTTGGGTTTTGTGGGTTTTGGTGGAGGATTTTTCTCTTTTTCTATTTTTCAATTTCTAGTCATTCATAGAAACAAATTCCTGTTTAACCTCTAAGATTTTTCTGTAAAGCAGGCACGTAAGAAAGAACTTTACTTTCTAGGTGCGCAGGTTCTTACCTTCCATTTTTAAAACCCAACTCTTCCACAACAATAAAAAAAAAAATCACTTGAAACACTCTCTCGAGCAACGACGTCAAAATGTTGTCTCATTAAGATGTCTTTCTATAGGCAGTCTCAATGCCTAGATTTGTTGTCAACCCGAGGTAAGTATTTTTATCTCAAGAGTGTCAGCACAGTATATGCAGTGAATCTGGAGGTTACCTAATCATGAATCATTGCAATCACTAATGACTAATTCTTCAATTCAATTCACACAATTCTGGAAAGAACTATCTATGGAAGAAATACTCTTAATGCATTTTGCAATTCTATGCAACTTGTTTCGAAATCAATTGAAAGTGAATGCAAATAAGAATCACAATTAGAATTGTTTAAATAAACTTAAGGCTAGCTTATTCAATCAAGAAAATAAACTATAACTTATTGAATAGCACTGTTAATCTATAACAACCCAAATCAACTTGAAATTTCCAATTGAACAACAATCAGTAATTGAACAACAAGCAACAATTGAACGGAAAATAGCGATAAAGGATTCCTAAATAGAAAAGGATATATATTGCAATCTTTAGAAGTTAATCATTCTTATCTCCAAGATGTATGATAACATCAATTCAAATCAACAACTATATGCTATTAACACTAATTCATTCATTCCAATCAAAGTGCTACTTAAGTATGTCATGCGGCTTCACTATGAATCTAGTTGAACAACAATATGAATCAATATCACAAATCTTTATGATAAATGAAATAACCAATGATTGAACATTAAATAAATAGAAAAAAAAAATTATAGCACAAGAGAGCAGTAGAACTTCTCGTGATTGGGCCCAAAGTCACCAAAATCCTATGCTTAATAAAAACTCAGAATATGCAGATGTATCAAACACAACCTTCTTTCATTAATGCAAGTAACAACCTACAAAGTCACTGAGATAAAAAGGTATATGTTTTGAAAAATAATAATTACAGATTATCAGAGTTTGAACTATCTCTAATTGACTTTCGGCGCTATATATAACATAAAAAAGTAACTAGATAAAAGTGAATCCTTAGGATCAGGGGATCCTGAGGATTTCACAATATATAATCTGATCATGTGATAAAATAGAATTATTTGAGCTGATCTCCCACTTCCTTCTCTGTCCAAGGTGCTGTAAGTTTTCCCTTTTATGGCCTCGTGTTGTTCTGTCAATTGAATGACTCTTTCCCAGTCCGCATCTCTGCATACAAAGATAGCAAAAAATCAGTTTCTTGTACGAGATTAGCCCATTCTGTCACCAAATTATTTCATCCATCTTTAGCCATTGTTTTCCTCATTTTAATCTATAAACAGAGACAATCATATAAGGATGAATGGTAATGAAGCATTTTACGAAGAGAAATAATACCTTTTTCCTGTCCCAATAGTTTGGTAGGATGTTAGACGATTCTATAAGACAAACTTTAAAAAGTGCATTCCAGGATAGTTGATATTCATTATTTAAACTGACTTATTCTCATGAAGGTCCTAGTAAAAGGTAAGTCAATGCAATTAGATTTTTTTGGACATAAAATCTTCCTTTAACTAATAGTAAAATGTTATGTAAAGATATTTTATACAAAGAGGGAAGACTGCTCATGCAACCTCAACAAGCACTAGCAAAAACTATGAAATACTTCAGAAGCGGGTTCCACAGTCACCCATCTATGGACAAAGACCCAGATTGGGTGAACATCACACCAATATTGACATATATCCTTCCCTTTATAAAACTGAGGTATTCATTGAAGGGAACAACATGAGGTTGGGCATCAAAACCAAATAAACATCCATCACAAGTTGTTGATAAGGTGTGCAAGGAAGAAACACCCCCAAGGCCATAGTGAATAGAGAACAACTGAAGTGACTTTTTCTCATCATAATAGATGGCTGGCTAGATTAGAACATTTGAGCATAATTTTTAATCTCATGCATGACTTGTTTTTCATTCTGCAGTTTGAGAAATAGTGAGCATGTTTTTTATAATATCCATGAATTATTTGCACCACTTACAGTGTGACATATTTGTGTTTGGATGGTTTTGTTGAGCCTTCAAGACAATTGACATTGTAAAATCTTTCAATTCAGACCCGACCATTGATGTTCTCCTCCTCACAACACATGGTGAGTCAGAACAAATATTTCATTTTTATAATGTGAAAGGTTATTCATATGACAACAATGTTTTGTTACAATCTTCTAAGTGCATTGGATATTATGCAATGTAGTTGGAGGACTTGCTTTAAATCTAACATCAACAGATACAGTAGTTTTTGTGGAGCGTGATTGGAACCCGATGAGAGATCATCAGGTATGTGGTCCTTTGTTTTCAATGTTCAAGTTTTATCCAATGCCTCATGGATCCATTACAAAACATTCATTGCTAGATAGGTGAGAATGGTTGGAATTCATACAAGAAAATATGTTTTATCCCTCAAATTTTTATTCAGCTTTGGATGCAAAGTTTCCCTCTCTGCTTGGATGCAAAATTCATACAAGAAAATATGTTTTATCTCTCAAATTTTTATTCAGCTTTGGATGCAAAGTTTCCCTCTCTACTTGGATGCAAAATTCTTAATTAGAGTCTGTCAATGGGGGAACTCTATGCAAGAATTATTGAAAACTCAAGATGTTGATTTCCTTTTGACTGAATAAAAATTCTCCTTACCTTATTTTTCCGAGTGAAAAGTGAACACCAGAAATTGTTACAAAAGAAATATTTTTGATCTCTTGATTTTTTATTCATCTAGCTTGGGAGGCAAGATTTTCCCTTTTTGATTGGAAAAACTCTTAATTTGGGTCTGTCTATGGTATAAGTTATAACTTATCCAAAAAATATTGAAAAATCAATATGTTTATTGGTTTTGACTGAGTAAAATTACTCTCATACCTTCTTTTAATGAGTGAAAAGTGAACTTTAGCATAGCCTTTGCTTGGATCATGTCTCTTTCTAGACTAAGTGCATCTTCTTTGAGTGATTTCTCCATTGTACAAAACTGATGTTCTTTTTATATTGGATATTATGATTTCTTATAATTGGAAAAATTAGATATTTTACTATCAAAAGATCAAATGGAGGTAGAATTGCCCCTATACCTTTGGTTTTGATAACCTAAACAAAATAAGGCCTAATTCAAATAACCCCATGATGGGCAGTGAAAATCAAAAGAACAACAAGCTCTCCGATTTATAAAATTATTAAATATACTTAATTGGAACTGGGGCATGCTTAGAAGCTTATTGCAAAAGATCAAATGGAGGAAGCATTTCCCCTATACCTTTGGTTTTGATAACTTCAATGAAATAAGGCCTAATTCAAATAAGGCCATGATGGGCAGCGAGCATCAAAAGAACAATAGGCTCTGCAATTTAGAAAATTATTAAATACACTTAATTGGAACTGAGGCAAGCTTAGCAGCTTATTGCAAAATATCATAACATATAAAGTTTGTTATTAATTCATGAATTCTTCTGATAGGGGGAAGCCACAGTTGCCAGGCTTGACTTGGGACATGACTCGTTTTGGTCTGAGAGTCAAACTCAACTCAGGACTTGGTAAAGACTTGTGAATCAACTTGGAAAGGGCTCTGCACTAGAAAGAATAAACTATAGATTTTCAAGAAAATATTTCTTTTTTAGATTATACATGTGATATTACACTGATTTAATGCAAATACATTGAATATAATGA
Organism: Pinus tabuliformis; assembly: GCA_031772625.1. Classification (NCBI taxonomy): domain Eukaryota; kingdom Viridiplantae; phylum Streptophyta; class Pinopsida; order Pinales; family Pinaceae; genus Pinus; species Pinus tabuliformis. The sequence goes on along the minus strand of CM062813.1, from coordinate 432,327,320 downwards.
AAAATTAACATATCCAAAGATAACAGTATATCATACAATGTACATGATATAATTGTGATCCAATGATTGTATCTACTATCTATTACCATCATCATCCATCCAGATATAAAATTCAAAATTTTCATCGACCATGGGTGATGCATGAATATCAAATATCAAGATTCAAGATTTAAAGTCAAATATGAGATCATGTGAAAAAATTGAAATACTAGATAAATACTTAAAAACCTGTAGCTTCTAGGAGTCAGTGCCAACAGAAGAACCCTTCTGAAAATTCCAGGACAAATGAGCAAGAATGGGAAAATGAGAAAAATAATGATTTTAGTCAGCTGGTCAAAGTTGACTTGGAGGTTCTTTCTTTAAGTGGATGTGTTCATGATTTACACGATGGGTTTTTCAATTTTTTGGGTAGACTTGGCCTATTTTTTCCTTTTTAGGAGGGTATGTGTCATTCAACCTAGGTCTGAGTCAGACCTGTTGGGTCCAGGTTGGACTAACCTTGTCCTGGATTGACTTGCAAAGACCTGTTAGAGGTGAAAACCATCATAATCACTAGAAATTTACACTGATAAAGTTCCATGTAGACAAAGGTATCAATGATTTTTAAGGTTTCATCATGAGATCTGTCCACTCAAACATGTCTTAAGATAGGTATGTCCTTTATTGTACCATATGAAGTGGTATGTGAAATAGTTTATTCTCAAAATACTTTTCTCCAGTATACAATGATAGTGTGCACAAATGGCTCTCTGAAGAGTCTCCTTAAATGGCTTTATGCTTACTTCTGGTCAATTCTGCTTTAATGGTGCTTTCAAACATCAGTCTTTGATTTATTTAAGAAGTAAAGGTTAGCCTCAAGATACACAACACTTAGATGAGTTGCTACCATTTGTCATACTATTAGATCAACATCTCTCTGCAGTGTAAATCATACTATCTTAATGAGTATCTTTCCATAAATTGTCTTCGAATCAAGACATATGATTGGTGCAGGAAAGGATCATCATCTTGTTGGATAGACAACATCAATAGCTGTATACAAGGATCATACTTCCCTTTGAATATCAAGAATGCAATCATCTACAACCTTCTATTAATCCAAATATTTTATAGCTTCCTCTTAAGGTGATCATCTGGACTTAAGTCACAAGGAAACTGATCCATAGTGAGGAAAGATCTTTTTCACTCAGGTGTTTATAACACTGTAAGATAATCTTCGGCAAAATCACATAACGAATCTTTTGTCGACGCGTTTCGAACCAACCAGTGTGGTTCATCGTCAGGACAAGATCCAGATATAACACTATTCTTCAGAAGATCCAGATATCAAAATTAGGGTCCCTTGCAGATACTTCTTCAAGGCACCTCTGATTTCAAGGTGAGAGTTGCCTCAAAAGAGATTGTTCCATAGTGCCATGAACTTTCTTCATCTTAATTGTTCTTCAACATGGAATCTTCAGGTGTGTTGCATCTCTTATCCAAATTGCTACAAAAATTTTGTTTATAACTAAAGATCCCTATAGATTCTTCATAATAGATAATTCTTCAAAAGATAAGTTATTTGATTGTCTTGTTCACAACTTCGTTTGTGAACAAGACTGCAATACTATCATAATTTTGCAGAAGCTTCTACACCTTGTAAAAAGGTCATGAATGATGTTGAGCTGTATATGATGAGTTGTTATACCTAGAGTAGTGCCACATGTAAGGTATCCAAAAAAAGTATTGCACAAGATAGCTTCAGGTCTTTTAGGAGAACCATTTTTTTTCTTGAGAGATCCAAGATCTGAGTTTACTGAGGTGATTTCAGCAGAATCTCAGTTTTGCTAATAAAATACTATGATCAAAAGATTTCACTTCTTGAAGGTATAGCACGAAAGAGGAAAACACAATGCCCTCCATGGCTCCTTTGCTTTGCTTGATGGGGAGGAAGGAATAGGATTAATGAGCAACGAATGTGCTCAAACAAAAATCTTGGTACAATGAGCCTATGCCACTGTGAAATTATTTCTCTTGTACATATTTATGTCTAGGGACCCAATAATTATCACAATATGTATTACATGTGTCGCTTTTCTTTCGTTGGGGTCAAACGATGCCATAAGATGAAATAGATCTGATACCTTCATAATCTAGGTGACAAAAACATAGTTTTCATAACTTCACAAAAATCACACAAGATTCTATGAATACAACTACTGTTCCAGGAGAGGATTCCGTTCTCTGATTTGATTATGGATGCAGAGGGTTTCACAACTGTGCCATGGTTGAATTTTTAGTATCATCATATAATGTCCAACTCCTCTCCTTTACTTAGTTACATCATTCAATAATTAGTACTGCCATATTAATATTCTTATGTTGATATTGTTTCTATCCTCAAGAAGCTCATCAAGAGATACTCTCCTAGGAGTATAGATGACAGAAAAATGAGACATAGTTAATGTGTGAATATCCTTGTAGAAAAATCTAACTGAGCCATCCATTAAACTGCTGCAACAACGATATAATATACTATGCTTGTGCCATATCAAAGAGTGAGGAGAAAGTGTCATAAAGTTAAGTATCAAACCAAGGGTAATGTGATCTATAAAGAAAATTATACACAAAATTTTTTGTGTCGAGATAATTCCATATATATAATAGTGCCAAGAGTATACTTACATAAAGTGCAGAGATCAACCGAGATTACTGTATATGAATGAATTTGAGATCAATGTATACAATAATGTAGATATTATGTTATCGAGACTGTTCACTAAGGAGACAGATGAACAGAGATTATGTACATACCAAATAGAGCATATTCCGTTATGATGAGGTTATTCAAAAGTATGCTAACATTGTCATTATGATTAGACCATTCTAAAAGAGAGACTCCTCCATCATGTAGAAGTCCACGTAAGATAGATCAAGAGCAGTTCTAAAACATCTGCTTCAACAATGCTTCAACAAGTCTCAATGCTGCTACAGGATATTCTCAATTTTTAATAATGATGTCTTTAAAGTTTAAACCAAAGCTCCAAGGGTTCTTTATGTTTGACGCAATGAAGACTTCTATTTGGCTTCTATAAGGGGAGAAAAGTAAAGATCAATATTGAGCTTCCAAGGTCTGTAAGATGATGCTACTCCTGTGCTTTCAAATTTCAATTCAGTACTGTGCTTCCAAGGTTTCTTCAAGAGTTAAGGTCTGTTGTAATCGCATAGTGACAATGAACCAAGGTTTGAAAGTTTGTAATGATTCACACAATAGTGTAGAGAGATCTGCAAGGTTGCTTCCATGATCCACCTAATGAGACTTGATTTCAAGCAAAGATGTGAATGTCACGGGAACCAGGGTCAAGATAGTGACAACAAGTTCATTCACAACAGAGGTCACAAGTCTGCAATCTAGGTCTAAATGTAATATTCTTCCACAGATCTATAATTGCTACAGGAATATACTTTAAGTAAGAAATACAATAGATCAAAACTGCAATGCACAGGTCCTATAGTAATTCTACAGATCCGAGATCTCCTTCATACTTTATTGTGTTTATTCGCTTTACAATGACTGCAAAAATGATCTTCCAAGCAAGCCAAAGATATCTCTTGATGTCAATCGAAACACACCTTATGAATATTGATACATACCTTGATTCATCAAAACTTTGTTTTGTAAGGTCAGCAGAGCTTACAGCCTGGTTAGGGTTTCAAGAAGTTACTGATCATCCTTCTCAATGAGCTGCTCCCATAGCTAACCTCTTCCAGACATCCAACAATGAACAAGGACTTAAGGCTCCTTGTCAAGGCACACTACAGTTGCTCAGAACCAACAAAATCATGAAACTATTCAAACAAGAGTAATGACCTCTTGATTTTACTGCAGCCTTCTCTCCTTGACAGCAGCTGAGGAAGAAGAATTAAATTAGGCTATTAGGACTCTTCACAAGTGCTTGCAACATACTGTTGTAGTAGCATTTCCTATAGCCCAACTCAGAGTATAAGAACACATGAAAATAAACCCCAGACTCACTTTCAGTCTAGCAGCCTGTTCTGATAAGGAAGCTGCACTTGATCACATAGAAGTAACCCTAAATAAGCCTTCGCTCAAACTTCCCTAGGTCTGTGGCTCCTTTTTACAACAAATCTGCACCCAAGATGATGCTTGTCCTCCTTTCCTCAAGTTTCCTCTAGCTCGACCCTGAAGTAGATGATAAATGAGCCACAAATAAGCCCAAACTTTCTCCATATTGACCTCGGCCTCCTGCTTGAGGATTTTAGCCCAAAACAAATGCCCTAATAATCTTTGTTGGAGATCATTTTCATCAGTTGTTGAATTGAGGCTTCTGTGATCCATAATAGTTGAAAGAATAACCTCGGCATAAATCAAATGTCTGTCTACATGTGATTTACGCCGAAGTTATTCTTTCAATCATTTTCATCTGCAGCTATTTTAGAGAGAATAGCTTTATATGGATGTGTCAAATGAGGTTGAGGGCACCTCAATATATAGTATTTGATGGGGTTGAAGAGACGTGTCTTTTGGACTTATTGAGGTGACTTAGAGATAAGGCTAACCTTGATAATTTTCGCGTGGGAGAATAAATTCAAAATCCCACTTCTAATTGTCCAAATTTGATGATATTTAGATCGATTTTGGTCCTCTCAAAAAGAGGAATTCAATGTTGCAATCATCTTTCTAAAAGGAGCTACACAAAGTGGAATTTTGCGCTAGTTTCCAATTTTAAAAAATTCATAGCTCAAAATCCCAATAATCTCTGGCAATAATTTGAGGTCTTGTTAGGAGGACGGCCCTGACTTGAGTAGTATGAATTGGGGAGGAGGATATTTCGAAGGGCTGAGGGGGTGGGCAGTGGTGGGTGATGCACACTTATGATTAATAAAGTCAACAAGATCACTTTGAGATTGTGAGGAATGTCATTCATACATTCTTGAACAGAACAAGCAATTCTTTGTGAATAAGTATGACAATTGACAAGTTGATCTGCGACAGCATTAGATTGGTGATGCATATTTATTTATTTACATACTTGATGTATCTTGATTTTTCCCCCTTAGAGTCAAGATTTCTTAGTCTTTTGGAGACCATAGATAGGTTAGAGAAGGGACGAAACCCTGGGAAACTAAAGGCAAAGGGAGATAAGAAATCAATTATGGGTGTCTCCAAAATTTTGAAAGAGTTGAAATTTTTTGGGGCTGTTGTAGCAACTACAACAAAAACCCAAGAGAAAACAAGACCCTTGATATTAAGGACACAAAAAAATGTAGAAACCAGTAATAAAATTCATCTCACAGAATCTAAAGTCCAATAACCAAAGTGCGATAACTTGAATAAAAATCTCTTAAGCAAACGTTTTAGAAGACAATTTACAAATAAATTGAAGTTTCTTACTAGATTAATGTACTCACTCCAACTTAAAAATGTCCTCACTCCAACTAAAAGAGTGTGCATCCAATGCTAATTTCATTATCCCACCATTGTAATAACAAACCTCAACATAATGTTCAAAGGACATTCAAAAGTTAAAAGTGAGCATGCAAACAATTGATACACAAGTCATATCGTATCTCACCAATTAAATGCCCTTACCCAAAATTAAGTAAGAGGGTATGACTAATAAACAAAAGGTTAGGTCACATGAAAGTATATGGAAAACAAGAGATATAACAAGTTTCCTTTAGATTGATGGTTATCCACGATGAGGGTTTTTACCAACATAAAGTTATACAGTTATAATTGAATTCATAAGGGATTATTTTATAATTTTATTGTGGTGGTTGCTGCTATAGTTACAATGCCTAAAACGAGATGATTGAGGGAGAGCATGGGATATTGCTTGACTTCTCTCCAATCAGTGTGTCGGTTCCCTATGGCAAGCAGATACTCGAGAGGTGGGATGAACATTTTCGATGGCAGAGAAGGATGCCAAATAGCAGGAAAGGAAAATGCCAGTTATCGAGGTGCTAACTAACCAGAAAAATTGACCGAGCAGTAGAAAAGGGAGAGGAAAGAGGAGTGGGGAAAAAAAGGAAGAAAATCCTAGGTAATGCAAGGAGAGAGTTAGCAGTTGGGGAATCAGTTGTACAAGGGTGGGAACCTGGTCTTGCGGGGACACCATAAGGAGGGATACATCAAAGAATATATATATATATATATATATATATATTGCCACAGGTTAGTGTTGGAAACCTATAGAAAATTTAGAGCAATAAACTCTCTCTGTTATTGTTGTCACTGTTTGTTGTTGTAGGCAAGGCTTTTAGAAATAAGTATCTAACTATTTCCCCTGTTGTTGCATATATTGTGCCATTTGCACATAAACTCTCTCTGTTATTGTTGTCACTGTTTGTTGTTGTAGGCAAGGCTTTTAGAAATAAGTATCTATAGAGCAATAAACTCTCTATGTTATTGTTGTCACTATTTGTTGTTGTAGGCAAGGCTTTTAGAAATAAGTATCTAACTATTTCCCCTGTTGTTGCATATATTGTGCCATTTGCACATCGAATTTCCTTGCCATGGTATTGGATTCGTTACAGTCATGTTGTTTTCATAATGAATTTCCTTGATGGTGTACCGTATCCATTGCTGTTGCATATATGTTACTATTTTTATAGCGGATTATGTGGGGTTAATTAACCCTATGCTACAATATTTTACTATTTTCATGTCAAGTTGTGTGGCAGTAGATAGCTCTTGGTCTCAACTAATAGGATGTTCTTCATGGTCTCCACCAAGAAAATTGCACAGGTATGTGCAAGGCTTCACAACATAGAAAGAATCATTCCAAACCATCCATGTCAAAACAGAAAGAGCTATTCCCACAAAAGCATAATCCGCATAGGTAACGAGCTCTAAAGTTTGAAGTGCATATAATGACAAATGTAACATCCAACCGAGGACTGAATACTCAATGCCTTGGTACTGAACTTCCTAAGTGGACCTGTTGTGAGGTCACAAAGGACTACATAAGCTCCAAAAATGCTAGAAGGGAAATATATAAGTCCAAAGAATTTATATCGTAGGTAGATGTCTATTGTGTGAGGACACCTGGGATATACTCATTTAACTTGTCTAGTGCTTCAATCCCTTGCTCATATTATGAACCACTTACCTGAAAATTTCTCCCCATATCCACTTAATTTATCATTAGCCAGCCTCATAAAGTGTGTGGTTCAATGGAATTGACATTGTGTTCTATGGTGGTATTTGTATGTTAGGCTATGTACCGAGGTCTTTCTGTAGCATATATTATAAAGTAACATGGAATTAGATATCATTTTTTGGAATTCATTTGCGCTAAGTAAGTCATTCACCTATGACCATTTCCATGAGAGGTAGTCATAACTGACTAATTTCTCATGATTTTTGAATAGTCCACTTAGCACTCATTACATCAGGTGATGCTCATAGGAGTGAAGAAGTGGGATTGGAACTAGTGAAATGAATCGCATAGCGTAAATCATCACTTTTGGGGCTTGCACCTAGTAACCAGGACTTCCCTAGAGGTCACACATCCCAGGACACCTCTGGCTTAAGCGTGCTTAACTGTGGAGTTTTCCCCACAATCAAGTCCTCTTAGCTTGCTATCCCAATTGCAAAACCTTAGCAAGTATTGTGCCTCATGAACCATTCAAGTAGAATTCCCTTCACTCTTTTGAATTAAGTATGTTCTTAAATGGGTTGTTGTAAAGGAACACAAAATTCTTAAATGGGTTGAATTAAAGGGATAAAGTGAAATGTAAACTAGTACTAGTCTCGGGGTGGGGATAGAAAACCTGAGTAGAGTTAGGGTGGAGACATTACCTTTGGAATCCCTATTTCCTAGAGGGTGGAGACATTGATCTTTGGAATCCCTGTCGCCTAAAGGGTGGAGACATTTATCTCTAGAGCTCCTTTTTGTTTAAAGGGTGGAGACATTTATCTCTAGAGTCCCTTATTGATTAACTGGTGGTGGATATACATCTATGGTGTCCCTCAACAATGATTGGGTGGAGAAGATTTCCTTTGGGATCTCGGTAAATCTCTAAAAAGTTGTATAGGGTGGAGGCAGTATAAACCTCTGGAATGCCTCATTTTTCATGGCACAGTGCTTACATGATATGTTATGGAGATGGAGTGGTAAGGAACGTGGCTCTCATGTGAGGGCCCACATGGTCCATTGAGGTTATCTACTTTAAACATTTTGATTTGATATCTGATTTTTACTTTTACGAATAGATGCAATCTTTGGTTCCTTTAACAAATTCGTTTTGAGCTGGTTTTTGTTCACCCTTACGTTCACCCTTGTCTAGGATTGGATATGCAAGCCTCACAATAATTGTACACAACTAGTAGCCATCTAATTGCTTATAAGTCATGGAAGATTTACTTCAGATGTTGCCTAGTTTCTGCAATTGGCTAATATCTCCGTCATCCTTGTGGACAACACTATTGTAGGGTGACATCTTAGTTATACATTTCAAACAACACCCTAATGCTTCTCAATACAATACCCTGTCTACTCATCACACTAGGTTACACTTCGTTTTAGGATCATCACTTATATCAGGTGATGTTCAAGCTGTGGGATTAATTATCTTTGTTATCTTCTTCGATATGAAATCCAACTGCCCATAAGTGTCTGTCAAGCCAGAGCCTTGTCTCTAATTTAGGAGAAATCCCACAAACTTTCATATCTATCATCAAAGCTAGTATAGGTTGATCATAGTAATAGAAATCCAAACATTTCATCGATCTCATTTGTCCACAAATTGTGGGATAATTTTGAGAGACGGATTTCTTATGGTACCCTCATGTAAACCAGGGGGTAAAATCTTTCTCCTATTGAACACACAGGTCCTTGTTGGGATCCCTTGAGAATCCCAAACTCTCAACGTAAAGATGCCAAAGTGATGTCCATAATTTAAAGTAACCAATTCATCATCTCCAGACTGTAATATCCATTTCTATTGTGTTTGATAATTGTTGAAAATAGACACACTAAAATCCACATAAAAATATGTTGGGATCCCCATCACCTCTGGACTGAATGGTCAATTTTCAACAACTCTCATATTCCCAACAATTTCATTATATGTAACAACATCCTGAGAGTCCATTTCCTCCATAGAGAAGAGTGATGGCTACCAAGATTTCAGGGTTTCTTTGAGAAATTTCAGTGGACTATTTGATTAAACACAGTCTTCTCCTCACTAAAATTTCTAGTAATATTTATTGTCAAGCCATCTATGATATATGATAACTGAATATAAACAAATTCATCCCATTCAGCCTCTCCTTTTACCTTACTATTTTCTGTGAGAAAACCTTGGTCACACTTTCCAGCACAAGAAAAATTCTATCATTTCGTGTTGTACAATGCTTTGTACTTCTATAATTTCCCTGATGCATATCATTTGACCCTTAAGATCTCCAGAGCTGTATTTTCTTCATATTTTTCATCAAATGGAGAGGTAATAATTTCATCATTACAAAATATAAAGGTAGAATTAAGCCTTCATCAAAAGGCTAATCTGGTGTTCTCCCTTTAGCAATTTCTTCATTATCTTCTTCATAAACAACACTATCATTCTCTTCCTAGGGGCTGGTTTGATCACACATCACATTAGCTGTGTTGAGATTGAGTTATGGGAAAAGCAAACAGTTCATAACCGAATTTCAGAAATCTTCTTTAATTTCATTTGTATTATCATATTCATCATATATAGGAATGGATTCAAAACATACAATATATGATATTCCTTTACTTTGAACAAATAATGAATCTGGATCAAGTCTTTATCAGGGCTACTATGTTATTCTTCTTATGGATCTGTAATAGGCTAGTAGCCTCTTTAATGGTGCCAACAATGATAACTTCCTCAAATTTTGAGCTCAACACTTTATCAATGGCAACATCATCATAGTATAGATATTCACCCTCTAAACTGTCTTAATTATCTGGATGATCATCATGTTGAAGGAGATGAGGAAAGTCTTCTTATTACAATACCTTTTCATTTTCATCCATTCCTTCGATTAGCACTAGAGGGTGTTCTCTCTCCACAAAAGCTCCATTATTATCTTAATGGATGCAATCATTTCCTACAAAAATACAAAGGTGTCCTTGCTTATGCAAGGCTGCGAACAAGTGTTGGCCATCATCATCAAATTTCTGAAATCTTGGATGACAATGTTTGAGGAAGCTTTCAACTAGATTTTTGAGAGAATGTATGCTCTTTGGGTTGCAATAATGTTTGAGCCAGCCATTAGGCTATTATCACAAACAAATTATAAATAATCTGGTCATGACATCATGTCTTTCTTCGAATTCTGAGATATACCTCATAATTTCAGGGCATGTGGAAAATCATTAAAAGAGTTTGCTCCAAACTCCTGAAGATCCTTTTCATAGTTAGGATGGTACCTATTTAAGTGTCCTGGGATATTTTCAATATCCAAATTTGGAAATCCTTAATCATTTATGTTTTCTCTTCTTTTCCATTATATAATCTGTGTCATTGGGGAGTGAGGAGGAGTGAAAAGAAGTGGTATTATCGAATTTGCAGAGTTATCTTTGTTTTATAAATTTTTTGCATGTATTTTTTATGCTAGTAATGCTTAGACATCCCTATGGTTATCAATTTCCAAAATTGTTATCTATTTAAATGTTTTATGTTGAGCGTGTGACGTTATGGTGCTCTTCTTGTTATTTACTTGCCAGTATTATTTTCATATTCATCTGCAAGAATAGAACTTAATAAGTTTGCATAGCAGATTTGCACTCTCTTTTCCCCATCCATCCAATCCATGAAGGCATAAGAAATAGATTTATGATTCTTCGCGTAGCCTCCAAATCTCTTCAAATGCTAGATTTTTTCCATTGGAATACTAACACACCTTCAAATCTTTTCCAAGTGAAAATTTCAATTGAAGCAACATAACCTTTCAAAATCAATTAGTTGATAACTTGATAAGCTCTATGATCACACCAATAATCTCCTTAAATGTCATGTTTTAAAAAATTCATGCCCCTTCTCAATATATTTCCACCCCTATAGGTCGGCTTGACAGACACTTCATCCATGGATGTAATAAATAGTAAATACAATAGATTGATTTGGCTCACTTACATTTAAATTCGACATTTAAAGGTAGGCCCTAGATATACTTTGAAAATTATTACCATCCAAAAGTAGGCTATTTATAAACCATTTCAATGCTCAAATGTATATATATATCACCTTTCTCTCACTCATTTAAATTACTTCTTTCTGAGGTATAACTTAGAGCCCTTATAGGTTAAGGTTGCACAACCATAAGGACATTCCTCTTCTCACATAATAGGTCTCAATTTATACCTTTCTGTAGGATTGATGTGAGTGTAGATCACTAGTCTCACATTATCTGAAGACATAGTTTGTATGGTCCTCTATTCCCTCCTAGATTGCAATCTTCTACTACAAAAGAGAGAAGTATATAGCCTTCTAATCCATACAGATCTTTATTGTCTTACGCAATGAATGTGATCAAACTTGTCTCTTCTTGTTTTCATTATTTTGTCATGAATGTGACCCAATTCTAGCCTAGTCATCCATTGTGATCAATTTGGCACCTTGTGCACTTAATCTAGGCTACATTTTACATAATAAAAAGGTAGAACCTTTCATGGCTGTTCTATAATTGAAAATGAAGAAGCTACCACATCTAGTACAGTAGATTATGGTACCAACAAAAATGGAGTGACCATATTACAACTTCTAAATTCCATTTTTCTTATAATTATACTATATTAAGGTTTAGTGCAATATTTACAGGACTAGTAACGTGCTATTTCATAATGACATTAGATGATTCTCGTCCTCTCACTTAACTTCGTTGCAAACTCAAGCAACTCCTCTCAATGCATCAACAACCTAGCTAAGCTTGCAACAATCCTCCCATAAGCTTGCCGCTATATTGTTTTGCATCCTTTTTGGTAAATTTATTGTTCAAATTCCTCAGTTCGATTCATTTAATGAAGTCCGAGGTCTCCTCTAGTTGTGAGCCAACTTTCTCCCCTCCAACAACTTTTGAATTATGATTCATTCTATTGCAATATTCAAATTATGATTCAAATTTGAAATTGCATTTCGAACATTATAGAGAACTTGGTTGAAGAAATTATCAAAGAAAAATGCTACTATTCTATGACATGAATAGCATGAACATGGTGAAGAATGTGAAGTCCATTGTCCACTTATTTCCTCTCTACTACTCTAAATATGACCAGACTTAGGGCTTGGATCTGCCCTCTTATTTCTCATTTGATCCTTTGTCAATCATAGAACTAGGGCCCAATAACTAACCCTCTTAAATATCCTTTTACTCCTGCAAAAGTCAATTCTTATGGAATAAAATGTACAACCCTCTTGTTGCGACAAATCTCCCACTTTTCCACAACACTTAGGACCACCGAAAAAACCACTAATAGTCAAACCACTATGCTTAGGCTTCTTTAGAACTTTCCAAAAATAGACCTACAACCCCTAGAAAATCATCAACATGAAATAGATGCAACATATCTCTCCACGACACCATCATCTGCCGTTAAATACTTCGCCATGTGCATAATATATTCTAATATTTTTGGCCTTGTCTAGGGATTTTTGTAATAGCTACATTGTTTCCCCAACTCGGCTTAAGAGTCCTTAAAGACCTATGCAAATCCTCCTCCAAGAGTGCCAAAGTTTAGGGTCTTAACCACTGTCCACTTCATTCCTCTCTACTGCTCCAAAGATGACCAGGCTTAGGGCTTGGAGCTTCCCTCTTATCTCTGATTTGGCCTAGTGTCAATCACAAAACTAGGGCCCACTAACTAGCCCCATTGGTTTCCCTTCTTCAAAAGTCAATTCTTACTACATACAATGTACAACCCTCTTGTTGTGTCAAATCTTCCACTTTTACACAACACTTAGGGCTGCCCAAAGAGCCATTAACAATGCTCTAACCATTGTACTTAGGCTACTTCAAAACTTTCCAAAACCATACCTACAATCCCTAACAAAACATCAACCTGAAAGACATACAACATACCTCTCTTGGACGTCATCATCTGCCCTCATGTACTCGGCCCTCTGTACAATATCTTCTAATGTCTAGGGTTTCTTGTCAAAGCTACAGGGCTGCCCCAACTCGGCCTAACAGTCTTGAAACACCTATGTTAAATCCTCCTCTAAAATCCCTATACTCTTGTGCTACAACTTGATATTTATATCACAGTTGTTTCAGGTTTGTGTTGCAATACACAAAAGATATTTTGGCCTATTTATAGAGAAATTACACCACAACATATGCATAGAATCTACCACTCCAACTTGGCTAGGCCCAATCCAAAGACAAGAAATATGGGCCCATAGCTCTTGCAAACATTTTGGACCAGAACAATGCATCAAAATGAGTGGGCCCATAGCTCTTGAAAACATTGAAACAGTGGAGGGAGGGCCAATGATAAACCATAGAAATGCTTCAAAACAAATGAAGAAAAACATCAACATGAAAGACATACAACATCCCTCCCTAGGATGTCATCATATGGCCTCAAATACTCCGCCCTGTGCACAATATCTTCTTAGGTTTTATGCCTTGTATAGGTTTTCCTATAAAAGCTACAGTGTTGCCCCAACTTAGCCTAACAGTCCTCAAACACTTATGCAAATTGTCCTCTAGAAGCCCTATACTGATGTGCTACAACTCGGCCTTTATATCACAGTTGTTCTAGGGTTCTGCAGCAATATACAGAAGATATTTCAGCTTATTCATAGACAAATTACACCGCAACACATGGACAAAATCTGCCTCTCCAACTTAACTAGGCCCAATCCAAACACAAGAAAGATGTTCCCATAGCTCTTGAAAACATTTTGTACTAGAACAATGCATCAAAATGAGTGGGCGCATAGCTCTTGAAAACATTGAGACAGAGGAGGGAGGACCAATGATAGACCATAGCAATGCTTCAAAATAAATGGGCCTGCTATTTTTGAAAACAATTGAAATAGAGGGAGGATGATGGTTGTGATATTAAAGTGTGCATCTACTAAACATACTTCACTTATATCAATCTTTGAGTTGAGACTTGATAGGTTGTCTGGCTGGAATCATTTGGATAAACTGTACATAGAAACAGTTAAACAATTTGGAAGAGTAGATTATGCTCACCAAAACATGTAATAATTTGGATAAGTAGTCGATCATAAAGGAATAATTCATAAATCCTTTAAACTCGGCCTTTTGAAATGACCATACCCAATCATCAAAATTTAATAGGCATAAATGAGGTAGAGAAAATTCTATTGGATATTTGAATTCATCCAATTATCATATTCTATGGTCACTGTTGTTGGTGCACTAAGATGTATTTTTACAGGCAATTTTAGTTCCTACATTAATTGTCAACCCAAGGTAAGTATGTTTATCTCAAGAGTGTCAACACAATCTATGTAGTGAATTCAGAGGTTAGCTAATGGTAAATCATTGCGATCACTAATAAATATCTCTTCAACTCAATTCACACAACTCTTAAAGAAATAACTAAGGAAGAAATGACTCTAACAGAACTCTTAACGCACTCTACAATTTTGTCTTACTTATTCCAAAATCAAATGAATCTGAATGCGAATGTAAAGAATCACCCTTGAAAACCTTTGAATAGAATTAAAACTAACTCACTCAATCAAGAAAGAGAAATGTAACAATTGAACAACAATGTTAATCTATAACAAATCAGAATTGAATGGAAAATCCTAATTGAACAACAATCTCAATTGAATGGCAATTCCCAATTGAACGAAAATCTCGATTGAATGACAATTCCTAATTAAACGACAACTGAGCATTGAACAACAAGAAAGAAAATACAATAAATGATTTCTAAACAACAACTTTTCTCTGTAAGTGGATCATGGAAATCAATTAACACTATCTCTAAGATCTACGATAACATAACTTAGAATGAACAACAATCTACTACTGAAACTAATATAACTAATCCAATCAAAGCATTACTCAGATACATCACATGACTAAGTATGAATAGAAATGAACAACAGTATCAATTGGAATCGTTAATCCTCACAATAAGCGAAATGATATTAACTAAACATTAACAATCAATAAAGATTCAAATGGAAAGATTATAACAGAAGAAAGCAATAGAACTTCTCTTGACCGGGACAAGAGTCTCCAGATGTCTCTGCTAAGTAATACTTAGAATATAAGTGAAGATCAAACACAGTCTCTCTTCATTAACATAAGTAACTAGATTACAACATCACTGAGATAACAATATTATATGTCTCAAAAATAATAATTATAGATTACATAAGTCTGACTGATTTTCGTTTGCCTTTTAGCCTTATATATAATAGTAAAAGAGTAAACTAGATAAAAGTGAATCCTCAGGATTAGGGGATCCTAAGGATTTCGAAATACATAATATAATTCTATCATGAAATAGTATTTGTCTACTTGGTCTCTCGCTACCTTGCCTACCTCAGAAGTTGTCTTTCCCTTTTACGGCCTAGTGTTGCACTGTCAAGTGAACAATTATTGACCAATCCGCATCTTCTACACACAAGGATAGTAAAAGGTCAGTTTCTAGTGCACGATTTATCTCATTTGTTACCAAGTGCTTTCTTCTAACTTTAACTATTATTTCCTTTATTTAAATCCATAAACAAAGATAATCGTGTAAGGATAAATATGAAATAAGGCAGTTACTAACTAGAAAATATACTTTTTTCTTGACCCAACATACTCCCCATCTTACCTTGTTGCATGTCCTCATGCAATTAAATAGTTGATGTGTAGTTGAGTTAGGGAGTAGGTTGGATATACCTCCTCCTTATAATGTCTGAAGCCATTTTTCTTGTTTAATATAGCAAAATCTTGGGTAACATCGTGATCCTTGAAGGTGTAATCACAACGATACTTTCCTGGAGGATACCATATGATTGGAGTCCTATACCGACATCCTACCCATTTAGGTCCCATAGTCAAAATCATGTTACTGTATTTATAGAAATCAGAGGAGGCAGCTTTAAAGTTCCAATATCCAAATGTTTCTCAATTTCTAATAGTAATGATGGAGGCTTCCCACCTTTCTTAAGTTGCAGACAAGGCTTCCTCCTTAATCTCTTGGAATTACTCTTTTCTAGCTTTCATAAAATCTGTATGAAATGGCTCCAGTTGGCCTATAACACCATCTTGCTTCATGAATTGCTTATGTTTACTTAAGAGCTACAAGGTTTTGGTTGGTTCCCCTCTCACCCATAGGTCAATTCCTTCTTCATGCTGCCTAAAAGTATTATGGGCCTTGGCCCACTTGAGTTGATTAGTGGTGAAAGAGAGAAATGCCTTGATTTGTACATCCCATATAAAGGGGCCAAGGTTGCTCTCCCTTGCATCTTCCAGAAAGAAATTGTGCATATAAAGCACACAGAGGAGGCATTGTACCTACTCATCCTGTTCTCTAAAGCATTCGACAAAATCTGGGGTGATTTTGATTTCCACAAGCCTACCAGTCGTAGCAGCTTTGATTTTCAGCAGGAGGAACCTTTCTAGGATGAACGAGGCATAATTTATAGCAAGGGATCTACATGAAAAGGTGTCAAAATAAAGAGAGAATACCGTTTCAAACTGCTCTTTAGCCTTCTGTAATTTCTCTCGTGCTTTCTCAAACTTTTTCTGTTCAGCCCTAAACTAAGCAAAATTATCATCCTCAGTTATGGTTAGTGCCGCAAACATTTTCTTTAATTCTTGACGTATATTCAGGGTCACTACCTCCTCCTTGTACTGGGCTAATTCTTGCTACACCTTAAGTAATTCATTCTGCAGTCTGCTAATAAATGCCTCCTTGATTAGGGGAATATAAGCAGGTGTTTCTTCTGTTTGGGTTTCTACTTCCTGGGTCTCCATGGGATCGGTCTGAGCAACAGCTTCAGTTTCCTCTTGAATCATGGAATTACCAATTGGAATGTCCTCTTCAGCATCTATTTGAATAACAGTATCCATGGTAGGGTGGTCCGTTTGGGTCTCCCGTGAGAAAACACAGGGGTCTTCGGTTTACATTTCAGTCTCTTCTAAAAGGTATGGCTCTATCTGAGTTTCCTTTGGATAGGCCAAAATATCCTTAGTTTGGGCCTCAACATCCTTTCCAGAATGATGTTTTGTCTGTGTGCCTGTGGTCTCTTTTTCTACTTTCAAATTCCTGGCTCTAATGGCCTGCTTTAACCACTGCCTTAGATGCCCAATTATTCGCTTCTATTTCCTATACTTCTTAAGAACTTTTATGAGCCTGTCCCTATAGGACTTCCTTATCCTGCGACTTCCAACTGGTGATGGGCTAATTGCATTTTCCTCTGGTTCTTGCACAGGTGGTAATGTGTCAGCATCAGGGGGGGTTCCATCTAGAACTGTATCTCCCGATGAAGTTTCACCTTCTAGCTCTACTTTATCATGGATTTCTATTTCAGGAGATCCCAATACAATGGTGTCTCCTAAACAATTTCCATTTTCCGAGTTTTCTTCTCGGGAGGCCTCGTCCTCATGGGACTTTCAAAAAATAGTATTACCTCATTGATTTTCCTCTCCTAGAGTTTCATCTACAGGGTTTTCTTCAACTGGGGGGTCCACTGGACTGGTTTCTATTGTTTTATTTCCTCCTCTAGTGACTACTTCTTCATGTACCTCCGCTTCAAGGGGTTTTTCCATAGAAGGAATTGGTTCCCTTTGTTCTCCCATGGAATCAATGACTGGTAGAGTTTTCTCATGACCAGGGCTGTCAGTAGGAGAAACTCGTTGGGGGTACAATTCTGTTCTTCAACATTCCTCGATTGTTCTTAACCTTCTCCAAATATTCCCATGTTTTCCAATACCCTGGCCACTTCATCCTCATAGTCTTGCAAAAGGGAATTTTACGGACTTGTAGGTGGTGTGCGAGATGGTACAGCCTCATTTACTTGAATTTGGATACTTCTTTGGGCTCTCACTCGCACAGAGCACTTACCTTTTGCTGGGTTCAGGGGTATGGAGGAATTCTTTCTTTTTAGTGTCCTTCTCAGACCTGGGGTTCTTAGCCCTTGTTGCTCTATTACCATGTTTTCTGGTGGTGGAGCCAAAGTAAGATTTACAACATTATCATAGGTTAATTGCTATTGGGCCAGTCCATTCATAATAATTAATTTAATCAATCGATGATAACTGATTACTTCATGTGAGTCCTTAGCTATCATAACTCGACATGCGACATGATGTAATAGGAAACTCAAATAAAATGGCAGATTAACTAAAATTTTCTATTTTAAAATGGCTAGAAGTTTCAGTTGGTGGGGCTTTACCACATCGTGTCTACTGTTACAGGTAATGTACCTTTGCATGATGACGACCAATTCTTGCCACAATTGCCTTGACTCCGGAGGATGGATCCCTTTTCTTGTTCACACCAGTTGCTCTCCTGGATCCTGGAATACTTCAATCGCATTGTTTAGGAGGACATGTTTTTCTCCATTTGGTTCCTCTATCCAGAATTCCACTGAATTTGGCTATGACCACTTCAGAAATTGTTATACTTCTGCCTCTGACTGTGGTGCTGCCGTTCTGCAAATTCTGCAGAAATTTCAACGTCAGATCCTCATTAAAATCCTGCAAACTATTTAGATATTGGAGCCATCCTACGTGCTTGAGAATTTCACGAGCTTGATCTGATACCATAAGCATTAGCGGTTCATTCTAGATAGCTCTTCCTCCCATGGCTATTGTACCTGTAACTAGTTCGCTTGTATGCAATTATTTTAAACTTCCATAATTTAGAACAACAAGGGAGAATGTTACATCAATTAACAGAGAAATGATGATGTTTTGGGGATTAATATCATATTTAGTTAAGTCATTGGTCCCATCAACCACACTTAATGCATGGTCATGATTATGCCTACCAGCCATAATGGTCGCCTTCCTTTCCCCTATTAGAAAAAATTGCAGCTTATTACTCATTCATAATCATCAAGCAATCCTTCCCTGGAATTTAATTCAAATGATTATCACAAAATTATCATAACTTTGACACATGTCATGTGTACGCAGGCCATCCCCCCTATGATGAGAAAAGGGCGTCCATCTCCTTTCAACATTTGAAAAGCAAGTGAAAGAATTAACGATACATAAATGCCGACAACCAATCCCAAAAACAATGTGTTAATCGGTAAAGCAATTAAAGCAATACACATTAGCAGATGCGAAACGGCTGAAAAGAAATTAAAACAGAGATTTTAATGCATTATGGAAAAAGATTTTCACCATAAGAGGTATTAATGACAAAGGCAAACAGTATATGTTAATGATGCTCGTAAAATGATTGGACCATTTAGAATATAATGAATATATGATATAAGCTACCATGCAAATCAGCGTCTAAAAGTGTTGTTAAAATGGAAAATTCCCTTTAGAAACAAATCCATACGTGATAAGAGCTTAAAGAACATTTGGTAGTGTAATATGATACCTCGATACCATAAGTAGAGTTGCTACTACTAGCAAGCATTCATAGCCTCGATAGGGTTGCTCTTTAACTCCAAAAATGAGCGAGAGTACTCCTTTCAGAATGTAGATGGTTCTTCTTTTTCTTGTAATAAATAGAAAACTATGCTGGCATGGTGACCAAATGACCATAGTGCCATTCACCAGGATATAAGAAAGTGATGAGGCTGGCTCGTGATGAGACCCCTTGCCCTTCTGACAGTTTTAAGCATTAACAAGATAATTACCTTGGTTTGGTAGCCAAATTGGAATGCCACTTGTTATATCCTTATGATCATCGTAGACTGGCTTGTGATGAGACCCCCTATACTTTTAAGACAATGTTTGATTCATTTTCACATTCCATTATGTCCATTTTTCTATTTGAATTTTTACTTGTTAAAAAGAGGGAGGCTCATTTGCTTCTTAAGAGTCACGGATGGTGTAAGAAGTAAGAAGATGCTAATGAAATTTTATACTCTTACCCCCATATCATCATATCAATGAGATTTATCTAGTTGATAGTGTAAAACATAAGCCAACATGTTTTGAAAATAATGAATCATTTTATGATGTGTCCAAAGAAAAAATGTTTAGTCAGTCATTATAAAGATACGCCATATGAGGTTTTGGATAAACATAACCATCAAAAGGCTTCATGAGTCATAATGGTCTTGTCATTACTATTTTTTTTCTTATTTCAAGCAAAAATCCCTACAAATGGTGTTTATTCACAAGACAAAGGAGAAAAGAAAAAGAATGGCATCATGACCGTTAAGAAAATTCACGATTTATTCTATCAAAAAGACAAAAAAAAATCACAAACAAAAGTGTTGTTCAATCAATTGAACAACAATCGTTTAATCATTTGAACAGAAAAAATCGAAAACAAAAGTGTTTTTCAATCGATTGAACAACAACCGCTCAATCGTTTGAATAGTAAAGATCACAAAAAAAAGTGTTGTTTAATCAATTGAACAACAATTGTTCAATA
Organism: Pinus tabuliformis; assembly: GCA_031772625.1. Lineage (NCBI taxonomy): Eukaryota > Viridiplantae > Streptophyta > Pinopsida > Pinales > Pinaceae > Pinus > Pinus tabuliformis. Next base: position 432,306,789 of record CM062813.1, on the reverse strand, counting down.
GTTTGAACAAGAAAAATAAAAAATGAAAAAGCATGGTTCGATTGATTGGACAACAATCACTCAATCGTTTGAATAGAAAAAACAAGAATACAAAAGTGTTGTTCAATCGATTGAACAAAAATCGTTCAATCATTTGAACAGAAAAAACAAAAATACGAAAGTGTTGTTCAATCTATTGAACAACAATCGTTCAATCGTTTGAACAACAAAATCAAAATGCAAAAGTGTTGTTCAATCGATAGAACAACATTCATTCAATTATATGAACAACAAAATCAATAAAACAAAAATGTGTTGTTGAATCGATTGAACAACAATCTTTCAAACTTTTGAACAACAAAACCAAAATGCAAAAGTGTTGTTCAATCGATTGAACAACAATCGTTTAATCATTTGAACAACAAAAATCACAAACAAAAGTGCTTGTTCAATCGATTAAACAACAATCGTTCAATCATTTGAACAACAAAGTCAATAAAACAAAAATGTGTTGTTCAAACGATTGAACAACAATCGTTCAAACATTTGAACAACAAAAAAATGTGCAAAAAGTGATGTTCAATTGATTGAACAACAATCGTTCAATCGTTTGAACAACAAATATCACAAACACAAGTGTTGTTCAACCGATTGAACAAAAATCATTTAATCGTTTGAATCTAAAAATCAATAAAACAAAAATGTGTTGTTCAATTGATTGAATAGCAGTCGTTCAATCGTTTGAAAGACAAAAAGAAAATGCAAAAGCGTTGTTCAATCGACTAAACAACAATCGTTCAATCATTTGAACAACAAAAATCATAAACAAAAGTGCTTGTTCAATCCATTGAACAACAATCATTCAATAATTTGAACAACAAAATCAATAAAACAAAAATTTGTTGTTTAATCGATTGAAAAACAATCATTCAAACGTTTGAATAGAAAAAACTAAATGCAAAAAGTGATGTTCAATCGATTGAACAACAATCGTTCAGTCGTTTGAACAATAAATATCACAAACAAAAGTGTTGTTGAATTGATTGAATACCAATAATTCAATTTTTTTAACAACAAAATCAATAAAACAAAAATGTGTTGTTCATTCGATTGAACAAGAATCGTTCAATTGTTTGAACAACAAAAACAAAATGCAAAAGTGTTTTTCAATTGATTGAACAGAAACCATTGAATCGATTGTGTTATCACAAAACCCAGCCCTAATAGGCTGCTGATCAGGAAGACTTTGAGTAATTATTTCAAACCAAACTTTTGGTTGAGGCTTAGCCTCCTCAACCTGAGAGGGCTCTTTCATTGGCTTAAAGATTTCAATTAAAGATTAGATGACTAACTCTATAAAAAGAAACAAGTGGAAAGGTATAAATGGTTGAACACAATCAATAAAAATCCATTGGGCTTATGGAGTTAGAATATGTTTCAGTATCACAGAAAGATTAGCTTAACATGGAAGTTAGGGCATCAAGAATTTTAATATATCTGCAAAACAGAACAAAAATATAAGGAACACAGCCTATAAACACATGTAGGAAGTTAGAGCATTGTCAATGAATTCTAAGTAACATGCATTCATACCACTGCAAGTGAGTAAATGGAGGAAACCATGAGGGAAATCAAACATTAAAACTCTCTTCTGAATCCTGAGTAGTAAAGCCAAATCTCTATATTAACATAAAAAAACAACCTTCCACAATGACATAATATGACTGTTTCTTTTGAAAATTTCTAACCCTTAGTGCATTACACCTCCTAATGTTTATAGAGTTCATTACAATCCTGGATTCCTTCCTCCAGCATGAGGGGAATTCGAATTTACTTGACTTGACACCTATTCATACTTTAAACAAACTATTAATTACAAGTTGTAGTCAAATAACAATCCTACAACTAGGAGTACGACTCCTTATTATGCTAGCAACAACCTAGACTTTGGAATAAATTATATCTTTGATAGTTGCTCCTCCTCCTTAACTTCGACTTTGGTGATGACTATAACCTCCATGTTGGCCTTCAATCACCTCTCCTTTCATTGTCCTGAAAACTAGGCAACTATCCCCTACAATGCTACTTTGGTCTTCAAGGATATTCTTCGAAGTTTCTGCTGGCCACACTATCTCTTTTAGTCACATGACACATATTGAATTAATCATAGGACCCTGCTCTTACATTTCTACCAAAATAAAACTCCTTGAAGTTGCTTGAAGGAACACAAACTGGATGAGCTATGAAATGTACTGTTATTTTCGTAGCACAAGGCTTAGTTCTTGCATATATCTTGCATTCCTTGAGTTCATCTTTACTTAGGGTATAAACATTCTCAAATGATCTTCTTACATCTTTGTAGCAACATCCTTCTAAAAAATAGCCCCTTTTTCCTTTGAATATTAATCCTAAAACAAAACTGCAGCTACAACAATTTCGTAGCGCACCACGAAACTGTTGAGCATTGCATGTCACCTACAACAGTTTCATAGCACGCTACGAAACTACTGTGTGAATCAAAATACATAGTTTTTCCTCAAAAATTATCCTTCTTGGTATCACTTCACCTTATGCCAATAGGCCACATATATATTTTGAGATTATCCATCCATAAACAACTTCAAAAAAGTAATGTCCTAATAAAAATTGTGTTAAGGCTCCATCACTTATTGTCCGGTTCATTTGTGCTGAGGCTATCCTCCAGATTTTCTTAGTTTAATCTTCAGGTCCTCAATTTTCCTTTTCATCACTCTAATATTGGTTCTAAGCCTGTCATTAATCCATCTGATGTATCTTGCCTCTTTAATGGTAGGGACAATCCAAGTGAAGTATTGACCATCTCTACCAACTATTTCAGGTTTTGGAACTTTCCCTTCTTCCCACATGGCTTTTACTCTTTTGAAATTGGCTTTTTCAACTCCATGTTTCCTTGCCCTTTTCTTAAGTTGAACAATCTCAAGATTGGCAAGCTTCAATTTCTTCTTGAATTCCTCAAAGCTATTTTCTTCTTCTTGAGTATCAACTTCTTTGTTTCTGTCATCTTCATGCGTGAGTGATGGTTGCACTACTGGAACTGCAGGCTCTTAACAGAATCCTGATATCTTCACTGTTTGATTCACCTCCAGTCCTACCTCTTGTAACTTTTTGGACCGCCTAGTCACAGGCCTTCTCGGCTTAAGAACAAATTCTGAAATTTGATCATCAAACTGTAACTTTTTGGAAGATTTTATCTTTTTTGACCTGCTTTCACCTAGTTCAATTAAGTCTACTTGGACCAGAGGAGACTCTTCTATGTCAATGACCCGGAGAAGATCATTCAAACTACCCTTTGAGGTTGTGCTTTCATCAGTGACCACAGTTTTACCCTTTTGCTTGGTTAATTGGCTTCTAGTTACTCTTCTCTGGAATGTTTCACCAATGGACTATTCTTGTGCTGCTACCTTGATTTGAACCTTCTTCTTTCGTGACTATTGAGGGGTATCTTGAGAAATCAGTGGTGTCATTGGTTCCTTAACTTGCTTTCTATATTTTAGTTTCACAAACCTACTTGACCTAGCTTCTCCTTAGTGACTAGCTGTTGGTGATAATATTTCCTTAGCCCTAGGACTAAGTCCTGTTTCAGCTCTAAAACTAGACATAAATATAAAAGCAGACCATTCTCTATCTACCTTCTGAAGTTCATGCAAGACAATTAATTTGATTAAGCCATGATGGAACAATGATGTTTCATAAGCTTCTTTCTTCAACTCTATTTCATGAGACATCTTGCCTAAGCTTCAAAACAAATAGAAAGGTAGGTCTAGAGATATTATTCCAGTGAAATGTTATAAGAGTTTGAAATGGTAAGAATATACCTTGTGGTATCTTCCTTCACAGGTAAAACACCTTTGTATGCATGTGAGTAAGTTGGAAAATGAGTCTTTGACATAACTCCTGGGCACTGCTTTAGTTAAATCTGAGTTTATAAATTCTGGCTTCAGGAATATCTTGCAGGGTACCATCTCAAATTTGAAATTCTTAAACCATCTCTCCTAACCTCTAGAAATCTTTGTGAGTAAAGATATGATCTCAGGAGAAACTGGTAATTTTAATACTCCAACCTTTGTATTCAAACCTGTGAAATTGAGAGAAAATTCCTTGCTTACTTGGCTGTGACCTCCTTGTAGTTTTTCACAGAACCTCCAGCAACCCACTTTTTCGAAGGCTTCTTCGACTTCTTTATCCTTTGCGAGAGCATATAAGCCTTCAGGCTCAGTTCTCAAACACCAACCTGATCTATGATTCTTCTTCTATTTAGAAATTTCTTCTTTGAAATCCCTGTAAACGAAACCTGCAAGAAATTGCCCTGTTTAGTTTAAGAACTGCCTCGCTTAAATTTGATGAAGCGTTGCCTCTCTTGAAGCTTGCGAAAGAATTCTAGTCTATGCTCACCCTGGCTTGTTAAGTCAACCTTAAGGAAAGCATCAAGTGTTTCTCATGCATGAAAATGACATGAAAATGACGAGGACCAATTTACCCTTACCTTTTCTTTTTTGAAATTTGAAATGAGTGCAGACAAATTACTCCTAATGAATCTAATGATGAATGTCAATGGTTGCATGTGATAAGTAAGGTTCATGGACTGACACCTGATGATGAAACATTAACGGATTTTGGTGGATTTGACAGCTAGAAAAGATTTGGCATGAATCCCTGATTTCGTAGTGCATCCACTGTAAATTCAAGGTTATGTGCTACGAAAACTCCTAGCTATGAATCCCTGATTTAATAGCACATGTTATGTATTTTCAGAGTTTTGCGCTACGAAAACTCCTAAATAGTTTCGTAGTGCATTTAAATTTTAAAATGACCAAATACATGACACTTTTGGAATGATGTGGGATCCATAATGGATAAAACCAGGTTGTTGACCTTTATTTGATAATGGAAACCAGACTCTGACTCTATGACTTAGACTCTAAACGAACATAAAAACTTTGGAACCATACCAGTTGTCCAAAATTTTAGAACATTTTATAGTGATAAAAGATTGAATAACACTTATAAAGAAATAAAAATTCTCATATTTACATGGTAATGTCTATTCTTAATTGCAATCAACCAAAAAGAGTATATCCATTATTTCCAATTTCTAATGAAATTTTAATTTTTTGAAAGAAAAGCTACTAGGTCATCACTTTCTGCAGCTAAGAATTGCATGGATGGGTCCTTGCGTACCTACTCGTAGAAAGACTCCTTGGTGTGTAGTTTGTGGTAGAGGCGTACCAGTGTCCGTTCACCTTAAAAGAAAGGCCAAATCTATAAATGGTAGTCAAGGTAAGAGTACCATTGTTATGCACTTCTTGAATCTCATAAGGGTAGAGCCATCTTGTTTGCAAATTTCCTAGGAAGTCTTGGAATTTGGAGTCGTAAAGCAGTGCCCAATCCCCCTTTTGAAACTTTTTCTTCTTGATAAGGTTTTCATGCCATTTTTCCCTTTGTTGCTGAATAATTGCAGTGTGTTGCAAAGTAAGCAGTTGATTCTCATCTAGTTCGTTAATCTATTGGAGTCGCTTGGTTTGGGCTTCTGTTAGATCCAACCCTACTTCCTAGGTCGTCCTTAGAGTCTTTGTTTTGAATTTGATCAGAAAAATAGGTTCTTTGCCGAAGATGCGATGGTATGGAGAGTATCTAGTAGTATTCCTCCGAGTCATGCAATAAGCCCACAAGGCCTCTGGCAGTAGAGTAGCTCAGTCTCACTGGTGTGTTGGGACTATCTTGGTCAGAATCACTTCAATGAACTTATTGGTGCTTTCGACCTGCCCATTTGCCTGTGGGTCATATGGGGAAGTGATCTTGTGCGTAACATGATGATTCCTAAGAGTGGCAATAATCTTATGTCCTGTAAATTGCCCTCCCCCATCTGTGATAACTTCTCGTGGTAACCCATACCGCACAAATAGTCCAAAAAGGAAGTTAATCACAACTTCCTCTGTGGCTCTTAGTAAATCTACTGTTTCCACCCATTTCGTCACATAATCTATGGCAACCAGTATGTAGGAATTTTGGTTGGATGACAGATGGAATGGGCCAATGAAGTCTAATACCCACCTCTCGAAGGGTTCTATGACTAGTTGAGGTTACAGAGGCATTTCATTAGATTGGTTAGACCTGCCCATCCTTAGACATCTATCGCAAGCTTTGGTATATTTCTTAGCATCCTCAAAAATAATGGGCCAATAATAGCCCATCTATAATACCTTATGCCCTGTCCTTTGATCTGAGAAATATCCCCTACAGGGCTCATTATGTTAAGCCTTCAAGATATCATAAATCACATCCTCATTAATGCATCTATGTATGGACATTCCGGCCCCTGTGTGAAAAAGATAACCGCCTATCCAAGAGAATTGGGTGCTACGATAAACGATTAGCTTCCTTTCTCTTACTGTCAAATGTCTAGATAGCTTCCCAACTACCAGATAATTTTCCACATCTGCGTACCATGGCATCTTGCTACCACAAAAAATATATGTTCATTTCGAAATTGGTCGTCTACAGCCAGTGGATCATTCACCTTTGGAATTCGTGATAACAAGTCAGCAAAGGGGTTTTCCTTCCCTGGACAATCCTTGATAGTAATATCAAACACCTGCAAAAGCTATCATGTTACTCAACCATTTGTGATAGGTTTATTAGCTAGATATCTAATGATAGAGTGATCAGTGTACAGAAAGATTGGGTAGCTAGTTATATAGTGTCTAAATTTGTTTATTGCATAGGTAACAAATAAGAATTATTTTTCTGTCACTATATAATTAAGCTATGTAGAAGTTAGATTTTTGCTAATGTAATATATAGCATAAGGTTTCTTGTCCTCCTCCTAACCAAGGACAGTACCTATAGCTACATCTAGTGTGTCTGTGGATATGTGAAAAGGCAACTTCGAGTTTGCTTGACGTAATATTGGTGTTGTTGAGACAAGTTTCATTAAACCTATAAAAGTTGTGTCACATTTGTTAGACCAACTAAAATCAACATTTCTAATAAAGCATAGAGAGGTGCAGAAATTTGTGAAAAGTTTTTAATAGCCCTACGATAATAGCCTGCATATTCTAGGAAGCTACGTACCTCTATCTGAGTGCAGGGGGTAGGTAGTAAAATAATTACCTAAATTTTTGTTGGGTCTATTAGCGCTTGAGATTTCACCCTAGGCTGAGGAAGGTAAACCTTCAAGGCAACATCAAACCATTTCACCTCATAGCTAGCCCTACGGGGTATGAGAAGGCTCTCTCCGGTCAAACTCGGTAGATCTTTCAATAGGATGAGCTGACCCAATTAGGAACACTGATATTAGGCTAGTAAACTGATGTAGGAAGGTTGATTTGGGGTTTTTAATGACGGGGTTTTTCTGGGCTGCATGGGCAAAATCACAGCTTCAAACAGAGAAATATAATGAACAACACAGGTTGACGACTGAGGCAAGGTAGGCAAGGAATTTAGCATCAAATCTAGATTTTTAAATGGGATGGCAAGACTGGTGAGGAGCTAAGGAGGGCAAATAATACTTTGAATCCTCCTTAAACAGAAGAAAACATTGAATTGAACAAATTTATAGGAGGAGCATACAATACTATGAATTCCTACCTAAACACTTCATTTGTTCATTTAGATATGATCATGTAGTGAAATGGAACATAACAGATTACATATGAAACACAGGGAAAACTTATGCTAAATTAACATACCACATGAATCTCAGAAGTTAGAGCTGTGAAATTTTCATTAAAAATCCCTCTGTCAAAGACTGTACAATGAAAGCTCTGTTCCAGCACTCAGCACTCAGAAAAAATCTCCCTTTCACTAACTCTCCTCCAAATGAGTTTTTAATACAATCAATAAAAAATGCTGCCCAAAACAGGGGCGCTGTTTTAACTACAATTACAAAAATTAGAAAAGGTTGTTTCATCTATGCTAAAATAAAACATCGTATTCCTAAAAATCCTCTGATGGCTGACATATGGAGCGCAAATCCTGTTTGAAGCATTGACTGAGGATAAAAGTAGGCGAATTGACTGTTTTTCTGCTGTGACAGATGTCTACAATCAAAGACCCCATTGTAACATGGCGCTCTAATACGGCATCTCCATTTAACTGTTCTTCATTATCACTGTTCCGAGAGCAGAGGATCAAAATAGACAAAATTCGTTCCTAAATCGCTGCTTATGACAGATGTCTCTGTGTATGTTTCGGGTTTTTACTTTTCACCTTCGTTTTCTGTTTGAAATCTTTAACAATCTCACATTTGTGCACATTGTGCCAGTTGTATTCCATGTATGCTCTTTATCTGCCTGCGCTGTCTAAAACGCTTCCATCTGCATTGCCACGATGATTCGATGATGATTTAGTGTCAGAAACAAATATGCCTTGCCTATCTTCATCTGTAGAAACAGAACCTGGAAATGATAGCAGCATATATCACAAACAAGAGGCTCGTTCACAGGCTTAGAAGGGTTCTCTGCCAAAGCACGTGATGCGCCCCTTCAAAATGTTTTCTGTTTGGAAGGTTTCCTTAAGAGAATCGGGACGGTGAGCAAAAACACAGACTCCTTCCTTCGCAGACCATATATGCAGACACCCGTTGCGCAACCCATTTGAAAGCATTTGAATATATAGGTTCACCGTCTTCAATTTGAGCAATTGTCTTCCTTGCTCGACATCCCATTCGGATAAAAGAACAGTCATTGGCCTCGAATGTGTCGTAGCAATTAAATTAGTCAACTAATGACAAACTTACTTGGCAAAAGAAAGGTTTGCACATATAATACAGTTTATAGGAGGCACAAACTGTAATGACGATGCACAAACTTGCAAGAGCTCTGATGTGTGTACGCAAAGAGCCACACAAAATATTTTACCTCTACACCCATCAAATTTTGCTCCTGTACTACTCCTGTAACCAGCGAAAAGGGAATGCAAAGGTAGATTTTCACCAGACCATACTTTTGCTCATGCTTGATTAAAGTCCTGAGGAAGAGACTGCAGTCACAAACAATAACTGAGCAATATACCATCTTGTACATGTCCTGCTTAATTACAGCCTCTATAAAGATCGCATCCATGATGGAACATCCTCGTTTCCTCAACTTTTCGCAAAAGATCATACTTGGCTCTTCACCTTTGCATCTTTCACTACTAGTATTCTTTCATAAAATTCTTTGTTCGTTGCTCTGACTTGTCTCACCACCAGAATTCTTCCATGAAACTCCTTCCCGTGCAATGAAGCAATGGCAGCCTCCACTTCTGATTGCGAGGCTAAAGAAACAAAACCAAAGGCACGAGGCACTCCATCTTTACGATTATAAACGACTTTTGCACCCAAGACATTCCCATTTTCACTAAACAAATCTCTCAGGGTCTCCTCCCATTCTGTATGCTACAGCAACAATCTCAAATTCTTGCATGATGTCAGTGAATTCTAATATTTCTTTATGTACTTCCAGGATTACCGCCAGAGGGCGTGCTCTGCAATGAAAAATATATATCGAAACAGACCATGCTCCTCTGTCAGAAAAGTTGCGAGGAAACAGAATGTAAATGAACACAGAACATCATCATCAGTTATAAATGCTACTGCCCAGGCATCGCTCTTTGAAACTAAGAAGCTGCTGTCAGAAGCAATACGAACACTGCGAAGTGCTGAATCTGCCAGTAATGCTACTGGGAACGTTTTGCGAAGGAACCTAGAGTCAAATGGTGATGCAAAACATTTGCAATCAAATTATTAGATGGACAACTCTCTGGTAATTCCTCTGGCAAAACGTGGACCATTTGATGTTAATGACACCCATTACTTGTCTTCTAGGAACGATGGGAAACAAGATGACCATGATATGTATGAATACAGCTTAAATGGTATGTTGACTGATGGCATATCTCACCATGCCCATATATACAGTCATTCCACAGCAATAGGCAGAACAGAAGTCCCCGGTTATGTTAATTCTCTGTTTGCAACTCCTGATAACACACCGGAAGACACTACTAAAATCTTTGAGGCAATAATTGACAAAACAGCTGGAAACAGCACCATATCCCATCCAGACCCAAAATTTTTATGCCCTTCACTGAATCAATCATGCTAGTGTGGTGACGGACAATACTGAAGAGTTTGCAGGGAGACTTCTGCCAAAGCTCTTGAAATACATTACAGTGTCTGTAGATGCAATACCTGCAGCTTCTAATGGCCAAACAGAGAACATTGCTGGAATATCTGAAACAACATCTGCCCACACTGGTAGCAGTGACATTTTAGCTTTCAAATAAGGGTGTCAAGAAAATGTGGGTCCGTGGAAGATTAATTGGAGGTGAAAGGCAATATGTATGATATGCTCCATCACAGGCATCACATATTAGAAGACAATCAGCGCACTCATCAATACCACAGGCTTTGCAAAGACTATCATCTGTACCTGATGAAGGAGGGTCACACTGCTTATTTTGTAGGCAGGGGCTTACAATATGTCTGAATTATTCTTTTCAAGGTTCCTTTTTATTGTCTCCATAAACTATCCAAGCAAGATTACGAAGACCATAACGCATCATTGTCTCTATTTGCAAGTGTTGCATCTTTATAACCATCCGTGTACCATCTTTCAAAATACCACCATGAACTTGTGCAATTGATACTGCTGCAATTGGTATTTTCTCCACGTAGCTTTTCGCCTCTGATTGCTAATGATAGGGATAGGAGCTTTGAAGTCGCTGCCAGTTGAAGAGCTGAAGATAAATTACATAATATAAAAAGCAACATTTAAATGATTTCTTCTTCAAAATAGGGTTTTGAAGAAGAATCAATCTCTGACATGAGACGGAGTCTAACAGGGTCTACCTGTATTCCTACTTCAGAGATATAGTGTCCCAAGATTACACCCTCGGTCATCATCATGTGGCACTTGACATTGCTTAAACATAACCTGGTAGCAATGCATCATTCAAAGACTTTTCCTAATGTTTGCAATGTTTGGTTGAATTCATCCCCATATGGAGTAAAATAATCCATATACACCTCAAGTCCTTCATTTTTTAAATCAGAAAAAATGCTAAGTATATCCCTCTAGAATGTAGCTGGGGCGTTACACAAGCCAAATGGTAATACTTTGTACGTGAATGTACCCCATGGATAGGTGAAGGTTGTTTTGTCGTGGTCTTCAGGGGTGACCTGAATCTGATTGTAGCCACTGAAACCGTCCAAGAAGTAAAATAACTACTTCCTTGCCAAAGTATTAAGGACTCGATCGATGAATGGGAGGGGGAAATTATCTTCTTGTGTCACCTTTCTCAACTCCTGGTAGTCTACACACATATGCCACTTCCCATTTTCATTAGGGACGACCACCAATGGAGAGACCCATTTACTATCAGAGATAGGATAAGTAAATTTTACATCCAACAACTTTTGTAAATCGTCTTTCACAACATCCTTGAGATGTAGATTCAATCTCCGTTGAGGCTACTGGTTGGGTCGAGCATCCTTCTCAGTATAGATGTGGTGTGTACATAGATGTGGGTCTATTCCTTTCATATCAGGATAATCCCATGCAAAAGACACTTTATATTTATGTAGGACCTGTATGAGCCTTTGCTGTTGATCTCTATCCAGACCAACATCAATATTTAGAACTTTGTCAGGTTTGATCTCAATGGGTTTGCTATTATGAACAATAGTCATATAAATATGCTGATCGTCGATATCCTTCAAAGGCTCCTCGATGACTTCATTATCCAGGATTTCTTTCTGCATTTGACACTTTACATTGCTCACATTAGCAGGCTGATTTATAAAATTATTGATAACATTGTCTTCAGTATGATCTTTAAATTCTAGTGCCTCTATGACTATGAGTGGTGAACAGATGCTTTCCTCCAAGTACACTGGTGGTTTTTTACATATTTTTACAATTGGAAGACTTGGCTTGGAAGGAGGATACAACACAATATTTTTTACAACATCCCCCTTTGCAATAGTCATGCTGCCTTCTCAGCAACCAATATAAGCATCAACTATCACAAGCCAAGGTCAGCCCAGAATCAGAGGGTTCCCATCTAATCAACTCTTTGGGTTTATGACAAGAAAATATACTAGATATTCACATGAATCAATAGAAACTATAATATCCTGTAAGGTTCCTTTTGGCCTTACCACCAAACAATCAACAAGTTCTAATAAAGTGGTGGTTGGTTCCAGGGATGTAATACCAAGTTCTTGATAGGTTTTCACTGTTAAAATATTAATGGCTGCACCCAGATCCACTAGAGTATTGGGAAAAGAGCGGCCATATATTTGTACTATCACTATGGGATTTCTAGGATCTTCATACTTTATTCGATTTTCCCCTCCCAAGAGTAAATCAGGTAAGGTCCCTACAACGTGAATTGTTGGTGAGGTTTTTTCTTTCCTCGCAGGCTTCTTTACACATAGATCTTTAATTGTTTTAGCATAGATGGGTATGTCCTGAATGGCCTGGAGGAGAGGGATTTTAATACAATTATTTTTTAGTTCCCCTACAGGATTGAAATTTGGATAAAGAATAGGTTTAGGTATCATTAACCTCTCTGGGAACAAGGGAGAAGTGACTGTAAGTTTTTTAGGGTCTTCATGTTGATATGTCCCTTCTCCTTGTTTTAGTTCGATATTAATTATAGGTGGTGGTATATGTATAGGTGGGGTTTCAATTTTAATTGAAGGCTGATCCAAATTTTCCTCAGGGGTGATGATACATCCTGACATCAATCTGAGTTCATTGCATTCTTTCTACTCAATCTCATAATCTGAGCTTTCAATAATTTGTACCAACAGGACCGGTCTGTTATTAGGGTTCAGATTCAGTTGAGCTGGTAATTGAGGCCATAGAAGAGGTTGAGGATTTTTCTATAATGTATACGGAGTTGATAGTGTAGGTTGAGGCTGAGGACCTGTCCCCATAGGTGCATTAGATATCCCCAGAGGTTGCTGCCAATTTGTAGACCAATTCAATATTTGAGAGGTGGAGGCAGGCCACTGGGATTGATAGGGATTGCCCTGCCAAACAGGACTTAAAGTAGAATTTGGCCTGCCATTGCCCGGAAAAGATTATGTTGGCTAGGATGTCATAGGGAATGGCTAGGTTTGTCAATTTGGGTAGGGTGATTGGCCCTTCCATGCTGCCCCAAGGTTCTGTTGTTGATTAAATAGTGAATAAGGAAAGAACTAGGATGTGTCTTGTGACATACCTATAGGTTTAGGCTGCCACTGTCAATGTTGGTTCATCTGATATACTGACTCTGTTTCTTCTTCTGCTTCCTTGAATACTACTTTAAGCCCCTGCAATGATGGGTATTGTTCAAGGGTGGGATATTTAGTACAGATAGCACAAGTTTGCACCATGTCGAATAGGAATTCCCATTGGCTGTGCATCTTTCGATCGCGTGGACAGAGGATGCCCAATTTTTTTTCTACTAAGGCGTCTTTTTGTTTAGACTGGAAGATATCCAGCTACTTTGTGAGAGTGCCTAGGATGTCCATCTTTAAATCTTCCATGAGGTTACCGATTTCCATCCATGTTATTCCTCCACTGTGTGGTTTTCTTCCCCTGCTCATGTGATCTCGACTTCCTATTCCTATATGTGTGCTTCCTCGTGAACACCTGATACACAAGCAAATGATTTCATCATAATCTTCCTTAGAAATATCGCCTTTTCCGATTAAATTTAGATTTTCTACCCATTCCTCTTTCATTCCTTTAATTAAGATAACTCTTAGGAATTGCTTCAGTAAGGAAGTGTGTGGAGACATCTGAAAACTATAATTAAATTGTTCTACATATTCTTCTAGTGTTTCATTATCTTTTGCAGTCATCTTAAAAATTTCAACTTTCAGTTCACTAGTCTTCAAAAGTCCTGCTATCTTTTCAGGAAGGAAGTTTTCATATCATCCCAAGAATTAATAGTTCACCCACCTAGACCCATGAACCATCTTAAGGTTTCACCTTTCAGAGTGGAAGGGAACAACTTTAGCTTTTGGGGGTTAGTGTTTTAGTCATACCCTCTATAGAGGGCATCAATCTCAAACAGGAAAGCACCGAGATCCTCCTTGATCATCCCATGGAAAGTTGGGATGCTTTGTAGAGGAATAGCCTTCATGGGGGAATTATCCACTTGGTCAACTATGGGATACTCTATTGTCGAGGTTTTCTTAAGGTGGCTGATCTGCCATTTGGTCAAAGATTTTCCAATAACTGTCGGGAATTTTAGAGGGTGTTTTTTGAGTAAGCGGAGGATTAGCAACTCGAGATGGCTTTGCATCACTACCCAGATCTGGGATCATAGGAGATCCTTGTTTAGACAATTTTGGTTCTACCTTAGCAGTCCCATTGGTTTCTCCTTCTTCTACTCTTAAGTTACAAGATTTTCCCTCTTGTAGAGGATCATAATGTAAACTTATTGTAGCTTCAAGACTCTTTTTTCATCTTCTAGCTTGGCTTTGAATCTCAGCGTAAGCTATAGATGGTGAACCTACTACTTGAGGGGTAATAATAGAACATTTTCTAGATACTACTTGGAATCCTACTGATTCTTGAGACACTACTTTTCTTGCGATTTCCTCTATAAAGGTCGTTATCCAAAGTTCGATGATCCTTTGGGCTTTACAGATCTAGGTGGGGGGTTCTACTCTTTTTCTATCTTTCTATTCCTAGTCATTCATAAAAACCGATTCATATTTAACCTCTAAGCTTTTGCTAGAAAGCAGGTTGGTAAGCAAGCACTTTAATTGTTAGGTACGCAGGTTCTTACCTTCCATTTTTAAAACCCAATTCTTTCAAGAAAGATAAAAGGAAATAACTTGAAACACTATCCCTGACAAGGACGCAAAAATGTTGGTGCACTAAGATGTCTTTTTACAAGCAATCTTAATTCCTACATTAATTGTCAACCCAAGGTAAGTATTTTTATCTCAAGAGTGTCAGCACAATCTATGCAGTGAATTTAGAGGTTAGCTAATGGTAAATCATTGCAATCACTAATAAATATCTCTTCAACTCAATTCACACAACTCTTAAAGAAATAACTAAGGAAGAGATGTCTCTAAGAGAACTCTTAACACACTCTGCAATTTTGTCTAACTTATTCCAAAATCAAATGAATCTGAATGTGAATGCAAAGAATCACGCTTGGCAACCTTCAAATAGAATTAAAAATAACTCACTCGATCAAGAAAGAGAACTATAACAACTAAACAACAATTTTAATATATAGAAAATTAGAATTGAGAAACAAATCCTAATTGAATGGCAATATTGATTGAATGACAATTCCCAATTGAACGACAATATCGATTGAACGGTAATTCCTAAGTGAATGACAACTGAGCATTGAACATCAAGCAAGCAAATACAATAAATAATTTTTAAACAACAACTGTTCTTTGTAAGTGGATTATGGAAATCAGTTAATACTATCTCTAAGATCTACGATAACATAACTTAGAATGAACAACAATCTACTACTCAAACTAATATAACCGTTCCAATCAAATCATTACTCAGATAAATCATACGACTAAGTATGAATCCAAATGAACAGTAGCATGAATCAGAATCGTCAATCCTCACAATAAGAGAAATGATATTAAATAAACATTGACAATCAATAAAGATTCAAATGGAAATAACAAAAGAAAGTAGTAGAACTTCTCTTGACTGAGCCCAGAGTCACCAGAAGTGTCCACTAAGGAATACTCAGAATATAAGTGAAGATCAAATGCAGTCTTTCTTCACTAATATAAGTAACTAGATTACAACATCACTAAGATAATAGTATTATGTGTCTTAAAAAGAATAATTATAGATTACATAAGTCTAACTGATTTTTGTTTTCCTTCAGGCCTTATATATAATAGTAAAAGAGTAAACTAGATAAAAGCGAATCCTCAAGATCATGGGATCTTGAGGATTTCAAAATACAGAATCTAATTCTGTCATGAAATGGTATTGGTTTCCCTACCTCAGATGTTGTCTTTCCCTTTTACGGCCTGGTGCTACTTTTTCAAGTGAACAACTATTGACGAATCCGCGTCTTCTGCACACAAGGATAGTAAAAATTTAGTTTCCTATGCTATATTTATCTAATTTGATACCAAGTGCTTTCATCCAACTTTAACCGTTATTTCCTTTATTACAGAGGAGAAAATATACCTTTTCCTTGACCTGACAACTCTCCGGATGAAGGATCACAGATTATTCGCAACAAAAGTGTCTATCAGTTTTTTGTTCGAAAGGTAAATTAATGATGGATGAATGGGTTAGTGGGGTTTAGGACTCAGCTAAATTAGATTTTTAATTGCTTTCAGATACCTTTCTAGTGGTCATTCTAGTTCTGTCTGGGACTGGCACTGGCAGAGCAGAGTGTTTTTTGTTTTGTTTGTGGTGTGTGTGAAAAGGGTACAAGGTTGGGTTTTTGAGGTTTTGAGGCATTGTACTGCAAGTTATAAAATATTGCGCACTCTATAGATCTCTGAGAAATTTATATTACTACAAAACTAAAGATTTTTCGGTGTATAGAGAGCTGAATATTTGCATCTAGAATTCGAGGATTGAGGTGAGTGGACTGCAATATTGTGTGGTAATCTCATAAGGTGAAGAAAAAAGGAAGACTCATCTAATGAGGGATTTTGGCATCTTTTATCTCAGGGTACAACAATGTAATATTTCCCTTTTGGAAAAACCAATTCTCTGCCCTTGAATTTGTTGTGGTTCACTGTGTTTGTCTTTAATGAGTTTCATTAAATAGTTTAGGAGCATATTGTTGTAGGTTCATTTTCTTCATTTAATTTAAAATGCATTACTATAGCACTTGCAAGGCACTCCCACACTCTACCAAATAGAAAGATAAACTTCAGATTTAAACTTCAACAATGAGTACACATTCAATGGTTACCATTCCAAGAAAATTAGGCATTTTACAGAGTGGAAAAGCTACACAGTGGTGAGTTTATGAACCAACACAACACCCCAAGTGTTGTAGGTGTTTCTTTTGTAATTCATTGATAAAAAAAGCATGCATAAATGGGAAATAAATAATTTTAACATGCTAATCTGATGTGTATCAATCTGGAGCTTCATTGTAGACTCATATTAGATTTGATTAAAAATGAAGCTTACATTTAGCTCTATAACCATGCATAAATGGGAAATAAAGAATATCAACATGCTAATATGATGTGTATTGATCTGGAGCTCCATTATAATTTGATATCATATTTGAGTGAAAACAAAGCTTGCATTTAATTCAACCATATAGACATAATAAATGAGATAAAGGGAACTTGAAATACATGATTAAATTCTAAGGTAGCAAGCAGTCTTGTTCTTTATGCAAACCCCTGTGTGAAAAGTGGAAGAATTCCTTCAATATTCTATCACTTCCTTATGTAACTACCATTCCACCTTTGAGATAGTTGCAAAAATCCTATAGGAATGAATACGCTGCCCAAAACACTGTTTCGATCCATGAAATCATGGCATACACAATCAATAGTAGTGGTACAAACAACATGATTTCTTTAGTAATTCATTGCCAAACAAAGCGTGCATAAATGGGAAATAAAGAATTTCAACATGCTAATTTGATGTGTATTAATCTGGAGCTGCATTGTAGATTGATATCATATTTGAGTAAAACTAGATCTTTCATTTAACTATATAACCATGCATAAATGGGAAATAAAGAATATCAACCTGCTAATTTGATGTGTATTAATCTAGAGCTACATTATAATCTGATATCAGATTTGAGCAAAAATGGAGCTTGCCTTTGATTAAACCATATAGTCATAATAAATGAGATAAAGGGAACTTGAAATAGACAGCTAAATCCCAAGGCAATAAGCAATCTTGTTATTTATGCAAACCCCTATGATAAAAGTGGAATAATTCCTTCAATATTCTCTCACTTCCATGTGTAAATAGCATTCCACCTTTGAGATAGTTCCAAAAATCCTATAGGAATGAATACGCTACCCAAAACTCAGTTTCAATCCATGAAATGATGGCATACACAATCAACAGTAGTGGCAGAAACAGTGGGGTTCTTTGCTTCCAATATCCACTGAGATATCCCCTTGGGTTTTTTCACAGGTCACACATCCAACTTGGTTCTGCTCCTTGTTTTTGGATTCTAAAATGGATACCAGAGAAGTGGTAAGTTATTTCAATGAGAAGGCTTAAGTTCATCTGTCATTGTTTGAGATGCTTGCATTTGTATAGTTTTTTCTAGTATAAGTATTATATTTTATGCTTAGTTCAAGGAGTTTTCTTCCTATATGTCTAATAATAATATGTTTTTTTGGTAGTTGTCATGCTCAACACTTCTATATGAAGTGGTAAGTAATAGGTATGGAGCTCATTAAAGCATTTATTTTTTAAGTTAAGTCTTTCCTTGATGTTGCTGAGAAGTCAGAGCACACATATATTCTTCTAAGCACTTTTTATGCTTATACAAGTTTTTGTTTTAGCAAGATACATGGTTTCAATTATAACTGGATAGAATGTGGTGCAATATTAGGGCAAGTTTTACTATGTCTACTTATATTTATAGGTTATACTAAAGTTTTATACCATATAATCATAATGCACTTCATTTTTTAATAATTCAAAAGTGTCCTCACTTAAAAAGTTCAAACTATTTATTTCTAGATATCTCCATTATTATTTATAAAAGGATGGTTTATTTTAACTCTTACCTTCAAATATAAGTTAACATTTGAGGATATGTGAATATAAGTTAATTGTACCGAATTTAAAGGCCCTTTGGGTTCATGAAAAGAAAGTGGCAACATCTACTTATGTGGGTAACTTGTGTCTTTATTATGTTTTAAGTGTCCAAAGGTGTCATGACATGTGTTCTGAAAGAAGTGAAAAATTTGTATCATCTATTGGAAAATTATTTCCACCCTTTAGGTATTTGTCAAACCAAGAGGTAACTCCTCAAATGTAATCGTATTATTCATTCAGGTTTTTTATTATTATATACAAGAGGGAGTGATTGTTCAGTTCATCTCCTGATGAATCTCCATTTCCTCTATTATTTATTTACACTAATTAGAGTTGTTCACCCAATCCCTATGAATAGGTGTAAACATTCCCCCCCTTAATGTGAAGGGATGTTGATGAGTCCAAGCATCATTCTAAATCTTTCAATCTTTTTTCTTCCAAGCACTTTGGTGAAGATGTCTGCAATCTGCTCATTAGTGACCAAAGGCAAAGATGGATTGTTTTTGCCTCAACATGATGTGAATTAGATGATATTTTGTATTGATGTGCTTCGTTTGATCATGGAACTTTAGGTTATTGGCCAACATTATTGTCGAGGTATTATCAATCATGAGTGGAGTTGATTGTACTTGTTTTACCTGCAAATCTTCAAGAATTTTCCTGACCCACACAATTTCTTTTTTTTCCTTAGTTGCTGCCACATATTCTGCCTCTGTTATGGAATCTGCTGGAAATCATTATTTGCATGATCTCTAAGAGACAACTCCTGATCCAAGACTCATAGCATAACCCGAAGTAGATACCCGAGTTTCTTTATCTCCGTCGAAGTCTGAATCAAAATATCCAATCAAGCTGAAGTCGCCCACCTGTGTATACTTGATTCCAAAGTCTTGAGTTCCCTTTAAGTACTTTAGAACTCTTTTCGCAGCAGACCAATGTCACTCACAAGGATTTTTCATAAACCTTGAGAGGATTCCAACAGCAAATGAAATGTCTGGTCTAGTAGTAGTTATGTAGTTGAGACTATTAGTGTCAGTCTTTCCAGCCTTCCTCCAGTGATCAAACGTGCTCTTACAAAGTGATTTTGAAGTGTCAAGGTCAAATTTTGTCATTTCAGTGAGTCTTCAAGCAAAATTTGGTCACTAGGCATTAGGTCTAGGGTTTGCTCTCACTCTTTTCAAAGTTGCCCAAATGCCAATCTATGTCACTATTCAGTTGCATCTATCATCATTCATAGGGTTTTCATTATCATGTCAGTGTCTAATGAGTCATTTTACACCTTGTTCATGCTTCAGTTGCGCCCAGGCAAGGTCATTTTCCTCTCTTAGGGTTTTGAAGCTAATTTCTCTTGGACGGTCAAATCATCGGCAAATCTTGTATCCTGATGTTCATACACCTTCCCCTATCCTTAAAGTACCTTATCAAATGCTTCCCATCACTGAGATCCCCCAAATTCCTCATTTTCGCGCAAACCCTAGTTTCTTGCTACAACCTGGCAATTTTCTAGGTTGGACCTGTGTTTTTCCCTTTTGGACCCCTTCCCCTCACTTGATCTCCATGATTCCACTTTCCCCTGCTTCCTAACATTCCTCGCTACTCCCAAAAATTTCCTCAAGAATTTAGAAGCCCCTTATCCCCTTCATTTCGCTTCATTTCGGCAAAATCCCTTGTTCCACACATCGGGACAAGTTTCACTCAAAAGATGTTTAAGAGAAATCAAAGATGAATTTGGGAAAACAGAGAGAGGTTTTTTTCCACAACATGCCAAAGAAGGAAAACCTCCTTCACATTTTTCACAGGTGTCATGGTTTTAGAGAAATGTCAAAATTACAATCGCCAGATCCAAGGAGGTTGGCCAAGGCACTAAAATGACGGAAAAGGCCCGATCCACTCCAAATTTTGACCAAAGCCTCTTTGACTGAGCATGGTACTTGATTGGGGACTCCCAGCCCAAATTTCAAGAAATTTGGAGAAAATTTTGTCAATTCTGAATTTTTTGTGCCAAACACAGGTTTTCCTCCCCAATGTCTAGCGCGCCGCGCGCGACCCTTTAGATGGGAAACTCCATTTCAGGAAAACTCAGCTTTTTTGGATTTTTCATGCAAAAATACACTTTCTCATCAATTGCCAAGAAATTTCACGAAGTTTTGAGCCTCCAGAAGGTCAAAAAACATGCAAAAAATGACTTTCTGCCACTTTTTTGACACACAGGAAGCATTCTTGGGAGATTGCCATTTTGGAGGGGCAAATGGACACCAAATTCAAACATTCCACTTGGGTTGGAAAGTAGACATCCAGACCTTTCCAAAAAGCCTACTTTTGCCTCATTTGGACACCTGGAAGTGCCTCAAAGGTTGCTCCAAAGGCGCGCTATGCGTTCAGAATCAGGGCGCTATGCGTTAGGCAATTTTCATAGAAATGCACCTACAGCTCAGCAAAACGCAGTTTTGACTGGATTTGACTTTTTGGAGTGGATTTTGATCATTCTTGTTGTAAATTATGTAATTTTATGATATTTTGACACTCATTTATCTCTTCTAGAAGATTCATTCATGAGATAGGAAAAACTTTAATGAATGAATTGGTTTCCTAGCTTATAGAGGCAAGTTGTTTTGACTGCCTAGTTTTGAGTGCTCAGTTTAGAATTGGTTGAAACAGCTCCTAGGATAGTGAGCTCGACCCCTAGAGGCAAGGAAAGATGTTAGATTGCCTATATTATGTACTTTCTTGTTCATTTTCAGGGTTGGACTCTTGAGGGAGAAATCTTCTATTGTATTACTCATTGTATCTCTGCAATTTTGGCAAAGGAAGAAAGACCAGGGTTTTGCAGTCCTTTTTGGGATTCCTGTGGTTACATGTATTGATGGTGTGTTTCTCTTTTTACTTGTAAGTTTGTTATGTGAATCATCTTCTTACTTTTCCTTCTGCAAATTAGGCAAATGAAGTGTTAAAGTAGAATTCATGATTGCCATGCTCTGCTTTTAAGTTTTCTTAATATCAATGTTTTCATCTGTTTAAGGAGAATTCAAGGTGATTGCTTGCTCTCCTTAGCTCCTCACCAGTCATTCTCATCCATCCAACTCTTTCAAAGGCATCAATACAGTCTCCTATCTTGCCCCAAAGAGCCCCCTGCGAAAACTGTGTCCAATCCCCGCACCCAAAATTGCCTTTCCCTGATTTTCCACCAAAATCCTAAAAATCTCAAATCAAAACTTTTATCAGTTTACTAGCCTAAAATCAGTGTTCTTTATTGGTTATCTCCGCCCTTTGAAGATCTTTGCCGAGATATACCAGAGAGAGCCCTCTCCTGCCCCGTAGGGCTAGCTACGAGGCTAAGTGGTTTGATGTTGCCTTGGAGTTTGCCTTTCTCATCCTGAGGTGAAATTTCAAGCGCTAACATATTGGCGACCATATTGGGGAGAAAAAACTTGTTTGTGGATTGATGTGTTTGTTTCATAAGTCTTAGACGGAGTCTGAAGTTATGCCAGGTAGCCTTCGAAACGCTTTTTCATTGCATTAGCGGAAGTAGATAAACGCTGCTTCAGTCAATCTCCGTGAGCTTGTGAATACAGCCACCTCGATTGCATTTTACCCCAGTTCATTTGTAAACTCTGAACTTTTGGATGATTAGTTGAGAGTTTTCACAGGCTGAAATCATTCACTGGCGACTCCTTCACTGAAAACTCCAGAGATCAATGCTTCATGGTGACTTCACTGCAGAGAGATCAGTGGCTGTGAGATTTTCAAGATGGACCGAATCACAAGAAGATATGCTCCCATGAGCCGAGACCACATCCCTGGTTTTCCAAATAAAATTCCGAAGGTAGATTGGTCAAGGAATTTTCCTACATTTAAAGATGATGGTAGGAAGGACGCTGCTCTACATCTGGTTAGATTTCACATGCATATTCGCAAGTTGAAGGTTGATTTTCCTGAAGATTGCTTGATGAAGATATTCATGGCCACTTTGGAAGGTGCAGCTCAATCTTGGTATGAAAGTTTGCCGCCTGCTTGTATTTATTGTTTAAAGGATTTTCATGCCTTGTTCATTGAAAGATATCAAGCATCTTATCCATCATTAAATTTGGTTCATGACTGTTGCAAACATGCTTCAACTTTTATTGAAAGCCTTGAGAAATATTATGAAGATGATAATTTTATGGATGTTGAGATCATGGAGGCTCTGTATGAGAATCCATTTCAGCAGCATAAAGAAAACTTAGAGGATACCCATCAAGATGATCAGGATATTTTGCAGCAGAATCAAGATCAGCAGGTTGAAGATGGCCATATGGATGAAAATGATGAAAGAGAGGGTTCTATTTCAGATCTGCCCACAGAAGAAGACAGCATGCATGGTAGTCAAGATTCAATTTCAGAATGTGATGCAGTCAAGTCAGCTATTTCAGATCAACATTCAGATCATGATGACCAAGAATACCTTGTGCTGAATCCTGAAAAGGAGAATTTTGTTGTTGAGATCATAGACAGCGGTATGGATTCAAATGTTCTATGTTGTGCTGCCAGTCTGTCATTAGAACCGAGTCTTCATGAGGAGGACATTCAGTCAGCTCATGAACAACAAGGTGAGATCTTTTCTCAAGCAAGTGAAAAAGTTTCTTTGAGTGAATTTGTGGCAGACGATGTAAATGATAATACTGTGCTTGATAATATTGAAGAATGTAATAAGGAACTTGATAATTTGGTTGTGATATCATATGAAGATGACCTACAATACATTCACACCACAGAAGAACAAAACATTCAGGATTTTCATTCAGATTCCTTTTCATATGTTTCATGTGCTGAAATGCTTTTCCAAGAAGAGATCTGCCCATCCATTTGTTCAGAGTTTTTTGAAGCCCATGAGCATACTTTCACCGAAGCACATGAGGAAGGCAGATCAGAAATTGAAACAAAGGACACCTTGATCTTTCAGCAGGAGGTGGCAATGGCAAATCTTCATGTTTTTTACGATCCTCTAGCAAGTTTGTTGCAGCCAGCAGTGAAAGTGTTTTTTACAGTGTCTTGTTGTAGCCATGTCAACTATGTTTTTGGATGCCCAGTGATAGGTTTGTATTGTTGACCAGAAGATCTGATCAGGAGAATCAATCAAGAAGGCATCTGCTTGATTGGTTGCATTGGCATTTTGATATAGTTTGATGTATATTGTCTTGTAAGAAACACAGGTGGTTGTCATCATGATTTCAAATCTTGATGGACTACTGCCCTTCAAAAAGCTTTGAAAAGTCTTGTTTTAAGTCAGTCATGAGTCATTTGTGTTTGGTCTGTTGAGTGAGTTTTTCAAGTTATTTAAGTTTGCCATCGAGTCGGTTTGAGTCAAGTTTCAGTTAAGTTTTAGTCAGTTTTCAGTCAAGTTTTCATTCAATAAATGATTCAAAGTCTTGTGTCGTTTGCCAAAATAATGACTCCATTGCCCGATGGTTGAAAGCATTGGTCTGCTCTCCCAGAGGTCTGAGGTTCTTGGCACCTCCAAGAAGCTACCATCCCCATTGGAGCCAATGTTAGTGTCAGTCTTTCCAGCCTTCCTCCAGTGATCAAACGTGCTCTTACAAAGTGATTTTGAAGTGTCAAGGTCAAATTTTGTCATTTCAGTGAGCCTTCAAGCAAAATTTGGTCACTAGGCATTAGGTCTAGGGTTTGCTCTCACTCTTTTCAAAGTTGCCCAAATGCCAATCTATGTCACTATTCAGCTGAGTCTATCATCATTCATAGGGTTTTCAGTATCATGTCAGTGTCTAATGAGTCATTTTACACCTTGTTCATGCTTCAGTTGCACCCAGGCAAGGTCATTTTCCTCTCTTAGGGTTTTGAAGCTAATTTCTCTTGGACGGTCAAATCATCGGCAAAACTTGTATTCTAATGTTCATACACCTTCCCCTATCCTTAAAGTACCTTATCAAATGCTTCCCATCACTGAGATCCCCCAAATTCCTCATTTTCGCGCAAACCCTAGTTTCTTGCTACAACCTGGCAATTTTCTAGGTTGGACCGGTGTTTTTCCCTTTTGGACCCCTTCCCCTCACTCGATCTCCGTGATTCCACTTTCTCCTGCTTCCTAACATTCCTCCCTACTCCCAAAAATTTCCTCAAGAATTTATAAGCCCCTTATCCCCTTCATTTCGCTTCATTTCAGCAAAATCCCTTGTTCCACACATCGGGACAAGTTTCACTCAAAAGATGTTTAAGAGAAATCAAAGATGAATTTGGGAAAAATGAGAGAGGTTTTTGTCCACGACATGCCAAATAAGAAAAACCTCCTTCACTTTTTGCACATGTGTCATGGTTTTAGAGAAATGTCAAAATTACAATCGCCAGATCCAAGGAGGTTGGCCAAGGCACTAAAATGACGGAAAAGGCCCAATCCACTCCAAATTTTGGCCAAAGCCTCTTTGACTGAGCATGGTACTTGATTGGGCACTCCCAGCCCAAATTTCAAGAAATTTGGAGAAAATTTTGTCAATTCTGATTTTTTTGTGCCAAACACAGGTTTTCCTCCCCAACATGTAGCGCGCCGCACGCGACCCTTAAGATGGGAAACTCCATTTCAGGAAAACTCAGCATTTTTGGATTTTTCATGCAAAAATACACTTTCTCAGCAATTGCCAAGAAATTTCACCAAGTTTTGAGCCTCCAGAAGGTCAAAAAACATGCAAAAAATGACTTTCTGCCACTTTTTTGACACACAGGAAGCAATCTTGGGAGATTGCAATTTTGGAGGGGCAAATGGACACCAAATTTAGAAATTCCACTTGAGTTGGAAATTAGACATCCAGAAATTTCCAACAAGTCTACTTTTTCCTCATTTGGACACTTGGAAGTGCCTCCAAAGTTGCTCCAAAGGTGCACTAC
The DNA here is from genome assembly GCA_031772625.1 of Pinus tabuliformis. Lineage (NCBI taxonomy): Eukaryota > Viridiplantae > Streptophyta > Pinopsida > Pinales > Pinaceae > Pinus > Pinus tabuliformis. The sequence continues at coordinate 432,281,149 of CM062813.1, read as the reverse complement.
GCGTTCAGAATCAGGGCGCTACGCGTTGGGCAATTTTCACAGAAATGCACCTACAGCTCAGCAAAACGCAATTTTGACTGGATTTGACTTTTTGGAGTGGATTTTGATCCTTCTTGTTGTAAATGATGTAATTTTATGATATTTTGAAGCTCATTTATCTCTTCTAGAAGATTCATTCATGAGATAGGCAAAACTTTAATGAATGAATTGGTTTCCTAGCTTATAGAGGCAAGTTGTTTTGACTGCCTAGTTTTCAGTGCTCAGTTTAGAATTGGTTGAAACAGCTCCTAGGATAGTGAGCGCGACCCCTAGAGGCAAGGAAAGATGTTAGATTGCCTATATTATGTACTTTCTTGGTCATTTTCAGGGTTGGACTCTTGAGGGAGAAAGCTTCTATTGTATTACTCATTGTATCTCTGCAATTTTGGCAAAGGAAGAAAGACCAGGGTTTTGCAGTCCTTTTTGGAATTCCTGTGGTTACATGTATTGATGGCATGTTTCTCTTTGTACTTGTAAGTTTGTTATGTGAATCATATTCTTACTTTTCCTTCTGCAAATTAGGCAAATGAAGTGTTAAAGTAGAATTCATGATTGCCATGCTTTGCTTTTAAGTTTTCTTAATATCAATGTTTTCATCTGTTTAAGGAGAATTCAAGGTGATTGCTTGCTCTCCTTAGCTCCTCACCAGTCATTCTCATCCATCCAACTCTTTCAAAGGCATCAATACAGTCTCTTATCTTGCCCCAAAGAGCCCCCTGCGAAAACTGTGTCCAATCCCCGCACCCAAAATTGCCTTTCCCTGATTTTCCACCAAAATCCTAAAAATCTCAAATCAAACCTTTTATCAGTTTACTAGCCTAAAATCAGTGTTCTTTATTGGTTATCTCCGCCCTTTGAAGATCTTTTCCGAGATATACCGGAGAGAGCCCTCTCCTACCCCGTAGGGCTAGCTATGAGGCTAAGTGGTTTGATGTTGCCTTGGAGTTTGCCTTTCTCAGCCTGAGGTGAAATTTCAAGAGCTAACAGAGACTTCCTACAAGAATTCTATACTTTGTTGCATCCTCAAATTCTTTTCCTTCAATGGATGTGAGCTTTAAGCTTTGTTCCATTGGAGTAGTCAGAGGATTGCATTCAATCATGCCAAATCTATTCAATAGGTCTCCAATGTGCTTCTTTTGAGAAAGGAATATGGACTTTGGATGTTGAGTTACTTCAATACCACGATAGTAATGAAGAGAGCCTGAATCAGTCATTTCAAAACCTTTCCTCAATTCCTTATTTATGGATGCAATGTAGCTCTCATTTTTCCCTGTCATCAAGATATCATCTACATATACCACAAGATATATAACTATTTTTCCAACCTTCTTGACAAACAAAGTTGCATCATCAAGATCATAATGTATGAAATTGAGTTTCAGAAGATGCTCAGTTAGTTTTTCATACTAGGGTTGTAGTGCTTTTTTGAGGCCATAAAAGGATTTCACAAGTTTGCATACTTTATTTTCATGTCCTTTCACAACAAATCCTTCAGGATGGGACATAAGAAAATTCTCTTTTAGATCTCCATTCAAGGAAGTAGTTGTACATCCATTCGATGGAATTTCCAACCATTCTGAGTTGCTAGGGAAAAGAGTGTCTGAATGGTAGCCTAGTTTGTTATGGGGGAAAAATTATCCTCATAATCGACCCCTTCCTTCTGTGCAAAACCTTTTTCCAAAAACCTGGCTTTTTTCTTGTCAAGTGAGCCATCAAGTTTATAATTGTTCCTGTAGATCCACTTGCAGCAAATTGGTTTAGTTCCCAATGGAGCATCAACCAACTTCCAAGTTCCATTCTTTATCAATGAATCTTACTCCTTTTGAATTGCTTCTTTCCATTCATCATCAGAAGAAGCTTCTTTGAAGGAAGTTGGTTCAAAATCTGTAGACAAATTCAATTCACAATTATAAGAAACATCCGTATCAACAGGTGAATCAGAGTCATCTACATCACCTCCATTTTTCCAGTTTGAATTTCTAGTTCTTGTCTTTCCAACCTCACGAGGATGAATACTTTCAAGTGTCTTTGTCAAACACTTTGGGGGACCTTTCTGAGATGGTCTAGGATGCTCCATTGATTGGGTTGGGACTGAACCAAGATTGAGTCTCCCAATTCTATCAATCACATCACTCAAAGTATCATCTGTTGTTGGAGTTGATGTAGAGGAGAGAGTGCTTCAGAAGAAGATTCCATAGGTTGATCTAGTATATGAATCCCCCCCTTCAAGATGTGGAATCTAATTATCAAATTCTTGAAATGATTTTTTGCATTTTTGAATCTATCCAAGCGATCAAGTTGCTGCTCAACAACATTGTCAATTTTGGATGATTCAAGAAAGGTTACATCTCTAGATACAACAAACTTTTTATTGACTTCATCATAGAGACAATATGCTTTGGAGGTGTTTGAATACCCCAGAAAGATACACTTATAGCTTCTTGCACCAAGTTTGTTTCTATGTACCTTTGGTATCAAGGCATAACATGTGGAACCAAAGACCCTGAGATGCTTTACCAAAGGAATGTGCCCATACCACATTTCATAAGGAGTCTTGTTTGTAATAGAATTAGATGGACATCTATTCTTTACATATAAAGCACATAGAACTCCATCAGCCTAAAATATCAATTTTAGATTTTGAAAAACATCATGGAGCGCACCATATTTAATATTGTCCTATTCATTCTTTCAGCTACGCCATTTTGTTGGGGATTATAAGGCACAATTGTTTATGTTTGATCCCATGTTGGCAGATATAGTTTTCAAATTCATTTGAAGTGTATTATTTTCCATGTTTAGTGTGAATAGAGACAATATGAGATTGTGCATCATTTTCAATCCATGTATGAAAGTTCTTGAATGTTTGAAAAACATCAGATCTGTTTTTCAATAAATAAACCCAACACATTCTGGTGTAGTCATCAATAAATGTCAACATATATTTATTTCCATTTGCAGAAGGAATGGGCATTGGACCAAATAAATCTGAATGAATGAGTTCATTTTTTCTATGTGCTCTTGAATGTGAATCATGAAAATATTGTTTTCTATGCTTTCCTAGAATGCAAGCATCACATTACTTAAACTTCCTAGGAATTGTAGGCAAACTAGTAACACCATTTTTCTTCAACAAGCGGAGGCTATCATAGTTCAAGAGTCCAAATATAGCATGCCATAATAAACTTGTTGGAAATATACCTTCTTCATAATGAGATTTGTATGAGAAATTTTGTGCATAAGCAGAGGTACCCTGCAACTTGAGAAGCCTTTTGTCTTCTATCCTCGTCATGACAAGTGAGTGCTCTAATGATTTTCTCACCTCAAGCTTTCCATCAAACATATGAATGGAGTGTCCTTGCTGGTGGATGTGGACCAAGGACAACAAGTTTCTCCTTAGCTTTGGGAGATATATAACATGATGCAGAAGAAAGTCTGGAATACCACACAATTTAAGCCTAATTGTACCAAGCCATGATCGCTTGAGTTTTGATTTGTTTGCAAAGTATACTGCTCCATCAACATTGTCAGTAAATTCTTCAAAAAAAATCTCTTCTAAAAGTCATGTGGTAAGTTTCTCCTGAATCAAGCAACCAATCATTTTTCCAAGAAGCAAGTGAAGCATTAAATAAGTTTTCATTTACTCCAATATTACAGTGTGCCACAACATAGTGAGGGAATTCATGTGCTTTACCTTTCTCTTTGTCATTCGATTTACCTTTGGGTTGGCTTCCTTCCTGCTCAATTCTGTCCCAAGGCAACTTGCATGTGGATGGATCATGTGATCCATCTCTATTGCAGTGTATGCAGTGAAAATATGACTTTTCTCCTTGAGAGTGTCTACCCCTCTTGCCTCTGAAATTTCTTCCTCTTCCTCTTAGACCACCTCTTCCTTTGGAAGAATCTTAAGCAAGATTCTTCTCTCTATGTGCAAGGCACACCACCTCTTCAAAAGGCTGATGAGCTTTCTTCTACCCAAATTCTTTCTCTCTTCCAACATTTCTTTTCACAAGTGAATCAAAGGTAATATCTTTGAAGTTTCCATTTTCTTGCAATGACTCAAGATAATTTGAGTAAGTGGGATAAAGTGCCTTGAGAAAAGATATCAGAGGAATGTCCAGTTCAAATTAGTGACTTTGATATCATGCATAATAGATTTTACTTCTGATGCAACAACAAGAGGATCATCATTTTGTAATTCAAGGGTGAACAATTTAATCATGAGATGAACAACTTCAAGTGGAGAGTGTGAGTCATAAAGTTCCTTCAGTTTTGTTAAGGTCCTGAAAGCATTTGAAAATGGTGAAATATGGTGACTTACCTCTTCATTTACTGATGTTGCAATCAATGCATAAGCCTTGTTGTTCTTATTTTCCCAAATGGTGAATTCGTTTTCTAAGGTAGGTCGTTTTGGCTCTTTATCTTCATTTCTAACACAGAATCCTTTCCATAGCTCATTAGAAATCAGATTGTGTTTGATTTTCCGAGACCAATCAGGATAATTTTCCTTCCCATTGAGGACCACTCCCACAATAGATATTAATGAGTGCATTTTTTTAAATATACTTCTACTGCCAATAAACTGTAAGAAATTGCACTTCTGCTTGCAAAAAAAAAACTACAATTTTAATGTATATAATAGAGGTATGGACATGCCCGAGAAACCCAACAAGTGAGTATGGATGTAGGGCTTCCATTTCAGAACGTCCAATTTACAGATGGTCCATGCAAAAATTGAACCTCAATGTCTAACAATCAACAAAGCACACATTTCAGACTTGTATCTCCGATGAAAACAAGCACATTTTTTATAAAATAAAATGTCTCTTTAAAAATTCACCAGTATAGCCTAGCTAAAAACATCCTATATAGGACTCAAATAAAATTCCTCTTTCAAAATTCATGAGTAAAACCCACTTAAAAACATATTAGAATAGATAATAAGGCATGTAATCTACAGGTTTTCTTCACAGTCATTCTGAGTGTCACCGTCTAAAACTCCGTCTCAAAGAAAGTATCCATGATTTTTTTTAGGGAAGGTAGAGGTCCAATCCCATTGGAGAAGTTGCCTCACATAACCAGCCGAACATCTATAAAGGTTGCTAGAGAGGGGAAATCCTACAGAATGGTTATCAAATTCTTGACAGAGGCACACCTATGGAGTGGTTGCAAGAGGTCAGTCCTAGAAAATAGGAAGAACATAGGCAGAATAGGAAGAAGAGAGTTACAAAGTAGAGAGGGAGGCCAAAAATGGCACTAGCTCTGATACCATGTCAGACAAGGAGGTAACTCCTCAAATGTAATCATATTATTCATTAGGTTGTTTATTATTATATACAAGAGAGAGTGACTCTTTAGTTCATCCCTTGATGACTCTCCATTTCCTCTATTATTTATTTACACTAATTATAGTTATTCATACATTCCCTATGATTAGGTGTCAATAGTATTGTTGATAGAGTTCAATCACTGCTAGGCATGCTCTCTAAGCTTAGTGACAAATTTTCTTCATCTTCTCTGGTCCCATAAGTGCACTTGGAGCAACACATTCCTTCTTTAGAAAGGCTAACTACTTTGAAAGTGTGTTACAATAGGCGATGGGATTTAATTCCTACTTTCATTTCATGCTTTCTATTATTCTGTGGTGTGACTACTTGTGATTTGTAATTGTGACCTACTTTTAGAGTTACACAACTTACAAAATATGATGGGGAATTTAATTATTACTTTGTTCAGTTCGTTTGTCTCTACTATTTTATGCCATATGGTGTGACAATTTTGAATTTGGTATATTTCTTACACTTTGGCATTAAAGTGTAGACATTCTCTTGTGTCTTCTAAAAGCAGAATTGTTGAGGTTTTCTAAAGTTAACCCTTTCATGTTTCCAAGTATCACAAGTTGATCAAGCAATGAAAATCACGGTCCTCTCAGGGATGATACCATTTTATGATTTTTCTGTTATAAAGAGGCTTAGTGCAGATGATATGAAGTACAATATTGTATGGTTGAAGATTAACCATTTAAAAGGAATTGTACAGTTTGGCAGTCAGGTGAAGTAATACAATTTTATGGATTTCAATATTTTGTATAGAAATACAGCTTCTGCTAATTTTGAGGATTTAGCTTTTGTGCATGGAGTCCTTTCTAGAGTGAGCATAATATAAGCTCATCAATGAATTTATTTATGCAAGACCTAGAATCAGTTTAGTCCATATATCATAATCTTATTGAATTGTCTCAACAATCCAGATATCAAGGCTATGAATTACAGAGGAGGGGCCCAATACCTTAAGTACTATTATTAACTTACAAGCCAAAGGTACCTGCTTAAATCATAATTTAGGTATGGTTATTATCCACTCTTAGGGAAATAGTCGCATGACTTAAAGTACTCTAATGACATGAGAACTAAAACGATAGAGTAAAATCTCCTTATGGGAAATAGAATAGTCTAGTAGATACCAAAAAGAAGTCCTTACTAGATGGTGCATCAGTTGAGATTTATGTTGCTGGTAAGGAGGATGAGGGTGTGAAATTTTGGCAAGTAGAAAAAAGAGACCTTTAGATCCCATTCCCAAAAAATTGAATTGGGAATTAACTCTTATCAATGACCACTTCTACTTATCAAAGTTGATAAGGAGGGGTGTTACAACATCAACTTTGTTGAAATATGATTTTTTTTTGTTTGAAATTCATCGTGTAGTTGCAATTTTTTTTAAATCAATTGTTATAAATATAATTTTAAGGATTTTCATAACTCTTCACATAAGTCTTTAAAGTGTGCTAGCTCAATGTAAGAATGCATGCCTTATAAGCAAGAGGTCGGTGGTTCGATTCCACTATGCACTAACATGAATTAATCAATGATTTTGTAGTTTATTTTTGATTAAATGTTTTTTATATCGATTTAGTTCAATGATGATATATTTGTGGATTCATTGTTTTGTATTGTCTCTAGGACCAGGATTTACCAAAACCACACCAAAACTGGCTAAGGGATCACTAGGACCGAGACAAGTTTGGATGCCTCAAAATTTCTTCACTAATATCTTGAGGAATTTTCTTGTCTCCACCCTCAGGCTTTACCAGAATCCCACCAAAACCGGTCAAGGGATTCCTAGGCCCTTGGGAATTTTCCTCAGACCACCTCACTTAGTTCGAAAACCATATAGAAATCCAAATCTCAAACAAATGAAATAACCCCATCACACCACGACCATCCGGAAATGGAAACACAAGGCTGACAACATTGTCACACCTAGAGAAACCCATGCGAATGATATCAAGAGAACCAAATATACACATACGTATAACATACATTCTTAGATAAGATAGGAAATGACACATGCAACCTGTTACCTGCAGCTATTCTTGTTGTAGCTTCTTGATTCAATGCTTCCTTGCTTTTTAGTTGCTTCCATTATCATTCCTTTGCCTTCCTTTTGTTTCTTTCCTCAATGGTAGGGTGCTACAAGAATTCTCTAAGTGTGCCATAATGCGAGAGAATGCAGATAATAGAGATAGAAATCCATCATGGAACTATCAAAAGTTGTTAAATGAACTTTAGAAGCCTTTTTAATATTGAGGCCTCTATTTTCTTCAATTTCCACTATTTTTCCTTTAATTTTTCTCTCATGCAGACTTGTGACCTTTCATCAGCTTTTTCCCCTATATTCCTTTAATTGATAAACAAAATGAAAATTAATGTCTCTTTTCCTTTGCCAATACCTTTTCCAATTTCCTTAGCTATAATAAAGCAAATGAACAACCACTAGGATGATTTTCTCAACGTTCAGTTTGGAATACGTATCTTATGACCTTGGTCTTGTTTTTCCTCTATTAAATTTATTACATGAACTTTAACCTAGGACTATTTCAAATCCCTCCCCCTTAGTGGCACATCGTCCTCAATTTTCTATGACACATATGACCAGTAAGACTATTGAAAGCTAAACCATACTTCCCATGGAGCTTTATAGCTTAGCTCGATGTAGCATTTACAATGGACCTTATAAAAAGCTAAACCAATATGACAAACATGACAACCATATTGCTTATTGGAGCTTTATAACAAAACTCATTCTAGTATTTACAACAAAAACCATACATAAATTTGTAAATATATCAAAAATCCTTATCATGACTGGAAAACAATGAAGGATACATAGCCCACATGTGATCATCCATTTCCCATGTAGCTTCATCGGGCCAAAAGTTCTTCCATTAAACTTTAACTTTCTCGATTTCTCAGTTATGGAGCTTAAGTTTTTTTCGTTACAAAATGCACTAATGTTCTGGATGGAATTCCTATTTGAGCTCCATTTGCAATACAAACCAATCAATCACATGATCAACATCGTTCACATATATTTTCAGCAATGAAATATGGAAAACATCACGGAATTTCACTTTCGGAGGAACTACAGGTTTGTAGGCCAATATTACAATCCTCTCAGGATCTCAAAAGGTACGCAATATTGAGGTTCCCACTTAGCACATGACCCAATCCTCCAAGAGCTCTTCTTGGGCTTGATGCACAAGTACACACATTCCCGAACCTGAAACTCCTTAAATTCCTTGTACTAATCTACATAACTATTTTCTTTATCATGTGTTTCCTTTAGATTCTTCTTAATAACTTGCATTTCCTATTCCATATTTTACAACATGTCTCATACTATCAATACCTTATTCACTAGATGACTCTAGCTAATGGGAGTATTACAAATCCACCCAGAAGGTTCTTAAAACGCACTCATCCGCAGTGACTCTTGATACCCATTATTGTAAGCATCCTTAGCTAGTGGAAGATGCTCCTCCTACCTCCTTTGTTAGTGAAAAACATATGTCTTCAGCATGTCCTCCAAAATCATGTTGACCCTCTCTCTATGTTCATCTACCTGCAAATGATAATATTTATTGAAGTCCAAATTTGTACCCAAACCTACAAACAAATCTTTAGTAAACCTCGAAGTCAACTTCGCATTTGTGTTGAATACAATCTTCCTAGGGTTACCATGCAGTCTTACTATCTTTCTAATGAACACCTAAGCTACCACACTAACTAAATAAGTATAGTTGGTGGAATCGTGTTGTCTATATTTTCTTGACAAACCTGTAATGAAATCCATGTATATGACCTCCCATTTCCATTCTAGAATTGAAATCGGCTGCAATAGACCACATGGATGCTTATTCATAGCTTTTAGAGTCTTTTGATATCTCGAATGAACTGAATATCGTTGAGCATGAAATTCCTACAACATACGTTTCTTTACTTCACTCATGTACGAAAATTAGATCCTATCCCTAAATCTGACCAAACCATGTTTCATGAGATTATAATCCACATATTGTTCACTTGTACCCTACTATTGTAACCTCTACTTAAGCTCCGTATACTTATCATTCTGTTTTTTTCCCTGTAAGATCTAATCCTTTAAATAAATCCCATATGTTCTCATAACTTCTATGTGATTTACATGTACTCTTATGCTAAGATCATCTCCAACCTTGTTCTGTTTACCCTTAAAGTACCTAATCTCAAAGTCAAACTCATTGAGCATGGCCAACCATATAGTTTCCCTAGCATTTAGATTAGGTTGGTCAAATAAGTATGTCAACCCATTATGATAAAGTATCAACACAAACCTCTTGTCCAGAAGATAGCACCCCCAAATCTTCAGAGCATGAATATCACTGCCATTTGTCACATAATTTTTCTCATGATTATTCAATTTCCTTGAATCATAGCATACCGCATATCCCTCTTGCATGAGGACTCCCCCAAGTCCTCTATTTCAATCAAGTGTACATATCACAAACTCTTTATCTAGATGTGCAATATTTACAACTGGATCATTTGTAAGAAATTACTTCAACTACTAAAGAATAGTTGCACATTCCTTTGTCCATTCAAATTTCTTCCCCTTTCTCTTCAAATATGTGATAGTATAGTAAATATGTGAGAATTTCCTAATGAAACTCCTATAATAACCTACTAACCTGATGAATAATCTAAACTAATCCTTATTTCTAGGACTTACACATTCTGTGATAGCTCTGATCTTTTTCTGATCCACTGTTATGCCTTCCTTGGAAACAATATGTCCCAAGTAATGTACCTTTGTCTGAAAGAAACCACATTTACTAAGATTGGCATAAAACTTATGCTCTTTTAGAAATATCAATATTGTTGCTAATTTTTTTACATGATCTTTCTCATTATTCGAATATCAATATATCATCAATGAATACAATCATATACTTGTCTAGATAAGGGTGCAACACACTATTCATCAAAAACATGAAAGTAGCTGGAGCATTCGTCGAGAAAGAAGTCTTGTAAATTTCCTCTTCCTTGATGCATACATGATGATATCTTGATCTGAAATCAATCATCGAGAACACTGCTACTCCCTTTAACTGGTCAAATAAGTACTCAATCCTTGGAAAGTGGTAACTGTTCTTAATCATGACATTTTTCAATTGCTTGTAATTAATGCATAACATGAGAGTACCATCATTCTTCTTCACAAATAATACTAGTGAACCCCAAGGTAATACAATTGGCGTAATGTATCCCTTTTCAAGAATTTCCTTCAACTGCAACATCAATTTTACTAACTTGTAAGTGCTCATCCTATAAGGTTCATGCGAGGCTGGTGTTTCTCCTAGTACTGACTCAACATAAATGTCAACTTCCCTATGATGTGATGACTATAAAATCTCTACTAGAAACACATCTTGAAAATGTAGCAAAACTAGGTACCTCTTCAAGACTATTTCATCCTCAACATCCTTTAACCTTTATCACTAGAAACATGCACTATAAATAATACACACCCTTTCCTGCAACTGTTATTTTCTTGCATAGTTGTAACCATTCTAACTAATGTTACCATCTTCTTAGCCTCCAATATTCTCTATTCTCCATTCTCATCCAAGCACTCAATATCCTTTTCATAAAAATCCACCTTAGTCCCGTGAAGGTAGAACTAATCCATACCCAGAAGAAAATTGTACAAACACAATGGACATTTATTTATATGTGTTGATGTAGGCATACTATTCAACTCAAATACACTAGCTCTTACCCAATGATGAACTATTTTCTTAGTACATGTATCCAACTACACAAACTGAGACTCTGCATGCATTTATTTTCATAAGGTACACTTATCTACCAGGTCAGGATTGACATATATATAATTAGATCCAGGGCCAATCAAAATAGAACTGAATCGATCACAGAGCTTACCTTCCATATCATCAATACATGTTTGGTGATCCTCCTTCCTATTACCCATTGCTGCATAGATCTGGGGAATTCTCTACTCGACATCCGCAACTATCTACGCCTCCTAGGTAGTGTAGATCTAAGGCCTACCACACTAACGTGATAGGAAATCCCTCTTGAGATTCTCCTTGCAACATATCCACCACTACAACTATTTCCTATCATCACCTCTATTCTTCTATTCTTCATGTTGTGACCCATGTCCCTTCTCTATTGCAATAACCTTCTTATGAGGAGCAACATTTTCTTTCTCACATGCATCCTAAGGTTTTTTTCACCTCGAAGGCCACTTATCTTTAGCTTTGTTATACTCCTTCCAAACCTGCCTAGACTTGGTCTTATGCTTCGATTTCTCATAGCAATGCTTCAACTTTCTGATAACTTATTCTAGTGATAGAGGCTCATCATACTAAATCCAATCCTTAAATGTTAATGGAAATCCACTGATAAATATCTAAAAAGGTTTTTTTCTCATCCTTAAGATATGATAGATACCTCAGTAACTCCAGGAGCTTATTTGTGTACTCTTCATAGGTCACTAATCCCATCTTTAGCTCATTGAACACCTTGGATTTACTATCATAGTAACTCTCTCACAAATATTTCTTTCTCAAGAGTCTCTTGAATTCATGACAACTCAATTCCTATGTGTTCATTTCTTTGACATGCTCCACATATTCCCACCATATTTCTACCTTCCCTTTGAGACTAAAAATAGCCATCCTCACCTTCATGTTACCTGTGTAATCATGTAGCTCAAACAAATTCTTCATACCAAGCAACCAGACATCTCAATCTTTTGGTTTCTTCAACACTCCATCAAATTTAGGTGACTTGGCTTTCTTTAACTCATACGAAAAATATCCCCTATCACTTCTCCTATACGCATGATAGCGATGATGACCATGATACCTATCTAACCCTAAATTAGAGTAGAGCCCATGCACACTGCCTCTCCTACCAGGTGTATCCAAGAACCTTCCATCTTTGACTATGTCATCCCTATCCAACTAGTGTCCATGATGAGACCTACTACCATATGATTCATTAGTCTTGTCCTCCTATCCATAACTGATCTATGGTTGTTCATGCCTATCTAAGTCTGAAAAACTTTAAAGGATAACTACGTTAACCTCTCCTCATTTCTCTTGTGCCTTGGGAAGACTTTCCTCTGATGCAATTCTTATGTCATTATCTACTTTGGAACTTACTATTTCTCCCTCTAAACTTCTAAATTTGTTTGTTTTGTTGATAGTGTACTCGTCTCTCAGCTAGTCATTTAATCTGTAAAGCGAGTCTCATGAACTATAATACAACATTTTTCTCATCATCTTTGACACTCTGCTTCTTGTAAACATACCATGTGAGATAAACCGAATACAAACATAATAAACATACCTCAGTGAAGTTTAGGGGAGGCTATCTCATCCTCAAAATCAATCCAGATTAGCACAATACATGTATATGCATAATCATAGCAATATACCAACATCATCTCAATCATCATGCACTTACCATGCATGAGGTCAAAAACTATAACACTGACTAGATACATGCTAATCAAAGCCACTGTAATGCATGCATAAAATAACCATAGAAATGTAGGCATAACAAGCATATATACACTGACATGCATGCATGACAAACACATTCTTCTCATTCAGTCCAAGTGTTCAACCATGCTCTAATACCAATATGTAACCATCCCCTGCCAAATTTACCCACTTTCACTGGCCTTCCATGGTAAACATGAGACAAAGAGCTACTATGACATGACCCAACCTCCTATGTACCATTAAGGAAGTGGGGCCAACTTTTGATGACAAACTGTCCTTTCCTAACATCCTATAGGTGTTGAAGGACACTCAAGATTCAAGAAATCACCTTAAATGGCCAAACCCTGAGTTGGAATACTCTTTTAGTGACCTGGACTCCCAACCACATGAATGATGGGGCCTCCAAATGCATGCGTAAGTGTAACACCCCTACCTTGTGTACTACATTTGTAAAACTAAGCTAAGTTAAATTTAGGTGTGATATCCTCCCTCATGTGTTAAGTGTTGTAAACCTAAGCTGAGGGAAGCTAGGTTTGACACCCTCCTTTGTGGGTTAAACTATTCTACACCTAAGCTGAGGAAATATAGGTGATATGTAATATGAAAAGCAATGTATCATTAAATAAATAAATAAAATAAATCACTTGGTGGGTGGAGCACCAAGAGAGAGGAGATGCTTGCCAAATCCCATGAGGAATGGGATAGAGATGAATCTTTCATGATAAGCTTCTAGATGTGATTCTAGATAAGCTTGGATGGATTGGATATCCATCAGATGGATGGGAGATAAAGACCCATCGAACATAAAATCTTTGCGGGAGATAAAGGCAAGATTTTATGTGGAAAAGCATCCTGGGGGATAAAGACGATCTTTTTCGGATAAGACCTAGGAAAATGGAAAAATCCATAAAGTGGGACACCGCTAATGGTAACTAAATCATGAAAGAGGGTATTAATACCTAGTGCATTGGTCAATTGAGGACAGTTGATCCTTGGCAAGATCTTCGGCTCAGGGGGAATTAGAAGTGTTTCATGGTTGGGTGGTGGTGCTCCTCCCTCCAAGTGAGGTTTAGTTGGTCTCAAATGAGTGGAATGTGCGTATGATGATTCTTACTGTCCTCTTGTTATTCATTTAGTTGTTTATGAGAAGAGTTTCTATATTTACTCTTCATGAGAATGTTTGATGGATAATGTATGCTTATGACATTTCTCTCTAATATGATCTGGTTCACTTGCATGGTATGTGTTCCTTACCTGTTATGAGATAAAATAATTTAGAAAAGATATAATAATGGTTAAATTATCTTTGCTATGGAAAGTATGGTTTTCTTATGCATCTTGTATTCTAATGTAAAGATAGTCGTTACATTAACACCAAGTGGTAATTTTGATGTATGAGGGACACTTAAGGTTTTATGCTTCTAATTGAATAAATAGAGTAATTGTTTTAGATAAGATTGGTTTAATTAATTAGTTGTTCATGTTGAGCCAAGGGTTGGTCAAATCACATCGATGATGCTAAATTATGCATGGTCAAAGTTGGATAATGCTCTATTAATGCCATGTTCATTTAAGATAAGACTTTATAGGTTGCATGCCATGCTTATTCCTTCATACTCAATGAGGATTCTATTGTACATTAAAGCATAGATGAATGGTGTGATATTATGAGGTTAATAAGAAATGAGTATAGTAACAGGAATAATATTTTTCCCTGCCACGAAAAATATGGTCATTAGTTAGATCTTAGCTGTAAAAATAAGAAAATTTATGTAATTGGGAGCCTAATACGCTATTATTCCAGGATAGGCCAAAGAGGTACGTTACAAATGGTATCAGAGCACAAGTTCAAGCCTTGCGTCCTATGGACTCATCTACCACCATCCGTAAAGTTTTGTTGGCAGATTTAATTATAAAATTTCTATGGAAGTAATAACCCCAAAATTTATCAGGAACTATAATTTGGCTAAACTGAAGAAAGACGCATGAAGCTAGGGTTTGTGGAGGAATCTCAGTGTTGGGTACCATGGAGGGGTGAGAGGGGGGGAGCTTTACTCCCTTCTATAAGCAGGCAGTCTCCAGTTGCTTCAAGAAACCACTGGAAGCTGAAACTGGGAGTTCAGGAAAGGGGAAACGGGAGAACAGAAATGCATAGGGGAAAGAAAATAAGCAGGAAGAAATCAGAAAAGAGGAGCGAATAGAGGGAGACAGTCAGAAAGCTGAGCACAGAACTTTGGCAGGACCATCTGAACCTAGGGCGACCATCACACCCCGAGTGGTGTTAAGTGATCAAGAGCTACAGGCGCATAGGGAGCACATGGTGAATTATGCAGTGATATGTAAATTCATGGGGTTATGGCCTACAAAGAAAGATTTAAATGCATTGATAAATAATCATTGGAAACCTAAGGGAGACATAGATCTACACCATGGATCCAAGGGTTTCTTCACAGTCATTTTTACAAACATAAAGAATAAAGACAGGGTGTTTGAAGGAGGACCGTACTTCTATGCTACTACAGGCCTCTACATGTAGCCATGGATGATGAATTTTTTCCTGGAACAAGAGACATTTACTTCAGTTCCGGTATGGGTAAGACTCTATTCCCTACCTATAGATTATTGCTAGCCAGAATCATTAAAATCCATAGGAAATAAACTAGGGAATTTTTTGAAAATATCAGAGGTCACACTGCGAGGAAAATACACCTCCTTTGCTCGTATATGCGTAGAAATGGACCTTTCAGGAGCTCTACTGGATGAGATAATTCTAGAAGTATAGGATGAAGAATGGGTGCAGGCAGTGGACTATGAGCATGTCCCTTTCTGATGTTATAAATTCCATGAACACAGGCATCTCTTCAAAGACTACCCTTTAAACAAAGTCGAGAGCAGTATTAAAGACACCTTAGGGAAAGAAACGGAAAGTTTCACGAAAATGGGAGGTAAAGGTAGAGGATGGAGAAAGAACCAGAAGAAATACAATGAGGAAAAGCAGCTCAATCAGAGTAGGTTCAAGATTTTAGAAGAGGAACAAGGGCATGATAAAGAGAACCAGGAACTGGAGGATAGCCATGTAGAAAAGGAAAGGAGGACAACATGGAGGATAGACCTAAAAACAACCAACATAAGGAGGATCCACTGATCACTATGGAACTTCATAGGGACCAAGAGATGACCCCAAGTGAAGTGGGAATGGAAGATCATGAGCTACAGGATATTCTTGAAAGGGAACATCTCGATCTGGAGAAGTTCATAGAGCAGGGACAAACCAAAGGAGTGGATTCATTACCTCAAGAGGAGTTTAACAGAGTGCAACAGCTACTCCTTTGGAGATCTCAGGTAAAAGGTGTGGGGGTTAAAAGAAATTATGACAGTCAAGACAATGGATGGTTTAAAATGATGGAGGCAACAATGGGACAAACTCCCAAGAACCTAGGTAGGAAAAGAGGAAGAAGAAGATAGAATGAGTTGTTGATAGAGTGTGGGAAACTCATGATCAACTCAGGTAAGATGAAAGACCTAACTAGTTATTCATTTACAAATATTTCTTAATGAAGCTTACAACATGGAATATTGGGGGTCTAGGAAGTAAAAGGGAACAAAGAAATCTTAGCAATAGAATGAAAGAAGAAAAACCAGATATGATATTTACCCAGGAAACAAAATGTTCAACAGAAATACACAGCAAATGGCTGATTAAATATGAATATCTAGAAGTTAAAGCAGATAAAACAGCATGAGGAATTCTCACACTTTGGAACCCTCAGAGAATAGGTATCCGAGATGCTGAAGCATCTGGGAACTATCTATCAGTGGTCATCCAACCTTTGGGGGACAAGGAAGTTTATTTAATAAAAAATGTTTATGGTCCACAAAAGCCTGAAGATAAACTCAGGTTTCTTACCTCACTGGAGGAATTAAGAGAAAGACATTCAGGTATCCCTTGGATTCTGGGAGGGGACTTTATCATGATCAGATCTCTATCAGAAAAGAAAGGTGGAACTAGATCACTTGGCATAGATTCTGTAACTTTTCAAACTTTCATAAACAACATGAGGCTAGTAGATATATAGGCTAATAATGGCATTTTCACCTGGAATAATAAAAGGGGAGGAGAGGCTCAACTGGCCTATAAACTAGACATATTTATTATCTCGGAGGACCTCATCCTTACAAGCCTTGAATTGTCAGCTATGATAATCGCTTA
Source organism: Pinus tabuliformis (assembly GCA_031772625.1). Taxonomy (NCBI): domain Eukaryota; kingdom Viridiplantae; phylum Streptophyta; class Pinopsida; order Pinales; family Pinaceae; genus Pinus; species Pinus tabuliformis. The sequence continues at coordinate 432,264,044 of CM062813.1, read as the reverse complement.
TGGTGGTTCGGATCACTGGCCTATTCAACTTGAAGCGTCCTTTACAGGAACTCCAAGAAACAAAGCTTTCAGGTTTGAAAACATTTTTCTTACCCATCCTGACTTCATTAACAATATTGAAAAATGGTGGACAGAGGATATGCAAGTTCAGGGCACTAAAATGTTCCTTCTGCAACAAAGATTGAAACAGATCAAACTCAAGCTTAAAGATTGGAATAGGAATGAATTTGGTAACATATTTGAAGCCAAAAAGTAGTTGAGTGGAAGCTACAGGAAATTAATTAGATCCTCATCATAGAGGGCTTCAACGAGGAGAGAAAGGAACAAGTGGACTATCATCAATAGGAATGTGAAGGATTATGCAGGCAAGAGGAGATATTCTGGAAATAGAAATCGAAGTTACAATGGTTAAAAGAAGGAGAAAGGAATACAAGGTTTTTTCATAATTTAACCATGGATCACAGGCCCTGTAACAGGATCTCAAAAATCAAATATTCTCAAGGAAATCAACTCAATACCCACAAAGTAATAGAAGCTGCTCCGGTTCAACATTTCAAGGAATAGCAGAGGAACCTCACATAGAGAGATCACAATTCATCAATGACTTTACAAAGAATATTCCTAAGCTGGTGACAAGAGAAGAAAACCATAATCTAAACAATCTCATGAACGAAGAGGAAGTTAGCAAAGTAATCAAAGAGATGCGAAATGGGAAAGCGCCAGGTCCGGATGGTTTCAATGTTGAATTCTTTAAAGCATGTTGGGACATTGTCAAGCACAATATCCTCGATGTGGTGGAGGACTCAAGGAAAAACAAAATCATTTTGAAGGCGCTCAACACCTCTTTCATATCCTTGATTCCAAAGCAAGATAATGCCATAACACTAGACAAATTTAGACCAATAGCATTATGAAATGTGGTGTGAAAAATCATCTCCAAAATAATTGCAAAGAGGCTTAAGCCCCTTCTTCCAACTCTCGTGTCTAAGGAGAAATTTGGATATGTAGAAGGCAAGCAAATTCTAAACAACATCATTCATGCTCACGAGGTGGTTCACTCTCTTAAGAGTAATAGGTAGGTAGGAATGATTATTCAACTTGATATAGAGAGGCTTATGATAAACTAAACTGGGCATACATCAGGGAGGTTCTTATAGCATATGGATTTGATCATAATTGTGTAAGATGGGTAATGGCCCTAGTAACCACATCCAGTTTTTCAATCCTATTAAATGGTTCACTGTCAAAAACCTTTAAACCTTCAAGAGGACTTAGAAAAGGAGACCCACTCTCACCCTTCCTTTTTATTCTCGTGATGGAAGGGCTAGGAAAAGATATCAAATTTTCCAAAGATGAAGGCAAAATATAGGGTCTCAAACCCACCCTAAATGGAGATTCTATGACCCATCAATAATTTGTGGACAATACCATGCTGCAGGGTATACCCACAGTCAAGGAAGCTCTAGCCTGCAAACAAATTCTTAATGACTTTGCAAAGGCTGTGGGTTCAAAGGTAAGCCTTACCAAATCAAATATTTTATTTTTTAATACTAATATTGCTATTCAGAGAAATATGTCTAGAATTCTAGTCTTTAAAAGAGATATGCTACCCTCCAAATATTTGGGAGTACCACTAACAGATAAACCTTTGAGAAAATCAATTTGGGAGCCTGTTCCTAATAAATTCCAAGACAAAATTAGGAAGTGGACAAATAGGTCTTTGAATTTAGTAGGAAGACTAGTGCTCACAAAAGCTACCATCCAAACGGTCCCCATCTTTATGTTTTCAACCGTTCCATCTCCTAAAGGAGTTATGTAATAATTCATAAATATCCAAAGAGATTTTATTTGGGGCAAAGGGGAAGAAGAATAAAGTCAGCTTTAGTAGCATGCCAAAAGATCTGTAAACCTAAGACACATGGAGGCTTGGGACTGGATGACCCTAAAACACTAAACAAAGTTTTGGGGTCATAACTATGGTGGAGATGGCTAAAAGAATCAACTTCCCCTTGGGCCAAAATTTAGAAACAGAAATATGCAAGAAATTCGCAAGAAAGGGATCATATTAGAATGTCAAGGCTCATCAAAGTCTCCCACATTTGGAATAAAGCTTGGGAGAATAGAGCAATTGTTCAGAAACACAGTTTCTGGGAAATCAGAGATGGAAACCTTGCTTGGTTTTGGGAAGATAATTGGCAACATGAACTTAGACTATTTAGAGAAGAATTTGTCAATCTCAAGAACGATACTGACAACAAAGGGTTACTCAGGGTAAATGAATTTTGGGATCAGGATAGAAGAGAGGGAAAATAGAGAATATGGAAGAACGTGCTATACAGTGATGACTCCTCATTGAAGGCACAGGAAGAAGCTTTAACAACCATCTTGGACCAGAGAAAGATTATGATATTAGAATCTTCAGACCAACTGGATGGGGCAAAAACAACGAAGGCAACTTTAACCTTAAAGATGCCAAACGGATGTCCCTTGGGTTTGACTTTCCAAACCCTGATAGAGTATGCAAGGAAATATGGAAGAACCAAAGCTGGATGAAAATCAAACTCTTCACATGGTTAGTGCAACATAAAAAAATTATGACTTGGGAAAACTTGAGGAAAAGAGGAGTATGTGGTCCATCTAGATGCAAGTTATGTGAACTACAAGAAGAAATTATGGATCACCTACTCAACCTCTACCCTTTCACATCCATCGTGTGGAATTGGGTAGCTTTAATATTCAGACAAATAGACAGAGACATGGGCAACATTACCAGTACTCTAAAGAACTCAAGGAAAAATTTCTCTAATAATGTAATAATCAACATAGCTTGGGCTTTAGTTTTAGGCTTTCTAATATGGGATGTCTGGTAAGAATGCAACAACAAAATATTCACAACCAGGAACGGTTCCTCCCAAAGTATCATGGCTTAGATTATAAGACAACTCAATGAGATGGTAGGAACCCTCATGAAAGCCTCACCTCAAAACCAACCTAGAGATTTGGATGTGCATATACTACTGCATTTGTGTCTGCAGGGGCTTTCCCCCCCAGGGAAAGAACATGAATGTAAGCCTTATAATAGTGGATAAGGATTTCTGGCAACCTCCCCCTCATGGTTTGATGAAATGCAATATAGATGGGGCCTGAAAAGGAAACCCTGGCATGGCTAGTTATGGAGGAGTCATAAGAGATGAAAAGGGCTTCATAAAAACTATCTTTCACAGTCATCTGGGGAAATCACTAATAATATAGTAGAGCTCATGGCCCTTGAGCATTGCTTAGAAATATTGAGGGACTCAAATATACATAATACCATAATTGAAGTTGATTCCAAATTGATTATCAATTCATTTAAGAAAACTAGCTATGGCTCAGCTCCAGACAAAGTTTCAAGACACTGGCGGCTTCTGCCAGTCTATCAATGCATTAAATCCCACTTGTAGAACATGAGGACACTCAGTTTTATAGATGTACGCTGAACAACCAACAAATTAGCAAATATCTTGGCTAATGAAGGTGTACTCTGTTCTAAGAGTGATAAAAAATATGACTGGACAGAGATCCCCCAGGGAAGATTGAGGGAAGAATGTCTCAGACAGGTGACTTCAGATAGGGAGTTCTATCAGAGCAGGAGAAACAAGCAGGATGAGGACTAATGGAAATAAAGGACTTTTAGTCTACACGGTGAAACAATTCATGAAAATAAGAGAACAGGATGTCAGGTACCCAACAAATTTCTTTCTTTGGTCTTTGGGTGGGAAAGTGAACACAGTAATCTACAAAGCAATGGTTCTCGGGTGGGAAACAATAAACAAGTATAATCTTCATATGAAACCGAAATATAATAAATATGGATTCTCAATTAGCAATGCTGGGAGTGTTGTTAACACGTCGGTAGATAGACAGAATAGAAGCAATCCTAGGAATTTCGCGGGGCAAACAGCACGGAAGTTAACAGGACAAATGGACCCAAAATACACATAAGTGGTGACTTTATAAGGCTTCGGGTCCGTAAGGGTTGTTAAATCCTGAGCAAGTTTCTCAACAAGGTTGGGATCACATGCATCTGGGGGATTTCGGCTGACAACCTTCCCAAGGGTTATCCTCCCTGCAAGCTTGAAATTGTTTAGATTGTTGACTCATAAAGCTTATTGGGTCCAATTTAAGGATTAACGGGCATGCAGTTAGGCTCTCTAAAATCGATTCCCAACCGTTAGATCTCGAGAAGTAGATCATATGGTTTGGATGAGAGCTGGCATTACAGAGGTCTCGTGGTTTTGTTTGGTGGGTCCTTGGCTCGGATTGTGGGCCTTTGGCTCGTTTACCAAGGCTGTGTAGCCCGAAAAATATATGGACCCCATTGGCTTCAAGTTTTTGTATATTATGTAACTTGTTTTTAGGATAAGGGGAATAGAAGGACCTACTCTTATTACATCAAAAAAAAAAAAAAACCCAAAATTTATCTGTAACTTTAAGCATATAAAATTCATAATAAATTCTCACAAACCAAGGGAATTTAAGATTTTTATAAAGACAATCTAAACATAATCAGGGTTATCGAGGGATTAATAATATATTTCAAGAAAGGTTTTGTTTTTATAAAAGGTTAATTGATTAAATCAAGAGCTAAATAAATTCGCTCTTTTGGACCAAAATTTTAATAGTCTGAACCTAAATAAATGTAATACAATTAAAAAATGCACAGCCTTCGAGATTTTTAAAAATTACGACTTCACCTAAATACGTTCTACTCTTTCGCTTGTTGTCCATTGGGAAATAAAATATGCAAATTTCCTTTTTATTTCTGGCCAGAGATCGTTGTGCCTTAAAATGGAAGAGGAGGGTTCAGTTTCACACTGTTTCTTTTATATTCAATGACAAAACAACCCCAGAACAATACTATTGAATTCGTAATGCGACAAGTATCATAACTCCATGAAAACAGGCTGCTGACTGGTCTAATCAGTTAATTGGTTGATACGAGCGTGACCATGTCAAAGGGGCAGATAAGCTTCTTAAAGGACAACTAAACGATCTCAAGGAAATTCAATTATATTCTACTACCTTAATCTTACATGCAGCATATAAATAATAAAAAAAATAAAAAAATCAAAGAGGCCTTTTAAGTAGACCGATACATGGTTTATGGGCTTTGGCGAAAAGCTTTGCAAGAGGACAGATGATACATTGTGGAGATGTTCCTCCCTTGCAGTGCTACGTTTGATGTATGGGTTACCATCTACCGTGAAGATACGTTATCCCACATGCACCGTCATTACAGAAGATACGTTATCCCACATGCACCGTCATTATAGAAGATATGTTATCCCATATGCACCATCATTAGAGTCAATAGACTACAATTCAAAAACAGTAATAGCAGTTCGTGGTGAGTGGGTTGTTTGGTGATGTTTACAAGTGAGCATGGCACAACCAGGCAATCACCATGAACACATTTAGAGAATCACATGTTATATATATCGCTGAGTTCAAAGATGGTGGATCTGGGAGCTTGGATGTGATAGAAGGCTCACTAAGTCATTGTAATAGGACAAAGACAATCGTTAAAATCATCAAACAAGTGAACGAGTTCCACCTAAGCCTTAACACATAGGCATCGAATGTTCCTAAGACCACTAGAATGTCTTTTATTAAATTCCAGTTGTATGATTAGATAAACATGAAGTGGATATCGTTCAGGCATCGAGGAAGTGACGGGGCACTTGATGTGCTGATCATGTTGTTTTATTCTTCATGCAAAACTGATTAGAAGGTTTCTCATTCTGATGTACACTGATACTACTATTTCTTATTTTCAAACGCTGCCTTTAGGAATGTTTATCACAAGTGTGGTGGGATCGAGGAAAATATCTTTCCGTTCGATTTTTCCAATGGGATACATGGGTAAAAGTGACAACTCAGGACGTGTAGATAGGGCACTAGATTTCACTTTCTGGATGAAATCAACAATAATGCCAGAAAAGGTTCATTCCATTACTTTTATATGTTCTGGATATATTCAACCTTATCGCATCTTGCGAAACATATGAGCTTGAACTCATCCAATGATTAGGAGAGGTACAAAGCCAATCTTTCATTTATGGATATAGAAATGTATCCATGAATGCACTGGTGAAAAAAAAATAGAGATAAAGGAAATTGGTGTATAAGCCATGCCAATATAGAAGCAGTGACTTTCATATTGATTTACTGTTTTTGTTTTTTTTTGAAGAAGAAAAAAAATCATGCCTTTCGAGTTAGCTAGAATTTGTTGGTTGCTTTTAATTCAGCACAACAATTCCAGAAAGTCCACTACTCAATCTTCTTGCTGTAAAATTTTTGAGGATTCGAAGAATGTATGCATAGTGGTTACGGTCTTCCATAGCATGAGATGCATGAAATTTTATGTCTCATTTGAATGATTACTGCTGAAAGATTTCTAAGCCAAGGGCCTCTCAGTCAGATCAGTTATTTCGTAGCAACGAATGCCGATGCTAGGGGAATCGATGTGTTGTGATCATAGATATCACTAGTTAAGTTTTAATAATATCTTGGGAAGAAACAAAGGAGATTTTCGAGGATATTATTTTATTAGCTGTTGGCGATGAACACAATGTTGTCGACTAGGACTTCAATGGGAAGCCAATGAATCAGACATCGAACCCTGCCCCCTCATCTGATTTGTTGTGTTTCAAGGATTTGGTGGAATTTCTTTGGTAAAAATAAATAAAAATTTATTGAGCCAGAATCTCGCTATTATCGAGGTCTGCCCTGCATTTGTTTTTCCATTGATTATCTTAAGTGCATTTAGTATTTGGTTGAGATGCTGGAATGACCATCGTCGAAGATATTGGACTTCATTTAAGCCATAGTTCTGTCTTGATTGGAAAGAATGGGAGTAGATTCACGGAGGTTTTGTTTGAACCATTACAAGTTGTTCAGTCTGCCCAACCTTCTGCAATTTAAAGTATTCTTTCAAATAATTTGGGTGAAAACTAGTACATTTTGTGGAATTTGAGATAAAAAACAGTCCACAACCTTGCATTTGATGTTAAAGAGGGCTATATCTTTAAATATCAGTGGAAAATAGGTCGGACTACCCGGATTTGTTCTATTTAAATTAACTTTTCGAACTATCTAGTTCAACACTGTTACAGCTTATAAAATTTGAGGGCAATATCGAGAGAGGGACACTTATCACCACGAATGCCCATGAGCCACCCGGTGCACCTACTATAGGAGTCGATGTGCCTGCTCTTACCAAAGAGCTATGCGTAGCTTCATAACTGATTATCGTATTTGAAATCGAGGACAAATTACTCTTGTTTTCTTCTCACAAGCATGAGGAAATCTATTATTGTTACACTCTGCTTGAACCTTTTTTTTTGAGCTCATTTTGACTTTATCAGAGTTTCTTTGTTCCTTTTACCCTTGGAGAGACTAGAACATGGGTTTGTGCGATTTTATTAAGGCCTTGTGCTGAGTTAACAGGGTCTTCATGTGTGTTTGGGTTTGAAGCTGGTATTGATTGTCGGTTCTTCCTGATTTATCTGCTCATAGAGAGGGAGAGATGGACCCATTTGGACCTCCGCGCAAGAAGTTGAGACTTGAGGTGGAGCTTGTGAATGGTAATGGTGGGATCCACATGCCTACACATGTGCTTATAGATGTGGGTACTCACCAGTTCAACCCTCCTGACATGGTATATGGAGATCTCGCCAGATTCGAGTAGTCAACCTTTTTTTTCTCTTGCAAATCGATTACACCGCAAATTAAAAATATGACAGTCTATCGAGTTGCAAATTTACCATCAAGATAGTCTGAGCTTAGAGCGTGGAATAATAAGCACAAACAGTGGTTAGAATATTGTGGCATGATATAATGTGTCTAGGAGACGTTACCTTAAAACTCTAGTGATTTCTTTTACCTTGAACATTTTCTTTCATCAAAATTTATGCTGGTGTTTGAACTCATTCACGTTTGACCATGTTTGACTTGAGTGAAGACCTTGAACGAATTTAAGTTCTTTTCAACAATCTATTTTATACCCTCTCTCTCTATATATATATATAATCGAAGAAGTCACATGTAGTATCATAGTACTTATCATATAACTTATATATTGCAATATGTATATTTATTATGTGTTTACTATGAGCAGCCATGGTATGCATGAAAAGGCTATGAGCATCTCTCATGTTTAAAACAATATATCTAAGATATTTTAAAAGAGATATAGTTGTGCTCGATAAGTAAACAAAAAGCTATTAATACTTACAGTTATGTGAAAATTCTTAAAACTAAGTTATTATTGAATGCTTTGGGAGCACATAAAAACTATATACCATGATGTACATGTGGTTTAAGGTGATAGACCTAGTTGTAAATAAGTATGATTGTGGTATTAAAAGATTGAATAAAGAATTCTAGTGTTGTGGTATAATACTAATCATTGCATATTGTACGATTTTAGATGTTAAAGTCGTCTTGAGGTTAGAGGATTGATAGGAGAAATTGATGAGTCTCACATATAATCATATGTAATGTGAACATAAGTATTGTTGATGTTTAACTTATTTCTGCTATCATATATATTCTTTAACAAATATGTTTTGATTATAAGTAATGATTAAATGATGCTCAAAGAGGAGCCGATCTCGTATATGGTTACCAAAAGTTGTTTTTTATGTTTACATGCATAAAAATCTGCTAAGTGAAGAAGTAACATGCTATTAAGATTAATAATTTACTTTTATTGAGTTCCCTTCTAAGTTAAGGAGCTTAAAATTTTATCATATAGCGTGGACGTTTCAAAAATTAAGCTATAGTTGAGTGTGTCTATGAGGATACAATGACTATATGTCATGATTGAAAAGTGATGATTGTAGATATGCATAGAGAATAATTAAACAATTGGTAATCATGATAAGGCAAGGCCATCATATTAATGCATACTAAATCTTGATAACAAATACTACATGTACATAAATAATGAGTACTTAAGTACACAAATACATGGATGCCTTGCATATATAACTCATTGTCAGGGTGCAATGAGCTGCATGGATATGCTTGCATATGTGGTGTAATTGAGGTCATATAGTAAACTATGTTTATTTTCAAAAAAATCATTAAATAAACCTCTAAACGGATGCATATGTATAAAGGCAATGTGGAGATTTAATCACTACACTAATTAGTGAATATGGTCAACATTTTACTCATATTTGTTCTAACATGGCATGGATGCTATGCAAGGGAAAAGGGTAATAAAATACAAATTCATTGAGGTAAACTAGTAATATCACTACCTCATTCTAATCAAATGATGAATTGTATGGTTTCTAGTTAAGAACATAACTTAAGGAAATTAAGTTATGCTTAAAAGATCCCAAGAAGGGATAGAGGATATGAAAAGCAAGCCTTTTATAAGAATAAATACATTAAAGTTGTCTTTCAAATTTAATGTGGCTGTGTTGATCAACTCACATGCAAAGTAATGATGTAAATTACTTTGGATATGGTTTATCAATAGATGAATTATTTTAGTAATAAAATGTTCCAATTACATTGTTTGAGGAAATAAAACCTTATGAGGAGATTATGTATAAGTAAATAAGCATGCATAGATTGGAACCTAAGGGATTCTAGTTAAGTAAGGTAATATCTTAACTTATATATGGAAGAGACATAAAGTACATATCAATTTGTGGAAAGAGATTATCTGTGTCGATGCATGTGTTGTCTACATTAAAAATTTCTAGAGGTAAACTTCGGTGAAATTGGTAGTATGAATGATGAAGATAAATTAGAAAGTTTTTAACCTCTAGCACAAACCATAAAATGTACTGGTTGATTAAACATGTGGAAAACTATATTAGGTAATAGATTTAAATAAGAATTGATGAATAAAAACAAATCTCACCTAATACATGAAAGGAGGATTTAATAACAAAGGAAGTCCATGGTTGTATCTAGACTTAATTGTTATATGATACCTATGCATTGTCACGGATAGTTTTACATGTTGTTACCATAGTGTTGTTAAGTAGTGATTAAGATAAACGTATTGAAGAGGAACATGTTTAATATCCCTGCATATTAATGAGTTATATGAATTTACTATCCAAGTACATGTGTGTGTAGTATTATAGACTTGTAAGAACAATGCATTTATCAAATGGTTAATGGTGGGATGTTCTTGATATTAGAAATCCATGTAAGAAAGAGTCTTGAGTCTAAATAAATCTATCTATGCATATGCTGTTGTGTGCCAATAGTAAATAGGCAAAGTATGCATTACTATGTGAAAAGTCAGATTGGACTATAAAAATAACTCATTAATGGTATAATTGCTATAAATGTATTATACCAAAGTAAAGGATGCTGAGAGCATGCTATAGTGTAAAGAATATATAATTGTACAAATTATGGTCAAATTAATCCTTTAAGTAATACATCTTCTTACAATGTGACTTGTTCTTCAATTGGAAGAAAGTATGGTTAAAGGGGAAATTTAACCTAAACTGATTTCCATGACATGTGCATCTTTTGAAAGATATGTATAGTATCCTTGAGTGAAACCATAGTAATTTGTGAAGTAGCACAAATGGTATGGAACCCTTCATAAATTAAATGATATTTAACAATTTATTTTAGATCCATATCATAAATTGTGGTACATGACATCTTGAATTGATTTATACATGACAAAAAAAAAATTAATTACATAGATGAACCATGAACATGAATGTTGGTATGATACTAACATGATGGAAAAATATGTGGAAATTTTATGTCATGTAGGTGATACCATGAGGATCGTATTATAGGTTGTACCATAGCTAGACTATGTACAAAAGTACATGGGACCATATGACTACATATGCTACAAGTTTGTAAAATGAAATGCATATTGGTGTGTATAACATACCTTGTGTGCAGGGTATGCAGTAGTCATTGGATTGATGTGTGGCTAGGTAATAGTCATTAGGTGGATGTCTCGCCAGGTAAACAACCTGGGGATTACCTTTGGTATAAGTAACTATGGTCAATCGCAGTATGACATACATACAATTTCAATAAATATATGTATATGAAATGTCAAATAATCTGTTATAACTTTGCAGACATATTAATGTGGAAAATATGCTAACTGATGTATTGTATGCAAAGAGACTACAAAAAGAAGGTGTTCAAAAAGAACACAAAGGCATGAAGGGTGTAAGTAGAGGACATGAATTCTTCAGATAAAATAAATGATAAGAAATAACGGCTTTAATAACAATAGATTATGATATTTATCATTGTTAAACTTTACATCAATAAATTCTCACAAATGGTTTGGAAAAAAATTTGTGACAGGTAGCTATGGAATGAGAGATTCTGGGAGCACTCCTTGAGACCGTTGTAGCTATGGAAGGAAAGATGCTAGGAGCACTCCTTGTGGCAGATGTACATCAGAAAATTTGCATCAGATGACAGAGCCATGAAAGCTGTTGATTTAGAAACTAGTTACCTCTGAACGAGGATATGATGCAGTGATACACCGAGGACGGTGCAAAATTTAAGGGGTGGAGTATGTAACACCCCTACCTTGTGTACTACATTTGTAAACCTAAGCTAAGTTAAAGCTAGGTGTGATATCCTCCTGTTGTGTTATACAACAACCCTCCCCATTTCAAAAATTTTCATATAAGACTTTAATGAGAAATGGATCCCCTTTATAATATAAATAAAATCAATAAAAGTTTGAAAATAATTTTTTATAATAGGTCATATAAAAATTTGCTTTTAGGGTAGGTTACATCGCAATCACAATTTGCAAAACTTTTGCACCCATGAAACTCCTTTTAAGAAAATCCGATCCGATTTTGGTCATAATAAAACCTTATCGTAAAAAAAGCTTTATTAAGGGAAATAATTATAAAAAGCGAATTATCGCATCGCGCACATCCTTTATCTCAATGTTGGACTTAAAGTGTTACAGTGAGATCCGCCGATGCGATAACTCTATCGGAAATCGCATATCACTACTCGTTAAGAAATCGTCCCAAGAGTTCCATGGAAAACCTCCAATGCCATAAGCTAATAGCAATTGCGCATTGCTAAAATCATAAGGCACATCCCAAAAGCTCCTTTGAAATCTTCCGATGCGATTTCATTATTGTATATCACACTTTCGATAAAGGTAAAATATGAAGTATTATGAACATGTGCGGTTTAAAGTTATAAGTCAATTACAAAGAAAATTTAAACGATTTATCAATTTTAAAGCATTCTACCTCCCCATGCCATATCACCACAGATCGCAATCGCAACCATGCAGAGGAACCATTTAAGCATGGCACTTATAACTCCCGATCTGCGATATGCGATTATCGCTAATCGCCGATCGGGAAGTCATGATACCTATTCTAAAAAGGACTGTTATAAATTTGCGATGTGACATACCATCATGACATTAATGTTTCACGTTGGAAGTTACAGGGAAATCATTAAGAAGCAGTTATGGTTGAATCCTTCAAGGATTTCATCTGTGGTGGCTTAAGATATCATAGATCCATAACATCTATTACGCTTAATTGTTGTTAGTCTTGTGTGATGTGTATTAGATTTTAACAATTTTTTCCACTATTACGTCTTACTGTTTCATTTTTCAGAGCGAATCTAAAATCATCAGTCCAGCGAAAATGTCTAAGAAATCTTGGAAAGTAAAGGTTCCCATCATAGCGAAAGATCAACTAGCCAAGTTGGTACTGATAGCTGATACTACCTGTTCAGGCCTTGGCAAGGCTTCATGGGAGAGCACATATAATCTACTTGAAGCCAAGGATCCAACCAAAATTGAAGAAGGAGGAGGAATGACTTATGCAAGTGATAATTAGAAAATACTCTTAAGGATTTAGCCAGCTTCTTCCTCCACAAAATAGTAGCCTGTGCAAAAGTGTTACCATACAATGACCTAGTGAGATGGGTAATAGAGAGTATCAACATAACCGACAGAGGATTCTTTACAAACGATGGAAGGATGTTCAGGACATTCAAGGCAGAAGATGTCAAGAAGATGTATCATTTTCCGGACCCCCAGAAACATTATAAGAAGGCATTTTCAGAATCTTTCGCCAAGGAAAACGATGTAGAGTCTGACCCTATCAAGAAATGGAGACATTTCCCAAACAAGCATAAGCATGAATCCTATGGTATGTACTCCGTGGATTCTTTAGCATCTCCCTATTTCTATGCTAGTGCTATGATATATAGACTCTTTGGAGCCTTTGATTTAGGTAGATTCTCCATAGAAATGGTGCATTTAATGGAAGCAGCAATTAACTCTTTTACGATGGATTGGGCAGCCATTTTATCAGATAAAATGGTAAACCAAATCATTGATAATATAAGAAATAGATATGTAGCTACCCGGATAATACCCCCATTCTATATGAGTGCCTACATTATGGATACCATCTGTTTCTGACTTCCCCATACTAGGTTGGAAATGGACTCCTCAAAACCCAACTCCTATTCACATTTATCATAAGTATTTGTGGAAGGCCCATTATAAAGACCATATATATAGAATTTGCCATGGTTTTGTTTTACCCATCAATCAGGCCATATGGAACAAACCTTCTCCTCAGTTAACTGATGAGGCCAACATTGACCTAACATCAATCGATAGTTGGTTCAGTGAAGAAAATTTCACCTATGTCAGAATTTTTGGCAGCAACACAAATCCACATATTCTCCCATTGTACATTCCTGATAAGCTATTGTCCAGAGAACCAGCTCACCAGATAATGGAGATAGGAATGTCCAAGAACCTCAAAGAGTCTAAGAAACAAATGTGGCCTACATTTCCCCTTCGTTGTGGTACTTACTCACTGCATGATTTCAAACATGCCAAGAAAGAAACACATAAGATAAAAATTCTGAAGTTAGTAGTCATCCCTAAGAGACAATATGCCCCAAATGAAGTGGCTTACAACTTTACCACATAGGTGAAACTTGCCGAATTTGAACATGACAAAGATGACTATGATGACTTGTTCACTTTGGCTGAGTCATTTTCACAGGTAAAATATCTAGCAAGGATCAAATTGGGAGCATGGGAGATAGAGAAGTTTATGCAGTTCAGGACACAGAGGTTACAAACCATACCTCTGGATTTATTGAACACAACCCCTATGGTGCAGCAAGAAGGCCAAAATGAAGAACGCACTACTGGGAATATTCCCCAAAAGGAGTAGACAAATGAAAAGACCAGTGCGAGCTCCTAGATACCAATGTGCATATTGATGCCAACTTAATCAAGGAATGGGAGCAATTTGATCAACAAATCAAGAACCAGAATGACTCCCAAAACATCACTATACCAAAATCGCCTGCAACACAGGAGCCTATTGTTACTAGTACTACAATTGAAGGGGCAGTCAGCACAGTTAACACTCAGAATGATATTGAAATAATTCCAGAGAATCCTTCCGACGAGATTGTATTGAAGGTTGAGGAAATACCACCCTTGGATGTATTTTACAGTCCAAAGCATAGGGATGTGGTCAAAAGACAGAGGAAAAAGAGAAAAATTTACCGGGGACCATTCTCAACTCCTCAAGCTGAACTAATGAATGTGGTATGGAAAGACTCAAAAGTTAATCCTTCTGAGGATTTAACTAAGTTATCACAATATGTAGGTGCCTATACAGCCGCTATAATGGACAAGCCCTCCGAAGTTAACGAACTAATTAAGGAAAAGGATCTAAGGGTCACCCTTCTTGAAGAGAAAATGACAGTGGAACAATAGAAGATCAGTTAGCTTGAGAAATAGCTAGCAGAGAAAAAACAACAAAATGAGCAACTGAAAGAATAGTTAAATCTGAAGAAACAAAAGATCGATCAGCAGACTCTCCAGAAACAACAAAATTTGTCTCAAGAACTCAACAAGCTTCAGGCGACACTTCAGCAGGAAAAGAAGGCCAAAGAAGAACAAATCACATAACTGCAATTACAGGTAGAGAAATTCAAAGGTTATACGAAGATTGATGAATTCAAGAAAGAAGCCTTGGAAGTGATTAAAGCTTTATCTCAGCAATTGAATATCCTTTGCCATAAAATATCATTGGTTGACCCATTGTTCATCATCACTGCATCACTCATTGAACAAGCATTTGACACGAGGTTAGAATCTGAAAATACAGATGATGAGGTCACGATATTTCTCTCTTGGCAAAGTACAGAAGAAGGCATGGCTGCTAATATACCGAAAATTCAAGAATCGCATAAAGAAACCTTGTTTTCAGAGTGGGAATCACAATTAATAAAGGCCGAAAGAGCTACTTCTAGAGCTAGGTCTACAATGAACAGTGTGATTGAGTTGATAAATGACAGCTTACATGGAGCTAACTTGATCTCCGATTACTCCCAAGGAAAGCTCCAGAAAGATAAAGTGCTAGAAAATCAATGGAAACAGGATCTGGTCAGCAGAGAAGAACAAATCGGCAAAGTGCAAGACTTCACTTGGGATGCATTTTGGTTCTTCCTAGTCAAACCGCACAACCAACAGATGGCCGCCAAATGCCTTGCCAACACTGTAAATCACATGGTTTCTGAGCTTTCAGATGCCACATACATAGGACAACTACATTCTGAGCTGAGTCATCCTCCAAAAATTCAGGAAATTCTGTTAATTTGTTAGCGACAAGTACTAGAGAAGAAGTAGATAAAATGAATCAATTTAAAGGCTATCACACTATTATTTTTATAAATCAAATCCTAGATTTTCATGTTTGCAGTTTCAACAGCTCATATCAACTTTTATTTACAGTTAGTTTCTATTTTATTATTTAAAACCTTTCATGTCTTTCAAGAAAGGGTCCTCAAATTGTATAAAATTTGACTTGAGAAGTTGCAATTTTGTACTTCTGAATATATTTTATCAGTAGTGGATCAAGGTTCTACATTTTTGTGAAGAAACCTTTTCAAGACTTGCACTTTTGTATTTCCTGGAAGTTTTCTCAAATAAGAAAGTGGAATCAGAGTGTTATTTACATTGGAAAGACTCAAATGCATGCAGTATTTCTATCACTGTTCTTTTGTCTTGTTTCCTCACGTGATGAAGCATTCCTTTTAAAAGTTGCTATTGTTGATATATGTATGCTCTTCAAACAATTCTTTATCATGTCATTTCTGAAGATTTAGAATTTTTATACTTTAAAGATATATGTGAGCGATATACATTGTTATGAATGTGATATGTTTTTATAATTACTTTGTTTAACTTCTTAAACAAGGTAATCATTATATATGAATGCATCTTTCTATTGATAAGTAATCCATATCTATGACTATTTATCCATTAGGAATAATAAAAAATCACATTGTTAATACATTACCCAGGTTAGATAAGTATATTTGTATATTTCTGAGTTATAGGTTAAAGCACTTATCATCTTTATTATACATTATAAAACAATCATCCATCAAACCATTCATTATATGGGAAACTGGTCCCATAATATCCAGTCGGAGCCACCATACCAAACGGAAAAGGAGTTGTACTAAGGTCCAGACCGGGTGGTTATCCCTAGTGTTTATGATACGATTTTAGAGGCATCAACATTTTTGGTGCTAGAAGGAGGGCTTGAACTGTGAATGGTGAGGAAATCCAAATCCATAGGCCATTCTGGGAGTAAAACTCCCTCACAATCTCCTCCAACTTCTCCTTCGCATTCTAAATCTCCTACTTTTAAGCAAGAAGTTGGAAAGGAAAATACAACACCCACTGCTGAAAACTTAAACACCCCTGAAAATTCTTCTCTTGAACCCCCTGAAGTACAGTCCTTGATTCACAAACTCCAAGTGTTTTCGATATCCCAAGAACAGTCTGAGTTATCCCAAGGTAGTGTGACTTCACAGTATATTCCATCCCAGCCTCTTACTAGAGCACAGAGTGAAAATATTGGTATTCCACCAACTGAATTTCCTCTACCAAGTCGAAAAAGAGCTAGGAAGGCACCTTTAGAGTCTGACAGTGAGTTTCTTTCCTCATCATCATCTATTCCATCTAAACCACTATGAAGTCATCCACTCATTTCACAACTCCAAATCATAGTCCAAAAGGGTACATGTACTCCAACATCCTCTACTCAATCACTTTCAACTGCCTCCTCACCTTCTTCTACCGTTAGTGCAACAATGGTACAACCTCAACCAAGGCCGTGGACCAATCCAAGAGCTGTCACAATGCCTGCACCTTTTTGTCAATTACCAGCCCATCCTGAAAAATGGTTACCAAAATTTAATCCTAACATTGGCATATTAGCAGAAGAACATATAAATAATTTTATGTTATCAATAAACTAGAATGGGGTAACAAAAGAAGATGTTGTTGTTAGGCTATTTCCATACACTCTACAAGGAGTAGCTGGATCATGGTATTTTTCATTACCAGTAGGATCCATCAATAGTTGGGATGCTTTTAAGGAGAAACTTTTAACCAAGTTTGGAGACAATAGGTCCACAACGACTTTGATTAATGATCTCCCCAATCTGAAATATGAATCAAAGGAACCCATCAAAGACTTCAACTCCAGTTTAATAAGCTATTCAATAAAATTCCAACAACATCCAAGCCCAGTGAAGAAGTTCGAAACGAATGGTATATTTCTGCCCTACCTTCAAACATAGCCATCTTCATTGATAGGGTTGCCAAACCCATATTAGTAGGAAATATTAAGGAAGCAATCAATGTTGAAAAATGTATCATTGCTTTGGAAAAGAAAAACGCTCTTGAAGAAAGAAAATCCAAAAAGGTTACTTTCAAAGATGATTAAAAAGAGAAATCAGTTGAAGACCCATATGACATGGAAGGTTTACAAAAGGTTCTGAAAACTATGTCCAATGAAATGGTGGAAATAAAAAAGTAGGTAGCTGAAACTTGTATCATTGCTTTGGAAAAGAAAAAATCTCTTGAAGAAAGAAAATCCAACAAGGTTACTTTCAAAGATGATTCAAAAAAGAAAGCAGTTAAAGACCCATATGACATGGAAGGTTTACAAAAGGTTTTGAAAACTATGTCCAATGAAATGGTGGAAATAAAAAAGCAGGTAGCTGAAACTTCTACTAAAAAGCCATTTACAAACTTTAGAAGAAATTAGTTAACTGAACCTAAACCACCTAACGCTATATCTAATGCGGAATCAGATCTAGATGACGATGAAGATGAAGACATAGTTTTATCATCAGAGGAAACAAAAGAATATGAAAAAGTTGAATGTCATGAAATGTGGGACTTTATCTTGCCCAACTCTGATAATTGAAGTGAACAAGAAGCTCTCCCGATAAATACCAAAAGTAAAATGAAGCAGAGCCTATTTAAACAAATCCAAAGAAGAAAAATTCAAGCCCTGTTATT
Source organism: Pinus tabuliformis (assembly GCA_031772625.1). Taxonomy (NCBI): domain Eukaryota; kingdom Viridiplantae; phylum Streptophyta; class Pinopsida; order Pinales; family Pinaceae; genus Pinus; species Pinus tabuliformis. The sequence goes on along the minus strand of CM062813.1, from coordinate 432,245,632 downwards.
AAAGAGAAAGCTCCCATGAAGAAAACTCTAGTTGTGCCTACCCAAAATCAACCACCATCCTCTAATCCTTCACCATCATCTAAATCGTTAGTAGTTTCTGATTCTATGGATTATAACATTGTGGAAGACATGAAGAAGACTTGAGAAAATATTTCTTTACATGAAATTAGCAAGCTCAAACATCAACAAAAGTTGTTACTAAAAGAATTGAATGTAGTACCTTCTTCTCCTCTTCCAGCCAGTGTATTATCGAAGGAAGCTAAAGGATTAGGTAAGCCACCCTCAGATAAAGTAGATGCTACTGATGTTATTTTGATTAGAGATAGGTCTAATTCTCATAGTCCTCCTTTTCTCTTGACATATGAGATCTATAATAGAAATATGCATAACTACCTGATAGATTCAAGGGTTTCATTAAACATAATGCCAGCCTCAATTTGCTCAAAATTAAACATTGAACCCCAGAAATATGCAGTTCATATTGTCCAATTATATCAAACTAAAGTGCAAGTTTTAGGAGAGATTAATGCAATTACTACTAGGTTATTGGTTGATCCTAGAGTAGTTCAAAGAATTGATATATTGATTGCTGACATCCCTAAGTTTTATGGTTTAATTCTAAGCAGGGATTGGTCTGAGAAAATCCATGGCTACATTTCCACTGATTGATCTCACATGTGGCTTCTGTTGGGTGGCAAAGGCACCGTGTAACGGTTTTGGGGCTCAAAGCTGAAGTTTTGGGTAAAGATATGGTAAAGATTCCGCAGGATGCACGGAGCGTGAAGTGTAATGAGTCAAGTCAAAGGGTTGTTCACCCAAAAAAATGTAAAGTGAGTCGGCTTTCCCATGGTCTACAGACCATGGAAATGTATAAATAGAGCAAGGCTCTATGGTTAGGGAGAAGTTAGATTTTATGGATGATTGATCTGAATTGTAATGGGTTTATGAGGCAAGAAGTTTTGCAGTGTCTGTAAGTTCAAGTCAAGGGTGTTGGTGGGTAGATAGAGGCTCTGCAGCTTTGTGCACAGAGGCCTGCTAGAGTTTGTAGTTGTGTGCACGGACCCCTATAGCTGAGTGCGCAGGGCAGATCTGGTTGTATTGGCGGAAGAGTTGAATAAAGATAAGTTGGTTGTGAAATACTTGTGGATCTGAAATATTGTGGATCTGGTTATTTTATGGTTATATATGTGTTTATTCTTATGTTATGAGTTTATGAAAATCTATTTCTTTTCTGGGTCCGCGCAGTGGTTATCCCTATTAAATGTTTTCTTGAAGACCGTAATGAGTAGATCTGATCTATAACAACTCATTAAATAATAAGTATTAAGGAATCACCCAGTTCTGGACCTACGCAAAAGTAGAGTGGCACGAGGCCACAAAATGGCGTGTGAACCATCTAGACCACATCAAGACATCCCAAGGGTGTGGAAACCTCGTTCCAGCACCCTCCTCTACTACCTCGAGTGAGACCTCAGTCTTCCCTCCGTGGGCTGTTGTCGAAAGGGCCAGTAGCTGTAGGATTTGTTTGGCTAAATAACTCTTCCGAACCTAGGTCAGACCCATATAAGCCACAAATGGTTCCATTGCTGGCGTTGGGATCTGCCTAAGGGATGTCTGATGTTGGAACACTAGAACCCTACAAAGAAAGAGCTTGAAGATTGGTTGGATTAGAAGCTTCACGAGTTCATGGTTCAGGAAAAAAAACCCTCGGATATCCGAGGAAGATTGGTTGGATTGCTACATATACACAGATATCCATGAGGTCTTCTTTGCGACATTCCCGATAGAGATGTATGAGTGAATCACAAGGTTAGCCAACATCGTGGTGAGGTGCAGATTGGATCAACCTATTGTGTGTACTCCAAAATTGGTGCACTAGCTAGAAGCATCGGAAGATAAAATCGCACATGCAGTAGATCACTGGTTGGATCGAGTAATAGGAGGGTTTACACTGAGTTTGTGATAGACACAACCGTGAGTTATAGTGAAGCAGAAAGGCACTTTCTCCAAGGACCGCGGGGTAAGTATATCAAATCATTGAATACTTGGATTAAAACGTTGTTGTGTAAAAAATAGATTATGCACACTTATTGATGTCTGGAGTAACGCAGAGTGGAAGAGGTTACCGAGGAATTGAATGATTAGGGAACAATCCTCTAATTTATATTTCACGAAACAACGAGGAAGAACTCACAGGGTTCTCCCTAAGAAGTGCAGTCCAGTTGATTAAGGGGAATTTTCCACTGATACCACCTCCTTCCATGCCACCACCTACTTCACCGACATCGAATCCATCTACACCAACCCCACCCCACCTCCACGACCACCGAAGGTTGGGATGGCGAGCGTAGTCAAGTTTCCAGTATTTAAGGGTGTAGGAAATGAGGAACCAGGTTAGTTCTGGTTTGTGGTAAAGGTTGTATGGGAAGCTCAAGGCATAACGGATGATAACATCAAAAAGGATACTCTAGTTAGCGCGCTATAGGACAGTACGTTGACGTGGTATATAAAGTACTCAAGCGATCATTGGAATGCGGAAATAGCGGTGATCCAAGATGCATTAAAAAAAGAATTTGGTCGGCCAAAATCAGAGGTGCAGTTGGTCATTAGGTTCAAAGAAATCACGATGTTACCGGGTGAAACCCCATGGGATCTGGATTAGCGATTGAAAAGCACCATTTGCAAGGCTAACATGACAATGATGGATGCACAACATTGTGCATGGTTTGTGGCATCCTTGACCCCACATCTGAGGATGGCGCTATCACAGCAAAAGATCTCAACCCAAGCTGAAGCATTAGAGATAGCAATGAGGTTGCATGAAAGTCCAATACAGGATCTGGGGCTGGGAGTTCAGTAAATCCATGCGCAAATACGAAACCTATGTCTAGAGATGTGAAGTTTGAAAAAAGGACAGGTGGCTTAGTCAGAAGTGCATGAAGAGGTGTGGTGTATCAAATGTAAGGGCCAGGGCCATGACAAGGATCACTACCCGGTCTTTGCGAACTATATGGCAGCGGGGGGACCAATATCTTTACGACTACAGGTAAAAGCAAGGCCAAGCACAGCACCCACACTCTGGTGTGCAATTTTCCAAGTGGGATGAAAGCATGCCATGGAAAATTGTCATCTATTACAGAACCTAAGACAACCCACCCCGCAATAGTTATTTTGCAACTTCTGTAGGATGACAAGCCACGATGGAAGAAATTATTATAGTTATGAGATGTTGAATGATCAAACACCTGCTTACAAGATGCAGAGGGAGGCATGCGGGTAAGATCCCACCGTAGCAATCACGTTAGGCAGATTCCAAGAACGCGGACGGGGGCGCGAGGGAATGTGACCCGAATGCGGATGGGGACGTGAGGGAATGGGACACAGACGCGGACAGGGACAATTAATCTACTATAATTGTGGAGGACTGAGGCACTACACATGTGATTGCATGAACCTAACCAGAGCCTGTTGCCCGTACTGTTACCAATTTGACTAGGAAGCAGTCGATTGCCCCATGCTAATTGCTCAGATGTAGGAAAAAGGGGTGCTTACGGCTACCCCCACTCAGAACATCCAAATGATGAAGGTTGACCTGCGCGAGGAAGACCCTAACATGAATCTAATGCTCATAAGTGGCATAGCTACAGGGGAAAATAAGGGGAAAAAGCCAGAGGAGGATGCATGGGTTCGTAAGGCCTCCACAAAACAATCGGAATTTGATTTGGAGCATGCAAAGGAAACATTTATGGAAGCTAAGAAGAGCTTCGCGGAAGCTTCTACTTCGGGCAGCAAGGATCAAATGGAGCTAGAGAGGGATACTTCTATGCTAACCATATTCTTAGAGACATGCACGAAGTTACTACAGGATGCTAAAGTAATGAAAGGACTGCAAGAATTGAAAATTAGGTGCATGGGAGCGGATGAACCTTGAATAGTCCGGAAGCTGGGAAAGCATGCATTGCGCACCGGATGGGAAATGCAATTGACTACCTAGATTGGGGACTGTGAGATGGATTAGGTCATTTTGGATCTAGGGTTAGACGTGAAAGTCCTACCTAAATAGACCTGGGAGTGCATGGGAAGGCCCACACTATAATGGTCCCCTATGTAGTTGCAAATGGCAAACCAACAAAAGATCCTGCCCATGGGAAGACTGCAAGGAGTTACAGTAGACATCGAAGGTGCAAGCACACAAACCGATTTTGAGGTCATAGAAATTATGGATGACAGTAACCCATATCCTACATTGTTAGGGATAGACTAGGCAACAGATATGAATGGATTCATCAATCTAAATAAACAAAAAATGATACTCGAAAAGAAATATCTCCTTGTCGTAGTTCTATTGGACCCAGCCAAAGGGGTGTGCTATACTGAGCCAGTGCGCGATGAAGATAGTTACGGTCAATTGGAATGTATTTACCAGATCACAACGCAAGATCAAGACTGGGTGAATCTGACAGCGGACAAAAGAATCTCATGGGACCATGATAGTTCCTGCACGTCAAACTCAGATGAAGAGATTAAGCAATGGCAAAACCAATTACATGAGGTAACGACCCTAAATTCTAACAGGATGGTTAGATCACTATGCCATGTAACAATAGAGGCAAGGGAGTGGCCAGCTGGTGAGGTTGCCATGAAAGCAAAGGAACCGATCGACTAATACGAAAGGACGAATCCGTGAAAAAATCTACTAGAAGTATCCGCGGAGGCACCACACGTGACAATTGCCTCAGGAAGGGGTACATGGCCAAAGATGTGGCGGAAGTGGTGCGAATGTCAAAGGCAACTGCACACATGTGGTGGAGGGAAATACGGAATAAGTATCCATCGCCATCGTAGACTATAGATGTATGTGGTTCAGACACTCAACCAGATTAAAATCAGAAGCCCGAAGTCACCCCAGCAATCCGGTTCACTAGCGGTCTGTGGCAAAGTCAGGAGCAGACCCGGGGGAAGCGTGGACAACATCTGCCTGATAAAGTGACCCAATGGGGAGTTGCAGATAACTCAGGTTCAATGAGCCTATAATAGAAGGTAGAAGGAAGCTCAGAAAAAGGGTAGTAGCTGACCTCATGGAATCAATCAACTTTGGGTGCAACTAAGAAAGAAAATTGCACTAATAGGGGAGGGAATCAACAAGATGGCAAGTAGTGATGCCCATGTCGATCACAGGCATAAACACAAAAGGGAACCAAGAGTGGTCAGGCCTCCCGCAGAACTACAATGGGCTGCGATCCTGCTACCATGGTTGTGCCTGCACCTATGAAAAGATACACCCCACACAGCAGCACACGAAGAAGTAAAAACTCTAAAGGCACTCGAAAGAAGCTCGCAGCCTAGGCTAGCAGAAAAGCTGAGATATCGCACCTGGGGTGTGATAACCTAACTAGCTGTAGAAAGCACAGTCTCAGTGCCCCAAGTAGTTGAAAGAAGGTGCAGGACTATAAAAATGTTTGTGAGAAGGTGGCGTTGAAAGCAGGTTCTGTACATAGTCATTTGGTCCGCAAGATTGTGGCTGCGCCTGGAGGGCTATGCTACCATGAGGAAAGGTCAAAAGGTGACTATTAACACCATTGTTCATCTGTTGCTCTATCTGATACATGATGGGTATCTCTGGTTGGAAGAGCTGATTCTGATCACAGCCGATTTAATCCACCAAATTATACACCTGCCAGTTAAAGGGAACGACCCCACATACATAGCCGGAGCAAGTAGCGAGGTGGGCCTCATAGAAACAATGAAGGCTAAATATTAGCGAAAAAAAGGAAAGCATGGGTATGTAATAGCAAGAATCAATGACCACACTGTGTGAGTCGCCACTCAGCTACTAGCCAATAAACTCATGAGGAAGTGTCACGCAGATGAGGTGCCAACTCCTATCATTGCGCTTATGTAGTAGTGCATAGAAGGGGTTCAGTTCAACTGGGCACAATTTTTATGCAAAGAATTTTTGACAAATTGTCAGGAAGCACAGGACAAAGGTAAGACATTTCATTATGCATGGTTGCTACTACCAATCCTTCTGGTTGTAGGAGAACTATTGTAGGGCAGCCAGTTTCCCAGCATTGAGGAGAACCTACCTAAAGCAGTGCGTATACTTCGCTCTGGGCTACAAAGGACGCAATGAGGGTTTCTGAAATCAAGATTTTTTGGACCTTCATGGAAGGGAGTATCCAAACACGGATCGCTCGTAGACCACAGATGTCTCCAATGATATACAACAATTTTCAAAGCACAACCAAGTTCAAAGCAGACATGCATCACTTATATACATGGGAACAGAAGGATCCAAAGCGAGCATGGGTCACACTTTCGTTCATTGCAACAGACGATGCCATTTACGAGGTATTTGTAACATGGCCTTGAGAGTGGTGTGCCTGAGCTATGGCCGTCTTGGTAAAAATTGCAGCACAATAGCAGACGAAGGAACTCTAGTAGCAGCTCACTCAATTTGTAGAAAAACCACGATAGGGACAAAAGGCAGCTTCAGAGCAGGAGGAAACCAAGGAAACACTAGCCAAAGAGACCCTGGAAGATCAAGAAATGGCTGTAGAATAGGACATGCAAAGGGAAATGGAAACACAGGAACACACGGACCATATTATAGAATCGACCCAGGTCAAGTGGCCACGCGGTAAGGAATTGCTGCGCACACGCAAAAAGTCCAAAACAATGAAGGATTTGGAGAAAGAGTTTAGTGGCAACAGCTAGCGAGCGGGCAATGTCCCTATCGGTGCGTTGGCAGAGCTAATCACAGAACAAACAACTGTGTTGGGGGAGATCTAAGCATAGTTGTAGGCATTACAGGTGTGACCCCCGAGTGGGGTCATCCTAAACCTAGTAGAGGACACAACTACTGTCAAGCAGATGGTGCACACACCCACAATGAACACCCTAGCATTGCTAGTAGGTGTTATCCTAGAAGAAGTCGTAGGAGAAGCATGTAGCTAGGGTTTGAATTTGGCTGCCCTTCCAAGAGAAACACTATACCAACTATAGGATGGGGTAAATAATGAGCTTCATACCAGGGAAATTCATGCCCTCAAAATGTTGACAGAGCACAAAGAAAATTTGGAACAGGTCACTCTCCAGCACGATGACTTGATCGCACACTACCAGGAAGTGGAACAGGCTGTGACAGAGGCTTGGAGTAAGGTACTAGAGATAGCTATCCCCACGGACCTTCCAACAATTGCTAAGATTCATAACATGGCCATAGGATTCTGTACAACCCAGGAGGAGGCTGTGAAGGCTCAGTGGGAATTAAATATACAAATTGTAAAGCTAAGTCTAAAGGCGCAACCACCCACACCTTCGAAAGTTTGAGAACGGTGTCGCGGTGATCAAATTCAAGCAAGACTGGAAATGATAAAGCGCGTTGTCCAAGATTGCTCGTCCCTGTTAGATTACTCCCTCCTTATGCTCACCTCCCTTTAGGAAGACCCAACCATACAACAAGTAGAAACCAAAGCACGGGAGTTGCAGCAGGCTTGTGACACACTCCGAGGAGTTGCAGAGACGGTCACTATCTTGCAACAGTTGGCCAAAATGAAGAAGGCCCAGGCTCTCAAGGCACAAGTTGACGTCGTATGGCAAAAGGAGGCAGTGCTTAAAGAACGCACCCAATCCTAGCTTGATGAAGCATTCGTGGTCTCTACAACCAGTGAAGGTAAGTTAGCACACATGCAGGGAGTATGTGATCCTGAACAGGAAACTGCGATTGATATGGATGCATCAATAGCTCGCTTAGAACAAGTACAGAGGATAGCAGTAGAGTTTGTTGAAAGGATGCGCGATGCGTAGAAATTGATGACCGACCTCTACGCGAAGATTGTCATGCCACTCGAGTGACTTGGAATAAGTCACGATGATTGTGTTGGGGGACTGTTGGGTAGCAGAGGCACCGTGTAATAGTTTTGGGGCTCAAAGCCTGGAGATTGGGTAAAGATATGGTAAAGACTCCACGGGATGTGTAGAGCACGAAGTGTAATGAGTCAATTCAAAGGGTTTTCTACCCAAAAATAATGTAAAGTGAGTTGGCTTGCTAATGGTCCATGGACCATGGAAATATATAAAGAGATCAAGCCTCAATGGTTAGGGAGTAGTTAGTTTTTATGGATGATTATTCTGAATTGTAATGGGTTTATGAGGAAAGAAGTTTTGGAGCGTCTATAAGTTTGAGTCAAGGGTGTTGGTGGGCAGATAGAGGCTCTGCAACTGTGTGCACAGAGGCCTGGTAGAGTCCACACCTATGTGCGTGGACCCCTGCAGCTGAGTGCGCAGGGAAGATTTGTTTATATTGGCAGAAGAGTTGAATAAAGATAAGTTGGTTCTGAAATACAATGTGAATCTGGTTATTTTATGTTTATACGTGCGTTTATGGTTATGTTACAAGTTTATGCAAATCTATATCTTTTATGGGTGCGCGCACTGGTTATCTCTATTAAATGTTTACTTAAAGACTATAACAAGTAGATCTGATCTATAACAACTCATTAAATAATAAGTATTAATGAATCACCCTATTTTGGACCTACGCGAAAGTAGAGTGGCGTGAGGCCACAGAACATCACGCAAACCCTCTAGACCACATCAAGACATCCCAAGGGTGCAGAAACCTGGTTCCAGCATCCTCCCCTTGTACCTCAGGTGAGACCTCAATCTGCCCTCTGCGGGCTATTACTGAAAGGGTCGATAGCTGCGGAATTTGTTTGGCTAAATAACTCTTTCGAACTTGGGTCAGGCCCATATAAGCCAACATCTTCCCTGTAAAGGGAAACGAAATCAAATCAAAATAGTTTGAGAAAAACACATGACCCATACAGTAATGAAGTTTGAACAAGAAAACTAACCTGTAACTTTCAATAACAACATTCTCAGAAATTACTTAGCTGAGTCATTATTTGGAAATTTTAATGCTCAACAATCGCCTTTTCCTGTTAATAGTATCGCATCAAAAATTGAAAATTTCTCTCATACTGATACCTCAGGATGTGTTAGTATTGCTGATGAACTTGTAAATAAATCTCTAGAGAAGCCTTTATTTCCGTCTTTATATTTTGATGGATCAAAATCCAATGACGGTGTAGGAGCAGGGTGTATTTTAGTTAATCTAGAAGGGGAAAAAACTATGCTATCATGTAGACTAGAATTTGACTGTACCAATAATACTGCGGAATATGAGGCATTGATTCAAGGGCTCTATAAAGAAATAGGCTTGAATATTCAATATCTTAAAGTATTCGGTGAATCTAAAATTGTCATCAAACAAGTAAGGAACACTATCCATTGTCTCTCAGGACATCTCAAACATTATCAATCCCTTGTTCAAGATCTCATAACACATCTTCTGGCATTCAACATTTCTCCTATTCCTAGATCTCAGAATGCAGCAGCTGATTTGTTGGCTAATGTTGCTTCTAAGCTCCTTCCACCCAAGGATTATAGTCTAGATAGGTTTTCAATTGAATTAATTTTATCGGCCATCCATCCCAGACAATGTCAACAATTGGAGGGTGTTTAATCATAATGAAGACATCTTAAATTTCTTGACTTCTTAAAAATCTTATGATGATTAAATTATCGATGAAAGTGATCATGATCTTCAACTAAAACAAAGACTAAATGAGATTCTATTTCTAAATTTGTGGTGAAACTAAAAGATCTATATGATATCAAAGATAAATTCAAAAGGTCACTAATGCAAAACTTCAAAGTTTACTTTAAGATTTGAATTAGTAAATCTTGGCACTAAGGCCAAACCACAAAATGTCAATGTAAGATTTGAACTCACATCAGAAGAAAGAATTTCTTTCATCAGATTATTAAACAAATACAAAAATGTTTTTGCTTGGAATTACGAAGACCTAAGAAACCTGTACAACAAAAGTTAAGGAAAATTCACCCAAATCTAGAAAGTCAAATCAAAGTACAGTTGAATAAACTTCTGAAAGCTAAAATAATTTTCCCAGTCAAACATTCTAAATGGGTTTCAAAATTGATACTTGTAAGAAAAAATAATGGCGATATTAGGATTTGCATAGATTTTAGAAATCTCAATAAGGCATGACAAAAAGATAATTTCCCATTACCAACAATGGAACAGATACTTCAATCAGTAGCTAGTTCATAGTTATGTCCTTTCTTGATGGTTTTTCAGGATACAATCAAATACTGGTGCATCCATATGATAGACTAAGAACTACATTCATAACTAAATGGGAAACATATGCTTATCAGAAAATTCCTTTTGGTTTGATAATGCTGGAGCTACTTTCCAACGAGCCATGGATATAGCCTTCAAAGGATCAATAGGTCAGTTGTTGTTTACTTAGATGACATAATTGTCTTTTCTAAGAAGAAGGCCAATCATCTACATGATTTAAAATAGATCTTTGAACGATTTAAAAGGTATAGGATTTCTCTAAATCCAAAGAAATCATTCTTCGATCTTAAAGAAGGAAAACTCTTAGGATTTATTATATCCAAAGAGGGCATATATATTGATCCTGGGAGGATAAAAGAGATTTCTGATATTCCTTTGCCACATAACATGAAATCAATGCAATCATTTTTGGGACAGATAAATTTTGTAAAAAGATTTGTTCCTGAGTTTTCTCATATAGTCTTACCTTTACAAACTATGATTAAGAAAAGTTTAGTTTTCAAATGGGAACGTAACGAAAAAGAAGCCTTTGACTCAATCAAATAGGAAATCATTAATGCTCCTGCATTGAATAATCCCAATTTTTCTAATCATTTTATTTTTTATACTTTGGTCACTAAAACATCTTATGATGTTGTTTTAACACAAATCAATGATCAACAAGTAGAAGCACCTATATCCTTCTTTAGTTGCAATTTGCAAGGTGTTGAACTCAACTACTCGGAAGTAGAAAAACAAGCTTTTGCTGTGTTTAAATCTATCAAACGCTATAGAACATTTCTCCTAAAAACACACACAAAAGTAATAGTCCCATTCTTTGCTATGAGACAATTTCTAGTTCAAAGGGAAGTAGGAGAGAAAAGAGCCAACTGGGTAATAGCCTTACAAGAGTATGATACTGATATTAAACCAGCAAAAATTGTGAGAGGGCAAGGTTTTTGTAGGTTATTATTAGGAGCTTCTAATTTTCCAAAACATGAATGCTATGAAACCAGCTCACAAAAAGATAGAGAAGAAAGATAAACGCCTTAGAATTCAGCCTCTTCGAGTGGGCAACCTCCTTTACATTACACAAATGAACAATTCTTCGATGATACAAATGAAAAGACCTCCTTTCTATATATAGGAGTCTAAGGGGTCATAATATAATCAGAGCCAGCATAACAATAATAATGTAAGGGAACAATAATAACAATAGTGGGTTTCTATGGGGCACAATAGTAACAATATGGGTGCTACATGGGTACATCAATATAATAAAGGGGTTGTACTAATAACAATAAGGGGTTACACTAGTAGTATGGGGGCCTAACATGTCCCTGTCCTTAGAAAAGTGTTGTCCTCAATGCTTGAGTAGATCTTGATGCTTCTGTATAAAATTCTTGTCCTCCCATGTGGAATCTTCAGCAGGTAAGTTCTTCCACTTGATGAGATACTCTGAAATTGATCGATTTCATAATTGTCGGGTTCTTGTTTCTGTGACTGCTCCAGGTTCCAATGTGATTTTTCCTTCCTCTTTAATTTCTAGCAATATTGTTTGAATAGGGATCTTTTCCAACTTTTGAATAAGTGGCCATACTTCTTCGTCCTTCTTCCATTCATCCCTTGCTTCGTTTATCCAATCTAGTTGGATAATAGAAATAGCACAAAACAATGCTTCCACATCCTCATCCTTTGTTGAGAGTGCATCCTGAAGTGTCTTCCCATTCGGTAAGGTTGCCATTTCTTAAGTGCATGTAGTATTGACAACATTTCCTTCTCATAAATAGCTTTCTTGAGATGTAGCAACAAAAATACTCAATCACCTACATGAAAACATTTTTCACTGTGATGTTGATTTACCTGTTGTTTCATTCGATTTTGCACCAAAGTGGCGTTATCGTTTAAAAGTTGGAGAACTTGTTGTTGATGCTCGATGTGATCTTTAACTGCTTGAACCTTTTTCTTCTTGATATTTCCTTCTATATTTAGAGTTTTAGGAGTGGTAATTTCTTCCAATCCTTTACAAGATATGGTCGGATTCATTTCGTGATGCTCGATGTGATCTTTCACTTCTTGAACATTTTTCTTCTTGATATGTCCTTCTATCTTGATAGTTTCAGGAGTGGTAATTCCGACCAATGAATTACAAGATATGGTTGGATTCATTTCTTCTTTCTTGATGTGATATTTCACTTCTTGCACCTTTTTCTTCTTGATATGTCCTTCTATCTTGAGAGTTTGAGGAGTGGTAATTCTTGCCAATGCTTTACAAGATATGGTTTGATTCATTTCTTCTTTCTCTGGGGTTGGGTCCTGGCGTATATCCTGTTCTTTTGACGTTTCTTGATCCTTTTATTCCTCCTCTTCATACTCTATGTAAAATAATTTCTTCTCAGCACACTTATGACCTTTATTGCATTTGCTATCACAATTGTAACAAAGCCCTTTTTCTGTTTTTTCTTCCAATTGTTGTGGTGTAACCCTTGTAGGTTGTGGAAGGCTAGGAGAAACAACACTTCCATCTTTATAGTTGTGAGGGTAGACTTCCTTGTTGCCATAATTTTACTTTCCACTATGTAACAAAGCCCTTTTATTATTTCCAATTATTGTGGTGTTGCTCTAAAGAAGGTGTTGCTCTTTGTATCCTCATAATGTGCTATCATTTCCTCCATGGAAATTGACCACGTAACAAGTTTTTTAAGAGAACAAAGCCCTTTATACCATAAAATTTCATCCAGTTCTAAATATGAAGATGCATTACATACCTTTTGTAATAGTTTTACACCATGTAGATCAAAATATTGCTCCATCTGAAGTATCCAATTTACTGGATCCTTGCCATCAAACTTCATCATCTTGCTTTTTATTGATTTTAGGAGCTCAATATTAAAATGACTGTAACTCTATAGATTCAGATCTTTAAGTTCTGAAATTGGGACCTGCAGTAGCCCTCTGCGTCCTGTTTCCAATGCCAACAGTATGATCCAAATTGGATTCTCCAAGGAAGGGTTATGCCAAATCTCCCACAGTGTCTTGACTATAGACTAGTTCAGTAGAGCGAACTTGTATGACGTGCCACGTGTCATTGTTTTTACTTTTGGCTCTGAAAAATATATACAAGAAACTACAGTCTATCCTCTTTTTGTACCTTCTTATAACGTTTCAATCTGATGCTCAGAGAGAAAATTATGACGATTTTCCCTAGGTCACCTGTTTGGAATGTAATTTAGGAGTCTACAAAAGGACCAACTTCCTTAGATCATATCTCCACAAATATAGCACAAAAAGTTCTGAAATTTGGACCCGAGGTTCAGTGTGGTTTCATCTCAAATGGGTTTTTTTCGCTTCTGAAACTTCGCAGAAAAAAACTTTTGGTGAAAATGCCACGATGACCTATTTGGAGCAGTGAAACCCTAGAATCCAAAGCTTTGATACCAAATGTTATGAAACCAGCTCACAAAAAGATAGAAAAGAAACATAAACACCTTAGAATTTAGTCTCTTTTAATGGGGCAACCTCCTTTAAATTACACAAATGAACAATTCTTTGATGATACAAATGAAAAGACCTCCTTTCTATATATAAGAGTCTAAATGGTCATAATATAATTAGAGCTGACATAACAATAATAATGTAAGGGCACAATAATAAAAATTGTGGGCTTCTATGGGGCACAATAGTAACAATATGGGCGCTACATCGGTACATCAATATAATAAGGGGGTTTTACTAATAAAAATAAGGGGTTACGCTAGTAGTATAAGGGCCTAACAATGAAGATTCAAATAATGCTCTTCAAGTGAACGAGATAAGTATCATAAATTCTAAATCTCAGTATGTTGATCTGATCTTCTACTTGAAAAATGGATATGCTCCCCCTGATTTCAGTTGCAAAAACAAACGTGCCTTAAGGTTAAAAGCAAAACACTTCGAAATAATTGATGATGTGTTATTTAGAAGAAATTATGATTCAATTTTATTAAGAGGCCTTGAAAAAACTAAAGCACAAAAGGTTTTGCAGGAATTACATGATGATCCAGCAAGTTGGACATTTTGGATGAGATACTATAGCTCAAAAGATAATACATGTTGGATACTATTGGTCAACTTTGTTTAAATATGCACATGATTATGTCAAGAAATGCAAGATATGCCAAACTGCTAGTGGGAGACAAAGGAAACTGGCCTTTCCTTTACAACCAATAAACATTGAGCAACCATTTGAATAGTGGGAGCTTAATATCGTAGGAAAGATTGTTCCACATTCTTCCAAGCAACACAAATACATCCTTACAGCCACGGACTACTTCACAAAGTGGGTAGAAGAAATTCCATTAAAGGTAGCCAATTCTAATGCAATCATTGAATTCATTGATCAATTCATCATTACCATGTTTGGTGTACCTAATGCCCCTATTTTTGATAATGCATCTTATTTTTCTGGGAGTAGTATATTTGAATTTTCTCTTAAGAGAGGTTTTAAATTAAAATATTCTACAAATTACTATCGCAAGGTAATGGTTTGTCAGAATCAACTAATAACAATCTCATTAAGATTATTAAAATAACTGTTGATCAAAATCAAAACAATTGACATAAATCTTTAATATTTGCATTATAGGGAGATTTCATAACTCAGAAGGCCTCAATAAGTACTTCTCCTTTTAACTTAGAATATGGGAAATAAGTTGTAATACCTTCAAACTTAGCATTCCCATCTCTAGCCCTAGTACAATTTATTGAAGAGAATCCTGCTTCCTCTATCCAATTAAAGTTTGATCAAATCCTGAAATTAGATGAAGAAAGAGAAAAGGAAAAAATCACTCATTCTAAACATCAACAAGTCATTAAATCTTCTTTTGATGCAAGTTCTACCAGCTCAAAAACATTACAAATTGGTGATCTCGTGTTGAAATGGGACAAAGCACATGAAGACAAAGGTAAAATACCAAATTTCAAAAGATGTGGCTTGGACCATTTCAAATCATTGAAAATATAGGCTCATCAACATTCATATTGTAAGATTTATCAGGAAAGCGAGATTCTCTTCCTATGAATGGGCTTATCTTAAAGAAATTCTTTTCTTAAGGAGGTAACCCCTTCTTACCTGTAAATATTCTTTATGCAGGCTTGTTTATTTTAGGAAATAATGTTGTAAATAGTCTTCCATTGGCAGTTGTACTATTGAAAAGCTCTTGGAGAAAATATTGTGAATACTTTCTTTCAATAGGTGGAAACGTTTAGGGAAATGATTACAGTTTTGGAAAGTTGAATAAAACATGAAACTCTGAGAACCTCTTAAAAGTTTGTAAAATCTTCCACAACCTTGAAAATACTGTGAATCATTTCTAAGTTTTATAAAGTCAAGGAAGGTTATTCATAAAAAAGTAAATACTCTTCCAAACTTAGCATCCATAACTCTAAAAATGTCATCCATGAACTGTTAAGGAGAAAGTCATTCACCCCATCCACTAAGTTTATGATTTTTCAGAGTGTCATTCTAAAATACGTATGATATAAAAGATAAGAGGTCTCATGATGAGCTTGCTTACCATGATCATAGGGAACAAATTAAACTTACATTACCAATACTGCATATCAAAACAAGGTAATGGCTTATAATCATAAAACAAGGGGTCTCATTATGAGCCAACTTGTTCATTTCAATTATAATGACATTGTTATAAGTTGACTCCCAAACTAGGACAATGGATTTTTATCTTAAAAAGTTAAAAGAATATAAAAATAAAAATATATATATGTAAACATATCTTTATGGATTTATCTTTCAAAAGTTATACTCTTAAATGGATGGGACAATGAATGATTGATGGTCAAAAGGTAACCCTATCGAGACTATAGATGTTCGCTGGGAGCAGAGGCACTACCTGTGACAAAAGAGTAAATTTAAAAGCTAAGTTAGAGGAGCCCCCTACTTTATCTTTATCAACAAATCAAAGCTTGAAGAAGCCAAAAATGCTATTATTTTTAAGGGATTGTAAAAGAACTTGTAAAAAAATGTTATTTTATTCAGAGTTAATTTGTATTTAGCTATTTTTAGATGGTTTTAATTTTCCTCAATTGTTTCCAAACTAAGAAAGTTTTAGATATTGCATTATTTTTCAGAGATAACTATTTCTCCCAGTGAATCTCCAATTGTTGTGCTATAGAACAACCGTCCCCATTTCAAAAATTTTCATATAAGACTTTAATAAGAAATGGGTCCCCTTTAGAATACAAATAAAATCAATAAAAGTTTAAAACTAATTTTTTATAGTGGGTCATATAAAATTTTTCTTTTAGGGTAGGTTAGATCGCAATCGCAATTTGCAAAACCTTTGCACCCATGAATGTCCTTTTAAGAAAATCTGATCCAATTTGAGTCATTATAAAATCCTATCGTTAAAAAAAAAGAGCTTTATTAAACAAAATAATTATAAAAAGTGAATTGTCACATTGCACAAATCCTTTATCTCAACGGTGGGCATAAATTGTTCCATTGAGATTCGCCGATGCGATCTCTATCGGAAATCAACATATCGCCATTCGTTAAGAAACCATCCCAAGTGTTCCATGGAAAACCTCCAATGTGATAAGCTAATCACAATTCCGCATCGCTAAAATCATAAGACACATCCCAAAAGCTCCTTCGAAATCTTCTGATGTGATTTCATTATCGTATATCTCGCTTTCGATAAAGGTAAAATATGAAGTATTACGAACATGTACAGTTTAATGTTATAAGTCAGTTATAAAGAAAATTTAAATGATTTATCAATTTTAAAGCATGTCGCCTCCCCATGCCAACTCACCACTAATCGCAATCTTAACCATGCAGAGGAACCATTTAAGCATGGCACTTGTAACTCCCGATCTGCGATATGTGATTATCGCTAATCACAGATCCAGAAGTCATGATACCCATTCTAAACAGGACCGTTATAATTTAGTGATGTGACATACCATCATGACATTAAAGTTTCATGTTGGAAGTTATGGGGAAATCATTAAGAAATAGTTATGGTTGAATCCTTCAAGGATTTCATCTGTGGTGGCTTAAGATATGATAGATCCATAACATCTATTACGCTTAATTGTTGTTAGTATTGTGCGCTGTGTATTAGATTTTAACAAGTTTTTCCACTATTACGTCCTTCTGTTTCATTTTGTAGAGCGAATTTGAAATCATCAGTCCAGTAAAAATGTCTAAGAAATCTCAGAAAGTAAAGGTTCTTGTCATAGAGAAAGATCAACTAGCAAAGTTGGTACTGATAGTTGATACTACCTGTTCAGGCCGTGGCATGACTTCATGGGAGGGCATATATAATCTACTCGAAGCTGAGGATCCAACTGAAATTGAAGAAGAAGGAGGAACGACTGATGCAATTGATAAATCAGAAAAATACTCTTAAGGATTTAGCCAGCTCCTTCCTCCACAAAATAGCAGCCCGTGCAAAAGTGTTACCATACAATGACCAGGTGAGATGGGTAATAGAGAGTATTAGCATAACTGACATACCATTCTTTACAGCCAATGGAAGGATGTTCGGGACATTCAGGGAAAAATATGTCAAGAATATGTATCATTTGTCGAACCCCCAAAAACATTACAACAAGGCATTTTTAGAAGCTTCCACCAAGGAGAATGATGTAGAGTCAGACCCTATCAAGCGATGGAGACATTTCCCAAACAGGCATAAGCATGAATCCTCTAGTATGTACTTCATGGACTCTTTAGGATCTCCCTATTGCAATGTTGGTGCTATGATATGTAGATCCTTTGGAGCCTTTGATTTAGCTAGATTCTCCATAGAAATGGTGCCTTTAGTGGAAGCAACAATTAACTCTTTTATCATGGATTGGGCAACCATTTTATCAGATAAAATGGCCAACCAAATCTTGGATTATAAGATAAATAGATATGTAACTACCCGAATAATACCCCCATTCTATATGACCACCTACATTATGGATACAATTTATTTAAATTCTGATTTCCCCATTCTAGGTTGGAAATGGACTCCTCAAGACCAAACTCCTATTCACACTTATCATAAGTATTTTTGGAAGGCCCATTATAAAGATCTTATATATAGAATTTGCCATGGTTTTGTTTTACCCGTCCATTAGGCCATATTCTACAAACCTACTCCTCGGTTATCTGATGAGGCTAGCATTCACCTAACATCAATCAGCAGTTCGTTTGGTGAAGAAAAGTTCACCTATGTCAGACATTTTGGTAGCACCATAGATCCACATGTTCTCCCATTGTACATTCCTGATAAGCTATTGGCCAGAGAACTAGCTCACTAGAAAATGGAGACAAGAGTGTCCAGGAACCTCAAAGAGTCCAAGAAACAAATGTGGCCTACATTTCCCCTCCGCTATGGTACTTACTCACTACATGATTTCTAACATGCCGAAAAAGAAGCACAGAAGATACAAATTATGAAGTTAGCAGTCATCCCTAAGAGATAGTATTACCCAAACGAAGTGGCTTACAACTTTACCACTCAGGTGAAACTTGCCAAATTTGAACATGAGAAATATGACTATGATGACTTGTTTGCCTCGGCTGAGTTGTTCTCATAGGTAAAACATATAGCAAGGATCAAATTGGGAGCATGGGAGATAGATAAGTTTATGCGGTTCAGGACATAGAGGTTACAAACCATACCTCTGGATTTATTGAACAGTACCCCTATGGTGCAGCAAGAAGGCCACAGAAAAGAACACACTACTGGGAAGATTTTTGGAAAGTAGCAGACAAATGAAAATACCAACAAGCTCCTAGATACCAATGTGCATATTGATGGCAACTTAATCAATCAATGGGAGCAATTTGATCAGCGGATCAAGAACTAGAATGACTCCCAGAACATCACTATACCAAAATCGCCGGGAAAACAGGAGAATATTGTTACTAGTACTACAATTGAAGGCGAAGTTGGCACAGTTAACACTCAGCATGATATTGAAATAATTCCAGAGAATCCTTCCGAAGAGATTGTATTTAAGGTTGAGGAAATACCACCCCTGGATGTATTTTACAGTCCAAAGCATAGGGTTGTGGTCAAAATACAGAGGAAAAAGAGGAAAATTGACTAGGGACCATTCTGAACTCCTCAAGCTAAACTGATGAATGTGGTATGGAAATACTCAGAAGTTAATCCTTTTGAGGATTTAACTAAGTTATCTCAATATGCAGGTGCCTATACAGCTGCTACAATGGACAAGGCCTCCGAAGTTAGCCAACTAATCAATGAAAAGGATCTAAGGGTCACCCAACTTGACAAGTAAATGACAGTGGAATGGAAGAAGATTAGTCAGCTTGAGCAATAGATAGCAGAGCAAAAACAACAGAATGAGCAACTGAAAGAACAGTTAAATCTAGAGAAACAAAATATATATCAATAGGCTCTCCAAAAATAACAAAAGTTATCTCAAGAACTCAGCAAGCTTCAAGTGACACTTCAGTAGGAAAAAAAGGCCAAAGTAGAAAAAATCACACAGCTACAATTACAGGTAGAGAAATTCAAAGGTTATCCGAAGATTGATGGATTCAAGAAAGAAGCCCTAGAAGTGACTAAAGCCTTATCTCAGCAATTGAATATCCTTTGCCATAAAATTTCATTGGTTGACGCATTGTGCATCATCACTGCATCACTCATTGAACAGGCGATTGATACCAGATTAGAATTTGAAAATACAGATGATAAGGTCATAAGACTTCTCTCTTGGAAAAATACAGAAGAAGGCATGGCTACTAATCTACCGAAAATCCAAGAATTGCATAAGAACATCTTGTTTTCTGAGTGTGAATCACAGTTAATAAAGGCCAAAAGAACTACTTCTAGAGCCAGGGCTACAATGAATAGTGTGATTGAGTTGATAAATGAAAACTTATATGGAGCTAACTTGATCTCTGATTGCTCCCCAGGAAAGCTCCCAAAAGTAAAAGCGCTAGAAAATTAATGGAGACAGGATCTGGCTAGCAGAGAAGAACAAATTGGCAAAGTGTAAGACTTGACTTGGGATGCATTTTGGTTCTTCCTAATCAAGCCACACAGCCAACAGATGGCCACAAAATTCCTTATCGACATTGTCAATCGCATGGTTCCCGAGATTTCAGATGCTAGTACACAGGTCAACTACATTCTAGGTTGAGTCATCCTTCGGAAATTTAGGAAATGCTCTCAATTTGTCAGCTGCGAGTGCAAGAGAAGAAGTAGATACAATGAGTCAATTTAAAGGCTATCGCACTGTTATTTTTATAAATCAAATCCAAGATTTTCATGTTTGTAGTTTCAAGAGCTCAAAGCGATTTTTATTGATAGTTAGTTTTTATTTTATTATTTAAACCCTTTCATGTCTTTTAAGAAAGGGTCCTCAACTTGTATAAAATTTGACTTGAGAAGTTGCACTTTTGTACTTCTGAATATATTTATTAGTAGTGGATCAAGGTTCTACATTTCTGTGAAGAAACTTTTTCAAGACTTGCACTTTTGTATTTCTTGGAAGTTTTCTCAAATAAGAAAGTGGAATCAGAGTGTCGTTTACATTGGAAAGACTCAAATGCATGCAACATTTTTATTACTGTTCTTTTGTCTTGTTTCCTTATGTGATGAAGCATTCCTTTTAAAAGTTTCTATTGTTGATATATGTATGTTCTTCAAACAATTCTTTATCATGTCATTTCTGAAGATTTAGAATTGTTATACTTTAAAGATATATGTCAGCAATATACATTGTTATGAATGCGATATGTTTTTATAATTACTTTGTTTAACTTCTTAAACAAAGTAATCATTATATATGAATGCATCCTTCTGTTGATAAGTAATCCATCTATATGATTATTTATCTGTTAGGAATAATCAGAAATCACATTCTTAATACATTACTCGGGTTAGATAAGTAAATTTGTATATTTTTGAGTTATAGGTTAATGCACTTATCATCTTTCTTATACATTATAAAACAATCATCCATCAAACCATTCACTATATGGGAAATTGGACCTATAATATCTAGTCGGAGCCACCAGACAAAATGGAAAAAGAGTTGTACTAATTTCCAGACCGGGTGGTTATCCCCAATGTTGGTGCTAGGATTTTGTAGGCATCAACATCTCCCTGGTATGTTAAATGTTGTAAACCTAAGCTGAGGGAAGCTAGGTTTGACACCCTCCTTTGTGGGTTAAACTATTCTACACCCAAACTGAGGAAAGTTAGGTGATATGTAATATGAAAAGTAATGTATAATTAAATAAATTGATCAAATAAATCACTTGGAGGGTGGAGCACCAAGAGAGAGGATATGCTTGCCAAATCCCATGAGGAATGGGATAGATATGAATCTTTCATAATACGCTTTTGTAGGTTTTAACCCCATATAGAAATTACCTACATACGAATTCTAAAACACAGAAAATAAACAATGTGAGAGCATAACACACAAAACACATATATAAAGAGATTTTTCCCTGGATCCGAAAACCGGGACTGCTAGCTTGATTTTTCATTATGTTCCTTTAAATGTTAGAATACATATTTATACATGCTGAAACATCCAATGCCATGGGCTGAAAACCATCATGTCCAAAAGCATTGATCAAAAACCATTGCGTCCAAAACCATGTGCAAAAAACATGCACAAAACCATATGTAGGTCCGCCCAACCTAACATAGGGTCCGAAACTAAAATTTTCCTAGCTGCTGCACTGAATCCCATAGAGTGGGGTTACCTATACCCCTCAAACCCCCTCTGATTCCCCTCGCTACGCAATTGGCATAACGAGCGGGGGCTCTGGCCCCCCTCTAACCCCCGGTTAACTACGTGAGCTAGTCATGGAAAGAATATAACACAACCCAAAATTCTCCCACTTGTTGTTTTCTTTCCACAGGGGGCCACAAGTGAGCTTACTCATTTATCTAGCCTTGCAACGCCCATTATTTCTTGACACCAAGAGAACTTCTCAGAGCTCACAGATTTTGTCAATGCATCTGCAGTATTCTTCAAAGTGTCCACCTTTACCAGCAACACCTTTTTGTCTTCCATCATATCCTTCACAAAGTGATATTGAACATCAATGTGCTTTGTCTTTGAATGACATGGAGGGTTCTTTGCCAAGAAAATTGCACTTTGGCTGTCACAGTCCATCCTTATAGCACCCTGTACTAACCCCATACTTGAACACAATCTGTGCAACCGAAATTCTTCCTTGCTTGCATGAGTGGCTGCCATGTATTCTTCCTCTGTAGTCGATAGTGCCACTACAGATTATTTCTTACTCATCCAACTGGTTGCACCTCCAAATAGGTTAAACACATACCCACTTGTAGATCTTCTCTGATCTAGTTCTGCAGCCCAATCTACATCAACAAAGCCATGAATATCCAATACTCTATCCAATCCTGGTCTTCCTTGGTAGCACAAACCATAATCACTAGTGCCACGCAAATACCTGAAAACCCACTTCACTGCTATCCAATGCTCCTTTCCTGATTTTGAAATAAACCTGCTCAATAGTCCCACTGCATGTGCAATGTCTAGTCTAGTACAGACCATTGCATACATCAGGCTACTAACTGCACTTGCATATGGGACACGGGAAATGTCCTCTTCCTCTTCTTGTGTCTTGGGACACTGTTCAACAGATAACTTTACACCTACACGAATAGGAACCTTCATAGGTTTACTATCTTGCATATTAAACCTCTGCAATATTGTCTCGACATAATTCCTCTGGTTTAACTAGAGCTTCCTCTTTTTCCAGTCTCTTTTAATTTCCATGCCCAAAATATAGTTTGCAGCACTAAGATCTTTCATGTCGAATTTGGAGGACAAATGGGTCTTGAAATCCTGGATAATTTTTTTGTCATTTCGAACCAGCAACATATCATCTATATAGAAGACCAGATAAATAATACAGTCACCAATTAATTTAAAATAAACACAGTGATCTACTTTGCTTTTGGTCAAGCCAAGTCCCCGTATAAATGTATCAAATTTTTGATACCACATCCTTGGTGACTGTTTTAACCCATACAAAGACTTCTTTAACTTGCATACCAGTTCTTTCTTACTCTTCACTACAAAGCCTTCAGGTTTCTTCATGTAGATTTTCTCTTCCAGATCCCCATGAAGAAATGATGTCTTCACATCCATCTGTTCTACCTCAAAATCAAAAGCAACAAAAAAAGATAAAAGTAATCTAATAGAAGTTACCTTGGCAAAAGGAGAAAAAATATCACCAAAATCAATTCCCGACACCAGGGAATAACCTTTTTCTACCAACCAGGCTTTGTATTTCTCCACCATTCCTTCTGCATTTGTCTTCTTCTTGAACACACATTTGGTGCCAATGGGTTTCCTTCCAACCAACAACTCCACCAGATCCCAAGTGCCATTTTTGTGCAAAGATGACATTTCATAAACCATGGCCTCTTTCCAGAGTTTTCCATCCTCTGAATCTACTGCTTCCTTCACAGTTCTAGGATCATAATTAGTAACAGATAAAACAAATTTTGAATAGAAAGTAGATGAAGAATACCTTTTTGGCTTCCTTATTTCTCGAACTGATCTTCTCACACCCGGAGTTTGTGGCTCTTCATCTTCTGATTCTTCCTCTGCTATAGAGTCTGATTCTTCTTCCTTTAGCTCAAACTCTATCTTCTCAGGTTCCTTTGCTTGGACTTCATGTTTAATAACATATTTCACCTCTCTAAACACCGCATATTGGTTGTACACAACCTTCCTTGTTACTGGGTTCCAAAACTTATAACCCATTAAACCATCCTTATACCCAATAAAGATGCACTTTTCAGATTTACTATCCAACTTGGTTCTTTTCTCCTTTGGAACATGTACATATGCATCACATCCAAATACCCTCAGATGTGAAAGAGAGGCTTTCTTACCAATCCATACATTTTGTGGAGTCTTATCCTCCAACACTGGTGAATGTGATCTGTTGACTAGGTAACATGATGACTCCACTGCCTTTGCCTAGAATTCCTGTCCTAACTCAGCACCATTGAGCATGCTTCTTTCCCTTTCCATCAACGTCTTGTTCATTCTTTTTGCAACTCCATTTTGTTGAGGTGTATATGGAGTAGTCTTTTATTGTGCTATACCAGACTTCTTACAGAATTCTTCAAATTTCTTACTGCAAAACTCTCCACCATTATCTATCCTCAACACCTTTATCTTCTTCTCTGTTTGGTTTTCCACCAGAGCCTTGAATTCTTTAAACCTATCAAAGACTTCAGATTTCTTCTTAATGAAATATATTCGTGTATTAATTCATCTATAAATGATACATAGTACATAGACCTACCCAGTGATGAAACCTTCATAGGTCCAAACACATCACTGTGCACAAGTTCTAATATCTATTTCACCTTCTTACCACAAGAGGGGAAACTCACCCAATTATGTTTCCCATAAACAAAATTTTCACAGAAATCAAAATCCAGAGAGCTATTACTCATACCTTCTACCATACCTTTACCATGAAGTATTCGAAGGCCCTTCTCTCCATTATGTCCAAGCCTTTGATGCCACAGCATGGTCTTCCCTCCAAAGACCACTAGATTTTCTGCTTCTCTTTGGGGAACCACAAAACTGTTGCACCCACCAACAGTCATGCTACCTTGGAGCTTGTAAAGAGTTCCAATCCAAACTCCCTACATCAATACCAGTGCTCCCCAAACCATTTTGTAGGTATCCTTCTCGAACACTATTTTTACACCTACATCGTCCAGCTTGCTTACAAAAATCAGATTTCTAGCCAATGAAGGAATATGCAGAACACCCAGAAGTGTTCTAACCCTTCCACCTTGCAACTTCAACTTTACTTTTCTGCGACCAACGGTTCTAGCCTTCCTGTCATCCCCCAATAAGATATCACCACCATCATATTTCTCATACTCGCAGAACCACCCTCTATGGGGAGTGAAGTGAATGAATGCACCTGAGTCAATCAACCATGCCTCATGATCTACATCATCCAGTTTGCCATCAGAAATCAGATTTCTAGCCAATGAAGGAATATGCAGAACACCAAGAAGTGTTTTAACCCTTCCACATTGCAACTTCAACTTTACTTTCCTGCGACCAACTGTTCTAGCCTTCCTATCATCCCCCAATAAGACATCACCACCATCATATTTCTGATACTCGCAAAACCACCCTCTATGGGGAGTGAAGTGAAAGGATGCACCTGAGTCAATCAACCATGCCTCATGGTCTACATGT
The DNA here is from genome assembly GCA_031772625.1 of Pinus tabuliformis. Taxonomy (NCBI): domain Eukaryota; kingdom Viridiplantae; phylum Streptophyta; class Pinopsida; order Pinales; family Pinaceae; genus Pinus; species Pinus tabuliformis. The sequence continues at coordinate 432,220,218 of CM062813.1, read as the reverse complement.
GTACTTGACGAAGCGAGGTACACATCCCCACATTCATGTGAGGTGGTTTTTGCCTTTGTAGAAGGAGAATCATCAGATTCCTTTCCTTTATCAGGAGCTTTGTAAATCACATTCCCACATTCATCTGAGGTGGTTTTTTCCTTTGCATAAGGAGAATCATCAGATCCCTTTCCTTTATCAGGAGCCTTAGATTTACAGTCCCTTTTGTAGTGCCCTTCCTTTCCTCATTTCCAGCACACCACCTTTATAGGTTTTCATAGAGATTTATATTTCCGACTCGATGACATATTTTTTCTATTCAGGGACCGTCCTCGTACAGACAAGGCATTACCATTTTGGTTCTCCATATTTTTCCATCTCTTCTCCTCCGTTAGCAAGGATGAGACTATTTCATCAAACTACAAGGAAGTTGCATTGCTACCTATTGCAATAACCAGACTATCCCATGAATCTGTTAGAGAACACAACAAACTGATGCACTTATCTTCATATGAAATTTTAATATCAACAGATGCTAACTGATTTACCATAGTATTAAATGCGTTTAGATGCTCTGTCACCGAGTCTCCATATTTCATCTTCAGGTTATACAACGTTTTTCGCAGGAACTGTTTATTCACTTGAGACTTAGATTAGTACAATGTCCCTAACTTGTCCCACAAAGCCTTCAACATAGCTTCCCCTAATAGATTCAGCAATACTGAATCTAAGACACACAATCATATTGTGCTCTTTGCCTTTCGATCCAACTTCTTCAATTCTTCATCAGACACTCCCGTTGGTTTACTACCCGAATCTACTACGATCCATTAATCTTTATCCACCAACATATCCTCCATCTTGAGTTTCCACAACTCAAAACTCTAACCATTAAATTTCTCTATCTCTATCTTTTCACTGCTCACCATCTTCTTTCACCACCAAAATCGATCTCGCAGATCTCCCACTGAACAGGGTCTACAATAGGCCTGAGCAAAAACCCTCAACAACAAAGGCATCCCCTTGAAGCCAAAATAGCTCTAATACCAAATATAGGTTTTAACCCCGTATAGAAATTACCTGCATACAAATTCTAAAACATCAAAAATAAACAATGCGAGAGCATAACACATAAAACACATATACACAGAGATTTTCCCCTGGATCCCAAAACTGAGACTACCAACTTGATTTTTCATTATGTTCTTTTCAATGTTACAAATACATATTTATAGATGCTGAAGCATCCAATACCATGGATTGAAAACCATTGTGTCCAAAACCATGGACCAAAAACCATCGCATTCGAAACCATGTGTGAAAAACATGCACAAAACCATAGGTAAGTCCGCCCAACTTAACATGGGGTCCAAAACCAAAATTTTCCAGGGCAACGCTATAGAGTGGGTTTACGTGTACCCCTCAAACCCCCTATGACTCTCATTTCTACGGAATCGGCATAACGAAGGGGGGGCTCTACCCCCCCTCTAACCCCTTAGTTAACTACGTGGGCTAGTCCTGGAAAGAATATAATACAACCCAACAACTTCTAGATGTGATTCTAGATAGGCTTGGATGGATTGGATATCCATAATATGGAAGGGAGATAAAGACCCATCAAACTAAAGGCAAGCTTTTATATGGAAAAGTATTGTGGGAGATAAAGATGAGATTTTCCGGATAAGACCTAGGCAAATGGAAAAATCCATAAAGCAGGACACCACTAATGGTATCTAAATCATGAAAGAGAGTATTAAATACCCAGTGCATTGGTCAATTGAGGACAGTTCATCCTTAGCAAGATCTTTGGCTCGGGGGGAATCATAAGGGATTCATGGTTGGGTGGTGGTGCTCCTCCCTCCAGGTGAGGTTTATTTGGTGTCAGATGCATGGAATGTGTTTATGATGATTCTTACTCTCTTTGTTTTATTCATTGAGTTGTTTATGAGAAGAGTTTTTATATTTCTTCTTCATGAGAATGTTTGATGAATAATGTATCCTTATGATGTTTCTCTCTAATCTGATGTGGTTCACTTGCATGGTATGTGTTGCTTACCTCTTATGAGATAAAATAATTTAGAAAAGATATAAGAATCGTTAAATTCTCTTTGCTATGGAAAGGATGGTTTTCTTATGCATGTTGTATTCTAGTGTAAAGATAGTTGTTACATTAACACCAAGTGGTAACTCTGGTGTATGAGGGAAACTTAAGGTTTTAGGCTTCTAATTGAATAAATAGAGTAATCTTTTTAGAAAATAATGGTTTAATTAATTAGTTGTGCATGTTGAACCAAGGGTTGGTCAGATCACTTTGATGATGCTAAATTATGCATGGTCAAAGTCAGATAATGCTCTATTAATTCCATGTTCATTTAAGAGAAGATTTCATAGGTTGCATGCGATGCTTATTCCTTCATACTCAATGACGATTATGTTGTACATAAGTTGGGTTCCCAGTATGGATCCGATAAAGCATAGAAGAATGGTGTGATATGATGAGGTTATTAAGAATTGATTATAGTAACAGGAATAATATTAGTCCTTGCCACGAAAAATATGGACAATAGTTAGATCTTAGCTGTAAAAATAATAAGATTTATGTAATTGGGAGCCTAATACACTATTATTCCAAGATAGGCCAAAGAGGTACATTATAATAAGCCTACCAGGTAGCGGTTGTGACGTAAAATTTCTAGTTCAGAGGGTGTGGTCCTAGATTCTCGCATAATTTCTAGGTCAGTCTCGAGAACACTGCCCATAACTCAGTGAGACTTTATAGAATGATAAATGACATCAAGATAGCACCATTAATACAAAACTGACCAAATAATTGAGTTAATTAGGCCTTACCATGACAATCATTTCTTGAAACATATTTAAAACATGTAATCTCTAAGTCGTGAATGCATATATGACATAGGTTTCTCATACTTATCAGAGAATCATCAAGAAGTTTTGATGCCCTCTCAAAATAGTTGCAATAATTTTTTTTTCTCATGTATTCATTAACCATTCATCATCTAATCAAAACATGTCAAGAACCACAACAGGAACCTGTTATGAAACCATGCTTATAACTAGCATATAACCAAAATAGTAAGCATTATAGAACAAGAATGAAAACCACATAATAAAAAGTATAATTACTCTTGAAATAGAAGAGGAAAAGAGCTCTTATTAACATATGCAAAAGCCAACCAAGTCATGGACTTCCACATACAACCCAACCATAGATTGGGCTGAACCAAATATTTCTTTTAGCCAATCATGTTTGTGCCATATTCCAAGCACAAATGTGGGACTCGAGACAAAAATAACTAGAGCCTATTAGAGATTAAAACACCTCCAACTGCAAGCTTTATCGCAATCCCATCAAAATTGGTCAAGGGATTCCTAGGCCCAAATCAAGCACCTAACAATCAGGCTTTACCACAATCTTGCCAAACCCAGTCAAGATATGAATAAGCCCAAAACAAAGCACATAAAGAACGAGACTCTATCTTAACCCTACCAAAACCGTTCAAAGGATCACTAGGCCAAAAACAAGCTTGGATTCCTCAGACATTCTTCACCAATACCTCTAGGAATTTTCCTGTCTCCACCCTCAGTCTTTACTACGATGCTGCCAAAAACAATCAAGGGATTCCTAGGCCTTCGAGAAATTTCCTGAGACCACCTCACTTGATTCCAAAAAAATCTGGCAATTGAAATCTCAACTGAATGAAAGAACCCCATCACACCATTGTTATCTGGAAATGGAAAGGAAAGGATGAAACAATTGTCACACCAGAGAAAGCCCATGCCAATGACAACAAGAGAACCAAATGCACACATGAATTTACCATGCATTCTAAAACTAGTGAGGGAATCATACATTCAACCTGCGACCTAGAATTATTCCCGCTGAAGTTGATTGCTCTAACTTTTCCTTACTTGTCGCTTTCTTTCCTTGTCCTTCCGTTTCCTTTCTTTGCTTTATTTCCTCAATGCTAGGATTCTCCAAGAATTCTTTAAGTGTGACAGAGTCTAAAAGAATAGAGAGAACAAAGATATAACTCCACCATAGAACTGTCAAAATCTATGAACTGATCGTCATAAGCCTTTTTATTATTAAGGTCTCTATTTTCTTCAATTTCCACTATTTTTCTTTAATTTTCCTCTCATGAAAAATTGTGACCTTTCACCTCCATTTTCTCTTATTTTACTTTATTTTCATAAATAAAATTCCAATTAATGGCTTTTTCCTTTTTCTAATTTCGTTAGACATAATAAACCAAATGAACACCCACTAGGGCGTTTTTCCCAACATTCATCTTGGAATATGTGTCCCATGACCTTCAACTTATTTCTCCTTTATTAACTTTATTACATAAATTTTGACTGAGGGTTGTTAAATAATGTAACCACCAAAACAAGTTTAATATTATATTTCCACTTCAATAAACAACATAATTTTTGTATGTACATATTTGAGTGAATGGTGATGTTAAAATCACTAATTATAGAAAATTGTCATAGTGAGTATACTAACATAAATCTCAACTATAATCAAGTATCCACATTACTGCCCATGTTTTGAGAAACTATAACCCCTAAATATAGAAGTGGAGAGTGACTATCTTGATCAAATACAAGCCATTAATGTGTTCTTTGCATGTCTCACCTGTGAAGAAGAAAAGTTTCTAGTGGTAGTTAGGGACTCTTACTTAGAAAGAGAGGATAAACTAAAAATTAATGTGAATGATCTAGACTTGAGAGATGGGATATACCTATATAAAAAAGTTACATGTAACCCTTTAATGTACGAGATAGAAATTGTAACAAGTCAAAACACTTTGTGAAATTAAATCAACCTATAGAGGAAGGGGATATGATTACATGATTAGTGGTCCAATTAGAGGGTCATGCCTCACCTCAAAATAAAATAGGATGGCAGGAGTTAGCCATAACACTGTCATACAAGTTATACGGGAAAAGGAAATTGATTAATACTAAGAAATAAATGTAATCACAATGCCAAGGTGTGAATTCTAAAGAAAACAAGTAAAAAAATTTTACCCTCACCTCGAAGCAACAAAATTATGGTTTGGCTAAGAAGCCTAAGATTTAATGTAAGGCTATGGTAGCATCATCTCATTAGAATTACACAAAGTAAGGATTCAACAACAAACCATATAAAAAAATACCTAGGTAGAGGACCTCAGAGAAGTCAAAACATGGACGAAACAATGCAAAATTCTTATCAGGAACCTTGTAAAATTCACGAGGCAGTAGGAATGAAAATTACTTTTAATGAGTAATGAAAATCACCAAGGTTCTACTGTTTCAACCATTTTCCTCCGAACTTGCAAAAAAAACAAAGTGCTAGTCATGGAGAGAAGAAAAATTACACAATAACTTGAAGCAAAACAAAAATAATATGAATATTATTGAACTGGTTTCATGCAAGGAAGCATAAGGTGCCCATCCATGTGAGGCCAATCCTAGAGTCGAATAGACTCTGAGACAAAAAAAGTAAGAGAAAGGGATGAGAACAACTAAAGAAACGTGAAACCCTAGAGCTATGAGTTGTATTAATAAAATAGCTTCGAGGCTTCAAACCTACTAAGAAAACACCATAGAGGAAATTTGTTGTGGGGAGCACATCATATATGGATGAAATTTTAAGGAGAAAGGAAAAATAAAAATTCAAAATCATGAATTACCTAGTAGATTATCTTTGGAGAACATTTGAGCCTCACCATATTTAATATGATAACTACTTAGGGGAATGGGAAGGATTTTGGAACCTAAAGGATAATCTATGTGTAAATTGTTGAAATTCTAGAAAGTTGAAATTTCTGTCAACAAAGCTAAAATAGAATTTGTCACCAAATTGGAACAATAGCATTGGAGGATTAGGTATATGGACAAATACATGAAAAACTATGTGAAGCTATCTAAATATAGAAATATCAATATGCATCTAATATGGATCAAATATTAGCATTCAAAAATAGAATTTACATTCTTTATGTGCCTAAACTCAAGGCGTTGATTCTAGATGAGCACTACAAAAAGTCTTTTTCACCTCATCCAAGATACTAGAAAGTTATTACAATACTCAGAAAGCAATTTTATTTGCAAGGAATGAAAGGAGAAGTATATTAAAGTACATAAATACTTAGAAAAGTGATTAGAGTGCCAAAAAATTAAAGTGGGACACCAACACCCCACTCCACTGTTAATCCTTTTACCATTATGTAATGGAAATGGGAAACCATCTCCTTATATTTCCTTATTGGGTTAGCTAGAGCCAGCAAGAAGCATGATTCAATCATAGTGGTGGTTTAAAAATAAGAAAGGCATCCCATTTCATACTAGTTCACACTAGAATCAACTTGTTGAGTTTAGGCACATCACGAATGTAAATTCTATTTTTGAATGTTAATAGTTGATCCATATTAAATGCATATTCAAATTTCTAGATTTAGCTAGCTTCACTTCGTTTTCCTTGTATTTGTCAGTATACCTAATCCTCCAAGACTATTGTTCCAATTTGATCCAAAAAATGGAAATAATATTTTGTAGAACCAAGTGGTGTTAGTTCTATGAAAGCGCAGACGCATTAAGAGTTAAGATGTGTTAGGGAATTAATTTAAAATAATATTGGTGCTTCCATACTTGAAAGCCTCAGTGGTGTCATTTTTCGAAAAGGAACTGGTTATGCTAAAATATGATGTCATGGTGCTTTTATTTAAAGTAAAGCATGAGTGAGTTTTTATGTTATGGACACACCAATGTTTTTGTACAATATTTTCTCTTTTTTGGAGACATTGACCACTGACATTGCAATTATTGTAATTTTTGAAATTCGTTATTCATTGAGAAATCAATATATATCTTATAACATTATTCATAAAAACGATATTTGATTAATGCATTTGTATATGATGTTTGGATTAATTTTTTATATTATCATATTTTGCATATCTTGATTATAATACTTAATCATTCATATATTTAATGAGTGGTGTAACATTTCACGATTGCATTGGTTATCACAATAGAATAAATTAAAATACCTTTTATTATATATCAATAACAGGCTCTTTGTCATACAAAATGGAATTTTTATTAGTAAGCACTTGTCTTCCAATTGGGTCACTATGTCCTTGATTACATTAAACAAAATTTATGATTTTTAGAGACAATTATTTCAAAAAATACAGTAGGTAGCATTGATGTCCAAATACACCATAATTCTTCGTTGGAATTGTTGTGAGTGTTGAAGCTGCTTCCATAGATTGGGTTATTTGAAGGACTTTTTTTCTCATCACATACACTGTTTTCATGTTCTTGATCTTGTTCCATCTGCGAAAATAAAAATACATTGTAAGGAGTGTATCTACATTGGTGAGAATAATGAAAATTTAAATAAATAATATACATCAATGTAAATGGAAAAACAATGTAAGGTAGCAATAAGTGACTCGTGAATTATACACATTCTTTCAAAATCAAATCTCATCGCTTCTTTATACAATTGTTCTAGTTCCACACATCGTTTCTTGCAAGTTTTGTACCCCATAATAAATCATATATTTAATATAAAGTATTTATTTTCTATTAATTATAAACTCAAAGAAGTGAACAACATAGATACTTACAAATTCCAGAATTAATTTTTGATATGCCAACATATACTGACAACAGTTATTTAACCCAATTGGCATATTGACAACAGATATTTAACCCAATGTCAAGCAATTTTTCAGGTGGCTCTTCTTTGTATGTTAGCACCCTTTCGAAGAGATTCAAAAAACTGAAATACAAAAATGAAACCTTGAGTTGTTATAAGGAGATATTAACAATTCACAAAATTTGAAATCGACTCTTTTCTTCCTTGTCATCTTTTTTTATGTGTTGAATGAGTTCCATCTTTTATTTTTTCTAAGAAAATATTTGAAAAATAATATTTAATGCTAAATATTTTTTTTATATATACAGAGACCTCATTACATACATTTGAATCATGTTGTTGTTTATATGGCTCCTCATGTTATACAATTATGTTCATTTCTTTAACCATCTCTTTATACACTTTTTTGAACATTCCTACTGCTTGTTTAGTATGCATTGATAATTTTAGATTTTCTTAATCTTCCTTAAAAAAAGTAATAAATTATTTTATAATGATATATGAAGACTAAATATAAAAAAATTGATATTAATAAATTGATGGTTTGTAGTAATATATGCCTATAGTTTATTTTACATTTAGACTAAGTCCAACCTTTATTTCTATATTTTATTAGATAAGAATAGTGACTAAAACTTAAAATAGTCATATGAATAACTCAAATTCGTAAATCGAAAAAACCATGAGAATAACAAACACTTGACATGACAATAAATAAACACTGGTTAATAATGTTATGGATAATATTAAATATCCCCTAATATAATCATATGAATATATGAATATGGACCTAAACGACAAATCAAATTTAACTTAAATACTAACAACAACCCATAAAAAAATTTGAATAGGAAATGGAAAAAGAAGCGAACGATTCCCTTATACAAGTGTAAAGTAAAAGGAACGACCAATCTTCAATATATTTTCATACAGGTAAATACTTAAAAAAACTACACTAAAAGGAACGACCAATCTTCAATATATTTTCATACAGGTAAATACTTAAAAAAACTACACTAGTTACAAACTCGTTAAGGCCTAATGCCGCTATATAGAGATTTCACCCATATCCGGTTGAAATTAACAAATAAAAGAACCCTTACTAGCGTTAAAATTAATACAGTCAAGCAACCATTTGAATGTCATATCAATTTTAGACAGATGTAATTAACAAATAAGAGAACCCGATCGAGGTTCAAATTAATACAATCAAGTAACCATATGAATGTCATATGACAGATGTAAGTACATTGTAGGATGCTCACTTGTAGAGCTAAGGAGTCCAAAAATTTAACTCCATCGTATGTGAAAAGCCTGCTCACTTGTAGAGCTAAGGAGTCTAAAAATTTAACTACATCATATGTGGAAAGCCTTAGAGCATAAAGAACCAAAAAACCTTTGTTGCTTGGATAATATACCTGGAATCAAGAGGGTGGATGAAAAGGGTATATATATATAAAGATTAAATACCCTAAGCCGTGCTGAGCCAAGGAACCATTTCAAGAGTCATCGTATATATGTTTTACCTGTGAGTTAAGACGACAATTTTTCTTTCAGGGAGCCGCGAAGAATGACAAGAATAAACTCAGTAAAGATGCTCCTAGAATCCTATGCCAAACGAGAATCTAATAAAAAGTCTGCTCGAAGCTCTGGTAAACAATGTAATGGGAAATTCGAAAACGATTGTTACAACAGCAAGGATGGATTTATAAATGGGGAGAAAATTACCGAGGAAACCCCAAATAAATTAAGTATAGAGTGTACCGAGAAATAGACACAAATATACCTCTGACAGAAGTTAGTGTTCTGCAATCCTTGAAGAATCAACCCGGTCAAAGTCCACGAGGATGCAAACTCAACTCCAGGAAAAACACCTGCAAAAAGGGAATAAATTTTTATCAATGAAAATTCTGAACATTAAAACCAGGTAATATATCTAATTACATTGTGCGAATTTGCAGGGTATCAAAGAATACCAACGCTCAACCAGCTACAGCTTGTTGTGGTATCAAATGTGTAAGTTAAGGCATTGTACAACATATTTTGAGTGGTGCTTTCGCCTCCAGAAGCTAATAGGAAAGAAAGCGAAGAATCATTTGAATCGATTTGAAAAACCCCTACAACTTCTCCACCATGTGATCGAGGAAATTGATATGGTCATTCAAATAACATCTGCATGTGATATCACATGGTCCAACATAGGTCGCATATGCCAAAGATTTGAAACTATATATGGGTGGGACCAAGGTTGATGCCAAGTATCCCACATTGTTATAAATAAAATAAGTACCAACGTGTATATACGATTCACTTCAAATCATTCTTATGGTTGTGCACCGAGTTAGGCTAAGTTGAGCACAATCTAATGTATGCAATGTGAGATAGGCAGACACATACGAGTCAGATTAATCTTCAGCACAATCTAATGTATGCAATGTGAGATAGGCAGACACATACGAGTCAGATTAATCTTAGATCTGGTTAATCTTTATTTATTAAATAAATGGGGAATGTTGTTATATAATATAAAGATTAAATAAATGGGGAAGGAGAGTTGTTATATAATATGATGGGTCACAAATTAATCTTAGATCTTTATTTATTAAATAAATGGGGAATGGGAGTTGTTATATAATATGATTGGGTCACAAATTAACCTTAGATCACAAGGTATTAAATAAATGGGGAATTAACAATAATATTAAATAAATGAGGATGGCCCACAAATTAACCTTAGACCATAAGGTATTAAATAAATGGGGAATTAATAATAGTATTAAATAAAAGAGGATGGCGCACAAATTAACCTTAGACCATAAGGTATTAAATAAATGGGGAATGAGAGTTGTTATATAATATGATGGGCCACAAATTAACCTTAGATCTTTATTTATTAAATAAATGGGGAATTACAAATTAACCTTAGATCACAAGGTATTAAATAAATGGGGAATTAACAATAGTATTAGATAAATGAGGATGGCCCACAAATTAACCTTAGACCATAAGGTATTAAATAAATGGGGAATTAATAATAGTATTAAATAAAATAGGATGGCCCACAAATTAAACTTAGACCATAAGGTATTAAATAAATGGGGAATGAGAGTTGTTATATAATATGATGGGTCCACAAATTCACCTTAGATCATAAGTTATTAAATAAATGGGGAATTAGCAATAGTATTAAATAAATGATGAATTTGAATTAAATGGGGAATTAATTGTATTAAATAAAATGGGAATTAAAGGTCTAAGGTAAATAGGGAATTAACCTACTAGGAATTAAATGGGGAATTAACCTTAGACCATAAGGTATTAAATAAATGGGGAATTAACAAAAGTATTGGCATACTAAATATTATGCCTAGGAATTCAAAGCCAAACTTTAAATAAATGAGAAATGGATAACCATAACCGTGATTAGAAACTTAAATGAGAAATGGATAACCATAACTGTGATTAGAAACTTTAGAACTTAAAATAAATGAGAAACAAAACTTTAATGAGAAATGAATAACCATAAACATGATTAGAAACTTCAAAACTATAAATAAATGAGAAACGAAACTTTAAATAAATGGCAAATTAACAAAAGTATATATTATGCTTAGGAATTCATTAAATAAATGAGAAATGGACAACCATAACCATGATTAAAAGCTTTAAATAAATGGCAAATTAACAAAAGTATTGGCATAATAAATAGTATGCCTAGGAGTTCAAAACTAAACTTTAAATAAATGCCAAATGGATTAAATAAATGGAAATGCGAAATTAATTCAAAACTAAATGTTAAATAAATGTGAAATGGATAACCATAACCATGACTAGAATCCAAAAATTAACCTTAGACCATAAGATATTAAATAAATGGGAAATTAACAAAAGTATTGGCATAATAAATAGTAGGCCTAGGAATTCAAAACGAAACTTTAAATAAATGCAAAATGGATTAAATAAATGCAAATGTGAAATTAAGAAATGGAATGGAAGTATGCTCACCACTATGGGAAAATGGAATGTGAGAATGCTCACCATTATGGAGAGGAAGGAATGTTTATATAGAAAATTTCTATGAATAAATTGTTCCATGAATATATTAAGAGTGTGTTGGAATACAATTTAGCTACGAGATAATCAATGAGTGAAGTTAAATTCTCTTTTTAAAATCCCAAATAATTAATGATTGAAGTTAAGTATGAGTAAAACATAACATGGGAAGTCACCACTATGGGAAAATGGAATGTGAGCATGCTCACCATTATGGAGAGGAAGGAAAATTTATATAGAAAATTTCTATGAATAAATTGTTCCATGAATATATTCAGAGTGCGTTGGCATACATTTTAGCTATGAGATAATCAATGAGTGAATTTAAGTCCTCTTTTTATAATCCCAAATAGTTAATGATTGAAGTTATGTATAAGTAAAGCATAACATGGGAAGTCTTCTTTTTGATAAGTAAAATATTCCAAGGATAAGTTCAAATTTAGTAATGTGATGTAAATGAATTTTTTTTAGTGTGAAAAGAATTTGCTACAGGTAGAGGGAGTACATGGAGCTATTTGGAGAAACCACTTGAGAAATAAAAATGAAAATTGAAATGGTTGTGGGGAGAGGTGCCACGGTTAATGGTCTCTGGATGCAACCTTTATGGGTGGATGGGATGGAAAATGTGGTGGTGTTATATGATCATCAACACCCATGGATTATAGTGATGATGGAAATTTTCCAATAAGGTATGTTAGATACCAAACATTTTGGAAATGTTATGATAGTAAGGGAAAATTGATGGGAAAATAATGAATGACAGTGAATTATATGTAGGGCTAAGAGAGAAATTGAAAAAATGAACAAACATGCATACACATTTATAATATTTCAATTATTAAGAAGAAGAAAAGGGAACATAAGAAGAAAATGTTATGTGAGATAAAACCTTTTGAGGAGGAGAACCAGAGAGAAGTGAACTAAGACGTATCCTCCATACTAATCCTAACATTACCAGAGAAAACATAACTACAAAATGAGTCTAAATAGACCATGGGAGAAAATACCTTCTCATACTTGTTGTTTCCAAAGAACTCTTCCACATTAAACAATGATAGTGTGGTTGAGCAAGTGGTATTTATTACTAGGAGATTTCCTATCTCCTATAATTTGAGACCATCAAACCAAATTTCTCCAATTCACCATATATGGTGACATTCTTGTGATTTAATATGTCCAAAGAATAAAGTATGTAAGTGGTCATGGATGCTCAATATGTTAAGCCATGCATGAGGCTAACCTCTATAGAAAACAACCAATTAACCCAGTACCTTGAAATAAAATTATTGAGTGCCATCTCCAACACTCACTCATCGTAAGGATGGTTGGAGATGAATAATACTGGTGGGGTATAATGTCATGTCTAATCCATTAATGCATGTTGGAGTGGTGCCATTATGCCCCTCCCCACTAGTCCTTGGAAATCACCCCATTTAAGCAACTTCAATGTCAGCCTCAATTTTACATCATATTTATATATAAACATAAAGTGATCTATTGTGAAATATCTCTAATTTTCTCTATAATTTCCTCATCTTTTTTAGTATCACAGAGATGTGTAATTCTTAGAGAACTCAATATGGAGTTGACATATGAAATCTTACACTCTAGTATGAATAAAATGTGTTTAATTCATTCAATGCTAAACATAGAGTAAACATGTAATACTTAAAAATTAAATATTAATAAGAAAAAAGTGTTATCCATAAATAAAATATTTTAATGTCCATAGTAGCATAATTTTATATCAAACTTATACATAGAATTGTAACTTAAAATAAATAAATCTTTTACTTTCACTTTTTATTATAAGAGAAATATATAGTTTCTTTATTGTTTAAAAATTGTGATGTCCCCTATGAATGTGAATAATTTTTCTACTGCAAGTAAAAAAACTAGAACTAGTTTAAGTTTATGTAATTAGAAATTCTGTTGTAATTGATTAAAAGAAATTTAGTGCTGGAAATATGGAAAGGAAAGAAATTGTTATAATTCCATGAGAAGATATCTGTTAGGAGGGTGATGGAATTAGTTCTCAAGAAACAGTTAGGTTGGGGAGTGACCAACCCTAACTACTCCTATGAAAAATCCATCCCTAAAATATGAAGATGATGGGAGGCAAGGGCATCTGCAATCAAGGAAAGGAGGAGTAAGAAAAGAGAAAATTGTGTTGTAGAGATAGAAAGACAAAGTAATGGATAAGTCTGGTTAAGACCAAACCAGATATCTATTGTTGTTCAAGGTTGAGTTTTCTTGAATAAATTACCCAATATCGGGTAGCTCGGGGGGAGACTAAGGGTGCTGTAGCACAAGTCTCAAGGTTGGGAGGCAAATCGAGTTAAAAGGTTTATAAGCAGTTCAACAAGCCAGATAAGTTTACATCTGGAATATTTTTCTTAGCTATTATCAAGAGTATTATGTTGCCTAATATTAGAAACAGAATGCTAAATTTCAAATATAGTCACATATATGAATAGTAATTAAAGATGCTATTAACACTGTGCATGTATGTACTGAAAACTTTTAAGTTCAGAAGTCTGCAATATGAGATAGAATTCGAAAAACCTTAAGAGACAACACTGAATTCCTTACTAGAAGATTTCTCAGATAGAAACATAATTAATATTGGCACAATACAGATAGGAAAAGAAAGCTTGACAGAGAATCTAAGCATAAGTTCAAGTTGAGATTAAATATTTAATATAAAGGAATAGCAATAAATAGACAAGTGCCTTCGTTTCTTTAATACCAGAGAACCTTTCACAATATTAAGACAAAACACATAACCCTACTTTAATCAAGCAGAATCCCCAAAGCTGGGTACTGATAAATGAACCTGAATCTAGTGCATGAGTAGGGCAGTATGCAAACAGTAGGAATTGTAAGTATTATAGCCGCAATGGTTGCCTTTAACTATGAGAGGGAAAGATAAAAACATGAAAACCTTAAAAAAAAAAAAAAATAGCCTGTGAGATAGAATACATCATTTTCAGAATGCGAAGAAACAGAGTAATATAATCTCAGAGCGCGAAAGACCACTCATAGCATTCTTTTCAGTACAGACGACAAGTAAATAAATGAGCCTACAAGACTCTGCGAGACTTGCATAAATAGTAACAGTAAATTTACATTATCCTAAGATAGAAATAGTTCTTTAGAATTTACAGTTCAGGAGGAAAAATTTACCCGTCCATACTTTGTAACCGAAACTCTGGGTCGAGCCGGCTGAAACATACAAATAGTTTGATTACAGTAGTAACCCTTAAATCAAAAGAATAGTTACAATACTTTCAAAAAGAGCAGAGACCTCAGGACCAACTTCCCATAAGATGAATACATCGCCTCAAGGGCCAGAGACTCAGGGTCTCATTAAACAAAGAAGCGAATAACAATCTCAACCTAGATAAAACCCAAAAATTTGAAGCTAGAACAATACCACCACTCTACTATCTTAAACATGTGACACAAAATTCATAAGACCAAGGGCAAGCCTTTGTATGTTTGTTAGATATATCAATATCAAGCTCATACCCTTTGAAAACCGAAAAGAGATTTTGGAGTTTCAACAACTGGAGCCAGGCCACCCAAAACTGCACCTGCAAAACCTGTCAACTAGGCTAGTTTAGAAACACTGGCAAATGAATTAAAATATTGCAACACATTTAAATGACACCTTAAGGTGGAATTTATTATACGGGCTGTTGTAGAACACCTCCAACATCACTATAGTCATGGCCAAAGCCATAGTAGCACATAGTGGTCAAGAAGGAAAGACAGTTAGACTGCGAAAGGCCTCTCAAAGCAGTGGTGCAGAAAAACTTGCGGAGCTTAGGCTCAGAGTTTACCATAGGGAGAAACCCTCTGTGTGAGAACAAGAGCTGAAACCCTCAATCAAAATAACACAAGAATAAATACCCTTCCTAAGCCTGACCAAGCATAATACCACCAACAGCAACCTCCGTCATCTGAAGCAATGTAGCAAGGAGAGCCCTCGATGGGGTACAGACCACGAAGCAGCTAGGAGACAGTTGTTCACCACAGAGAAGCCTCCAGAGATGACCATCCCTTTGTCTTGGCAAGTGGCCTTATTACATTAAAAATCCACCATTAATTTTGTACCATCTCGTAACAGATCAACCCTGAAGTCATTAATGATAATACTTTGTATGTAATATGAGGGTTTATGTATAGATAGGATAGTCGACTATGCAGTTGAAAATATATTAATAAAAATGGAAACCTTCAAATCATGAGTCCCATTTACTAATTATTAAATGGTTGTTAAACATTTCGTCGCTGTCATGTCATGCCATTTATATGGTAATGACAGTTAATTATGTGCTCCTAATAGTTAATCGATATTGCTTATGATAAGTCAATTACAATTAACAGATATAGCTTATGTTAAGAATTATAATCATTTTCAATTTTTTTTTATGGAGACATCAAATATGGTATCAGAGCGCTCAGGTTGTAAAAATGAGTCCTTTGGGTAAGAAATAACAATTTTTTTTATATACACGTAGGAAGCAAGAACAGACAACATGAGAAGGACAAGGAACCTACCATCGAGATTTGCAATAGGGACAGGAGCCCTGTCATTTCAGGAGGGAAATCCTAAAGTATGGGTACAGCTAGCTAAGAAACTTCAGGACACCAGTACATACATTAGAGTGACAATACAAGAGTTAAATGATAAAATGGCCTAATTACGGGTAGATAACGAAATATTGATGTTGGAACAAGAGAATATTATGAAAATTTTATCTGATAGACAAAATAATCAACTAGTAGTTCCCTGCCCTGAACATAGAAATATACCACAGGGGAAGAAGAATCCCGGACAGAAGATGTGGAAACCACAGGTGGTGAGGAAAATCATGAAGATGAGTCTCATAATGTGTCTAACCGCTAAACCTAGAAAAAGCAGAAAGTGGAACTTCAGGGGGAGTTTCGTAAAATAAAGCCCCCTGTTTTCGACGGAGAGTGGGAAGAAGTGGCAAAAGCATGGCTCATAAATATGAACAAATATTTCTAGTTGTACAAATATGAGCATAACTTGAAGGCTCATTTTGCCATTTTCCAGCTAAGGAAAGGCCACAGTATAATGGGAGGAAGTAAAGACTCTTCGGGGAATGGATGAACAAAGTATAAACTGGGAAAAATTCCAGATATAGTTTAAAGAAAAGTACCTAATAGAAAGGTTTCATGATGAAAAATCTAAAGAGTTTCATGATCTCCGGCTAGGACAACTGACCATGGATGAATTTATAACAAAGTTTAGCTCATTACTTTGTTATGTGCCGTACATATGTGAAGAAAAAGCAAAGGTGTGGTGATTCATCATCAACTTACCTCTATTTATGAAAGAACGACTAGAATTTGACAACCCAAAGATCATGGACAAAGTAATCCGCAAAGCACAGATTTACTATGAGCAAAACAGACTAAAAGGGGGCATGAACAAGAAATGGAATGACAAAAAGATAAATAAATTTGTTCCTGGTCATAAAGGAAATAAAGGTTCAGGCAGGAAGGGAATTTACAAGTGACAAAAATAACATAAATTTCAATAAAAATCCGTCCAAATTTAAGGTACCAGGCGAAGAAAAAATAATGGGAAATTGGGCAGAGTTGAAGCTGAGTCGGCTACAAGGCTGCCTGTACAATGTTGGGGATGTGGAGGGCCAAACTATGTCAAAAAATACCCACAACGTAGGGGCATTGACCAAATCTCTCATCTACAAGAAGCCTCTATAGTAGGAGAGATAGCAAGGAGTTTTCCCAAAATTAACGCATCCCTAAAAGACCACCAAGTAGAATTTTAGCTAACAATGGTCGAATTTGAAGGTAAATTTTTTAACCAAACTGTAGCTATTTTGATTGACCCCATGGCTTAACTTTAAGTTACATTCGCCCCAATATTGTGGAACAATGCAAGTTATAAGCGATAAAGTTTAAAAATCCACGGTTAGTGCAATTAGCCACAGGAGCCAAAAGAAGAGTTTTGGCCAAGTTCAATAGTTGCCCTCTGGAGGCAGCTAGTCAACCCAACCAGGCAGATTTGAATATACTACCATTAGGATCATATGATATCCTTATTGGTATGGACTTGCTAGAAAAGCATTGGTTCCTTATTAACTGAAAAACTAAAACCATTCATTTCCGAGATGATAAGGGGGAAGACAAGAAATGTAGGGCATTCAGAAGCCTCTGCAAATAAGACCTGTAACAACTTCCCAACTAGCAAAATGCAGCATGAAAGGCTGTCAGATTTTTTCCATTGAAGTAGGTTATGCTAACCCTAAGGAGAAATCTGATGTTTTAGAAGATATACTGGTAATACAAAACCTTCCTGATGTTTTCCCTGAGGAAATTATAGGTTTACCCCCAAAAAGGGACATATATTTTAACATTAAGCTAGTTCCGAAAGCTTCCCCAGTCTCTCGAGCCCCTTACCGTATGAGTATTCCTTAATTGACAGAATTGAAAATGTAGTTGTAGGAGTTGCTAGATAAGAGGTATATATGACCCAGTGTGTCCCCCTGGGGAGCTCCAGTATTATTTGTTAAGAAAAAAAGATGGAACAATGCAAATGTGCATGGACTACCGTTAGTTAAACAAGATGACCATTAAGAATATATATCGTTTTCCTCGTATAAAGGAATTTTTTGACTAGGTCAAAGGGGCAACCATTTTCTCCAAGATTGACCTCCAATCAGGTTATCACTAGATCAAGATAAAAGAAGAAGATACAACAAAAAAAACATTCAGAGTTCGTTACAGACACTATGAGTTCGTGGTGCTACCTTTTGGTCTGACTAATGCCCCAGCCACCTTCATGTGTCTCATGAACAACATATTCCATCAATACTTGGATAAGTTTGCATTGATATTTTTTGATGACATCTTGATCTACTCACAGAGTATGGAAGAACATAAGGAGCATCTCCGCAAGGTCCTCCAAATTCTAAGAGAACACCAGTTATATGCCAAATACAACAAGTGTGACTTTTTCAAAGAAAAAATCCAATGCTTGGGACATATTATCACCAAGGAGGGAATCACGGTAGACCCAGAGAAAATAAAAACCATTATGGAGTGGCCGGTTCCGAAAGATGTGGCAGACAATGATCATTCATTAGCCTAGCTGGATATTATAAGTGATTTTTGGAAGGTTGTTCTAGGGTAGCATACCATATCACCTCTCTGCAAAAGAAATGAAGAGCCTTTAGCAGGACCTCTGACTGTCAAAGGAGATTTGACCACCTTAAGCATCTACTCACCACTGCCCCAATTTCAAGTATTGCTGATCCTAGAAAGGAATATGTAGTGTGGACGGATGCTAGCAAGGAGGGGGTAGGTCGCGCACTAACGCAATAGGGTAGGGTTATAGCTTACGAGTCAAGAAAGCTCAAGGAATATGAGCAAAGTATTTTTCATACGACTTGGAGTTAACAACAGTAATTCACGCCTTGAAAATGTGGCAACACTAATTGTTGGGCAAAAAAATTCTGCTTTTGACAAATCATCACAACCTAACAGGATATTTCAAACAACCCACATTAAATGCTAGACAAACTCATTAGGCTGACTTCCTAAGCGAATTTGATTTTGAAATCAGGCACTTGAAGGGGAAAGAAATTTGGGTAGCATATGCTCTAAGCCGGAAGGCAAATTTCTTATATGAGATCTCTTTTAGTGAGTTCCGCACTACTTTGTTTGAGAATATTTGAGAAACAACCATGCAAAATGTGGTATATAACCATTTGTGAAAACAATAAAAAGTGGAAAACAACCATGAACAACAAATGGGGTATGAAGTTACTCCAAATGAGTTGCTGGTTTATAGAAAGAGACTTTATGTGCCTAACCAAAAATTGCTTAAAGAATTAATATTGAATGAATATCATAAAAGCCCTTACGAAGGAGACCCAAGATATCATAAATTGATTTCTATACTTAGAAAGGAATTCTTTTGGCCTGGTATGAAGAAAGAAGTAGCAAAATACCTAGGACACTATTTGGAATGCCAGCTAGTAAAAGTAAAGCACCAACACCCGACAAGGTTGCTTCACCCACTACGTGTTCTAGAATGGTAGTGGGAGAAAATATCTATTGATTTCATTATTGGACTGTCTAAAACAAAAAAACTAAATGACTCTATCATTTGTGGCATCTGAAGGGGAAGTCCTGGTTACCGGGTGCAAGCCCCGGAAGTGACGATTGATGCTATGTGATTCATTTCACTAGTTTCAATCCCACTTCTTCACCCTTGTGAGCATCACTCGATGCAATGAGTGCTAAGTGAACAATTCAAAAATCATGAGAAATTAGTCAATTACGACTACCTCTCATTGAAATGGTCATACGTTAATGACTTACTTAACGCAGTTGAATCCCAAAAACGATATCTAATATAATGCACTGCGTAAACCCCTAATACTTCAATTCAAAAAGAGTGAAGGGATCTCTACTTGAATGGTTCATGAGGCACAATACTTGCTAAGGTTTTGCAAATGGGGTAGCAAGTTAAGTGGGCTTGATTGTGGGGAAAACTCCACAGTTAAGCGTGCTTGAGCCAAAGGAGATCTGGAATGGGTGACCTCTCGGGAAGTCTTGGTTACCGGGTGCAAGCCCCGGAAGTGACGATTGATGCTATGTGATTCATTTGACTAGTTTCAATCCCACTTCTTCACCCCTGTGAGCATCACCCGATGCAATGAGTGCTAAGTGAACAATTAAAAAATCATGAGAAATTAGTCAGTTACGACTACCTCTCATGGAAATGGTCATACGTTAATGACTTACTTAACGCAGTTGAATCCCAAAAACGATATCTAATATAATGCACTGCGTAAACCCCTAATACTTAAATTCAAAAAGAGCGAAGGGATCTCTACTTGAATGGTTCATGAGGCACAATACTTGCTAAGGTTTTGCAAATGGGGTAGCAAGCTAAGTGGGCTTGATTGTGGGGAAAACTCCACAGTTAAGCACGCTTGAGCCAGAGGAGATCTGGGATGGGTGACCTCCCGGGAAGTCCTGGTTACCGGGTGCAAGCCCCGGAAGTGACGATTGATGCTATGTGATTCATTTCACTAGTTTCAATCCCACTTCTTCACCCCTGTGAGCATCACCCGATGCAATGAGTGCTAAGTGAACAATTCAAAAATCATGAGAAATTAGTCAGTTACGACTACCTCTCATGGAAATGGTCATACGTTAATGACTTACTTAACGCACTTGAACCCGAAAAACGATATCTAATATAATGCACTGTGTAAACCCCTAATACTTAAATTCAAAAAGAGTGAAGGGATCTCTACTTGAATGGTTCATGAGGCACAATACTTGCTAAGGTTTTCCAAATGGGGTAGCAAGCTAAGTTGGTTTGATTGTGGGGAAAACTCCACAGTTAAGCGCGCTTGAGCCAGAGGAGATCTGGGATGGGTGACCTCCCGGGAAGTCCTGGTTACTGGGTGCAATCCCCGGAAGTGACGATTGATGCGATGTGATTCATTTCACTAGTTTCAATCCCACTTCTTCACCCTTGTGAGCATCACCTGATGCAATGAGTGCTAAGTGAACAATTCAAAAATCATGAGAGATTAGTCAGTTACGACTACCTCTCATGGAAATGGTCATACGTTAATGACTTACTTAACGCACTTGAATCCCAAAAACGATATCTAATATAATGCACTGTGTAAACCCCTAATACTTAAATTCAAAAAGAGTGAAGGGATCTCTACTTGAATGGTTCATGAGGCACAATACTTGCTAAGGTTTTCCAAATGGGGTAGCAAGCTAAGTTGGCTTGATTGTGGGGAAAACTCCACAGTTAAGCGCGCTTGAGCCAAAGGAGATCTGGGATGGGTGACCTCCCGGGAAGTCCTGGTTACCGGGTGCAATCCCCGGAAGTGATGATTGATGCGATGTGATTCATTTCACTAGTTTCAATCCCACTTCTTCACCCCTGTGAGCATCACTCGATGCAATGAGTGCATTTTTTTGAACGACAAAAGAGCTGCCACTAATTTAGTGGTAGTTTACATGATAGCGCCGGCGTTTCCTGCGGGTTGCCAGAGGTTTGATGATCGTGTATGGCGGTTACCGGAGATAGCAGGAAGAAGGTGAAAATGAAAACTCCAAACACTAATACGAGCTTAGAAGCCATTGATATCGACCCCATGAAAAAAAAGTTTCCAGAAAGGAAGAAATGAGATGAGATGGTGAAGAGAACGAGCTGGGTGAACGTATATTAGTGTACAATTCCAAATCTACTGCTGAGGAGAATTAATTGATATATAATACTTCAAATAAAAAATATTCATAACAAAAAATATGTTTTCCTGAGTTATAAACTACTATTTTAATATTAATATTAATTAATATAATTTTATATAAAAAAACAAAGTAATTTCAATTAAAATTTTCAGCGAAAAAATGTATGTAATTTATTGCATTTATAATGTAAATCTGATATAAAATGTTATATATCAATTTAATATAAAAATAAATAAATTATAAATTTGGATAAAAAAATCTTATTAATAAAATAAGAATTTTATATATAACATTTTATGTTATTTAAAGTCCAATAGATCACAATAGAGTTAGTGGATGTTAATCATCATAACCCCACATATATATATATATATATATATATATATATATATATATAACATAAAAATATTTATTACCAAAATAATTTTATACATATAGAGTTCCAAGTATATATGTTTTCTACTTCTATTGAAGCATGAATATGTATCAATATTTTAATGTGTAAGTATAAGTCATAGATACAATATTTTAATGTTATATATATATAATATTTTATTAGTTAAGAAATGTTGAAGATAGATTTTATATATAAATTAATAGAGGTTTATTCTTTTAATAAGTTATTTAGAGACATTTGTAATTTATTTATTTTTTTAAATGACGTTCACATGTAACATACATATATGTAACTAATAAAAATAATTTTATATAGAGAGAGAGTCCAATAAATATATCTTTTCTACTTAGAGGGCATGTGTTAACATTTTAATACGTAGAATGTCAATCATAAATAAAATTTATTAATGTCAACTATGTATACATTATGCCTAGATATATATATATATATATATATATATATATATATATATATATATATATATATATATATATATATATATATGGAAAATTGAAAAAAAATAAAATTGAATATATAAAAACAAATAAATAAACATGTAAAGTTAAGAAAAAGTGTTATAAAAAAAAAATCATAATAGTTCTATGGATATATGTTTTCTACCTCTGATAACATTGTATTGATGTTTTGGTATCATGAAAGTCAAGGAAAAAACTAGGGTTTGAAACAGGGGCGACAGAAGCAAGCTAGTAACTGTGGAGGGGGAAGGAGGTGGGATCTCCACTCCCTCCTACAGTAATGTAGTTTCAAACAGAGGCAAAGGGATGAGTAGGAACGAGCTGCAAAATCCTTCGGAGAATGAGACAAAAACTACTGGAACCCAAAATATGGAAGGCAGCAAACACCATGATAAGAAAGGGACCCATGAGGAGGTTCTGCACGATACAAAAGTGGGTGACAGTGGTCAGAGGACAGAGGGTAGAGCTACAACAGGACCCTGCAAACCCAAGTCCAATATTAAACCACGGGTGGTCCTGAATGATCCGACTCTGCAAGGGCACAGAGATCACATGGAAACCTATGCGGTCATATGCAAGTTTATGGGTATTTGGCCTATGGTGAAAGCACTATACACATGGATAAAAACACCTAGAAACCAAAAGGAGAAGTAACAATTCATCTTGCATCTAAATTTTTTTTACAGTGGTATTCTCGAACATAGAGGATAAAGACAGAATTTTCGAAGGAGGACCATACTTCCATTCCACCGAAAGTCTCTACATGTGACCTTGGACGATGAACTTTGTGCTGGAGTGAGAAATGTTCACTTCAGTCTCGGTATGGATTAGATTATATTCCTTACCTTTAGATTACTGGCTTTTGGAATCCTTAAAAGCTATAGGTAATAAATTAGGACATTTTATAAAGATATCAGAGGCGACTCTATGAGGAAAATATACCTCCTTTGCCCACATCTTTGTAGAAATGGAATTATCAAGGGCAGTTTTGGACAAAGTCATCCTGGAAGTATATGATGAGGAATGGGTTCAGGTGGTTGACTATGAGCACATCCCCTTCAGATGCCACAAATGTCATGAACATGGGCACCTCTTTAGAGAATTCCCACTCATCAAAGAGAGGACAAACTGAAAGGCAGCATCAGAAGAGATCCTGAAGGATCCAACAAAGTGGCAGGCAGGGGGAAGGAGGGGGAAAACACCAAAAGAAACCTAGTGAGAACAAGATACCAAGTCACAATTGTTTTGAGATTTTAGAAGCAGAGGGGGAAGAAAATAGATAGAGTAAGGATATGGAGGAAACTCCATCAGAAAAAGAAAAAGAGGACAACATGGACATCATACGGCTAGATAATGAAATAAAGGAGAATCCACTATGCACCACAGGACTTGGAAGGGACCAGGAGATGAACCCAAGTGAAGAAGGCATGGAGGACCAAGACCTACAAGATATTCTGGTTAGGGAGAACCTGGAACTAGAACACTTTCTAGAACAAGGAACCAACAAAGGGATAGACTCTCTGCCACAAGAGGAGTTTGATAGAGTGCAACAACTATTCCTTCGAAGGTCCCAAACAAAGGTTGCAGGAGTCAAAAGAAACCATGACAGCCAAGAAAATAAAGGGGTCAGACAAATGAAGATTACATTTAGATACTCCACCAAAAACCCAGGCAAGAAAAGAGGAAGAAGGAGACAAAATGAACTCCTATCAGAATGTGGGAAACTCATGATTAATTCAGGTAAGATGAAAGACCTTACCAATTACTCTTTCACAAACATATAATTATGAAGCTCACATCATGGAACATTAGGGAGATGGGTAGTAAGAGAAAAGAAAGAAATCTCAGTAACGGAACAAAAGAAGAAAAACCAGAGATGGTGTTTATTCAAGAAACAAAATGCTCAGTAGACAAGATTAAAGAACTAGACAACAAATGGCTCTACAATTACAAGTTCCTTGAAGTCAAAGAAATTAACACAGTGGGGGGAATTCTTACACTCTGGAATCTGCAGAAATTTGAGATCATAGATGCAGAAGCAACTAGAAATCACCTTTCAATGGTAATACAACCTTTGGGAGAGAAAGAGTGCTACTTGATCACAAACGTATATGGTCCTCAAATGCTAGAAGAAAATTAAAGCTCCTTAACTGTCTGTAGGAGCTAACAGAGAGACACCCTATTACCCCCTGGATTATGGGAGGGGACTTCAATATGATCAAATCCCTCTTTCAAAAAAAAGGGGGAAGCAGAATGTTATGACACGACTCACTGGCTTTCCAAAACTTCATAGACAACTTGAGAATGGTGAGTATGGAAACAACAAATGGCACCTTCACTTGGAACAATAGGTGAGGGGGAACTGCTCAAGTTGCCTCGATATTAGACAAATTCGTAATCTCGAAGGATCTCCTCCTTTCAGGAACTCTATGACTTCATGGATCCTTCCTTTTGGAGGCTCGGACCACTGGCTAGTCTAGTTGGAAGCTTCTTTCATGGGAACCCCAAGAAATAGACCTTTCAGGTTCGAAAATGCATGGCTCACTCACCCCAACTTCATTTCTAATATTAGAAATTGGTGGGTGGAAGACTTTCCCACCCAGGGCACAAAAATGTTCCTCCTGCATCAGAGACTCAAACATATCAAACAAAGGCTCAAAGAATGGAACAAAAATGAGTTCAACAACATTTTTGAAGCCAAAAGAGAGGTAGAAAGAAAATTACAAGAAGTTAATCAAATTCTCATCAAGGAAGGATAAATAGAGGAAAGGAAAGGACAGGCGGACTTTTTGCAACAAGAATGGGACTACATATGCCAGCAGGGAGAAATCTTTTGGAGACAGAAATATAGAATAAAATGGATAAAGGAAGGGGAGAGAAATACTAGATTCTTTCACAAATCCACCATGAAACATAGGGCTCATAACATGATCACTAAACTCTTAGATCTGCAAGGGAAAGAGTTAAATACTCACAAGGAAATGGAATTGGTTCTGGTGCAACATTTCCAAAGCATAGCTAAGGAAAACATTGCAGACAGATCTCAATTCATCAAAAGCTTCACAAAGAACATTCCAAAATTGGTGACTAGGGAAGACAACCATAATCTCAATAGGCCAGTAATGGAAGAAGAGGTCAATGAAGTCATCAAAGAGATGCACAATGGGAAAGCTCCAGGCCCGGATGGATTCAATGTAGACTTCTTCAAAACATGTTGGGAAATTGTCAAATTTGACATTCTAGATGTGGTGGAGGACTCAAGAAAATCCAGAACAGTTCTTAGAGAGATTAATGAATCTTTCATAGCATTAATCCCTCAATAGGAAAAAGCCATGACACTTGAAAGATTTAGACCCATAGCTTTATGAAATGTGGTGTATAAAATAATTTCCAAAGTTATTGCTAACAGACTCAAACCTCTACTTCCATTGCCTGTGTCAAAGGAGAAAACTGAATATGTGGAAGGTAGACAAATTCCCAATAATATCATCTAAGCACATGAAGTGGTGTACTCCCTCAAGACCAAAAAGCAAGAAGGGTTGATAATACAGCTGGACATAGCAAAAGCTTATGACAAGCTAAGTTGGCCTTACATAAAGGAAATTCTTAAAGCCTATTGCTTTGACTACAACTGAATAAAGTGGATTATGGCCCTGATTACCACAACAAGTTTCTCTATCCTTCTGAATGGCTCTCCATCAGGAACCTTCAGGCCTTCAAGGGCCCTTAGGCAGGGTGATCCTCTTTCCCCATTCCTCTTCATTCTCATGATGGAAGGTTTGAGAAGAATGATAAAGTCAGCCAAGGAAGATGGAAGAATCAAGGAGCTAAAACTCACTCAGAATGGGGACACTTTAACTCGTCAACAATTTTTGGATGATATTGTGTTGCAAGGATCACCCACAGTGAAGGAGGCTAAAGCCTTGAAACAAATCATGCATGACTTTGCCATGGCCACTGGCACGGAGGTAAGCCTCACAAAATCAAAAGTTTTGTTTTTCAATTCGGATATTTCCATCCAAAGACATCTCTCCAGAATTCTTGGATTTCAAAGAGAGAATCTTCCATCTCAATATCTGGGAATGCCTCTCACTGATAAACCTTTAAGGAAGGAAGTATGGGAGTCGATTATGAATAAACTGAACGACAAAGTCAACAACTGGACTAGAATATCTTTGAATTTAGTAGGAAGATTAATTGTAACAAAGGTTGTTCTTTAAACCATCCTAGTTTATATGTTTTCAACCCTTCCTAACCCAAAAGGAGTTTTATAGAAAATGAAGAATATTTAAAGAAACTTTCTTTGGGGTAAAGGTGAAGAGAAAAAGAAATGGGCCGTGGTCACGTGGGAGAAACTTTGCTAACCCAAAACCCATGGTGGTTTAGGTCTCCACGACCCAGACACCATGAGTAAAGTCTCGGGAGCAAAACTTTGGTGGAGATGGCTAAAGGAAACCAACAACCCATGGACCAAGCTATGGAATCAAAAGTATGTAATGGATTGGCATGAATATGACCATATTCGGATGTCAGGGCACATTAGGGGTTCTCATATTTGGAACAAGGCTTGGGAAAATAGAGCCTTAGTTCAAAATCATAGTTTCTGGGATATAAGAAATGGGAAGCTTGCCTAGTTCTGGGAGGACAACTGGCAACAGGAACAAAATCTCAGTAGGGAAGGCCTAGATATCATCAGAAATGACACCCTCAATAAAGTTCTAAAAAGGGTATGTGACTTTTGGGATCAATGAAGAGAGGAAATGAAATGGAGAATATGGGAGGGTACTAAAATATACTGCAGAGACCCCTTTGAAAACCCAAGGTAAATTCCTGGAAGAGATCCTTGAAAAAAGGCAAATTTTAACTTCTAACTCGAATGACCTGCTAAGGTGGGGTAGAAATAATGAGGGCAACTTCAACTTCAAAGAAGCCAAAAGAATAATCACCAGATTTGATCATCCAAATCCTAACATGATGTGGTGAAACCTTTGGAGCAACCCTCACTGGATGAAGATCAAAATGTTCATATGGCTAGTTCAACATTAAAATATTCTGACTTGGGAAAATCTTAGGAAAAGAGGTTTTGTAGGTCCTTCAAAATACCATTTATGTGGCTTGCAGGAGGAGACCATGGATCAAATTCTTAACCTTTTTGTGTTCACCTCCTCTATATGGAATTGGGTAGCCTCCATCTCTGACCAGACGATCAGGAAGGATGATGATATTACTGCTACTCTAAAGAATTGGAGAAAAGAACTTTCGGACTGTGAGATAGTCAATGTAGCCTGGACACTGATTGTAGGTTTTTTGATATGGGATGTGTGGAAAGAACACAACAATAGGATCTTCAAGAATAAATCTAGTTTAGATCAAGGCATCATTGCTCAAATCCTAAAACAGCTCAAAGAAACAGTTAATGTCTTTCTGAAGCATCCTCCAGAGAAACTGTCGAGTCCAAGGGACACTCACATTCTGGAAAAGTTGGGACTTAAGTCTCACAGCCCTTCTGACACCCATAATAAAGCAAGGCAAAGATCAGATGGAAAGGCCTTTTGGCAACCCCCTCCCCATGGCTTCCTGAAACTCAACATAGATGGAGCCTCAAAAGGGAACCCAGGGGACGTGGGTTTTTGGGGAGTCATTAGAGATGCAGAGGGCAATATCAAAATCATTTTCCACAGTCATTTGGGGAGGGCTACCAACAATATGGCTGAACTCATGGCCATGGGGCAAGGCTTAGAATTCTTGAGAGACTACAATTTACATAATACTATCATAGAGGTAGACTTAGAATTAACGATTAACTCGGTCAAAAGGATAAGCACCGACACAACACTAGAGAAATTTTCAAACTATTGGAAACTCTCACAAGCTTTTCATCGAGTTCAATCTCATCTCATAACCCTGAGAACTCTGAGCTTTTTTCACATGTGCAGAGATGCCAACAGAGTGGCGGACATGCTAGCCAATGAAGGGGTGATTTGCGCAAGAGAAAACAAGTGCTATTTGTGGGAGTTTTCTCAAAATGGACAACTGAGAAAGGACTGCAGCACTTTGGAGCATGAAGATAGGGATATTTATCATCACTCCAAGGGGAAGCATCTGACAGATATCCAAGTGGATGGAAGTCAAGGGTTCTCCTAACAGGCAGCCCAAGTTTAGGATCTTGCAGGGGACTGGGGGACAAAGGAGATATATCATTAAACCAAAAAGTGGTTCAAAGCTTCTCTTCAGAACTGGGTGGTTTTGCAGCAAAATCGGATGGTTATCAGAGGGCGGATTGTACCCGAAGTGGTTTAACTGTAATGTCTCCAATGCCACAAAATGAGTTACACGTGGCACTAAGAAGACCGCGATGGTTTTGCTGGTGGGACCACAACTTTTTTGCTACAATGCCCATGGTTATCGGGCACTGGCTATACCATAGGCAGTTTTTTTTGACATGTATCTGATTCCAATGACCGTGCTACATGTGTCTCCAAGATGTTTTGATTATCGCCCTCATCGGATGGGCCCTAGTCCTTTTCTTCCACCTGATATCCCTCTCATCTGTTGGATTTTGCGGATGCAAATCAATGGCTCCGTTATGACGTGAAAGTTTCCCACCATTAGGTTGACTCGAGGGTCTCGTTTTAACTTTTGAGGCTGTCCTTTGGCTTTGCTGGTTTCCATGTTTTGTGGGCCCTTAGTCGCGTTCTTGAGCATGTTGCTCAGTTCTCAAACTAAGGGTGTTTGTCAAACAATTGACATCTTATATACTGTGTATCCTCCTTGCTGCTTAATTTGAATAGAAGGTTCGTTTCTTGCTTAAGAATATATATATATCTGTGTGTGTGTGTGTTTTCTACCTCCAAATATAATTGTTGCGCTTATTAACAATTTACTGTGTAGAGTGTGATCCATAAATAAATGGCCATATCGTAATATTTTAATGTGTAAAATGTCAATCATAAATAATATCTCTCTCTCTCTCTCTATGTATACATACAATATCTACTATTTAAATACATTTGCTATTTTATATATCTCAATATCAACTTCATATATATATATATATATATATATATATATATATATATATATATATATATATATATATATATATATATAGAGAGAGAGAGAGAGAGAGAGAGAGAGAGAGAGAGAGAGAGATATAATAGAATATTTAAAAGTTGACCATACATAAAATATTTCAATATCTATATTAAATAAAATATTCAGGATCAAACTTTTCTATCTATCTATCTATCTATCTATCTATCTATCTATCTATCTATCTATATATATATATATATATATATATATATATATATATATATATATATATATATATATATATATATATATAAACAAATAAATAAACATGTAAAATTAAAAAAAAGAGTTATAACAAAAATAATTTCATAATAGTTCTATGGATATATGTTTTCTATTTCCAAATATAATTGTTGCACTTATTAACATTTTAGTGTGCAGAGTGTGATCCATAAATGAATGGCCATATAGTAATATTTGAATGTGTAGAATGTCAATCATAAATAAAATATCTCTCCCTCTTATAGATTAATTAATTTATAATATTTAAAATAAAAAATATTAATAACAAAAAATATGTTATCGTGAACTATAAAACAATATTTTAATATTATTATTAAATAATATAATTTTATATAAAAAAGCAAAGTAATTTAATTTGAAATTTTCAACTAAAAAATATATATATAATTTATTGCATTCATAATGTGAAACTTATATATATATATATATATATATATATATATATATATATATATATATATAATTCTTATTTCATTAATAAGATTCTTCTACCCAAATTTATAATTTATTTATTTTTATATTAAATTAATATATTTAAGGTCTCATAGACCATAATTATGTTATTATGTTATTTAGGGTCCAATAGATCACAATAGACTTAATGGATGTTAATCATCATAATTATATATAGATAAAACATAAAAATATTTATTACCAAAATAATTTTATAGGTATAGAGTTTCAATTATATATGTTTTCTACTTCTATTGAAGCATCAATATGTATCAATATTTTAATGTGTAAGCATAAATCATAGATAAAATATTTTAATGTTATATATATAATATTTTATTAGTTAAGAAATGTTGAAGATAGATTTTATATATAAATTAACAGAGTTTTATTCTTTTAATAAGTTATTTAGAGACATTTTTAATTTACTTATCCTTTTAAATGACATTGACATGTAACATACAAATATGTAACTAATAAAAATAATTTTATATAGAGAGAGTCCAATGAATATATACTTTCTACATAGAGGGCATGTGTTAACATTTTAATGCATAGAATGTATATCATAAATAAAATCTATTAATGTCAACTATGTATACATTATGCCTATATATATATATATATATATATATATATATATATCTATATATATATATATATATATATATATATATATATATATATATATATATATATATATATATCTGTCAGGCCAGGGTAACTCCAGACTTGGCAGAAAAAACTGATTGATATATTTCATTAGGTAACTATTGTTTATATACATGAATGTGACTGATCAGTTCATCTTCTTGATGACTGTTCACATTCCAGGTACACCCAACCGCTGAGGATTAGGTGTCAACAATTCCCCCCCTTAATCTGAAGGGATGTTGGTGAGTCCAAGCATCGTTCTGAATCTTTCAAGCTTTTCTCTTCCAAGCGCTTTGGTGAAGATGTCTGCAATTTGCTCATTTGTGGAACAATGATGGAGATGGATTGTTTTGGCCTCAACATGATGTCAGATCAGATGATATTTAGTATTGATGTGCTTAGTACGATCATGGAACTTTGGGTTCTTGGCCAACTTTATTGCAGAGGTGTTATCAATCATGAGTGGAGTTGATTGTACTTGTTTTACCTGCAAATCTTCAAGAATTTTCCTGAGCCACACAATTTATTTCATTGCTTC
Organism: Pinus tabuliformis; assembly: GCA_031772625.1. Taxonomy (NCBI): domain Eukaryota; kingdom Viridiplantae; phylum Streptophyta; class Pinopsida; order Pinales; family Pinaceae; genus Pinus; species Pinus tabuliformis. Next base: position 432,188,359 of record CM062813.1, on the reverse strand, counting down.
AGCTGCTGCCACGTATTCTGCTTCTGTTGTGGAATCTGCTGGAACTGATTGTTTGCGTGATCTCCAGGAGATAGCTCCTGATCCAAGACGCATAGCATATCCTGAAGTAGATACCCCAGTTTCTTTGTCTCCATCGAAGTCTGAATTAGAGTATCCAATCAAGTTGAAGTCGTCCACCTGTGTATACTTGATTCCAAGGTCTTGAGTTCCCTTCAAGTACCTTAGAACTCTTTTTGCAGCAGACCAATGTCCCTCACAAGGCTTTTGCATAAACCTGGAGAGGATTCCAACAACAAATGAAATGTCTGGTCTAGTAGTAGTGAGGTAGATGAGACTTCCTACAAGTTGTCTATACTTTGTTGCATCCTCAAATTCCTTTCCTTCAATAGATGTGAGCTTTAAGTTTTGTTCCATTGGAGTAGAAAGAGGATTGCACTCTGTCATGCCAAATCTGTTTAACAAATCTCCAATGTATTTCTTTTGAGAAATAAATATGGATTTTGGATGTTGGGTTACTTCAATGCCAAGATAATAATGAACATAGCCCAAATCAGTCATTTCAAAACTTTTTCCTAATTCTTTCTTTATGGATGCAATATAGCTTTCATTGTTCCCTGTCATTAAAAGATCATTTACATATACCACAAGATATACAACTGTTTTTCCAACTTTCTTGACAAATAAAGTTGCATCATCAAGATCAAAATGATTGAAGTTGAGTTTCAGAAGATGCTCTGTTAGTTTTTCATACCAGGCTCGTGGTGCTTGTTTGAGGCCATACAAGGACTTCATAAGTTTGCATACTCTATGTTCATGTCCTTTCACAGCAAATCCTTTAGGCTGGGACATAAAAAAATTCTCTTTTAGATCTCCATTCAAGAATGCAGTTTTTACATCCATTTGATGGACTTTCCAACCATTCTGAGCAGCTAGTGCAAAGAGTGTCCGGATGGTGGCCCATTTTGCTGTGGGGGCAAAATTTTCCTCGTAATCGACCCCTTCCTTCTGTGCAAAACCTTTTGCCACAAGCCTAGCTTTGTGCTTGTCAAGTGAGCCATCAGCTTTGTATTTGTTCTTGTAGACCCACTTGCAACCAATTGGTTTGGTTCCAAATGGAGGGTCAACCAGCTTCCAAGTGCCATTCTTTATGAGAGCATCATACTCCTTTTTCATCGCTTCTTTCCATTCATCATGAGAAGCAGCTTCTTTGAATGAAGTTGGTTCAAAATCTGTAGACAAGTTCAATTCACAATCATAAGTAACATCCATATCAACAGGTGAATTAGAGTCATCTACATCACCTCCATTTTGTCGGTTTGAATTTCTGGTTCCTATTCTTCCAATTTCATCAGGATGAACACTTTCAAGTGTCTTTGTCAGCCACTTTGGGGGACCTTTCTGAGATGGTCCAGGCTGCTCTGTTGATTGAGTTGGGACTGAATCAAGATTGAGTCTCCCAATTCTATCAATTGCATCACTTAAAGCATCATTTGTTGTTGGAGTTTCATGCAGGGGAGATTGTTCTTCAGAAGAAGATTCCACATGTTGATCTAGTATAGGAATCCCCCCTTCAAGATGTGGAATCTGATTATCAAACTCTTGAAATGATTTCATTTTTGTGAATCTATCCAAGCGATCAAGTTGCCGCTCAACAACATTGTCAGATTTGGATGATTCAAGAAAAATGACATCTCTAGATACAACAAACTTTTTATTTACTTCATCATAGAGGCGGTATGCTTTAGAGGTGTTTGAATACCCCAGGAAGATACACTTACGACTTCTAGCACCAAGTTTGTTTCTATGTACCTTTGGTATCAAAGCATAACAGGTCGAACCAAAAATCCTGAGATGTTTTATCGAAGGAACATGTCCATACCACAATTCATAAGGAGTCTTGTTTCTTATAGCACTAGATGGACATCTATTCTTTATATATGCAGCACATAGAACAGCATCAACCCAAAACATTATCTTTACATTTTTGAAGAAAAGCATGGATCATACCATATTCAAGATTGTTCTATTCATTCTTTCTGCTACACCATTCTGTTGGGGATTATAAGGCACAGTTGTTTGATGTTTGATCCCATGTTGGCGAAGATAGTGTTCAAATTCATTTGATGTATATTATTTTCCATTATCAGTGCATATAGACCCAATATGATATTGTGCATCATTTTCAATCCATTTATGAAAATTATTGAATGTTTGAAAAGCATCAGATTTGTTCTTCAATAAATAAACCCAACACATTCTGGTGTAATCATCAATAAATGTCATGATATATTTATTTCCATTTGTAGAAGGAACAGGCATTGGACCACATAAATCTGAATGAATGAGTTCAAGCTTCCTATGTGCTCTTGAATGTGAATCATGAAAAGATTGTTTGCTATGCTTTCCTAGAATGCAAGCATCACATTGCTTATGTTTCCTAGGAATTGTAGGCAAACCAACAACACCATTTTTCTTCAATAAGCGGAGACTGTCATAGTTTAAATGTCCAAATCTAGCATCCCATAATAAACTTGATGAAAGTGTACCTTCTTCATGATGAGAAATATATGAGAAATGTTGTGCATGAGCAGAGGTTCCTTGTAGTTTGAGAAGTCTTTCTTCTTCTATTCACCTCATGACAAGTGAGTGGTCAGATGCTTTTCTTACCTCAAGCTTGCCATCAAACATATGAATGGAGTGACCTTGCTGATGGATGTGGACCAAGGACAGCAAGTTTCTCTTGAGTTGTGGGAGATATAGAACATGATCCAGAAGAAAGTCTGGAAGACCAGGCAGTTTAAGCCTGATTGTGCCAAGCCTTGATGGCTTGATTTTTGATTGATCTGCAAAGTATACTGCTCCATCAACATTGTCAGTGAAATCTTCAAAAAAATCTTTCCTGTGAGTCATATGACAGGTTGCTCCTGAATCAAGCAACCAATCATTTTTCGAAGAAGCAAGTGAAGCATTAAACAAATCTTCATTTACTCCAATGTTACATTGTGCCTCAATATAGTGAGCGGATTCAGGTGCTTTACCTTTGTCTGTATCATCAGTTTTACCTTTCTGCTGGTTTCTTTTCTGCTCAATTTTGTCCCATGGTAGCTTGCATGTACCTAATCCTCAGCGGTTGGGTGTACCAGTTCAATATATATATATATGAAAAATTGATTAAAAAAAATTATATATATAAAAACAAATAAATAAACATGTAAAATTAAAAAAAAGGAGTTATAACCAAAATAATTTCATAATAGTTCTATGGATATATGTTTTCTACCTCCAAATATAATTGTTGCACTTATTAACATTTTAGCGTGTAGAGTGTGATCCATAAATAAATGGCCATATAGTAATATTTTAATGTGTAGAATGTCAATCATAGATAAAATCTCTCTCTCTCTCTCTCTCTCTCTCTCTCTCTCTCTCTCTCTATATATATATATATATATATATATATATATATATATATAGATACATATTTCAGAACTCCACATCTTATACACATTTCGTAAAAACATTCATAAAAAAACTTACAATGTACATGAAATATATTTGACACGCTTGCAAATATCATAACATTATAACAATAATAATATTCAATTAAAGGACGAGTCGAGTATATGGTATGATCCCTGATTTAATTTCTAAGTTATTGGTTTTTAGTTTAGTTACCATAGCTATTCGCTTCATTAATAATGTTGTGCATTGGGAATTCCCACTTTCTCATTTTGTTATCAAACTCAACAATTATGCATTTAATCTGTTAAAATTCATTACCGCTTACAATTGGCTAAAGCTTATCCATATTGATGATTTTGGTTTTGGTATTAAATTCCTGCTCTGCCCTGGTACGTGGCACGAGCAGGCCTGTCCCTCCACAGTTACTCCTCTCGGGCTCCTCGTCACATTGACGGTGGAGGGACATGGTCACGATCCTATGGCTAAGATCATTCTGGGGGTTAGATCAATCCTGCTCATGGGTGCTATGCTTCATTCTAAACTTCCATTCCATGGTACATGCTTTGTTTCCTCCTTGCTTCTTACTGGCTTGCTCTATCTGTTGGTCTGGAGCTTCAATCAGGTTGGAAAATTTACAGGAGCAGGGTTATGGCTTCCCTTTCAACGGGTGGAACCTAGGTATGTGTTTTGGAAACTGAGTCCTATTGTATTTTCTCATTACATAAGATTATTGTTTCCTGTTTCACAAGCTCTGTCACTGATATGTTCACGGTGTACTTTGTCTGTAGGAATTGCAGCTAAGGGTCTGGATCTACGAGTTGTGACTGTACGGTGGTTACCCTACATGTATTCATCACCCAAGGGTTTTTGGGTAAGAATTACTTCCGGTTCATTTCTTATACGACAGAGAATGAATCCTCTGGTTATTTGGGACTAAGATTCAGTTCTCAAGATTTTTACTGCTTCTTTTTCCCAGATTTTCGAAGTTAAGCCAGATTGAAATATTGTAATAGTTTGTCGGCTGAATGGCGTAGTAGTTTCAGAACTATATACTTTTCTCTGTCGCATTGAGAGTTTTGTTTTCCGGCTACAAGTCCTAAAAAAATGGCCACAACAGCGTAGTTTCCATGATTAAGCTATTGGAAAGTTTTACATTTTAAGACCCATGAATCTATCTTGGGTGATCATTGTAATTTGAAATCGTTTGGGAATTTTCCTCATGTTCTAAGGTTCTAGTTCCTCATGAAATGGACTCATGTGTTACTGCTCAAAGCATCAATGCTTTAAGCTTACTATCCTTTTCATTATGCAAGTTAATACATTCTGGTTACTCGTGAAATGTACTTATGATTTACTGTTTTGGACTATAAATGATTTAAGCTTGACTTTTGTTCAATTTACAAGGTATTCCCATTCTCGTTTTCTGTTCGGTTGATGTGGGAAATATTTACTGTGGTAACCACTGGTCAGGGTTTTCCACTCATTTTATTGTTTACTGAGGGTTTATGCGGCTTTGTGATGACAACAATTTAGGAATTTTCCCTATGTGATAATGGGTTATCTATGGTTTCTCGTTGCTTTTGTTTTAATAAATAGAAATATCCATTAACTCGCTCAAGGATTGTTTGCGGGGTTCCTTACCCCTGTAGGGCTTTAGAAATATTATAAAGTTTTGAAATTCATTTATTAGTATATCCTTTTAATGTGCTAGCTAGCACGACTTAGGGAACAACCCTTCTTTATTTCATCTCTTCAACTCTCTGGAGTCTAACCCTAGTTATCTAACCGTGGGAACAACCCCCTTCAACATTTTAGGTTCCAGTGTTATCTGTAATTTCCTAGTTCCAGTGTTTTTTGTAAATTTCATTTATGTTATTCTATATTCTTTGTTAAGAGATTTCTTGGAATATTTCCGATTTGTAGTTCTATAGTTCACTTATTCAATTAAGGAAATGTTTACCAGTTCACAGTAATTCTGCTATAATAATATTTTACGAAAACATAAAAGATTTGTACATATTTAATTAAGGAAATGTTTACCAGTTAATAATAATTCTGCTATAATAATATTTTACCAAACCATAAAAGATTTGTATAGTTCTTAACCCCAGGGTTTGCATGGTCCAGAATATAGAAATTCTCTTGTTTTCAAAATAGATAATGACTACGGTAAAAGGGTTTCTAATGCTTAAGGTGATCCATTGGTCCCATTTCTACCTTCATGTCTCTTTGTTGGTATAAATTTATTTAATTAACCTACTATTACATTTCAAGTATCATTTCAGCATAGAGAGCTCCAATTACATCTTTTCAATCCCAGTAAACAACACATAATTTAGTTTTGTGCAACAGTTTAATTTCGATACCTAAATTCGAAATTCAAAGAGAGTACTCCAATAGAAGAGATAACATTTTTTTTCTACTGCTTGTCAACCACCCGTCCATGAGATTTGTCCTTCGGGACTAAATCTCCCCTCAAGCATACTTTCAAGACCTCTTTCTTTTGCAAGTTGCTAGCACACAGTGCCTATGCTATCTAGTCATCACCAGACTTAAAAATCTTTCCCTTACTGTCTGTCATTACAACACAATTTTTTCCTCCCCGACTTCCTTTTCTTGGAAGCATTACACAGTTAGGAGAGGTAGTTAGGGTTTTTACTAGCAACTGTATTTTTCTAACTTCCTCCCATGAGGAGTTGCGAGATCTACTGATACTCTAATCATTTCTCAATTTCAATAATTAACAATATTATTCAATTCAACCAGTAATAAAAATAATTATTTAGTTTGTTCTTACTGTGGTAAAATAAAATATTTAGAACTTTACAGGGGGAATTACATCTCCCCCTCTTGAAATCAAGCATCGTCCCGATGTTTTCCATCTAGAAACAACCCTAGATAAGCTTCCCTCATGAGCTGTTCATCTTCCCAAGTGGCTTCATTTGGCCCAAAGTGCTACCATTGCACTTTAACCTGGGTGATGGCTCGTTTCCGCAGCATTAATTTTCTCTGATCGAGTATATTCAGTGGCTCGACCAAGAATTCTCCTTCCGGCTTGACATGAAACACACAGTACTTAGGTCAGTTTTCCTTTAGCAACAAATTTGATTAGCCTACCTAAGACACTTTCTTATCTGTATGTCATGCCAACTCACTATGTGCTTAGGATCATAAATGTATTTTTTTAATACTGACACATGGAAGACATTGTGGACCCAAATATGACTTGGCAGGGTGAGCTGGTATGCCACCGGCCCAAATCATGCTAAGATTTGGAACGATCCACAAAATCGGGGTGCTAGCTTAGCGCACCCACTCCATTGTAAAGTACTGCTTTTCACTCGAATTCTCACATACACATGATCTCCTACTTGGTATTCCTTAAAATTTCTCTTCTGGTCTACGCAGCTCTTTTGCCTATCTTGGGCTGCCTTTAAATTAGATCACACCTTCTTGACCATTTCTTCCATCTCTTTTAACATTTCAGGGCCCATCATAAGTCTGTCCTCTGGCCCCCCGCAACTAGAGGGTGTATGACATTTTCTTCCATACAAAACTTCAAACGGGCTCATCTGCAGGGATGTATGATAGCCATTGTTGTATGCAAACTCCACCAAGTGCAAATAGTCTTCCCACCTGGATGATTGTTGCATCACATATGATCTTATCATATCTTCTACCACGTGATTCACTTGTTTTGTTTTTCTATTGTTCTGAGGATGATAAGCGGTACTAAAATTTAATTGGGTCCCCAATCCCTCAAACAAAGTTCTCCAAAAGGCTAATGTAAATTTTACATCACAGTTAGAAATTATAGTTTTTGGTAACCCATGCAGCCTAAAAATGTTTTGCATAAAAATGTTGGCAATGTGTACCACCGTGAAAGTGGATTGTACTGGTATAAAATGGGCTGATTTTCTTAATTTGTCTACCACCACCATGATGGAGTCATTGTTTTTCTTGGATTTGGGTAATCCTGTTATAAAATCCATAGATATGGTCTCCCATTTCCACTCTAGAATTGGTAGCAGCTGTAATAATCCAACAGGGTGATGATGCTCTATTTTGACTTGTTGGCATTCCAAGAAACGTGCCAAATATTCTGCTACCTCTTTCTTCATGCCCAACTAGTAGTACTCCTTCCGTAGTGTTGTAATCATTTTTTGGTACCCCGAGTGTCCTGCATAAGGACTCTTATGAAATTCATCTAAAATCACATTTTTAATGTTACCTTGGTTGGGTACATATAGTCTCTTTTTGTAACTCAGCATGCCGGAAGCACCCATCGCATATCCTTGTTGAATTCATGACTGGTTGGGTTTTGAACTTACTGTCCTATTTGCTGATAATTCTGATCTTGTTCTGTTGCCTTTTTAATCATCTCATTGAGAGTAGTCCCCCCTTCATTGCAAGAAATTTCGTAGGGGCAATGTACATTCCGACTTAAAGCTTCGGCTACCCAGTTTTCTTTCCCCTTCAGATGTTTAATCTTGAAATCAAATATGCTTAGGAAATCCACCCACTGTGCCTACCTAGCATTTAAGGTAGGCTGATTGAAATAACTAGTCAAGTTGTGATGGTTCGTCAACAACATAAATTTCTTTCCCTTCAGATTGTGATGCCACATATTTAAAGCGTGAATGATAGCAGCCAGCTCCAAATCATAAGTGGAATATTTCTATTCATGCTCTTTTACTTTTCTGGATTCATAGGTGATAACTTTATCTTCTTACATCAATACTCCTCCTACTCCTTCCTTACCCACATCTGTGCACACCACATAGTCCTTCCCTAGGTATTTTATGCTTAATATAGGTGTGGTGGTGAGCAGATGCTTGATATGTTCAAAAAAATTTTGGCATTTTGCAGTCCATTTAAAAGTTTTTCACTTTTTCTGCAGGGAAGTGATAAGAGAATCCACGATTGAAAATCCTTCCACAAACCACCTATAGTAACCTGCTAATTCCATGAAGGATCTTATATCCGCTATGTCCTTCAGCACTGGCCATTCCATTATGGTACTTATCTTCTCGAGGTCAACAAAAATTCCATCTTTAGTGATAATATGTCCCAAGTACTAAATTTGTTCCTTAAAGAAGTCACACTCGCTATAATTGGAATATAATTAATGTTCCCAGAGAGTTTGTAGTACCAGTCTAAGGTGTTCCTTGTGTTCTTCAATACTCCAGGAATATATCAGTATATTATCAATAAAAATTAACACAAACTTGTCTAAATGCTGATGAAATATGTTGTTCATTAAGCACATAAAGGTTGTAGGGTCATTGGTTAACCCAAAGGGTAGTACCATGAACTCGTAGTGTCCATAGTGAGTTCTAAAGGTAGTTTTGGCTATGTACTCTTTTTTGATTCTAATCTGGTGGTACCCGGATCGCAAATAAATTTTTGAGAACACCGTTGCTCCTTTTACTTCATCAAAAAGTTCATCAATACAGGATAAAGGATATTTATTCTTAATTGTCATTTTATTCAACCATGCACATATGAAGGGTCCCATCCTTCTTCTTGATGAACAACACGAGAGCTCCCCAGGGTGACACACTAGGGTGGATGTATTTTTTATCCAACAGCTCCTGCAATTGCATTTTCAGTTTGTTAATTCTAGCGTGCTCATCCGATAAGGCGCTCGGGACACCGGGGCTGCTCCTGGCATCAATTCAATAGTAAATTATATGTCTCTCTTGGGTGGCAGTCCTGGTATCCCTTCAGGGAATACGTCTGCAAATTCTTGAACCACTGGAATACTTTCCAAAGTGGCATTCTTGTCCTTTTAGTTGGCATAACCAACTTGAATGGCATAAACCTGACATCCTTTCCTGATGTACTTTGCCAATTGAGAGGCAGTTATTGGCTGAATCTGCACTAGCCTCAGAATACCTTGCATCTCCTGCTTTTCCCCTAGTTCATTTTGGTAGCAGATTGTTTTTCTTTTACAGTTTACAATGGACCAACGTATTTCCAACTAGTCCATGCCTATCAACACGTCATATGATCCAAGGGGAAGTATGTTTAAATCTTCCATCAAAGGCTGGCCTGCTATCTTCAGTGGGCTGTTATTGACCTTGGCTAACACACGCCTCTTTTCCCTTGTCTCCAGCTGAACTATCCAAGGGTTTTTTAATTTGACAGATTGTAATTTACATTTTTCCACAACCTTTGGACTAACATAGCTTAATGTAGCTCCAAGGTCAATTAAGGAAAATATAGTTTGATCAAACATCTTAACTTCAAAATCCACCATAGTTGGTTCATATTCTGCTTGATGATCTTCGAGAACAGCATTAATTTTCTGTATTCTCCGGGCCACGTCACCTACCATAGATGCTTCATGGATCTATGAAACCTGTTCAGTACCCTTTCAATGAGGATAGTTCTTAAAGTAATGTGGCCCACCACAACCCTAGCATTGCACTAGAGGTCTTGCTATCCCTTCGTTGTCAGCTTTACTAGATTTCTCACTAAATCTGGATTCATTGGGTGGCTTCAATCTAAGCTAGTTTTTAGGCAGGTTCCTGTTGTTTTTCCCTTTGGAAAATCCTTTGCCAAAAATACCATGATTCCCCTTGGTGCCTACAACCATCTTATTACCCTTCTTATCAGCCCACCGCTTTCCTAGAATTTCTCCCTTCTGCTTGCTTTGCTGATAGCATATCCTGGCCTTTCGTATAACCTCATCCGTCATTTTTGGGTTATCAAACTAAATCCTTTCCCTCATCGCCAAGTGTAAACTGCTAATGAACCACTATACTTAGCCTTTTCCTCCCATATGTAAGGTACATAAAGGAGTAGAGAGGTAAATCGAGTGATAAACTCATCCATGGTTTGCTATCCAAGCTGTAGGTCATGGAATTCAATTGCTTTCTCGTCATAAAATCATTTAGTCAAATATCTTTCCTTGAAATATTTTTGGAACTTTTCCCAAGTTATATTTTGTTCACTTACCCCTCGTACAATCTTGACCTCCTCCCACCACAAAGTGGCATTTCCTTGCAAATGGAGAATGGATAGCTGCGCTTTGAGATTGTGATCATATTCATATAATTGGAAATATGTATTCATGTTAATCAACCAGGCCTCTACTGCCTCCTCTAGTTCTCCATCGAAGAGTGGTGGCTTAATTTTCTGAAACTCCCCCTGTAACTCTATCCGTTTCCTTTTTGAGGTTGGGTGTTTAGAGGCATTATCGGACTTTTCCCCTCAATTCTCTTCCCCTCCTTCTATTTCTTCTTGGTCCGTGTAGTAGCCATGTTCTTCTGATACTCGCACTTGTTCAGGGCTGGGGTTCGGCTAGTGCTGATTCTGCTTATCAGACAGGCTTTTCATGATTTTCTCTTGTTCCATAGTTAATATTGCATTGTCCTATCGTAGGCGGCTCATCTCATTCTTTAATTCTTGGAATGTCTCTAATATCATAAGATTGGTGTTGCTGGCCTCCTTCCATAATTGCACCCATATTTCAGGATTATTCTCAAGGGATGTTGTAGATCATGGGCCAGTCACATTCTTGTGTGGGACACTGTTCGTTCTCCTCATATTATGCTGTTGTCCATTTTCCTATTCTTAACAATTTAGTGAGTTATCAACAGGTAGAAAACAAAATAAAACGATGACTGGTTGCCCTCGCTTAGTATATTTGCGAGAGGCCACAGTTTGGTAGCATGGCTCTAATACCACTTATCGGAACTCCACATCTTATACACATTTGGCAAAAAAATTCATAAAAAAGAAACCTACAATGTACATGAAATATATTTGATAGGCTTGCAAATGTCATAACATTTAACAATAATAATATTCAATTAAAGGACCAGTTGAGTATATGGTATGATCCCTGGTTTAATTTATAAGTTATTAGTTTTTAGTTTAGGTACCATTGTTATTGGCTTCATTAATAATGTTGTGCATTGAGAATTATGACCTTCTCGTTTTGTTATCAAACTCAGTGATTATGCATTTAATCTGTTAAACTTCATTACCACTTACAACTAGCTAAAGCTTATCCATATTGTTGACTTTAGTTTCAGTATTAAATTCCTGCTTTGCCCTGGTACGTGGCACGAGCAGGCCTGTCCTTCTGTAGCTACTCCTCTTGGGTTCCTCATCACATCGACGATGGAGGGCCAGGGTCACGATCCTATGACTAAGATCATTCTGGGGACTAGATCAATCCTACTCTCAGGTGCTATGATTCATTCTACTTTTCCATTCCTTGGCGCCTACTACTTTTCCTCACTTCTCACAGGCTTGCTCTCTCTATCAGTTCAGAGCTTTGATCAAGTTGGAAGATTTACAAGAGTAGCGTTATGGCTTCCCTTTCGATGGGTGGAACCCGGGTATGTGTTCTGGCAGTTGAGTCCTATTGTATTTTCTCATTAAAGAATATTATTGTTTCCTGTTTCACAAGCTCTGTCACTAATACATTCATGGTGCACTATCTCTGTAGGAATTACAGCTAATGGTCTGGGGTCTACTAGTTGGCATTCTATGGTGGTTACCCTACATGTCTTCATCACCCAAGGGTTTCTGGGTAAGAATTACCTCTGGTTTGTTGCTTATATGACAAAGAATGAATTCTCTGGTTAGTTGGGGCTAGGATTTCAGTTCTCAAGAATTTTACTGCTTCCTTTTCTCATATTTTCAAAATTAATCTGGATTGAAATGTTGTAATAGTTTGTTGGCTGAATTCCATAGTAGTTTAAGAACTGTATACTTTTCTCTATCTCATCGAGAATTTTGTTTTCCGGCTATAGGTCCTGAAACAATGGCTGTGCTGGCGTAGTTTCCATGTTTAAGTTGTTGGAATGTTTTACATTGTTAAGACCCATGAATCTATCTTGGTTGATCATTGTAATTTGAAATCGTTTGGGAATTTTCATCATGTTCTAAGGTTTTGGTTCCTCATGAAATGGACTCATGTGTTACCAATCGAAGCATCAAAGCTTTAAGCTTACTATACTTTTCATTATGCAAGTTAATACTTATGGTTCCTCATGAAATATACTTATGATTTACTGTTTTAGAATATAAATTATTTAAGCTTGCTTTCTGTTCAATTTACAAGGTATTCTCGTTCTCATTTTTTGTTCAGCTAATGTGGGAAATATTTACTGTGGTAACCACTCGTCAGGGTTTTCCACTCATTTTATTGTTTACCGAGGGTTTATGCGGCTCTGTGATGACAACAATTTTGGCATTTTCCCTCTGTGATAATGGGTTATCTATGGTTTCTTGCTGCTTTTGTTTTAATAACTAGAAATATCCATTAACTCGCTCGAGGATTGTTTGTGGGGTTCCCTACCCGTGTATGGCTTTAGAAATCTTATAGAGTTTGAAATTCATTTATCAGTATATCATTTTCACGTTCTAGCCAGCACGACTTAGGGAACAACTCTTCTTTATTGCGTCTCTTCGACTCTTTGGGGTCTAACCCTGGTTATCTAACCCTTCTTTATTGCATCTGTAATTTCCTGGTTCTATCGTTTTCTGTAATTTTCATTTTTGTTATTCTATATTCCTTGTTTAAAGGTTTCTTGGCATATTTCAAATTTGCAGTTCTATAGTTCACTTATTCAATTAAGAAAATGTTTAACAGTTCACAATAATTCTGCTATAATAATATTTTACCAAAACATAAAAGATTTGTACATATTCAATTAAGGAAATGTTAACCAATTCATAGTAATTCTTCTATAATAATATTTTACCAAACCATAAAATATTTGTACAGTTCTTAGCCCCAGGGTTTGCATGGTCCAGAATATAGAAATTATCCTGTTTTCAAAACAGATAATGACTACGGTAAAAGGGTTTCTAATGCTTAAGGTGATCCATTGGTCCCATTTCTACCTTCTTGTCTCTCTGTTGGTATAAATATAATTAATTAACCTATTGTTACATTTCAAGTATCATTTCAGCATGGAGAGCTCCAGCTACATCTTTTCAATCCCAGTAAATGACACATAATTTAGCTATGCGCAGTAGTTTAATTTCCATACCTGAATTTAGAATTCAAAGGAAGTACTCCAATAGAAGAGATCACCTTTGTTTCTTGCTACTTGTCAACCACCCATCCATGAGGTTTGTACTTTGGGACCGAATCCCCCTCAAGCGTACTTGCAAGACCTCTGTCTTCTACAAGTTGCTAGCACACAGTGCCTATGCTATCTGGTCATCACGAGACCTAGCAATCTTTCCCTTACCGTCTGTCATTACAGCCCGGTTTTTCCCTTCCCCCACTTCCTTTTCCTGGAAGAATTACATAGTTAGGGGAGGTAGTTAGGGTTTTTACTTGCAACTGTTCTTTTCTAACTTCCTCCCATGAGGAGTCACGAGATCTGTTGATACTCTAATCATTTCTCATTTCCAATAATTAACAATATTATTCATTCAACTAGTAATAATAATAATTATTCAGTTTTCTCTTACTGTGGTAAGATAAAATATTTACAGCTTTACTCAGGGCATTACACTATATATATATATATATATATATATATATACATATATATATATATATACATATACATATACATATACATATACATATACATATACATATATATATATATATATAGAATAAAAAAATATTAATAAGAAAAAATATGTTATCTTCAGCTATAAACCAATTTTTCAGTATTAATATTTAATATTATAATTTTATATAAAAAAAAACAAAGTAATTTAAATTGAAATTTTCAACTAAAATATATATGTAATTTATTGCATTCATAATGTGAAACTCATATAAAATTTTAATATATATGTGTATGTATAATTCTTATTTCATTAACAAGATTTTTTTACCCAAATTTATAATATATTTATTTTTATATTAAATCGATATATAACATTTTAACTAAAAAAATATTAATAAGAAAAAATATGTTATCCTCAGCTATAAACCAATTTTTCAGTATTAATATTTAATATTATAATTTTATATAAAAAAAAAAAGTAATTTAAATTGAAATTTTCAACTAAAATATATATGTAATTTATTGCATTCATAATGTGAAACTCATATAAAATTTTAATATATATGTGTATGTATAATTCTTATTTCATTAACAAGATTTTTTTACCCAAATTTATAATATATTTATTTTTATATTAAATCGATATATAACATTTTAGCTATTAGTAACAAGAATTATATATATATATATATATATATATATATATATAACCTAAGGTCTCATAGACCATAATTATGTTATTTAAGGTCTAATAGTCCACAATAGACATACTAGATGTTAATCATCATAATCGTACATATATAAAACATAAAAATATTATTATCAAAATAATTTCATATGTATAGAGTTCCAAGTATATATGTTTTCTACTATTGAAGCATAAATATGTATCGATATTTTAACGTGTAAGTATAAATCATAGATAAATTATTTTAATGTTATATATATAATATTTTATTAGTTAAGAAATGTTGAAGATAGATTTTATATAAAAATTAAGAGCGCTTTATTTTTTTAATAAATTATTTAGAGATATTTGTAATTTATTTATTTTTTTAAATGAGGTTGACATGTATCACACATATATGTAACTAATAAAAATAATTTTATATAGAGAGAGAGTACAATGAATATATCTTTTCTACTTAGAGGGCATGTGTTAAAATTTTAATGCATAGAATATCAATCATAAATAAATTTATTAATGTCAACTATGTATATATATATATATATATATATATATATATATATAATGGATAAAAAAATTGAATATATAAAATCAAATAAATAAACATGTAAAATTAAGAAAACGAGTTATAACAAAAATAATTTCATAATAGTTTTATGGATATATGTTTTCTACCTCCAAATATAATTGTTGCACTTATCAACATTTTATTGTGTAGAGCGTGAACCATAAATAAATGGACATATAGTAATATTTTAATGTGTAGAATGTCAATCATAAATAAAATATCTCTCTCTTTATTAATTAGTATATAATATTTAATAACAAAAAATATGTTATCCTCAGCTATAAACAAATATTTTAATATTAATATTAAATAATATAATTGTATATAAAAAAGAAAAGTAATTTAAATTGAAATTTTCAACTAAAATATATATATATATATATAATTCTTATTTCATTAATAAAATTCTTTTACCCAAATTTATAATTTATTTATTTTTATATTAAATTGATATATAAAATTTTAATTATTAGTAGCAAGAATTATAATTTTATATATATATATATATATATATATATAGCATAAGGTATCATGGACCATAATTATGTTATTATTCTATTTAAGGTCCAATAGATCACAATAGATTTAGTGGATTTTAATCACCATAATCATATATATATATAAAACATAAAAATATTTATTACCAAAATAATTTTATACTTATAGAGTTCCAAGTATATATGTTTTCTACTTCTATTGAAGCATCAATATGTATCAATATTATTTTAATGTGTAAATATAAATCATAGATAAAATATTTCAATGTTATATATATAATATTTTATTAGTTAAGAAATGTTGAAGATAGATTTTATATATAAATTAAGAGATTTTTATTCTTTTCATAAGTTATTTAGAGACATTTATAATGTATTTATTTTTTTAGATGACGTTGACATGTAACATACATATATGTAACTAATAAAAATAATTTTATATAGAGAGAGAGTCCAATGAACATATCTTTTCTACTTAGAGGGCATGCGTAAAAAATGCATAGAATTTCAATCATAAATAAAATTTATTAATGTCAACTCTGTATACATTATGCCTATATATATCTATATCTATATATATATATATATATATATATATTATATATATATATATATATATATATGAGAAAAATTGATAAAACAATTGAATATATAAAAGCAACTAAATAAACATGTAAAATTAGGAAAAAGAGTTATAACAAAAATAATTTCATAATAGTTCTATGGATATATGTTTTCTACCTCCAAATATAATTATTGCACTTATTAACATTTGAGTGTGTAGAGTGTGATCCATAAATAAATGGCCATATAATAATATTTTAATGTGTAAAATGTCAATCATAAATCAAATATCTCTCTCTTATATATTAATTAATATATAATGTTTAATTAATATATAATATTTAAATTAAAAAAATATTAATAACAAAAAATATGTTATAGTGGGCTATAATCCCATATTTTAATATTAATATTAAATAATATAATTTTATATAAAAAGAGCAAAATAATTTAAATTAAAATTTTCAACTAAAAGATATATGTAATTTATTGCATTCATAATGTGAAACTGATATAAAATTTTAAGATATATATATATATATATATATATATATATTATATATAATTCTTATTTCATTAATAAGATTCTTTTACCCAAATTTATAATTTATTTATTTTTATATTGAATTGATATATAACATTTTAACTATTAGTAACAAGAATTATATATATAGAGATATATATAACTTAAAGTCTTATAGACTATAATTATGTTATTATGTTATTTAAAGTCGAATATATCACAATAGATTTAGTGGATGTTAATCATCATAATCATATATATATATAAAACATAAAAGTATTTATTACCAAAATAATTTTATATGTAATTTATTGCATTCATGATATGAAACTGATATAAAATTTTAATATATATATATATATATATATATAATTCTTATTTCATTAATAAGATTCTTTTACCCAAATTCAAAGTTTATTTATTTTTATATTAAAGTCATATATAAAACGTTAACTATTAGTAACAAGAATTTTATATATATAGATATATATAACTTAAGGTCGTATAGACTATAATTATGTTGTTATGTTATTTAAGGTCAAATATATCACAATAGACTTAGTAGATGTTAATCATCATAATCTCTCTCACACACACACATATATATATAAAACATAAAAGTATTTATTACCAAAATAATTTTATACGTGTAGAGTTCCAAGTATATATGTTTTCTACTTTTACTTAAGCATCAATATGTATCAATATTCTAATGTGTAAGTACAAATCATAGATAAAATAATTTAATGTTATATATATATAATATTTAATTAGCTAAGAAATGTTGAAGATAGATTTTATATATAAATTAAGAGATTTTTATTCTTTTCATAAGTTATTTAGAGACATTTATAATTTATTTATTTTTTTAAATGACGTTGACATGTAACATACATATATGTAACTAATAAAAATAATTTTATATACAGAGAAAGTCCACTGAATATATCTTTTCTACTTAGAGGGCATGTGTTAACATTTTAATGCATAGAATGTCAATCATAAATAAAATTTATTAATGTCAACTATGTATACATTATGCCTATATATGTGTGTGTGTGTGTGTGTGTGAAAAAATTGATTAAAAGAAATGAATATTTAAAAACAAATAAATAAACCTGTAAAATTAAGAAAAAGTGTTATAACAAAAGTAATTTCATATTAGTTCTATGCATATATGTTTTCTACCTCCAAATATAATTTTGTCACTTACTAACATTTTAGTGTGTAGAGTATGATCCATAAAAAAATAGCCATATAGTAATATGTTAATGTGTATAATGTCAATCATAAATACCTTTGCTATTTTATATATCTCAATATCAACTACACATATATATAAAATAGAATATTTAAAAATTGACCATACATAAAATATTTCAATATCTATATTAAATAAAATAATTTTATATTAATATAAATTTATATATAAAAGAAAAAATATTACTTTCTAAAATTTAATATGTTATAAACATATAATTTATTTATTTCTTGATTGATGACATTTAAAAATATTAAATAAAATAAAATATTCAAGATCAAAATTAATTTTATATATATATATATATATAATGGATAAAAAAATTGAATATATAAAAACAAATAAATAAACATGTAAAATTAAGAAAAAGAGTTTTAACAAAAAGAATTTCATAATAGATCTATGGATATATGTTTTCTACCTCCAAATATAGTTGTTGCATTTATTAACATTTTAGTGTGTAGTGTGTGATCCATAAATAAATGGTCATATAGTAATGATGAAAACGAAGACCGGGTGATCTTCATTTTCAGTATTTTTACACGCTCGATCCTGGGACCTGTGGGTTATGGGCCCACAAAGCCTTCCAGGAACTCCTCACAGCCTCAATTTCCCTTATTGGCTAACGAGTCATTCATATTCTTCAGCTGCTGATCAGCTGCGGATTCTTGCTGCCGCTCTTCCTTCAACATCTTGCCCCCAGCGCAATTACTCCAACCGTAAGTTTACCGGCACCCACTCCTACAACAGTGATGTTTTCTGCAAACAATCCACAGTTAAAAATCACAACCGCTTGTAATAGATTCAAGTAAGGAAGGCCACGCCAGGACAATCTCGGAACAGACCCATCGACAACGCATGATGACATTGTCATCGTTCTTCTTCTGCCCACGCTCTTGACTACCACGTGGACTCGATCTGCGTCTTCGTGTATCCACCAAGTATTACAGGATGCTGATTTGAAATTGCAGCCCCTCTTCGGTTCGGCCCTCTTCGGTTCTGGCTTGAGGAAGCCCGTCTTCATTTCCAAGTTATGGGAGGTGTCATAGGCCAGGGTCGTTGCCGTGCCACTATGGAACGAATGGTCCGCCGGGGTCTTCAATCCCATTCTTTACCCTGTCTCTTCCAGGGCATTCAGATCACTTGTAGTTTGAACATAACCAGGCTTTAATGCGTTTTGGAGGCGGCTCATGCCCTCTTCCTCCGTGACTGCAAGTAATTTAAAACTTATCCGCTTTCCCATTCATCTTCCAAAACGTCCAGGCAAACGTAGTGGTTTGTATTCAAGAGAGCTCGGCTCTTAACAGCAGTCATGCGAGAGACCCATGACTCGCGTCCATATACCTACGGCGGGATTTCAATCAATAGCGACTGCCCTTAAATCAAACCTAAAATCAAAATCATGCTCATCGACATGCCTATTCTGCGGCATTGAAATTTCCATTTTCAAGAGAACAGAAAACCAGAAACAACAAAAACATATAAAGACGCAAGTTCACACAGAAACACTTTTATCATATACAAATTCAGATTACAATGTTAAGGCATTTCAGCCTTAGTCCAGAACGTCTAGGCAACTACATTTTTGTTCTCTCCCTCACGCAGGATTTTCGGTTTTTTTCTCTTCTTGATTCACTCAGGAATCGTTCAGTTCTTTATACATACATTCAGTTATAACTAATTTTTTAACTAAATTTAGTTCCCTGAACAGAATTCAGTTGTGGTTGGCCTGGCTGTCCTCTTGATCGTCCACTTGTCTTCTTCCTTTAATTTTTTTCAGTGACGTGTCCGGATGCTCCTGCATCAAACTCCCGAGGTACAAAAATTATGACCTCCTGGTCATATGCTCCCGAGGTACAAAATTATGACCTCCTGGTCATATGCGTTTCCTTCGCAATTCGCAATTCTACCCACTGTTTCACGTCGTCAGTGGAACTGCCTTCTGTGAGCTGCAATCAAACCTCTGCCATAGCAAGTCCTCCCTGCTACCAGATGCCCTACCAAGCTTCTCTGCTGAGCTTAGTCCTCTCGGCATCTCCGCGGTTCTCTCCTCTCGAACCCATTGAGCACTCCTGCTCCAGGTTTGCTGCAATCTCCTCACCTTCACAAAATAAATTAAAAATTAAAAACTGTACCTCTTGTTTCCTTCGTACCTTCTTTCTTCCTCTCCGCAGGAAATCTTCCCGCTCTGATACCACTTGATGAAAACGAAGTCTGGGGTGACTCCGTTTTCAGTATTTTTACACGCTCGATCCTGGGACCTGTGGGTTATGGGCCCATAAAGCCTTCTAGGAACTCCTCACAGCCTCAATTTCCCTTATTGGCTAACGAGTCATTCATATTCTTCAGCTGCTGATCAGCTGCGGATTCTTGCTGCCGCTCTTCCTTCAACATCTTGCCCCCAGCGCAATTACTCCAACCGTAAGTTTACCGGCACCCACTCCTACAACAGTGATGTTTTCTGCAAACAATCCACAGTTAAAAATCACAACCGCTTGTAATAGATTCAAGTAATGAAGACCACGCCAGGACAATCTCGGAACAGACCCATCGACAACGCATGATGACATTGTCATCGTTCTTCTTCCGCCCACGCTCTTGACTACCACGTGGACTCGATCTGCATCTTCGTGTATCCACCAAGTATTACAGGATGCTGATTTGAAATTGCAGCCCCTCTTCGGTTCGGCCCTCTTCGGTTCTGGCTTGAGGAAGCCCGTCTTCATTTCCAAGCTATGCGAGGTGTCATAGGCCAGGGTCGTTGCCGTGCCACTATGGAACGAATGGTCCGCCGGGGTCTTCAATCCCATTCTTTACCCTGTCTCTTCCAGGGCATTCGGATCACTTGCAGTTTGAACATAACCAAGCTTTAATGCGTTTTGGAGGCGGCTCATGCCCTCTTCCTCCGTGACTGCAAGTAATTTAAAACTTATCCGCTTTCCCGTTCATCTTCCAAAACGTCCAGGCAATCGTCCAGGCAAACGTAGTGGTTTGTATTCAAGAGAGCTCGGCTCTTAACAACAGTCATGCGAGAGTCCCATGACTCGCATCCATATACCTACGGCGGGATTTCAATCAATAGTGACTGCCGTTAAATCAAACCTAAAATCAAAATCATGCTCATCGACATGCCTATTCTGCGGCATTGAAATTTCCATTTTCAAGAGAACAGAAAACCAGAAACAACAAAAACATATAAAGACGCAAGTTCACACAGAAACACTTTTATCATATACAAATTCAGATTACAATGTTAAGGCATTTCAGCCTTAGTCCAGAACGTCTAGGCAACTACATTTTTGTTCTCTCCCTCACGCAGGATTTTCGGTTTTTTTCTCTTCTTGATTCACTCAGGAATCGTTCAGTTCTTTATACATACATTCAGTTATAACTAATTTTTTAACTAAATTTAGTTCCCTGAACAGAATTCAGTTGTGGTTGGCCTGGCTGTCCTCTTGATCATCCACTTGTCTTCTTCCTTTAATTTTTTTCAGTGACGTGTTCGGATGCTCCTGCATCAAGTAATATTTTAATGTGTAGAATGTCAATCATAAATAATATATATATGATGATGATGATGATGATGATGATGATGATGATGATGATGATGATGATGATGATGATGATGATGATGACTAAGACCAAACATTGGTCTATTGGACCTAAAGAAACAAATTATTTACTTTGATTTAAGAATTTTGTTTCTATGCTCAAAAAGCTTGGAGAGAAGCATCTGGGGCTCACTATAATTTTGACATTGTAAAAGGCTAGGAAGGTCAGTATTGTGACAAAGATTATGAAACTGAGATCTAATGTGGTTGTATGCGGGCCACTCTAAGAGGAAGTGGTTTTCATCCTCGATGTTTCTATTCTCACAGAGATGGCAGATCCTTTCCATCCATGGTGTTTCAGGAATTGCAACGACGTGTTTCACTATGGAGCTCATGAGAGTTTGTTCTAATCTTCGCTATATTCTTTTTCTTCTTTGAGCTAGTTAAAACAGAGAGATACATTTGATCTTTTGATCTTCTAGTGTGGGGTTGATGACCTTCTTATAATAATTTAATTTTCTTTTAGCTACTAAATCTTTCTCACACCACATTTTTTCTTTGAACTTAGAACTAACAATATTTTTAATGTTATTAATGTTTTGCAATGCATCATTCTCATTGATCTCCCAAAGGTTTAATGAGGCCCTCGTGTCTTTATACCACCCTGCTTGAGCCTTAGATGGTTTTGGCTGGAATTTAAAGCTACCTTAGGAAGCCTATGATATATATATATATATATATATATATATAACCAAATATTAATAACAAAATATGTTATCGTGAGCTATAAACCAATATTTTAATTTTAATATTAAATAATATAATTTTATATAAAAAAGCAAAGTAATTTAAATTGAAACTTTCAACTAAAAGATATATGTAATTTATTGCATTCATAATGTGAAACTGATATAAAATTTATATATATATAATTCTTATTTCATTAATAAGATTCTTTTACCCAAATTTATAATTTATTTAATTTTTTATTAAATTGATATATAAAATTTTAACGCAAGAATTATATATATATAAGTTAAGGTCTTATAAACCATAATAATGTTATTATGTTATTTAAGGTCCAATAGATCACAATAGACTTAGTGTATGTTAATCATCATAATCATATATATGTATAAAACATAAAAGAATTTATTACCAAAATAGTTTTATCAGTGTAGAATTCCAAGTATATATGTTTTCTACTTCTATTGAAGAATCAATATGTATCAATATTTTAATGTTATATATATAATATTTTATTAGTTAAGAAAGGTCGAAGATAGATTTTATATATAAATTAAGAGAGTTTTATTTTTTTAATAAGTTATTTAAAGACATTTGTAATTTATTTGTTTTTTTTATGATGTTGACATGTAACATACATATATGTAACTAATAAAAATAATTTTATATAGAGAGAGAGGCCAACGAATATATCTTTTCTACTTAAAGGGCATGTGTTAACATTTTAATGCATAGAATGTCAATCATAAATAAAATTTATCAATGTAAACTATGTATACATATGCCTATATATATATATATATATATATATATATATGAAAAATTGATTAAAAAAAATTGAATATATGAAAACAAATATGTAGACATGTAAAGAGATATAGCAAAAATAATTTCATAATAGTTCTATGGATATATGTTCTCTACCTCCAAATATAATTGTTGCACTTATTAACATTTTAGTGTGTAGAGTGTGATCCATAAATAAATGGCCATATAGTAATATTTTAATGTGTAGAATGTCAATCATAAATAAAAGCTCACTTTCTCTCTATATATATTATATTAATTAATATATAATACTTAAAATAAAAAAATATTAATAACAAAAAATATGTTATCGTGAGCTATAAGCCAATATTTTAATATTAATCTTAAATAATTTAATTCTATATAAAAAAAAAAGAAAAGTAATCTAAATTGAAATTTTCAACTAAAAGATATATGCAATTTATTGCATTCATAATGTGAAACTAATATATATATATATATATAGAACATAAAAATATTTATTACCAAAATAGTTTTATATGTATAGAGTTCCAAGTATCTATTGTTTCTACTTCTATTGAAGCATCAATATGTATCAATATTTTAATGTGTAAGTATAAGTCATAGACAAAATATTTTAATGTTATATATGTAATATTCTATTGGTTAAGGAGTGTTGAAGATAGATTTTATACATAAATTAAGAGAGTTTTATTCTTTTAATAAGTTATTTAGAGACATTTTTAATTTATTTATTTTTTTAAATGAGGTTGACATGTAACATACATATATGTAACTAATAAAAATAATTTTATATACAGAGAGAGTCCAATGAATATATCTTTTCTACTTAGAGGGCATGTGTTAACATTTTAATGCATAGAATGTCAATGATAAATAAAATTTATTAATGTCAACTATGTATACATTATGCCTATATATATATGTATATGTATATGTATATGTATATGTATATGTATATGTATATGTATATGTATATGTATATATATATATATATATATATATATATATATATATATATATATATATATATGAAAAATTGATAAAATAAATTGAATATTTAAAAACAAATAAATAAACATATAAAATTAAGAAAAAGAGTTATAACAAAAATAATTTCATAATAGTTCTATGGATATATGTTTTATACCTCCAAATATAATTGTTGGACTTATTAACATTTGAGTGTGCACAGTATGATTCATAAATAAATGACCATATAATAATATTTTAATGTGTAGAATGTCAATCATAAATAAAATATCTCTTTCTTTCTTTCCCCACATATATATATATATATATATATATATATATATATATATATATATATATATATATATATTCATTAATATATAATACTTAAAACAAAAAAATATTAATAACAAAAAAATATGTTATCATGAGCTATAAACCAATATTTTAATATTAATATTAAATAATATAATTTTATATAAAAAAGCAAAGTAATTTAAATTGAAATTTTCAACTAAAAGATATATGTAATTTATTGCATTCATAATGTGAAACATATATATATATATATATCTATAAAAATTTTATTTCATTAATAAGCTTCTTTCAACCAAATTTATAATTTATTTATTTTTATATTAAATTGTATATAACATTTTAACTATTAGTAGCAAGAATTATATATATATATATATATAACTTGAAGTATCATAGACCATAATTATGTTATTATGTTATTTAAGTTTAATAAATCACAATAGACTTAGTGGAGGTTAATCATCATAATCATATATATAAAACATAAAAATATTTATTACCAAAATAATTTTATACTTATAGAGTTCCAAGTGTATATGTGTTCTACTTCTATTGAAGCATCAATATATATCAATATTTTAATGTGTAAGTATAGATCGTAGATAAAATATTTTAATGTTATATATAATATTTTATTAGTTAAGAAATGTTGAAGATAGATTTTATATATAAATTAAGAGAGTTTTATTCTTTTAACATGTTATTTAGGGACATTTGTAATTTTCTTTTTTTTTTTAATGACTTTGACATGTAACATACATATATGTAACTAATAAAAATAATTTTATATAGAGAGAGAGTCCAATGGATATATCTTTTCTACTTAGAGGACATGTGTTCACATTTTAATGCATAGAATGTCAATCATAAATAAAAGTTACTAATGTCAACTATGTATACATTATATATATATATATATATATATATATATGAAAAATTGGTAAAAAAATTGAATATATAAAAAGAAATAAATAAAAATGTAAAATTAAGAAAAAGAGTTATAACAAAAATAATTTCATAATAGTTCTATGGATATATGCTTTCTACTTCCAAATATAATTGTTGCATTTATTGTGTAGAGTATGAACCATAAATAAATGGCAATATAGTAATATTTTAATGTGTAGAATGTCAATCATAAATAAAATATCTCTCTCTCTCTCTCTCTCTCTCTCTCTCTCTATATATATATATATATATATATATATATATATATATATATATATATATATTATTTTGCATAAAAAAAAGAAAAATGAAGCATTAATGAAATAGGATACAGACCAGAACAAGAAATGGTGAAATTATAAATAGAGATGGAGTCATAGACAACCAATTCCACTAAATATTGCATATCAAATCCTAAAACATCACAAAATTTTAAATGTTGATTCCTTGTTACCTTGAGAGGTTCTCTATAGCCTAATGTGAAAGAGATGTTATCACATAACATTTAAAGATAATGGTATGTTACTTATGATGAAAAATTAAAAAAAATGAATAACAACAAAAAAAATCAATGTTCACCATAAAAATGCTTCAATTTTTCACTTCAATTTTAGATCCACTTTGGATAGAGATAAAGTAATTAAAAGTAGAAAAAGAATAATATAATTGATATCACATGATATATAATTCATTTAAGTTTAGTTGACATGTAATAATTATAATAAAAATATATTAATAACAAACCAATATTGTTTTGTGGATAGAATAAACAAATATTATTTTGTGGATAGAATAAAATATTTTAATGTTAATATTCATTAAAGCAATTTTATATATTTTTTTTAAGGAAGAAAAAAATAATTTAGATTATTACTGTTATTATTATAATTATTTTATATATTTTCATTTTTCATGGTAAAGAATATGTGTAATTTATAATATTATTAATATGGAGATTATATATAACATTTCAGATATATTAAAATTTTTATTTTATATATTTTCATTTTTCATGTTAAAGAATATGTGTAATTTATAATATTATTAATATGGAGATTATATATAACATTTCAGATATATTAAAATTTGTTTTAATATATATTTCATATATATATAAGCCGAGAAAATTTATTAGAAAATTTTAAATCAATTTTTTAATATTAAATTTTTAGGCCGATAGGCCTTCCTTTGAAACAGAGTTTCGTCGTCCTTTTCATTGTCAGGTTGACACCTAGCGCCACCCTTCTGCTTTCCACTAACATACGATATCTGTCAGGGTCCCTTCAATTACTCGTCATGGTCAGCTGGCGCGAGTTGTATTGCCCGGGTCTCGCAAAACCTCAACGGAAACCCTCTCAAGGTTGCACAATTGCAGTTCTTCTTATCGATTCCAGTGGAGTTCTTATTAGCCGACTCTGTATGTCTCAGCTTCGAAGGTATCTTGCAGAGGAAATCGCTGCTGTAGGCGCTTGGGCGGGTTACCGCCTACTCTGGCTCTCAAGAATGGGGAGGCAGTGGTTTTTGGGCGCGGGGATGCCAAGAAGAAGAAAAGTCGCTTGAGATTGAAAGTCGAGCCAAATGATTTTCGCAGCTGTACTCCTCAGAATAATGATCGAGTTTCGCCTGTGGCGGGATTTGGTCATGGGCGTCCACGTTTGATGATCTGAAGCCCACTTAAGGGTTCGTAGCTTTTTCTTGATAGTTAATGGCGGGCTATTGGAATTAGGATTCTTGTTTCTTTTCTGTCTTGTTTGTAGCAGCATCTAGAATCGATTTCTATGCACACAGACCGCCAGAACTGTATATTAATTTGGATTTATGGTTTCAATTGGGATTCAAAATGGCGACGTTAACAGCTGGGATGCTCAAGCGACTTCTGCAGCACATGAATTTGGATGTTAAGGCGGCCGGAGAACACAGATCATCTTTGCTGCAGGTAATCAATATCGTTCCCGCTGATCTTGACGGAGACGAGCTATGGCGGAAGCACGGTTTTTATGTCAAGGTCTCGGATTCCTCGCATGCTACCTATGTTTCTCTCAAAGACGAAGATGTCGACTTGGTGTTGAGTAACAAGCTTCAGATCGGCCAATTCGTGTATGTCGACAGGCTCGAACCTGGGCCCCCTGTCCCGGTCTTACGCAGCGTCAGGCCTCTGCAAGGCAGGAACTCGTTCATCGAGAGTCCCCAGGATTTGATCGCCATTCATGAGAATGAAAAACAGGTAGCAGTGACAAATTCGGGGCCTAAACCGATCGAGAAGGACTTGCAGAGGTGCGGCCTATGGGCGTCCGAGGTAGCTGCCAAGAAGTTGTCAGCTCGATCGTTGTCATCGTCGTGTTGTGATGCTGTCAGTTCGAGCAAGGATTATCTGAGGTCTCTGTCGTTGTCCAGGGTCGGCAGGAGCTCTGTGGTTAGGACTTCTGTCAGCGGGCTCTTCAGAGCGGATTCGAAGGTTTTGAGAAACAGCAATGGTGAAGATGTTAAGGGCCGGGAAATATCTAATGTTTCACAATCTGCTACTGTAGGTACATTGTCTGTCTCGCTAATAATGGGTTTTTGGTAATTATTGAAGTGGGCGTAACGTTTTATATTTGGTATTGCAGGAAAATAATTCTGCGATTCATGCAAGACCATGCCTCGGACCTAACGAGAGATCAGGACGGAACAATGATGTTTCTGATCACAATGGAAACATGGCTGGGGAGGGTTTCAGCACAATTTTGCCAGAGAAGCTAGCAGCCCTAGGAAAGGTATGTGATTTTTTCTTTTAGGGTTGAGAGAATTTTAATATTTGACATGTTAGTAAGTATACTCGGGGACCCTTAACCGGGTTTTGGATTTATGGTTAAGCGGAGGGGATAATATTCCTCACCGAGGTTTAAATTCTTTATAGACATATTTTACTCTGTATGACCTATCTCAGTTGTGCAAGCTGTGAGTGAGAGTCTTAGAAGGAGTTTTCCTGGTAAGAAAGCTTCTAAAAATCGAAAAAGGGCCTCCGCAGCAATACAGGGCAAAATTAGTTTAGTCTTGAATTTGCTCTCCAAAGGCATGTTTCACCTTTCATTGGCCATGTCGCCTGTGCAAGCTGTGAATGTTGCAAGGAGACCTGCCTTATCGTTATAGGGGAGGCTTCTCAGACAAAAAAACTCTTGTTCAGCAATACAGGGAAAAATTATTTTAGTGTTGCGTTTGTCAGAGATGTCATTTGAGGATTTATTTTGAAGAAGGAATATTTTATTCTGGGGTTTGTTGTTGATATCATTTGAGGATGACAAAAATTATTTTAGTTTTGGGGTTTATTTGAGATCAATTCGAGGATTTAGTTGGAAAAATTATTTTAATCACGGGATTTATCGGTGAAGCGTTCGAGGATTTATTTGTTAAAAAATATTTTTTTCTTGGGGTTTGTTTGAGGTTTCATTTGATGTTTTATCTGCTATAAAATTTACTTTCATTTAAGGGTTGATTTGGCAAAAAAATATTTTCATCATGGGGCTCATTCGAGATGTCATTTGAGGGATTATTTGGTAACAGAGAAAATTATATCGAGTGTGTAATTCCCTTTATGAATGGATGGTGTGCTCAGCAAATCTTGTTGGGTACAATGAGTTTTTGTCAAACATTGATACCAGTTGTGGGGTTTGTTAGCGGTATGCTTATGGGGTATATTGGTAACAGAGAAAGTTCCACTAGATGTCTTGAGTCCTTTTTTGAATGATCAGTCTTGTCACGAATTCTTGTTTGGTGTAATGAGGGCTTGCAAAGTCGTGATGTATGAATGAAAGGTGCTCATCACCAATTCTTGTTGGATACCATGAGGTTTCCTTGATATTAGTTCTGGGCTTTGTTGGACGTATGTTTAGAGGGTGTATTTAGTGACAGAGAAAGTTTTACTGAATGTCTTAAATCCTTTCATACATGATTAGTCTGCTCATGAATTTTTGTTGGATGCAAAGAGGGTTTGAGAAACCTTGATGACTAATAAATGAAAAATGTGCAGGAAGATTTGCAGAGGCAGGACCAAGCTTACCTGGATGCATTGGAAGCATTGCAGGTAGCCTCTGCAACGGAAACAATGGCTCAGATTGTGAGGTCAGTATATTGATAGTGAAAATATATGTTGTTTTTAAATTTTCTGTGTTGATAAATGAAAAAGGTTCTTTTAAATGACCTTTTCTGAAAATTAATGATCTTTCTATGGATGATATTAATTCAAATTGTCTTATGTCAACTATAAAAAATAAATAAAAAATCTCAGTCTATGGGTCCATTATCGTCTTTGACTTTTCACAACATTGTGTCTAGTTGAAGCCATGATGCCTTAACCGCCTCTCCTTGTGGATCTTCTCTTTGATTATGGAGTATTATCTCATTCAAACACTGCAATGCCGGATTGATACAGGCCTTTTATCGAAACCTACATTGAAAAGGCACAAGTTCATTGTCCTCCTCTCTACAAAAGGATAAAGGCGTTAAGAAATTTTAGCCATCTGTAAATTTTTCCTTTTTGATAACTACTAGAGGAGAAGGAACCTTTACTGCTCTGCATAAGTGTAAGGTCATCTAAGTTTTTTAAAACTTAATGATCTTAATTCAAATTGTCTTATGTCAACGATAAAAAAAATCTGTCTATTGGTCCACTTTGTATCGACATTGAATTTTCATAACATCATGTCTGATAGAAGTCGTGATCCCTTAATTGCATCTCATTTGTGGATGATATCTTTGCTTTTGGGCTGTTATCTAATTTAAACACTCTGCAATGCTAGATTGCTACATGCCATTAGGATACAGGCCTTTTCTGAAGCTTCTAAATCCTCCGACAACCGGGCAGAAGTTCATTTGTCCTCCTTTATACTACATGCTACAGGTGGCAATGAATTTCACCCATTTGTAAAGTTTTCCTTTTGGTTACCACTGGAGGAGCCGGAACCATTTGCTTCTCTGCATACGTGTAGGTCCATCTATTTCTTTTTGAAACATGATCGTTATATGTATCAAGTCAATTTTAATTGTCTTATATTGACTATAAAAAATCTCCAGCCTAGTGAGCTAGCTCAAGTGGTTAAGTGATTTGAGCTTCATGCAGGAGGTCCCCATTTCCTTTTTTTTGTTTATCAACTCTTATCTATTTAAAATATTGTCTTTATGTATGAGTGATGGAATCCATGCATTTTCAGGTGTCCAGATGTATCCAAAATCAGAGAAAATATGCTTTATGCTACAACTAAGGACAGACTGAAAAGGGAACTTGATGGTTTTCAATATGACGTTTAGGCCACTGATCCCGCTGAGATAGATATTGAAGTGATTAAAGACCGTGTCATTTTAGCCACATACCTTTCAATTTATTATTGCAGGGCAGTGCCATTAAATTTCTGTTATGAACTCGTTGCAGTGGGAGATATTTTTATAAGAAAAATTGCAGCCTTGTCTGACAGTTCTTGCTTTATTGTTTCATTGCTTATACATGGATATTCAGCGCATACAAAAGGTTGTATCAATCTGATTAGTATTTAGAGTACTTGGTCTCAGGTTGTATTGATCTGGTTGGTTTTCAGAGTGCTGGGTCTCAGGCCTTTTGCAGTTTGGTTTGCCTTTCATAATTTTTCATAATTTTTATGATGTAGAACTTTGATTCTGTATTACGTAGAACTATCACTCTGCAAATATAGTTTCAGTGAGCTATCTCAAGTGGTTAAGTGATTTGAGCTTCATGCAGGAGGTCCCCATTTCTTTGTTTGTGAACTCTTATCTATTTAAAATATTGTCTTTATGTATGAGTGATGGAATCCATGCATTTTGAGGTGTCCAGATGTATCCAAAATCAGAGCAAAGATGCTTTATGCTACAACTAAGGACAGACTGGAAAGGGAACTTGATGGTTTTCACTGTGAGGTTCAGGCCACTGATCCCGCTGAGATAGATATTGAAGTGATTAGAGACCGTGTCGTTTTTACCGCATAACTTTCAATTTATTATCGCAGGGTAGTGCCATTAAATTTCTGTTATGAACTCGTTGCAGTGGGAGATATTTTTATAAGAAAAATTGCAGCCTTGTTATTATGGGTTTCTAGTTTTCTTCTTTTCTATGAAGTTTTTGTGTCGTGAGATATCAACTTAGTCTTCTTTATATATTTGTTTCCAAGGATTGCCTCGTCTGGTGCAATTACAAATTTCATTGGATAGGTTAGACAATGCAACCAGTTCCATTATCACAGAGAGATATATACAAAACCCTAAACCAACAGGTTAATGTTCCGATCCCTTTAGCCTATTTCATGATTTATGAATCTGAAAGCTGGTTTTGGGATGCAAGACACTGGGTTGATTTGATAGCATCCTCCCCTCACTCTAGTAGTAATAGTATACTAACATTATTGGATGTATAGTTGTCATTCCTTGTGCCCCTTCTCTAGCTTGTGATTGTTATCTATGCAAGGTTTTACAAACTCATCAGGTTTCTTTTTACATTAATAATCACTCTATCTATGTTGGGTGTGTGTTGTGAATAAACCCATATGCATAACAATTGCTAGACAAAGGTGGTTTATTAGGCATTACCAGTATTGTCTGTATGGGATTTTTTATACAATAATAATAATTACCCTCGTGAAGGGGATCTCTGTTGTGTCTGATTGAAGCCATGATGCCTTAACTTCCTATGTTCTCGGTTGTCTGCAAGGGATTTTGTTCCACAATAATTAGTTTCTCTTAATGAAGGAAATCTCTGTTGTGTCTGATTAAAGCTATGATGCCTTAACCGCCTATCTTCTCTGTGGTTATGGACTGTTATCTTATTCAAACTCTCCGCAATACTAGATTAATACAAGCCTTTTTTATAGCCTCCATCAAACATACATAATTGCATATGTTCCCTCTTCTACAAAAGGGTGCAGTTGGAAATCCATGTCCTGAGGCATGAATGCGTAGCTTTATCCCCAAAGGTTGAATGCTTAATAGAAGTTATATTCTTTGTTGAATCCCATATTCAAATCCCAAGGGATAAACTTGGGATATAATCAATGTAGCCCCCTAAATGCTTAACTTCCAGTCACAGTTACCGAGGGTAAACTCTGATCTGTCTAATAGAATAACACGTACCAGTTCACATGATGCCAAGTGTATCTAGGGGTTCAGTGCTTTGAGTGGGGTGCTAACTACTAACTTAGGTTAATGAAGCCATTCAAGTGACTTGGAGATCTTCTGTGTACATCATCCAGGAAAGCCGGACTAATCTCCTTGGATGCAGATGAAAGGTTTCAACTTTCAACTTTCAAGGAGAATATATGAAGTGGTATTTTATCCATAGAGAGATTATTATACGCATATGAGGACGCTTCAAACCATTCTATGGGTTTTGACAGGTTATGTAGCTTGCCTGGCATATATGTTGCCCATGCAATTATTAATGTGCAGATGCACAGTGATCAGGATACTAATGCTGAGTAGGCTCCTATCTATGTCTCAACAGTATCTGGGATTTTGTTTATTTATGTTGGAAATCATACCCTGTTTGACTCAGTTGCTCTGAATTTTTCTGGACATACCTAGAAGTTTGGATCTGCCTATTACTCTCTTACAAGTTACAAGATGTCATTGCAGCTGCAATGATATACTGTGTGACTTTTGGGGACTCAAGGAGCAGTGTTGAAGGCTCTGTGAATGCTTTCTAAGATGCAATGGAGCTATCTAATATTTGACATTTTTCTGGGGGAAAACTATTGATGATCAATTGTCAGCATCCGATTGCGTGGCTGCACATGCATAAAGTGAATAATCTTGTGGAAATGCATTATGAAAGGCTATAGCTGATGCAAAGCTAAGTTTGATTTTTTATAAAAGTTCTATAATAGTAGATAGTTAAGTCGATTGCAGTAGTAGCATTAAAAGTCCTGGAAAGGCAATGTAATACTTGAGCATCAACATTTACTTCAGTGTCAAAATGGAACACTCAGGCTTTATAATAAGCTGGGATGGT
Source organism: Pinus tabuliformis (assembly GCA_031772625.1). Lineage (NCBI taxonomy): Eukaryota > Viridiplantae > Streptophyta > Pinopsida > Pinales > Pinaceae > Pinus > Pinus tabuliformis. The sequence continues at coordinate 432,154,988 of CM062813.1, read as the reverse complement.
GGATATATTGATGCATGATAAAATCCTGTGAGCTTGGTTGGGCATACACATCATTCCCTTTTAAAATCTAAAGCTGAGTTGATATTATGAGGAACACAATATTTCTGATAGATTCGGGAGATTATTGGTTATGTATGTGTTCAAAACTTGCTTCATTGCTAGGAAGATAAATTGCTTTACATTGAACAACATATTTTGTCATGTATTTGAAATGAAATATGCTTTTGGATGATCTATGTGGTTGTATGTTTATCCACTCTTGTCTGTGATTGGCATGCTGTTACCCAGTTTCAGTGAACTGAAACTGTATTCTTTCAGAGATTTTCTAGAAGGATCTAAAGTTTATGTTGTTCGAGGAAAACTTCTTAGAATGTTATGTTGGAGTCTGGACCACAGAATGCCTGTATAGAATCACAAGAGAAAAAATTGTATGAAAATGTTGAATGATTCCTGAATTATAGGAAGGACAGTAATTCATTGAAGAGGTTCTATAAAATCTGATAAACCTAACAACATTCAGCCAATATTAAGGTACTCTAAGTTTGATAACTGGTATAAAACTTTTGTAAGCTTTTGTCTCTGAAATTGAGTTCTGATGTTGTCTTCGTGCAGGCAGTATGTACATTGGTGGCCTTACTTGCTTCAATGCCATTAGCAATGCTTTTCTTTTTTCATATTATACTGATTAAAAAGGTTAGTTTTATTCAAAAATCCATATGGTTCTCAACAATCTTTTGTCGATTTCTATTCACTAAACTTAACATCCTTTAACAAGAGTACTGAATAGCAGGGAATTACGACATATGAATATCTAGTGGCAATGAGGTCTCAAAGTGAGCCGCCAGGAGTTTCTGCTGAGGGTGATGCATGAAGTATACCTTCTTCTCCAAGTGGTTCAACTACCATTGGTTTAAGTGGAGGAAGTTCTCTTGGTTTGCAGTATAAAGGTGCATGGTGTACACCACTTAGAATATTTGTTGAGCATCAGGTATATAAATTTGTTATCCACGATTTCAAATCTTGGTTTAGGTCTGTAATTTGGTCACATTATAGTAGTATAGGCTGACATGTATTGTGTGTTAAATGGCAGGATGAAGTTATTCCACACCCATCCACTGTTGATCCTGATGATATCGAGGTTGTAAATAGGATGGAAAACAGGATGTAGAAGCGTCCTGTTAGAATCAGTGCTTGGAGGCTGGCCAAATTGAATCCAGATGAAGCTATGCGAGCAGCGGCAAAGGCTAGGGAGTCTTCATCTGTTTTGCGTCCAGTTGGTGCTCGAGGAGTCCCTGATACTGATTATAGCTCAAGTGTTGGTCTTCTTTACATAGCTGTGTTCAATTTCAATCACTCTGCATGATGGCTGAAGCTGTGTTTGAATTTGAGTGGACTCCATGTAAAGTCCTTTGCCCACTTGATCTACTTGGAGCAAACTTTTAGAGAACAAGAACACGATAATAACAAACCTAGGGGCAAAACCTTTTGCTTTGCAAATTCCAGTTGGGGTCCTTAATAAATATAGCTGAAGTATATAAGCACTTTTTAAGGCATTTCAGCGCACCTCAGTAACTAATTTAATCATTTGCACATCTCTTGTGTTTTGGTGAGCATTTCTTGTATTTTCTCTTGTGTTTCTTTACTTGTTTAGAACTTTTGAACAATTGATATCATTCAACGTTTTTGTGAATTAATTAAAGTCTGGCCAATTTTCGCTGATGAATCCATTGCTACTGTGTTGTAGCATTTCTTTTTGCATCATGATCGGGTGAAGCAGTAAACCTTGATGCATATTTAGCTATAATGGCCCTAGTGTCTTTGAACTCCTCAATTTATATTTTATGCGACAGCCAAAGAACTAGTAGCTTGTTAATTGAAAAGAAAAACTTATTGTTGGATGATACAACTTGACATTATTCTTGTGGTTGATCTATATCGGATGAGTTTATAATTACATTCCATTGGCTCACATTGGAATGATGGTCATCTTAATTACACTTCATTGGCTCATTGAAGAGTAAAATATGTAAACAACTTAATAGTGATTATTGATGAGAGGATGAGATTTATTGTTTTGTTCTTTATGTTATCTGCAAAACATAAAACACATATAGTTGAATAGAAAATATTGATTGTGAACCAAAACAAGTTCTAACTGATCTAATAAAATTGAAACTTGAATGGCCACTGTAAATGCATGTGATAACAAACACTACTTATGAGAACAATAGTGTTTGACAATAGATTTCTAATTAGCAACTTTGTATTTTCTTTCGATTAATACAATTGTGTCTCTTCTTGTGGTCACTAGTTTTAGTGACCCACTAGTGCCTTTGGAGCAATTGTATGTATGTGGAAGGAAAAGCAAGTATGATATCGCTATTGATTTGCCAGACCATTGTTATGTACTTTTTCAGGTCTGGAGATGTGTAACTTGTGGTTTAGCTTGATACATTCTCTTGTATACCACTTTACTTTAACTTTGTCAATATCATAAGTCTAGTAGCGATTTAAGTGTATGTCTGCATGGCAGAACTGCATTGGGCTTGAACTTTTATAAAAAAATTACATTGTATTTAAAGAAATATGATGTCCAGATAGAATAGAACTCCAAACATCAAATCTCTTTGCTTCTTGTAGGCTTCAACCAATATCTCTTTTAGAGAAATTCAACAACTCTAATTTAATAATCCTATCGGCCTCTCTTTGTACCTTTTGGGACAATTGCTAGTTAAATATTAACAACAAAGATAATTATATGTAAAAATTGAGTGTTATCTGCTATGTCAAACACGCGGTCTGTGTAAATAATTTCCACTATTGTAGTTTAGTGCATAAGGCAAAGTAACTTTGGATTAAGTAATTTTCGACTAAGTTTGGAATAGAAGTCATTTTAATTGTTGCGTGGATTTTCTCTTTAGGAAAAGCTATGGAAGTTATGGGAAAAGATCCAAAATTGAACATCTTTAGTTCCAGGTAGTTAGACAGTTATGTCGTCAACCTTGGTAGATAAAAAATATGCCCATCTAGACAAGAGGGGTTCAGGTTTTTGGGCCAAAGCGCGGAGCGAGAGGATTGAAGAATGAAAGAATAAAAGAAAAGGAACCTGAGACAGGAAGTTGTTCAAGAACTATGGAAGGGCATTCTTCAGCTTGTCTTAAACCAGTGGAATCCCTCTGTCTAAAATTCTTGTTCAAGAACTATGGAAGGGCATTCTTCAGCGTGTCTTAAACCAGTGGAATCCCTCTGTCTAAAATTCTACGTTGAATTTGTAGATTAGACTAATAGTCTATGTTGAACGAAGAATTATTTCTGTCTTGAACTATTCTAGATTTGAGGAAGCTCTGGGGTGATAGCCAGGATCAACGGTTTGCCCAACAACAGTCGGCGTTCCATAATGAATTTTTAGTTAACGCTACATGGGCAAAGAGAAACCTTCCGGCCGCAAGGTCACTACCCCATCGGACGTGAGATAGAACATGCTAGTAATAAGAGAACATAGGAAACCAAGGCTCGTCTGAATAGATAATTGTCAAGCTGCATGAAATAATAGAAAACTGAACTAAACATTAACAGTACATCTCTAAAAACAAATAAAATATTCTTCTATTTCGAAAAGAGTCTAGCATAATGAATTTTTTTGTACATTAACAGTACATCTAAATTAGAGACCCTTCTCGAGGGTTAGTAACCTATTCTTTCCTAAGAACAAAAACCTTTGTATGTGCCATTCACAAGGAGGCAAAAACAAATGATTTAGAAAACCTGGAACAGATGTGGATGTGGACGACTCATTTCACCGTGAAGTGGGATTCGATCCATGCCATAGGATTTGTACCTACAAACCACCAAAATTGTTGTTATTACCTTTGGAAGCCATGGTGAATGTAAAAGAAAAAAAAAAAAGAGACAGTAAATTGTGCAAAGAATCCTCGAAGAAGCCTAAAATTCTTACCCAAAAAAGCCTTGGAGAGGGACTGTAGCTTCTGCTACAATCTCCATGGGAACTCAGAGAAGTTTGTCACAACAAATAAGGAAATTAGCTATCTGTGCCTTATAAACGAGGAATTTAACCTATGATAACCTCCACAGACCCTCGGGCGGTCTAATAATAGAAAATAGTTGAAAATTACCTAGGGTTGCGAAACTCTTCAATGGCAGAACGAATAAATCAACGGCAATGGAACATTCATTTGTCAATCAATGAAACAAGTAAACCCCTACTATCTTTGGACACTTGTAGGTCAAGATTCAGAACCTTTGAGAGAATACAAGATCGGTAATAAGATGCTAAATAAAATAACTCGAACTAAGGTTGAAGGAGTGATGAAAATCAATTAGTCAGCTCATGAATCCAGCTTAGGAGTAAAACCTGTAGCCTCAACAATTTATGGTGGAGAGTTATGCGATACTTTGGAATTTTGATACCATAGCAGTGGTCACACCCCAATTAAGGTGTAGTTATATTACATGTGTGGGTATATTATATAGAAATAACATAGGTAATGATAATTTAAATGTGATTATTGGTAAGTGGTATATAATTTTTTTTATTTTACAAAGATTATATGTCTATGTTACAAGTGGTATCAGAGCCACATTGCAACATTGTCACTTATTTTAGGGAACCAAGTAATAAACCTATGCCCTCCTTCTCTTAAGTTAACCAGATTTTCCTTCTTGTAGAGGATAAGAATGTAAACTTATTGTAGATTGAAGAGTCTTTTTTTATCCTCCAGCTTGGCCTTCAATCTCAGCATAAGCTACAGATGGTGAGAGTGATGCTTGAGGGATAATAGTAGAACTTTTTCCAGATACTGCCTCGAATCCTATTGATGCTTCAGACACTACTTTTCTTACTGTTTCCTCTATAAAGGTTTTTCTCCCAAGGTTAGTCAATCCTTTGGGTTTTGCAGATTTAGGTGTGGGGTTCTGCTCTTTTTCTATCTTTCTATTCTTAGTCATTCATAAAAACCAATTCCTATTTAACCTCTAAGGTTTTGGTCAAAATAAGGCTGGTAAGCAAGAACTTTACTTGCTAGGTTATCTTCCATTTTTAAAAATCAATTCTTTAAGAGCCTCATAAAAGGAAATAACTTAAAAGACTGTCCCGATAATGACTCCCGATAATGACTCTAAAATGTTGGTGCACTAAGATGTCTTTTTACACTCAATTTTAATTCCTACATTAATTTTCAACCCAAGGTAAGTCTTTTTATCTCAAGAGTGTTAGCACAAGCTATGCAGTGAATTCAGAGGTTAGCCAATGGTAAATTGTTGCATCACTAATAAATATCTCTTCCAACAAATTCACACAACTCTTAAAGAAATAACTAAGAAAGAAGTGACTCCAAGAGAACTCTTAACACAGTCTACAATTCTATCTAACTTATTCCATAGTAAAATGAATCGGAATGCGAATGCAAATGACAAATCCTAATTGAACGGCAGTTCCCAATTGCATGGAAATCTCGATTGAACACTAATTCCTAATTGAATGGCAACTCAACATTAAAGAGAAAGAGAGAAAATACAACAAATGATTTCTAATTGAATGGCAACTCAACATTAAAGAGCAAGAGAGCAAATACAATAAATGATTTCTAAACAACAGCTGTTCTTTGTAAGCATATTATAAAAATCAATCAATATTATCTCTAAGATCTACAATAACATAAATAGAAATGAACAACAATCTACTACTAAAACTAATATAACCAATCCAATCAAAGCATTAATCAGATAAATTACATGACTAAGTATGAATAGAAATGAATAGTAGTATGAATTGGAATTGTCAATCCTCACAATAAGAGAAATGATATTAACTAAACATTAACAATCAATAAAGATTCAAATGGAAATATTATAACACAAGAAAGCAATAGAACTTCTCTTGGCAAGGCTGAGAGTCACCAGAAGTCTCTGCGAAGGAATACTTAGAATATAAGTGAAGATCAAACACAGTGTTTCTTCATTAACATAGTTTTATATTTTTTTATATTTTTATAAACATAAGTAACCAGATTAGAGCATCAATGAGATAACAGTATTATATGTCTCAAAAAGAATAATTATAGATTACATAAGTCTGCTTAATTTTTGTTTGCCTTTGGACCTTATGTATAATAGTAAAAAAGTAAACTAGATAAAAGCGAATCCTCATGATAAGGGGATCCTGAGGATTTCACAATACATATACATAATCTCATTCTGTCATGAAATAGTATTGGTGTACCTGGTCTCTCCCTCCCTTGCCTACCTCAGATGATGTCTTTCCCTTTTACAACCTGGTGCTTCTCTCCCTTGCCTACCTCAGATGATGTCTTTCCCTTTTACAACCTGGTGCTTCTTTCTCAACTGAACGGCTATTGACGAATCCTCTTCTTCTGCACACTAGGATAGTAAAAAGTCAGTTTCTTGTACTAGATTTATGTAATTTGTTACCAAGTGCTTTCATCCAACTTTAACTATTATTTCCTTTATTAATAAGGAGAAAATATACCTTTTTCTTTACCCAACAACTCTCAGGATGAAAGAAATCACAGATCATTCGCAACAAATGTGTTTATCAGTTTTTTGTTTGAAAGGTAAATTAATGATGGATGAATGGATTTAGTGGGGTCTACGACTGAGCTAAATTATCTTTTTAATTGCTTCCAGATGCCTTTCTAGTGGTCATTTTGGTTCTCTTTAGGACTGGCAATGGTAGATCAGAGTGTTTTTTTTGTGTGTGGTGTGTGTGAAAAGGGTATAAGGTCAGCGTTTGAGGTTTTGAGGCATTGTACTGCAAGTTCTAAAAGATTTGGCACTGTATAGATATTTGAGATAATTTAGATTACTACAAAACTAAAGATTTTTTGGTGTATAGGGAGCTGAATTTTTGCATCTAGAATTTAGGGATTGAAGTGAGTGGACTACAATATTGTGTGGTAATCTAGTAAGGTGAAGAAAAAAGAAGACTTGTGTAATGAGGTATTTTGGAATCTTTTATCTCAGGGTACTACAATGTAATATTTCCCTTTTGGAAAAACACCAATTCTCTGCCCTTGAATTTGTTGTGGTTCACTGTGTTTGTCTTTAATGAGTTTCATTAAATAGTTTAGGAGCATATTGCTATAGGTTCTTTTTCTTCATTTAATTTAAAATGCATTACTATAGCACTCACAAGGCACTCCCACACTACCAAATAGCAAGATAAACTTCAGATGTAAACTTCAACAATGACTACACATTCAATGGTTACCATTCCAAGGAAATTAAGCATTTTACACGGTGGTGAGTTTATGAACCAACACAACACCCGAAGTGTTGTAGGTGTTTATTTAGTAATTCAATGCCAAACAAAGCATGCATAAATGGGAAATAAAGAATTTCAACATGATAATATGATGTGTATTAATCTAGAGCTGCATTACAGACTCATATTTTGAGTAAAAACAGAGCTTGCATTTAGCTCTATAACCATGCATAAATGGGAAATAAATAATATCAACATGCTAATCTGATGTGTATTGAGCTGGGGGTACATTATAATCTGATATCATATTTTAGTGAAAACAAAGCTTGCATTTAATTCAACCATATAGACATAATAAATGAGATAAAGGGAACTTGAAATACATGGCTAAATTCCAAGGAAGCAAGCAGTCTTGTTCTTTAGGAAAACACTTGCATGAAAAGTGGAACAATTCCTTCAATCTTCTCTCACTTCCGTGCGTAAATATCATTCCACCTTTGAACTAGTTCCAACAATCCTATAGGAATGAATATGCTGCCCGAAACTCAGTTTCAATCCATGAAACGATGGCATAAACAATTAGCAGTAGTGGTACAAACAACAGGGTTTCTTTAATAATTCATTCCCAAACAAAGCATGCATCAATGGGAAGTAAATAATTTCAACATGCTGATCTCATGTGTATTAATCTGGAGCTGCATCGTAGACTGATATCAGATTTGAAAAATAACAGAGCTTGCATTTAACTATATAACCATGCATAAATGGGAAATAAAGAATATCAACATGCTAATCTGATGTGTATTGATCTGGAGCTGCATTATAATCTGATATCAGATTTGAGTGAAAACAAAGCTTGCCTTTAATTCAACCATATAGACATAATACATGAGATGAAGGGAACTTGAAATACACAGTTAAATTCCAAGGCAACAAGAAATCTTTTTCTTTATGCAAACCCCTATGTGAAAAGTGGAAGAATTCCTTAATCTTCTCTCACTTCCATGTGTAAATATCAATCCACCTTTGAGATAGTTCCAACAATCCTATAGGAATGAATACGTTGCCTAGAACTTAGTTTCAACCCATGAAATGATGGCATACACAATCAGCAGTAGTCGTACAAACAATAGGGTTCTTGGCTTCCAATATTCACTAAAATATCCCCTTGGAATCTTGGTCCTACTCCTTTTTGCACACGTAACACATCCAACTTGGTTCTCCTCATTGTTTTTGGATTCTAAAATGGATACCATAGAAGTGATAAGTTATTTCAATGAGAAGGCTTAAGTTCATCTGTCATTGTTTGAGATGTTTTCATTTGTATAGGTTTTTCTAGTAAATGTATTATATTTTATGCTTAGTTCAAGGAGTTTTCTTCATATATGTCTAATAATAATATGTTTTTTTGGGCAGTTGTCACTCTCAACACTTCTATTTGAAGTGGTAAGTAATAGGTATGGAGATCATTAAAGCATTTATTTTTGAAATTAAGTCTTTCTTTGATGTTGTTGAGAAGTGAGAGAACACATATATTCTTCTAAGCACTTCTTATGCTTGTACATGTTTTTGTTTTAGCAAGATACATGGTTTTAGTTATAACTTGATAGAATGTGGTGCAATATTAGGACAAATTTTACTATGTCTACTTATATCTATAGCTTATACTAAAGTTATGTACCATATAATCATAATGCACTTCATTTTTTAATAATTCAAAAGTGTCTTCACTTCAAAAGTTCAGACTATTTAGTTCTACATATCTCCATTATTATTTATAAAAGAGATGGTTTATGTTAACTCTTACCTTCAAATATAAGTTAACATTTCAGGATATAGAATGATATAGAATGTGGTGCAATATTAGGACAAATTTTACTATGCCTACTTATATTTATAGCTTATGCTAAATTTATGTACCATATAATCATAATGAGCTTCATCTTTTAATAATTCAAAAGTGTCTTCACTTCAGAAGTTCAAACTAGTTAGCTCTACATATCTCCATTATTATTTATAAAAAGGTGGTTTATGTTAACTCTTACCTTCAAATATAAGTTTACATTTTAGGATATGTGACTATAAGTTAATTGTACTCACTTTAATGGATTTTGGGTTCATGAAAAGAAATGGCAACATCTACTTATGTGGGTAACTTGTGCCTTTATTATGTTTTAGGTTTCAAAAGGTGTCATGACATGTGTTCTGTAAGAAGTGAAAAATGTGTATCATCTATTGGAAAATTATTTCCACCCTTTAGGTATTCCTCATAGAGTTCAATAGCTGCTAGGCATGCTCTCGAAGCTTAGTGACAAATGTTCTTCATCTTCTGTGGTCCCATAAGTGAAATTGGAGCAACACATTCCTTCTTTGGAAAGGCTAACTACTTTGAGAGTGTGTTACAACATGTGATGGGATTTAATTCCTACTTTCGTTTCATGCTTTCTATTATTCTGTGGTGTGGCTACTTGTGATTTGTAATTGTTACCTACTTTTAGAGTTACACAACTTACAAAATATGATGGGGAATTTAATTATTACTTTGTTCAGTTCATTTGTCTCAACTATTTTATGCCATATGTTGTGACATTCTCGGATTTGGTATATTTCTTACACTTTAGTGTTAAAGTGTAGACAAATTTCTCTTGTGTCTTCTAAAAGTAGAATTCTTGAGGTTTTCTAAAGTTAACCCTTGCATGTTTCCAAGTATCACAAGTGTATCAAATAATGAAAATCAATGTCCTCTCAAGGATGATACCATTTTTTGATGTTTTTGCTATAAAGAGGCTTAATGCTGATGATTTCAAGTACAATATTGTATGGTTGAATATTAACCATTTAAAAGGAATTGTACAGTTTGGCAGTCACGTGAAGAAATAAAAATTTTTGTATTTCAATATTTTGTATAAAAATACAGCTTTTGCTAATTTTGAGGATTTATCTTTTGTGCATGGAGTCTCTTTTAGAGTGAGCATAATATAAGCTCGTTAGTGACTTAGTTTATGCAAGACCTTGAATTAGTTTAGTCCATATATCATAATCTTATTGAATTGTCTCAACAATCCATATATCAAGGCTATGAATTACAGAGGAGGGGCCCAATACCTTAAGTACTATTATTAACTTATAGTCCAAATGTAACTCCTTAAATCATAATGTAGGTATGGTTATTATCCACTCTTAGGGAAATAGTTGCATGAATTAAAGTACTCTAATGACATGAGAACTAAAAAAGCAGAGTCAAATTTCCTTGTGGGAAATAGAATAGTCTAGTAGTTACCAAAAAGAAGTCTTTACCAGATGGTGTTGAGCTTTATGTTGCTAGTAAGGAGGATGAGGGTGTGAAATTTTAGCAAGTAAAAAAAAGATTCCTTTAGATCCCATTCCGAAAAAATTGAATTGGGAATTGACTCTTTTAATTGACCACTTCTACTTATCAAAGTTATATATTGTCTTTATAGAGACAACATTTTTTAAGACAATAATATACAATAATATTTAAGACACCCACTTAAAGACAAGATTTAAGACAATACTGAAGTTTTTTTGTTGTCTTAAGTTAAGACAATTTACCCAAAAATTGTCTCAAATATTGTCTTAAAACCCTCCTTTATGTAATACTGAATATTGTCTTAAAACCCTCCTTTATGTAATACTGTATCCCTTCACGTTATAGAACGACTTTTAATTAGGATAAACAGTTATTTAAACAAATCAGATTTGAATTAAAAAAGAAATCACAGGAATATATATATATATATATATATATAGATATATCGTTTTGTATAATAATAAAACATATAAAAGATATAATATTGGATGAAATTGCTTGTTCTTCACATTTTTAAATTTATCCTTAAATAATATACAAAAACTAATATTATTATTATTATTCTTATTATTATTATTAATAAGAAAAGAAGTGATTTTTAATTTATTATATGGACATGTGTAGTTTTTGTCTTTTAAAAAACCATTATGAAAGAGATATTACACTTTCTCTATAGAGACTAGTCTAGAGAGATGGGGGATATGTATATACAAGTTTGTGTATATTATACTCATCAATTATAATATTGATGTTTTCAGGGATTTCACTTGATTTATTTTATGTACTTTTAGTGTGTTATAAAAGAAAGGTACATGTATAAAGAAATATGGTTCATATGCGTGAGCATATGATGATATGTGAGATGATTATATTATATTTATTTTTAAATATTGTTTAGATATGATGGTTGTGGCGCCATAACTAAGTTGATTGATTATGTAAATAAATTTTATTATAAGTAAATATTTTTCTTTTGGAAATGTTGTGGTAGATAGCACATGACTAATGTGGACCTTTTGTGGTCGTAAGAATTGATAAGTAGTTAAGGCTAAATGGTGGATATTCCCAAGTTCCCTCAAACATCACGTGACTCAAGAAACAACATAATTGGAGAGAGCCATTATGTTGAGTGGAAAATATATGTTGGGTAAAAATTTAAGAATAAGGTGGAATAAGCATATCACGAGAGAAATGTGTTATTAAGAATGAAAAAGGAAAGAGTTTTTTCTTCATTGAAAGAAAATTTCTAAGTAAAGGAAAAAAAGGTTGGCACACCTTAAAAGAAAGATATAAGCCACTGAGTGCGGATAATTAATGGATTATTTTTCCATGCACAAGAGGAATTAGGGAATAGGATGTTTGGGCTTATTTGTAGTTTCTAGTAATATAACTCATTGGTTGGAAGGAATATGCCATTTTGTATAGTATTTGTCAAATCAATTATCACTTGTTCGATAATTCATTATTTTTGTTTATTCACTAGGAAATTTGTTTTGATTAAAATAAATGCATCCCTAAATATGGAGCTACTTATTAATGAATTGGTGGGATTTCATGGTTAGTATGTATTGATGTTCACTTATCGAAAGGCTACACTAATTGAGGCTAGAAATTAATTAGAAATATATGATAAGGAAGTTAGGGTTAACTACACATGTACGTGAACGATATTATTTGTCCAATAACATTATTTTTCTTAGAAAGTATTCACTTATGTTTAAATAGTGACTACTTTCTTTATTTATAAAATGAGAACATATTTATATTAGATAGTAAATGAATGTGTAACCATCACCTCCCATATTTACCCACTTTCACTCACTTCTGAGGGTAAACATGAGACAAAGAGCTACTATGACATGGCCCGACCTCCTAGGTCCCATTAAGGAAGTGGGACCAACTTCTGGTGACAAAATTTTGTTGACAAACTTTCCTTTTGCAACATCCTATAGGTGCTACTGGATACCTAGCATCCAAACAACCACCCCCAATTCCCAAACCCTAAGTTTGAATGCTTTTGTAGTGATATAGACTCCCAACCACACCCATGAAAAGACTTACATGTGTTTGAGGGCCTCCAACTACATCCATAAGCCTACCACGTAGGGGTTGTGGCCTAAAATGTCCAATTCAGAGGGTGCGGTCTCAGATTCTAAGCCTAATTTCCACGTCAACCTCGAGACCATTGTCCAAAAATGAATGTGACTTTCTCAAGGATAAATGACATCATGAAAATTTCATTCATAAAAAACTTGATGAAATACTCAACCTAACTAGGCCTAACCATGATATTCATTTCGTCAAACATATTGAGAACATGTAATCTATAGGTCATGAATGAATAATAAACACAAGGGGTATGCTATTTATTTGAGAATCATCAAGAAGGCATAATTTCCTCTCAAAATAGCTACAATAACATTTTATAGCTTAGTCATTCATTGACCATTCATTGTCTAATCAAAACATGTTAAAAACAATAAATAGATATTGTTATGAAACCATGCTTATAACTAACATATAACCAAAATAATAACCATGATAGAATCGCCATAAAAGCCACATAATCACAAGTATAGTTACTTATGAAATACAAGAGGAAAATAGCTATTATTAACATATGCAAAAGCCAACCAAGTGAGGGACTTCCACGTACCACCCAACCATAGATTGGGATGAACGAAAACTTTCTTTTAGCCAACCACCATCGTTACATACTCCAAGCATGAATATGAGACTCAATAGAAAAAAACTAGGGCTTCTTGGAGAATAAGTCACGTATACCCTCGGGCTTTACTATAATCTTGCCAACATTGGTCAAGGGATTCATAGGCCAAAATCAAGCACCTAACAACCAAGGTTTACCTAAATCCTACCAAAACTGGTGAAGGGATCACTAGGCCACAAACAAACACATAAACAACCATGATTTACCAAAACCACACCAAAACCGGTTAAGGGATCACTATGACCAAGACAAGTTTGGATGCCTCAGAATTTTTTCACTAATATCTTGAGTTATTTTCTTGTCTCCACCCTCAGGCTTTACCACATTCTCACCAAAAATGATCAAGGGATTCCTAGGCCCTTGAGATTTTTCTTCAAACCACCTCACTCAATTCGAAAACCATATAGAAATCCAAATCTCGACCAAATGAAATAACCCCATCACACCATGACCATCCAAAAATGGAAATGCAAGGTTGAAACCATTGTCACACCTAGAAAAACCCATGCGAATGGTATCAAGAAAACCAAATACACACATACGCATACCATGCATTCTTAGATAAGATAGGAAATGACACATGCAACCTGTTACCTATAAGTATTCTTGTTGAAGCTTCTCGATTCAACATTTCCTTGCTTGTCCCTTGCTTCCATTGTCATTCCTTTGCCTTCCTTTTGTTTCTTTCCTCAATGGTAGAGTGCTGCAAGAATTGTCTAAGTGTGCAATAATATGAGAGAATGGAGATAATAGAGAGAGACATCTACCATGGAACTATCAAATGTTGTTAAATGATCTTTAGAAGCCTTTTTAATATTGAGCCTCTATTTTCTTCAATTTCCACTATTTTTCCTTTAAATTTTCTCGCATGCAAACTTGTGACCTTTCATCTCCCTTTCCCCTATTTGCCTTCAATTCATAAACAAAATGAAAATTAATGTCTCTTTTCCTTTGCCAATACATTTTCCAATTTCCTTAGCTATAATAAAGAAAATGAACAGCCACTAGGATGGTTTTTCCAACATTTAGTTTGGAATACGTGTCCTATGACCTTGGTATTATTTTTCCTCTATTAATGAAATTTAACCTAGGATTGTTTCAAACACCCCCCCCGGTGGCACACCATCCTCGATGTTCTACAACACCTATGACTAGTAAGACTGTTAAAAACAAAACCATACTTTCCATGGATCTTTATAACTTAGCTCAATGCAGTATTTACAATGGACCTTCTAAAAAGCTAAAGCAATATGACAAACATGACAACCATACTGCTTATTGGAACTTTATAAAAAAACTCATTTTGGTATTTACAACAAAAACCATATATAAATTTGAAAATATATCAAAACTCCTTATCTTAATTGGAAAACAATGAATGATACATAGCCCACATCTGATCATCCATTACCCATGTAGCTTCACCGGGCCCAAAGTGCTTCCCTTACACTTTAACTTTCTTGATTTCTCAGTTATGGAGCTTGAGGTTTTTTCATTGCAAAATGCACCAACGTTCTGGATGGAATTCTTCTTTGAGCTCCATCTATAATACAAACCAATAAATCACATGATCAACATCCTTCACATATATTTTTAGCAATGAAACATGGAAAACATCATGGAATTTCACTTTTGGAGGAACTGCAAGTTTGTAGGCCAATATTACAATCCTCTCAAGGATCTCGAAAGGTCTGCAATATTAAGGTTCCCACTTAGCACATGACCCAAACCTCCAGCAGCGCTTATTGGGTTTGATGCACAAGTACGCATGTTCCCGAACCTAAAACTCCTTAAATTCCCTATACTGGTTTGCATAACTATTTTTTTTATCATTTGTTTCCTTTAGATTCTTCTTGATAAATTGTATTTCCTATTCCATATTTTCCAACATGTCTCATACTATCAATACCCTATTTACTAGATGACTCTAGCTAATGGGAGTATTACAACTCCACCCAGAAAGTTCCTCAAACACACTCATCCACAGTGACTCTTGATACCCATTATTGTAAGCATCCTTAGCTAGTGGAATATACTTGTCCCACCTCCTTTGCTAGTGGATAACATACGCCTTGATTATGTCCTCCAAAATCATGTTGAACCTCTCTCTATGTTCATCTACCTACAGATGATAATATCTACTGAAGTCCAAATTTGTACCCAAACCTACAAAAAACTCTTTCCAAAACCTCAAAGTGAACTTCGCATTTGTGTTGAATACAATGTTTCTAGGGTTACCATGCAGTCTTACTATTTCTCTAATGAACACCCAAGCTACCTCACTAACTAAATAAGTAGAGTTCATGGAATCATGTTGTCTAGATGTTCTTGAAAAACCTTTAATGAAATCCATGGAAATGACCTCCCATTTCCATTCTGGAATTGGAATCTGCTACAATAGACCACATGGATGTTTGCACTCTACTTTAACCTATTGACAAACCAAACACCTCGCAATGAACTCAACTACCTCTTTCTTCATATTCGACTAGTAGTATAAATTATTCATAGCTATTAGAACCTTTTGATATCCCAAATGAACTAAATATGGTTTAGCATGAAATTCCTCCAAGATAAGCTTCTTGACTTCACTCGTGTATGAAAATTAGATCCTATCCCTAAATCTGACCAAACCATATTTTGTGAGATTATAATCCACATATTGTTCACTTGTACCCTACCACTATAACCTGTGCTTAAGCTCCCTATACTTATCATTATGTTGTCTTCCCTGTAAGATCTAATCCTGTAAATTTATCCCATATGTTCTCATAGTTTCTATGTGATTTACATGTACATTTATGCTAAGATCATCTGCAACCTTGTTCTATTTACCCTTAATGTACCTGATCTTAAAGTTAAACTCATTGAGCATGGCCAACCAAATAGTTTCCCTCGCATTTATATTAGGTTGGTCAAATAAGTAATTCAACCCATTATGATCAATCATCAACACAAACCTCCCATCGAGAAGATAGCGTCCCCACATCTTCAAAGCATGAATTATCACTGCCAACTCAAGATCATGTGTCACATAATTTTTCTCATGATTATTCAGCGTCCTTGACTTGTAGTATACTGCATATCCCTCCTACATGAGGACTCCACAAAATCATTTATTTCAAGCATGTGTACATATCACAAACTCTTTATCTAGATGTGCAATATTTACAACTAGAGAACTTGTAAGAAATTACTTCAACTGCTATAGTTGCACATTCCTTTGTCCATTCAAATTTCTTCCCCTTTCTCTACAAATATGTGATAGTATAGGAAATCTGTGAGAATTTCCTGATGAAAATTCTATAATAACCTACTAACCCCATGAATAATATAAACTAATCCTTATTTCTAGGAGTTACACATTCCGTGATAGCTTTGATCTTTTTCTGATCCAGTTCTATGCCTTCCTTGGAAACAATATGTCCCAAGTAATGTACCTTTGTTTGAAAGAAACCGAATTAACTAAGATTGGCATAAAACTTATGCTCTCTTAGAAATATCAATATTGTTTCTAGGTGTTTAACATGATCTTCATCATTCTTCGAATATCAATATATCATCAATGAATACAATCATATACTTGTCTAGATAAGGGTGCAACACACTATTCATAAAAACATGAAAGTAGATGGAGCATTAGTCAAACCAAAAGGAACTACAACAAAATCATAATTCCCATACCCGGTCGAGAAATATTTTTTATAAATTTCCTCTTCCTTGATGCATACATGATGATTTGATCTGAAATCAATCATCTAGAACACAGCTACTCCCTTTAACTGATCAAACAAATACTCAATCCTTGGAAAGTGGTACCTGTTCTTAGTCATGAGTTTGTTCAATCGCTTGTAATTAATGCATAACATGATAGTACCATCCTTCTTCTTCACAAATAATACTGGTGAACCTCAAGGTGATACAATTGGCATAATGTATCCCCTTTCAAGAATTTCCTTCAACTGCAACATCAATTTTACTAACTCGGAAGTGCTCATTCTATAAGGTTCATGCGATACTGGTGTTGCTCCTAGTAATGACTCAACATAAATTTCCACTTCCATATGAGGTGACAACTATAAAATCTCTACTGGAATCACATCTTGAAAATGCTGCAAAACTAGGGACCTCATCAAGACTTTTGCATCCTTAACATCCTTACCTTTATCATTGGAAACATGCACTATAAATAATACACATCCTTTCCTGCAACTATTATATTCCTTCATAGTTGTAACCATTCTAACTAATGTTACTATCTTCTTAGCTTGCAATATTCTCTGTTCTCCATTCTCATCCAAGCACTAAATATCCTTTTCATAAAATTCCACCTTAGTCCTGAAGGTAGAACTAATCCATATCCAGAAGAAAATTGTACAAATCCAATGGAAGTATATTTATATGTGTTGATGTAGGCATAACATTCAACTAAAATACACAAGCTCTTACCCAATGATGAACTATTTTCTTAATACATGTAGCCAACTACACAAACCGAGACTCTGCATGCACTTCTTTTCATAAGCCACACTTATCTACCAGGTCAGGATTGACATAACTATAATTAAATCTAAAGCCAATCAAAATAGAAACAAATCGATCACATAGTTTACCTTCCATATAAATAATAGATGTTTGGTGATCCTCCTTCTTATTATCCATTGTTTTATAGATCTCGGGAATTCTCTACCCAACATCCCGAACTATCTGCACCTGCTAGGCAGTGTAGATCTAATGCCTACCACACTAACATGACAGAAAATCCCTCTTGAGGTTCTCCTTACCACATATCCACCCCTACAACTATTTCCTACCATCACCTCTATTCTTATACTCTTCAGGTTGTGACCCATGTCCCTCCTCTATTGCATTAACCTTCTTATGAGGAGCAACATTTTCTTTCTCACATACATCCTAAGGTATTTTCGCTTTGGTGGCCATTTGTATTTAGCTTTGTCATACTCTTTCCAAACCTACCTAGACTTGGTCTTATGCTTCAATTTCTCATAAAAATGCTTCAACTTTCCAATAACTTATTCTAATGATAGAGGCTCATCATACTAAATTCAATCCTTTAATGTTAATGGAAAAACACTGATAAATATCTAAAAAAGTTTTCTCTCATCCTTAAGATATGACACATACCTCAATAACTCCAAGAGCTTAGTTTTGTACTCTTCATATGTCACTAATCCCATCTTTAGCTCATTGAACACCTTGGATTTACTATCATATTAACTCTCTCACAAACATTTCTTTCTCAAGAGTCTCTTGAATTCATGACAACTAAATTCCTATCTCCTGATTTCTTTGACATGCTCCACATATTCCCACCATATTTCTACCTTCCCTTTGAGACTAAAAATATCCATCCTCACCTTCGTGTTACTTGTGTAATCATGCAAATCAAAAAACTTCTTCAAACCAAGCAACCATACATTTGAATCTTTTGGTCTTCAACATTCCATCAAATTTAGGTGGCTTGGCTTTCTTGAACTCATACGAAAAATATCCCCTATCAGTTCTCCTATACGCATGTTAGCGATGATGACCATGATACTTGTCCGACCCTAAACTACAGTAGAACCCATGTTCATTGTCTCTCCTACTAGGTGGATCCAAGAACCCGCCATCTCCAACTATGTCATCCTTATCCAACCAGTGTCCACAATGAGACCTGCTACCATATGCTTCATTAGACTTGTCCTCCTATCCATAACTGATCTATGGTTGTCCATGTCTATCCAAGTCTGAAAAAGTTTGAAGGATAACTACATTAACCCCTCCTTGTTTCTCTTGTGCCTTGGGAAGTCTTTCCTGTGATGCAATTCTTATGTCATTATCTACTTTGGAACTTACTATTTCTCCATTTAAACTTCTAAATTTGTTTGTTGTGTCCATAGTGTACTCATCTCTTAGTTGCACATTTGATCTATAAGGGGAGTCTTGTGAGCTATAATACACCATTTTTCTCGTCATCTTTGATTCTCTACTTCTTGTAAACATACCATGTGACATAAACCAAATACAAACATAATCAACATACCTCATTGAAGTTTAGGGGAGGCTATCTCATCTTGAAAATCAATCCAGATTAGCATGATACATGTATATGCATAATCATAGCAATATACCAACATCATCTCAATCATCATGCAGTTACCATGAATAAGGCCAGAAACTGTAACACTGACTAGATACATGCTAGTCATAGCCACTATAATGCATGCATAAAAATAACCACAGCAATGCAGGCATAACAACCATATAGACATTGATATGCATTCACGAAAAACACATTCTGCCCATTCAGTCCAAGTGTTGAACCATGTTCTAATACCAATATGTAACCACCCCTCCCAAATTTATCCACATTCACCGACCTTTCATGGTAAACATGAGACAAAGAGCTACTATGACATGACCCAACTTCCTATGTCCCATTAAGGAAGTGGGGCAAACTTTTGATGACAAATTGTCCTTTCCCAAAATCCTATAGGTGTTGTAGGACACCCAGGAGCCAAGAAACCACCTCAAATGGCCAAACCCTGAGTTGGAATACTCCTTTAGTGACCTAGACTCCCAACCACGTGAATGATGGGGCCTCCATGAAGTTGAGGGCCTCCAAATGCATGCATAAGCCTACCATGTAGCAGTTGTGACAAATTTCTAGTTCAAAGGGTGTGATCCCAAATTCTCACATAATTTCAAGTTCAGTCTCGAGACCACTTCCCATAACTCAATCAGACTTTCTATAATGATAAATGACATCAAGAGAGGGCCATTAATAAAAACATGACCAAATACTTAAGGTAATTATCCCTAACCATGACAATCATTTCGTCAAACACATTCAGACCTTGTAATCTTTAGGTCGTGAATGCATATATGACATAGGTGTCTCATACTTATCATAGAATCATCAATAAGTTTTAATGCCATCTCAAAATAGTTGCAATAAAAATTTTCACTCACGTATACGTTAACCATTCATCATCTAATCAAAACATGTCAAAAACCATAACAAGAACCTGTTATGAAGCCATGCTTATAACTAGCATATAACAAAAATAGTAACCATTATAGAACAAGCATCAAAGCCACATAATAACAAGTATAATTACTCATGAAATAGAAGAGGAAAAGAGCTCTTATTAACATATACAATAGCCAACCAATTCATGGACTTCCAGATACAACCCAACCATAGATTGGGTTGAGCCAAATATTTCTTTTAGCCAATCACGTTTGTGCCATATTGCAAGCACAAATGTGGGGCTCGAGACAAAAATAACTAGAGCTTATTGGAGATTAAACCACGTCTAGCCACAAGCTTTACCACAATCCCATCAAAACTGCTTAAGGGATTGCTAGGCCCAAAGCAAGCACCTAACAATCAGGCTTTATTACAATCATGCCAGACCTGGTCAAGGTATGACTAAGGAAAAAACAAAATACATAAAAAATAGGGCTTTATTTTAACCCTGCTGAAGCCATTCAAAGGATCATTAGGCAAAAAGTAAGCTTGAATTCCTCAGAATTTATTCACCAATACCTCTAGGAATTTTCTAGTCTCCACCCTTAGTATTTACTACAATGCCGCCAAAACCAGTCAAGGGATTCCTAGGCCTTAGGGAATTTTTGTGAGACCACATCACTCGATTCCAAAAGAATCTAGAATTCAAAATATCAACTTAATGAAAGAACGCCATCACACCATGGTTATCTAGAAACGGAAAGGAAAGGATGAAACCATTGTCACACCAAAAAAAGCCCATGCCAATGACAATAAGAGAACCAAATGCACACATGAATTTACCATGCATTCTCAAACAAGTGAGGGAATCACACATTCAACTTGCTACCTAAAATTATTCCTGCTGAAGATGATTGATCTAACTTTTTCTTGCTTGTCTCTTTATTTCATCTATGAACTGATCGTCATAAGCCTGTTTATTATTAAGATCTCTATTTTCTTCAATTACCACTATTTTTCTTCAATTTTCCTCTCATGCAAAATTATGACCTTTCACCTCCATTTTCTCTTATTTTACTTTATTTTCATAAATAAAATTCCAATTAATGTATTTTTCCCTTTTCCAATTTTGTTAGACATAATAAACAAAATGAACACCCACTAGGGGGTTTTTCCCAACATTCGTCTTGGAATATGTGTCCCATGACCTTCCCTATTTTTCCATTATTAACTTTATTACATGAAGTTTAACTAAGAGTTTTTATATAATGTAACCACCAAAACATGTTTCATATTATATTTCCATTTCAATAAACAAAATAATTTTTGTACGTAGGTATTTGAGTGAATAGTGACGTGAAAATCACTAATCATAAAAAATTATCATAGTGAGTATAATAACATAAATCTAGACTATAATCAAGTATCCACATCACTACCCATGTTTTGAGCAACTATAACCCCTAACCATGGAAGTGGAGAGCGACTATCATGGTCAAATACAAGCTATCAATGTGTTCTTTGTATTTCTCACCTCTGAAGAAGAAACGTTTCTAGTGGTTGTTAGGGCCTCTTACATGGAAAGAGAGGATAAATTAGAAAATAATGTGAATGATCTAGACTTGAGAGATGGGATGTACCTATATAAAAAAGGTACATGTAACCCTTTAATGTAAGAGATAGAGATTGTAACAAATCAAAACACTCACTGTGAAATTAAAGCAACCCATAGAGGAAGGGGATATGATTATATGATTAGTGGTCTGATAAGAGGGTCATGCCTCACCTTGAAAGAAAATAGGATGGCATGAGTTAGCCATAACCCTGTCATACAAGTTATATGGGAAAAGGAAATTGATTAACCCTAAAAAATAAATGTAATTACAATGCCAAGGTGTGGATTCTAGAGAAAACAAGTAAAACTCTTTTACCCTTACCTTGATGCAACAAACTTTTGGTTTTTCCAAGAAGCCTGAGATTTAATGCAAGGTTATGCTAGCAACATCTCATTAGAACTCGACATGTAAGGATTCAACAACAAACCATATAAAAAAATACCTAGGTAGAGGACCTCAGAGAAGTCAAAACATGGACGAAACAATGCAAAATGCTTATCAGGAACCTTGTAAAATTCACGAGGTAGTAGGAATAAAAATTACTTTTAATGGGTAAGGAACGTCACCAAGGTTCTACTGTTTCAACCATTATCCTCTAATCTTGCAAAAAAAACAAAGTTCTAGTCATGGAGAGAAGCAAAATTACACCATAACTTCAAGCAAAATAAAAATAATAAGAATATTATTGAACTGGCCCATCCATGTGAGGCCAATCCTAGAGTCGAATAGACTTTGAGACAAAAGAAGTAAGAGAAAGGGATGAGAAAAACCAAGTTGTAAAGAAACGTGAAACCCTAGAGATATGAGTTGTATTAATAAAATGGCTTTGAGGCTTCAAACCTACTAAGAAAACACCATAGAAAAAAATTAGTCGTGGAGAGCATATCATATATGGATGAAATTTGAAGGAGAGAAAGGAAAAATAAAAATTCAAAATTATGAATTACCTATTAGATTATCTCTCGAGAACATTTGAGGCTCACCATATCGAATATGATAACGACTTAGGGGAATGGGAAGGATTATGGAACCTAAAGGACAATCTATATGTAAATTTCTGAAATTCTAGAGAGTTGAAATTTCTGTCAACAATGCTAAAATAGAATTTGTTGATTAAATTGGAACAAAGCCTGGGAGGATTAAGTATATGGAAAAATACAAGAAAAACTAAGTGAATCTAGGTAAATAGAGAAATCTGAATATGCATCTAATATGGATCAAATATTAACATTCAAAAATAGAATTGACATTCTTGATGTGCCTAAACTCAAGGAGTTGATTCTAGATGAGCACTACAAAAAGTCTTTTTCACCTCATCCAAGATACTAGAAGATTATTACAACACTCAAAAAGAAATTTTATTTGCTAGGAATGAAAGGAGAAGTACATTAAAGTACATAAATACTTGGCAAAGTGATTAGAGTGCTAAAAGGTTAAAGTGGGACACCAACACCCAGCTCCACTGCTAATCCTTTTCCCAATATGTAATGGAAATGGGAAACCATCTCTTTAGATTTCCTTATTGGGTTAGCTAAAGCTAGAAAGAAGCATGATTCAATCATAGTGGTGGTTTAAAAATAAGCAAGGCATCCCATTTCACACTAGTTCACTCTAGAATCAACTCCTTGAGTTTAGGCACATCAAGAATGCAAATTCTATTGTTGAATGTTAATAGTTGATCCATATTAGATGCATATTCAAATTTCTCTATTTAGATAGCTTCACTTAGTTTTTCTTGTATTTGTCGGTATACCTAATTCTCCAAGGCTATTGTTCCAATTTGATCCAAAAAATGGAAATAATATTTTTTAGAACCAGGTGGTGTGAGTTCTGTGAAAGCACGGGTGCATTAAGAGTTACAATGTGTTAAGGAATTAATTTAAAACAATATTGGTTCTTCCATACTTGAAAGCCCTGGTGGTGTCATTTTCCGAAAAGGAACTCGTTATGCTAAAATATGATGTCATGTTGCTTTTATTTAAAGTAAAGCATGAGTGCATTTTTATGTTATGGACACACCAATGTTTTTGTACAAGATTTTCTCTTTTTTGGAGACATCGACCTCTGACATTGCAATTATGGTAATTTGTGAAATTCGTTATTCATTGAGAAATCGATATATATCTTATAACATTATTCCTAGAAAATAATATTTGATTAGTGCATTTGTATATGATGTTTGGATTAATTTTTTATATTATCATATTTTGCATCTCTTCTTTTTTTCACTTACTGGTTCACGGATACCCGGGTCAGTGGGTAGCCACTACGTCCAGGGTTTTTAAACACTGAGTGGACGCCACCCTAAGGGCATCAACACCCCTCGGCCTATTTACTGACCTAACCCCAAGAGCTTTCGGGATTCGACCCTGTGACCTCCCATTGGCAAGGCACTCGATTTGACCGATTGAGCTAACTCTTGGGGCTATTTTGCATCTCTTCATTATAATAATCATCCATATATTTAATGAGTGGTGTAACATTTCACAATGGCATTGGTTAACATAATAGAATAAATTAAAATGTCTTTTATTATATACCAATAACACGATCTTTGTCATAGAAAATGGAATTTTTATTGGTTAGCGCTTGTCTTCCAATTGGGTCACTATGTCCTTGATTACATTAAACAAAATGTATGATTTTCACAGACAATTATTTCAAAAAAAATACAACAGGTCACATTGATGTCCAAATACACCATAATTCTTCGCTGGAATTGTTGTGGGTGCTCGAGCTACTTCCATAGATTGGGTTATTTCAAGGAATGTTTTTCTGATTACATCGATTGCTTTCATGTTCTTGATCTTGTTCCATCTGCAAACATAAAAATACAGTGTAAGGAGTGTATCTACATTGGTGAGAATAATGAAAATTGAAATAAATAATATACATCAATGTAAATGGAGAAACAATGTAAAGTAACAATAAGTGACTCGTGAATTATAAACATTCTTTCAAAACCAAATCTCGAGCCTTTTTTATATAATTGTTCTATTGGCGTAGTTCTATATATTGTTTCTAGCAAGTTTTATACCCCATAATAAATCATATATTTAATATAAAGGATTTTTTTGTTCTATTGATTATAAACTCAAAGAAGTAAAACAACATAGATACTTACAATATCCACAGTTAATTTTTGATATGCCAACATATACTCACAACAGTTATTTAACCCAACATCAATCAATTCTTCAGGTGGCTCTTCTTTGTATGTTAGCACCTATTTGAAGAGATTTAAGTGATGATTGTTGTAAAACAACTTAAAATATACAAAAATAAAACCTTGAGTTGATATCACAAAATTTGAAATCCACTCTTGTCTTCCTTGTCATCTTTTCTTATGTGTTGAATGAGTTCAATCTTCTTTTATTTTTTCCAAGAAAATATTTGAAGAATAATATTTAATGCTAAATATTATTTATATATATATATATACAAAGTGAGTCCTCATTACATACATTTGAATCATGTTGTTGTTGATATGGCTCCTCATGTCATACAATTATGTCCATTTCTTTAACCATCTCTTTATACACTTTTTTGAACATTCCCACTGCTTGTTTAGTATGCATTGATAATTTTAGATTTTCTAATCTTCCTTAAAGAAACTAAGAAATTATTTTTATAATAATATATGAAAACTAAATATAAAAAAATTAATATTGTTAAATTAATGATTTGTAGTAATATATGCATATAGTTTATTTTACCTGTAGACTAACTCCAACCTCTATTTCTATATTTTATTATATAGAAATAGTGACTATAAACCTTAAAAATAGTCACATGAATAACTCAAATTCTTAAATCCAAAAAACCATGAGAAAACAAACACTTGACATGAGAATAAATAAACACTTGTTAATAATGTTATAGGTAATATTAAATACCCCTAATATAGTCATATGAAAATGGACCTAAACAACAAATCAAATTTAACTCAAATACTAACAACAACCCATACAAAAAAGAAATTTGAATAGGAAATGGAAAAAGAAGCTAACGATTCCATTATACAAGTGTAAAGTAAAATAGTGTAGGGACGACCAATCTTCAATATATTTTCATACAGGTAAATACTTAAAAAACTACACTAGTTACAAACTCGTTAAGGCCTAATGCTGCTATATACAGATTTCACCCATATGCGGTTGAAATTAACAAATAAAAGATCCCTGACTAGCGTTAAAATTAATACAATCAAGCAACCATTTGAATGTCATATCAATTTTAGACAGATGTAATTAACAAATAATCGTTAAGGCCTAATGCCGCTATATAGAAATTTCTCCCATACGGGGTTGAAATTAACAAATAAAAGAACCCCGACTAACGTTGAAATTAACAAATAAAAGAACCCCGACTAACGTTAAAATTAATGCAATCAAGCAACGATATGAAAGTCATATCAATTTTAGAAAGACGTAATTAACAAATAAAAGAACCCTGACTATGTTAAAATTAATACAATCAAGTAACCATATGAATGTCATATCAATTTTAGATAGATGTAAGTACATTGTAGGATGCTCACGTGTAGAGCTAAGGAGTCGAAAAATTTAACTCCATATGTGAAAAGCCTGCTCACTTGTAGAGCTAAGGAGTCTAAAAATTTAACTGCATCATATGTGAAAAGCCTTAGAGCATAAGGAATCAAAAAGCCTTTGTTGCTTGGATAGTATACCTGGGATCAAGAGGGTTGATGAAAAGGGTTAGGACCAAAATATATATATAAAAATTAAAAACCCTAATCCATGAGCCCAGGAACCATTTCAAGAGTCATCGTATATATGTTTTACCTGTGAGTCAAGATGACAATTTTTCTTTCAGAAAGCTGCGGAGAACCAAATATAAATGAAGAGTGACAAGAATAAACTCAGTAAAGATGCTCCTAGAAATATATGCCAAACGAGAATCTAATAAAAAGTCTGCTCGAAGCTCTGGTAAACAATGTAATGGGAAGTTCGAAAAGGGTTGTTACAACAGCAAGGATGGATTTATAAATGGTGAGAGAATTACCAAGGAAACCCCGAATAAATTAGGTATAGAGTGTACTGAGAAATAGATACAAATATACCTCTGACAGAAGTTAGTGTTTTGCAATCCTTGAAGAATCAATCCCGTCAAAGTCCACGAGGATGCAAACTCAACTCCAGGAAAAACACCTGCAAAAAGGGAATAAATTTTTATCAATGAAAATTCTGAGCATTAAAACCAGGTAATATATCTAATTACATTGTGCGAATTTCCAGGGTATCAAAGAGTACCAATGCTCAACCAGCTACAGCTTGTTGTGGCAACAAATGTGTAAGCTAACATATCCCTGACATAGCAGGGTCAAAGCAATTCTTGGCATCATATTTTGAGTGGTGCTTTGGCCTCCAGAAGATAATAGGAAATAAAGCGAAGAATCATTCGAATAGTTAGGGTATATCGATTTGAAAAACCCCTACAACTTCTCCACCATTTGATCGAGGAAATTGATATGGTCATTGAAATAACATCTGAAAGTGAGGTCGGGTATGCCAAAGATTTGAAACTAAGAGAGGAAATTGATATGGTCATTGAAATATCACATGGACCAACATACGTCGGGTATGCCAAAGATTTGAAACTATAGATGGGTGGGACCAAGGTTGATGTCAAGTATCCCACATTGTTATAAATAAAATAAGTACTCACGTTTAAATACGATTCACTTGAAATCATTCTTATGATTGTGCACCGAGTAAGGCTAAGTTGAGCACAATCTAATGTGTGCAATGTGAGATAGTCAGACACATACGAACATATACATGAATGGGCACACAAAAACCTTACACCATAAGGTATTAAATAAATGGGTATGAATGGGCCCTCAAATTAACTTAGACCGTAAGATATATATGAATGGGCACACAAATTAACCTTAAATGGGTATTAAATAAATGGGTATGAATGGGCCCACAAATTAACTTAGACCATAAGATATACATGAATGGGCACACAAATTAACCTTAATTAACTTAGACCGTAAGATATACATGAATGGGCACACAAATTAACCTTAAATGGGTATGAATGGGCACACAAATTAACCTAGACCATAAGGATGGGTATGAATGGGCACACAAATTAACCTTAACCTTAAATGGGTATGAATGGGCACACAAATTAACCTAGACCATAAGGATGGGTATGAATGGGCACACAAATTAACCTTAACCTTAAATGGGTATGAATGGGCACACAAATTAACCTAGACCATAAGGTATACATGAATGGGCACACAAATTAAAGTAGACCATAAGGTATACATGAATGGGCACACAAATTAACGTAGACCATAAGGATTTTTTCTGCTTTTCTTGAAAAAATCAGTCATACAGTGCTTGACCTAATTTGATAGCTAGAAGAAGACCTGCTGTAAAAGCAAGAAAACAACCTATCAAAATTTTAAGCTCTTCCATATCTTCATTCCCTCCCTAATCAGTTTGATTAAATGCGTTACATGGATTAGTCCATTTATTTCTCTCCAATATCAAATTTTATTATATAGATATTGAAGGGTTCTCTATCTATTTTATGTATTATTGTAAAGATATCAGTTGCTCAAGGCCATAGGTTCCTGATCGAAACTACACCAATGGGTAGGAGTCCGAAGAAGACAAAATAGAAGAAAAGTGATTGATCCCGACAACATTTTATTCATACATTCAGTCGATGGAGGGTGAAAGAAAACCAAATGGATCTAGAAGTTATTGCGCAGCTCACTGTTCTGACTCTGATGGTTGTATCGGGCCCTTTAGTTATAGATAGATAGAGCTTTGGATGGATCAGAGATCCATCCAAATATCCTTTAACTATTTAAGTTGATAATGTAACGAATAAAACCCACCAGTATCACTAAACTATACACGCCACAATCCCATTGACGGATATTCCGTCACTTCTTTCCTTCCACATTTGAGTCCAAATTCCAGAATTCCTTAATTCTCTCTCTTCTATTTTCGAGAGAGAAGAAAGGATTCTATCCATTCTAGTTTTAGAAATTCTAGGTTGTTCTTTCTCTTTATCAAGGAATTTTTTTTGCTCAACTCCTCTAATCTTCTAATTGAATTCTTTCTAATTCATTTTAGAAAGATCTTCCTCTTCCAGGAAGAAAAAGAGCCATAAACTGGAATGGCTCCATATTCTTAGCTCTCAATCTTTGTTGATCTCTTATAGTAATCACATCTTGAGGTTTGCAAGGGTAACGTGGTATATCTACCATATGGTCATTGACCCGGATATGTCCATGATTCACTAATTGTCCATGATTCATAAGGTATTAAATAAATGGGTATGAATCGGCCCACAAATTAACTTAGACCATAAGGTATTAAATAAATGGGGAACTCTAATAAATGGGGAATGAGAGTTGTTATATAATATGGTGGGCCCACAAATTACCTTAAATAAATGGAGAACCTTATGGGGAATGAGAGTTGTTATATAATAGGGTGGGCCGACAAATTACCTTAAATAAATGGAGAACCTTACACGATAAGGTATTAAATAAATGGGTATGAATGGGCCCACCAATTAACCTTAGACCATAAGGTATTAAATAAATGGGGAACGAGAGTTGTTATATAATATGGTGGGCCCAAAAATTAACCTTAGACCATAAGCTATTAAATAAATGGGGAATGAGAGTTGTTATATAATATGCTGGGCCCACAAATTACCTTAAATAAATGGAGAATGAGAGTTGTTATATAATATGGTGGGCCCATAAATTACCTTAAATAAATGGGGAATGATAGTTTTTATATAATATGATGGGTTAACAAATTAACCTTAGACCATAAGGTATTAAATAAATGGGGAATTGTTCTAAGGTATTAAATAATGGTGAATTAACAATAGTATTAAATAAATGGGGAATTAACCTTAGACCATAAGGTATTAAATACATGGGGAATTAACCTTAGACCATAAGGTATTAAATAAATGGGCTATTAAATACATCGGGAATTAAATGGGGAATTAACAAAAGTATTGCCATACTAAATATTACCTTAGACCATAACGTATTAAATAAATGGGCAATTAACAATAGTATTAAATAAATGGGGAATTAACAAAAGTATTGGCATACTAAATATTACCTTAGACCATAAGGTATTAAATAAATGGGGGAATTAATAATAGTATTCTTTTTTTCTAATGCAAGAGTCGGACCTTCTTTTTCATTAATAAAATACATAATTTACATCATTTAACAAGAAGTTGTGGACCAAGGAAGAAACCCAAATACCAACAGGAAATGGGCCTGAGGCAAAAGCCCCCCCTACAAACCAAACCTATAAAATCTTAGAAACAAGACAAAGTTTAAGTCGGTAACGGACCCGAAGAGGAACAAAAGTAGAGGTCTAAATGGAAATAAAGTTCGAAAAACCCACAAACCCGTGAAACATTTTGCATCCCACCTAGAACTTTTTGCAACCCGCCAAAAATAAAAGGGATTAGCATCTCCTGCCATCTCCCTGATCTGGATCTTGGGGGAGGCCTCCAAGATCTAAAAGACTGAAATGGATCTTGGGGGGAGAGACCCTCAAGATCTGAAAGATTGAAATGGATCTTGGGGGAAAGTCCCCAAGATCTGAAAACTTGAATTGCGAGAAGAAAAATAGGAGAATTCCCAATAAACAAAACCACAAAGAAACTTTTATTTAATATAGTAATGAAAATAAACCAGCTAGGGCGATGGTAGCTTATCTCTGAGAAGAGATGTGGTCGCTACATGCCTCTAAACTGTAAAGGCTACATTGTGGCGGGCAATCTGTCCTTTTACAAAATGTGACTTGTTACTTATAGTATTTTCAATTACAATACCATGGGTCAATTCCATAGGTGAATGAATACCATGGGTGGATTTTACAATACCAAAGGCGGATGCCATTTACAATACCATGGGTAAATTCCATGGGTCGATGAATAATATGGGTGGATGAGTACCATGGGTTGATGTCATTTTCCATTCGGATCATTCCTCCCTCCTTAAGAAGCAATCGTCCCCATTGCGTAAAGTTCCCTCCTATGAAGCCTTTGTTGAATATGAAGAGCTACTAAACATAAGGGTTTTATGTGGTTAACCCATAACCATGATGAACGAAGATCCGAGGATAGAGATACCCTGTAATGCTTGTGACCAACTGTGATGATCAAAGTGTGGCCTAAAAAATGGACTTCGATG
This sequence comes from Pinus tabuliformis, assembly GCA_031772625.1. Classification (NCBI taxonomy): domain Eukaryota; kingdom Viridiplantae; phylum Streptophyta; class Pinopsida; order Pinales; family Pinaceae; genus Pinus; species Pinus tabuliformis. The sequence goes on along the minus strand of CM062813.1, from coordinate 432,123,871 downwards.
AAGTGTGGGGTTGTGGATGACCCATAACCATAACAAATGAAGATCTGAAGATAGAGATACCCTATAATGCTTGTGACCAATTGTGATACTAACAGTGTGTGGCCTAGCAAATGGACTTCAATGACAAAGATTTTATACGGTTGACTCATAACCATGATGTTGGTTGTTGATGAAGTAGCAGGTGCCTACTAAAGTGGGGTGGGAGGGCACGTCTCCAATGGGAACCCACTCCGAATGCTGCTCCATAATTAAAATGGACATAACTCGGCCAATATAACTCAGAATATCTATTATAACCTGTTTTTGAAAGCATAAGGATCATTTTGCATCTTCCCATGAGTTGGAAATCCTTATCTGGACACTCTGAGATCTTAGACGCGCGCTGTAACAGTTCCGCCGTCACAAAAATTCTGATAAAATAGCTTATTTTAAATCAGCGATATCTCCCACATCCGAACTCCGATTCGACCCATTTTATTTTGAAGTTGGGTGATTTTTCGAGAGGAATCCGGATATGGTATTTTTTTTTGTAAATTTTGTACCAAATGTTTCAGATCTGATCTGCAAAGTCGCCGCCCAAAAACAAAATCCTGCAAAAAATGAGAAAAGAAAAATTCTTCTTGCTTGACCCAAGAAGGTGCTCTGTGGAGGTTGTAGCACATGCCTAAAGTTTGTTGAATATTGCTACAAAATTTGAAACTAAAATATGCATCAAACCCTCGTTTCCATGGAATCATAACCTGCTATGATACCACTGATCTAGATCTTGGGGGAGGCCTCCAAGATCTAAAAGATTGAAATGGGTCTTGGTGGGAGAGACCCTCAAGATCTGAGAGATTGAAATGGATCTTGGGGGAAAGGCCCCAAGATTTGAAAACTTGAATTTCCAGAAGAAAAATAGGAGAATGCCCAATAAACAAAACCACAAAGAAACTTTTATTTAAAACAGTAATGAAAATAAACCGGCTAGGGCGATGGTAGCTTATCTCTGAGAAGAGATGTGGTTGCTACATGCCTCTAAACTATAAAGGCTACATTGTGGCGGACAATCTGTCCTTTTACAAAATGTGACTTGTTACTTATAGTATTTTCAGTTACAATACCATGGGTGAATGAATACGATGGGTGGATTTTACAATACCACAGGCGGATGCCATTTACAATACCATGGGTAAATTCCATGTGTCGATGAATAATATGGGTGGATGAGTACCATGGGTTGATGTCATTTTCCATTCGGATCAGTCCCTGAATTGCATCTTTAATCTCCACCATTAAGCCTCCTCCCCCGATCCAACGGCTGTGGCTAGTTTCACAATACTAAGAAGCACGATGCTTCCCCACATGGACCACCAACAAGCTTGATTGATCCCAGCCATAGATCCGCCTTGTTTGATCCTATGGCTAAGGATCATATTGCACCGGCCAACATCATTGAACAATAGCGTGCGATGAGGGTGGTATTCTAGCCAGCCCCACTGCCATGTGTATCCCGCTAAATGGAATCACTTCAAATTTGGAAAAACCATATCCCACTTGCAAGGCCCCCAATCACCGGAAAACCACCCCAGACCCAGTAAAGCGATTGAAGTTGGAAAACCCATGGTTTCGAGGCCACCAAGAGTGCCCGGATTTCGACCTTTCATTGTGTCTTTTCCTTCAGAACCTAAGAAAGAAGAAACTCCTGCCATCCTACCTCTCTTTCAAGAACCAGAGCCACCTGATCTGCTATTACCTGGATTCACCAAAAAATTACCAACCCAAGTAACAAAGGTCAGGATTGCCTTGCAACCCATTAAAGAGTTGAAATTGGAAAAACCAATAAACATCAAGCACCTGATTCAACTAGACTTCGTCACCATGGCTCTGCTTCGAAACACAATCCTATCTTCATTTGCCTAGTCATGACAATTCGCCTTTAACCTACTCTGAGGCAGCTCTTGTTAGCTCATCGCATCTCTATTCTCTATGCTGATCACTCCTTGATTTTCTAGAAGATCCGCCAATTTATTTTTTGTTCTTCGTACATGTTTAAAACTAACTGTACGAAGGCTCTAGAGGTGATGTTGAATCCTTTTAAAGCCCTAGATCAGCCTCCATTTTCTTGCAACTTTTTCTGGCTTTGTACCGTAGCTGATTCTCTTAACCGATTTAATGATTGACTCAAAATCATCTTCAACAATCACATTTTGGCAGTTATCCTATTCTAGGAAATCTAAACACTACTCCATAGCCATCAATTCCACCATGTTGTTGGTGGCTTTTCCTAAATGACAATAGAAGATGAAAAGGATACTTCCATTCTCATCCCTTAACACCCCTCCATAACTAGTAGTGCCCAGGTTTCCTTTTGAAGCCCCATCAATGTTGTATTTTAAAAAACCCTTAAGGGGAGGATGCCAGAAATATTTCTCAGATTCCATAGGAATTACCCTCCTATCCACTCCCTGAGGAATAAGTCCCTGCAAACCCAACTCACTGAGAATTCTCAATTCTGCTACAGAAGGTGGGTTCTTAGGGAGATTTCACACTATAGTGCCGATTGTTTCCTTGAGTTGTTTTAAGATCTGCTCAAAAAGGCATTGGGATGGTCTCTTTTCATTCTTGAAGATTCTATCGGTCCTTTCTTTCCAAACATTCCAAATAATGAAGCTTGGCATGATAGCCCATGCCAAGCCAAGAACTTCATAATCTGAAAAGTTTCTTCTCCATTCATTTAGGGTGTTGATGATAGTCCCTTTGTCCCTATAAATGTGTTGGAAAATGATGGCAAAAGAATCCCACAACCTAGAGGTGAAAATGCAATTGTTGAGAAGGTGCTCCATTGTTTCCTCTTGGGCTTCACAAAGCTAACATCGGGAAGGCCCCAGGATGCCCCTCTTCCTAATATTATCCCAGGTCAGAATTTTCCTATGTTGAACTAGCCACATGAAGAGTTTAATTATTATCCAGCCTTGATGTCTCCATAGGTCTTGCCAAATCCTATCCAGAGCCTAAGAAATCAGGTTAAGGAGAATGCATTTTGCCTCCTTAAGATTAAAGGTACCCTCATTATTGTTGCCCCATCTCAGTTTGTCTTGCCCTTCTAACAGCAAAATCTTCCTTTGATCTAATATTTTTATTAGATTCTCTGCTTTAGCTTTCATGGGGCTATCATCCCTAAAATTAAATTTCCTCCAGGTTCTCCATTTTCCCATACTGTTTGTTTGGTCCCAAAAGTCCTTTAGTTTAGATAACCCACTAGTATCTATCTCTTGCTTGAGGATCCTCAAGTCTCCTCTTAACAATATAGGTTCTTGCTGCAGTTTATCCTCCCAGAATAGAGCTAGATCTACCTCTTTGATTTCCCAGAAGCTATTTTCTTCAACTAAGCCCCGGTTCTCCCATGCCTTATTCCAAATGTATGAACTCTTTATATTTCCAGACATTCTAATGAGATCATTATTTTTCCAAGTGTTGGCATATTTTTCTTTCCAAATAATAGCCCACTGAGCCTCTGGGTCTTTTACCCATCGCCACCATAATTTTGCTCCTAGAACATTGCTTAGAATCTCAGGATCATCCAATCCAAGCCCTCCATGGTTTTTAGGTTTGCAATTTTTTTCCCATGCTACCAAGGCCCATTTCTTTCTTTCTTCCCCCTTACCCCAAAGAAAGTCTATTTGTATGGTTCTGAATTGTTGCAGGACTCCTTTTGGTGCTGGGAGAGCTGATAACATGAAGACTAGGATTGATTGTAGGACAGCCTTGGTGAGCACCAACCTACCAGCCAAGTTTAAAGATCTAATAGTCCATTTCCTAATTTTATCTTGCAATTTATTAATCACTGGCTCCCAGATGCTCTTGTGTAAAGGTTTGGCAGTTAGAGGAACTCCCAAATATTTTGAAGGGAGGATCTCCCTTTGAAAGCCCAAAATTTTGGATATATTTCTTTGAATAGCAATATGAGTATTAAAGAAAAAAATCTTAGATTTGGAGAGATTAACTTCCATACCTGAAGCCATGGCAAAGTCTCTCAGGACTTGTTTGTAAGCAAGAGCTTCTTTGACCGTGGGGATTCCCTGCAGCATGGTATCATCCACAAATTGTTGATGAGTCAAGGCCTATCCATTTTCAGAGAGTTGGAGACCTTTGACTTTACCAACTGCTTTAGCATGCTTGATAGATCGACCCAACCCTTCCATCATGAGTATAAAGAGAAAGGGAGAGAGAGGATCTCCCTGCTTGAGGCCTCTTGAAGGAATAAAATTCTCTGAGGGAGAACCATTAACAAGAATTTAAAAACTTGGTGAGGTAACTAGGGACTTCACCCATCTAATCCAGTTGTGATCAAACCCAAAAGCAATGAGAACTTTCTTGATAAAAGTCCAATTCAGCTTATCATAAGCTTTGGCTATATCCAATTGCATGATCATTCCCGCCTTCCTATTGATAGTTAATGAGTGCACCACCTCATGAGTTTGAATGATTTTGTTGAGGATTTGCCTACCTTCCACATATCCAGATTGTTCCACCGACACCACGGTAGGAAGAAGAGTTTTGAGTCTATTGGCCACAACTTTGGATATTATCTTGTAGACCACATTAGACAAGGCTATGGGTCTAAACCTATCAAGAGTTTGAGCCAATTCCCGTTTATGGATCAGGCAGATAAAGGTGGTATTGAGTGCCTTCAAGATGGTTTTGTCCCTCCTGGAATCTTCAACTATATTCAAAATGTCATGTTTGACTATATTCCAACAAGCTTTAAATAAATCTACATTGAATCCATTCGGGCCTGGTGCCTTACCATTTTGCATTTCTTTTAGGACATAACTAACCTCCTCTTCAGTTGCTCATCTATTGAGGTTGAAATTGTCCTCTCTAGATACCATATTAGGTAATGTCTTGTTAAATCCCTGATAGATTGTTCTCTATCTGAACAGGTTTCCTTTGCAATACCACGAAAGTGCTGAACTAGCACTGCTTCTATTTCTTCATGAGAATTGAGAAGGTTGCCTTCCTCGTCCTTGATTGAAGAAATCCTGTTGTGCGCCCTGTTCACCATAATGGATCTGTGGGAAAATTTGGTGTTACATTCTCCTTCATTTAGCCATTGAACTCTAGATTTTTGTCTCCAAAATATCTCCTCTTTTTTACATAAGTTCTCCCATTCTTGGTCAAATTTGGTGGCTTGGTCACTTATATCTTTATCAAAACCCTCCTTGATAAGGGTTTGGTTGAGTTCCTGCTTTTCGCCTTCAATGGATTTTTTTGCTTCAAAAATATTGCCATATTCATTCTTGTTCTACTCTTTGAGTCTGAGCTTGATATGTTTTAGTCTTTTTTGAAGAAGGAACATTCTTGTGCCCTGAATATTCAAATCTTCTAACCACCAGTTGGTTATGTTGTTGATGAAATTTGGGTGGAACATCTAGATGTTTTCAAATCTGAAAGGTTTATTCCTGGGGGTACCAATGCCCTGAATCTCTAGTTGAATTGGCCAGTGATTGTAGCCTCCAAAGGAGAGAACTCTTGCTACTATTTCCTTCTCCTTGAGCATAAGATCCTCTCAGATTATGAATCTATCTAATTTGGAGGCCACCTAAGACCCTCGTCCTCTTTTATTGTTCCAAGTAAAAATACCATTACTCATTACAATTTCCACTAGCTTCATATTATCTATGAATGCTTGAAATGCCCAACAGTCTTTATTTAGAGTTCTAGTTCCCCCTTTTTTCTCCGAAAGAAATCTGATCATATTGAAATCACCCCCCAAGATCCAAGGTATTCCTACATGTCTCTCTCTGAGATCCTCCTGAGAGTCTAGAAACTTGAGTTTACCATCCATTGTTTGTGGACCATACACGTTTGTAACTAGGTAGGTTTCCTTATCTACCACACACTGAATGACCACTAATAAATAATTCCTAGATGCCTCTGCATCTATAATGCCAATTTTTTGCGGGTTCCAAAGCGTGAGAATGCCTCCTACTGTATTCTCTGCTTTGACTTCTAGAAACTCAAATATATTGAGCCATTTGCTGTGAATCTCTTTTATTTTTTGAATGGAACATTTAGTTTCCTGGATGAAGATCACATCTGGTGCTGCTTGTTTCATTATATTACTAAGTAATATTTGTTTTCTTTTACTACCTAGACCCCTAATATTCCAAGAAGTGAACTTCATTATTAAAGATTTGTAAAGAAGTAGCTAGTTAGATGTTTCATCTTACCTGAGTCTATCATTAGCTTTCCACATTCCATCAAAAGCTCGTTCTGCTTCTTCTTGCCTCTTTTCTTTCCTGGGTTTCTAAGTGTTAAACCTGGTGTGGTTTTCATAGTTTTCACACCTTCGCTACCCTGCCTTTCATTGTTCCCTTGCTTCTCCAGCCCTATGGTCTGATTTTTCCATATAAACAGCTATTGAACTCTATTGAACTCCTCTGGAGGTAATGAATCCACCCCCTCCCTGGTTCCTTGTTTCAGGAAACCTTCTAGATCTAGATTCTCTTTATCAAGAATCTCCTATAATTCATGGTCTTCCATCTCCATCTCACTCTAGGTCATTTCCTGGTCCATTTCCAGTTTTGTGTCACTCATAATTTCTTCTTTCTGTTTATTATTGTTTTGTGGTTTTTCACCATCTTCTTCATTCTCCTCCTCCAATGTACTTCCTCCCTTAGCCTCATCTTCTTTTATTATCACCTCTTCATCTTCTAGAACTTTAAACCTATTTTGACTAGCCTGTTTCCTTTCTGTTTGATGTAGCTTTGGCCTACTTTTGCTTCCTTTTCCTTTCTGTACCACTTTGTGAAAGCTTTTAGTGACTTTCATGGTGTTAGCTTTACCCTTGTTTTCTATTTTGCTGAGAGGAAAATCTCTAAATAGATGCCCATGCTCATGGCATTTACGACATCTGAATGGAGTATGTTCATAATCCATTGTTTGCACCCATTCTTCATCAAACACTTCCAAGATTACCTCTCTGGCAGAGCTCCAGAAAGATCCATCTCCACACATATTCTTGCAAAGGATGTATATTTTCCCTTTCTAGTGGCCGCAAAAGCTTTGACAAAATGCCCTAACTTGTTTCCTATGGTAGATAAGGATTTTGATTGCCAATAGTGTAGAGGTAGAGAGTAAATTCTAACCCAAACCAGGATAGAGGTAAAAGTCTCACATTCTAGGACAAAATTCATAACCCAAGGTCGCATATATAGGCCTGCAGTTGCGTAAAAGTATGGCCCTCCTTCAAACACTCTGTCCTTATCTTCAATGTTAGCAAAGACCATAGTAAAGAATCCCTTTGACCCCAAATGTAGGTCTATGCTTCCTTTTGGTTTCCAGTGGTAATTAATCCAAGTTTGTAAAGCTTTTTTGGTGGCCCATAAACCCATGAATTTACAAATGATTGCATATGTCTACATGTGGTCCCTATGTGCTTGGAGATCAAGATCATTTATAACCACTCTGGGCATAATCGTAGTTTTGGGTTTGCATGCTCCCTTTTGGGCTTTGTCTTTTGTTCCCTGTTCCTTGTATGCTTCCTCATTTTCTCTAGTGCTATTATTCTCCTTGGATTTTGAACCATCTTGCCCCTCTTCGCTTTTTCTTTGCTTTCCATCTAAAGGACCTCTATCATATTCTATTTCTTTTCTACCTCTTCTGGACACTGCCTGCTTGTAGGAGGGAGTGGAGCTCCCTCCATTATGCCCTTCCATGGAGAGCAAACTCTAAAAAAGCCTATAACCCGAGCTCAACCTTGTTCTCACCCCCGTAATACTCTACCCTATCATTCACATATTTCATTCTTCAATAGTACTCCATAATATTTGAACCTTGGAAGATATTCCTTAATAATAGTACTAAATAAATGAAGAATTAACAAAAGTATTGCCATACTAAATATTACCTTAGGACATAAGGTATTAAATAAATGGGGAATTAATAAAAGTATTGGCATACTAAATATTATGCCTAGTAATTCAAAACAAAATTTTAAATAAATGGGAAATGGATAACCATAACCGAAACTAAAAAACTTTAAATAAATGAGAAATGAAACTTTAAATAAATCAGAAATAGATAACCATAACCATGATTAGAAACTTTAAATAAATGAAAAATTAACAAAACTGTATATTATGCTTAGGAATTCATTAAATAAATGAGAAAGGAAACTTTAAGTAAATGAGGAATGGATAACCATAACCATGATTAGAAACTTTAAATAAATGGAAAATTAACAAAAGTATTGGCATAATAAATAGTATTCCTAGGAGTTCGAAACTAGACTTTAAATAAATGCGAAATGGATTAAATAAATGGAAATGCAAAATTAATTCAAAACTAAACTTTAAATAAATGTGAAATGGATAACCATAACCATGATTAGAATCCAAGAATTAGCGTTAGATCATAAGGTATTAAATAAATGGGAAATTAACAAAAGTATTGGCATAATAAATAGTAGGCCTAGTAATTCAAAATGAAACTTTAAATAAATGCAAAATGGATTAAATAAATGAAAATGGGAAATTAAGAGATGGAATGGAAGTATGCTCACCACTATGGGAAAATGGAATGTAAGCATGCTCACCATTATGGAGAGGAAGGAAAATTTATATAGAAAATTTCTATGAATAAATTGTTCCATGAATATATTAAGAGTGTATTGACATACATTTTTAGCTACGAGATAATTAATGAGTGAAGTTAAGTCCTTTTTTTATAATCCCAGATAATTAAGGACTGTAATTAAGTATGAGGCTGGTTGGGCTGAGATTGCGTGAGCGACTGTGGGAAATTAACTAGTGATAACCTGGCATTAATAGGGGTAGGGGCACCTTGGAAGTTGGAAGGAATTTTCAATTTGTGAAGCTGAAACCCCAACAAAGAGCATTAATAGAACTATATTGAAAAGTATTTGGTTGGGAAAGAATTCGTTTAAGAACGATTTAACCTCATGATATAACATGGGAAGTCTTCTTTTGATAAGTAAAATATTCCAAGGATAGTTCAAATTTAGTAATGTGAAGTAAATGAATTTTTTTTAGTGTGAAATAGGGTTTGTTACAGGTAGAGGGAGTACATGGGGCTGTTTGGAGAAACCACTTGAGAAATAAAAATGGAAATTGAAATGGTTGTGGGGAGAGGTGTCGTGGTTATCCAATGGTCTTTGGATGCAACATTTATGGGTGGATGGGATGGAAAAGGTGGTGGTGGTATGTGATCATCAACACCCATGGATTATAGTGATGATGGAAGTTTCCCAATAAGGTAAGTTAGATACAAATTTTTTTGGAAATGTTATGATAATAATGGAAAAATGATGGGAAAATAGTGAATGGTGGTGAATTATATGTAGGGCTAAGAGAGGAAATTGAGAAAATGAACAAACATGCATAAACATTTATACTATTTCAATTATTAAGAAGAAGAAAAGGCAACATAAGAAGAAAATTCTATGTGAGATAAAACCTTTTGTGGAGGAGAAGCAAAGAGAAATGAACTAAGACATATCCTCCATACTAATCCTAACATTAGGTGAGAAAAAATAGCTGCAAAATGAGTCTAAATAAACCATGGGAGAAAATACGTGCTCATACTTGTTTCCAGAGAACTCTTCCTCCTTAAAGAATGATAATGTGGTTAAGCAAGTGGTATTTATTACTAGGATATTGCCTATCTCCTGTCGTCTGAGACCATCAAACCAAATTGCTCCAATTCACCATCGATGGTGAAATTCTTGTGATTTAATATGTCCAAAGAATAGAGTCATTAAGTGGTCATGGATCCTCAATATGTTAAGCCATGCATGAGGCTAACCTCTATCGAAAATAAGCAGTTAAACCAGTACCTTGAAATAAAATTATTGAGTGCCATCTCCAACACTCGCTCATCTTAAGGATGGTTGGAGATGAATAATACTGGCGGGGTAAATGCCATGTCTCATCCATTAATGCATGTTGGAGTGGTGCCATTATTCCCCTCCCCACTAGTCCATTCGAAAACGCCCCATCTGAGAAATTTCAATGTCAACCTTAATTTTACATCATATTTATATATAGACATAAAGTGGTCTATTGTGAAATATCTCTAATTTCCTCATCTTTTTTAGTGTCACGGAGATGTGTAATTCTTAGAAAACTCAATATGGAGTTGACATATGAAATATTACACTCTAGTATGAATAGAATGTGTCTAATCCATTCAATGTTAAACATAGAGCAAACATGTAATACTTAAAAATGAAATATTAATAAGAAAAAAGTGTCATCCATAAATAAAATGTTTTAATGTCCATAGTAGCATAATTTTATACCAAACTTATACATAGAATTATAACTTAAAATAAAATAAAAAATCTGGATCATGGCACTACAAAATAAAAAATCATTTACTTTCACTTTTTATTATAAGAGAAATATATAGTTTCTTTATTGTTTAAAAATTGTGATGTCCCCTGTGAATGTGAATATCTTTTTAGATGCAAGTGAAACAAACTGGAACTGATTTAAGTTAATATAATTAGAAATTATGTTTTTATTGATTAAAATAAATTTAGTGGTAGAAATATGGCAAGGAAAGAAACTGTTATAATTTCATGAGAAGATATTTGTCAGGAGGGCGATGGAATTAGTTATCAAGAAATAGTTAGGTTGGGCAATTACTGACCCTAACTACTCCTATGAAACATATATCCCTAAAAGATCAAGAGGGTGGGAGGCGGGGGCATATGCGATCAGGAAAAGGAGGAGTAAGAAAAGAGAAAACTGTGATATAGAGACACACAGAAAAAGCATTGGATAAGTCTGGTTAGGACCAGATATCTGTTGCTATTTAAGACTGATTTTTCCTGAAGAAATTACCTAGGATCGGGTAGCTCGGGGGGAGACCAAGGGCGTTGTAGCACAAGTCTCAAGGTTGGGAGGAAAATCGAGTTAAAAGGTTTATAAGGAGTTCAACAAGCTAGATAAGTTTACATCTAGAATATTTTGCTTAGCTATTATCAGCAGTATTATGTTGCCTAATATTAGAAACATAATGCTAAATTTCAAATATAGTCACATATATGAATAATTATTAATGATGCTATTAACATTGTTCATGTAAGTACTAAAAACATTTATGTTTGGAAGTCTAAAATATGAGATAGAATTTGAAAAACCTTAAGAGACAACACTGAATTCCTTACTAGAAGATTTCTCAGATTGCAACATAATAAATATTGGCACGACACATGTAGGAAAAGAAAACTTGACATAGAATCTGAGCATAAGTTTAAGTTGAGATTAAATATTTAATATAAAGCAATAGCAACAAATAGACAAGTGCCTTCGTTTCTTTAATAATAGAGAACCTTTCACAATATTCAGACAAAAAGCATAACCCTACTTTAATCAAGTGAAATCCCCAAAGCTGGGTACTGGTAAATCAATGTGAATCTAGTGCATGAGTAGGAAAGTATGCAAATAGGAGGAATTGTAAGTATTATAGCCATAAGGGTTGCCTTGAACTACGAGAGGGCAAGCTAAAAATATGAAAACCTTCAACAAAAAAAGAAATATCCTGTGAGATATAATACACCATTTTCATAATGCGAAGAAATAGAGTAATATAATCTCAGAGCGCAAAAGACCACTCGTAGCATTTTTTTTAGTACAAACAACAAGTAAATAAATGAGCCTATAGGACTCCGCAAGACTTGCATAAATAGTAACAGTAAATTTACATTATCCCAAGATAGAAACAATTCTTCAGAATTTACAGTTTAGGAGGGAACAATTACCCAGCTGGTGAGCTCCAGTATTGCAGCAATAATGCTACAACTCCTGTACTTTTATCAACCCGGTAGTTCATAGCAAACTTGGAAGCAACGATGTTATATGCACAAGTACTAGCTCTTGCCGCAGATGTCACTTGGTCAGCTCGCAGAAGTCCACTAGGGGCTCAAGCCAACTTCTATGGGCTTTGAGAAGAAGCTTTTTAACCGATGGATGAAAGCTAATTTAAAAAATGCTCATCTACTTGCAAAAAGACGGTGAAAACCTAAAATAAAACGCAAATCCTAGCAAACCCTAATTCTACCAACTAACCCTACTGATGCAAGAAAGAGGATGCAAGCTACTGAAAGAAATTTCATTGACTTCTAGGAAGGTAAATACATGTATCTAAGCTACTTCTACAGTACCATCTGAAGAAAAAAAAACATCTTTTTGTATTTTTGAATAAGTTGCCAGAGTTATTATGCATATGATTTGACTGTTTTTGGATGTACAAAGGTGGATGGGCAAGAAGAGATGCTTGAGAAAGGTCAAGAAGGTTTAGAGAGGATCTAAGGGGTCCCTAACACCCTTCCATAGAGTTTCACCGAGTTTTGCTATCAAGAAACCTCATTCGTGAGCCTCTACAGGAAGTCTGCAAGGGTTCTATAGGATGTCTGTAATTTTCTATAAGATGTTCAGAAATGAGGTTTTTGGTGGATGAATGGAGAGGGAAAGGTGAAGGAGTGAGTGTGGAGGTAGGGTGAGGGCTGGAGATGGTCTAGGACTCGGTGGATGGAGTTGTGGATAGGTGTAGATGGCTGGATTTGGTTCAAAGAAGACTAAAGCGATGTTACACACAAAACTAGGGTTATGGGATCAAATGGCGAACGGGAAGCAAGGATGCTAAGTAGAGGGCGGAGTGGATGGTGTTGATGGAGAATACACAGGCGAAGGAGTGGTACACGTGCTTTGCAAAGTGTTTTTCCAACTAATCCAATGAAGACTTGTAAATTCAAAAACCTAATTACGATGACCTAAATATGCTACCTACCATTAAAGAGAATGAACAGAAGTGTGACCTACAACGAAACCATGTATTTTAACTCATGCAACTAAGCAAACAAAAGTTTGAACTTGTTACCAACTTCTACACATGAAAATCAAACACTAGTGATTGCATGGCAAAGCAAAATCAGTGTTTTTGTGGGCAGCAAAGTTATCTTGATCCCAGCTCCAGATCCTACTGAAGGAGAGGTGAAACCAGAGATGTTTGATGGCCCTTTTCTTGAAGCTTTTTCTGTTAATAACCTATCAACTAAATCTGAGCATTCAAAAAGTCTTTCTAACCATTAACAGTGACCTAGCTAATTAGCAAACTTTAATCTACTTAACAGAAATGTTTTTGCAAATGCATAAAGAACAACTAACAATACATAGAGGAGGCCTTAGCACTCGGGTTGGACCCAACCCCAAGAGCTGCAAGCTCCTATAAAGAACTCAGATCTGATGCCAAGTAAAGCTGCTTATCATTATTCAAAAATAACCATCATATGAAAGATGTACAACAGTAGCTACAATAAAACAGGCTGAGAAAAATGACAGCACTATAGTGAAAAAATAACAATAGTTCCAAAAGTAAACTACAAAGGCTAAGGCCTTCCTATTTGTACAATACAAGGGGGCTAACAGCCCTCCTAGATTCAATGAACTCGGCTGTCCCAACTGCTAGTGAACATTCACTCCTCCAAAAACTGCTTTGGCTGCCTTTAAAACTCGTTTTGGTGGCCTGTGGAGCTCGGTGTTGAGGGTGGAGATTTTGAGGAAGGCCATTTAATGCAAGAGACAACCTCCCTGCGAATCGTCACCTCAAGTTTGGCTGTCAGCTGACCCATGATTGCTTGGTTTTGCTCCAAAATTTGTCCAAAAATCCTGAAATGACCACGTATTAGCCTCCTAGGTAGAGTGACCACCCTTATTCGTTCAAATAACACAAACATACTAAAAAAATTTCATAATCTATGAAAAATGGAGGATTGAACAAGGACAATTAGGCAAAATGAGCCCAATAAGTTACCCAATTTGGGGGCTCATCATCACCCCCCTACTAAATCAGTTCCTCATCCTCTGAGCAACTAGTCTAGCTCATCATCCTTTATGGCTTTGATCGCCTCCCTGACATCCCAAGCCTCTACTGTGATATCCTCTTCCCAGTCGTGGAATCCTGCCTTCCTTTCCACTTCCTCCCATTGTCTACCTTCTTCCTTTGCCTTCACTCCTTCTAGCAATCTCGAAATTAAAGGAGGATTGAATTTCAAGCCAATCCAATTGGCCTGCAAGTTTTGCATCAACTTCTTATAGAGGGGTACCCTTGCCAAGGCTTCCCTCATCCTAGTGGGAGAGTGGTATTCTTTTATCTTCAGGCTGTCAAGCAGTGTGTTTCACCACCTTGTGCAGGCATGCATACAGTTTTCTCCCAACAGTCTCTCCATGTCCTCAAAATGGGCAATGGCTTGAGCCTGTTGCTCAATGTATTTCGGTAGATCCTGAGGACTGTTGGCCAAGTGGTGGCAGGCGCTTATCACTACTGATGGGTCATCTGGCTCTGCTCTGATCATGAGAGGCTCACTGAGCTCTCTGCCTATGATACTGCGGACCTTTGCTGCTCTCTTCTACTCATGGCTCATCCAAGAGGCCATGGCCATAAGCTGGACATCTCCTCTCACCGTGTTGGGATCCCATGCGTTCATGTCTGGAAGGGCGAAGTTGTGCAAGTAGAACTCTACCAATTTGGACCTATCCTCAGATGAACTACTGCCACATAAAGTTGTAAACTCATGATAATTTTGGAAAGGGGTCATGCCCCTTTGGGCCAAGGTATTGATTTGAAGCTATAACCATTGGCCCTTGAGGTATAGGGCATAGGATTTGGCAGGTTGCCTGCACTGTAGAGCTTCCATTGCCCAGCTGGCCATGCAGGCCAGTTGGGCCTCCTTTTCTTGTAGCCACTGTTTCAAAGAATGTATCTGCAATTATTGTTCCTGTAGTTGCTAGTTCAATTCCGAAATTTCAGTCTGTGTCCCTTCCTTTCTTTGCTGTTCATAAGGGGTATCTGTGGCTGTTGTGGGCCCCTCGTGTTGCTCTTGTTCCCCCAAGATGTGAGGCATGTCTTCCTTCCTCTGTCCTTGTAATTGTAGTTGTTGTCTAAGAAGCTCATTTTCTTCCTGTAGCTTGACCCGCTGGCTACTCTCCACATGTCGTACCATAGCCAATTCTCTTCTGTCCTCCTTGAGCTATTCGTCTAGAGGACCTATATCTGCCACTCCCTTGGACTTAGCGATTTTCATGCAAGTGTGGGTCCTCACTCTCTCTTCCTCTAGTGCAAGGGAAAGTGGCACTATGAATTTATGAGGAATGATATTTTCGGCCTCCAAGAAGTTATAGTAGGAGCCCAAGCTGGGCTGGGGGCTAGGTTCCATAATGCTTTCTACCTTTTCTATCCTTTGAGGTGATTTAGCTGCCTCACCCTCCATTGCTTCGGTCTCCTTCAGTCTAGCCAATGTTTCCTGTAGAATAGTTTCAACATCCTGTAGAGAGGTTTTTGTGTACAATATTTTTATCCTCTCCCTCCAAGTGGATGTCTTCGGGCTTCCTCGCTCATAAGTGATGGCTGCCCTGGAGGGGGACCTCTCCTTTGGTGTGGTAGGGGTGTCTACAATGGTGATTGGTTCTTTGGATGGTTGTTGGGGTCTGCCACTTTTAATCGTCACGCTCCTTCTCGCCTTAAAATATAATGGAAGCTCCCTCTTTCGCTTCTCCTTCTGCTTGGGGGATGTGCTTAGGGTGGCCAGCACAGCTGCTGACTCCCTAGCTAAAATCTCAGCTGATTTCTCCTTCTGCTGCCCTTTCCCCAGGCTTACTGTAGAAAGTCCTATAGTGGCCATTTTCTGGCTTCCTGTAGAAGTAGTTTTCTGGCTTCCTGTAGAAACAGTCTGCTGGCCTCCTGTAGAAACAATTTTCCCTCATTTGGCTTGCTTGGTTAGGGGTGCCTTCTCTTTGACTTGTGTTGTGGTTGCCTTGGGTGTGCCTTTACTTGTTTGGACTTTTTTAGTCCTCTCTGTCCGGGTTTGCAACCACTTCTCCCTTGGCGTTTGTGTTTTTACTCCACTCACAGCTTTGGCCTCAGCAGCTTGTCCTTTTTCTTGCTTTTCCTCTTGCCTTTCCTGTGGCTTTTCCTGTGATGGTCTGCCCTGGGTTTTCTTACCCTTAGCTTCCTTACCCTTATTTTTCTTCTCTGCCTCAATATGCTCCTTCTCCTCACTGCTAGATGAAGTGAGTTCTTCTGCCAGAGTCCGGATATCATCATCCTTGGACATATTGCAGAAAATATCCCAAGAGATAGGGACAGTATAAGTATGGAAGAAATCTTCTACGAGGAGCTTGATAAGCCCATGATGAGCCAGCTGGTCTGGTGTCCCCTCCTTCAGTTTTGTGCCACACTCAATCAATGACTGTAGGAGGAAGTATGGGATGCTCAATTTTTGTTCTGAGAGCAAATCCATCTTATGCTTGAGCTCGGTTAACAAGCGGAAGTGATAACCATACACAATACTAAATCACCCCTCACAGGTAATATATTTCATAATTTGAAGGCTGACCTCGCTCCAAAATGGCTGAAGGCTGTCTCTCCGGACCCCACTATTATCCTCTAAAAACTGTTCTTTTGGTGGGAAAAATTCCTTTTTGGCCTTCTAGCTCAATTTCCTTTCCTCTTTTTCCCACGGTATCCCCAATGGCAACTCCGTGACCTGAATAATGAGTTGTGGAGTGAGTTTGAAGGTCAATCCTTTGAACTTTACAATGTCCAATTTTTTTGATTTGGGATGCAGAGACCTTAGGAACTCCTCTGTTATTTCCTCATCGTGACCTTGAATTCTATCATAGAAGGTCATCCACTTTGCACAAGTAAATAGGTCTACCACCTCAGGAGTTTCTCTCAACTTCTTGGAATCCAAGGGTTCCTTTCTAATAAACCCTCCTGGCATGGTGAAAATACCCTATTTTCAGCTTGAGCTATGGTAAGAATGGAAATTCGGGTATGGTTTCCCTCCTTGATTCTCAGGACAGAGTTTCTCCACCGTGTGGATCTCCCCTTTCCCAATTATCTGGTTGTAATACTACTGCTGCCCAAAAATCGACTGGTCAAAAGGAATTAGGCTCTCATAGACGGAGTGCAGAGCTAATTTTCACACCAACCACGTAACAGTCACAAATTTTTTTATACGTGCACAGGTGAGCCTTACAATGGTTTATCGTTATAATGGGGAGAGTTTGTTAATAGGAACCATGGAGGTCAATATGACGCAGCACCATTTGAAAGAAATTCTGTGTATTATATAAGCAAACCACCATTCTTGACCCATAGGCAGTCTGGTTTCAATTTTCCCCACTTCAAACAAGCTAGTTCACCATCTTTCAAAAATTAAGCATGGGGATGGCATGTTCGAGCCTACCTCTCTTCAAAATTTCAAATTCCGATGAAACAGACACGGGTTTCTCTACTCCTGGAGCTTTTGCTGTGCTTCCTGTAGAGCTCCTTCCTGTAGAGAGCTTCTGCTACTTCTGGAGGACGTCACGCCGCTGCGGAGCAAGTCTGGGACGCGGGAAGAGTTTGAACCAGGCCGAGAAACTAAAGCTAATGAATTGTAGAGGAGGAGGATGCTCACGTTGCTGAAAAATAATTGTAGGTGTAAATGACAGTGGTTAATGTGTGTGCTCTGGCTAAATGATTTTGAAATACGGCGCAATTCATGGCGCAGGGGTGAGGCGTCCAGGCTGAGCCATTAGACAACGTCATGGCCATCATTCCTTGGCGTGTCTCTAACCATCAATATCTATCTCCGCCATTAGCTGCCATCATCCCTTTCAGTCCGCTGATTTCACTGTAATCTACTGAATTCCCCAACTGGACACTTCACATGTGTCGGCTCCAAGTCCTTCTGGCGGAATCGAGCGTAACCATGCTCGTTCGGATCCCACGAGGAAATTCTACTGGCTGTGGGTGGTCACTTGACTAGCCATTGCATTCGTTCAATCCGCCCCATTCACAGATATGCAGTGTTCATAGTATAGCTTATGAAATTTGACGAAATAAGGTTAGGCACTTACTTGGGGTGACTGTGGACGTGTTTCGCAGGTTTTTGGATGTGAAAAAATGGCTTTGCTCACTGCTGCTTCATGCACAGGCGTGTGAATTCCCTCTTTCATTTGCTGATGCTGGATGCAAGGCTTTCAAGACCTGGTCCTCTGGTGGTGAACGTTGCATGCACGGCCCCATCTATTCTCAGTTGTTGAGGAGGTGCTCATATTTACACGGAGCTGGTTGCATGCCTACTGTGTTGATTTCAACTGCTCCCGACTCCATAGTGTGTATTTTAGGTGGATTAGCTGCTACAGGATTCCTGTAGGACATCTTGTTGCTGCTTCTCCTCCTGGGCTGCATGCTGAAACGGGCACGGCTATAGTCAAGGATGAAGGGTCCTATTGGGGCTTTTGATAGGTAGAGTGTGAGGGCCTTCATGTATTTGATTTGTCCCTTGGAAAAAAAAGGTGATCTGAGGAAAACATGACGTTTTGCATGACTGTGCAGGAGTACAGGACCAAGTTGTGGTAATGGCATAGGAAAGAGAGGAAACAGGTGATGGATGGGACAAGGGGGTGGCTGCAGGCCTTACCAACAAACTTCAAGTTTTAAATCCTCCTCCAGAATCGATTTTGGCTTGCCCAAAGGTTCTACAGGATGTTTCCTGTAGAAATGCAGAACTTCCTGTAGAAAGCCCTGAAACTTCCTATAGGAGGTTGAATCTTGACCCGAATGTGTCCAAATCCTAGAAAAAGTGTTTGGCCAGGAAGGGAGTGTCGGTGAGGATGCTTGGTAGCTTGGGATGGACCCCTATCCTTGATTTGCACGACCCTATTTATCTGCATTATATCCCTGCAACTTGCAATAATTTCAAAGATCAGACTTGTTTTTTTCTTCTTTTTCTTCTTTTTCTCTTTTTTTTTTTGAGAGACAGCAGGGGTGCCTCTATGAGGTTTTCACCCCCACTATCTACCCTGGGCGCCTCAAAGAGGTTTTCACCCAAGGATCTTCTTCTTTCTTTTTTTTTTTTTTTATCCCATTTCTTTATTTTCTGAGAGATAGCTGGGGCACCTCCATGAGGTTTTCACCCTCACTGCCTGCCCTGGCCGCCTCAGAGAGGTTTTCATCCATGGATCTTTTTATTCCTCTCTTTTTTTTTTGATGATCAAGGTGTGGCCAGAACAGAGGCAGAACCCTGCTCTATTACCAACAATGATTTTTCCATAGTTTCAATGAATTCCTGCCTCGAGAGGGGTTTCTTGTAGATTTTCAGTCGATGTCCATTGACAAGCATGGGGATGGTCTCTTCATCAATGGTCCTCATAAGGGCTGAACCATTATCGTTACATTTCTCCACTGTATATGGTCCTAACCACCTTGTCCTCGGCTTCCCTTTGAAATCCTTGTATCTTGAGTCATACAGCAGTGCCCAATCTCCCGACTCGAATTGCTTCTCATTAAGGTGCCTGTCATGCCATATCTTCCTTTGGAGTTGAACTACCTCTGAGTGGAGAAGGGCCTGCATCCTTTGTTCATCTAATCCATTCAGCCGTAATAATATTTCACGTTGAGCATGGCTAAGATCTAGGTCCAACTGAGCTACCACCCTCAATGTATTGTACTCGAACTCTATGGATAGCAAAGCTTTCTTCCCGTAGACTAGCTCATAAGGTGTCAAACCGGTTGTGGTCTTCCAAGTGGTGTTGTAGGCCCAGGTGGCCTCAACCAGGTGATCTGCCCAATCCTTTCTCCTGCTGCTCACAACCTTAGTCAAAATCCCTTTCAATGCTCGATTATTGACTTCCACCTGCCCATTTGCTTGAGGATGATAGGGGGTGGAAGTCTTGTGCTTGATCTTGTGATGAGCGAGCAAATCTTCAATCAGGTTGGTGGTGAACTGGCTTCCTTGATCTGTGACTAACTGTCTTGGGTAGCCAAACTTGTAGAATATATTTTCCCTCAGAAACTCAGCCACCTTTTCTTCTGTTGCTGCTTTGATTGCCTTCGTTTCTGCCCACTTGGTCAGATACTCAATGCACACAATGATGTAAGACCGTTTCTTTGAAGGAGGGTTGATAGGACCCACAAAATCCATGCCCCACTTCTCAAATGGCTCGAAGGTCACTTGAGGTTGGAGAGGCATTTCATCTCTTGGAGTCGGTTTCCCCATCCTTTGACATTGATCACACTGGCTGATGTATCTTCTGACATCTTGATGAAGAGTAGGCCAGTAGTAGCCTGCCTGTAGAATTTTGAAGGCGGTCCTTTTTGCTGCAAAGTGGCCTCCACAAGGTCCATCATGATAGGTTAGGAGGATTTCAAAGACTTCCTCCTCCCTAACACAACGTCTCAAGATCTGATCTGGGCCAAGCTTAAACAATTTGCCCTCGATCCAAGTTAACGGGGTGCTCTTCCTTACGATTCTACTCTTCTCTTTTGAGGACAGATGTGGAGGGAACTGTACTGAGACCAAGTAATTTGCTATATCAGTAAACCATGGAGAGAGTACTGAGATAGCAAATAGATGTTCATCTGGCATCTGGTCATCCACTATTCCCTCTTCACCTGCAGGCAAGTCCAATCTAGACAAGAAGTCAGCAACAACATTTTCCCTTCCTGGCTTGTCCACAATCGTCAAATCAAATTGCTGTAACAAAAATAACCATCTAATAATACGAGAATTGACATCAGGATTATTCATTAAATATCTAATCGCAGCATGATCAGTGTGCACAAATGTTTGACAACCGGTGATGTAGTGTCTGAACTTGTTTAGGGAATGGACTACGACCAGGAACTCTTTCTCGGTTACAGTATAGTTCATTTATGCCTTGGACAGGTTTTTACTGACGAAGTATATGGCATATGGGAGTTTCTCCTCAATTTTTCCTAAGGCTTCCCCTATGGCTTTGTTCGAGGCATCAATGTGGATGTGGAAAGGTAGGGCCTAGTTTGGACCTCTCAAGATCGGGGTGGACACCAGCTTTTCTTTCAACTCATCCAGAGCCCCTTGACAGTTGTCAGTCCATTTAAACTCAACATCTTTCCCTAAGAGGCCAGACAATGGTGAGGCTAGCTTTCTGAAGTCTTTAATGAATCTTCAATAATATCCTGCTAAGCCTATGAAACTCCGAACATCTCTTACCTTTTGAGGAGGTGGGACCTTTTGGATGATAGCAATTTTATTAGGATCCACCTATAATCCTTGGCGAGAAATGGTATGTCCTAGCACGGTCCCTTCAGTCATCAGGAATTCACATTTTTTAGGACTGAGGGATAGGTTCATCTCAATGCACTTGGTTAGAACTTTTCCCAAATTGGTCAATGCTTCTTGGAAGTTTGACCCATAAGGAGTGAAGTCATCCATATAGATTTCTACCGAATCATGGACCAACTCTAAAAGATGCTCAATACTGCTCTTTGGAAAGTGGTAGGAGCATTGAATAGCCCAAAGGGAAGGACTCGATAGGCAGAGGTACCCCAAGGACACTTGAGGGTGGTTTTATCTTGGTCTTCTGGGCTGATTTGGATCTGGTTATACCCGCTGAGGCCATCTAGGAAAGAGAAGAACTTCCCTCCTAGTCCATCCAAGACTTGATCTATGAAAGGCAAAGGGAAATGGTCTTTCTTGGTGGCCTTGTTAAGTTCTCGGTAATCTACACAAATTCTCCACTTCCTGTTCTTCTTGGGCACAAGCACTAGAGGCGAAACCCACTCACTATCGGAGATAGGATAGATGAATCCTGCATCGAACAATTTTTGCAGTTCTTCTTTGACAATGTCCGTAAGGGTTGGATTCATTCTCCTCTGAGGCTTCCTGACTGGTTTACAATCTTCTTTAATGTCGATGTGATGGGTACAGACCAAAGGATGGACACCTTTCATCTCCTTATAGTTCCAGGCGAAAGCATCTAAATGATTGTTCAGTAAGCTACACAGCTCCTTCTCCTGGGAGGGAGATAGGGAGGAGCTGATCTTTAAAGTTCTCTCCAGACCAAACTCCACATTCTTAACTCTGGGAGAGGTTGGATCAGACACACAGAGGTCCAGCAAGGTGCTGGCTTGGGTATCCTCCACTAATTCTTCTAAGAACAGTGCACTGGGAGGAGGACTTTGAATCAAAGTCTCAGTCAGATCATCCTTAGTTTGAGGGCCTCCCTTAGTGGTTTATACTGTGCACAATGGTGCAAAGTAGACCTCATCCTCATCTCCTTATTCCAACCAGAGTGGTAAATCATGTTCTAGAAGAGGCTGGGAAGGAGGGTATAGGACTAGCTGCTTGGACATAGGACCATTTTTGATGGTCATGTTTCCAGCTCGGCAACTGACGTAAGCATCCACCGTGCCTAACCAAGGCCTTCCCAAAATGAGGCGGTATCGAGTAAGCTTTGCCTTTGGTTGAAGGACCAAGAAGTCCGCAGGGTACTCCCAAGAGTCAACAGAGACCAAGAAATCTTCCACAATCCCTTCGGGAGTCACGGTGGAGCGATCTGCCAACTGCAGGACTGTCGAGGTCTTCCTTAAGGAATTCTGAAGGTTGAGTTTAAGCATGGTGTCCCGGGTCATCACATTAATGGCAACCCCTAGATCAATCAAGGTATGGGGGATAATGGTGCCATCGATGTGGACATCAACTACAGGACTCCCAGGGTCCAAATACTTTGGACTGATTACTTGCCCCAACATTAGATCGGACAACTGTCCTATGACATTGATAGTCGAGGCATCTCTCTTTCTCCTACCTGGGTGCATGAAACACTTCTCCTTAATCAATTTGTTGTATATCGGTACATCTTTGATGGCCTGGAGAAGGGGTACTTTCACACACAACTGTTTCAGTTCCCCTAGAAGTTCAGTCTCCTCGGGGTTTGGTTGTGTGGTTACTGTTAGTCACTCAAGAAAGGGTGGAATGGATTTGGGTTCACTTTCCTGTTTGTCTTCCTCGCCCTCTGGGGGAGGAGGTTTGCGATCTGGAAGGGTCTTTCCGGGTTGTAGGTTAATCTCCTGGATCTCCACAGCATAGGTAGGACATGTTGTCTCCCTAGTGTATACCTACTGGGCCTGTCGGTTGTTGGGGTTCGGGTTCGGTTGGGCAGGCATCTGGGGTTGTCTTGGAGGAGCAAGAGGTAATGGTTGTGGTTGAGCCGGTGGTGGAGGCAGAATGGAAGGAGGAGAGTTGTATTGGGGCCTCCACCCCGGTTGAGGTGCATTCCACTGAGGCTGTGGCTGGACATGTGAGTGAAACAAATGAGCAGTGGGTTGAGTATGGTATTGAGGTGGATAAGACCACGGAGGAGGTGCAGACTAGGAAGGACGAGCAGGGGGACCCCACGAAGGCATGTGAGCAGATTGGTTGGGGCTATAATAAGCTTGGGATGTCCCTTACGTACCCCGCTGGTAAGGTCTAGGTCCATGCGATCTCCTTTGGTTGAGGAAGTAGAGAGGTTCAGTGGGTGCCTCAGCCCCTTGGTACATGGCTTTAAAACTGGGTAAGGTTGGGCATTGGTTTGTGGGGTGGTCCTCCTCACAAACGAAACATACCACTACTGAGTGCAATGGACACTCGTTCTTAGGGTGCTTCCTCGTACATCTGGGATAGAAGATGGCCAAAGCTGTCTCAGCTTCCTCTTTCTTTTGTTGGATTTGGAAAGTATCAAGTTGCATGGCAATAGTCTGTCTCATCTCACTTTTGAGGTCTTCCATCTGATTAGCAAACTCATGCTTGGAGAAGGTAGTACTAGCTGAAAGTGGATTCCCCCTACCTCTTTTCCGGGCTGCCCTAGGGTGGCTTCTAAACATAGTCTTTATGTCCTCATAAGGTAGTTGGTAAATATCTCCTCCAGCTAGCATGTGAAGGGTATCTAGAAGGTCTTTAGGGACTCCTCAGAGCAGAACCAACTTTAGAGATTCAGGGTGAAGTGTGCACCTGGCCCATTTGTAGCTGACTTGGAAACTTTCCTCGTAGTCCTCTAAAGACTCATCATTTCCCATGGTCATTCGAAAGATTTCTCCCTTGGTTTCATTTGACCTACAGTAATCTCGGTATTTGTTGTTAAAGGCTTGTTGCATCTGAGCCCAAGTAGTGATACTCTTTCCAGGTAACCCCATGAACCAGGGTAATGCTGCATCCTTGAGGGTAGAGGGAAAGAGTTTCAACTTTTGCTCATCTTCTGTATAGTCATAAGTTCGACAAAGGAAAGAAAACTCAAACAGGAAGGTATCAAGGTCTTCAATGGTAAATCCATGGAAATGAGGTAAGGCTAAGGGACTTATGTTCTTCATTTTCATGTCCCCGTTAGTCTCTCGGATGGGGAAGGTACCTTCTATTCTCTCATCATCGTCTCTACCATTTCTGTTGTCAGCCATAGTCTCAAAAGGAATGTTTTCTTACTCTTCTTTTCTTATAGGATCTTCGTATATCTCAGGAGGTTCACCTATAGGTTCTTCTGGATCACTGCCACCAAAGAAGAGTGAAGGGTGACTCAATGAAGTGGTGGGGGTGTTGGGTAGGAATTTTCCGGTATTATCTCTGTTCCTATGAGGCATGAAAGGATTTTTGGTTGTTTTTGCTCTTTTCTCTGCTTGTACCTTCAAAACTGAAACAGATGGAATTGCAACTAACTAAAATCTATCTTGCAGAAATGAAAATGCGGAATTGAAATGAAAGCAGGAAAAGACTAATCTATGTTGTTGAAATAAAATTGCGAGAAGGAAATACTCGACTACACTTGCAAAATTGAAATTCATTTTTATGCTTGCAGAATTGAAATGTTAATCTATGAAAGAAAGAAATGTCTAGCTTACTTTTGCATAAATGAAATTGCAGAATGGAAATGAAATAAAATACTTAGCAGAAGGGTAGAGTAGGAAAATAGAAGAAAAGCAGCAATCGCAAATACTCTGACGCTTCCCTGGCAACGGCGCCAAAAAGAGGTGGTGAGCTCCAGTATTGCAGAAATAATGCTACAACTCCTGGGACTCCCTTCTTTACTTTTATCATCTCCGTAGTTCGTAGCAAACTTGGAAGCGACGGTGCTGTATGCACAAGCACTAGCTTTTGCCGTAGCTGTCACTTGGTCAACTGGCACAAGTTCGCTAGGGGCTCAAGCCAACTTCTATGGGCTCTTAGAAGAATCTTTTTAACCAATGGATGAAAGCTAATTTAAAGAAGGCTGATCTACTTTCAGAAAGACAATGAAAAGCTAAAAGAAAACGCGAATACTAGCAAACCCTAATTCTACCAGCTAACCCTATTGATGCAAGAAAGAGGATGCAAGCTACTGAGAGAAATGCCATTAACTTCTAGGAAGGTAAATACATGTATCTAAGCTACTTCTACAGTAACATCTGAAAAAAACATCTTTTTGTATTTTTGAATAAGTTGCCAGAGTTATTATGCATATGATTTGATTGTTTTTGGCTGTGCAAAGGTGGATGGGTGAGAAGAGATGCTTGAGAAAGGTCAAGAAGGTTCAGAGAGGGCCTAAGGGGTCCCTAACACCCTTCCATAGAGTTTCACTGAGTTTGGCTATCAAGAAACCTCATTTGTGAGCCTCTACAGGAAGTCTGCAGGGGTTCTATAGGATGTCTTTAATTTTCTACAGGATGTTCAGAAATGAGGTTTTTGGTGGATGAATGGAGAGGGAAAGGTGAAGGAGTGAGTGTGGAGGTAGGGTGAGGGCTGGAGATAGTCTAGGACTCAGTGGATGGAGTTGTGGACAGGTGTATATGGTTGGATTTGGTTCAAAGAAGACTGAAGCGATGTTACACACAAAACTAGGGTTATGGGAGCAAATGGTGAATGGGAGGCAAGGATGCTAAGTAGAGGGTGGAGTGGATGGTGTTGATGGAGAATACATAGATGAAGGAGTGGTACAGGTGCTCTGCAAAGCATTTTTCCAACTAATCCAATGAAGACTTGTAAATTCAAAAACCTAATTACGATGACCTAAATCTGCTACCTGCCATTAAAGAGAATGAACAAAAGTGTGACCTACAAGGAAACCATGTATTTTAACTCATGCAACTAAGCAAACAAAAGTCTAAACTTGTGACCAACTTCTACACATAAAAATCAAACACTAGTGATTGCATGGCAAAGCAATATCAGTGTTTTTGTGGGCAGCAAAGTTATCCTGATCCCAGCTCCGGATCCTACTGAAGGAGAGGTGAAACCAGAGATGTTTGATGGCCCTTTTCTTGAAGCTTTTTCTGTTAACAACCTATCAACTAAATCTGAGCATTCAAAAATTCTTTCTAACCATTAACAGTGACCTAGTTAATCAACAAACTTTAATCTACTTAACAGAAATGATTTTGCAACTACATAAAGAAAAACTAGCAATACATAGAGGAGGCCTTAACACTTGGGTTGGGCCCAACCCCAAGAGCTTCAGGCTCCTATAAAGAACTCAGGTCTGATGCCAAGTAAAGTTGCTTCTCATTATTCAAAAATAACCATCATATGAAAGTTGTACAGCAGTAGCTACAATAAAACAGGCTGAGCAAAATGAAAACACTATAGTGCAAAAATAACAATAGTTCCAAAAGTAAACTACGAAGGCTGAGGCCTTCCTTTTTATACAATACGAGGGGGCTAGCAGCCCTCCTAGATTCAAGGGACTCGGCTATCCCAACTGCTAGTGAACAGTCACTCCTCCAAAAACTGCTTTGCTTGCCTTTAAAACTCATTTTGGTGGCCCGTGGTGCTCAGTGTTGAGGGTGGAGATTTCGAGGAAGGCCATTTAATGCAAGAGACAACCTCCATATGAATCTTCACCTCAAGCTTGGTTGTCAGCTAACCCATGATTCCTTGGTTTTGCTCCAAAATTTGTCCAAAAATCCTGAAATAACCATGTATTAGCCTCCTAGGTAGAGTGACCACCCTTATTCATTCAAATAACGCAAACATACTAAAAAACATGCATAATCTATGAAAAATGGAGGATTGAACAAGGACAATTAGGAAAAATGAGCCCAATAAGTTACCCAATTTGGGGGCTCATCATCAGCCATACTTTGTAACCGAAATTGTGGGTCGAGCCAGCTTAAACATGCAAATAGTTTGATTACAGTACTAACCCTTAAATCAAAATAATAGTTATAATACTTTCGGAAAGAGAAAAGACCTCAGGACCAACTTCCCATAATATGAATACATCGCCTCAAGGGCTAGAGACTCAAGGTCTCATTAAACAAAGAAGAGAATAACAATCTTAACCTAGAGCAAACCCAAAAATTTGAAGCTAGAACAATACCACCTCTTTGCTATCTTAAACGATGCGACACAAAATTCATAAGACTAGGGAAAGCCCTTCTATCTTTGCTAGATATATCAATATCAATCTCATACCCATTGAAAACCAATAAGAGATTGTTATGAAACCAGCTCAAGAAGAGATAGAAAAGATAGATCAACGCCTTAGAATTCAGCCTCTTCAAGGGGGCAACCTCCTTTACATTACATAAATGAACAATTCTTGGATGATTCAAATGACAAAACCTCCTTTCTATATATATGAGTCTAAGGAGTCACAATATAATCCAGCCGACTTAACAATAATAATATAAAGCCACAAAAATAACAATAGAGGGATTCTATGGGGCACAGTAATAACAATATGGGGGCAATAGGGGCACAACAATATTAATAAGGGGTATAACTACAATAGTAATGGGGTAATCACTAGTATTATGGGGACCCAACATGCCCCTCTCCTTCAAAAAAGTGTTGTTCTCAACGCTTGAGTAGTTCTTGATACTTCTACATAAAATTCTCATCCTCCCATGTGGAACCTTCAGCGGATAAGTTCTTCCACTTGATAAGATACTCTGAAATTGAACGATTTCGTAGCTGTCAAGTTCTCGTTTCTGTGACTGCTTCCGGTTCCAATATAATTTTTCCTTCCTTGTCAAGTTCTGGCAATATTGTTTGAACTGGGAGCTTATCGCCTATAACCTTCTTTAAACATGAAACATGGAAAACTAGGTGCAATAGAGAAGTTGCAGGAAGCTCCAATTTGTATGCCATAGTACCAATCTTTTGCAACACCTTGTACGGACCATAATACTTTGGTGATAATTTATTATCCTTCTTAGCTTGCTTGAGGGACATTTGCTTATATGGTTGTAGCCGTAGGAATACCCAATCACCTACATCAAAACTTCTTTCACTGTGATGTTGATCTGCCTGTTGTTTCATTCTATTCTGTGCCAACACGAGGTTATCCTTTAAGAGTTGGAGGACTTGTTGTTGATGTTCAATGTGATGTTCCACTGCCTGAACCTTAGAATTTTCTCTTAAATATGATGTGATGGATGGTGGTTGATACCCATAAAGTGCCATAAATGGGGTCATTTTTGTTGTTGTATGGAAGGAAGTGTTATACCACCATTCAGCCAGAGGCAACCCTTTGAACCATTGTGTTTGTTTATCAGATACAAAGCAACGAAGATATCCTTCCAAACATTTGTTTACTATCTCAGTTTGCCCATCAGATTGAGGATGATAAGATGAGCTATGAGCTAACTGAGTACCAAGACAAGAAAATAATTCTGTCCAAAAATTTCGAGTGAAAAAGGGATCTCTGTCACTTACAATAATCTTTGGGTTTCCATGTAGCTTTTGAATTGTTTCCATAAATGCAGTAGAAACTGTACTATCTTTAAATGGATGTGATAATGCACAAAAGTGTGCATACTTGGTAAGTCTATCAACTACCACCATGATGACACTCTTTCCCTCAGACTTGGGTAAACCTATGATAAAATCCATTGAAACCTCCTCCCAACATTGGCATGGAATGGATAAAAGTTGTAATAGACCCGATGTCTTAATTGTTTCAACTTTATTTTTTTGGCAAACCAAACATTTCTCCACAAACTTTTGAATATCTGATTTAAGGCCATCGCAAAAAAATTCCTTCTTAACCCTGTGGTAAGTTTTTAAAAATCCTGAGTGCCCTCCTAAGGGAGAAGTGTGCAATTCCATAAGAATCTTTTTTTTAGCTGGGAATTCTTACAGAGGTATAAGCGATCTTTGTACCATAATGAATCATTTTGCCAGCTAAATGTATTAGACGTACTAGAATCTTGTTGTAACTTTCAAATAAGTGCCCACACTTCATCGTCATTCTTCCATTCCTCGCTTTCTTCATTTATCCAATCTGGTTGGATCATAGAAATGGCGCACAACAATGCTTCCACATCCTCATCCTTTCTTGAGAGTGCATTTGCCACCACATTTTGCTTCCCTTTTTTGTATATGATTTCAAAGTCATAACCCAACATCTTTGTGACCCACTTTTGTTGCTCTTCAGAGGATAATCTTTGTTCTAAAAGGTATTTAAGGCTATCATGATCCTTTTTTACCTTGAAGTGTCTTCCCATTAGGTAGGGTTGCCATTTCTTAAGTGCATGGAGTATTGCCAACATTTCCTTCTCATAAATAGCTTTGCTTAAAAACTTTCCCTTGATTGGACGACTTTCAAAAGCAATGGGTCTTTCATCTTGCATTAGAACAGCACCAATTCCATTTCCTGAAGCATCACATTCCACAATAAAGGTTTTTGTGAAGTCTGGTGTAGCTAAGACCGGTGCTTGGCACATTTCCTCTTTAAGATGTTCAAAGGCCTTTGTTGCTTCGGGAGTCCATGAAAATGCATCTTTCTTCAATAATGTTGTTAGAGGTGCTGCTATTCTCCCATAATTCTTAACAAACTTGCAATAATACCCTGTCAACCCGAGAAATCCTCGTAGATGCTTTATGGATGTGGGGATTTTCCATTCCTTAATGGCTTTAATTTTGCTAGGGTCTACCTTAACTCCTTCATGAGATACAATATGACCCAGATATTCCACCTCCTGGACTCCAAAGAAACATTTGGATCTTTTTGCATATAATTGTTTCTCCTCCAATAGTTGTAGCACCCTGTCAACATGTTCAACATGATCCTTCCAAGACTTGTTGTAGATTAGTATATCATCAAAAAATACTAACACAAATTTTCTAAGGAATGGTTTGAAAATTGAATTCATCAAACCTTGAAATGTTGAAGGTGCATTGGTAAGGCCAAAAGGCATGACCAAAAATTCATAATGACCCTCATGAGTTCTAAATGTTGTTTTAGGAATGTCTTCATCTTCATTCTGATTTGATGATATCCTGAACAAAGATCCAACTTGGTGAAGTAAATTGATCCATGCAATTCATCCAGTAATTCATCAATGACAAGAATGGGGAACTTATCTTTAATAGTGAGCTTGTTGAGCTCCCTATAATCTGGACACATGCGCCATGATCCATCCTTCTTGTGCACCAATACTACTGGAGCAGAGAAAGAACTTTGACTCAGTTGAATTATACCAGCCTCTAGCATTTCTGCAACCATACATTCAATTTCACTCTTTTGGACATAGGGATATATGTAGGACCTGATGTTTGGAGGAACACTTCCTAGAATCAGATGAATAGCATGATCATGATCACACATAGGTGGGAGACCTTTGGGAGTCTCAAATACCTTGGAATGATTGTCCAAGACTTTTTTGAGATCTGGAGAAATAGATGATTCCAATGTGGAAACATCTAGCGAACATAATTGTGCAATTACACCTCTTTGCTCCTTTTTTAGAAGCTTTGTCATACCATTAGAGCTGATTATCTTTCCTGGTTTCCCTGCAATACCCCTTAATTCAACTTCCTTTCCTTCCATAGAAAATTTGATGAAAAGTTCTTGAAAATTAAAAGCTATTGTACCCAAGGATTGTAGCCATTGGACTCCTAGTACAACATCAGCACCTCCCATTGGAATGGAAAGCATTGGGCTAGTCAATACATATTCTCCCATGGATAGCTTGATATTATGACACTTTCCAGAGATTTATTGTTCCTCCACTTGCAATCATCACTTGACACTCTGGTGCTAGATATAGGAAGCAATTCAATTCTTTTGCTACATTACAATGAATAAAATTGTGGGTGCTTCCTGAATCAATCAACACTATTACCTTTTTCTTCTTGATTTGTCCTTCTATCTTGATGGTTTGAGGAGTGGTAATTCCCGCCAATGCATTACAAGATATGGTCAGATTTATTTGTTCTTCATCTAGGCTTTGTTCCTGGAGTATATCCTCTTCTTTTGACCTTTCTTGCTCCTTTTCTTCTTCCTCTTCACAATCTATGTAGAATAATTTCTTCTCAGCACACTTATGACCTTTAGTGTATTTGCTATCACAACTGTAAAAAAGCCCTTTTGCTCTTTTTTCTTCCAATTTTTGTGGTTTCAACCTTATAGGTTGTGGAAGACTAGGGGCAACAACACTTCCGTCTTTATAGTTGTGAGTGGTATGCTTCCTGGTTGCCATAATTTTGCTTTCCATTTTTCTTGCTAACCTGAATGCCTTCTCTAATGAATCAGGTTCCCAAAGTCGAACATCATGTTGGATATTATCCTTTAAAGACCCTATGAACACATCAATCCTATGCTCCTCTGGAATATCTTTTACCCTTATGTTCAATTTTTGGAAATCCTCAATGTGCTCCATTATTGAACCCTTTTGTTTAAGACTTATCAATTGGCTAAAATAAGTGTTGGTTTTTGTATCCTCATAATGTGCTATCAATTCTTCCGTAAAAATTGCCCAAGTGATAAATTGTTTACGAGAGCAAAGCCATTGATACCATACAAAATGATTTGGTTCCAAATATAAAGTTTCCATACGTACCTTTTGTGTGTTTTGCACATTATTGAGATCGAAGAATTTCTCCATCTGTAATATCCATGTTGCGGGATCCTTGACATCAAACTTCCTCATATTGATTTTTGGAATGTGGTGGGTCTTGGATCCAACATTAGAGTCTATGGAATCATGATTAACATTTCTTTTGTTCTCATCATGAGTTTCCTTTACTACCCTTTCAGCATTAGTGACCCTTTCTTGTAGCCAACTTCTTCAATTCTTCCATGTCTGTCTTCAAATCTATCTTCAAATCGTCCATCTTAGCTTCTACGCCTTTCTTTAAACCATCCATCTTAGCTTCTAAATATTTCTTTAAACCATCCATCTTAGATTCTGTTCCTTTTTTCTGCAAGTGACACTTGTTGCACTTGGTCTCGTAATTTTGTTATATCATGTTGCATTTCTTCCTCTTCTTCATAAGTCATGCTAGAGCTTTCAGGTTGCTTACTAGGTGTTTGCATTTTCTTTCCTTGGGGCATCAATTACCAATAATAATGCTTTACTATGCTCTTTGAATTCCTTCAAACCAAGCTTACGCAAAAATTTAAAAAAAAAACTACACACCTTTTTTCACTTTGTAGAAGCCTGATATTGAATCTGATGTATCTCTGTAATTTCGAATCATCTAGTTCTGAAATTGTGGCCTATAGTAGCCTTCTATGTCCTCTTTCCAATGCCACTAGTCTGATACAAATCAGATTCTCCAAGAAAGAGTTATGCACAATCTCCCGCAGTGACCTGATTGTATACTAGTTCAGTAGAGCGAACTTGTATGAAGTTCCACGTGACTCTTAAAAATATATACAAGAAAATTACAGCCTGTCCTCTTTCTGTACCTTCTTGCGAAATTTCAATCTGATGCTCAGAAAGAAAGTTATGATGATTTTCCCCAGGTCACCTATTTGGAATGTAATTCAGGAGTCTGCAAAAAGACCAACTTCCTCAGATCATATCTCCGCAAATATAGCGCGCAAAGCTCTGAAGTTCAGACTCAAGATTTAGCACGATTTCTTCTCAAATGGGTTTTTTTTGCAACTTCTGAAATGTCGCAGAAAAAAAGTTATAGCGAAAATGCCACGATGACTTGTTTGGAGTAGCGAAACCCTAGAATCCAAAGCTCTGATACCAAATGTTATGAAACCAGCTCAAGAAAAGATAGGAAAGATAGATCAACACCTTAGAATTCAGCCTCTTCAAGGGGGAAACATCCTTTACATTACATAAATGAATAATTCTTGGATGATTCAAATGAAAAAACCTCCTTTCTATATATAAGAGTCTAAGGAGTCACAATATAATCCAGCTGACTTAACAATAATAATATAAAGCCACAAAAATAACAATAGAGGGATTCTATGGGGCACAGTAATAAGAATATGGGGGCAATAGGGGGACAAAAATATTAATAAGGGGTATAACTACAATAGTAACGGGGTAATCACTAGTATTATGGGGACCCAACAGAGATTTTGGCGTTTTCACAGTCGGAGCCAGGTCACCTGAAACTGCACCTACAAACCCTGTCAACTAGGCTAGTTTAGAAACACTTGCAAATGAATTAAAATACTACAACACATTTAAAGGATGCCTTAAGGTGGAATTTCTTACCCGGGCTATCGTACAACACCTCCAGCATCGATGTAGCCATGCACAAAGCCATCTCAGCACACTGTGGTCAAGAAGGAAAGAAAGTTAGAGTGTGGAAGGCCTCTCAAAGTAGCAGCGTAGACAAATTTGCAGAGGTTAGGCTCAAATTTTACCACATGGAGAAACCCTTTGTGCGAGAAGATGAGCTGAAACCATCCATTGAAACAACACAATAGTACCCTTCCCAAGCCCAACCAAGCATAATACCACCAAAAACAACCTCCACTATCCGATGCAATGTAGCAAGGAGAGCCGTCGATGGGGTACAGACCATGAAGCAACTAGGAGATAGTTGTCGTGCACAGAGAAGCCTCCAGAGATGACTGTCCGTTCGTCCTAGCAAGTGGCCTTTTTACATTAAAATTCCACCATAAAGTTTGTACCATCTCGTAACAGATCAACCCACAAGTCATTAATGATAATACTTTACATGTAATATGAGGGTTTATGTATGGATAGAATAGTCGACTATGCAGTTGACAATCTATTAATAAAAATGGAAACCTTGAAATCATGAGTCCCATTTAATAATTATTCAATGGTTGTTAAACATTCTGCCACTGTCATGTCATACCATTTATATGGTAATAACAATTAATTATGTGCTCATTATAGTTAATCAATATTGCTTATGATAAGTCAATTACAATTAGCAGATATAGCCTATGTTAAGAATTATAATCATTTTCAAAAAAAAATTATGGAGACGTTACATATGGTATCAGACTGCTGAGGTTGTAAAACTGAGACCTTTAGGTAAGAAATAAAAAGTTTTTTGATATGCACGTAGGAAGCAGGAACAGTTAGCATGAGAAGGACTGGGAACCTACCATCTAGATCTGCAATGGGGACAGGAGCCCCACCATTTCAGGAGGGCAATCCTGAAGTATGGGTACAGTTGGGGGAGGAACCCGGGGACACTGCTACAGACATTAGAGTGACATTGCAAGAGTTAAAGGATGAAATGACTTGATTACGGGAAGATACCAAAATATTGATGCTGGTACAAGAAAAGTTTATGAAAAGTTTATCCGATAGGAAAAATAATCGGCCACTAGTTCCTAGCCCTGAACATATAAATATATCAGGGGAACAAGAATTCCAGACAGAAGATGTGGAAACTGGAGGTGGTGAGGAAAATCATGAAGAGGAGTATGATAATGTGTCCAACCAGCGAACCTAGAAAAAGCAGAAAGTGTAACTTCAGGGGGATTTTCGAAAGATAAAGCCCCCTCTTTTCAATGGAGAGTAAGAAGAAGTGGCAGAAGCATGGCTCATAAATATGAACAAATATTTCCAGCTGTACGAATATGACCATAATTGAACGATCATTTGGCCATTTTCCAGCTGCAAGGAAAGGCCACACTATGGTGGGAGGAAGTAAAGACTATTCTGTGAATGGATGAACAAAGTATAACCTGTTAAAAATTCCAGATATATTTTAAAGAAAGGTACCTAACAGAAAGGTTTTATGATGAAAAATCTAAAGAGTTTCATGATCTCTGGCTAGGACAATTGACTATGGATGAATTTATAACAAAGTTCACCTCATTACTTTGTTATGTGCCCTACATACGTGAAGAAAACGCAAAGGTGCAATGATTCATCAACAACTTACCTCTATTTATGAAAGAATGAGTAGAATTTGACAACCCAAAGACCATGGACGAACTAATCTGCAAAGCACGGATTTGTTGGGTGTGGAGCCTGATTATCTTCTATATTCAAAGGTTTTAGCCAGACCTATATCCCAGGAAGACTGTACACCCCTCCACGCGGGGGGTGCGGGGGAGACTTGTGCCCCCCGCGGGGATCCGGGGGGGCTAATCCCCACCGGCTGGGGGGTCCATGGGCCAGCGGTCCCCCGGCGGGGGTTCAGGTTAGCACCCCCAAAGCTAAAAATAGATGTAAACTTGCCTTGTAAAAGTCTAGTAATTTCTAGTCA
This sequence comes from Pinus tabuliformis, assembly GCA_031772625.1. Classification (NCBI taxonomy): domain Eukaryota; kingdom Viridiplantae; phylum Streptophyta; class Pinopsida; order Pinales; family Pinaceae; genus Pinus; species Pinus tabuliformis. Next base: position 432,088,650 of record CM062813.1, on the reverse strand, counting down.
ATCTAGGCCGTTCATTAGGCGGATGATCTGATGGTAGAAGTTATGTTTAGTTTAGCGTTTTTTGCCCTAGAAGGCAACCCCTCACTATATATGAGGAATTATATTGCGTCTATGCAGATCTGTATTCTGAGTAAGGAAGAGAGAGGAGATTAAGAGCGAAGAGGGTGTTACAACGGATCTGCTCTAGGTTTTATCTCTTCAGTTTGCTGGATAATATAATAAAAGAAGGATTGGGTGTTTCTCCATGGATGTTGCCCAAACTGGGTCAACCACGTGTATCTGTGTCTCTCTTGTTTTATGTGTTTTCTGTGTTTATATTTCTGCAATATTTCATGTGTTCCATTACTCCGTAATATATAATTTTCTATCAACTGGTATCAGATCCGAAGGTCTATCTGGCTGATAAACTCGCAGGAGAGAAGGGTTCCTGGTTCGAGTGGGAGCAATGGTGGAAGATGGTAGGTTTAGGGTCGAAAAATTCAACGGCCAAAACTACCAACTATGGAAGATGCAGATGGAAGATTATCTATATCAGAGAGATATGTACCTACCATTGAGTAGAAAGACAAAGAAGCCAACGAGTATGACAGACAGAATGGGATATTCTCGACAAAAAGGCTTTTGGAACAATACGGCTATGCCTAGCAACGTCGGTAGTGTTTAATATTTCAAAGGAAACGACAACACAGGGTTTAATGTTGGCATTGGCCAAACTATATGAAAAACCCTCAGCCTCAAATAAGGTATTTCTTGTGAAGCATTTATTTGATATGAGGATGTCAGAAGGTGGATCTGTTGCAGATCATTTAAATGATTTTAATACAGTTACAAGTCAGTTAATTTATGTAGGGTAAATTTTGATGATGAAGTTAGGGCTCTATTATTTCAGTGCTCATTTCCAGAAAGTTGGAATGGTTTAGTTATGGCCATTAGTAACTATGTCTCTGGATCTAGTACTTTAAAGTTTGATGATGTTGTTGATGCACTCCTTAGCAAGGAAATGCAATGGAAAAGCTCCGGTGAGACATCAGGTAATGCTTTGACTGTAGAGACTAGGGGAAGAAAAATGGAAGGAGGAAAGAGCCCTGGATATCGCAGTAAGTCAAGAAAAGGCAGATCCAAGTCTAGATTGGGGATAGTGTGATGGAAATGTGGGAAGAATGGACACCTGAAGAAATATTGCAAGTCTCAGAAGGGAAAAGAAGGAGACACGCAACAAGAAGCTAATCATGAAGTGAATGTAACAGGTGATGTGTTGCAAGATGCTTTGATTCTTTCATTAGAAAATATTATTGATGCCTGGGTGGTAGATTTATGGGCCTCATTCCATGCCACACCTGATAAGAAAATTTTTCATGATTATGTTCAAGGAGATTTTGGACAAGTTCGATTGGGTGATGATAAACCTTGTAAAATCATTGGAATGGGTATAGTTTTCATAAAACAAAAATATTGAAATTAGTGGCTATTGAGGAATGTAAGGCATGTTCTAGATCTAAAGAAAAATCTGATTTCAACAGGGCAGTTCGGAGGTGAAGGTTGCGTAAGTAATTTCAAGGATAAAACCTGGAAGGTCACTAAAGGATACCTGGTAATAGCAAAAGGAGAAAAGGTTGGTACATTGTATTTATGCAATGGTATTTCTAATTCTGTTAATGCTTTAACCTCTACAGGAGAAGATACAACATTGTGGCATCATAGGCTCAAGCACATGACTGAGAAAGGGATGCAGATTCTTCACTCAATAAATTTGTTGCCAGGTTTGAAGCATGTTGATTTAAAATTCTGTGAGAATTGTGTTTATGGAAAATAGAAGAGAGTCAGATTCCTTAGAGTTGGGAAAGAAAAGAAGAGTGAAAAATTAGAGCTTGTGCATACAAATGTATGGGGACCTACTCAGGTATCATCCCTTGGTGGCTCTCATTATTATCTTACTTTTATTGATGATGCAACTAGAAAAACCTGGATTTATTGTATTCAAAATAAATCTAATGTATTTAATACTTTCAAGAAATGGAAAGATTTGGTTGAAAATGAGATAGGAAAAAGGTTGAAGTGTCTTAGATCAGATAATGGAGGTGAATATTGTAGCAAAGAGTTTGATAGATACTGTTTAGAGAATGGAATTCATAGAGAGAAGACAGTTCTAGGAACACCACAAGGAAATGGTGTGTCAGAAAGGATGATCAGGACAATCATGGAATGTGCAAGGTGTTTGAGATTGCATGTAGGATTACCTTTACAAGTTTGGGCAGATGCTGTAGATACTCCTATTTATCTAATAAACATAGGGCCTTCAAGTTCCTTGGATGGTGGTATTCCAGAGGAGGCATGGACAGGTAAAAAGGTAAACTACTCACTTTTAAAGACATTTGGTTGTGAAGTTTTTGTCCACATTAAGAAAGAAAATAGAACAAAGCTTGAGGAAAAATCAAAGAAATGTACCTTTATTGGATATGGTGTTAATGATTTTGGTTTTCGCTTATATGATTATGAAAATCACAAAATCATTAGGAGTAGAGATGTAATATTTAATGAAAAGGTCTTGTATAAGAATCCATTGTAGGAAAAGAAACAAGAAAAGAAAACATAGAATACACAGTGCTTGATGATATCACAAGAAAAGTGATGGTGCCTGAAAATCATAATGATCAATAGCTAGAACAACAACCACAACAGCAACAAGCACTTCAAACACTTGAAAGTGTTGTTAGAAGATCTACCAGGATAAGTAGACCCCCTGAACGATACTCTCCTTCATTATATTATGTATTGTTGACTGATTCTGGTGAACCAGGATGCTATGAAGAAGCAGTGCAGGTAGAAACCAGGAAGAAGTGGGAGCAAGCCATGAAAGAAGAGATGGACTCCTTAGCACATAACCAAATTTGGGGCTTAGTTAGGTTTCCTGCAGGTAAAAAACATTGCAGAATAAATCGGTTTACAGGCTGAAGGAAGAAGATGGAGGAAAACAGAGGTACAAAGCTAGACTTGTAGTGAAGGGGTTTTCACGGAAGAAAGATATTTATTTTGATGAAATATTTTCTCCTGTTGCTAAAATGACTTCAATCAGAACTATTTTAAGTCTAGTAGCAGTTGAAGATTTGCATCTTGAGCAGTCAGATGTAAAGACAACCTCTCTCTATGGGGATTTGGAGGAAGACATATATATGTAGCAACCACAAGGATATGAGGTAAAAGGGAAGGAGAAACTAGTGTGCAGGTTGAAGAAGAGCTTGTATGGCTTAAAACGGGCTCCAAGGTAGTGGTATCTAAAATTTGACAGGTTTATGTCCAAACAACATTATACTAGATGTCACTCTGATCATTGTTTTTATCTCAAAAGGCAAAATGATGGCAGCTATATTATATTGTTATTGTATGTAGATGACATGCTTGTTGCAGGTTCTAACATGCAGGAAATAAATGTGCTCAAAAGAAAATTGGCAAACTCATTTGCAATGAAGGATTTGGGTGCTGCAAAACAAATCCTTGGTATGAGAATAACTAGAGACAGGAAGAATCACAAATTAACATTGTCTCAAAGTGAGTACATAGAAAAGGTGTTGAAAAGGTTTAATATGCAGAATGAAAAACCAGTTATTATACCTTTGGCTAGCCATTTCAAATTAAGTAAGGAAGTGTGTCCCAAGACTCAAGAAGAAATGGCTCATATGTCTAAAGTTCCATATGCATCAGCAGTTGGAAGCTTAATGTATGCAATGGTCTGCACAAGGCCTAATATTGCACATGTAATGGGAGTTGTGAGCAGGTACATGAACAATCCAAGAAAAGAACATTTGATGGTAGTGAAGTGGATTCTCAGGTATTTGAGAGGTACCACAAATCAAGCATTATGCTTTGGTGGTTCAAACATTTCTCCACAGGGATATGTTGATGCGGATATGGCAGGTGATAGAGATAATAGGAGGAGCACCACAGGATATGTATTTACTGTAGGTGGAACAACTGTTAGTTGGGTTTCAAGAATCCAAAGTGTTGTACTTTCAAAAACATAAGCAGAGTATGTTGCTGCTACAAAGGCTAGTAAAGAAATGATTTGGTTACAAAGGTTTCTGGATGAATTGGGGAAGAAGTAGGAGTTGGGCAAGTTATACAGTGACAGCCAGAGTGCCATACATCTTGCAAAGAACTCTGCATTCCATTCCAAGACTAAACATATACAGATCAAGCACCATTTCATATGGTCAGCATTGGAAGATGGACAGTTGAAGCTAGAAAAGATACACACTAGCCAGAATCCTACCGATATGTTAACAAAAGTTGTAACCCGGGAGAAACTAAGAATCTACTTAGTTTCAATTGGTCTTCAAGTATGATGAAGAAGATGAAAAACATCTAGGTCCAAAGTGGAGTCATTGTCTAGCAAATGAAGCAGCGGTAGAGTTGCTATAATCAGTCTCCAAGTGGGAGATTATTGGGTGTGGAGCCTGATTATCTTCTGTATTCAAAGGTTTCAGCCAGATCTATACCCCAGGAAGACTGTACACCCCTCCACGCGGGGGGTGCGTGGGGGACTTGTCCCCCTCGTGGGGGTCCAGGGGGGGCTAATCCCCCTCGGCTGGGGGGTCCGGGGGCCAACGATGCCCCAGCAGGGGTTCGAGGGCAGTTCCCCCGAAGCTAAAAATAGATGTAAACTTGCCTTGTAAAAGTCTAGTAATTTCTAGTCAATCTGGGCCATTCATTAGGCGGATGATCTGATAGTAGAAGTTATGTTTAGTTTAGGGTTTTTTTCCCTAGAAGGCAACCCCTCACTATATATGAGGGAATTGTATTGCGACTATGCAAATTTGTATTCTGAGTGAGGAAGAGAGAGGAGATTGAGAGCGAAGAGGGTGTTATAGCAGATCTGCTGGAGGTTGTATCTCTTCAGTTTGCTGGATAATATAATAAAAGAAGGACTCATTGTTTCTTTGTGGATGTAGCCCAAACTGGGTGAACCACGTATATCTGTGTCTCTCTCGTTTTATGCATTTTCTGTATTTATATTTCTACAATATTTTATGTGTTCCATTTCTCCGTAATATATAATTTTCTAACAAGATTTGCTAGCAGCAAAAAAAACCAAAAGGCGACATGAACAAGAAATGGAATGAAAAAATGATAAATAAATTTGTTCCTGGTCATAAGGGAAATAAAGGCTCGGGCAAGAAGGGAATTTGCAAGGGACAAACTAACATAAATTTCAATAAAAATCCTCCCATATTTAAGGTACTAGGCGAAGCAAAAACTAATGGGAAATCGGGTAGAGTTGAAGCTGAGTTGGCTACAAGGCTCCCTGTACAATGTTGGTGATGTGGAGGGCCACACTATGTTAAAAACTTCCCACAACGCATGTGAAATGACCAGGTATCTCAGCTACAAGAGGCCTCTATAGCAAGAGAGATAGCAAGGAGTTTTCCCAAAATTAACACATCCCTAAAAGACCATCAAGAAGAATTTTAGTTGACAATGGTCGAATTTGAAGGTAAAATTTTTAACCAAACTATAGCTATTTTGATTGACCCCAGGGCTACTTTAAGCCTCAAGAATGTGGGACAATGTATGTTACAAGCAGTAAAGTTTAAAAATCGAGAGTTAGTGCAATTAGCTAGAGGAGCCAAAAGAACAATTTTGGCCAAGGTCAATAATTTCCCTCTAGAGCTAGTTGGTAAATCCATCAAGGAAGATTTTAATATACTACCATTGGGATCATATGATATCATTATTGGTATGGACTAGCTGGAAAAACACTGGTACCTTATTAACTACAGAACTAAAACCATTAATTTCTGAGATGATAAGGGGGAAAGACAAGAAATGCAGGGCATTCAAAAGCCTCTACAAATAAGACCTGTAACAACTTCCCAACTAGCAAAATGCATCAGGAAAGGCTGTCAAATTTTTTCCATTCAAGTAGGTTATGCAGATCCTAATGAGAAATCTATTGTTTTAGAAGATATGCCGGTAATACAAAACTTTTCTGATGTTTTCCCTGAGGAAATTCCAGGTTTACCCCCAAAAAGGGACATAGATTTTACCATTGAGCTAATTTCGAAAGCTACCACAGTCTCTCGAGCCCGTTATCATATGAGTGTTCCTGAATTGACATAATTGAAAATGCAGTTGCAGGAGTTGCTAGATAAGAAGTATATACGATCCAGTGTGTCCCGTTGGGGAGCTCAAGTATTATCTATTAAGAAAAAAGATGGAACAATGCAAATGTGCATGGAATACCATCAGTTGAACAAGATGACCATTATGAATAAATATCCTGTGCCCTGTATAGATGAATTGTTTGACTAGGTGAAAGGGGTAGCAATTTTCTCCAAGATTGACCTCTGATCAGGTTATCATGAGATCCAGATAAAGGAGGAAGATATAGCACAAAAAAATTCAGGACTCGTTACAGACACTATGATTTTGGGACGCTACCTTTTGGTATAACTAATGCCCCAACCACCTTCATGTGTCTCATGAATAAAATATTCCATCAATAATTGGACAAGTTCATATTTATCTTTATTGATGACATCTTGATCTACTCACAAAGTGTGGAAGAACATAAGGAGCATCTCTTCATTGTCCTCCAAGTTCTAAGAGAACAACAGTTATGTGCCAAATACAACAAGTGTGAATTTTTCAAAGAACAAACCCAATACTTGAGAAATATTATCACCAAGGAGGGAGTCACGGTAGACCCAGAGAAAATAAAAACCATTATGGAGTGGTTGATGCCAAAAGATGTGGCAGACATAAGATCATTCATGGGCCTAGCTGGATATTATAGGCAATTTGTGGAAGGTTGTCCTAGGGTAGCACACCCTATTACCTCTCTGTAAAAGAAATGAAGAGCCTTTAGGTGGACCTTTGACTGTCAAAGGAGCTTTGACAAGCTTAAGGATCTACTCACCACTGCCCCACTTTTGAGTATTGATCCTAGAAAGGAATATGTAGCATGTATGGATGCTAGCAATGAGGGGGTAGGTGGCGTACTAATGCAAGAGGGTAGGGTTATAGCTTACGAGTCAAGAAAGCTCAAGCAATATGAGAAAATGTATTCTGCATAAGACTTGGAATTAACAATACTAATTCACGCCTTGAAAATGTGGCCACAATACCTGTTGGGCCAAAAATTTCTACTTTTAACAGATCATCACAACCTAACAAGATATTTCAAGCAACCCACATTAAATGCTAGACAAGCTCTGTGGGCGGACATCCTAAATGAATTTGATTTTGAAATCAGACACTTGAAGGGAAAAAAAAAATTAGTAGAATATGCTCTAAGCTAGAAGGTAAATTACTTATATGAGATCTCTTTTAGTGAGATCTGCACTACTTTCTATGAGAAGGTTCGAGAAAAAACCATGTAAGAAGTGGTATATAACCATTTGTGACAGCAAGCAAAAGTGGAAAATAGCCATGAAAAAAATGGGGTATGAATTTACTCCAAATGGGTTACTGGTTTATAGAAAGAGACTTTATGTGCCTAACCAAAAATTTCTTAAAGAATTAATCTTGAATGAATATCATAAAAGCCCTTACGCAGGACACCCTGGATATCATAAATTGATTTCTGTCCTTAGAAATGAATTCTTTTGGCCCGGTATGGAGAAAGAAGTAGGAGGATACCTAGGATTCTATTAGGAATGCCAACTAGTAAAAGAAGAGCACCAACACCAAACAGGGTTTCTTCACCCACTACCTATTCCATAATGGAAGTGGGAGACAATATCTATTGATTTAATTATTGGAATGCCTAAAATAAAAAAACTAAATGACTCTATCATGGTGGTGGTAGATAACCTGAGAAAATATTCTCATTTCATACCTGTACAATCAACTTATAAAGCAGTGCAAATTGCCAACACTTTTATGCAAAATATTTTTAAGTTGCATGGCTTACCCAAAATGATCATCTCTGATCGAGATGTAAAATTTACGTCAGCTTTTTGGAAGGCCCTGTTTGAGGGATTGGGAACCCAATTACATTTCAGTACTGCATATCATCCTCAAACGGGTCGGCAAACAGAAATAGTAAATCAAGTTGTCGAAGACATGTTGCGAGCCTATGTAATGTAACAACCATTTAAGTTGGAGGACTACTTACATTTAGTAGAATTTTCCTACAACAATGGGTACCATACATCTTGACGAATGAGCCCATCTGAAGTATTATACGGGCGTAAGTGCAGAACACCTTTGAGTTGGAGCAGCCCGGAAGGCAAAATAATGTTGGGAGCAGATATACTGGAAGAGATGGAAAAGATGGTGAAAAGTGTGCGAGTTAATTTAAAGGCTGTTCAAGACTGACAAAAGAACTTTTCCAATCGGAAAAGAAACTTCCTAGAGTTTCAAGTAGGGGAGCACGTGTACATACAACTTAAAGCCAAGAAAATCACCTTGCAATGGACAAGATGTGCTAAGCTAGCACCCCGATTCTGCTGGCCTTTCCAGATTTTAGCTCGAATCGAGCCAATAGCATACTAGCTCACTCTAACCAATCACATTCGTGTACACAACGTTTTTCATGTTTCTTTACTTAAGAGATATATTTATTATGCTAAACATATAATAAACTAGTAGGAAATTTAGGTGAGTTAGAAGGTCGAATCTCTCAAAACAATCTATTGTGGATGTATATACGAATCTATAGATATATACACATGCAAAAGTAAAAGAAGTTTAATAGTTGAATGAAATTCTTTTCAGGCTATGACTAAAATTCTTTTATTTTGATAATTAGGTCAAACCAAAAGGATAATTCCTGGTAGAGCCAATGGGTATACTCGATCGGAGAGAAGTAATGCTACGGAGATGGGTTATCACCCAAGTTAAAATTCAGTGGCAGCATTATGGGCCTGAAGAAGCCACCTGGCAAGACGAGCAGACCATGAGGGAGGTCTATCGACGATCTTTTCCCATAGAGGAACATCGGGATGATGTTCAATCTTAGGGGGGAAGTTTTGATGTCCCTTGTGAATGTGAATATTTTTTTTTACTGCAAGTAAAACAAACTAGAACTCATTTAATTTTATGTAATTAGAAATTTTTTTTAATTGATTAAAATAAATTTATTGTTGGAAATATGGTAAGGAAAGAAACTGCTATAATCTCATGAGAAGATATCTGTCAGGAGGGTGATGGAATTAGCTCTTAAGAAACAGTTACATTGGATAGTTACCAACCCTAACTACTCCTATTAAAAATCCATCCCTAAAAGATGAAGAGGATGGTAGGCAGGGGTATCTGCAATCAAGGAAAGGAGGAGTAAGAAAAGAGAAAACTTTGCTGTAGAGATAGACAGAGAAAGTAGTGGATAACTCTGGTTAGGACCAGATATCTACTACTATTCAAGGCTGAGTTTTCGTGAAGAAATTATCAAGGATCGGGTAGCTCGGGGCGAGATAGAGGGCTCTATAGCACAAGTCTCAAGGTTGGGAGGAAAATCGAGTTAAAAGGTTTATAAGGAGTTCAACAAGCTAGATAAGTTACATCTGGAATATTTTGCTTAGCTATTATCAGCATTATTGAAAACTTTTAAGATCAGAAGTCTGCAATATGAGATAGAATTCAAAAAACCTTAAGAGACAACACTGAATTCCTTACTAGAAGATTTCTCAGATAACAACATAATTAATATTGGCATGATATAGGTAGGAAAGGAAAACTTGACAGTGAATCTAAGCATAAGTTCAGGTTGAGATTAAATCTTTAATATAAAGGGATAACAATAAATAGATAAGTGCCTTTGTTTCTTTAATACCAGAGAAACTTTCACAATATTGAGACAAAATGCATCACCCTATTTTAATCAAGCAGAATCCCCAAAGATGCGTACTGATAAATGACCCCAAATCTAGTGCATGACTAGGGAAGTATGCAAATAGTAGGAATTATAAGTATTATTGCGCAAGGGTTGCCTTGAACTACGAGAGGGAAAGCTAAAAATATGAAAACCTTTAACAAAAAAAGAAATAGATCGTGAGATAGAATACATCATTTTCAAAATGCAAAGAAATGGAGTAATATAATCTTAGAGCATGAAAGACCACTCATAGCATTCTTTTTAGTATAGACAACAAGTAAATAAATGAGCCTACAGGAATCCGTGATACTTGCATAAATAGTAATAGTAAATTTACATTATCCAAAGATAGAAACCATTCTTCATAATTTACAATTCAGGAGGAAAAAGTTACCCAGTCATACTTTGTAACCGAAACTCTGGGTCGAGCCAGCTTAAACATGAAAACAATTTGATTACAGTAGTAACCCTTAAAGCAAAAGAACAGTTACAATACTTTCTAAAAGAGTAGAGACATCAGGACCAACTTCCTGTAAGATGAATACATCGCCTTAAGGACTAGAGACTTAGGGTCTCATTAAACAAAGAAGCGAATAACAAGCTCAACCTAGCTAAAACCAAGAAATTCGAAGCTAGAACAATACCACCACTCTGCTATCTTAAACATGTGACACAAAATTCATAAGACCAGGGGCAAGCCCTTCTATCTTTGCTAGATATATCAGTATCAAGCTCATACTCGTTGAAAATCGAAAAGAGATTTTGGAGTTTCGACAGCCATAGCTAGGCCACCCCAAACTGCACCTGAAAACCCTGTCAACGAGGCTAGTTTAGAAACACTGGCAAATGAATTAAAATACTGCAACACATTTAAACAACACCTTAAGGTGGAATTTCTTACCCGAGCTGTCGTAGAACACCTCCAGCATCCCTGTAGTCATGCCCAAAGCCATAGCAGCACACTATGGTCAAGAAGGAAAGATAGTTAGAGTGCGGAAGGCCTTTCAAAGTAGCAGCATGGACAAATTTGTGGAGGTTAGCCTTAGAGTTTACCATAGGGAGAAACCCTCTATGCGAGAACAGGAGCCGAAACCCTCCATCGAAACAACACAACAGTAAAGACCCTTCCCAAGCCCGACCAAGCATAATACCACCAGCAGCAACCTCCATTGATGCAATGCAGTAAGGAGAGCCCTCGATGGGGTACAGACAACGAGACAGCTATCTGCGGAGAAGTGTCGAGAGATTACTGCCCTTTCGTCCTTGCAAGTGGCCTTCTTACATTAAAAGTCCACCATAAAGTTTGTACCATGTCACAACAAATCAACCCTGATATCATTAATGATAATAGTTCGTATGTAATATTAGGGTTTATGTATGGATAGAATAGTCGACTACATAGTTGACAATCTATTAATAAAAATGGAAACGTTGAAATCATGAGTCCCATTTACTAATTGTTAAATGGTTGTTAAACATTCCACCGCTGTCATGTCATACCATTTATATGGTAATGATAGTTAATTATGTGCCTATTATAGTTAATCAATATTGCTTATGATAATTCAATTACAATTAAGAGATATAGCTTATGTTAAGAATTATAATCATTTTTAATTTTACAAAAATATTTCAATATCTATTATTACCTTTGTGGAGCGCAAGCTCCTACCCATATCGTCAGTGAAGCCCCAACTCCCACTGTCCAGGTGGTCCAGGCCTCACTCGATGAGGCTTTGAAGTTTTCCGAAAGTTCCCTAATCTGTCGGTTCAATGGTTTTTGGCCGCGGCTGACAGCTCTCCACAATTGGATCTCGGAGGTATGGAAGCCTATCATTTCTGATGAAATTAATATCTACCCCTATGCTAGGGGTTTCTTTATAGTAGATTTTGAAAATCCTGAAAGCAGACAATGTATTCTAGATTCCGGCCCTTGGTTTTGGGAAAAATAAGGGCTATTCATGAAGCCATGGAACCCATCATTCGATCCGTCAACAACAGTGATAACCTTAACACCAGTTTGGGTGAGATTGCCAAGTCTACCCTTGCATCTCTGGAATCTCTCCTCACTAAAAGCCATTGGAAATGCAATTGGGGAATTTTACTGTAGGTGCCCAGAAACAGAGGAATATGCCAGAACCACCTATGCACGCATTTGTGTGGAAATGGACTTCAGCGCTGGATTCCTAACTGAAATAAACCTAACAAGTAAAGACTATGTGTGGAACTAGAAACTTGATTATGAAAGTGTCCTCTTCAGATGTCGATCCTGCTTTGGGACAGGCCATCTAGCGGAAAATTGCCCAAAATCCTCTGAGAAAAATTCTGCTAGAAAAAACTACCATAGATCTACATGGTGGGAAGGAGCACAAAAAGAACACTACACTGTCATCAAAGAAGAATACTCTAGAGAAAACTCTGAATCACAAGAAATCGAGCAAAAAATAAGTAACTCTCAAGACAAGCAGGGAGAAAGCCCCACCCAACAACAAAAAAGTGAACTCGACAACCCCTCAAGCATCAACAGTGATGAGGATTCGAATACCGCACAAAATAAATCTTCACTTAACAACAAAGCAGATCTCGTAGACCAAACTTGTTCTCCGACTAACTTCAAAAGGATGAACACAATAGATCGCGAAGCTAAAACACCAATGTACCAAGAACCAGAAGAGATGAAGGAGATGCAAGATAAAGGATGTTGGAAGACCGTAGAGAAAAAAAAGAAAGCTACAACACCAATCTCGCCAAAAAAGACAAGGAGCAAGATAATTAAAAACTAAGAAAATTGTAGGTCCGATAGACCAATTTGGTCTCAGTAGACGTTAACCACCATCATAATCATCATCATTATTTAATATATCTCAATATCAACTTCACACACACATACACACACACACACACACACACACACACATATATATATATATATATATATATATATATATATATATAATAGACCATAAATAAAATATTTCAATATCTATATTAAATAAAATAATTTTATATTAATTATAAATCTATATATAAAAAACAAAATATTACTTTCTGAAATTTAATATGTTATAATTATATAATCTATTTAGTTTTGAATTTACGACATTTAAAAAATATTAAATAAAATATTGAAATCAAACTTATAACAAATATATACTTAAAAACAAACCTATAACCAATAAAATAATATCGAACATATAATAAAGATTTCAATATTAAACTATTACAAATATAAAATATAAAATATTATATTGTAAATTATATATCTGTCATTTATAATAATGATAATTCTTAATATTTGTTATCTCATTTTTACATTCTTTCTCACAATGTAAAAAGACAACATCACAAGAATGAAATATTAATGTAAAAAAAAACATCACCAGAATGAAATATTAATGTTAAAAAAAAACATCACCAAAATGAAATATTCGAAATTGTTTGGAAAACATTTAATAAATCAGTCGTCCAAATAGCAACGCTTATTAACAACACACAAGGATAAACCCATGAGTCATCAAAGTGAGTCATCAAAGTGGGCAACTCATGTCATAAATCTAACATCCAATGCCGCAGCAACACATCCTGGCGGCAGCACCAACATCGTGGCTGCAGTATCAAATACCGACGCCCCCCGACGCCCCCGTATCGGCACTGCCGATAAACGCACACACATCAAACAATTTTAGAATTAGTATGAAACTACTAGATTAATTTATGAAACATCAGAATCTCTTTTTCGGTTTCAAATTGCATTTGTTTGAACGACAAAAGAGCTGCCACTGATTTAGTGGTAGTTTACCCAATGATAGCGCCGGCGTTTACTGCGGGTTGCCAGAGGCATGATGATCGTCTATGGCGGTTACCGGAGATAGCAGGAAGAAGGCGAAAATGAAAACTCCAAACACTAATACGAGCTTAGAAGCCATTGATATCGACCCCACGAAAAAAAAATTCCAAAAAGGAAGAAATGAGATGAGATGGTGAACAGAACGAGCTGGGTGAAAGTATAAATAGAAAGAGACAGAGGCAGGAATTAAATATTATATTAGTGCACAATTCCAAATCTACTGTTGAGTAGATTTAATTAATATATACTATTTAAAATAAAAAATATTAATAACAAAAAAATATTTTATCTTAAGTTATAAGTCAATATTTTAATATTAATATTAAATAATATAATTTTATATAAAAAAAATAAGATAATTTAATTTGAAATTTTCAACTAAAAGATATATGCAATTTATTGCATTTATAATGTGAAACTTTTATATCTATATATATGCATATTTCTTATTTCATTAATAAAATTTTTTTACATTAATTTATAATTTATTTTTTATATTAAATTGATATATAACATTTTAACTATTAGTAATAAGAATTTTATATATATATAAAAGATGAGGTCTCATAAACCGTAATTATGTTATTATGTTATTTAATGTCCAATAAATCACAATAGACTTAGTGGATGTTAATTATCATAATCATATATATAAAACATAAAAATATTTTTTACCAAAATATTTTTATACTTATTGAGTTCCAAGTATATATGTTTTCTACTTCTATTGAAGCATCAATATGTATCAACATTTTAATGTGTAAGTATAAATCATAGATAAAATGTTTTAATGTTATATATAATATATTTTATTAGTTAAGAAATGTTGAAGATAGATTTTATATATAAATTAAGAGAGTTTTATTCTTTTAATAAGTTATTTAGAGACATTTGTAATTTATTTATTTTGCAATTTATTTATTTTTTTAAATGACATTGACATGTAACATACATATATGTAACTAATAAAAATAATTTTATATAGAGAGAGTCCAATGAATATATCTTTTCTACTTAGAGGGCATGTGTTAACATTTTAATGCATAGAATGTCAATCATAAATAAAATTTATTAATGTCAATTATGTATACATTAAGCCTATATATATATATATATATATATATATATATGAAAAATTGATAATAATAAAAAAATAAATATATAAAAACAAATAAATAAACATGTAAAATTAAGAAAAAGAGGGATAACAAAGATAATTTCATAATATTTCTATGCATATATGTCTTCTACCTCAAAATATAATTGTTGCACTTATTAACATTTTAGTGTGTAGAGAGTGATCCATAAATAAACGGCCATATAATAATATTTTAATGTGTAGAATGTCAATCATAAATAAAATATCTCTCTCTCTCTCTCTCTCTCTCTCTCTATATATATATATATATATATATATTTATTTATATTTATATAATATATTAATTAATATATGACATTTAAAATAAAAAAAATATTAATAACAAAAAATATGTTATCATGAACTATAACCCAATATTTTAATATTAATATTAAATAATATAATTTTATATAAAAAAGAGCAAAGCAATTTAAATTCAAAATTTCAACTAAAAATATATGTAATTTATTGCATTCATAACGTGAAATTGACATACATATATATATTTCTTATCTCATTAATAAGATTGTTTTACCCAAATTTATAATTTATTTATTTTTATATTAAATTGATATATAACATTTTAACTATTAGTAACAAGAATTATATATATATATATATATGTGTGTGTGTGTGTGTGTCTGTATATATGTATGTATATATGTATATATATATATATATACATACATACATATATATATATATATATATATATATATATATATATATATATATATATATATATATATAAAACTTAAAGTCTCATGGACCATAATTATGTTATTTAAGGTCCAATAAATCACAATAGACATAGTGGATGTTAATCGTCATAATCATATATATAGATAAAACATAAAAATATTTATTACCAGAATAATTTTATACATATAGAGTTCCAAGTATATATGTCTTCTACTTCTATTGAAGTATCAATATGTATCAACATTTTAATGTGAGTATAAATCATAGATAAAGTATTTTAATGTTATATATATAATATTTTATTAGTTAAGAAATGTTGAAGATAAATTTTATATATAAATTAAGAGAGTTTTATTCTTTTAATAAGTTATTTAGAGACATTCGTAACTTATTTATTTTTTATATGACGTTGACATGTACCATACATATATGTAACTAATAAAAGAAAATTTATATAGAGAGAGTCCAATGAATATATCTTTTCTACTAAGAAGGCACGTGTTAACATTTTAGTGCATAGAATGTCAATCATAAATAAAATATCTCTCTCTACATATATATATTATTAATTAATATATAATATTTAAAATAAAAAAATATTAATAACAAAAATAATATGTTATTCTGAGCTACATACCAATATTTTAATATTAATATTAAATAATATAATTTTATTTTAAAAAAAGCAAAGTAATTTAAATTGAAATTTTCAACTAAAAGATATATGTTTTTTTTTTTTTTTGACATTAACGGTTATAGATTTTATTTATGGCGGCAAAATGCCTGCCGCTAGCATTTACATTTCAGCTTGTCAAAAGGAGTGAGTTCATAACTGTTCTGTCAAACTAACGCCGAGAACAGGAATTAACACAACAGGCGGTTCATTACAGTAGCATTAGTTGATTTGATAAGAGAGGAATCCGCAAAGATGAAGGAGCTGCCCGGCTATGAACGCTGTAACGACTGAGGTCATCGGACTTCTTTGGACCATCCCTGTTCCAGCTAGCAAAGGAACTGTTCTGTCAATACTAACGCCGAGAACAGGAATTAACACAACAGGCGATTCATTATAGAAGCATTAGATGATTTGATAAGAGAGGAATCCGCATAGGTGAAGGAGCTGCCCGGCTATGAATGCTGTAACGACTGATGTCAATGGACTTCTTTGGACCATCCCTGTACCAGCTAGCAAAGGAGAATCGAGCTTAAGAGAATCTTCATCGCACAGAAATACAGATGGCTTGAGGATCTTCATCGCACAGAAATGCGTTTCTTGAAACTACAGGACGAGTGCCTCCATTAGGGGATTAAGAGCTTTGAGGGTGTTCAGATATGATCGGAAATCAATGTTCTGGTGCCGGATAGGTTCAGGGCTGGATCTGAGATGACTTTAGAGGAGATTTGAATCCGCAAGAGGAGTTTTGACAGAAGATAGGGGTATTGATAAGAGGGATGTCTGACCTGAAATCAAGACTTCTTAAAGCAAAGACCCAAGAAGCAGAGGAGGGCAGAGCATCGAAATAACCATTGGATCAGAAACAGCAGATCGAAAAGCAAGAACCTTATGGAATAGGACAGAAGGATTCCCTCGAATTAACCACCAGTGCTCTTCGTTTGCAGAGGGAGCCAAGATTGGCCTCCAAATCTGCTTCAGAGTTGAGCCCCCTTAATATGTGATAGAAGGAGATTTTCCTGAACTTGGGCAGAAAGAGTTGAATTTTGTTGATAACAGTGGCCAAATGGATCTGATGAGGAGTCTTATGCGAGGACATTGCCTGGATGATGAGCCTAGAGTCTCCAAAAACACAGAGAGAGAGGATGTTTCGATTAATTGCCAGGTTCAGCCCTTGCCACAGTGCTAGAGCCTCTGCTCTATTATTGGTTTCGGTGCCCAGGCCCCAATGGAATCGAAATTCTGTTGCTCCTCCAGGTTTCAAGAGAACCCCACCACTGCCTGCCGCCCCAGGGTTTCCTTTAGAAGCCCCATCAAAGAACAAACAGTATTCATCTAAGGTTGATCTCCACTTTATAAACTCCTGTTCCTCCAGTCTGATCTCCCAGTTGGCGTGGATAGGAGCAGAAGGTGTGGATCTTTCGTTCAGATTCGGAACCAGTTCTTGGAGCCATTGCTCCTCTTCTTTGACCAACTTCAATTCATTCCTGGAAGTAGAATTAGCCTCCAAAGCCTCGCCTAGCAGAGCTTTGATTTTAGAAATTACCCGTGTAGGGTTGCAGCTTTCTCCTCTGAAAATCCTATTATTTCTCTCCAACCACAGCTTCCAGCATATAAACTTAGGGATCCACATCCAGCTTATTTTGAGAAGACTTTTTTTTTTGAGGCAAAAGGGAGATAGAATGACCCAGGTTCGGAATAGATTAGAGATGCTTTCTGGAAGAACAAAATTTGCATGGTTTAACCTCAGAACTCCCCTCCATACTACCTGAGCAAAAGGGCAGATCAACAGCAGATGATTGACATTTTCTTCGGCAGCCAAACAAAGGGGACATCTGGAGGGCCCTTCCATCCCTCTTCTTCTCAAATTGTCTCTGGTGAGGATGCTATTGTGCGCAACAGTCCAACAGAAAAAGTCAATTTTGGGGAGAGAGGGGAAATCCCATATAAATTTCCATATAGCTGGGTTAGGAGGGGCATAAGGGACAGCCAGAATTCTTTTGTAACCTTCGGCAACTGTGTAAGACCCTGAGAGGGAGCCCCAACCTCTTTTGTCTTTAGAGTTGGCCTTTGAGGGAGACTTGCCTTGGAGCAGATCCAGCAGTAGTGAAGCTTCCCCCTGCAACATATGAGGAATCTCTCCCAAATTCCAACAATCCCAGAGCCTATCAGGATCATTCTTCCAGGTGGAAATGTCCCACAAGGTGTGCAAGTTGGCGGACTGAAGCCAAGCTCTGATATTTGCAAGCCCCTCCACTTGAATCAAAGGTTGGTCTCCCAGAATTGAATCTTCCCAGATTTTAATTTTTCTCCCATTACCTGGGATCCAGTAAAGTTGCTGGCTGAATTACTCCATATCATGACTGCAGAGATTGAAGATTGGAGATCCTTTTAAGGTTCTTGGAGGCTTATCCAGGCATCTCAAGCGCTGTCCTTGGTAGTATTTCTTCCAGATGACTCTTTTGCTCCAACTAGATTTACCAGAAACTAAATTCCACAAGATCTTGGTTCCCAAAGCAAGGTTTTGAGCAGCCAAGTTACGTAGATGGAGGCCGCCTTCCAGCAGAGATTTCTTGATGGTCTCCCAGTTCACTAAGTGGATCCTTCTGTCGTTGTTGTTCCCACCTTCCCATAGAAACCTTCTCAACAAACTGTCCATTTTGCTGAGAAAGGATTTAGGGGTGAGGAGAACTGAGTTTTGGTAAAGTGACATACTTATAAGGACTGACTTCATCAATATGACTTTCCCTGCATTATTCAGCCATGAGGCACCCCAAGATTGGATTATGTTCTTTAACTTATCGAGCAGCGGCATCCAATGGGCCAGTTTGGGTTTGGTTTTGAAGATTGGCATCCCGAGATATTTAAAAGACTCCCAATTACGATTTCCATCCATTTCTAGAAGCCTTGCCATGTCAGACAACTCCTTAGTTGTGCAGTTCCAGCCATAGATTGAGCATTTCCGATAGTTAATTTTGCTTCCTGAGATCGATTTGTAAATGTCCAGCTCTTTCTTGAAGGATCTGGCAGAGATTAGGCTGGCTCCTCCAAGCAGCAAAGTGTCATCTGCAAACTGTGCATGGTTGATATCCTTTACCCTCTGAGTCGTTCTAAGGCCAGGAAGAATTTGAGTCTTCTGATTGTGATCAAGCTGGAAACTGAGAACCGAGGCCTGAATAGCATAAAGGAGAGGAGACAAGGGACAGCCTTGTCTGAGGCCTCTAGAGGCTTGGAAGAAGTCAGTTGAGCGGCCATTGACCAGAGGTGCGATCCATGGCGAGGCAATACAGGCTTTCACCCAGTTTATGAAGGCGGATGAGAAACCTAGATTCTTCATTACATTAAACAAAAAATCATGTCTTACCCTATCGAAAGCATTAGCCAGATCGAGCTTTATAACCATACCTTTCTCTTTTCTTTGACAACTTGAATGGACAACTTCTTGCACCAGCACAATGTTATCCAAAATCTTTCTTCCTTTTATGAATCCACCTTGATTTTCAGGGATGATGGCTGGCAAAATATTCTTTAATCTGTAGGCTATTATTTTGGAGACCAGCTTGTAGCTAGAGTTGCACAATGATATGGGCCTAAATCTGCTAAAGTCAGAAGCGCCTTTCTCCTTTGGGATCAATGCTAGGAATGCCGAATTGATGCCACCGCCCAGCTTTGCACAATTCTGGGATTTTCTGACCATTCTCAGTAAATCTTTGTTGATTGTCGACCAGCAGGCCAAGAAAAACCTGACAGTGAACCCATCAGGACCTGGGGCTTTATCAGGCTCCATAGAATCCAGAATATGCTTAATTTCATCCAAGCTGATCGGAGCAGTCAGCATGGCGTTATCCGAATCCTTAACGCTATTGGGAATTAAATCCATCGGATAGGCCTGGGGATCTATAGGGTTTTCTTCAGGAGCCGAATAAAGATCTTTGAAGAACGAGTAAGCAGCTCTCTTAATGCCATCAAAATCCTTTATAACTGTGTTTTGGTATTGAATCTCAGAAACTGTTTTGAAGTGCTTTCTGGCTTCGGCTTGCTTGTGAAAGAAGCTGGTGTTCCTATCTCCGGACTTTAACCATAAATTTCTAGATTTCTGTCTCCAAAATTCTTCCTCCTCCCTGCTAGATTTGTGAACCTTTTTTTGCAGCTCGACTTCTTTTTGAAGGAGATTTTGAGTTACAGGACTATTCTCCATTGCTGTTTGATGGGCAGCAAGGTTGTTGAGAGATTCTTTTCTTTTGGCAGTAGGTGTTTCCATTCTTTTTGCCCACTCCTTAAGGCTTCTTTTTAAAACTCTAATTTTCTCTTCCCACACATAGAAAGGGGAGCCATGGACAGGCCTATTCCAGGCATCCGAAACAACATCTTGAAATCCTTCTTGCTGTATCCACAAAGGGCTGAACCTGAATGGAATGGGGCCTAAATTGCCATCCAGTGAAAGCTCAAGGAGGATGGGCTTGTGGTCAGAAATGAGATTTGGAAGAATTTTAGAAGTGGCCATTAGACCGCAAGTCAGGAAGGATGAATGGACAAGGAATCTGTCCAAACGGGCAGCTATATGATTTGGGGCTAATCTTTTGTTGGACCAGGTGAATTTGCCTGAAGTAGGTTTTATATCCTCCAGGTCCCAGCCCAGCATAATATCTTCAACCCATTCTCTAGCAGGGTCCCTGACAATGGAGCCTCCCTTTTTCTCATCAAGAGCAAGGGTGACATTCAGATCCCCTGCAATGATAATATTTCCTGGATTTTGTTCTGAAAGAAAAGATTGAAGCGAGTTCCAACAAAAAAAAAATTCCCCTGGCAAAACGGGAGCATATAAATTAAACATACTTACTTGTTGACCAGAATCTTTGTGAAGGAGCTGAGTGAAAAGCCAATGGGGACTGCTTTTTTCTTGAATGAGATCATAAATGGAGCTGTTCCAGAAGGTGGCTATTCCACCAGAAGCACCTCTTGCACTTACCGCTCTTCCTTGACCTTTTCGCCAAAATACTTACTGGATTGGAGGAGAAGGGGTTCCTCCAGCTTAGTCTCCTGGATGAGAAGGATTTCAGGCACATATATTCTCACTATGTCTTTGACGGCTTCCTCTTTCAACCTGCTGCCTAATCCTCTACAGTTCCAGGAGACGTATTTCATTATTTACTGATTTGGGGGGTTGAGGCTCCTTTTGGAGCCCTGTTACTCTTGCGCCCAGATCTCGTATTCATCATTCCTTTGAGGGTTTTTTGAGAACCTTGGAGGACATCTAGATAAGTTTTTTCCTCCCGCTGTTTCTTCTTGGATTTCCGGCCCCTTGTCGATTTAATAGGGGTGACTTGCGAGTTATCTGTTTCAGAATCTCTCTCCTCCGAGTCCTCCTCTGATTCGGAGGCGAGGCTGATATGCTCTTCATTTCCTTCTTTCCCCTGCTGACCATCATCAACTGGAGGAGCCGATGATTCGCCTTCAATATCTTTCACTTGCTTTGACTTATTTCCAGTTTCCTCTTGAGTCTCCATGGTCTCCACCTGTTCTCCTGAGGAGGGGCAATCTTTGAAATCAGCATTGGGCTTTGGATTAGATTGAGGTTTCCCCAACGATGCAGAGGAATTCTGCCCCGGGGGCTTTGGGACAGCCTTTCCCTTTTTAATTTCTTTCCATCCTTCCTCTTCAACCGTGGTCCCTGCTGAAGCTTTTGGGCAGTCACGCTGGAAATGTCCATGCTCATGACAGGTTCGGCATTTGAACGGCAACTGCTCGTAATCCAACTTCTGATAGTGCTGCCATTCTCCTACTGAGAGCTTGACCGCTTCGGGCAAACCGGCTTCCAGATCGACTTCCACGCAGATTCTGGCGCAGGTGTATTGGCCCTTATGATCAACTTTATCAATGAAACGACCCAGTCCATTTCCTATCTTTTGCAGGGATTGATAGCTCCAGCAATGTATCGGGAGGTTAGGGAGGCGAACCCAGACCGGCGCCTCCTTAGGGACATCTACGGAGGGGTCGAAGTCGGGGCTCCATTTATTTAGGTACAGACCTTGATTTCCCATCAAATACGGCCCGTTTCTGAACACCAAATCCTGATCTTCTTTGGTTGTAAACTCAAAAATGAAGTAGCCTCGTCCCACAGCATAGCAGATCACATTGTTTTTTAGCTGAGGTCTCCAGTTCCTCTGAATCCATTCGTCCGTGATTTTTGTAGATGGCCAGCGGCCCATAAACTCCCCTACTAGGCCTCTGTCAGCCAGAGCCAGAGCGATTTTGATCGATTGTTCCTCTGGGAGAGCAATCTCTGGAATCTCTTCCAGTTTCTTAATGAACTTCGGCGCCTCTGAAGATTTGCGTTTCTTCCCTTGCTGTTTTAACAGGCTACTAAAAGCTTCTTCAAATGAGATTGGAGGGGTGGGAGCAGCCTCCCCACCCCCTGGACCGCTCATGGCTGCATCGATCGATGGCGGCTGTGGCTCTGATGCGACTCCGCTGTGCAGAGCAGCGCGCGGCTATGTGAGAAGATGGGTTTGTTACCAATATAAAAAATTATCTATATCGAAAACTTAAAGATATATGTTATTTATTGCATTCAAAATGTGAAAGTTATATATATATATATATATATATATATATATATATATATATATATATATATAACTTTCACACTATGAATGCAATAAATAACACACACACACATATCTATATATATACATATATAATTCATATTTCATTAATAAGATTTTTTTACCCAAATTTATAATTTATTTATTTTTATATTAAATTGATATATAACATTTTAATTATCAGTAACAAGAATTATATATATATATATATATATATATATATATATATATATATATATATATATTTATATATAACTTAAGGTTTCATAGGCCATAATTATGTTATTATGTTATTTAAGGTCCAATAGATCACAATAGACTTAGTGGATGTTAATCAACATAATCATACATATATAAAATATAAAAATATTTATTACCAAAATAATTTTATAAATATTTTAATGTTATATATATAATATTTTATTAGTTAAGAAATGTTGAAGATAGATTTTATATATAAATTAAGAGAGCTTTATTCTTTTAATAAGTTATTTAAAGACATTTGTAATTTATTTATTTTTTAAAATGACGTTGACCGTGTAACATACATATAGAACTAATAAAAATAATTTTATAAAAAGAGAGAGTCCAATGAATATATCTTTTCTACTTAGAAGGCATGCGTTCACATTTTAATGCATAGAATGCATATATATATATATATATATGAAAAATTGATAAAATAAAAATTGAATATATAAAAACAAATAAATAAACATGTAAAATTAAGAAAAATAATTATAACAAAAATAATTTCATAATAGTTCTATGGATATATGTTTTCTACCTCCAAATATAATTGTTGCATTTATTAACATTTTAGTGTGTAGAGTGTGATCCATAAACAAATGACCATATAATAATATTTTAATGTGTAGAATGTCCATCATAGATAAAATCTTTCTCTCTCTTTCTAATATATTAATTAATATATAATATTTAAAATAAAAAATATTAATAACAAAAATTATGTTATCTTGGGCTAAAATCCAATATTTTAGTATTAATATTAAATAATATAATTTTATATAAAAATAGAAAAGTAATTTAAATTGAAATTTTCAACTAAAAGATATATGTCATTTACTGCATTCATAATGTGAAATTGATATATATATATATATATATATATATATATATATATATATATATAAAATTCGTATATATATATATATATATATAATTCGTATTTCATTAATAAGATCCTTTTACCCAAATTTATAATTTATTTAATTTTTATTAAATTGATATATAACATTTTAACTATTAGTAACCAGAATTATATATATATATATATATATATATATATATATATATATATATATATATATATAAAACTTAAGGTCTCATAGACTATAATTATTTAAGTTCCAATAGATCACAATGGACTTAGTTGATGTTAATCATCCTAATCATATCTATCTATATATATATATATATATATATATATATATATATATATATATATATAACATAAAAATATTTATTACCAAAATAATTTTATACATATAAAGTTCTAAGTATATATGTTTTCTACTTCTATTGAAGCATCAATATGTATCAAATTTATTTTGTTGCTTTGTGGACTTTAGAAAGGTTTTTGATGCGGTTCCTAGATACAACCTTTGGAATAGATTAGAAGAGCTAAAGGTTCCTCTCGAGTTGAGAGCTGCCGCTATAAGGTTATACGAGAATCTAATTGCCAAGCTAAAGAGCAATGAGGGCTGCTCGAAAGATATTAAGTGTAACATCAGAGTTAAATAAGGTTTCCCCCTCTCCCCTACCCTATTTTGCATTTACATCGATAAGCTCGAAGGCTATTTAAAGGAAGCGAGATGTGACGACACGATCTAAGCTAAGATAGTCGTCTTCCTTCTTCTCTATTATGATGATATTGTCCTTTTGGCAAGGTTCTCATCTGATCTTGATAAGCAACTTAGGCTTCATAAGGATTTCTGCTCTACCATGAGTATGACTATTAACACTCACAAAACAAAAGTTATGATTATGAAATCCAAGAAGTATGCTAATTTTATGTATGACAATAATAACTTGGACGAAGTGTATTCTTAGAAGTACCTAGGAATTGATATTCAACACAAGCTCAATTGGAACCATAGCATTGAGAAAAGGATTAATGGGGGGTGGAAAGCTTATTTTGATCTTGAAAATAATTGTAAAATGGCAAACCTTGTAATGTGGGATAAAAAGAAGTTCCTCTTCAAAACTTTAGTCACTCCTGTTATCTTATATGGCTGTGAGGTTTGGGGTTGCAGCATCTCTAGAGAATCATGGAGAAAGGTTGAGAAAATCCAGAAGCGTTTTATAACTTATAACCTGAAAATTAAAAGTAATACACCCTATTCTATTCTCCTTATAGAAGCAGGTATTTCCCCTATTGAGAGCCTAGCTATGATTAGGTTTCTGTTGTACAAGCACAAACTCAATAACATAGATGATCATAGACTTCCTAAGCTAGCTTTAAATTCCATCCAAAAACACCTAAGGCTCAATCGGGGGTGGCATAAAGACACAAGGGCCTGGTTAAACTATTGGGAGATCAATGAGAATGATGCATTGCAAAACATAAATAACATTAAAGATATTGTTACTTCTAAGTTCAAAGAAAAAATGTGGTTTGAGAAAGATTTAGCGGCTAAAAGAAAATTAAGTTATTATAAGAAGGTCATAACCCCACCCTAGAAGATCAAAAGTATCTCTCTATTTTAACTAGCTCAAAGAAGAAAATTAATATAGCAAAGATTAGAACAAATTCTCATGAGCTCCATAGTGAAACAGTTCATTGGGCAGTTCCTAAAACGCCATGGATGGAAAGGATCTACCATATATGTGAGAATAGGAACATCGAGGATGAAAACCACTTCATCTTAGAGTGCCTTGCGTACAACCACAATAGATCTCAGTTTCACAATCTTTGTTACAATACTGACCTTCCTAGTCTTTTGCAATGTCAAAATTATAGTGAGCTCGGGAGGCTTCTCTCCAAGCTTTTTGAGCATAGGAATAAAATCTTAAATCAAAATAAATAATTTGTTTCTTTAGGTCCGATATACCAATGTTTGGTCCCAGCAACGTTAACCACAACCACCATCATCATCATCCTCATAAATCATAGATAAAAATATTTTAATGTTATATATATATATATATATATATATATATATATATATATATATAATATTTTATTAGTTGGGAAATGTTGAAGATAGATTTTATGTATAAATTAAGAGAGTTTTATTCTTTCAATAAGTTATTTAGAGAAGAAACTTCTATGTTTTGTAGAATCCACAGGTAATTCAGAAGAATGGTTGGAAGAAACGCTAGCAATTCAACCGCAGCCCCCATGCCGCTGGCCGCTCTCAGCTCCCTGCCTTCGGCAACTTTCGGGCTTCGGCTTGGCCTGGAGAATAAGAGTAAAGAATGCTTTAACCACGGATTGCAGGTTCCCCCGAGGATCTACAGCAGATTTGCCGCCGCCTCCAGGCCTTCGATCGCTCTCGGCCCCCGACTCTCGGCCGTTCTCGGGCTCCTGCTCGACCTCGCAAATGATGGTGATATGCGCTACAGTTCTGGAACGAGGGTTTTCTCAGACATCAGTGAACGGCTCGCCCTCCAGTCTTCTCTGCGTGCCCCCAGCATTCTTAACTTCTCTGCTTGGGACTTTGGGGCTGCCAGCTCTTGGCCCTCGAATGCTGCTTCACGCACCCGCCGCCCCCTTCAGTTTGAATACGCATCAGACAAAGGCGAACTCGCAGATTTCTTTTCTGGTTCTCCTCATGCGGGGATTCTTAGAAGAACACATTCCACTCTGGAAGAACACGCGGCTTCTCAAATCTGCAGGGGAATGCGAATCTCTGACCTCTCTGCCTCATTTCAGATCCAAATCAAGCTCATCTCAGGCAAAACCCGGCTACAGTGGGTGAGCTCATCGGATTTAGTTCAGAACCTCAAATATACACTGGAACTCAAGCTGGGGATTCCATCTGCAGCTCAACGACTCCTACACGAAGGTAAACAACTCGAGGATCTCTACCCCCTTTCTTTTTACAGCATTAAGAGAAATTCCTCCATTATTCTTGCCCTTCGTTTGAGAGGGGGAGCTGCAGGACAGTCTTCTTCAGCCAAGGCATTTTCATACAAAGATGTTGTCCATGCACATAAGCAGGAGAAATCAGTGCCACCAGCACAGGCTCCCAAACCTTTTCTGGTGGACAAACTAGAGGAAACCCCCTCCATTGAAATAACACACCCAACGCTGGATGAGCAAACCCAACAGTTTGCAGAACATGGCATCATTTGTAGGTTCAATGGGCTATGGCCATGCACAACAGATCTCTACTAGTGGATTCACTCTAACTGGACCAATAATTGTAAGGTTCTGTTATGCTCAAAGGGCTTTTTCATCACAGTGTTTGCTTTTGAGGAGGACTACCAAAAGGCCTTAAAAGCAGGACCATGGTTTTGGGGCTCAGCAGGTTTATTCCTCACCCCTTGGTTCCCAGACTTCGATCCATCTACAACAATCATCACCAAGCTCCCCATCTGGGTTAGACTTCCTAATCTCCCGGCGAATCTATGGCACTTCGCTGTATTCCAAGGGATCGGCAACTCTCTAGGCCGCCTCCTAGACACAGACACTTCTAGAGGGGAAAAGGGTTTATATACCTATGCCAGAATCTGTGCAGAAATAGACATAAGCAAAGGTCTCCCTGACAGGATCAATATCAAAATTGGAGACTTCCATTGGACTCAGAACCTGGATTACGAGAACACAGCTTTCCGTTGCCGCAACTGCCACCACACAGGGCATCTACAGAGCTCTTGTCCTTCAATACCCGCCCAAAATAAGAAAGCCAAGAAGAAATCCAAAAGCTGGAAGCCGCATGAGCCTCCACCCATGGACGATTTTGATTTCAGCTCAGATGAAGAGGAGGAGAATGAGGAAGGAGAGGCAGCAATGAGGGCACAGAATCCGCCCTCGGCTGAGCCTGAAAATTTGTCAGTCCAGCCAATTTCCAAGAAGAGAAATCATGAATCCTCTACCTCGGATTCAGACAAGGAAATCTCTTAGTCTGCCCAGCTCACTTTGCAAATCATGCTAGCTCAGCAGTCCCCTCCTGAATGGGTCAAAGTTGGCAAAAAGAAAGGGAAAAAATGCCGCATAGTTGACTCTTCCCATGCTGGGTAGAATCCTATGCTTGGCTTCTGCTACTCTGTTCTTCCAGTTACCTCTTGCTATGTTCTTCTCTCTTCTCTCTTCTTCTAGGAGCCGAGGTGGATAGCACATCCTTTCCGGCTGCCTAAGTTCTTGCTTCTCTTCGATGTATCTTCTAGTTGTACTATATATTTTCTTAATAGACTAAGTTTTTACCGAGAAAAAAAAAGAAGTTATTTAGAGATATTTGTAATTTATTTATTTTTTTAAATGACGTTGACATGTAACATACATATATGTAACTGATAAAAATAATTTTATATAGAGAAAGACTCCAATGAATATATCTTTTCTACTTAGAGGGCATGTGTTAACATTTTAATGCATAGAATGTCAATCATAAATAAAATTTATTAATGTCAACTATGTATACATTATGCCCATATATATATATATATATAAATTGAATATATAAAAACAAATAAATAAACATGTAAAATTAAGAAAAAGAGTTATAACAAAATTAATTTCATAATAGTTCTATGGATATATGTTTTCTACCTCCAAATATAATTGTTGCACTTAATAACATTTTAGTGTGTAGAGTGTGATCCATAAATAAATGGTCATATATTAATATTTGAATGTGTAGAATGTCAATCATAAATAAAATCAATCTCTCTCTAATATATTAATTAATATATATTATTTAAAATAAAAATAAAAAATTAATATCAAAAAATATGTTATCCTTAGCTAAACCAATATTTTAATATTAATATTAAATAATATAATTTTATATCTTATTTCATTAATAGGATTCTTTTACCCAAATTTATAATTTATTTGTTTTTGTGTCTAATTGATATATAATAATATTTTAACTACTAGTAACGAGAATTATATATATATAAAAGTTAAGCTCTCATAGACCATAATTATGTTGTCATGTTATTTAAGGTCCAATAGATCACAAAAGACTTAGTTGATGTTAATCATCATAATCATTCATATATATATATATAACATAAAAATATTTATTACCAAAATAATTTTATACGTATAAAGTTCTAAGTATATATGTTTTCTAGTTCTATTGAAGCATCAACATGTATCAATATTTTAATGTGTAAGTATAAATCATAGATAAAATATTTTAATGTTATATATATATAATATTTTATTAGTTAAGAAATGTTGAAGATAGATTTTAGATATAAATTAAGAGAGTTTTATTCTTTTAATAAGTTACTTAAAGGCATTTGTAATTTATTTATTTTTTTAAATGATGTTGACATCTAACATACATATATGTAACTAACAAAAATAATTTTATATATAGAGTGAGAGTCCAATGAATATATATTTTCTACTTAGAGGGCATGTGTTAACATTTTAATGTATAGAATGTCAATTATAAATAAAATTTATTAATGTCAACTTTCTCTCTCTCTCTATATATATATATATATGAAAATTTGATTAAAAAAATTGAATATATAAAACAAATAAACAGACATGTAAAATTAAGAAAAAGAGTTAAAACAAAAATAATTTCATAATAGTTCTATGTATATATGTTTTCTACCTCCAAATATAATCGTTGCACTTATTAACATTTTAGTGTGTAGAGTGTGATCCATAAATAAATGGCCATATAGTAATATTTTAATGTGTAGAATGTCAATCATAAATAAAAGCGCTCTCTCTATAGATATTATATTAATTAATATATAATATTTAAAATAAAATAATATTAATAACAAAAAAATGTTATTGTGAGCTATAAACCAATATTTTAACATTAATATCAAATAATATAATTTTATAGAAAAAAGCAAAGTAATTTAAATTGAAATTTTGAATTAAAAATTATATGTAATTTATTACATTCATAATGTGAAACTAATATAAATTTTTAACATACATATATATATATATATAATTCTTATTTCATTAATAAGATTCTTTTACCCAAATTTATAATTTATTTATTTTTATATTAAATTGATATATAACATTTTAATGGTTAGTAACAAGAATTATATGTATATGTATATGTATATGTATATGTATATGTATATGTATATGTGTATATATATATATATATATATTCAAAACTTAAGGTCTGATAGACCATAATTATGTTATTATGTTATTTAAGGTGCAATAGATCACAATAGACTTAGTGGATCTCTCTCTACTATTTAAATACCTTTGTTATTTAATATATCTCAATATCAACTTTATATATATATATATATATATATATATATATATATATATAAATAGAATATTTAAATGTTGGCTATACATAAAATAGTTCAACATCTATATTAAATAAAATAATTTTATATTAATTATAAATTTATATATAAAAGATAAAATATTACTTTCTAAAATTTAATAAGTTATAAATATATAATTTATTTAGTTCTTGATTTATGACATTTAAAAAATATTAAATAAAATATTGAAGATCAAACTTACTTTTTTATATATATATATATATATATATATTATTTTGCATTTAAAAAAGGAAAAATGTGCATTAATGACCTACTATAGAGACCAGAACAAAAAATGGTGAAAATATAAATAGACATAGAGTCATAGATAACCAATTACACTAAATATTGTATATTGAATCCTAAAACGGCACAAAAATTTAAATGTTGATTCCTTGTTACCTTGAGAGGTTCTCTGTAGCCTAATGTGAGAGAGATGTTATCATATAACATTTATAGATAATGGTAAATTACTTATAATGAAAAATTTAAAAAATGAATAATGACAAAAAAAATCAATGTTTACCATAAAAAAGTGCTTTAATTTTTCACTTTAATTTTACGTGCACTTTGAATAGAGATAAAGTAAGTAAAAGTAAAGAAAAATAATATATATGTAATTCTTCTACTATTTAAAATTAAATTAAATGTAAAAATAATATAATTGATATTACATGATATATATCATTTATGTTTAGTTGACTTGTAATAATTATAATAAAAATATATTAATAACAAAAAAATATTGTTTTGTGAGCAGAATAAAGTATTTTAATGTTGATATTTATTAAGGCAATTTTATATATATATTTTTTATAATGAAAAAAAAATAATTTAAATTATTATTATGTTATATATTTTCATTTTTCATTGTAAAGAATATGTGTAATTTATAGGATTATTAATATGGAGATTATATATAACATTTTAGATATCCTAAAGTTAGTTTCAATATATATATAAACCGAATATATATATATATATATAAACCGATAAAATTTATTAGAAAATTTTAATTTTTTTTTAATACTAAATGTTTAAATATTAATCAGAAAGATAATTATATGGAAAAATAGAGTGTTATGTGCTATGTGTAACAGGCCGGCTGTGTAAATAATTTCCACTATTTTAGTTTACTTAAGGGAAAGTAACTTTGGACTAAGTAATTTTCGACTATGTTTGGGATAGAAGTCATTTTAATTGTTGCGTGAATTTTCCCTTTAGGAAAAGCTATGGAAGTTATGGGAAAAGATCCAAAAGAGAACATCTTTAGTTCCAGGTAGTTAGAGAGTTATGCCGTCAACCTTGGTAGATAAAACTATCCCCATCTAGACAAGAGGGGTTCATGTTTTTGGGCCAAAGCGAGGAGCGAGAGGATTCAAGAATGAAAGAATAAAAGAAAAGGAGCCTGAGACAGGAAGTTGTACAAGAACTATGGAAAGGCATTCTTCAGCTAGTCTTAAACCAGCGGAATCCCTCTGTCTAAAATTCTACGTTGAATTTCTAGAAAAGACTAAAAGTCTATGTTGAACGAAGAATTATTTCTGTCTTGAACTATTCTAGATTTGAGGAAGCTCTGCGGTGATAGCCAGGATCAACGATTGGGAGGTGGAGCCTTTTTCCCAGTTACTTCCTTGTAGAACTACAAAACAGATGAGTGATGTTCTAACCGTCATCTACTAATTTAAATTCTGATGTGAACCATTTACTCTTTAAAACAAGGGAGCCACTGTCCTAGCGGCAATCCCTGCCGGGGTTGAGAACCTGGGCCCGCTTGTTTTACGTTGTTTCGGTGGAACTTTACATGAATATTTAAATATAACAGAACGATCGCCGTTATGGCCTTTTTTTTTTTTTTGCCTTTTCTTTGTTTTTATTTTTTTTAACCTATCTTATCCCGAAAACGAAACAGTACATTTTAGATGTCCAATGTCAAAGACCTGGGGTGTAAGCTCGGTATCACCTATTACAAAACGCTTTACAAGCAAAATATCTGGTATTTGCACCCGCATTACAGGCCCAATATATCTCTCAATCAGTTGAACTATATGAGAACCAACCACTAAAATGTAAAAATCGTGCACAATAAAGTCTAAACTATTTACACAATCGTGACATTGTAAGAAATTAGAGTCCATCCAAATTGTCATGAACCAAATTCCCTAGAGCATGTAACAAGCTAACAACTCAGGCAGTCAAAAGTTCCATAAAGAGAGTAATAATAGACAAAATTAAAGTGTTTTGTAGATGCATAATTTGGATTATATTTTAGTGAGTATAGATCAGGATTTCTCAATGCCCAACATTAAATTTAGATTATTATTTCTACATTCCATTAGGCTTATTATAGCTGACAACACCGAAGATTAAATTTATATTATTATCTTTACTTGGGGCGAGGATGGATCATGTAGTGTGCCAGCTTTGACCTCATATGCATATGCATGTATTACACTTGTATCCCCTTTTTCATATTAACTATTCGAATTCCGCCGGGTGCCTTATCAGCGATAACCTTTAGCTTGCGAGAACTTCAACAGAGGATCTTGAAAACTGTGGGATTGATTCTAGAAATTAATGAGGTATTTGTTGGATGAAACCTGACTGTATCTATCAATTCAATTCTGGTGCCTGCAATTCCGGTAGAAGAAATGATCATCTCATGGCATTTTGAATTAGCATGTAAAATTCAAGAAATGGGTGGTATGTCATGGGAGTCCTTTTTTGTGATTCTTATTCTTGGAAATCTCTAACAATGCATTTACTTGCTCAGATATAATTGAAGATCTGTATAGTCCCCGCACTGCATCCATTGATTTCATCACTGAGCTGGTTCGGAAACGTGGAAAAAAAAAACCTCTAGAAATTCCTCAGTTTTATTGTTGAAGTTTTTAGGAGGCAAAAAAATTGTTTTTTTCATTGCATTTTCAAAATCTTAGAAATCAAGACTGCCAACTAACAAACGAAGTATATTAGAGTTTATATCGCTGCTGGAAGTGTGCAAACTTGGAAAAGAAAACCTCCAGAAATTCCTCTTTTATTGTTGAACTTTAATTAAATATTTTAATTTATTGTACCTTTTGGAAGTATTTGCTGCAATATTCTTGATTCTTGTTAGGTTTTTCCTTTCTGATGCAATTGTATTGATGTGTCTTTATTTTCGGTTAGAATTTGATGAAATTTGATTAATTGGTTTCCAAATTCTCTGGCAGAACTTAGGAAGATCATGTTTTTATAAGTCAGAAAGATCAACTTTTTGTGTATGTGCCACTGGTGAAATTCTCACTTTTGCTCTTTGTTTTATTGCCTGGTTGAGCAGATTGTCAAGCATATTCAGGAAGCCCCCTTTCTGCACTATGTATTTGACAGAAAATCTTCTTCAACAAGTTTGAAGAAACAAAGGGATTATGTGCCGCATATATTTGGAAAGGTCCCCAGTTGGGCTAGGATCAAAAATTTGGTGAGAGATATATGCGGTCACATACAAAGTAGTAATAAATCACCACGTTTTACCCCGTGGGCCCACAAAATTTACCATTTGTCTAACTCTTTGGGCCCACTACCCTACAACTTGTCTCTCAAACTGCAAGATGGACAACACAACATAAGGTGCTGTTTGATGGTTATGGGCTACATTTTATGTAGCATTTGAAGAGGATAAGAAGGTGCCTAATGTTTCTGTGTTTTGATTTCAGTGTTTCCAAGTCCAATACGTACCAGCTGTTAAAGCCAGAACTTGATATAGTTCTTTTTGAGATCATATTCCCTCTCATGTGTTTCAATGACAATGATGAGAAGCTTTGGCGTCAAGATCCTCATGAATACGTTAGGAAAGGTTATGGTAAGTGGCTATCTTTTATATTTTTTTAGAAATGCTAATATTACTCAACTGCGGTGTAGAAGAAATGATCATCTCATGGCATTTTGAATTAGCATGTAAAACTCAAGAAAGGGGTGGTATGTCATGGGAGTCTTTTTTGTGATTCTTATTCTTGGAAATCTCTAACAATGCATTCACTTGCTCAGATATAATTGAAGATCTGTATAGTCCCCGCACTGCATCCATTGATTTTATCACTCAGCTGGTTCTGCAACGTAGAAAAGAAAACCTCCAGAAATTTCTCACTTTTATTCCTCACTTTTATGGTTGAAGTTTTTAGGAGGTAAAAAATTGTTATTTTCATTGCACTTTCAAAATCTTAGAAATCAAGCCTGCCAACTAACAAATGAAGTAGATTAGAGTTTATATAGCTACTGGAAGTGTGCAAACGTGGAAAAGAAAACCTCCAGAAATTCCTCTTTTATTGTTGAAGTTTTCAGGAGGTAAAAATTTGTTATTTTCTTTGCATTTAAAAATGTAGAAATCAAGCCTGCCAACTAAGAAATGGAAGTAGACTACAGTTTTTTAGGGCTACTAGAACTGTGTACTAGCAAATCCTTTTTCTTATGAGCCAGCTCTGGGCTACAAACTCTATAGGCAGAATTTCTATAGGCAGAAAGATGGTGCGCTTTTGGGAGTGAGGGGCTTTATGTGATAAACTGAAGTAGACAGAACCATATAAATCTCAACTTGAGAGCAAAGGTTTGTATCTTCTAGTTGACCCTATTTAAGTGTCTTGCAATTAATGCATATTGGAATCTCTTGGCTGGTCTTTAATTTTGCAAACTGAAACTTGATTTTTCTTCAAAATTTGAGAACTTCAAACATTTCAAATCTCTTTTGACCGTGTAGAACTTAGAAATTATGTTTGTTTTTTTGGTAAGCTTTTTAATTCATTATGAGAAGTTCATAGTGTATCTACACAATACATAGAATACAATTCATTTTTATTTCATTAACAACAAGGTTGTAGATTAACGAATATAGAATATAAAGTTGTTGTAAGTGTTTTTTCATAATTCTGTTTTGTTTACAAGGTTGTAGATTAACGAATATACGAATATAAAGCTGCTGTAAGTGTTTTTTCATAGTTCTGTTTTGTTTACTTTGTCTTTTTTGGTGCAGGCGCAGATGGAAAGAGTCTCCATTGCTACCACTCTTGCCATGGCAGACTTCGGCTAACAAAGAAAACATTTACTTGCACTCTTGCCATGGCAGACTTCGGCTGACAACGAAAACATTTACTGGTTGTGAAGAGAATAGAAACGAATGCAGTTTACCTCAACTCACTTATAAAATCCATAGACTCACTCAGCCGAAAACATTTACTAGCACTCTTGCCATGGCAGACTTCGGCTTACAACGAAAACACTTACTGGCTCTGAAGAGAATAGAAACGAATGCAGTTTACCTCAACTCACTTAATCCATAGACTCACAATAGAAACATCCATAGACTCACAATAGAAATGACTGCAGTTTACCTCAACTCACCGAGAACATGTGGCATTGAGAATATGTGGCATCAAAGAGTTGTGACAGAATTCAGGGCAACAAGAACAGTACAGGAAGTGAAAGTGCCATACAAGAAGTGTAGGAAGCGAAAGTTACTTGTGATACTTTGGATATCACAAAATAGACCGAGAAGAATTCCAATCCGAACTTTGAAGAAATCCAATCCGCACTTTGGATAAAAACGCTTTGAAAAGAATCCGCACTTTGAATAAAAACGCTTTGCACATCTAAAGTTGCTTCGGGAAACATGAAGTTTCCAATAAGAGGTCGATTTGAAAACTTTGATTAAAATTTTGGTGCAGCAAAATTGCCAACAAAAACTTCGGTTAAAAACGCTTTGCACATCTAAAGTTGCCTCTGGAAACATGAAGTTTCCAATAAGAGGTCGATTTAAAAACGCTTTGCACATCTAAAGTTGCCTCCGGAAACATGAAGTTTCCAATAAGAGGTCGATTTGAAAACTTTGATTAAGAGGTCGATTTGAAAACTTTGATTAAAATTTTGGTGCAGCAAAATTGCCAACAAAAACTTTGGTTAAATATTTGTACGCAACCAAAATATTTGGTCAAAAAAGCGTTTAATGGTAGGTCCACGATCGGTCAATGTTGTATGGTCGGTCAACGATCGGTCAATGCCGTATCGAACACTATAGTCCTTGTTATGACATTCAACGCAGTATCGAACACTATATCGAACACTATAGTCCCTGCTATGCCAGTAGCAGGGACTAATAATGATATGATCATTCTACTAGTCTGAATACTATGGGAATGTTTATTTCTCCTATAACATAGGGAGGGACTAATAATGATATGATCATTCTACTAGACTAAATACTATGGGAATGTTTATTTCTCCTATAACATAGAGGAATTAAAGAAGTACTTGTGAAAAGTATGTGTTTTAGAAATGATAATAGAAACTACTTACTTAGTTTAACTCAGAGAACCTCTGGTATTCTATTAGGTCAAGGAGACGAAAAGAACACTGAATGTTTGAGTACAGAGTAACGAGTTACAACTAGCGTTTTCTTTTCTTGAAAAAAAAAGTAGTTTCCTTTCATAACTAGTAATTTTCCTTGCAGACCGAAAGAGAAAAATATATATATATTTTGCCTGCGCGTAAATATTTGTAATGGAGTTGTCTATAATGGGACTTTTTGGAGATTCCGGTGACGGAATCCGGCGGAAGAAATTGAGGCTAAATCTTGATTTGTTGCAGTTAAAATGGTTTTTTAACTGCATATTTGGATTCAGCACCCTGGAAAACCCCTGGGACGCTTTGATTGTGCAGAAACTAGCTATCAAATTTGCGATTCCAATAAATTCCTGCCGGATTTCGACCGGAAAAACCTGCCAGAAAGGCGTTCAAAAAGTCGCGTTATAAACAACTGCATTTGTAATTGATCTTCCTTTATCCATCCAATAACCAAGGGTATGCATGTGCATTTTAAAGTACAAACATAATAACAGTAAACCTAGTTTGTGTTTAAACGAAAGCACACACAGATGAACCTCGGTTAATTCAGCTAAGGGCCAACCCGAAGGTTTGCCCAGCAACAGTCAGGGTTCCATAATGAATTTTTGGTTAACGCCACATGGGCAAAGAGAAACCTTGCAGCCGCAAGGTCACTACCCCATCGGACGTGAGATAGAACAGGCCAGTAAGAAGAGAACATAGGAAACGAAGGCCCGTCTGAATAGATAATTGTCAAGCTGCATGAAATAATAGAAAAATGAACTAAACATTAACAGTACATCTTTAGAAACAAATAAAATATTCTTCTATTTCGAAAAGAGTCTAGTTATAGCTTAATGATAAGTTCCTAACTGTAAGCAATGGCGAAGGCCACGATCCTGTATCAATAACACACCCCGGAACAAAACCCTAGGGCCAGACAGTTTTACAAAACATTCCATGAAGAAGGGAGGGTTCGAGGTAACCGTCGGAATTCATTAATCTCTGAAATATATACAATAAGTATACAATTAAAAGTACAAAATCTACATCTAAATTAGAGACCCTTCTCTAGGGTTAGTAACTATTCTTTCCTCAGAACAAAAACCTTTGTATGTGCCATTAACAAGGAGGCAGAAACAAATGATCTAGAAAACCTGGAACAGATGTGGATGTGGACGATTCATTTCACCGTGAAGTGGGATGTGAAGTGGAATTCGACCCATGCCATAGGATTTGTACCTACAAACCACCAAAATTGATTGTTGTTATTACCTTTTGAAGCCTTGGTGAAGGTAAAATAAAAAAGAAAGACAGTAAATTGTGCAAAGAATCCTCGAAGAAGCCTAAACTTCTTACCCTAAAAAGCCCTGGAGAGGGATTGTAGCTTCTGCTACAATCTCCATGGGAACTCAGAGAAGTTTGTCACCACAAATAAGGAAATTAACTATCTGTGCCTTATAAACGAGGAATTTAACCTTTGATAACATCCCTAGAGCCTCTGTCAACAACAACAGAACATTCATTTGTCAATCAATGAAACAAGTAAACCCCTACTATCTTTGGACACTTGTAGGTCAAGATTCAGAACCTTTGAGAGAATACAACATTGGTAATAATATGTTAAATCAAATAACTCGAACTAAGGTTGGAGGAGTGATGAAAATCAACAAGTTAGCTCATGAATCCACCTTAGGAGTAAAACCTACAGCCTCAACCATTTATGGTGGAGATTTTGACACCATAGCAGTGATACCCCAATTAAGGTGTAGTTATATTACATGTGTGGGTGTATTATATAGAAATAACATAGTTAATGATAATTTAAATATGTTAAATCAAATAACTCGAACTAAGGTTGGAGGAGTGATGAAAATCAACAAGTTAGCTCATGAATCCACCTTAGGAGTAAAACCTACAGCCTCAACCATTTATGGTGGAGATTTTGACACCATAGCAGTGATACCCCAATTAAGGTGTAGTTATATTACATGTGTGGGTCTATTATATAGAGAATAACATAGTTAATGATAATATAAATGTGATTATTGGTAAGTGGTAAATAATTTTTTTTCTTACAAAGATTATATGTGTGTATGTTACAAGTGGTATTAGAGCCACATTGAAACATTGTTACTTATTTTGGGGAATCAAGTAATAAACCTATGCCCTCCTTCTCTTAAGTTACAAGATTTTCCTTCTTGTAGAGGATAAGAATGTAAACTTATTGTAGATTGAAGAATCTTTTCTTATCCTCCAACTTGGCTTTGAATCCCAGCATAAGTTGCAGATGGTGAGCGTGCTGTGTAGAACTTTTTCTAGATACTGCCTCGAATTGTATTGATGCTTGAGACACTGCTTTTCTTATGATTTCCTCTATAAAGGTTGTTCTCCCAAGGTTCGTCAATCCTTTGGGTTTTGCGGATTCATGTGTGGGGTTTTGTTATTTTTCTATCTTTCTATTCCTAGTCATTCATAAAAAGCAATTCCTATTTAACCTCTAAGCTTTTGCTCAAAACCGGGTTGGTAAGAAAGAACTTTACTTGTTAGGTATACACGTTCTTACCTTCCGTTTTTAAAAACCAATTCTTTCACAGCCTCATAAAAGGAAATAATTTTAAAAAATGATGCCAAAATGTTGGTCCACTAAGATGTCTTTTTACAGGCAATCCTAACCCCTACATTAATTGTCAACCCAGGGTAAGTCTTCT
Source organism: Pinus tabuliformis (assembly GCA_031772625.1). Classification (NCBI taxonomy): domain Eukaryota; kingdom Viridiplantae; phylum Streptophyta; class Pinopsida; order Pinales; family Pinaceae; genus Pinus; species Pinus tabuliformis. Next base: position 432,049,348 of record CM062813.1, on the reverse strand, counting down.
TATCTCAAGAGTGTTAGCATAATTTATGTAGTGAATTTAGAGGTTAGCTAATGGTAAAATGTTGCATCACTAATAAATATCTCTTCCACTAAATTCACACAACTCTTAAAGAAATAACTATGGAAGAAATGACTCTAAGAGAACTCTTAACACACTCTGCAATTCTGTCTAACTTATTCCAAAATCAAATGAATGTGAATGTGAATGCAGAGAATCACGCTTGGCAATCTTTGAATAGAATTAAAACTAACTCAGTCTATCAAGAAATAGAACTGTAACAACTGAACAACAATGTTAATCTATAGAAAATTATAATTGAACGACAAATCCTAATTGAAAGGAAATCTCGATTGAATGGAAATTCCCAATTGAACGGAAATCTCGTTTGAACAGTGATTCCTAATTGAATGGCAACTCAGCATTGAACAGAAATCAAGCAAATACAATAAATGATTTCTAAACAACAACTATTCTTTGTAAGTAGATTATAAAAATCAATTAATATTATCTCCAAGATCTACAATAACATAACTCAGAATGAACAACAATCTACTACTGAAACTAATATAACCAATCCAATCAAAGAATTACTCAGATAAATTACACGACTAAGTATGAATCGAAATGAACAGCAGTATGAATTGGAATCGTCAATCCTCACAATAAGGGAAATGATATTAACTAAACATTAATAACACAAGAAAGCAATAGAACTTCTCTTGACGAGGCTGAGAGTCGCTAGAAGTCCTCGCAAAGGAATAGTCAAAATATAAGTGAAGATCAAACGCAGTCTTTCTTCATTAACATAAATAACCAAATTAGAGCATCACTGAGATAACAATATTATATGTCTCAGAAATAATAATTATAGATTACGTAAGTTTGCCTAATTTTTGTTTGGCTTTCGACCTTATATATAATAGTAAAAGAGTAAACTAGATAAAAGCGAATCCTCATGATCAGGGGATTCTGAGGATTTCACAATACATAATCTGACTCTTTCACGAAATGGTATTGGTCTACCTGGTCTCCCCCTCCCTTGCCTACCTTAGATGATGTCTTTCCCTTTTACGACATGGTGCTTCTTTGTCAAGTGAATGGCTATTGACGAATCTGCATCTTTTGCACATAGGGATAGTAAAAAGTCAGTTTCATGTGCTATATTTATGTAATTTGTTACCAAGTGATTTCATCCAACTTTAACTATTATTTCCTTTATTACTGAGGAGAAAATATACCTTTTTCATGACCCAACAACTCTCAAGATGAAAGAAATCATAGATCATTTGCAACAAATGTTTCTATCAATTTTTTGTTTGAAAGGTAAATTAATGAGGGATGAATGGAGTTAGTGGGGTCTAGGTCTAAGCTAAATTAGCTTTTTAATTGCTTTTAGATACCTTTCTAGTAGTCATTCTGGTTCTCTCTAGGATTGGCACTGGTAGATAAGATTGTTTTTTTGTTTTTGATGTGTGTGAAAAGGGTATAAGGTTGGCGTTTGAGGTTTTGAGGCATTATACTTCAAGTTCTAAAAGATTTGGCACTGTATAGATCTTTGAGATAATTTATATTACTACAAAACTAAAGATTTTGCGGTGTATAGGAAGGTGAATTTTTGCATCTAGAATTTAGGTATTGAGGTGAGTGGACTACAATATTGTGTGGTAATCTCATAAGGTGAAGAAAAAAGGAAGACTTGTCTAATGAGGTATTTTGGAATCTTTTATCTCAGGGTACAACAATGTAATATTTCCCTTTTGGAAAAACACCAATTCTCTGCCCCTGAATTTGTTGTGGTTCACTGTGTTTTTCTTTAATGATTTTCATTAAATAGTTTAGGAGCATATGGCTATAGGTTCATTTTCTTCATTTAATTTAAAATGCATTACTATAGCACTCACAAGGCACTCCCACACTACCAAATAGCAAGATAAACTTCAGATTTAAACTTCGACAATGACTACACATTCAATGGTTACCATTCCAATAAAATTAAACATTTTACAGAGTGGAAAAGTTACACGGTGGTGGGTTTATGAACCAACATAACACCCGAAGTGTTGTAGGTGTTTATTTAGTAATTCAATGCCAAGCAAAGGATGCATAAATGGGAAATAAAGAATTTCAACATGCTAATTTGATGTGTATTAATCTAGAGTTGCATTATAGACTCATATCATATTTGAGTAAAAACAGAGCTTGCATTTAGCTCTATAACCATGCATAAATGGGAAATAAAGAATATCAACATGCTAATCTGATGTGTATTGATCTGGAGCTTCATTATAATCTGGTACCATATTTTAGTGAAAACAAAGCTCATATTTAATTCAACTATACAAACATAATAAATGAGATAAAGGGAACTTGAAATACACGGCTAAATTCCAAGGCAACAAGCAGTCTTGTTCTTTATGAAAACCCCTGTGTGAAAAGTGGAAGAATTCCTTCAATCTTTTGTCACTTCCTTGCGTAAATATCATTGCACCTTTGAGCTAGTTCCAATAATCCTATAGGAGAATACACTGCCCAAAACTCAGTTTCAATCCATGAAATGATGGCATACACAATCAATATCAGTGGTACAAACAACAAGGTTTCTTTAGTAATTCATTGCCAAACAAAGCATGCATATATGGGAAATAAATAATTTCAACATGCTAATCTGATGTGTATTAATCTATAGCTGCATTGTAGACTAATATCATATTTGAGTAAAAATAGAGGTTGCATTTAACTATATAGCCATGCATAAATGGGAAATAAATAATATCAACATGCTAATCTGATGTGTATTGATGTGGAGCTGCATTATAATCTAATATTAGATTTGAGTGAAAGCAGAGCTTAGCTTTAATTCAACCATATAGAAATAATAAATGAGATAAAGGGAACTTGAAATACACAGCTAAATTCCAAGGCAAAAATAAATCTTGTTCTTTATGCAAACCCCTATGTGAAAAGTGGAAGAATTCCTTCAATCCTATCTCACTTCCTTGTGTAAATATCATTCCACCTTTGAGATATTTCCAACAATCCTATAGGAGTGAATACATTGCCTAGAACTTAGTTTCAATGCATGAAATGATGGCATACACAATCAACAGTAGTGGTACAAACAGTAGGGTTCTTCGCTTCCAATATTCACTAAAATATCCCCTTGGAATCTTGGTTCTGCTCGTTTTTGCACAAGTCACACATCCAAGTTGGTTTTGCTCCTTGTTTCTGGATTCTAAAATCGATACCAGAGAAGTGGTAAGTTATTTCAATGAGAAGGCTTAAGTTCATCTGTAACTGTTTGAGATGTTTGCATTTGTATAGGTTTTGCTAGTATAAGTATTATATTTTATGCTTAGTTCAAGGAGTTTTCTTTATATATGTCTAATAATAATATGTTTTTTTGGCAGTTTCCATGCTCAATACTTCTATTTGAAGTGGTAAGTAATAGTTATGGAGATCATTAAAGCATTTGTTTTTGAAATTAAGTCTTTCCTTGATGTTGTTGAGAAGTCAGAGAACACATATATTCTTCTAAGCACTTTTTATGCTTATATAGGTTTTTGTTTTAGCAAGATACATGGTTTCAATTATAACTAGATAGAAAGTGGTGCACTATTAGGACAAATTTTACTAAGTCTACTTATATTTATAGCTTATGCTAAAGTTATGTACCATATAATCATAATGCACTTCATTTTTTAATAATTCAAAAGTGTCTTCACTTCAAAAGATCAAACTATTTAGTTCAACATATCTCCATTATTATTTATAAAAATATGGTTTATGTTAACTCTTACCTTCAAATATAAGTTAAGGTTTGAGGATATAGAATGTGGTGCAATATTAGGACAAATTTTACCATGTCTACTTATATTTATAGCTTATACTAAAGTTATGTACCATATAATCATAATGCGCTTAACTTTTTAATAATTCAAAAATGTCTTCACTTCAAAAGTTCAAACTATTTAGTTCTACATATCTCCATTATTATTTATAAAAAGATGGTTTATGTTAACTCTTACCTTCAAAAATAAGTTAACATTTGAGGATATAGAGTGTGGTGCAATATTAGGACAAATTTTACTATGTCTACTTATATTTATAGCTTATACTAAAGTTATGTACCATATAATCACAATGCGCTTCATTTTTTAATAATTCAAAAGTGTCCTCACTTCAAACGTTCAAAATATTTAGTTCTACATATCTCCATTATTATTTATAAAAAGATGGTTTATGTTAACTCTTACCTTCAAATATAAGTTAACATTTGAGGATATGTGGATATAAGTTAATTGTACTGACTTTAAAGGATCTTGGGGTTCATGAAAAGAAAGTGGAAACATCTACTTATGTGGGTAACTTGTGTCTTTATTATGTTTTAGGTTTCCAAAGGTGTCATGGCATGTGTTCTGTAAGAAGTGAAAAATTGGTATCATCTATTGGAAAATTATTTCCACCCTTTAGGTCTTCTTGATAACGTTCAATAACTGCTAGGCATGCTCTCTATGCTTAGTGACAAATATTCTTCATCTTCTATGGTCCCATAAGTGCAATTGGAGAAACATATTCCTTCTTTAGAAAGGCTAACTACTTTTAGAGTGTGTTACAACAGGTGATGGGATTTAATTCCTACTTTCGTTCCATGCTTTCTATTATTCTGTGGAGTGACTACTTGTGATTTGTAATTTCTACCTAATTTTAGAGTTACACAACTTACAAAATATGATGGGAAATTTAATTATTACTTTGTTCATTTCATCTGTCTCTTACTATTTTATGCCATATGGTGTGACAATCTTGGATTTAGTATTTCTTACACTTTGGTGTTAAAGTGTAGACATTCTCTTGTGTCTTCTAAAAGTAGAATTCTTGAGGTTTTCTAAAGTTAACCCTTGCATGTTTCCAAGTATCACAATTGTATCAAACAATGAAAATCTTGGTCCTCTTAAGGATGATACCAGTTTTTCATTTTTTTGTTATGAAGAGGCTTAATGTGGATGATATGAAGTACAATATTGTATGGTTTAAGATTAACCATTTAAAAGGAATTCTACAGTTTGGCAATGACATGAAGAAATACAATTTTCTCGATTTCAATATTTTGTATAAAAATACATCTTCTGCTAATTTTGAGGATTTTGCTTTTGTACATGGAATATTTTTTAGAGTGAGCATAATATAAGATCGTCGGTGAATTTATTTATGCAAGACCTTGAATTAGTTTAGTGCATATATTAGAATCTTATTGAATTATCTCAACAATCCATATATCAGGGCTATGAATTACAGAGGAGGGGCCCAATACCTTAAGTACTATTATTAACTTACAGGCCAAAGGTAACTCCTTAAATCATAATGTAGGTATGGTTATTATCCACTCTTAGGGAAGTAGTTGCATGACTTAAAGTACTCTGATGACATGAGAACTAAAACAATAGAGTCAATTTTCCTTGTGGGAAATAGAATAGTCTAGTAGATACCAAAAAGAAGTCTTTACGAGATGGTGTTCAGCTGGTGTTGAGCTTTATGTTGTTGGTAAGGAGGGTGAGGGTGTGAAAATTTGGCAAGTAAAAAAAAGAGACCTTTAGATCCCATTCCCAAAAAATTGAATTGGGAATTGACTCTTTTCAATGACCACTTCTACTTATCAAAGTTGATAAGGAGGGGTTTTACAACATCAACTTTGTTGAAATATGCAATTTATTTTATCTAAAATTCACTACAATTTTTTTTTTTTTTAAATCAATTGTTATAAATATAATTTAAGGATTGCCATAATTCTTCACATAATTCTTTAAAGTGTACTAGCTCAATGTAAGAGTGCATGCCTTACAAGCAAGAGGTTGGTAGTTCGATTCCACTGTGCACTAACATGAATTAATCAACGATTTTGTAGTTTACTTTTAATTAAATGTTTTTTATATAAATTTATTTCAATGGTGCGATATTTATGGATTCATTCTTTTGTATTGTCTCTAAAGAGACAAAAGTGATCTTTAAATAATTTTTTTATCTTCTCTAGAGAGACAATAGATAGTATTAAAGAGATATTGTCTCTAATTTGAGTGGTTGTCTCCAAAGAGACAAAAATGAAATTGTCTCCAAAGAGAGAAAAATGAAATTGTCTCCTAAGAGACAATAATTTTTATGTTATATATTGTCTTTATAGAGACAACATTTTTAAGACAATAATCTTTAAGACAATATTTTATATACAATAATCTTTAACACAGTAATTTTTAAGACAAAAATTTTTAAGACACCTACTTAAAGAAAAAATTAAATTAAGACAATACAAAGTTTTTTTTATCTTTAAATAACACAATTTACACAAAAAAAATGTCTCAAATATTGCCTTAAAACCCTCCTTTATGTAGTAGTGTGTCCCTTCACATTATAGAACAACTTTTAATTTAGATGAAAACTTATTTATACAAATCACATTTGGATTACAATAAAGATCACGGAAATTATAATATATATATATATATATATATATACACACACACACACACACACACACACACACATATATATATGGATATGGTTTTGTATAATAATAAAACATATAAAAGATATAATATTTGATAAAAGTATAGTTACTTATGAAATACAAGAGGAAAATAGCTATTACTAACATATGCAAAAGCCAACCAAGTGAGGGAATTCCATGTACCACCCGACCATAGACTGGGATGAACCAAATCTTTCTTTTAGCCAACCACCATTGTGACATACTCAAAGCATGAATGTGAGACTCAAGACAAAAATGCTAGGGCTTCTTGGAGAATAAATCATGTATACCCTCAGGCTTTACTATAATCCTACCAAAATTGGTCAAGGGATTCATAGGCAAAAATCAAGCACCTAACAACCAGGCTTTACGTCAATCCTCCAAAATCGGTGAAGGGATTACTAGGCCACAAACAAACACATAAAAAACCACGATTTACCAAAACCACACCAAAACCGGTTAAGGGATCACTATGACCAAGACAAGTTTGGATGCCTCAGAATTTTTTCACTAATATCTTGAGTTATTTTCTTGTCTCCACCCTCAGGCCTTACCACATTCTCGCCAAAAATGATCAAGGGATTCCTAGGCCCTTGAGAATTTTCCTCAAACCATCTCACTCAGTTCCAAAACCATATAGAAATCCAAATCTCAACAAAATGAAATAACCCCATCACACCATGACCATCCAGAAATGGAAACGCAAGGCTGAAGCCATTGTCACACCTAGAAAAACCCATGCTAATGATATCAAGAGAACCAAATACACACATATGCATGCCATGCATTTTAAGATAAGATAGGAAATGACACATGCAACCTGTTACCTACAAGTACTCTTGTTGAAGTTGCTTGATTCAACATTTCCTTGCTTGTCCCTTGCTTCCATTGTCATTGCTTTGCCTTCGGTTTGTTTCTTTCCTCAATGGTAGACTGCTGCAAGAATTGTCGAAGTGTGCAATAATATGAGAGAATGGAGATAATAGAGAGAGAGATCCACCATGGAAATATCAAATGTTGTTAAATGGCCTTTAGAAGCCCTTTTAATATTGAGGCCTCTATTTTCCTCAATTTCCACTATTTTTCCTTTAATTTTTCTCTCATGCAAACTTGTGACCTTTCATCTCCCTTTTCCTCTATTTTCCTTTAATTCATAAACAAAATGAAAATTAATGTCTCTTTTCCTTTTCCAATTTCCTTAGCTATAATAAAGAAAATGAATAGCCACTAGGATGGTTTTCCCAACGTTTAGTTTGGAATACATATCCTATGACCTTGGTCTTATTTTTCCTATATTAAATTTATTACATGAACTTTAACCTAGGACCTTTTCAAACGCCTCCCCCTTAGTGGAACACTATCCTCGATGTTCTATGACACTTATGACCAGTAATACTGCTGAAAACCAAACCATACTTCCCATGGAGCTTTATAACTTAGCTTGATGCAATATTTAGAATGGACCTTCTAAAAAGCTAAAGCAATATGACAAACATGACAACCATACTGCTTATTGGAGCTTTATAACAAAACTCATTTTGGTATTTACAACAAAAACCATACATATATTTGTAAATATATCAAAACTCCTTATCTTGACTCGAAAACAATGAATGATACATAGCCCATTTGATCATCTGTTTCCCATGTAGCTTCATCGGGCCCAAAGTGCTTCCATTACACTTTAAATTTCTTGATTTCTCAGTTATGGAGCTTGAGTTTTTTTCATTGCAAAATGCACTAACATTCCAGTTGTAATTCTTCTTTGAGCTCCATCTGAAATAAAAACCAATAAATCACATGATCAACATCCTTCACATATATATTCAGCAATGAAACATGGAAAACATCATGGAATTTCAGTTTTGGAGGAACTGTAAGTTTGTAGGCCAATATTAAAATCCTCTCCAAGACCTCGAAAGGTGAGAAGTATTAAGGTTCCCACTTAGCACATGACCCAATCCTCCAAGAGCTCTTCATAGGCTTGACGCACATGCACACATGCTCTCAAACCTAAAAATCCTTAAATTCCTTGTACTGATCTACATAACTATTTTGTTTACGTGTGTTTCCTTTAGATTCTTATTGATAACTTGCATTTCCTATTCCATATTTTCCAACATGTCTCATACTATCAATACCCTATTCACTACATGACTCAAGCTAATGGGAGTATTAGAACTCCACCCAGAAATTTCCTCCGACACACTCTTCCGCAGTGACCCTTGATATCCATTATCCTAAGAATCCTTATCTAGTCGATGATACTCCTCCCACCTCCTTTTCTAGTGCATAACATACGTCTTCAGTATGTCCTCCAAAATCATGTTGACAGTCTCTCTATGTTCATCTACTTGCAGATGATAATATCTACTGAAGTCCAAATTTGTACCCAAACCTACAAACAACTCTTTCAAAAACCTCGAAGTGAACTTCACATTTATGTTGAATACAATCTTCCTGGGGTTACCATGCAGTCTTACTATCTCTCTAATGAACACCTAAGTTTCCTCACTAACTGAATAAGTAGAGTTGATGGAATCATGTTGTCTAGATGTTCTTGACAAACCTGTAATGAAATCCATGGAAATGACCTCCCATTTCCATTCCGGAATTGGAATTAGCTACAATAGACCACATGGATGCTTGCACTCTACTTTTACCTATTAAAAAACCAAACACCTCAGAATGAACTCAGCTACCTCTTTCTTCATAGTCGACCAATAGCAGAAATTATTCATAGCCGTTAGAGTCTTTCGATATCCGGAATGAAATGAATATGGCTTAGCATGAAATTCCTCCAAGATAAGCTTCTTGACTTCACTCGTGTGCGAAAATTAGATCCTATCCATAAATCTGACCAAACCATATTTTGCGAGATTATAATCCACATATTGTTCAATTGCACCCTGCCACTGTAACCCGTGCTTAAGCTCCCTATACTTATCATTTTGTTGTCTTCCCTGTAAGATCTAATCTTGTAAATTTATCCCATATGTTCTCATAGCTTCTATGTGATTTACATGTACTCTTCTGCTAAGATCATCTGCAACCTTATTCTATTTACCCTTAATGTACCTGATCTCAAAGTCAAACTCATTGAGCATGGCGAACCATATAGTTTCCCTTGAATTTAGATTAGGTTGGTCAAATAAGTAAGTCAACCCATTATGATCAATCATCAACACAAACCTCCTATCGAGAAGATAGCATCCCCACATCTTCAAAGCATGAATTATCACTCCCAACTCAAGATCATGTGTCACATAATTTTGCTCATGATTATTCAGTTTCCTTGACTTGTAGCGTACCGCGTATCCCTCCTGCATGAGGACTCCACCAAATCCTGTATTTCAAGCATGTGTACATATCACAAAATCTTTATCTAGATGTGCAATATTTACAGATCGAGAATTTGTAAGAAATTTCTTCAACTGCTCAATAATAGTTGCACATTCCTTTGTCCATTCAAATTTCTTCCCCTTTCTCTACAAATATGTGATAGTATAGGAAATCTGGGATACTTTCCTGATGAAAATCCTATAATAACCTACTACCCCATGAATAATCTAAACTCATCCTTATTTCTAGGAGTTACACATTCCGTGATAGCTCTGATCATTTTATGATCCAGTTCTATGCCTTCCTTAGAAACAATATGTCCCAAGTAATGTACCTTTGTCTGAAACAAACCACATTTACTAAGATTGGCATACAACTTATGCTCTCTTAGAAATATCAATATCGTTTCTAAGTGTTTGACATGATCTTCCTCATTCTTCGAATATCAATATATCATCAATGAATACAATCATATACTTGTCTAGATAAGGGCGCAACACACTATTCAACAAAAACATGAAAGTAGATGGAGCATTACTCAAACCAAAAGGAACTACAAACAAATCATAATTACCATACATGGTCGAGAAAGAAGTCTTGTAAATTTCCTCCTCCTTGGTGCATACATGATGATATCCTGATCTAAAATCAATCCTCGAGAACACTACTATTCCCTTTAACAGGTCAAACAAGTAATCAATCCTTGGAAAGTGGTACCTGTTCTTAATCGTCAGTTTGTTCAATCACTTGTAATTAATGCATAACGTGATAGTACTATCCTTCTTCTTGACAAATAATACTAGTGAACCCGAAGGTGATACATTTGGTGTAATGTATCCCTTTTCAAGAATTTCCTTCAACTGCAACTTCAATTTTGCTAACTCGGAAGCGCTCATTGTATAAGGTTCATGAGATGTTGGTGTTGCTCCTAGTACTGAATCAACATAAATTTTCACTTCCCTATGAGGCGACAAATATAAAATCTCTACTGGAAACACATCTTGAAAATGCTGCAAAACTAGGGACCTCTTCAAGACTTTTGCATCCTCAACATCCTTATCTTTATCACTGGAAACATGCACTATAAATAATACACACCCTTTCCTACAACTATTACTTTCCTGCATAGTTGTAACCATCCTAACTAATGTTACCATATTCTTAGCCTGCAACATTCTCTGTTCTCCATTCTCATCCAAGTACTCAATATCCTTTTCATAAAAGTCCACCTTAGTCCTGTGAAGGTAGAACTAATCCATACCCAGAAGAAAATTGTATAAATCCAATGGAAGTATATTTATATGCGTTGATGTAGGCATACCATTCAACTCAAATACACAAGATCGAGACTCTGCATGCACCTTATTTCATAAGCCACACTTATCTACCAAGTTAGGATTGACATAACTATAATTAGATCCAGGGCCAATCAGAATAGAAAGAAATCGATCACAGACCTTACTTCCATATAAATAATATATGTTTGGTGATCCTCCTTCCTATTATCCATTACGGCATAGATCTGGGGAATTCTCTACCTGACATCCCCAACTATCTGGACCTCCTAGGCAATGTAGATCTAAGGCCTACCACACTAACATGACAGGAAATCCCTCTTGTGATTCTCCTTAACACATCCACCACTACAACTATTTCCTACCGTCACCTCCATTCTTCTACCCTTCAGGTTGCGACCCATGTCCCTTCTCTACTACATTAACCTTCTTATGAGGAGCAACATTTTATTTCTCACACACATCCTAAGGTTTTTTCGCTTCGGTGGAAATTTATATTTAGCTTTGTTACTCTTTCCAAACCTACCTATACTTTGTCTTATGCTTTGATTGCTCATAACAATGCTTCAACTTTCCAATAACTTATTCTAGTGATAGAGGATCATCATACTAAATCCAATCCTTTAATGTTAATGGAAATCCACTGATAAATATCTAAAAAAGTTTTTTCTCATCCTTAAGATATGACACATACCTCAATAACTCCAGGATCTTAGTTGTGTACTCTTCATATGTCACTAATCTCATCTTTAGCTCATTGAACACCTTGGATTTACTATCATATTAACTCTCTCACAAATATTTCTTTCTCAAGAGTCTCTTGAATTCATGACAACTAAATTCCTATGTCCTGATTTATTTAACATGCTCCACATATTCCCACCATATTTCGACCTTCCCTTTGAGACTAAAAATAGCCATCCTCACCTTCATGTTACTTGTGTAATCATGTAGCTCAAATAACTTCTTCATACCAAGCAACCATACATTTGAATCTTTTGGTTTCTTCAGCACTCCATCAAATTTAGGTGGCTTGGCTTTCATGAAATCATACAAAAAATATCCCCTATCAATTCTCCTATACACATGATAGCGATGATGACCATTATACCTGTCCAACCCTAAACTAGAGTAGAACCCATGTTCACTGACTCTCCTACTAGGTGTATCCAAGAACCTGCCATCTTTGACTGTGTCATCCCTATCCAACCAATGTCCACGATGAGGCCTACTACCATATGCTTCATTAGTTTTTTCCTCTTGTCCATAAATGATCTATGGTTGTCCATGTCTATCCAAGTCTGAAAAACTTTGAAGGATAACTACATTAACCTCTCCTTGTTTCTCCTGTGCCTTGGGAAGTATTTCCTGTGACGCAATTCTTATGTCATTATCTACTTTGGAACTTACTATTTCTCCCTTTAAACTTCTAATTTTTTTTGTTGTGTCCATAGTGTACTCATCTCTTAGCTACTCATTTGATCTATAAGGGGAGTCTCATGAACTATAATACACCATTTTTCTCGTCATCTTTGATGCTCTACTTCCTGTAAACATACCATGTGAGATAAACCAAATACAAACATAATCAACATACCTTAGTGAAGTTTAGGGGAGTCTATCTCATATTCAAAATCAATCCAGATTAGCACGATACATGTACATGGATAATCATAGCAATATACCAACATCATCTCAATCATCATGTAGTTACCATGAATGAGGCCAGAAACTATAACACTGACTAGATACATGATACTCATAGCCACCATAATGCATGCATAAAAATAACCATAGCAATATAGGCATAACAACCATATAGACACTGACATGCATGCATGACAAACACATTCTCCCCATTCACTTCAAGTGTTGAACCATGCTCTAATACCAATATGTAACCACCCCCTCGCAAATTTATCCACATTCACCGGCCTTCCATGGTAAACATGAGACAAAGACCTACTATGACATGACCCAACCTCCTATGTCCCATTAAGGATGTGGGGCCAACTTCTAATGACAAATTGTCCTTTCCCAACATCCTAGAGGTGTTGCAGGACACCCAGGAGCTAAGACACCACCTCAAATGGCAAAACCCTAAGTTGGAATACTCCTTTAGTGACCTAGACTCCCAACCACATGAATGATGGGGCATCCATGCAGTTGAGGGCCTCCAAATGCATGCATAAGCCTACCATGTAGTAGTTGTGACCAAAAATTTCTAGCTCAGAGGGCGTGATCCCAAATTCTCGCATAATTTTCTGGTCAATCTCGAGACCACTTCCCATAACTCAGTGAGACTTAACGATAAATGACATCAGTATAGGTCCATTAATACAAAACATGACCAAATACTTGAGGTAATTAGGCCTAACCATGACAATCATTCGTCAAACATATTGAGACCTTGTAATCTATAGGTCATGAATGCATATATGGCATAGGTGTCTCATACTTATCATAGAATTATCAAGAAGTTTTAATGCCCTATCAAAATAGTTGCAATAAAAATTTTCACTCATGTATTCATTAACCATTCATCATCTATTCAAAACATGTCAAGAACCATAGCAAGAACTTGTTATGAAGCCATGCTTATAACTAGCATATAACCAAAATAGTAGCCGTTATAGAACAAGCATCAAAGCCACATAATAACAAGAATAATTACTCATGAAATAGAAGTGTAAAAGAGCTCTTACTAACACATGCAAAAGCTGACCAAGTCATGGACTTCCACATATGACCCAACCATAGATTGGGCTGAACCAAATATTTCTTTGAGCCAATCATGTTTGTGCCATATTGCAAGCACAAATGTGGGACTCGAGAGAAAAATAACTAGAGCTTATTGGAGATTAAACCACCTCCAACCACAAGCTTTACCGCAATCCCATCAAAATTGGTCAAGGGATTCCTAGGCCCAAAGCAAGCACCTAACATTCAGACTTTACTACAATCTTGCCAAACCTGGTCAAGGTATGACTAAGCTCAAAAAAAACACAAAAACAACAGGGCTTTATTTTAACCCTACCAAAACCATCAAAGGATCATTAGGCCAAAAAAAATCTTGGACTCCTCATAATTTCTTCACCAATACCTCTAGTAATTTTCCAGTCTCCACCCTCAGTCTTTACTACAATGTCGTCAAAACTAGTCAAGGGATTCCTAGGCCTTTGGGAATTTTCGTGAGACCACATCACTCAATTCCAAAAAAATATGGAAATAAAAATCTCAACTGAATGAAAGAATGCCATCACACCATGGGTATCTAGAAATGGAAAGGAAAGGATGAAACCATTGTCACATGAGAAAAATCCCATTCCAATGACAACAAGAGAACCAAATCCACACATGAATTTACCATGCATTCTCAAAGCAGTGAGGAAATCACATATTCAACTTGCTACCTAAAATTATTCCCGCTAAAGATGATTGATCTAACTTTTCCTTGCTTGTCTCTTTATTTCATCTATGAACTGATCGTCATAACCTTTTTATTATTAAGGTCTCTATTTTCTTCAATTTCCACTATTTTTCTTAAATTTTCCTCTCATGCAAAATTATGACCTTTCACCTCCATTTTCTCTTATTTTACTTTATTTTCATAAATAAAATTCCAATTAATGTCTTTTTCCTTTTTCCAATTTTGTTAGACATAATAAACCAAATGAACACCCACTACGGTGTTTTTCCCAACATTCATCTTTGGAATATGTGTGCCATGACCTTCCTTATTTTTCCATTATTAACTTTATTACATGAAGTTTAAATAAGGGTTGTTATATAATGTAACCACCAAAACAATTTTCATATTATATTTCCACTTCAATAAACAACATAATTTTTGTACGTAGGTATTTGAGTGAATAATGATGTTAAAATCAATAATTATAAAAAATTGTCATAGTGAGTATAATAACATAAATGTAAACTATAATCAAGTATCCACATCATTACCCATGTTTTGAGAAACTATAACCCTAACCATGGAAGTGGAGAGCGACTATCTTGGTCAAATACAAGCCATCAATGTCTTCTTTGTATGTCTCGCCTCTAAAGAAGAAAAGTTTCTAGTGGTTGTTAGGGCCTCTTACTTGGAAAGAGAGGATAAATTAAAAAATAATGTGAATGATCTAGACTTGAGAGATGGGATGTACCTATATAAAAAAGGTACATGTAACCCTTTAATGTAAGAGATAGAAATTGTAACAAATCAAAACACTTACTATGAAATTAAATCAACCCATAGAGGAAGAGGATATCATTACATGATTAGTGGTCCAATAAGAGGGTCATGCCTCACCTTGAAAGAAAATAGGATGGAAGGAGTTATCCATAACCCTGTCATACAAGTTATATGGGAAAAGGAATTTGATTAACCCTAAGAAATAAATGTAAATACAATGCCAAGGCGTGAATTCTAAAGAAAGCAAATAGAACTTTTTTACCCTTACCTCGAAGCAACAAAATTATGGTTTGGCCAAGAATCCTAAGATTTAATGCAAGGATATCCTAGCACCATCTCGTTATAATTACACAAGTAAGGATTCAACAACAAACCATATAAAAAAATACCTAGGTAGAGGACATCAGAGAAGTTAAAACATGGACAAAACAATGCAAAATTCTTATGAGAAACCTTGTAAAATTCATGAGGTAGTAGGAATGAAAATTACTTTTAATCGGCAATGAACGTCACCAAGGTTCTACTATTTCAACCAATATCCTCCAAGCTTGCAAAAGAAACAAAGTGCTAGTCATGGAGAGAACCAAAATTACAGCATAACTTCAAGCAAAATAAAAATAATATGAATATTATTGAATTGGTTACCTGGGTGGAAGTGTGAGGTGCCCATCCATGTGAGGCCAATCCTAGAGTTGAATAGACTTGGAGACAAAAAATTTAAGAGAAAGGGATGAGAATAACTAAGTTCTAAAGAAACGTGAAACCCTAGAGATATGAGTTGTATTAATAAAATAGCTTCAAGGATTCAAACCTACTAAGAAAACACCATAGAGATAATTATTCGTCGAGAGCATATCATATATGGATGAAATTTTAAGGAGATAAAAGAAAAATAAAATTCAAAATCATGAATTACCTAGTAGATTATCTCTAGAGAACATTTGAGGCTCACCATATTGAATATGATAACTACTTAGGGGAATGGGAAGGATTATGGAACCTAAAGGATAATCTATGTGTAAATTGTTGAAATTTCTATCAACAATTCTAAAATAGAATCTGTCGATCAAATTGGAACAAAGCCCTGAAGAATTAAGTATATGGACAAATACAAGAAAAACTAAGTGAAGCTAGCTAAATAGAGAAATCTGAATATGCATCTAATATGGATCAAATATTAACATTCAAAAATAGAATTGACATTCTTGATGTGCCTAAACTCAAGGAGTTGATTCTAGATGAGCACAAAAAAAAGTCCTTTTCACCTCATCCAAGATATTAGAAAGTTATTACAACACTCGGAAAGAAATTTTATTTGCTAGGAATGAAAGGAGAAGTACATTAAAGTACATAAATACTTGGAAAAGTGATTAGAGTGCCAAGAAGTTAAAGTGGGACACCAACACCCAGCTCCACTGTTAATCATTTTCCCATTATGTAATAGAAATGGGAAACCATCTCTTTAGATTTCTTTAATGGGTTAGCTAGAGCTAGAAAGAAGCAT
Source organism: Pinus tabuliformis (assembly GCA_031772625.1). Lineage (NCBI taxonomy): Eukaryota > Viridiplantae > Streptophyta > Pinopsida > Pinales > Pinaceae > Pinus > Pinus tabuliformis. The sequence goes on along the minus strand of CM062813.1, from coordinate 432,032,495 downwards.
GATTCAATCATAGTGGTGGTTTAAAAATAAGCAACGCATCCCATTTCACACTAGTTCACTCTAGAATGAACTCCTTGAGTTTAGGCACATCAAGAATGTAAATTCTATTTTTGAATGTTAATAGTTGATACATATTAGATGCATATTCAAATTTCTCTATTTAGATAGATTCACTTAGTTTTTCTTGTATTTGTCTGTATACATAATCCTCCAAGGCTATTGTTCCAATTTGATCCAAAAAATGGAAATAATATTTTGTAGAACCAGGTGGTGTGAGTTCTATGAAAGCATGGGTGCATTAAGAGTTACGATATGTTAGGGATTAATTTAAAACAATATTGGTGATTCCATACTTGAAAGCCCCATTGGTGTCATTTTCCAAAAAGGAACTAGTTATGCTAAAATATGATGTCATGGTGATTTTATTTAAAGTAAAGCACTGGTTCGTTTTTATGTTATGGACACACCAATGTTTTTGTACAAGATTTTCTCTTTTTTGGAGACATCGACCTCTAACACTGCAATTATTATAATTTGTGAAATTCATTATTCATTGAGAAATCGATATATATCTTATAACATTATTCATAAAAAATAATATTTGATTAGTGCATTCATTATAATGATCATCCATATATTTAATGAGTATTGTAACATTTCACAATGGAATTGATTAACAAAATAGAATAAACTAAAATGTCTTTTATTATATACCAATAACACGATCTTTGTCATAGAAAATGGAATTTTTATTGGTAAGCACTTGTCTTCCAATTGGGTCACTATGTCCTTGATTACATTAAACAAAATGTATGATTTTCATAGGCAATTATTTCAAAAAATACAACAAGTCGCATTGATGTTCAAATACACCATAATTCTTCGTTGTAATTGTTGTGAGTGCTTGAGCTACTTCCATAGATTGGGTTATTTGAAGGAATGTTTTTGCTAATTGCATTGATTGTTTTCATGTTCTTGATCTTGTTCCATCTGCAAACATAAAAATATAGTGTAAGGAGTGTATCTACATTGGTGAGAGTAATATAAATTGAAATAAATAATATACATCGATGTAAATGGAAAAACAAAGTAATGTAGCAATAAGTGACTCGTGAATTATACACATTCTTTCAAAACCAAATCTCATGCCTTCTTTATACAATTGTTCTATTGGCATAGTTCCATACATTGTTTCTTGCAAGGTTTATACCCCATAATAAATCAGATATTTAATACCTACAAATTCCACAATTAATTTCTGATATGCCAACATATACTCACAACCGTTATTTAACCCAACATTAATCAATATTTAGGTGGCTCTTCTTTGTATGTTATCACCTATTTGAAGAGATTCAAGGACGATTGTTGTAAAACAACTTAAAATATACAAAAATGAAACCTTGAGTTGTTATGAGGAGTTATTAACAATTCACAAAATCTGAAATCAACTATTTTCTTCCTTGTCATCTTTTTTTATGTGTTGAATGAATTCCATCTTCTTTTATTTTTTCCAAGAAAATATTTGAAAAATAATATTTAATGCTAAATATTTTTTTTATATATACAAAGTGAGTCCTCATTACATACATTTGAATCATATTGTTGTTGATATGGCTCCTCATGTCATATAATTATGTCCATTTCTTTAACCATCTCTTTATACACTTTTTTGGACATTCCCACTGCTTGTTTAATATGCATTAATTATTTTAGATTTTCTTAATCTTCCTAAAAAAAGTAATAAACTATTTTTATAATGATATATGAAAACTAAATAAAAAAAATGATATTAATAAATTAATGGTTTGTAGTAATATATGGATATAGTTTATTTTACATATAGACTAATTCCAACCTGTATTACTATATTTTATTATATGGAAATAGTGACTATAAAACTTAAAGATATTCATATGAATAACTCAGATTCTTAATAAAAAAACCATGAAGAATAACAAACACTTGACATGTGCTCCAATGGGGAAGAGGAAATTTCCAAAGTAAGGTGGTAAGAAGGATATGGACGCTGGCAGTGGGGTTTACAGTTTGGGAAACCTGGAAAGAGCGTAATCGAAGAATTTTTCAAGATAAAAGAAGGCAGGAATCGAGCATTTGGGAGGTAGTATGTAGGTCAATCAAGGAAACAGTGTTATCTGAAGTTTGGGATGAACAGGACTGGCAGTTGACTCCGGAAGAGCAGCAAATAGTATCGAAACTTAATCTGGATATATCAATGATCTACCCGAATACAAAGAAACGACCCCTAGGTGGAGTGCAGAGTCCCAATCATTTTAGTTTGCCTGGAGAAGGAAGGATTAAATTAAGTTTTGATGGGGCCTCGAAAGGTAACCCCGGCCAAGCAGGTTTGGGAGGCATTTTTCGAGATAGTAGTGGGTCTACAAGATGGATATATGCTGATTTTGGGGGCGACATGACGAATAATGAGGCGGAGCTGTGGGCTGTTTACCAGGGATTACGCATTGCGGTTAGAAATGGATATTCGAATTTGGAAATTGTCGGCGACTCCAGGATTGTGATTGACATGTTGAGAAAATTACGGGATGGTAAGTGTTGGGACCATGTTGCAAGAAGCTGGCGGACCGCAGGCATAATAAAAGACATCGAAGGATTGCTGCGGGGGATTGAATACACGATTATTTACCATGTCTTACGAGACGGAAACAGGGCAGCGGACCTTATGGCGAATTGGGGAAGCGGAGGAGTGGATAGGCGGATCGATAGTAGCTGGAGGTTGGTAAAAGACGACCCGCGGTGGGCAGAGTTAACCGAGATATTAAACCGGGATTTACATGATGCGACTGTGCCAGCGGGGAATACATAACCACTTACGAATTATGGCAAGGAGGGACACACGTACCATCGCTCATGATGGTGGAGAGAGTTTGCAGGTTCGCGCGGATGGCATTAATACTCAGATCGGTTGGAGTCATAAACCCAACGCCCCATTGATCATTCCAAGAAGGAAATGGGACTGGGAACCGAGGACGAGAGGACACCCCGTCAGAGTGATGGCGATTGAATCCAATTATGAAAACACAAATGGCTTGCGGAGTAATGACGACTTTGAGTTGCAACGAAGCTATAGGAAACCAAGGTGGCCGATTGGCAATGCATTCAGCCTTGCATGCATGCGAATGAATTGGAGTTGGGGATTAATTGGGACTTGTAGGGCGGGGAAGAGTAGTCAGAGGATTTCGGTGATAGCGGGGGACGAGGAAATGGCGGAGGGTCAAGCCAGGGATGTAGGACGCTGGACGAGGAGTAAGGAGGTCAGTCGAGAGGCGAAGGGCAAGAACCAGGTAGAGGAGACCATCAGGAAGATTATGCTTAACATTTCAGATGACTCAGAGACGGAGTTTGACATACGGGATTACCTTGTGGATGAAGAACCGCGGCGTGGACAAGAACGTAAAGATAGGCGGGGAAAGGGACAGAGGAATGAGGATGAAGACCGGGAAGAAGAACAGGAGTCTGAGGAAGAGGGGGAGCGACAGGTGGGTGGCCGACGAGGGAGGAGACGGGGAATGCGCGGGCAGAAGAAGGAAGGTGCCAGCCAGCGGGGCAGAGGGAGTCTCAGCGGGAGAGGAGGCAGAGGGGGCAGGACAGCAAGAGTTGAGTTTGAGGAAGAAATGGGTAGTGAGGCTAGAGGTAGGAAACGAGGTAAGCGAGATATGAAAAAGAAATTGCAGGAGGCAGAAGAGGCTTATCATCAAAATACTCACCCAAACATTCGAAGAATTATTGAACATTTGGAAGAGGAAGCAATGCAGGAACATTCAGGGTCAGAAATGGAGGATTGGGAGGCATATTTGCCTGATCCAGGACATACCAGAGGAAGGATGACATTATACAAACAATCTTTGCATGTCTATTGGGGCATGAAAAGATTATTAGCTAAAGCACTTGAACAGGTAGCCCTGGAAATGGTAGAATTGGCTCAGGGTATACCTGTCATGAAGAAGGAGCTGAAAAATCTTCAAGTCACCTTAATGATGCAAGATAGGAAGATGGATGAGATCCTGAAGTTTCTTCAAGCTAGTGGTATGGGTGTTAAGACGGAGAATGAAGCCAATCTGGAGACACGGACTTAGCAGCAGATGGAGCAGCTGAAAAGAGGTTTTTTGCTTTCAGTTTACTTTAGATATACTAGTTATGCATGACTCAAATCATACTTAGTTTCACTGTAGGAAGGGTAGATGGATATATAGTATGGGAAGAAAGACTGATGGGTCTCTATTTTTGGATAACTGGATATATAGCATGGGTAGAAAGACTGATGGTATTTTATTTTTGGATGGCTGTTAAGAATCTCAGGTGGTCAAGAAACCCGGTTTCCCTTCGGGGCGGGTTGAGACCGGCCCATATGTTTATGTGTATGTTTCCTATTTTACAGTAATAGAAATGCAGAATCTCGCCTTTGCTTACAAAAAAAAACAAACACTTGACATGACAATAAATAAACACATGTTAATAATGTTATGGGTAATATTAGATACCCGCTAATATGATTATATGAATATAGAACTAAACAACAAATAAAATGTAACTCAAATACTAACAACAACCCATCATCATCATCATCGTCATAATAATAATAATAATAATAGGAAATGGAAAAGGAAGCTAAGGATTCCCTTATACAAGTGTAAAGTAAAATAGTGTAGGAATAATAATAATAATAATAATAGGAAATGGAAAAGGAAGCTAACGATTCCCTTATACAAGTGTAAAGTAAAATAGTGTAGGGAAGACCAATCTTCAATATATTTTCATACATGTAAATACTTAAAAAACTACACTAGTTACAAACTCGTTAAGGCCTAATGCTGCTATATACAGATTTCACCCATATGAGGTTGAAATTAACCAATAAAAGAATCCTGACTAGCGTTAAAATTAATACAATTAAGCAACCATTTGAATGTCATATCAATTTTAGACAGATGTAAGTAACAAATAATCGTTAAGGCCTAATGCCGCTATATAGAAATTTCTCCCATACCGGGTTGAAATTAACAAATAAAAGAACCCTGACTAGGGTTAAAATGAATGCAGTCAAGCAACGATCTGAATGTCATATCAATTTTAGACAGATGTAATTAACAAATAAAAGAACCCTGACTATGTTAAAATTAATACAATCAAGTAACCATATGAATGTCATATCAATTTTAGACAGATGAAAGTACATTGTAGGATGCTCAGTTGTAGAGCTAAGAAGTCGAAAAATTTAACTCCATCATATCTGAAAAGCCTGCTCACTTGTAGAACTAAGGAGTCTAAAAATTTAACTACGTCATATGTGAAAAGCCTTAGAGCATAAGGAACCAAAAAACCTTTGTTGCTTGGATAGTATACCTGGGATCAAGAGGGTTGAGGAAAAGGGTTATAACCACAAAAATATATATATAAAGATTAAAAACCCTAAGTCGTGCTGAGCCAAGGAACCATTTGAAGAGTCATCGTATATATGTTTTACCTGCGAGTGAAGATGACAATTTTTCTTTCAGGGAGCTGCGAAGAACCAAATATAAGTTAAGAATGACAAGAATAAACTCAGTAAAGATGCTCCTAGAAATATATGTCAAACGAGAATCTAATAAAAAGTCTGCTCGAAGCTCTGGTAGACAATGTAATGGGAAATTCGAAAAGGGTTGTTACAACAGCAAGGATGGATTTATAAATGGGAGAAAATTACCAAGGAAACCCCAAATAAATTAGGTATAGAGTGTACTGAGAAATAGATACAAATATACCTCTGACCGAAGTTAGTGTTTTGCAATCCTTGAAGAGTCAACCCCGTCAAAGTCCACGAGGATGCAAACTCAACTCCAGGAAAAACACCTGCAAAAAGGGAATAAATTTTTATCAATCAAACTTCTGGACATTAAAACCAGGTAATATATCTAATTACATTGTGCGAATTTCCAGGGTATCAAAGAGTACCAATGCTCAACCAGCTACAGCTTGTTGTGGCAACAAATGTGTAAGCTGAGGCATATCCCTGACATAGCAAGATCAAAGCAATTCTTGGCATTGTACAACATATTTTGAGTGGTGCTTTGACCTCCAGAAGCTAATAGAAAATAAAGCGAAGAATCATTTGAATAGTTAGGGTATATCGATTTGAAAAACCCCTATAACTTCTCCACCATTTGATCGACGAAATTTATATGGTCATTGAAATAACATCTGAAAGTGAGGCATGTGATATCACATGGACCAACATAGGTCGCATATGCCAAAGATTTGAAACTATACATGAGTGGGACCAAGGTTGCTGTCAAGTATCCTACATTGTTATAAATAAAATAAGTACCAACGTTTAAATACGATTCAGCTGAAATCATTCTTATGGTTGTGCACCGAGTTAGGCTAAGTTGAGCACAATCTAATGTGTGCAATGTGAGATATGCAGACACATACGAACATACACGTGAAGGGCCCACAAATTAACCTTAGAATATAAGGTATTAAATAAATGGGAAATGGGAGTTGTTATAATATATGGCAGGCTCACAAATTATCTTAAATAAGGTATTAAATAAATGGGGAATGAGAGTTGTTATATAATATGGTGGTCCCACAAATTATATAATATGATGGGGAATAAGAGTTGTTATATAATATGATGGCCCACAAATTAACCTTAGACTATAAGGTATTAAATAATGGGGAATGAGAGTTGTTATATAATATGATGGGCCCATAAATTAACCTTAGACCATAAGGTATTAAATAAATGGGGAATGAAAGTTGTTATATAATATGATGGGGAATGAGAGTTGTTATATAATATGATGACCCACAAATTAACCTTAGACCATAAGGTATTAAATAATGGGGAATGAGTTGTTATATAATATCATGGGCCCAGAAATTAACTTTAGACCATAAGGTATTAAATAAATGGGGAATAAATGGGGAATTGTTCTAAGGTATTAAATAAATGGGGAATTAACCTTAGACCATAAGGTATTAGATACATTGAGAATTAAATGGGGAATTAACAATAGTGTTAAATAAATCGGGAATTAACCTTAGACCATGAGGTATTAAATACATCGGGAATTAAATGGGGAATTAACAATAGTATTAAATAAATGGGGAATTAACCTTAGACCATAAGGTATTAAATAAATGGGAAATTAACAAAATTATTTGACATAATAAATATTAGGCCTAGTAATTCAAAACGAAACTTTAAATAAATGTGAAATGAATTAAATAAATGTAAATGTGAAATTAAGAGATGGAATGGAAGTATGCTCACCACTATGAGAAAATGGAATGTAAGCATGCTCACCATTATGGAGAGGAAGGAAAATTTATACATAAAATTTCTATGAATAAATTGTTCCATGAATATATTAAGAGTGTGTTGGCATACATTTTAGCTACGAGATAATCAATGAGTGAAGTTAAGTCCTCCTTTTATAATCCCAAATAATTAATGACTGAAGTTAAGTATGACTAAAACGTAACATGGGAAGTCTTCTTTTGATAAGTAAAATATTCCAAGGATAAGTTCAAATTTAGTAATGTGAAGTAAATGAATTTTTTTTTAGTGTGAAATAGGTTTTTTTACAGGTAGAGGGAGTACATGGGGTTAGTTGGAGAAACCACTTGGGAAATAAAAATGGAAATTGAAATCTTTTTCGGTGTTATTACTCAGATTTTCCTTGTAGTGGTTGGGAAGAGGAAAGGGGTCTGAGGTAACCACAAACCAACTTTTAGGTACAAAATCTAGCCAATCTGTACCCATAGAGGGCTAGCTCTTTACGATTTAGCTTGGTTTTGAAAGATATTAGGATAGTTATGAAGTTTTAGGGGTTTTGTTTGAGTTTGGGTGGTGAGATTCAATAACAGAGGGGTAAAACTGAGTAGCTTAGGCCATTGGGCGAATGGAGTCAAAGAAGATGGCTTAACTGGATTTGGTTTTTTAACAAATGATGGTTTCACAGGGCAAGATGGTCAAACAAGGAACAAATAAAGACTTGGGATAGATGGAATGGGTTTAAAATGGGTGAAGGGCAATTAAGAATCCTTAAACCTATTTAAAGAAGGAACTTGAATGATTACTACTAAAGAGCAGTTTAGTATTCTTTAATAAATAATCAAAATGAATTAACTAGCAAACAAGAGCAATTAAGATTTCACTGTTTATCCTAATTCAGAAGAAAACACGAAGAATAATAACGATTGAAAACAGAGTGCAACCAAGCATATTTTGAGTTATTTCTTTTCGTTTAACATTCAAATGTGAAACATAGATGATATAATAAACAAGGAAAACTTTAAAACATAAAGTATAGAGGACTTATTGATCCGGTGTTTGATTCAAGAAATCTGTGAAAAGTTGTTTGCTTCAATTCTTTATCCAGCAAACCATACAAAAGTTGGTCAAATAGCACTTTATTCCAAAATAGTCAATATTATAGCAATGTCTAAGAATCCACACCCAATACTCCAATTGAGAGGGTATTTATACAAAAAAATTTACAATGAAATATCTCATAACAAACTGAGATATAAACTGGGGTGACTAATCATATCCTTCAAGAAAATAGGGCTAGAAGACCTCGTAGATGACAGATAAGGAAACTGAATGGTTTGTTGCCCCTATTTTTGAGAATGTGCTGGAGTTAGGCCCTACGATTTGGCCTCTTGCTGTCCTTGGTTTAACTATGTGCTGGTTACTCTATTTTGACTTCCCTACTGACACACATTACCTGCATCTAGTGCTCTTTATCTATTGATCTTGTTTCATCCTCTTTATCTTCATTGACTATAGTAAAAATCAAAATTTACCTTTTACCTAGAATAAATTACAAAATTTCAAGCATTTCTTCCCACCATTTTGGCTATGGTACTCTAGTTTTCTGAAGCTTTCTGAGGGTTTCATCTGTTTCTTTATACCTGAAAAATGTAGGCTAAATTGGGAACAAGTGTTTTAGTTCATGCTCGACATAGAATAAGTTCTCTAAGTTGTCGTAAAGCACCCTGCCTGTAGGTAATGCTTTTATCCCTGATGCACTTGTTGATGAACTTGCTTGGTGGCCTGCATAATTATTCAATTTTTCCACATAATCTTTATGCCTCATTAACATATCATTGATAACTAAAGGACTAGGTAGCCCTTTATTTTGCAAAATATCAAACTTCTTCATAAAAGCATTAATTTCTGCCCGCATGTCATGACATCTTCTTTCTAAATTCTACATTAAAGTTTTCTTGGTTAATACCCTTTTGATTTAGAGAGAGATTTTTCGGCGAAAATCACATGGAAAATCATTTGTCGACGCGTTTCGAACCAACAAGTGTGGTTCATCATTAGGACAAGTTGAAGAAACAGATCCAGCTAAGCAAGTTAAATAGGCAGAGCAGAGTCTCCTGACCAACGGCTAGTTTGACTCAAGGACCGGGGTCAAAAATATTTTATTAGCTTAGTTAGTAAGAATTAGGACCAAAATATAAATTGAAGGGTAATTTAGTTTACAAATTTTAATAAAAATTAGAAATTAGTTAAATAATGGACCCTAAAAGCAATATATATAAAATAATATTATTTAAAATATTAAAATTATAAAATAATAAAAGATCTAAAAAATGTCAAAAGGGGAAGGTTAGTTAAAAATATTCAAAATAAAACAAGTAAATAGACAAATAAAAATAAATTAAAAATTATAAATTATAAAATACTAAGAAGCATCAAAGCGAGGATAGGTTAGTTAGGAAAAAAATAATAAAATAAAACAAATCAATGGATAAATGAAAATTAAACTAGAAATGAAAAAGTAAATAAATAAATAAATTAGTTAAAAAACATAAAAATAATAATAATAATAATAGTAAATAAAATAATAAAGATAAAAAAATCAAAATAAAATAATCAAATCAAAATTAAAAGCCTATAAATATTATTAAAAAATATGGAAAAATTAATGGAAGAAAACCATAGAGGTTAGAAAAATAAGTCAAAAATGGTAATAATGTAACGAATAAATAAGAATAAAATAAATAGGTTAGTTAGAAAAATTAGTTAAAAAAGTCTGAATAAATAAATAAAATAAAGACAAAACAAATAAAATATAAGAGGGTAGGTTAGTTAAAAAGTAATAACCGAGCAAAATAATAAAATTAGTTAAAAGGACTCAAAAAATAAAGGTAAAAATAGAACGAATTAATAAAAGTAAATCCATAAAAACATAAATCAGTTAAAATAATAATAATAATAATAATAATAATAGTAAATAAAATAATAAAGATAAAAATAAAAATAAAATAATCAAATCAAAATTAAAAGCCTATAAATATTATTAAAAATTATCGAAAAATTAATGGAAGAAAACCACATAGGTTAGAAAAAATTAGTCAAAAATGGTAACAATGTAATGAATAAATGAAAATAAAAAGAATAAAATAAATAGGTTAGTTAGAAAAATTAGTAAAAAAGTCGGAATAAATAAGAAAAAACAAATAAACAAAATATAAGAGGGTAGGTTAGTTAAAAAAGTAATAACCGAACAAATAAAATAAGAATAAAACTAATAAAAATTAGTTAAAAGGACTCAAAAAATAAAGGTAATAATAGAATGAATCAATAAAAGTAAATCCATAAAACATAAATCAGTTAAAATAAAAGGTTAATACTAGATAAATAATAAAAATAATAATAAAAAGTAAACAGATAAAAAGAAATACACCCTAAAGAAGAGGGTGGAAGCCAACTAGGAAGAGAGGGCAGGGACCCAACATCTACTGACTTTCCAGCCATCGTCTCTATTAAGATTGCAAGGCCTTTTTTCAATTTCAAGCGCTTCCCTAAATTTACGATGATGGAAATGTGAAACCGTAGCAATAACACTAGCCTCCTCAATGCAAACATGATGATTGGTTTTCTCAACATGTTCAGCTAAAGCGGAGGACTTGGCTCTCCTACGCTTAAGGTCCGCAGCGTGCTCACTAATCCTTTGATTAATAGAGCGACCTGTCTCTCCAATATAGGGGGTCCCACAGGAACAAGCGATCAATTAAACCCCTTTCATATCCTTAGGGTCGATAGGATCCTTTACAGATCTTAGGGACCCACGAATGGTGTTCAGGGGCCTGAAGGTCACAGGGATACTATGTTTCCAGAGAATCCTCCCAATCGTATCAGTAGTCCCCTGAACATACGGAAGAAGGACACCTGGGATTCGTTCCTTCGGTTCCCTTTTATTCAAAGAATTCTTGGAAGCCTTAAGGAAAGCCCTCTGACCCAAGTATCTACTATAGCCATTCTCAACAAAGACACCAAGCAGATGGGATTTTTCATTCTCAAAGCTCTTTTTGTCAAAGATTCTTAGGGCCCAAGTAGCAAGGGTATTGAGCACACCCATCTTTTGAGCCGGGAAGTGGTGGGAATTGGCATGAAGATACTGCTCCGTATGAGTTTTCTTACGAAAAACTCGATGGGCGAGGGAACCATCACTATTCTTAGAAATAAGAATATCAAGGAAAGGAAGGCATCCATCAACTTCTTGCTCCTTAGTGAACTTAATGGCTGAGGACTGGTTGTTGAGATGATCAAAGAAGAGATCAAGCTCAACCTGCCCATGAGGCCATATGACATTGGTGTTGTCCACATACCTTCTCCACAGCTTAGGCAAGATCCGAGAAGAGCTAAGAGCCTTGGATTCAAAAACTTTCATAAATAGATTAGCAACAACAGGGGAAAGGGGGGAGCCCATCACAACCCCACAGGTTTGCTCGAAGAACTCTCCTTCAAAACTGAAAAAGGTGGAAGTGAGACAGATCTCAACCAACTTAGCCGTATCAGGGTCTGTTAGGCGATGGATCACCTCCATGGCTTCATTAATAGGGATGCAAGTGAACAAGGAGACAACATCAAAACTAACAAGAATGTCCCCAGGATCAAGCTTAATGCCCTTGAGTTCTTCAATAAATGAAGCAGAGTCTTTCACAAAGGACTCTGTTCGACCAACCAAGGGTTTAAGCTTTAACGCAAGAAACTTCGCCAGAAGGTAGGTAGGACCTCCAATGGTGTTGACGATGGGCCTCAAGGGGGCACCTTCCTTGTGAATCTTGGGGAGACCATAGATTCTAGGAGTAATAGGGTTTCTTTCAATGAGCTTATGGTGCAAGGAACTTAAAGAGCCAATGGATTTAATGGCCAAGGCCACATTTCTTGCAACCTTCTTCAAAGGATTTTTTGAAAGCTGCTTGTAGCTACCACTATTATGAAGATGATCCAACATCTTGCTGCGGTAATCAACCCTGTTAAGAATGACAGCAGCACCTCCTTTGTCTGCCTTAAGAACAACGATATCTTTGTTCTGGTTTAAGGATCTGAGAGCTAAAAATTCATCCTTGCTAAGGTTACTCTTAGGCGGCCTAGCCTTTCTCAAGGCAATAGCACAATCCTGCCTAATCGTATCCTTGATCCTATCAGGTAAACCCCTGATTCCAAACTCAATATCGCAAATAATATCTTCAACACGAATTTTTCTAGGGGCCAAGGCAAAATTTAAACCTTTACCCAGAACCTTAAACACCGAGGGGGGGAAATTGAAACTAGAAAGATTAATAACCCTTTTAGAAGAAAGGTTATAAGAACAAGGAGACACCTTATTCTTATTAAAATTCGAGTTAGAAAAGAATTTGTTACTCATCCGAATATTATTAACCTTATCATTATTGTTTTTGTTATTACAATCAATATTGTTAATAGTATCAATATTATTACTCATATTATTACAGTTATTATAAGAAATCACCTTATTACTATGAATATTAAAAACATTATTATTATAATTATTTAAAATATTATTATTAATAATATTATTGTTATTATTCGCTCTACCGCTAATGTCACAGTTCATATCATTGTTAATAACAATATTATTATCATTATCGTTGATTATATTATTATTAATAACATTCTTATAATTATTAAACCCATAATCATTAAAAGTGATATTGCTATCAACCGCTGAACCGTTGGTGCTGCTATGTAACCCACCGAGAGGCACCGTAGACCGCGCTGGACTGTTGACCAAAAACCGGGAATCGAAGACCACGCCAACTCCTTCGTTTTCAGAACGCCTTGACATGCTGGGTACCGGAGACAAGGATCCAACATTCAACGACCCAGAATACCCCAGCTCCACATCAGCTCGACCAGTCCGTTCAGCGAGACCAACCCGCGATTTCTAACCGAGCGCTAAGGAACCCGAGCCTTCAGAAGGAAACGACAGACCAAGAGCTAACGTACCAGAATCATTATTGTCCTGGGAGGCGGAGCGAGCCATGGAAGACAAAGCAGCAGGCTCAGAAACGCTGAGAGCTACATCACCATGGCTGCTGACCCGAGACAACCGGCTATCGCTTGGAGAAATAGCGCATACAGTATCCCTGTCGACAGGAAGGGTAGATAGATTTCCAGCAACGCACTGCTCAGAAACCAACCCTAAAACCTCATCTGCGCAGAGAAGACTCTGCTTACCTCCTCCAGGTGAAACCGAGCCCCCTATAGAAGAATGCAGGCGAGAACCAGCACTAACCAAGTGATCTACGGCATCCAGAGACAAGAAACTAGAGTCCCCATCCGAGCGGCCAGATACCCAATCATTCAGCGCCGAGATTTGCCCAGATGAGACCCTGCTCCGGGAAGCTGCTCCCACGGTTCTATCAAGAAGATCCGAATTCCCCGCCAACCTTAGGAACTTAGAGGCTTGATTTTTCTTTCGAATCTCCTCTAACCGAAGAGACTTCAAAGCTGAACAGGCCTCTATTCTGGCCCACAGAGAGGCGGAAATTAAGTTACTAAGATCTAGATGCAAATCAAACAACACCCGGGAAAGCTGATTCAAGGAAGAACGAACCCGATTGATTTCTGCCCTAATTAAAGCCAGACTCGCCTTAAGGAAAACCTGATGGTTTCGAGGAGAGTGAAGGGGGTGCTTAATCCGGGCAAAATTGGGAATGATGGAGGAGTCTCTGCAACGTTTAAGAAAAGCTAGATCTGTTTTCAACCTAGAAACCTGCAAGCGAGCCCGTTCAAAACGATGAACTTTAGTGGCAATGGCTTTTCCATGCAGGGATTCAATAATAGAGTTCAGGCTTCTGTGATCCATATCAATTTAGAGAGAGATTTTTCGGCGAAAATCACATGGAAAATCATTTGTCGACGCGTTTCGAACCAAAAAGTGTGGTTCATCATCAGGACAAGTTGAAGAAACAAATCCAGCTAAGCAAGTTAAATAGGCAGAGCAGAGTCTCCTGACCAACGGCTAGTTTGACATAAGGACCGGGGTCAAAAATATTTTATTAGCTTAGTTAGTAAGAATTAGGACCAAAATAAGGGCAGAAATCAATCAGGTTCGTTCTTCCTTGAATCAGCTTTCCCGGGTGTTGTTTGATTTGCATCTAGATCTTAGTAACTTAATTTTCGCCTCTCTGTGGGCTAGAATAGAGGCCTGTTCAGCTTTGAAGTCTCTTCGGTTAGAGGAGATTCGAAAGCAAAATCAAGCCTCTAAGTTCCTAAGGTTGGCGGGGAATTCTGATCTTCTTGATAGAATCGTGGGAGCAGCTTCCCGGAGTAGGGTCTCATCTGGGCAAATCTCGGTGCTGAATGATTGGGTATCTGGCCGCTCGGATGGGGACTCTGGTTTCTTGTCTCTGGTTGCCGTAGATCACTTGGTTAGTGCTGGTTCTGGCCTGCATTCTTCTATAGGGGGCTCGGTTTCAACTGGAGGAAGTAAGCATAGTCTTCTCTGCGCAGATGAGGTTTTAGGGTTGGTTTCTGAGCAGTGCGTTGCTAGAAATCTCTCTACCCTTCCTGTCGACAGGGATACTGTATGCGCTATTTCTCCAAGCGATAGCCGGTTGTCTCGGGTCAGCAGCCATGGTGATGTAGCTCTCAGCGTTTCTGAGCCTGCTGCTTTGTCTTCCATGGCTCGCTCCGCCTCCCAGGACAATAATGATTCTGGCCCATTAGCTCTTGGTCCGTCGTTTCCTTCTGAAGGCTCGGGTTCCTCAGCGCTCGGTTGGAAATCGCGGGTTGGTCTCGCTAAACGGACTGGTCGAGCTGATGTGAGCTGGGGTATTCTGGGTCTTTGAATGTTGGATCCTTGTCCCCGGTACCCAGCATGTCAAGGCGTTCTGAAAACGAAGGAGTTGGCTCGGTCTTCGATTCCCGATTTTCGGTCAACAGTCCAGCGCGGTCTGCGGTGCCTCTCGGTGGGTTACATAGCAGTGCCAGCGGTTCAGCGGTTGATAGCAATATCACTTTTAATGATTATGGGTTTAATAATTATAAGAATGTTATTAATAATAATATAATCAACGATAATGATAATAATATTGTTATTAACAATGATATGAACTGTGACATTAGGGGTAGAGCGAATAATAACAATAATCTTATTAATAATAATATTTTTAATAATTATAATAATAATGTTTTTAATATTCATAGTAATAAGGTGATTTCTTATAATAACTGTAATAATATGAGTAATAATATTGATACTATTAACAATATTGATTGTAATAACAAAAACAATAATGATAAGGTTAATAATATTCGGATGAGTAACAAATTCTTTTCTAACTCGAATTTTAATAAGAATAAGGTGTCTCCTTGTTCTTATAACCTTTCTTCTAAAAGGGTTATTAATCTTTCTAGTTTCAATTTTCCCCCCTCGGTGTTTAAGGTTCTGGGTAAAGGTTTAAATTTTGCCTTGGCCCCTAGAAAAATTCCCGTTGAAGATATTATTTGCGATATTGAGTTTGGAATCAGGGGTTTACCTGATAGGATCAAGGATACGATTAGGCAGGATTGTGCTGTTGCCTTGAGAAAGGCTAGGCCGCCTAAGAGTAACCTTAGCAAGGATGAATTTTTAGCTCTCAGATCCTTAAACCAGAACAAAGATATCGTTGTTCTTAAGGCAGACAAAGGAGGTGCTGCTGTCATTCTTAACAGGGTTGATTACCGCAGCAAGATGTTGGATCATCTTCATAATAGTGGTAGCTACAAGCAGCTTTCAAAAAATCCTTTGAAGAAGGTTGCAAGAAATGTGGCCTTGCCCATTAAATCCATTGGCTCTTTAAGTTCCTTGCACCATAAGCTCATTGAAAGCAACCCTATTACTCCTAGAATCTATGGTCTCCCCAAGATTCACAAGGAAGGTGCCCCCTTGAGGCCCATCGTCAACACCATTGGAGGTCCTACCTACCTTCTGGCGAAGTTTCTTGCGCTAAAGCTTAAACCCTTGGTTGGTCGAACAGAGTCCTTTGTGAAAGACTCTGCTTCATTTATTGAAGAACTCAAGGGCATTAAGCTTGATCCTAGGGACATTCTTGTTAGTTTTGATGTTGTCTCCTTGTTCACTTGCATCCATATTAATGAAGCCATGGAGGTGATCCATCGCCTAACAGATCCTGACACGACTAAGTTGGTTGAAATCTATCTCACTTCCACCTTTTTCAGTTTTGAAGGAGAGTTCTTCGAGCAAACCTGTGGGGTTGCGATGGGCTCCCCCCTTTCCCCTGTTGTTGCTAATCTATTTATGGAAGATTTTGAATCCAAGGCTCTTAGCTCTTCTCGGCTCTTGCCTAAGCTGTGGAGAAGGTATGTGGACGACACCAATGTCATATGGCCTCATGGGCAGGTTGAGCTTGATCTCTTCTTTGATCATCTCAACAACCAATCCTCAGCCATTAAGTTCACTAAGGAGCAAGAAGTTGATGGATGCCTTCCTTTCCTTGATATTCTTATTTCTAAGAATAGTGATGGTTCCCTCGCCCATCGAGTTTTTCGTAAGAAAACTCATACGGAGCAGTATCTTCATGCCAATTCCCACCACTTCCCGGCTCAAAATATGGGTGTCCTCAATACCCTTGCTACTCGGGCCCTAAGAATCTCCGACAAAAAGAGCTTTGAGAATGAAAAATCCCATCTGGTTGGTGTCTTTTTTGAGAATGGCTATAGTAGATACTTCGGTCAGAGGGCTTTCCTCAAGGCTTCCAAGAATTCTTTGAATAAAAGGGAACCAAAAGAACGAATCCCAGGTGTCCTTCTTCCGTATGTTCAGGGGACTACTGATAGGATTGGGAGGATTCTCCAGAAGCATAGTATCCCTGTGACCTTCAGGCCCCTGAACACCATTCGTGGGTCCCTAAGATCTGTAAAGGATCCTATCGACCCTAAGGATATGAAAGGGGTTTATTTGATCCCTTGTTCTTGTGGGACCCCCTATATTGGAGAGACAGGTCGCTCTATTAATCAAAGGATTAGTGAGCACGCTGCGGACCTTAAGCATAGGAGAGCCAAGTCCTCCGCTTTAGCTGAACATGCTGAGAAAACCAATCATCATGTTTGCATTGAGGAGGCTAGTGTTATTGCTAGGGTTTCGCATTTCCATCATCGTAAATTTAGCGAAGCGCTTGAAATGGAAAAAAGGCCTTGCAATCTTAATAGAGACGATGGCTGGAAAGTCAGTAGATGTTGGGTCCCTGCTCTCTCTTCCTAGTTGGTTTCCGTCCTCTTATTTAGGGTTTATTTCTTTTTGTCTATTTACTTTTTATTATTATTTTTATTATTTATCTAGTATTAACCTTTTATTTTAACCTATTTATGTTTTATGGATTTACTTTTATTGATTCATTCTATTATTACCTTTATTTTTTGAGTCCTTTTAACTAATTTTTATTATTTTTATTCTTATTTTATTTGTTCGGTTATTACTTTTTTAACTAACCTACCCTCTTATATTTTGTTTATTTGTTTTGTCTTATTTATTCCGACTTTTTTACTAATTTTTCTAACTAACCTATTTATTTTATTCTTTTTATTTTCATTTATTCATTACATTGTTACCATTTTTGACTTATTTTTTCTAACCTCTGTGGTTTTCTTCCATTAATTTTTCGATAATTTTTAATAATATTTATAGGCTTTTAATTTTGATTTGATTATTTTATTTTTATTTTTATCTTTATTATTTTATTTACTATTATTATTATTATTATTTTAACTGATTTATGTTTTTATGGATTTACTTTTATTAATTCATTCTATTTTTACCTTTATTTTTTGAGTCCTTTTAACTAATTTTATTATTTTGCTCGGTTATTACTTTTTAACTAACCTACCCTCTTATATTTTATTTGTTTTGTCTTTATTTTATTTATTTATTCAGACTTTTTTAACTAATTTTTCTAACTAACCTATTTATTTTATTCTTATTTATTCGTTACATTATTACCATTTTTGACTTTAAGTATTAGGGGTTTACGCAGTGCATTATATTAGATATCATTTTGGGATTCAACTGCGTTAAGTAAGTCATTAACGTATGACCATTTCCATGAGAGGTAGTCGTAACTGACTAATTTCTCATGATTTTTGAATTGTTCATTTAGCACTCATTGCATCGGGTGATGCTCACAGGGGTGAAGAAGTGGGATTGAAACTAGTGAAATGGATCACATAGCGTCAATCATCACTTCTGGGGCTTGCATCCGGTAACCAGGACTTCCCGGGAGGTCACCCATCCTAGATCTCCTCTGGCTCAAGCGCGCTTAACTGTGGCTTTCTAACCTCTGTGGTTTTCTTCCATTAATTTTTCCATAATTTTTAATAATATTTATAGGCTTTTAATTTTGATTTGATTATTTAATTTTTATTTTTTTATCTTTATTATTTTATTTACTATTATTATTATTTTTTTTTTTATGTTTTTTAACTAATTTATTTATTTATTTACTTTTTCATTTCTAATTTAATTTTCATTTATCCATTTATTTGTTTTATTTTATTATTTTTTTCCTGACTAACCTATCCTCGTTTTGATGCTTCTTAGTATTTTATAATTTTTTATTTTTTATTTATTTTTATTTATCTATTTACTTGTTTTATTTTGAATATTTTTAACTAACCTTCCCCTTTTGACATTTGTTAGATCTTTTATTATTTTATAATTTTAATATTTTAGATAATATTATTTTATATATATTGCTTTTAGGGTCCATTATTTAACTAATTTCTAACTTTTATTAAAATTTGTAAACTAAATTACCCTTCAATTTATATTTTGGTCCTAATTCTTACTAACTAAGCTAATAAAATATTTTTGACCCCGGTCCTTGAGTCAAACTAGCCATTGCTCAAGAGACTCTGCTCTGCCTATTTAACTTGCTTAGCTGGATCTGTTTCTTCAACTTGTCCTGATGATGAACCACACTTGTTGGTCCCAAACGCGTCGACAAATGATTTTCCACGTGATTTTCGCCGAAAAATCTCTCTCTAAATTGATATGTATCACAGAAGCATGAACTCTATTATTGAAACCCTTTTGACTTCCAAAATGGTTTTGTCTTGTCATTAATGCCTAACTCTTCCAGCTATTCTTTATTTCTAGTATTGAAAAATGTATAAGCCTGTTGGCTTTCTAAGGCATTTTTCCTAATTTTGCCTTTGTTCTTTGGATTTCTTCTTGGGTTGCCTTCACAAGATCAATCTGATAAAAAATTACTTGGATAGAAGGCCAAACATCATTTATGGATTGAGTGATGTTGGCCCAAAGAATTCTCTTCATTTCTGTTAGAGGTTTGTCAAATGTAAGATCTTTCTCCAATGATTTTACTTTGTTTTCTAACATTTTAATCTCTCTTGTTTTTTCTGCAACATTTATTTTTGAGAGATCATAGCTTTGTTCCATTTTGGCATATTGCTCCTTTAGCTTATTTAGCTCTAAAACTTGTAGTTTCAGGTCCTCCATTGATTTTATTAGCTCTTATGTGCTCAAATTAGCAGTACTGCCCTGTGCTACTCCTGTTGTTCCTGTTGTTGCTGTACCTGTAACTGCCTCTACTGTAACTATGGAATATTTGCGGCCAATGCTGCTCCAAGATTTGATGGGACTGCTGTTGATACTACTGGTATTACATTGGGAGGATGAGAGGTCGACTCTCCCTGCTTGTCTTTCAATGCCTTTTCAAGTGCTTTTTCAATATCATTCAATTGTTCATTGAGTTTTAAGAGTAAATCCATCAGCTCTTCTTCAGATTTTTTCTTTATAACCTCATCAGTCTATGGATGTCTTGAAGGTGGAATTTTTAGTTGCTTCCTTAGGGCAGCAATATCTTCATCTTTATTTTTGATCAATGCTTTTGTAGCCTTTGCATCTTTGGGATAATGGCCCAATCCAGTAATTATTTCTTCTAAGGTTTTTATTCTATTATCTTTGGCCTGAGAGGAGGCCTTTTGCAAGTGTAGTTGAGCAGTAGTGTTGTCCAAAGAATTTTCTAACCTATGGGCCGTCATTGCCTTGCCAGTTAAGGTTGAGTAAATCATTTCTCCTGTTTTCTTATGCAACTCAATTTGATCCAAAGGATGAATATCTTTTACCATGACTTCAAAATTTGTTCTGAGATAATCTGTTGCTGATCTAGGTTGCTGCACCTTGGGCTTGAAATAGCTCATTATCATCTTGCCTTCTTCGATTTCATAGGCTGACATCAATCTCTGTTGATTTGTAGGAGCCATCTTCAAATATTGGTTATAAACCTGTAGCCTCAATAGATCATTCCTGGCTTTTATTTCTGTGAATTTTTTCTTGATTTCTGAGGCATCAGTCCCCTGTGGCTTGGAAGAAGATATCTCTATGATATTTTGCCTTTCTAGCTCCTGCCTCTAAGAAATAGTGGATGTTCCTCCTATTAAGAAAGTTTTCTAGATTTCCACTCTTTCTTCCCTCTAACTATCTGTATTTTCTTCTGCAAATTCCTCCTCTGAAAGGGGATTTAATCTCTACTTATTTGTTCTAGGCTGTCTTGATGGTTCACTGGCAGGGGTAGTTTTTTCCCTGTCTCTCTTTTTGTTTCATTCCATGCTTCCCTAGTGTTGCAGATAGAAGGGCCTAGCTAGTTCTTGATTCTAAGCTGAGCTTTCTTCTTGGCATTACAAAAATGGACTAGGTCTGCATTTATCATTTGCCTAAAATATTCCAATGCAAAGAGTCTCATTGGAACATACTTTGGTAGCTTAAAAGGGTAGAGTTCACACCCATAAATCCTGATTTCTGTGTGATCCTTATATAGGTACTAGTCACCTATCCTGTACTGCTTGGAGAGTTGGAGGATTTTCTTCATATCACCATTTATCCTAGGAGGAGAAATTCTTGTTAATAAAGTAGTTACTGGATGGATAAATAGGTCAATGAACTCATTGTAGGTGTAAGGGGTCTCAATGGAATTATGGAAAATGGGACTCTAAAAAATAGCAGACCTTGGATTGCCTCTGGTGTCAAGTTTCCTGACATGGAAAGCGAAGCTGTTTGATTGATAATACAACAGAAGGTGATATATGAAAGTAGTGTATTTGAAGACTCCTTCATTGCCCAGCCTTAAGAATTGGTCATGAATTTTGTTAGCAATATAAGAGGCATAATCATATTTAATGGCAGGGGGCTGTCCAAGAGTAAAAATTGACAATAACACCAAGGTTGTCTCATCAACATACTCTCTGAAGTTGAATCCCATGATTGAGGCTATCATATCAATAATAATTCTTCCTGTATCTATAAAGAAAACCTATAGATAAGGAGGTGGGCCTTTAGGTTGATGTTTAGGGTCCATGAACATCTGACATATGTGAGTCAATTCTGATTGAGACAATTGGGGAGCTCTTTCAAGTAAGTATCCCATAGAAAGGGGAGTGAGAGCATGACTGGAGTGGAATTGCAACATTTCATTGATGGACTGAGCAGTTATGGGAAAAAGGATTGTTTGACTTGGGGACATGATTGCTCTTTGGTTAGGGTCATAATTGGCACAGTAGTGATGAATGATATTTGGGAAGACATGGACTGAAGGGAGGAAGTACATGGGAAGGTTGGATTCCCACAGTCCTAAGATGTCAGAGCGATTCAGATAACTGTCTCTGGCTTGGAAAAAGATCTTAAGGTGGCTTTCATTACCTGATAAGTCTTTTATTTGAAAATATTTATCGGCTAGAGGCAGATAATCTAAATCTTTGTGAGGGGCATTCATAGGTACAACATTCAGAGCTATAGGAGTTTCCATCTTTGGTTCTTATGGGTTCAGAAATGGAACTTGGGTTTTCTGTGAAAAATAGTGAAAACAACAAGTTTGGGAACCTATATAGTGAACAATGACTGAATGTATAGTGAAATTGGTCCTTTCTGTGGAATATTCAGTATAAAACAAAAATTTGCAGGGTTTCGGTGGAAATGGGTAAATACCTATATTGGGGAAGTGAACAGTGCAATGGCAGGATGGATAACAGGTTCTGGATGGCATCGCTGCAAATTTTCTGATTAGATGGCAGTTGAAAAGCTTCAACTGTTGACTGGGACGTCGCTTTGCATGGGAACACAGTTTTCCGTATAAAACATCGAAAATGACATTTCATTGGTTTTATTTGAAAAATCTAGGTTGGCGGGGGTTTTTTTGGATTATCGGGCAGGTGACGTATGCAAGGAAATGACGTTTTGTCGTTTTATGGAGAGCGGTAAGCGGGATGGGATAGCACCACCTTTGGAGGCGGGTGGTTTTCGACCGGGGGATAGCGATCCCATTGACTGCACGACGCATACTGGAGGTACAGGAGGAAAATGGCCTGGTGATCATGCATTAACGTGTGGTCACCAGGGGGGTGCAATATTGATATTGACTGTCGGATGATGTGAACAGAATTGAACGGTGGACGGGAGGCGTATTGTGGTGGAGTTTGACTATGGCGGGCCCAACACAATAAAAAATATTTAATTGTATCGAAGGCAATGTGATTGTTTGGGGGCTGGTTCTTAATTAACCGTAAGGGTTAATTAATTCCAGTTAATCCTATTTGATGAGTATCTACAGTTATATTTAACCAGGGCGGGATATATACTATTTCAGGGTTTTATATATTTAAATAATACGAGAGTGGGTCAATTTTTCCAAAGGATTTATATAATATAAGTCATAAATTAATATGAAGCAATGTGATAAAAAGTGCTGAGTAAAAACATTAGAGTATATATTTAAACTTAGGCTTAAAGTGAAAAAGGGGTTTTTATGTGATATTGTGTGTTTTTCAAAAAGACTTATGAGAGTGAATGAATGATTTATGGATGGTTTTAAGTACTTAGGCCATTTAAATTATTCGGCCGAGGGTCCGGTCCCTCTAGAAGTCAGAGAAATGCTCTAAGCCCCTTTAATTCTCAAAGACCTTGATACCTTAGGGTGAATTAGTGAAGTCTTTAGGGAAAAATATGAAGGGAAGTCAATTATTTAACCTTGTTTTGCTTGAACTGAATCAAGTGTAATGTTTGCCTTGGACTTGTGATAAAAGTGAGACTTAACACATTTAGAGACATTATCCATCACAAGTAATTCTGCAACACCATCTGCCTACGCTACCTACTTTAGCCTGACATTTTTTCTTCTTTATTATGGTGCACTTGGACTGGCAAACCCTTATCACTCTTTTTCTTTTACATATAGAACTCTATATAAGTCTAACCTTATTACATCCAAGGACACTCAAATTAAACTATTGATCTCCTTTTACTCACTCTACCTATCTACTTATCTACCAAGATTAAACATTTCAGTCAGATTTTATTCTCTATCTCTAAAACATAAAATTGAAAGTATGAACTAGTCAAGTTTAAACTATTTGATTGTTCACCAATTATGTCATAAGTTACAAGTTGCGGACAACTTGTTTATTACATAAGAGTAAAAGGTAGTGGCATTTAGACTTGCACGCTTTCCTTGGTCTTTCTTTTGGTGGGGTTCATTTTTCTTCACTTTTTTGACCATTTTATTTCTTTTCACCCTTTGAATTTTCTTTTAGGGTATACCCTCTTTATATTTAAAAAAAAAATGATTTTTTTTTTTGACAATATGGAAAACCTTTGCAACAAGGAAAGGTATGAACATATTACATAGCCCATCAAGTTAATCATGAAATATGACACCTATTGGTATAGAAGCATAACAGTGGGGAGAGGTGCCACGGTTATCCAATGGTCTTTGCATGCAACCTTCGTGGCTGGATGAGATGGAAAAGGTGGTGACAGTATGTGATCATCAACACCCATGGATTATAGTGATGATGGAAGTTCCCAATAAGGTAAGTTAGATTCCAAGCATTTTGGAAATGTTATGATAATAATGGGAAAATGATGGGAAAATATTGAATGGTGGTGAATTATATGTAGGGCTATGAGAGGAAATTGCAAAAATGAACGAACATGCATACACATTTATAATATTTCAATTATTAAGAAGAAGAAAGGGAACATACGAGGAAAATGCTTGTGAGATAAAACCTTTTGAGGACGAGAACCAAAGAGAAATGAACTAAGACGTATCCTCCATACTAATCCTAACATTAGGTGAGAAAAAAAGCTGCAAAATGAGTCTAAATAGACCATGGGAGAAAATACGTGCTCATACTAGTTGTTTCCGGAGAACTCTTCCACCTTAATGAATGATAATGTGGTTAAGCAAGTAGTATTTATTACTAGGAGATTGCCTATCTCCTGTAGTATGAGACCATCAAACCAAATTTCTCCATTTCACCATCTATAGTGAAATTCTTGTGATTTAATATGTCCAAAGAATAGAGTCATTAAATGGTCATGGATCCTAAATATGTTAAGCCATGCATAAGGCTAAACTCTATTGAGAACAAGCAGTTAACCCAATACCTTTAAATAAATTATTGAGTGCCATATCCAACACTGGTTCATCTTAAGGATGGTTGGAGATGAATAATATTGGTGGGGTACAATGCCATGTCTCATCCATTAATGCATGTTGGAGTGGTGCCATTATTCCCCTCCCCACTCGTCCATTCGAAAACACCAAATCCGAGGAATATCAATGTCAACCTTAATTTTACATTATTTTTACATATAGACATAAAGTGATCTATTGTAAAATATCTCTAATTTCCTCTATAATTTCCTCATCTTTTTTAGTGTCACGGAGATGTGTAATTCTTAGAGAACTCAATATCGAGTTGACATATGAATATTACACTATAGTATGAATAAAATGTGTCTAATTGATTCAATGTTAAACATAGAGAAAACATGTAATACTTAAAAATAAAATATTAATAAGAAAAAAGTGTTATCCATAAACTAAAATATTTTAATGTCCATAGTAGCATAATTTTATATCAAACTTATACATAGAATTGTAACATAAAGAAAACAAACAAATAAATAAATAAATCTTGTACTTTAACTTTTTATTATAAGAGCAATATATAGTTTCTTTATTGTTTAAAAATTGTGATGTCCCTTGTTAATGTGAATATTTTTTTAATACAAGTAAAAAAAACTAGAACTGATTTAATTTTATGTAATTAGAAATTCTGTTTTAATTGATTAAAAGAAATTTAGTGCTGGAAATATGGCAAGGAAAGAAATTGTTATAATTTCATGAGAAGATATCTGTCAGGAGGGTGATGGAATTAGTTCTCAAGAAATAGTTAGGTTGGGCAGTTACCAACCCTAACTACTCCTATGAAAAATCCATCCCTAAAAGATCAAGAGGATGGGAGGTGGGGGCATCTGCGATCAGGGAAAGGAGGAGTAAGAAAAGAGAAAACTGTGTTGTAGAGACAGATAAACAAAGCAGTGGATAAGTCTGGTTAGGACCAGATATCTACTGTTGCTCAAGACTGAGTTTTCCTGAAGAAATTACCCAAGATCGGGTAGCTCAGGGGGAGACCAAGGGCAGTGTAGCACAACTCTCAAGGTTGGGAGGAAAATCGAGTTAAAAGGTTTATAAGTAGTTCAACAAGCTAGATAAGTTTACATTTGGAATATTTTATTTAGCTATTATCAACAGTATTATGTTGCCTAATATTAGAAACATAATGCTAAAATTCAAAGATAGTCACATATATGAATAGTAATTAAATATGCTATTAACACTGTGCATGTATGTACTAAAATTTTTTAAGTTCAGAAGTCTGCAATATGAGATAGAATTCAAAAAAACTTAAGAGACAACACTCAGTTCCTTACTAGAAGATTTCTCAGATAGCAACATAATTAATATTGGCACGATACAGGTAGGAAAAGAAAACTTGACAGAGAATCTAAGCATAAGTTCAAGTTGAGATTAAATCTTTAATATAAAGGAATAGCAATAAATAGACAAGTGCCTTCATTTATTTAATAATAGAGAACCTTTCACAATATTAATACAAAATGCATAACCCTACTTTAATCAAGCAGAATCCCCAAAGTTGGGTACTGATAAATGAACCCAAATCTAGTGCATTAGTAGGGAAGTATGCAAACAATAGGAATTGTAAGTATTATAGCCACAAGGGTTGCCTTGAACTATGAGAGGGAAAGCTAAAAACATGAAAAACTTCAACAAAAAAATAAATAGCATGTGAGATATAATAGAACATTTTAAGAATGCAAAGAAATTGAGTAACATAATCTCAGAGCGCAAAAGACCACTCATAGCATTCTTTTCAGTACAGATGACAAGTAAATAAATGAGCCTATAAGACTCCGTGAGACTTGCATAAAGAGTAACAGTAAATTTCCATTATCCTAAGATAGAAACCGTTCTTCATAATTTACAGTTCAGGAGAAAAAATTTACCCAGCCATACTTTGTAACCAAAATTGTGGGTCGAGCCGGCTTAAACATGCAAACAGTTTGATTACAGTAGTAACCCTTAAATGAAAAGAACAATTACAACACTTTTGAAAAGAGAAGAGACCTCAGGACCAGTTTCCCAAAAGATGAATACATCGCCTCAAAGGCTAGAGACTCGGGGTCTCATTAAACAAAGAAGCAAATAACAATCTCAACCTAGATAAAACCCAGAAATTCGAAGCTAGAACAATACCACCTCTTTTCTATCTTAAACATCTGACACAAAATTCATAAGACTGGGGCAAGCCCTTCTATATTTGATAAATATATCAGTATCAAGCTCATACCCATTGAAAACCGAAAAGAGATTTTGGAGTTTTGAGAGTCGGAGCCAGGCCACCCGAAATTGCACCTGCAAACCTTGTCAACTAGGCGAGTTTAGAAACACTGGAAAATGAATTAAAATACTGCAACACATTTAAATGATGCCCTAAGGTGGAATTTATTACCCGGGTTGTCGTAGAGCACCTCCAACATCCCTGTAGCTATGCCCGAAGCCATATCAGCACATTGTGGTCAAGAAGGAAAGGCAGTTAGAGTGCGGAAGGCCTCTCAGAGCAGCAACATGGATAAATTTGAAGAGGTTAGGCTCAAATTTTACCACAGTGAGAAACCCTCTGTGCGAGAACATGAGGTGAAACCATCGATTGAAAAAAAACAATAGTAAATGTCCTTCCCAAGGCCGACCAAGCATAATACCACCAACAACAACCTCCATTGTCCGATGCAATGCAGCAAGGAGAGTAGTCGATAGGGTATAGACCACAAAGTAGCTAGGAGACAACTGTCATCCATGAAGAAGCCTCGAGAGATGACCGTCCCTTCGTCCTGGAAAGTTGCCTTCTTACATTAAAACTCCACCATAAAGTTTGTACCATCTCGCAACAGATCAACCTTGAAATTATTAATGATAATACTTCGTATGTAATATGAGGGTTTATGTATGGTTAGGATAGTCGACTATGCAGTTGAAAATCTATTAATAAAAATGGAAACCTTGAAATCATGAGTCCCATTTACTAATTATTCAATGGTTGTTAAACAGTCCACCGCTGTCATGTCATACCATTTATATGGTAATAACAATTAATTATGTTCTCATTATAGTTAATAAATATTTCTTATGATAAGTAAATTACAATTGGAATATATAGTTTATGTTAAGAATTATAATCATTTTGCAAAAAAAAATTATGGAGACATTACATATTGTATCAGAGCGTTGAGGTCAAACTGAGACCTTTGGGTAAGAAATAACAAATTTTGTGATATGAATGTAGGAAGCAGGAACAGTTAGCATGAGAAGGACAGGGAACCTACCATCCAGATCTGTAATGGGGACAGGAGCCCCGTCATTTCAAGAAGGCAATCCTAAAGTATGGGTACAGTTGGGCAAGGAACCCCGAGACACCGGTACAGACATTAGAGTGACAGTACAAGAGTTAAAGGATGAAATGGACCGATTATGGGTAGATAAAAAAAGATTGATTCTGGTACAAGAAAATATTATGAAAAGTTTATCTGATAGACAAAATAATCAGCCACTAGTTCCTAGCCCTGAACATAGAAATATATTAGGGGAACAAGAATTCTGGATAGAAGATGTGGAAACTAGAGGTGGTGAGGAAAATCATTAAGAGGAGTATGATAATGTGTCCAAACATCGAACCCAGGAAAAGCAGAAATTGGAACTTCTGGGGGAGTTTCGAAAGATAAAGCCCCATCTTTTTGATGGAGAGTAGGAAGAAGTGGCAGAAGCATGGCTCATAAATATGAACAAATATTTCCAGCTGTACGAATATGACCATAACTTAAAGGCTTGTATGGCCATTTCCCAGCTGCAAGGAAAGGCCACACAATGGTGGGAGGAAGTAAAGAATGTTCGGTGAATGGATGAACAAAGTATAACCTGTGAAAAATTACAGATATATTTTAAAGAAAAGTACCAAACAGAAAGGTTTTATGATGAAAAACCTAAAGAGTTTCATGATCTCTGGCTAAGACAATTGACCATGGATGAATTTATAACAAAGTCCACCGTGTTACTTTGTTATTTGCCCTACATACATGAAGAAAAAGAAAAGGTGCAGTGATTCATCTGCAGCTTACCTATATTTATGAAAGAATGACTAGAATTTGACAACCCGAAGACCATGGACGAAGTAATCTGCAAAGCAGAGATTTGCTAGCAGCAAAACAAACCAAAAGGGGACATGAACAAGAAATGGAATGACAAAAAGATAAATAAATTTGTTCCTGGCCATAAAGGAAATAAAGGCTTGGGTAGGAAGGGAATTTACAAGGGACAAACTAATATAAATTTCAATAAAAATCTGCCCGTATTTAAGGTACTAGGCGAAGAAAAAACTAATGGGAAATCGGGTAGAGTTGAAGTCGAGTTAGCTACAAGGCCCCCTATACAATGCTGGGGATGTGAAGGGTTGCACTATGTCAAAAACTGCCCACAATGCAGGGGAACTGACCATATATCTCAGCTACAAGAAGCCTATACAGTAGGATAGATAGCAAGGAGTTTTCCCAAAATTAACACATCCCTAAAAGACCACCAAGAAGAATTTCAGCTGACAATTGTCGAATTTGAAGGTAGATTTTTTAACAAAACTGTAGCTATTTGGATTGACCCCGAGGCTACTTTAAGTTACATTAGCCCCAATATTGTGGGACAATGTAAGTTACAAGTGGTAAAGTTTAAAAATCCAAAGTTAGTGCAATTAGCCAGAGGAGCCTAAAGAACAGTTTTGGCCAAGGTCAATAATTTCCCTTTAGAGCTAGTTGGTCAATCCATCGAGGCAGATTTGAATATACTACCAGTAGGATGATATGATATCCTTATTGGTATGGACTGGATGGGAAAGCACTGGTCTCTTATTAACTGCAAAACTAGAACCATTAATTTCCGAGATGATAAGGGGGAAAGATAAGAAATGTAGGGCACTCAGAAGCCTCTGTAAATAAGATCTAAAATAACTTCCCAACTAGCAAAATGCATCAGGAAAGGATGTCAGATTTTTCCCATTCAAGTAGGTTATGTAGACCCTAAGGAGAAATCTATTGTTTCAGAAGATATACCAGTAATACAAAACTTTCATGATGTTTTCCTTGAGGAAATTCCAGGTTTACCCCCAAAAAGGGACATAGATTTTACCATTGATATAATTCTAGAAGTTGCCCCAGTCTCCCGAGCCCCTTACCATATGAGTGTTCTTGAATTGACAGAATTGAAAATACAGTTGCAGGAGTTGCTAGATAAGAAGTATATATGACCCAGTGTGTCCCCTTGGGGAGCTCCAGTATTATTTGTTAAGAAAAGAGATGGAACAATGGGAATGTGCATGGACTACAATCAGTTAAACAAGATGAAAATTAAGAATTAATATCCTATGCCCCGTATAGATGAATTGTTTGACTAGGTCAAAGGGGCAACCATTTTCTCTAAGATTGACCTCTGATCAAGTTATCACCAAATCCAGATAAAGGAGGAAGATATAGCAAAAACAAAATTCAGAACTCGTTACAGACACTATGAATTTGTGGTGCTACCTGTTGGTCTCACTAATGCCCCAACCACCTTCATGTGTCTCATGAATAGCATATTCCATCAATACCTGGACAAGTTCATATTGATCTTTATTGATGACATCTTGATCTATTCACAGAGTGTGGAAGAAAATAAGGAGCATCTCTGCATTGTCCTCCAAGTTCTAAAAGAACACTAGTTATATGCCAAATACAACAAGTGTGACTTTTTCAAAGAACAAATCCATTACTTGGGACATATTATCACCAAGGAGGGAATCATGGTAGATGAAAAGAAAATAAAAACCATTATGGAGTGGCCGGTGCCAAAATATGTGGTAGACATAAGATCGTTCATGGGCCTAGCTAGATATTATAGGTGATTTGTGGAATGTTTTTCTAGGGTAGAACACCCTATTACCTATCTGTAAAATAAATTAAGAGCCTTTAGGTGGACCTTTGACTGTCAAAGGAGCTTCGACAAGCTTAAGGATGTACTCACCACTGCCCCAATTTTGAGCATTGTTGATCCTAGAAAGGAATATGTAGTCTGTATGGATGCTAGCAAGGAGGGTTTAGGTGGCGTACTAATGCAAGAGGGTATGTTTATAGCTTACAAGTCAAGAAAGCTCAAGGAATATGATAAAATGTAGTTTGCATATGACTTGGAGTTAACAACAGTAATTCACACCTTGAAAATGTGGCCACACTACTTGTTGGGCCAAAAAATTCTGCTTTTAACAGATCATCACAGCCTAACAAGCTATTTCAAACAACCCACATTAAATGCTACATAAGCTTGTTGGGCTGACTTCCAAAGTGAATTTGATTTGAAATCAGGCGCTTGAAGGGAAAATAAAATCGAGTAGAAGATGCTCTAAGCCGGAAGGTAAATTTCTTATATGAGATCTCTTTTAGTGAGTTCCACACTACTTTATATGAGAAGATTCGAGAAAAAACCATGTAAGATGTGGTATATAACCATTTGTGGCAGCAAGCAAAAGTGGAAAATAGCCATGAACAACAAATACGGTATGCATTTACTCCAAATGGGTTGTTTGTTTATAGAAAGAGACTTTATGTGCCTAACCAAAAATTTATTAAATAATTAATCTTGAATGAATATCATAAAAGCCCTTATGCAGGACACCCAGGATACCATAAATTGATTTCTATCCTTAGAAAGGAATTTGTTTGGCTCGGTATGAAGAAAGAAGTAGCAGGATACCTAGGATGTTGTTTGGAATGCCAACTAGTAAAAGCAGAGCAACAGCACCCAATAGGGTTTCTTCACCCACTACCTATTCAAGAATGGAAGTGGGAGACAATATCTATTGATTTAATTACTGGACTACCTAAAATTAAAAAAACTAAACGACTCTATCATGGTGGTGGTAGATAAAATGAGAAAATATACTCATTTCATACGTGTACAATCAACTTATAAAGTAGTACAAATTGCTAACATTTTTATGCAAAATATTTTTAAGTTGCATGGCTTACCCAAATTGATCATCTCTCACTGAGATGTAAAATTTACGTCAGCTTTCTGGAAGGCCCTGTTTGAGGGATTGGGAACCCAATTACATTTCAGTACCACATATCATCCTCAAATGGATGGGTAGACAGAAAGAGTAAATCAAGTTGTCGAAGACATGTTGCGAGCCTATGTAATGCAACAACCATCTAAGTTGGAGGACTATGGTTGTTATGAGCCTATGTAATGCAACAACCATCTAAGTTGGGAGGCAAATCGAGTTAAAAGGTTAATAAGCAGTTCAACAAGCCAGATAAGTTTACATCTAGAATATTTTCCTTAGTTATTATCAGGAGTATGATGTTGCCTAATATTAGAAACATAATGCTAAATTTCAAATATAGTCACATATATGAATAGTAATTAAAGATGTTATTAACATTGTGCATGTATGTACTGAAAACTTTTGAGATCAGAAGTCTGTAATATGAAATAGAATTCAAAAAACCTTAAGGGACAACACTGAATTCCTTAGTATAAGATTTCTCAGATAACAACATAATTAATATTGGCACGATACAGGTAGGATAGGAAAACTTGACATAGAATCTAAGCATATGTTCAAGTTGAGATTAAATCTTTAATATAAAGGAATATCAATAAATAGACAAGTGACTTTGTTTCTTTAATACCAGAGAACCTTTCACAATATTAAGACAAAATGCATAACCCTACTTTAATCAAGCAGAATCACCAAAGCTGGGTACTGATAAATGACCCCGAATCTAGTGCATGAGTAGGGCAGTATGCAAATAGTAGGAATTGTAAGTATTATTGCTACAAGGGTTGCCATGAACTACGAGAGGGAAAGCTAAAAACATGAAAACCTTTAACAAAAAAAGAAATAGCTTGTGAGATAGAATACATCATTTTCAAAATGTGAAGAAATAGAGTAATATAATCTTAGAGCACGAAAGACCACTCATAGCATTCTTTTCAGTACGTACAACAAGTAAATAAATGAGCCCACAGGAATCCGTGAGACTTTCATTAATAGTAACAGTGAATTTACATTATCCAAAGATAGAAACCATTCTTCATAATTTAGAGTTCAGGAGGAAAAAGTTACCCAACCATACTTTGTAACCAAAACTCTGGGTCGAGCCAGCTTAAACATGCAAACAATTTGATTACAGTAGTAACCCTTAAATCAAAAGAACAGTTACAATACTTTCAAAAAGAGCAGAGACCTTAGGACCAACTTCCCATAATATGAATACATCGCCTCAAGGACTAGAGACTCAAGGTCCCATTAAACAAATAAGCAAATAACAAGCTCAACCTAGCTAAACCCGAGAAATTCAAAGATAGAACAATACCACCGCTCTGATATCTTAAACATGCAACACAAAATTCATAAGACTAGGGGCAACCCCTTATATCTTTGCCACATATATAAGTATCAAGCTCATACCCATTGAAAACTGAAAATAGATTTTGGAGTTTCGACAGCTAGAGCTAGGCCACCTAAAACTGCACCTGAAAAACCTATCAATGAGGTTAGTTTAGAAACACTGGAAAATGAATTAAAATACTGCAACACATTTAAACGATTCCTTAAGGTGGAATTTCTTACCTGGGCTATCATAGAACACCTTCAACATCCTTCTAGCCATGCCTAAAGCCATAGCAGCACACTGTGGTCAACAAGGAAAGATAGTTAGAGTGCAGAAGGCCTCTCAGAGTAGCAGCGCAGACAAATTTGTGGAGGTTAGGCTCAGAGTTTACCACAGGGAGAAACCCTCTATGGGAGAAGAGGAGCTGAAATCCTCCATCGAAATAACTCAACAGTAAATACCTTTCCCAAGCCCAACCAGTCATAATACCACCAACAACAACCTCCATTGTCTGATGCAATGCAGCAAGGAGAGCCCTCAATGGGGTACAAACCATGAGATAGCTGTCCACCACGGAGAAGCCTCTAGAGATGACCATCCCTTTGTTCTTGCAAGTGGCCTTCTTACATCAAAAGTGCACCATAAAGGTTTTACCATGCCATAAAAAATCAACCTTGAAATCATTAATGATAATACTTCGTATGTAATATGAGGGTTTATGTATGGATAGTATAGTCAACTATGCAGTTGACAATCTATTAATAAAAATGGAAACCTTGAAATCATGAGTCCCATTTACTAATTGTTCAATGGTTATTAAACATTCCGCCGCTATCATGTCATACCATTTATATGGTAATGACAGTTAATTATGTGCCTACTAGAGTTAATCAATATTTCTTATGATAAGTCAATTACAATTAACAGATATAGCTTATGTTAAGAATTATAACCATTTTCAATTTTACAAAAATATTTCAATATCTACTATTGGAAGACCTTTGTTATTTCATATATCTTAATATCAACTTCATATATATATATATATATATATATATATATATATATATATAGATATATATATAGATATATATATATACCATATATAAAATATTTCAATATCTATATTAAATAAAATAATGTTATATTAATTATAGATCTATATATAAGAGACAAAATATTACTTTCTAAAATTTAATATGTTATAAATATATAATTTATTTAGTTCCGGATTTATGACATTTAAAAAATATTAAATAAAATATTGAAGATCAAACTTATAACAAATATATACTTAAAAAAACATATAACAAATAAAATAATATCAAACATATAATAAAGATTTCAATATTAAACTATTACAAATAAAAAAAAAAAAATTTATATTCTAAATTATATATCTCTCATTTATAATAATGATAATTCTTAATATTTGTTATCTCAATTAAACATTCTTTCTCACTGGATACTATCAATGTAAAAAATCCTATTTTTACATTCTTCTTAACTAGATAGATACCATCAATGTAAAAAGAAAACATCACAAGAATGAAATATTATTTTAAAAAAAACATCACAAGAATGAAATATTAATGTAAAAAAAACATCACCAAAATGGAATATTTAAAGCTGTTCAAAAAAAATTTAATAAACCATTGATCCAAATAGTATTCAAAGTTGTTTGGAAAAATTTAATAAATCAGTCATCCAAATAGCCAGGCTTATTATAAACACAAAAAAATAAACCCATGAGTCATCAAAGTGGGCAACTCATGGCATAAATCTAACATCCAATGCACTATCAGTTATTGTTGCATTAGATTTCGCAACACTGAGTGACGTCGCACTGACCCCCCTTGTGAGGACCACGAGTTGCAGTGCGTTCAGGAGCACGGGCGAGTCGAATGAAATGGCAGTGCAGTGGTAGCACACGCGGAGGAGACACGAAGAAATGCGATGAGCGTTTGAAGTTATAACCCATGGGTGGTCCCTGGCGAGCCAACGGGCAGGCGAACCGATGGGTGGAGTGACGGATGGGTGAGCCAACGGGTGAGCCGAATTAAAGATGGGCAAGCCAATGAGTGGGCTGACGAGTTAAGTGGGTGAAACAAATGAAATGGAGGTTGGCTGGATGGAGGGAGGTGTTGGTTCATTGTTGGGAAAAACGTATATACGTGGGGAACTTGGCATGGAACCAGGGCAATCAAATCAACGAGCTTCTAAGGCGTCCAAGTGTGGAGAAGTAAAGAAGTGTGAAGTTGGTGGATTGGTGAAGGCGTGGTGTAGGCGGTTGTAGGCCATAGCACCTACGCCAAACTGGGTAGACTCGTGTAGGCTGCAGGGCATGCCAGGGTGCATGGGCAGCGTGCCGGGTGAACAGAATAGGGCGTCGGAGGGCGTTTGTGCAGACCATTTAGGGCGTTGTTCAGGAGTCGTTCAGGAGGATTGTTCAGAGCTGAACGACTGTTCAGGGTGCCATACAAGAGTCGTTTGGGAGGGTCACTCAGCGCTGAATGACGGTTCATACAGGGCGACATGTGGGTGTGCCCGCCGAATGGTGGAAAGGTGAAACGAAGTGTTGGGTTGAGAATGAAGGTGTGGTCGTCGTACAGAGGTGCCCGAGTTGGCACGGTAACACGGGTAGTGGCACTTGAGTTGGGCAAATGATACGGAGGTTGAACAAACACGTTCAAGGTTAAACAGAGAGTTGGACGAGTCGTGCAATGACTATTCAGGTGTGCCGATGAGCTGGGCAACCGAGTTTTCCGAAGTTGTAAAATTGGCTAAGTGTAAATTTGGGGTTTCCTCCAAGATTTAACTTGTACATGAAATTTATATATATTGATATACGGGCAGACTCACATTGGGGAGTCACCCCTCTCTTTATACTATTGTGCATTTATACATGTTAATGTTGTTATGATGAATGTTTATGGTTTTCATCATGTATAAACGATAACTTAATACTTGGTAATGAAGAAATAAACTAAGTATGAATTTTAAGCGTATTCCATGACTGTCAGTATTGGTGAAAAGAAAAGGGTCGGTGGTGCAGTACCTTGCTATAGTGCGGTTGGAAGAGTACTGCCAGTGTATGGGTGTGACAGGTGGTATTAGAGCTGATGATGATAAGGAAGTTGATCGGGTTAACGATGAAGAGCTGATCCCACTGCACTATCATGATAGGTGGTATCAGAGCTGGTGATTCAGAGAATCAAGGAGGATGTCTATCTTACAAAAAATGGGTTTTGCAACCTTCGAAGAATTTGAAGGAATTCTACTTGAAGAATCAAGTGTTTTGGAACAAAGACTTGCAAAATGGGGTAAGGACTCATTCAAAATGAAGGATGCTCTTCGTGCTTTGGTCAAGGAAGGGATCTCTAACAGGAAAAGGGATAAAGCCTATCGACTTGTAGGGGAAGTGGCCTTGTTTGATGTAGAACTCAAGGAATTGAAGATAAGTCAGGACTTGATTCGAGAGAAGTGGAAATGGCTAACTCTTGAGAGGAAGAAGTTCATAGCTTTCATTTAGGATAAGGAGAAAGCTACAGAATGCGATGATAAGAAAGAGGAAGTTGTGATAGTTGAGGATATTGTAGATGTGACAACGATGGAGGATGAGCTTGAAATTGATTAAGTTGGACCAGGATGGTGTAGTTTGCAGACATTGGTGGATGAGGATACTCGCATGGAGGAGCCTCATGATGAATTAAGTATTATTGATACTTGTGTTTCACTTAAGCTTTTGGTAGATAGACCATATGTAAGGAAGAGCTAAGTTAGTTTGCTGTTGTAGGGGAGGATCTTACCATGGATGTCTATGATAAGACCTTGTATGGAGAAGCAAGGACCATTGACTATTACAGGACTTGTTGGGGTTGTTCATGACCTTATGGTAGAAGTTACGAAGGCCCATGACAAGGGAGGAATGTGATGATCATTGCAGAGGAATGGGTCATGCTTTAGCCACATGGAGAAATTGGCTAAGTGTCCAACTTGACTCATGGAAAGATTAGAGGAGGGCACACACTTGAGTATGGTGATACTTGGGTGGACTTCTCATGGCCGAGACCAAGAGGAAGTCTTGGTGGAACCTTCAGTGGGGGAGCTATGGTGGAAAAGACTCATGTGATGATGATATGGTTGGGTGACCGAGTTCACTAGACCGGGATTGCAGGCTTGGGTGAGGATGACCGATTGTTGTGATGGGTCTACTTGGTTGGACAACATGGGAAACTTGAGTCATGTACATCAGGTTGGAGACATGGAGAATGGAAGTCTTATACGGGGACATTATGCAAGAGCACTTGTAGAGATGTCACTTGTGGGCATCCAATGAGGAGTGCCAAGGTAGGGATGTTGTGCAGGTGGATTTGCTAGTGTGACATGGAGATGTTTTATTTATGAGCCGATGGAGAGGTTGTGCACTCTTGTACAACAAGGCCATGGACTTGGTTGGAATTGTGAGCAGACTATGGAGCATTCCTACTACATGGAGAGCTGAGGCATCTTGCAGATACTTTTGGGCAGAAACATGTATGCTTGCTAGAGTGTTGGTTGGAGATGACACATGGAGCTCATGATGACATGAGGTTTTGACTTTTGGGGACTTCATATATGGTGGACTTGGAGGATCTTATGCATTTAGGAGCTGAGGTCAGGGACTTTGATGCAGGATGGGGTGCATACTCTTGAGTACATGTATGTGTGTGACTGAGAGAGTGACTTGATGAGGAGGATTGATATGAGACACTTTGGAGTGATGGAGTTACAATGATGATGATGCCTTGGTGGCAACACTTGGGCATGGGTTGACCTGAGACTTAACCACTTTTGACACATGGTAGCTGATTGATCTATGATCATGGGTAGCACATGGATGGATGAGACAGGTGTATACCTGTTTCTATGGCAGACTTGAGGGATGGCACATTACAGATATGATGGAAGTTGCTTCGTGGACCTGGATGTGACACATCGAGAGTTGAGTTTGATGAGAGGATCTCTTCACTTTGAGGAGATGGATGTTTTGAAGATGGATGATGATGTTGAATAGATACGACTGATTTCATGTATTACGTTGATACGAAGTATCATGGACATCATGTTATAGACGAGATGGAGTTTAGTTCATGGACTTGGGCATGGATTACACTTAGATGAAGATGGATTCTTAGTCGAGTTGATGTTGTGATAGGATGTTCTGAGAAACGACTAATGATGGCATAAGGATGTGCATTCTTATGGTTTGAGCGTGACAGTTGGACTGATCAACTGACTAGTTCAGATCATGGGATCCGAAAGTGTGCAAAGATGTGTTAGCATTTTGTTGGAGTATCATGGCAACAGTTCACATGATGACAGTACATGATGAGGTCGACACGATATGTTGTAGTGAGCATGTAGCTTGAGATGGAGGGGCTAGCCTTCCGCAATGGGAGCACCATGTGGAGATTGTGATGGATGTGGTTGATGATCATGGATTGAGGATACTTTTCGATGTATGACATACCGGTGGAGTATATACCTTGGTATGGATATCTTGGTGAAAGATGGTTGCTGGGATGAGAGATTGTCGAGGATGGCAATGATTTCAAGTGGGGGAGAATGTGAGGACCATGAGCTGCAGTGCATTCGAGCGCACGAGCGAGTTGAACGAAATAGTAGTGCGATGGTATCACACGCGAAGGAGACATGAAGAAATGCGATGAGCGTTTGAAGTTATGCACCATGGGTGATCTCGGGCAAGCCTACGGGCAGGCGAATCGACGGGTAGGTGAGCCAACATGCGAGCTAACTTAATGATGGGCGGGTCAATGAGTGGGCTGACGAGTTAAGTGGGTGAAACGAATGAAACAGAGGTTGGCCAGATGGATGGATGTGTTGGTTCATTGTTGGGTGAACCATATATATGTGGGGAACTTGGCATGGAGCCAAGGTAATCAAATCTATGAGCTTATAATGCATGCAAGTGTGGAGAAGTAAAGAAGTGTAAAGTTGGTTGATTGGTGAAGGTGTGGTGCAGGCGGTTGCAGGCCGTAGCACCTACGCTGAACCGGGTAGATTCGTATAGGCTGTAGGGCGCCGCAGGGAATGCCAGAGTGCATGGGCATCATGCTGGGTGAACCGAATAGGGCGTCAGAGGGCGTTCATCCAGACCATTCATGGCGCAATTTAGGAGTCATTCGGGAGGATCGTTCAGAGCTGAATGACTGTTCAGGGTGTCGTTCAAGAGTCGTTCATGACAATCGTTCAAGGCAGAACGACAGTTTGTGTAGGGCAACACGGGGGTGTGCCCGTCGAATGATGGAAAGGTTGAATGAAGTGTTGGGTTGAAAATGAAGATGTGGCCATCATGCAGAGAACTCGAGTTGGCATGGTAACACGGGTAGTGGTACCCGAGTTGGGCAAACGACCTGAAGGCTAAACGAACACATTCATGGGTAAACAAAGAGTTGGGCGAATCATGCGATGACTGTTCAGGCATGCCGACAAGCTAAGAAACCGTGTTTGGTGTAAATTTGGGGTTTCCTCCAAGATTTAACTTGTACATGAAATTTATAGATATTGTTCTAATGGCAGACTCACATCGGGGAGTTTCCCCTCCCTTTATACTGTTGTGCATTTATACATGTTAATGTTGTTATGATGAATTTTTATGCTTTTCATCATGTATAAAGAATAAATTAATACTTGGTAATGAAGAAATAAACTAAGTACGAATGTTAGGCATAGTTCATGACCGTGAGTATTGGTGAAAAGAAAAGGGTCGGTGGTGCCGCACCTCACTATAGTGTAGGGGAGTGACACTCCTCGCCGTAGCACCAACATCTTGGGAATGGTATCAAATACTGACACCCCAACATCAAAATAGGCAAGCCCTTCTATCTTTGCTAGATATATCAGTATCAATTTCATACCCATTGAAAACCGAAAAGAGATTTTGGAGTTTTGACAGCCGAGGCCAAGCCACTTGCAACTGCGCTTGCAAACCCTTTCAATGAGGCTAGTTTAGAAATGTTGGCGAATGAATTAAAATACCACAACACATTTAAACGACGCCTTAAGGTGGAATTTATTACCAGGGTTGTTGTAGAACACCTCCAACATCCCTATAGTAGTGCCCAAAGCCATAGCTACACACTGTGGTCAAGAAGGAAAGATAGTTAGAGTGCAGAATACCTCTTAGAGTAGCGATACAGGCAAATTTGTGGAGGTTAGGCTCAGAGTTTACCACATGGAGAAACCCTTTGTACGAGAAGAGGAGCCGAAGCCCTCCATCAAAAAAACACAACAGTAAAGACCCTTTCGAAGCCCGACCAAGCATAATACCCCAGCAACAACCACCATTGTCTGGTGCAATGTAGCAAGGAAAACCCTTGATAGGGTACAGACTAGGAGACAATTGTCCGCCGCGAAGAAGCCTCCAAAGATGACCGTCCCTTTGTCCTTGCAAGTGGCCTTCTTACATTAAAAGTCCACCGTAAAGTTTGTACCATCTCGCAACAGATCGACCTTGAAATCATTAATGATAATACTTCGTATGTAATATGAGGGTTTATGTATGCATATGGTAGTCCACTATGAAGTTGACAATCTATTAATAAAAAAGGAAAACTTGAAATCATGAGTCCCATTTACTAATTGTTCAATATTTGTTAAACATTTCACCGCTTTCATGTCATACCATTTATATGGTAATGACAATTAATTATGTGCTCATTATAGTTAATCAATATTGCTTATGATAAGTCAATTATAATTAGCAGATATAGCTTATGTTAAAAATTATAATCATTTTCATTTTTTTTATGGAGACATTACAAAAATATTTCAATGTCTACTATTTGAAGAACTTTGTTATTTAATATATCTCAATATCAATTATATATATATATATATATATATATATATATATATATGACCATAAATAAAATATTTCAATATTTATATTATATAAAATAATTTTAGATTAATTATAAATCTATATGTAAGAAACAAGATATTACTTTCTAAAATTTAATATGCTATAAATATATAATTTATTTAGTTCTTGATTTATGACATTTAAAAAATATTAAATAAAATATTCAAGATCAAACTTATAACAAATATATACTTAAAACAAACCAAAAAAAATAATATCAAGACCTATAATAAAGATTTCAATATTAAACTATTACAAATAAAAAATATAAAAAATTATATTCTAAATTATATATCTCTCATTTATAATAATGATAATTCTTAATATGTGTTATATCACTTTTACATTCTTTCTCACTGGATACTATGAATGTAAAAACAAAACCATTTTTACATTCTTTCTAACTAGATACCATCAATGTAAAAAGAAAACCTCACAAAGAAAACATCACAAGAATAAAAAGAACATTACCAGAATGTAAAAAAAAGCATCACCAAAATGAAATATTCAAAGTTGTTTGGAAAACATTTAATAAACGAGTGATCTAAATAGTATTCAAAGTTTTTTGGAAAACATTTAATAAATCAGTCGTCCAAATAGCCAGGCTTATTAAAAACACACAAAGATAAACCTATGAGCCATCAAAGCGGGCAACTCATGTCATCAATCTAACATCCAATGCACTATCAGTTATTGTTGCAACAGATTTCGCAGCACCGAGTGACGCCGCACTGACTCTCCGTGCCGCAGCACCAACATCTTTGTAGTGGCATTCAATACCGACGCCCCCGGATCGGCGCTGCCGATAAACGCACACACATCAAACAATTTTAGAATTAGTATGAAACTACTAGATTAATTTATGATGGAGTAACTGGATCAGGATATTTTTCCGTTTTCAAATTGCATTTGTTTGAACGAGCTGTCGATAATTTAGTCGTATTTTACCCAATGATAGCGCCGGCGTTTCCTGCGGGTTGCCAGAGGCATGATGATCGTCTATGGCTGTTACTGGAGATAGCAGGAAGAAGGCGAAAATGAAAACTCCAAACACTGATACGAGCTTAGAAACCATTGATATCAACCTTAAAAAAAAATTCCAGAAAACAAGAAATGAGATGAGATGAGAACGAGCTGCGTGAAAGTATAAATAGAAAGAGACAGAGGCGGGATTTAAATATTATATGAGTGCACAATTCCAAATCTCCAGCTGAGTAAGTAGAATACGACAAAAGCACATGACATAAAGCCAAAGATTCCGGGAGTAAAGACTTGCCAGATATTAAACCTTGAATTCTTGCTGCGAGAAGTGTTTTGTACTTCAGAGCGATGGAGATTTGCTTAAAATTAGATTTACAACTAATAAAATAGTATTTAAAATATTAAATTAATAGATAATATTTAAAATAATATATTAGCCAATAATAAAAATAATGTGATTTATAAATAAAATATTTCAGATTTCATTTTAATTTTATAGAAAAATATATAATTGAAATTGAGGAAAAAAATATTTTTTTAATATGAAAGAGATATATAAATCTTTATTCACATATATCTTGTAAAAATAATATAATTAATATTATATAATATGTAATACATTCTATATATTTAATTGCTATATAATATTTAAAATTAAAAAAAATTAATAACAAAATTATGTTATGATAGTTATAAATAAATATTTTGATATCAATATTGAATAACATAATTTCATATAAGGAAAAACAAAATAATTTAAATTGAAATTTTCAACTAAAAGATATATGTATTTTATTGCACTCATAATGTGAAATTGATATATATATATATATATATATATTTTGCTTAAGGTCTTATAGATCACAATTATTTT
The DNA here is from genome assembly GCA_031772625.1 of Pinus tabuliformis. Taxonomy (NCBI): domain Eukaryota; kingdom Viridiplantae; phylum Streptophyta; class Pinopsida; order Pinales; family Pinaceae; genus Pinus; species Pinus tabuliformis. Next base: position 431,989,564 of record CM062813.1, on the reverse strand, counting down.
ATTATGTTATTGAATGTCCAATAAACGATAATAGTTTTAGTGGATGTTAGTCATCATCATCACACACACACACACACACACATACACACACACACACACATATATATAGATAACATTTTATTAGTTAAGAAATGTTGAAGATAGCACTTTTTGTATAAATGAGACATGGGGTAATGGCATGAAATTTGATCTAATCGGCTGCATGATCAGAGAGGCTATCATTCAAAGCAATCTCACTGATGTTATTCCATCTTGTTGGGGGTCCACATGGGATAATGGGTGTTCAAATGATTCTTATTTGGCAAAAAGGCTTGACAGATTCCTCACTCATGAAAATATTATTGAAAGATTTGGTCTCCCTTCCATGAAAATCATCCCATCTTATATATCGGATCATAGACCCATTTTCATTCAATGAAAGCACTGTGGATGCAGATTTGGATACCCCTTTAAATTCAACACGACGTGGCTCACAGACAAAGGATTTAATCAATTCATTATGGATTCTTGACAGCCACAGATCGGCCTGGCTCGAGGACAAACTCAGAGATTCTTAGAATGTCTATCCATTCTTCGTAATAAAGTTAATATGTGGCACCAGAGAATTCCGCAACCAACCGGAGGTACCTAAAGGTTATTGATAAGAAATTTGAGCATTTATCTTTCCAATTCAAAAATCCCACAATGCCCTCTAGTATCAGAAAAGAAATCTGGGACCTAGAGAAGAAGAAGCAATCGATTTTAACAAAGGAGGAGGCTACTTGGTGCCTGAAGAGTCGAGCCACTTGGCTCAGAGAAGGGGATAAAAACACTAAGTTTTTCCACAGATTTGCAAATAGAAGGAGGGAAGTGAACATAATCTGGGAAATCAAGGACGAAATCAGGAATTCTCTTACGTCTCAGGAAGCCATCACGTGTGACGCAGTAAAATATTTCAAAAAAGCCTATAGCAGGGACATTGGAAGCGGAATCTAAGATATTCTATGGGGTATCGATCTGTACCCCACTATGTATGGCGATAACCTAAACGCTGCCCTTTTTTCTAAAGTCTCTGAAGATGAATTAGTGGAGATGATGAAATCCTTCTAGAAGAACAGATTCCCAGGTTCGGATGGCTGGTCAATCGATTTTTTTATCCACTTCATTGACTTATTCAAAAATGACACTCAATATGGTAGAGGAATCAATACTAAACGGCTTCATCAGCAAAAGTGTCTCCTCCACTTACATTACATTGATCCCTAAGAAGAAACTCTCCTCATCATTTTCCGATTATCGTCGTATGTCTCTGTGCAATGTTTTGTATAAGATAATTTCTAAAATCATTGTTGTTATCACCCCAAGAAACTCTCCTAGGTTGTATCTCAGAGATGCTCGGGAACATTACAAACACAACAAAATGTTGGAAATGGATGAATGGAAGGAATGATGCATATTCAAGCCAGATAACCACTTTTACTATGCTTAACCCCAGACATGGGTGAACACCCCAAACTACAATGCTTTAGACCACCAATTACTCACAGTTTGAGGATTCGAGATGCAGTAATACATCCAAAAAATTATCCCATCTGACGTGCACTCCCCTTGATTCAGGAATAGCGACATGAACTAAATGCCCTGTCCAAGCTAGAGAACTGACTCCAAAGAGTGGAGAATACTGATCACACCAGCAGATGCACAAGACCATGTGATGGCCAGCTACAACCAGTAGGGAGGTCTTCAAATCTATTTCCTAATGCATAGACAGGATGACAGCTCTCTGGCACTAAGTAAATAGAAACCTACATAACACATTTAATGATACATACTAGATTCTAACACAGAGGTGGGATGATAGCCCCTCTAATGCTAAACATCAAGAGCACATGAAAAATGCATAACAGGCATAGCCTAGAACAAAGAAGAAATGGAAAGTGAGCAATTAACAACAAAAGAAGCTTGTATTAGCTGAAAATGAAGACTAGATGCTGCAGGTATCATAGTAGTTACAGTCTCCAGAAGTTGAACCTTACATCAAAACTACAACCATCAGCCCTCATCACATCTTGTTTCTAGGTATATATAGAGGTTGATTACAAAAATACTCTGCTATCTATACGTGGAGGGGTCATAATGGAGCACCAACCACATTAACTATCTAAAATGCGCCTCTGCTGCAAATTGTGTGCTTTAATGAACAAAATTGGCCTTTCAAGATACTGTGTTGTCCTTCTCGAGCAGGTGGAGTGCCATATGGAAGAAGTTCCATAACTGGTAAATGTTGTAATCTAGTCGAGGTTGTCCTTTTTTCTTCTTGGCCATTCTATCTATTGAATGCAGTGGTTAAAGAGTAAATGTGCCAAACACTAATATATGGCCGCTTCTGTCCTTCAGGAGTATGGTACTGGTTGAGGACACAAAGACTGCACGACGGACAGATGATCTCGTCAGGAGGGTAACACCAACCATTGGATCCAGCGCATGGATGACAGAGATCTCTTGGTAGGAGGAATCGGGCAGAAACAGGAGGCAAACAATCGTGAGCTGTCGGATCTTGGGCAGACAGATCCGACGGTGATTGGGTGGATAAGCTGCAAGGGAGACAGCGAGCGGGGAAAGTACGAGTGGGTGGTAAGCGATATTCCTTGCGCTGCTTATGGAGGACGGCGGTATCACACACGGGGGAAGTGATCGCAATCAGTGGGTGACACGTGGCAGATGGGATCGGTGGCAAACCACCTTCCCCGTGGGTTAATGTGCGGGCGTTTTGAAGGAGCGAGGGTTGCGATTGTCGTCAGATCACGCGGCAAACAATCGGACTGCGGGGAAATAAACGAGGTTTAGCATGTGTGAAAAGGGTTGTGGTGGTGGGAAAATGTTGGTGGACACGCGCGGTCACATGAATAAGGTTATATTATATATCACTTAGTTTTCCTCAGCTTAGGTGTAGAATAGTTTAACCCACAAAGAACGGTATCAAACCTAGCTTTCCTTAGCTTAGGTTTACAATAATGTAGTACACAAGAGAGGGGTGTTACATTATTATATTATTTTAGTAAATTTCCATATATAATTTATTTGAACAAATTATTTATATGTATTAGACACATAGTCTTCTATTATGTATTTATAAATAATTTGTGAATAAATTGTAAATAGTTCAAATAAGAAGGCCAACCATAATAATAGAAATTTATTTTGTGCTTTTTTATTATTTGATTTTAGTAAAATTTTCATATTAATTTATTTGAATATATATATATATATATATATATATATATATATATATATAGTTTAATTTATAGATGAAATGACTTTTTTCATGACATATTTTCTGGTTATTTGTAATTAAAAATCAGCAAAGATTTGTAAAAACTTGAGCTTAAGTTGTTTAATATGCAGAATTGGAGCACCCCAATAAGTTTTTCAAGGTGATCAATCTATTTATGCATTAAAAATTGCCTTATAGACAACAAAAAAATCACATTCTCTTTAAATGGTTTTGCCCAAAAAAATATCTATTTCACCAATTAAACTACACACACATATATATATATATACACATATTTCTCTAAAGTCGTACATTTATAAATAAAATGTAAATACATAACTAAAATAATCACTGGAAATAAGTACATATGAAGAATCACCCACCTTGAAAAATAAAAGATAATTTCTAATTTTATATACCGATCCCATCAGCAAAAAATCATCAAAGTTACCAAATTACTTCACTTGACATGATATCAAAACCAAATTTTGGCATTCCCTCTTCCTACTCCTTTCACTGTCAATTTTTTTGCTAGACCTTCACCAAGTTATTTCATCTTCTTCTCCATTTTGAACACATAGTTACCATTCTCCAGTCTTCCACTTATCGTTAGCCAAACGCATGACTCCTCCTGACCCGTGAAAACCAGAAACCAGAGTGACATTAATAGTAATAGAAGCATTTACATATTTTAGAGTACCATTAAATTGTGGAATTTGAATTTTTTGAATCCAAAACTTCGGAGCTTTATTCCTTTTAGTATTCATTCAAGCCATTCGTATCTATCTAGTTTTAACCGTGCCTCTTTCTCCGCTGCCTATTAATTTTTATCTCGCCAGTTTAGCCACAATTTCACCATTAAACCCGTAGATATTGGGATTTCTATAAGGTATTTTTTCTTCTAATACTAATGTAATACCGATTTTTAAAACTAAAGAGATTACACAAAGAACTTCGCTGGGCTCCTCGCCGCTCGTCAAGAAATGTCCTGACCCCATTGAAGTTAATTATTAAAACCAAAAAGAGATTACACAAAGAACTTCGCTGGGCTCCTCGCCACTCATCACGAAATGTTCGGACCCCATTGAAGTTAATTATTAAAAACGATGTATATGAGGGTATGACTTATTAATTATTAAAAACGATGTATATGAGGGTATGACTTATTTTTTCTTATTTTAAAGAGTGAAATATTATTTTGTGTTATTTAAATTGGTTTTTTAATTGTATATATGAATTCAGTATTTTGAAAAAAATTTAGGATATTTTGATTGCAGGGGTTACCCATTAAACTTGTGATTTCAATAAATTCCTGTCAGATTGATTTTAGAGAAATTAAACCAGAAAAACTCACTCAAAACAATTTTCAAAAAATCTCACTAAAAACAACTCAAATTCAAAATGCACCACAAAAATGACCTCCAAATTTTGCTTCCAAACATTGGCTGAAAAACGCCATAACTTCTGCATCTACAATCCTTCTTGGAATTTAAAATCTATTATCAATTCAAAACATTATATTAAATATTTTATATTTAAAATTTAAATAATTAAAATTAAAATAATATGGATTTTCACATGTATCTAAAATTATATAACTTATTATTATAATTTTAATTTTAATTACGATAATATAGAGATTATATATATATATATATATATATATATATAGATATATATGATATTATTTACAATTAAATCAAGATTTAATTTTTTTTTTTTTTTCTCACAAAAAGTTTTTCATTGGTGGATATAAAAAGCAGGTCAGGAATTCATGATTTAAAGGTGTAGAAGTTTATTTCTCATTATTAAAAGTGAAAAAATATCTTTTTACAAAAATACCTATAAATTATTTTGAGTTTTAAACTAAAAATAATGATAAAACAATATTTAAAATAATAATAATAATATTTCATTATATAAGTATTTTATCTATATAATTAAAGAAATTATATTAATTTTATATATAATTTTAATATGAACTTTTTAGGTTTAATTGCTTTTAAGAAAAATGGAAAGAGAAAAGTTTTTTTTTGAGAAAATGTAAGGAAAATTAAAAAAAAGTGAAAAGAAGATAATGAAAAAGTAATTGGAGAAATAAAAAAATAATGAAAGTGTTTTTTTAAAATCATGTGTATTTTTTTTCAATATTTTATATGAAAATTGGTTTAAAAGATTAAAAAATTACTAATAAGAAAAATATTTAATAAACTAAAAATAAAATATTCTAATATCCACATTAAATGAAAATTTTCAAAATCAACTATTCATATAAATATTATTACAAAATTCAATATAAAATAACTCATCATTTTCATTTTTATAACTCATATATAAGAAAGATAATAATTAGGTTATTAGTGTCTTGTTAAGAAACAAGGAGATATACAATTCCATGGATGTTCAATATAAAATTGGTGCTTTGGACTAGTGAGTATATATATATATATATATATATATATAATTTTGAAGAAAAATGATGGCAAACTTAAGGAATTTCATATTTCTTAATCCATGATAAATCTAAATTTATATCTTGCAATATATTCATAAAAATTGCTCAATAAATTTGAACATATTTAATATATTTTAAAAATCTATATTTATTTATATTTCATTCAAATAAAAAATTAAAAGATTCATAATATTTAAATTCCTCTTCTATATGAGTATATTAAAAAATAGATAAAAATGTATATTAAAATTTAAAATCAAATTTATAGAATTATTTAATCACCAATAGAAATATATATAATTAATAAATTAATTTAATAATAATTATTACTATTTAAGTACACAAATGATAAACCATATATAGTAATTAATTTAAAATAATCAATAAAATTTATTATTTATTAAAAAAATAATTTATAAATAATATATACTTAAAATGGGTAAGTTCAACTTTTTTTTAATCAAATCACATATTTATACTACATTTCATTTGAACATCATAAGCAATAATAGACATACCATACAAAATTACACCTCACGCTGTTCCATATAATTTTAACTCAGATAAATACAGGTTTCTCAGAAATGTTATTTTCACAACCAAACCTGAGTTTTTTTTATAGCATCTAATTGCATATTTAAAAAATATAAAATTTTCTCACATAATCTAACTACACTCACAATCTTATGTGTTCAGCAATGAAACTTTATTTTTAAATATTAATTTAATTAAAAAATGAATTTCATTATAAGATCCTGTCTAAGGAGCTGAAAATTTGTTTCCATTCTGTGCTTAAAAACAAATTTAACCAAATACCCGAATTCATTGAACAGAGTTTGGAATCTCCTTTCAAAGGACTTGGGATTTGATACCTCTGGTCTCACATCATATTCAGAAATAAAAAACTAATGTACTTACAACCAATTTAGTGTACTTAAAATGAATGATCGATAAAGTTTGAAGTGTTTGATGAGGAGTCGCACTTATTCTGGTGAACTATGTCTTAATCCAGTACAATATCACAGTTTAAATTTATTGACTCTTTTCAAAGAAATTTTAATTCATATACAAACCCAAACAACGAAGCTTTTCCATGAGTAACACCCTAATACGATATACCCAAGATTTCCATTCGATTTTTAACTGAACTTACATTAGAAACTGAAAATGGAGAATGATTGCCCTCGTCCTAGAGTTGACACAATATTTTTTTCCCTAGTTGGAGATACATATTTCAACATGGTAACTAATACTTCGATGATGTATGCCAATAGATTTGCATATAGACTGCATCTCTCCTCCTCTACATGGGCGCCATGAAGAAGGCAGACACACCTTCCTTTTTAGTAAAAACCATTCAAGACGCACATGGAGGGTTAAATAGGTGGTGGTAGCACAAGTTTTTACTAGAGGTGACAGCTCATGCAGATGTAAAGAGAAGGAAAGGAGATTCGTCATGGTCTGTCATGACATCATAAACCTGCGCCGACCTGCAGATTGGACATGTTGGTTGTAGCAGGTGGTAATGGAACCATTTCGTAATGCAGTGTCTGTGAAACAAATGGCAGCATGGCAGCTTGCTGATCTCGTCGCCATTCGCCAAACTGCAAAAACAAACTGCACAATCTTCATTGCTGTAGGGGGGAAAAGAAGAAGAGAGAGTGAGCAAAGAGTTAGTGAGTTGAGAGCCCACTGATATATTCATTCTATCAAGACCAGCTTCATCATCATGGATTTGTTGGTCGGAATATTCAACTGCTTCCATGTTGTAACTTGAAGAGATGAGACCCAACGATGGGAAAAGAGAGTATAGTGTCTGCTTCATGGCGGCCATTAAAGTAGCTGCCTGTATTATCAGCATAGGCAGAAGGCCCTGTGACAAATCAGAGAAATTGGAAATCCCCATGGACCAGTGCTGAGCAGAGAATATGTGGGATGATATTATATAAGCAAATATTGAGAATATTATATAAGAAAAGCATAAGATATTAAAGCAACTCGACACTGCTAGATTTCCAGGAGCGTACAAACGCAGCAGTGCACGGCTGCAAGTTGCAAACCGCATGGGACCCTGGCAGGGTAAAAGACAGGAAAATAGCAGGGCCGCCCTGCTCAGCCCATAGGAATCTTTTTAGATATTTCGAGTTTGTGACACTTGCAAGTTGGGTTTCCAAGGCTCCCGCTGTCAGTAATTCTTCACAACTCGAAGGGATGAAATAATTTACTTGCCATAAATACCAGCAGTGAATATCAGCATCATTTCACGAAAGTTGCTATTTATGGTATTCTGTAGATCATATGTTGTCGATCATATCTTTTGAGTGACAGCAAGTACGGAAGTTATTCAAGAAATGAAATTGGAGTTTTCACCTTTTCTAGAACTGAATCCGATAATCCACCAGAGCTCAATCTTCCTCTCACGGTTTCATGGCCCTCCCACTTTTAACATGACGTTCAAATGTCCATAAACGTCTTCGTCTCTAGTGGGCTGTTCTGTACGGTTGTGGCAGGTGCTCAAACAGACACTCCCAAAGGTAGCCATGAAGATAGGACATCCACTTGGATCCTACTCCTACAGCTTGGTGTTCACCAGCTTATAAAGTATATGATTATTTGCCTGTATCCTGATTTGTTAGTTGACAGGTCACTATCGAATCTATGTTGAGTTGATCTGTTGGTTGATAAGTTTTTATCGGATATCAATTCTATACTGTAATGGATCGGACAATACTGTCACATGTAATTTGAAAACCCAAAATGATGGCGTAGATATTGGCACGTTCTTAAATATTTTTTATACCTCCTCTATTTTTTTTTATCATCATTATTAGATATGCGGAAATAGATTAACAACTTAATACCTAGAATCTACATACATTCGGCAGAATCGAAAGTCTCCACTCACATACCATAAAGATTGAAAATCTTCTACTTTTTAGGTATTGGAATAACACAAATTGTTTTCTTGTTAACTTGGAGGAATTCAAAATCTGGAGGAATTTCATATACCATAAAAATTGAAAATCTTGTACTCTTTAGGTATTGGAATAACACAAATTGTTTTCTTGTTAACTTGGAGGAATTAAAAATCTTAATAACTTGGAGGAATTCAAAATATGGAGGAATTTAACACACTTGAAAATGTACACCTTAACATATTCAAAACTTGGAGTGAAACTTCTCACTTTTCTAATTTTTAGTATTAGAATAAAATTTAAAACTATTTTTTATTAGCTAAAAACTTATTTTCTTTAGATATAAAAAAACAATTTAAAGAATCAAGATCAAAAACCAAATACAAAGGGTGAAAGTCTATACAAAAATGTAGTTTTATACGATGTGACATTGGCAATAAATCTTAAATAATTTGAATTAAATGTAAATATATAAATTAAAAAATCTAAATCCAAAATCTAAATACACATGGTAAAAGTAAAAATTTATTCCTTTGAATATCACCGAAAAATAATGAAAATGTATTTTTTAAAAAAGCACTAATAACTGTATAATAATAAATTAACTCACACCCATAAACAATACCTAGTATAACTATTAAATAAAATTTAGCACTTTGAAATAAATATAAAATATTTAAATGCAAAAAAGTATTTGTGGTATGCTCTAATAGATTCCAATATCTACATAAAAGAATATGTGGTATACTCTAATATGTACATAAAAAGTGCTTGACATATTCATAGACTTAAGCTTTTAAATAAATGTAGATTTAAATGTTTTCTATATCTCATTGACATAAGAAATATTCCATTATCTTATGAGAAAGTTGTTCTTCTCGTCCCTGATTTTATTAAAAATTATTAAAAAAAATGAATTAAGATCGGAAGTGAAACTCATAGTAGGACTCTTATTAGGGTTCACTAATGTGAAAACACCACTATAGATCAGGTTCATATTGGTTGATGTTTTAATTTAAGAAAAAATAATAATGGTTATTATTGATCGCTTTTTAAATTAAAATAAATTAATAATATTGATTTATTTTAAAATATAGTATTACTCTTATTATATTTGTTGGAAAAGGTTTATATTAATATTAAAACTGCTTATATTAATATTAGAAGTATTATTAATATAAAAGTATTAATTAATAATTATATAAATTTATTAATAAATTAAAAAAAATTAAATAGTAATTCTTCAATTTTTTGAATTTATGTGATAGGTTAATTTATTTATATTAAATGAATGTAAATATATGTGAAATAATGGAATCTTATGTGAAAACAGAAGATCTAAGAGAGTGATGGATCTAGTTCATTTAGATGTATGTGGTCCGGGGATTTTTAAGTCATTGGAGATATACAACGATTTTGTTTTTTTTCATTGATTATTATTGGAGGAAGACTTAGATCTAGCTTTTCAATATTAAGAATGAAGTGTTTGGGAAGTTCTAAGATTTCAAATATCTTGTGGAGAACTCGATGAGGAAGAAGATAAAGATGTTGTGATGCGAAAATGGAGGTGAGTACATCTAGAATACCTTCACCAATTTATATGCAATTACAGGGATCAAGAAGTAATGTTCTATATAATCTCTCCAAATTGTATTTAAAATATTTTATTATTTCCAAAATAACAATAGACACATGAATCTATTTTATATTGTTATCATTATTTTCTTTTACTAAAATTTTGATATATAATTTATTTAAAAAAAAAGTTATATATGTTAGACATATATTCCTTCAAGGTTGTGTGTAAATAAGAAAAGTAGTAATAATAATATAAATTTATTTTGTATTTATTTAATTATTTTATTTTAGTGGAATTTCCATATATAATTTATTTGAATAGAATATGTATATATGTTAAACTTGTTTGTTTGTAATTAATTTGTAAATAAATTGTAAATAGCTCAAATAAGAGAAGAAACAATAATTATCTAAATTTATTTTGTGATTTTTTATTATTTTATTTTAGTAAAATTTTCATATATAATTTATTTGAATTTTTGTTAAGCATATTCCCTTAAGGTTTTGCATTTGTAAATAAATGGTAAATAACTATTAAGAAGAGTCACTCCACATAAGTGGATTGGAAGAGCCACACCCACCTTCAAAGATAAAATCAAGGTCATTTCCAATTTTATATATCAATCTATATTAATGAAAAATCATCAAGTTTTGGAGTTAGTTACGAACCAAATTTAGGCATTCTACCCTACTTTTATAACTCCTTTCACTATCAATTCATTTCTATGTTTATTTTCCCAAACTTGCACCAAGCTATTTCATCTTCTTCTCTAAGTTAAAACATAGTTACCATTCTCCACTCTTCCACTTATCATTAATGTGAACTTTCATTAAAGCCATACATTTATTGATAGCTTTAATCTTGCCTCCTTCTCCACTACCTATTAATTTTCATTTTGGAGGTTTAGTCACAATTTCACCATTAAATCCTTGACACTAGGATTTCTATAAGGTATTTTTTTTAATACTAAAAATTTACAAGTATTTTAAATGTAGAGAAGGTACACGAGACACTTTTTCATGATCAATGGAAGAATTTTATGAAGGTTGATAATATCTCATAGAAGGGTTTCATTAATCTCTAAAGTCATTTTTCTCCTTGAAGCATGAAGCCTTAATTTATATCTCCGAACTTTGTCTAAAGATGCATTCCCTCCTCTTTATTATCGGTGTAGTTTTGGTAGAAAGGTGAACTATTGAGAATGTTCCAGAAAGATTAGGTGCACTACCATTTTTAATGACTTGTAGAAATGAATTTGTGAAGGAGAGGAGGGAAACACACCCACTAAGATCACATTAAATAAGGAGCTTTCCATATGGCAAAACAAGGACAAGAAATTCTATGCCCTAATAATTATTTTTGTAAGTGAAGAGGTGATTCATCATATAGTTTCATTCGCAAAGTATTATGGTGCATTAAAGGAGTTTGAAATATATATATTACTCACACACAAAATTGGATATTGTTCAATTGATGGTAAAACTCTTCAACGTTGATATGCAAGATGATGACCCGCTTTCCCTAGCCTCTAAAATTAGAGTCTTCATTTATGATGTGTAGGTCACTAGAGTTAAGATGGAAATTCCTATCATTGATTTTGTTAGGGCACTATATTCTACATACTCTCATTATCTTGAATCCCTACATGCTAGTGAGCAACTCATGTCCATTACTTTTGAATCCTTAGTAGAGAATTTTTAGAATGACAGAAAGATTGAAATATGAGGAAGATATAAACTCAATCCCCTAAAGACAAAGTGTGCCTTTCTCACTAAGAGAAGAATCGGTCACATGATTCTCCTAAATGAAGTAGTAGTAGAAGAGGATGTAGAAGAAATAATTTTAAATGTAGGGGGCTAAACACCACCAAGGAGAAAGGCATGATCTTCACTACATTCAATTTTGTAGAGATGGACACAATGCATCAACATGAAGAATCCCATGGGACAAAATAAAGATAATCAAATCATAAAGAAGGAAAAGGTAAAACGCTAGCTCTAGCTAATGGTAAAGCATTGAAATGTGGCCATTATATAGTTTCCCATTGAAATATTGGAGTAACTGAAGATTTCTTCTGCACTCCATTTGCTTCTTTTAGAGATTAATGGTTTCTAGGTACAAGTAAAACCTGCCATATGACCTTTCAATTTTTTTCCAAGATATCAATCATAATGCAAATCTAACAAGATATTTTGCAAATAAATGAAGTCTTATGCCTTCAAGGCTTGGCACCATGAAGCTTAAACTTCTAAGATTCCCTTATTTTCTTCTATATGATGTGATCTATCTTCTAAAGCTATCAATAAATATGTTTTCCCTTGTCCATATTCACTAGTAATGTCACTCTATTTATATCTTGAGTGATGAAGTGGAAATAAGGAAGGAACTTGAAAAAATGGTTGACAAAACTAGGGTAGAGGACAAAAAACTATTGAAGTTGAAAGGAGTATTTACTCACGTAAATAAATTTTTGTACCTCTCTCAACATGACAAAGGTATATTTCCATGTAGTATTCTATGGAATACAATATTTCTTTACATAGGAAAATAACTACTTCTAGAATAACACCTCAAAATTGTAAATGAAAATTTGTAAATCACATGACACACATGGCATATATGGAAGCATTACTTAAAACCCTATCCCTTAATGCTTGCATGTAAAATATATTGGAAACACACATTAGAACAATAAATGAATCTTCGTCACAGTTTTCTAATATGGTCACCACTAGCACTTGCATCCACTCTAAAATCTCGTGGTTTCCTCTCTTTTCTTTACCACACTTACGAAAGAATGATCTTTATCATTTTCTAACTATTCCCAGGAAACCAAAGTAATGTAATTCTTATATCCTAGGAAAGCATGCCAAACAACCATTATATGATTCTACACTATAAGAAAAATGGACCTTGGTGAGAGGCAAAAAATGTCACCATAAGCTCATTGGTGATGGTCAAAAGAGCCTTCATCACCAAAAACTAAACATCAACAAAGGTGGTGTCACCAAAAGTATAGTTGTTGTGGTGACATTCAAGGCCTGTCACCAATAATGATTTATAATGATGGATATCTATCATCACTGTTTCATATGAGCAATGGTGACAGACCATAGCCTCGGTCACCAAAAAGCTGAACGTCACCAAAGGTGGCGTTGCTAAAAGTATAGTTGTTATAGTGACATTCAAGGTCCATCACGAATATTGATTATAATAATAGATAATGACAATCACCATTTCATATGAACAACAACAATTTATTGTGATGCATCTTTCATGGACGTCACTATTGGTGCATATATATGGCTATGTTCATTGACTGTCACCAAAAGTTGCATTGCCAAAAGTATAGATGTTGCGGTGACATTCAAGGTCTGTCATGAATAATGACTATAATGACATATATTGACCATCACCATTTCATATCAACAAAAACAATTTTAGGTTATAGACCTTTCATGGTTGTCACTATTATTTCATATATATGGTCTCGTTTATTGACCGTCAACATTTCATATTTTTGTGAGGGTCGAAAAATGTCACCATAAGCTCACTGGTAATGTTCAAAATAGCCTCTATCACCAAAAATTGATTGTCACCATTCCATATGGATATCAAGGCATGATGGAATCGGACCACCAACCTCCTGCTTGTAAATCAGGTTCTCTTTCATTGAGCTAGCACCCTTTAAAGAATTAGACTTTTAAAAATTAGACATTAAAACTTCATAAATTGTAAATTTTACAACTGTCAGTATATTAAATTCTTGGCAATATTTTACTAAACAAGAAAATCAACATCAAAGTTGGAGGTTCCTACCTAATGGTTCTGGAATTTATGACCGGGTATCAGGCACATACTTTTATTGTTGCTTATACAATAGAGCCAACATAAAAGGAGCACCTATCCTTCCCACTAAAATTCCTACCTATTAAAATGGAATGAAAATGAAAAAGTGTAACGTAGATACGTGAGTCCATGTTCAACATATAGATGCGAGTTTAGAAACATGGTGGGGGGATTTTCTATTCTAATTGGTGTACTTAGGGAATGGTTCTAATAAGGGGATCACCTCAAATGGTCTACCCTAACCTCTTGCTTGATCTAAACCAACCAATAAGTATCTATTTATTTGGAACCTTGGGTGCTATTTTCTACTTCCTCTTTGCTAACCCTGGTAAATGCCTCCTTAATTTTTGTAATAGTTAATAAACACACTAGAAATAATAGGGAAACCGCATAAAAGACCATGGTTTATTGTTGCCTATTTAGGGAGGTGTTAAGTATCACCTATTAAAGAGTCCAATTCACATGGAGCTTCACTCTGTCTAGAAATATGGATGGGGCAGGGCTATAACACTTAACTATAGGGCTAATGTCCTAGCCACTAAGCACCATATATAATAATATCTTGTCTTGAATCATTGACACTAGGTTTTTATATGAGAAATAGTTACATATAAGAGACTCAATATATTTAGTTGAATACTCAATTAGAAGTGAAATTCTGAAGACATGTATAACCTATAAATGACTTATAACTAGCAAATGCACCAAATATTGCAAAGGAAATGTCATAAGTGGATAACATATTGAAGAAGAGCATTGATGAAGACAGATGCAATATGTTATAGGTTCAGTCAAAGAAACATCTCAATTTTGTTGTTGTTGGGTGTTTTCTTATAATTGGGAACTTTTTATTTCCTTTATAACATAAAAATTAAAATAAAAAATTACAAATTTTAGATATTTGAATGATATCTAAACTTCTGTGCAAATGTAACATGGATCTCTGGAAACGGTGAACCACATAGGATATATATATATATATATATATATATATATATATATATATATATATATATCCCCTTCACATAAACCAACATGCGATTTGGAATTTCAAAAGTCGGCACTCAAAACATGACAACAACCAACAAATAAAAAAAAAAAAACTTATCACAGTAATATTATCTCCTTTCAACAGTGGACACCGAACAATAAGTCAGAAATTAGTTCACTTTAAGACCACAAAACATTGGGAAAAGAAATGTGTTCAATTATTTGTCAATACAAAATGGATTCGATTTTAATGAAGCAATAGAGTCGATACTAAATCACAAATAAAAATTACCAACAATAATGTAAATTTTGTTTTTTCAACAACATACTCCATCACTACCTTCCATGTCCAGACATCTATATTTTGTAGTGTTTAACAACCTCTTTTGCAGCAAAATCTAGTGAATAGATTTCATAAGTTTGAACTAGAAAATCCATAAAACATGGAGTTGATGGTGCCTTTCTTAGTGTGTTGGAGAAGAAAAAGATGACAAATCTAATTTTTTGTTTAGTCTTGCTTCACTTGTCTTGCATGTATATTGGGGTGTTTGTTTAATTTTTAGTTCAAAGGCATATGGATCAGTATCTAGGGTAGACAATTTAATTTCTCCTTAGTGTGGATGAACCAAAATGCTCAGATGAGCCAACAATTGTGTCATATCTAGCTTTAGGACCACCTTTTCCCCCTATTGTAGGGCTCTTAATCCCGATAACCTTCTTTTCCCATCTACCCACAACATGCTTCTTGGTTGGTGAATTTTTCTTTCTTCTGCATGGAGTGCTTTCTTTCAATGGAGTTTGGAAACCATTAAGATTAGGTTGAACATTTTGCATAAGATAGGCACAATGACTACTAGGAATATTAATCAATACTTTATTAATAGAATTGGGGATACCTTGTTAACATATCATATTTGAATTTAGCATATAGAGAGAATCACATTTCCTTGGCTCTTTTTTATTCCCTAATATTTAAGTTTCTTTGAAGACTTTGGCATGTCTTGATATCCCTTAATCATATATTTTTCTGAGTGTGCTGGTGTTTTATCATATGTCTTTGTTTTGAAAATACCTAAATCTAATTTTGTTGAGGCCCTTTTCTCAGTGACAAAATAATTTTTTGTAGTAAGTTTGCTAACTGCTAGTGAACTTGAAGAGAAAAATCATTTTACAACACAACATTTTTCAACTAAGAAAAATGGAGACACAAGAATATTGTGCATATCTATTGTAGGAGAGGACATACTACTAGAATTAAACACCTTATCCTACTGAGGTGTTCTAGTGACCTCACTTGGACAGAAGGAAATAGCTTCACCTTCATTCCCGAGTTTCTTCTATTTATTTGAATTTGACTTGTGACATTCTTTATCTGAGTAGGAATAAAAATCATCACTAGTATTAAATTCACCCAACACAAACTTTGGAGATCCCACTAACATCTGTGTTTTTGTGGCCATGCTTGAAAACCATGGAGATCCCTGTCGATAATAGAATAAGATGTGTTCCTATTGCTCAAGAACACATTCCTTATTAACTATTGTTACCTAACAGAAACCAAAGAGACAACACAATATCAACATTCATAGGAAAATAACAAGATAATGGAAAAAGTTAGTATTTCCATTGCAGATAACTAAAACTTGGGCAATGGTCTAATAGTTAGAGCTTATTTGCAGGGAAGACTCATCAATACCATCATTATTTTTCCATGGTCTGTCATCTCACTAGATGGAGATCATATAGCTTTCTATTCTCAAGTTATACATTTCAAGTATTGATTTATGGCTCACCCTTTAAAACATAATTCTACCCATCCACTTGATTTTGTTTTGTCAAGAGAATTTGTAGGGCTTTCCCATCCTCTGTTTCACATCAATCAATAACCTTCCATCAATGATATAGAGAATAACAGATACACATCATAGGCCAAACATGTTCTTGTTTTATACCTATGTTCTAGGACTCATCTGACCTTACTGGTGGGAATATACACCTATGTAACTGCAGAATGTGCCCCTCCCCTTCATGTGTAACTACATGGTGTACCCATGCTTCCCTTCCTACTCCTTTTATAAATATGAAAATATGTGTGTGATTCTCTCATGTACCATATGAGATAGTTGCCCTCTCATTCCTGCATGCTTATTATAGAAACCAATTCTTCTTGTGCTCTGTTAGTTTCTAGTTAGGTCTGGTTGATAAGTTTAGTTATGTTTTGTAATGGAGTCCAATATGTCAGGACAAAACATTAGGTGGAGTTTTAATGTTATACAAGCATCAGTTGTATTGTTGTTTTTTGTCATTGTTGGTGATATATCCTAGTTTTTCAAATTTTATGTTTGGGAGCCTTATTGGATAAGAAGATCTTTGGAAAGGAAAGGAGTGAAGATTCAAGAAGTATGTAGCCCCTACTTCTTTATTGGACTAGATAAGGACTCCTTAGAAAAGTATTAATAATGTTTCAAATCACTAGAAATCCATGTCACTAACCTTTCCTATCATTGAAAACTCCTTTACATGGAAAAATGACAATGAGAAGAATGTAAGGATTGACTTAAATCCAATTACAGGATGTGGTGAAAAAATTATTCTAGGTCCTAACCTGATAAACCATTTTTCACGAGAAAAAAGGAAGTATTTTTTACTTTACATCAAATTGTGTATACTAATGCTACAAATGTTTGGCAGTGGGGTTGGGAATCAACATAATCTATCAATTTGGGTGGAGAATGGAAGGATTCAGAGGATTCCTTGATGTGGGATAAAAATAATGTTACACGTATGTACACTATAAAGTCAGTTATATATATTTAATGGATATTTTTGGTCAAGAAGATATGTGATGGTGGAATAAAATACAAAAAATAAAGACACCTAAGAAACAAGAATCTTCCTATGGATCACAATCAAAGATAAGGTTCCAACATGGGAAGGCTTACATAGAAGAGGAAGCAAAGAACCCATCATGAGGAATGTGGAAACAATTACTCATTTAGTTATTCATTGTCCATATGTTTTAATATCTCTAGAAATATCTAGAAAAAATAACTGGAATGGAAAATGCTTGAAGAGGCACTTCAATGGAAGAATGCCTTATATATTGGTTTCAAAAATAGGAATTAATTTTTTTTAGGGAAATTCTATGTCATGCTAAAGTTGGTACGTGATGCCAAAATATTTGAGGGAAAAAAGTTCAAACATCCAAGGTTTACAATTAGGTCTATGGCATTTTTCATGAATGCAAAATATCTTCAAAGATAAGACAACAATGGAAGGAAGGAGACATATATACTGACAAATCCTCTCCATGAAGTTTCTTTGATGGTGCTAGACAAGGAAAAGATAATTCTAGAAATGCAAGGGGTCTTTTATTCCCATTTGAGGTGCCACTCATCACATTCAAGGCTACTCTAGGAATTAGGTGAAACAATTACACCGAGATAATGGTCCTTCATCTTCTTTTGAAAAAATCTATGGGCAAAGGGCTAGGAAACTGCATGTAACTAACTGTTTATTCAATAGATGAAAGAGGAGATTAAAATTCATGTATTAAGTTGGAAGATTTTGGTAAATCAGTTAAAAGCAACATCATCCTTGTTTGCTGCCATATCACACACTCATGTATAATGTGAACACAATATGGTGGGTGGTGCACTTTCAAAATAAGGCCACCAAGATGAAGTTGGATTATCTATTTTAGAATAATCTATCTTGGTGTCTTGACATAGTCAAGGTCTTCTATACATTTTTTTCAAGGCTTGTCCTGAGGAGTCATTCTCACTGTTATTTACTATAGATTCTACATTGTAAATTTCTTAGGATAGCCATGAGACTTACTTTTAGCAGCAATCTTTAGAAGATAATCTCAAGTTCTTAACAATAGAATGTAAAGGGGATTTCTTTGCTTTAAAAATTTATATTTTTTATCCATATGTATCGATAGGATTTATTTATTTATTTATTTATATCTTTTATATATGTTCATCTTGTTTTCTACACATGCCTAGAGCTGAAAAATAATATGATTTCCATTCTTTCTTTTGACTAGAAATTATAATTAATTTTTTTTATGAGGAAAAAAATTGAGCTTGTACTATGATTTAGACAATCTAGTCAGCAAAGCATTCAACTTAATATGTAGCTATCTAGAAGGTTGTCATTAATTTACATGAAGTTTGAAGTGAAAAATATAAATCCTCTTGCAAAAAATCCATTTAGTTCAAAATATGAATAAAATAAAATCCAAGATATGTAACTTTTTCGCTATATTAATGCATGACAAGATAGATATATAGAACCAAAATTTGAAAAACAACAACATTCACATTTATGAACCATGATTAAATTCAACTGTCATATTTCAGATTCGAAAAAAACTCAACCCTTTCCTTCCTTAATTCTAGAATGGATAGGAAATTATGCTAAAGATAGATGGAAAAGAATGTGAGTGAAAAAAATCCTTGAGCAGATTGAAGAACTAACCTGCTAATACTTCTCCAATTTTAGGAGGAGATACTTCCATTTAAGTAAAATATATAAGAAACCTAAGGATATCTTAGAATTTACATACTTGACTTGTCAAAGATATTCAAGTCCATCTTGAGGTGGTCTGGAATCAAATTCAGGGTATCCAACAAGGAACACACTATCATCAAAATCATCCTACTCCTCATATGGCAGATTACTATTTTGTTGAATGTATCACTCTTCATTTGATTTTATTATTAGAAATGTACCTAAAAAACAAATTTTGACAAAATATAAGATACCCATTAGAAAATTGGTAACAATGTTTTGATGGAGATGGGTAAATAAAGCAAGGGCTGCTAATGTGTTTCTTATTTTATACATGTTAATCATTTAGGAAGGATGCATAGAACACTAATGCTGAGAGAATTGTATCCTTGAACAAAATAAAATTGATAATTAAGAAAAGTTTCATAACAAAAAATGTTCATTACAATTTTTGAAATTTGGAAAGGTAGCTTTTTGAAGCACTGTTCATTTCATTTTATTAGTAGCAATGGACCTACAATTTTTTTTTTCACAAAAATATAAGATACTCATTGGCACATTCGCAATGATGTTCTAATGGAGATGGGTAAATAAAGGCAAGGGATACTAATGTGTTGCTTATTTTATACATATTAATCATTCAGGAAGGATACAAAGAACACCAATGATGAGAAAATTGTATCATTGAACAAAAGAAAAGTGATAACTAAGAACAGTTTCATAACACACAAGCAAACTATAGACATTTAAACCACAAAACATAACGTTTCTTGTAGATGTCGATAATGAACCTCATGATGGTATGAAATATAAAGAATCTAAATTCATACTAAAGTATCTAAATATATAGATTCCTAATATGAAATATAAAGATATATCTACAATGAAATATAAAGATATTTCTACATGAAAAATATGGTCCACGCAAGAATATATAAATCTCATGATTTTTAATAGTAGAACAAAAAATTTGACACAAGCAACATATTCCAAAAACCACATACACACACTTGCCAAATCTTGGAAAAATGAAGGGTGGCATTTTTTACCAGGTTTTATTGAAAATCCTGATTCAAGCGAGAGAAGAGGAATTTTGCTTGAAGAATCAGAAATAAAAACACTTTTGTACTAAGATTTAGGATCATTCGTAAACATTAAGAATATAAACAAGCAAGTGTGCCCAACACTTTCTAATATCCTAAGTATCCTTGAAGTTCAATAACATTAAGATTTGTTGACACCTGGGAAACTTGCTGGCGCGAATAAAGAAGAAAATATGCATCCATGCAAACATTAATTTCGAATGGGAAAACCAAAATTGTGCTTAATCCTGTAGATGCTAAAAAGAGCATACATAGGCATTCATAGAATCTTAGAAGCATTTCAACTAAATAAACTCCCATTATTATATGAACACCTATAATTAAAAGGTCCCCATTAATCTTTCTAGTTTTTCTTTAAAATGGAGATTATAAAGAACCAAAAGCCTTTCTCAATAAAAATTCTTACAGAATCAACGATATTAAGCTCAGAGAAAGTCAAAAAAATATCCTTAAAATGATCCAAATGGGTGATGGCTTTAGTGTAACTATGATTGAACACAAGGGCATGCAGCCAAGGCATAGAAGTGAGGGCCGCATTGACATCTTTCCCATATTGCTCACTACTGTGGGATGTAATATTGTCATTCAGAACCGAGGCTTTCTCCAAAAAGTTCCCTACATGAAGAAAACTCTCACTTATTTCACTCATAAAATCCTCAACAACACGTATGTTATTATGTCCCATGGGATAATCACCATCACCAGTTCTTAAAACAACTGCATGAGGCAGGGGGAGGAGGTAAAAATCGAGTAGAAAATTCCAAAATGCCGTAGAACTAAACCTGCTAGAACCACTCAATGAATTGATCCCCTGACATTGAAGTGACGATGAACCGAGAATGATATCACACACCCAAAAAATAAGACTCCTCTTTTGGAATTGGAATTAGGAGTCTGAAATATTCATGAGGAAGTGATTACCCTAGAATTGTAGAGGCTCTGGACCTATGAAAATCTAGTACATCTCGTTAGATTGAATTTATTGGAGTGGGGTAGCGAACTGTAATTCTTCTTGGAATCATCTTGTTCTTTTAATGATATAATGTCGAGCTCTAATTTCTTGTGCTTCGAATTCTAATTCTACCTTCACATGTAGCTTAGCTTGTCCTGTAACCATTTGAACAAGATATGCTAGCAGTTGTAGCTTGTATAAAGCTCGTACTAACCATAATTGTAGTTTTTGGTAAGAGTTTATTAAAATCTCCCAACTACCCATGGAAAACAAAAATCGAATTAACATTGACATACCATAGGTATAGGCATATCCATGAATTGATATATCATAGATTCTTTGTTAGGTTCGTTGGAATCAAGGACCTGTTACTTCTTCTTTTCCTAAATTCTAGTTTTCTATTTTCTATTTCCCTTTCGCTAAACTTATTTTTCTCACATGGAGAATTCGTAGAATCTTATAAAAAAATGAGATGAGTTGCAAAATCTAATGCACCAAGTTTCCTAAAAACCTTGATTCAAACAAAAAGGGGACATTTTGCACATGATTTGTTTCTGCATCCACAATAACTCAAACAATGAAAAATACTTCATGAAGAATTCTAAATCATCTTCTCACTTAAAAACATATGGAGATCAAAACATTTTCATCGTTTGAAAGAGATAAGAAACAATTGACATTGATTTTGATCAGGTGATACTATGGTCTCAAACATAACTCTGTGTAGGGAAACAAAGAGTTATGAAGTTTGAGTCAGATGCAAACTCCAATACTATATCCCCGTTGTAAAGATAGTCATTGATGAAAACAAGCTAAATATCATGAAGAAACATTATCGCTACAAAATCTAAGAACCATATTACTTTTGTTGTCTCAGAAATGCCACTCTACAGCTTTGAACCCTAGAATTATTCTTGGGATGAAGAAAAACAATTGTTAGTACAATTTTTTCATCCAATATGCTAAGAAGCTTGAAAGGAAGGTTAAGGTAACCGTCCAATATCCAGTAGAGAGAGTACACAATATTAAAAGTGAATTTTGGTCGAATATATTTTGATAAAGATAAGGAATGATGGTGAAGGGCATCTAGAACTTAACTAGAATGTTAAAATTCCTAAAATGTCAAGCCAAATGGGCATAGAGTTAGATCCCTCTCATATGACCAACTCATTTTTACTTCCTAAAAAATAAAGACTTCTTCGTTTTTCTTACCATGATTTCCCCCCTTGAGAGTACAACATTGCTAATAATTATCAATGAAGAGACTGCTATCTTATCTAGCTACAAGGTGAAGTACATCAAAAACACACCTTGTAGGTAAATTTAGCACGATGTTATCTTCATAGTTTTGCATGATGTTTTATTCTGTACTTTGGTTGTGTTTTGAATGATGGCCAAGATTATTTTGTTAGAGAAACTAATCTAAATACTCTTGACCCTAAGATTTTGTGTCTAAACAGAAAATATTATGATTAATAAGAAAAACACTTGAGATAAATGGTGGCTACATAGTCATGAGCAACAGGGCTAATATTGTAACGCAACTCGTTAAATAAGATATAAAAACATATAAATTAAGATATGGGTAGAATCAACAACCTCTTATTGAAAATGATAGTTTCAAGGTTTAAAACAAGAAAATGAGTCATCACTAATTCTCTGAACCCTAGAATTATGCTTAGGGCCAAGAAAAAGACTTGTTAGCACAATACGAACATCATTCTGAAGTGCTTACGAGGCCTAGTTTGGATTTGAAAACCAAAGTAAAAAGTGTCAGGATTTTAATTACATACCTTTTGATTTACAATAGGTTCAATGGATTCAATGGTCTTTCCAAGCTTTCTACTATTGTGAGAAACTAAAACACCTAGAATGGTATTCTCAACTACTTGTTGCATCATGGATAATAATGTGGGTGGTCGCGATGCTTCTGTCCATACATATATCCTCATCAGGATAGAAGATCAAACAAAATGGCTCATGCAAGCGAGAAAAATCATCATAATGGGGTGGGTGTAGGCAGTCACTTCCAGAATAATGGGAATGTGGGGCAATGCATTCTGGCTCATTGACTTTGTTGCAGACCTGATGTTTTGCATCACTACTCTCACAGTCTTTTCATAGTGAAAAGGGGGCCGAGTTTCAATTCCCTGGCAGGGACTATGCATATGGTTGGCTCGATTTTGAGGCTCTTTATGAGTTGTCAGGCTGATTAGTGAGTTGGAGGAGGGGTGACATCTATCACTTTTAGGGATAGATTTTTTCTTCTTTGAAGAAAAATTCTTGTAGATAAATTTTTTGGGTACCAAGGAAGGGTGCTGGGTGTGGAGCCTAATTATCTTCTTTATTCAAAGGTATCACTGCATTGAACCCCAATTCATAATGTGCTGACAATGCCACCCATAATATTTGCACTGCAAGGGGGGTGGCTATGATCTTTGGGATCCCTCCCCTGGCAAGGGATCGGGAGCAGTGCCCCCGAAGCTAAAAATAGATGTAACATTGCCTTGTAAAATATTGTAATTTCGTAGTCAAACTGGGTTGTTCATTAGGCAGAGATCTGATGGTAGAAGTTATGTTTAATTTAGTGTTTTTTGCCCTAGAAGGCAACCCCTCACTATATATGAGGGAATTGTATTGCATCTATGTAGATCTGTATTCTGAATGAGAAAGAGAGAGGAGATTGTGTGAGAGCGAAGAGGGAATTATAGCGGATCTGTTGTAGCTTGTATCTCTTTATTTTTCTGGATAATATAAAAGGAAGGATTGGCTATTTCCGTGGATGTTTCCCAAATTGGGTGAACCACGTATATTTGCGTCTCTCTTGTTTTATGTGTTTTCCATGTTTATATTTCTGCAATATATTTTATGTGGTCCATTTCTATGTAATAGATAATTTTCTAACAATTGGTATTAGAACCAAAGGGCTATTTGGTTGATAAACTCATATGAGAGAAGGGTTCCTAGTTCAAGTGGGAGCAATGGTGGAAGATGGTAGGTGGGTCAAAAAATTTAACGGCCAAAACTACCAGCTTTGGAAGATGTAGATGGAAGATTATTTGTACCAGAAAGATTTCTACCAACCATTGAGTGGAAACACAAAGAAGCCAACAAGTATGACAGAGACAGAATGGGATATTCTCGATAGAAACGCACTTGGAAAAATATGGTTGTGCCTAGCAGCGTCAGTAGCCTTTAATATTTCAAAGGAAACGAAAATAGAGGGTTTAATGTCAGCATTGGCCAAACTATGTGAAAAACCCTCTGCCTCAAATAAGGTATTTCTTATGAAGCATTTATTTAGTA
This sequence comes from Pinus tabuliformis, assembly GCA_031772625.1. Classification (NCBI taxonomy): domain Eukaryota; kingdom Viridiplantae; phylum Streptophyta; class Pinopsida; order Pinales; family Pinaceae; genus Pinus; species Pinus tabuliformis. The sequence continues at coordinate 431,964,644 of CM062813.1, read as the reverse complement.
TGAATACATCAAAAGGTGGATCTAATACTTATCATTTAAATGAATTTAATATAGTTACAAGTCAGTTAAGTTCTGTAGGGGTAACTTTTGATGATGAAGTTAGGGCTTTGTTATTTCTGTACTCATTAACAGAAATTTTGAATGGTTTAGTTATGGCGATTACTAACTCTGTCTTTGGATATAGTACTTTAGAGTTTGATGATGTTGTCGATGCAATCCTTAGCAAGGAAATGCGATGGAAGAGCTCTGGTGAGACATCAGGTAATGCTTTTACTGCAAAGACTAGTGGGATAAAAATGGAAAGGAAGATCGAATTCCAGATTGGGGATAGTGTGCTAGAAATGTGGGAAGAAAGGACACCTGAATAAAGACTACAAGTCTTCGAAGGGAAATAAGGAGACACGCAGCAAGAAAACAATCATGAAGCGAATGTGACAGGTGATGTGTTGCAAGATGCTTTGATTCTTTCATTAGAAAATATTATTGATGCCTAGGTAGTAGATTCAGGGGCCTCATTCCATGCCACACCTGATAGGAAACATTTTCATGATTATGTTCAAGGATATTTTGGATAGGTTCGATTGGTTGATGATAAATCCTATAAAATCATTGGAATGGGTACAATTTTCATAAAATAGCAGAATGGAAATCAATGGCTATTGAAGGAGGTAAGTCATATTCCAAATGTGAAGAAAAACGTAATTTCAACAAGACTATTGGGAGGTGAAGGCTATGTAACTACTTTTATAGATAAAACTTTCAAGGTGTCTAAAGGATACCTGGTAATAGAAAAAGGAGAAAAGGTTGTTACATTGTATTTATGCAATGGTATTTCTAATTTTGTTAATGCTTTAACCTCTACAAGAGAAGATACGACATTGTGGCATCATAGTTTTGGGAAAATGAGTGTGAAGGGGATGCAAATTGTTCACTCAAGAAATTTGTTACCAGGTTTGAAGCATGTTGATTTAAAATTCTATGAGAATTGTGTTTATGGAAAACAAAAGAGAGTCAGATTCCTCAGAGTTGGGAAAGAAAGAAGAGCGATAAATTAGAGCTTGTGCATACATATGTATGGGGACCTACTCAGGTGTCATCTCTTAATGGCTGTCATTATTATGTTACTTTTATTGATGATGCAACCAGAAAAACCTAGATTTCTTGTATTCAAAATAAATCTAATTTATTTCATACTTTCAAGAAATGGAAAGCTTTGGTTGAAAATGTGATAGGAAAGAGGTTGAAGTGTCTCAGATTAGACAATGGAGGTGAATATTTTAGCAAAGAGTTTGATAGGTATTGTTTAGAGAATGGAATTCATAGAGATAGGATAGTTCCAGGAACACCACAAGAAAATGGTGTGTCAAAAAGGATGAATAAGACAATCATGGAGCATGAAAGGTGCATGAGATTTCATGCAAGATTGCCTTTACAATTTTTGGAAGATGCCCTAGATACTATTGTTTATCTAATAAACAGAGGGCCTTCAAGTTCCTTGGATGCTGGTATTCCAAATGAGGCATGGATAGGTAAAAAGGTAAACTACTCATTTTTAAATCCTTTTGGTTTTGAACCCTTTGTCGACATTAATAAAGAAAATAGAACAAAGCTTGAGGACAAATCAAAGAAATCTAGATTTATTGGATATGGTGTTAATGATTTGGTTATATTTTTTATGATTATGAAAAACAAAAAATCATTAGAATTAGAGATGTCATATTCAATGAAAAGGTTTTGTATAAGGATCAGCTGTAGGAAAAGAAATAGGAAAAATAAAATAGAGAATACAGAGTGCTTGATGAGATCACAGAAAAAGTGATGGTGCCTAAAAATCATAATGATCAATAACCAGAACAAAAACAACAACCACAACAACAATAAGAACCTCAAACACCTGAAAGTGGTGTTAGAATATCTACCAAGATAAGTAGACCCCCTGAACGATACTCTCCTTCATTATATTATTTACTATTGATTGGTTCTGGTGAACCAGAAGGTTATGAAGAAGCAGTGCTAGTGGAAACTAGGAAGAAGTGGGAAAAATTCTGGAGCTCACTTGTGTTGTGAGTGGAGCTCTTATGGAACTCACACCACCTTCCTGTGTCCTTTTTTCGCTTCGTGGAACTATTCTTTACTTGTAGTTTTGGTGGGTTGCCTTGGGCTGCCCCACCTTGTCTTTATCCTTTGTTTTACGGTTTGTGGGCACCTTTCCCTTTCTTTGGATTCGTAGATCCAAAGTCTTGCTTCTTCTATTTAGACTTTTTCTCGACCTTGACGACATATCTGTATGCCATGCCGAGTGAGGAGATGTTTAGGAATTCTATTTCTTCCTGGATGTACTTGTGCAGGTAGCCACAGTATTTGAGTACAAAATGCTACATTGAATGCTTGACACCTAACTTTTTCCGAAGGGTATGGAAAATATTGGTAAACTTTGGCACGTCTTGCTCCCTTCCCTACCACAGCGTGGTCCACTTTATGTATTGATCCTCATAGTTTCTGACAGGGTAGTACTGCTCCTTGATATCATCCTGAAATGAATTCCAAGTGGGTACAAATGAAAATAGTGAGCCTCTACTTTCATCCTTCTACTCGCAGTAGGTTTCCCACTAGTCCTTGACATGGGGGGCTGCTTTGAGAAGAGCGAAAATAATCTTTTCCAAACTAGAAAAATCATGAACAGAAAAATAACCCTCTAGCAGATTTATCCATTTATCGATGGAATCTGCATCCATTTGACCCTCGAATATGGGGATTTAAAAATTAACTTGTATCTTAAACGATGTGGTGTTTCCAGAGTAGCTGTTGGAAGTCGATGCGTCACCCTTACGTAGCAGCTGAAGGATTTGGGCAATGTTGTCCATCATCGCATTCCTTTGTCGCTCAAGGGCTTCTTCAAGCAATATTTTGATAGGATCTCCTGCCCCCTCATCTTTCTTTTCATCTGCCATGGGATGCCATTGGGATTTGCGAGGATGGTCTTCCAAAGGTTCAACTAGTTCAAGCCCTAACTCCTTATATCCCGACCTCCTTGGGGACATGCAAAGAAAAGTAGAGAAAAAGAAAATTGCTCTGATACCACTGATCTGGATTTAAACAAGAATGCAACAAATTACAGAGATAACCATAAACATAGAGATGCACTGGAAATAATACTTCAATTCATTAATGTAAAATACTGAAATATGCTTACAGACAAAAATGGAAATAAATTAGCTAGGGTGATGGTAACTTATCTCTGAGAAGAGATGTGGTGGCTATAGGCCTCTGAACTATCTTACAATGAGGCTCAAAATCCTATTTATTATTGAGAAACAATGGAAAACCCTAAACATCCAAAAACCTAACCCTAGAAGATGAAACACCAAACTATGGGCCTCGTTTCTGTAAATTGGTACATCAACTTCCCGAGGTCATAACTTTGGCATACGATCTCTGTTTGATGCGCATAATATCTCGTTATAAAGATCTATCCGAGAAATTCAACTTTGGGAAGAGAAACATTGGTAAATAGACCCATGTTGCTCACAATTTTCCCAAAAAATTTCATTTAGGGCCTCAAAACGTCTCCAAAAGATCAAGACTCGCAAAACTGCTAAAAATGGTAAATTGCGCTACAATTAAGGAAACTGAAAAGTTGAAAGAAACAATGGTGGGTGTTCAAGTGGAATTGGCAGGTGGCCACCAATATCCACCTGGATCGCTTACCATGCTACAATAGAACTACTCCCATGGCATAATCACTTGCATATGTTTGAATCTCGAATGGATGTCTAAGATATGGAAGAGCCAATATCATTGCTAAACTTATATTTTGCTTCAAAGCATCAAATGCTTTCTGTTGTAAATCTCCCCAATGAAATACTTTCTTGACACTTGTCAGTGCATGTAATGGAGCTGCAAATGAAGAAAAATTAGCAATAAAATTCTCCAATATTGTGCTACCCCTAAATATCTTCTTACCTCTGTAATTGTATTAGGTTTGGGCCAATTCAGAATGACCTCAACCTTAGAGCGGTCAATCTTTAGCTCACCTCCTCCAACAATTTGTCCCAAATACACTAAAGAAGTATTGCCAAATTCACATTTCGACATCTTTAAAAACAACTTTTATTTTCTCAAGACATCTAGTACTTTGTTTACATGCATGACATGTTCATATCTTGACTTGTTGAATATGAGGATATAATCTAAGTAGACAATGACAAAATCATCTAGAAATGGTCTCAATACATCATTCATTACCCTTATGAAAGTAGTTAGAGCATTTGTAAGACTGAAAGGCATAAGAAGCCACTCAAACAATCCTTGTTTAGTTTTAAATGCAGTTTTCAAAATGTCTTCCTCAGCCATCCTAACTTGATGATAACCACTTCGTAAGTCTAACTTAGTGAAATATTGTGCATGCCTCATTTGATCAAACAAATCATCAATTCTTGGGAGTGGATAATGATTCTTTTGTGTGATTTTGTTTAGTGCACAGAAATCCACACACATGTGCGAAGTTCCGTCCTTCTTTGGCACCAAGACAATGGGCCAACCACATGGCAAAGTAGATGGGCGTATGATACCTTTGTTCATCAATTTTTGAATTTGATTTTTGATTTCCATGCTCTCCATAACTGTCATGTTAAACATGCCTATGTTTGGAAGTCGAACTTCCTGTTGTAATTGAATCTCATGATGAATTACCCTCTTGGGAGGTAACCCCTTTAGTTCCTTAAACATCTCACCATGCTTTCTTACCACATCAAACAAATCAGATTTCAACTTGTCATCACAACCTTGAAAAGATTCATAATCAATGTAATTCTTTTTCTTGATCATGATAACCACAAAAATTTTACTTTCATTTTTTCCCTACATTAAGCAAAGAAATTTCTGGCTTTTTGCGATGGACTCTCACTATGTACTCCATCCCATTCTTGAGCAATATGTATTTGTTATCATGGAGATAAAATACTGCTTTCCTATCATATAAATAAGGACTACCCAAAATGATTCCTGAGATGTCAAGTGGAACTACATCTAACTCAACTTCATCAATGAACTTTTCAATAATGACGAAGTTGAATAAACACTTCCTTGTACCCTGTAAGTTTGCATTGTTAACTCTACAATCCAATGGATATGGTTTATGATGAGGTACAGTTTCAAGGTTTAGTTTTTTAACCAAGTCTTCTGAAATCAAGTTTGATTTTGACCCACTATCAAATAATTCATTAATATTTATATGATTTTAAATCACTCTTACATGAAACAACTCTATTCTTGACTCTTCATTTGGAGTATTGTTTTGACTACGTGATGAACTATTGCTTGCAACAATTTCTTTTCCTTTTGTAGCCATGGTTGAAATCTTGGTCCCATCACTAGAATCTGAACCATGGTCATGTTATGTGGCAGGGATAGTCTTTTGTTTTGCCTTATTGTTTTTTTCTTAGACCTTAATTCATGATGTAATCTCTAGCAGTGGGCTTCATCATGCCCCTCTTTGGAATAGTGTTTGCATGTGATTTTCTCCCCTTCTTTCTTCACACATTCACTCTTCTTTCCCTTCCATTTTCCACCCTCCTCTTTCTCCTTTCCCTTGAATGGTTTTTTCTTACAACCCTCTTCTTGAATGTTCTTTCCTCTAGATTCAAGGTGCATGGCTTGCACACATACCTCATCTAAATTGTTTGGATTGAACATAAGGATAGGGCATTTCAAATAATAATGTAAACCCTGAATATATTTTAGTAGTGTATCTTGGGAATTCAAATTCACTCTTAACAACAAATCCATTTTCCTAAAATCCTATGTATAATCCTGGATTGTTTGGCCTTTAAGTTGCCTAAATTCTACCAACACATAATGGCTTTTTGCATATAGGTTAAAGGGAAAAACTATCTTTTAACTGCAGAAACAAATTCAACCCAGGTAATGGATATCTTACCATGGATTCACATTTCCTCTTGACTCTTTGCTTCACACCAAACTAATGCAGCTCCTTCTTCTAGGCATTATCTTAGGAGTTTGTAGCAATAGCTTCCCTTCTCCTTTATGCAACTTTGACCTTGTAACCATCACAATTTTGAAACCATTCAAAACTTAATTTCACAAACTCACAAAATCAAGCAATTCAACCTTTTCTTTGATACCTACTTGATTTGATTTTGTATGATTATTTTTTTCTGTGCTAATAACAATTACAGATTGCTAGACATGTGCTTCCTTATTGCTTATTGTACTGGATTTTCCTTAGTTGTTTGTGCACGTAAACAGGTAAAATTTCTTAAGTTTAAAATGACATTCATGAGAAAAATAGCTTCAAAAACAAATACAAAACAACAGACATTCAAAATACAAGAAACCATCAAAAACAAACTTTAACACATTTTTTTGATGAAGGATTTCACCCTCCCTAGGCTACATCTCCTTGGTCTAGCTTCCATGACTTGGGCATTTGTATTAGCTCAATATCGAAAAATTTTGATTTACAAAGCTCAATGGTTCTTGATACCTGAAACAATGTGTTCTGAATGTCCCAATTAGCTAATAACACATCTTCCTAAGCTCAATTTCGTCGAAAATTGCCTTCTCTGTGACTCAAATAGTCTTTTCCTACAATTTCTCCTCTAATTCTAGAATGACTCCACTTAGCCCTGCTAAATATGGAGGCCGGCCAGAAATTGGTGGCACCACCAGAATTGTCGCCGTTTTAAACTTGGGCTTAACAAGAGTTAAATTGTGCTTAATTAATATAAGCCCAGATTAGTGGCCCAATAATCCTCAATTAGCAATGACCACGAAGTTAGTGTTGACCACAATTGTCGAAACTGGACACATGCTAACAATTTTGTTGGAGTTTATCGAAACGATGGGAAAAAATGTTTGATGTTCCAATGTTTATGTTCACATGGCATTCATTAAACCATCACAGTGTAGGTGAACTCTTTTTCAAATAAACCGTTTGATGTTATAACTATCGCGTTCACATGCGATCGTTGCAGTGCTAGTGGGTTGGAGTTGCCGACTAACATAACTGTAACCTCCATAGTTTGGAATATTGTGATCACACACAGAGGGTTGGCCTATGGTCTGGCCCTCCTAACTATCATCCCCAACATTAATAAACTTTAAGTATATGTGGATTTATTATGGGGTAAGAACCATCATATAGTGGAGGTGGTCAGGACTTATGGATGATATGCCGTAGGTCACGGGTTCGGCCCCGACCTCCACCATCAAATTTTGTTCCACTATGTTGAGACTATTAAGGCCTTTAGGAGGTGCCACGTGGTGGCCTTTGGGCTTGCCATGTGGAATTCTTCCATTAGTACGAAAAATATACCAATCACATTGCGCCAACACACCACCTATATAACCCAATCAACCGATGCCACTTGTCCATTTGTGATTCATCATTGACCAAAATTGACCCTGCCTAGTCACTTGCCATGTCAGCAGTATGGATTGATGACAATGCAGTGACTGGGCATTTTCTTTTTTGCAAATTTTTGCTTATTTAGCAAAGTGATCAAAACATAATAAATTGATCATACAAACTCAGTTTTCGACGAAACAAGTTGCTTTAGGATCATTTTTTTGAGACGGGCACGGTTGTTCAAGTTTTAAGCCATTTTGAGAACCTTGATTTTTGAGCTAAATACTGAGCACCTTATCATCCGGTTGCATGAAAGCCAAAGAAAATTCAGAGGGAAGAGCATTGGCGCTTCTCACAATTCCAGTGGTGTTATTTCTGTTGAGCATTTTAAATATTGTAGTGTCCCATTTCTCTGCTTCCCGACTGCCTTCTGTGCCGAAAGCCTTGTCGACCTCAAGGGAATGATTTCTTGGAAGCCAATGACATATATATCAGCAAACACAACCTTTCATATGGAATTAATAAAATGAAATTGATAGATGAAAGATGGATAAACATACAAACAAGAAACTTCACTTATTCTCAACAAGCACACATACTTTATTTCCTCAGGCACTCCCAAACGAGCTCTCATACCAGGGGAAAATTTGATAGTGAAAACTATATCAATTGATCAATTATGATATTACATCCATACAAGAAGTGTTCTCTTAAGATAGGGAAACTATCTTGGTCACACAATCAGTTGGTTAAGAGAATATCTCAACCCCACAATAAACTAGGAACATCTAGATATAACAAGCCTAAGGAATAGGAACAAACTCCTTTACATAAAAAGTCACAACTGAGACAAGTAGGAATTAAATTTTCAAGTGTATCTTAGCTTAAATATAACTTAAGTAATAAAGATATAAATATTTCATCACAAATATCATTATAAATATTGTATTATTTAATGTCATCACCAAAAATTAAGAAATATGATTAATTAATATTGTTTATAATATATATATATAGATATATATATATATATATATATATATATATATATATATATATATATATATATATATATATAGATATATATATATATATATATATATATAGATATATATATATAAATATATATCTGTGCGTGTGTGTGTGTTTTATTTTTGAATTTGCAGTGAAAGCAAAGATCATCCTTAAGGATAATAAGGAATCACCTACCACTTTAATGCTTTTTATCCCTCAAGATAGAGCTATATCCAAGTCCTTCAACATTTCTTTGTTGTTTGTTGTCACTCATAATCCCGAAGAGTATTTTGTTTCGACATGTTTTCCTGAGAAAAAAAGTACCCCTCCCACTCATATTGCCCTTATTATTAATTATTATTATTCTCTAGAATATAAATTTAAAATTAATATGCATTTTTAAATTTAAATTTAAATTATTATTTTTGCTTCTAATGTTTAAATTGATAAATAAGAAAATTCTCTCTCAGGGTAGCTCAATTGCCAATGGTCGTGGAAATGAAGTCTCACTGAATCGGAAGTCTTGGGTTCAAATCTTGTGTTATCCCCCCAATCGGAGTGAGAAGTTGTCAATAATGAATAAGTAGTCCTACCGACCTTACAAAAACAAGTAAGAAAATGCAATAAATAAACTATTATCAATAATATTTATTTAAAAAATATCAAAACAATTTTTTATGTTTATTATATGAACTTGAATTTATTGTTAAATTCAAAAAACCTAATTCAGAATTTTTTATAATTAATTTAGATCTAATATAACTTAAAGTTTTATATTTTAATAAAATTTAATTTATCGCTAAAGTTATGAGAGTTTCAAGCAATTTAAATTTAATAGTTACAACAACTCTTACCAATTCAAATTTAATATCTTGCCAATTGAATCTTAATGTCATACCAATTATATAAAATGTAAGCAAGATGAATACAAGATGATATAATTAGCATGGGATATTGTTAGATGTGATCACGATGATGATGCCCTATTATATTATTAAATTTGTGTGCTAGCTAATGATGTTTATATGTGTTAATGGTGTATGTAATGAGATGATGTTGTTGGGAAAAATACTGGGGGAGGTGGGTAGGGTAGGAAATTAATATATTAAAACTCACTTAAAGCTTTCAATTTTTTATTTATATTTTTGTAGGCTACTATCATCAAGTAATCTACTATATGTGCATGACTATCATGAGTGAAAATAACGATTATCCAGTTAACTATATTTTGATGCATTTCATCATTTGTTCTACTTTAACTAGTGTATCATTACTTCATTAGCCTTTAATTAAGAAACAACCATAAGAAGTAAGAACAAAATAAACCATCACACATAATAAACACAATAACACAATGGAACAGTAGGATTTTTTGGTGGAAACTAAATGTGGGAGAAAACCACCATTATCATCATCTATGTCTTTAGCTTATTATAAAGGAAAACATCTTACAATATTGTACTAATGCAAACTCATACCATTACATAGGCACCCACCTACAAAAGGCTACAAAATTCTCTTGTTCTCCAACAACCATTTGAAGGGAGCTCCAACACCCTGATCTCATTTAACTACACCCACCGGAAGGGAGTTCCAACCCCCTGATGATATTTAACATCTATCATTGGAACGAAGCTTTGGATCCCTCACTAAAGGCTCCAACCCTCAGCACATCTTTGGACCACTTCTCATAATATTTCCTATTGGATCCACCTAAGTCACAATATCAAACCTATACGCCACTTTTCATCATATTTTCATACTATACCCCCTACCATAATATAAGCCCAATACCAAATAATAATTCTGAAACCAATCACTGTATCAAATAACTGAATCATTGAAACAACTAAATCATCAAAGAAATCACTGAATCTTAATCAAGCAGTACAACTAGATCGAACTAAACCAGGATAGATCATATTAATTCACAGCTACTTATCAATAAGTCAAACACTATTACCCATCACATAAACCAATTGCTACTACTACAAACCATGATTAATTATATGTCATAATATATACACTAGTGTTCTAAGTCATACATGCATATTTACACGCTTCTCCTTAAGAGGTCCTGCATATAGATCTTAAAATAATGAAGTCTAAATCACTGTCACACTAGACCAATCAGTGAATCACATATTGAACCCATCACAAATCATTGAACTAGATATAGATCATCATAGAGTAGCATCATATCTAGTCAAAATAGCATTCCATAAACAATTCAGCCCAACCAAAACTATCAAATACATATTATCATGAGAGAGACATCATTGAAAGACAACATCAAACATAAAAGAACAGATCAAACATCATTAACAACTCATACTCTAAGGCCTTATAAAATGTACGTGACTCCTATAAAGCATATCAGCAAATGTATGTGTTTATCATTCACCACAACTACGTACAAATATGTCCATACTATAGAATATATACGCAACTATCTAGAAGTAGATCTGCATATGTATGCAAATTTTCAGTGTCAAACTCACATACAAATTTGTAATCATTAAGGCATACCTTTGTTGTAACAACACATCTGTCAAATCCAAATCTCGTCGTGAAAACTATAGACACACATCATAATATCATCGTCACCAATCTATCAAACCATAAACAAATTATTTAATATATGGTATGTTTAGATCTATTAGATGTTATCCATCTCCATGCTCCATGGTGCACGCCTATTTCAGATCATGTCATTCATAAATAATCCATCACATGCACACCCTAACACTTGACCTCCATCTCCTTAAATAATTTTAAGTCTTAGCCAATACCTTAGGCCAATCCTTTAGTAATGCTGATGGTATTCTTTGACATGATCAAATATCTATTGTTTCATTCATTACTATGGGCCAGTGCCATGGTAAAGAATCACGGGTATTCATAATACCATGGTGAAGAAACTATACACGACTTGTCTTCGTCATACCTGCATATGTATGTGGCTTCTCTTCACAGGACCCACACATACTTTTATAAACTTTACTTTTATCATCTATCTATCTTTGAACTGATATTCCTTTGTCGATTCTCTCTGTCACATTTGTATCAGTCTATATAATCATCCTACTACCATCATGTTGACATCTTTATCAAGTAGGTTTCCATCAACGACAACACATTAGTCATAATGCCAATAGATGTTAGTGAATTTGAATGTGTATTTTAGATTATGTTTATGTTTGTTAGATGTTTACCATCATGGTGTTTAGTTTTATGAAATGATTTATATTTATTATAGATTATATGTCGGTGGACTTTTATTAAAATTTTATATATGATGTTACATGCAAAAACACTTACTTTAAATAAAAATGTAAATATATTCTTATCAATTAAAAAGTTTAATATAATTGAAGCTATAATTATAAAATTACCATAAATATATTTCTATTATACAGATAGTTCATACATATCCATTCTAACCAAATTCCTTTTCAAAAAACAATTACATATGACTAAATGTTATTTTCCATTGTACTATTACTCTTTTTGAATAGACTATTCTACCCTAAAAATTGTTATTATAAAAAGGTTATGATCTCCAATCATAAGCACTCTACGGCCCTAAAATGTTATGGATGCAAATCTTCCTATATTTTTTGTTTTTGTCATTATTAGTAAGTTGATTACTATGAAATTCTTAAATTACTTCATTAATTGTGGTTCTAGTCAACATTGGGGGCATAATTTAAATATTTCAAAAAACAATGATAAAAGTATGTAAACTAACAAACAACTAAGTTGAAAACCAAATTATCACAAAATCTAAATTAAACTTATCACAAACTTATAATTAAACAAATATGTTAAAATTTCAATTTTTAAATTATAAATTACACAATTGGAAATACTTAGTTTTAAGTGTAAGAAAATTTCGAGTGAAAAAAAAAACATCTAAAACTGTTTATAAGTCTTAACAATTATATAGAGAATCATGGAGAAAGATTGAGCAAATCCAGAAGCGTTTTATAACTTATAACCTGAAAATTAAAAGTAATACACCCTATCCTATTCTCCTTATAGAAGCGGGTCTTTCTTCTATTGAGAGCCTAGCTATGCTCAGGTTTCTGATGTACAAGCACAAGCTCAATAACATAGACAATCATAGACTTCCTAAGCTAGCTTTAAATTCCAGCCAAAACCACCTAAGGCTTAACCGAGGATGGCATAAGGACACAAGGGCCTGGTTAAACTATTGGGAGATCAATGAGAATGATGCTTTGCAAAACATAAATAACATTAAAGATATTGTTACTTCTAAGTTCAAAGAAAAATTGTGGTGTGAGAAAGATTTAGCGTCTAAAAGAAAACTAAGTTATTATAAGAAGGTCATCAACCCCACCCTTGAAGATCAAAAGTATCTCTCTATTCTAACTAGCTCCAAAAAGAAAATTAATATAGCAAAGATTAGAACGAATTCTCATGAGCTCCATAGTGAGACTGGTCGCTGGGTAGTTCCTAAAACACCATGGATGGAAAGGATCTGCCATATTTGTGAGAATAAGAGCATCGAGGATGAAAACCACTTCCTCTTAGAGTGCCCTACATACAACCACATTAGATCTCAATTTCACAACCTTTGTTACAATACTGACCTTTCTAGCCTTTTACAATGCCAAAATTATAGTGAACTCGGGAGGCTTCTCTCCAAGCTTTTTGAGCATCGGAATAAAATCTTAAATCAAAATAAATAATTTGTATTTTTAGGTCCGATAGATCATTATTTGGTCTCAGTGGACGTTAACAACCATCATCATCATCATCATCATCATAAAATGTCAGGGAGATGAGTAAAAAAAATATAATTAGCGAAATAAATAAGAAAAAAGCATACAACAATAGTATAAATGATGAAATAACATAAGTACATATCACTCTCAGTTGTCATCACTTATCTTCCATTATCTCCCTCGCTTAACATGATAACATTGTTGTTCTCAAAAATATGTTTTGATCTAGAGTCGTGTCTTAATACGAACCACCAATCCCTATCCAACACATCTTTGTAAAAAACACCTGGTTATACTTCGCTTGAGATATAGAGGTGTTATTTGTGTCATATTTGATATGCCAAATTATGTGTAGCTATTTTTTGTTTGATGCAATTTTCTGCAAATAATGCTCATTTTGTCCCCCTTGGCGACCCACGTTGCTTCTCTTTTCATACTCCAATCTTCCTCCTGCATTTTGAGTATTTTTTGTTTCCTCTTCGAGAGGTCCAAGAGGGAACTCTTAGTACCTTCAGAGTGGAAGTTCGGCCCAGAAGGGTCGTTCAAGGTTGTGTACTCCCGATCGATGTTAGTGAGCTCACAAGCTAAGAGATTTTTCTTTGTGAATACATGACGTAGCTTCAGCTTTTAATCTCCCCAGCTTATAAGAGATCGCATGCATTTGTGGTATATGGGAGATCCTCATGGGATTTCCTCTAAGAAAATAAGACCAATTTATTGATCCCTGGATACATAAGCCACATTACACTGAATTTGAGAGGCAACGACTACTCATCACATTCACCATTCCATTCTAGGACTATTAAAAATTAAAAAAAAAAAAATTTTAATAATGATATAAAGAATAATATGGTTATTATATTAATATTATACTATATATTAATATAATTATATGCATTTATATAATGTTATATTAATGGTTATATTTCTAATTATAACATAAATAACATAATATTATAAACCAATGGATTAATAAACCAAAGGAATTTGTATTATAAACCCAATGAATTATAAGCCCAACAGATTTAAATTAGAGCCTAGAATTACTATTATAAGCCTTGTGAATAATATTATACCCTAGGAATATAAACCCATGTGAATAATATTAAACACAAGTAATAGTATAAACTAAAGATATGTAAACCCTAAAATAAACATTAAACTCTAAGATTAATATTATAAACCTTAGGATTAAGATTATAAACATATGCGATTAAGAAACCTAAGGGATTTTAAACCCATGGGAAAACATTAAACCTGAGGATTAATATAAAATCCTAGGAACATAAACCCTCAGATTAATAAACCCAAATTATCAATGCTATAAACCCAATGGATTATAAACATAAGGGATTAATATTATAAACCACAGGATTAATATTAAACCCTAAGATTAATATCATAAACCCAAGGAACCAATAAACTCATTTGATTAATATTAAAAACCAGAGGGATTATAAACTGAGGGGAATAACATTAGACCCTAGGAATATAAACCGTATGATTAATATATAAACCTTAGGCTTAATATTATAAACCCAAGGGAATAACATTAGACCCTAGGATTAACATTAAACCCTAGGAATATAAACCATATGATTAATATTATAAACCTTTTATAAATTATATGATTAATATTATAAAACAAAGGGATTAATACTAAAAACTAAAGGAAATAATATTAAACCCAAGGGATTAATATTATAAGCCCAAGGGATATAGACACTAATATAAATATTATAAACCTTATAATAAAAATTAAATCTGAAGATTTATATCACGAACCTTACGAATAATGTTATAACTCATAGATTAATAAACCCAGGTGATTAATGTTAAAACCAAGGGAATATAAACCCAAGGGAAAAACATCAAACCCTAGGATGAATATTAAACCATAGCAATATAAACTCTAAAATTAATAAACTCAAGGGATTAATGTTGTAAACCATAGGCTTAATATTATACCCTAGGAATATAAACCCTATGATTTATATTATAAACCCAATTTATTATAAAACAAAGGGATTTATATCAAACCATAGGATTAATAGCATAAACCCTATCAATGATATTGTACCCTAGTAATATTAACCCTTAGATGAATTAATCCAAGTGATTGATATATAAATCTAACGCACTACTAAAAACAAGGTATTAATACTAAAAGGTCAAAAACCCAAAGGATTAATATTGTAAACCCAAGGTATATAAACCCCAAGATAAATATTATAAACCCTAAAACAAATATGGTTTCCATGGTTGATTTTCATACTGAGACAATATTTGTCACAATGGGATGCTGGACCATGGTTGACCATGATTGATTTTCATATTGAGAGAATATTTTCCACAATGTGATGTTGGACCATGGTGAGCATGGTTGACCGTGATTGAACCTGGTAGACCATCATTGATTTTGATATTGACAATCTTTGGCACAATGCAAGGTTGGGCCATGGTTTTCCATAGATGGCCATGGTTGTGACAATGTGGCATTGGACCATCAGACAATATTTGTCATAATGTGACAATGGCTATTGATGATTATTGACCATGGTTGACCATGGTTGATTTTCATATTAATACAATCTTTGTCACAGTGTGACATTTGACTATGGTTGGTAATGATTGACAATGGTTGATTTTCATATTGAGACAAACTTGTCCCAATGTGATGTTGGAACTTGATTTACCATGATTTATTTTCATATTGACCATGATTTGTTTTCATTTTGATATAGCCTTTGTCACAATGCGACATTTAACCATGGTTGACCATCATTGAAAATGGTTGACCACAGTTGATTTTCATACTGAGACAATATTTGTTACAATGTAATGTTTGACCATGGTTAACCATGAATGACTATGATTGACGATGGTTGACAATGGTTGAACATGGTCGATTTTCATAGTGAGACAATCTGTGTTACAATGTGATATTGGACCCTGGTTGATCGTGGTTGACCATGATTAAAAATTGAAAGGATTTATATTAAATCCTATGATTAGTATTATGAACCTTATGAATAATATTAGATCATAGGAATATGAACCCTTATATTAATAAACCCAAGGGATTAATATTATAAACTAAAGGGACTAATAAACACAATGCATTAACACTGAAAACACAAGGGATTATAAACCCAAAGGGAATAATATTAAACCCAAGGATTTAATATTATAAACACAATGTATATAAACCCTAAGATAAATATTATAAACCCTAAAATAAACCCGATTGACCGTGGTTGATTTTCATATTTACAGAATAGTATCAACCCAATAGATTATAAATCCAAGAGACTTAAATTAAACCATAGGATTAATATTATAACCTTTATAAATAATATTATACCCTAGGATTATGAACACTTAAATTAATAAGCCTAAGGGATTGATATCATAAACAAAAATGACTGATAAATCTAAGGGATTATAAACCCACAAGAATAGTATTAAATACACAGAATTAGTATGATAAATAAAACTGATACAAACAATAAAATAAATCATAAAATAAACATTAAACCCTAAGATAAACATTAAATCATAGGCATAAGATTAAAACCTAGGAATATAAACCCTATGATTAATATTAGAAACACTAGGATCAATATTATAAAACCAAGGGATTAATAAACCCATTAGATTAATATTAAAAACCTGATGGATTATAAACCCAAGGGAATAACATTAGACTCTAGGATTAATATTAAACCCTAGGAATATAAACCCTAAGATTAATATTATAAACTTTAGGATTAATATTATAAACACAAGAGATTAATACCTAAGGGATTTTAAACCCATGGAAAAAACATTAAACCTCAGGATTAATATTAAATCCTAGGAACATAAACCCTAAGATTAATAAACCCAAATGATTAATACTATAAACCCAAAGGATTATAAACTTAAGGGATTAATATTATAAACCATAGGCTGAATATTAAACCCTAAGATTAATATCATAAACCCAAGGGATCAATAAACTCATTTGATTAATATTAAAACCAAAGGGATTATAAACCTAAGGGAATAACATTAGACCCTAGGAATATAAATCATATGATTAATATATAAACCTTAGGATTAATATTATAAACCCAAGGGAATAACATTAGACCCTAGGAATATAAAACATATGATTAATATTATAAACCTTTTATAAATTGTATGATTAATATTATAAAACCAAGGGGTTAATACTAAAAGCCCAAGGGAATAATATTAAACCCAAGGGATTAATATTATAAGGCCAATGGATATAGACCCTAAGATAAATATTATAAACCTTAAAATAAACATTAACCTTGAAGATTCATATCATGAACCTTACGATTAATGTTATAAACTCAATAGATTAATAAACCCAAGGGATTAATATTAAAAACCAAGGGACTATAAACCCAAGGGAATAACATTAAACCCTAGGAAGAATATTAAACCATAACAATATAAACTCTAAAATTAATAAACTCAAGGGTTTAATATTGTAAACCCTAAGGTTAATAATATACCCTATGAATATAAACCCTATGATTTATGTTATAAACCTAGGGAATTTATATTATCAACCCAATGGATTATCTATCAAAGAGATTTATATTAAACCATAGGATTAATATTATAAACACTATCAATAATATTATACCCTAGGAATATGAACCCTTAGATTAATAAATCGAAGGGATTGATATTATAAATCCAAGGCACTAATAAAACAAGGTATTAATACTAAAAACTCAAAAACCCAAAGGATTAATATTGTAAACCCAAGGAATATAAACCCTATGATAATATTATAAACATTAAAACAAACATTGTTCACCATGGTTGATTTTCATATTGAGACAATGTTTGTCACAATACGATGTTAGACCATGGCTGACCATGATTGCTTTTCATATTGAGAGAATATTTGTCACAATGTGATGTTGGACCATGGTTGAGCATGGTTGACCATGATTGACCTTGGTGGACCATGGTTGATTTTGATATTAATAATATTTGTCACAATGCGATGTTGTACCATGGTTGACCATGGATGACCGTGGTTGTGACAATGTGGTCTTGGACCATGAGACAATTTGTGTCATAATCTGAACATGGCTATTCATGATTATTGACCATGGCTTAGCATGATTTATTTACATATGGAGACAATGTTTGTCACCATGAGACATTGGACCATGGCTTGTAATGATTGACCATGATTTATTTTTATATTGACCATGATTGGTTTTCATTTTGATATAATATTTTTCATAATGTGACATTTTACCATGGTTGACCATGATTGAAAATGGTTGAGCACGGTCAATTTTCATATTGAGACAATCTTTGTTACAATGTGATGTTGGACCATGGTTGACCATGAATGACCATGGTTGAAAATGGTTGACAATGGTTGAACATGGTTGATTTTCATATTGAGACAATATGTGTCACAACGTTACATTGGACCCTCGTTGATCATGGTTGACCATGATTATAAACCAAAATGATTTATATTAAATCTTAGGATTGATATTATAAACCCTATGAATAACGTTACACCATAGGAATATGTACCCTTATATTAATAAACTAGAGGAATTGATATTATAAACCAAAGGGAATAATAAACACAATGAATTAACACTAAAAACCCAAGGGATTATTTGCTCACAGGGAATAATTATATTAAACCAAAGGATCTAATCTTATAAACACAATGTATATAAACACTAAGATAAATATTATAAGCCCTAAAATAAACACGGTTGACCATCATTGACCATGGTTGATTTTCATATTGAAAGAATAATATAAACCCAATGGATTATAAATCCAAGAGATTTAAATTAAATCCTAGGATTAATATTATAAAACTTGTGAGTAATATTATACCCTAGGAATATGAACCATTAAATTAATAAACCTAAGGGATTGATATCATAAACGCAAGGGACTAATAAACCTAATGGATTATAAACCCATAGGAATAATATTAAACATGGGGAATTAATGTTATAAACAAAAGCGATATAAACCATGAAATAAACATTAAACCATAGGAATAATACTAAAACCTAGGAATATAAATGCTATGATTAATATTAGAAACTTTAAGATCAATATTGTGAAACTAAGGGATTAAGAAACCCATTAGATTAATATTAAAAATGTGATGGATTATAAACACACGGGAATAGCATTAGACCCTAGGATTAATATTAAATGCTAGGAATATAAACCCTAATATTAATATTATAAACTTTAGGATTAATATTATAAAGCAAGAGATTAATACTATAAATCCAAGGAATTAATCAACCTAATGGGTTAATATTTATAAACTCAATAGATTACAAATTGAGGGGGATAATTTAAACCCAAGGGATTAATATTATAAAGCTAAGGGATTTATAAACTGAAAGGATCAATATTCAAAGCCCAAGGGATTAACAGTAAACTCTTAATATTATAAACCCTAATACTAAAAATTATAAACCCAATATTAAACTTTAATATTATAAACCAAATATTAAAAGGCCCTAATATTATAAATCTTATATTAAATCCAAGTTTTTCAATGTAGCAATGCAACATTCAATAAGTTATAATGTAATGTAAAATTTCCACAATGATTATTAGAGTTATTTGCATATTGAGACAGTGTTTGTCACCTAGGATTAGTATTATAAACCTTGTGAATAATATTATACCCTACAAATATGCACCCTTAAATTAGCAATCATAGGGGATTGATATCATAAACACAAGGGACTGATAAACCTAATGGATTATAAACCCGTAGGAATAATATTAAACACAAGGAGTTAATGTTATAAACAAAACCTATATCAACCATAAAAAAAACATTAAACCCTAAGATAAACATTAAACCATAGGAATAATATTAGAACCTAAGAATATAAACACTATAATTAATATTAGAAACTCTAGGATCAATATTATAAAACGAAGGGATTAATAACCCTATTAGATTAATATTAATAACCCAATGGATTATAAACCCAAGCAAACAACATTAGACCCTAGGATTAATATTAAACCTTATGAATATAAACCCTAAGATTAATATTATAAACCATACGATGAATATTGTAAACCCAAGAGATTAATACTATAAATCCAATGAATTAATAAACCTAAGGGATTAATATTATAAAGCTAAGGGATTGATAAACTGAAAGGATTAATATTTGAAACCCAAGGGATTAATAGTAAACCCTAAGATTAATATTATAAACCCTAATACTACAAATTATAAACCCAATATTAAACTTTAATATTATAAACCAAATATTAAAATACCCTAATATTATAAACCTTATATTAAATCCAATTTTTTCAATGTAACAATGCGACATTGAATAAGTTATAATGTAATGTAACATTGCGACAATGATTGTTAGAGTTATTTGCATATTGAGACAATGTTTGTCACAATGTGATGTTGGATAAGTTTTTGTACCATTCCAATGTTACAGTATTAAACCCTTGATATTATAAGCCCAAGGGACTAATAAAACCAAGGTATTAATACTAAAAACTTAAGGGATTATGAACACAAGTGAATAATGTTAAACTCAAGGGATTAATTTATTATAAACCAAAGCGATATAGACAAAATGATAAATTTTATAAACCCTAAAATAAAAATTAAACCTGAAGATTCATATCATGGACCTTATGATTAATATTATAAACCCAATGGATTAATAAACCCAAGGGATTAATATTAAAAACCCAAAGGATTATAAACCCACATGAATAACATTAAATCTTAAGATGAATATCAAACCCTAGGAATATAAACCCTAAAATTAATAAACCCAAGGGATTAATATTGTAAACTCTAGGCTTAATATTAAACCCCACGAATATAAACCCTATAATTAATATTATGGACCAAAGGAATTTATATTGCAAACCCAATGGATTGTAAAGCCAAGGGATTTATATTAAACGTAGGGTTGATATTATAAATGCAAGGCAGTAATAAAAACAAGGGATTAATTCTAAAAACCAAAATACCCCAAAGGATTAATATTATAAACCCAAGGTATATAAACCTTAAGATAAATATTATAAGACATAAAAAAAACATGGTTGACCATGGTTGATTTTCATATTGAGACAATATTTGTCACAATGTGACATTGGACCATGGTTTACCATTATTCGTTTTCATATTAATAGAATATTTATCATAATGTGACATTGTACCATGGTTGACCATGGATGATTTTCATATTGACAATGTTTGTCACAATGCGAAGCTTGATCATGGTCGACCATGGTTGACCATGGATGACCATGGTTGTGAAAATGTGACGTTGGACCATGAGACAATCTTTGTCACAATGTGACCATGGATATTGAAGATAATTGACCATGATTGAGCATCATTTACCATGATTTATTTTCATATTGAGAAAATATTTTTCCCAATGCAATGTTAGACCATGGTCGATAATGATTAACCATGGTTGGCCATGGCTGATGATCGTTGACGATGATTGATTTTCGTATTGATAGAATATTTTTCACAATGTGATGTTGGATGATGGTGGACCATGATTTCCATGATTGATTTTCATATGTACCATGATCAAGACTAAGGGATTATGAAACCTAACCATGGTTGATGATGGTTGACAATGGTTGAACATCGTAGATTTCCATATCGAGACAATATTTGTCACAATGTGGCATTTGATACTTGTTGACCATGGTTGACCATGGATATAAACTAAAGGGATTTATATTAAACCCTAGGATTAATATTATAAACCATATGAATAATATTCTACCCTAGGAATATAAACCTGTAGATTAATAAACCAAAGGGATTGATATTATAAACCAAAGGGACTAATAAAAGTGAGGGATTAATAGTAAAAACCGAAGGGAATAATATTAAACCCAATGATTTAATATTATAAACCCAATATATATAATCCCTAAGATAACTATTATAACTCCTAAAATAAACATGGTTGATCATCATTGACCATGGTTGATTTTCATATTGAAAGAATATTATAAACCCAATGGATTATAACCCAAGAAATTTAAACTGAACCATGCGATTAATACTATAAATCAGACGGTGAAAGGTGCACTGTTAAGACACTCCTTGCAGTAGGTCACTGGTTCAAATCCTTGTGATTCATTAGGAGGCTGTTGAGCGATGTGCTGAGCCGATTGCCGCCCTGCATCGAGCCTGAGATACTCGGCCCTGCAGCCGCCTAGGGGTTTCCGAGACGTGCAGTCCGAACCTCTGCATCCTCGTCTATCTCGCAGGCTAGATCGACTGCCAGCAATCCCCTGCATCCTCTCTATAGGCTGTTCTGAGCGACTATGCCCAGTACGTTCTGGGGGAGCTCGATCCGTCCGAGCTGAGATCTCCTTCATGGAGTCTTCTTCGCCCTCCCCCGCTGAAGTAGAGGCCTTCTCAAATATGCTGAATTCACTGCCAAAAAAGAAAACTTCAGAGGTTTCGAAATTTGTGAAACGTCTTGATGATATCGCAGAGATCTCGCTCCCACCTGAGAAACCGATCTAGGTTGACCTTTCTTTATCTGAATGTGCCTTGGTGGGACAGTTCACTGGTCTCTGGCCCTCCCCCAGATCCACTAAAAGCTGGGTCTCAAGGAACTGGGCGCCCCTGATATCGGGCAAAGTCACTTCTTACTTTCTGGGGAAGGGTTTCTTCCTATTCGAATTTTCTGAAAAGGAAGATAAGGATCTGATCTTCCGAAATGGGCCCTATTTCATGGGCCCCCAAGGACTGTATCTCAATAAGTGGACACCAGAATTTGTTCCAGCAGTCGACGTGCCCACTTCCGTGCCTGTGTGGGTTAGATTTCCTAATCTGCCAATGCATTGTTGGAACTGGGAATCCCTCAAACACATCAGGAATACCATGGGAAAATTCATTGATCGAGCAAACAACAAAGATCAATATGACTATGTGAGAATTTATGTTGAAGTTGATCTCGAGGTTGGTCTTCCTGAGGCAATAAAGATCAGAGTTGGTAGTTGGACGCATCTCCAAAAGTTGGATTATGAACAGTTACCGTTCAAATGCAGGAAGTGCCAGTGTAGGAATTTACAGGGTAAGTTCCTCAGAAAGAACACCAAAAGGACACCGCTCACAACCAGATCACAGATCAATACACCAGTATTTTTGACGTGGTTAAAACCCTCAAAGAGGGAAACAGTCCACGGCCTGCGCCAACGTGGCTACTACAGGCAATTTATTAACCAAAGAATGAAAATTTACATAAGCTTCTCTCATGCACGGATTACCCGAACAATGACCCTCCATGCGCTTTAAATAGAACTCATGGACCAATCGGGTGTCAAGCCACGGATCAAGTGTCGGTAATACCGAGGAGAGAGTGAACCGTCGGATCACTACATATCGTGACCGTCGGATTGTAAGTTACAAAATGTACAACGGTAAAGAAACACACTTTACCTAACTCTATACCTAACTCTATACTAGACCAAGTTGAACTTAACTATTTCCTATGTGTCGGAATATCCTAACATCCCCCCTTAAGAACAACTTGGGATAGGATTGAAGGATTTACAAATATGACACAATAGGAGAAGGAAGGAGGCACTAGAGCCTATCCCCCCTTAGTGACAACTTCCTGAACTCCAAGCATATATCGAAGTTTAGTGAACTTCGCCTCTGTGAGAGCCTTTGTGAAGATGTCTGCAACCTGATCATCTGTTGAACAATATTGCACTTCAAGAACATGGTCATGAATGAGCTTTCTGATGAAGTGCATGTGTAGTTCAATGTGTTTGCTGCGCTGATGCTGGACTGGATCTTTGCATAGCTGAATGGCACTTTGATTATCACACCAAAGTGTGGTTGGATGCTGCTGCTCAAAGCCAAACTCTGATAGGATCTGACGAAGCCACAAGGCTTCTTTACTAGCTTCCACGGCACCACGATACTCTGCTTCTGCTGACGAAAGAGAAATGGCAGCCTGTTTCTTACAAGCCCATGTAATAGGTCCTGAACCAAGAGTGAAGACATAACCGGCAGTAGACTTCCGATCATCAGGGTCACCAGCCCAATCAGAATCAGTGTAACCAACTAATAGAGGAGCTGCTTTGGCACTGTAATGAATCCCAAACTGTACTGTACCTCGAACATAACGAAGTATTCTTTTGGCTGCTTTCCAATGACTTTCACGGGGGTTTTGCATAAAACGAGCAACAAGGCCAACAGCAAAGGAAAGATCAGGACGAGTATGGGTTAAATACAAGAGTTTTCCTACAAGTTGACGGTATAAGGTAGCATCAACTTCAGGAGAAGTACAAGAGACTGAAAGTTTGACTCCAGACTGAAAGGGAGAAGGGGCTGGCTTACAGTCTTCCATGTGAAAATGACGAAGAATATCACAAGCATACTTGGACTGGGAAAGGGAAATACCCTCCTTGGATTGCAAGACTTGAAGACCGAGAAAATAGTGTAAGTGTCCTAAGTCTGTCATTTCAAATTTCTTTTTAAGGCTGGACTTCACATGGTTGATAAGGTTGGGATCACTACCAGTAAGAATAAGATCATCAACATAAAGAACAAGGATGATAAGAGAGTTGCCCACTTTCTTGGTGTAGACAGTATTGTCAGAATAACACCGAGAAAAGCCAGATTCTAAAAGAAAGCTATCCATTTTGGCATACCAAGCCCGAGGAGCTTGCTTGAGACCATAGAGAGATTTCTTAAGTCGACATACAAGGCTGGAGTCTATTTGGATGAAGCCAATGGGTTGTTCCATATAGATTTCTTCATGCAAGTCCCCATGCAAGAAGGCAGATTTAACATCCATCTGATGGACTTCCCATTTTAAAGAGGCAGCAAGGGAAAGAACAAGGCGGATAGAGTTCATTTTGGCAACAGGGGAGAAGGTTTCAGTGTAGTCAATGCCTTCAACCTGTGAAAAACCCTTAGCAACAAGACGAGCTTTATGTTTATCAACTTTCCCATCTGGTCCATACTTGGTTCTGTAAACCCATTTACATCTAACAAGTTTGCGTCCCTTTGGTAGAGGAACAAGATCCCATGTATCATTTGTCAACAATGAATGATATTCTTCATTCATAGCTGCTTCCCAATGTGGATGGCCTGAAGCTTCTGCAAAAGTGTCAGGATCATGATTTACTGGAGCTTGAGCCAGTAAAGAAGAGGCTGTTTCAAACTGAGAACGTGTACGTCGCTGATCTGTAGGATCACCGGCAAGATCACCTGCTGCATCCCGAGTAGCACGGACCCATCTTGGAAGTTGAGGATCCTGAGAAGGTGGGGGAGGATTATCATCCTCACTTTCATCATCTGAAGAAGAAATGTTTTCAAAAGTAGAAGAGATAGGAAGAGGTGGCACATCCGCCGGACTAGGCTCGCAGGCCGATTTATTTTCATCAAATTTTACATCTCTTCTAATGATAACATTTTTGGACTTAAATGGAATAAGTCTATAACCTTTTACATCTTCAGAATATCCAACAAAAGTACATTTCTCACTCTTAGGTTCTAAAGCTTTATGCTTTTCATCTGGAATATGGGCCCATGCTTCACTTCCAAAAACACGAAAGTGACTTACATCTGGTTTAATGGAACTCCAAGCTTCTTCTGGAGTGATATTCTTTAGAACCTTAGTAGGAGTGTGATTGATTATATAATTTGCACAATTAATTGCTTCGGCCCAAAAACTAAGACTGAGTCCTTTAGATTGCAGCATACAATTAGCCATTTCCTTTAAGGTGCGATTTTTCCTTTCAGCTACACCATTTTGTTGTGGAGTGTATGGAACAGTATGTTGCATTTGAATTCCATTTTCGGTGCAAAAGTTGATGAATGTGTTTTTAACATATTCTCCACCATTATCAGTTCTTAGCTTAAGAATTTGATGTCCAGATTGTTTTTCAACAAAGGCTTTGAAGGCCAAAAATGTGTTAAATACTTCGCTCTTGAGTTTTAAGAAGTATACCCAAGTGCGTCTGGAGAAATCATCAATGAAAGTTAAGAAATACTTGCAGCCAGAGAATGAAGCAACAGGAAGTGGACCACATAAATCACTGTTCACAAGCTGTAAAGGGGCTGAGGCGTGCCAAGAGGCACGTTTGTCAAAACTGTCCCGATGATGTTTTCCAAGTACACATCCGGAACAAACACCATCTCTGCAAGATACCATAGGAAGACCTGTCACCATATTTTCTTTACATAGATGTTGAAGGGAGCGATAGTTTAAGTGACCAAATCGCTCATGCCAAAGTTTGCTCACTTCATCATTATGAGCAACAAATACTGAGGGAAGATTTGATGACCCAAAGTTGTGAAACTTATACAACCTTGTGGAATCATCAGCAATACCAGTAGCTAGAATCTGTTTAGGATCTCTTAGATCCTTGATTACAACATCATGAGGTGAAAATTCAACAATTTTACCTTCACCTGAATGAGTTATCTGATATACAGATAGAAGGTTGCAGGATAAGGTTGGAACAAATAATACATCATTAAACTGACCATTGTCTAGATGAACAGTTCCAGTCCCTACAACATTAAGAGATCTATCATCACCAACATATATATTTTTGGTGTTACAATCATTTAAAGAAGAAAACATGGCTTGATTTTTGGCCATGTGATAAGAGGCTCCAGAATCAATGAGCCACTCATGAGAAGGAGAAGAAGAAGATACATTTAATGCATAACCAGATTGAGATGATTGACAACGACATGCAGAAAGTGCCATTCCGGAAGTTGAAGTTGAAGTATGCTCCACATGGATGTTATGTTTCTTCATTGCGGCTTCCAAGGCTTCCATCTTCTTAAAGCATTTAGATTCTAAGTGGCCATCTCGATTACAAAAGTTACAATGTCTATCAGTCTTCTTCCATTTGTTTTTATTGGTCTTATCATTTTGCTGAAATGATCTTTCATTTTGAGGATGAGTTTGCTTAGGACCCTTGTTTGGTTTAGGACCATTCTTTTTAGGATATGACTTCTTAGGATTCTTTGAATTTGGTTGCTGCTGGGCGGCTAACGCTTTCTTGGAAGAGTTTCCAAGATTAAGAAGACCAAGGTGTAAGAGTTTTTCTTGTTCTCTTATTAAGGAATCACAAAAGGAGTCAAAGGAAGGGGCCTTGTAGTCTTTTCCTTGACAAATGAAAGCTTCCCTTGTAGAATGGAAAGTGGAAACAAATACAGAGTAGGCTGGTCCCAACTTAGTAAGGATGGAATAAATAAGGTTACTATCTTCTTTCTTAACCTTAACACCTTCCAAGAGATATCTAAGGGTCTTGAATTTGGACAAGAAATCTTCAATGCAAGAAAAATTATTAGGATCCAAAGTAAGCAACTCATTTTCAAGTTGATGGGCTCTAATTTCATTTTTAATCCCAAAAACTTTAGTGATTTTTTCCAATGCTTCATGAGGAGTCTCAAGTTCTGCAATATGGAATCTAAGATCAGGAGAAATAGACATCCCTATCAAACCACGTGCTTGATCTTGTCTATTTTCCCATTTTGCAGCCTTGTCTTCATCTTTTGGTTTCTTCTCTTGGTCTGTGGCTATTCTGTAGAGACCTTTACTTCTAAGTAAATCTTCCATGTAGGCTATCCATTGGAAGTAGTTAGTGCTGTCAAGAATGACTTGGCATGGACTTTCCATTTTTTTAAAAAAAATTGAAGCTGAAGATGCTGAAAGTAAGTGTTCCAATGGATAGATCTCGAAAAATTAGGCTGTTTTAAAAAAAAACGGCTCTGAAAAGGGCTTCCGGATGAAGAAGTTATGGCTTTTTGAAAAAAATTTGTTGAAGTTGCCGACAAAGTGCGCGAATGAAAAAATCCGCCCCCACAAAATGGAGACTTGAACCCAAGACCTATACTCTCTTAAAATAGCTTTGAACCAATTGATCTATACAAAAAAGTTGAGAGAGAGAGAGAGAGAGAGAGAGAGAGAGAGAGGGGGGGCTTGGTTTGCGTGCTTGCCTTGAGAAAGCACACAAAACACAAAACCCAACACGCATATGCAAAGAAAAATGAACCTTGCGGCTCGAAGTTCGCTTTAGCCAAAAAACTAGATATTTTAAAAAATGGACCTTGCGGCTCAAAGTTAGCTTTAGCTAAAAAACTAAATATTTTTCTCAATGTTTCTGATTTTCCGAGATCACACTAAGGTGCAGGGAAAAGAGCATACGCATGAGAAAAATCCTTCCTTTCTGTTTCTGATTTGCCCAGATCGCACAGAGTCGCAGGGCAAAGAGCATACGCAGAAATGAAAGGTATAGATCCGGTTAAAAAAAAGGGCTAAATAAACCGAAACCGAAATAAGCAGAGAGAAAATAATAGTAAACTGCAAAAACACTGTATACCTCCCGATCTGAAAAATGACGCAGCTAGGGCTACCAAAAACCTTTTCGCGTGAAACGAAAGGGGTTCCTTACTGGAACAGATGCTCCGAACGCAACAGAGCAGTCCTCTCGGCCCGAAAGCAGTCAGAAACAGCAGATCTAGGAAACGACAGCCGCATGCAGTTCTACCGGCTTCATATTTGGATCACCAACGGACGCGGCCCTCAAATAGCTCTGATACCATGTAGGAATTTACAGGGTAAGTTCCTTAGAAAGAACACCAAAAGGACACCGCTCACAACCAGATCACAGATCAATACACCAGTATTTTTGACGTGGTTAAAACCCTCAAAGAGGGAAACAGTCCACGACCTGCACCAATGTGGCTACTACAGGCAATTTATTAATCAAAGAATGAAAATTTACATAAGCTTCTCTCATGCACGGATTACCCGAACAATGACCCTCCATGCGCTTTAAATAGAACTCATGGACCAATCGGGTGTCAAGCCACGGATCAAGTGTCAGTAATACCGAGGAGAGAGTGAACCGTCGGATCACTACATATCATGACCGTCAGATTGTAAGTTACAAAATGTACAACGGTAAAGAAACACACTTTACCTAACTCTATACATAACTCTATACTAGACCAAGTTGAACTTAACTATTTCCTATGTGTCGGAATATCCTAACAGCCAGGTCTATGGTCACTTCGCCAGAGGATGTCCAAAAAAGACTGAAACAGAGAAAGGCAAAGAGGATAGATGGACACAGGTCAAAAGGACAAAAATCAAAGCCCAAAAAATAGGAAATGTCAATGGGAAAGCTCTCCAAACGGGGTCCCAAACCCACATAGGGAAGAGCAAGGAAACAAATTTATACAACTCAGTTCAACATCAGAGGAAGCCCATGATCTAGAGACACAAAAGAAGGAATTGGCTCAAAAATAGCCCCCCCAGGAACCAAAGCAAACAGATAGCAAAACAGACATAATGGAAGATACACCCTCAGAAGAGGCTGAGGAAGTACAAGGCTTAGAGGATTCAGAAGAAGAAGGCGAGATAGGAGAAACACAAACCTCGGCCAGAAGATCTTTGAGGGGCCGAAAATCAGCCCGTGAGAAAAGAGAGTAGGATACATACAAAGACAAACTGCAAGGAAGTCAACCCACTCTCGAGAAACTCCTGGCTAAGACTCTGAAGATGAATAGAAACCCGCCCTAGAGCTTTGAAGGAGCTCTCCACTCCAAAAATAAGTAATGAGAATCGTCTCCTAGAATTGTAGGGGTATGGGGAGCAAAATCAAAGAAGAAGCAGTAAAACGTTTGATAAGATCTGAATATCCTGACATACTCTTCATCCAGGAGACTAAAATGGAGGACAAGGCCTTCCTCCATAAAGGTAAAAATCTCTGGAAAAGAAGTGAAGGGCAAGCAGTCTCAGCCAGAGGTGCCTCAGGAGGCCTGGGTACCCTTTGGAATCCAAGCAAGCTCACAAGGGTGAAAGAGATTGCCAACACCCACTGGCTATTCTCAAAACTGAAGCACGTTGATTCAGATGAGACTCTATGTCTCTTTAATGTGTACATCTCGGTCAGTTCAGGAGAAAAAAAGAATTGCTGGGATTCTATCAGAGAGCTAGCAGACTCTGAAGATCTAGCAAATATTATCATCACTGGAGATCTTAACCTCACACTATCTACGGCTGAAAAATGTGGTGGGAGAAAAGTAAGGGATCCAGCGCGAGAGTGGGTTGAAGATCTACTCCAGGATTGGGACATGATCGACATCAAACCTTCGTCGGGAAAATATACCTGGTCCAATAAAAGGCTTGGTCCAGGCCATATCGCTACAAGGTTAGATAGATTTCTTGTTCAAAGCTCTTTTCTACTTCTTGGTCTAGATTCTAGAATGCATATTCTTCCATGCAGTGTCTCTGATCACAGGCCCATTAAGCTAGATCAAGGAGCAATCCTTCTTGCAATTAGTAAAGGATATGTTGAAGCAACCAGTGAATGGCTCTCCATTCTTTGTGTGGGAGGAAAAACTCAGGAGAGTGAAGGCAGCTCTTAAAGTTTGGGCAAAATCTCTCCCAAATCCTGCAGTGGAAAGAAAGAAATTACAAGAGCAGCTAGAGACCCACCAGCTTAACTCAGAAAATGAGGAGATCACAAAAGAAATTCTCAAAAAATAAGCAGAACTTCAACATAAGCTGCTTAAAGCAAGCCTGGCCGAGGAAGAATATTGGAGGATCAAATCTCGCAGGCTCTGGCTTAAGGCAGGTGATAGGAATTCATCCTTCTTCCATAAACAAGCCCAAGCTTGAAAAAACTCCAACAACATCATCGAAATCAGGGAAGAGAACACTATTCATAGAGACACTCAAAGCATAAAAATGTGGCCTTCCAGCATTTCAAAATGTTGTATAGCGAAAAAGAGGGACAGGCTCAAATTCCATTGACTGTAAATGAGGTTCCCAAGTGGATATCTAACAGAAAGAATCAGTCCTTGGAAGTAGAAGTCACAAATAATGAAATCAAAGCCACCCTCTTCTCTATGGAGCCGGATAAGGCTCCAGGCCTTGATGGCTTTACAGCCAGATTCTTACAGCACTATTGGCAGATTGTCGAAAAAGATTTGTGTAGGATGGTCCAGAAATCTCAAATCTGTCAGAAAATAGGGGGAAGCACTAACTCGTCTTTCTTGGCTCTTATACCCAAGGAAAGAGGTGCAAACTCCTTCTCCAGATTCTGCCCTATTTCACTTTGCAATATAGGCTATAAGCTGATAACAAAAGTGATAGCGAACAGGTTGAAAACAATACTCCCGGACATTATCCCAGAGAACGAGGGGGGCTTCATTTAGGGAAGACAGATAGCAGACAACTATATTCTGGCTCAAGAAGAAATCCACTCAAGTTTGGCCCGGAAGGAGAAAGGAATGGTTATCAAACTTGATCTTAAAAGTTCCTTTGACAGGGTTAGACACAGATTCTTGCTGGAGGTCCTTCACAAATTCGGGTTTGGGCATAAGTTCATCAATTGGATCAAGGCTTGCATTAGTGAGCCATGGATTGCCCCACTGGTGAACGGGAGAGCCATGGACTTTTTCAAAGCCTCAAGAGGGCTGAGGCAAGGGTGTCCCCTCTCCCCCTTGCTCTTTTTCCTCCAAGCATCAGTATTAAGCTTCCTCTTGAACAAAAAATAGTCAGAGCAAGAAATAATGGGAATAAACATTGCAAGAGGAGTAAAAAGTATAAACCATGCGCTGTTTGCAGATGACTCTCTGTTGCTGGGAGCCGCTTCAGTGGTCTTGGCAAACCGATTTAAAGAGGTAGTGGATGACTACTGTGCAGACTCAAGAACCAAGCTTAACAAAGGCAAATGACAAGTTTATTGTTGGAATACCTCTGCCAGATTGATCCAAGCCATTTCTAATTGTCTTGGTTTTACAGCGACCTCTACCTGGAATTCATTCAAATACTTGGGGCTCCCTGTCTTTCAAAAAAGGGTCCTCAACAGAGAATGGATGTCGCTGTTGGACAAATTCAAGCTCAAAATCCAGTCCTGGGGATATAATTGGCTCAACCTAGCAGGTAAGACAGTACTGATAAAGTCAGTATTGAACAGCCTGCCCATCTTTCAGGCAACAGTTATGATGGCGCCCATGGGTATAATGAGGAAGATGGAGGAGTATATAAAAAAAAAATTTGGAAAGGGGGAAAAGGCAACGAGAGAAAAATCCCTTTACTAAGATGGAAAACGATCTCTCTATCTAGATTAGAAGGCGGCTTAAACTTTAAAAATCTCAGCATCCAAAATACAGCGATGGGTGCCAAAATGGTTTGGAGGATCATCGCTCCAAAACCGGGTTGGGCACAACGGGCTTTGTGGAAAAAATATTACGGAGGGCAGAGAATGCACTGCCTGAGTAATTCAAAGGGAATAGCAGGTTCGTTGATCCACAAATTATGTGAAAAATCTGCAGCTCTGATCAAACAACACGCTCATTGGATCCCAGGGAACGGACAACGCATTCACATTTGGGATGATAGCATTATGGGCAGTGAACCATTGGCAAAAGACCATTCCTTAGCCGCTCTGAGAGAATGGATGAACACAGAAAACATTAAAACTCTGTGGGATCTGTCCCTCTGGGATAATGATGATTGGTGGCGGTGGAAGCAACTTGAGGTGCCTGCGAACCTTGCTCATGAATATGTTGTCTTCCTTTCCCATCTGAAAGGAAAATCCCTCTGAACAGAAGAAAAGCTGATAGCAGAGGTTGGGGATCGATTCCTGGCAAATATATTGTTTTGAAGGGATATTTCCAGCTCTCCCAAATTCCCAACACACCGCGTGATCCGAGGCCATGGCAGGGAATATGGACTTCAGTAATGCTGCCCAAAGTGGACACCTTCTGCTGGCTTCTATGTCACCACAATATCCTGACAGAAGACAGGCTCAGGAAGATAGGATACTCAGGGCCATCCCGCTGCTCTCTATGTGAGAATCATGAGGAAAATGCATCACACATGATGTTATCCTGCAATTTCGCTGCAGATATGCGGAAGGAGGCTTTAGATCCATGGAGCATGAATTTTGGCCCATTCAACCACTGCTCAGAGCTTTTCTCTAATTGGAAACGAATGTATCCAGGTGGCGCTATTTAGAACTCTCAAATCAGAGATGCATGGCTCGCCCTGCCCAAGTTAATTGCTGGCATACCTGGTTAGAAAGAAACCAAAGGATTTTCAAGAACAGAAGAGTGTCCCTAGGCTAATCTGGGTCAAAATTAAAAGTCATCTCAAAGAATGTATGGGAGATCAGTTAAGCATAAAGGACCTCACTGAACAAGAAATAGCCTAGGGTGCCTCCCTGGATCATCACTTCTCAGATACTGTAAAGAACCCCTCTCCCCCCTTAAAGCCTTGGCAAATCCGCCTAAATGACACAGAGTTTGCCGAATTCTGCAGCAAAAAGGCGAGGAAAGCTCTCTTTTTTGACGGTGCAGCTAAAGGAAATCCTGGCAGTTCTGGAGCTGGTGGGGTTATTAAAAGTGCAAAAGGTATAACATAAGCTAGATATGCATGGGGAGTGGGCGTCAACACTAGTATTCAAGCTGAAGCACTAGCTCCCCTTCAGGGACTCAAGGTGCTTAAGAATTTGGGAATCAGAGAGGCAATAGTTTTTGGGGATTCTCAGATTATTATAAACGCCATGGTGGACAAATCCTCTCCCTCAAATTTAAGACTATCTAGATTGCTGAGTAGAATTAACACCCTTACATCCTCCTTCCAGAAGCTGGAATTTCTTCACATAAAGAGGGAAAACAACAAAGAAGTAGACGCTGAAGCCAATATAGCAGTTCTCCTCCCTCTCGGAAATTATATAAGAGACAGAGAAGAAGGTTGGGACCCCATCCCCTAGCAGCCCGATAAGAATGTATTACTGTTTTCTTCTGAAGCAGTTTGTCTGTATTTTTAAATTAGGATAGATAGAAAATTCTGCTAGAAGAATAGAATGTAAAATCAGCAAGATCTTTAAGAGGATAGCTATATGGATTCTGGATGAGGCAAAACCTGAGCCCCTCCTCCCATTTTGTAATCTAAATTGAGGCATTTCAGCCAAGAAGGAATATATCAGTCTAACCGTTTCTTTTAAAAAAAATACTATAAATCTTGTGAATAATATTATATCCTAGGAATATGAACCGTTAGATTAATAAACCCAAGGGAGTGATATCATAAATTGAAGGGACTAATAAACCCAACAGATTATAAACCCATGGGAATAATATTAAACAAAAGGAATAAATATTATAAATTAAAGGGATATAAACTTTAGGATTAAAATTATAAACCCAAGGGATTAATATTAAAAACCCAAGGCAATAACATTAAACCTTAGGATTAATATTAAATCCTAGGAACATAAACCTTAAGATTAATAAACCCAAAGGATTAATACTACAAACTTGAGGGATTATAAACTTAAGGGTTTAATATTAAACCCTAAAGGATCAGTAAAGGATTAATAAACTCAAGGGATTAATATTATAAACCCAAAGGATTTTAAACTTAATGGATTAATATTAAACCCTAAGATTAATATATCAAACATAATATTAATATTATAAGCCTTAAGATTATAAACCCACATATATTGTTATACATATTAGAGATAAATATTTTAATGTGATGGGATTATCAATATTATAAACCCAAGGGATTAATATTATAAGACCACATGATTATAAAACCTATGATTAATATTGTAATAAGGGATTAAAAATCTTAGGGTTAATATTATAAACCCTATAATTATAAATCTTAAGTCTCTAAACCCAAGGGATTAATAATAAACCATGGGATTAATATTATAAACTCTAATATATTATTATACATATTAGGGATTAATATAATAAACCCAAGGGATTAATAAAACTAAAGAGATTAATAATATTATAAACCCAAGAGATTGACATTAAACCCTAAGATAAATATTATAAGCCTAAGGGATTATAAACCCTACAATTAATATTATAAATCCTAATATATTGTTATACATATTAGAGATTAATATTCTAAACTCATGGGATTATTAATATTATAAACCGAATGGATTATTATTATAAGAGGAGGTGTTGTAAACCTTACACCTCAGGGATTATAAACCTAATCCATTAATATTAAACATGACGCTTAATTTTATAAACCCTAAGATTATTAACATATTAGGGATTAATACGATAAACCTAAGCGATTAATATTATAAATTCAGGGATTATAAAACTAAGAGATTAATATTAAACTCATGGATTAATTTTATAAATCTTAATAGTTTTCTCTCGAGGATGGAAGACATCTTTTCTAATATTTAATATTTAATATTATATATATCTATATATATAACTACTAATATTATTAATATTAATGTTACAATTAAATATTATTAATGATTTTAATGTTATTATGTTAATAACATTAAATATTAGTAATTAAAAAAAATAGTATTGTATTAAATATGTTTAAAACATGTATTAACCAAAAATTAAACATGATTAAAGTGATTAAACATGATTATAAATTATAATTGTACTAAATATGATTAAAATATATATTAAACATGATTAGCACAACTTTAAAACACATTTAAAATTAATATTCTATTAAACATGTTTAAAACATGATTATTTTTAAACATAATTGATGTGGTATCCCTTGTGAATGTGAATATTTTTTCAATGCAAGTAAAACAAACCGGAACTAATTTAAGTTTATATAATTAGAAATTATGTTTTAATCGATTAAAAGAAATTTAGTGCCAGAAATATGGTAAGGAAAGAAATTGTTATAATTTCATGAGAAATATATGTCAGGAGGGTGATGGAAATTAGTTCTCAGGAAACAGTTGGTTGGGCAGTTACCAACCCTAACTACTCCTACGAAAAATCCATCCCCAAAAGATTAATAGGATGGCAGGCGGTGGCATCTATGATCAAGGGAAAGGAGGAGTAAGAATGGAGAATTTTGTGTTATAGAGACAGACAGGCAAGCAGTGGATAAGTCCGGTTAGGACCAGATATCTATTATTGTTAAAGACTGATTTTTTCTTGAATAAATTACCCAGGTTCGGGTAGCTCGGGGGGAGACTGAAGGTGCTGGAGCACTAGTCTCAATGTTGGTAGGATAAATGAGATAAAAGGTTTTAAGAAGTTCAACAAGCTAGATAAATTTACATATGGAATATCTCACTTAATTAGTAATAGCAGTATTATAAGAAAATAGAATGCTAAATTTCAAATATAGTCGCATATACGAATAGTAATTAAAGATGTTGCTATCACTGTGCATGTATGTACTGAAACCCCTTAAGTCTAGAAGTTTGCAATACGAGATAGAATTTAGAAAATTTAAGAGATAACACTCTATTCCATATTTAGAAGGATTCTCAGATAGCAGCGTAAATAATATTGGCACAATACAAGTAGGAAAGAAAACATTAACAAAGTATCTAAGTAAAAGTTCGAGTGGTGTTTAAACCTTTAACTTAAAGGAACAACGATAAATAGAATAGCACCTATGTTTCTTCAAATACCAAAGAAGCTTTCACATTATTAAAACCAATGCATAAGCCTACTCTAATCAAGTGGAATCCCCAAGTCTGGGTACTGATAAATGAAATCGAATCTAGTACTTTAGTAGGGTAGTATGAAAACAGTAGAAGATTGTAAGTAATATAGCTTCAAGGGTTGCAGTTAACTATGGAAGGGAAATCTTAAAACATGAAAACCATTAGAAAAAATAAATAGCCCGTGATATCGAATACATCCATTTTAGGAAATGAAGAAACATATTATTATACTCTCAGAGAGCAAAAAAATCACTTAATGCTTTATTTCTAGTATAGATGAAAGGTAAAGGAATGAGTCCACGAGACTTGCATAAACAGGAACAGTAAATTTGCATTAACTGGAGATAGAAACTATCCTTCAGAATTTAGAGTTTAGGAGGAAAGACTACCCAGAAGTATGTAACCGAAACTTTGGTCGGGCTAGCTTAAAACATGAAAACCAATTTGATTATAGTAGTCAGCATTAAATTAAAGAATAGTTACAATACTTTTGAATAAAGCAAAGACTTCAAGACCAACTCCCATAAAAATGAATACATTGCCTCAATGGTTAGAGACTCAGGGTCTCATTAAATAGAGAAACGAGTAAACAAGCTTAACCTAGCTTAAGCCTAGAAGTTCGAAGCTA
Organism: Pinus tabuliformis; assembly: GCA_031772625.1. Classification (NCBI taxonomy): domain Eukaryota; kingdom Viridiplantae; phylum Streptophyta; class Pinopsida; order Pinales; family Pinaceae; genus Pinus; species Pinus tabuliformis. The sequence continues at coordinate 431,927,344 of CM062813.1, read as the reverse complement.
GAACAAAACCACCACTCTGCTAACTTAAAGATGTGACAAAAAATTCATAAGACCACAGGAAAACCCTTCTTTTATTGTAAGATGAAACAGAACCAAGCTCATACTCGTTGAAGGCCAAAAGGAGTTTTTGGAGTTTCGGCAGCCGGATCCAGGCCACCAGTAACCGCACCTGCAAACCCTATCAACGAGGCAAGTTAGGAAACATTGGAAAATGAATAAAAGACACTGCAACATAATTTAACGATGTGCCTTAGGGTTGAATTGACTTACTGGGGTTGTCGCAGAACACCTCCAACACCCCTGTAGATGTGCCCAATGCCATAGCAGCAAACTATGGTCAAGAAGGAAAGACAATCAAGGTTTGGAAGGCCTTCTAGAGGAGTGGCGTCGATAAAATGATAGAGGTTAGGTTCATATTTTTACCACAGAGGAACACTCTACGTGAGAACAGAAGCCGAAACCCTCCATCGAAAACAGCACAACAATAAATACCTTTCTCATGCCTGACCAAGCATAACACTACCAGCAGTAGCCTCCACCGTCTGATTCAATGCAGCAAGGAGAGCCCTCAATGGGGTATAGACCATGAAGCAGCAAGGGACAATTGTCTGTCATGGAGAAGCATCCCGAGATGGTCATCCCCTTATCCTAGCAAGTGGCCTTCATATATTAATTTCCACCATAAAGATGTAACATCCCACAATAGATTAAGCCTGAAAACATTTATGACAATACTCCATTTCGTGTTATGAAGGTTTTTGTATGGTTGGTATAGTTGACTATGTAGTTGAAAAATACATTAATAAAATGTAAACCTTAAAAATCATGAGTCTCTTCACTAATTACTCATTGGTTGTAAAAACATTCTACCACTACTATGTCAACCCAATTATATGGTAATGAGAATTATTAATGTTCTTATTATAGTTAATCAGTGTTTTTATGATAAGTCAAATACATTTAGCAGATATAATTCATGCTGAGATTTGTAGTGATTTTCATTTTTTTTTACATGGAGACATTTCATATGGTATTAGAGCACTCAGGTTGTAAAACTAAGACCTATAGGTAAGAAATAACAAGTTTAGTCATATGCACGTAGGAAGCAAGAACAGTCAGCACGAGGACAAGGAACTTACCATCCAAATTTGCAATAGGAACAAGAGCCCCATCATTTCAGGAGGGCAATCCTGAAGTATGGGTATAGCTGGATGAGGAACCCCACGACACTAGTACAGACATTAGAGTGACAGTACAAGAGTTAAAGGATGAAATGGCCTGTTTATGGAAAGATAACAAAAATTGATGCTGGAACAAGAAAAGATTATAAAAATTTTATTTGATAGATAAAATAATCAGCCACTAGTTCCCAGCCTTGAACATAGAAATGTATCAGGGGAACAAGAATTCTGGATAGAATATTGGGAAACTAGGGGTGGTGAGGAAAATCATGAAGAAGAGTCTGATAACGTGTCCAACCACTGAACCCAGAAAAGAAGAAAGTGGAACTTCAGGGGGGGGGTTCCAAAGATAAAGCCCCCACTTTTCGATGGAGAGCAAGAAGAAGTGGCTGAAGCATGGCTCATAAATATGAATAAATACTTCGAGCTGTACAAATATGACCATAACTTGAAGGATTTTTTGGCCATTTTCTAGCTAAAAGGAAAGGCCACACTATGGTGGGAGGAAGTAAAGATTGTTCGGGGAATGGATGAAGAAAGTATAACCTGGGAAAGCTTCTAGATATATTTTAAAGAAAATTACTTAACAGAAATATTTTATGATGAAAAATCTAAAGAGTTTCATGACCTATGGCTAGGACAATTGACTATGGATGAATTTATAACAAATTTCACCTCGTTACTTCATTATGTGCCCTACATATGTGAAGAAAAAGCAAAGGTGTAGCGACTCATGAACAACTTACCTCTATTTATGAAAGAATGACTACAATTTGACAACCCAAAGACCATGGACAAAGTGATCTGCAAAGCACGAATTTGTTATTAGCAGGACAGACCAAAAGGGGACATGAACAAGAAATGGAATGAAGAAAAGATAAATAAATTTGTTTCCGGTCATAAAGAAAAAAAAGGCTTAGGAAGAAAGGGAATTTACAAGGGACAAACTAACAGAAATTTCAATAAAAATCCACCCTAATTTGCGGCACCAGGCAAAGCAAAAACTAATGAGAAACTATGCAGAATTCAAGTTGAGTTGGCTACAAGGCCCCCTTGACAATGCTGGGGATGCGAAGGGCTACACTATGTCAAAAACTATCCACAATGCAGGGGAACTTACTAGATCTCTTAGCTACAAGAAGCCTTTATAGTAGGAGAGATAGCAAGGAATCTGCCCAAAATTAATGCAGCCCTGAAAGACCTCCAAGCAGAATTCAACTGACAATGTCAAATTTGAAGATAATATTTTTAACCAAACTGTATCTATTTTGATTGACCCCAGGGCAACTTTAAGTTACATTAGCCCCAATATTGTGGAACAATGTAAGTTACAAACGATAAAATTTAAAAATCCAGGGTTAGTGCAATTATCCATGGGAGCGAAAAGAACATTTTTAGCCAAGGTCAATAATTGCCCTCTAGAGCTAGCTAGCTTGCCCATCCAGATAGATTTGAATATACTACCATTAGTATCATATGATACCCTTATTGGTATGGACTGGATGGAGAAGCACTGGTCCCTTATTAAATGCAAAACTAAAACCATTAATTTCCAAGATGATAAGGGGGAAAGACAAGAAATGGAGGGCATTCAGAACCTCTGTAAATAAGACCTATAATAGCTTCCCAACCAGAAAAATGCATCAGGAAAGGCTATCAAATTTTTTCCATTCAAGTAGGTTACACTGACCCTAAGGAGAAATATGTTGGTTTAGAAGATATACTGGTAATAAAAAACTTTATTGAGTTTTTCCCTGAGGAAATTCTAGCTTCACGCCCAAACAAGGACATAACTTTTACGATTGAGCTAATTCTGGGAGTTGCCCCACTCTCTCGAGTCCCTTATCGTATGATTATTCCTGAATCGAAAAAATTGAAAATGCAACTGCATGAGTTACTAGATAAGAAGTATATATGACCCATCGTGTCCCCTTGGGGAGCTCAAGTATTATTTGCTAAGAAAAAGTATGGAATAATGCAATTATGCATGGACTACCATCAGTTAAACAAGATGACCAATAATAACAAATATTCCTTGACCTATATGGATTAATTGTTTGACTAGGTCAAGGAAGCAACTATTTTCTCCAAGATTGGCCTCTGGTTAGGTTATCACCAGATTAGGATAAAGGAGGAAGATATAGCAAAAACAGGATTCAGAACTCATTACAGGCACTATGAGTTCGTGGTGCTGCCTTTTGGACTAACTAATGCCCCAACCACCTTCATTTGTCTCATGAGCAACATATTCCATCAATACATGGACAAGTTCGTATTGATCTTTATCGATGACATCTTGATCTACTCACAGAGTGTGGAAGAACATAAGGAGCATCTCTGCATTGTCCTCCAAGTTCTAAGAGAACACTAGTTGTATGCCAAATACAACAAGTGTGACTTTTTCAAAGAACAAATCCAATACTTGGGACATATTATCACCAAGGAGGGAATCACGGTAGACCCTGAGAAAATAAAAACCATTATGTAGTGGCCGATGCTGAAAGATGTGGCTGACATAAGATCATTCATGGGCCTAGCTGGATATTATAGGAAATTTGTGGAAGGTTTCTCTATAGTAGCATACCCTATTACCTCTCTACAAGAGAAAGGAAGAGCCTTTAGGTGGACCTCTGACTGTTAAAGGTGCTTTGACTAGCTTAAGTATCTACTCACCACTACCCCAATTTTGAGTATTACTGATCTTAGTAAGGAATATGTAGTGTGTACGGATGTTAGCAAGGAGGGGGTAGGTAGCATACTAATGCAAGAGGGTAGGGTCATAGCTTACGAGTCAAGAAAGCTCAACGAATATGAGAAATGTATTCTTCATATGACTTGGAGTTAATAGTAGTAATTCACGGATTGAAAATGTGTCGGCATTACCTGTTAGGCAAAAAATTTATCCTTTTAACAGATCATGATAGCCTAACATGTCATTTCAAATAGCCCACATTAAATGCTAGATGAGCTTGTTGGGCTGACTTCCTAAGTGAATTTGATTTTGAAATCAGGCACTTGAAGGGAAAAGAAAATCGGGTAGTGGATTATCTAAGTCGTAATGTAATTTTCTTATATGAGATTCCTTTTAGTGAGTTCCGCACTACTTTCTATGAACAGATCCGAGAAACAACCATGCAAGATGTGGTATATAACTATTTGTGGCAGCAAGCAAAAGTGGAGAACAACCACAAACAACAAATGGGGTACAAAGTGACTCCAAATGAGTTGTTGGTTTATAGAAAGAGACTTTATGTGCCTAAAGAATTAATGTTGAATAAATATCATAAAAGCCCTTACGCAGGACACCTAGGATATCAGAAATTTATTTCTATCCTTAGGAAGGAATTCTTTTGGCCTGGTATAAAGAAAGAGGTAGTAGAATACCTAGGACATTGTTTGGAATGCCAACTCTTAAAAGTAGTATACCAACATCCAACAGGATTGCTTCACCCACTATCTGTTCCAGAATGGAAGTGAGAGACAATATCTATTTATTTCATTACTGCACTGCCTAAAACAAAAAAAAAAACTAAACGACTCTATCATGGGGGTGGTAGTTAAACTGAGAAAATCTGCTCATTTCATACCTATACAATCAAGTTATAAAGCAATACAAATTGCTAACATTTTTATGCAAATTGTTTTTAGGTTGCATGGGTTACCCAAAACGATCATCCTTGACCAAGATGTAAAATTTACGTCAAATTTTTGGAAGGCCATATTTGAGGGATTGGGGAACCAATTACATTTCAGTACCGCATATCATCCTCAAATGTGTTGGGTTGTGTTATATTCTTTCCACGTAGTTAATAGGGGGTTTGAAGGGCACCCGTAACCCCACTTTATGGGGTCCGAGGCAGCGCCCCGAAAAATTTTGGTTTTGGACCCTATGTTAGGTTGGACGGACCAACCTATGGTTTTGTGCATGATTTTCGCACATGTTTTTTGGATGCGATGGTTTTTGGTCCATGGTATTGGACATGATGGTTTTTGGTCCATGGTATTGTATGCTTCGGCATGTATAAATATGTATTATAACATTGAAAGGAACATAATGAAAAATCAAGCTGGTAGTCTTGGTTTTGGGATCTAGGGGAAAATCTCTATGTATATGTGTTTTATGTGTTATGCTCTCACATTGTTTATTTTCTGTGTTTTAGAATTCGTATGCAGGTAATTTCTGTATAGGGTTAAAACCTATATTTGAATCAGAGTAGATTTGCCTTCAAGGGGACGCCTTTGTTGTTGAGGGGTTTTTTTCAGGCCTGTGGTAGAACCTTTTCAGTGGGAGATCTGCGAGATCGATTCTGGTGGTGAAAGAAGATGGCGAGTAGTGGAAAGATAGAGATCGAGAAATTTAATGGTCAGATTTTTGAGTTGTGGAAACTCAAGATGGAGGATCTGTTGGTGGATAAAGATCAGTGGATTGCGGTAGATCTGGGTACTAAACCAACGAGAGTGACTGATTAAGAATGGAAGAAGTTGGATCAAAAAGCAAAGAGCACAATACGATTGTGTCTCTCAGATTCAGTATTGCTGGATGTATCAGGGGAAGCTACAGCGAAGGCTTTGTGGGACAAGTTAGGGACTTTGTACCAATTGAAGTCTCTGGTGAATAAACTGTTCCTGTAGAAAAAGCTATATAACCTGAGGATGAAAGATTGAGACTCAGTGACAGAGAATCTACATGCATTTAATACTGTGGTAAGTCAGTTATCATCTATTGATATTAAAATTTTAGATGAAGATAAGTGCATCAGTTTGTTGTGTTCTCTACCAGATTTGTGTTATAGTCTGGTTATTGCAATAGGTAGAAATGCAATTGCCTTTCAGTTTGATGGAATAGTCTCAGCCTTGCTTATGAAGGAGATGAGACGGAAAAGTATGGAGATCCAGAATGGTGATGCCTTGTCTATACAAGGATGGTCCCAGAACATAAACAAAAATAAGTCATCGAGTGGGATATCTAAGTCTAGAGGGAGATCTAAATTTCTAGGAAAACCTGGAAAGGTGGTGTGCTGGAAATGTGGAAAGGAAGGGCACTTGAAAAGGGATTGTAAATCTAAAGCTCCTAACAAAGGAAAGGGATCTGATGATGCTCCTTCTACAGAGTTGAAAACTAGCTCAGATGAAGGAGGGTATGTGTACTTGGCTTCTTCAAGTACACATGTAGATCATGAGGCATGGTTGATTGACTCAGGTCCAACCTTTCACTTCACTCCCCATAGAGAGTGGTTCTGCAAGTATGAGAAATATGATGGTGGTGATGTCTTCTTGGGGGATGACAGGAAGGCTAGAATCGTTGGTCGTGGAAAAGTAAAGTTGAAGTTGCAGGGTGGAAGGGTTAGAACACTTCTAGGTGTTATACATATTGTTGCATTGGCCAGAAATCTGATTTCTATAAGCAAGTTGGATGAGGCAGGTGTAAAAATAGTGTTCGAGAAGGATACCTGCAATATAGTTCAGAGAGCACTGGTATTGATGCGGGGAGTCCGGACTGGAACTCTGTACAAGTTGCAAGGTAGCACTGTTGTTGATGGGTGTAATAGTTCTGTGGTTCCTGAAAGTGGAGCATAAAATCTAGTCGTCTCTGGAGAGAGGACCATGTTGTGCCATCTAAGGTTTGGACATATTGGAGAGAAGGGCCTTCGAATACTTCATGGTAAAGGTATGGTAGAAGGTATGAGTAATAGCTCTCTGGATTTTGATTTCTATGAAAATTGTGTATATGGGAAGCAGAATCGGGTGAGTTTCCCCTCTGGATGTAAGAGGGTGAAACATATATTAGAGCTTGTGCACAGTGATGTGTTTGGACCTGTGAGGGTTCCATCACTGGGTAAGTCTGTATACTATGTATCATTTATAGATGACTTCTCAAGGAATACATGGATATATTTCCTTAAGAAGAAATTTGAAGTCTTTGATAGGTTTAAAGAATTTAAGGCTCTAAAGGAAAACCAGACAGAGAAGAACATAAAGGTGCTGAGGACAGATAACGGTGGAGAGTTTTGCAATAAGGAATTTGAAGAATTCTGCAAGAAGTGTGGTATAGCACAGCAGAAGACTACTCCATATACACCTCAGCAAAATGGATTTGCAGAAAGAACGAACAAGATGTTGATGGAAAGGGCAAGAAGCATGCTCAGTGGTGTCAAGTTAGGAAAGGAATTCTGGGCAGAGGCGGTGGATACTACACGTTACCTAGTTAATAGGTCACCTTCATCAGCATTGGAGGATAAGACTCCACAAGAGGTATGGATTGGTAAGAAACCCTCTCTTTCACATCTGATGGTATTTGGATGTGATGCATATGTACATGTTCCAAAGGAGAAACGAACCAAGTTGGATAGTAAATCTGAAAAGTGCATCTTTATTGGGTATAAGGATGGTTGAAAGGGTTATAAGCTTTGGAACCTAGTCACACGAAAGGTTGTGTACAACCGAGATGTGGTGTTCAGAGAGGTGAAACATGTTATTAAACATGAAGTCCAACAAAAGGAACTTGAGAAGATAGATTTTGAGCTAAAGGAGGAGGAATCAGACTCTACAGTAGAGGAGGAATCAGAAGATGAAGAGCCACAAACTCCGACTGTGAGAAGATCAGTTCGAGAAAGAAGGCAACTTGAAAGGTATAGTCCATCTGCTTTTTGCTCGAACTTTGCTTTGTCTGTTACTGATGATGATCCCAGAACTGTGAAGGAAGCTGTAGATTCAGAGGATGGAAAAATCTGGAAAGAGGCCATGGTTGATGAAATGGCATCTTTGCACAAAAATGAGGCTTGGGATCTGGTGGAGTTGCCGATTGGAAAGAAACCCATTGGTAGCAAATGGGTGTTCAAAAAGAAGACAAATGCAGAAGGAAAAGTGGAGAAATACAAAGCTCGGTTGGTAGCAAAAGGTTATTCCCAGGTGCCAGGAATTGATTTTGGTGATATTTTTTCCTGTTGGGAAGGTAACTTCTATTAGATTACTTTTATCTGTTGCTGCTACTTTTGATTTTGAGGTAGAATAGATGGATGTGAAGACAACATTTCTTCACGGGGATCTAGAAGAGGAGATCTACATGAAACAACTTGAAGGCTTTGCAGTGAAGGGTAAGAAAGAACTGGTATGCAAGTTAAAGAAGTCTTTGTATGGGTTAAAATAGTCACCAAGGATGTGGTATCAGAAATTTGATACATTTGTACGGGGACTTGGCTTCACTAGAAGCAAAGCAGATCACTGTGTGCATTTTAAATTAATTGGTGACCATGTTATTTATCTGGTCTTGTATGTGGATGATATGTTGCTGGTTGGAAATGACAAAGAAATTATCCAGGATTTGAAGACCCAATTGTCCTCCAAATTCGACATGAAAGATCTTGGTGCTGCAAACTATATTTTGGGCATGGAAATTAAAAGAGATCGGGCAAAGAGGAAGATCTAGTTAAACAAGTGGAAGTATGTTGAGACAATACTGTAGAGGTTTAATATTCAGGATAGTAAACCGGTGAAGGTTCCTATTGCTATAGGTGTGAGGTTATTTGTTGAACAGTTTCCCAAGACACAAGAAGAGGAAGAGGACATGTCCCATGTTCCATATGCAAGTGCAGTCAGAAGCTTGATGTATGCAATGGTCTGTACTAGACTAGACATTGCACATGCAGTGGGAATATTGAGCAGGTTTATGTCAAAACTAGGAAAGGAGCATTGGACAACAGTAAAGTGGGTTTTCAGGTATAGTGATTATGATTTGTGCTACCAAGGAAGACAGAAATTGGATAGAGTGTTAGATATTTGTGGCTTTGTTGATGTAGACTGGTCTAGAGATCTGGATCAGAGAAGATCTACAAGTGGGTATGTGTTTAACCTATTTGGAGGTGCGATCAGTTGGATGAGTAAGAAATAATCTGTAGTGGCACTATCAACTACAGAGGCAAAATACATGGCAGCCACTCATGCAAGCAAGGAAGTAGTTTGGTTGCAGAGATTGTGTTCAAGTATGGGGTTAGTACAGGAAGCTATAAGGATAGACTGTGACAGCCAAAGAGCAATTTTCTTGGCAAGGAACCCTGCATATCATTCAAAGACAAAGCACATTGATGTTTAGTATCACTTTGGGAGGGATATGATAGAATACAAAAAGGTGTTGCTGGTAAAGGTGGACACTTTGAAGAATACTGCAGATACATTGACAAAATCTGTGAGCTCTCAGAAGCTCTCTTGGTGTAGAGAGACAATGGGCATTTTAGTGTTGGTAAAAGGACTAAAGTCCCTTGTGGCCCCATGTGGAAAGAAAACAACAAGTGGGAGAATGTTAGGTCCTGTTATATTCTTTCCACGTAGTTAATAGGGGGTTTGAAGGGCACCCATAATGCCACTTTATGGGGTCCGGAGCAGCGCCCCGGAAAATTTTGGTTTTGGACCCTATGTTAGGTTGGGCGGACCCACCTATGGTTTGTGCATGATTTTCGCACATGTTTTTTGGACACGATGGTGTTTGGTCCATGGTATTGGACGTGATGGTTTTCGGTCCATGGTATTGAATGCTTCGGCATGTATAAATATGTATTGTAACATTGAAAGGAACATAATGAAAAATCAAGCTGGTAGTCCTGGTTTTGGGATCCAGGGGAAAATCTCTGTGTATATGTGTTTTATGTGTTATGTTCTTGCATTGTTTATTTTCTGTGTTTTAGAATTCGTATGCAGGTAATTTCTGTACAGGGTTAAAACCTAAAAAATGGATGGGCAGAAGGAAAGAGTAAATCAAGTCGTCGAAGACAAGTTGCGAGCCTATGTAATGCAACTTCCATCTAAATGGGAGGACTACTTGCATCTAGTAGAATTTTCCTACAACAATGGGTACCATACATCCTTACGGATGAGCCCATTTGAAGTATTATATGAGCATAACTGTAGAACACCTCTGAGTTGGAGCGGCTTAGAAGACAAAGTAATGTTGGGACTAGAAATGATGGAAGAGATGGAAAAGATGGTGAAAAGTGTGCGAGCTAATTTAAAGGTTTCTCAAGAGTGACAAAAACACTTTGCTGATCAGAAAAAGAGCTTCCCAGAGTTTCAAGTAGGTGAGCACGTGTACATTCAGGTTAAGGCTAAGAAAAGCATCGTGCAATGGACTGGGTGTGCTAAGCTAGCACCCCGATTCTGTGGGCCTTTCCAGATTTTAGCTCGAATCGGGCCAGTAGCATACCAGCTCTCTTTACCTAGTCACTTTCATGTACACAACATTTTTCACATTTCTTTACTTAAGAGATATATTTATTATGATAAACATATAATAAATTGGTAGGACATTTAGGTGAGTCAGAAAGACGAATCTCTCAAAACAATCTATTATAGACGTATATACAAATGTATATATATAGACACATGCAAAAGTAAAAGAAGTTTAACAGTTAAATGGAATTTTTTTTCAGCTATGACTAAATTCTTTTATTTTTGACAATTAGGTCGAAGCGGAAGGAGAATTCCTGGTAGAGCCAATGGGTATACATGATTGGAGAGATGTAATGCTGCGGAAATGAGTTTTCACCCAAGTTAAAATTCAGTGGCAGCATTATGGGCTTGAAGAAGCCTCCTGGGAAGATGAGCGGACTATGAGGGAGGTTTATCCATGGTTGTTTCGCATAGAGGAACATTAGGATGATTTTCAATCTGAGGGGGGGAAATATGTGATATCCCCTATGAATGTGAATATTTTTTTTACTACAAGTAAAACAAACTAGAACTGATTTAAGTCTATATAATTATAAATTATCTTTAAATTGACTAAAAGAAATTTAGTGCTAGAAATATGGTAAGGAAAGAAACTGTTATAATTTCATGAGAAATATTTTTTAGGAGGGTGATGGAAATTAGTTCTCAAGAAACAGTTGGTTGGGAAGTTACCAACCCTAATTACTCCTATGAAAAATCCATGCCCAAAAGATCAAGAGGATGGGAGGTAGGGGCATCTGCAATCAATGGAAAGGAGGAGTAAGAAAGGAGAATTTTGTGCTATAGAGATAGACATACAAGCAGTGGATAAGTCTGGTTGGGACCAAATATCTACTTTTGTTCCAGACTGAGTTTTTCTTGAATAAATTACCTAGGTTCGGGTAGCTCGGGGGGAGAATTAAGGTGCTAGAGCGCTAGTCTCAATGTTGGGAGAATAAATGAGATAAAAGGTTTTAAGTAGTTAAACAAGCTAGATAAGTTTACATCTGGAATATCTCGCTTAACTATTATCAACAGTATTATTAGAGAACAAAATGCTAAATTTCAAATATAGTCGCATATACGAATAGTAATTAAAAATGCTGCTATCACTGTGCTTGTATGTATTGAAACCTTTTAAGTCCAAAAGTTTGCAATATGTGATAGCATTCGAAAAATTTAAGACACAACATTGTATTCCATATCTAGAAGGATTCTCAGATAGTAACATAAATAATATTGGCACAATACAAGTAGGAAAGGAAACATTAACAAAGTATCTAAGTACAAGTTCGAGTGGTTTTTAAACCTTTAACTTAAAGGAACAACAATAAAAAGAATAGCGCCTATGTTTCTTTAAATACCAGAGAAGCTTTCACATTATTAAAACCGATGCATAACCCTACTCTAATCAGGTGGAATCCCTAAGTCTGGGTACTGATAAATGAACTTGAATCTAGTACTTCAATAGGACAGTATGCAAACAATAGAAAATTGTAAGTAATATAGACACAAGGGTTACAATTAACTATGAGAGGGAAAGCATAAAACATGAAAACCATTGGTAAAAATAAATATCCTGTGAGATCGAATACATCCATTTTAAAAAACGAAGAAAAAGAGTATTATATTCTCAAAGCATGAAAGAATCACTTGAAGCTTTCTTTCCAGTACAGATGACAAGTAAAGGAATGAGTCTGCAGGACTTGCATAAATAGTAACAATAAATTTACATTAACCAAAGATAGAAACCATATTTCAGGATTTATAGTTTAGGACGAAAAATTACCCAAAAGTATGTAACCAAAACTTTGGCCGAGCCAGCTTAAAACATGCAAACCAGTTCGATTACAGTAGTCACCATTAAATTAAAGAACGATTACAATACTTTCAAAAATAGCAGAGACTTCAGGACCAACTCGCATAAAAATGAATAGATCACCTCAATGGCTAGAGACTCAAGGTCTCATTAAACAGAGAAACAAGTAAACAAACTTAACCTAGCTTAAACCCAAAAGTTTGAAGCTAGAACAAAAGCACTGCTCTACTAACTTAAACATGGGACACAAAATTCATAAGACCAGGGGAAAGCCCTTCTTCTCTTATAAGATAAAACAGAACCAAGTTTATACTCGTTGAATACTGAAAGGAGTTTTTGGAGTTTCGATAGCCGGAGCTAGGCCACCTGAAACCGCACCTGCAAACCCTGTCAACGAGGCAAGTTAGAAAACACTGCAACATAATTTAAGGAAGCCCCTTAGGGTCGAATTTATTTACTCGAGTTGTCGCAACACACCTCCAACACCCCTGTAGACGTGCCCAAAGTCATAGTAGCACACTGTGGTCAAGAAGGAAAGATAGTCAAGGTGTAGAAGGCCTTCCAGAGGAGTGATGTAGATAAAATGACAGAGGTTACATTCAGAGTTTTACCACAGAGGAACCTTTTGCGCGAGAACGGGAACCTAAACCCTTCATCAAAAACAAAATGACAATAAAGACCTTTCCTGTGTTTGACCAAGCATAACACTACCAGCAGCAACCTCCACCATCTTATTCAATGCAGCAAGGAGAGCCTGCGATGGGGTACAGACCAAAAAGCAGCAAGGAACAGTTCTCCACCATGGAGAAGTTTCCTGACATGGTCGTCTCCTTGTCCTAGCAAGTGGCCTTCATATATTAAAGTCCACCATAAATATGTACCATCCTGCAACAGATCAAGCCTGAAAACATTTATCACAGTACTCCATTTTGTAGTATGAATGTTTTTGTATGGTTGGGATAGTTGACTATGCAGTTGAAAAATACATTAATAAAATGTAAACCTTGAAAATCATGAGCCCGTTCACTAATTACTCAATGGTTGTAAAAAAATTCCGCCACTACGATCTCAACCCAATTATGTGGTAATGACAGTTATTAAAGTGCTTATTATAGTTAATCAATGTTGTTTATGATAAGTCAAATATATTTACAAGATATAGTTCACGTTGAGATTTGTAATCATTTTCAATTTTTTTTACATGGAAACATTACAATTAATATTGTATTAAAGATATTATTAATATTTTTTTAGTAATAACATTGTTAATAATAATGTTTTAAATATTATTTATTTATGATAATGAATATTATAAAATTATGAAATACTAATTGTAAACTATTTACAGACTAATGTAAAAAATATAAAACAAAGTGTTTATAAAATATCATAATATTATTGATTATAAATTTATTTTTAATAAAATTTGGTTTTATATAATATGTATTAAAACCTAATTTTTTTTTATTTTTTAATATTTGTTAAAATTTAAGATTAAGATAAATAAAATGAAATTATAAAAAATTAAAAACTTAAATTTATAAAAAAAATAATAAAAAAAACCTAAATAATATACTATCTAAATCAGTGAAAGTTACAAAGCCCAAAAACCTAAAAATTAAAATTATAAAAACATAAACTACAATATTATGAACTTGTTTTTATATATATATAATAACATAGATTTAAAATGAAACTAATTATTTTTTTAAAATTAAAATGAAGCTGACGACCATGCATGTTATCTCACTCAAATTCATTTCTACTTATTAACATGCACAATTTCTTTAGAAGGTTAGTCCAAATGCTTTAAAAACTAAAGATAGTGAAAATAAGGGACATTGTAGTTGTAAAGCTCAAAACTATTTAGATAATGAACTTGTTATTTAATAATTTTTTTTAATATTTAATAAAATAGAATTGTAAAAGCTAATGCGATTTATTAGATATTTTTTTTTTTTAATTTAATAATGGTGAATGGTAAAAGCTTGTTAGAATTTTTTTTTTTACAATTTTTTTTTTAATATTATGTTTTGGGTGATAATTCATATTCAAATATGTATTTTGTATTCAATTTAAAAATTAAAGATATCTAATATTTTTGCATCATAGTACTCATGGCCAAAATAAGTTTTACAAATGATACATTTTCTTCATATTCCTCTTTGATTAGAATATCTATTTATTGATTATATTCATATTAGTTTATATCCATATTCATTGATTATATTCATGTTTTTATATTTTTCATTGATTCAAATTACTTTTCACAATATGTACAATTTTATTGTAGAAAAATTCTAAAGTTATTTTACTCTTATTAGAACATTTTACATTGCATTGTATGTGTATATTTACTTCATAGAAATTGACATTTTCAACATCTATGGAAAAAACTAATGGTATTCATTATCATAGATTGATGATATTTTAACTCGGTGTTTCATATAATCTCTCTTTTTTTAAATATCTAGATGTTTAATAGCAAAGAGAATTTGGATTTTTATTGATTGGGGTTTGAGCTAAGCCCTAGTAGGTAAAAGATAATGAAGGGTGAAATTGATGATCAGGTTAATGAAACTGAGGGACACCTGTTATTTGGAATTCGACACACATGTTATCAATGCTTTGAAATGGATAATCAGGTTAATGAAACTGAGGGACACCTATTATTTGCAATTGGACACATGTTATCAATGCTTTGAAATGGATAATCATCTTATTATGAAATACACTTTCCCACTATTGTCACAATTGTATGTGTAACGTTTTGTAGTCTTTTCTTTCTTGTTAAGTGTATGTGTAACGTTTTGTAGTCTTTTCTTTCTTGTTAATCCTCATAGGTGTTAATCAACAAATGGCATGGTAGATTTTTAATCAAGCTTTGTAAAAATGTAATTTAAACGAGGTTTAATCATGTGATTTAGATATGCAGGGAAGTTAGTGGTGTTAATTGCATCCACTAATATTGTGGCTATGAGGAAAACTGGCATATTTCAATTTAAGCCCTCCGAAAAAAAAATTAATTAGTAAAATGATTAAAATGTGCAATTCCAATAGGGAGACGATTATAGGCGTAATAAAAAAAAATATAGTTACTCATGTTATTTTCTCATAGGGTTCGGATGTCCATAAACGTTTTCATCTATTGAATGCTTTATTTATATATATATGTATGGGGTGTAATGATATGAATTAAATAATTGATAAATGTGAATATGAAGGAATTACTAATAAGATGTATATTTAAAATGGTTGAAATTAAAAAAAGGAAGTGAATTATATATATATATATATATATATATATATATATATATATATATATATATATATATATATATAGATATAAAACATGATTTTTTATGGAAATTTATTTATAAAATATTATGACTTATCTATATCACATGCACAAAATCCATTAGTCATTTCATATGATACTTATTTATATCACATTTTTTAATTAATAAATTTAATTAAAAGTGAAAAAGATATAACTAATTTGGAAATAAATTTTAATCTCTAATCTATATATTATCAAAAATATTATAAAAAAATTAAATCTTATTTGAAAATCACCACATAAAAATAATTCAATTAAAAATGATTGATTGTCAATAGATTAGATATTATAAAAAATATTATAAAAAAATTAAACTTATTTCAAAATCACCACATAAATAATTCAATTAAAAATGATTAGATTGTCAATTTGAAATATTAACTTTATGTATTTTAACTATTATATAACTATTTTTAACAATTAAATAAACTTTAAAACATAGCTTAAGTATATTTTAATATATATTTTTTTAGAGTAAAATCATTTAGATTTAAAATTATTTTTCATGAGTTAAGAGTTTTCTTTATTGGATATCAAAAACAAGTTAGGAATTCAAGATTTAAATGCATTTAGTTTTAGTGGAAGTTTATTTTCTATCAATAAAAATGAAAAGTATATTTTTTTATAAACCATTAATAAACTGTTTGAAATAATATAATTCTTTTTAAATAAATATTATAATCAAACAACATAAAATAATAATAATAATAATAATAAATATTCCAATATCAATCGTGTATATATATATATGAATGATCTAAAAGATATTAATTTTTATACGGTTAACAAGTGAAATTTATAAAAAATAATTTCAAATGAAATGTAAATTAAATATTAAATATTTATATGAAGTAAAATATTTTAATATCAATATTTGTTCTTTTATTGTACTTTAAATGAAAATGAAAGTGAAAAGTATTTGTTTAGCTAAATGTAGAGAAGTTAAAATAAACTAAAAAACTGTAAAGAAAAAATAAATTAAAACCTAATATAGGAAAATAAAGTAAAGAAAGTAAATCTCATTTTATATATATATATATATAAATGAAATTCATAAAAAAAAAAAGATATTAACCAATAGAAAAACACCTATCCACATTAGAATAAAAATTTATATATATTTGTAAATAAAATAGGTTGTATAATATATTTTATAACAATCAATATTTAATTAAACAATTTATATTTATTATCGTAATATAATTTAAATAAAATTTATAACAATTAATTTAAAATAATCAATAAATTTATTATCTATAAAAAAATAATTTTATAAATAATATATACTTAAATTCTATAACACCCTAAGATGCACAAAAACTATTGTGGTAACTAAGTTGATCTCTACTATTTATTATTTTAGTTTTATTACCCTTTGAGGTTAAATAATAAATTACTAAGGCTAGAAGGCCAAGAAACGTATATTTGGTTACCTAAATTATTGGTAATTAGGAGTCGAGATAATTTACAAAAATAACAATGGTTTACATTAATTAAAGGAAACAGTTACAAAAGATAGTTACCCATATTCCGTGAAGGGAGATTTAGATGGGGGGAAAAGATCCACGAGAGATCTTAGAGTTAGGGTGGAATAAACTAGTGGGATAATTATCAAGAACACTCAGTGAAAGTATAGGACTTAGGCGGTGGGACATGAGTATGGAGGCCCAAGGTACTTGAGTTGTGGCTGGAATTATTTTAACTGTGAATAGAAGAAAGTGCTCAGGGGAGACATAATTTCCACACTCGTGGTTGGGAGGAGAGACTTTCTAGAAGGGTTTGGATATTATAGGTTGTTAATATTAAATAGATAAGTATTATAGAAAGTTTCATTACAAATTAATGCTGGATTGTGGAAAACGATCTAATGATAACGATAGAGTAGAACTTTTCATTATGAATTGATGTTAGAAGAATTACTTAAATAACCGAATAAACTAAGGAAAGAAATTCCTTGAAAGTGCATTATTACAGAGAATAGAAATTACCAGTTTCACAAATGAAACCGTGCACAGTTCATTATGGCAAAGCATGAAAAAATAAACAATTAATACTAGTAAAGTATGGAAGAATATTTTCATTCAATAGATAATCATTCAAACACTTCTAAATAATAAGAGTAATTTATTATAACAAAGAAGTGGAATAATTTGTAGGAGACATTATAATATCTCTGTAGAATGGTGGATATGAAAAACTACAAGATTATAATCGAATCTATCTTTGTATTAAATCAAAAGTCATGTATATATAAATTGTGTTAAAGGACATCGAGCTACTGTAGAAATGAATTAATTATTAAATTGCATGCCATTACAATAATAACCTAGGAATGTTCAATCTTTAATGGAATCATTCTGGAGATGACGAATGAAACAACCAACACCCTGAGAAAGTAAAACATAGGTATTGTAGGTCCAACATACAATTTAGAGGGAAAATAAGTACACTGTCATTTAAACAATAATACATTTGGAATGGATTAAATATGTTTCACAGTAATAAATTAATGCACAATGCTACAATTCAAAATGGCTCAATAGCCTTAGCGTGTTCACATAACTTGAACCCTAAAAGACTATCCTATGTATAAGTAACTCAGAACATTACATAACAGACAAAATATGCTCAAAAACGCACATAGTCAATCAAGTCTTGATTGTTCACAAGAAAAATGTATGTGTTGTTGACAGTGTTTGGCCAACACCCTTATATAGCTAATTAACTGAAAGTAAAAACTTAACCAAGTCTCGTCTTAAAAGCTCAGCTCAATGCTTAGCCTCTTTCCTGAATAATTAAACCTCTTATAGCTGAAAGTCCATACACCAGAGGTAGAAGTTCCAACCTGGACACAAACATGGACGCTGTAAGTTCTTAAGTCCTTAAGGGACGTTGTCCTAGCCATACGACTATCTAAGCATATGTGTAATTGTACCTGTCACAAATGCCCAAACAATGGAGTGAGTATGCATGTAATTCTACATCATATGCTGACAGAGCAATGCTGAGAGGAGGGGCTTTTTACTTGAGCTTAGAGGGTTCCATCTTTTAGTAGCTCACTTGTGTGATAATGAACAATTTCATTATAGATAAAGAAATGAATTGAAATCTAAAGCCTATTAACAACCAGAGGTAGGCCTTTGTAAAAATTCAGAACTGTACTAATGAGGGTTTACCTTCCGAAAATGGTCCTTGGAATAGGGTGTTCCATATAATATCAGAAGCCGTTTGAACCACTCCTATGCAGTGGAGGTGAACCAGTAAACTCAATACCAGATGAAAACCCCAAGTGAAAGCTGAATTCAAACAATGTAGACAAATGAAACCATGTATTAACAGCCTGTCAAGGTTACCTGCCATGGTAGGTCTAACGATCACAACCATCTCAAACCATTGAAGGATCAGTAGTTGGCTTGAAACCCTCATGAGTCCAAACCATCACAAAGGAGCAAGAAGACTCAAAACAACAACAACTATGACTATACCAACTACCAGGCACAAAAAGTTGGTTAGGGGATTAAACCCTAAACCCTCTCTGTTGTCAAATTGCCTGACAGAGATCAATGGACATAAAGGTGGATAGTTGTCGCGAGTAATTGGAACTAGTTGGTAGACAGATGCAGCCTCCTAGATTACCAACATGCTGTGTGTCCCCGCGTATAAGAGCCAGCTTGCCAAAATCTAGGTAGGGACGGCTAACTCATTGGAGGCCATGTGCACATTAAACCATAATCTCCATGCAAACCTTGTTAAATGTGTAGTATGATATCACACAAATTGCATATAAGTCTCGTCCGGTTCTATAGACTTAAATCACTAATGTATTTAATACTTTCATAAACTATGATAGATCCATTATCCAAGGTCGAATATATGTGTAAGTAAATTTTTTATCTGTTTATGTATATTTCATAGGTTTACTTTCTTAGTTGTTACAAATGGTATCAGAGCTCATGTTAGTACAATGAGATTCTCTAGGAAATATATATATACTGGAAATGAATGTTTAAAAAAAAGGAAAGGAATTAAATAAATGAATGTATGTGGGAACACAGAGCGCGCATCAATAAAAGAAGAAGGGTCAGATGCAAAGGAGCTCGGGACCACCCGAAACAACATATGCGAATGTTAATCCTAATATTTGGATACAACTGGGCGAGGAATCTCATCAAGCTAATGCGGTGTTACTCAAGACTGTTCTGCAATTGCGTGCTGAAATGACAAATTTAAGAATAGACAATGAATGACTACGTTTACAATAGGAGAAAATTCTCAGAAGTCTATCCAATCAACAAAACCAACGACATTCAAGCCCTAGTGATGAAGACCGGGAGAAGACTCCAATGGCTCAGCATGGAGAAGAAAATGTTGAGTTAGCTGAAAAACATGGGGAAGACAAAGAGGGATGCTCAGACAATGTCTCTAACCAGTGCAAAACAAAAAGACAAAAATATGAATTGCAAGGAGAATTTAAAAATATTAAACCATCACTCTTTGAAGGGGAATCAGATGTGGCAACATAAGCTTGGCTAGTTGATATGGGAAAATATTTTCAGATTTATGAGCACACAGATAAACTGAAGGCATGATTGTTAGTTTATCAGTTAAGGGGTAAGGCTACACTTTGGTGGGAAGAAATAAAAAAAGTAAGGAAAATTGACGAAGAGTAGGTTACATGGAACAAATTCTAAAAGCATTTCAAAGACAAGTATCTAACTGAATGTTATTACAATGAAAAGGTAAAAGAATTTCATGAGTTAGATTGGGAACCTTAACCATGGATGAATATGTGACAAGATTCACTTCCTTGATGTGATTTGTGCCTTATATTCAAGAGGAAAAGGCAAAAATGTAGTGCTTCATTAGTATCCTACCCAAATTTATGAAGGAGAAATTGGAGTTTGACTAGCCCAAGATAATGGATGATGCAGTGTGGAAAGCCCTCATTTGCTACTAGCAAATGAAACAAAAAAATGGACCTAAAGGAGAGTCAAACAGGAAAGGTAGAAGCCTGATTCCAAACAAACACCCAAAATTTGCTAGTGGCAGAAATGTACAATAAAAACCTCTTAGCAAATATTCAGTAAGGAATCAACCCAAAGCTGCATATTGTGAAAACAAACAGTTAGAAGGAGTTACTAAATTTGTTAATGACCAACAATCAAAACTGTCGCTGCAATGCTAGGAATGCATAGAACCCCACTATAAAAAAAAAAGTCCGCATAAGGCAAGGACAGAACAACTATCAAATATGCAAGAAGCATTGATGGTTGGAGAAGTAGAAAGGAGCATGCCCATAATTAATGCTATTCTAGATGATCATCAAGCAGAATATCAGCCCACCATGATCGAATGTGAAGGTATGATTGCTAAGCAACCTGTCTCTACTTTATTTGATCTGGGTGCTATCTTAAGCTATGTTAGTGCTAAGGTGGTAGAAAATTTTCAACTGTAGAGCAGTAAGTTTCCAAAACCATGGCTAGTTCAATTAGCCACCGGAACAAAAAGAAGGGTAATTACAAAAACAAAATGTTGTCCCATAACAATTTCAGGGAAACCCATTTATGTTGACCTTAATATACTTCCTTTGGGTTCTTATGACATTCTAATCGGGATGAATTGGTTGGAAAAATTTTTGTCCCTAGTGGATTTCAAACAAAAAACTGTCATTTTTATCGGTGAAACAGGCCAAAGGAAGGAACTCCAAGGAAATAAAACCAGTACCAAGTTACGTCCTATCACTACTACTCAGCTAGGAAAATGTACTAGAAAGGGTTGTCAAATATATGATGTTCAGGTGGGATTTACAAACACCAAAAATAAGATGACCTCCTTAGAAAACATTCCTGCCATTTAGGGATTTGTTGATGTATTTCCTAAGTCCATTTCAGGTTTACCACCAAAGCATGATATTGCTTTAACCATTGAACTAATTTTGGTTGCATCCCCTATATCCAGGGCCCCTTATTGCATAAGAATACCTAAGTTAACAGAACTCAAAATGTAGCTTCAGGAGCTTCTAGACAAAAAGCATATTCGTCCCAGTGTATCCCCTTAGGGAGCTCCCGTACTGTTTCTACGAAAAAAGGACAGGACCTTGAGATTATACATTGATTATCGTCAATTAAACAAACTAACCATCAAGAATAAATATCCTTTACCACATATCAATGATCTATTTTATCAGGTGCAAGAAGCTAAAGTATTCTCAAAAATAAACTTAAGACCTGGCTTCCATCAAATAAAGTTAAAGGAGGAGAACATTCACAAGAATAAATTTTGTACTCGTTACGGTCATTATGAGTTTATGGTGTTACCATTTGGCCTCACAAATGCCCCAACCACCTTTATGAGTTTGATGCATGGTATTTTCCACCCCTACCTTGATAAATTTGTATTAATTTTCATTGATGACATTTTAATCTACTCTAAGAATCAGGAGGATCATAAACAACATCTGAGAATAGTATTGCAAACATTGCGGGTAAATCATATGCTAAATTTAGTGAGTGTGACTTTTTTAAAGATCAAATTCAATACTTGGGTCATGTTATATCAGCAGATGGAATAACAGTGGACATGAGGAAGATCAAAACCATTATGCAATGGACAACTCCAAAGAGTTTCGTTGATATCATATCATTCGTGGGTTTGGCGGGGTACTACCATTGGTTCATCGATGGATTTTCAAAAATCGCCTTTCCAATGACCTGCATAGAAAAAAGGGTCGTGATTTCCAATGGACAGTTGAGTGTCAGAAAAGTTTTGTAAGGCTAAAGCACTTGCTTATCACTGCCCCTATGTTAAAGGTAGTAGATCCCGAAAAGTCTTTCATGGTTTGCACGAATGCAAGTAAAGAAGGTGTTGGCAGATTGCTAAGACAAGAAGGAAAGGTTATTGCCTATGAATCATAGAAGTTGGTGTGTGAACAATGATATTCCGCTTATGGCCTTTAATTTATAGTGGTAGTGCATGCACTTAAAATTTGGTGACTTACCTGTTGGGGAAGAAATTTCTACTATTAACAGATCATAATAGCCTTACAAATTTTTTCAACTAGTCTAGCTTAAATGCTCAATGGACAAGATGGACAACATTTTTAAGTGAATTTTATTTTGAAATGAAACATCTCGAAGGGAAGGAAAATTGAGTGGCCGACGCATTGAGCAAAAAATTACATTGTATATTTTAGGTCCAATTCAGTCAAGTATACTTGAATATTCTAGAAATCATAAAGGAAGCATCTATCAATGATCCAAAGTACACTTTTCTTTGGCTACAAACAAAGGAAGCTCTGCTGTAAAAGGAAAAAATCAGATTTCGAAATAAACTCTGACAACTTCCTTACTTTTAAGGACATAATTTATGTTCCTAACCAAAATTCGGTTAAATAATTGATATTGGATGAGTTTCATAGGAAACCCTGTGTTGGCCACCTAGGTTACCAGAAAATCTTTTCATCCATCAAGAAAGGGTATTTTTGGCTCAAGTTAAGGAAGGATGTTACCGAGTACTTGTCCAAATGTTTGGAGTGTCAACTGGTGAAGGCAGAACATCAACATCTAGTGGGTTTGTTGCAATCACTACCCATCCCGAAATGGAAATGGGAGACCATATCTCTAGACTTCATTGCTTGGTTGTGTTATATTCTTTCCACGACTAGCCCATGTAGTTAACTGGGGGTTAGACGGGGGGAGGTCACAAGGGGTTTGAGGGGCACTCGTAACCCCACTTTATGGGGTCCAGGGCAGCACCTCGGAAAATTTTGGTTTCGGACCCTATGTTAGGTTGGGTGGACCCACTTATGGTTTTTTGCGTGACTTTCGCACTTGTTTTTTGGACGCGATGGTTTTCGGTCCATGGTATTGGATGCGATGGTTTTCGGTCCATGGTATTGGATGCTTCAGCATGTATAAATATGTATTATAACATTGAAAGGAACATAATGAAAAATCAAGCTGGTAGTCCTGGTTTTGGGATCCAGGGGAAAATCTCTGTGTATATGTGTTTTATGTGTTCTTCTCTCGCATTATTTATTTTGTATGTTTTATAATTCGTATGAAGGTAATTTCTGTACGGCGTTAAAACCTACATTCATCATCAGATTACCTCATACTAGGAAGCAACATGACTCAATTATGGCGGTAGTAGACAAATTGAGTAAAACTGCTCACTTCATATCGATGAAATCCACTTACAAAACTGTGGAAATCGCAAACATATTTATGAAGGAAATTTTTCGTCTGCACAGAATACCCAAGGTGGTCATTTCTGATAGGGATGTAAAATTTACATCCACATTCTGGAAAACCCTTGTTTTAGGATTGGGTGCTAAGATGCAATTTAGTATTGCCTACCATCCTCAAATGGATGGACAAACCAAGCGAGTAAATCAAGTGCTGGAGGACATGCTACACATGCTTGTGACGTAGCAGCCATAGAAGTGGGAAGGTTATCTCCACGTAGTGGAATATGCATATAATAATTGTCCTCATATATCAGTGGGCATGATCCCCTTTGAGATATTGTATGGAAGAAAGTGCAGGGTGCCCATAGATTAGAATAATCTAGTTAATAAGCTAGCATTGGGTCCTAACATGCTAGTAGAAATGGAGGATACTGTTAAGAAGGTTCAAAAAAGTCTAAGGGTTGCCCAAGATAGATAGAAAGTGCGTGCAGAAAAAAATATGACATACAGAGAATTTCAACCGGGAGATCACATATATTTAAGAGTAAAGTTCAAGAAAAGTTCCTTACAATGGCAGGGTTGTGCTAAGTTAGCACCCCAGTAATGTGGACCTTTCCAAGTCTTAGAACGGATTGGGATGGTGGCCTATAAGCTTGCATTACCAAGCCACATTTGGGTCCACAATGTGTTCCACGTGTCTTTGCTAAAACAATATGTGTATAATCCTTTCAATATCATTAATTGGGAAAATAATTAGGTAATGAGTTCAGTGGAATATATGAATTTTGGATGGACTCTTTTGAAAAAGGTTGTGACTATGAATTTCTTTTGTGTAGGTCAAGCCAGAAGGAGAGTTTCTGGCAGAACATCTTAGTATTCTCGATCAGAGAGAAACCACCTTGTGGAAGTGATCCATCATCCATGTTAAAATGTAGTAGAAGCACTTTGACCTAGATGAGGCCACTTGAAAATAAGAGGAGTTTATGAATAAAAATTATCTGGCTTTATTTTCTAAAAGTGGAGACAACACTAGGGATAGTGTTCCACATACGCGGGGTGAGATGTAACATCCCAAGATGCATAAAAATTACTATGGTTACTAAGTTGATCTTTACCATTTATTACTTTAGTTTTATTACTTTATGATGTTAAATAATAAATCACTGAGGATGGAAGGCCAAGAAATGTATATTTGATTACCTAAATTATTGGTAATTGGGAGTCCATATACTTTAACAAAAATAGAAACTATTTACATTAATTAAAAGAAACAGTTACAAAACACAGTTACCCATCTACCTTGAAGGGAGATTTAGATGGGGAAAAAATACCAAGGAGAGATCCTAAAGTTAGGTTGAATAAACTAGTGGAAGAATTCTTAAGAACAGTCAGCAAAAGTATAGGACTTGAGGTGGGACAGGAGTTTGGAGGCCCAAGTACTTGACTGTGGCTGGAATTATTTCAACTATGAATAGAATAAAGTGCTAAGAGGAGGGTCTGGACATAATTGTGAGCCTCATGGCTGGAAGGAGAGACCTTCCAGAAGGTTTTGGATATTACGGGTTACTAATATTGAACAAATAAGTATTATAGAAAAATTCATTACAAATTAATGTTGGACTGTGGAAAATAATCTAATGATAGAGTAGAACTTTTCATTATGAATTTATGTTAGAAGAAGTACTTAAATAACATAATAAATTAAAGAAAGAAATTCCTTGAAAGTGCACTATTACAGAGAGTAGAAATTACCAGTTTTGCAAATGAAACCATAGACAATTCATTATGGCAAAGCATGAGGAAATAAACAATTAATATTAGTAAAGTATGGAAGAATATTTTCATTCAATAGATAATTATTCAAACACTCTTAAATAGTAAGAGTAATTTATTATAACAAAGCAATGAAATAATTTGTATGAGACATTATAAGAGCGTTGTAGAATGGTCGATATGAAACACTACAAGATTACAGTAGAATCTATCTCTGTATTAAACCAAAATTCATGTGTATATAAATTGTGTTAAAGGACACCGAGCTACTATAGAAATGGATTAATTATTAAACCACATGCCATTATAGTAGTAATCTAGGAATGCTTAATATTTAACGAAATCGTTCTGGATTTTCCGAACAAAACAACCAATACCCTTAGCAAGGAAAAAATAGGTATTCTCAGGCCAACATACAATTTAGAGAGAAAATAACTACACTATTATTTAAACAATAGGACATTCGGAACGAATTAAATAGGTTTCGCAGTAATAACTTAAAGAACCGTGCTACAATTCAAAATGGGTCTACAGCCTGAATGTGTTGACATAACCCGAACCCTAAAAGACTATCTTGTGTTTAAATAACTCAAAACATTACATAATATAGAAAATACCCTAAAAAACACACATAGTCGATCAAGCCCTGATTGTTCACAAAAAACATGTATGTGTCCTGCACAGTATTTGGCCAATACCCTTATATTGCTAATTAAATGAAAGCAAAACTTTATGCAAGTCTCAATTTAAAAGCTCGGTTCAATGCTTACCCTCTTTCCCTAATAATTAAACATCTTATAGCTTAAATTCCATACACCAAAGGTAGAAGTTCCAACCTTGACACAAACATGGACGCCATAAGTTTTTAAGTCCTTAAGGGATGCTGTCCTAGCCATATATGACTATTTGAGCATATGTGTAAGAGTACCTGTCACAAACACTGAAACAATGGATTTAGTATGCATGTAATTATACATCATATGCTAACAAAGAAATGCCTATAGGAGGGGCATTTTACCTGATTTTGGAGATTTCCCTCTTTGAATACCTCACCTGCATGACAACGAACAATTTCATTAAAAAGAAAGAAACGAATTGAAATCTAAATCCTATTAGCAGCTAGAGGCAAGCCTTTCCAAAAATTCAAAACTATACTGATGAGGGTTTACCTTCCGGAAATGGTCCTTGGAATAGAGTATTCCCTTTAGTATCAGAAGCTCCTTGAACCAACCCTGTCTAGTGGAGGCGAACCATTAAACTCAGTACCAGATGAAAACCCCAAGCGAAAGATGTATTCATACAATACTGACAAATGAAACCATGTATTAATAGTCCGTCGAGGTTACCTACCATCGTAGGTCTAACCATCGCAGCCATCTCACACCACAGAAGGATCAATATTCAGCCTAAAACCTCACCTGTCCAAACCATCGTAAAGCAGCAAGAAGCCTTGTAACGACAACAACAATGACTCTAGCAAATGTCGGCCACGAAAAGTTGGTTAGGGGATTAAACCCTAAACACTCCCCATCGTCAGATCGCTTGGCGGAGATCAACGGACATAAAGTAGGGCAATTTTCGCGAGTAATTGGAACCAATTAGTAGACACATGTAGCTTCCTGGATTAACCACATGCTGCATGTCCCCACATACAAGAGCGAGCTCGTCAAAGCGTGGGCAAGGACGGCTAACCAACCGGAGGCCATGCGCGTATTAAACCATATTGTCCATGCAATCCTTGTTAACTGTGTAATATGATATCACACGAATTGCATATATGTGTTTTTTGGTTTTGCGGACTTAAATCACTAATGTATTTAATACTTCCATAACCCATGATAGGTCCATTATCCAAAACCAAATATATGCTTAAGTAAATTTATTTATTTATTTATGTATATTTCATAAGTTTATTTGCTTAATTGTTACAAATTTAATATCGCTTAGCTTTTAAATAAAATCACATATTTATACTATATTTTTATATGGACAAAACACAAAATTACATCTAACTACACCTTCATATAATCTTCTTAACTTTTAAATCTAAACACATATTTATACTATTTGAACAATATAGATATCCTATAGACATAACACAGAATTACACTACACCTTCATATAATCTTCTTAACTTTTAAATCGGAACACATATTTATACTATTTGAACAATATAGATATCCTATAGACACAACACAGAATTACACTTCACTCCACTTCTATGTAATCTTCTTATAGTTGCATATAATTTTAACTCTCACGGGAAGTTATTCCCTTCCGTTATAATTAAGTCAACCTTATTGATTTATTCTTGAAAACAGTTTAAAAGTTGCTATTGCCTTCCGTTATAATTAATTCACAACCTTATTGATTTATTCTTGAAAACAGCATAAAAGTTATCAAATTATTTGCGAAAACATTTAAAAAGTTCACATCATATTATTTATTTTATTTATTTGTGAATTGCGTTAAATACAAGTTTTTGGTTTTTCTTTTTTCAAGTTTTTCTGAACATTCAACTGCTTCCATGTTGTAACGTGAAGAGATGATACCCACCGATGGGAAAAGAGAGCAGAGTGTCTGCTTCATGGCGGCCACTAAAATAGCTGCCTTTATTATCAACATAGGCAGAAGTCCCTGTGACAAATCTGAGAAGTTGGAAATCCCGATGGACCTATGCTGAGTAGAGAATATGTGGGCTCATGTCGGTTTCAGCAAATATTGAGAGTATTATGTAAGAAGAGGAGAAGATATTAAAGCAACTCGACAATGCTAAATTTCCAGCTGCGGACGAACAGAGCAGTACACGGCTGCAAGTTGCAAACTGCATGGGACCCTGGCACGGTAAAAGAAAGGAAAATGGCAGGGCCGCCCTGCTCAGCCCATATGGAATCTTTTTAGATATTTTGAGTTGGCAACCAATAAATCCCATGCTATTGGGCCATTAATGCATAAGATTTATTGGTTGCCAGCACCTTATGGCTACCATGAACCATGAAAGACATACATATCCATGGACATTCCGGAAACTCCATCACTCTACCTCCGGCAAGCTCCAGTATTCAATGTAATTAATGCAGATATAGTACAGCCCGACCCGACATCCATCGTAGCACTCCTTCCTAGCATATTTCAAACTCAGCCAGCGGGAAATTTCAAAATTTGAAATGAAATATGGTAGGGACTGTATGAATATTTCGAAAATCCGTAGGATCACTTCTCATATTATCTTTCAATTGGCAATTGCCTGTCTGAGCCATGCTCAATCTGAGCAGATGAATGGAAATGGCGAGGGGCCGGAGATCGGTATCGATCTGGGGACGACGTACTCGTGTGTGGGAGTATGGCGGAATGGCAGAGTGGAGATCATCGCCAACGAACACGGGAATCCAATCACTTCCTCCGTTGTAGCCTTCAATGATAAAGAGCTCCTTATTGGAGAATCCGCTGAGAACCAAGTTGCCAGAAATCCCCACAATACAGTTTTTGGTCAATAATCATCAACTACCATCTATACGATTTTATTTGTTACATTCTTCCTCTTTCCGTCAGAATTGAATATGTTTTCGGGGTCTTTTGTTCTACTCCGATATTTTCATACTGAGTTGTATGTTTGCGGGGTCTTTTGTTCTACTCCGATATTTTCATACTGAGTTGTTTTGTTAACATATTGCAGATGCAAAGCGGTTCATTGGAAGGAAGTTCTCTGATGCGTGCGTTCAGAGCAATTTGGGGTCATGGCCTTTCAATGTCATTCCAGGAGCTGGTGATAAGCCCATCATCGTTGTGACATACAAAGGGGAGGAGAAGCATTTTGCAGATGTTAGGATAGATTTGTTCAAGAAGTGCATGGAGACGGTTGAAAAATGCCTGAGGGGCGCCAAGATGGACAAGAGCTCGATCCATGATGTGATTCTTGTTGGTAGGTCTACTATGATTCCCAGAGTGCAGTCCTTATTGCAAGGAACTCTGGAAGAATATTAACCCAGATGAAACCCGTTTGTTTTCTAATATTAAATACTCTTTTCCATCGACTCCGAGATTTAATTTTCTTACACATTAATATCATTTAAAACGTTTATTAACAATTTGTTTAAGTGGATTTAAGCAGTATTGTGAACATCTGAATTCTGATCAAAGGCCTTTATGTAGAAGTTCTCGACTGTTATTATCAATACCAAGGATCTCTCAAGTTCTTGATTGTTCTTATCAATACCAAAGGCATGGATCTCTCTAACCGAAAAATTAAGGATGTGGCATCGATCTATCACAATACATATTTTGGCTTCAATATCGTTTCAATATACATAGTTATATGTATATCATTTCAATATATATAGTTTTGTCTATATCGTTTTAAAAGGCTTCAACAATATACATAGTTTTCTATACATCGTTTAAACCGATATAGTTTTTTTATAGTATTTTATTTTTATTTTTTTACACTATAGTCTTCTTTTGCATCTCGTAGTTTTCACTCTAGTTTTCCTCTCTTGAATTGTATAGTTTGCATTCTGTTGGCGATTCCGTATAATCTATAAGTATGATAAATTTATAAGAGTAAGAGTTTTCCCTCTTGCATGGTATGGTTTGGATGATAAATTTATTAAGAGTAAGAGTTTTCCCTCTTGCATGGTATGGTTTGGATTCTGGTGGAGATTCCGTATAATCCAGAAGTACGATAAATTTATTAAGAAAATCACTAGCAAATACATTATTGTATAATTTTTTTATTACATTGTAGAGGAAATTTATTACAATATTAAGAGTAAATGGGATTATATATTGCATTTTAATATATTTTGTATTATTATGGGCATTGTTTTACATATGGTTTTGTTTTCTATTATGTTTGAATTGATTTGTACAATTTTGTTTTCTATGGAATAAATGAACCTGTAGATGAGAAACATGAATATAATGAAGCTATTAATAAAGGAGAAGGTGAGTCATTAGGGGACATGATTTTGGAGGAAATCCAGAGTTGGTGATGTATTGAGTATTTTGAATTTAGTTTTAATACATATGAATATTAATATATAAATTCAGCTTCAATAGAATATGTTTTAAATTGGGTTTCAATATAAGTTTGACTTTTCTCTTTTAATAAACACTTTGTTATTAATAATATTTTTTGTTATAGAATTTGCCTATATTTTTTTGATTTATTGTGTATATGCATTAGATTCATCTTGCAAGCTAGGTTCTCTGTAATAGTTTGTTTAACAATTTTGAATTAGAGAGTACATTTAGTGAATCTAAGAATGCATCTAGAGAATTTAGGAAACATATACTCACAGAACTGTAACTTTTCTTGATTACTTGGTGAATGTCCTTTCGCTCAAACTACGCTTTCTCCTTGACTTCCCTATGGATTTGAGCATTTGAAACACTTTCGTATTCAACCTACATACTCCACTATCCAACACTCGTATTCCACTTCCCACAATTGTTACATACACTAATTGTATATATTGCATACTCCACACCTTGCACAAATAAGAAAAACGTTTGAGGTGTGTTGTCAAGGCATGGCCTCATTGCACTTCCCACCCACTCATTGATTCCACTTCCCACTAGCCGTGACAAGTGGTAGATTAATTGTGTGACATAAATAAGACTTGGTGATAATTTTAGAATTCCACTTCCCACTAGTCTCACACATGGCCAAATAAGGGTGAAATTAGGGAAAAAATTATTTTTGCATTTTAGTTATGGGTTGATTCTACTTCCCACTAAACATCATATTAAAGCATCACAATATTTTTTTAATCATGCTTTATAGAATTGAAAAAGTAAATCATGGATTAATAAATAAGATAAAGTTAATTTGATTGATATGATTCATTAGTATAAAGAGAATGCAAGAATATGCTAGCATATTTAATTCTAGACCATTTAATCAATATTTTTAAATAATAGATGAATTAATTTGCCAATTTCAATAAGGTTTCAATAGGGTGACGCATATCTTAGTAATTTCCTTTGTCAAAACTTTATTTACAAATTTATTTAAAGATTCTACTTTCCTTGCATTTTATTAGGCTATCAAAGAAAGATTATTGGAAACCATTTTCCCTTTAACCCCTATTAGTTTTCTTTTGACTAACACAATTTTAATTTTTACCTTTTGAAAATAAAATATTAATTTTTGGATAAAACACAAAAAATATAAAAACTCTATTGAATACGAAGCCCATTAATAATTCTATTGAACAATAAGCTCATAGTCTTATTACTACTTTCCAAAATGAAATGTCAATTGTATAACCGCCCCATGGATATATTGCATGTATGTTGTCTATGATAGTTGGGGTTTTTGGTGATATGTATAACCACCTCAGTGATACCTTGTATAATGTTGGCTATAGTTGGGTATGAGGGTCTAGTTACTTCATTTTATTTTCCCCTATTTAGTTCATTTGTGAGTGGATGCAACACCACCACTAAGATTTGGTGTTCAGTGTCATCATTCAATGCCAAGGTTCGATCCCCTCTTGCTCCATTCCTTTGTAGAGAGTTTTTAGTAGCGAAAATGAGCATTCACATTTGAATTTAGATAGGGATTCCAGAGGCATCCAAGTAGTGGGACTAGGATTATTATATGTCCAATGTTCGATCGAGTCTTTAGAACTGAAGCAGAAGATGCAGGAGGACCAAAGGTCATAAGAGCCAATCTCACCATAGCCTCGAGTAGGCATAATATAATAAAGATTAAAGGGTAATCCTTTTTTAGGAAAGAAGATTTAATTAAATGGGTCTGAGATTGGCCACTTGAAGCTATTTTCTATTACACAAAAACTAATCCCATTACATCATGGTAAGAATTAGTGTAGGTTAGAGATTTCAACAAAACCACCTTCAACATCATATATTTGTTCAACTACAAATATGAAAGAATAGAGTCCATAATGTTTTTCTCAACTTAGAACCCCTATAGCTTGTTACATTTAATTCACATGGTCTATGATTTCGAAACATTGTAAAGAAAAATTGAAGTAAGACATTGACAAAACTTAATAGACATAAAGGTGTATGCATGAAGATGGGGTTACACTTTTGGGTCAAATTTGGTGATGAAATTTCAAAATTTTACTCTTTTATCGAATTGAAGTCCTCAAAATTCATATAAGCATTTTGAATTTTGATTCAAAGTAAAATGACAATTTGTGAAGAATTATGTTGTTGTCTTAATGATATGTTTTGCAAAATGTTTTAGTGTCGTATAATTTGTCAATTTTCCATTAAGTGAAATGCTTGTCCTTGAAAATTTTTATAAATCTTAAAGAGGTATGTGTGTGTTCACATGATACAACTTGATCTAAAATGTGTAATTTTTAATATATATATATATATATATATATATATATATATATATATATATATATATATGAGCATTATCTATCTAGATAATTGAGTTTTTCATATTAATTTATTTTAATGAAAATATATATTTTTTTAATTATTTTTTGAAGTTGGTGAAATAATATTTCAATTGCATTTTGTAGACACATGTTCATGTAAGTGTTTTTTCAAATATTTAAATAAATTGAAAAACCAAGAATACCTTATTGAAGCGGATTTGTAACTTAATATAGTGATACTTTTTGAAATATTTTCGTTGTGTATATTTTATGTTATTGATTTTTTATTTAGCCTCTTTGAAAGTGTCCAAAAATATTTCAAACATTTTGTTTAAAAGAAATTAGATGAAAAATATTATATGAATTCGAAAATGTCAAACTGATATGCCATTGGATAGAGGATTCCTTCACGAATCCAACATGATCAACTTTGCCACTTAAGGACAAATTTTGCCCTAAGTCTGTTAGGGTATAAAATGTTGAAGAGAAATCTCCAAAAGAGGTGCTAAAATTGTGGTTTTTAAGACCTTAGAAGCTCGATTGAGCACTTAAAATGCTTGATCGAGCACTTAAATTATAAATTCAAATAGCTCGAGCAAGGGTTTAAGAAAACCTCGATCGAGCCTTTATAAAATTAAAGTTTTCCAAACTTCAAGGAGGTTTTATTTTTAATAGGATCTTTATGTGAACCCCGTAGATTTAGAATCAAGAAATATCTAAAATTTAATCTCTTAATAATTTAACCAAGTTGATATGATATTATTTTACTTAAAATGGAAATTCAACTAGATCTAGGTTATGAATATTATTATTATTATGTTTATGTTATTAACAAATGCCATGTGTCAATTTAATATAAAGCATGGAAAGAGTTACACACATGCTTCATATTGGATTGTAAAAAGTGCAACAAGTATATATATATATATATATATTATGACTAAGCTATTGTAGATAACCTCAAAAGAAATATATATATATATATATATATATATTATGACCAAGCTATTGTAGATAACTTCAAAATAAATAAATCAAATCAAAATTATTTATAGTTTATATTTTGGCAACTTTTAAAATTGAATAAAACTTATTTCAATCATAAGGAATTGATTGAAATACTTAAATAGCAAAGTAAATTTAGGAAAGTTGATAATATCATATAAAATTATAGAAATGTTATTTTCTATTTTTTTTTCCCTATGTTAAATTCCAATATGATTGACTTATATCATGTTATGACTAAACTCTTGTAGATAATTTCAAAAGAAATAGTATTGAATAAAATTGATTTGTTGTTTACACTTCACATCTTTTAAAATCGAATAAAACGTATTTCAAATAATTTATTTTTAAAATTGAATTGTAATAAAAATCACACTAATTGTACTAAAAAACATTTTCTACAAGTCATTATGAAACATATTTGTAATTCTCTCCATGCTCAATATTAAATTGATACATAATATATTTGTATTCATTTTAAGTATTAAAATGACTCACATCATAGTAAGATTGTACTCATATCATGTTATGACTAAGCTCTTGTAGATGACCTCAAAAGAAATAAAATTGAATAAAACTTATTTGTTGTTTACAAAGCATATTTTAAAATTGAATAAACTTTATTTCAATCTTATTTGTGTCTTTTAATTGAACCTTGAGATAAGGAATTGATTGAAATATAATTAAAAGAGTTGGTCATGCAATAGTATATGGGTGACTTTAGAATTCAAATAATTTATTTTTAAAATCATTGTAATAACATACATGTTGATTGCACTAAAATACACTTTCTACAAGCCAATATGAAGCATATTTGTAATTCTTTCCATGCTCAATATTAAATTGATACACAATATATTTTAGTTCATTTTAAGTATTAAAGTGACTTGCATCATAGTAAGATTGTACTTATGTTATGACTAAGCTCTTGTAGATGACCTTAAAGAAATAATATTGAATACACCTCATTTGTTGTATATCAGACATCTTTTAAAATTGAATAAAACTTATTTCAATTTCATTTGTATTTTTTAATTGAACTTTGAGATAGCCAAGTAAATTTAAGAAAGTTCATATTTAATTATATATAAAACTATAGAAACATATATCATTAATTGTTTCATGGTATATTAAATTCTGATACATATGACTTAATTATCATGTTATGACTAAGCTCTTGTAGATGACCTCAAAAAAGATAAAATTGAATAAAATTTATTTGTTATTTACCCGACATCTTTTAAAATTGAATTTAAAACTTATTTAATCCTTTTTGTTTTTTAATTCAACCATGATGCATTTTAGTTCATTTTAAGTATCAAAGTGACTTGCATCATAATGAGATTGTACTTATTTTCTTAGTTTGTAAAACTAGAAATCAAAATTGTTATATTTTTTTAAATAAAAGTTATATTGTATAGAAATGATTTTAAACTAGAAAAATAGTTAACAGATCCATAAAGGGAAATTTAATGAACATCCATAAACAAAATCAATAAAATTCCATAAACTGGAATAATGGATGTATCAATAAACTGTCCATATCGAAATATATACAGATTACAAATGTTATGTGAACATCAAAAAACTGAAATGATAAGCATCCATAAACTGAAATAATGTTCATGTACTTCAATATACTGTCCATGTATGAAATATACGAAGTTTGTATCACGTGTGAATGTGACCAATGAAATGGGCTTGAAAATATATAAACTATCCACTTTAAGTACCACCAGAACTCCTATGTGAATTCCATTGCACAAAGTAATTGTCCATAATCATGTATCAGAATATACCACATTCAAATTCAAACTAATTAGATCATTATTTGTAAAAAATAAACAAATTGGAAATAAAATATTTTGAACTACATTAAATTACATATATGAATCTACTGACCTCACTTGAGTCCAAATTCAAGTCATCTAGGATGGGGGTTTGATGAATGGGTTTGGTGCTCCCTTGCCTATGGCTTAGAGGTTGGGCCCTGCATTGATGGAGCCTCTATATCCAACATCCTACTAATGCATCCACATAAATGCAACATTGCCAACACTCTGCATATCCAGGTTTGTGCACACAATGGAAAAGACAAATTATAATTAGTCTACTTATTAATTAGTATATGTGTAACTTAAAAAAAAATTTCAAAATCTTAGGAATAAAAAAGTTTACCTCCACTGTTGGTTCATGTGGTTGTACACAGTGACTCTCCCCCAAACGAGTGTTATGAGTTGGAGGTGGAGGAGAATCCATGGAAAGATGCATTGGTGGAGGTTGGTTTCGCTGATCAACTTCCCCCTTGGATGACCTCATAACTTCATCCATGTAGTTGGGTTGTGTCTACATGTTATCATGAACTTATTAATATAAATGCAATCTAATAAGAACTAAATAAATATAAATAATTATGTATAATTTTACGATAAGAGTCAAAAGTTTGATATATATGTTCCATGTCAGTGTCAAACGGGTCTTTCACCCTCCAAGTGTCACAGATGGCATCACGACACATGCATGCATATGACAAAAACTAGTCAACGAGTAAACTCATGAGATATGAATCATCATATAATGGAACTGGAAGGTCATGAGGAAATGGTGGTGCTATGCTTATCTCTCCATGAAATGTGACATGCGCACTGGCTAATGTCATCTGCATGCTATCTGCAACGGTATTCCTGGTCTTAGCATCGAGTTGCAACAACTCCTCTAGCTCTGTTAACAATGATGTCTGCATGCTCACTGGCTAATGTCGTCTGCAGTCTATCTGTAATGTTATTCCTGGTCTTAGCATTGAGTTGCAAAGACTCCTCTAGCACCGTCAACAATACCACACTCCGAGACGGTAGTGGAAACAATCTCAGAGGTGGTGGTACATGCCCAGGGCCCCTACGAGCTTCGTCATGATCATAGGTACGTTCCAAGATGGGTCCATAGAACTCAGATCCGGTGCTAGTGTAATTCGACCTCATATGTAGCACAAACTCTGCATATATATTCTTTGCAAAGTAAAGGGGTACCTCGTCATGGTGGGGGAATTGGCCCCAAGCTCTAACGAATCAATCATAAAAAAAGGGGCTGCGTCAACATTTTTAAAATATTTGAGTGGAATCAAACCTTGATGTCTAGCACGACGCTCTAGATGGATTTCAAATAACTCCCCACAAACATCAATGTCCTTGGTGGTGTCTTTCACTGCCTCTCAAGTATGTGGGCCTCTAACCTCCTACCTTATAATCCTTTGTATGGAATGTAGGAGGCGACTTTGTAGGCCTACCTTGTGGTATGTCTCGATCAACCTATTGATGTTATCTAGCATCAAAGACAAACTATGCCTAGTAGGTGAACTAGCACATATTTTATCCAACTCTTGTGTGATCCATGTATGCTAGGCCACAACATCCTCTAGTGTGATATTGGCTATAGCATCGTCCCACGGAGGGATCAACGTTGCACTGTGATCCCCAAGTTCACCTTGTTGAGGGACTGTAAATCATAAACATAATAACATATACATTAAATTCAAACACATCAATTGAATACGACTTAAAAATTAAAGACAATTTCAAGACATAAACACATAAAGTTTAAAGAGGATTTAAAAATGCACCTGTAGAAGGTGAAGATGGTCCACTATATGTAACATGATTGTCAACAAATATAGAAACATTGCCTCTGACATTCCGACTGGTGTCGATGCCAATATGTATGAGTGGAACACACACTTTGCTTGGGCTACGTGATCTATCATGAGACTAACCATGTATAGTAGACCCCCCCACACTCCGACGACTTGTGGTTGGTGGGCGTATAAGAGATGGCTTTGCATATTACATATAATACATATAAACTAATCCAAAAAAAATGTTGACTAAACTATTACATATAATACATATAAACCAATCCAAGAAAAAATTGTTGACTTAGAAATAATGTTGATAAAAAAAGCATTCATAAACTTAAGTAGAATAATCTAGCCTGATGTGCTAAAATTTAGAGTCCCTCTTTTATAATTTATCAACCAAAGTATTGGGTTCCATGTAAACACAATTGAAAGAAGTGATCAAATTTACCTTCGCGCTTTTTCCCATTTCTAAATAATGCATTTTATTCAGAGCACATAAATATGTAAATGTATATGTAAAAAATTGAAATAAACATATTTTCAAAACTAATAAAATTTCATGCCAACCAATAGTCCATCGAACTATAAAGCCTTATAATATTTGAATTTGATACATGACATGTACTAGGTGCAAGCACATGAAGGAAATATTTTTGGAACAACACACTACATAATGAAATAATATGGTACAAATTAGAAAATAGTCAAAATGTTTTTATTCACTTTAAATGCACTTCAAATGTGAATGCTCGTTTTCGCTACTAAAAACTCTCTACAAAGGAATGGAGCAAGAGGGGATCGAACCTTGGCATTGAATGATGACACTGAACACCAAATCTTAGTGGTGGTGTTGCATCCACTCACAAATGAACTAAATAGGGGAAAATAAAATGAAGTAACTAGACCCTCATACCCAACTATAGCCAAAATTATACAAGGTATCACTGAGGTGGTTATACATATCACCAAAAACCCCAACTATCATAGACAACATACATGCAATATATCCATGGGGCGGTTATACAATTGACATTTCATTTTGGAAAGTAGTAATAAGACTATGAGCTTATTGTTCAATAGAATTATTAATGGGCTTCGTATTCAATAGAGTTTTTATATTTTTTGTGTTTTATCCAAAAATTAATATTTTATTTTCAAAAGGTAAAAATTAAAATTGTGTTAGTCAAAAGAAAACTAATAGGGGTTAAAGGGAAAATGGTTTCCAATAATCTTTCTTTGATAGCCTAATAAAATGCAAGGAAAGTAGAATCTTTAAATAAATTTGTAAATAAAGTTTTGACAAAGGAAATTACTAAGATAGGCGTCACCCTAATGAAACCTTATTGAAATTGGCAAATTAATTCATCTATTATATAAATCTTGATTAAATGGTCTAGAATTAAATATGCTAGCATATTCTTGCATTCTCTTTATACCAATGAATTATATCAATCAAATTAACTTTATCTTATTTCATAATCCATGTTTTACTTTTTCAATTATATAAAGCATGATTAAAAAAATATTGTGATGCTTTAACATGATGTTTAGTGGGAAGTAGAATCAACCCATAACTAAAATGCAAAAATAATTTTTTCCCTAATTTCACCCCTTAGACCATGTGTGAGACTAGTGGGAAGTGGAATTCTAAAATTATCACCAAGTCTTATTTATGTCACACAATTAATCTACCACTTGTCACGGCTAGTGGGAAGTGGAATCAATGAATGGGTGGGAAGTGCAATGAGGCCATGCCTTGACAACACACCTCAAACGTTTTTCTTATTTGTGCAAGGGTGTGGAGTATGCAATATATACAATTAGTGTATGTAACAATTGTGGGAAGTGGAATACGAGTGTTGGATAGTGGAGTATGTAGGTTGAATACGAAAGTGTTTCAAATGCTCAAATCCATAGGGAAGTCAAGGAGAAAGCGTAGTTTGAGCGAAAGGACATTCACCAAGTAATCAAGAAAAGTTACAGTTCTGTGAGTATATGTTTCCTAAATTCTCTAGATGCATTCTTAGATTCACTAAATGTACTCTCTAATTCAAAATTGTTAAACAAACTATTACAGAGAACCTAGCTTGCAAGATGAATCTAATGCATATACACAATAAATCAAAAAAATATAGGCAAATTCTATAACAAAAAATATTATTAATAACAAAGTGTTTATTAAAAGAGAAAAGTCAAACTTATATTGAAACCCAATTTAAAACATATTCTATTGAAGCTGAATTTATATATTAATATTCATATGTATTAAAACTAAATTCAAAATACTCAATACATCACCAACTCTGGATTTCCTCCAAAATCATGTCCCCTAATGACTCACCTTCTCCTTTATTAATAGCTTCATTATATTCATGTTTCTCATCTACAGGTTCATTTATTCCATAGAAAACAAAATTGTACAAATCAATTCAAACATAATAGAAAACAAAACCATATATAAAACAATGCCCATAATAATACAAAATATATTAAAATGCAATATATAATCCCATTTACTCTTAATATTGTAATAAATTTCCTCTACAATGTAATAAAAAAATTATACAATAATGTGTTTGCTAGTGATTTTCTTAATAAATTTATCGTACTTCTGGATTATACGGAATCTCCCCAGAATCCAAACCATACCATGCAAGAGGGAAAACTCTTACTCTTAATAAATTTATCATCCAAACCATACCATGCAAGAGGGAAAACTCTTACTCTTAATAAATTTATCATACTTATAGATTATACGGAATCGCCAACAGAATGCAAACTATACCATTCAAGAGAGGAAAACTAGAGTGAAAACTACGAGATGCAAAAGAAAACTATAGTGTAAAAAAATAAAAATAAAATACTATAAAAAACTATATCGGTTTAAACGATGTATAGAAAACTATGTATATTGTTGAAGCCTTTTAAAACGATATAGACAAAACTATATATATTGAAATGATATACAGAAAACTATGTATATTGAAATGATATTGAAGCCAAAATATGTATTGTGATAGATCGATGCCACATCCTTAATTTTTCGGTTAGAGAGATCCATGCCTTTGGTATTGATAAGAACAATCAAGAACTTGAGAGATCCTTGGTATTGATAATAACAGTCGAGAACTTCTACATAAAGGCCTTTGATCAGAATTCAGATGTTCACGATACTGCTTAAATCCACTTAAACAAATTGTTAATAAACGTTTTAAATGATATTAATGTGTAAGAAAATTAAATCTCGGAGTCGATGGAAAAGAGTATTTAATATTAGAAAACAAACGGGTTTCATCTGGGTTAATATTCTTCCAGAGTTCCTTGCAATAAGGACTGCACTCTGGGAATCATAGTAGACCTACCAACAAGAATCACATCATGGATCGAGCTCTTGTCCATCTTGGCGCCCCTCAGGCATTTTTCAACCGTCTCCATGCACTTCTTGAACAAATCTATCCTAACATCTGCAAAATGCTTCTCCTCCCCTTTGTATGTCACAACGATGATGGGCTTATCACCAGCTCCTGGAATGACATTGAAAGGCCATGACCCCAAATTGCTCTGAACGCACGCATCAGAGAACTTCCTTCCAATGAACCGCTTTGCATCTGCAATATGTTAACAAAACAACTTAGTATGAAAATATCGGAGTAGAACAAAAGACCCCGAAAACATACAACTCAGTATGAAAATATCGGAGTAGAACAAAAGACCCCGAAAACATATTCAATTCTGACGGAAAGAGGAAGAATGTAACAAATAAAATCGTATAGATGGTAGTTGATGATTATTGACCAAAAACTGTATTGTGGGGATTTCTGGCAACTTGGTTCTCAGCGGATTCTCCAATAAGGAGCTCTTTATCATTGAAGGCTACAACGGAGGAAGTGATTGGATTCCCGTGTTCGTTGGCGATGATCTCCACTCTGCCATTCCGCCATACTCCCACACACGAGTACGTCGTCCCCAGATCGATACGGATCTCCGGCCCCTCGCCATTTCCATTCATCTGCTCAGATTGAGCATGGCTCAGACAGGCAATTGCCAATTGAAAGATAATATGAGAAGTGATCCTACGGATTTTCGAAATATTCATACAGTCCCTCCCATATTTCATTTCAAATTTTGAAATTTCCCGCTGGCTGAGTTTGAAATATGCTAGGAAGGAGTGCTACGATGGATGTCGGGTCGGGCTGTACTATATCTGCATTAATTACATTGAATACTGGAGCTTGCCGGAGGTAGAGTGATGGAGTTGCCGGAATGTCCATGGTTATGTATGGCTTTCATGGCTCATGATAGCCATAAGGTACTGGCAACCAATAAATCTTATGCATTAATGGCCCTCTCATGAGTTTCAATAAATCTTATGCATTTAATGGCCCTCTCATGAGGGCCAATAAATCTTATGCATTAATGGCTCATGAGTTTGTGAGACTTGCAAATTGGGTTTACAAAGCTACCACTGCCAGTACATCTTCACAACTGTAAGGATGAATAATTTACCTGCCATAAATAGCAGCAGTGAATATCAACATTATTTCACAAAAATTTCTATTTATGGTATTTTGCAGATTATATGCTTTCTATCATATCTTTTGAGTGACTGCTAGTACGGAAGGTATTCAAGAAATGAAATTGGAGCTTTCACCTTTTCTAGAACTGAAAACGATAATCCACCGGAGCTCAATCTTCCTCTCACGGTTTCATGGCCCTCCCACTTTTTAACATGGTGCGATACGGCCGCTGCTGTTATTTTCCCATAACGTTCAAATGTCCATAAACGTCTTCGTCTTTGGTGGGCCGTTCTATACGGTTGTGGCATGTGCAAGCGACTGGTTAAACAGACACTCCCAAAGGTAGCCGAAATAGGACAAAGGGACAACTAATGTTAGATATATCACATCCACTTGGAACCTACAACTTGGTGTTTACCAGCTTATAAAGTATGTGATTATTTGCCTGAATCGTGATATGTTAGTTGACAGGTCTGTATCAAATCCATGTTGAGCTGCTGTGTTAGTTGATAAGTTTTAATCAGATGTCAAATTTATACGGTAGGGATGTGAGCAGTATTTGGTTTTTGAGCTTTCATTTTACCGCCTTAATTTTGTTTTTAATGTAAGTCCAAATAAATAAGGAAATTAAAAATATAAATAAATAAATAATTATATAAAATATTTAAATAATGTCAATTTATAAAAAGAATTGCACCTCACGAAATTGAATTTCTATAGGCTCACATTATATTAATATTTCAGATAGATCTAGGTTGGTTATCAATTATATCTTTAAATATAATTTGAAAACACGAAATAAAAATGTTTTTAAAAATATTTAAAAAATAAAATTATACTTCCCCTAAAATAAAATTTTAAATTTTAAATTGTTTTTATTATTATTTTTAAATGTGAAGAAATAACTTAACAAATTTATTTTTATCACTATACTTAAATATGAGGAAATAGCCGCAAGAAATCTCACTGCTAGGGTTCCTGAGTAAAATCGCGGCCTTTCCTCTCTGCGCCCTCGGCTTCCCAGTCCTACTCTGCTGCTGATCCTCTCAATATGGATCCGCCCTCTAGAGGGGTGGGCTCTGCTCCCCCTCCCGCATCCGGCCCTTTCTCTGATACCCAAATAA
This sequence comes from Pinus tabuliformis, assembly GCA_031772625.1. NCBI lineage: Eukaryota > Viridiplantae > Streptophyta > Pinopsida > Pinales > Pinaceae > Pinus > Pinus tabuliformis. Next base: position 431,884,204 of record CM062813.1, on the reverse strand, counting down.
ACGCGAATGATCCAACCAGCGCCGTCTCCATCCCATTTGTCACCCTCAATACCGATCCTGTCATTGATACCAATGGAGACTCTGCTGCAGGCCATGCGGCAACCAAAGACAAAGGAATAGATCAAAACGACTCGACGTCACAGCCAAAAGCATCTTCTGCAACATGCATTCCCAATTCTGCAGAAAGAATCAAAATAGATCTCCCTAGTGATTGAATCAACAACCAAATCCAATACATGCGAGATCATGCACTCATAGGCAAGTTCCTCGGATTTTGGATAACTGAAAAAGCCTTGCATGGATGGATCGCTTCCAAATGGAAGCGCAAAGGACAAGTCACCTTGCAACTTGGTCCCAAAGGTTTCTTCACTGCTACTTTTTACTGTCTGGAAGACAAAACTCGCATCTTCGAAGGAGGTCCATACTTCTTCAACTCTGCAGGCTTGTACCTTCGTGAATGGAAAGAAATGTTCAATCCAAACAAAGAAGATTTCAACTGGGCTCCGATATGGATACGTATGTACTCTCTTCCCCTGGAATATTGGAATGAGGAGACCTTAAAGGACATTGGCAACAGCCTTGGAGTTTTCATCAAAGCCGCTGAGGAAACCAAATCCAGAAGATACACCTTCTACGCCAAGATCTGTGTACACATGCATCTAGCCAAGGAACTTGCAGATTCGATAAGTCTATTTCATGATGATTTTGAATGGGTCCAAACAATAGACTACGAGCATGTTCCTTTTCATTACAGAAAGTGCCATGAACATGGCCATCTCTTCAAGGATTGCCCTCTGAATCTTCAATCTAAAGCTCCTATATTTGAGATGAGTAAAGATGCTGAGGGATTTACAAAGGTCTCCAGTCGCAGAAAGCATGCCAAGAAACCTCGTATCGCTCCAAATGATCCCAAGAAACCTAAAACACGGAATAGCTTTGAAATCCTGTCTTCACAAACCTACTTGGAGGATCATACATTCATCCCACCTTCAAATCCCTCCCCTTCTACTCCTACGTCTCCTCCAGATCCTACAGCCATGTCCTTAATCTCCGATCTAAACAGCATCCCCGTCTCTAACTACACTGATAAAAAAAAAAAGCTCCAGAAATAGCCCTAAAATCTTCCATCATGGAGATAGATGCAACACTAGCTCTTAGTATTAAGCAAAAGTCAGATGAGGAAGAAGAGAACAAGCTGACACACATGGAGGAGGAACTAGAAAGTGTAGATCTGGGAGTTCTGGACATTCTCAAACTGGAAGCGGCATGTCGACAGAAAGAATACAGTGATATACCCCGTAGGGGGATCGAAAGACTTGAAGTAGTTTTAGCCAGAGCACAACAAAACAAATATCTTGGCATTTAGGCAGGCAGTCCTTGGGATGGTAAAAAAATATTGAAAGACTCAAAGAAACGTGGGCACAAAACAGATATGTAAAGGACCATTATTATAGGAGAAATGCTGGTGGACTCTGGTAGATTCCCCAAGCTAACCCAGTTCTTCAATCACTCCCCCACAGTTCCCCATGAATCTAATCTCGTGGAATGTGAGAGGGCTCAGCAACCTCACCAAGCACCGAATGCTAAAAAATATGATCCAGCAAGAAAAGCCTTCATTAGTCTTTCTACAAGAAACCAAAGGCAACAACACTATAATGGAGAAAATCCTAGAAAAAGCATGGACAGGATGCCGCTCAGTGTCTGTGGATGCCTCAGGGGCTTCAGGAGGGTTAGCAATCATGTGGAACCCTCAAGTTCTCTCCCTTCAATATTTTCATGCCTCACACTTCTTCATTTAGACTACATTCCACCTAATCGGGACCAATATCCATGGTCTTCTCACTAATGTAGATTTTCCTAAAGACTTACAGAAAAAGCTGGATTTGCTAAACACACTCACAGCTCTTAACTCTGGCAGGAGCCATCCCCTTTGGATAAGTGGTGGGGACTTCAATATCATCACAACATTGGAGGAAAAACCAGGAGGTCGAGCAAGGCTGGAAGGAGACAGCATCGACTTCAAAGACTTTATCCACAAAAATCAGCTAATGGACCTTCAGACTTCTAATGGTACATATTCATGGACCAATAAAAGAAGGGGTCCACAGCATATAGCTTCCAGACTGGATCAATTCCTTTTATCAGATAATGCCATTCACCTGGGTGGAGACTTCCATGCTTCCATCGTGCCTCAAGCAGGCTCAGATCACTGGCCCATAATGTTACAATGGTCGCATCTAGGGTCTAAGAGCAACAGACCTTTCCGCTTCAAATCCTTCTGGTTTTCTCATCCCAACTTCAAAGAAGTGGTCATCACTGCCTGGAAATCGTTCATTCCCCCTGCGGGAGCTAAGATGTTTCAATTTCAACAAAAATTAAAATACCTCAAACAAGTGCTCAAATCTTGGAATCGCACACAGTTTGGCAAGATATTTGATCAGCGGAAAGTGTTAGAGCAGCAAATGAATACTCTACAACAATGTATCATCTCTGAGAGAAGAATGGAAGAATATGCGCAACAGGAGCAAACCCTACTTACCCCGATTGAAATACGAAGGAAGCAAGAAGAGACTCTCTGGCGACAAAAATCTAGGATCAGATGTCTTAAAGATGGGGAGAAAAACAATAAATTCTTTCACAGGTCAACTATTCAAAGGCGAATGCACAACAACATCGCTTTTATTAACAATCAGCAAGGGGAGCGTCTGGAGGTGCATGAAGACGTGGCATGGGAATTCCAAGATTACTTTCAGGACATTCTTAAGGAACCCCCAGGTTGCAGATATCAAGCTATACAAACTATAACGCAGCAAATTCCTAAAACCATAAATGAGCATCACAACAATCGACTTCTCCAGCTTATCACTATGCAAGAAGTAGAGGACGCAATGGCCCAACTCAAGGATGGTAAAGCGCCCGACCTTGACGGATTCACAGCTAGTTTCTTTCATGCCTTCTGGGAGCACATCAAAATAGAAGTCTGGGAGCTCGTGGAAGAATTGCAATCGATGCATTGGGTCCTTCCTTCCCTAAACACGACCTTCATAGTGCTCATTCCTAAAGTGGAAGAATCCAATACTCTTGATAAATATAGAACAATTTCACTATGTAATGTAATCTACAAGCTCATATCTAAAGTGGTGGCGAATAAGCTTAAACCTCTCCTCCCTCTCCTCATTTCACCGGAGTAGACAGGCTATGTAGAAGGGCACTAGATTTTGGATGTTATCATTCTCTCCCATGAAGTGATCCACTCCCTCAAGATACTGAAAAAACCAGGTATGATTCTCAAACTAGATCTCTCCAAAGCATTCGACAAGCTCAGCTGGGCCTATATTAAACACATCTTACTTGCATTTAGCTTCAATGCTACCTGGACGCGATGGATAGTGAATCTAATCTCCTCCCCCTGCTTCTCCATCCTCCTAAATGGTGCCCCTACCCCTCCCTTTCATCCTTCTCGGGGTATTCGTCAGGGTGATCCTCTCTCCCCATTCCTTTTTGTTCTCATGGCCGAAGGATTAAGCTTCATTCTTCATTCTGCTTCCAGCTCTCTCTCTTTAAAGGGAATTTCGTTGCATGGTCAATCCCCCATCACTCACCAACAGTTTTTCGATGATAATATGCTTTTTGGCCATCCATCAGTTCAAGAAGCCTCTGCCTTCAAGCACCTGCTCAATCTCTTCTCAGAAGCCTCTGGCATCACCATAAATGCCTCCAAATCCCAACTCTTTTTCTTTCATACTCGCATTATCACTTAGAGAAATATAGCCAGGATTTTCGGGCTTTTCGATAGCTAAGCTTCCTTCAAAATATCTTGGAGCTCCCATGTTTGATTCTGCAATCAAGCATGCTTCCTGGAGAACCCTCTTGGACAACTTAGAAACCAGGCTCTCCTCCTGGACTTATCACTCTCTCAACATTGCAAGCAGGATTATCCTAATCAAATCTGTTCTCCAAGCCATGCCTTTATATTTGTTCTCAATCTTGGCTACCCCTAAATGGGTTCTTAAAAACATTCACAATCTTCAAAGAAATTTTTTTTGGGGCTCCTCGAGCCACAACAGAAAATGGGCTCTGGTCAAATCGATAGAGGTTTGTCTTCCAAAAACAGCTGGGGGGCTAGGTCTAAGGGATCCCTTTCACAACAACAACATCATGAGTGTGCGCATATGGTGGAATTGGATATCTAAACCGCATACTCCTTGGGGTCATCTCTGGCAGGCCAAATATGCTTCAGGAAGTCTAAAGGAGGAGCTAATCTGATTCAGTTCAATTACCCTTGGCTCGCTGATTTGGAATGCTGCCAAGCAACTTATTCAAGCACACAACTTCTAGGAAATCCACTTAGGCACCACTGCAAGATTTTGGGAGGATTCCTAGAAACAACCTCCGAAACTTGCCTGACTCTTTCATAAACCGAAGTGGCAAGCAGCCATGCAGCAAACTGAGCAAGTCCATGTACATCAATTCTAGCAGCAACAAACTCCCCAAGGTTTTCAACTTTGGAGACCTTCAAACACATGGCAGGCCAACTGGCAGGAGGAAACCCATAATGAGATTGATCAAGAGCTCAAACTTGGGAAAATTAATCTATCTGATCAGAAGGACCAAGTGTGATGGGGATACACTCCCAAGGGCATGTTCACTACCAAGGAAGCATATCAAATTCTCTATCAACCTTTACAGATTATAAAGGATCAACTATGGGACCAAGTCTGGCAACCAAACGTCTGGCCTAAGGTATCTACTTTCCTCTGGCTTCTAAGCAAACAAAGGATCCTCACTTGGGACAATTTACAAAAGCGAGGATTCATTGGGCCTTCCAGATGCTCCAACTGAAATCTTCATACAGCACAGTGTAATAGAAGAACAGGTAGAAGGGAGGGAGACATCGTAAACACCATCATGAACTAGCCTCGGCATCCCTTCCAAAGTCCATTTCTCAATTCCCTGTGGAACCTCCTTCCAGGCTTCATTTACTGGATCATATGGAAGGAAAGAAACAATAGGATCTTCAAAAATCATAGTTCACCTTTTGATACTCTATGGCTACTCCTCAAGAAGAACCTTCTAGAAACTCTGGCTCTCAGACAATGGAAAGACTCAGATATGCTAGTTTTGCCCCAGGAACGCCTCATTCTAGCCAACTGGAATCTAGATGTCACCTCCATAGATCATATCAAGCCTAATACATCAATTCACTCTGAGTCTGCTCAATTCTAGTCTCCTCCTATCACCCACCCTTACAAGCTGAACTTTGATGGTGCGGCTAAGGGCAATCCTGGGCCGGTTGGATATGGTGGAATCTTTAGAGATGCAGAAGGCTCTCTTCTGCATATTTATCACGGATCGTTGGGTAGATACACCAATAATGCTGTCAAGCTTGAAAGCCTATGGAAAGGTATATGCATAGCAGAAACAGAAAACTTGTTCCCTCTAGAGGTAGAAGGCGATTAAAAAATTTTAATAGAGGCTACTATCCAGATACAATCAAGATCCTTAGCAGCAAAGATTTCTTTGAGCTGGAGGCTCCTAAGCAAGCTGGAACAAATTGAAGAATGGCTCAAAACTCCTCGCAGTATCTCCTTCAAGCACATCTGACGAATAGCCAATAAGGCAGTAAACAGACTGGCTAATCAAGGGGCCAATCAATAGCTCCCATTCTTCTCTGGTCTGTTGAATAGTTCCAATGATACACAACTCAAAAGCGACTGCACTCTCCTGGTGCAACAAGATTTATCTCTCTCGGATCTGGGTGTTTGATTGTGGTATCGGTACGTGGATAGCAGCTGGGGTGGGTGCGTGGCTCATCTCCACCGCCTCTCGACCTTTCACAGTACCAGACTTTATTTCCCCTGCGCTCAATTTTAATGTTTCTTTATTGCAACCTGTACCTCCTCTCCGGCCTGTCTATTTCTCCACCATGGTGCCCTCAGCTCGTCTCATTGTTGTTCCTCCTCTGCACTTAAATCCCACCGTCACAGCTGCAAACGCTCATTCTTGAACCATCCCGGGGATTCATTGGGCTTTGGCTCGACGGGAGGATTGCTGGCTGGTGCCTCAGATTTCTCACTGCCTCACTTGCAATCTCGCTAGCTAGCGGTCCTCTCCTCTCCCTTCCGCCCATCTGGATACTGATACCAAGCTTGTTCTGATCCTTCTTTGCTTCCTCAGTTTGGCAGGTCGCCCGACTGTTCCTGTTCTTCCAGTTTTGCCGAAACTCCGCCAGAGGATGAGCTACAGGAGAGGCAGCTCCCGGGGACAAACGAGCCGCTAGGTCTCTTCCTCCAAGATGGATTCCTCGAGATTCTTTTCGGACTTCAGCATAGACCAGTATCCGACTACAAGGAGCGGTCGAGGTAGGGGTATAGGACTGCACAATTTGGCGGGGAGCTCCTTTAACTCTGCCACTAATTCTGCTCAGCTTCAGTTCCCCTGTACTCATGGCAATTTCACCTTCATGGCCTCTGTTACCATAGAGCTTAACGAGATCAATTCTGGTCAGGAAGCTACTTCCCTCGGGGTGGCTAAGGAACTGCAGGCAAAGGCCTCGGGCTCAGGCAAAGGCATGACATCCCAGATCAGGAATGACCAGGCAGGCCCAAGTGTCCCTATCTGTGGAGGCTCCACAAGCAAAGAGGACCACCCCTCTAAGGACGATGATGACCTCAAATATGGATGCCACATCATCGAAGAGCAGCCCTCTGCATCTCACGATGTCTAAACAAGTTTGTGCTCTATGATTTTTTGGAAATCAGCATGCTCAAGGGTATTCAATTATCTTCTACTTGTCTGTCATGATAAGCACTCCAGCGCAAAATGTCGGTTTCCCCTGCGAGAGGAGCACTCCGCTAGCTTATGGTTTTTGGTCTCGGATGCAGTCCCAGGTGCTTCTGAAGTTTATTCTCAGCTCCAGAGCCAGGCAGTGCTTCTCGGTTCACTTGCCTTGGTCTAATCATCCTGTCACGGATGCTGTTTGGTCTCTATTTAAATTGTTGTATTGAGCTTTTTGTTTTTTCTGTAATAGACATAGTCAGGTTCCCTGCAATCCTTCAAGGCAAAAATCAGGAGGGTAATTTTTGGTTTTTGATCAGCTATGACATGTAATCATGTCGCTTCTTTGGGCAAGCTCCGTGAGGCCATGGCCTCAGTGTAAAATTATTTTGTATCAATAATAGGAGTAGACATATTCAGAAAAAAAAAATATATATATATATATAAATAAATAAATATATATATATATATATATATATATATATATATATATATATATAAGGAAATAGTTTACCAATTTAGTATGGGGAATTTACATATATTCAGCAGAAATAGAAGTCTCCACTCAGATACCATAAAAAGTGAAAATCATGTATTTTTTGGTATTGGCTTAGCACTCAAATCCTGTATTTTTGAGTATTGGAGTAGAACTTAAATTGTTTTTTTGTTATTTAACAATTCATTTTCCTTACTGAGGAGAGAAGTTAACAATTCAAAATTTCAAAATCTAATCTACATGCATTTAACACAAGTGAAAATCTACACGCTCACATATTACCGAGAATGACACTTTTTTATCCTTTGTTGTTATGCTAAAATTTAAAACTACTTTAATTAGTTAAATATTTATTTCAACTAGATGTAAAGAAACCATTTCAAGAATCAAAGTCCAAAATCTAATTGTGATTGAAAATCGAGGAAAAGAAATATAACATTGGCATTAGATCTTCAATAATTTTGAAGAAATAAAACAAAAAAAACTACCAATCCAAAATCCAAAATCTAAATGTATATAGTCCTTCAAATATCAACAAAAATATATATATATATATATATAGCCACAATAAATTATAAAATAATAAATTAACTCACACCATACAAAATACCTTTATAACTATTTCCATTTTTAATTAACAACTAATAAATTTTACCACTTTGAAATAAATATAAAGGGAGTTGTCTATAATGCGACTTTTTGAGATTCCGGTGACGGAATCCGGCGGAAGAAATTGAGATGAAATCATGATTTGTTGCAGTTAAAATGGTTTTTTAACTGCATATTCGGATTCAGCACCCTGAAAAACCCCTGGGAGGGTTTCATTGTGCAGAAATTAGCTATCAAACTTGGATTCCAATAAATCACTGCCGGATTTTCACCGGAAAAAATCGCCGGAAAGGCTTTCAAAAAGTCGCGTTAAAGACTACGTCAATATAAAGTATCTAAAGCAAAAAAGATATTTGGGATACTCTAAAAGACTCCAATATGTACTTAAAATGTGCTTGGTATACTCAAACGTGATTGGTAGACTGAAGCTCTTAAATAACTGTAAATTTAAATGTCTTTTATATCGCATTGACCTAAGAAATCTTCCATTATCTTACGAGATAGTTGTTCTTCTCTTCCCTCACTTTATTAGGATCGAAAGTGAAACTCGTAGTACTCGTTATTAGCGTTCACCAATGTGAGAGAACACGTCTCTTGATCATGATTCATATGGCTTGATGTTATAATTTAAAATAAATTAATAATGATTATTAATTTTAAAATAAAATGTTAATGTTTTATTCGTTTAAAAATGTAATTTAAAATAAAAAGCTAATGTATTATATTTATTTAAAAATATTTATATTAATACTGAAAGTATTAATTAATAGCTATATAAATTTATTTTAAAATTAATTTTATTAATAAAATTAAAAAACTTAAAATGTGATATTTAATTTTATTTTGAAATCCATTTCTAGTAGTCTCACCCATATGGTGGTAATTTATTTATATTAAATGAATAAAAAAATGTTAGATAAAGTAATATTATGTGAAAATTTAGATTCAACACAATGTTGTATCGAGTTCATTCAATTGAATGAGAGCCTATGTCTTCAGAGTCATTGAAGGGATACACTTATTAGGTCACCTTCATTGATGACTACTCCAAGAAGATGTGGATCTACTTTCTCAAGGACAAAGATACTCCTTTAGAAGTTCCAAGAGTTCAAGACTCTTCTGGAGACTGAGAGGAGGAAGAAGATAAAAGTTTACGTGAGTATAACATTTCTATGCATCAAGATCAAGGAGCTTGTAATTCTATACCATCTCTATATGTTTAAAATATTTTCTTATTTCCAAAATACTAATCACAATATACATTTATTTTATATTTTTATTATTATTATACCTGCTCTAGGCATTGTATTACACATTATGTTTTGTTTTGACGTGCATATTAGTTTGTCTTAGACTGAAAATTTATGCTCCTTATTCATAGTTTAACATTAGGAATTCAATTTTGTTATTATTTAAATTTACTTATTTGTAAAGTGATTGGTTGAGGTATTATTAAGGGCTCTTTAGTAACTTTCATTTACGTTAATTACTATTTTTTTTGTTTTTAGATTTATTTCTTTTTTATTCAACTTTTTATTTTCGATTTTTTTTTTCATTTTTTATTATTTCAATTTTCATCAATTATAGTTTCTCTCTCTCTCTTTCTATATATATATATATATATATATATATATATATATATTAGTTAATCATATTTCTTACCTTTTGGTGATGACATTCAACAATATTTGTTTTATTTTTGTGATAAATTCTTATCTTTATTATTTTTTGGTTTAATTACTATGTAGTCTTGTTTTATTTTAGTAATATTTTGATATATAATTTATTTAAGGTTGTAAATTTGTAAATGCGAAAAGTAATAATAACAAGAGTTCTATAGTAGTTTGGCAAGTAGTTGATGATGATGATGATGATGGTTAACGTCCACTCAGACCAAATTGGTCTATCGGACCTACAATTTTCTTAATTTTTACTTGTCTGGCTCCTCGTCTTTCTTGGCGAGATTGGTGTTGTAGCTTTCTTTCTTTTCTCTACGGTCTTCCAACTTCCTTTGTCTTGCATCTCCTTCATCTCTTCTGGTTCTTGGGACATTGGTGTCTTAGCTTCGCGATCTATTGTGTTCGTTCTTTTGAAAATAGTCGGAGAAGAAGTTTGGTTTAGGAGATCTGCTTTGCTGTTAAATGAAGATTTATTTTCTGCGGTATTCAAATCCTCATAACTGTTGATTTGTTGGGGCGGGCTTTCTCCTTGCTTGTTTTGAGAGTTGCTTCCTTCTTCCTTGATTTCTTGTGACTCATTTTCTCTAGAATATTCTTCTTCTTTGATGACAGTGTAGTGTTCTTTTTGTGCTCCTTCCCACCATGTAGATCTGTGGTGGTTTTTTCTAGCAAAATTTTTCTCAGAGGCTTTTGGGCAATTTTTGGCTAGATGCCCCATCTCAAAGCACGATCGACATCTGAAGAGGACACTTTCATAATCAAGCTTCTGGTTCCACACATAGTCTTTACTTGTTAGGTTTATTTCAGCTGGGAATCCGGCACTGAAATCCATTTCCACACAGATGCGTGCATAGGTGGTTCTGGCATATTCCTCTGTTTCTGGGCACCTGCAGTAAAATTTCCCAATTGCATTTCTGATGGCTTTTAGCGAGGAGAGATTCCAGAGATGCAAGGGTAGGCTTGGCAATCGCACCCAAACTGGTGCTGAGGTTATCACTGTTGTAGAGGGATCGAATGATGGGTTCCATGGCTTCATGAATAGGCCTGATTTTTCCCAAAACCAAGGGCCGGAGTCTAGAATACATTGTCTGCTTTCAGGATTTTCAAAATCTACTATAAAGAAACCTCTAGCACAGGGGTAGATATTATTTTCATCAGAAATGATAGGCTTCCATACCTCCGAGATCCAATTGTGGAGTGCTATCAGCCGCGGCCAAAAACCATTGAACCGGCAAATTAGGGCACTTTCGGAGAACTTCAAAGCTTCATCGAGTGAGTCCTGGACCACTTGGATAGTGGGAGCTGGGGCTTCACTCACGATATGGGCAGGAGATTGCCCTTCAGAGGCGGATGAGCCACCAGTTATTTTTGCGAAGCTCAGAGCCATATTTTACTTGCTCAGGGGAACCGAGATTTCTCAAGAGAGGAGAAGAGGAGCGCTGCTGGAGAGGAGTCAGGAATATATGCCTGTCTCAAAATGCCGAGATCCGAGACTTCTGAGATCCGCAGAAGATAGATCCACCACCGAAGAAGAGGAGAACCGAGACTTCTGAGATCTGAGCCACCGAAGACTTCTGAGATCTGTTCCGCAGAATAGGAGATCCGAGACTTCTGAGACTTCTGAGATCTGATCCGCGGATCTGAGATCTGAGATCTGACTTCAAGATGACTGCAAGATGAATCACGTAAATCTTTTTTTATCTCCGCGGAATCGAGACTTCTGAGATCCGCAGAAGTCAGATCTCAGAGCGGGAGGAAATTATATGCATATGTACCGCAGCCATATTTTAGAGACTTCTGAGATTCGCAGAAAACTAATTCATTGATGACGGAATTAAAAGATAAAATTCCAGGAACCGCAGACGAAGAGAATTCACCGAAGAACCGCAGATAAGAACCGCAGATCTGAGCAAAGCATTCACCGAAGAACCGCAGATCTGAACAAAGAATTCATTACAACGCTGGAATCTGATATAACGCTGGTATATAAAAACGCTGGTATATAACGCTGGATTGATGACGGAATTAAAAGATAAAATTCCAGGAACCGCAGACGAAGAGAATTCACCGAACCGTAGATAAGAACCGCAGATCTGTAACCGCAGAACCGAAGAACCGCAGAACCACATTTAAATCGCGGTTCTGCGGTTCTGCGGTTTTGATCAAAATGTTTTATCTATTAATTAATTTCTAAACTATTTTTGGTAAAATTATTTTTTTAGAAAATTAAAATTATTTTTTAACTTTTTAGTATTTCAATTTCTAATTTTTGATTGGTGGATAATTAATTTTATATTGTTTAAAATGAAATTTTCATAATTAAAAGTTATTTAAAAAATCAAAAATAAGAAAAAAAACTTCTAATGGCCAAGTGTCATAAATTAATTATCGAAAAAAACAAATTTATGGATTTTTTTTATAATTAATATTTTCTTTAAAAAAAAATTGGCATTATGTTTCGGCCTTTTACTAACCATGGAAATTGACCGATTTAATACACAAAAAGAAGCAACCCTGCATATCACACTGATTTTTCCGTTCATTTTCATTATTGAATGGACTTGGTTCAATCATTTTCCTCAATAAATTTTTTCTATATTATATATTTTCACAATTTAATTTCAAATCATGATGCAATTTAAGTCAACACTACAAAAAACAATATTTTGCCTTTTGTCTTTAAAATTTTAGTCATAACTTAAAAATATAAAATATAAAAATATTTTTTAGGAATCATTTGAGCTCACACGTAAGCCTTTGTGTAGCTTAATTTTTTATACTAGATATTTTATTACATATGAGTTATTTTCCATGCAATTAATATGGCATGGGATACTTCATATCAATTTGATTTTTATTCAAAGTAATGCTTCCATGACTTCCAAATTATCCGGAGTTGTATTGTGTGTGTTCCTAGGTTAATAGGTGTACTAGCTATTTTTAGTAATCTATATCCACCATTCTCGGTTCTAGAAAGATCATGTATTCCTATATATGTAATATCCATGAGATCAATAAGACATAGTGAGTTTGGTGTTGTGTTTAATGGATCTCTCTTCTTTCTATCTATTTTCTAATATGGTATCAGAGTGAATTCTGGCTTGGCTCCCCCAAGGGATGTCCAAGAAAATGTGAGAGAAGCCTTGATTTTATTTCTATGTAAATAAATAAGGTAAGAGGGTGTTTGATTTTAGTGTTTCTGTGTGTAAAATTAGTGTGTGTGTGTAAATCTAGATTCCAAGCAAGATTGTCGGGTGTGATCATGAGAAGAAATCAAGTTGTGAAATCAGTGTCCAAGAACATCATTCACGTGCTTCTGTCAAAGGGTTACAGTAGTCAGGTAAAAGTGCGGTGATTTTCTTCATAGTATTAGCCTCATTTGAAAGTGCGGTGAATTTCTTCATAGTATCAGCCTCATCTGTCCATCCATTCGCTGAAGAATTCAAACCCCATCAGAAAGCATTCTTGTCAGACAAATCAATTATTCTAGAGGTGGAATCCCAACAGATCAGTGAAATTGCATCGTCATAGTCAGAAACCATCGTGGACAGCTACGGTGGAGGGTTTATTTTACAACAGAATCAATCATGAGATTTTTTTTCATCATAAGGTTGCATATTGGATGTGTCATATAGATCTGTTGTTAAATGGGCTCATGGAAACAAAATTATGGCTACCAGAGATTATTTGACTCGGAATTACTCAAGCAATGGCCAGATTTCAGCGTTCAGCAAATGATAAGTTTTTTTTTTCATCTCGTTCAGTTTGTGCCCATTCACTGTGGAGGATGAGCCTTTGAATGCACAACAATCAAAATAGGAGATCGCCCGTAGAAATGTTGCACCGAGAGAACTCTTGGTCATTTTGACAAACAAATTTATATTCCTTTACCTAATGTCAAGGTGAGGCAAAGGCGAAGAGTTTGGTGGCATGGGCCAGAAGGGAAAAAGCTGGGAAGTGGAAGGACTGTTTGTGTGGGGATTCATGGTTTGAAGTGGTTTTGTTATATTATTATTTTATATGTTATAATGAAGATTTAAAAAAAAACATGAGATTATTTTGGTGTTCTGTGTTTTCAAAAGGATTGATGGTTTTTAAACTAGAAGCGCTAATGTTTGAAACGTCAATTCTTGTGTGTTAGTAATTTTGGTTATAAAAAGGGTTGGTGGTTCTTAAACTTGAAGCCTGAATGTCCGAAACATCAATTCTTGTAAGGTCAAGTTATTTAATAAGCTCATCAGCACATTTAGTATCCAGAACTCCATCCTATCAACTAATAGATAGCCGAAAGTGAAGTATCCGATAGATGGTGGTTGGTCCATAGGATGGCTTATTACTTGATAGCTCTTATTGCAGAAGCCCCGACGTGCCGAGTTGTCAATATTGTTGATCTTGCAAAGTTCATCAACAATGGTCAGAGGTAGTTATGTTTCAAATGAAGTTCAAGTGACAACTCAAAGATGTGATGGTGAAAGAGCAGCATTTGCAAGATTCCAGAGTGGATGTGGGTGTTTATGATGACCAGATAATATCGGTTTTTTATATTTTCTACATGTAAGCATTAAGGGAGGGTGTTGGAAGTAATGCTTCCATGACTTGCAAGTTGTCCTTAGTTGTATTGTGTGAGTTCCTAGGTTAATAGGTGTACTAGCTATTTTTAGTAATCTGATCCACCATTCTCAGATCTAGAAAGGTCATGTATTCATATATATGTAATATCTATGAGATCAATAAGACATACTGAGTTTGGTTTTGTGTTTAATGGATCTCTCTACTTTCTCTCTATTTTCTAATAAATTTTTCGACATAAAAATTCTTCATAGATTATTATTTGATGTTGAATGAGAATGACTATAAATTTTAAGTTGAATAAATAGTTTGTTACAATAATTAATTCTTTTAAAAATTATTTATTTTATTTATATCATATATATACATTATTTAATATAAAAATATTAGAGATTGTAATTTGTCCTCCTTATTTTGTTCCATAAGCTAAAGATGGAATAAAATGTGAACAAGCACATCTCAATAAACTCTTAAATTTTGTAGAAAACAATAATGTTGGGGATAATGTTTCATCCAAAATTATCTATGCACCTATCTCTATTTTGCTCCAAGGTTATCTAGTCTATTAGTTACGTTTGTTACTTCCCTTCGTCATATTCAAATGTGTTCACTTATTATATTTAGGAATTTGTTCAAGCATTCAATAACTGTTATCGATTAATACTTGCATAAGAGGAAGGTATTAAACATATTACACTTGTTTTAAATTGAAAATATGGAGGAAAAGCTAAAAGTCATGAAAATGGAAATAATAGAAAAAGGAAAACGATAAAAATCAGAAAGTTAATTAAAAAGGAAATAAAACAAAATAAAAAATTAGTAACTAATAGAAATAGAAGTTACTATAAAACCCATAATAAGACCTCAACCAATCATCTTACAAATAAATAAGTTTAAATAATAATAATAAGATAACAAAAATTGAATTCTAATGTTAAACTATGGATAAGTGGCATAAATTTTTGGTCAATGACAAACTAATAGGCAGTCAAAGAAAAATTGAATACATAATACCATGCCTAGGTATAATAATATAGATTTATTTTGTATTTAAAAAAAAAAGAAGTTTTAGTAAAATTTCCATATACAATTTATTTGAACAAAATATTTATATATGTTAGACACATACTCCAAACCATATTATGAATATGCCTAATAAAATATTTACCCAAAGTTTCTAACCCAATTAATAAAGTGGTTGTAATTCTTTGGATTACACATATCAGAATCCATGGATATTGTAATATTAAAGATCTTCGATAGAAGCTCCTCTAATATTGATATTTTGCTTCATCAAAGATGGGAGCAATCAGTTGTGGTGGCCTTAGTGGTGTTGCAGAATCACATTTTTTGACTCACTTTAAACTCTTCGTATTACAATATCGGAGCCTAGTATGTCCTGTGATATCGAGTAGTGCAATATCAGAGATTTTCCTCATCGGTGCATTTATTCTTGAAGGACCTCACAAAAACAGCGAGTTCGGATGTTGTTGGCCCATTTTGCTTAGCCCCTTTCTATTTTCATCCATGGGAATGAGGGGCATGACCAAAGGCTTGGCCTTAAAGTGCTAGGGCATTTTTTTTCCTGCCCGAGGGTTGCTTTTCATTTGTAAATTGCTTTGTTCCTCTAGTCTTTTAAGTTCTTCTAGCGACCTTGTACTAGCATAATATCGGAGCCCCTATCATCAGCAATTTCCAATCGAGGAAATAACATTTGGATTGCGACATTCCCACTTCTCTAGTATTCAACGTATGATATGGCATCATCATTTCCACATGGCACCTCATGAGTGGTGACACGTGTCACCAAAATTTTCCCCCTTAGGCCACCTCAAAACGTCAAAAGTATCTATCACGCATCCTTCTGTACCACAAGATCATGCTGACGTTAGTTGCCACTGTAGTTTTATCGAAACCAATCATATGATGCCATGTGTATTTATTGGAGCTAATCATATGCTGCCACATGTAGCTTGTTGAAACCAATCAAATGTGGCCATGTGTGCTGCTAGAGGAGAGAGAAAAGGGCTCTTTTGCCTTTGGTTTTCTGATGAAATTCTTTGTAAACATTTACTAGTGTTCCCTAGATGTCTTAAACACAATTAGAAATTTACGATGTCGCAACTTTTAAAAGATTTACAACTAAGAAGTTGTGATTCTCCAATCACCAAACTTTTTATGTGTCGATGCTTCGATCTATGATCTCCTCCAAGTTCTGATGTTACGACCGCTAGTCTTTTATTTTAGATACATTGGACCTCTGATATGCATGCATTGATATGCCTTACTTCTCTGATGTGCAATCATCGATCTCCAATGTCACTGGACCTCCGATGTTGATGGATCTCTGATATGTGATCTGTGACATCAAACCTTCAATATTCCTTCTTTCCTAAGGCTTGAATCCTTGAAACTTAGAAGACAATATCTTTTGATCCAGGAGTCCATTTTTGGACTTCTACATATCGTTGGAAATATTGTTCAGAGAAATTTCCAATGGAGAGGGTATGATGTAGGTTTAGATTCCTTTTACGAATTGGAAGATGATTGCAAAATTCTCTGCTCTTTTGCACTCTTTTGACAGCTGAAGACACATTTTGCAGTAAGTGACAACATAACCCAAATACTGAAGAAAACATTTGAATTTCTTACCAACTTTGATATAATATAATTTTTATAGTTTTCTTCTCAAATAGCATTCTCGCATCAATTGATTTCTTTCTAGAATGGAACATCTGAATTTTAGGATTATTTCCTTCCACATTAGCCAATTCCTACTGTTAATTGAAAGTAAATTCTTCAACTTCCAGATATCATTTATGGTGTATGAGTATATTGGTTTGGCTTTAGCACTATTGTTAAATGTTTACTGAAATGATCATTTAAAATTTGGTTAAGCTATCTTGCAGGGTTACTCAGGAATAAGTTCTGAAAGTAGAAATTGCATAAGGACAAACCTTTATCTCCTTGAGTTGTGATTTATCTAACAGTTTATTCTTATAGATTTATTTCTTTCTACATGTCATGTTTTTGAACCATTTTAGTATTGTGACATGAATATTTTTGTACTTATGCATATGTTTTAGTAGGACTTGGGGATGTTTGCAATTGGATGTCTCTTAACTATTTAATGGGAATTTATTTTTATACCTGTTCTCAAATAAGGATTAGGTATTGGAAGTATTTCCCTCTCCTATTTCCATTATCTCATTCTAATTTCGATATGATTCTATTTATTTTCCCTCTCTTTTAGCTTTCTCTTGATTGAAAGGATGACTAATCCTTCCTTCAATCAAGATAGTTCTAGTATTAGATGCATCTTAGATTATACTTTGCATGTAGTTCTACTTTCTGCATCCTAGAAGTGCCCTCATACAAGGGCGATCTTTAGAGTGTAGGGCATAAAGTCAGTTTAAGGATCACTTTCTTTCTTGATCTACAAGAAGAGTCAATCTGATGTTTGTTGTCTATTGGTATGTGGAATTATACTTTAATATAGTAGAGATAGAAAGATGGTAATTGGCCCCAATTGAACCAGTTAGAACCACCATTTCAATGGAAAAGGAGTTACTTTAAGTTCCTGACTAGGTGGTCTCCCTTAAAATGTTGAAAGGTCATTTTTGTCGACAAACAGATCTATATGTATTTAAGTGGTGGTTCTGACTAGTATAATGGGACTAGTTATCCTTTTACACATCAAGTTTATAATACAAGAATAGATGAAAGATAAACTATAACTTTAAGGCATGTCTTGCATACATATTACTCTAATAGAATGTAAACTATAAGCCTATTAAGTAAATGTATGTTGGTTTTATTGAGTTTACAAGATTTTACAATTTTCCAAGGTTACTTAGTAATATAGTTTAATAAGTAAAATTGGAAGTAATTCCCTTAAATGATAAAAGTAATCTTGATTAAGTAGCTAATCCAAATTAAATTTTAGGAGTGATTTCTTAGAGTTTTGTGGCAACCTAGGTCAATTGAAACAACGGACAATTAACTCTCCTTTACATCCTCCTGTCTACCTGTAATATATGACGTAGCATGGAAGCAAACTCCAGAAAACCCCAAATCACCCCGTAGATCCCCTTTTAATTATAACCCGACTGTTATTTCTTTTAAACTGAAATGCTTGAAAAACAAGTCGAAACAATGAAATTTTAACCTTTTATATTTGCACACTTATCATACACCTGAAGTCAACACATCAATCCTCGGTGACCATTGATCTGGATTTGTGAGATCCGATAGTCATCAAAGATTTTGGGCTAGAAAATAGACCAGGGGTTAACTGCCTGATAAAGCGATTTTGTTCCCTACCTCCTTTGCTACGTGTCAAAGGGTGAATGGGATTGGGTGCCGACCCTTCCAAACAACTTACCACCTTTGATGTTCCCAAAATACCACTCTTGTAGTGAAAATACGTCGTGATCCAATGGTTGCGATATATCGTGATCTAACGGCCACGATCTAATCGGCTGATCACAAATCGCAATGCCAACTGTCTATACTTTTCCACTTCAAAGTTGCGATGTCATAGCCCTCTTCAGACCGATAGATTATCATCCCTTCTCTATAACATTTCGGATCCGGTTGTATCGCAATGTCAGAATTCAACAATTCAACAAGGTGGTTCCTCTCCACTAAAGTGATGCAATTTGGGTTCCATGGACCCGATAACATTAAAAACCTCTGTCCATAATATTTGAAGTCTGAATTCCAAATCCAAATGTATTTTGTGTCGATTCTTAGTGTATTTTGGGTTTCCCTCTTATGGGACCAAAACAATATAAAATCGTTGATTATTCTTTTAGCTTAGTGTTATCTATTGTAAAGCGTGAAAACAAAGCAAGCATCAATATCATCCAATTACAGAGAAAACAAGTACACAAGGATCTCCACGAGATGTATATATAATCATGCACACAACACTAATTTATTCATAATAAAAGAGTTACAGAGTCTTGGCCTTGGGCCTCATTATGCAAATAAAGACCTTTGTCTCAAAATACAATCCACACACTATTTTTCTCTCACTCTACTAAATCCACTCCTTAATCCTCTTTGTTTTCATTACATTTTTCCTCCCTTTTATAAATCGGATATCACTCTAACTGTGTCTAACAAATCAATCCCTATTTTTAATAAATCTAACAACAAATCTTCTAATTCCTAGCTCTATCTCACACCTATGTTAAAAACTCATCTTTGAGCCTAAAATAAGACAATTTCTAACTTATTACAATAATGAAATACAACTCATTTCTTGAGAGATCAAACCCTCTTAGTAAAACTACCTTTTGACCAATCAGGTCAATGAAATCCAACTTGTTTAGCCACAACATGTGAACAAACTTTCACATTGCTAGCTAAGTCCGGATGCTCCTGCATCAGACTCCCACAGAAGAAAGGAATTGTCCTTCAGACTTTTAGGACTTCATACTTCTGCAATTCTACTGTTATTAACCAGCTAGCATCCTCCACTGGTTGTCCTTTCCATTTGACTAGATATAGGAAATAAGTTTACCCTCTAGTTCTTTTGGATACTCATTTCCCCAAAACAACTTCCACTTCTTTCTTAGCTATCTTTGGTAGTTGTTCTTCCAAATTCACAATTTGAACTTCATCTCCTATAGTTTCTTCCTGTAGCTTTGTCTTTGCCTCTTTGTATGGATACAAATATGCAACATTAAAAATGGGTGATATTCCAATCCCTTCTGGTAACTCAATTTCATTTGCATTAGCTGAAAACTTTCTTACAATTTTATAAGGTCCTACCTTTTCCATTTTCAATTTATTGTATGTTTTAGCAAGAAATCTATCTTTTCTCAAATACACCATCACTAAAACTCCCACTTCGAATTATTTCTCTTTTCTTTTCATATCTACCCTCTGTTAGTATTTGTTGCTCCTTTCTTGCAATCTACCTTTGACATCTTCTTGTAATCTTTGCATATGTTCTGCAAACTCTTTAGCTTTTGCACTTCTGGTCTCCTGTTTCCCCAAATTCCTGAGCTCGTACACACCTCTTGGATTCATTCGAAAAAAAAATTGAAATGGACTCATTCCAGTACTTCGCTTTGGAGTATCATTATAAGCAAACTCAGCTTGATCTAGTGCTAAATCCCACCATTTAGGATTTTGATACACTAGACTTCTCAATATATTTCCCAAGCTCCTGTTTACTACTTCGGTCTGTCCATCTATTTGAGGATGATATGCTAAACCAAAACTGAGGTTATCTCCCAGTTCTTCCAAAGAGTTCTCCAAAAATTCCCTACAAACTTTGTATCTCTATCAAACACAATACTTATAGGCAATCCATGTAATCTTACAATTTCTTAAAAGAATAAATTAGCTATGTATGTTGCATCACTAGTCTTCCTACATGCAATGAAATGTGCCATTTTGGAAAATATTTCTACTACAACATAAATGGAATCATTCCCTCTCTGATTTTTTTGGTAATCCTAAAACAAAATCCATTCTAACTACATCCCATGGTTGGT
Organism: Pinus tabuliformis; assembly: GCA_031772625.1. Classification (NCBI taxonomy): domain Eukaryota; kingdom Viridiplantae; phylum Streptophyta; class Pinopsida; order Pinales; family Pinaceae; genus Pinus; species Pinus tabuliformis. The sequence continues at coordinate 431,863,562 of CM062813.1, read as the reverse complement.
CTGGTATTGGCAATGGTTGATACAATCCTATATTCTAGCTTCTCCCTCTAGCATGCCGACATATCCTGCACTTCTCAACAAATTTCTTAACATCAGTCTGCATTTTTGGCTATAATAAAAAACATTCACCTGAGAAAAGGTTTCATCTTGTCCAAAGTGACCAGATAATCCTCCACTATGTTTCTCCTTTATTATGTTTCCCCTCATGGAACATTTAGGAATACACAACTTGTTGCTTTTAAACAATACACCTCCTTGAATGAGGTAGTCCAACCACTGACTTCTGTTATGACTCATTGGATTCTGAACTATTGTATAGATATATTTGAAATCTACATCATCCTTTTACATTTCAATCATTTCCTCAAATCCTACAACACCCACTTTAAATTCTTGCACAATAAAACTTACCCTACTCAATGCATTTGCTACTTTATTTGACTTACCACTCTTGTGATTTATTACAAAAGTAAAGTTTTGCAGGAATTCTACCCACTTGGCACGTTTCTAATTCAACTTCAGCTGGTTATTGATAAATTGTAAGGCATGATTGTCTAAATACAATATTAATTCTTTTGGCAGCAAATAATGTCTCCATTTTCTTAAGGCCTATACAATAGCATAAAACTCTTTATCATAAGAAGAATATTTCTTCTTTGCGTCATTCAATTTATCACTAAAGTATGCTATCAGTCTTTGCTCCTGACTCAGAACTGGGCCAACTGGAACTCCACTAGCATCTGTTTCTACTTAAAAGACTTTCTCAAAATTAGGCAAAGATAAAATTGGTTCCTCTATAATTTTCTTCTTCAGAAAATTAAAATTTCTGTCTGCTGCTTCTGTCCACTTGAATGGCTGATTGATATCCTTAATTGTTTCAAGAATTGGTGCACAAATCCAACTAAAGCTTTTGATAAACTTTCTGTAAAAACTTGCAAGACCATGGAAGCTTCTTACCTCAAATATAGTTCTAGGAGTAGGCCAGTTCCAAATTGCTTGGACTTTATCTGGATAGATCTCCAAGCCTTCTTTAGAAACTAGAAATCCCAAGTAAACCAGTTCTTCCCTCATGAAACTACATTTCTTCAGATTTACCAGAAGTTTATCTTTCTGCAGAGTTCTTAGAACCAACAGAAGATGCTCTAAATGTTCTTCTATACTTTTACTAAAAACTAGAATGTCATCAAGATAAACAATAGCAAACTTGCTTGCATACTCCTTCAAGACTTCATTCATTAATCTCATGAATGTGCTAGGTGAATTAGTGAGTCTAAAAGGCATCACTAACCACTCATACAACCCACTATTTGTTTTAAATGCAGTCTTCCACTCATCGCCTTCTTAGATTCTTATTTGATGATATCCACTCTTCAAATATATTTTAGTAAAGTATTTTGATCCACTCAAATAGTCCATTAAATCATCCATGTGTGGCAAAGGAAATCTGTACCTGATTGTGATCTTGTTGATGGCTCTAGAATCTGTGCACATCCACCATTCTCCTCCTTTATTTGGACTGAGTACTGTTGCCACAACTCATGGACTAAGGATTTCTTTGATTAGCCCCTTATCCATCAGCTCCTGCACTTGTCTTCCAACTTCCGCGTTCTCTTGAGGAGTTAATCTGTATGGTGCTTTATTTGGAAAACTTGCTCCTAGTATTAGGTCAATATGATTACTAATACTCCTGATTGGTGGCAATGCATTCAGCAACTCATCCAAAATAATATTAGAAAAATCATCTAAAAACATTTTAACTTCTTCAGGAAAATCATCAAAGTTTATGGAATTCAAAATTACCTTTGGTCTTCCCACAATAGAAAAATGCAACTCCTCGTTCTTCACTGCTTCCTACAGTAGCTCTTTTCCACTTATCAACATAATACTACTTCCATGTGCTCCATTTCCAGCATCGTCCTTCATTGGTAGCAATGTATGTTTAGTTCCATCCTTCTCCAGAGTATTAGTGTTTCTCCTTCAATCATGAATACCTTTTCGATCAAATTGCCATGGTCTCCCTAAAAATACATGGCATACATCCATACACATTACATCACATAATATCACATCTTTATACGTACCAATTTGTATCTCCACCTTGCATTATTCAGTCACAATAATCTGATGTCCCTTCTGTAACCATGATACCTTGTAAGGAGTATGGTGCATGGTCTTTGCTAGTCCGAGATTGTCCACCAACTCTGTAGAAACAAGATTGTCAGTGCTTTCATTGTAAATTATTACTTTGCAACACTTACCTTTTGATTTAAGGTAGTTCTAAACAAATTCTTCCTCTGTGCTGGCTCTCCAATCTCTGGCTCTGCCTTAAGAAAATTCCTTATCAATAAAAGTGATTCACCTTCTTCATGGGGTTCTTCCTTTTCCATAAGTCGAGGTGGTTCTGGCTTTTCCTCAGCCACATTCACATTCCTCTGACTTGCTTGTTTATTATGAGGATAGTCCCATGACATATGTCCCCATTCTCTACATGTATAACACCGACCATCTCTTCCTCGCTCTCTTCCTCTGGGAAAAAATCTTCCTCTGTTAAATTCTCCCCTCTATGAAGGTTTGCTACATGAGCTTCATGCTTCATGCTGATGTTGTTGTCCCTTTAGTTTGCTAGTTCCTCTACCTCTTACTAAGCTTCTTCCTCTATTTCTTTGATTCTGTTTCCTCGATATCTTCTCTTCTGCCTTCAAACCTGCTTGATAGGCTTCTTCAATAGTCTTTAGAATCAACAAGCTAATCTCATTCTAGATGTCATACCTTAAACCATTGATATATATAGCTACCTTCTCCATGTCACCTTCTGCATGTCCTGCTCTAATACTCAATCTATAAAACTCTTCTGTGTATTCTTTGACAAACATTCCTTTTTGCGTTAAAATTTTTAGTTGCTTAAAAAGATTTAACTGATAGTCTTTAGGCATAAATTTGGCTTTCATTTTACTTACCATTTTATCCCATTGGTTGATCTTGGACTTTCCTTTCCTCACCCTGGATATCTGTAGTTCATCCCACCAAATGGCTACATGACCCTTCAATCTTGTAACTGCAAATTTCACCTTCTTTTTGTCATTAGTCTCCTCTTCATAGTCAAAATATTTGTCCACTGAATTGATCCAATCCATTAGCTCTTCTGTATTGAGACTTCCTTCATACATAGGAATTTCCATCTTTTCTTTTCCTCCTACCTTCACCAACATCTTGATAACTCTTGTAGTTTCATTGTCTTCGTCTACTTCCTCCTCAAGAGATGCTTCTGAAGAGCTCTTATCTCCTTCATCAGGCACTCTTCCCTGGGCAGTCTCAATTGTCTCCATTCTCGTACACAGACTCCAAACGTCTTCCAGTAGAACTGCATTTGCTTCAGGTCTTCCTCGACCAATGCCGGATCCTCTCGTTGGCAGCATTTTTGCTTCAAGCAACCCTTTCTTCTGATCTGATACCACAAGTGATGCAACGCGAAAGCAGACTCAAGAAAACCCCAAATCACCCCGTGGATCCCCTTTTAATTATAACCCGAATGTTTTTTATTTTAAACTGAAATGCTTGAAAAACAAGTCGAAACAATGAAATTTTACATTTTTATATTGGCGCACTTATCGTACACCGGAAATCAACGCATCGATTCTCAGTGACTGTTGATCTGGATCTGTGAGATCCAATGGTCGTTAGAGACTTCGGGCAGGACAATAGACCGAGGGTTAACTGCCCAATATAATGGTTTTCTTCCCCACCTCCTTTGCTATGTGTCAAAGCGCGAATGGGATCAGGTGCCGACCCTTCCACACAACTTACCACCTTTGATGTGCCTGAAATACCACTCTTGTAGAGAAAATATTTCGTGATACAACAGTTGCGATATATCGTGATCTAAAGGCCACGATCTAATCAGTCGATTGCAAATCACAATGCCCACTGCCTAGACTTCTTCCACTTCAAATTTGTGATGTGATAGCCCTCGGCAAACCTGATAGATTATCACCCCTTCTCTATAACATTTCGGATCTGGTTGTATCGCAATGTCGAAATTTGGTGTTCAATAGGCTAGTCCCTATTCACTGAAGCGATGCGATTTGGGGTCCACAGACCTGATAGCATTGAAAACCTCCATCCATAATATTTGAAGTCCGAATTCCAAATCCGAATGTGCTTTGCGTCGATTCTTAGTGTATTTTTGGTTTTGTGCTTGTAGGACCAAAATGATATAATAAACTCACCGATTATTCTTTTAACTCAGTGTTATCTATTGTAAAACGTGAAAATAGAGCAAGCATCAATATCATCCAAATACAGAGAAAACAAGCACTCGAGGATATCCATGGGTTGTATATATAATGATGTGCATAACACCAATATGTTCATAATAAAAGAGTTACAGAGTCTCGGCCTTGGGCCTGATTACACTAATAAAGACCTCTGCCTCCAAATACAATCCACACACTATTTTTCTCTCGCTCTACGAAATCCACTTCTAAATCCTCTCTGTTTTCATTACATTTTTCTTCCCTTTTATAAATTGGATATTACTCTAACTGTGTCTAACAAATCAATCCCTATTTTTAATAAATCTAATAGCAAATCTTCTAATTCCTAGCTCTATCTCACACCTATGCTAACAACTTATCTTTGAGCATAAAATAAGTCAATTTCTATCTTATTACAATAATGAAATAACTCATTTCTTGAGAGATCAAACCCTCTCAGCAAAACTTCCTTTTGACCAATCAAGTCAATGAAATCCAACTTGTTTAGCCACAATTTGTGAACAAACTTAAATCATATTACTAGCTAAGTCTAGATGCTCTTGCATCACTACAACAACAATGTTAAGTTACATATTGTTGTGTGTCGACCACTAGAACCAAGACATTTATCTTTGAAATCAGTCATACCTACTAGTGTGTATCTGCCAGAGTTTACCTTGACGAAGGGTTTTTGAACCTATCTCTGTATTATCCCTTTCCAAAGTATGTGACATATGGACTGTAGTAGAAATCCTTTAGATAATCTTCAAAATCACTCCTCTTGGATGCCCTAGGCATTGGTCTCCTATAATCCCAGAGGTTGTCTCTAGGAGGTTTCTATATCTTCTGAAAGAAATTGTGTTATAGGAGATAGAAAAAGCGACCATATTTCTACCGTCGTTGCTTGGGAATGAAGTAGAATATTTTTCACTAGGTATGACATTTTTTACATTCCCTCTATCAGGTAAGTAAGGGAAGTGTGGGTTGAATCTCTCTCACCTTGGCGACTCCACTATTTGAATCTTATTGTAAACACCCTAGCAACTCCATTGTCGATATCCTTATTTTGTCATCCTGGCTTTGAAGAGGCATCATACTCACTCTAATGATAAACAATAGAAAACTACCACTACATTTGAACTTCAAATCACTCACCTAAATGGGTTTTCAAAATATCCATTAATGCATTCTTGGCCAACAAAATTGTCTATTGGATTTTTGTTGTTGTTGCTAGTTACCACCATCTTGTCCCTTCATTTCATGAATGGTATACCTATTTTCCTATTCTCAATGGAAACACAAGTAAAAGGTCAAACTAGCACCTCAAGGATTTTCATGAATGCATGGAACAATTGGGCATTGTTTTTAAATATTTCAAAATGAAATTGTTCATGTTTTCTTTAGAGGGAGATGGTAGACTTTGGTATAAAACAATACCTCGTGGCATCATATCTTCCCTAAAGAGCTCTCACATAGCATTAATTTATTTTTTCAAAATATTATATCCACTGGGCACTTTGTTTGATGATTGTTGTGCATATTTTAATTTTGAAAATATTTTGAGGTTAATGGTCCTGTTAACGATGTTTGTCAGGTTCAAATCCAAGGAAACATATACTTGCATCAAGAAGCATCACCCAAAAATAAATAAAAGGAAATATTGTTCAAAACACTATCTAATGGAGAGGGTCTACTATAGGCTTTGACTCCTTTTTCTACTTGGAAAATAACTACAAACTCTTCTGCTAATTTACTCTATGGACAACTAAAAAGACATTTTGTAGTAAGTAACAACACAATTCTAGTTTTTTTTGTCAAGCATTTTGAGATTATTTGAATTGAAGTAGAGTTTTAAAATGTTGGTCACATCAACTATTGAAATTTAAACTTCTAAATATTGTTTATATTTTTTTATAAACATATTTGACCATAAATGAAAATTTATGCAAACCTTATGAGAGGGTTCTATTTGTGCATATAATCTTTACAAATATTTTATTCCTTTGGTGTATTTGCACACAGAGGTGAAAAGGAACGCGGATAGGGGGAATTGGTTAATGTGGAAGGCAATAAAATTTGGATGTTCCATTCTAGAAATAAACCATTGGATGTAAGAACTCCTTAGAAAATTACTCTTTTGTTTTCAGGACAGATAGTTATTCAATTTAATTTCATATTTGTCCTCTAGAAATTAAATTAGATTCTTGTAACATAACTTAAATGTAAATTCATATGGAATGAAAAGTAACGTGGGCTCTTAGATATGTCAAATTCATATCCCCTCTATTAATTGCAAAGTCTTAGCGGAATGTTATTTGAAAAAAAAATATAACAATTATATTATATGAAAGTTGGTAAGCAATTAAAGTGTTTGCTTCAGTATTGGGGTTATTTAGCAGGTATCTTGTTAGAAATTCCTTGGAATTTTGTGGTGTATGGAATTTTTGGGAACTCGTGTTGCGACTAGCCAAGCTCCAAACCCATTCAACCATTTGACCCCCCCTATCCAGTGAAATATTAGAAACCCGTCTATTTAAAATGTTAGATATATATATATATATATATATATATATATATATATATATATATATATATATATATATATATATATATATATATATATAGATATATATATATATAGATATTTGAAAGGGAGAAAAAAACCCAAAACACAAAGAGAAAATAATCGTAAATAAAAACCACAATAGATAACATGATAACCTTATGATAGTGACTTTCCAAAACTTTATAGGAATGATCAAATAACAATGAAATGATAGTGAAATGATTGAGAATTGAATTAAATGCAACAAAGGAGCATGTAACAATAGTATAATGAACTTGCAATGAACATGTAACAATACTATAATGAACTTGGAAAGAATATTTAATTGAAATGAATATAAAACTAGTTAGAGAGAGTCAATTATAGAAGGTAAATGTTTGAAGACATGATGAGTAGATTCCTTTACATTTAATAATGAACCTTGAATTTAAAGGTTTAAAAATAATAGTAGGCCTTATCAAATTGAAATAATTTATGACTTGATATTCAAATTAACAGAGGGAAGGATTATCCATTTATAATATTAAGAAGCTTATAAAATTGTTTGTTCGAGTCCCAAATATATTTGTTTGACGTGTACTAAAATAGAGGAAGAGGTGCAAACAAAATTGCATAAATGCTGGTGACAGAATAGGTACAAAGAAAGGTGTAATATTTTGTGTCCACTTCTATTCATATATACAGTATGAGCAATGGCAAAACCAACACCAGTTTGTATCTACAACAATATGAAGGCGAGAATTGTGGGACTGCCAATCCATCAGAATTTTTTTACATTATGTCTTTGATGAATATGTACAATGTGTTGCAGGGAGGCCTTCAAATTATTGAAAAGGAAGATAGTGTGTGAAATGTGTCTGGCCCTTACACCAAGAAGAGCAAGTTTCTTGGCACATATCCCATGGATTGGCTATTTCCCATGGATGTTGCCCAAATTGGGTGAACCACGTATATCTGTGTCTCTCTTGTTTTATGTGTTTTTCGTCTTTATATTTCTTCAATATATTTTGTGTGGTCCATTGCTATGTAATATATAATTTTCTAACAATTGGTGTTAGAGCCGAAGGGCTATTTGGTTGATAAACTCATATGAGAGAAGGGTTCCTAGTTCAAGTGGGAGCAATGGTGGAAGATGGTAGGTTTAGGGTTGAAAATTTTAACGGCCAAAACTACCAGCTTTAGAAGATGCAGATGGAAGATTATTTGTATCAGAAAGATTTGTACCAACCATTGAGTGGAAAGACACAGAAGCCGATGAGTATGACAGAGATAGAATGGGATATTCTCAACAAAAAGGCACTTGGAACAATATGGTTGTGCCTAGCAGCGTCGGTAGCCTTTAATATTTCAAAGGAAACGACAATAGAGCCTTTAATGTTGGCATTGGCTAAACTATATGAAAAACCTTCTGCCTCAAATAAGGTATTTCTTATGAAGCATTTATTTAATATGAATATGTTAGAAGGTGGATATAATACTTATCATTTAAATGAATTTAATACAGTTACAAGTCAGTTAAGTTTTTTAGGGGTAACTTTTGATGATGAAGTAGGTCTCTGTTATTTCTGTGCTCATTGCCAAAAATTTGGAATGGTTTAGTCATGGAGATTAGTAACTCTGTCTTTGGATCTAGTACTTTAAAGTTTGATGATGTTGTCGATGCAATCCTTAGCGAGGAAATGTGATGGAAGAGCTCTGGTGATACATCAGGTAATGCTTTTATTGCAAAGGCTAGTGGAATAAAAATGGAAAGGCAGATTGAAGTCCAGATCGGGGATGGTGTGCTGGAAATGTGGGAAGAAAGACTACAAGTCTCAGAAGGGAAAAGAAGGAGATGCGCAACAAGAAAACAATCATGAAGCGAATGTCACAGGTGATGTGTTTCAAGATGATTTGATTCTTTCATTAGAAAATATTATTGATGCCTAGGTAGTAGATTCAGGGGCCTCATTCCATGCCACACCTGATAGGAAAAATTTTCATGATTATGTTCAAGGATATTTTGGACAGGTTCGATTGGGTGATGATAAATCCTATAAAATCATTGGAATGGGTACAGTTTTCATAAAATAACAAAATGGAAATCAATGGCTATTGAAGGAGGTAAGGCATGTTCTAGATGTGAAGAAAAATCTAATTTCAATAGGGAAGTTAGGAGGTGAAGGCTATGTAGTTACTTTTACAGATAAAACTTGGAAGGTGTCTAAGGGAACCCTGATAATAGCAAAAGGAGAAAAGGTTGGTACATTGTATTTATGCAATGGTATTCCTAATTTTGTTAATTCTTTAACCTCTACAGGAGAAGATACGACATTGTGGCATCATAGGCTTGGGCACATTAGTGAGAAGGGGATGCAAATTCTTCACTCAAGAAATTTGTTGCTAGGTTTGAAGCATGTTGATTTAAAATTCTATGAGAATTGTGTTTATGGAAAACAGAAGAGAGCCAGATTCCTCATAGTTAGGAAAGAAAAGAAGAGTGGAAAATTAGAGCTTGTGCATACAAATGTATGGGGACCTACTCATGTATCATCTCTCAGTGGCTCTCATTATTAAGTTACTTTTATTGATGATGCAACCAGAAAAACCTGGATTTATTGTATTCGAAATAAATCTAATTTATTTGATACTTTTAGGAAATGGAAAGCTTTGGTTGAAAACGAGATAGGAAAAAGGTTGAAGTGTCTCAGACTAGACAATGGAGGTGAATACTGCAACAAAGAGTTTGATAGGTATTGTTTAGAGAATGGAATTCACATAGATAAGATAGTTCCAGGAACACCAGAAGAAAATGGTGTGTCAGAAAGGATGAATGGGACAATCATGGAGCATGAAAGGTGCATGAGATTGCATGCAAGATTTCCTTTACAATTTTGGGTAGATGCTCTAGATACTGTTGTTTATGTAATAAACAGAGGGCCTTCAATTTCCTTGGATGGTGGTATTCCAAAGGAGGCATGGATAGGTAAAAAGGTAAACTACTCATTTTTAAAGACTTTTGGTTGTGAAGCCTTTGTCCACATTAATAAAGAAAATAGAACAAAGCTTGAGGCAAAATCAAAGAAATGTAGATTTATTGCATATCGTGTTAATGATTTTGATTATCATTTTTATGATTGTGAAAAGCATAAAATCATTAGAAGTAGAGATGTCATATTCAATGAAAAGGTTTTGTATAAGGATTAGCTACAGGAAAAGAAACAGGAAAAACAAAACAGAGAATAAAAAGTGCTTAATGAGATCATAGAAAAAGTTATGGTGCCTAAAAATAATAATGATCAACAACCAGAACAAAAACAGCAACCACAACAAAAACAAGCCCCTCAAACTCCTGAAAGTGGTGTTAGAATATCTACCAGGATAAGTAGAACCCCTAAAAAATACTCTCCTTCATTATATTATTTACTATTGATTGATTCTAGTGAACCAGAAGGTTATGAAGAAGTAGTGTAGGTAGAAACCAGGAAGAAGTGGGAGAAATCCCGGAACTCACTTGTATTGTGAGTGGAGCTCTTATGGAACTCACATCATTTTCTCGTGTCCTTTTTTGGCTTCACGACACTGTTCTTTGCTTGCAGCTTTGGCAGGTTGTCTTGGGTTGCCCCACCTTGGCTTTGTCCTTTGTTCTACGGTTTGGGGGCACCTTTCCCTTGCTTCAGATTCATAGATCCAAAGTCTCGCTTCTTCTATTTAAGCTTTTGCTCGACCTTGATGACATATTGGTATGCCATGCTGAGTGAGAAGATGTTCAGTAATTATATTTCTTCCTAGATGTGCTTGTGCAGGTAGCCATGGTATTTGAGTACCAAATGCTACTCCGAATCCTTGATACCGAGCTTTGTTCAAAAGGTATGGAAAACATTGGTAAAATTTGACATGTCTTTCTCCCTTCCTTACCACAGCGTGGTCCACTTTATGTATTGATCCTCATAGTTTCTGACAGGGTAGTATTTCTCCTTGATGGCATCCTAAAATGAATTCCGAGTGGGTGCGGCTGAAAATAGTGAGCCTCTACTTTCATCCTTCTACTCGTAGTAGGTTTCTCACTAGTCCTTGACATGGGGGGCTGCTTTGAGAAGAGTGAAAATAATCTTTTCCCGACTGGAAAAATCATGAACATAAAAATAACCCTCTAGCAGATTTAACCATTTATGGATGGCATCTACGTCTATCTGACCCTCGAATATGGGGGTTTAAAAATTAACTTGTACCTTAAATGGTGTGGTGTTTCCAGAGTAGCTGTTGGAAGCCGATGCGTCGCCCTTGGGTAGCAACTGAAGGATCTGGGCAATGTTGTCCATCATCACGTTCCTTTGTCGCTCGAGGGCTTCTTTGAGCACTATTTTGATACGATCTCCTACCCCCTTGTCTTTCTTTTCATCTGCCATGGGAGGCTGTTGGGATTTGTGAGGTTGGTCTTGCAAAGGTTTGACCAATTCAAGCCCTAACTCCTTATATCCCGACCTCATTGGGGACATGCAAAGAAAAATAGAGAAAAAGAAAATTGTTCTGATACCACTGATCTGAATTTAAACAAGAACGCAAAAAATTATAGAGATAACCATAAACACAGAGATGCAACAGAAATAATAATTCAATTCATTAATGTAAAATACTGAAATATGCTTACAGACAGACATGGAAATAAACCAGCTATGGCAATGGTAGCTTATCTCTGAGAAGAGATGTGGTGGCTACATGCCTATGAACTATCTTATAATGAGGCTTGAAAGCCTATTTATTGTTTAGAAACAATGGAAAACCCTAAACATCCAAAAACCTAACCCTTGAAGATGAAACACCAAACCGTGGGCCTCGTTTCGATAAATTGGTAAATCAACTTCCTAGGGTCATAACTTTGGCATACGATCTCCATTCGATGCACATAATATCTCTTTAGAAAGATCTATCTGAGAAAATCAACTTTGGGAAGAGAAGCAATGGTCAATGGACCCATGTTGCTCAATTTTTTCCCAAAAAATGTCATTTAGGGCCTCAAAACATCTCCGAAAGTTCAGGACCCGAAAAACTGCTAAAAATAGTAAATTTTGATACGATTAAGGAAACTGAAAAGTTGAAAGAAACAATGGTGGGGGTCCAAGTGGACTTGGCAGGTGGCCACCAATATCCACTTGGATCACTTACCATGCCAATAGAACTACTCCCATGGCATAATCGCTTGCATATGTTTGAATCCCTAATGGATGTCTAAGATACGGAAGAGAAAATGCCATTGCTGAACTTATATTTTGCTTCAAAGCATCAAATGCTTTCTGTTGTACATCTCCCCAATGGAAGACTTTCTTGACACTTGTTAATGCATGTAATCAAGCTGCAAATGAAGAAAAATTAGCAATAAAATTTCTCCAATATTGTGCTACCCCTAAATATCTTCTTACCTCTGTAATTGTATTGGGGCTGGGCCAATTCAGAATGACCTCAACCTTAGAGGGGTCAATATTTAGCTCACCTTGTCCAACAATGTGTCCCAAATACACTAAAGAAGTATTACCAAATTCACATTTCGACATCTTTAAAAACAACTTTTATTTTCTCAAGACATCTAGTACTTTGTTTACATGCATGACATGTTCATATCTGGACTTGTTGAATATGAGGATATAATCTAAGTAGACAATGATAAAATCATCTAGAAATGGTCTCAATACATCATTCATTACCCTCATGAAAGTAGCTGGAGCATTTGTAGGACCGAAAGTCATAACAAGCCACTCAAATAATCCTTGTTTAGTTTAAATGTAGTTTTCAAAATGTCTTCTTCAGCCATCCTAACTTGATGATAACCACTTTGTAATTATAACTTAGTGAAATACTATGCATGCCTCAACTGATCAAACAAATCATCAATTCTTGGGAGTGGATAATGATTCTTTCCTGTGATTTTGTTTAGTGCAGGGAAATCCACACACATGTGCGAAGTTCTATCCTTCTTTGGCACCAAGACAATGGGCCAACCACATGGCAAAGTAGATGGGTGTATGATACCTTTGTTCATCAATTTTTGAATTTGATTTTTGATTTCCATCCTCTCCATAATTGACATGTTATACATGCATATGCTTGGAAGTTGAATGTCCTATTGCAATTGAATCTCATGCTGAATTACCCTCTTGGGAGGTTACCCCTTTAGTTCCTGAAACATCTCACCATGCTTTATTACCACATCAAACAAATCAGATTTCAATTTATCATCGCAACCTTGAAAAGATTCATAATCAATGTAATTCTTTTTCTTGATCATGAGAAGCACAAAACTTTTACTTTAATTTTTTCCCCTACATTAAGCAAAGAAATGTCCGGCTTTTTGCGATGGGATCTCACTATGTACTGCACCCCATTCTTGAGCAATATGTATTTGTTATCATGGAGATAAAATATTGTTTTCCTATCATACAAATAAGGACTACCCAAAATGATTCCTAAGATATCAAGTGGAACTACCTCTAGCTCAACTTCATCAATGAACTTTTCATTAATGATGAAGTTGAATAAACAATTCCTTGTAACCTGTAAGTCTGCATTGTTAACTATACAACCCAGTGGATATGGTATATGATGAGGTAGAGTTTCAAGGTTTAGTTTTTTAACCAAGTCTTCTGAAATCAAGTTTTATTGTGACCCAGTATCAAATAATTCATTAATCATTGTATGATTTGAAATCACTCTTACATGAAACAACTCTATTCCTGACTCCTCATTTGGAGTGTTGTTTTGACTAGGTGATGAACTATTGCTTGCAACATTTTATTTTCCTTTTGTAGCCATGGCTGAAATCCTGATCCCATCACCAGAATTTGAACCATGGTCATGTTGTGTGGCAGTGATCGTCTTTTGTTTTCCCTTATTGTTTTTTTTCTTAGACCTTAATTCATGATGCAATTTCTAACAGTGGGCTTCATCATTCCCCTCTTTGGAATAGTGTTTGCATGTGATTTTCTCCCCTTCTTTATTCACACATTCATTCTTCTTTCCCTTCCATTTTCCACCTTTCTCTTTGTCCTTGCCCTTGAATGGCTTTCTCTTACAACCCTCTTCTTGAATGTTCTTTCCTCTAGATTCAAGGTGCATGGCTTGCACACATACCTCATCTAAATTGTTTGGATTAAACATAAGGATAGGGAATTTAAAATAATAATGTAAACCCCCAATATATTTTAGCAGTGCATCTTGGGAATTCAAATTCACTCCTAACAACAAATCCATTTTCCTAAAATCCTATGTATAATCCTGGATTGTTTGGCCTTTAAGTTGCCTAAAATTCTACCAACACATAATGGCCTTTTGCATATAGGTTAAAGGATAAAATTTTCTTTTAACTATAGAAACAAATTCAACCTAGTTAATGGATATCTTACCATAGATTCACATTTCCTCTTGAGTCGTTGCTTCCCACCAAACAAATGCAGCTCCTTCTTCTATGCATTACCTTAGGAGTTTCTAGCAATAGCTTCCCTTCTCCTTTCTGAAACTTTAACCTTGTAAGCATCACAATTTTGAAACCATTAAAACCTTAATTTCACAAACTCAAGAAATCAAGCAATTCAACCTTTGATCTGATACCAACTTGATCTATTTTTGTATGAATATTTTTTCTGTGCTAATAACAATTACAGATTGCTAAACATGTGCTTCCTTATTGCTTATTGTACTGGGGTTTCCTTAGTTGTTTGTGCATGTAAACAGGTAAAATTTCTTAAGTTTAAAATGACATTCGTGAGAAAAATAGCTTCAAAAACAAATATAGAACAACAGACATCCAAAATACAAGAAATAATCAAAGAGAAACTTTAACACATTTTTTTGATGAAGGATTTCACCCCTCCTAGGCTACATCTCCTTGGTCCAGCTTCCATGGCTTGGGCCTTTGTATTAGCTCAATATGGAAAAATGTTGTTTTACAAAGTTCAATGGTTCTTGATACCTGCAACAATGTGTTCTAAATGTACCAAGTAGCTAAGAACACATCTTCCTAAGCTCAATTTGGTCAAAAAATGCCTTCTCTATGACTCAGATAGTTTGTTCCTACAATTTCTCCTCTAATTTTAAAATGACTCCACGTAGCCCCACTAAATATGGGGGCAGGCCCAAAATTGGTGGCACCACCAGAATTGTCGTCCTTTTAAACTTGGGCTTAACAAGAGTTAAATTGTGCTTAATTAATATAAGCCTAGATTAGTGGCCCACTAATCCTCAATTAGCGATGACCACGAAGTTAGTGTTGACCATGGATGTCAGAACTGGACACATGCTAACAATTTTTTTGGAGTTTATCGAAACCATGGGAAAAAATATTTGATGTTCCAACATTTACTTTCACATGGCGTGCATTAAACCATCGCGGTGTAGGTAACCTCTTCATTAGATAAACCATTCGATGTTACAACTATCGCATTCACATGTGATCATTGCAGTGCTGGTGGGTTGGAGCCGTCGACTAACATAATTGTAACCTCCATAGTTTGTAATGTTGTGATCACATGCAGAGGTATGGCCTATGGTCTAGCCCTCCTACCCATCATCCCCAACATTAATAAACTTCAAGTATATGTGGAATTATTATGGGGTAAGAACCATGGTATAGTGGAGGTGGTTAGGACTTATGGATGATATGCTAGAGGTCGCGGGTTCAACCCCGACCTCCACCATCAAATTTTTTTCCAATATGTTGAGACTATTAAGGCCTTTAGGAGGTGCCACATGGTGGCCTTTGAGCTTGCCACGTGGCATTCTTCCATTGGTCCAAAAATATACCAATCACATTGTGCCAACACACCACCTGTATAACTCAATCAACCAATGCCACTTGTCCATCTGTGATACATTGTTGACCAAAATTGACCCTACCTAGTCACTTACGATGTCAACAGTATGGACTGCTGACAATGCAGTGACTCAACATTTTCTTTTGCAAATTTTTGTGTGTTTAGCAAAGCGATCAGAAAACAATAAATTTATCATACAAACTCAGTTTTCGGCAAAACGAGTTGCTTTAGGATCATTTTTTTGAGATGGACATTGTTTTTCAGGTTTTAAGCCATCCTGAGAACCTTGATTTTTGAGCTAAATACTAAGCACCTGAGCATATGGTTGCATGAAAGCCAAAGAAAACTCAGAGGGAGGAGCGTTGGCGCTTCTCACAATTTCAGTGGCATTATTTCTGTTGAGCATTTTAAAGATTAAAGTGTCCCATTTCTCTACTTCCTGATTGCCCTCTGTGCCGAAAACCTTGTTGGCCTCAAGGGGAACGATTTCTTGGAAGCCAATAACATATATATAACAGCGAACTCAACCTTTCGTATGGAATTAAGAAAATGAAACCGACAGATGAAAGATGGATAAACATATAAACAAGAAACTTCACTTATTCTCAACAAACACACATACTTTATTTCCTCTGGCACTCCCCAACAGACTCTCATACCAAGGGAAAATTGATAGTGCAAACTATATCAATTGATCAATTATGATATTACATCTATACAAGAAGTGTTGCCTTAAGATAGGGAAACTATCTTGGGCACACAATCAGTTGGTTGAGAGAATATCTCAACCACACAACAAACTAGGAACATCTAGATATAACAAGCCTAAGGAATAGGAATAGACTCCTTTACATAAAAAGTCACAACTGAGATAAGTAGGAATTAAATTACCAAGTGTATCTTAGCTTAAATATAACTTAATTAATAAAAATATAAATATTTCATCACAAATATCATCATAAATATTGTATTATTGAATGTCGTCACCAAAAATTAAGAAATATGATTAATTAATATTTTATATATATATATATATATATATATATATAGAGAGAGAGAGAGAGAGAGAGAGAGAGAGAGAGAGAGAGAGAGAGATCTGTCTGTGTGTGTTTTATTTTTGAATTTACAGTGAAAGAAAAGAACATCCTTAAGGATAATAAGGAATCGCCTAACACTCTAATGTTTTTTATCCCTCAGGATAGAGGTATATCCAAGCCTTTCCACATTTCTTTTTTTTTTGTTGTTACTCATAATCCCCAAGAGTATTTTGTTTCGACATGTTTTCCTGAGCAAAAAAGTACCCCTCCTGCTCATATTGCCCTTATTATTAATTATTATTATTCTTTAAAATATAAATTTAAAATTCATATCCATTTTTAAATTTAAATTTAAAATATTATTTTTATTTCTAATGTTTAAATTGATAAATAGGAAAATGCCCACTTGGGGTAGCTCAATTGTCAATGGTCATGGAAATGAAGTCTCACTGAACTGGATGTCTTAGGTTCAAATCTTGTGTTATCCCCCCGATCAGGGTGAGAAGTTGGCAATGATGAATAAGTAGTCCTACCAAGCTTACAAAAACAAGTAATAAAATGCAATCAATAAATTATTATCAATAATATTTATTTAAAAAATATCAAAACAATTTTTATGTTTATTTATATGAAGTTGAATTTATTGTTAAATTCAAAAGACCTAATTCGGAATTTTTTATAATTAATTCAGATCTAATATAACTTAAAGTTTTATATTTTAATGAAATTTAATTAATTGCTAAAGTTATGAGAGTTTCAAGCAATTTAAAATTAATATTTACAACAACTCTTACCAATTCAAATTTAATATCTTGCCAATTGAAACTTAATGTCATACCAATTATATAAAATGTCAACAGGATGAATACAGGATTATATAATTAGCATGGGATATTGTTAGATGTGATCACGATGATGCTCTATTATATTATTAAATTTGTGTGCTAGCTAATGATGTTTATATGTGTTAGAGGTGTATATAATTAGATGATGTTGTTGGGAAAAATACTGAGAGAGGTGGGGAGGGTAGGAAATTAATATATTAAAACTCACTTAAAGCTTTCAATTTCTTATTTATATTTCTGTAGTCTACTATCGTTAAGTAAATTAGTGTATGTTCATGACTCTGATGAGTGAAAATAACGATTATCCAGTTAGCTATCTTTTCATGCATTTCATCATTTCTTCTACTTTAACTAGTGTATCATTACTTCATTAGCCTTTAATTAAACAACAACTATTAGAGGTAAGAACAAAATAAGCCATCACACATAAGAAACACAGCAACAGAGTGGAACACTAGGATTTTTTGGTGGAAACTAAATGTGGGAGAAAACCACCATTATCATCGTCTATGTCTTCAACTTATTATAAAGGAAAACATCTTACAATCTTGTATTGATGTAAATTCATACCAGTACATAGGCACCCACCTACAAAAGGCTACAAAATTCTCTTGTTCTCCAACACCCTGATCTCATTTAAGTACACCCACTAGAAGGCAGTTCCAACCCCCTAATCATACTTAACATCTATCATGGGAAGGAATCTTTGAATCCCTTACTGAAGTCTCCAACCCTCAGCAGATATTTGGACCATTTCTCATAATATTTCATATTGGATCCACTTGAGTCACAACATCAAACCTGTACACCGCTTTTCATCATATTTTCATACTATACCCACTACCATAATTTAAGCCCAATACCAAATAATAATTCTGAAACCAATCACTATATCAAATAACTGAATCATTAAAACAACTAAATCATCAAAGAAATCACTGAATCTTAATTAAGCAACACAACTAGATCAAACTAAACCAGGATAGATCATATTAATTCACAGCTACTCATCAATAAGCCAAACACTGTTACCCATCAGATAAACCAATTGCTACTACTACAAACCGTGATCAACTATATGTCATAATATATACGCTAGTGTTCTAAGTCATACATGCATATTTACACGCTTCTCCTTAAGAGGTCCTATGTACATATCTTAAAATAACGAACTGAGTCTAAATCACTGTCACACTAGATCAATCACTGAATCACATATTGAACCCATCACAAATCACTGAACCAGATATAGATCATCATAGAGTAGCATCATATCTAGTCAAAATATCATTCCATAAACAATTCAACTCGACCAAAACTATCAAATACATATTATCATGAGAGAGACATCATTGATAGGCAACATCAAACATAAAAGAATTGATCAAACATCATTAACAAATCATACTCTAAAACCCTAGAAAATGTACGTGACTCCTATAAAGCATATCAGCAAATGTACGTGTTTATAATTCACCACACCTTCATACTAATATGTCCATACTATAAAATATATATGCAACTATCTAGAATTATATCTGCATATGTATGCAAACTTTTTGTGTCAAACTCGCATACAAATTTGTAATCACTAAGGCATACCTTTATTTTAACAACACATCTGTCAAATCCAAATCTTGACATGAAAACATCTATAGACACACATCATAATATCATCCTCACCAATCTATCAAACCATAAACAAATTATTTAATATGTGCTATGTTTAGATCTATTAGATGTTATTCATATCCATGCTCCATGGTGCACTCCTATTTCAGATCATGTCATTCATAAATAATCCATCACATGCACACCCTAACACTTGACCCCCGTCTCCTTAAATAATATAAGTCTTAGCCAATACCTTAGGGCAATCCTTTAGTAATGTTGATGGTGTTCTTTGACATGATCAAGTATCTATTGTTTCATTCATTACTGTTTGCCAATACCATGGTAAAGAATCACAGGTATTCATAATACAATGGTGAAGAAACTATACATGACTTCTCTTTATCATACATGCATATGTATGTTGCTTCTCTTCACAAGACCCACACATACTTTTATAAACTTTACTTTTATCATCTTTCTGTCTTTGAACTGATATTCCTTTTTCCATTCTCTTTGTCACATTTGTATCAGTCTATATAATCATCCTACTACCATCATGTTGACATCTTTATCAAATAGGTTGCCATCAATGACAACACATTAGTCATAATGCCAACAGATGTTAATGAATTTGAATGTGTATTTTAGATTATGTTTATGTTTGTTAGATGTTTACCATCATGATGTTTATTTTTATGAAATGATGTATATTTATTATAGATTATATTTTGGTGGACTTTTATTAAAATTTTATATATGATGTTACATGCAAAAAGACTTACTTTAATAAAAATGTAAATATATTCTTATCAATTAAAAAGTTTAATATAATTGAAGCTATAACTATAAAATTACCATAAATATATTTCTATTATATAGATAGTTCATACATATCCATTCTAACTAAATTCCTTTTCAAAGAACAATTACATATGAATAAATGTTATTTTCCATTGTATTATTTACTCTTTTGGAATAGATTATTCTATCCTAAAAATTGTTATTATAAAAAGGTTATGATGTCCAATCATAAGCACTCTATGGCCCTAAAATGCTATGGATGCAAATCTTCCTATATTTGTTGTTTTTGTCCTTATTTTGTAAGTTGATTACTATCAAATTCTTAAATTACTTCATTAATTGTGGTTCTAGTCAACATTGGGGGCATAATTTAAATATTTCAAAAGACAATGATAAAAGTATGTAAACTAACAAACAACTATGTTGAAAACCAAATTATCACAAAATCCAAATTAAACTTATCACAAACTTAGAATTAAACAAATTTGTTAAATTTTCAATTTTTAAATTTTATAAATTACACAATTGGAAATACTGAGTTTTAAGTGTAAGAAAATTTAGAGTGAAAAGAAAACATGTAAAAATGTTTATAAGTCTTAACAATTATATAATATGTCATGGAGATTAGTCAAAAAAATATAATTAGAGAAATAAAAAAGACAAAAGCATATAACAATAGTATAAATGATGAAATAACATAAGTACATATCACTCTGAGTTGTCATCACTTATCTTCCATTATCTCCCTCGCTTAACATGATAACATTGTTGTTCTCAAAAATATGTTTTGATCTAGGGTCGTGTCTTAATACGAACCACCAATCCCTATCCAACACATCTCTGTAAAAAACACCTGGTTATACTTCGCTTGAGATATAAAGGTGTTATTTGTGTCATCTTTGATATGCCAAATTATGTGTAGCTATTTTTTGTTTGATGCAATTTTGTGCAAATAATGCTCATTTTGTCCCCCTTGGTGACCCATGTTGCTTTGCTTTTCATACTCCAATCTTCCTCCTGCATTTTGAGTATTTTTTGTTTCCTCTTTGAGAGGTCCAAGAGGGAATGCTTAGTACCTTCAGAGTGGAAGTCTGGCCCGAAAGGGTCATTCAAGGTTGTGTACTCTGGATCGATGTTAGTGAGCTCGCAAGCTAAGAGATTTTTGTTTGCAAATACATGATGTAGCTTCAGCTTTCGATCTCCCCAGCTTATAAGAGATCACATTCATTTGCGGTATATGGGAGATCCTCATGGGCTTTCCTCTAAGAAAATTGGACCAATTTATTGAACCCTGGATACGTAAGCCACATTAGATTGAATTTGAGAGGCAACGACTACTCATCACATTCACCTTTCCATTATAGGAAGGTCTCTTGGTGGTCTAATATTTCAATATATAGAGATGATGATCGAAGCTGTAGCAGGTTGTCCGCAAAAAAGGATTTGATGAGAAAGAGGTCAAGCCCTTTTGCTAATCCAGTGACCTGAAATGGCTTATTGTTCTAGGTCAGGATCAACAATGGTCGGATTATTTGAAAATAGATTTTAAACATCAAAATTCTAAAGGCCGAAATTGTTGATAAGACTTGGCTTCATATTGGTTGTGTGTTACCGGGAAAACTAGTGTCTATTCGGAACTACTAGTCCCACTAAGACGGGTAGCTATCTTAGAAACAAACAAACTAAAGTTACTTGTATCTTCCTTTATGAGAGATAGATGAGAAAGTAGCAGAGAGTACCAACCTCAGTCTTTAACTTGGATCCTTGCTTGTTTCCTTTCCCCTTTGAAAGAATCTCGCCACTGCTTCCTTACTTGTCCTGCTTCAAAGAGCACTTGTAGAATCACAACAACATAATACCATCAAAGCATAGAGATCTATCACTATAAACAATATAGGATCAGATATATATTGACCATACAAATGCATATATCAACATAATATTCAGAGATACACAAGAATATGGAGGAAAAATCCAATAGCTTTATTGATAAAAGTAGTAGAAGAGAGGATTACAACCACTTGGTCTGACCCAGTGCCATCCTTCGAGCTTGAAAGCCCTCTTCACCTCATACAAAGCAAGATCACCCAATAATGTCTTCAAAGAGAAACCAACCGCACTTCTTTGCAAATTACCAAATTCCAACCTTTGGACGTCTGGGATGAGGGATCCATATATAGATATTTGCAAGGGGGTGAGTCAGCTTCTGGGATTTTGATCAGTGTCATCTCTCTGATAGTTCTTCGTTCCACTTGGATATTTCATGATCTCTTACTCATCCTTGGGCGAATTCAGGGAGGAAAGTGTCAAATGAGCAGCTTTTATAAGATTCTTAGGGTTTTCACCTAGCAAACTACTTGTGCCATTTGTCTACTCTCGCTCATTGCACCCTACAAAAGGGCTTTCCAATATGCATCGCACTTTTTGCATGTGGCAGGAGAAATGCATCGTACCCTTGGCATTGGGCAATCTGTATGGTCCTATTTTGACCAGTTCTGAGTGGTTTTTCATGGAGAACTTCTGGGAGATGATGTAATCAGCTAACCTTCCTTCTTTAGGGTATAAAACAACACTTTTAGAGACTTAGAAGCCCTTGGTGTATGGACATATGCGATTGGGGTTGCAGTGCCTAAATATGTCTATAACAGTTTCCCCCTAAAGCATGAGGTCGTAAATCTTCTGATGTTGGGTGAAATGCTTTATAATGAGGATCTGAGGTTTTTCGAACTAGAAGGTGACCTATAATAAGATACAATACAATACATTATATTCATAATATTTTCATGATCTGGCTGAGGCAGGCATTCCCATGCTCAGCTTGATAAATTCATTTTCATGTACATAGGACAAACAACCGTCTGTGTGCAGATTGATGATTCTGGTAGAGCCATCATCCCTTAGCTTGGGTGATTATCTATGCAGCAATGATGTACATTTGATGTCTTTATTTTCCTGAATATATCATAGCCCGGATGGATGAAACTAGATCCGGGGTCTTCAAAACTTATTCAATCTTTGCCCGAAAGTACAAGTCGATCCATGTGAAAAGATGTTCTGATGTCGTACATAGAAGGACATTGCTTGATTATCGGCCAATGATGTAAGCTGTTAACAGGCACCAGAGGAATCATCAATGATGATGATGACCCTCAAGGTACTACAGTACAATTCACATGGTGTGAATACATGAGTCAATGTCGAACACCACGCAAAATCTTTCGGTCGAAGGCCATTAGTGTAAACCTGTCACCGGAAGTGAGAACCTTGCCATTGAGGCATGCAAGCTTCAAAGTACTGAAAGGGTTGTTCCTAGGTCAGCTTCTTGGATAATGAACTTATGTTGACAAGAAGTGACCCGTCGTAGGAAGGCATTGATGGATCCCACATCTATGACATGAAATGGAGAAAGTGATTTTGTATAGGTGAAAATGATCTGATGATACAAGGTTCAGGGTGGCAGTCACGAAAGAATGAAGCATGAAGGTGTTGCAGCTGGTGAGACACAAGCTGGGTCGGTGAATTCTCTGAGCAACTTCTCTTGAACATATCGACAACACTGAAATGGATTGGTAGCATTAACCCCAAAAGTGGATGGTACGGTGGACCAATGGTGATATGACCGGTGAACGGAATAACCTAACCCAACTCAATCATGGTGATGGAGTGAAAGTGTCATGTTCAAGAGCGACCTGCTACCAATAAAGTTTCTTCAAGTTTTATTCTCAATTTTCCCCAATCATTTCTAACCAGTACCTCTTTATTTTTGTCAAGCTTGAGGAGGATAACATATGCTTGTTCTATAATTTTCCCTTCACGCAAACCCGTTGCTATGTTTTAATGAGCCTAGCGATAGTGAAAATTGCTCTTGTCTGAATGGACAAGTTTTTTGCTATTGTTTTAATGAGTTTAAAGACAAGGATAACTCAGTCCTTTTCAATTTTAGAGAGTCTGAAGAGAGATGGAAAGGAAACTCCAATATTCCTTTTTCCTAGTATAATCTCTTAAGTCCGAAAAAGTATAAAACAATGTGAAAGGGATGACTTTTCGATAGTTTTAATGAGCCAAACAAGAAAAATGCTCAATCTTTTTGTGTCATAATCCCTCAGGTCCAAAAAGATTAAAATCTGGAGGGGAAATGGCACTTCCAATCACTTTAACGAGCTGGAGAGGCCAATTGCTCGGCAATCTTTTCACATTTTACAAGTTAGATGAAAAGAGCTTAAAGGAGATTCGTTTTTTAGGAACAAGTGATATTTTGGGTAGTAGTTGGTTCCAGGTGAGGATTGCAACTTTCTAATCACGACAGTGTTAAGAAGATGGCTAACAGAATCACTCGTCATAGTTGTTCCTCAAAAGGGGTAAACAATCCAATGGAGGCATATGATCGACCGAAATAAAGTGGAGGTGATGGTAAGAACACGACCAAGGCTCAAAAGTTGATGATAATGTGTTCACAATGGTTATTTACCAGAGGCAGGTTCATTTTTTAATGAGCTTAAACTCTGGTGGAACATATTCTCCTTGCTAGGTTTAATTTTTAATGAGCTTGAACTTTGCGTAAAACTGCTCGTTGCTAGGTCTATTTTTTAACGAGCTTGAACTTCGCGTAAAACTGCTCATGGCCTGGTTCATTTTTTAATGAGTTTGAACCATGCAACAACATATGCTCAGATTTGGTTTCATGTTTACACAAGCTTGAAACGAGAAAATATGCTTGTTATAAGTTCACATGCCGCCAACATCATGATGCAAATTGAGGTGCATGCCCCCCAAGCTTCATTGCATTCAATGCGGTGGTTGGAATGAAGGTTTACCTTTGAAATACTTTTAAGACTCGACTTGGATTTTATGAGATCGTAATCAAAGACTTGATTTGGAAAGGGAATTGTTTCATTTTTTAATGAGGTTGACATAGTAAAAGAACTATCCTCATAATCCACCATATTTCAGTATTTGATAGGAAATCAAAAACTGAAGGATGATTAAGGTTGCTGGAATAATATTTGTGGTGATCTGAAGATGGGAAAGATGGTGGTAATCTTCCCATGGTACCTTTCCTATCATCATTGACTGAATGATTCCTTCGTCTCTATAACGTACATGCAACCAAGGATCTGAGGAGATGCTATATTCCTTAGACCTATCTATCCAAACACTCGATGACCATTGATTTGGGTTTGCCCCCGAGGCCAAGAAAATTGATTGCTACAATATTTCTAAAATAGCGATGATCCATGCTGACAAAATGTTCAGGTATCTTCTGAATCTTTTAGATATAGAAGATATCATATTGCAGGTTTCCACCATGGCCACTTCCGCCAGATTACTCTGAGGTGGTAGGGCAAAAGTACCCATCAATGTAGGGTCTTTTAGCAGGCCTACTCTGATATTTTGAAGCAAATGAGAGCTTCCATGGATCATCAGGATGCTTCCCATAACTTGTGAAAAGTTGGGGAGAAAGGTTTGTTGGTCAACGATTGTAATTCCTCCTTGAAAATGAAATGCAATCTTTCTGAAGTATGTTGACACAATAGTAGCGATAGCATAAATCCAAGGCCTTCCCAGTAGGATGTTATAATTGAGGTTTCCGTCGATAACTTCAACATCAATTTCTACTGATTTTCCCCCAAATTCAACTTGTAAGTTACATAAAATTCCCTACATAGTGTATGTCCATCCATCAAATGCTTTTGACATCATTGACGATCACGACAAGGGTGGTGATCCTAAATTTTTCCAGCAACTCATTGACATAATACATGTAGATGCCCCCTCATCAATAATTGTTCGATAAATAGTTTTGTTGAGGGCTTTCACTTGAATGAGGAAAGCGAGTTGAGTTGGTAATTGAGGTTCATATCCTTTATGATTAAAGGCCACAAGATTGGAATCCGCTAGGTCAATCCCACCTATCGCTGATAATAGAGCCTGCTTTTGGGAGGGGCAATTTTGTAGTACTTCAAGTGTTGACATAGCGGATGATTATTGGGCCAGGTCCTCTACTATATTATAATTTCGTACTGCTTTGGCACGAGGATTGAATGCCGATTTGTGTACTACTCACTTTGGTGGCTTTATCATTAGCTCAGGAATGATGGGTGGCACAGCTTCTGTCGAAGTTGTTTTCAAACTACTAGGTTGATCAGTAGCCTTGTTGTTCGACAGCTGTGGATTCTGGTAATCTTTATTCCTTGTCGATATCAAAGCATCATTTTGCTGTTTTGAAATTGACAACATAAGCACTTGGTATGGGGAAGCATTGTCACTAGCAACCAGATTGGTTCCTAGGTTCGGAAATGGGTCAATCAATACTGCTGAAGTTCTTGAATTCTTAAAGATTTTCTTAACTTTAGCTTTATATGGACAATCTCTCATCCAATGATCTTCATCACATATGAGGCATGGCTGACTAGGTTTCTTTTGCCCAGAAGGGTTTGCAGAAGATTTTTCAGGAGACGAATTGTCCTGTTTCTTCTTTTTGCTCTTCCCTTTCTTCTTGCCCCCTGGTTGCTTCGGTTCTTTGCCTTTGTCGGTCAACATGGCATTAACCTCTGAGGCTAGAAGTTCTTCATTTACATTTTGACCGGAAATCTTACGGGCTTTTTTAAATGTAGCCTTTGTCGATTTCGTGCTCATCGTACCTATCACGGCATCGCCCGCATGAGAGTCTTTGTTTGATTTAGGAGGAGGAGGAATGAAAAATTCTGGCCTTGGATCATCAAGGATTTTTTCATAGAGTGTGCTAGACTGAGTATAGATCAAGTCTAGACATTGCGCATGAGCAATGACCTGCTCTTCAGTGACGACTCCTCCCTTTGACACATCTTCTATAATAGAAGGTAACAATGACTTAATAAACCATTCAGCTAGTAGCTGATTAGGAACATATGTTTTTACCATTCTATGACGACGTTGCCACTCATGAATATGATTAGATATGTGGGTGGTTGTCGTCTGCTTGAAATTGGTAAGAAGCTCTGTTCCTGTTTCGTACCTTATTGGTAACTGAAAATGGGTTAAAAAGGTCGTGGCAAGGGTGTCGAAGTTATCAAATGAAGCTCTAGGCAATTCAATGTACCATTTTGTTGCCAGACCAGTTAACGTTTGTTGAAAAAGGTGAAGCCTAATCGAATCATCATTTAGAGTGTTGGAGGATCACCATAGATGAAAGGTCATCACATGATTCGACAGATCTTCACCCAGATTTCCATTGAATTTAGGAATATCTGATGGAAGTTTATGAGGAACCGCTGGCCACCAAGGGGCATACATGATTGGATCGTTCATTAGCTGATTTAGATCTGGTAACTCTAAAGTCGCCAAGAAGGGAAACTATTTATTTAGGTTCGGCGAAGCGTACCCAAGATAAGATGGGATCGCCTGAGCAATGGGTCTTTGCATACCAGCATAATGTATTTGATGCTGATAACTTTAACAAAGTTGTTCGGCATAACCAATTTGGGATGATTGATGATAACTGTTTTGAATATATGGCTGCCCATTACTTGCAAAAAAAATTTGCTCACATCCTGGGTAAGCTTGCTGGAATTACGGTTGTTGATGTTGCACCAACCAAGGTTGTGAAACCATTTGTTGTTGCCCAATACTGGATGTTTGACTAAGATGAGGGGTAATAGTATGCATTTGAGCCTGAGTCACTCCAGTTAACGAGCCACCAATCAGTGATTGCGATTGCGCATAAAGACAAGAGGCTCTTGTATTACGACCTGAGAAACTTGAGGTTGGCATACAACAAGCAATGCTTGTACTTGTGACACCATCACAATAGCTGGTGTAGTGGGGATATTTGACACAATTAGACTTGGTCGCATTGAGTATACAACTCTTGGTTGTTCTCCC
Organism: Pinus tabuliformis; assembly: GCA_031772625.1. Taxonomy (NCBI): domain Eukaryota; kingdom Viridiplantae; phylum Streptophyta; class Pinopsida; order Pinales; family Pinaceae; genus Pinus; species Pinus tabuliformis. The sequence goes on along the minus strand of CM062813.1, from coordinate 431,835,803 downwards.
GGAGTGAACAATGAAAGGGTATAGTGCCCCCCATACGGCAGCAATCTAGTGCTCACAGGAAAGATTGTCCTTTTTCGACCAGACTGCCCAAATTGATACTGTTGCGAATGATCAATCTGCTGAGACTCAACATAAGAAATTCTAGATATTATTCTGGATGAACAAATGGGAACAGACCATACTGTCGAAACAGTCCCTGGGTGGACTCCCTCTAGCAGTTGAGAGCTAGTTGGGACAGATGGTATACCAACGAACATCGTTGGAGTGGTGGCAGGAGGTTCTTCTATCGTTGTATCAGATGACACAATCCTAAATGTCAATGGTTGTCAAGACATATTGAGTCTATCCAAAAGACTTCCTAGCGATTGTATAGGAACTTGCGATGAAGGGGTACTAACTTTTGAAGTAGAAGGATATAGGTGGATCCCAGTTCCAAAATTTGATGGAGTACTGGATGGGAGATCCTCCGTAATCTCTTCTATAGAAATCAATCCAGGTGGAAGAGGTAGACCATCAGGCCCGTAAAATATTTTTGGTGCTGAAGAAGGTATAGGTTCTGTAGCGACAAATGCTGGAGGGGTAAGACCTTCTGAATCAACCCTAGATGGAGCTGGTTTAGAAATAGAAGTGTTTACTGTTACACTAGGATCAGTTCTAATGTCCTCTTGTAACTGTGGAACTTCTTCTGTAGAGGCAGGGATACCAGAAATGGTTGGAGTAACTGGAGTCTCGGAGGATGTTGAAACACAAGTTTCAAACAAACCAGGAGACTTTGACCCAGTTAAACAAGTCTGCTTGGCTCGGAATGGTTTTGTTTCTGGAGTCCAAGATGGTTGACTCATTAGTCTCTACAAACAACACGGTTTTGATTGACTTTCTTCCACGATTGTGGATTATTTGATCAACTCAAAATAAAAGGGGAAAATGTTATTCTGAATTAATGAATTTTAGATGATTTGACACAACTCACTTTTTCAATTTTTCAGAGTCAAGAAAAAGCTAAAGATGATTCTAGTCGCCTTCAATTTTTAATGAGACTGAAGTGACAAGTGCTCAAATGGACCTTTTCCTTTAAGGAGTCTGAATAGGAATGAAATAGACTACTCTTGAAATCTAGACAGAGGGATTACCAAACCAATCGCAAAACTGCAGAATACGTTTTACGGTATGGTAGTCAATCTTCCCGAATGCAGTGTTCAATGCATTATGATCAATAGGGCAACAGACATGGCTTCCTAAGGATAAAGGATATAGCCTATTGTGGTCTCCCAAAATATACTCAATGGCACGTGGGAGCACAAGTTCATATTGGCACTTGTCATATCAAAGAGGAGGAATCACCCAACCTACGATGAAAGCAATAGTTACCAGGCTTTACAATGCTGGAATATGTCTCTAGCCTAGACTTCTAGATGTTGTGCGTTAGGTTTCAAAGCGCTTTTATGTTCATTGAATTTATTTTACAGTTGGTCTTTCTTAAGAAGTTTGCCTTTAAGGTTCACTGTGTGATGTAGATATACAACTCCTAAATATGTAATCTAAGATGATAAACAGTCGTTTACTCTTCTTTTTGCAATGAAAATCCTAGCTACTAAGGAAAGAGAAACAAAATCCTTTCAACATAGAGCAGAGAGCACACACTAGATGCACTGTCCTAAATCAAAATCAACAAGCAATCTAAATGAAAATGCACATGCATGTATTTGTTTTCTGATTTCTTAATGTGTGAATGACAAAAAGAATGTTGGGTACAAATCTGAATTATATTTTCTTTCAAAGAAACAGTACTAACGATTTTCTTTTCAAAAAACGAAAGGGAGACAAGATGACACTTTGCGATTTTGAATTGAAAATTGCTTTTGACACTTGAAATACTATTAATTCAAATCAAATACAAGAGTAATAGTGTAATCGACTATCAAAAAGAGAAGGATTCTTTTCTTTGACTGAAAACAACACTTGCGACACTTTCAAATCAAAAGATGACAGTTCTATTAAGCTACTATTTTGTAAATGAGAATTGTGAATGCCGAAAAATACACAAAAACATTCACAAATATTTGTACAATGGAGGCTAGATGATGCAAAGAAAGGGGGTTTCAACAGTGGTTTACTAATCACAGACAACAAAACTCCTGAATAACGCTGAAGAGATTGAAGAAAAAACCAAAATATGGAGGCAAAAACAGTCTTATCTGATCATCGCACCTATAACATAGGGAAATAGGGATGCATCTCACCTACTGCACACGGGAGGTGTGCTGCATCCAGATTGCCAAGAAGAGAAGGTGCGATGGTCTAGGGACAAGACTTTAACTTGGTTTTTGGTCACAGTTTGAAGCTTAGTTCAGGGATTTAGGCCAAGCTAATGATAGTCAGTAAATACAAAGTATAGGGGCTGATCTAATGAGGTTACTTAAGCTACCTCTAGGGCACTTAGGATGTTTGCAAGTCAATTGTTCAATTCATAAAAAAACCTAGAGATTGAATGAAGCATCGTTGATCTATTTTGCACTTGCATAGCAAATGTAGTTTGAAGGCTAGTTGGCTTAACTTCAGGCTCCGTTTGTGGTTTACAAACAAATAGAGACAAGAAATCAAACTAATTCCTCCCCAGCAGAGTCGCCATTTTTTTACCGGGAAAACTAGTGTCTATTCAGAACTGCTAGTCCCACTAAGACGGGTAGCTATCTTAGAAACAAAAAAACTAAAGTTACTTGTATTTTCCTTTACAAGAGATAGATGAGAAAGAAGCAGAGAGTACCAAACTCAGTCTTTCGCTGGCTCCTTGCTTGTTTCCTTTCCCCTTTGACAAAATCTCGCCACTGCTTCCTTACTTGTCCTCCTTCAAAGATCACCTGTAGAATCATAACAACATAATACCATAAAAGCATAGAGATCTATCACTGTAAACAATATAGGATCAGATATATATAGACCATACAAATGCATATATCAACGCAATATTCAGAGATACATAAGAATATGGAGGAAAATGCAAATACCTTTATTGATAAAAGTAGTAGAAGAGGGGATTACAACCACTTGGTCTGACCCAGCGCCATCCTCCCAGATTGAAAGCCCTCTTCACCTCATACAAAGCAAGATCACCCAAAAATATATTCAAAGAGAAACCAACCGCACTTCTTTACAAATTACCAAATTCCAACCTTTGGATCTCTGGGATGAGGGATCCATATATAGATATTTGCAGGGGGGTGAGTCAGCTTCTGGGATTTTGATTAGTGTCATCTCTCTGATAGTTCTTGGTTCCACTTGGAGATTTCATGATCTCTTACTCATCCTTGGGTGAATTCAGGGAGGCAAGTGTCAAATGAGCAGCTTCTAGAAGATTCTTAGGGTTTCCACCTAGCAAACTACTTGTGCCATTTGTCTACTCTCGCTCATCACACCGTACAGAAGGGCTTTCTAGTATGCATCACATTTTTTGCATGTGGCAGGTGAGATGCATCACACCCTTAGCACTGGGCAGTCTGTATGGTCCTATTTTGACTAGTTCTGAGTGGTTTTTCATGGAGAACTTCTGGGAGATGATGTAATCAACTTACCTTGCTTCTTTAGGGTATGAAACAACACTTTTAGGGACTTAGAAGCCCTTGGTTTATGGACATATGTGATTGGGGTTGCAGTGCCCAAATATGTCTATAACATTGTGAATAAATAAATGTCAGTAGAAAGGTTGCTAAAAAGGATCTCTGAAATATGTTTCTAATGGATAGGGCTTGTTGTACATCCTCACACTTATTCTGTAGAAAACGTGAGATTCAGGAATTTAGATTTAAAATCATGCTGCCATCAATCTTATCCCAAAATTGCCTCCTGTTTTCATATGGAGCATATGAATTAAGGATCATCATCCTAGACTTCAAACCCCAAAGATAGGAAGTTAAGATAATTCCAACGCTACCGGAATTGCTCAAACTTTGGAACCATGTTCTCACCAAAATATTCATCATCCATGAGTTGTTGCATCACAAAAACATTATGTTGGTCCATTCATATTATTATAGTAAACATTCTACAATTTGTCCGCCATCAAAACGGTTGGCGATCCATTAACCACCATTTACATTTCATATGAAAACAAAAACAAAAGTAAAATGAAAATGCATGTCACCTCCATAGCAACAGTAGCCATGGTGATTTGTTGGCATATTTTAAACCTGTAAATACCACTAAACACAATTATTTGAATGTTTATTTATATCTATAAATTCTGGTATAACAGAAAAACCTTATAAACATATAACTAGCATAATCACATTTACTAATGTGGGTTATATACGCCAATAGGTGTATATGAAGTACACTTACAACCACAATAGTAAATGTGCTTGATATATGCTGATAGGCTTATATCTACCACATTAATAATTATTTGGTGTATAATGTAAAAGTGACTATTAAAAATTAAAAATTTTTGATTTTCAATAATGATATAAAGAATAATATGGTTATTATATTAATACTATACTATACATTAATATAATGATATGTTTTTATATAATATTATATTAATAGTTATATTTCAAACTATAACATAATTAACATAATATTCTAAACCAATGGATTAATAAACCCAAGGAATTTGTATTATAAACCCAATGTATTATAAGCCCAAGAGATTTAAATTAGAGCCTAGAATTACTATTATAAACCTTGTGAATAATATTATACCCTAGGAATATAAACCCATGTGAATAATATTAAACACAAGGAATTAATATTATAAACTAAAGGTATATAAACCCTAAAATAAACATTAAACTCTAAGATTAATATTATAAACCTTAGGATTAAGATTATAAACATATGCGATTAAGAAACCTAAGGGATTTTAAACCCATGGGAAAAACATTAAACTGGAGGATTAATATTAAATCCTAGGAACATAAACCCTAAGATTAATAAACACAAATTATTAATACTATAAACCCAATGGATTATAAACATAAGGGATTAATATTATAATCCAAAGGATTAATATTAAACCCTAATATTAATATCATAAACCCAAGGGACCAATAAACCCATTTGATTAATATTAAAAACCAGAGGGATTATAAACTCAGGGGAATAACATTAGACCCTAGGAATATAAACAGTATGATTAATATATAAACTTTAAGCTTGATATTATAAACCCAAGGGAATAACATTAGACCCTGGGATTAACGTTAAACACAAGGAATATAAACCATATGATTAATATTATAAACCTTTTATAAATTGTATGGTTAGTATTATAAAACAAAGGGATTAATAATAAAAAATCAAGGAGATAATATTAAACCCAAGGGATTAATATTATAAGCCCAATGGATATAGACCCTAATATAAATATTATAAACCTTAAAATAAACATTAAACCTGAAGATTCATATCATGAACCTTACGATTAATGTTATAAACTCAATAGATTAATAAACCCAAGTGATTAATATTAAAAACCAAGGGAATATAAACCCAAGGGAATAACATCAAACCCTAGGATGAATATTAAACCATAGCAATATAAACTCTAAAATTAATAAACTCAAGGGATTAATATTGTAAACCATAGGCTTAATATTATACCCTAGGAATATAAACCCTATGATTTATATTATAAACCCAAGGAATTTATATTATAAACCCAATGTATTATAAACCAAAGGGATTTATATCAAACCATAGGATTAATAGTATAAACCCTATCAATAATATTATACCCTAGGAATATGAACCCTTAGATTAATTAATCCAAGGGATTGATATTATAAACCTAAGGCACTACTAAAAACAAGGTATTAATACTAAAAACTCAAAAACCCAAAGGATTAATATTGTAAACCCAAGGTATATAAACCCTAAGATAAATATTATAAACCCTAAAACAAATATGGTTGTCCATGGTTGATTTTCATATTGAGACAATATTTGTCATAATGTGACAATGGCTATTGATGATTACTGACCATGGTTGATTTTCATATTGAGACAAACTTGTCCCAATGTGATGTTGGAACTTGATTGACCATGATTGATTTTCATATTGACCATGATTTGTTTTTATTTTGATATAATCTTTGTCATAATGTGACATTTGACCATGGTTGACCATGATTGAAAATGGTTGACCACAGTTGATTTTCATATTGAGACAATATTTGTTACAATGTAATGTTGGACCATGGTTGACCATGAATGACTATGGTTGATGATGGTTGACAATGGTTGAACATGGTTGATTTTCATAGTGAGACAATCTGTGTCACAATGTGACATTAGACCCTAGTTGATCATGGTTGACCATGATTACAAATCGAAAGGATTTATATTAAATCCTAGGATTAATATTATGAACCTTATGAATAATATTACACCATAGGAATATGAACCCTTAGATTAATAAACCCAAGGGATTGATATTATAAACCAAAGGGACTAATAAACACAATGGATTAACACTAAAAACCCAAGGGATTATAAACCCAAAGGGAATAATATTAAACCCAAGGATCTAATATTATAAACACAATGTATATAAACACTAAGATGAATATTATAAAACCTAAAATAAACCCAATTGACCATGGCTGATTTTCATATTTACAGAATAGTATCAGCCCAATAGATTATAAATCCAAGAGATTTAAATTAAACTATAGGATTAATATTATAACCTTTGTGAATAATATTATACCCTAGGAATATGAACCCTTAAATTAATAAGCCTAAGGGATTGATATCATAAACGCAAGGGACTGATAAACCTAAGGGATTATAAACCCATAGGAATAGTATTAAATACAAGGAATTAATATGATAAACAAAAGCGATATAAACAATAAAATAAACCATAAAATAAACATTAAACCCTAAGATAAACATTAAACCATAGGCGTAAGATTAAAACCTAGGAATATAAACCCTATGATTAATATTAGAAACACTAGGATCAATATTATAAAACCAAGGGATTAATGAGCACATTAGATTAATATTAAAAACCTAATGGATTATTAACCCAAGGGAATAACATTGGGCTCTTGGATTAATATTAAACCGTACGAATATAAACCATAATATGAATATTGTAAACTTTAGGATTAATATTATAAACACAACATATTAATACCTAAGGGATTTTAAACCCATCAGAAAAACATTAAACCTCAAGATTGTTATTAAATCCTAAGAACATAAATCCTAAGATTAATATACCAAAATGATTAATACTAGAAACCCAAAGGATTATAAACTTAATGGGTTAATATTATAAACCATATTCTAAATATTAAACCCTAAGATTAATATCATAAACCCAAAGTATCAATAAACTCATTCGATTAATATTAAAAGCCAGAGGGATTATAAACCTAAGGGAATAACATTAGACCCTAGGAATATAAATCGTATGATTAATATTTAAACCTTAGGATTAATATTATAAACCCAAGAGAATAACATTAGACCCTGGGAATATAAAACATATGATTAATATTATAAACCTTTTATAAATTGTATGATTAATATTATAAAACCAAGGGGTTAATACTAAAATCCCAAGGGAATAATATTAAACCTGGTGGATTAATATTATAAAGCCAATGGATATAGAGCCTAAGATAAATATTAAAAACCTTAAAATAAAAATTAACCCTGAAAATTCATATCATGAACCTTACGATTAATGTTATAAACTCAATAGATTAATAAACCTAAGGGATTAATATTAGAAACCAGTGGACTATAAACCCACAGGAATAACATTAAACCTTAGGAAGAATATTAAACCATAACAATATAAACTCTAAAATTAATAAACTCAAGGGTTTAATATTGTAAACCCTAAGGTTAATATTATACCCTATGAATATAAACCCTATGATTTATTTTATAAACCCAAGGAATTTATATTATAAACCCAATGGATTATAAACCAAAGAGATTTATATTAAACCATAGGATTAATATTATAAACACTATCAATAATATTATACCCTAGGAATATGAACCCTTAGATTAATAAATCCAAGGGATTGATATTATAAACCCAAGGCACTAATAAAACAAGGTATTAATACTAAAAACTCAAAAACCCAAAGGATTAATATTGTAAACCCAAGGTATATAAACCCTAAGATAAATATTATAAACTCTAAAACAAACATTGTTCACCATGGTTGATTTTCATATTGAGACAATGTTTGTCACAATGCGATGTTGGACCATGGTTGACCATGATTGATTTTCATATTGAGAGAATCTTTGTCACAATGTGACGTTGGACCATGGTTGAGCATGGTTGACCATGATTGACCTTGGTGGACCATGGTTGATTTTGATATTGACAATCTTTGTCACAATGCAATGTTGGACCATGGTTGTGACAATGTGGTGTTGGACCATGAGACAATCTGTGTCATAATGTGACCATGGATATTGATGATTATTGACCATGGTTTACCATGATTTATTTTCATATTGAGACAATCTTTGTCACCATGCGACATTGGACCATGGTTAGTAATGATTGACCATCGTTGACAATGGTTGATTTTCATATTGAGACAAACTTGTCACAATGTGACGTTGGACCATGATTGACCATGATTTATTTTTATATTGACCATGATTGGTTTTCATTTTGATATAATATTTTTCATAATGTGACATTTAACCATGGTTGACCATGATTGAAAATGGTTGAGCACGGTCGATTTTCATATTGAGACAATCTTTGTTACAATGTGATGTTGGACCATGGTTGACCATGAATGACCATGGTTGAAAATGGTTGAAAATGGTTGAAGAGGGTTGATTTTCATATTGAGACAATCTGTGTCACAATGTGACATTGGACCCTCGTTGATCATGGTTGACCATGATTATAAACCAAAAGGATTTATATTAAATCTTAGGATTAATATTATAAACCCTATGAATAATATTACACCATAGGAATATGAACCCTTATATTAATAAACCAAAGGAATTGATATTATAAACCAAAGGGACTAATAAACACAATGGATTAACACTAAAAACCCAAGTGATTATAGACTCAAAGGGAATAATCTTAAACCCAAGGACCTAATCTTATAAACACAATGTATATAAACCCTAAGATAAATATTTTAAGCCCTAAAATAAACACGGCTGACCATCATTGACCATGGTTGACTTTCAGATTGGCAAAATAATATAAACCCAATGGATTATAAATCCAAGAGATTTAAATTAAACCCTAGAATTAATATTATAAACCTTGTGTCCCTCCTTCACATGATAATGTTTAGGGGGGAGGTGAGCTCAAGCAACCCACAGAAAGCCAAGGGCCATCCATCCAACAGCAGACAAAAGACGTCTGGAGGCAATGCCACTAGCAAAGACAAATGCATTCAGGTTGAAGACAAAGAGCCATCAGACACCACAGGTGGTAGGTAGGCAGAGAATACTAATTCAGGCAAGTATGGGTGGTGTTCGATTGTGGAAGAGAAGCCACCGTCCTAAGACACCTAGTAGTTGCATGGCATAGGTCACATGTCAAGCTCAGTCTCTGAGTTTTGTTTTTTACTTTTTATAGTGGTAAATTTTGGCAGTATTTTCTGAATTTTATAGTGATCAATTTTCGTAGTCTTTTTTGAATTTTATAGCCTCTTTACAATGGTCAATTTTGGCAATAAATTTTGAGTTCTATAATTGTAGCCCCTACGTGGACAGAAGAAACCTATCTTTATCTTGTTCTCAGACTAGTTTCCCCATCTGGGGCAGTCTCGATTTAAAGTCTTGTTGTTTAAAATGGTCATATGGCTGACCTAGACCCGCAGAGGCCGGAGCCTCACTGTACATTATGTTTTCATTGACAGATATAGTTTTACATAGAAAAAAATATTATAAACCTTGTGAATAATATTATACCCTAGGAATATGAACCATTACATTAATAATCCTAAGGGATTGATATCATAAATGCAAGGGACTAATAAACCTAATGGATTATAAACCCATAGGAATAATATTAAACAAGGGGAATTAATGTTATAAAAAAAAGCGATATAAACCATAAAATAAACATTAAACCATAGGCATAATATTAAAACCTAGGAATATAAAGGCTATGATTAATATTAGAAACTCTAAGATCAATATTGTAAAACTAAGGGATTGATAAACCCATTAGGTTAATATTAAAAATGTGATGGATTATAACACAAGGGAATAACATTAGACCCTACGATTAATATTATATAGCCAAGAGATTAATACTATAATTCCAAGGATTTAATAAACCTAATGGGTTAATATTATAAACTCAATAGATTACAAATTGAGGGGGATAATTTTAAACCCAAGTGATTAATATTCTAAAGCTAAAGGATTGATAAACCGAAAGGATTAATATTCGAAGCCCAAGGGATTAATAGTAAACACTTAATATTATAAACCCTAATACTAAAAATTATAAACCCAATATTAAACCTTAATATTATAAACCAAATATTAAAGGGCCCTAATATTATAAATCTTATATTAAATCCAAGTTTTTCAATGTAACAATGCAACATTGAATAAGTTATAATGTAATGTAACATTGCGACAATGATTGTTAGAGTTATTTGCATATTGAGACAATGTTTGTCACCTAGGATTAATATTATAAACCTTGTGAATAATATTATACCCTAGGAATATGAACCCTTAAATTAATAAGCCTAAGGGATTGATATCATAAATGCAAGGGACTGATAAACCTAATGGATTATAAACCCATAGGAATAATATTAAACACAGGGAATTAATGTTATAAACAAAAGCGATATAAACCATAAAATAAACATTAAACCCTAAGATAAACATTAAACCATAGGCATAATATTAAAACCTAGGAATATAAACCCTATGATTAATATTAGAAACTCTAGGATCAATATTATAAAACCAAGGGATTAATAAACCTATTAGATTAATATTAAAAACCCAGTGGATTAAAAACCCAAGCAAATAACATTACACCCGAGGATTATATTAAACCCTATGAATATAAACCCTAAGATTAATATTATAAACCATAGGGTGAATATTATAAACCCAAGGGATTAATATTATAAATCCAAGGAATTAATAAACCTAAGGGATTAATATTATAAACTCAATAGATTACAAAGTGAGGGGGATAATTTTAAACCCAAGGGATTAATATTATAAAGCTAAGGGATTGATAAACTGAAAGGATTAATATTTGAAACCCAAGGGATTAACAGTAAACCCTAATACTAAAAATTATAACCCAATATTAAACTTTAATATTATAAACCAAATATTAAAATATCCTACTATTATAAACCTTATATTAAATCCAATTTTTTTAATGTAAGAATGCGACATTGAATAAGTTATAATGTAATGTAACATTGCGACAATGATTGTTAGAGTTATTTGCATATTAAGACAATGTTTGTCAAAATGTGATGTTGGATAAGCTTTTGTACCATTCCAATGTTACAATATTAAACCCTTGATATTATAAGCCCAAGGGACTAATAAAACCAAGGTATTAATACTAAAAACTTAAGGGATTATGAACACAAGTGAATAATATTAAACCCAAGGGATTAATATTATAAACCAAAGCGATATAGACACTATGATAAATTTTATAAACCCTAAAATAAACATTAAACCTGAAGATTCATATCATGAACCTTATGATTAATATTATAAACCCAATGGATTAATAAACCCAAGGGATTAATATTAAAAACCCAAAGGATTATAAACCCACGGGAATAACATTAAATCTTAGGATGAATATTAAACCCTAGGAATATAAACCCTAAAATTAATAAACCCAAGGGATTAATATTGTAAACTCTAGGCTTAATATTAAACCCCATGAATATAAACCCTATAATTAATATTATGAACCCAAGGAATTTATATTGCAAACCCAATGGATTGTAAAGCCAAGGGATTTATATTAAACCTAGGATTGATATTATAAACCTTATAAATAGTATTATACCCTAGGAATATGAACCCTTAGGTTAATAAACCCAAGGGATTGATATTATAAACCCAAGGTAGTAATAAAAACAAGGGATTAATTCTAAAAACCCAAAAACCCCAAAGGATTAATATTATAAACCCAAGGTATATAAACCTTAAGATAAATATTATAAGACAAAAAAACGCATGGTTGACCATGGTTGATTTTCATACCAAGATAATATTTGTCATAATGTGACATTGGACCATTGTTTACAATGATTCGTTTTCGTATTAATAGTATATTTATCATAATGTGACATTCGACCATGGTTGACCATGGATGACCATGGTTGTGAAAATGTGACGTTGGACCATGAGACAATCTTTGTCACAATGTGACCATGGCTATTGATGATCATTGACCATGATTGACCATAGTTTACCATGATTTATTTTCATATTGAGAAAATATTTGTCACAATGCGATGTTGGACCATGGTCGATAATGATTAACCATGGTTGGCCATGGCTGATGATCATTGACGATGGTTGATTTTTGTATTGATACAATATTTTTCACAATGTGATGTTGGACCATGGTTGACCATGATTGTCCATGATCGATTTTCATATGTACCATGATTAAGCCTAAGGGATTATAAACCCTAACCATGGTTGATGATGGTTGACAATGGTTGAACATCATAGATTTTCATATCGAGACAATCTTTGTCACAATGTGACATTTGACCCTTGTTGACCATGGTTGACCATGGTTATAAACTGAAGGGATTTATATTAAACCCTAGGATTAATATTATAAACCATATGAATAATATTCTACCCTAGGAATATGAACCCTTAGATTAATAAACCCAAGGGATTGATATTATAAACCAAAGGGACTAATAAAAGTAAGGGATTAATAGTAAAAACCCAAGGGAATAATATTAAACCCAATGATTTAATATTATAAACCCAATGTATATAAACCCTAAGATAAATATTATAACTCCTAAAATAAACATGGTTGATCATCGTTGACCATGGTTGATTTTCATATTGAAAGAATATTATAAACCCAATGGATTATAACCCAAGAAATTTAAATTGAACCATATGATTAATATTATAAATCTTGTGAATAATATTATATCCTAGGAATATGAACCATTAGATTAATAAGCCCAAGGAAGTGATATCATAAATTGAAGGAACTAATAAACCCAAGAGATTACCAACCCATGGGAATAATATTAAACAAAAGGTATAGATATTATAAATTAAAGGGATATAAACTTTAGGATTAAAATTATAAACCTAAGGGATTAATATTAAAAACCCAAGGGAATAACATTAAACCTTAGGATTAATATTAAATCCTAGGAACATAAACCTTAAGATTAATAAACACAAAGGATTAATACTATAAACTCAAGGGATTATAAACTTAAGGGATTAATATTAAACCCTAAAGGATCAATAAAGGATTAATAAACTCAAGGGATTAATATTATAAACCCAAGAGATTTTAAACCTAATGGATTAATATTAAACCCTAAGATTAATATATCAAACATAAGATTAATATTATAAGCCTTAAGATTATAAACCCTAATATATTGTTATACATATTAGAGATAAATATTTTAAGCCGATGGGATTATCAATATTATAAACCCAAGGGATTAATATTATAAGACCACATGATTATAAAACCTATGATTAATATTGTAAACGTAAGGGATTAAAAACCTTAGGGTTAATATTATAAACCCTACAATTATAAATCTTAAGACTCTAAACCCAAGGGATTAATAATAAACTGTGGGATTAATATTAACCCCTAGGATTAATTTTATAAACTCTAAGATTATTATATCAAACCTAAGATTAATATTATAAACCCTAATATATTATTATACATATTAGGGATTAATATAATAAACCCAAGGGATTAATAAAACTAAAGAGATTAATAATATTATAAACCCAAGAGATTGACATTAAACCCTAAGATAAATATTATAAGCCTAAGGGATTATAAACCCTACGATTAATATTATAAATCCTAATATATTGTTATACATATTAGAGATTAATATTCTAAATTCATGGGATTATTAATATTATAAACCGAATGGATTATTATTATAAGAGGAGGAGTTGTAAACCTTACATCTTAGGGATTATAAACCTAATGGATTAATATTAAACCTGATGATTAATTTTATAAACCCTAAGATTATTAACATATTAGGGATTAATATAATAAACCCAAGGGATTAATAAAACTAGGGGATTGGTAATATTATAAACCCAAGAGATTTATATTAAACACTAAGATTAATATTGTAAGCCTAAAAGAGTATAAACCCTAGGATTAATATTATAAACTCGAGGGATTATAAAACTAAGAGATTAATATTAAACTCACGGATTAATTTTATAAATCCTAATAGTTTTCTCTCCACAAGGGAAGACTTTTTTTTCTAATATTTAATATTTTTAATAATAAATATAAAATTTTTTTTTAATTAACAATACTATGAATATTAATTTTACAATTTAAATGTTATTAATAATTTTAATATTATTCTATTAAAAACATTAAATGTTATTAATTTTTAAAAATCACTATAATTAATAATGTTATGAATAATATTTTTTTAAACAATATTAATATTGTATTAATAATGTTATTAATTTCTTTTTTTTTAATATTATTATTAATAATATTATTTTTAATATTAATTTTAACGTTATTGATATTATTAATAATCATTTTTATTTATGTTTTTTTCAAAAGATATTATTTGTTTATCATAATAACTATTATAAAAATATAAACTATTTTAAAAGCTTATTAATAATATTATAAATCCAAGGCATTAATATTATAAATTTTTGGGATTAATATTATATGTCTAAGGGATTAACATTATAAATGCAAAGGATCAAATCTTTGGGTTTTCATATTAATCGCTTAGATTTATAGTATTAATCCCTTAGTTTTATAATATTAATCAAATAAAAGATGCATTTTTCTAATATTTAATATTTATAATATTAGATATATATATTTTTAACTACTAATATTATTAATATTAATGTTACAATTTAAATATTATTAATGATTTTAACGTTATTATGTTAATAACATTAAATATTAGTAATTTTAAAAAATTAGTATTGTATTAAATATGTTTAAAACATGTATTAACCAAAAATTAAAACATGATTATAAATTATAATTTTATTAAATATGATTAAAATATATATTAAACATGATTAGCACAAGTTTAAAAAACATTTAAAATTAATATTCTATTAAACATGTTTAACACATGATTATTTTTAAAAATAATTGATGTGATATCCCTTGTGAATGTGAATATTTTTTTTAACTGCAAGTAAAACAAACAGGAACTGATTTAAGTTTATATAATAAGAAATTATGTTTTAATTGATTAAGATAAATTTAATGCTAGAAATATGGTAAAGAAAGAAACTATTATAATTTCATGAGAAATATATGTCAGGAGGGTCATGGAAATTAGTTCTCAAGAAACAGTTGGTTGGGCAGTTACCAACCCTAACTACTCCTATGAAGAATCCATCCCCAAAAGATAAAGAGGATGGGAGGTGGGGGCATCTATGATCAAGGGAAAGGAGGAGTAAGAAAGGAGAATTTTGTGATATGACAGACAAGTAGTGGATAAGTCCGGTTAGGACCAAATATCTACTATTGTTCAAGACTGAGTTTTTCTTAAATAAATTACCCAGGTTCAGGTAGCTCGAGGGGAGACTGAAGGCACTGGAGTACTAGTCTCAATGTTGGTAGGATAAATGAGTTAAAAGGTTTTAAGAAGTTCAACAAGCCATATAAATTTACATCTGCAATATCTCGCTTAATTGTTCATAGCAGTTTATTAGAAAATAGAATGCTAAATTTCAAAGATAGTCGCATATACGAATAGTAATTAAAGATGTTGCTATCACTGCATGAATGTACTGAAACCCGTTAAGTCCAAAAGTTTGCAATACAATATAGAATTTGGAAAATTTAAGAGACAACACTGTATTCCATATTTAGAAGGATTCTCAGATAGCAGCATAAACAATTTTGGCACAATACAAGTAGGAAAGAAAACATTGACAAAGTATCTAAGTACAAGTTTGAGTGGTGTTTAAACCTTTAACTTAAAGGAACAACAATAAAAAGAATAGCACCTATGTTTATTTAAATAACAAAGAAGATTTCACATTATTAAAACCAATGTATAACCCTACTCTAATCACGCGGAATCCCCAAGTCTAGGTACTGATAAATGAAACTGAATCTAGTACTTTAGTAGGGAAGTATGCAAATAGTAGAAAATTGTAAGTAATATAGCTGGAAGGGTTGCAGTTAACTACGCAAGGGAAACCTTAAAACATGAAAACCATTAGAAAAAATAAATAGCCCGTGAGATCGAATACATCCATATCAGGAAATGAAGAAACATATTATTATACAGTCAGAGCATGAAAGAATCACTTAAATATTTCTTTTTAGTACAGACAAAAAGTAAAGGAATGAGTTTGCAGGACTTGCATAAATAGGAACAATAAATTTACATTAACCAGAGATAGAAACCGTCCTTCAAGATTTACAGTTCAGGAGGAAAAACTACCCAGAAGTATGTAACCAAAACTCTAGTCGAGCCGACTTAAAACATGCAAACCAGTTTGATTACAGTAGTCACCATTAAATTAAATAATAGTTAGAATACTTTCAAATAAATCAGAGACTTCAGGACCAACTCCCATAAAAGTTAATACATCACCTCAATGGCTAGAGACTCAGGGTCTCATTAAATAGAGAAACGAGTAAACAAGCTTAACCTAGCTTAAACCTAGAAGTTTGAAGCTAGAATAAAACCACCAGTCTACTAACTTAAAGATGCGACACAAAATTCATAAGACCACGGGAAAGCCCTTCTCTTATTGTAAGATAAAACGGAACCAAGCTCATACCCGTTGAAGACCGAAAGGAATTTTTGGAGTTTTGACAGCCGAATCCAGGCCACTAGTAACTGTACCTGCAAACCCTGTCAATGAGGCAAGTTAGAAAACATTTCCAAATGAATCAAAAATGCTGCAACATAATTTAACGATGTGCCTTATGGTCGAATTGACTTACTGAGGCTTTCATAGAATACCTCCAGCACGCCTATAGATGCACCCAATGCCATAGCAACACACTGTGGTCAAGAAGGAAAGACAATCAAGGTTCGGAAGGCCTTCCAAAGGAGTGGCGTAGATAAAATGATAGAGGTTAGGTTCAGATTTTTACCACAGAGTAACCCTCTATGTGAGAACAGGATCCAAAACCCTCCATCAAAAACAAAACAACAATAAATACCTTTCTCGTGCCCGACCAAGGATAACACTACTAGCAGTAGCCTCCACCATCCAATTGAATGCAGCAAGGAGAGCCCTTGATGGGGTATAGACCACGAAGCAGCAAGGGAAAATTTTCCGCCATGGAGAAACATCCCAAGATGGTCGACCCCTTGTCGTAGCAAGTGACCTTCATATATTAAATTCCACCATAAAGATGTACCATCCCGCAATAGATCAAGCCTGAAAACATTTATGACAGTACTCTGTTTCGTATTATGAAGGTTTTTGTATGGTTGGGATAGTCGACTATGCAGTTGAAAAATACATTAATAAAATGTAAGCCTTGAAAATCATGAGTTCGTTCACTAATTAATCACTGGTTGTAAAAACATTCTACCACTATCATGTCAACCCAATTATATGGTAATCACAGTTATTAAAGTTCTTATTATAGTTAATCAATGTTTCTTATGATAAGCCAAATACATTTAGGAGATATAGTTCATGCTGAGATTTGTAATGATTTTCAATTTTTTTTTTACATGGAGACATTACATATGGTGTTAGAGAACTCAGGTTGTAAAACTGAGACCTTTGGGTAAGAAATAACAAGTTTAGTTGTATGCACATAGGAAGCAAGAATAGTTAGCATGAGAAGGATAGGGAACCTACCATCCAGATCTGCAATAGGAACAAGAGCCCCACCATTTTAGGAGGGCAATCCTGAAGTATGGGTACAGCTGGTTGAGGAACCCCGAGACACCAGTACAGACATTAGAGTGACAGTACAAGAGTTAAAGGATGAAATGGCCTATTTACGGAAAGATAACAAAAAATTGATGCTAGAACAAGAAAAGATTATAAAAAAGTTATCTGATAGACAAAATAATTGGCCACTAGTTCCTAGCCTTGAACATAGAAATATATCAAGGGAACAAGAATTCCAGATAGAAGATGGAGAAACTGGGGATGGTGAGGAAAATTGTGAAGAAGAGTCTGATAATGTGTCCAACCATTGAACCCAGAAAAAGCAGAAAGTGGAACTTCAGGGGGAGTTTCGAAAGATAAAGCCCCCACTTTTCGATGGAGACCATGAAGAAGTGGCAGAAGCATGGATCATAAATATGAATAAATACCTCTAGTTGTACGAATATGACCATAACTTGAAGGCTTTTTTGGCCATTTTCCAGCTGAAAGGAAAGGCCACACTATGGTAGGAGGAAGTAAAGATTGTTCGGGGAATGGATGAACAAAGTATAACCTAGGAAAATTTCCAGATATATTTTAAAGAAAATTACTTAAGAGAAATATTTTATGATGAAAGATCTAAAGAGTTTCATGATCATCGACTAGGACAATTGACTATGGATGAATTTATAACAAACTTCACCTCGTTACTTCATTATGTGCCCTACATATGTGAAGAAAAAGAAAAGGTGTAGTGACTCATCAACAGCTTACCTCTATTTATGAAAGAATGACTAGAATTTGACAATCCAAAGACCATGGAAAAGTGATCCACAAAGCACGAATTTTTTATCAGCAGGACAAACCAAAAGGGTACATGAACAAGAAATGGAATGAAAAAAAGTTAAATAAATTTGTTCCTGGTCATAAAGGAAAAAAGGCTCAGGTAGCAAGGTAATTTACAAGGGACAAACTAACAGAAATTTTCAATAAAAATCCACCCAGATTTGTGGTACCAGGCGAAGCAAAAACTAATGACCACCCGTGCAAAATTGAAGCTGAGTTGGCTAAAAGGCCCCTTGGACAATGCTGGGAATGCGGTGGGCTGCACTATGTCAAAAACTATCCACAATGTAGGGGAAATGGCTACATATTATAGCTACAAGAAGCCTCTATAGTAGGAGAGATAGCAAGGAATCTGCCCAAAATTAATGTAGCCCTGAAAGGCCACCAAGCAGAATTTCAGCTGACAATGGTTGAATTTGAAGGTAATATTTTTAACCAAATTGTAGCTATTTTGATTGACTCCGAGGCAACTTTAAGTTACATTATCCCTAAGATTATGGAACAATGTAAGTTACAAGTGATAAAATTTAAAAATCCAGGGTTAGTGCAATTAGCCACGGGAGCCAAAACAAGAGTTTTGGCCAAGGTCAATAATTTCCCTCTAGAGCTAGCTGGCCAACCCATTGAGACATATTTGAGTATACTACCATTAGGATCATATGATACCCTTATTGGTATGGACTGGCTGGAGAAGCACTGGTCCCTTATTAAATGCAAAACTATAACCATTAATTTCCAAGATGATAAGGGGGAATGACAAGAAATATTGGGCATTCAGAAGCCTCTAGAAATAAGACCTGTAACAGCTTCCCAACTAGAAAAATGCATCAGGAAAGGCTGTCAGATTTTTTGCATTCAAATAGGTTACACTAACCCTAAGGAGAAATCTGCTAGTTTAGAAGATATACCGGTAATAAAAAACTTTCCTGATCTTTTCCCTGAGGAAATTCTAGGTTCATCACCCAACAGGGACATAGCTTTTACCATTGAGCTAATTCTGGGCGCTGCCCCAGTCTCGCGAGCCCCTTACTATATGATTATTCCTGAATCGAAAAAATTGAAAATGAAGTTGCATTTGTTACTAGATAAGAAGTATATATGACCCACTGTGTCCCCTTAGGGAGCTCCAGTGTTATTTGCTAAGAAAAAGATAGAACAATTCAAATATGCATGGACTACAGTCAGTTAAACAAGCTGACCAATAAGAACAAATATTCTTGGACCCGTATGCATGAATTGTTTGACTAGGTCAAGGGGGCAACCATTTTCTCCAAGATTGACCTTTGATTAGGTTATCACCAGATCTTGATAAAGGAGGAAGATATAGCAAAAACATCATTCAGAACTTGTTACGGGCACTATGAGCTCGTGGTGTTGCCTTTTGGACTAACTAATGCCCCATCCACCTTCATGTGTCTCATGAACAACATATTCCATCAATACTTGGACAAGTTTGTATTGATCTTTATTGATGACATCTTGATCTACTCATGGAGCGTGGAAGAACATAAGTATCATCTCTGCATTGTCCTCCAAGTTCTATGAGAACACCAGTTGTATGCCAAATACAACAAGTGTGACTTTTTTGAAGAACAAATCTAATACTTGGGACATATTATCACCAAGGAGGGAATCACAGTAGACCCTAAGAAAATAAAAATCATTATGGAGTGGCAAGTGTTGAAAGATGTGGCTAACATAAGATCATCATGGACCTAGCTAGATATTATAGGCAATTTGTGGAATGTTTCTCTAGGGTAGCATACCATATTCCTCTCTACAAAACAAAGGAAGAGCCTTTAGGTGGACCTTTGACTGTCAAAGGTGATTTGACCAGCTTAAGTATCTACTCACCACTACCCCAATTTTGAGTATTGCTCATCCTAGTACGGAATATGTAGTGTGTACAGATGTTAGCAAGGAGGGGGTAGGTGGCATACTAATGCAAGAGGGTAGGGTCATAGCTTACAAGTCAAGAAAGCTCAAGGAATATGAAAAAAAGTATTCTTCATATGACTTGGAGTTAACAGTAGTAATTCACGGCTTGAAAATGTAGCGGCATTACCTGTTAGGAAAAAAATTTCTTCTTTTAATAGATCATGACAGCCTAACATGTTATTTCAAATAGCCCACACTAAATGCTAGATGAGCTCGTTGGGCTGACTTCCTAAGTGAATTTGATCTTGAAATCAGGAACTTGAAGGGAAAAGAAAACTAGGTAGCAAATTCTCTAAGCTGGAAGGTAATTTTCTTATATGAGATTCCTTTTAGTGAGTTCTACTCTACTTTCTATGAATAGATTCGAGAAACATCCATGCAAGATGTGGTATATAACCATTTGTGGCAGCAAGTAAAAGTGGAAAACAACCACGAACAACAAACGGGGTAGGAAGTGACTCCAAATGAGTTGTTGGTTTATAGAAAGAGACTTTATGTGCCTAACCAAAAATTGCTTAAAGAATTAATGTTTAATGAATATCATAAAAGCCCTTACGTAGGACACCCAGGATATTAGAAATTGATTTCTATCTTTAGGAAGGAATTCTTTTGGCCTGGTATGAAGAAAGAGGTAGTAGAATGCCTAGGATGTTGTTTGGAATGCCAGCTCGTAAAAGCAGAATACCAGCACCCAACAGGATTGCTTCACCCACTACTTGTTCTAGAATGGAAGTGAGAGACAATATTTATTGATTTCATTACTACACTACCTAAAAAAAAAAAAACTAAACGACTCTATCATGGGGGTGGTAGATAAACTGAGAAAATATGCTCATTTCATACCTATAAAATCAAGTTAGAAAGCAGTACAAATTGCTAACATTTTTATGAAAAATGTTTTTAAGTTGTATGCCTTACCCAAAATGGTCATCCTTGACTGAGATGTAAAATTTACGTCAGCTTTTTGGAAGGCCTTGTTTGAGGGATTGGGGACCCAATTACATTTCAGTACTGCATATCATTATCAAACGGATGGGCAGACAGAAAGAGTAAATCAAGTCATCGAAGACAAGTTGTGAGCCTATGTAATGCAACTGCCATCTAAATGGGAGGACTACTTGCGTCTAGTAGAATTTTCCTAACACAATGGGTACCATACATCCTTACGGATGAGCTCATTTGAAGTATTATATGAGCATAAGTGTAGAACACCTCTAAGTTGGAGTGGCTCAGAAGACCAACTAACGTTGGGACAAGAAATGATGGAAGAGATGGAAAAGATGGTGAAAAGTGTGTGAGTTAATTTAAAGGTTTCTCAAGACCGACAAGATAACTTTGCTAATCGGAAAAGGAGCTTCCTAGAGTTTCAAGTAGGTGAGGACATGTACATTTGGGTTAAGGCTAAGAAAAGCACCTTGTAATGGATTGGTTGTGCTAAGCGAGCACCCCGATTCTATTGGCCTTTCCAGATTTTACCTCCAATTGGGCCAGTAGCATACCAGCTCTCTTTACCCAGTCACATTCATGTACACAACATTTTTCATGTTTCTTTACTTAAGAGATACATTTATTATGATAAACATATAATTAACTAGTAGGACATTCAGGTGAGTCAGAAAGACGAATCTCTCAAAACAATCCATTGTAGACATATATACAAATGTATAGATATATACACATGCAAAAGTAAAAGAAGTTTAATAGTTAAATGAAATTCTTTTTTGGCTATGACTAAATTCTTTAATTTTTGACAATTTGGTCGAAGCAGAAGGAGAATTGCTGGTAGAGCCAATGGGTATACTTGATCAGAGAGAAGTAATGCTGCAGAGATGAGTTATCACCCAAGTTAAAATTCAGTGGCAGAATTATGGGCTTGAAGAAGCCGCCTAGGAAGATGTGCGGACTATGAGAGAGGTTTATCCATGGTTGTTTCACATGGAGGAACATTAGGACGATTTTAAATCTAAGGGGGGGAATATGTGATATCCCCTATGAATGTGAATAATTTTTTTACTACAAGTAAAACAAACTAGAACTGATTTAAGTTTAGATAATTAGAAATTATGTTTAAATTGATTAAAAGAAATTTAGTGATGGAAATATGTTAAGGAAGGAAACTGTTATAATTTCATGAGAAATATCTGTCAGGAGTGTGATGGAAATTAGTTCTCAAGAAACAATTGGTTGGGTGGTGGGGGCATCCATCCTATGAAAAATCCATCCCCAAATGATCAAGAAGATGGGAGGAGGGGCATCTGCGATCAAGGGAAAGGAGGAGTAAGAAAGGAGAATTTTGTGCTATATAGATAGACAGACAAGCACTGGATAAGTCTGGTTGGGACCAGATATCTACTGTTGTTCAAGAGTGAGTTTTTCTTGAATAGACTACCAAGGTTCGGGTAGCTCGGGACTAAAGGCGCTAGAGTGCTAGTCTCAATGTTGGGAGGATAAATGAGATAAAAGGTTTTAAGTAGTTCAACAAGCCAGATAAGTTTACATCTAGAATATCTCACTTAATTATTATTAGTAGTATTATTAGAAAACAGAATGCTAAATTTCAAATATAGTCGCATATATGAATAGTAATTAAAGATGCTGCTATCACTGTGCATGTATGTACTGAAACCCTTAAAGTCCAGAAGTTTGCAATATGAGGTAGAATTCGGAAAATTTAAGAGACAACATTGTATTCCATATTTAGAAGGATTCTCAGATAGTAGCATAAATAATATTGGCACAATACAAGTAGGAAAGGAAACATTGACAAAGTATCTAAGTACAAGTTCGAGTGGTGTTTAAACCTTTAACTTAAAGGAACAACAATAAAAAGAATAGCGCCTATGTTTCTTTAAATACCAGAGAATCTTTTGCATTATTAAAGCCAATGCATAACCCTACTCTAATCAGGCGGAATCCCCAAGTCTAGGTACTGATAAATGAACCTAAATCTAGTACTTCAGTAGCACAATATGTAAACAATATAAAATTGCAAGTAATATAGCCACAAGGGTTGCAGTTAACTACGAGAGGGAAATCTTAAAACATGAAAACCATTAACAAAAATAAATAGCCTGTGAGATAGAATACATCCATTTTAGAAACGAAGAAACAGAGTATTATACTCTCAGAGCGCGAAAGAATCACTTAAAGTTTTCTTTCCAGTACAAATGACAAGTAAAGGAATGAGTCCACGAGACTCACATAAATAGGAACAGTAAATTTACATTAACAAAAGATAGAAACTGTATTTTAGGATTTACAGTTCAGGAGGAAAAATTACATATAAGTGTGTAATCGAAACTCTGGCTAAGCCAGTTTAAACATGAAAACTAGCTTGATTACAATAGTCACCATTAAATTAAAGAACAATTACAATACTTTCAAAAATAGCGGAGACTTCAGGACCAACTTTCATAAAAATGAATAGATTGCCTCAATGGCTAGAGACTCAAGGTCTCATTAAATAGAGAAATGAGTAAACAAGCCTAACCTAGCTTAAACCCAAAAGTTCGAAGCTAGAAAAAAACCACCGCTCTACTAACTTAAACATGGGACACAAAATTCATAAGACCAGGGGCAAGCCCTTCTTTTCTTGTAAGATAAAACAAAACCAAGCTCATACTTGTTGAAGACCGAAAGGAGTTTTTGGAGTTTCGATAGCTGGAGCCAAGCCACCTGAAACTACACCTGCAAACCCTATCAATGAGGCAAGTTAGAAAATACTGGAGAATGAATAAAAAGCACTGCAACATAATTTAACCACACCCCTTAGGGTTGGATTTACTTACCCGAGTTATCACAACACACCTCCAACACCCCTGTAGACGTGCCCAAAGTCATAGCAGCACACTGTGGTCAAGAAGGAAAGATAGTGAAGGTGCAGAAGGCCTTCCAAAGGAGTGACGCAGATAAAATGATAGAGGTTAGGTTCAGAGTTTTACCACAGAGGAACCCTCTGCATGAGAACAGGAGCCGAAACCCTTCATCGAAAACAAAACAACAATAAAGAACTTTACCGTTTCGGACCAAACATAACACTACCAGTAGCAGCCTCCACCATCCGATTCAATGCAACAAGGAGAGGCTGTGATGGGGTACATACCATGAAGCAGCAAGGGACAACTATCCGCCATGGAGAAGTTTCTTGACATGCTCGTCTCCTCATCCTAGAAAGTGGCCTTCATATATTAAAGTACACCATAAGTATGTACCATCCTTCAATAGATCAAGCCTGAAAACATTTATGACAGTACTCCATTTCGTGGTATGAATGTTTTTGTATGGTTAGGATAGTCGACTATGCAGTTGACAAATACATTAATAAAATGTAAACCTTGAAAATCATGAGCCCGTTCACTAATTACTCAATGGTTGTAAAAAAATTCTGCCACTATCATGTCAACCCAATTATGCGGTAATGATAGTTATTAAAGTGCTTATTATAGTTAATCAATGTTGTTTATGATAAGTCAAATACATTTAGCAGATATAGTTCATGTTGAGATTTGTAATCATTTTCAATTTTTTTTTACATGGATACATTACAATTAATATTGCATTAAAGATATTATTAATATTTTTTTATTAATAACATTGTTAATAATAATGTTTTAAATATTATTTATTTATGATAATGGATATTTTAAAATTATGAAATACTAATCGTAAACTATTTATAAACTAACATAAAAAATATAAAACAAAGTGTTTATAAATTATCTAACAATGATTATAAACATATTTTTAATAATATTTTGTTTTATATAATATGTATTAAAACCTAATTTTTTTATTTTTTTAATATTTGTTAAAATTTAAGATTACAAATAAGATTAAATTATAAAAATTTAAAAACTTAAATTTATATAAAAAAAAAATAATAGAAAACCTAAATAATATAGCATCTAAATTCGTGAAAATTATAAAACCCAAAAATCTAAAACTTAAAATTATAAAAACATAAGCTACCATACTTATGAAGTTGTTTATATACATATATATAATAAAATAGAATTAAAATGAAACTGATTTTTTTTTTAAATATTTAATAACATAAAATTAAAATGAAGCTGAAGACCGTGCTTGTTATCTCACTCAAATTCATTTCTACTTATTAACATGCACAATTAATAAGGGACATTGTAGTTGTAAAGCTCAAAACTATTTAGAAAATGAGGTTGTTATTTAATTATTTTTTTGAATATTTAATAACATAGAATTTCAAAAGCTAATGCGATTTTTTTATTGGATATTTTTTTTTTTTTAATTTAATAACGGTGAATGGTAAAAGCTAGCCCCAGGGCCAGACGGTTTCACGGTAAGTTTCTACAAAACTCATTGGGAAACCATTAAAAAAGATTTTCTCAGAATGGTGAGAAACTTCCACCTAAAGAACAAATTGGGCAGCAGTGTTAAATCCTCATTTCTCGCTCTCATCCCAAAAGAGCCAAGCCCCCAATCCTTTGATAGGTTCAGACCTATCTCTTTATGCAATGTCTCTTACAAAATTATTTCAAAGATCCTGGCAAATAGGCTGAAACAAATTCTACCCTCAATTATCTCGGACAACCAAGGAGGGTTCCTCCCCAAGAGACACATTACTGATAATGTAATTTTGATACAAGAGGCAATACACAACAGCATAGCTAGAAAGGAGAAAGGCATGATAATAAAGCTGGACATGGCCAACGCTTTTGACAGGGTAAATCACTCCTTTTTGGAGAAAGTGCTGGCAAAATTTGGGGTCTCAAGGCTCTTCATCGAAAGGGTCATGGAATGTGTTTCTCAGAATTGGACAGCTCCACTAATCAATGGGAGGCCGTGCAGAGCTTTCAAAAGCTCTAGAGGATTGAGGCAAGGCTGCCCTCTGTCCCCCTTCCTCTATATTATCATGGCGGAAACTCTAAGTCTGCATTTGGAAAACAAGAGAAGGGCGAAGGAAATAACTGGAGTGGAAATAATAAGAGGAGCTAAAGGAATCAATCATTCCCTATTTGCAGATGACACACTGCTAATAGGTGGAGCCTCAAGCCTTATGGCAAGAAGATTCAAGGCCATCCTGGACCTATTCCTACAAGCCTCGGGGGGCAAATTAAACAACAACAAATGCAAGATATATACATGGAACGTTCCAAGATATATAACTCAAAGGATCTCTTTGATTTTGGAAATCCCAGCCCATTCAAGTTGGTCACACTTTATGTATTTAGGACTCCCGCTTGCGAGAGAGTCAATCAAAAGTGAAGTATGGGTCAAACTAGTAGAGAAGATGAGAGGGAAACTTCAAGGTTGGGGGATGCAATGGCTCAATCTAGCTGGCAGAACTACCCTTATCAAATCCATCCTTTCAGCCCTCCCTATCTATCAATTCGCCATAACGCTTGCCCCCTCAAGCATCCACAAACATATGGAGCTGATCCTCAGAAGCTTCCTTTGGAAGGGAGGAAAGCAAGAATAAAAAAAGTTCAGCCTTGTTAAGTGGGAAAAGGTCATCCTTCCCATTGAAAAAGGAGGCCTGGGAATTAGAGTCCCTAGACTTGCAAACTTGGCAATGGGATTCAAGTTAATATGGAGAATTTTAACCGAGAAGGGCTTATGGTGGACAGAGGTTCTCAAAAAGAAGTACTTGAGCGAGAGCAACAGCAACATACTCTCAGACACAATCATAGAAAGGCAGTGCACCCCGGTCTAGAAGCTGATCAAGAAGACTTTGCCTCTCCTCAAGTCTCACATCTCTAAAGCCCCTGGCAACGGGAAACAAACCAGCATATGGGGGGACAGAATTATGGGCCAGGAAGCCAAGGAAAAACTCCCTCATCTGAGATCGCTGCATCAGTGGATGTTAGCCACAAATCTCACTACTCTCTTTGACATCTCTAAGTGGGATCAGGGCAGATGGAAAGGATGGCAATTAAGGCACCTCCCGGATGGACTAAAGGATCTTTGAAACAACCTCAAACTCTCATTGGCAGGAGCAGCTCCCTCAAGCATAGGAAAAGATGACAGCTACATATGGGACCCTAATGGAGGCAATTATTCGGTCAAGGAAGGGTATAAAGCGCTCCAAAACCAAGCAGGGATAAACAACTGGCAATATCACAAGAATGCCTGGAAAGTTGAGAGCCTTCCGAAGATTAAATTCTTCAATTGGACCTTGCTCCATGGCAAGCTCCTCACAACAGAAAACCTTAGAAAAAAGGGGATCCAGGGGCCCTCCATTTGCTTCATGTGCAAGAAAGAGGAAGAAAATCTCAACCATTTATTCATAGAATGCCCAATTGCTTCGTCCTGCTGGAAACTCATAACCCATCCTCTTGAGATCGGGGATCTCCCCAACCAGGTCACTCTCCTTCAGAAAGGATGGGGAAGGCTCTTCCCTTCCGCAAACAAAAACATGACCCTCGCAAAGAGAATCTGGTCCAGCATTCCTTCCAACCTATGCTGGCAGTTATGGCTTGCCAGAAACGCAAGCATTTTTAAAGATAAAAAACCTAGTGTTCCAAGTATCCTGGCTAAAGCTACTGCGCTCATAACGGAAACCATTGAAGCAAATGGGATCCACCATGCTGATCAGGACTACACAGACAAGCAGGTGAAAGAATGGATACAAAGATTCAACTATAGGATAATACCAAAATGCATCCCAATCAAAGGCTATGGACAGAAGGACTGGAAGATCAGGGGGTCAAAAGAGGAAGTAAACAAATGGATACAAAGGCAAAAGAAGCACACGCTTCACTTCGATGGGGCCTCTAAAAACAATCCAGGCATAGCTGGAGCAGGGGGAGTAATAAGGGACCCCCTAGGTAGAACGATGGCCACTTATGAATGGAGCTTGGGGAATTTGTCAAACAATAAAGCTGAGGCCTATAGTCTCCTGCTGGGGGTCTCCATAGCATGGAAAATGGGCATCCAAAACCTCCTTGTGTTGGGGGACTCAGCTATCCTTATTGCTGCAATGAACACAGGGAACAACTTCAAACAATGTGCTCTGAATAGAATAAAAGACAGAATTTCGGAACATGCCAGGGGTATGGGCAATGTAACCTACAAACACATCCTCAGATTACACAACACGACCGCTGATGAGTTGGCCAACAAGGCCATAAGAAGACCCACGGGACAGGTGAGGGAGAATGAGGAAATCTATGAACAAGACATCCCTTAGTCAACTCGTGATCTCCATGTATCTGACTAGAGGTCACCTCAGGCATCCAACTCGAGATAATAGTGCAGAGCATCAACGATCCTCTGCTCTCCAAATCCCTCTCGACTGCCAAAACGGGGCAAACAGGACGGTAAATCGACTCCAGGATCCGAGCAATGAAGCTTTCATCAGGGGTCCTCCTCGACACACTTCAGGAAGTGATAGAAGGCGTGACAGCGCCCATACCTGCTTCAGACTTCAAGGACAGCGACACATCATCTCAAATCCTTCTTTGACAGATAAGATCAGATCCTTCACTCCCAAGCACGAGTGGGAGAATGCCTGCCTCAGCCTTTTAAATCTCAGTAAGCCTACCACGGTTCCCTCAATCCATCCCAGAGAGAATCGGATAGCTCCTTCGTATTAGAGGAAAGGCTTAGGCGGTCTCCTTCATAGCAGCAAGGCCTGCACTGAGGCCCAAAGAAGCATTGAGACCCTCTCAGCTCATAGCAACCGTCGACATCCCTCCGCTCACTGTGACAGCCGGCATTGTTTTTGGCACTGCTTGTCGAGGGGAGACTCAACTGGTTCCTCTTTGCGCAGGGTAAACAATCTTTTCCTCATTTGTGGTTATTGTAAGACTAACCTTTGGGCTTTTGTTTCAAGCAGCGTGCGCGGTCAGCAACAGGGCTCCTACCTCCACTGTGCTCTAGACAAGCAGATCAACCTTAACATTGGCAAGCCTCCCACTTTCCTCGCCCTCGACAAAGGAAACAGTACTCCCAGCAAGATGGCGGATCAGCGTAACCAGCAAGCAAATCCGCAGCAACCAAGGAACCCAATGGACAACATCTTCAATAACAGAGACTGTCATATGTGTAAGGCTCATGTTGTTATGATTAACGCCCTGAAGAAACAGGTGGATGAACTAACGGAGGATTATCATGCGGACAGAAACTCCAAACGTAAGAAGTTGGAGAAGAGGAAAAAAGACACTGAAGACCTCAAAGATCGCTGCATACACATGGAAGCAGTAATAGATCATCTCCGCACCTTAACAGAAAGCCAGCAAGGAGAAGCTTCAACTCGAGCGAGCCGTAGGGGACCTCTCCCCGATGACTCGGTCACCCATCATTCCCCTTAGCCCTCATGCACTGCAAATACA
Organism: Pinus tabuliformis; assembly: GCA_031772625.1. NCBI lineage: Eukaryota > Viridiplantae > Streptophyta > Pinopsida > Pinales > Pinaceae > Pinus > Pinus tabuliformis. The sequence continues at coordinate 431,805,636 of CM062813.1, read as the reverse complement.
GTTGGATAGGAGGATCCTATGTAAGGCAATATAGCCGTTTATGTTCAGCTTTAAATATAGATAAGAGGAGCCAAGAGAACTACGGGTCTGCGTACCCAATTTTGAATAGCATCTCTCGGAACTCCCCTCTTATTGTAATAGAAATTTGAATCACAAGTTTTATAATAGACAAGTAGACGATATTGTTAAAAAAAAAAAAAAAACGGTGAATGGTAAAAGCTTGTTAGATTTTTTTTTACAATTTTTTTTTTTAATATTATGTTTTGGACGATAATTCATATTTAAATATGTATTTTGTATTCAATTTACAAATTAAAGATATGCATTTTCTTCATATTCCTCTTTGATTAAAATATATGTTTATTGATTATATTCATGTTAGTTTATATTCGTCTTCATTGATTATATTCATGTTTTTATATTTTTCATTGATTCAAATTACTTTTCGCAATATGTACATCTTTACTGTAGAAAAATTCTAAAGTTATTTTACTCTTATTAGAACAATTTACATTGCATTGTATAGGTATCTTTACTTCATAGAAATTGACATTTTCAACATCTATGGAAAAAATTGAAGGTATTCATTATCATAGATTGATGATATTTTAACTTAGTGTTTCATATAATCTCTCTTTTTTTACATATCTTGATGTTTAATAGCAAAGAGAATTTGGAATTTTATTGATTGGGGTTTGAGCTAAGCCCTAGTAGGTAAAAGATAATGAAGGGTGAAATTGATGATCAGGTTAATGAAACTGACGGACATCTGTTATTTGGAATTGGACACACGTTATCAATGCTTTGAAATGGATAATCATCTTATTTTGAAATACACCTTTCCACTACGGTGACAAATGTATGTGTAACATTTTGTAGTCTTTTCATTCTCGTTAATCATCATAGGTGTAAATCAACAAATGGCATGGTAAATTTTTAATCAAGCTTTGTAAAAATGTAATTTAAACGGGGTTTAATCATGTGATTTCGATATGCAAGGAAGTTAGTGGTGTGAATTGCATCCACTAATATTGTGGCTAGAGGAGAACTGGCATCTTTCAATTTAAACCCTCTAAACAGTTTTTCTAATTAGTAAAATGATTAAAGTGTTCAATTTACTGAGGTTAGAAGGCCAAGAAACATATAATTGGTTGCCTAAATTATTGGTAATTAGGAGTTTGGATAATTTAACAAAAATAAAAACTGTTTAGATTAATTAAAAGAAACAGTTACAAAAGATAGTTACCCATCTTCCTTGAAGGGAGATCTAGATGGGGGGGAAGATCCAAGAGAGATCCTAGAGTTGGGTGGAATAAACCAGTCGGATAATCCTCAAGAACAGTCAGGGAAAGTACAAGACTTGAGGCAGGACATGGATCTGGAGGCCCAAGGTACTTGAGTTGTGGCTGGAATTATTTTAACTGTGAACAGAAGAAAGTTCTCGTGGGAGACATAATTTCCAGGCTCATGGTTGGAAGGAGAGACTTTCCAGAAGAGTTTGGATATTACAGGTTCTTAATATTGAATATATAAGTATTATAGAAAGTTTCATTACAAATTAATGCTATACTGTGGAAAACAATCTAATGATAGAGTAGAACTTTTCATTATGAATTGATGTTAGAAGAATTACTTAAATAACCAAATAAACTAAGGAAATAAATTCCTTGAAAGCACATTATTACAGAGAATAGAAATTACCAGTTTTGCAAATGAAACCGTATACAGTTCATTATGCCAAAGCATGAAAGAATAAACAATTAATACTAGTAAAGTATGGAAGAATGTTTTCATTCAATAGATAATCATTCAAACACTCTTAAATAATAAGAGTAATTTATTATAACAAAGAACTGGAATAATTTGTAGGAGACATTATAAGATCTCTGTAGAATGGTCGATATGAAAAACTACAAGATTACAATAGAATTTATCTCTGTATTAATCCAAAAGTCATGTATATACCAACTGTGTTAAAGGACATCAAGCTACTATGGAAATGAATTAATTATTAAATTGCATGCCATTATAGTAGTAATCTAGGAATGTTCAATATTTAATAGAATCATTCTGGAGATGAAGAATGAAACAACCAATACCCTGAGAAAGTAAAACATAGGTATTCTGGGTCCAACATACAATTTAGAGAGAAAATAAGTACACAGTCATTTAAACAATAATACGTTTGGAATGGATTAAATATGTTTCACAGTAATAAATTAAAGCGCAATGCTACAATTCGAAATGGCTCAATAGCCTGAGTGTGTTGACATAACTCGAACCCGAAAAGACTATCCTATGTATAAGTAACTCAAAACATTACATAACAGACAAAATATGTTAAAAAACGCACACAGTCAATCAAGCCCTGATTGTTCACAAAAAAATGTATTTGTTGTTCACAATATTTGGCCAACACCCTTATATAGCTAATTATCTGAAAGCAAAAACTTAACCAAGTCTCCTCTTAAAAGCTCGGCTCAATGCTTAGCCTCTTTCCTGAATAATTAAACCTTTTATAGCTTAAAGTCCATACACCAAAGGTAGAAGTTCCAACCTAGACACAAACATCGACGCTGTTAGTTCTTAAGTCCTTAAGGGATGTTGTTCTAGCCATATGACTATCTAAGCATATGTGTAATTGTACCTATCACAAATGCCCAAACAATGGAGTGAGTATGCATGTAATTCTACATCATATGCTAACAGATCAATGCCAAGAGTAGGGGCATTTTACTTGAGTCTGGAGGATTCCATCTTTGAGTAGCTCACCTACATGACAGTGAACAATTTAATTAAAGATAAAGAAATGAATTGAAATCTAAAGCCTACTAGCAACCAAAGGTAGGCCTTTGTAAAAATTAGGAACTGTAGTGATGAGGGTTTACCTTTTAGAAATGGACCTTGGAACAAAGTGTTCCATGCAATATCAGAAGCTCTTTGAACCACTCCTATGCAAAGGAGGCAAACCATTAAACTCAGTACCAGACAAAAACCCCAAGCGAAAGATGAATTCAAATAATCTAGACAAATGAAACCATGTATTAACAATCTGTCTAGGTTACCTGCCATGGCAGGTCTAACCATCACAACCATATCAAACCACTAAAGGATCAGTAGTCATCTTGAAACTCTCATGGGTCCAAACCATCGCAGAGCATCAAGAAGCCTCAAAACAACAACAGTTATGACTCTACCAGCTACCAAGTGTGAAAAGTTGGTTAGGGGATTAAACCCTAAACCCTTTCTACCATCAAATCGCCTGACAAAGATCAACGGACATAAAGCAGGATAGTTGTCGTGAATAATTGGAACTAGTTGGTAGATGCATGCAGCCTCCTAGATTACCAACATGTTATTTGTCCCTGTGTATAAGAGCCAACTCACCAAAGTCTAGGTAGGGACGGCTAACCCATTGGAGGCCATGTGCACATTAAACCATAATCTCCATGCAAACCTTGTTAAATGTGTAGTATGATATCACACGAATTGCATATAAGTGTTGTCCAGTTCTACGGACTTAAATCACTAATGTATTTAATACTTTCATAAACTATGACAGGTCCACTATCCAAGGCCAGATATATGTGTAAATAAATTATTTATTTATTTATGTATATTTCATAGGTTTACTTTCTTAGTTGTTACAAATGGTATCAGAGCTCATGTTAGTGCATTGAGACTCCCTGGGAAATATATATATACTGGAAATGAATGTTTAAAAAAAAGAAATAAATTAAATAAATAAACGTATGTGTGAACACAATGACCTCATCAAAAAAGAAGAAGGGTCAAAACGCAGAGGAGCTCAGGACCACCTGAAACAATGTATGTGAATGTTAATCCTAATATTTGGATACAACTGGGCCAAGAATCTCATGAAGCTAATGTGGTGTTACTCAAGACTGTTCTACAATTGCGTGCTGAAATGACAAATTTAAGAATAGACAATGAACGACTACGTTTAGAACAAGAGAAAATTCTCAGTTTGTGTAATAAACAAAACCAACGACATTCAAACCTCAGTGCTAAAGACTGGGAGAAGACTCCAATGGCTCAAGATGGAGAAGAAAATGTTGAGTTAGCTGAAAAACATGGGGAAGACGAAGAAGGATGCTCAGACAATGTCTCTGACCAACGCAAAACAAAAAGACAAAAATATGAATTGCAAGGAGAATTTAAAAATATTAAACCATCACTCTTTGAAGGGGAATCAGAAGAGGCAACAGAAGCTTGGCTAATTTATATGGGAAAATATTTTCAGATTTATGAGTACACAGATAAACAAAAGGCATGATTGGTAGTTCATCAGTTAAGGGGTAAGGCTACCATTTGGTGGGAAGAAATCAGAAAAGTAAGGAAAATTGACGAAGAGAAGGTTACATGGAACGAATTCCAAAAGCATTTCAAGGACAAGTATCTAACTGAACGTTATTACGACGAAAAGGCAAAAGAATTTCATAAGTTAAGATTGGGAACCTTAACCATGGATGAATATGTGACTCGATTCACTTACTTAATGTGCTTTGTGCCTTATATTCAAGATGAAAAGGAAAAGTGCAGTGCTTCATTAGTAGCCTACCCAACTTTATGAAGAAGAAACTTGAGTTTGACTACCCCAAGACAATGGATGATGCAGTGTGGAAAGCCCGCATTTGTTACCAGCAAATGAAACAAAAGAATGAAGGACCTAAAGGAGGGTCAAATAGGAAATGTAAAAGCCTGATTCCAAACAGATACCCAAAATTTGCTAGTGGCAGAAATGTAGAACAAAAGCCTCTTAACAAATCTACAACAAGGAATCAACCCAAAGCTGCATATTGTGAAAACAGACAGTCAGAAGGAGTTACTAAATTTGTTAATGACCAGCAATCCAAAATTGTCATTGCAATACTTAGGATGCAAAGAACCCCACTATAAAAAAAATGTCCGCATAAGGCAAGGAAAGAACAACTATCAAATATGCAAGAAGCATCGATGGTTGGAGAAGTAGGAAGGAACATGCCCAAAATTAATGTTGCTCTGGATGATCATCAAGCAGAATATCAACCCACCATGATCGAATGTGAAGGTATGATTGCTAAGCAACCTGTCTCTTCTTTATTTGATCTAGGTGCTAGCTTAAGCTATGTTAGTGCTAAGGTGGTAGAAAAGTTTCGACTAGAGAGCAGTAAGTTTCCAAAACCATGGCTAGTTCAATTAGCCACCAGAACAAAAAGAAGGGTAATTGAAAAAACAAAACATTGTCCCATAACAATTTCAGGGAAACCCATTTATGTTGACATTAATATACTTCCTTTGGGTTCTTATGACGTTCTAATTGGGATGAATTGGTTGGAAAAATGTTGGTCCATAGTGGATTTCAAACATAAAACTGTCAGTTTTATTAGTGAAACAAGCTAAAGGAAGGAACTCCAAGGAAATAAAACCAGTACCAAGTTACATCCTATCACCGCTGCTCACCTAGGAAAATGTCCCAGAAGTTGTTGTCAAATATATGATGTTTAGGTGGGATTTACAAACACCAAAAATAAAATGACCTCCTTGGAAAACATTCTTGTCATTCAGGAATTTTTTGACGTATTTCCTGAGTCCATTCCAGGTTTACCACCAAAGCATGATATTGCTTTAACCATTGAACTAATTCTAGTTGCAGCCCCTATATCTAGGGCCCCTTATCGCATGAGCATACCTAAGTTAAAAGAACTCAAAATGTAGCTTCAGGAGCTTCTAGACAAAAAGTATATCCGTCCTAGTGTATCCCCTTAGGGAGCTCCCATACTATTTCTACGGAAAAAGGACGAGACCCTGACATTATGCATTTATTACTGTCATTTAAACAAACTAACCATCAAGAATAAATATCCTTTACCACATATCAATGATCTATTTGATCAAGTGCAAGAAGCTAAAGTATTCTTGAAAATCAACTTAAGACCTGGCTTCCATCAAATAAGGTTAAAGGAGGAGGACATTCACAAGAATAAATTCCATACTCGTTATGGTCATTATGAGTTTGTGGTGTTACCATTTTTCCTCACAAATGCCCAGGCCACCTTTATGAGTTTGATGCATGGTATTTTCCACCCCTACCTTGATAAATTTGTACTAATTTTCATTGATGACATTTTCATCTACTCTAAGAATTAGGAGCAGCATAAACAACATCTGAGAATAGTATTATGAATATTGCATGAAAATTAGTTATATGCTAAATTCAGCGAGTGTGACTTTTTTAAAGATCAGATTCAATACTTGGGCCATGTTATATCAGCAGATGGAATATCGGTGGACCTGAAGAAGATCAAAACCATTATGGAATGGACAACTCCAAGAATGTTGTTGATATCATATCATTCGTGGGTTTGTCCGGGTACTACTGTCGGTTCATCGATGGATTTTCAAAAATCACCTTTCCAATGACCTCCATAGAAAAAATGGACGTGCTTTCCAATGGACAACTGAGTGTTAGAAAAGTTTTGTAAGGCTAAAACACTTGCTTATCACTGCACCTATGTTAAAAGTAGCAGATCTGGAAAAGTCTTTCGTGGTTTGCACGAATGCGAGTAAAGAAGGTGTTGGTGGATTGCTAAGACAAGAAGGAAAGGTTATTGCCTATGAATCACAGAAGTTGGTGTATGAACAATGATATTCTTCTTATGACCTTGAATTGACAGTGGTAGTGCATGCACTTGAAATGTGGCGACTTACCTGTTGGGGAAGAAATTTCTATTGTTAACGGATCATAACAACCTTGCAAATTTTTTCAACTAGTCTAGCTTAAATGCTCGACAGGCTAGATGGAAACATTTTTAAGTCAATTTGATTTTGAAATGAAACATCTGAAAGGGAAGGATAATTGAGTGGCCGATGCATTGAGTAGAAAGGTACATTGTATATTTTAGGTCCAATTCAGTCAAGTACACTCAAATATTCCAGAAATCATAAAGGAAGCATCTATCAATGATCCAAAGTACACTTTTCTTTGGCCGAAAACAAAGGAATCTTTGCTGAAAAAGGAAAAAGCAAGATTTCAAAATAAACTCCGACAACTTCCTTACTTTTAAGGACATAATTTATGTTCCTAACCGAAATTTGGTTAAACAATTGATATTGGATGAGTTTCATAGGAAACCATGTGTTGGCCACCCAGGTTACCAGAAACTATTTTCATCCATCAAGAAAGGGTATTTTTGGCTCAAGTTAAGGAAGGATGTTACAGAGTACTTGTCCAAATGTTTGGAGTGTCAACTAGTGAAGGCAAAATACCAGCATCTAGCGGGTTTGTTGCAATCACTGCCCATCCTGAAATGGAAATGGGAGACCATATCTCTAGACTTCATGAGTGACTTACCTCGCACTAGGAAGCAACATGACTCAATTATGATGGTAGTAGACAAATTGAGTAAAACTTCTCACTTCATACTTGTGAAATCCACTTACAAAACTGTGGAAATCGCAGACATATTTATGAAGGAAATTTTTCATCTGCACGGAATACCTAAGTTGGTGATTTTTGATAGGGATGTAAAATTTACATCCACATTTTGGAAAACCCTTCTTTCAGGATTGGTACTCAGATGCAATTTAGTATTGCCTACCATCCTCAAATGGACGAATAGACCAAATGGGTAAATCAAGTGCTAGAGGACATGTTACACATGTTTGTGACGCAACAGCCATAGAAGTGGGAAGGTTATCTCCACCTGGTGTAATTTGCATATAATAATCGACATCATGAATCAGTGGGCATGATCCCCTTTGAGGGATTGTATGGAAGGAAGTACATGGTGCACATAGATTGGAATAATCCTTTTAATAAGCTAGCATTGGGTCCTAGCATGCTAGAAGAAATGGAGGATACTGTTAAGAATGTTCGACAAAATCTAAGGGTTGACCAAGATAGATAGAAAGTGTATGCAGACAAAAATATGACATGCAGATAACTTCAACCAGGAGATCATGTATATTTAAGAGCAAAGTTTGAGAAAAGTTCCTAACAATGGCGGGGTTGTGCTAAGTTAGCACCTCGGTAATGTGGACCTTTCCAAGTCTTGGAATAGATTTGGGATGGTGGCCTATAAGCTTACATTACTAAGCCACATTTGGGTCCATAATGTGTTCCATGTGTCTTTGCTAAAACAATATGTGTATAATCATCTGAATATCATTAACTGGGAAATTATTCAGGTAATCAGTTAAGTGGAATATATGAATTTTGAATGGACTCTTTTGAAAAAGGTTGTGACTATAAATTTCTTTTGTGTAGGTCAAGCCGGAAGGAGAGATTCTGGCAGAACCTCTTCGTATTCTCAATCAGAGAGAAACCACCTTGTGGAAGTGAGCCATCACCTAGGTTAAAGTGTAGTGGAAGCACTTTGGCCCGGATGATGCCACCTGGAAATAAGAGGAATTTATGCATAAAACTTATTCGTTATTATTTTCTGAAAGCAGATGCAACACTAGGGATGGTGTTTCACATACGGGGGGCGAGATGTAACACCCCAAGATGCATAAGAACTACTATGATTACTAAGTTGATCTTTACCATTTATTACTTTAGTTTTATTACCTTATGATGTTAAATAATAAATCATTGAGGCTGGGAGGCCAAGAAACATATATTTGATTAAATAAATTATTGGTAATTAGGAGTCCATATAATTTGCCAAAAAATAGAAACTATTTACATTAATTAAAAGAAATAGTTACAAAACACAATCACCCATCTGCCTTGAAGGGAGATTTAAATGGGGAAAAAATATCAAGGAGAGATCTTGGAGTTGGGTTGAATGAACCAGTGGGAGAATTCTCAAGAACACACAACAAAAGTATAGGATTTGAGGTGGGACAGGAGTCTAGAGGTCCAAGGTACATGAATGTGGCTGGAATTATTTCAACTATGAACATAAGAAAGTGCTAAGAGGAGGGTTTGGATATAATTGCCAACCTCATGGCTAGAAGGAGAGACTTTCCAGAAGGGTTTGGATGTTACAGGTTACTAATATTGAACAGATAAGTATTATAGAAAGTTTCATTACAAATTAATGTTGGACTGTGGAAAACAATCTAATGATAGAGTAGAACTTTTCATTATGAATTTATGTTGGAAGAATTACTTAAATAACATAAAATAAGGAAAGAAATTCCTTGAAAGTGCATTATTACAGAGAGTAGAAATTATCAATTTTGCAAATGAAACGTAGACAGTTCATTATGGCGAAGCATAAGAAAATAAACAATTAATATTAGTAAAGTATGGAAGAATATTTTCATTCAATAGATAATCATTCAAACACTCTTAAATAGTAAGAGTAATTTATTATAACAAAGCAGTGGTATAATTTGTATGAGACATTATAAGAGCATTGTAGAATGGTAGGTATGAAACAATACAAGATTACAGTAGTATCTATCTCTATATTAAACCAAAATTCATGTATATATAAATTGTGTTAAAGGTCACCGAGCTACTATAGAAATGGATTAATTATTAAACCACATGCCATTATAGTAGTAATCTAGGAATGTTTAATATTTAATGAAATGTTTAATATTTGACGTAACCTGAACCCTAAAAGACTATCCTGTGTTTAAATAACTCAAAACATTACATAATAGAGAAAATACCCTAAAAAACATACACATTTGATCAAGCCCTGATCGTTCACAAGAAGCATGTATGTGTCCTGCACAGTATTTTGTGAATACCCTTATATTGCTAATTAAATGAAAGAAAAAAGTTAAGCAAGTCTCAATTTAAAAGCTCGGTTCAATGCTTAGCCTCTTTCCCGAATAATTAAACATCTTATAGCTTAAAGTCCATACGCCAAAGGTAGAAGTTCCAACCTTGACACAAACATTGATGCTGTAATGCTGTCCTAGCCATATATGATTATCTGAGCATATGTGTTAGAGTACCTATCACAAACGCCCAAACAATGGATTCAGTATGCATGTAATTCTACATCAAATGCTAACAGAGAAATGCCTATAGGAGGGGTGTTTTACCTGAGTTTGGAGGGTTCCCTCTTTGAATAGCTCACCTGCATGACAACAAACAATTTCATTAAAAAGAAAGAAATGAATTGAAATCTAAATCCTATTAGCAGCCAGAGGCATGCCTTTGCAAAAATTTGGAACTATACTGATGAGGGTTTACCTTCTGGAAATGGTCCTTGGAATAGAGTATTCCCTACAGTATTAGAAGCTCCTCGAACCAACCCTATCCAGTGGAGGCGAACCATTAAACTCAGTACTAGACAAAAACCCCAAGCGGAAGATGTATTCATACAATACTGACAAATGAAACCATGTATTAACAGTTCGTCGGGGTTACCCACCATCGCAACCATCTCACACCACAGAAGGATCAATAGTTAGCTTAAAACCCTCACCAGTCCAAACCATCGCAAAGCAACAAGAAGCCTCATAATGACAACAACAATGACTCTAGCAAATGTCGAGCGTGAAAAGTTGGTTAGGGGACTAAACCCTAAACCCTCCCCATCGTCGGATCGCCTGGCAGAGATCAACGGACATAAAGCAGTACAATTTTCGCAAGTAATTGGAACCAATTAGTAGATGCATGCAACTTTTTGGATTACCCACATGCTACGTGTCCCCACATACAAGAGCGAGCTCGTCAAAGTCTGGGTAGGGACGGCTAACTCACCGGAAGCCATGCACACATTAAACCATACTCTCCATGAAAACCTTGTTAACTCTGTAATATGATATCACACGAATTGCATATAAGTGTTTTCTGGTTCCGCGGACTTAAATCACTAATGTATTTAATACTTTCATAAACCATGACAGGTCCATTATCCAAAACTGCATATATACGTAAGTAAATTTATTTATTTATTTATGTATTTCATAAGTTTACTTGCTTAATTGTTAGAAATTTAATATCACTTAGCTTTAAAATAAAATCACATATTTAAACTATTTTTATATCGACAAAACACAACATTACACCTCACTACACCTTTATATAATCTTCTTAACTCTTAAATCAAAACACATATTTATACTATTTGAACATTATAGATGATCCTATAGACACAACACAAAATTACACTTCACTCCACTTCTATTAATCTTCTTACTACACTTCACTCCACTTCTAGGTAATCTTCTTATAGTTGCATATAATTTTAACTCTAACAGGAAGTTATTCCCTTCCGTTATAACTAAGTCAACCTTATTGATTTATTCTTGAAAACAGTTTTAAAGTTGCTATTGCCTTCCGCTATAATTAAGTCACAACCTTATTGATTTATTCTTAAAAACAGTATAAAAGTTATCAAATTATTTGCGAAAACATTTAAAAAGTTCACATCATATTAATTATTTTATTTATTTGTGAAGAAGTAGGAGACATAAGTTGCGTTAAATACAAGTTTTTCGTTTTTCCTAACATTCAACTGCTTCCATGTTGTAACTTGAAGAGATGAGACCCACCGATGGGAAAAGATAGTAGAGTGTCTGCTTCATGGCGACCACTAAAATAGCTGCCTTTATTATCAACATAGACAGAAGTCCCTGTGACAAGTCTGAGAAGTTGGAAATCCCCGTGGACCTGTGCTGAGTAGAGAATATGTGGGCTCATGTCCATTTCAGCAAATATTGAGAGTATTATATAAGAAGAGGAGGAGATATTAAAGCAACTCGACAATGCTACCGGACGAACAGAGCAGTACACGGCTGCAAGTTGCAAACTGCATGGGACCCTGGCAGGGTAAAAGAAAGGAAAATGGCAGGGCCGCCCTGCTCAGCCCATACGGAATCTTTTTAGATATTTTTAGTTTGTGAGACTTGCAAATTGGGTTTACAAAGCTAACACTGCCAGTATTTCTTCACAACGGTAAGGATGAATAATTTACTTGCCATAAATAGCAGCAGTGAATATCAACATTATTTCACAAAAATTGCTATTTATGGTAGTCTGCAGATCATATGATCTCTATCAGCTTTCAAGAAATGAAATGGGAGCTTTCACCTTTTCTAGAACTGAATCCGATAATCCACCAGAGTTCAATCTTCTTCTCACGGTTTCATCGCCCTTCCACTTTTTAACGATGGTGCTGTTATTTTCCCATACCGTTCAAATGTCCATAAACGTCTTCGCCTTTGGTGGGCCGTTCTATACGGTTGTGGCATGTGCAAGCGACTGGTTAAATAGACACTCCCAAAGGTAGCCGAAATAGGACAAAGGGACAACCAATGTTAGATATATCACATCCACTTGGAACCTACAACTTGGTGTTTACCAGCTTATAAAGTATGTGATTATTTGCCTGAATCGTGATATGTTAGTTGATAGGTCTCTATCAAATCTATGTTGAGCTGCTGTGTTAGTTGATAAGTTTTATTCAGATGTCAAATTTATATGAGTAGTATTTGGTTTTTGAGCTTGCATTTTATAATGATGTGTAATTTTGTAATTTTGTTTTTAATGTAAGTTAAAATAAATAAAGAAATTAAAAATAAGTTAAAATAAATAAAGAAATTAAAATATAAATAAATAAATAACTATACAAAACATTTAAATAATGTCAATTCATAAAAAAATGCACTTCAAAAAATTGAATTTCTATAGGTTCATATTAGATTAATATTTGCAATTCACAAAAAAATGCACCTCAAAAAATTGAATCTCTATAAGCTCATATTAGATTAATATTTGAGATAGATTTATGTTGGTTATCAATTGTATCCTCAAATTTGATTTGAAAACACAAAATAATGATGTTAAAATGTTTTTAAAAATATTTGTAGAATAAAATTATACTTCCCCTAAAATAAAATTTAAAATTTAAAATTGTTTTTATTGTTATTTTTAAATGTGAAAAAATAACTTAACAACTATTTTTATCGCTATACTTAAATATGAGGAAATAGCTTACCAATTTAGTATGAGGAATTTACATATATTCAGCAGAAATGAAAGTCTCCACTCACATACCATAAAAAGTGAAAATCGTGTATTTTTGGGTATTGGCTTAACACTCAAATCCTGTATTTTTGGGTATTGGAGTAACACTCAAATTGTATTTTTGTTATTTAACAATTCATTTTTCTTACTAAGGAAAGAATTTAACAATTCAAAAGTTCGAAATCTAATCTAGATGCATTTAGCACAATTGAAATTCTACGCGCTCACATATTACTGAGAGTGAAACTTTTTGTATTCTTTGTGGTTAGGCTAAAATTTAAAACTACTTTAATTAGTTAAATTTTATTTTAATTAGATGTCAGGAAGTCATTTCAAGAATCAAAGTCCAAAATCTAAATGTGATTGAAAGTCGAGGAAAAGAGATATAACTTTAGGCCATATAACATTGGCATCAGATATTCAATAATTTTGAAGAAATATAAAAAAAAAAAATTATTATTAATATCCTTGCCCTAGGCATGGTATTACATATTAAGTTTTGTTTTGACGTGCATAGTAGTTTGTTTTAGACTGAAAATTTATGCTCCTTATTCATAGTTTAACATTAGGAATTCAATTTTTGTTATTTTTGTTATTATTTAAATTTATTTATTTTTAAAGTAATTGGTTGAGGTCTTATTATGGGCTCTTTAGTAACTTTCATTTATGTTAATTACTATTTTTTTGTTTTTAGATTTATTTCCTTTTTATTCAACTTTTTATTTTAGATTCTTTTTCATTTTTTTATTATTTCAATTTTCATCAATTATAGTTTTTCTCTATATTTTCAATAAGATAAATTATTATTATTATTATGTTATAAAGTGTGTGTATATATATATATTTCTTACTTTTTGGTGATGACATTCAACAATACAACATTTTATTAGTTGTTTTATTTTTGTGAGAAATTCTTATCTTTATTATTTTTTAGTTTAGTTATTGTGTAGTCTTGTTTTATTTTAGTAATATTTTGATATATAATTTATTTAAGGTTGTAAATTTGTAAATAGGAAAAGTAATAATAACAAGAGTTCTATAGTAGTTTGGCAAGTATATTGTAATAATTTTTTCCATCAAAATATTTTATCTCTTAATTAATTTCTAAACTTTTTTTGGTAAAATTATTTTTTAACTTTTTAAGATTTCAATTTCTAATTTTGGATTGGTGGATAATTAATTTTATATTGTTTAAAATGAAATTTTCATGATTAAAAGTTATTTAAAAAATAAAAAATAACAAAAAAAAAACCTCTAATGGCAAGTGTCCTCATAAATTAATTATCGAAAAAAACCAAATTTATGGACTTTTCTATAATTAATATTTTCTTTAAAAAAACAATTGCCATTATGTTTTGGGCTTTTACTAACCATGGAAACTGACGGATTTAAAACACAAAAAGAAGCAACCCTGCATATTACACTGATTTTTCCCTGTTGATTTTAATTATTGAATGGACTTGGTTCAATCATTTTCCTCAATAAAATTTTCTATATTATACATTTTCACAATTTAATTTTAAATCATGATTCAATTTAAGTCAACACTACAATAAAAATTATTTTGTCTTTTGTCTTCACAATTGTAGTCATAACTTAAAATTATAAAATATAAAAATATTTTTTAGGAATCGTTTGAGCTCACAGTAAGCCTTTGTGTAGCTTAATTTTTTATTTTAATATACTTGACATTGTAATTTTTTATACTAGATATTTTATTACATGTGAATTATTTTCCAAGCAATTAAGATGGCATGGGATACTTCATATCAATTTGATTTTTGTTGGAAGTAATGCTTCCATGACTTCCAATTTGTCTTGAGTTGTATTGTGTGAGTTCCTACGTTAATAGGTGTACTAGCTATTTTTAGTAATCTAGATCCACCATTCTCATATCTAGAAAGATCATGTATTCCTATATATGTAATATCCGTGAGATCAATAAGACATACTGAGTTTGGTCTTGTGTTTAATGGATCATTCTGCTTTCTCTCTATTTTTTAATATGGTATCAGAGCCGATTCTGGCCTGACTCCCTCAAGGGAGGGCCAAGAAAATGTGAGAGAAGCCTTGAGTTTATTTCTATGTAAATAAATAAGGTAAGAGAGTGTTTGATTTTAGTGTTTCTGTGTGTAAAATTATTGTGTGTGTAGATCTAGAGTCCAAGCAATATTGTTGGGCATGATCGTGAGAAGAAATCAGGGTGTGAAATCGATGTCCAAGAACATCATTCAGATGCTTCTGTCAAAGGATTATAGTAATCAGGTCAAAGTGCGGTGATTTTCTTCATAGTATCAGCCTCATTTGTCCATGCATTTTCTAAAGAAATCAAACCCCATCAAAAAGCACTCCTATCAGACAAATCAATTGTTCTGGAGGTGGAATCCCAATGGATCAGTGAAACTACATCGTCATAGTCAGAAACCATCATGGACAGCTACGATGGAGGGCTTATTTTACAACAAAATGGGTTTATTTTACAACAGAATCAGTGATGAGATTTTTTTGCATCATACGGTTGCAGATTGGATGCATCATATAGATCTGTTGTTAAATGGGCTCATGGAAACAAAATTATGGCTGCCAGAGATTATTTGACTTGGAATTACTCAAGAAATTGCCAAATTTCAGCATTCAGCAAATGATAAGTTTTTTTTTCTCATCTCATTCAGTTTGTGCCCATTCACTGTGGAGGATGAGCCTTTGAATGTACAATAATCGAAATAGGAGATTGCCCGTAGAAATGTTGCACCGAGAGAACTCTTGGTCAATTTGACAAACAAATTTATATTCCTTTACTTGATGTCAAGGTGAGGCAAAGGTAAAGAGTTTAGTGGCATGGGCCAGAAGGGAAAAACTTGGGAAGTGGAAGGACTGTTTCTGTGGGGATTCATGGTTTGAAGTGGTTTTGTTATATTATTATTTTATATGTTATAATGAAGATTTAAAGAAATGTGAGATTTTTTTTTGTGTTGTGTGTTTCCAAAAGGATTGATGGTTCTTAAACTAGAAGCCCTAGTGTTTGAAATGTAAATTCTTGTGTGTTAGTAATTTTGGTTATAAAAGGAGTTGGTGGTTCTTAAACTTGAAGCCCTAGTGTCTGAAACATCAATTCTTGTAAGGTCAGGCTTTTTAATAATCTCATGAGCACATTTAGTATCCAAACCTCCATCCTATCAACTGACAAATGGCCAAAAGCAAAATATCCGACAGTTGGTGGTTGGTCCATAGGATGGTTCATTACTTGATAGCTCTTATCACAGAAGCCCCGACGTGCCAAGTTGTCAATATTGTTTATCCTGCAAAGTTCATCAACAATGGTCATAGGAAATTACATTTTAAATGGAGTTCAAGTGATAGCTCAAAGATGTGATGGTGAAAGAGTAGCATTTGCAAGATTCCAGAGTGGATGTGAGTGTTTATGATGACCATATATTATGTGTTTTTTATATTTTCTACATGTAAGCATTAAGGGAGGGTGTTGGAAGTAATGCTTCCATGACTTCCAAGTTGTCCTGAGTTGTATTGTATGAGTTCCTTGGCTAATAGGTGTACTAGCTATTTTTAGTAATCTAGATCCACATTCTCAAATCTAGAAAGGTCATGTATTCATATATATGTAATATCTATGAGATCAATAAGACATACTGAGTTTGGTTTTGTGTTTAATGGATTTCTCTACTTTCTTTCTATTTTCTAATAAATTTTTCGACATAAAAAATTCTTCATAGATTATTTATTTGATGTTGAATGAGAATGACTATAAATTTTAAGTTGAATAAATAGTTTGTCACAATAATTAATTTTTTTAAAAATTATTTATTTTATTTATATCATATATATACATTATTTCATATAAAAATATTAGAGATTGTAATTTGTCCTCCTTATTTTGTACCATAAGCTAAAGATTGAATAAAATGTGAACAAGCACATCTCAATAAACTCTTAGCTTTTGTAGAAAACAATAATGTTGGGGCTAATGTTTCATCCAAAATTATCTATGCACCTATCTCTATTTCGCTCCAAGGTTATCTAGTCTATTAGTTACATTCGTTACTTCCCTTCGTCATATTCAAATGTGTTCCGTTATTAGATTTAGGAATTTGTTCAAGCATTCAATAATCGATATCGATTAATATTTGCATAAGAGGAAGGTATTAAACGTATTACACTTGTTTTAAATTGAAAATATGGAGGAAAAGCTAAAAGTCATGAAAATGGAAACAATAGAAAAAGGAAAACGATAAAAATCAGAAAGTTAATTAAAAATGAAATAAAACAAAATAAAAAATTAGTAACTAATAGAAATGGATGTTACTAAAAAACCCGTAATAAGACCTCAACCAATCATCTTACAAATAAATAAATTTAAATAATAATAAGATAACAAAAATTGAATTCTAATTCTAAACTATGGATAAGTGGCATAAATTTTTGGTCAATGACAAACTAATAAGCAGTCAAAGAAAAATTGAATACGTAATACTATGCCTAGGTATAATAATATAGATTTATTTTGTATTTTTTTTAAATTTTTTTAGTAAAATTTCCATATACAATTTATTTAAACAAAATATTTATATATGTTAGACACATACTCCAAACCATATTATGAATAGGTCTAATAAAATATTTACCCAAAGTTCTAAACCCATTTAATAAAGTGGTTGTAACTTTTTGGATTACACATATCAGAATCGATGGATATTGTAATATTAAAGATCTTTCATCTAAGCCCCTTTAATATTGAAATTTTGGTTAATAAAAGCTTGGAGCAATGAGTTGTGGTGGCCTTAGTGGTGTCGCAGAATCACATTTGTCGACTCATTCATCTCTTTAAACTCTTCGTATTACAATATCGAAGCCCAGTATGTCCTGTAATATCGAGTAGTGCAATATCAGAGCTTTGCCTCATCGAGATGCTTATTCTTGAAGAACCTCACAAAAACAGCGAGTTCGAATGTTGTTGGCCCCTTTTTTTTAGCCCCTTTCTATTTTCCTCCATGGGAATGAGGGGCATGACCGAAGGCTTGGCTTTAAAGCGCTAAGGCATTTTTTTCCTGCCCGGAGGTCATTTTTCCTTTGTAAAGTGCTTTGCGCCCCTGGTCTTTAAGTTCTTCTAGCGATCTTGTACTAGCATAATATCGGAGCCCCTATCATTGGCAATTTCCAATTGGGGAAATAACATTGGGGTTGCGACATTTCCACTTCTCTAATATTCAACCTATGATATGGCGTCATCATTTCCACATGGCACCAGATGAGTGGTGACATGTGTCACCCAAATTTTCCCCCTTAGGCCACCTCAAAACGTCAGAACTATTTGCCACATGTCCTTCTGTACCACAAGATCATGTTGACATTAGGTGCCACTGTTGTTTTATCGAAACCAATCATATGATGCCATGTGTATTTATTGGAGCTAATCATATGCTGTCACATGTAGCTTGTTGAAACCAATCAGATGTGGCCATGTGTGCTGCTAGAGGAGAGCTCGAAAAGGACTCTTCTACCTTTGGTTTTGTGATGAAATTCTTTGTAAACATTTACTAGTGCTCCCTAGAGCTTTTAAACACAATCAGAAATTTTATGATGTCGGAAATTTTAAAAGTTTTACAACTGAGAAGTTGTGATTCTCCAATCACCGACCTTTCGATGTGTCGATGCTTCAACATGTGATCTCCTCCAAGTTCTGATGTTTCAACTGCTAGTCTTTTATATTAGATACATTGGACCTCTGATATGCATGCACTGATATGCCTTACTTCTCTGATGTGCGATCATCGATCTCCAATGTCGCTGGACCTCTGATGTCGATGGACCTCCAATATGCGATCTGTGATATCAGACCTTCGATATTCCTTCTTTCCTAAGGCTTGAATCCTTAAAACTTAGAAGACCATATCTTTTGATCCAGGAGTTCATTTTTGGACTTCTACATATCACTGGAAATCTTGTTCAGAGAACTTTCTAATGGAGCGGGTATGATGTAGGTTTAGATTCCTTCTACAAATTGGAAGATGATTGCAAACTTCTCTACTCTTTTGCAGTCTTTTGACAGCTAAAAACACATTTTTCAGTAAGTGACAACATAACCCAAATACTAAAGAAAACATTTGAATTGCTAACCTACGTTGATATAATATAATTGCTATAGTTTTCTTCTCAAATATAATTCTTGCGTCGATTGATTTCTTTATAGAATAGAACATATGAATTTTAGGATTATTTCCTTCCACATTAGCCAATTCCTACTGTTAATTGAAAGTAAATGCTTCATCTTCTAGATATCATTTCTGGTTTATGAGTATATTGGTTTGCATTTAGCACTATTGTTAAATGTTTACTTAAATGTTCATTTAAAAGTTGGTTAAGCTATATTGCAGGGTTAATCAGGAATAAGTTTTGAAAGTGGAAATTGCATTAGGACAGACCTTTATCTCCTTGAGTTGTGAGTTATCTAACAGTTTAATCTTATAGATGTATTTCTTTCTACACGTCATGTATTTTAACAATTTCAGTATTGTGACATGAATATTTTTGTTCTTATGCATATGTTTTAGTAGGAATTGGAGATGTTTGCTACTGGGTGTCTCTTAACTATTTAATGGGAATTTATTTGTATACATTTTCTCGAACAAGGATTAGGTATTGGAACTATTTCCCTTGCATATTTCCTTTATCTCATTCTAATTTAAATATGCTTCTATTTCTTTTCCCTCTCTTTTAGCTTGCTCTTGATTGAAAGGAGGACTAATCATTCCTTCAATCAAGATAGGCCTAGTATTAGATGCATCTTAAATTATACACTATATGTAGTTCTACTTTCTGCATCCTAGAAGTTCCCTCATACAAGGACGATCTTTAGAGTGGTTTGGTTGGGGCATAAAGTCAGTTTAAGGATCACTTTCTTTCTTGATCCGCAAGAAGAGTCAATTTGATGTTTGTTCTCTATTGGTATGTGAAATTCATAATTTAAGATAGTAGAGATAGAAAGAGGGTAATTGGCCCCAATTGAACTAGTTAGAACCACCATTTCAATGGAAAAGGAGTTTCTTTAAGTTCCCAACTAGGTGGTCTCCCTTAGAATGTTGAAAGGTCATTTTTGTGGATCAACTGATCTATATCTATTTAAGTGGTTGTTCTGACTAGTATAATGAGACTAGTTATCCTTTTACACATCGAGTGTATAATACAAGAATAGATGAAAGATAAACTATAACTTTATGGCATGTCTTGCATACATATTACTCTAATAGAATGTAAACTATAAACCTATTAAGTAAATGTATGTGGGTTTTATTGAACTTACATGCTTTTACAATTTTCCAAGGCTACTTGGTAATATAGATTAATAAGTAAAATTGGAAGTAATTCCCTTAAATGATAAAAGTAATCTTGATTAAGTAGCTAATCCAAATTAGATTTTAGGAGTAACTTCTTAGAGTTTTGTGGCAACCTGGGTCAATTTAAACAAACGGCAATTAATGCTCCTTTACATCCTCCTGTTCACCTATACTATATGACGCAGTGCGGAATCAGACTCTAGAAAACCCCAAATCACGCTGCAGATCCCCTTTTAATTATAACCCAACTGATTTTTCTTTTAAACTGAAATGCTTTAAAAACAAGTCGAAACAATGAAATTTTGAATTTTTATATTGGCAGGCTTATCATACATAGGAAGTCAATGCATCGATCCTTGGTGACCATTGATCTAGATCTGTGGGATCTGACGGTCGTTAGAGATTTCGAGCGGGAAAATAGACCGGGGGTTAACTGCCCGATAAAGCGGTTTTCTTCCCCACCTCCTTTACTACATGACAAAGGGTGAATGGCATTGGGTTCCGACCTTCCAAACAACTTACCAACTTTGATGTGCCCAAAATACCACTCTTGTAGTGAAAATACTTTGCGATCCAATGGTTGCGATACATCATGATCTAACGGCCACGATCTAATCGGCCGATTGCAAATAGCAATGCCAACTATCTAGACTTCTTCCACTTCAAAGTTGCAATGTGATAGCCCTTCGCAGACCCGATAGATTATCACCCCTTCTCTATAACATTTCGAATCTGGTTGTATCGCAATGTCAGAATTGGACAATTCAACAGGGTGGTTCCTCTCCACTGAAGTGATGTGATTTGGGGTCCACGGACCTGATAACATTAAAACGTCTGTCCATAATATTTGAAGTTCAGATTCCAAAACCAAATGTGTTTTGTGTTGATTCTTAGTGTATTTTTGGTTTTCCGCTTATGGGACCAAAACGATATAATAAACTCACCGATTATTCTTTTAACTCAATGTTATCTATTGTAAAGCATGAAAACAGAGCAAGCATTAATATCATCCGAATACAGAGAAAAAAAGCACTCAAGGATCTCCACAGGCTATATATATATATATATATATATATATATATATCATGCACACAACACAAATTTAATCATAATATAAGAGTTACAAAGTCTCCGCCTTGGGCCTGATTATGCGAATAAAGACCTTTGTCTCAAAATACAATCCACACACTATTTTTCTCTCACTCTCCTAAATCCACTCCTCAATCCTCTCTGTTTTCATTAAATTTTTCATCCATTTTATAAATCAAATATCACTCTAACTGAGTCCAACAAATCAATCCCTATTTTTAATAAATCTAACAAAAAGTCTTCTAATTCCTAGCTCTATCTCACATCTATGCTAACAGCTCATCTTTGAGCTGAAAATAAGACAATTTCTAACTTATTAAAATAATTAAATACAACTCATTTCTTGAGAGATCAAACCCTCTCAGTAAAACTACCTTTTAACCAATTAGGTCAATGAAATCCAACTTGTTTAGCCACAACATGTGAACAAACTTTCACATTGCTGGCTAAGTCTGGATGCTCATGCAGCAGACTCCCAGGGAAGAAAAGAATCGTCCTTCAAACTTTCTGGACTTACTCCATACTTCTACAATTCTCTTATTTTCAACCAGCTAGTATCCTCCACTGTTTGTCCTTTCCATTTGACTAGATATTGGAAATAAGTATGTCCTCTAGTTCTTTTAGATACTCCTTTCTCCAAAACAATTTCCACTTCTTTCTTAGCTATCTTTGGCATTTGTTCTTCCTGGTTCACAGTTTGAACTTCATCTCCTATAGTTTCCTCCTGTAGCTCTGTCTTTGCTTCTCTGTATGGATACAAATCTGCAACATTTAAAATGGCTGATATTCCAATCCCTTCTGGTAACTCAATTTCATATGCATTAGCTGAAAACTTTCTTACAATTTTACAAGGTCCTATATTTTCATTTTCACTTTATTGTAAGTTTTAGCAGGAAATCTTTCTTTTCTCAAATACACAATCACTAAATATCCCACTTCGATTTCTTTCTATTTTCTTTTCATATCTACCTTCTGTTTGTATTTGTTGCTACTTTCTTGCAATCTGCCTTTGACTTCTTCCTGTAGTCTCTGCATCTGTTCTGCAAACTCTTCAGCTTTTGCACTTGTAGTCTCCTATTTCCCAAAATTCCTGAGCTCATACACACCTCTTGGATTCATTCCAAAAATAGTTTGAAATGGACTCATTCTAGTACTTCGGTTTGCAGTATCATTATAAGCAAACTTAGCTTAAGCTAGTGCTAAATCCCACTGTTTAGGATTTTGATACACTAGACTTCTCAATGTATTTTCCAAGTTCTTGTTTACTACTTCGGTCTATCCATCTGTTTGAGGATGATATGCTGAACTAAAACTGAGGTTAGCTCCCAGTTTCTTCCAAAGAGTTCTCCAAAATTTCCCTACAAACTTTGTATCTCTATCAAACATAATACTTACAGGCAATCCATGTAATCTTACAATTTCTGAAAAGAATAAATTAGCTATGTGTATTGCAACACTAGTCTTCCTACATGCAATGAAATGTGCCATTTTCGAAAATCTATCTATTACAACATAAGTGGAATCATTCCCTCTCTGATTTTTTGGTAATCCCAAAACAAAATCCATGCTAACTGCATCCCACGGTTAGTCTGGTATTGACAATGTTTGATACAATCCTATATTCTAGCTTCTCCTTTTAGCATGTTGACATATTTGGAACTTCTCAACAAATTTCTTAACATTAGTTGCTTTTTTGGTCAATAATAAAAAGGATTCACCTAAGCAAAGGTTTTATCTTGTCCAAAGTGACCAGATAATCCTCCACTATGTTTCTCCTTTATTATGTTTTCCCTCATGGAACATTTAGGAATACACAACTTGTTGCTTTTAAACAATAGGCCTCCTTGAATGAGATAGCCCAACCACTAACTTCTGTTATGACTCATTGGATTCTGAACTATTATATAGATATCTTTGAAATTTGTGTCATCCTTGTACATTTCAATCATTTCCTCAAATCCTATGACACCCACTTTGAATTCTTGCACAATAAAACTTACCCTGCTCAATGCATCTGCTACTTTGTTTGACTTACCACTCTTGTGCTTTATTAGAAAAGTAAAGCTTTGCAGGAATTCTACCCACTTGGCATGTTTCTGATTCAGCTTCGGCTAGTTATTGATAAACTGTAAGGCATGATTGTCTAAATACAACATGAATTCTTTTGCCAGCAAATAATATCTCTATTTTCTTAAGGCCTGTACAATAGCATAAAACTCTTTATCATAAGAAGAATATTTCTTCTTTGCATCATTCAATTTCTCACTGAAGTATGCTATCGATCTTTTCTCTTGACTCAAGACTGTTCCAACTGCAACTCCACTAGCATCTGTTTCTACTTGAAAGACTTTCTCAAAATCAAGCAAAGCTAAAATTGGTTCCTCTCTAATTTTCTTCTTCAGAAAATTAAAATTTTTGTCTGTTGCTTCTATCCACTTGAATGGTTGATTGATATCGTTAATTGTTTCAAGAATTGGTGCACAAATCTGACTAAAGCTTTTTGATAAACTTTTTGTAAAAACATGCAAGACCATGGAAGCTTCTTACCTCAAATATACTTTTGGGAGTAGGCCAATTCCAAATTGCTTGTACTTTCTTTGGATCCATCTTCAAGCCTTCTTTAGAAACTACAAATCCCATGTAAACCAGTTCTTCCTTCATGAAACTACATTTCTTCATATTTATCAGTAGTTTCTCTTTCTGCAGAGTTCTTAGAACCAACTGAATATGCTCTAAATGTTCTTGCTTACTTTTACTAAAAACTAGAATATCATCAAGATAAACAATAACAAACTTGCCTACATACTCCTTCAAGACTTCATTCATTAATCTCATGAATGTGCTAGGTGCATTAGTGACTCCAAAAGGCATTACTAACCACTCATACAACCCACTGTTTATTTTAAATGCAGTCTTCCACTCATCGCCTTCTATGATTCTTATTTTATGATATCCACTCTTCAAATCTATTTTAGTAAATTATTTTGATCCACTCAAACAATCCATTAAATCATCCATGCATGGCAAAGGAATTCTGTACCTGATTGTGATCTTTCTGATGGCTCTGGAATCTGTGCACATGCACCATTCTCCTCCTTTCTTTGGACTGAGTACTGTTGGTATAGCACATGGACTAAGACTTTCTCTCATTAGCCCCTTATCCATCATCTCCTGCACTTGTCTTCCAACTTCTGCATTCTCTTCAGGAGTTAATCTATATGTTGCTTTATTTGGCAAACTTGTTCCTAGTATTAGGTCAATATGATGACTAATACTCATAATCCATGGCAATGCATTCAACAACTCATCCAAAATAATATCAGCAAAATCATCTAACAACATTTTAACTTCTTCAGGCAAATCATCCAAGTTTGTGGAAGTCAAAATTACCTTTGGTCTTCCCACAATAGCAAAATGAAACTCCTCATTCTTCACTACTTCCTACAACGACTCTTTTCCACTTATCAGCATAATACTACTTCCAGGTGCTCCTTTGTCAGCATTGTCCTTCAATGGCAGCAATGTATGTTTAGTTCCATCCTTCTCCAGAGTATAAGTGTTTCTCCTTCCATCATGAATAGCTTTTCCATAAAATTGTCATGGTCTCCCTAGCAGTACATGGAATACATCCATAGGCATTACATCACATAATTTCACATCTTTATACATACCAATTTGTATCTCCACCTTGCATTGTTCAGTCACAATAATCTGATGTCCCTTCTATAACCATGATACCTTGTAAGGAGTAGGGTGCATGGCCTTTGATAGTCTGAGCTTGTCCACCATCTCTATGGAAACAAGATTGGCAGTGCTTCCATTGTCAATTATTACTTTGTAACACTTACCTTTTGATTTACAGGTAGTTCTAGAACAAATTCTTCCTCTGTGCTGGTTCTCCAATCTCCCGCTCTACCCTAAGCAAAGTCCTTCTCAATAACAATGATTCACTTTATTCATGGGGTTCTTCCTTTTCCATAAGTCGAGGTGGTTCTAGATTTTCCTCAGACACATTCACATTCCTCTGACTCGCTTGTTTATTATGACGATAGTCCCATGACATATGTCCCCATTCTCCACATGTATAACACCGAACATCTCTTCCTCTGGGCACAAATCCTCCTCTGTTAAATTCTCCCCTCCATGGTGGTCTGCTACATGAGCTTCTTGCTTCATGCTAATGTTGTTGTCCCTTTGGTTTGGTAGTTCCTCTACCTCTTACTGAGCTTCTTCCTCTATTCCTTTGACTCTGTTTCCTCGATATCTTCTCTTTTGCCTTCAAATCTACTTGATAGGCTTCTTCAATAGTCTTTAGACTCAACAAGATAATCTCATCCAGGATGTCATACCTTAAGCCATTGATATATCTAGCTAACTTCTCCATGTCATATTCTGCATTTCCTGCTCTAATACTCAATCTAGAAAACTCTTTTGTGTATTCTTTAACATACATTCCTTCTTGCCTTAAATTTTGGAATTGCTTAAAAATATTTAACTGATAGTCTTTAGGCATAGATTTGGCATTCATTTTACTTACCATTTTATCCCATTCCTTGATCTTGGACTTTCCTTACCTCGCTCTGGATGTCTGTAGTTCGTCACACTAAATGGCTGCATGACCCTTCAATCTGGTAACTGCAAATTTCACCTTATTTTTGTCATTAGTTTCCTCTTCATAGTCAAAATATTTGTCCAATGAATTGATCCAATCCATTATCTCTCCTGTATTGAGACATCCTTCATACATAGGAATTTCCATATTTGCTTTTCAGCTTACCTTTGCCAACATCTTGATAACTCTGGTAGTTTCATTGTCTTCATCTACTTCCTCCTCAATAGATTCTTCTGAGGAGCTCTCATCTCCTTCATTAGGCACTCTTCTTTGGGTAGTCTCAATTGTCTCCATTATCGTACACAGACTTTGGACCTCTTCCAGTAGAACTGCATTTGCTTTAGGTCTTCCTCAACCAATGCGATATCCTATCCTTGGTAGCATTTTCGCTTCAAATAGCCCTTTCTTCTACTCTGATACCACAAATGACGCAGCGTGGAAGCAGACTCCAGAAAATCCAAAATCACCCCACAGATCCCCTTTTAATTATAATGCGACTGTTTTTTCTTTTAAACTAAAATGCTTGAAAAACAAGTCGAACAATTAAATTTTACCTTTTTATATTGGCGTGCTTATCGTACACCAGAAGTCAACACATCAATCCTCAGTGACCATTGATCTGGATATGTGAGATTCGATGGTCATCAGAGATTTTGGGCAAGACAACAAACCGGGGGTTAACCACCTGCTAAAGCAGTTTTCTTCCTCACCTCCTTTGCTACGTGTCAAAGGGTGAATGGGATTGGGTGCCACCCCTTCCAAACAACTTACCACCTTTGATGTGCCCAAAATACCACTCTTGTAGTGAAAATACTTCACGATCCGACAGTTGTGATATATCGTGATCTATTGGCCACGATCTAATCGACTGATCGCAAGTCGCAATACCCACTATCTAGACTTCTTCCACTTCAAAGTTGCGATGCGATAGCCCTTCACGGTCCCAATAGATTTTCACCCCTTCTCTATAACATTTCTGATCCAGTTGTATCGCAATGTCAGAATTCGGTGGTTCAACATGCCAGTTCCTCTCCACTGAAGTGATGCGATTTGGTGTCCACGGACCTGATAACATTAAAAACCTTCGTCCATAATATTTGAACTCTGGATTCCAAATCCGAATGTGTTTTGCGTTGATTATTAGTGTATTTTGGGTTTTCCAGTTGTGGGACCAAAACAATATAATAAACTCACTGATTATTCTTTTAACTTGGTGTTATCTATTGTAAAGCGTGAAAACATAGCAAGCATCAATATCATCCAAATACAAAGAAAACAAGCACTCGAGGATCTCCATGGGCTATATATATAATCATGCACACAACACCAATTTATTCATAATAAAAGAGTTATAGAGTCTCGGCCTTGGGCCTGATTACACAAATAAAGACCTCTGTCTCAAAATACAATCCACACACTATTTTTCTCTCGCTCTACTAAATCCACTCCTCAATCCTCTCTCTTTTCATTACATTTTTCCTCCCTTTTATAAATCGGATATCACTCTAACTGTGTCTAACAAATCAATCCCTATTTTTAATAAATCTAACAACAAATCTTCTAATTCCTAGATCTATCTAACACCTATGCTAAAAACTCATCTTTGAGCCTAAAATAAGATAATTTCTAACTTATTACAATAATGAAATACAACTCATTTCTTGAGAGATCAAACCCTCTCAGTGAAACTTCCTTTTGACCAATCAGTTCAATGAAATCCGACTTGTTTAGCCACAACATGCGAACAAATTTCACATTGCTGGCTAAGTCCGGATGCTCCTGCATCACTACAAAAACAATGTTAAGTTACATATTGTTGTGTGTCGACCACCAAAACCAAGACATTTATCTTCAAAATCGGTCATACCTACCAGTGTGTATCTGCCAGAGTTTACCTTGATGAAGGGCTTTTGAACCAATCTCTGAATTATCCCTTTCCAAAGTATGTCACATATGGAGTGCAGTAGAAAGCCTTTAGATAATCTTCAAAATCACTCCTCTTGGATGCCCTAGGCACTAGTCTCCCATAATCCCAGAGGTTGTCTCTAGGAGGTTTCTATGTCTTCTGAAAGAAATTGTGTTATAGGAGATAGAAAAAGTGACCATATTTCTACCGTCGTTGCTCAGGAACGAATTAGAATATTTTTCACTAGGTACAACATTTTTTACATTCGCTTTTTGAGGTGAGTAAGGGAAGTGTGGGTTGAATCTCTCTCGCCTTGGTGACTCCACTATTTTAATTTTACTGTAAACACCCTGGGACTCCATTATCGATATCCTTATTTTGTCATCCTGGCTTTGAAGAGGCGTCATACTCGCTCTGATGCTAAGCAATAGGAAACTACCACTACATTTGAACTTCAGATCACTCACCTAAATGGGTTTTCAAAATAACCATTCATGCATTCTTGGCAAACCAAACTATCCATTGGATTTTTGTTGTTTTTGTTATTTATCACCATCTTGTCCCTTCATTTCATGAATGGTATACCTATTTGCCTATTTTCAGTGGAAACACAGGTAAAAGGTCAAACTAGCGCCTCAAGGATTTTCATGAATGCATGGAACAATTGGGCATTGTTTTTAAAGATTTGGAAATGAAATTGTTCATGTTTTCTTTAGAGGGAGATGGTAGACTTTGGTATAAAACAATACCTTATGGAAGCATATCTTCCCTAAAGAGCTTTCACATAGCATTAATTTATTTTTTCAAAATATTATATCCACTGGGTGCTTTGTTTGAAGATTGTTGTGCATATTTTAATGTTGAAAATATTTTTGAGGTTAATGGTCTTGTTAAGGATGTTTGTCAGGCTCAAATCCAAGAAAACATATACTCGCATCAAGAAGCATCACCCAACAATAAAGAAAGGGAAATATTGTTCAAAACACTATCTAATGGTGAAGGTCTATTGTATGCTTTGAGTCCTTTTGCTGCTTAGAAAATGACTGCAAACTCTTCCGCTAATTTACTCTTTGGACAACTGAAAAGACATTTTGTAGTAAGTAACAACACAATTCTAGTTTTTTTCGTCAAGCATTTTGAGATTATTTGAATTGAAGTAGAGTTTTAAAATGTTGGTCACATCAACTATTGAAATTTAAACTTCTAAAGATTCTTTATTTTTTTTTATAAACATATTTGACCATAAATGAAAATTAATGCAAACCTTATGAGGGGGTTCTATTTGTGCATATAATCTTTACAAATCTTTTATTCCTTTGGTGTATTTGCACACAAAGGTGAAAAGGAACACGGATAGGGGGAATTGGTTAATGTGGAAGGCAATAAAATTTGGATGTTCCATTCTAGAAATAAACCATTGGACGTAAGAACTCCTTAGAAAATTACTGTTTTGTTTTTCAGGAAGGATAGTTATTCAATTTAATTTCATATTTGTTCTCTGGAAATTAAATTAGATTGTTGTAACATAACTTAAATGTAAATTCGTATGGAATGAAAAGTAACATGGGCTCTTAGATATGTCAAATTCACGTCCCCTTAATTAAATGCAAAGTTTTAGCGGAATGTTATTTGAAAAAAAAATATATAAAAATTATATTATATCAAAGTTGGTAACAAATTAAAGTGTTTTCTTCGGTATTGGGGTTATTTAGCAGGTATCTTGTTAGAAATTTCTTGGAATTTTCTGTTGTATGGAATTGTTGGGAATTCGTGTTGCAACTAGCGAAGCTCCTAACCCATTCGACCATTCGATCCCCCCTCTCTAGTGAAATATTAGAAACCCGTCTATTTCGAATGTTATATATATATATATATATATATATATATATATATATATGAAAGGGTGAAAAAAACACAAAACACAAAGAGAAAACTATCACAAATAAAAACCACAACAGATAACGTGATAATCTTATGATAGTGACTTTCCAAAACTTTATAGGAATGATCAAATAACAGTGAAATGATTGAGAACCGAATCAGATGCAACAAAGGAGCATGTAACAACAATATAATGAACTTGCAATGAACATGTAACAATACAATAATGAACTTGGAAAGAGTATTTAATTGAAATGAATATAAAACCAATTAGAGAGAGACAATTATAGAACATAAATGTTTGAAGACATGATGAGTAGATTCCTTTACATTTAATAATGAACCTTGAATTTAAAGGTTTAAAAATAATAGTAGGCCTTATCAAATTGAAATAATTTATGACTTGATATTCAAATTATCAGAAGGAAGGATTATCCATTTATAATATTAATAATCTTATAAAATTATTTGTTCGAGTCCCAGATATATTTGTTTGACATGTACTAAACTAGAGGAAGAGGTGCAAACAAAATTGCATAAATGCTGGTGACAAAACAAGTATAAAGAAAGGTGTAATATTTTGTGTCCACTTCTATTCACATATACAGTATGAGCAATAGCAAAAACAACACCAGTTTGTATCTACAACAATATGAAGGCGAGAATTGTGGGAGTGCCAATCCATCGAAATTTTTTTACGTTATGTCTTTGATGAATATGTACAATGTGTTGCGGGGAGGCCTTCAACTTATTTTGAAGGAAGACAGTGTGTGAAATGTGTCTGGCCCTTACATCAAGAAGAACAAGCTTCTTGGCATGTATCTCTTTACATCGTCCATATAGTAGGGGCTGGTACTCGTTATCCATCTTGATAGTCAACAAAAGGGGAAAAACAAGAACTGTTGGATTATTTGATTGCCATAAGTGGAAATCATAATCATAATATTATTAGTGCAAGTAAAGGAGAGTGTAAAAAATTAAAAAAATTAAAAATCACTATAAGGATAGGAAGTTGTGGAGGAGGAAGATTTTATTTATTTGAGAAAGCGGAAAAATATTGAAATTTCAAGTGAGTTTTGAAATAACTATTTGTAAAAAAAGAAAGTATATGGAAATTGAATCAAAATTTTTCTTACTAAAAGGTAATCATAAGGGACTAGATGCAGCAATCAGACCATAGCTAGCTGTAAAGACTTTGAACCTAACATGAATTTCTCTTGTTGCCTACATTTGGCATAAGCATTGCCTTTCATGCGGGAGTAGTAGCTGAAGGGAAATCGTGGAGAGATGCAAAGATCAACGAAGGATCTAACTTGGGAATGGCAGTGAATCCGAAGCCTTGTCAATCTTTGTTACATATTTTCATTGTCAC
The DNA here is from genome assembly GCA_031772625.1 of Pinus tabuliformis. NCBI lineage: Eukaryota > Viridiplantae > Streptophyta > Pinopsida > Pinales > Pinaceae > Pinus > Pinus tabuliformis. The sequence continues at coordinate 431,774,484 of CM062813.1, read as the reverse complement.
CTTTGGTAATGTCATGCCTTGTGATTTATGTATTGTCAAGCCCCATGCCATTCAAAGGGGAATTTTGTTGCGATACCCCCGCATTATTAGTGGAAGTGAAACATGAGATTGGTTGAAGGTACCCCATGGGGGGCCTTTGTATTGGAAGAGGTCAACAATAGAAAAGGATGAAAGCTAAGGGGGTTTTGATCCAGGTGCATAGAAACTGGAAACAACTTTTCCAAGTGCTCCGTTGACAAGACCTGCTTCAACCCACAAGTTGCATGTGAGGAAAACTTGTTGTTCAAACATCGTTACTGATCAAACGAGAAAATGACCTAGTACCCATTTTTTTGAGGTAGCAAAAAATCACTTGATTTTGAAAAATGGTGATTCAGAATACACTTTTTTTTGGAGCATAATTTTGCCACTTTAAATTCTTTATGTGTCAAGTATGAACAATTTTTTTAAATGCTAATGATTTTCATGTTGATTTTGAAAAGTGTTGATGCAGCATCAACACATTTTTTTAGAGGGCTTATTTTTGACACTATAATTGTTTTTATGTATCAAGTGTGAACAATTTTTTTGTTAGTGATTTCCATCTTCATTTTGAAAAGTGTTGATGAGCATCAACCCTTTTTGTTTAGAGGTCTTAGTTCTTACACTTTAAATTTTCTAATGAATTAAGTGTGGATAATTTTTTTTAAATGTTGTTGATATTTGTGTTAATAATCAAACATAATAAAATAAAATAAAAAAATGAATGAAAAATGAATGGAAAAAAATAAAAAATAAATAAAAATCGATTTATATATATATATATATATATATATAATTTAAAGAAAAACAAATTAAACCAAAAAAAAATCTTAACTTTTTTTTTTAAGTAAAAAAACAAATAAAAAATAAAAGCCTCATTAGAAAAAAAAAAAAAAACTTAAAATAATTAACAAAAAGAATTAAAAAACAAAAAAAAAACATCAATTACAGTTAAAAATAAAAAATTATTTAAATTAAATAATTTAAATAAACAAAATTAAAAATAAACAAGAAAATAAAATAAAATTACAAGATTTGCTTTTTTAAATTAAAATTATAAAAATAAAGAAATATCATAACAAAAAATAACAAAATTAAAAAAAAATAAAAAATAAAAAAAAAATCAAAAAATCAAAACAATTGAAAAAATTTAAACTATCAAAATTAAAAAATAAAATAAAATCAAAACCTAAAAAATAAATAAATAAAATCAAAATTTAAAAATAAAAAAAATAAATAAAAACAATTAAAAAAAATTATTTAAAAAAAACCATTAAAAAAATTATAAAAAAATAACAACTAAAAAAATAACAAAATATTAAAAAAAACAATTAAAAAATAAATAGATAAATATAAAAAATAAACAATTAGAAAAATAAAAAAATATATAAAAATAAAGCATTAAAAAACATTAAATATATATATATATATAAAAAAATATATATATATATATATATATATATATATATATATATATATATATATATATATATATATATATATAAAAAAAAAAAATTATATATATATATATATATATATATATATACAACAATTAAAAAAAATATCCCCCCACCCCACTCGCTCCACCCCAACCCAGCCCCTCGCTCCCCATCCCCCCCAGCCCACCCCAGTGTCATCACATGGAATGTCAGTTGCGAAGAGAGGGAAGGAAAACAAAACATAAAGGATGTCGTGAAGAGTGTGAACATATGGATAGTTTTGAAAAAGTGTGCAAGTGTCTTCTTTGAGAATGATAATCGGCACCAATTGTAGGATACCAGAGATCAAATAGGAATTTAAGCAGACAGAAGAAAAGTTCTATGTTAAGAGGTACCATCCGAGACAGAAATGTCGTAGCGTTAGGATGATGTGTTTGTCGAAAGAAGAAGGGTTGAGTTCAAATATTTTGGAGTGATGGTTGGATTGTTTTAGAGCCAGGTAGCAACAAAATGATGGCATTCCCTGTTAAGGTAGGCTCCATAATGAGGAGGAAACGAGGTTTCCTGAAAGGTAAAAGTGAGCAAAATGTTGTTAACATTGAAAGGGAAGTGTAAATAAATCAGCCAATGATCTCTCATTCACAAGATTACCATATTTGCAGGGAAATGAAAGAAGAACGATTAATAATTTAGATTATTGCTAACATTGAAAGGTAAGGGGAATTCAATCATGATATTTTTAATCATAGAAAATTGCCTCTCTATATATATGACATTTCAAGAACTCCACACCCTACTTTTGTGTACGTCCTGACAATGTAGATCTTCATCTTACAGTAGAAACATGCAAAAAAAGCTATATATGTAGCATGACAACATTGATATTTCGCATCTAATTTTACAAGGCGATATGGTTAGTAGGTTCTCGATTCCCACCTTCCTGTTAATGGAATTCTAGGATAAGTATCCGTGCAAAGGCAGTGGTAGCAAGATGTGCAACAACAATAGCAAGAGGAATAGTAGTAGAGTAGCACTAGCACAACAAAACAACAAAACTTTCAACCTAAAAAGAAGCAAAATAAATCAAAGTGAAGAGACTAAATAGAGAACATGTTCATCCACCAAGCATAGGGAGCAATAAATGAGAGTAATGACAAATGACATAGAGCTTGGCACTACTAATGACAAATATAATGACAGAGATGTTCATGCGAGTGAGAATAAATGCACATAGTCAATCCATTTGTTAGATTAATGAATAAAATAGCCCTCGAGACTAAGATGTGTGGATAGGCTTTAAGCGTTAATCATTAAAAAATGTGGCATATTATATTTTCACATCAGAAGAATCCTTTTGGAAATTCCTAAAATCCAAAGTCTGATCGATCATATTAATGTGTCTCCTTTCACCAAACATATATTATAAAGTGGCCAAGGCATAAAACATATGATCTTCGTGTGAGCGAGAATAAAGTGAGAATAAATGCACATAGTCAGTCCATTAATTAGATTAATGAATAAAATAGCCACCAAGGCCAAAATGCGTGCATAGGCTTTAAGCCTTAATCATTAAACAATGTGGCATATTGATTAAATATATACTAGAGCTTTCGGGCATTGATACTTTGACATCAGAAGAATCCTTTTGGAAATCTATGAAATCCAAAGTTCGATCCATCATATTAATGTGGCTCCTTTCAATAAATGTATATTATAAAGTGGTCAGGGCATAAAACATATGATAATCAACTATCAAAATAAAGGACTGACATTTCATGTCATTATCTTTGTTCCTACATATCGGAGGTAATGGATATCAGTGTTTTTATTTTGAGACACATTTAAAAAACCCCGATAACATCATTTGTCAATACTACGATATGACAAGCTCTCGATATTCTGATTGAGAGTTCGATTTTGAGCTTTTGAAGCTTAGAGCTCAAAGATAGTTCCATGTATATTAGGCATCCAATGGAGGGGAATTTCTTCAATTTATACAAGAAGCCTACATTCTAAGAAATAAAAAATTATAGCATGCATCAAACCAACACATTTACAATTTGATTGTCAGTGCCAAATTATGTACAAAGCTCTATCTTGAATACAAAATGTTCACATATTTGTTAATTCTTGAGCATAAATATAAGGTAGCTTTGTTTTCAATTTTGAATGACTGGAACTAATTAATAAATAGCCCCCAAGGCTAAGTGCATGTTAAAACATGTGGCAATGACTCTTTAATAAACTAATAGTGGAAATCTAGTATATCAGACTTTGTTTTTAAACCTTTACAACCAAAGTTCGATGAATATAAAGTGGAAAATAACGCAAATAACACATATCGAGTATTATAAAACACTATCGGAGAAATACCCATATCGGAGTTTTTCTTATGAGTCAAATTATGAAACTTACGATAAACCTAATTTACGATAATTGTTGGACCCACCTACCAGATCATTTCCCCTGCTCCCTTATATCATAGATTTCTATCTCGGAGATTCTTAGCCTAGGTTGCCTTGTTTTAATTTTAGTTTTCCTTAATCTCACTAAGTTTGTTTAAAAAAAAATAAAAATAAAAAATAAAAATTAAATGATTAGCACTAATTAATAAATAGCCCTCGAGACCAAGCTCATGTTACAACATGTGGCAATGACTCTTTAATAAACAAATACTGGAAATTTAGGCTATCAAAGTTTTAATTTCAAAACCCTTATAACCAAATATTGATGAATAAAACATGGAAACTAATGCAAATAACACATATCCCATATTATAAAACACTATCAGAGAATACCCATATTAGAGTTTTTGTTGTGAGTGACATTATGAAAATTTCGATAAACCTAATTTTTTATTAACATTGGACCGGCTTGCCACATCATTTCCTCCACTCCCTTTTATCAGAAAATTCCATATCAAAGTTTTTTCTCCCTTATATCGCAGAATTCCATATCATAGTTTTCATTATGTGCCACTTTTTAAAAGTTTTGGTATTGTATAACCTTCAATCTCTGATATGCGATATAACCTGCGACCTACGATTTGATTTAATCTATGCTTTGTTGGACCCAATTTGATTTATGTTTTGGATTAATTATGAAATCACACCTTCTTTCATATCATAACTTTTGAAATAGAACATATCTAAAATTGTTGATGTGACTTAATCTTTCGATTGTTGATATGGTTGCAGATTTGATGGGATTTATCACAATGGTTTAATATAATATTGCATTTGGTCCTCATCAGAATTTTCCATATTTCACAAGTTTTTTAGAGTGTGTCATGTTAAAACTCCTATATTCCAACCTCTGATATCCATCCGCGTTCACCGCTTGTAACACTTTGGTTTGGTTATTCCTATTAAGTTTTGAAAGATTCACTGTTAATGGTCTTAGGCTATGTATCATTGGTTTTCATTAGAATTAGCATACCCAAAACTGAAATGAGAATTCTCCATAGAGATCACCAAAACATTGAATCTTTCACATCACAAACAATTTCTCCACGAGGCTTGAAGACGATGACCAGAATTTCCCCTCCTATTTCTACTTCACCTCTATGGAACAACGTTTAGTTGAGGGCATCCAAAGGTGGACGACAGATTTTATGCACATGGTAATTGGGAGGCTTAGATTCTGCAATGGTGGGAAAAGGCGATTCAAGTAACAAAGAATGGAGGACTTGAAGTTCAGCACTACAAATCAATCTTATCTATCCCTAGTACCATAACAAAATACTGAATGGATCATAAATATCACAATAAAACCAAATCTTTAATTATATCGAGTCTGACATATCAGAAGTCAGAGGGAGAGTCTTGTATACACAACAAAAACTCTGATATGGGTATTCTCCTATATAAGGGATCAGAGGAGGAAATGATGTGCTAGTTGGGTCCAATTGTAGAATTTCTTATAGATTCTTATGGATATACTTCTACTTTCAACCAGGGGAAGCTAATAGATCGATGAAAACAATATGAACAAGAAAAAGACAAATAAATGGGACATAACACTATAATTTTTTCTGGGGAAAGCCATTTCTCAAAACCCCACCTATATGTGTTGCATTAATTAGAAATATGAGTGAAGATACAAATATTGTTATGGCTAGAAAAATTCTGCACAAGTATACTCAACTCTTTGCCTCACAAGCCTGTTATTAGCCAACACTTAGCCAATTTCCACTACCTTCCAATCCCCTATTTCCTTACACAATTCCTAGGATGAATCACCCATATTTAAAGGGAATTTGTGCTTCCAAAACTGCACAATCCTAATTAGGTCCTCTTCATGATCGCATGCATCATATTTACAACTCGGTAAATCATACAATTGATAGTGCACTATCCTTGCACTCTAGTCTCAACTGTGTATTTCTCAGAACTAACATGCATGAGTTTCCGATGAGTGAATATTTAGTTATCTAGAGTCTAAGCACTTGTGGATGCACTAGTGCACTAAGTGACTGTTAATCCTCTTCTAGTTTATCAAATGATTTGAACTAGTATAAATGACTATAACTCAGTAAACTGAGTTATCTAATTACAACTCAATCTAAACTCATACTGGACCCCTAAAATTTAGGATAACATATATATGAATTCGAAAGAACTTCAACTCGAAATTAATCATCCAATTAAGTTAATTAAACTTAACTAACTATATACAAGTTTCTATGAGAATAGAATTCGATTTTAATTCATAGTTTAATTCAAGGACAAATTAAACTAGAATTTCTTGTTTCCATTTCTCAACATTGCCTCTCAACAAGAAAGGGATTATTTTCTACCCTGATCATGTCTTTATGAAACTCAGATTTACATCTTTACAATGCACTTTTCAAAATGTTAGTGTCTTACCCCTCTGCGGGAATGTACTCTAACAACATGATCTGCCTCAATACACAATATTTGAATGATGATATCGGATATCAATGTTCTTGGACCTATCATGAAAAACTAGATTTTCAGAAAGGTTCATACAACTCTGATTATCACAGTAAATAACTGTCGGATCCATCTACAGACCAAACGAACCAAGCAGGATCTTCCTCATCTAGATGGCCTCACATGCTACCTGACTTGTAGTCATGTACTCTGCCTCTATCAAACTAAGTTCAACCGATATTTATTTCATGTGGTACAAAGAAACTATCGCTGACCCAATACTAAAAATCCATCCTTATGTGCTTTTTCAGCCATATTGACTCTCCACCCAATCTACTTCCATCAAGCCTTGAAGATTCACTCCCTCTGTCCGTTTGTACCAAATATGTACTAAGTAGTTCCCATGAGGTATCTTAATATATGCTTTTTCGCCTTCCAATACATCTTGGTAGGCCTAACCATCCCTTGACTCAGCAGGTTAACTTCATAGCATAATTTTTGTCATGTGTTCACCAAGTACATGAGTGAAACCACGAGCTACATATAAACATTAGCTTCCACTAACTCTCCTAAAGTAGCATCCTCCTTCCTCTAGTTACTAGCTAGACGAATCTCCATAGGCTTGTAGCTCTCCATGTTGAACCTTCTCAGTATCTTATTCGCATAATTTCCTTGAAACACAAACAACTCCCCATCACCCTGCAATATTTCCATGCCTAGAAAGTAATGCATGATCCCCAAGTACTTCATCTCAAACTCTCTTGCAAGGTTCTCCTTGCAAGATTTGATCAACTGATCATCACCTGTCAGTATGAGATCATCAACATAAATTACAATGATCAACATTTTACCTTCCACCACTATGTGGTATATGTTCACATTTGCTTCACCCTTCCTGAAGCCCAACTTGGTGAAGTAGATATCTATCCCGGTGTACCAAGAACAAGGTGATTTCTTCAGCCCATACCATGCTCTCTTGAGTTGGCACACAGGAAACTCACGATTGAAAGTTTGAAAACCTTCATGTTGCTCTATGTACACTTCTTCCTCATTCATGCCATTAAGGAAGGTTGTATTTACATCCATCTGATGTATCTTCCAACCCATCTTTACTAATCATGCCAATATAGATCTGATCGATGAGTACCTTGCAACGAGAGCAAAGGTCTCATCATAGTCAATCCCCTCTACCTGTGAAAAGCCACGGGCCATAAATATAGCCTTATACTTCTACACACTACCATCTGCATCATTCTTTATCTTGTAAATCCAACTGGAGCTCACCACAGACTTATCCTCCAGTCTCTGGACCACATCCCAAACATTTTTACGAACTATGGAGTCATATTTCTCCACCATGGCTTCAACCCAAATTGGTTGCAATAATGCTTCCTCAAAGTAAGATGGCTCTGTCACAACACTTCCGCTCATAAGAGCCATGTATCTATTGTACTTGTTAGGTGACCTCCTCTCTCTTCGTTGTGATGTGGGTGCTCCCACATTCTCTCTAGCATCTAATATTAATCTATCTACCTTTGTGGTGCTCTTTTTCCCATCTCTTGAAGACTCTACTTGAGTGGATGTCTCCAATCCTGAACCCTCTACATGTGGCTGCTCCACATTGATATGAGGCTCCTCAACCTTAGAATCTAAAAGCTCCTCAATCTCATGTAGCTCAAGCTCCCTCTCAAGGGAACCTCGCATGGGCTTCTCCTTATCGAATATGACATCACTACAAACTAATGTCATCCTGTTCTTTAGCAAGTACACCCGATAGTTGCGAGGTGTATCAGTGTACCCCACAAGTATCCCCAACTCTACAGTCATCTCAAGCTTCTTCCATGCATCTTTGGTCACATGGAAATATACTAATGACCTAAAATCCTAAAGTGACCAACATCTAGCCTCTTACCAGAATAAGCTTGCTCTCATGTCTTCATCCAAAGTATCTGATGCAGGCTACGGTTCTGAACATAAACCATTGTGTCACATGCCTCATCCCACAAGTGTAGTGGGAGACTCTGGTCATGAAACATGACCCCTGCTGCACCTATTATGTTTATGTTTTTCCTCTAGGCCACCCCACTTTGCTAAGGGTTATGGGGTGTCGTCAACTCCTATTTAATCCCTTATTCTATAGAAAAGTTCTTAAAATTGTTTGAGACATACTCACCATTGTTATCACTTCATAAGGTTTTACACTTCTTGCTCAACTCTTTCTCCACCAATTCTTTAAACTCACAAAACTTTGTGAAGGTTTTATCATTTTCCTGCATGAAAATCATCCAACAATTTCAAGAAAAGTCATCAACAAATATAACATAATACGTATGTTTGGCCATGGATGCTTTCGAGAATGGTCCACACACATCTGAATGGACTCACTCTTGAATAGCCTCTACTCGACTATCTCTGTGGTAAAAGGAAGGTTTGGTGTGTTTACCCAAAGTACACCCCTTGCATGTATGAACTAGCTCTAGTGTACCTTTGGCCAAATTGGTGGAGATCTATTACATGATCTTCAAAGACCCATGATGCAAGTGACCCAATATCATGTGCCACAACTCACCAACATCTCAGCTTTCCACCATCTATGCTTTTTTTCTCAAAGCATCACAATCCTCAACCTCTAGCTTATAGAGATTCTTCACCTGAATCCTTATCTTCTTTACTTGACCCATGGCTATGTGTTGAAGGAATGTCTTTACTTTTGAGAAGATCACATCATAGTCTCTATCCTCAAGCATGGAAATGGATATCAATTTCTTCTTTAGCCTGGGCACATACATAAAAATCTTCAAGGTGAGTGTAGCCCCATAATCCTTCTAAAAGGTAATCCTGCCTAATCTAGTAGAATTAGACCTCTTGTTGTCACCCATCTTGATATGCATATGGAGATCTTTCTCCTCTAGGTCATTGAATAAATCCTTGTCGCCAGTCATGTAGAATGAAGCTCCACTGTCTAAGTACCATACACTTCCCATCATTGATGACACCATGCATGAAATGAGGGAAAATATCAATTCAAATTGAGATGCCAAAGCCTCTCCCACCACTCCTCAGGACTTCTTCTTGGACTTCTTGAGTGGAAAAATTGTAGCAAAATGGCCTAGATCGTGACAATGAAAGCACTAAAATTCCACCATGTATTTCTTCTTACCTCCATGGCCAAAATCTAATTTGGAATGGGAATCTTTCCCTTTCGTCTTCTTCACCTTAATAACTAAGGCATAGTTCTCTTCAACATCAGTCTTTGATGAAGAGCCATCCTTGGTGTTCTTCCTGATCTCCTCCTGAATCAATCCTGAACACAGTCATTCCCAATCTAGAAGCTTCTCCTGACCATTCACACAGTCCTGTTAGCTATGCCAACACTTTGTGAGTCCCAGAAGAGCAAGACTCACCATATCATCCTCAACATAAGTCATTCCAACACTTCCAAGTTCATCACGACATTGAGTGAACTTGGTCAAGCATTTTGGAATAGTCTCACCTTTCTCCATTTTGATTTTTTGAAGTTTGTCCTTCAGTGCCAATTTCCTTTGGTCGCTATTGTTCTGATACAATTTTTTCAATTCTTTCCACATAGCATACGAAGTTTCCTTTCCACGTAGACTCAAGACAATGTCATCTCGAACTCCCTCAAGGATTATCCACCTTGCCTTTGCAACTCTTTTCTTTCATTTGGCCAGATTTTGTGCATCTGATGTTGTTGGCTTTTGAATGCCTTGATCAACGAATTTCTTCAAGCCATTATCCTCCAGAACAATCTCCATTTTGTCCATCTAGGCTATATAATTCGAGTTTCCTTCCAAGGCATACTCAAGCCACAAACCATAGAATTCCATATATCGATCCTAAAGTATGTATTGGAAATTCGAATTTCACCTATAACCCAAAACTTAAAAATTCAAAATCTCTTCTAGTATACTGTCTTCAACTCCAATACCATGTATAATTTCATTTAGATTCATAAGCTCATGCAATTTACTAAAGCACGTGATAAGAATCTACTTCTACTTTCAACTAGTGGAAGTCAATAGATTAATGAAAAGAATATGAACAAGAAGAGGACAACTCACATAACACAATAAGTTTTTTTGGGGAAAGCCACTACTCAAAACCCCTCCTATCTGTATTGCATTAATCAGAAATATGAGTGAAGATACAAACCTTGTTCTCATCAACGAAATTCTACACAAGTATGCTCACCTCTCTGCCTCACAAGCCTGCTATTATCCAATGCTTAGCCAATTTCCACTACTTTCCAAGCCCCTATTTCATTTTGCAATTCCTATGATGAATTGCCTTTATTAAAAGGGAATTCATGCTTCCAAAACTATGTAGTCCTAAATAGGTCCTCTTCCTGATTGCATACTTGTTATTTACAACTCGGTAAATCATACAACTGATAGTACACTATCCCTACACTTTAGTCTCAACTAGGTATTTCTCATAACTAATATGAATGAGTTTCCAATGAGTGAATCTTCAGTTATTTGGAGTCTAAGAAATTTTGGATCCACCAGTGCACTAACTGACTGTTAATCCTCTACTAGTTCAACAAATAGTTAGAACTAGTATAAATGACTATTACTCAGTAAATTGAGTCATCTATTTACAACTCAATTTAAACTCATATTGAACCCCTAAAATTTAGGGAGAACATACACATGACTTCAAAAAAACTTCCAACTCGAAATTCATAAGCTAATTAAGTTAATTAAACTTAATTAACTATTTACAAGTTGCTATGAGAATAAAATTCAATTTTAATTCAAAGTTTAATTCAAGGACAAATTAAATTGGAATTTCTTGACGCCTTTTCTCAACACCAATGCAGAAAAAATTTGAACTAATGGAAAAAATCTCGATGTGTACAATGTGTCATGTATAATAAACCATCAGTCGAAGCTTTTGGGCATCAAAACTTTGTCATCAAAAGAATCCTTTTGGAAATCTATGATATCCAAAGTTTGAGCCATATAAGGAGGAATATTAAATCATTTAAACCCAATTCTGATTCATATTATTAATGTGACTTGTGGCATATTCAAATAAACTATTAAATGGTTTAAACTTTACATAAACCAAAGTTTGATCAATAATATTAATGTGGCATAATAAAACGATAATCTAAAGTCCCAGGCTCATTTAACAAAGTGGTTGTGTTATTGTTTATAGGCGCCCCAACCAAGGCCTTAATACTTATTATAACTTTGTGCCTTTATGTTATAATGTTAAACATATAAAGACTTGAGCGCATAAAGCTTTGTTTCCACTTCTCTGATGCCTTGCCTTTCCACATCACTACTCCACTCCCTGTTAAAATACCCACGAAGATCACAACATCAAATTGGTATATTTTTTCTAAGTCGACGAATCTCTATAGTGTCATGAGGAAGAACTTCATAATAAAAAGTCTATACGGTTAATTATAATTTTGAAAAAATGATTGCAAACTTGAATAATTTCATAATTCTTAATCCATTATAAATCTAAATTGATATCCTCTAATATATAAATAAAATTTGGTCAATAAATTTGAACATATTTAATATATTTGAAAAAACTATATTTATTTTTATTTCATTGAAATAAAAAATTGTCCTTTTACATATTCATGATATTTAAATTCTTCTTCTATATGAGTATATTAAAAATTTGATAAAAATATACATTAAATTTAAAATAGAATTCATAGACTTATTTGATCACGAATGTCAAAATATATAATTAACGAATTAATTTAATAATAATAATCCATATTTGATTAAACAAATTATAGTAATTATTTTTAACATATTTTAAACAAAATGTATATTAATTAATTTAAAATAATCAATAAAATTCATTTTTTATTTAAAAAATTATTTTATAAATTTATTTTAATAAAAATTATTATTTATTAAAAAATTATTTATAAATGATATATATATACAATTTTTTAAGGGAATTACATATTTAGGTTGATAGGTTTTTCTTTTAAATCAGTGGAGCTAAGTTTCCATCTACCTTTTCTGTTTAAGCATTACATTTGTGAACCATATGTCCATGATGTCTATCCAATTCAGTTTTGATATTTCCCTCTTCCTGTTACACTTGCCAAGGTCAATCCCTGCACATTTCAAACACCCTCGTTTTCACTGGACCTTTCAATTGGGTCAAACGGACCAAGAACTACTTAAACATCCCCATCCTCCATAGTACCGATTGTCAGAAGTAGAGAATGCAACTTTCAAACACCCTCTTTCTCATTAGACCTTCCAATCGGTAGAAGTGGTATAGGTTCTTAGTCTTCGCTATAAGGACTAGACCCTATATCCTTAACCGAGATGGAGATTGGGATATGGTGCTCTATAGAATGTTAGAAAAAACTACAGGGGGAAAAGGAGAGTAGTTTTACTCAAAAACAGATGTGGCAAGTCAAATCTTCAGTTGCAGAAAGAAAATCGCAACTAAACAGAGGCTTAAATAAAGCACAGAAAATAACTCATGGAAAAATATAGTAAAAATAGATTAAACCTCAGAGAAACACAATAAAGCTTTAGCTTATAATTCTAATGCTTCAAATTACATTCATATGAGACTGCGGCTCATTCACCAATAAAAGACAAGGTTTACAACGATTTACACGTCACTAGGGGTTGCAGAGTAACACACACTAACTGTTGTTTTCATGCCCCCACCACAATTTTCTCCATGATTTTCTCTTCACCTCTCAGAGTTACACCCCCTCTCTCTCTCAACCTTGCAAATTACTCTTATATTCATATTTATCAAAACATACAACTTTGAGTCATTAATTCATGGAAAATCAAAACATTAATACACTGTATGGGCGATTTTACATAATAAATAATTTTCTAAACTTTTAGGTGTTGTGGAGTGTAGACAATAGTCGCGGAGTGAATTTTTCCCATACATATTTACCAAAATTGATTAAGTGATTTAACTCTCTGATGTGTTGTGAAATGGTCATTGTTGTACTTTTGCTTAGAACTTCAGTCCTTCCCCCTGAAAACAAAATTGCAACCCACAGAAGTTGACTCGGCAAGTATGGTGGTTGTTAGTGTGTTTAAGCCAGTCGTTGGGATTAATATTTCAAACACTCCCCCTTAATCAGAACTACCACCACTAACAATTACCAAATATTCTCTGAGGTAAACTAAACTTTCATGTGCTAATGGCTTTGTGAAAATATCAGCAAATTTTTCTCGTGACCTGTAGTGTTGCAACACAATGTCACCATTTTTAATTAACTCTCTAATAAAATGATATTTAGCATCAATGTGCTTCGTCCACTTGTGAAAGACAAAGTTCTTTGACAATGCAATTGTGGAAGTGTTGTCACAGAAAATAGTTGTCATTCCCTCTTGGTCATGGCGAAGATCCCTCAACATCCTTCTCATCCAAACTGCTTGACATGTTGCTACTATTGCAACGACATATTTAGCTTCTGTTTTTTACAATGACACTATCAGTTGCTTCTCAAAGGCCCATGAAATTGCTTTGGAAGCCAAATTAAAAGTTTATCCTGACATGCTCTTTCTGTCATCGAAACTTCCTACCCAATCACTGTCAGTGTAACCAAGTTGCCTGAAATCATTTGTTGTGGCATACAAAATACCATACTCCTTTGTTCCATTGACATAACTTAGAATTCTTTTGTATTCTTGCCAGTCTATCTCCTTGGGTGTCTCCATGAACCTCAAGACTAAACTCACTACATACATTATATCTAGCCTAGTGGTGGTCAAATACATCAAGCTACCTATCATGCTTTTATATAATGTCAGATTGACATCGCTGTTGTAATCTTCTTTGCTAAACTTCAACCTCATGATAGTTGGAGTTGGTCTGGGCTTGTTGTTATGTGTATTAAACCTCTCCAAAATGTCTTCAACGTACCTTGCTTGGGAAATAAAAATACCATTTTTTGTTTTCTTCACTTCTATGCCCAAAAAATACCTTAACAACCCCAATTCAGTCATTTCAAACTCACTCTTCATGACTTCTTTGAAATTAATGATGAGGAAACCATCACTGCCTATAAAAACCAAATCATCTACATATAATAAAACAATAAGTAGCTTACCATCACTCTCTTCGATGTAGAGAGTATGCTCACCATCACATTTGTCGAAACCATTGTCCATCAAGTGTCTATCCCACTATACCATGCACGAGGTGATTTCTTTAGCCCATAAAGATCTTTCCTCAATCGATACACTTCGTCTTCTTGGCCTTCTACCTCATAACCAGGTGGTTGTGCAACATACACTTCCTCTTTCAACACTCTATTCAATAATGACGATTTTACATCCATTTGATACAATTTCCATTTATGTCGTGTGGTTATCGCCACCAATGTACACAATGTCTCCATCCTCGTGACTGGCACAAACATCTCTACATAATCTCTTCCATGTTGCTACTTGTATCCTTTGACAACTAGCCTTGATTTATGCTTTTCAATATTCCCCTCAATGTTTCTCATTGTCTTATAGACCCACTCACTCCAATAAGTTATTTTTCTTGCGGAAGGTTCACTAAATCCCATATGTCATTATTTTCTATCACTTCTATCTCTTCCTCCATTACCGCAACTCATTTTTCTTCTTTGACTGCATCCTCAAAATGGATTGGGTCTTCTACTATCAACTTCATCTTTCTCATAAATTTTATTTAAATTTCTGAATTTTGGACCTTTTGTGCTTACTGAACATGGGCTTGACATGTCACTTGGTGTTGAACTTTTCAACGTTCTTGGTGTTGCACTTTCTTGACTGCATGACAGTGTCCTATTATTTGTTGATGGTGTTACTTGCTGCCCTCTTTATTGTGTTTGAATAGGAGTAGAGGGAGTCACTGTTGAGGAATTACTTGTTGTTGTTAATTCTTCTTTGTCCTCATGTGTTATACATGCTTTGGCATTGACTGTCTTCTCTAAACTTCCATCCCATGCTTCCTCTTCTATGAACTGGACATCTTTATTGATTATGACCTTCTTAGTTCATGGACTTTAGAGCTTGTATGCCTTGGATTCCTCATTGTATCCAACGGTTATGCGTTTCTCCCCCTTGAAGTCCAATTCTTCCTCAACTCATCAGGGACATGTGCATAAGCCACACATCCAAAGACTCTCATGCGAGTGACATTGTGCTTTATTCCACTCCATGCCTCTTCAAGAACCATATTTCTAACACTTTTGGTTGGACACGTATTCATGATATACGTTGCACAAGTGACAACTTTAGCCCAATAATCATTTGGCAAATGTTTTTCCTTCAACATCCTCCTTGCCATTTCCATAATGGTCGTATTCTTCCTTTCCGCGACACCATTTCATTGAGTTGTATACCTTGTTGTAAATTGCTTGTGAGTGCCATGCTCCTTGAAAAATTGAAGCAAGTCATTTGAGATGTATTCGCCACCTCTGTCAGTCCTCAAGATTTTGATGTAGTGTCGACTTTTCTTCTAAACAAGAGCCTTATATTGGTGAATGCACTCAAACACTTCACTTTTGTGTTTTAGGAGATAGACCCATGTCTTCCTCGTCTAGTCATATATGAAGGTCAATAAATAATGGCTGCCACCAATTGATGGTGTTTGGATTGGTCCACATAAATCTGAATGGACAATCTCCAAAAGTTCCTTTGCCCTTATTGACTTTCCTGCTAGAAATTTCTCTCTATGTTGTTTGCCCAAGATACATCCTTCACATAGGTTGTCTGGATTTTCTATGAGTGGAAACCACTTCACCATGCCTTTCCTATGCAACAAATTAAAATCTCCAAAGTTGAGATGTCCAAATCTCAAATTCCATAACCAATTTTCATCTTTGACCTCTACTTGATAGTTCACTTGTGTAACAACTACAACTTTTCTTTCAATATTTTGTGAGTTCATTGATAGTTGTTCTTGAGTAGCATATTCCTTCAAATCTAATATCATCTTTAGGGGAAACATTCTATTGTTTGTCATATGAACCTTTGCAATCAGTTGTCTTCTTGGAGGCTTATCCAAAATTGTGCACTCATCATTCTTGAAAAAGACATTATAGCCCTTCTGCTTGAGTGGTCCCATTCTTATGAGGTTATGGTTCAGATGAACGACAAAGTAAAAATTTGAGATGTACTTCTTCTCCACCTTCTTTGTTATGATATTAACCCTTCATTTTCCCATGATAGAGACTTTTCTATCAGTCCCTAATGTCACTTTAGATTTCACAGTTTCTTCTAGATTGGAAAACATTTCTATTTTCCCTAACATGTGATTGTTACACCCTAAATCTAGATACCATATATCACTTTGTTTTCTTGTGCTACATTACAGGCTAAAACCATGCAATCATGGTTCTGATTTTCTTTTGTTAAATTTACACTTGATTTGTTACTAATGGCATATTTCTTCTTTCTACATTCATTTTCATAATCACCATACTTCTTAAAGTAATTGCATTGAACTTGAGATTTATCATACCTCCAACCTTGTGTTTGATTTTGGCTTGGGCCTTGACAAGGATTTTTATTACTGCCTCTTCCAATTGAGCTTGAAGGGTTGCTTCTTCCACCTCTGTGTGGGCTTCTTCCTCTTCCTCTAGCATATTATCTTCCTCTTCTTCTACCTTGACCAAATGAAACTTGTGTCTTGAAGGCATGCTCCAATGAGGATCTTGTTGCTCTATTCAATCTATTTTCATGAGAAATTAGTGATGCATGAAGCTCATCCACTGATAATTGTGAGAGATCCCTTGTCTCTTCTATGGCCACAATGATGGCATCAAACCTTGCCCGTAGGCTTCTCAAAACATTCTCAACTATTCTCCTTTCCTCAAGTGTCTCACCATGGGAGTTTATTTGAGTAACCAACCCAATTACATGTGTAAAAAATGAATCTACATTCTCATACTCTTTCATAAAAAGTGTCTCAAAGTCTCTCCTCAACATTTGTTGTCTTGACTTCTTCCATTCCTTGGTAGGTTGTCCCATGCTTTCTTAGAATTTGTTGTTGTTGCAATTCTTGGGAAAATATTGTCATGAATTTCTTGAAAAATATAGAAGAGGGTTTTTCCATCCTTCTTCCTCTTGTCCCTCAACAAATCCCTTTCTACTTGAGACAAGGCATTGTATGTTGTTGCATATGCTGCTCTTGAAAACTATTCTCCACCAAATCCCAAATGTCTTGAGAAGAAAATAGGGCCTTCATTGTAATAGCCCAATAATTATAATTTTTGCCATCAAACTGAGGTATTTGAGGATTAGTCAATCTTGTGCTTGATGTTTCCATTTTTAGTGTAAAAAAAACTTTCTACCTACTGAGAAATACACTTCAAAAATAGTTTAACCTACTCTGATACCATGTTAAAAAATTTTAAGGGGGCGAAGGAGAGGAGTTCGACATAAAAATAGTTGTGGAAAGACAATCTTTCAGAAAGAAAATTGCAACTGGATAGAGGGTTAAATAAAACATAGAAAATAACTGACGACAAAATAGAGTAAAAACATAGTAAACCTTGGAGCAACACAATAAAATTTTAGCTTATAATTCTAATGCATGAAAATACATTCATATGAGACTAGGGCTCATTCACCAAGAAAGAAAAGGTTTACAACAATTTACACTTCACTAGGGGTTGTAGAGTAACACACAGTAAAACAGAGTAATTGTTGTTTTCATGGCCCCACCACAATTTGCTCCATGATTTTCTCTTCACCTCTCAGACTTACACACTCTCTCTCTTGCTCAACCTTGCAAATGACTCTTACATTCATATTTATAAAAAATGTGACTTTGACTCATTAATTCATGCCAGATCAAAACATTAATACACAGTATGGGTGATTTTACATAATAAATGATTTTATGAACTTGAATGTGTTGTAGAGTGTAGATAACAGTCGTGGAGTGAATGTTTTCCCATACATATTTACCAAAATTCACGAAGTGCTTTAACTCTGTCAGGCCAGGGTAACTCCAGAATTAAATGAGAGGAAGAAAAGACTGACTGCTTTATTCATTAGCTAACTATCAGTTATATACATAAATATGACGGATCAGTTCATCTTCTTGATGATTGTCCAGTTCACCCATCCGTTGAGGATTAGGTGTCAACATTCCCCCCCTTAATCTGAAGGGATGTTGGTGAGTCCAAAAATCGTTCTGAATCTTTCAAGCTTTTCTCTTCCAAGCGCTTTGGTGAAGATGTCTGCAATTTGCTCGTTTGTGGAACAATGACGGAGATGGATTGTTTTGGCCTCAACATGATGTCGGATTAGATGATATTTAGTATTGATGTGCTTAGTACGATCATGGAACTTTGGGTTCTTGGCCAACTTTATTGCAGAGGTGTTATCAATCATGAGTGGAGTTGATTGTATTTGTTTTACCTGCAAATCTTCAAGAATTTTCCTGAGCCACACAATTTCTTTCGTTGCTTCAGCTGCTACCACATATTCTGCTTCTGTTGTGGAATCTGCTGGTACTGATTGTTTGCGTGATCTCCAGGAGACAGCTCCTGATCCAAGACTCATAGCATATCCTGAAGTAGATACCCTGGTTTCTTTGTCTCCATCGAAGTCTGAATCAGAGTATCCAATCAAGTTGAAGTCGTCCACCTGTGTATACTTGATTCCAAGGTCTTGAGTTCCCTTCAAGTACCTTAGAACTCTTTTTGCAGCAGACCAATGTCCCTCACAAGGCTTTTGCATAAACCTGGAGAGGATTCCAACAGCAAATGAAATGTCTGGTCTGGTAGTAGTGAGGTAGATGAGACTTCCTACAAGCTGTCTATACTTTGTTGCATCCTCAAATTCCTTTCCTTCAATAGATGTGAGCTTCAAGTTTTGTTCCATTGGAGTAGAAAGAGGATTACACTCTGTCATGCCAGATATGTTTAACAAATCTCCAATGTATTTCTTTTGAGAAAGAAATATGGACTTTGGATGTTGGGTTACTTCAATGCCAAGATAGTAATGAACATAGCCCAAATCAGTCATTTCAAAAAAATTTCCTAATTCTTTCTTTATGGATGCAATATAGCTTTCATTGTTCCCTGTCATTAAAAGATCATCTACATATACCACAAGATATACAACTGTTTTGCCAACTTTCTTGACAAATAAAGTTGCATCATCAAGATCAAAATGATTGAAGTTGAGTTTCAGAAGATGCTCAGTTAGTTTTTCATACCAGGCTCGTGGTGCTTTTTTGAGGCCATACAAGGACTTCACAAGTTTGCATACTTTATGTTCATGTCCTTTCACAGCAAATCCTTCAGGCTGGGACATAAAAACATTCTCTTTTAGATCTCCATTCAAGAATGTAGTTTTTACATCCATTTGATGGACTTTCCAACCGTTCTGAGCAGCTAGTGCAAAGAGTGTCCGGATGGTGGCCCATTTTGCTGTGGGGCAAAAGTTTCCTCATAATCGACCCCTTCCTTCTGTGCAAAACCTTTTGCCACAAGCCTAGCTTTGTGCTTGTCAAGTGAGCCATCAGCTTTGTATTTGTTCTTGTAGACCCACTTGCAGCCAATTGGTTTGGTTCCAAATGGAGGATCAACCAGCTTCCAAGTGCCATTCTTTATGAGGGCATCATACTCCTTCTGCATCGCTTCTTTCCATTCATCATGAGAAGCAGCTTCTTTGAAGGAAGTTGGTTCAAAATCTGTAGACAAGTTCAATTCACAATCATAAGTAACATCCATATCAACAGGTGAATTAGAGTTATCTACATCACCTCCATCTTGTCGGTTTGTATTTCTGGTTCCTGTTTTTCCAATTTCATCAGGATGAACACTTTCAAGTGTCTTTGTCAGCCACTTTGGGGGACCTTTCTGAGATGGTCCAGGCTGCTCTGTTGATTGAGTTGGGTCTGAATCAAGATTGAGTCTCCCAATTCTATCAATTACATCACTTAAAGCATCATCCGTTGTTGGAGTGTCATGCAGGGGAGATTGTTCTTCAGAAGGAGATTCCACATGTTGATCTAGTATAGGAATCCCCCCTTCAAGATGTGGAATCTGATTATCAAACTCTTGGAATGATTTCGGTTTTGTGAATCTATCCAAGCGATCAAGTTGCCGCTCAACAACACTGTCAGATTTGGATGATTCAAGAAAAATGACATCTCTAGATAAAACAAACTTTTTATTTACTTCATCATAGAGGTGGTATGCTTTAGAAGTGTTTGAATACCCCAGGAAGATACACTTACGACTTCTAGCACCAAGTTTGTTTCTATGTACCTTTGGTATTAAAGCATAACAGGTGGAACCAAAGATCCTGAGATGTTTTACCGAAGGAACATGTCCATACCATAATTCATAAGGAGTCTTGTTTCTTATAGCATTAGATGGACATCTATTCTTTATATATGCAGCACATAGAACAGCATCAGCCCAAAACATTGTCTTTACATTTTTGAAGAAAAGCATGGATCATACCATATTCAAAATTGTTCTGTTCATTCTTTCAGCTACACCATTCTGTTGAGGATTATAAGGCACAGTTGTTTGATGTTTAATCCCATGTTGGCGAAGATAGTGTTCAAATTCATTTGATGTATATTCTTTTCCATTATCAGTGCGAATAGACCCAATATGAGATTGTGCATCATTTTCAATCCATTTATGAAAATTCTGGAATGTTTGAAAAGCATCAGATTTGTTCTTCAATAAATAAACCCAACACATTCTGGTGTAATCATCAATAAATGTCATGATATATTTATTTCCATTTGCAGAAGAAACAGGCATTAGACCACATAAATCTGAATGAATGAGTTCAAGCTTCCTATGTGCTCTTGAATGTGAATCATGAAAAGACTGTTTGCTATGCTTTCCTAGAATGCAAGCATCACATTGCTTATGTTTTCTAGGAATTGTAGGCAAACCAGCAACACCATTTTTCTTCAACAAGCGGAGACTATCATAGTTTAAATGTCCAAATCTAGCATGCCATAATAAACTTGACGGAAGTGTACCTTCTTCATGATGAGAAATATATGAGAAATGTTGTGCATGAGCAGAAGTTCCTTGCAGTTTAAGAAGTCTTTCTTCTTCTATACCCCTCATGACAAGTGATTGGTCAGATGCCTTTCTTACCTCAAGCTTGCCATCAAACATATGAATGGAGTGACCTTGCTGGCGGATGTGGACCAGGGACAGCAAGTTTCTCTTGAGCTGTGGGAGATATAGAACATGGTCCAGAAGAAAGTCTGGAAGACCAGGCAGTTTAAGCCTGATTGTGCCAAGCCCTGATGGCTTGATTTTTGACTGATCTGCAAAGTATACTGCTCCATCAACATTGTCAGTGAAACCTTCAAAAAAATCTTTCCTATAAGTTATATGACAGGTTGCTCCTGAATCAAGCAACCAGTCATTTTTCGAAGAAGCAAGTGAAGCATTAAACAAGTCTTCATTTACTCCAATGTTACATTGTGCCTCAATATAGTGAGCGGATTCAGGTGCTTTACCTTTGTCTGTGTCATCAGTTTTACCTTTCTGCTGGTTTCTTCTCTGCTCAATTTTGTCCCATGGTAGCTTGCATGTAGAAGCATCATGTGATCCATTTCGTTTGCAGTGAATGCAATGCAGATCTTCCTTTTCTGCTTGAGAATGTCTGCCCCCCCTGCTTCTGAAGTATCTTCCTCTTCCTCTTTGTCCACCTCTTCCTCTTGTAGAATCTTGAGCAGGATGCTTTTCTTTATGAGCAAGGCAAACAGTCTCTTCAGAAGATTCAGGGACTGTTTTCTTTCCAAAGGCTTTCTCTCTTTCAGCAAACTTTTTCACAAGAGACTCAAAGGTTATGTCTTTAAGATTTCCATTTGCTTGTAAAGACTCAAGATAATTAGAGTAGGTAGGATAGAGTGCTTTGAGAAAGGCAATAAGAGAGATATCCAGCTCAACCTTAGTGGATTTAATATCATGCATTATAGACTTTATTTCAGATGCAAGAGCAAGGGGATCATTATTTTTTAGTTCAAGAGTGAAGAGTTTAATCATGAGCTGAACAACTTCAAGTGCAGAATGAGAATCATAGAGTTCTTTCAGCTTTTGTAAAGCTTCAAAGGCAGTGGAATAGGATGAAATATGACGACTTACTTCTTCATTTACAGATGCTGCAATCAATGCATAGGCTTTGCTGTTCTTGTTTTCCCAAATGACAAGTTCTTTATCTGATGTAGGCTGCACAGGGTCTTTGTCTTCTTCTCCGACACACACTCCTTTCCACAACTCATTGTAGATGAGGGTGTGTTTTACCATCCGAGACCATTCAGAATAGTTCTCCTTGCCAGTGAGAACTATTCCGACCATAGAAATGATTGAATGCATTCTGTAAAAGAATATCTCTGCTAAAAAAAACTTCTGTTGATAAAAAAAAAACTTCTGCTGAAAAAGAAAATCCTTATGCCACAGCCTTATGCACTTTATTTTCTTCCTACGTTTGATAGAAGCATCAGCATTTCTCACTGCAATATTACTATGTTTGAAAAATGCACAATGGATCACTTCACTTCATTCTATTAATATATCACTTCAATATATTAAAAATGCGCAAGGGATATATCACTTCAATATATATATCAAAACTATTATGAAAGCAGCGCAACAAAACTTTTGAATGATACAAATGTTTTGAACAATACTGAACACTTTCAACTATCCCAGCAGCTTCGTGTCAAGAATGCATGGAGACCGACCCTCTCGATCCTTTCCGCTCCAAGTATAAGCATCTGTGTGTGCATACTATAATATTCAATGTCTATACAGCTGACAGCTAATGTTTCAAATACATGCATACAATAATATCATCATACAATATCTTTATGCCTTGGTCCCGCTGAGCATATTTTGAAACATCAAAGTTTCTGAGAGAAATATGATTAGCGCAGTTCTCAGGAATCCAATCTGTTCCTGTACTTAAAAATATTTCAATAGTATCTATAGAGACTAAGCTTCGCTATACAAGAGAATATGTATCAACAAGGGTACAGAAAGCATTCTTGAAGTAAAATGCGTGTTTCCATCTATTCTGCACATGAGAGAGTAATAAAAATATCGCACTGTCGCGCCATATAACATTATATGTCCATCTTCAAACAGCTTCAGCAAATCCCACTCTCAAGTTTCCATAATCAAACACTGTGTGGTAGACGCCCATGAAAATATCTCCAAGAATCCATATAGGACCCAACGGTGGAGGGACATCCAAACGCATGCAAAGCTGATTTAATAATAACCGAATGCGGTGAGGAGGCACAGGCCTCGGCTAGCAAAAATGGACGCGGGAGGATGCACAGGCCTCGGCTAGCAGAAAAAAAATGGACGCGGGAGGATGCACAGGCCTATCGCACAGGTATATCGATATCAGAGGACGCATAGGTATCAGGCCAACGTTTATGGACAGACAGGCGTTACAAAGGCAGCGCTGGTGCGCCAGAGAAAAGGAGTTACGACTATTCTGAGGACTGGAACCTGGCTCTAATACCATGTCAGGCCAGGGTAACTCCAGAATTAAATGAGCGGAAGAAAGGACTGACTGCTTTATTCATTAGCTAACTATCAGTTATATACATAAATATGACGGATCAGTTCATCTTCTTGATGACTGTCCAGTTCACCCATCCGTTCAGGATTAGGTGTCAACAAACTCTTTGATATGTTGGGGAATGGTCAGTGTTGTACTTCTGCTCAAAACTTCAGCCCTTCCACCTACAAACAAAATCGCAACATGCAGAAATTGATTGTGTAAGTATAGTGATTATTAGTGTGTTTAAGGTGGTGGTTGAGATTAATATTTCAAACACGAACTCTCTGTTATATGCCTTAAAGGAAATCCTTGTCATGACCATGCTAGAGCAAGATAATGGCCTTGTCGTTGATTTTCACATTCACAATGACCCTCTCTCTATTCTATGCCTTAAAGGAAATCCTGGTCATGACCGTGCTAGAGCAAGATAATGGTGTTGTCGTCAAGTTTCACATTCACAATGACCCTCATTTGTTGGCGCAAATCAAGAAACTTTACCCAATGGGAGCGAAGGTGGGCATCCGAGACCCCATTTATTGCATGTTCTTGACCATACACATTTGATATGTGTCAAAATCCCTGGAAAAATGTAGTTACTGAATGATCAAGAAGTTCACAAGAAATTAATGAATAAGAATAACAAATATTCAAAGTTTCAAGGTCACTCGGAAAATTTACTATGTACTGTGAGTGCAGGAACATGACACTGCAGATTTATGGGTCTTGATTTTTATCTTTGAAATAGTTTGATGGATGGATTTTGAATATTATTTTTGAAATTTCTTGGTTCTCGATTTTTTTTTTTTTTTGAAATTGCATGGTTCATGGATGTTGATTTTATTTTTGAAATTGTTCTCATTGGATCAAATTTATTGGGCAAAAGAAAAAGATCAATTCGAAAACTAGTCAATTTTTTGAACAATATTTATTGTTTTTATTGAAAAAGGATAAAAATATTTCCATCTTCTATGCCAAACAATCTACTAAATAGATTTTGTCAAAGAAAAATAATAAACATAAATTCAATTTTCTAACAAATATTAGAAACAGACTACTCAATAAATTATAAAAAAAATAAAAAAAATCTTATTCTCTAACATTTATAATAATATAAATATTGAAGACAAATATAAACCTCTACATAAAAGAAATTTCGAAGTTTTCATTGAACTTATCACAATATTTTAGTATAGCTCATGCAAGCAATTTTATATGTTTACATGAGAAATTTTTATTTAAAGACAAAATTTTGAAAAATTATATAATACCATAGGTATGTTTCAATCAAAATTGAGGATGTGAGATTTTGAATTTAATTTTGAAAATGTTTTAATATTTGTAGATAGGAGAAAGATGACCTATAAAATGTCAATATCTAATTTTTATGGTCAAATTTTATGAAATACTTCCAAATCAACGATCGAAATGAGAATAACAGCCTCCCCGCGGATATCAACAAGTTGAGCGCTTTGGAGAATCTGGGTTTTATTTTTGTTTTTATTTTTGGTATTTTCTGTTTTGTTTGGGTTTCCTATACATGTGACATATGTCCAATAACTATATAGTCTACATCCGTGAGAGATCGAAGTCAAACTTCACAGTCTTTTAGCGAGTTTACTGTTAATTTTCGTGACAATGTGTTTACACTCAAATTCAATGTGGACAACAACATAAGATGATCCAAAGCTGCGGGTAAGGTGCGGGTATTGATTTGTTCAATTTGTATACCATTAAACCAACCTCGATTACACAATAGCCGATATAATAAACCCAAAAATACTCTTTTTCCTTCTAATATATTTGAGAATTTACGTCACTTAAAACTGCTCTTTTTCGTTAAGACACGTGTCCTTGAATAAATTTAACCTCAAATTTGATTATAATTGGGCATCTTTATGTTATTCAATATTTTTAGAGTATTTAATAATGATTACAAGAGGGGTTAATTGTTTGGTTAAGGGGTTAATTGTTTGATTTCACTTCACTGTAACAAGCATTTCAGCTCCTCCTGAGTCCTTCACTATCTTGTATATAACCTGGACTACAAATTTTAATTCGGCTCTATTCCGATCTCTTAGATAAAACTAGTATTTGTCTCTTTCTTTTATTTTATTTTTCTGAATCAGAAGCAGCTCTATTCCGATCTCTTAGATAAGATTAGTATTTGTCTCTTGCTTTTATTTTTATTTTTTTTATATCAAATTACTTCTGAACAGTGAATGATCTTTCAGTAGATGTTAGCACAGTAGCCTGTTTATGATTTTATTTTTTGTTTGGGTGTCTTGTTGTTAATAGTTAGTACTTTATTTTAGGACAGAATCATGTAATTATAATTTCTTTAGTAATATTAACAAAGATGTTTTTTCCATATATATATATAGACATAAATTGAGTAATTATGTAAAAAAGTTATTTTTATTTAAACAGATAAATTTATTAATAAAACTCCTTAAAATGCCTGTTTAAAAGAAAAAAACTATTAAAATTGTTGAAATTTTGACCTCCTGAGAAACAAAAGAAAACTACTTCTAAATGAAGTGATTTGATTACTATCTATAAGATTTAGCCTCTCAATTTTCATATCCTGTATTTGTTATTGAAGATTTTAGGTTAAAAAAATTAAAAAATCACAACATGTTTGGGTTAAATGTTTTTAGCTGAACAAATTTTTAATCAAAATAAGAATTTTTGGACTAATAGTAATTTAGAAACATCATTTGTCACTATTAAACCAAGTAAAACTATGCATTTTATAAATACCATAAACAAGTTAGTTACATTTCCTCCCCACCAAAAAAGAAACAAATTGCTCATCAGACCATTCAACTAAAATCCTTTGACTTTTATTACTCGAAAATTTTAAGTTACATTATTTTAAGAATCAAATTTCTTTATTTTTATTATTTATTTTAATTTTAAAATTAATGTTTTTAATTAAAATTTTGATTAATTTAAACTTAAATTATATTTTAGAAGTCCTTATTTAATTAAATCAATAAAATCATAAACAATTAAAATTAGAATAAGTAGAGATTTAACTAAAATAAATAAAAAGTTAGAAAAATTAAACAGTTCCATTTAAAATGAATAAAAAGGTGTGAAATATGGTTGAAGCATGAACAAAACTTGAACCCTAACATTATAACAAAACATTAAAAAATAAACCAGAATCTAAAAAGAAATTGTCAGCCAGAGGATCCTTTTGAATTTTGAATCTTCTGCATCGCAATGTTATGCACACTGTGACATATGCACTAATATGTACATCCAAATTTAAATTTAACTATATATAAGTTTTAAATTTAAATATTTAAATTTTTTATCTTATATAATTTTTAATTATTTGATATTTTTAAATTTAATAGTCTAGATTAAATATATTTTAAAATGAAATAGGTTAGCTAAGTTTTCTATTCATCTATTTTATATACTTATCCATTGATCTAACTAGGAAAATGAGTTGAGTTTTTTCTTTATTTGAGAAAATTACCATATATTCTCAATTTGATTGTGCTATTTTTATATTGACTAGAAGAATTTTACGGTAAAGTTAATCAATTAATGGGGTGAAATTGCAGTTTTCATGTACTTGTGGAAATAGCTTGAGCAGTTTAGTTGTTTTTTTAATTAATTAGTGTTCTATTCCCCTTGAAAGGCTAATGACATTTCAATGCTGAAACTTAAATATATTGGATTAAATTCATGTACTGGTGGAAGTAGTTTGAGCAGTTTAATTGTTCTTTTTATTAATTAGTGTTGTATTCCCCTTTAAAAGCTAATAATATTTCTATGCTGAAATTTAAATATAAATTATCACAATTTAATAATCTTATCAGCCTCTCTTTGCACCTTTTAAAACAACTTTTAAAACACTGAATAGTTATACAAATTTTCATTTAAATCTTATAAGTAATAATAAGCATCAAATACAAAATTACACTTCTCTTTACATCTTCTGGAACAATGGCTGGTTATACTAACTTTCATTTAAATATCATAAATAATAATAAACATAAAATACAAAAATACACTTCCCGCTGTTCCATATAATTTTAACTCTGAGCGCAAGTCCCGCTCTTATAATTTGGTCACAACCTTATTGATTTATTCTTAAAAACATTTTAAAGGTTGACATCAAATTATTTGGGAAGAAGTAAACTGCATAACTTGTGTTAAATACAAATTTCTCAGAAATGTTATTATCCCAACCAAACCTGAGTTTTGTTTATACCATCTGATTGCATATTTAAGAAATATATAAATTTCTCCCATAATCTAACTACACTCACAATCTTATGTGTTCAGCAATGAAACTTTATTTTTAAATATTAATCTAATTAAAAAAATGAATTTGATTCGTGTCAAAGGAGCTGTAAATTTGAACATCCGTTTCCATTCTGTGCTTAAGAAACACATTTAACCGAATACCCAAATTCATTGAACTGCTAATCTGAATGTTGAGCAGAGATTGGCATCTCCTCTCAAAGCACTTGGGATTTTATACCTCTGGTCTCACATCATATTCAGAAATAAAAAATCAATGTACTTACAACCAATTTACTGTTTGATGAGGAGTCGCACTTATTCTGGTGAACTATGTCTTAATCCAGTCAAATATCACAGTTAAAATTTATTGACTCATTTCATAGAATTTTTGAATTCATATAGAGAAACCCCAACCACAAAGCTTGTCCATGAGTAACACCCTAATACCATATACCTAAGATTTCCATTGGATTTTAACTGAACTTATATTAGAAACTGAAAATGGAGACTGAGTGCGCTCTTCCCAGACTGACACAATATTTTTTGCCCTAGTTGGAGATACATACTTCAACTTGGTAACTAATATTTGGATGATGTATACGAATAGATTTTGCACATAGACTGCATCTCCCCTCCTCTACATGGGCGCCATGAAGAAGACAGACACACCTGCCTCTTTAGTAAAAAGCATTCAAGACACAAATGGAGGGCTAAATAGGTGGTGGTAGCACAAGTTTTGACTAGAGGTGACAGTTCATGCAGATGAAAAGAGAAGGAAAGGAGATTCGTCATGGTCTGTCATGACATCATAAACTTGTGCCGACCTGCAGATTGGACATGTTGGTTGTAGCACCTGGTAATGGAACCATTTCGTAATGCAACATCTGTGAAACAAATGGCAGCATGGCAGCTCACTGATCTCGTCGCCATTCGCCAAACTGCAAAAACAAACTGCACAATCTTGATTGCTGTAGGAGGGAAAAGAAGAAGAGAGAGTGAGCAGAGGGTTTTTGCCTAATATCTCTTCTTCAAAGGAAAGCAGGTTAGTGAGTTGAGAGCCCACTGATACATTCATTCTATCAAGACCACCTTCATCATCATGCATTTCTTGGTCGGAATATTCAACTCCTTCCATGTTGTAACTTGAAAAGATGAGAGGTCCCAACGATGGGAAAATAGAGTATAGTGTCTGCTTCATTGCGGCCATTAAAATAGCTGCCTGTATTATCAGCATAGGCAGAAGGCCCTGTGACAAATCTGAGAAGTTGGAAATCCCCATGGACCTGTGCTGAGTAGAGAATATGTGGGCTGATGTCGGTCCAAGCAAATATTGAGAATATTATATAAGAAGAGCAGAAGATATTAAAGAAACTCGAGACTGCTAAATTTCCAGCAGCGGACAAACAGAGCAGTGCACGGCTGCAAGTTGCTAACCCCATGGGACCCTGGCAGGGTAATAGAAAGGAAAATGGCAGGGCCGCCTTGCTCAGCCCATATGGAATCTTTTTAGATATTTTGAGTTTGTGACACTTGCAAATTGGGTTTACAAAGCTACCGCTGCCAGTAATTCTTCACAACTGGAAGGGATGAAATAATTTGCTTGCCATAAATACCAGCAGTGAATATCAAAAGTATTTCACAAAAATTGCACTTGGAATGTGATTATTTGCCTGAATCGTGATGTGTTAGTTGATAGGTCTCTATCAAATCTGTGTTGAGCTGATGCGTTAGTTGATAAGTTTTTATCAGATATCAATTCTATAATGTAGTGGGATGCGAGTAGCATTTGGTTTTTATCGATCGGACAATACTGTCAAATGTAATTTGAAAACACAAAAAAATATTTTTAGGATGAAATTATACCTCCCCTAGAGTAAGATTTAAGATTTAAAATGTATTTATTATTATTTTTAAATGTGAGGAAGTAGCTGAACAGGGAATTTCATATATGCAGCAGAAGTGAAAGTCTCCACTCACATACCACAAAAACTAAAAGTCCTCTATTAAAGTCCTGTATTATTTTGGCTATTGGAGTAACACTTAAATAAACTAAAAGTCCTCTATTAAAGTCCTGGATTATTTTGGCTATTGGAGTAACACTTAAATAGTTTTTTTTGTTATGCAACAATTCATTTTCAAGTTAACAACTCAACGATCCAAAATATGATTAGATGCATTTGGCACTACTGAAAGTCTACATGCTTACATATACCAAGAGTGAAATTTTTTGTATTCTTTGCTGTTATATTAAGATTTAAATGGTTTTCAATTAGTTAAAAATTTTAAATAATTTTTAATTAATTAAAAGTTCAAAAAACAATTTCAGGAATGAAGGTCCAAAATCCAAATGCAAGAAGTGAAAATCTAGTTAAAAAAGATATAGCTTTGTGTCAGGTAGCATTGGCATTAGATCCTAAATAATTTTTAAAAAACTATCAACTAAAATTCCAAAATCTAAATGCATAACTATTTCTATTTTTAATTAGCCACTAATAAATTTTACCACTTCGAAATAAATATAAAATATCTAAATGCGAAAAAGGTATGTGGCATTCTCTAAACGACTCCAATATCTACCTAAAAAGTGCTTGGTATACTCAACCGTGATTGGTAGACTGAAGCTCTTAAATAACTGTAAATTTAAATGTTTTTTATATCGCATTGACATAAGGAATCTTCCATTATCTTATGAGATAGTTGCTCTTCTCTTTTCTGATTTTATTAATACATATTTTATAAAAACAAATTAGTATTGAAAGTCAAACTTATAGTAGGATTTTTTTTAAGATTGGTAGGATTATATTTTTATCATGTTCATTTTCTTATTTAAATAAAAGATAGCACAAGATTTGAACAGAAGACTTTGGTTTTGTAAATCTTCATTTTTACGGTCATTGCCAATTGAAACAATTTAAAGAGACATTATTAAGATTAATATTAATTGATATTATAATTTAAAATAAAATATTAACGTATTATATTCATTTAAAAATGTAATTTAAAATTAAATACTAGTATATTATATTTATTTAAAAATATTTATATTAATACTAAAAGTATTATTAATATAAAAGCATTAATTAATAATTATATAAATTTATTTTAAACTTAATTTTATTAACAAAATTAAAAATCTTAAAATGTGATTTAAGAAGTTTAACTTATCTCGTAATTTATTTATATTTTATTTATATTAAATGATTACAGAAATATATTAAATAAAGTAATATTATGTGAAAACTGTAGATCCAAGAGAGTGCTGGATCTAATTAATTTAGTTACATAAGAGCCTATGTCTTAGTCATTGAACGATACAATTATTATATCACCTTCATTGATGACTACTTCAAGAAAATGTGATTTTCTTTTTCAAGGGAAACCACAAAGTCTTTGAAAAGTTCCAAGTGTTCAAGGCTCTTAGGGAGATCCATTTCTATGTAGTTGGGGTCGAAGAGCTTAAAGTTCCCTACCGTCGCTCCATATTCTATTTAAAATATTTTCTTATTTCCAAAATACCAATCACAATATACATTTATTTTATATTTTTATTGTTATTTTATTTTAGTAATATTTTAAGATATAATTTATTTGAAGTTCTTTATGTGTAAATAGAAATAGTAATAATAATAACAAGAGTTATATAGTAGTTAGTAACTTAATAAAAACATAAATATTTCAACACAAATAAAACAATTAAAAAAATATTATATTATTGAATGTCATCACAAAAAATTAAGAAATATGATTAATTAATACTGTTCATATTAATACATATACACTTTAATATATATGTTTTATTTTTTATTAATATATATAATTTTTTATAATTAAATTTATTAAATTATATTTTTAATATAATAACAAGGCGTTTTAAATTGAAAAAAGGGAGAAAAAATTAAAAGTTATGAAAATGGAAATAATAGAAAAAAATAAAAATAAAAATCACAAAGCTAAATAAAAATAAAATAAAACTAAAAATAAAAAATTAGTAACTAATAGAAATGAAAGTTACTAGACATCCCATAATAAGACCTCAACCAATCATGTTACAAATAAATAAATTTAGATAGTAATAAAAAATAACAAAACCTGAATTCTCAATGTTAAACTATATAATTTAAGCTGCAGAAATTTATGGTCAAAAACAAAGTAATACCCATTCTGTTGGACACCTAATCCTCACTCGGTTAGTGTGGAAGCCGAATAGACAAAAGCAGTCCAAGAGACCTTGGGATGTGGAACCCAATGGTCACATAATGTACTATAAATGTATATCTCTTGTTAATAAAAATTTCACTCTCATGTTTTATCTTTCATATTCTATAGTTGCCCATGTGTGTTTAACATGGTATCAGAGCGGGCGATTGTTGGTCCTGCTCCAATTTGAGCCACTTGTTTTGTGGTCTCTATATACATGTCAGTTCTGCCTTTCTCCTAATCAGAGTTGATCAGAATTGCCACCTTATAGAGCATTTTACTATGTGCATACATACCTATTTCATTACTAAGTAGATTTCACATGGTATCTATCCATTTTTCCTTGCCACACACCTATGGATCTGACCTCTCAGCATGAATATTGCTGAGTTCTTTTCCACACCTGTCAAATATGCCTCTAAATTGGTCAGATTTTTCCAGTCCAACAGCCTTCTTGACAACATTAATTAATTCCCTATCTGCTTGTCAGAATTGAGCATTTTATTCCTTATTATGCACCTGTCTTGTCCATAGGGATCCTAATGCTCCACTAAAATTTGTTGTCTGACAAAAACCATTATATTTGTTCTCTGCATTATCCGTTCTCTACGTTTCACTGAGTGTTATCTGCATCTGAATAATTTGGAAGTGTGCGTTGAAGGAGATTGAATTCTAGCTCCTTCTATCATGGGGATTGCTCTGAGACAAATAGAATAAAAAATAAAAGAAAAAAAACTCAGAATTGAATGGTATGTTTCAACTGAGTATATGTTGCATACAATTGGTCAAACATTCATGTGCGGTATGTGATGAGTATAGCGTGGGTTGGAAGATAGTATTCAACGTATTTTCTTTCTCTCCTCTCAATGTAGATTCATATTATATGCATTGAATTATATGAATACTTTTTTGAGGACTAAATGTACCCTAATTGTATGTGGTCGTTGGCTCACATGGTGAATACCACCTAACATCGTAACTCCACTGCCATTATTCTCTGTCCTGCTCCTCAACTTCTGGAGAAAGATCATTTGGAATGCCAAGTGTCTGACGGACTCTTTCAGGTGTTTCACAATTCTTAATTATCTTGGTGGAAATTCTGCGCTGGAAATTTAATCATATTGCCTATTTCTCGGATGATCGTTCATCTCTGTTGTTAGATAAAAAAGAGGAGACCGACTGTGTATGCAAGAAATATTGGCTCGAAGGACAAAACTCGACAGCCTTGAAGTGAATATCCTGCGGTGTATTATTATCAAACTTGCGGGAGCTTTCAGTCTCTGCTAGTATGTAGTAGCGCTCGACATGATCCCTCCCAAGTGATCTTCCGTTACTCGAATGTGTTGATGAAATATAACATTTATCTGCACCATTGTTGAGTGTCAGTAACCTGTGCACCTATCGTGCCTGTTACTCGAATGTGTTGATGAAATATAACATTTGTTTGTGCCATTGTTGAGTGTCAGTAATTTGTGCACCTATCCTGCCCATTACTCGAATGTGTTGATGAAATATAGCATTCCATTTGCATTTCAGGAATTCCTTCTTCGAACTGTGAGTTTGATTAGAGTGAAGCGAAGCATTGAGATTTAGAACAGTTGTTATTCTCTACAATGAATGTTGGTCCTGAATCTGGACACTAGTTCATTGGAATAGTACATGCGTGGTGTATGTGTTGTTCTATGCCAGGTACCACCGGAGGCGATCTAGTCGTGGGAAGAGCACAACCATAGTCATCGGTATGAGTCCTGTGCGAGTCAAATTTTCCATTAAAACACTTGCTCAGTGATGAACATGGAGCTATTGTAACTGTGTTGTCGCTGAAACTACATCTATTGTATGAATGGTAGACAAGCACTGCTTTTACGCTTGTTCCAACAACATTTTATTCAGATAGCAGAGTGGTTGTGTAATTCCAATGTGGGGCTTGCTTTCACGGGTCTCAGGCAGCTCCACATGGCTGTCGTCCAAATCTTAGCATTTTTCATGCTATGTTGATGCTTATTTGCATCTTGAGGCAGCTCAGCTGCTCTCTGGCTCATGGAATTCTCATAGCCTTTGAATTGCCTTTCAACATCTAAATGTGCACCAGATTTACAAAAGAGATTCGATGAAGTGTGGTCGTGAATGAAGAAATCTTGATTGCCAACCTAAATTTGGAGTTTTTAACCTCCAAAGAAGTGGATACCAAGTTGCAAAGAAGATTGGATTCGTGTTTATCATTTTTCTTTTTGGGAAGCGTAAGGATATCTCTCAATTTCTAAATAAAACATGGTCTAGGTAAAAGGTTGTTAGTGTTAGTGGTGTGGACGTCATTTTACTTAGTAAATGGTGTAAACTACTAACTGGATATAATACTCAGTCCAGGAATTCGAAAGCTGAGTTCTTCTTCCAACAACATCAATGGCTCGTTGTCATATTCTATTTGAGGTTGTCATATTCTATTTGAGGTTGTTAGGGGCCTCATTTCTACACCTCGACTAAGGGCAGTGAGTGTGTTAACTTTTAGTGGCATTTCTCATCTTATACTGAAGGCAAAGCGACCAAGAGCTTTTAATATCATTGCCACAAGACAAGTTTGTTTTCTGGTATGTGCATTGAGTAGTGAGTCAAGTGTCTTTAGTTGGTAGTCATATCAGCGGTTGGTGAATTTATACTATGAAACCCTTGTAAATTGCAATGTTGACTTGGTTTATATATGTGCATTGTTCCACATAAGATTATGAGATTATGTACAATTCTTTCTCTGGCAATCTGTAATCCCGCAATTATAGTTGTTCCACAAGTTATCATGAATGGTTACAGTTGCTATTGAACTTGACTATTCTTTTCCACTGGCCGAGAAAGTGAAGGAGTATTTGAAGGTTTCAAGTAAGTTTGTAGTTGCTGCTACCCCAGTGTGGCATTTTATTTAAAACTCATTATAGTGCATTAATTCCTTGCTTCGACTACTACATAAAGAGTTTGGTGGGATGATTGTAATCTTTTATGGAGAAAATTTTTGTCGGTTGTATTGTTAGAACATAATGCTGGTCATGAGTAAACTCTTATTTTCATGTAATGGATTGTAATCAGTGCTTGCTGGTTGCACACTGATCATTTGCTGCACATTTTTAAAAGATATTGTTGTGTATTCTAAGTGAGTATTACTTTTCTGCATTGAGTAGTAGCTGTGACCAGTTTTAAGGTGTAAATATGACATTGAAGAAAAAATGGCCAGAATCAATGAAGTATTAGAGTTCCTCAAAAATATGATATTATCTACCAATCATGATACAGTAAAAGTCAGCAAAGTTTCTCTCACAAACATGCAGGCCTGTCTACAAAATGCACAAGAGAAAATTGATTTTTTGCAGCTCGAATCTCAGCTACAGCAAGAAGAATTAAAACAGAGGAGTCATCGTTATGAACCTGCTTCTATTCAGAAGATTAAAACAGACTCCCATAAAGTAGTAGTTTTACATGCAGATGTAGAAACTGAGTCTGCACTTCCCATGCCCATCATTAGACCTTGGGAACAACTTTTCCATAACAAGCACAGAACTGGTCTTAGATATTTGAAGGACTTGTCCTTTCATATTCCAGACTACTCCAAGCCCATTCAGTTTCAGAGTGTTGGATTCGTTCATGACAGTTCACCTCCACCTATTCCAGATTCCGCCCTTCATCCATAGCAACAACAACAACAATAGATTGCGAAATTCCAACACTGTGACCGAGTTGGCCATTTGAAAGATCATTGTTTTGATCTTCATCCATGTAAGCACTGTCATAAAACCACCCATTCTTCACATAGATGCTTTAGAAACAAACGTCCTGCAAGAACAAAGATTCATCTTGGATGGATCGCTTCTTGGCAATGGGCATCAATAGCCAAGAAGATATTCCAATCACATGTCATAACTTGTTCCAGAGTATTGAACAGTTTTGCAGTTGGGTTTTCTCCTTCATCTCACCTTGTATCTGACAAGGGGGGAAATGATGGTCATCCACAAGCTTCAAAGCCACATCAAGCGAGCCTGAGCCACAACCTGCCATACCAAATTCAAAGTTGTAGCCAAAAACAAAGATGCCCGTGAACATGCCTTCAGTTGGCATTCTGGAACACTTCCTCTAGCAGAAGACTTTAGCTTCTTGCCAGTTTCGAAAGAATTCCAGGAACAAGATTGAGAACACTTCGTCTAGCAGAAGACTCCAGCTTCTTGCCAGTTTTGGAAGGGTTCCAGGAATTGCATTAAGCATTCCAAAGTTGTTAGTCATCCTTAAACCATCACAGGTTGAGACTTCCCTTTTCAGGTTGAAGTTCTCCCTTTTATGCGAGGTGAGACCTCCCTTTATTGGTTGAAGGTTTCCCTCTTCAAAACAATAGGAGCACTTCCTCTAGTAGAAGACTTTAGCTTCCTGCCAGTTTTGGGAGAGTTCCGGGAACTGCATTAAGCATTCCAGTGTTGGTGGTCATCCTTAAACCACTGCCCTTTATACCAACATTTCAGAGAGCACATTCAGCCTAGTGCTGCCATGCATTTTTGCACATTTTGTATTACAACTCTCTTCTTGGACTCATACATAACCCTTCAGATTAAGGGGGGGAATGTTGGACACCTAATCCTCAATGGGTTA
This sequence comes from Pinus tabuliformis, assembly GCA_031772625.1. Lineage (NCBI taxonomy): Eukaryota > Viridiplantae > Streptophyta > Pinopsida > Pinales > Pinaceae > Pinus > Pinus tabuliformis. Next base: position 431,737,509 of record CM062813.1, on the reverse strand, counting down.
GTGTGGAAGCCGAATAGACAAAAGTAGTCCAAGAGACCTTGGGATGTGGAACCTAACAGTCACATAATGTACTATAAATGTATATCTCTTGTTAATAAAAATTATACTCTCATGCTTTATCTTTCATATTCTATAGTTGCCCATGTGTGTTTAACACATTCAAAGCCAAACTAATTAGTAATACCATGAATGCGACATGTATAACAATATAGATTTATTTGTTTTTTTATTTGTAACGTACGTCTTTGGCCTATCTCGGAATAATAGCGTATTAGGCTCCCAATCCAAAAATTTTCTTGTTTTTACAGCTAAGATCTAACTAACATAGTTATTGTCCTATGTAACATAGTTATCATGGCAGGGGCCAATATTATTCTTGTTACTATACTCATTCCTTAATAGTCTAAACAACCTCATAATATCACATCATTCTTTTATGATTTATCAAGTCCGTACTGGGAACCCTTAGATTCATATAAACAACTTATATATAGTAGAATAGTCATTGAGTATGAAGGAATAAGCATGGCATGCAACCTAGAAAATCCTCTCTTAAATACACACGGGCATTAATGGCGTATTATCTGACATTGACCATGCATCATTAATATAATTAAGCACCATCGAAGTGTTCTGACCAACCCTTGGTTCAACATTCATAACTAACTAATTAATCTATCCTTATCTTAAATAATTCTCTACTTATTCAATTAGAAGCATGATACCTTAAGTGTCCCACATGCACCAGAGTTACCACTTGATGTTAATGTAACAACTATATTTACACTAGAATACAACATGCATAAGAAAACCATCCTTTCCATAGCAGAGATAAATTTAACCATTCTTATATCTTTGCTAAATTATTCTTTGTAATGTCCCTAGAAAACTGTAAATATTTTATTTTACCACAGTAAGAACAAACTGAATAATTATTGTTATTACTTGATTGAGTTGAATAATATTGTTAATTATTGAAAATGAGAAATGATTTGAGTATTATTATATCTTGTAACTTCTCATGGAAGGAAGTTGAAAAAGGCAGTTGTCGGAAAAACCCTAACTACCTCCCCTAATTGTGAAATGCTCCAAAAGAAAAGGGAGTGAGGGGGAGAAAAAACTTGGCTGAAATGTCAGGTAGTAAAGGAAAAAATGCTAAGTCTAGTGATGATTAGATAGCATAAGCACTATGTGTGAGCAACTTGTAGAAGACAAAGGTCTTGCGAGCAAGCTTGGGGGGAGATTTGGTCCTGAAAGACAAATCTCACGGACAGGAGGATGACAAGCAACAGAAAACAAAGGTGATCTCTACCATTGGAGTTCTTTCCTTTGAACCCAACTCAAGTAGTGGTACCATCTAGGAATTAATCTGTTGCAGAAAACTCAATTATGTGTCTTTTACTCAGAATGGAAAAGATGTAGTTGGAGCTCTTAATGCTGAAATGATATTTGGAAATATAAGCAGTAGGATTATTATTTGTACTTTTATCTACCGAGAATCAATAACAGTAGAGTTGAAACCAACTGGTCACCTTAAGAACTAGTAATCTTTTACAGTAGAGTCACTATCTATTCGGAACTGGAGAATCTCTATATTCTTCAACATACAAGCTGTAGAATTATGATCTGTACAAGTCTTTTATTGTTGGAAAATTAATTATAGTAGAACTACTCTTGTAATGAACTGTTAAACAATCTCTTAGTTGACTATGTAAAATTTTAGAACTGTAATTAGAAAATTTGACCAAGAGACCATAGAACAGAAAAGAAAGATTATAGAAATTGCTAGTACCAAAAATGAGGAAAAGAGTCAATTCTATGGGTTAGGTAACCCAATGTTAGACCCCAGAGAGCTGAAGCATGATGCAATAAGAAGGGCCAATGTAGCAAGGAGTTATAAGGGTATTTACCCTAAATCCACACTAGGCTAGCACACTAAAGGAGTTGACCATTAAATAAATTCATAAACTCTATAAGATCTTCTTAAACCCTACATAGGACTGAAACCCCATGGTGTTAACACTGACAGAATAATCCTCGAACAAGTTAACTAAAACTTCCAAATATTAAATCAAAAATAGAGAACTATAGACATCCCATTTTCGCAAAGGCCAAATACCAAATTTATTTTAACACAGAGCCGCATAATTTTGAAAAGCAATAAAATAAGTGGAACCCTAACTCGTGGTTTCCTAAGCATTTTCTAACCACATCAAACTGTAAAGAAACTCTGAGCAAGAATATCATGGATAATTTAAAGGATATCAAGCTTATATCATTCACACATCGAACAAGAGTTCAAATTTACATTTCATGTGGAACCAATACCATAGGACATGAAGAAAAACCTAAACGACTTCGAATCCCAAGAAGTCTGCCAAATTAGATTAGCAGGTCTTAACCAGAGAAATTGTAAATATTTCACAATAACTTAAACATGGAAAATTACGTCAGCGCGACCATAATCTCAAGCCCCGCAGCTGGATAAGTAAATCCTTGATGGGACAGAGGAAATGTTCATGCATACAACTCTTGAACAACTATGGGCTTTCGCATGAAAGACTATTAACAAATAACTGGGCAATAAGATCATGTTTTAACTTCAAAACCAAAAAAAGGAACTAGTAAAACTCTTGAGAGTGGAAGGCCTAGCCTCAAATCAACCAAAGGATTCCTTCTCTATCAAATAAGCACCAGGCCAAAGATAATTCTTACCCGGAAACCCTTGGGTGTTGGAGACATGCAAGGAAACCACTATACAATAACAGTTTGTAGACCCCAAACCCATAGCCGTGACTCCTATAGATAAACTGCATCGTAAATATCGTTAGCAATAGAGCTAGCATAGCAAGAATTAGTTAATCATTTGTTAGAAAACATAACATAACACATATGTAAGCAACACCTACCTGGGATACACTCTACAGAGGGAAATCCATATCCCTACTCCTGAAAATCTTCCATCCGATCTAAAGCTCTGGATTCGACAGACAGAGCAAGCTTGTGAGATGACAAGAGGAACCAGAACATGTGCCAAGGAAAGAAAGAGTAAAATGAGGCATATCACCTACGAGCAGTGTTGTGTAAATCTCCAGAAAGAGCCCAGCCATAGGATCGTGAACCCAGGTCTTCCACCATCGATGCGATGAGGGACCCAAGATGTGCAGCTGTGGAAGGATAGGCCTACCCATTCCAGGTACTAGGACAGAGCAGGAATTTAATGCCATAACCAATATCAACACCAAAGTAAATTTTAGCAAGTTGTAAGTTGTAATGAACTTGACAGAATGAACGCATAGCACTGAGACCATCAGCAAGCAGTGTGGTTGGAATCCCCATCGTGCGGTTAATATTAATGAAGCCCAATAAACGATGGCACTTAAATCTGAAACCAATAACCCAAAACTTAATTAGATATCTTATCATTTATATGATTCTACTTACACCTTGAATAATATTGTTATATTGCTATGAAATTTGAAACATTGTTGTATATTAAAATATTTTGTTTTGATTATTTTTACCATATGTATGATGTGGAGCTGTGACAAGTGGTATCAAAGCCCAGGTTACCAAATTGTGGCCTATGGAAAATATAATAAGTGACAACAATCAGTTATCGTTGTTCTTTTTGTTTTCTACCTATTGTTAACCCACCAACTTGTTAAGAATAGGAAACAAGACGATGACAGATTATGAGAAGAATGGACAGTGTTCCACACAGGAATGTGGTTGGCCTAGGACATGCAACATTCCCTGAGAATAATCCTAAAATATGGGTGCAGTTAGGAGAGGAGATTCGCAAAACAAAACTTATGATATTAGAGACAGTCCAGGAATTAAAGAATGATATGGCCCACCTACGGGAGGAAAATGCAAGATTAATGGTGGAACAAGAAAAAAATCATGAAAAGCCTGTCTGACAAGCAAAATCAGCGCCAGCCGAACCCCAGCCTTGAATAGGTACGAGTGTCAGAAGAACATGGCTACCACATGAACCAGGAAGAAATATAAGGAGGGGAAGAGAATCAAGAGGAAAAGTTGGATAATGCCTCTAAACACCCAACATCAAAAAGGCAATGGATAGAATTACAAGCAGAGTTTTGGAAAATAAAACTGCCACTCTTCGACGGAGAGCTGGAGGAGGCAGCCAAAGCCTACTTGATTAACATGAATAAATATTTATAGTTATATGAATATGATCCCAACCTCAAAGCATGGCTGGCCATTTTCCAATTGCAAGGGAAGGCCACTTTGTGGTGGGAGGAGGTCAATATTATACGAGGGGTAAGTGAACAAAATATAGCTTGGGAAAAGTTCCAAAAATATTTCAAGGAAAGATATTTGACTGAACAATTTTACGATGAGAAAGTAAGGGAATTCCACGACCTGTGGCTTGGACAGCAAACAATGAATGAGTTTATTACCCGATTTACCTCTTTACTCGGATATGTACCTTACATATGAGAGGAAAAGGCTAAGGTACATTGGTTCATCAATAGTTTACCCTTGGCAATGAGGGAAAGAATTGAGTTTGATAGCCCAAAAATGATGGATGAGGTTACAAGAAAGGCCAAGATATGCTATTAGCAAAGCAAGAAGAAGGGAGAAATTCTGGGAAAGAGGTGGGCTGACAAGAAAGGTAATAATATTGTTGTGGGCATCAAGGGAAATCGTGGTAGTATTAGCAAAGGATTTCCCAAAGGGAAAAGCAACAGGAACCTGCATAAAAGCTAGCATAGATTGAAGCCACCCACTGAATCCAGATTCAGTGAGCAATGTGGTTAAATTGATAATGAAGGGACAGCGAGACCTCCAGTACAATGTTGGGATGTGGAGGGCCACATTACGTTAAAAATTGTCCTCATCGAAAGGGTACTAGACAGGTTTCACAGATCCATGAAACATCTATGGTAGGTGATGTGGCCAAGAGTATACTGAAAATTAATGCCGCTCTCGAAGATCATCAAGCATAACAACAATCGACTATGGTGGATTTTCAAGGTAAGATTTTTTATTATATTGTATCTATTTTAATTGATCCTGGAGATACATTAAGCTATGTCAGTCCTAAGCTTGTGGAACAATGTAAATTACAAACTTTCAAGTTTAAAAACCCTTGGCTAGTACAGTTGGCAATAGGGGAAAAGAGGCGTGTGTTAGCCAAGGTCAATAACTACCCTTTGAAGATAGCAGGTCAGCCTTTGATGGTAGATCTAAACATACTTCCCCTTGAATCATATGATGTGTTGATAGGCATGGACTGGTTGGAAAGGCATAATTTGGTCCATTATAAACTCTAAAACAAAAACTATCTGCTACAAGAATGAACTAGGAGAAAAGTAGGAGATGCAAGATATTTTTAGGCCAATATAGATTCAGCCAATAAATGCCTCTCAATTGGAAAAGTGTATCAGGAAAAGATGTTACGTTTATGCCATTCAAGTTTGTTATGCCAACTCAAAGGACAAGACTGCCACCTTGGAAAGTGTTCCAGTGGTTCAAGAATTTGCAGATGTGTTCCCTTAAGAGATACCAGGACTGCCACCCAAGAGAGACATAAACTTCACTATCCTATTGGTGCCAGGAGCAGCCCCGGTGTCCCAAGCTCCTTATTGAATGAGCACACCAGAATTAACAGAACTGAAAATGAAACTGCAGGAGCTGTTGGATAAAAATTACATCCACCCTAGTGTGTCGCCCTGGGGAGTCCCTGTGTTTTTCGTCAAAAGGAAGGACGGGACCATTCGTATGTGCATGGACTATCATCAAGTGAATAAATTGACAATTAAGAATAAGTACCCTTTACCCTATATTGATGAACTTTTTGACCAAGTAAAAGGGGTAATTGTATTCTCAAAAATTGATTTATGATCGGGATACCACCAGATCAGAATCAAAGAGGAAGACATAGCCAAAACTACCTTTAGAAATCACTATGGACACTACGAGTTCATGGTATTACCCTTTGGGTTAACTAATGCCCCCACGACCTTTATGTTCTTAATGAACAGCATATTTCATCAGTATTTAGACAAGTTTGTGCTAATTTTTATTGATAATGTACTGATATATTACCGGAATATAGAGGAACATAAGGAACACCTCAAACTGCTATTGCAAACTCTCTGGTAACATCAATTATATGCCAAATATAGCAAATGTGACTTCCTTAAGGAACACATTCAGTACTTGGGACATATTATCACTAAAGATGGAATCGATGTGGATCCCGAAAAGATAAGGACCATAATGGAATGGCCAGTACCGAAGGACATAGCGGATATAAGATCCTTCATGGGATTAGTGGGATACTATAAGCAATTTGTGAAAGGATTCTCGAGAGTGGCTTATCCTATCACTTCCTTGCAAAAGAAGGGGGAAACTTTTAAATGGACCCCATAATGCCAAAAAGGTTTTGAACAGCTCAAGCATCTACTCACCATTGCACCTATATTAAGCATAGCAGATCCAAGAAAGGACTATGTGGTGTGCACAGATGCGAGTAAGGAAGGGGTAGGAGGAGTATTAATGCAGGAAGGTAAGGTAATTGCCTATGAATCTAGGAAACTAAAGGAGCACGAGCAGAAATATTCTGCTTATGATTTGGAGCTGGCAGCTGTCATTCACGCTTTAAAGATGTGGTGTCACTATCTGATGGGAAAAAAAATTCTATTGATGACGGACCATCACAGCTTGACTAGTTACTTCAATCAGCCTACCTTAAATGCTAGGCAGGCGCGGTGGGTAGATTTCCTAAGCGGATTTGATTTCGAGATTAAACATTTGAAGGGGAAAGAAAACCGGGTAGCTGACACTTTAAGTCAAAAGGTACATTTCCTCTATGAAATTTCTTGCACCGAGTGGTGGACTACTTTCAATGACATGATTAAAAAGGTAGTAGAGCAAGATCAGAATTATCAGCAAATATGACAGTAAATTCAAAATCCAACCAGTCACAAATATCGGCAAGGATATGCGATGGATGCTACCAACATGCTAAGCTATAAAAAGAGACTATATATACCCAACCAAAGTAACATTAAAAGTTTAATTTTAGATGAATTTCATAAAAACCTATGTAGGACACCCGAGATAGCAAAAGCTGATTACTGCACCCCAAAAGGAGTACTATTGGCTGGGCATGAAGAAAGAAGTAGCAGAATATTTGACATGTTGCTTGGAATGCCAACAAGTCAAAATAGAGCGTCAGCACCCTGTTGGGTTATTGCATCTGCTACCAATTCCAGAATGGAAGTGGGAGACCATCTCTATGGATTTTATAACAAGATTACCCAAATCCAAGAGAAACAACGACTCCATCATGGTGTTGGTAAACAAATTAAGCAAATCAACCCATTTTATACCAGTACAATCCACTTTCAGAGCGGTATAGATTGCCAATATTTTTATGCAAAACATTTTTAGGATGCACAGGTTACCAAAAATTATAATTTCTGACCGTGATGTAAAATTTACATCAGTCTTTTAGAGAACTTTGTTTGAGTGGTTGAGGACTCAATTAAATTTTAGTATCGCCTATCATCCTCAGACTGACGGACAAATAGAACGAGTGAATCAGGTTGTAGAAGATATGCTAAGATCATATGTGATGTAGCAACCATCCAACTGGGAAGACCATCTGAACTTGGTCGAGTTTGTGTACAATAATGGCTATCATACGTCCCTGCAGATGAGCCCGTTTGAAGTGTTGTATGAACAAAAATGCCGCACACCCTCCAGTTGAGGGGACCAGAGGATAGCCTGATGTTGGGCCCCAAAATGTTAAAAGAGATAGAAGAAATGGTCAAGAAGGTACGATCCAATTTAAAGGCAGCCCAAGATAGGCACAAGAACTTCACCAATCGGAAGAGAAATTTTAGAGAATACCAAGTAGGAGATCATGTGTATGTGAGAATTCGAGCTAAAAGGAGTACATTACAATGGAGTGGGTGTGCCAAGTTGGCACCCTAGTTTTCTAAACCATTTCAAATCTTAGCGAGAGTTGGGCTGGTGGCATACCATCTCTCCCTACTAAGTCATATTCGGGTCCACAATGTCTTCCATGTGTCAATCTTAGAAAGATATATTTATGATCCTAAGCACATAGTGAGTTGGCATGACATACATGTAAGAAAGTATCTTAGGTAGGTCAATCAATTTTTTTGTTAAAGCAAAAATTGACTTAAGTATTAAGTGTTTTAGGTCTAGCTGAAAGGAGAATTCTTGGTCAAGCCAATGAATATACTCGATCAGAGAGAAGTAATGTTGCGGAAACGAGCCATCACCCAGGTTAAAGTGCAATGGCAACGCTTTAGGCCAGATGAGGCCACCTGGGAGGATGAACAACTCATGAGAGAAGCTTATCCAGGGCTGTTTGTGGCCAAAAAACATCGGGACAATGTTTGATTTTAGGAGGGGGAGATGTAATGTCCCTAGAAAACTGTAAATATTTTATTTTACCACAATAAGAACAAACTGAATAATTATTATTACTCGTTTGAGTTGAATAATATTGTTAATTATTGAAAATGAGAAATGATTTAAGTATTAGCAGATCTTGTAACTTCTCATGGAAGGAAATTGAAAAAGGCAGTTGCCGGAAAATCCCTAACTACCTCCCCTAACTTTGAAATGATACCAAAGAAAAGGGAATGGGGGGGAGGAAAAACAAGGCTGAAATGTTAGGTGATAAGGGAAAAAATGCTAAGTTTGGTGATGACCAAATAGCATAAGCACTGTGTGCGAGCAACTTGTAGAAGACAGAGGTCTTGTGAGTCCCAAAAGACAAATCTCATGGATGGAAGGATGACAAGCAGCAGAAAACAAAGGTGATCTCTACCAATGGAGTTCTTTCCTTTGAATCCCAACTTAGGTAAGTGGTACCTCTGGGAATTAATCTGTTGCACAAAACTAAATTATGTGTCTTTTACTGAGAATGGAAAAGATGTAGTTGGAGCTCTTAATGTTGAAATGATATTTGGAAATATTAACAGTAGGATTATTATTTTTACTTTTATCTACCAGGAATCAATAACAATAGAGTTGGAACCAACTAGTCACCTTAAGTACTAATAATATTTTATAGTAGAGTCAATATTTGTTCGGACCTAGAGAATCTCTATATTCTGCAACATACAAGCTGTAGAATTATGATCTGTACAAGTCTTTTATTGTTGGAAAATTAATTATAGTAGAACTACTGTTATAATGAACTGGTAAACAATCTCTTAGTTGGCTGTATAAAATTTTATAACTGCAAATTAGAAAATTTGACCAAGAGGTTATAGAATAGAAAAGAAAGATTATCAGAAAAGAAACATTACAGAAATTGCTAGTACCCAAAATGAGGAAAAGAGTCAATTTTGTGGGTTAGGTAACCCAGTGTTAGACCCCAGAGAGCCGAAGAATGATGCAATTAAGAAGGGCCAATGTAGCAGGGAGTTATAAGGGTATTTACCCTAAAGCCGCACTGGGCTAGCACACTAAAGGAGTTTATTGTTAAATAAATTCATAAACTCTGTAAGATCTTCTTAAACCCTACACGAGAATGAAACCCCATGGTGTTAACATTGACAGAATAATCCTCGAACAAGTTAACTAAAACTTCCAGATATTAAATAGAAAACAGAGAACTGTAGACATCCCATTTTCGGAAAGGGAAAATACCAAATTGATTTTAACACAGAGCCGCATAATTTTGAAAAGCAATAAAATAAGTGGAACCCTGACTCGTGGTTTCCACAGCAAGTTCTAACCACATCAAACTATACAGAAACTGTGAGAAATAATATCATGGGTAATTTAAAGGATATCAAGCTTATATCATTCACACATCGAAAAAGAGTTCAAATTTACATTTCGTGTGGAACCAATACCATAGGACATGAAGAAAATAACCTAAACGACTTTGAATCCCAAGAAGTATGTTAAATTAGATTAGTAAGCCTTAACTAGAGAAATTGTAAATATTTCACAATAACTTAAACATGGAAAATTATGCCGGCGTGGCCATAGTCTCAAGCCCTGCAGCTGGCTAAGCAAATCCTCGATGATACAAACGAAATGTTTGTGCATACAACTCTTGAAAAACTATGGGATTTCTCCTGAAAGACTATTAACAAATAACTGGGCAATAAGATCCCATTTTAACTTCAAAATTAGAAAAAGAAACTAGTAAAACTCTTGAGAGCAGAAGCTCTAGCCTCAAATCAACTAGAGGATTCCCTCTCTGTCAAATAAGCACCAAGCTAGAGATAAATCTTACCCGTAAACCCTCAAGCATTGGAGACATGCAAGGAAACCACCATACAATAACAGTCTGTAGACCCTGGACCCATAGTCGTGACTCCTATAGATAAATTGCACCATAAATATCATTAGCAACAGAGCTAGAATAGTAGGAATTAGTTAATCAACTATAAAAAAACATAACATAACACATTTGTAAGCAACACCTACTCGGGATACACTCTATGAAGGGAAATCCATATCCCTGCTCCTGAAAATCTTCCATATGGTTTGAAGCTCTGGATTCGACAAACAGAGAAAGCTTGCAAGAGGAGAAGAGGAACCAGAACAGACGCCAAGAAAAGAAGGATTAAAATGAGGCATAGCACCCGCGAGAAGGGTTGTGTAAATCTCCAAAAAGAGCTCAGCCGTAGGATCACGAACCTAGGTCTTCCACCGTCGATGCGACGAGGGACCCGAGATGTGCAGCTATGGAAGGACAGACCTGCCCATGCCACGTACCAGGATGGAGCAAGAATTTAATGCCATAACCAATATCAACACCAAAGTAAAGTTTAGCAAGTTGTAAGCTATAATGAACTTGACAGAATGAACGCATAGCACTGAGACTGTCAGCAAGTAGTGTGGTTGGAATCCCCATCGGACGATTAATATTAATGAAGCCCAATAAATGATGGCACTTAAATCTAAAACCAATAACCTAGAATCTAAAGAGAGATCTTATCATTTTTATGATTGTACTTACATCTTGAATAATATTGTTATATTGCTATGACATTCGAAACATTGTTGTATATTAAAAAAAAATGTTTTGATTATTTTTACAATATGTATGACGTGGAGTTGTGACATTTTTTCTCATAACAGGTAAGGAAACACATACCATGCAAGTGAATCACATCATATGAGAGAGAAATGTCATAACCATACATTATTCATCAAACATTCTCATGGAAAATAAATGTAAGAACTCTTCCCATAAACAACTCAATGAATAACACAAAGAGAGTAAGAATCATCATACACATATTCCATGAATTTGACACCAATTAAACCTCACTTGGAGGGAGGAGCACCACCACCCAGCCATGAATCCCCTCTCATTCCCCTTGAGCCGAAGATCTTGTTAAGGACCAACTGTCCTCAATTGACCAATGCACTGGGTATTTAATACCCTCTTCCATGATTTAGCTACCATTAGCAGCGTCTCACTTTATGGAATTTCCCATTGGCCTATGCCTTATCCAGAAAATCTTATCTTTATCTCCCACAACACCTTTCCAAATAAAATCTTGCCTTTATCTCCCACAAAGCTTTTATGTTCTATGGATCTTTATCTCCCATCCATCTGATGCATATCCAATCCATCCAGGCTTATCTATAACCACATCTAGAAGATTATCATGAAAGATTCATCTATATCCCATTCCTCATGGGATTTGGCAAGCATCTCCTCCCTCTTGGTACTCCACCCTCCAAGTGATTTATTTTATTAATTTATTTAATAATACTTTTGCTTTTCATATTACATATCACCTAGTTTTCCTTAGCTTAGGTGTATAGTAGTTTAACCCACAAAGGAGGGTATCAAACCTAGCTTTCCTTAGCTTAGGTATACAATAATGTAGTACACAAGGGAGGGGTGTTACATACTCCCCCCCTTAAATTTTACACCATCCTCAGTGTATCACTGCATCATATCCTCATTCACAGGTAGTTGGTTTCCAAATCAACAATTTTCATAGTTTTGCTACCAGATGCAAATTTTCCGATGTACATCTGCCACAAGGAGTGCTCCCAGCATCTCTCCTTCCATAGCTACATAGGTCTGAAGAAGTGCTATCAGCATCTCTCCTTCCATAGCTACCTGTTACACATTTTTTAAATCATTTGTGAGAATTTATCGATGCACACTTTAACCATGATAAATATCGTAATCTATTATTATTAAAGCAACTATTTCTTATCATTTATTTTATTTGAAGCATGCATGTCCTCTACTTGCATTCTTTCAAGCCTTTGTGTTCTTGTCGAACACTTGCTTCTTGCAGTCTCTCTACATACAATACATCAGTTAGCATATTTTCCACATTAATATACGTGCAAAGTTATAACAAATTATTTCTCATCACAATATATATTTTCATATACATATATTCATTGAAATTGTATGTATGCCAAATTGAGATTAGCCATAGTTACTTGTACTAAAATTACTTTCCTTCTTCTAGGTAACCTCCAAGTTTGTTTACCTGGATAGACATCCATCCAATGACTACTGCATATCCTACACACAAGGTATGTTATACACATTTCATTTTACAACCATGTAGCATATGTAATCATATGGTCCCATGTGCTGTTATACATAGTCTAGCTGTGGCATAGCCTATAATACCATCCTCATGGTATCACCTGCATGACATAACCTTTATCCACATATTTTTCCACTATGTTAGTATCATACCAACATTAAGTTTCATGGTGCATATATGTAATTAAGAATGTTTTTATGTCGTGTAAATCAATCCTAGATGTCATGTGGTTACAATATAAATCACATATTATTGGATTCATGCATATTTTCCTCCTAATCATTCCTTCTTCTTATTAACTCATAGCTGTTGAAGTTTAATATTCATGAGATCATTAATTCACCTTGTATGTTTTATTGTTGCCCTATTTATGTTTCAACACCCTATTGACCATGCAAAATTTCATGTACTTGTACATGAAAGCTTTTACTACTTACAATCCTATATTCCTTGTAGTCGTAAGTGTTTATGATCTCAGGGTATTTACATGTTAGCTCATTCTTAACATTAAATCACCCTTTACCAAAGCTGAGTTATCTATTTATGAATTCTTGTTTGTATCACGCAACATTTCCTTATGTTTTCCAAACACCTTATCAATGCAATCTTATAATAGATCCTCTCAAAATTTCTTAGTACAAATTATGATATTAATCTACTTTAATATATTGTTAAATATCATTTAATTGACCCAGGGGTCCATCCCATTTGTGCTACTTCAGCAAGAACTATGGTTTGCACTCAAGGATACCTATAGGTTCTATTATACATATCCTTCAAAAGATGCATATGTCTCGGAAATATGTTTAACTTAGATTTTCCCTTAACCATACTTTCTTCCAATAGAAGAACGAGTCACATTGTAAGCAGATGCATTAATCAAAGGATTTGTTTGACCAAAATTTGTACATGTTATATAGCCTTATACTATAACATGTTCTCACTATCCCTTACCTTGGTACAATACTTTCATAGCGGTCATACCATCTATAAGTTGTTTTTATAGTCCAACCTGACTTTTAACGTAGTCATGCATACTTTGCCTATTTACTATTGTTACATAATATGTATATATGGCTTGATTTAGGCTCAAGAATCTTCCTTATATGGATTCATAACATCAAAACCATCCCACCATTAACCATTTGATAACTACATCATTCCTACAAGTCTGTACACACATGTTCTTGCATGGTACAACTCATGGATATTAAGCATGTTCCTATGTAACATGTTTATCTTAATGACTACTTAACCAGACTATGATAACAACATGTAAAACTATCCATGACAAGGCATAGGTATATATATATATATATATAGACAACAATTAAGCCCAATTACGATCATGGACTTCCTCCATTATATAATCTTCTTTTCTAGAGTTAGGTGATTTTATTTAACCATGCATCTACACCACAATTGTATCAATCACCATTTAAATCTCTTACCTATTGGAACAATATATTTTTCCATACAGTTCCTCAACCAGTACATATTATGGTTTGTGTTAAAGGTTTTAAGCAAAAACTTTCTAATTTCTCTTCATCATTCATAATACCAATTTTGCCCAAGTTTTCCTCTAGTTGCTATCATGCATATATGTATAGCATCACTATTCAAACTTAATTTATTTTTTATGACGACCTATAACAAAAATTTAACTCCTCATTTATGAGAGTCCTCCATAAAAATACTTATTATCATGTTAACTCACATATTACAAAGCGAATACACGGCTTTTGGTGAGGAAATAATGGTGATAAGCCCTCACTCCATTAAAATGCAATTACAGTAACGAATAACCATATTAAAGGAGTCTTCTCTCAACGCACAACTACCATTTGTGCACAACCTTTGGCATGATGAGAATTATACCTTATTATCTATAGTGCATGTACAAATTCTTATGCTATGAGAGTGGATGATGTTCACACCATCATCACAGATACCACCATATCATACACCCGCATGTTATTGCATTTATCTACACTATGCTTATTTTTACATGTGTTCCCCAGAGTTTGATTCATTAACCTCACATTCATTTTGAATCAGAACGTACCACTAATTAACTCGATCCCTTTGCTCATTCTTTTTGTGCACACACACAATTTCAAAATCTATTATCGAACTAACTAACTTTGTAAGTCAAGCATACTTTTGTTACCAAACCTTCGCATAGCTAATATCTCAAAAAAATCATTTCGTTTTTGCCGGAGCTATATATTCTTATTAAAAATATATATATATATTTCACTTCGTGCAGAAAATTTCCGAAATTCGATCAACATTGTTAATACACTTTATAATTAAATTAATTTTATTTAACCCCCAAATATTCTTGCATGCGGTTCATCCCACCTTTTGTTTCCTTACAATAATTCTATTCAAAACACTGCCGCAACATTCGATACAACAACTTTAGATCCTTTTAGCATCATTTCTAAGTTTTGTATCAGAAGATTACCACAATAACTCTTACATCAAGCTTCAATGCTACTAAGGTCCCCTTTCATGTAATTTGTTTTTGTTTGTTTGTTTACCAATAAGATTCAACTATTGTCCACATTATATTTAGTTCGTCAAACACTATTATTCATACCACAATATTCATATTCTTATTAATTGAATGACACAGAAGTGGAATGTGGACTTGTACGTTGGGTCAATCTTTCATCATACTTCACAATTTGGGAGAGAGAAATCATAGCATGAAGTCAACCAAACTCATTGACAACCCCCCACAAGCATGCGAAAACCCCACACCGGCATTAATGAGACTTTTCTTTGAGCTTATTGTAACCAACATGGCTATGTATCATGATTATAATACTATAGGCATAGTCAAAATATGTTACTCTTTAAGCAACGTGCAAAAATAGTTAACCGAGCCTCATTAGATGACATTCTGATCCATTAACCATACAGTTAGAATATTGTTCTGTGAGCATTTACCAATCTATGACACATTAATAAGGTTTAATATCTTCTCCTTATTTAATCACAATTTCATGATTAGTTGCTGGTTTATCTAGCCATTTTCACTCAAGGAAACTTTTCCATTTTAAATGTTAACCTGAAAAAACTATATTAAGAGATTTTTCCATAGTATAAGAACTCGTGGACTCTTCCTTTGAGACTTGGCACATGGTCTTGGTTGTGGCATTGGGCTTTGGTGTTAACTTGTGATTTGTTGTTTAGTATATGTTTACTTGAACGAAAATTTGTGACTTAACAGTCGTTTATGTTCGTGGAATTTTCAGGTGGGCACTTATTACAGGTAGGTTACCATTACTTTCAGTGATATATAGCTAATAACACAAGAGCATAACAACAAACAAAGAGAGAAAGGAAATGACAATCTTGACCACGTAACCAACCTTTGGATCAATACCCCATTATGAATTTTAACAATGAATCATTAAGCATGCTAAAGAGCTTTTCCAACGTTTACACATTCTGCATCAAAATTACTGATAATCTTTACGACTATGTTTAAGATGTTGGCATTTAAACGAAATGTGGTGGTTTTTCACAATTAGGAATTAATATTTAATATAAACATAAACCTAATAAAACCAAACTTTTTGGCACAATTCAAAACAAAAACCAAACCCATGTAATCCTTTACATGTGGTTTGTAGTTAACAACTAGAATTCATTTCCTTATATGCTTCTCTTTGTGTTTTCCATGTCCATCATTGAACCCGAAGCCTGTGGCATCTATATATCACTTCGATTCTATCATTAATTGCTGCAAAGAGGATTGATCTAACTACGAGATTGCAACAGTGAGCGACGAGTAAGTCTCAAACAAGAAGGATTATGAAAGTCTTCTATGTAACAATAAGAAATTGTTTATATTCAGTTATAGCTTTTACTTGTAAGAATGCAACAATTTAACCCAATAGAGTAGTAACAATCGAAATGGAGTAATAACCATAGAAAAAAATTCACTGATTTATTACTAAAATTTCCACCATTTTAAATACATTTTCAATATGGATTCCTCAAGAAAACAGATATACTGTCCTTTGAGAACTAAGGGAGCGAAATGTTATACCTGATTTTTATGTCACTATTCTATATAAAAACCCTCATGATGAAACAACCGTCAGCAAGCAAAATCTGGGCGAGTAAATTTTTTTCTAAACCGCCAGGGTCTAAGACAAATTTCTGAGGCATCCGCGTGAACATAGAAAGTTGCTGCACAAAGCTTCCTCACCCTGCCAAAGAATAATTTACCTTTTTCCACCCAACTTAATTACCATTAATTTGTCTCATCCTCTGGCACAATATCATATAAATATTGCTCCAATATGCACCACAAGCACATGCCAAGTATTGGCGTATAGATGCCATCAAGTTAAGATTATGGTTTTTTTTATACAACTTAATCAGGATATATGTTTCTATAATGAAGGATAAACTTAAGCTAGAAATCAGCTTTAAGGCTTAAAGATATTCATACCTATCCAGATTAGTGGATAAGGTTGAATACATGGGAAACCATACAAAACCATCTGTCATTCCGGCTTTCCTCACTCATCATTCTCGCCTTCTGGACTTCGCAGATAACCACTATCAAAAGGGAAGCATCCGAGTTGCGGCTTTACCTTCCATGTTTATGCTTATCACAGGGATAAGGTTATGACCCACTACGGATGAGGATGCCTCCGATGATAATGTCTTTAATAGGCAGTTAGGCATTCGTAGTTCACAAAAGGAAACAACTTTGTTACCGCTTTTCCTCGATCCCATTATGGAAATAGTATCAATTGACTTTGTTGCCAACTTCGCACCTCCATCTTGTGGTAAGGAATTCTGAAAGCTTTTCCTATGCGGTGATTTTTCTAAAAGCTAAGGAAGGAAAAAATTGTGGAATTTTATAGTAATCATGTTGCCTTATCAACCTTTTCTTTATTCCACTGTTGGCCTGACTCGAAAGCTACGGATTTTCCCTACACTTTTCTGAAAATAAAACTAAAAGTAGTTATCCTCATGTTGACAAGGCTTGGATGCCAATGGCAGTTAGGTATTATCTCATAAATCTCGATGCCCATACCTTTTAGATGAATCCATATCCTTGGCATTTTCTGGTTGACTCTATGCACTTTTTTGGGGAATTTTTATCCGCAACTAATACAGTGATCAACATGATCAGAGAGCTAGAGGATGTCGATGTCTTTTGTAATGTTTTTTCTTTATCCATGCCTTTACATGATTCCTACTCATTGATAATTTATATGGATTCGGTCTCAGTATTTGCACAAAATGTAATGTTCAGAAAGTCCAATCTCATTGTTATGAATCATGCCTCCCTTTGAAGGGATAGAGCTTGAAAATAACGCAACAGAAGAAAAACTTACAATCATTCAATCCCTCCGATTTCCTTGCGAATAGCTGTTCTTGCAGTGTCCTTATTGATAGTTCTCAGTGGTTTCAATTGCAAATTTCATTTGCATAAACCTTTTTTCCGCATGAACAACAAAAGTGGGAGGCCAGAATAGAACATTTCGTGAACCACTATATCTTGAAGCCTTCCCTTTGAGCACTAGCCACGTCGAGTTAAATGGGGTTGTAGTTGTGGCTAAACTGTGAATAATTCAACACTTCCCCACGGCTAAAGCCCTTTCGACCCTCAGTGTGTCTCATTCCTTTAACTCGGTATTAAACGAGGTTGAGAGAAATGCTCAAGTAATTGATATTTGGATTGGTGGCCTCTACTATTTTTTTTAATAACACTCTATTTTCACATTAGCTCCTGCCCATTAACTACCAATTTGAAAATCTCACAGAAGACAAGAATTATTTTGGTCCATAGTTGAATCAGATTTTACCACTGTAATTTTAGCATAACAATGCTTGATTCGGTTACTTAGTCATTAGATTTATGAAATTTGGAATTACAACAAGGTTGAGAAAGAAAAATAAACCATATAATTTCCCTTAACACTCTTTCATTTTAGTTCATATGATTACTCAACATTTTGATATTCAATTCATCCTTAAGGAAATTTAACTTCCTTTAAGAAGTCAATGTGATACTCACTGGTTTTACTTTACTTTCCTTATGGATGTTGGATTATTTTCTTTCCTTGTAAACATTTTATAACCAAACCAGTTATGTAATTGGTTATATCGTAGCTTAACAGTCAAATTTAAGAGCTCTCTCTCTTCATTAAAATATTACTATTGTACTCTTAGCTCAGAATTTTTCTTTAGTTGTGAAGATCCCTTTTATATTTACATGACATGGAGTTTAGGATGGAGGTGGATTGGTCCATAGGCCTCAGTGTTTGAACCTAGGTTTTGATACCATTTGTAATGTACCTCTTTGGCATATCCCAGAATAATAGCATATTAGGCTCCCAATCCAAAAAATTTCTTGTTTTTACAGATAAGATCTAATTATTTTCCTCCATAACATATTTATCATGGCAGGGACCACTATTATTCCTATTACTATACTCATTTCTTAATAGTCTAAACAACCTCATAATGTCACATCAATATTTTATGCTTTATCGGATCCGTACTGGGAAACCTTAGATTCATATAAACAACTTATGTATAGCAGAATTGTCATTGAGTATGAAGGAATAAGCATGGCATGCAACCTATAAAATTTTCTATTAAATACACACGAGCATTAATGGAGTATTATCCAACATTGACCATGCATCATTAATATAATTAAGCATCGTGGAAGTGATCTAACCAACCCTTGGTTCAACATTCATAACTAACTAATTAAACTATTCTTATTTTAAACAATTTCTCTACTTATTCAATTAGAAGCGTGATACCTAAAGTGTCCCACATGCACCAGAGTTACCACTTGATGTTACTGTAACGACTATATTTACACTAGAATACAACATGCATAAGAAAACCATCCTTTCCATAGAAGAGATAAATTTAACCATTCTTATATTTTTGCTAAATTATTTTACCTCTTAAAAGGTAAGGAAACACATACCATGCAAGTGAATCACATCAGATGAGAGAGAAATGTCATAAGTATACATTATTCATCAAACATTCTCATGAAGAAATGTAAGAACTCTTCTCATAAACAATTGGATGAATAACACGGAGAGAGTAAGAATCATCATACACACATTCCATGCATTTGACATCAACTAAACCTCACTTGGAGGTAGGAGCACCACCACCCAGCCATGAATCACCTCTGGTTCCCCCCGAGCTAAAGATCTTGCCAACGATCAACTATTCTCAATTGACCAATGCATTGGGCATTTAATACTCTCTTTCATGATTTAGTTACCATTAGCAGCGTTCCGCTTTATGGACTTTTCCATTTTCGTAGGTCTTATCCAGAAAAGCTCATCTTTATCTCGCACGACATTTTTTCACATAAAATCTTTCCTTTCTCCCGCAAAGATTTTATGTTCGATGGATTTTTATCTCCCATCCATCCAATGGATATCCAATCCATCCAAGCTTATCTAGAATCACATCTAAAAGCTGATCATGAAAGATTCATCTCTATCCCATTCCTCATGGGATTTGGCAAGCATTTCCTCTCTCTTGGTGCTCCACCTTCCAAGTGATTTATTTTATTAATTTATTTAATAATACATTTTCTTTTCATATTACATATCACCTAGTTTTCCTCAAATTAGGTGTAGAATAGTTTAACTCACAAAGGAAGGTATCAAACCTAGCTTTTCTTAGCTTAGGTCTACAATAATGTAGTACACATGGGAGGGGTGTTACATTATTATATTATTTTAGTAAATTTCCATATATAATTTATTTGAACAAAATATTTATATGTATTAGACACATAGTCTTCTATTATGTATTTATAAATAAATTGTAAATAGTTCAAATAAGAAGACCAACCATAACAATAGAAATTTATTTTGTGCTTTTTTATTATTTGATTTTAGTAAAATTTTCATATCAATTTATTTGAATATATATATATATATATATATATATATATATATATATATATATATCTTTATATAGATATATATATAGTTTAATTTATATATGAAATGACTTTTTTCGTGACATATTTTCTGGTTATTTTTAATTAAAAATCAGCGAAGGTTTTTTAAAAATTTGAGTTTAAGTTGTTTAATATGCAGAATTGGAGCACCCCAATAGGCTTTTCAAGGTGATGAATCTATTTATGCATTAAAAATTGCCTTATAGACAACAAAAAATCACATTCTTTCTTTAAATGGTTTTGCCTAAAAAAAATATCTATTTCATTAATTAAAATACAAATATAGATATATATATGAATAACACATATTTCTCTAAAGTCCTACATTTATAAATAAAATGTAAATACATAACCAAAAGAGTCACTCCAAATAGGTAGATAGATAGGAAGAATCACACCCACTTTGAAAAATGATATTCCAATCCCATCAACCAAAATTCATCAAGTTACCAAATTACTTTACTTGACATGATATCAAAACCAAATTTTGGCATTCCCTCTTTCTAACTCCTTTCACTGTCAATTTCCCTCTTTCTAACTCCTTTCACTGTCAATTTTTTTGCTAGACCTGCACCAAGCTATTTCATCTTATTCTCCATTTTGAACACATACTTACCATTCTCCAGTCTTCCACTAACCATTGGCCACTAAGAAACAGTCAAACGCATGACTCATCTCCTGACCCGTGAAAACCGGAAACCAGAAGAAACCAGAGTGGCATTATTAACCAGAGTGACATTAATAGTAATCAAAGCATTTACATATTTTAGAGTAACATTAAATTGTAGGATTTGAATTTTTTGAATCCAAAACTTTGGAGCTTTATTCCTTTTAGCATTCATTCAAGCCATTCGTATCTATCTAGCTTTAATCGTGCCTCTTTCTCCGCTGCCTATTAATTTTAATCTTGCCAGTTTAGCCACAATTTCAGCATTAAACCCTTAGACATTAGGATTTCTATAAGGTATTTTTTCTTCTAACACTAATGTTTTACCCATTTTTAAAACCGAAGACATTACACAAAGAACTTCGCTTGGCTCCTCGCCACTCATCACGAAATGTTCGGACCCCATTGAAGTTAATTATTAAAACCAAAAAGAGATTACACAAAGAACTTCGCACTTCGCTTGGCTCTTCGCCACTCATCCCGAAATGTTCGGACCCCATTGAAGTTAACTATTAAAACTGATGTATATGAGGGCATGATTTGTCTTTTCTTATTTTAAAGAATGAGTGAAATATTAATTTGTGTTATTTAAATTGGTTTTCTAATTGTATATGAATTTAGCATTCTGAAATTTTTTTAGGATATTTTGATTGCAGGGGTTATCCATCAAACTTGTAATTTCAATGAATTCATGTCAGATTTTAGAGAAATTAAACCAGAAAAACCCTCCCAAAACAACTTCTATAAAATCTCACCAAAAACAACTCAAATTCAAAATGCACCATAAAAATGACCTCCTAACATTGCTTTAAAAAGCCCATAACAACTACATTTACAATCCTTCTTAGAACTTAAAATCTATTATCAATTCAAAACTTTATATTAAATATTTTATATTTAAAAACTTAAATAATTAAAATTAGAATAATATCGATTTTCACATGTATCTAAATTTATATAACTTATTATTATAAGCTCCCTACCCTTTTTGGCATTTACATCGATAAGCTCGAAGGTTATTTAGAAGAAGCAGGATGTGGTGGCACAATCTTAGCTGGGATAGTCGTTATCCTTCTTCTCTATGCTGACGATATTGTTCTTTTGGCAAGGTGCCCTTCTGATCTTGATAAGCAGCTCAAGCTTCTTAAGGATTTCTGCTCTACCATGGGTATGACTGTTAACACTGACAAAACAAAAGTTATGATTATCAAATCCAAGAAGGACACTTGCGCTAATTTTATGTATGACAATAATAACTTGGAGGAAGTGTATTCTTACAAGTACCTAGGAATTGATATCCATCACAAGCTCAACTGGAACCATAGCATTGAGAAAAGGATCAATGGGGGATGGAAAGCTTATTTTGGTCTTGAAAATAATTGTAAAACAACAAACCTCGTAATGTGGGATAAAAAGAAGTTCCTCTTTGAAACTTTAGTCACTCCTGTTATCTTATATGGCTGTGAAGTTTGGGGCTGCAGCATCTCCAGAGAATCATGGAGAAAGATTGAGAAAATCCAGAAGCATTTTATAATTTATAACCTGAAAATTAAAAGTAATACACCCTACCCTATTCTCCTTATAGAAGCAGGTCTTTCTCCTATTGAGAGCCTGGCTATGCTCAGGTTTCTGTTGTACAAGCACAAGCTCAATAACATAGACAATCATAGACTTCCTAAGCTAGCTTTAAATTCCAGCCAAAACCACCTAAGGCTTAACCGAGGATGGCATAAGGACACAAGGGCCTGGTTAAACTATTGGGAGATCAATGAGAATGATGCTTTGCAAAACATAAATAACATTAAAGATATTGTTACTTCTAAGTTCAAAGAAAAATTGTGGTGTGAGAAAGATTTAGCGTTTAAAAGAAAATTAAGTTATTATAAGAAGGTCATCAACCCCACCCTTGAAGATCAAAAGTATCTCTCTATTTTAACTAGCTCAAAGAAGAAAATTAATATAGCAAAGATTAGAACGAATTCTCATGAGCTCCATAGTGAAACTGGCCGTTGGGCAGTTCCTAAAACGCCATGGATGGAAAGGATCTGCCATATTTGTGAGAATAGGAGCATTGAGGATGAAAACCACTTCCTCTTAGAGTGCCCTACATACAACCACATTAGATCTCAATTTCACAACCTTTGTTACAATACTGACCTTCCTAGCCTTTTACAATGCCAAAATTATAGTGAACTCGGGAGGCTTCTCTCCAAGCTTTTTGAGCATAGGAACAAAATCTTAAAACAAAATGTAATGCCCCCAGCAGAATGTAAATGTGGATTTTACTGTGGTAAAAAGACAATATAGTAGTAGTTGTTGTTTATGTTTTAAAAGAAACAAAAACTGTGATAAACTACATTATTAAATAAATGGAATATTTTCTTGAAATGCTGGCAGCCTCTGGGAGGTGTATTTCAAAGAAAGGAAATCAGTTGTCATAACTGATTTGAACTGCCCTCCCAAACAGGAAAAGTCCTGGGGTGTAGGGGGGAAGTTCTGTGCTGTTGGGACAGACAGAAGATGATTCTTTTGCAGAGACCAAAAAGGAGGAAAAGAGGATATACTGAGGAATTGGTTAAGTCTGGTAGGGACCAGATAACCAGGCACTAGGTGCTCAGATCTTGTTGAGGGCTTGAGGCCTGCAAGATAGCTCGGGGGAGAGAATTCCGTCAGAAGATGGATCTCATGGCTGGGTGGACGAGCAGACTCGAAGCACAGGTGACTGCTTGAGTATATGATTGTGATTCTGTCAAACCAGGTACGGTTTTCTAATTCAGAATCCTTCTGCGTTAAAGAGAAAGACTTATGAAAGACCACAGTATCTAAACTAGACATGCTATAGTTCTTTAGTACTATTACAGTGTATCTGGAATCGTATAAAAGTGGTAAAGATAAGGCTATCTGCTGATAGACCGGGTATGGGTACCGACTGACAGTTGATAAATATATGAAGGGTTAGGAATACGGAATACCTGAGAGGCTTCTGTAATAACAAAGTTAGTTTATTTACTGTCTAAATGATTTATTAAGTGTCTGTTGGAGGTGCAATGTATGGCACGAACAGGCAGAGATAACCATGGAATATATATGCAAGAAAGCTATGTTCAATGAAACATATAACTGAAAATATCTGAATCATAAATTATTATTACATCTTAGGAACCTTTAAATACGAGTCTGGATTAACCCAGATCTCGGAGAAGGGTCACGGCTGTAGCCGAAATGCCCTAATGAAACAGAATAGAAAAGCGCATGTCGATATGTAGATATACATAAACATGGTATATAAAATACGAAACAGATACCAGCTAAGTAAAGGAATATCTTACAGCTACGTGGGACTTTGTCCCTGAAGGTGAATGTGTGCGACTTAGTCGCAGATCTTCCATAAAATTCACAGCGAAGCTATTTTCTTAATGAGGAACGAAGGTTGGAGG
Organism: Pinus tabuliformis; assembly: GCA_031772625.1. NCBI lineage: Eukaryota > Viridiplantae > Streptophyta > Pinopsida > Pinales > Pinaceae > Pinus > Pinus tabuliformis. The sequence continues at coordinate 431,712,852 of CM062813.1, read as the reverse complement.
ATAAACCCTCAACCTCGTATAAACCCTCATACCCGTGAGAACCCATACTTCTGAGCAATTCTACATGCATAAACTAAAGAAAACAAACAGGAATAGCATCGTATCGAAGTATCGAGAGCATCCATAGTAAGCTAACAGAACCAGAACCACATGCAACATATGTGAATCTGTGTATAAAGATCAACCATTTCTGCATGTCACCCGAAAGAAAACACGAGTCCAGTAGCGCTGAGATATACAGCGTCCATATGTACAGAACAAATAAATGTAAAGACAGTCAAATACCAATAAGCCAAAGCAGGCATACATTAGATGAATATTTATAAACATAGATCAGAATGAAAGGCTTATGCCTTCTGAGAAACCGAACGGAATAACAAGTCCTGTTTTGTCATCTATTAAAAGAACACAGTATTATACCCCTGTTATGAAGCAATATACATTTACAGCAAAATAGAAGTAGCAAATAATAAAGGACCTGGTGCCGTCAACTACAAAGTAAGTCTACGGCCAGGCCAAGATGGAAGTTATACAAAGATCTAAAGACCCTAGTTCGACAGCTTATAGAAAACTATCTTGACCCATGAGGAGATAAGAACCGGTACACGGTTTCCATCTGCGAACGAACTTCCAGAAACTTCAAACAAATAATTTATCATTCATAATGTAACCTCGAGGGTTCTCATGGAGAATACCTCGACGGACCCAAGTGCAGAACCGGCAGCCTCGGCGGTCTGAAATAAAACATGAAAGTATAGCTCAGAACGATAGGTTCCGAGCCCTCTTAACTAAATTGGCAATTAGTAAGGGAACCGACCTGTATCCGCTGGGAAATGAGCTGTCGAAGACCTTTATCTCGACTCAGTAACCGGGTTGAGCAACCCCATCGGTGCTCGCCTGCAAGGAAGAGCACACAAACATCAAACCGCATCTTTCAGTGGAATAGCAGGACACTAGCAGTATTATAGAGTGCGAGATTACCTGAACAAATACGGTGCTGGTTCCTTACGGCCTCCAGAGAGGTAGCAGGTGGAACTGTAAACTTGGAAAGACCAAACCATAGTCGCGGCAGAGAGTTGAACTAATTGAGTAAACGCAAACAAATGAACCTCGCCCTTGATTCACGGGGTTTAAGTAATGAATTGGAACCCTTGGAGTCATATCCACCCTTCGATCGCCAAAATAAATCTGGGACGTCCAAATGAAGCGGGAAGAAGAGGCGGGAAGGCCGAGGACCCCAAGGCCGAGGTGTCACATGGCCATGTGTACCGGCCATACCACCTATCCAGTGGTGAACCATTGTAAACGGTGCGGTAGGTGGAGGAGCCCGCCAAAACCTGCAGCTGGATCTTCGAAACCCGAGACCAGTAATTGCTTCGTATGCTGGGGAGGGTTTAGGGGGTTAGGTCCAGATGTCAACACTCATGGCACATTGAAGTTATAACACCGCTTAACACCACTATGCAAACAGTAAAAGCCATTACTTATATGTGAATTTATAACAGTTATTACGGTGAACCCTACGTAGTATAAGGGTTGATATATGTTCATTAGATAAAGTGCATAAGTTTGTACATGGTGGTAATGCATAGTAATACATGGCAATATATGGTAGCCTATGATAATATTGGGTGTATCAACTTATAAGTGTAGTATGAGTGCCAGCATACAGATCTTAAGTTAAATTTTTTTTTTACTAAGTATATTTATGCATGAAGGATTGTGACAAATTGGTATCAGAGCTCAGTTACAACATTGTGGCCTCAATATGACATGTTTCACTGTGCAGCAGCATACACCATGTATATTTAAAAAAAAACTGATAAAAGTACTTAACTGTTGTTCTGTTATGAAGGGGTGACACACAGAATTATAACAAGCTAGCAGACAAGCCAAAGAGAAAAAGCAGAGTAACAAAATGAGGGAGACGGCAGTAACCCTCAGGAAAATCCAGAACTGTGGGTACAGTTGGGTGAGGCAACACGAAGTACCAACCTGACAATACTTGAAACTGTTCAGGAGTTAAAAAATGAGATGGCACGCTTACGAGAGGACAATGCACGTTTAACAGTAGAACAAGAAAGAATTCTGAAGAGTTTGTCAGACAGGCAGAACCCACCCTCATCTAACCCCAGCGCGGAACAACAGAGGGTGACAGAGGAGCAAGACTTTCAGCATGCACCTGAAAATTCAGAGGACAAGGAGGATCATTCTGACAATGTGCCACCGTAGCAAACCTCAAAACGTCAGAAATTAGAGCTGCAGGGAGAATTCCGGAAGATTAAACCCCCGCATTTCGATGGCGAACAGGAAGAGGCAGCTGAAGCATGGTTAATAAATATGAATAAATATTTCCAGTTGTATGAATACGACCACAACTTGAAAGCAAGGCTGGCTATTTTTCAGCTACAAGGTAAGGCAACCTTGTGGTGGGAGGAAATCAAGATCATTAAAGGGGTCAGCGAACGAACCATTACTTGGGAGAAGTTTCAGAAATACTTCAAAGAAAGGTACCTAACTGAGCGTTTCTACGATGAGAAAGCAAGAGAGTTCCATGATTTAAGACTGGGGCAGCAGACTATGGACGAGTTCATTAACCGCTTTACCTCTCTGCTACGTTATGTACCTTATATCAAGGAGGAGAAAGCCAAGGTTCAAAGGTTTGTGAGCAGCTTACCTTCATATATAAGAGAACGGATTGAGTTTGACAATCCTAGAACCATGGATGAAGCCATTCGAAAGGCAAGGATCTGCTACCAGCAAAATAAGCAGAAGGGGGATACTTCAAACAAAAGATGGAATGAGAAAAAGAGCAGTCGGATGGCTGGAAACAGCAAGGGAGGTCGCAGCAATGGAGGTAAGGGAGCTGGTAAAGGATTTAACAGTAGATCTGCAGCAAGAGGTGCATCCCGAGCAAGGCCAGCAAGTGAATCTAGAGTAAGTGAACAGCCTGTTAGGCCAGAAGGTGAAGGGGTGACCAGACCTCCAGTGCAATGCTGGGGCTGTGGAGGACCTCACTATGTCAAAAACTGCCCGCAGCGAAAGGGGACAGATCAGATATCCCAAATTCATGAAGCATCAACCGTTGGGGACGTGGCACGTAGCATACCCAGAATTAATGCAGCCTTGGAGGACCGCCAAGCAGAGTACCAGCCATCTATGGTTGAGTTTGAAGGTAAAATTTCAAACCTTTCTTTAGCTGTTCTTATTGATCCAGGAGCTACTTTCAGTTATGTTAGCCCTAAGATAGTAGAACAGTGTAAATTACAATCTGAGAAATTCAGAAATCCATGGCTGGTTCAATTAGCTACGGGAGCCAAGAGGCGAGTCTTGGCCAAAATAAATAAATGCTCCCTAACCATAGCAGGGCAGCCAATAGTGGCAGACTTAAACATACTACCGTTGGGTTCATATGACGTCCTGATTGGGATGGATTGGCTGGAAAAACACTAGTCACTAGTGAATTGCAAGACGAAAACTATCTATTATAAGGATGACCATGGGGAGCAACAGGAGCTGCAAGGAATCAAACATCCCGTACAGATTTGACCCATTACAGCATCCCAGTTAGCTAAATGCATCAAGAAGAAGTGTCAAATTTATGCTATTCAGGTGGGTTACGCAAATCAGAAGGATAAAACCACTATGTTGGACAGCATTCCGGTGGTACAAGAGTTTGTAGATGTATTCCCTGAGGAAGTACCAGGACTGCCACCTAAAAGAGATGTGGACTTCACCATTGAACTGATTCCGGGAGCGGCACCCGTGTCACGGGCGCCTTACCGAATGAGCATACCAGAGCTAACAGAATTAAAAATGCAACTGCAGGAGCTGTTAGACAAGAATTACATCCGTCCCAGCGTATCACCCTGGGGAGCCCCAGTGTTATTTGTCAAAAAGAAAGATGGAACTTTCCGGATGTGTATTGATTATCGTCAGCTGAATAAGCTCACGATCAAAAATAAATATCCCTTACCTCGGATCGATGAACTTTTCGATCAGGTGAAGGGAGCAACGGTATTCTCTAAGATCGATTTGCGATCTGGTTATCATCAGATCAGAATTAAGGAGGAGGATATCGCAAAAACAGCTTTTAGAACGCGGTACGGGCATTACGAGTTCGTGGTGCTACCTTTTGGTTTGACCAATGCACCTGCTACATTCATGTGTTTGATGAACAGTGTATTTCACAAGTTCTTGGATAAGTTTGTGTTAATCTTCATAGACGACATTCTGATTTACTCCCGATCAAGAAAGGAGCATGAAGAACATCTTAGAGTGGTGTTGCAAACCTTGCGGGAACATCAGTTATATGCAAAGTTCAGTAAGTGTGATTTCTTCAAGGAGGAAATACAGTATTTGGGTCATGTGATCTCAAAGGAAGGAATTGCAGTAGACCCTGAAAAAATCAGAACTATAATGGAGTGGCCTGTACCCAAGGACGTGGCAGATATCAGATCTTTCATGGGGCTAGCAGGTTATTATAGACGGTTTGTGGAAGGCTTTTCAAGAGTAGCATACCCTATCACCTCTTTGCAAAAGAAAGGGAAGATATTTAAGTGGACATCAGAATGTCAGCGAAGTTTTGAGCAGCTCAAACACTTACTCACCACTGCACCTATCTTGAGTATAGCTGATCCTAATAAGGATTACGTGGTCTGTACTGATGCAAGTAAAGAAGGTGTGGGGGGAGTGCTAATGCAAGAAGGAAAAGTGATTGCATATGAATCAAGGAAATTGAAGGAACATGAACAGAAATACTCTGCGTATGACTTGGAATTGACAGCTGTTATTCATGCGCTGAAAATGTGGAGGCATTACCTGTTAGGAAGAAAATTTTTGTTGCTGACAGACCATCACAGCCTGACGAACTATTTCAGTCAACCTACCTTAAATACGAGACAAGCTCGTTGGGCAGATTTCTTAAGTGGGTTTGACTTCGAAATTAAGCATTTGAAGGGAAAGGAGAATCGAGTGGCCGATGCTTTGAGCCGAAAGGTGCAATGTGTGTGCAAACTTTCAGTTAGTAAGTGGCAGAGTACCTTACTGGAAAAGATAAAATTAGCAGCTGATCAAGATGCTAAATACTAGCAAATTAAACAGCAAATACAACAGCTTTCTGACAAGGAAATACAACAAGGATACGAGTTAGATGATGACGGATTGCTGTATTTTCATAAGAGGCTGTATGTGCCCAATGAGAATGATCTTCGGAAAATGATTCTGGATGAATTCCATACCAGCCATTACACCGGACATCCAGGGTACCAGAAAATGGTTGTCGCACTTCGGAAGGAATACTATTGGCCAAAAATGAAAAAAGAAGTGGCTGAATATCTGGCACGGTGCCTAGAATGCCAGCAGATTAAGACAGAACATATGCATCCAGTAGGGTTGCTACAACCCTTACCCATTCCGGAATGGAAATGGGAGATCATTTCCATGGACTTTATAACCGCGTTGCCCAGAACAAAGAAAAATAATGATTCCATTATGGTAGTAGTGGATAAATTAAGTAAGGCAGCACATTTCATACCGGTTCAATCCACGTATAAAGCGGTGCAAATTGCTCATATCTTCATGCAAAATGTGTTTAAGCTGCATGGACTTCCGAAGGTGATAATCTCGGATCGTGATGTTAAGTTCACATCAGCCTTTTGGAGGACATTGTTTGCGGAACTGGGGACACAGCTGAACTTTAGTACAGCCTACCATCCCCAAACCGATGGGCAGACGGAGCGGGTAAACCAGGTGGTGGAGGACATGCTGAGGGCATGTGTTATGATGCGGCCAACCCAGTGGGAGGATTATCTCCATCTGGTTGAATTCGCATATAATAACGGGTACCATTCATCAACACAATTGAGTCCTTTTGAGGTACTGTACGGGCGGAAGTGCCGTACACCCTCAAGTTGGGGTGGACCTGAAGATAGATTAAGATTGGGCCCGGATATGCTTAAAGAAATGGAAGACATGGTGAAGAAGGTGCGCAATAATTTAAAAGCTGCTCAAGACAGACAAAAAAGTTTTGCTGATCGAAAGAGAAGGTTCAAGGAATTCCAGGTCGGAGACCACGTTTTCGTAAGGATTCAAACCAGAAGAAGTGCCTTGCAGTGGAGTGGGTGTGCCAAGCTGGCACCTCGCTATTTTGGACCTTTCCAAATTCTGGCTAGAGTAGGGCCAGTAGCTTATCAGCTTGCTCTACCAAGCCACATTAAGATTCACAATGTTTTTCATGTTTCCGTATTAAAACAATACGTCTATGATCCCAAACATGTGATTCAATGGCAAGGAATTCGGGTAAGAGTTAAAGTTGGTCACTATGAATAAAATTTTATTCTTAAACAGTGAATAACTAAATCTGTTGCTTTCGCAGGTCGAGCCGGAAGGCGAGGTTCTAGTCGAACCACTGACCATTCTCGACCGGAGAGAAGTGCAGCTGCGGAAACGGGCTATTATCCAAGCTAAGGTGCAGTGGCAGCATTACGGGCCTGAAGAGGCCACTTGGGAGGATGAGGAACTCCTTAAAAAGGCTTACCCGAATTTGTTTAAGAGAAACGGACATCGGGACGATGTCCAATCTCAGGAGGGGGAGATGTAATGCCCCCAGTAGAATGTAAATGTGGATTTTACTATGGTAAAAAGACAATATAGTAGTAGTTGTTGTTTATGTTTAAAAGAAACAAAAACTGTGATAAACTACATTATTAAATAAATGGAATATTTTCTTGAAATGCTGGCAGCCTCTGGGAGGTGTATTTCAAAGAAAGGAAATCAGTTGTCATAACTGATTTGAACTACCCTCCCAAACAGGAAAAGTCCTGGGGTGTAGGGGGGAAGTTCTGTGCTGTTGGGACAGAAAGAAGATGATTCTTTTGCAGAGACCAAAAAGGAGGAAAAGAGGATATACTGAGGAATTGGTTAAGTCTGGTAGGGACCAGATAACCAGGCACTAGGTGCTCAGATCTTGTTGAGGGCTTGAGGCCTGCAAGATAGCTCGGGGGAGAGAATTCCGTCAGAAGATGGATCTCATGGCTGGGTGGACGAGCAGACTCGAAGCACAGGTGACTGCTTGAGTATCTGATTGTGATTTTGTCAAACCAGGTACGGTTTTCTAATTCAGAATCCTTCTGCGTTAAAGAGAAAGACTTATGAAAGACCACAGTATCTAAACTAGACATGCTATAGTTCTTTAGTACTGTTACAGTGTATCTGGAATCGTATAAAAGTGGTAAAGATAAGGCTATCTGCTGATAGACCGGGTATGGGTACCGACTGACAGTTGATAAATATATGAAGGGTTAGGAATACAGAATACCTGAGAGGCTTCTGTAATAACAAAGTTAGTTTATTTACTGTCTAAATGATTTATTAAGTGTCTGTTGGAGGTGCAATGTATGGCACGAACAGGCAGAGATAACCATGGAATATATATGCAAGAAAGCTATGTTCAATGAAACATATAACTGAAAATATCCGAATCATAAATTATTATTACATCTTAGGAACCTTTAAATACGAGTCTGGATTAACCCAGATCTCGGAGAAGGGTCACGGCTGTAGCCGAAATGCCCTAATGAAACAGAATAGAAAAGCGCATGTCGATATGTAGATATACATAAACATGGTATATAAAATACGAAACAGATACCAGCTAAGTAAAGGAATATCTTACAGCTACCTGGGACTTTGTCCCTGAAGGTGAATCTGTGCGACTTAGTCGCAGATCTTCCATAAAATTCACAGCGAAGCTATTTTCTTAATGAGGAACGAAGGTTGGAGGATAAACCCTCAACCTCGTATAAACCCTCATACCCGTGAGGACCCATACTTCTGAGCAATTCTACATGCATAAACTAAAGAAAACAAATGGGAATAGCATCGTATCGAAGTATCGAGAGCATCCATGGTAAACTAACAGAACCAGAACCACATGCAACATATGTGAATCTGTGTATAAAGATCAACCATTTCTGCATGTCACCCGAAAGAAAACACGAGTCCAGTAGCGCTGAGATATACAGCGTCCATATGTACAAAACAAATAAATGTAAAGACAGTCAAATACCAATAAGCCAAAGCGGGCATACATTAGATGAATATTTATAAACATAGATCAGAATGAAAGGCTTATGCCTTCTGAGAAACCGAACGAAATAACAAGTCCTGTTTTGTCATCTATTAAAAGAACACAGTATTATACCCCTGTTATGAAGCAATATACATTTACAGCAAAATAGAAGTAGCAAATAATAAAGGACCTGGTGCCGTCAACTACAAAGTAAGTCTACGGCCAGGCCAAGCTGGAAGTTATACAAAGATCTAAAGACCCTAGTTCGACAGCTTATAGAAAACTATCTTGACCCATGAGGAGATAAGAACCGGTACACGGTTTCCATCTGCAAACGAACTTCCAGAAACTTCAAACAAATAATTTATCATTCATAATGTAACCTCGAGGGTTCTCATGGAGAATACCTCGACGGACCCAAGTGCAGAACCGGCAACCTCGGCGGTCTGAAATAAAACATGAAAGTATAGCTCAGAACGATAGGTTCCGAGCCCTCTTAACTAAATTAGCAATTATTAAGGGAACCGACCTGTATCCGCCGGGAAATGAGCTGTCGAAGACCTTTATCTCGACTTAGTAACCGAGTTGAGCAACCCCATCGGTGCTCGCCTGCAAGGAAGAGCACACAAACATCAAACCGCATCTTTCAGTGGAATAGCAGGACACTAGCAGTATTATAGAATGCGAGATTACCTGAACAAATCCAGTGCTGGTTCCTTACGACCTCCAGAGAGGTAGCAGGTGGAACTGTAAACTTGGAAAGACCAAACCATAGTCGCGGCAGAGAGCTGAACTGATTGAGTAAACGCAAACAAATGAACCTCGCCCTTGATTCACGGGGTTTAAGTAATGAATTGGAACCCTTGGAGTCATATCCACCCTTCGATCGCCAAAAGAAATCTGGGACGTCCAAATGAAGCGGGAAGAAGAGGCGGGAAGGCCGAGGACCCCAAGGCCGAGGTGTCACATGGCCATGTGTACCAGCCATACCACCTGTCCAGCAGTGAACCATTGTAAACAGTGCGGTAGGTGGAGGAGCCTGCCAAAACCTGCAGCTGGATCTTCGAAACCCGAGACCAGTAATTGCTCCGTATGTTGGGGAGGGTTTAGGGTGTTAGGTCCAGATGTCAACACTCATGGCACATTGAAGTTATAACACCGCTTAACACCACTATGCAAACATTGAAGTTATAACACCGCTTAACACCATTATGCAAACAATAAAAGCCATTACTTATATGCGAATTTATAACAGTTATTACGGTGAACCCTACGTAGTATAAGGGTTGATATATGTTCATTAGATAAAGTGCATAAGTTTGTACATGGTGGTAATGCGTAGTAATACATGGCAATATATGGTAGCCTATGATAATATTGGGTGTATCAGCTTATAAGTGTAGTATGAGTGCCAACATACAGATCTTAAGTTAATTTTTTTTTTTACTAAGTATATTTATGCGTGAAGGATTGTGACACAAAATAAATAATTTGTCTTTTTAGGTCCGATAGATCATTATTTGGTCTCAGCGGATGTTAACCATCATCATCATCATCATCAACATAATTTTTAATTACGATAATATATATATATATATATATATATATATATATATATATATTATTTACAATCAAAGCATCCATTTATTTTTAAGTAAGATTTAAAGAAGTTCATTTCTCATTACTAAAAGTGAAAAAATATATTTTTACAAAAATACCTATAAATTATTTTAAGTTCTTAAAATAAAAATAATAATAAAACAATATTTAATATAATAATAATATTTCATTGTCCAATCATATATATAAGTATTTTATTTATATAATTAAAGAAATTATATTAATTATATATATATATAATTTTAATACTGTCTTTAAGAAAAATGAAAAGGGAAAAGTATTTTGTTGGGAAAAGGTAAGGAAAATTAAAAAAAAAAGAAAAGTGAAAAGAAGATAAAGAAAAAGTAACCGGAGAACAATATAAAGAAAAGAAGTAATGAAAGTGTTTTTTTAAATGATGTGTATCTTTTTCAATATTTTATATGAAAATTGGTTTAAAGGATTAAAAAATTACTAGTAAGAAAAAATAATTTAATAAACTAAAAATAAAATATTCTGATATCCACATTAAATGAAATTTTCCAAAATCAATTATTCATATAAATATTATTACAAAATTCAATATAAAATAACACATCATTTTCATTTTCTTTATAACTCATATATAAGAGAGATAATAAATTAGGTTATTAGTCTGTTCTTAAGTAACAAGGAGATATATAATTCCATGGATATTCAGCATAAAATTGGTGCTTTGGGTGAGTGAGTATATATATATATATATATATATAAAATTAATTTTAAAGAAATGATGAAAAATTTAAAGAATTTCATATTTCTTAATCCATGATAAATCTAAATTTATATCTTGCAATATATAGATAAAAATTGCTCAATAAATTTGAACATATTTAATATATTTTAAAAATCTGTATTTATATGTATTTCATTGAAATAAAAAATTAAAAAATTTATGATATTTAAATTTTTCTTCTATATGATTATATTAAAAAATAAATAAAAATGTATATTAAAGTTTAAAATCAAATTCATAGAATTATTTAATCACGAATAGAGAAATATATAATTAATAAATTAGTTTAATAATAATTATTACTATTTAATTACACAAATGATAATTATTATTTTAAAATATTTTAAACCATATATAATTAATTTAAAATAATCAATAAAATTTATTATTTATTAAAATAATTATTTTATAAATTTATTTTAATAAAAATTTATTATTTATTAAAAAAATATTTTATAAATAATATATACTTAAATTAGGTATGTTCAACTTTTCTTTAATCAAATCACATATTTATACGACCTTTCATTTGAACATCATAAGTAATAATAGACCTACAATACAAAATTACACTCACGCTTTTCCATATAATTTTAACGCAGATAAATACAGGTTCCTCAGAAATGTTATTTTCTCAACCAAACCTGAGTTTTGTTTATAGCATCTAATTGCATATTTAAAAGATATAAAATTTTCCCACATAATCTAACTACACTCACAATCTTATGTGTTCAGCAATGAAACTTTATTTTTAAATATTAATTTAATTAAAAAATGAAATTCATTATAAGATCCTGTCTAAGGAGCTGTACATTTGTTTCCATTCTGTGCTTTAAAACAAATTTAACCAAATACCCAAATTCATTGAACAGAGTTTGGAATCTCCTTTCAAAGGACTTGGGATTTGATACCTCTGGTCTCACATCATATTCAGAAATAAAAAACTAATGTACTTACAACCAATTTAGTGTACTTAAAATTAATGATCGATCAAGTTTGAAGTGTTTGATGAGGAGTCGCACTTATTCTGGTGAACTATGTCTTATTCCAGTACAATATCAGAGTTTAAATTTATTGACTCTTTTCAAGGAAATTTTAATTCATATACAGAAACCCAAACAACAAAGCTTTTCCATGAGTAGCACCCTAATACGATATACCCAAGATTTCCATTCGATTTTTAACTAAACTTGTATTAGAAACTGAAAATGAAGAATGATTGCCCTCGTCCTAGATTTGACACAATATTTTTTTGCCCTAGTTGGAGATACATATTTCAACATGGTAACTAATACTTCGATGATGTATGCCAATACATTTGCATATAGACTGCATCTCTCCTCCTCTACATGGGCGCCATGAAGAAGACAGACACACCTTCCTTTTTAGTAAAAACCATTCAAGACGCAGATGGAGGGTTAAATAGGTGGTGGTAGCACAAGTTTTTACTAGAGGTGACAGTTCATGCAGATGAAAAGACAAGGAAAGGAGATTCGTCATGGTCTGTCATGACATCATAAACCTGCGCCGACCTGCAGATTGGACATGTTGGTTGTAGCACCTGGTAATGGGACCATTTCGTAATGCAGTGTCTGTGAAACAAATGGCAGCATGGCAGCTTGCTGATCTCGTCGCCATTCGCCAAACTTCAAAAACAAACTGCACAATCTTCATTGCTGTAGGAGAGAAAAGAAGAAGAGAGAGTGAGCAAAGAGTTAGTGAGTTGAGAGCCCACTGATATATTCATTCTATCAAGACCACCTTCATCATCATGGATTTGTTGGTCGGAATATTCAACTGCTTCCATGTTGTAACTTGAAGAGATGAGACCCAACGATGGGAAAAGAGAGTATAGTGTCTGCTTCATGACGGCCATTAAAATAGCTGCCTGTATTATCAGCATAGGCAGAAGGCCCTGTGACAAATCAGAGAAGTTGGAAATCCCCATGGACCATTGCTGAGTAGAGAATATGTCGGCTGATATTATATAAGCAAATATTGAGAATATTATATAAGAAATGCATAAGATATTAAAGCAACTCGACGGTGCTAAATTTCCAGGAGCGGACAAACAGAGCAGTGCACGGCCTCAAGTTGCAAACCGCATGGGACCCTGGCAAGGTAAAAGAAAGGAAAATGGCAGGGCCGCCCTGCTCAGCCCATGTGGAATCTTTTTAGATATTTCGAGTTTGTGACACTTGCAAATTGGGTTTCCAAAGCTCCCGCTGTCAGTAATTCTTCACAACTGGAAGGGATGAAATAATTTGCTTATCATAAATACCAGCAGTGAATATCAGCATCATTTCAAAAAGTTGCTATTTATGGTATTATTCATAAGTTGTCTATCATATCTTTTGAGTGACAGCAAGTACGGAAGTTATTCAAGAAATGAAATTGGAGTTTTCACCTTTTCTAGAACTGAATCCGATAATCCACCAGAGCTCAATCTTCCTCTCACGGTTTCATGGCCCTCCCACTTTTAACATGACGTTCAAATGTCCATAAACGTCTTCGTCTCTAGTCGGCTGTTATGTACGGTTGTGGCAGGTACTCAAACAGACACTCCCAAAGGTAGCCATGAAGATAGGACATCCACTTGGATCCTACTCCTACAGCTTGGTGTTCACCGGCTTATAAAGTATGTGATTATTTTCCTGAATCCTGATTTGTTAGTTGACAGGTCGCTATCGAATCTATGTTGAGTTGATGTGTTGGTTGGTAAGTTTTTATCGGATATCAATTCTACACTGTAATGGATCGGACAATACTATCAAATGTAATTTGAAATCCCAAAATGATGGCCTAGATATTGGCACGTTTTAAAATATTTTTTATACCTCGTTTATTGTTTTTATCATTATTATTAGATGTGCGGAAATAGATTAACAACTTGTTGTGGCTACAACTACCACCCTATTAAAACATGTTCTGATAGCAAATTTTCAATGGGTCCCCTAGAAGTTTAGTCTTTCATTTGTCTAAATGATCTGTTTAGTGATTTTAACTCTATGGAGAGCCAAATCTTTCATTCACAAATGGGTAAAGCCCTTTAACAAATCCCTCGCTTAAGCCCTTCATTCCTATGTTTATCAGGATTTGTTTAACCTCTCAAAACCCTCATCGTATTATTATTCCCGTCGTGGCCTTTCATAGCAGAAATGTCCAAAATGCATATATCCTCCATCTTTTGCTTATCGCATTCAATCTAGGTGCATAATGCATGCCATAAGGCACCGGACCCGACGGCGTTATGAACAACAATATATATATTTTCAGGTCTGAAAGCCCGTCGCATATCGCAATCGACCTAAGTCCAAGGTTTATATATATATATATATATATATATATATATATATATATATATATATGGTGTGCCCCTGGCCTCCGGACCCGACGGCACTATGAACCGCGTTGTATACATTATCGGGTCCAGACCCCAATCGCACATCCCATATCGGTGGAGCCCAAGCCTTATACACAATATGTGCAGTGACATGGAGGACCCGCGAGCTATCAAATACGATATATATATTTTCAGATCCGAATCCCTATCGCATATTGCGATCGGCGGAGCCCTAGGCTTGTGCATATTGCGATATGCGATAGGCTAGACCTGGCGATATTTATAGACTCCAATATATAACATTTGAGGTTCGGCTTGAATGGTCAGAGTGGGATTTTCTGTGTTTTCATGTGTTTTCCAAATTTTCTGAAATAACAAAGGGATCGGGTTTTCAGTGTAAAAGGCAGGCCTATGGAGTCCCAATAATGTAATTGCACATTGGAAAAGTGGAAGGCATGGGTACTGTGACCCGCGGAGGGGCCGATACCCGATTGCGATTTAAAAGAAGCCCTCAAAAATTGTGCCAAGCCTATGGATTGAGTGGGAAATTGTGTGTTGACTGTGTCTTATGCGTAAATCCTTTTCACACTTCTTAAATTTAAATTTATTAATAAAATTAAGAATTTTAAAGAGTAGTTTTTTAGTTTTTTTTGAATTTATGTGATAAGTTAATTTATTTATATTAAATAATACAAATATATGTGAATAATGAAATATTATGTGAAAACAGAAGATTTGAGTGTTGGATCTAGTTCATTCAGATGTATGTGGTCCTGAACTTTTAAGTTATTGGACATATACAACGATTATGTCTCTTTCGTTGATGATTATTGCACGAAGACTTAGATCTGGCTTTTCAATATTGAGAATGAAGTGTTTGGGAAGTTCCAAGATTTCAAATATCTTGTGGAGAACTTGATGAGGAAGAAGATAAAGATGTTGTGATGTGATAATGGAGGCGAGTACATCTGGAATACCTTCACCAATTTCTATGCAATTACAGGATCAAGAAGTAATGTTCTATATAATCTCTCCAAATTGTATTTAAAATATTTTATTATTTCCAAAATAACAATAACTACATGAATCTATTTTATATTGTTATTATTACTTTATTCTAGTAAAATTTTGATATATAATTTATGTAAACAAAAAATTTATATATGTTAGACATATATTCCTTCAAGGTTGTGTGTAAATAAGAAAAGTAACAATAATAATATAAATTTATTTTGTATTATTTTAATTATTTTATTTTAGTGGAATTTCCATATATAATTTATTTGAATAGAATACGTATATATGTCAAACTTGTATGCTTGTAAATAATTTGTAAATAAAATGTAAATAGCTCAAATAAGAGAAGAAACAATAATTATCTAAATTTATTTTGTGATTTTTTATTATTTTATTTTAGTAAAATTTTCATATATAATTTATTTGAATTTTTGTTAAATATATTCCCTTAAGATTTTTCATTTGTAAATAAATGGTAAATAACTATTAAGAAGAGTCACTCCACATAAGTGGATTGGAAGAGCCACACCCACCTTCGAAGATAAAATCAAGATCATTTCCAATTTTATATATCAATCTATATTAATGAAAAATCATCAAGTTTTGGAGTTAGTTACCAACCAAATTTAGGCATTCTACCCTACTTTTATAACTCCTTTCACTATCAATGCTTTTCTATCTTTTTTTGCCAACTTGCACCAAGCTATTTCATCTTCTTCTCTAAGTTAACACATAGTTACCATTCTCCACTCTTCCACTTATCATTAATCTTAACTTTCACTAAAGCCATACATTTATCGATAGCTTTAATCTTTCCTCCTTCTCCACTACCTATTAATTTTCATTTTGCAAGGTTTAGCCACAATTTCACCATTAAATCCTTGACACTAGGATTCCTATAAGGTATTTTTTTTAAGACTAAAAATTTACAAGTATTTTAAATGTAGAGAAGGTACACGAGACACTTTTTTCATGATCAATGGAGGATTTTCAGGAAGGTTGATAATATCTCATAGTATGGTTTCATTAATCTCTAAAGTCGCTTTTCTCCTTGAAGCATGAAACCGTCATTTAGAACTCTGAACTTTGTCTAAAGATGCATTCCCTCATCTTTATTATCAGTGTAGTTTTGGTAGAAAGCAGAACTACTGAGAATGGTCCAGAAAGATTAGGTGCACTACCATTTTTAATGACTTGTAGAAAGGAATTTGTGAAGGAGAGGAGGGAAACACACCCACTAAGACCACATTAGATAAGGATCTTTCCATATGGTAGAACAAGGACAAGAAAGTTTATGCCCTAATAATTATTTTTGTAAGTGAAGAGGTGATTCATCATATAGTTTCATTTGCAAAGTATTATGGTGGATTAAATGAGTTTGAAATGTATATATTACTCACATTCAAAATTGGATATTGTTCAATTGATGGTAAAACTCTTCAACCTTGACATGAATGATGATGACCCTCTTTCCCTGGCCTCTAGAATTAGAGTCTTCATTTACAATGTGTAGGTCACTAGATTTAAGATGGAAATTCCAATCATGGATTTTGTCGAGGCACTCTACTCTACATACTCTTGTTATCTTGAATCCCTACATGCTAGTGAACAACTCATGTCCATTACTTTTGAATCCTTAGTAGAGAATTTGTAGAATGAGAGAAAGATTTAAATACGATGAAGATATCAACTCAATCGCCTAAAGACAAAGTGTGCCTTGCTCACTAAGGGAAGAATCAGTCACATGATTCTCCTAAATGAAGTGGTAGTAGAAGAAATAATTTTAAATGTAGGGGGATAAACACTACCAAGGACAAAGGCATGATCTTCACTACATTCATTTTTGTAGAGATGGACACGATGCATCAAAATGAAGAATCCCATGGGACAAAATAAAGATAATCAAACCATAATGAAGGAAAATGTAAAACGCTAGCTCTAGCTAATGGTAAAGCACTGAAATATGGTTATTATATAGTTTCCCATTGAAATATTGGAGTAACTGAAGATCTCTTCCACACTCCATTTGCTTCTTGGAGAGATTCATGTTTTGTAGATACAAGTACAACTTGCCATATGACCTTTCAGTTTTTTTCCAAGATATCAATCATAATGCAAATCTAACAACATATTTTGCAAACAAATGAAGTCTTAATCCTTCAATACTTGGCAACATGAAGCTTAAACTTCTAAGATTCCCTTATTTTCTTCTAGATGATGTGATCTAGCTTCTAAAGCTACCAATAGGTATGTTTTCCCTTGTCCATATTCACCAGTAATTTCTCTCTATTTATATCTTGAATGATAAAGTGGAAATAAGGAAGGAACTTGAAAAAATGGTTGACAAAACTAGGGTAGAGGAGGAAAAACTATTGAAGTTGAAAGGAGTATTTACTCATGTAAATAAATTTTTGTACCTCTCTCATCATGACAAAGGTATATTTCCATGTAGTATTCTATGGAATACAATATTTCTTTACATAGGAAAATAACTACTTCTAGAATAACACCTCAAAATTCTAAATGGAAATTTGTAAATCACATGACACAGATGACATATATGGAAGAATTACTTCCAACCCTATCCCTTAATGCTTACATGTAAAATATATTGAAAATACACATTAGAACAATAAATGAATCTTCGTCACATTTTTCTAATATGGTAATCACTAGCACTTGCATCCACTCTGAAATCTCATGGTTTCCTCTCTTTTCTTTACCACACATACAAAAGAATGATCTTTATCATTTTCTAACTATTCCCAGGAAACCAAAGTAATGTAATTCTTACATCCTGGGAAAGCATGCCAAAAGACCATTATATGATTCTACACTACAAGAAGAAAGGAAATTTGTGAGAGGCAAAAAATGTCACCATAAGCTCATTGGTGATGGTCAAAAGAGCTTTCGTCACCAAAAACTAAACATCACCAAAGGTGGTGTCACCAAAAGTACAGTTGTTGTGGTGAAATTCAAGGTCCATCACCAATAATGATTTATAATGATGGATATCGATCATCACTGTTTCATATGAGCAATGGTGACGGACCATAGCCTCTGTCACCAAAAAACTAAACGTCACCAAAGGTGGCGTCGCCAAAAGTATAGTTGTTATAGTGACATTCAAGGTCCGTCATGAATATTGATTATAATAATAGATAATGAC
The DNA here is from genome assembly GCA_031772625.1 of Pinus tabuliformis. NCBI lineage: Eukaryota > Viridiplantae > Streptophyta > Pinopsida > Pinales > Pinaceae > Pinus > Pinus tabuliformis. Next base: position 431,694,878 of record CM062813.1, on the reverse strand, counting down.
AATCACCAGTTCATACGAACAACAACGATTTATTGTGATGGATCTTTCATGGATATCATTATTTGTGCATATATATGGCTACGTTCATTGACTGTCACCAAAAGTTGCATTGCCAAAAGTATAGGTGTTGTGGTGACATTCAAGGTCTATCACGAATAATGAGTATAATGACATATAGTGACCATCACCATTTCATATCAACATCAACAATTTTAGGTTACAAACCTTTCATGGTTGTCACTATTAATGCATATATATGGTGTTGTTTGTTGACCGTCACCATTTCATATTTTGGTGAGGGTCGAAAAATGTCACCATAAGCTCATTGGTAATGTTCAAAAGAGCCTCTTTCACCAAAAATTGATCATCACCATTCCATATGGATATCAAGTCACGATGGAATCAGACCACCAACCTCCTGCTTGTAAATCAGGTTCTCTTCCATTGAGCTAACACCCTTTAAAGAATTAGTCTTTCAAAAATTAGACCTTGAAACTTCATAAATTGTAAATTATAAAACTTTCAATATATTAAAGTCTTGGAAATCTTTTACTAAACAAGAAAATCAACATCAAAGTTGTAGGGTCCTACCTAATGGTTCTAGAATTTATGACTAGGTATCAGGAATGGACTTTTATTGTTGCTTATGCAATAGAGCCAGTGAAAAAGGATCACCTATCCTATTAAAATTCCTGCCTATTGAAATGGAATGAAAATGAAAATGTGAAATGTAGATATGCGAGTCCATGTTCAACGTATAGATGAAACTTTGGAAACATGGTGGGGGGATTTTCTATTCTAATTGGTGTAATTAGGGAATGGTTCTAATAAGAGGATCACCTCAAATGGTCTACCCTAACCTCTTTCTTGCTCTGAACCAACCAATAAGTATCTATTTATTTTGAACTTGGGTGCTATTTTCTACTTCCTCCTAGCTAGCTCTGGTAAATGCCTCCTTAAGCTGTGTAATAGTGAATAAACACCTTAAAAATCATAGGGAAACTGCATAAAAGGCAATGGTTTATTGTTGCCTATTTAGGGAAGTGTTAAGGATCACCTAATAAAGAGTCTAATTCACATGGAGCTTTACTCTATCTGAAAATATGGATGGGGTGGGGCTATAAGACATAAATATAGGGCTAATGTCCTACCCACTAAGCATCATAGAATAATAAGATCTTGTCTCGACTCATTGACACCAGGTTTTTATATGAGAAATAGCTACATATAAGAGAATCAATATGTTTAGTTGAATACTCAATTAGAAGTGAAAGTCTGAAGACATTTATAACCTATAAATGACCTATAACTAGCAAATGCACCAAATATTGCAAAGGAAATGTCATAAGTGGATAACATATTGAAGAAGAGCATTGATGAAGACAGATGCAATATGTTATAGGTTCAGTGAAAGAAACATCTCAATTTTGTTGTTGTTGGGTGTTTTTTTATAATTGGGAACTTTTTATTTCCTTTATAATGTAAAAATTAAAATAAAAAATTACAAATTTCAGATATTTGAATGAAATCTAAACTTCTGTGAAAATGTAAGATGGATCTTCGGAAACCGTGAACCACATACAAACACACACACACACACACACACACACACACACATATCCCCTTCACATAAACCAACATGCAATTTGGAATTTCACATGTCCACCCTCAAAACATGACAACAACCACCAAATAAAAAAAATGAAACTTATCACAGTAACAGTATCTCTTTTCAGTAGTGGACACCAAACAATAAGTCAGAAATTAGTTCACTTTAAGACCGCAAAACATTGGAAAAAAATTGTGTTCAATTATCTGCCAATACAAAATGGACTCAATTTTAATGAAACAAAAGAGTCGATACTAAATCACAAATAAAAATGACCAACAACAATGTAAACTTTGTTTTTTCAACAACACACTCCATCACTACCTTCCATGTCCAGAAATCTATATTTTGTAGTGTTTAACAACCTCATTTGCAACAAAATCTAGTGAATAGATTTCGTAATTTTGAACTAGAAAATCCATAAAACATGTAGTTGATGGTGCTTTTCTTAGTGTGTTGGAGAAGAAAAAGATGACAAATCTAATTTTTTGTTTAGTCTTGCTTCACTTGTCTTGCATGTATATTTGTGTGTTTGTTTAATTTTTAGTTCAAAGGCATATGGATAAGGATCTAGGGTAGACAGTGTAATTTCTCCTTAGTGTGGGTGAACCAAAATGCTCAGATGAGCTAACAATTGTGTTATCTCTAGATTTAGGACCATCGTTTGCCCCTTTTGTAGGGCTCTTAATCCCCATAACCTTCTTTTCCCATTTACCCACAACATGCTCCTTGGTTGGTGAATTCTTTTTCTTTCTTCTGCATGGAGTGCTTTCTTTCACTAGAGTTTGGAAACCATTAAGATTAGGTTGAACATATTGCATAAGGTAGGCACAATGACTACTAGGAATATTAATCAATACTTTATTAATACAACTGGGTATACCTTGTGAACATATCATATTTGAATTTAGCATATTAAGATAATCACTTTTCCTTAGCTTTTTTTTATCCCCCGATGTTTAAGTTTCTTTGAAGACTTTGGCATGTCTTCATATCCCTTAGTCATAAATTTCTCTAAGTGTGTTGGTGTTTTATCATATGTCTTTGTTTTGAAAATACCTAAATTTGATTCTGTTGAGGCCCTTTTCTCAGTAACAGAATAATTGTTTGTAGTACTTTGGCCAACTACTAGTGAACTTGAAGAGAAAACTCGTTTTACAACACAACATTTTTCAGCTGAGAAACATGGAGACACAAGAATACTGTGCATATCTATTGTAGGAGAGGACATACTGCTAGAATTAAACACCTTATCCTGCTAAGTTGTTCCAGTGACTTCACTTGGACAAGAGGAAATAGCTTCACATTCATTCTAGAGTTTCTTCTATTTATTTCAATTTGACTTGTGACATTCTTTATCTGACTAGGAATCAAAATCATCACTAGTATTAAATTCATCCAACACAAACTTTCGAGATCCCACTAACATTTGTGTTTTTGTGGCCATGCCTGAAAACCATGGAGATCCCTGTCGATAATAGAGTAAGATGTGTTCCTGTTGCTCAAGAACACATTCCTTATTAACTATTGTTACCTAACAGAAACCAAAGAGACATCACAATATCAATGTTCATAGGAAAATAACAGGATAATGGCCAAAGTCACTATTCATAAAAATAAAGCTAGAGTCGCTATTTCCATTGCAGATAACTAAAATTTGGGCAGTGATATAATAGTTAGAGCTGATTTGTAGTGAAGACTCATCGATACCATCATTATTTTCCATGGTCTGTCATCTCCCTAGATCAGGATCATATAGCTTTCTATTCTCATATTCTACATTTCAAGTATTGATTTATGACTCACCCTTTAAAACATAATTCTGCCCATCCACTTGATTTTTTTTTGTCAAGAGAATTGGTAGGAATTTCCCATCCTCTATTTTACATCAATCAATAACCATCCATCAATGATATAGAGAATAATAGATACACAGCATAGGCCAAAGATGTGCTTGTTTTATACCTATGTTTTAGGACTCATCTGACCTTACTAGTGGGAATCTACACCTATGTAACTATAGAATGTGCCCCTCCCCTTCCTATGTAACTACAGGATGTACCCATCCTTCCCTTCCTACTCCTTTATAAATATGAAAATATGTGTGTGATGCTCTCATGTACCAGCTGAGATAGTTGTCGTCTCATTCCTGCATGCTTATTATAGAAACCAATTCTCCTTGTGCTCTATCAGTTTCTAGTTAGGTCTAGTTGATAAGTTTAGATATGTTTTGTAATGGAGTCCAATCTGTCAAGACCAAACATTAGATGGATTTTTAATGTTATACAAGCATCAATTGTATTGTTGTTTTTGGTCATTGTTGGTGCTATATCCGAGTTTTTCAAATTTTATGTTTGGGAGCCTTATTGGATAAGAAGATATTTGGAAAGGAAAGGAGTGATGATTCAAGAAGTATGTAGCCCCTACTTCTTTATTGGACTAGATAAGGACTCCTTAGAAAAGTATTAATAATGTTTCAAATCACTAGAAACCCATGGCAATAACCTTTCCTATCGTTGGAAACTCCTTTACATGGAAAAATGACATTGAGAAGAATGTAAGGATTGACTTAAATCCAATTACGGAATGTAGTGAAAAAATTATTCTTGGTCCTAACCTAATAAGCCATTTTTCACGAGAAAAAAGAAATTATTTTTTACTTTACATCAAATTGTGTATACTAATGCTAAAAATGTTTGGCATTCGGGTTGCGAATCAACATAATCTATCAATTTGGGTGGAGAATGGAAGGATTCAGAGGATTCCTTGATGTGGGATAAAAATAATGTTACATGTATGTACACTATAAAATTAGTTATATTTATTTAATGGATATTTTTTGTCAAGAAGATATGTGATGGTGGAATAAAATACAAAAATTAAAGACACGTAAGAAACAAGAATCTGCCTATGGATCACAATCAGAGACAAGGTTCCAACATGGGATGGCTTACATAAAAGAGGAAGTAAAGGATCCATCATGAGGAATGTTGAAACAATTACACATTTAGTTATTCATTTTCCATATGCTTAATATCTCTAGAAAGATCTAGAAAAAAATAACTAGAATGGACAATGCTTAAAGAGGTACTTCGATGGAAGAATGCCTTATATATTGGTTTCAAGAATAGGAATTAAAAGTTTTTAGGGAAATTCTATGTCATGCTAAATGGAACAATTGGTTGGAATGTGATGCCAAAATATTTGAAGGGAAACAAATTCAAACTTCCAAGGTTTACAATCAAGTCTATGGCATTTTTCATGAATGCAAAATATCTTCAAAGATAAGATAACAATGGCAGGAAGGAGACATATATACTGACAAATCCTCTCCATGAAGTTTCTTTGATGGTGCTAGACAAGGAAAAGATAATTTTAGAAATTCAAGGGGTCTTTTGTTCCCATTTGAGGAGCCACTCATCACATTCAAGGCTGGTCTAGAAATTAGGTGAAACAATTACACTGAAATAATGGTCCTTCATCTTCTTTTGAAAAAATCTATGGGTAAAGGGCTAGGAAAATGCATGTAACTAATTGGTTATTCAATGGATGAAAGAGGAGATTAAAATTCAATGTATTAACTTGGAAGATTTTGGAAAATCAGTTAAAAGAGACATCATCCTTGTTCATTGCGATATGACACACTCATGCATAATGTGAACACAATATGGTGGTTGGTACACTTTCAAAATAAGGCCAAAAAGATGAAGTTGGATTATCTATTTTAGAATAATCTATCTTGGTGCCTTGACATGGTTAAGGTCTTCTGTATTTCGTTTTCAAGGCTTGTCATGAGGAGTCATTCTCACTGTTATTTATTACAGATTCTACATTATAAATTTCTCAGTATAGCCATGAGACTTACTTTTATCACTAATCTTTAGAAGATAATCTCAAGTTCTTAATAGTAGAATGTAAGGGGGATTTCTATGCTTTAAAATGTTGTATTTTTACTTACTTATTTATTTATTTATTTATTTTTTATGTTCATCTTGTTTTGTACACATGCCTAGAGCGAAAAAAGAATATGATTTCCATTCTTTCTTTTGAATAGAAATTATAATTTTTTTCTGAGGAAAAAAATTGAACTTGTACTATGATTTAGACAATCTAGGCAGCAAAGCATTCAACTTAATATGTAGCTATCTGGAAAATTGTCATTAATTTACATGAAGTTTCAAGTGCAAAATATAAATCCTCTTGCAAAAAATCCATTTAGTTCAAAATATGAATAAAAGAAAATCCAAGATATGTAACTTTTTGGCTATATTAATGCATGAGAAGATAGATATATAGAACCAAAATTTGAAAAACAACAACATTTGCATTTACAAACCATGAGTAACTTCAACTATCATATTTCAAATTCAAAAAAAATCAACCCTTTACTTCCTTAATTCCAAAATGGATAGGAAATTGTGCTAAAGATAGATGGAAAATAATGTGAGTGAAAAACATCCTTGAGAAGATTGAAGAACTAACCCGTTAATACTTCTCCAATTTTAGGAGGAGATACTTCCATTTAATAAAAATATATAACAAACCTAAGGATATCTTATAATTTACATACTTGACTTGTTGAAGATATTCAAGTCCATCTTGAGGTGGTCTGGAATCAAAGTCAGGGTCTCCAACAACGAACACACTATCGCCAAAATCATCATGCTCCTTATATGGCAGATTACTATTTTGTTGAATGTAGCTCTCTTCGTTTGATTTTATTAGTAGCAATGTACCTGAAATTTTTTGACAAAATATAAGATACCCATTAGAAAATTGGCAACGATGTTGTGATGGAGATGGGTAAATAAAGGCAAGGACTTCTGATGTGTTTCTTATTTTATACATATTAATCATTTAGGAAGGATACATAGAACACTAATGCTGAGAGAATTGTATCCTTGAACAAAATAAAAGTGATAATTAAGAAAAGTTTCATAACAGAAAATGTTCATAACAGTTTCTGAAATTTGAAAAGGTAGCTCTTTGTAGCACTGTTCATTTGATTTTATCAGCAGCAATGGACCTACAAAATAAATTTTCACAAAAATATAAGATACTCATTGGCACATTGGCAATGATGTTCTAATGGAGATGGGTAAATAAAGGCAAGGGCTTCTGATGTGTTTCTTATTTTATACATATTAATCATTCAGGAAGGATACAAAGAACACCAATGCTAAGAGAATTGTATCCTTGAACAAAAGAAAAGTGATAATTAAGAACAATTTCATAACACACAAGCAAACTATAGACATTTAAACCACAAAACATAACATTTCTTGTAGATGTCTATAATGAACCTCATGATGGTATGAAATATAAAGAATCTAAATTCATACTAAAGAATCTAAATATATAGATTCCTAGTATGAAATATAAAGATATTTCTACAATGAAATATAAAGATATTTCTACATGAAAAAAATTGTCCACGCATGAATATCTAAATCTCATGATTTCGAATAGTAGAACCAAAAATTTGACTCAAGCAGCATATTCAAAAAACTGCATACACACACTCGTCAAATCTTGGAAAAACGATGAGAGGCATTTTTTACCAGGTTTTATTGAAAATCCTTATTCAAGCGAGAGAAGAGGCATTTTGCTTGAAGAATCAAAAATAAAAACACTTTTGCACTAAGATTTAGGATCGTCCATAAACTTAAAGAATATAAACAAGCATGTGTGCACAAAACTTTCTAATATCTTAAGTATCCTCGAAGTTCAATAACTTTAAGATTTGTTGACACCTGGAAAACCTGCTAGCCAGAATAAAGAAGAAAATATGCATCCATGCAAATATTAATTTCAATTGGGAAAACTACAATTGCGCTTAATCCTGTAGATGCTAAAAAGAGCATACATGGGCATTCATAGAATCTTACAAGAATTTCAACTAAATAAACTCCCATTATTGTATGAACACCTATAATTATAAAGTCCCCATTAATCTTTCTGGTTTTTCTTTAAAATGGAGATTATAAAGAACCAACATTCTTTCTTGATAAAAATTCTTACGGAATCAATGATATAAAGCTCAGAGAAAATCGAAAGAATATCCTTAAAATGATCCAAATTGGTGATGGCTTCAGTGTATATGTGATTGAGCACAAGGGCATGCAGCGAAGGCATAGAAGTGAGGACCACATTAACATCCTTCCCACATTGCTCACTACTGTGGGATGTAATATTGTCGTTCAGAATCGATGCTTTCTCTAAAAATTCCCCTACACAAAGAAAACTCTCAGTTATTTCACTCATAAAATCCTCATCAACACATATGTTATTGGGATAATCACCATCACCAACTGTTACAACAATTGCATGAGGCAGGAGGAGGAGGTAAAAACCAAGCAGAAAATGCCTCAACAAATCGATCCCCTGACATTGAAGTGATGATGAACTAAGAATGATATCACACACCCAAACAACAAGACTCCTCTATTGGAATTGGAATTAGGAGTCTGAAACATTTATGAGGAAGTGATTACCCTAGAATTGCAGAGGCTCTAGACCTCTGAAAATCTAGTACATCTCATTAGATTGAATTTATTGGAGTGGGGTAGTGAACTATAATTCTTCTTGGAATCATCTTGTTCTTGGGAAATTAATGATCTAATGTCAAGCTCTAATGTCTTGTGCTTGGAATTCTAATTCTACCTACACATGTAGCTTAGCTTGTCCTGTAACCATATGAACAAGATATGCTAGCAGTTGTAGCTTGTATAAAGCTCGTACTAACTATAATTGTAGTTTCTGATAAGAGTTTATTAAAATCTATTTAAATCTCCCAACCACCGATGGAAAATAAAAATCAAATTGACGTTGATGTACCACAGGTATAGACGTATCCATGAATTAATATATCATATATTCTGTGTTAGGTTCATTGCAATTGAAGACCTGTTACTTCTTCTTTTCCCAAATTCTAGTTTTTTGTTTTATGTTTCCCTTTCGCTGAACTTATTTTTCTCATGTGGAGAATTCATAGAATCTTAGAAGAAAATGAGATGAGTTGCAAAATCTAATGCACCAAGTTTCCTAAAAACCCTGATTCAAACAAAAAAGGGGACATTTTGCACATGATTTGTTTCTGCATCTATAATGACTCAAACAAAGAAAAATACTTCACTAAGAATTCTAAATCATCTTCTCACTTAAAAACATATGGAGATCAAAGCATTGTCATCGTTTGAAAGAGATAAGAAACAATTGAATTTGATTTTGATCAGTTGATAGTATGGTCTCAAACATAACTTTGTACAGGGAAACAAAGAGTTATGAATTTTGAGTCAGATGCAAACTCCAATACTATATCCTCATTGTAAAGATATTTTCATTAATGAAAACAAGCTAAATATCATGAAGAAACGTTATCTCTGCAAAATCTAAGAACCATCTTACTTTTGTTGTCTCAGAAATGCCACTCTACAGCTCTGAACCCTAGAGTTATTCTTGGGACCAAGAAAAACAATTGTTAGCACAATTTTTTCATCCAATATGCTAAAAAGCTTTGAAAGGAAGGTTAAAGTATCCGTCCAGTATCCAGTAGAGAGAGTACAAAAGATTAAACATGAATTTTGGTCGAATATATTTTGATAAAGATAAGCAATGATGGTGAAAGGCATCTAGAATTTAACTAGAATGTTAAAATTCCTAAAATGTCAAGCCAAACGAGCATAGAGTTAGATCCCTCTCATATGACCAACTCATTTTTACTTCCTAAAAATAAATACTTCTTGATTTTTCTTACCATGATTTATGTAAGGTGGAAACCCAATGTGGGTGAAAACCACCTGCTGCAATATGTCTCTATCTTCTTTCAAATTAGAAACTTCTTTTACAATGGTTTTGTACTGGTGCAGTCCTTTACCAGTACGCAGGCAGCAACCTGCAGAGAGCTACAACTCTCTCTCTCTCGTTTTCCAGTCTCTCCTGGAAGGGAGCTACAACCCCCTACTTCTTTTCATAAAGCATCAAATGATCATCAAGTACATAAAAGTTACAGTCCACTACAGTTATCAGATCAGTAATAACAGAACTAACCCAGAACACCTTATCAACAGAAAAATTCAATCAACAGAACATCTTAAGACAGATACGCAGTTTTCTCTTCTGTGGCCTGCGTCGCTACGCAGTTCACCTTCTGCTTTCCTGCGTATACCCGCAGAAATCCTTCTGCCGCACTGCGTGCCCACGCACTGTTCCTTCAACCGCACTGCGTACTATTACTACAGGTACGCACCCAGAGACATTATCGCACCGCGTACTGTTACTGCAGGTACGCACCCAGAAATACTATCGTGCCGCGTACTTTTACTATGCGTACGCACCTGAACCTTAGTTGCTCTGTGTACCCATGCAGCTCTCCTTCTTCTGCTCTGCGTACCCACGCAGGTCTCCTGTTTCTGCTCTGTGTACCCACGCAGATCTCTTGTTTCTGCTCTGCGTACCCACGCAGCTCTTTTGTTAAACACCTGCGTACTTCTGATTAGGGCCGAATAGGTAGTACACCAGAGTGGCACAGTTGCTCAGATCTGATCATGCGCTCGAGAGATCACCCTTCACAGATTCGCCTTCAACTTCCCTTTCATATAGATCAAGCTTTTAAGACCATAACCCAATATTTCAGATCTAAAGATATTCAATTGCAAAAGATGCTTAGCCAAGTGATCTCCTTTGCTTTATATAGGCAAGGTCCTCCTAAAATCATGGAACAATACCACGAGCCAAAACCGTAATAACACAAATACCGTCAGCTAAATACCAAGAGTAAAACATAAGAAACCCCACGTGTGCTTTTCTCTGCCTTGAAATGTGTGAACTGGGGGTACGCACCTCCTGAACGGCTGGCCTGCGTATCTGGACGCGGTCCCTGCATGGTGTACCTGCGGGTACGCACCTTCTGAGCTGATTTCCTGCGTACTTCTTAATTTTCAACATATTGAGAGCCTTGCCACGGGAGTTGCCATCAAGTACAACATCTGTAACATATAGCCATACCAGAAACATAATGCCAACATAGATAAGATAATAGTCTCTTCGTTGATAATTATTAGCAATGTTGTAGTCTCAAGGGAGTGTTCTTTGGTGTGACTATCTGTTTTTCTTTGTTCATGCTCATTATTTTATGGTACTGACATGCAAAAATAATTCAAAGAACAAATAAGGAAGATTTATTAAAAGAATTAGATAATACTGATTCAGCCCCCCTCTCAGTATTATTCTCAACAATCTACCTACAAGGTGCAGTACATCAAAAACACACCTTGTAGGTAAATTTAGCACGATGTTATGTTCATAGTTTTGCACAATGTTTTATTATGTACTTTGGTTGTTGTGTTTTGAATGATGGCCCAGATTATTTTCTTAGAGAAACTAATCTAAATCCTCTTGACCCTAAGATTTTGTGTCTAAGCAGAAAATATTATGATTAATAAGAAAAGCACTTGAGATAAATGGTGGCTACACAGTCATAAGCGACAAGGCTAATAATGTAACACAGCTTCTTAAATAAGATATCAAAACATATAAAATAAGATATGGGTAGAATCAGCAACCTCTTATTGAAAATGATAGTTTCAAGGTTTAAAACAAGAAAAAGAGTCGTCACTAATTCTCTAAACCCTAAAATTATGCTTATGGTCATGAAAAAGACTTGTTAGCACAATATGAACATCATTTTGAAGTGCTTATGACGCCTAGTTTGGATTTGAAAACCAAAGTAAAAAGTATCAGGCTTTTAATTGCATACCTTTTGATTTACAATAGATTGAATGGATTCAATCATCTTTCCAAGCTTTCTACTATTACGAGAAACTTTAACACCTACAATGGTATTCACAACTATTGTTGTATCATGGATAATAATGTTGGTGCTAGTGCTGCTTCTGTCCATCCATATATCCTCATCAGCAAGGAAGATAAAACAAAATGGCTCATGCAAGTGAGAACAATCATCATAATGGGGTGGGTGTAGGCGGTCACTTTTAGAATAATGAGAATGTAGGGCAATGTGTTCTGGCTCATTGACTTTGATGCAGACCTGATGTTTTGCATCACTACTCTCACAGTCTTTTCATAGTGAAAAGGGGGCTGAGTTCGAATTCCATTGCAGGGACTATGCATATGGTTGGCTCGATTCTGAGGCTCTTTGTGAGTTCTCAGGCTAATCAGTGAGCTGTAGGACGAGCGATGTCTATATTTTTTGGGGACATATTGTTTTTCTTCTCTGAAGACAAATTCTTGGAGATAAATTTTTTTGGGGACCATAGGAAGGGTGCTGGGTGTGGAGCCTGATAAAATATTTATTCAGAGGTATCACTACATTGAACCCCAATTCGTAATGTGGCAAAAATGTTGCCCATAATATTTGTGTTGTAATGGGGGTCCAACGAGGGTGCTACGATCTTTGGGAGCCCTCCCCTGGCAAGGAATCGGGGGCAGTGCCCCCGAAGCTAAAAATAGATGTAAAATTCCATTGTAAAATATTGTAATTTCGTAGTCAATCAGGGTTATTCATTAGGCAAAGATCTAACGGTAGAAGTTATGTTTAATTTATGGGTTTTTTCCCTGGAAGGAAACCCCTCGCTATGTATGAGGGAATTATATTGTGTCTATGTAGATTTGTATTCTAAATGAAACAGAGAGAGGAGATTCTGTGAGAGTGAAGAGGGAACTACAATGGATCTATTGTAGGTTGTATCTCTTTAGTTTGTTGGATAATATAAAAGAAAGGATTGGCTATTTCCCGTGGATGTTGCCCAAATTGGGTGAACCACATATATCTGTGTCTCTCTTGTTTTATGTGTTTTTCGTGTTTATATTTCTGCAATATATTTTATGTGGTCCATTGCTCTGTAATAGATAATTTTCTAACAATCGGTATTTTGGTTGATAAACTTGCAGGAGAGAAGGGTTCCTAGTTCAGTGGGAGCAATGGTGGAAGATGGTAGGTTTAGGGTCAAAAAATTTAACAGTCAAAACTACCAGCTTTGAAAGATGCATATGGAAGATTATTTGTACCAGAAATATTTGTACCAACCATTGAGCGGACAGATAAAGAAGTTGATGAATATGACAAAGACAGAATGGGATATTCTCGACAGAAAGGCACTTGGAACAATACGGTTGTGCCTAGCGGCATCGGTAGCCTTTAATATTTCAAAGGAAACGACAATAAAGGGTTTAATGTTAGCATTGGCCAAACTATATGAAAAACCCTCTACCTCAAATAAGTTATTTATTATGAAGCATTTATTTAATATGAATATGTCAGAAGGTGGATCTAATGATGATCATTTAAATGAATTTAATACAGTTACTAGTCAGTTAAGTTCTATAGGGGTAACTTTTGATGATGAAGTTAGGGCTCTATTATTTTTGTTCTCATTTCCAGAAATTCGGAATGGTTTAGTTATGGCCATTAGTAACTCTATCTCTGGATCTAGTAATTTAAAGTTTGATGATGTTGTCGATGCAATCCTTAGCGAGGAAATGCGACGGAAGAGCTCCGGTGAGACATCAGGTAATGCTTTTACTACAAATACTAGAGGAAGAAAAATAGAAAGGTAGATCCAAGTCCAGATTATGGAGAGTGTGTTGGAAATTTGGGAAGAAAGGACACTTGAAGAAAGACTACAAGTCTCGAAAGGGAAAAGAAGGAGACGAGCAGCAAGAAAACAATCATGAAGCGAATGTGATAGGTGGTGTTGCAAGATGCTTTGATTCTTTCATTGGAAAGTATTATTGATGCCTGGGTAGTAGATTCATGGACCTTATTCCATGCCACACTTGATAGGAAATGTTTTCATGATTATTTTCAATGATATTTTGGATAGGTTCGATTGGGTGATGATAAATCCTGTAAAATCATTGGAATGGGTACAATTTTCATAAAATAGAAGAATGGAAATAAATGGATATTGAAGGAGGTGAGGCATGTTCCAGATGTGAATAAAAATCTAATTTCAATAGGGAAGTTGGGAGGTGAAGGTTGTGTAACTACTTTTACAGATAAAACTTGGAAAGTGTCTAAAGGATCACTGGTAATGGCAAAAGCAAAAAAGGTTGGTACATTGTATTTATGCTATAGTATTTCTAATTTAGTTAATTCTTTAACCTCTACAGGAGAAGATACGACATTGTGGCATCATAGGCTTGGGCACATGAGTGAGAAGGGGATGCAAATTCTTCACTCAAGAAATTTGTTGCCAAGTTTGAAGCATGTTGATTTAATATTCTATGAGAATTGTGTTTATGGAAAACAGAAGAGAGTCGGATTCCTTAGAGTTGGGAAAGAAAATAAGAGCAAAAAATTAGAGCTTGTGCATATAGATGTATGGGGACCTGCTCAGGTATCATCTCTCGGTGGCTCTCATTATTATGTTGCTTTTATTGATGATGCAACCAGAAAAACCTAGATTTATTGTATTCGAATTAAATCTAATTTATTTGATACTTTCAAGAAATGGAAAGCTTTGTTTGAAAACGAGACAGGAAAAAGGTTGAAGTGTCTCAGATTAGACAATGGAGGTGAATATTGCAGCAAAGAGTTTGATAGGTATTGTTTAGAGAATGGAATTCATAGAGATAAGATAGTTCCAGGAACACCACGAGAAAATGGTGTGTCAAAAAGGATGAACAGGACAATCATGGAGCGCGAAAGGTGCATTAGATTGCATGCATGATTGCCTTTACAATTTTGGACAGATGCTCTACATATTATTATTTATCTAATAAATAGAGGGCCTTCAAGTTCCTTGGATGGTGGTATTCCAAAGGAGACATGGATAAGTAAAAGGGTAAACTAATCATTTTTAAAGACTTTTGGTTGTGAAGCCTTTGTCCACATTAATAAAGAAAATAGAACAAATCTTGAGGCAAAATAAAAGAAATGCAGATTTATTGGATATGTTGTTAATGATTTTGGTTATTGTTTTTATGATTATGAAAAACACAAAATCATTAGAAGCTGAGTGTGATACTCAATGAAAAGGTTTTGTATAAGTATCAGCTGCAGTAAAAGAAATGGGAAAAAGAAAAAAGAGAATACAGAGTGCTTGATGAGATCACAGAAAAAGTGATGGTTCCTGAAAATCATAATGATCAACAAAAAGAACAAAAACATCAACCACAACAACAACAAGCACCTCAAACACCTGAAAGTGGTTTTAGAATATCTACCAAGATAAGTAGACCCCATGAACAATACTCTCCTTCATTATATTATTTATTGTTGACTGATTCTGGTGAACCAAAAGGTTATGAAGAAGCAATGCAAGTAGAAACCAAGAAGACGTGGGAGTAAGCCATGAAAGAAGAGATGGAATCCTTAACACATAACTAGACTTGGGACTTATTCAGGTTGCTTGCAGGTAAAACAACATTACAAAATAAATGTGTTTACAGGTTGAAGGAAGAAGATGGAGGTATAAAAACGTATAAAGCTAGACTTGTGCTGAAGTGGTTTGCACAGAAAAAGGGTATATATTTTGATGAGGTATTTTCTCTTGTTGTTAAAATGACTTCAGTTAGAACTATTTTAAGTCTAGTAGCAACTGAATATTCTCATCTTGAGCAGTTAGATGTAAAGACAACCTTTCTCCATGGGGATTTGGAGGAAGAGATATATATGCAGCAACCACAAGGATATGGGTTAAAATGGAAGGAGAAACTAGTGTGCAGGTTGAAGAAGAGTTTGTATGGCTTAAAACAGGCTCCAAGGCAGTGGTATCTAAAATTTGACAAGTTTATGTCTGAAGAAGGTTATACTAGATGTCACTCTGATCACTGTGTTTATCTGAAAAGGCAAAATGATGGAAGCTATAGTATATTTTTATTGTATGTAGATGACATGCTTGTTGTAGGTTCTAATATGCAGGAAATAAATGTGCTCAAAAGAAAATTGATGAACTCATTTGGAATGAAGGATTTGGGTGCTGCAAAACAAATCCTTGGTATGAAAATAACTAGAGACGGGAAGAATAAAAAACTAATTTTGTCTTAGAGTGAGTACATAGAAAAGGTGTTGAAAAGATTTAATATGTAGAATGAAAAACCAGTTAGTATACCTTTGGCTAGCCATTTCGAACTAAGTAAGGAGGTGTGTCCCAAGACTAAGGAAGAAATGGTTGATATGTCTAAATTTCCATATGCATTAGTAGTTGGAAGCTTAACGTATGCAATGGATTTCACAAGGCCTGATATTGCACATGCAGTGGGAGTTGTAAGCAGGTACATAAAAAAACTAGGAAAGGAACATTAGATGGTGGTGAAGTGGATTCTCAGGTATTTGAGAGGTACCACAAATTTAGCATTATGGTTTGGTGGTTCAAACATTGCATATAGGGATATGTTGCGACAGATATGACAGTTGATAGAGATAACAAGAGGAGCACCACAGGGTATGTATTTACTATAGGTGGAATAGCTATCAATTGGGTCTCAAAACTGAAAAGTGTTGTTGCACTCTCAACAACGGATGCAGAGTATGTTACTGCTACAGAGGCTAGTAAAGAAATGATTTGGTTACAAAGTTTTCTGGATGAAATGGGTAAGAAGAAGGAGTTGGGAAGGTTATACAGTGACAGTCAGAGTGCCATACATCTTGCAAAGAACTCTACATTTCATTCCAAGACAAAACATATACGACTCAAGTATAATTTCATACAGTCAGTGTTCGAAGATGGACAGTTGAAGCTAGAAAAGATACACACTAGCCAGAATCCTGCAGATATGTTCACAAAAGTTGTAACCAAGGAGAAACTAAGATATTTCTCAGTTTCAATTGGTATTCAAGTATGATGATGAAGATGAGAAACAACTAGGTCCAAAGTGGAGTCATTGTCCAACAAATGAAGCAGCGGTGGAGTTTCTATAATTAGTCTCCAAGTGGGAGATTGTTGGGTGTGGAGCCTGATTATCTTCTTTAGTCAGAGGTATCATCGCATTAGACCCCAATTCGTAATGTTGTAGCAATGCCACCCTTAATATTTGCACTACAAGGGGGGTCCAGGGTAGTGTAGCTGCGATCTTTGGGAGCCCCCCATTGGCAAGGGAT
Source organism: Pinus tabuliformis (assembly GCA_031772625.1). Lineage (NCBI taxonomy): Eukaryota > Viridiplantae > Streptophyta > Pinopsida > Pinales > Pinaceae > Pinus > Pinus tabuliformis. The sequence goes on along the minus strand of CM062813.1, from coordinate 431,678,205 downwards.
CAAGGACAGCGCCCCCAAAGCTAAAAATAGATGTAAAATTTCCTTGTAAAATGTTTTCATTTCATAGTCAATTTGGGTCATTCATTAGGCGGAGATATAATGGTAGAAGTTATGTTTAATTTAGGGTTTTTTCCCTAGAAGGCAACCCCTCACTATATATGAGGGAATTGTATTGCGTCTATGTAGATATGTATTGTGAATGAGAAAGAGAGAGGAGATTGTGTGAGAGAAAAGATGGAATTATAGTAGATTTGCTGTAGGTTGTATCTCTTTAGTTTGTTGGATAATATAAAAGGAAGGACTGGCTATTTCGTGTGGACATTGCCCAAATTGGGTGTACCACGTATATCTTTGTCTCTCTTGTTTTATGTGTTTTATGTGTCTATATTTCTGAAATATATTTTATGTGGTCCATTGCTCTGTAATATATAATTTTCTAACAAATGGATTAGCGGAAAAGGAAATAATGGAGTAGTTGTCTCCTTGTTGACTTGTGTTTCCAAAGAAACCCTGGGACGTTGCAATGGGCCTGGTCACAAAAATTTGAGAGAGCCACCACTCCGGCTAAATATGATGCAATATAAGTTTGACTGACATTGGTTCGAACGGCATCGTAGTAGTCAAGGGACCTCTTTTAAAAGGGTTTAGAGTAGGCCCACCCTCTCTCTAGTCATCGAGAGTAGCAGACAGTTTTGGGGAGTTGTATGAAGCCGAATCCACCCTTCCCCAAGTTGTAATCAGGGATTCAATTCTTTCGATTTGAGACCCCCCTCAGGGGGTTATTATCTTTGCGATTGCAAGCTATAGACATGGTCTCCTCCCTTGCAGCCAAGATTCAACAATGGAGTAGGATCCCCCTCTGCCTTATGCATCTCTTTTATGAGGGCCAAAAACTTCAAGACATGAATAGGCTAAGTGAGCTAAACATACAAGCATGGCTACAAAAAAACAATAGATTTTGAATCAAAAACCTGACGTGCATGTACTCTCTATGTGGAAGACTAAATGTGGGGGTTGAAAATGCATTGAAGTTTACAAATGGAACATACCTTGGCGCCATCAATAGACTGAAGATTCGATGGTGGGGTTCAATAATAGGTCTACTACTCGTAAAACCCTCATTCACAACTCTTTACAATCTCGTTTGGCTATTTTCTTGAAATCCCTCTTCAAATCATTGTCACATGCATTAAATATATGAATTAATGGTTTCAAAACCCTATTTAAACGCAACTTTTTCCTCATATTTCCAATAAGTTTTCCTTAATTGGGAAAACCCACATCCCTCAAAGGCCTCAACAATTATCAATATTCTCCAAAACTATGTACATAGTAACTACTTCCCTACATGTGATAACTGGTCAAGCTGCAACTCCATAGCGCATTACTACCATGTAGAACTCATACAGATCTATGATAGCTACAAAACAATCTCATTTGGCTCTTGCCTTTTGAAAAATGAACAAATCCTCCTTAGTCCTGGAGCATAAATAAATTAGCGCTTTTCTTTTTTAACAATGTTGAAATTTACCCTTTGCCAAAAAATAATAGATACAATTTTAGTTGTATTTGAACAGCTAAATACTATTACTCTTGCATATTTTTTTGGCTTATGTTCGAAAAAAATTATCATATAGTGGTATTTATAAGAATATCAATAATTATCTAATTTTAAGATTGGGGTTTATATGCAATGATTTTGTAAATTTTAGTAGTAATAATTTGAAATATCTCAAAGGAAACAAGTGCTTTTAACTTGGTTGTACTGAAAACATTTATATATTCTGGCATATAGGTGGGTTCAAACAAAAGAGAGTATATAGTAAGTGGATTTAGTAGTTAAAAACAAGTGTTAGTTTCTTAAAGTTCATAGGACAAATTTGGAAGGGGTAGGGTATGTATCCTTCTCTATGTTAAATAAATTCAAATTGTTGTGTGAGTGGATTTGTAAGAACCTTTGCTTTCATCTTGATAAAACGTAGTCCTCTCCTAGTCACTTGCATATTTTAGGTTGTCATAAGAAAAAGAGGTTAGTTTCCTTAAGATGTGAACATTTCATTATAAATAATATGATAATACAGTTTGAACGAGACATTAGCAGATGAAACGAACATGCACATTTCAGATGCTAGTGTTATGTTATACTTGAGGCAAGAGTGCACGTCTAGGAAGACTCTAACAAGGGTTGAAGAGGTGGAATAGTTGGGAAGCAAACTTAAGACATTTGACGAGTTGAATGAAGGCAACTTGGCAATGGTACTAAGTGAAAATTCCTTTATCAATGTCAATACCCTCTCCTTGGCACAACCATTTTGCAAGATGAATAAGAAATGTGAAATACATGTGTGGCCCACTAAAGAAGTTGGCAAGGTTGTTGCAACATATATAGATGGTTATGTCATGTTTCAAAAGGAGGTGTTGGAACTTGGAAGGTGACTATTGGAGTATATTTCTCATGGAGTGCTAAGTAGGTGCAAGGATCGGATAAGGATCAAACTATTAAAATCCAACAAATAGGCCATATTGGGTTAGGATATTACTATTTTGGGATATCCAAAGTTAAAGGTGAATTTTATGGCAGTGCAGTCTAAGCACTTGGTTGTATGCCATATCTTAATGGTGCCTTGGGCTTTTGGTGTGCGTTAGTGGAGTTCGTGCATTTTGTTTAATGAGAACTAGCTGGAATGTGTTTAGTGAACGAAAAATCCCACAAGTTAGAGATGACTTAACCATTTGGCATCATAAGGTGTTTTATGCCCTAATTTGGAGGAGACAATTGGAACCATATTAGAGTGTGATGGGTTGTTCCATCAGCTTTGTCCACTTACATACGTTGAGGTGTAAAGGTACCGCATGAGTTGAGGAAAATTGTTACAATTCTTACCCATATAAAGTGTTTATGATATAAGATTAATGATTTTTTGTTGCAGAATGGAAGAGGAAAATAATAAAGGAGAGGTGTTGAGGTTTGTTGTAAATTAATCAAAAGGAAGTGAAAGTGTCTCTTTTTAGGAGGATTGTTGAAGTTGTCTATTCAAATAGGACTAAATTTTAGTTGTGACTAGGGAGTTAGCCTCAAAAGCATTGATTAGGTACTCTACAAATCCAAGACCTAACATATATAAGCTAGTCCATTAGATAGATTCATATTGGGAAAAGGTTGCAAAAGAGAAGGTGAAAACCTCTCCTCTTTAATGTGGGTTTTAAACCTTCCATTTGAGAATGCTAAAAACAAGGTTACAATATTGAAAGTATGTCATTGATTTTACCAAAACCCAATGTCAATGCTTAATCCATGGTGTGATTCTTTCTATTTGGGTTTGGCCTTGAATGATGAGATCTATCTCATCCTCACAAGAGAGCTTGTGGTTGAATATTACGACAACAAAATGGGGCACACCATATTCTTACAGGGTTTCAAGGGAGGGGTATGCAAAGGAAGTGGAAAAAATCAAAACTTCATGTTGAGTCAAAGGAGGAGTATGTATTATAGGTGTCTCTAGAGGTCTTAACAAAGGTGAAGAGGAATGGAGTTTACATCCTATTGCAGTGCCTTCTATTCCACCATTCAAGGTGCTAGAGGGAATTGAATTTAATGGTCATAGGTGAAAGTTCACAAAGATCTTACAAATTAGAAGGTAAGAGTGATTTAACATAAGATTGATTCTTAAGTAGTTGACCTTAAAGGTGATATTTCATAGCCTTCCTTTCCATGGAACCCTAGTGTCAGGCTAGGCAGTAACTCTCCAAAGGCAGTAAAACTGATTCGTATTATTCCATAGGTAGGTCATTGTTATATACAATAGGGAGGGACTGTTTAGTTCATCTCCTGATGACTGTTCACATTCCTAATTTAATTATTTACATAAAATTCACCCAATCATGAAGATTAGGTGTCAACATTCCCCCCCTTAATCTGAAGGGATGTTGGTGAGTCCAAGCATCATTCTGAATTGTTCAAGCTTTTCCCTTCCAAGTGCTTTGGTGAAGATGTCTGCAATTTGCTCATTTGTGGAACAATGATGGAGATGAATTGTTTTGGCCTCAACATGATGTCGAATCAGATGATATTTAGTATTGATGTGCTTCGTTCGATCATGGAACTTTGGGTTCTTGGCCAAATTTATTGCAGAGGTATTGTCAATCATGAGTGGGATTGATTATACTTGTTTTACCTGCAAATCTTTAAGAATTTTCCTGAGCCACAAAATTTATTTTATTGCTTCAGCTGCTGCCACATATTTTGCTTCTGTTGTGGAATTTGCTGGAACTGATTGTTTGCATGATCTCCGGGAGACAGCTCCTGATCCAAGACTCATAGCATATCCCGAAGTAGATACCCCATTTTCTTTGTCTCCATCGAAGTCTGAATCAGAGTATCCAATCAAGCTGAAGTCGTCCACCTGTGTATACGTGATCCCAAGGTCTTGAGTTCTCTTCAAGTACATTAGAACTCTTTTTTCAGTAGAGCAATGTCTCCCACAAGGATTTTGCATAAACCTGGAGAGGATTCCAACAGCAAATGAAATGTCTGGTCTAGTAGTTGTGAGGTAGATGAGACTTCCTACAAGCTGTCTATACTTTGTTGCATCCTCAAATTCCTTTCCTTCAGTAGATGTGAGCTTTAAGTTTTGTTCCATTGGAGTAGTAAGAGGATTGCACTCTGTCATGCCAAATATGTTTAACAAATCTCCAATTTTTTTCTTTTGAGAAAGAAATATGGACTTTGGATGTTGGGTTACTTCAATGCCAAGATAGTAATGAACATAGCCCAAAACAGTCATTTCAAAACTTTTCCCCAATTCCTTCTTTATGGATGCAATGTAGCTTTCATTGTTCCTTGTCATTAAAAGATCATCTACATATACCACAAGATATACAACTGCTTTTCCAACTTTCTTGACAAATAAAGTTGCATCATCAAGATCAAAATGATTGAAGTTGAGTTTCAAAAGATGCTCAGTTAGTTTTTCATACTAGGCTCGTGGTGCTTATTTGAGGCCATACAAGGACTTCACAAGTTTGCATACTTTATGTTCATGTCCTTTCACAACAAATCCTTCAGGCTAGGACATAAAAACATTCTCTTTTAGATCTCCATTCAAGAAGGCGGTGTTTACATCCATTTGATGGACTTTCGAACCGTTCTGAGCTGCGAGTGCAAAGAGTGTTCTGATGGTGGCCCATTTTGCTGTGGGGGAAAAAGTTTCCTCATAATTGACCCCTTCCTTCTGTGTAAAACCTTTTGCCACAACCCTAGCTTTGTGCTTTTCAAGTGAGCCATCAGCTTTGTACTTTTTCTTGTAGACCCACTTGCAGCGAATTGGTTTGGTTCCAAATGCAGAATCAACTAGCTTCCAAGTGTCATTCTTTATGAGGGCATCATACTCCTTTTGCATCGCATCTTTCCATTCGTCATGAGAAGCAGCTTCTTTAAAGGAATTTGGTTCAAAATTTGTAGACAAGTTCAATTCACAATCATAAGAAACATCCATATCAACAGGTGAATTAGAGTCATCTACATCACCTCCATTTTGTCGGTTTGAATTTCTGGTTCCTGTTTTTCCAATTTCATCAAGATGAACACTTTCAAGTGTCTTCGTCAGCCACTTTGGGGGACCTTTCTGAGATGGTCCAGGCTGCTCTATTGATTGAGTTGGGACTGAATCAAGATTGAGTCTCCCATTTCTATCAATTACATCACTTAAAGCATTATCCGTTGTTGGAGTTTCATTCGGGGGAGAGTGTTCTTCAGAAGAAGATTCCACATGTTGATCTAGAATAGGAATTCCCCCTTCAAGATGTGGAATCTGATTATCAAATACTTGAAATGATTTTGTTTTTGCAAATCTATCCAAGCGATCAAGTTGCCGCTCAACAACATTGTTAGATTTGGATGATTCAAGAAAAATTACATCTCTCGATACAGCAAACTTTTTTATTTACTTCATCATAGAGGCGGTATGCTTTGGAGGTGTTTGAATACCCCAAGAAGATACACTTACGACTTCTAGCACCAAGTTTGTTTCTATGTACCTTTTGTATCAAAGCATAACAGGTGGAACCAAAGACCCTGAGATGTTTTACCGAAGGAACATGTCCATACCACAATTCATAAGGAGTCTTATTTCTTATAGCATTAGATGGACATCTATTCTTTATATATGCAGCACATAGAACAACATCAGCCCAAAACATTACTGTTACATTTTTGAAGAAAAGCATGGATCGTACTATATTAAAGATTGTTCTATTCATTCTTTCAGCTACACCATTCTGTTGGGGATTATAACGCACAGTTGTTTGATGTTTGATCCCATGTTGGCGAAGATAGTTTTCAAATTCATTTGATGTATATTCTTTTCCATTATGAGTGCGAATAGACCCAATATGAGATTGTGCATCATTTTCAATCCATTTATGAAAATTCTTGAATGTTTGAAAAGCATCAGATTTGTTCTTCAATGAATAAACCCAACAAATTATGGTGTAATCATCAATAAATGTCATGATATATTTATTTCCATTTGTAGAAGGAATAGGCATTGGACCACATAAATATGAATGAATGAGTTCAAGCTTCATATGTGCTCTTGAATGTGAATCATGAAAAGATTGTTTGCTATGCTTTCCTGGAATGCAAGCATCACATTGCATATGTTTCCTAGGAATTGTAGGCAAACCAGCAACACCATTTTTCTTCAATAAGTGGAGACTGTCATAGTTTAAATGTCCAAATCTAGCATGCCATAATAAACTTGATGGAAGTGTACCTTCTTCATGATGAGAAATATATGAGAAATGTTGTGCATGAGCAGAGGTTCCTTGCAGTTTGAGAAGCCTTTCTTCTTCTATTCCCCTCATGACAAGTGAGTGGTCAGATGATTTTCTTACCTCAAGCTTGCCATCAAACATATGAATGGAGTGACATTGCTGGTAGATGTGGACCAAGGACAACAAGTTTCTCTTGAGCTGTGGGAGATATAGAACATGATCCAAAAGAAAGTCTGGAAGACCAGGCAGTTTAAGCCAGATTGTGCCAAGCCCTGATGGCTTGATTTTTGACTGATCTGCAAAGTATACTGCTCCATCAACATTGTCAGTGAAATCTTCAAAAAAATATTTTCTATGAGTCATGTGACAGGTTGCTCCTGAATCAAGCAACCAATCATTTTTCGAAGAAGCAAGTGAAGCATTAAACAAATCTTCATTTACTCCAATGGTACAATGTGCCTCAATATAGTGAGCAGATTCAGGTGCTTTACCTTTGTCTGTATCATCAGTTTTACCTTTCTATTGGTTTCTTTTCTACTCAATTTTGTCCCATGGTAGCTTGCATGTAGAGGCATCATGTGATCCATTTCTTTTGTAGCGAATGTAGTCCAGATCTGCCTTTTCTCCTTGAGAATGTCTGCCCCCTGCCTCTGAAATATCTTCCTCTTCCTCTTCGTCCAACTCTTCCTCTTGTAGAATCTTGAGCAGGATGTTTTTCTTTATGAGCAAGGCACACAGTCTCTTCAGAAGATTTAGGGGCTATCTTCTTTCCAAAAGCTTTCTCTATTTTAGCAAACTTTTTCACAAGAGAGTCAAAGGTTATATCTTTGAGATTTCCATTTGCTTGCAAAGACTCAAGATAATTGGAGCAAGTAGGATAGAGAACCTTGAGAAAACCAATAAGAGGGATATCCATCTCAACCTTAGTGGAATTGATATCATGCATTATAGACTTTACTTCAAATTCAAGAGCAAGAGGATCATTATTTTTCAGTTCAAGAGTGAAGAGTTTAATCATGAGCTGAACAACTTCAAGTGCAGAATGTGAGTCATAGAGTTCTTTAAGCTTTTGTAAGGCTTCAAAGGCAGTTGAATATGATGAAATATGGCGACTCACCTCTTCATTTACAGATGCTGCGATTAATGCATAGGCTTTGTTGTTCTTTTTTTCCCAAATGACGAGCTCCTTGTTTGAGGTAGGTTGTACTGGGTCTTTGTCTCCTTCTCTGACACACACTCCTTTCCACAACTCATTGACGATGAGGGTGTGTTTTATCATCCGGGACCATTCAGGATAGTTCTCCTTGCCAGTGAGAACTATTCCTACCATGGATATGATTGAATGGATTCTGTAAAAAAAAAATTGCCGATAGAAAAGAATACTTCTGCTGATATACTCAAAAAGGCATTCTCAAAAGATTTCAAATCCACAATGTGACCTATATAAATCCATCATTGTATAAATTCACCTCACGTAAACCTCATATAAGTTTCATATAAGTCCATCATATAACTCTCATAAAACTTCACCTTATAGATCTTATATAAATCTCATAAAATTCCACCTTATAAATTTTATATAAATCTCATAAATCTTCACCTATAAATATCATGGTCATGCGCATTCTTTGAACTGTAATTTACAGCGGTCAACCTCGGCAAAGCATTAAACCAAGTTATGGGTGAACCAAGTTATGGAGGCCAGCGCTCAAAGCTTATTTGAAATTCGAACTATTCAAAATATATTGAAACCATTCACCATACCATTTGATCGTATACCATTCAGGCATGTCAAAAATACCATTCGAACTTATTTGAAATAGGAAACAAGCGTATTTATTTGAAATATTCAAAGTATATGTCAGCAGCATTCAAAACCGCGTTCAAAACTTATGAGAGTTTCACATCATAATTTAAAATGCACAGGCAGCACTTATTTGAAAACAGCAGCATCATTCTGCCAACCTTAAACTAGTACAGTGCTACACCGTTGAGCCACAGCGGCAACACTTATTTGAAAACAGCAACATTTGTTTGAAAGCACCACGAATAAGGGAAGAGACCTGGGCTCATCAATGCTTTCACTACCATTCGATATATGACAATGTTCATACAATATGATAGGACAGGCAGCATTTATTTGAAACAGGCACTCGATACCATATTAAAAACGTAAAGGAAACAATGAAATACCAAAGCCCTTCAAATTGCGTGTACCCATTTTTTGTATCACAGAGGAATTAAACCAACCGTTAAACATGTATGGGCTCTTGATACACAAAGGTCTGTCAAACGCAACAAACGTATTTCAGGTAGCATTTAAAACAGTGGTGATACCGCTTCTGCTCATCACGCTTCCGCTACTGGGCTTATCACGTTTCAATAGTGTTAATGGTGGTATGTCGATTCAACAACGTTTGTCTTCCTTACACTCTGGATAGAGGCATTCTTCAAAAAAAATGCAGACGCATCAAGTAATCATTCACCAAATTAATCCTTCAGAGGACAGAGGCGTTGAGGACAGTGCTCAGGTCAGAACGACAGAGGACAGTGCTCAGACCAGCGTACAACCCACAGTAGCAAAAATGAAGGGAGTTACAACTTATTTTGAGAACTGGCTCTGATACCATGTCAGGCCAGGCAATAACTCTCCGAAGGCAGTAAAACTGATTCATATTAATCCATAGGTAGGTCATTGTTATATATAATAGGGAGTGACTGTTCAGTTCATCTCCTGATGACTGTTCACATTCCTAATTTAATTATTTACATAAAATTCACCCAATCATGAAGATTAGGTGTCAACACCTAGTGGACATTTTGTAGCATTTTGGTCATGCTTGTGTCATCTATGACATTTGAATGGGATGTCCTTGTAATCTAAGTCTTAAGAGAAGTGATGCATTGATGTTGGAGTTTCATTTCACCGCATAACTTGTCTCTGATATCTGAATTTACTAATACCCTCACCACCTTCATCTCCATATAGTATTTGAAAGTGACATCAACCTCCAAGAATTACCCTAGCTTGTTTCCAATTTCCTTGAGAGTTTGTTTCAACCATAATGTAATTTTAGTCCTAGAAGTTGAACCTACATAAGAGCCTTGTCTAGTCTCTACCGAGTGGGATCAAAAAGAAGGGTATAATGCTTAAGCATGAAATGGGTGGAGTTGATACTCCAAACCTTATTCAGACCCAATGAACCTCTTCAGCATACTCTTACCAGTATCATGTCAGGGAGTATTAGGGAGTGCCATGAAAACATAAGGAAGAACTAGTTCAAAATGCATGGAAATGAATGAACAATAGTTTGTGGTAGGGAGTGAAAATAAGTCCCAAGTGTGTTAAAGAGGGAGTGACAAGGTTATATGTTAGGCAATGTCAAGGCATGTTAAATTGCTAAGGTGTGTCAGGGAGTGCTAAGGTGTGTCAACGAGTGCTAAGGTGTGCAAAGGAATGTAGGGGATGCTAACATGTGCCACATAGTGCCAAGGGATTGTTAGACATGTCAGGTGCTATGGGATGTCAATATCTACACTATGTTTCTTAGTTGTTTTATAGCCAGAATTGGATGTGAGACTTGACTTGGTAACTTGTTAAGTGGGATGAGTTGAGAATGGATGTGAGTAGACTAAGATGAGTTATAGGCAGTTCTTAAGTGAACAAGGCATAGTATAGTTGTATTAATTATAACTTGGTCAAGTTAATGTAGTTGAGGCAGGACTTGATTGGGTTCCCGAGTCCCAAAAAAAGTAAGGGTAGCTATGAGGACATGATAGATAATGAGTGTCAGTGCATACCAAGGAATGAAAAGGTGTCTTAACACATCTCAGGCAGTGTTAATGCATGCTTAGGAGTGATAGGAAGTTTCAGGGCATCACAAGGGATAACTAGGTCAAAATGCATATAAATGAATGAATAAGACTATGTGCCAATGAGTGTTAATGAATTCTAGGTGTCCTAAGGATGAAGTATGTTAGGATAAGTTCAAAATAGAACTTGCATGAGGCAAGACTATGGTTGCAATAAGGGGATGGAAAAAGAAATTTCAAACAAATGGAGACTTTGGGTTGGGCACAACATTGTTTTCCAATGACTTGGTTGGATTCCCATGCCACAAAAAAAGAAAGGCTATCTATGAGGGCATGATAGCTACGAAGTGCCAAGGTGTCCCAAGGAATGCTAGGAAGTACTAGCACATGCTAGGAAGTTTGAAGGCATGTTAGGAATACCATGAGAAGCCAAGTGCTAAGTCATGCTAAGATGTGTCAGGTTCCAGGGTGTGGCACCAACGCATACTAGGGAGTGTTAGGGTCAAGTGCTAGGGAAACACAAGGGAGAACTAGTTTCAAATGCATGGAAATGAATCAATAATATGAGTGCATAATAGAGAGTGTCATCAATGTCTAGGTGTGCTAAGGAGGGAGTGACAAGGTATGCTAGAGTGTTAGGGAAGCATGCCAAGATGTGCCAAGTGCCAAGGTGTGTCAATGCTTGATAAGGAGTGTTAGTGAGTGCTCGGGAAACACAAGGGAGAACTAGGTCAAAATTAATATAAATAAATGAAAAAGAGTGTGTGAGAGGCAGTGTCTGTGAGTTCCAGGTGTGCTAAGGAGGGAATGACATGGTATGCTAGTTAGTGTTAATGCATGCTAGAGTGCTAGGGAAACATGCGTCCAAGATGTGTCATTTCCCAAGGTGTGCCAATGTAGGCTAGGAAGTGTTATGGAATGTAATGGAAACACAAGGGAGCACGAATTCAAACTAATGCATGGAAATAAATGAATGAGAGTTTGTGACAAGAATTGACAGTGAGTTCCAGATGTGCTAAGGTGGGAGTGACTATTAGGTTGTGCTATATTCTTTCCACGACTAGCCCATGTAGTTAACAGGGGGGTTAGAGGGGTACAAAAATTTTGGTTCTAGACCCTATGTTAGGTTGGGTGGACCCACCTATTGTTTTGTGCATGGAAACACAAGGGAGCACCAATTCAAACTAATGCATGGAAATAAATGAATGAGAGTTTGTGACAAGAACTGATAGTGAGTTCCATATGTGCTAAGGTGGGAGTGACTGTTAGGTTGTGCTATATTCTTTCCACGACTAGCCCATGTAGTTAACAGGGGGGTTAGAGGGGGGCAGAGCACCCCCTTCATTCTGTCGATTATGTAGCGAAGGGAATTAAAGGGGGTTTGAGGGGTACAAAAAATTTTGGTTCTGGACCCTATGTTAGGTTGGGTGGACCCACCTATGGTTTTGTGCATGATTTTCACACATGGTTTTAGACACGACAGTTTTTGATCCATGGTTTTGGACGGGATGGTTTCCGGTCCATGGTATTGGATGCTTCACCATGTATAAATATGTATTGTAACATTGAAAGAAATATAATGAAAAATCAAGCTGGTAGTCCTAGTTTTAGATCTAGGGGAAAATCTCTGTGTATATGTGTTTTATGTGTTATGCTCTCGCATTGTTTATTTTATGTGTTTTAGAATTCGTATACAGGTAACTTCTGTACAGGGTTAAAACCTACATTTGGCATCAGAGCTATTTTGGCTTCAAGGGGACACCTTTGTTGCTGAGGGGTTTCGCTCAGGCCTGTGGTAGACCATGTTCAGTGGGAGATCTGCAGGATCGATTCTGGTGGTGAAAGAAGATGACAAGCAGTGGAAGGATAGAGATCGAGAAATTTAATGGTCATAGTTTTGAGTTGTGGAAACTCAAGATGGAGGATCTATTGGTGGATAAATATCAATGGATTGCGGTAGATCCGGGTACTAAACCAACGGGAGTGTCTGATGAAGAATAGAAGAAGTTGGATAGGAAGGCAAAGAGCACAATACAATTGTGTGTCTCAGATTCAGTATTGTTGAATGTATCAGGGGAAGCTACAATGAAGGCTTTGTGGGATAAGTTAGGGAAATTGTACCAATCTAAGTCTCTGGTAAATAAATTGTTCCTACGGAAAAAGTTGTATAACGTGAGGATCAAAGATGGAGACTCGGTGACAGAGCATCTGAACGCATTTAATACTGTGGTAAGTTAGTTAGCATCTATTGATATTAAAATTTTAGATGAAGATAAGTGCATCAGTTTGTTGTGTTCTCTACCAGATTCATGGGATATTCTAGTTATTGCAATAGGTAGTAATGCAACTTCCTTGCAGTTTGATGAAATACTATCATCCTTGTTAACGGAGGAGATGAGAAGGCAAAATATGGAGAGCTAGAATGGTGAAGCCTTGTCTGTACAAGGACGGTTGCAGAACAGAAACAAAAATAAGTCATCGAGTATCTAAATTTAGAGGGAGATCTAAATCTCTAGGAAAACCTGTAAAAGTTGTGTGCTAGAAATGAGAAAGGAAAGGCACTACAAAAGGGATTGTAAATCTAAAGCTCCTGATAAAGGAAATGGATTTGATGATGATCCTTCTGTAGAGGCAAAAACCACCTCAGATGAAGGTGGGGATGTGTACTTGGCTTCTTCTAGTACACATGTAGATCATGAGGCATGGTTGATTGACTCGGATGCATCCTTTCACTTCACTCCCCATAGAGAGTGGTTCTGCGAGTATGAGAAATATGATGGTGGTGATGTCTTCTTGGGGGATGACAGGAAGGCTAGAATCGTTGGTCGTGGAAACTAAATTTGAAGTTGTAAGGTGGAACAGTTAGAACACTTCTAGTTGTTCTGCATATTCGTGCATTGGCTAGAAATCAGATTTCTGTAAGCAATTTGGATGATGCAGGTGTAAAAATAGTCTTCGAGAAGGATACCTACAAGATGGTTCAGGGAGCACTGGTATTAATGCAGGGATTTCGGATTGGAACTTTGTAAAAGCTGCAAGGTAGCACTATTGTTGATGGGTGCAACAATTTTGTGGTTCCTGAAAGTGGTGCAAAAAATCTAGTGGTCTCTGTAGAGAAGACCATGTTGTGGCATCAAAGGGTTGGACATATTGGAGAGAAGGCCCTTCGAATACTTAATGGTAAAGGTATGGTAGAAGGTATGAGTAATAGCTCTCTGGATTTTGATTTCTGTGAAAATTGTGTATATGGGAAGTAGAATTAGGTGAGTTTCCCCTCTGGTGGTAACAGGGCGAAACATATATTAGAGCTTGTGCATAGTGATGTGTTTGGACCTGTGAAGGTTCCATCACTGGGTAAGTATGTGTACTATGTATCATTTATAGATGAATTCTCAAGGAATACATGGATATATTTCCTTAAGAATATATCTAAAGTCTTTGACAAGTTTAAAGAATTCAAGGTTTTGGTGGAAAAACAGGCAGAGAAGAAGATAAAGGTGTTGAGGACAGATAATGGTGGAGAGTTTTGCAGTAAGGAATTTAAAGAATTTTGCAAGAAGTGTGGTATAGCACGGCATAAGACTACTCCATATGCACCTTAGCAAAATGGAGTTGCAAAAATAATGAACATGACGTTGATGGAAAGGGAAAGAATCATGCTCAGTGGTGTTGGGTTAGGACAGGAATTCTGGGGAGAGGCGGTGGAGACAACATGTAACCTGGTCAACGGATCACCTTCATCAACGTTGGAGGATAAAACTCCACAATAGGTATGGACTAGTAAGAAACCCTCTCTTTCACATCTGAGGGTATTTGGATGTGATGCATATGTACATGTTCCAAAGGAGAAACGAACCAAGTTGGATAGTAAATCTAAAAGTGCATTGTTATTGGCTATAAGGATGGCTTAAAGGGTTATAAGCTTTGGAACCCAGTAACAAGGAAGGTTGTGTACCGCCAAGATGTGGTGTTCAGAGGTGAAAGATGTTATTAAACATGAAGTCCAATCAAAGGAACCTGAGGAGATAGAGTTTGAGCTAAAGGTGGAAGAATCAGACTCTACAGTAGAGGAGGAATCAGAAGATGAAGAGCCACAAACTCCGGGTGTGAGAAGATTAGTTCGAGAAAGAAGGAAGCCAGAAAGGTATAGTTCATCTGCTTTCTATTCATTTTTTCTTTATCCATTACTGATGATGATCCCAGAACTATGAAGGAAGTAGTAGATTCAAAGAATGGAAAACTCTGGAAAGAGGCCATGGTTGATGAAATGGCATATTTGCACAAAAATGATGCTTGGGATCTAGTGGAGTTGTCGGCTAGAAGGAAACCCATTGGCAGCAAATGGGTGTTCAAGAAGAAGACAAATGCAGAAGGAAAGGTGGAGAAATACAAAGCTCAGTTGGTAGCAAAAGGTTATTCCTAGGTGCCAGGAATTGATTTTGGTGATATTTTTTCTCCTAATGCCAAGGTAACTTCTATTAGATTGCTTTTATATATTGTTGTTGCTTTCGATTTTCAGGTAGAACAGATGGATGTGAAGATAGGATTTCTTCACGAAGATCTGGAAGAGGAAATCTACATGAAGCAACCTGAAGGCTTTGTGGTGAAGGGCAAGTAAGAACTGGTATGCAAGTTAAAGAAGTCTATGTATGGGTTGAAACATTCACCAAGGATGTGGTATCAGAAATTTGATACATTTATATGGGGACTTGGCTTCACCAGAAGCAAAGAAGATCACTGTGTGTATTTTAAATTAATTGGTGACTGTGTTATTTATTTGGTCTTGTATGTGGATGATATGTTGCTAGTTGGAAATGCCAAAGAAATTATCCAAGATTTGAAGACCCAATTGTCTTTCGAATTCGACATGAAAGATCTTGGTGTTGCGAACTATATTTTGATCATGGAAATTAAAAGAGATCGAGCAAAGATGAAGCTATGGTTAAACCAGAGAAAGTATGTCAAGACAATATTGCAGAGATTTAATATGCAGGATAGTAAACCGATGAAGGTTCCTATTCCTATAGGTGTAAAGTTATTAGCTAAACAGTGTCCCAAGACACAAGAAGAGGAAGAGGACATGTCTCATGTTCCATATGCAAGTGCAGTCGGTAGCCTGCTGTATGCAATGGTCTGTACTAGACTAGACATTGCACATACAGTGGGAGTATTGAGCAATTTTATGTTAAAACCAGGAAAGGAGCATTGGACAGCAATGAAGCATGTTTTCAAGTATTTGCGTGGCACTAGTGGTTATTGTTTGTGCTACCAAGGAAGACCAGGATTGGATAGAGTGTTGAATATTCATGGCTTTGTTGATGCATACTGAACTAGAGATCTGGATCAGAGAAGATCTACAAGTGGGTATGTGTTTAACCTATTTGGAGGTGCAGTCAGTTGGATGAGTAAGAAACAATCTATAGTGGCACTATCAACTACAGAAGCAGAATACATGGCAGCCACTCATGCAAGCAAGGAAGTAGTTTGGTTGAAGAGATTGTGTTCAGGTATGGGTTAGTACAGGGAGCTATAAGGATAAACTGTGACAGCCAAAGTGCAATTTTCTTGGCTAAGAACCCTGTATATCATTTAGAGACAAAGCACATTGATGTTTAGTATCACTTTTTGAGGGATATGATAGAAGACAAAAAGGTGTTGCTGGTAAAGGTGGACACTTTGAAGAATACTGCAGATGCATTGACAAAATTTGTGAGCTATGAGAAGTTCACTTGGTGTAGAGAAACAATGGGCATTGCAGGGCTAGATAAATGACTAAGCTCTCTTGTGGCCCCATGTGGAAAGAAAATAACAAGTGGGAGAATGTTGGGTTGTGTTATATTCTTTCCATGACTAGCGCACGTAGTTAAACAGGGGGTTTTATGACAATTGCGTAGCGAGGGGAGTTACAGGTAACCCCACTCTATGGGGTCTAGGGTAGTGTCCCTGAAAATTTTTGTTTTGGACCCTATGTTACGTTGGGCAGACCGACCTATGGTTTTGTGCATGATTTTTGCACATGGTTTTGGACGCGATGGTTTTCGATCCACGGTTTTGGATGCAATGGTTTTCAGTCCATGGTTTTGGACGCTATGGTTTTCGGTCCATGGTATTTGATGCTTCGACATGTATAAATATGAATTATAACCTTGAAAGGAATATAATGAAAAGTCAATCTGGTAGTCCCGATTTTGGGGTCCAGGGAAAATTCTTTGTGTATATGTGTTTTATGTGTTATTCTCTCACATTGTTTATTTTATATGTTTTAGAATTTGTATGTAGGTAATTTCTGTACGGGGTTAAAACCTACATTGACAAGTTATGCTAGGCAGTGCTAGGGCATGCTAGAGGCCATACAACAAGTCAATATGTGATGGTGTGAGGGTGTGCCAATGCATGACAAGGAGTGTGTTATTAGTAGCCTATTTTTCCCCTCTAGGTCACTGACCCTCATTACATGAGTCTGAATGACTTTTTCCAGACTTAGGACTCCTTTTTTGCTAGTTTGACCCAAAGTTGCTTGCACAGAAGCCTATGGGGATGATTGTGGAGCCAAAGTCACTCTAAGGCCCACTCTATGGGAGTGACCAAGGAATTTTTTCCTCCTTTCAGTGCCAGTGACCAGGGATTTCTTCTAGAGTTCCTTATTCCCTAGGAGATAAATTCGACTCCTCATCTATTTAAGCTGGCCAAGACTTATCTCCTAAAAGTTTCTATGACTTCTCTTTGTCTTGAGCATCCAAATACATTCTCCTGGGACCTCTCTTCTACCTATTTATACTGGACCATTTGAGAGGGTCAGCTAGTTTTGGAGTTTTGGAGAGCTATTGTCGAGATTTTGATCTAGGTTTTATGCTACTATGAGCTTGTGAGTTCCTTGTTCACTAGCCTACTATTCTTCATGCTCAGTTCTTAGATATAGTGGGGAGACTCTACCGGATTGTGGAGAAGAGACTTGGAGGTGAAATGCCATCATTGTATTATTTATTTTATGGTTAATGAAACTATGTGTTCCGTTCTTTATATGAGTTTGTTTTCAGCATTGACATTTATTTCTTTTGATCTAATGATCTTCCAAGGAAGATCACATGTCGCCTTTAATTTGTCACGACTATCTGTAGGGATAGATATATGTTGTGGATGTGTTGGATTGCTTGAGTGTAGTGAAATACCTCGAGTGGAGTGAAAGACCTACATCAAACTCAAAACCCTTCCCTGACATGTGAGGATTCCAAGTGTGGTCCCTCATCTTTATAACATATATCTGATTGTTTGCTGCATGATTGGGCATTTGGGTGAGGAATTACATTTTGTCCCATTGATTATAGTATGCTCTGTCTCGTGATTTGTTATGGACATGAGATCATGCAGCAACAACTCCTTGTACATTTTTCTACAACTGAGTGTTAGGGAGTGCCAGGGAAACAAAAGGGAGCACTAGTTTCAAATGCATGGAAATGAATGAATAAGAGTGTGTGATAGGGAGTGTCAGCAAGTTCTAGGTGTTCTATGGAGGGAGTGACAAGGTATACTAGGTAGTGCCAAATAATTCTAGAGTGTGAGGGTGGCATGCCCAAATGTGTTAAGTGTTAGGGTGTGTTAATGTGTTCAAGGCAGTGTTATAGAGTGTCATGTTAACAAAAGGGATAACTAGTTCAAACTGAATGGAAATGAATATATAAGAATGTGTGACAGGGACTGTCAGTGAGTTTCATGTGTGCTAGTAAGGGAGTGACAAGGTTATATTCTAGGTAGTTCCAAGGCATGTTGGAGTGACACGGCATGTTAGGGAGTGGTACGGTGTGCTAGGGAGTTCCAAAGCATGCCAAAGAATGCAAGGGGTGTTATCACATGCCACATAGTGCCAAGGGATTGTTAGACATGCAACACACTATGACATGTCAAGATGTAAACTATGTTTCTTAGTTGTTCTATGGCCATGCTTGGACATGAGCCTTGACTTGCTAACTTGTAACATTTTAAGTGGGATAAGTTGAAATTGGACATGAGTAGCATAAGATGAGTTATAGTCAGTTCTTATGTGAACAAGGCATAGTCTAAATGTAGTAATCGTAACTTGGTCAAGCTATTGTAGTCGAGGAAGGACATGGTTGGGTTCCTAAGTGCCAAAAAAAGTAAGGGTAGTTGTGAGGGCACGATAGTTAAGGAGTGCCAGGGCATACCACGGAAAAGGCATGCTAACACATGCCATACAATGTCAATGCATACTAAGGTGTGTTAGGGAGTGCCATGGTTGTTGAGAAATATAGGGCATAGTAATTAGGTGATTTCTCTTCTTATGATAACTGTTTGCGAATGCTCTTTACTTATTAGGATTAGGATCTTCTATTTACTTAGATTATTATAGTGTTATTCTTCTTCAAACAACTAACAATCCATAAACAATGAGAAGACAAGAGACATAGAGAATAGGCGATAAATTGGGGCCAAAATCTCTCCAATATGAGAGGAAAACCCAAAAAAAACCTTCTTCTTATAGAGACTTGAATTAATGAATAATAGGACCATGAACTAGACCCTTTACTCAACGACCTCTCCAATACCAAGTCACAAGCCTCCTTGATTCAACTTCCATATTTTTCCTTGAGTCAACAATGATAAAGCTTCTTCCATCGATAACTTGACTATTCCTCAAATTTTAGCTCCTTGGATCATATTTGTAGTTCTCGGCCCTCCTAAATAAACCCTAGCACGTGTGGTTAACCAACCTTTTGAACCTTGATCTTCTTCACTTGGATGGTATGAAATATTATTATAATTCGGCTTGTAACCTTTCTTATCTTCTTCCTTGATTTGAATTTTTAGAAAATAGCAATACCTTCAACCTTTTCTATAGTAGATAGTTCTTCCTTCCTTTGCATGTGTGGAGGTATTAGCCCTAAAAAGGACCGATAAATAACACCAAAATTTTTGCTCTTCATTTCCTTCTCTTCGTTGGTTATCTTTGCACTTCTTATTGTAGACTCACTTAACCGAATTCACTTTTTAGAAATGAAGGATGATTTTCCCTATATATAGTGTTTTTTCCACAAAAACACATGTGCTAGGAAGTGTTAAGGAGTGCTAGGGAAAGACAAGGGAGCAATAGGTGAAAATAATGCATGCAAATGAATGATTAAGAGTTTGTGATAGGAAGTTTCAGTGAGTTATCAGTGTGATAAGGAGGTAAGGATAAGGTATAATAGGCAGTGTTAAGGCAAGTGAGAAGCCAGTACAACATGCCAAGATGTGCCAGGTGCTAAGGTGTGCCAATGCATGTCATGGAGTGTTATGGAGTGTCAGTGAAACAAAAAGGAGCACTAGTTTAAAATGCATGGAAATGAATGAATAAGAGTGTGTGACAAGGTGTGTCAATGAGTTCTAGGTGTGATAAGGATGGAGTGACAAGGTATGTTAGGTAGTGCAAAGGAATGCTAGAGTGCTAGGGCCACATGCCAAGATGTGCCAAGTGCCAAGTTGTGTCAATGTATACCAGGGAGTGTTAGGGAGTACAAAAAAAAAAGGAAAAATAGTTCAAAATGCATGGAAATGAGCGAATAAGAGTGTGGGATAGGGAGTGCCAACGAGTTCCAAGTGTGCTAAGGAGGGAGTGACAAATTTATATGCTAGGCAGTACCAAGGCATGCAAGAGTTCCATGACATGTCAAGGAGTGGTACAGTGTGCTAGGAAGTGTTAAAGCATGCAAAGGAATGCAGGGGATGCCAACACATGCCACATAGTGCCAAGGGATTGTTAGACATGCCAGGTGCTATGACATGTCAAGATGTAAACTATGTTTCTTAGTTCTTTTCTCACCATGGTTGGACATGAGCCTTGCCTTGGTAACTTGTTAAGTGGGATGAGTTAAGATTAGACATGAGTAGCCTAAGATGAGTTATAGGCCATTCTTAGGTGAAGGCATAGTATAGTTGTAGTAACTATAACTTGGTCAAGATGCTGTAGTCGAGGTAGGACTTGGCTGGTTCCCAAGCCCTAAAAAAATAAGGGTAGTTATGAGGGCATGATAGCTAAGGAGTGTTAGGGCATGTCAAGGAATGAAAAGGAATTATAACATATTCCATACAATTTCAATGCATGTCAAGGAGTGTTGAGGAGTGTTAGGGCATCACAATGGAGAACTAGGTCAAAGTCCATGGAAATGAACGAATAAGAGCATCTTCGAGCAAGAGTCAGTGAATTCTAGGTGTCCCAAAGATGAAGTGTATTAGGATAATTTCATAATAGGACTTGCAATAGGTAAGCCTACGATTGCGATAAGAGGATGCACAAACAATTTTTAGACAAATTCAGGATTTGGGCAAGGGATAAAACTATTTTTTATAAATGACTTGGTTGGGTTCCCAAGTTGCAAAATAAAGTAAGGGTATCTATGTGGGCATGGCACTAGGGAGTGCCAAGGTGTGCAAGGAATTTCAGGAAGTGATAGCACATGGTAGAAAGTTCAAAGGTATGTTAGGCATGCAAAGACATGCCAAGTGCTAAGGAATGCTAAGATATCCCAGGTGATAGGGTATGGCACCAACACATGCTAGGGAGTGTCAGGAAAATACAAGGGACGACTACTTTGAATTGCATGGAAATGAATGAACAAGAGTGTGTGATAGGGACTATTATCAAGTTTTGGGTGTGCTAAGGAGGGAGTGAAAATGTATGTTAGGTAGTTCCAAGGCATGATAGAGTGTTAGGAAATCATGTCGAGATGTGCCAAGTTCCAGTGTATGCCAATGTATGCCAAGGAGAGTTAAGGAGTGCTAGGGAAACAAAAGGGAGCACTAGGTCATAATGGATGGAAATGAATGAATAAGAATGTGTGATAGGGATTGTCAGTGAGTTTTAAGTGTATTAAGGAGGAGTGACAAGGCATGATTGGAAGTGATAAGGAATGTTAGAGTGCTAGGGTTGTATGTGTTATGAAACCAGCTCACAAAAATATAGAAAAGATAGATCAATGCCTTAGAATTAAGCCTCTTCGAGGGGGAAACCTCCTTTACATTACATAAATGAACAATTCTTACATGATTCAAATGACAAGACCTCCTTTCTATACATAAGAGTCTAAGGCGTCATAATATTATCAGAGCTGACATAACAATAATAATGTAAGGGTACAATAATAACAATAGTGGGCTTCAATGGGGAACAATAGTAACAATATGGGGACTACATGGGTACAACAATATAATAAGGGGGTTGTACTAATAACAATAAGGGGTTACACTAGTAGTATAGGGGCCTAACATGCCCATCTCCTTCAAAAAGTGTTGTCCTCAGCACTTGAGTAATTGTTGATGCTTCTTTAGAAAATTCTTGTCCTCCCATGTGGAATCTTTAGCGGGTAAGTTCTTCCACTTGATGAGATAATCTGAAATTGATTGATTTCGTAGCTGTTGGGTTCTTGTTTCTGTGACTGGTCCAGGTTCCAATATGATTTTTCCTTCCTCTTCAAGTTCTAGAAATATTGTTTGAATTGGGACCTTTTGCAACTTTTGAATGAGTGGCCATTCTTCCTCTTCCTTCTTCCATTCATCCCTTACTTTGTTTATCAAATTTTTCAATTGGCTAAAGGAGTTTCTCTTTGTATCCTCATAATGTGCTATCATTTCCTCCATGAAAATTGACCACGTAACAAGTGGTTTACAAGAACAAAGCCCTTTATACCATAAAAGTTGATCTGGTTCTAAATATGAAGATGCAATACATACCTTTTGTAATAGTGGTACACCATGTAGATCAAAATATTTCTCCATCTAAAGTATCCAATTTACTGGATCCTTGCCATCAAACTTCCTCATATTGCCTTTTCTTGATTTTAGGAGCTCGATCTTGAAACGACTATAACTCTTTAATTTCAGTTCTTCCAGTTTTGAAATTGCAACTTGCAGTAGTCCTTTGTGTCCTCTTTCCAAAGCCACCAGTCTGATCGAAATTAGATTCTCCAAGAAAGAGTTATGCACAATTTCCCAAGATGACCTGATTATATAGCTTTTCAGAAGAGCGAACTTGTATGAAGTGCCACGTGTCACTGTTTTGACCTTCGGCTCTAAAAAATATATACAAGAAACTACAGTCTTCCCTTTGTCTGTACCTTCTCACTAAATTTCAATCCGATGCTCAGAGAGAAAGTTATGAAGATTTCCCCTAGGTCACCTGTTTGGAATGTAATTCAGGAGTCTACAAAAATACCAATTACCTCAGTCATATCTTCGCAAATATAGCACAAAAATCTCTAAAATTCGGATTTGAGGTTCAGTGTGAATTCTTCTCAAATGGGTTTTTTTTCACTTCTGAAATGTCGCAAAAAAAAGTTATAGTGAAAATTCCATGATGACTTATTTGGAGTAGCAAAACCCTAGAATCCAAAGCTCTAATACCAAATGTTCTGAAACTAGCTCACAAAAGATAGAAAAGATAGATGAACGCCTTATAATTAAGCCTCTTTGAGGGGGAAACCTCCTTTACATTACATAAATGAAAAATTCTTACATGATTCACATGACAAGACTTCCTTTCTAATATATGAGTCTAAGGGGTCATAATATAATTAGAGCTGACATAACAATAATAATGTAAGGGTACAATAATAACAATAGTGGGCTTCTATGGGGCACAATAGTAACAATATGAGGACTACATGGGTACAACAATATAATAAGGGGGTTTTACTACTAACAATAAGGGGTTACACTAGTAGTATAGGGGCCTAACAGTATGCAACCAAGATGTTCCAATGCATGCATGGAAGTGTTAGCTGGGAGTGTCAAGGAAACGCAAGGGAGCACTAGGTCAAAGTTCATGGAAATGAACAAATAAGATTTTGTGATTGGAAGTGTCAGTGACTTCCAAGTGTGTTAAGGAGGGAGTGACAAGGTATGCTAGGTAGTTTTAAGGCATGCTAGAGGCCAGTGTGACATACCAATATGTCCTAGGTGCAATGGTGTGCCAACACATGCCAAGGAGTGTTAAGGAGTGTTAAGGAGTGTTAGGGAAATACAAGGGTGAACTAGGTCTAGTTGGCTAGCCACTTGACTTCTACTTTAGACCTTAAAATTATGCATGTCCTTAAGCATTGGAAGAAATTACCACTCCTCAAACTATCAAGATAGAAGGACATATCAAGAAGAAAAAGGTAATAGTGTTGATTGAATCAGGCAGTACCCATAATTTTATTCATTGTAAGATAGCCAAGGAATTGAATTTCTTCCTATATCCAACACTAGAGTGTCAAGTGATGGTTGCAAGTGGAGGAAGCATAAAGTGCTCTGGAAAGTGCCATAATATCAAGCTATCCAAGAGAGAATATGTATTGAATAGCCCAATGCTTTCTATTCCAATGGGTGGTGCTGATATTTTACTAGGAGTCCAATGGCTACAATCTTGGGTATGATAGCTTTTAATTTTCAAGAAATTTTCTTGAAATTTTTTTGGAAAGGAAAGGAAGTTGAATTGATGGGTATCGAAGGGAAACCTGGAATGATAATCAGCTCTAACAAGATGACAAAGCTTGGAAATACATAGCAATGGGGCATAATTGCACAATTATGTTCACTAGATGTTTCCACATCGAAATCATCTATTTCCCCAGATCTGTAGTATCCAATTTACTGGATACTTGCCATCAAACTTCCTCATCTTGCTTTTTCTTGATTTTAGGAGCTCGATCTTGAAATGACTGTAACTATGTACTTCCAAATCTTTAAGTTTTGATATTTCTTCCTATGGTAACCCTTTGAGGAATCTTTCTAACCGCACAAGTTTTATCAATATTGGATTCTCCAATGAAGGGTTATGCCAAATCTCCCATGATGACCTGAGTATAGACTGGTTCAGTAGAACGAACTTGTACAGAATGTCGCAAGTCCCTATTTCAACCTTAGGTTCTAAAAATGATACCCAAAAAACTACAGTCCATCCTCTTTCTGTAACTTCTAACGAAAATCAAATCTGATGCACAGAGCGAAAATTATGACGTTTTTACCATGGTCACCTGTTTGGAATTTAATTTGGGGGTTTGCAAAAACCCTAGCTTCCTCAGATTATATATCCGAAAATATAGCACAAAAAGGTCTGGAATTTGGAGCCAAGGTTTAGACCGATTTCTTCTCAAATGGTTTTTCTTTGAGCTTCTAAAACTTTGTAGCAAAAGCGTTATAGAAAAAATTCCATGATAACTTGTTTTAGATGAAATTCCAAAGAATGCAAAAATCCTAACTTCCTCAGATCATATCTCCAAAAATATAGAACAACAAGATCTAAAATTCGGACCCAAGGTTCAACTCCATCTCTTTTCAAACATGATTTTTTTTAGCTTTTGAAACATCGTAGAAAAAGAGTTATAGTGAAACTTCCACGATCACTTGTTTGGAGCAACAAAACCCTAGAATCCCAAGACTTTGATACCAAATGTTATGAAACCAACTCACAAAAAGATAGAAAAGATAGATCAACGCCTTATAATTCAGCCTCTTTTAGGGGGTAACCTCCTTTAAATTACACAAATGAACAGTTCTTGGATGATTCAAATGACAAAACCTCCTTCCTATATATATGAGTCTAAGGGATCACAATATAACCAAGCCGACCTAACAATAATAATATAAAGGCACAAAAATAAAAATAGAGGGATTCTATGGGGCACAATAATAACAATATGACAATAGCAATGGGGGAATCACTAGTATTATAGGGACCTAACATTTAACCAATCTTGTTGTCCTTCACAATTATAGGACTTATGGATATTCTTTGACAGTCACCTAACAACCCTCCATTTGTACGAGGAATTCCATCAATTTTCCCAACCATAGTAAATTCTTTTACCAATCTAGGGCTCACAACATTGCCCTCATGTAGGGATCTTCAAATCTACCACCTAATAATGATTCGAGTGCTCTCAAAATCATGATTCTTATGTACCAATTTATTTATTGTCCAATCTACGAACAAATCTGAACTAAATCTCTTATGATCCTTTATGAACCTCAAACTATGGTTACCTCATCCAATATTACACTTGTGAATACTTCTGTTCTGGCCCTAAATTCTAGTGCAGACCCTCCTCCATTTGTGTTGGTCTTTATTACAGACCTTGCAACCTACTAACCACCATAAGGCAGGGTCTCAACCCTCTCTACTATTTCAAAATTTGATGTGGCCTTCACACAAAAGCACCACTAAAATTGCATGCCCAAATTCTCATGAGTCACCTCTCTTGAGCTTGATTTACCATAAGAGAACCAACAATATGACATCCTACCTCCTAGCTCAAACCCATTAATATATGTGGTATTCTTTTAAACTCTAACATGATGTTTTTTCTCTTGGTGGATGATCATGGCCTAACATTAGCCACCCTTACTCAACCTTCTAATTCAGCCTACTTTAGGATGACATCTCTCCTAGCCTCCTTGATCAAATGAGCTCCTTCTCACTTGATGTTCTTGCCTCCATACTAGATCCTCCTTAAATAGATTTTCCTACCTAGGCCTCTTAGGAACCCTCTAGAACTTATAAGTTTTATCCACTTATACCTTAGTAAATATTAATTTTCCTTTTTAATTTTCTTTTAGATTTTAAACCCCATATTTGGCCCAACACCCCTTAACTTGGGTAATTTTCCCACAAATCCTTTTGTGGCCAAACTCACACAAACCCATCTCACTAGGTTTGTGGAGTACCTCCCAAGCTACACAATTTTACAACATAGTCTATTTGTAGTAATCATAACTTGTTCAAGCTCTTGTAGTCAAGCGAGGACTTGCTTGGTTTCCCCAGTTGCAAATTAGGTAACGGTAGTTGTGAAGGCATGATAGTTAGGGAGGGTGAGGGCATGACAAGGAATGAAAAGGTACACTAACACATGTCATAAATATCAATGCATGTCGATGAGTGCTAAGGAGTTCCAATGCATCACAAGGGAGAACTAGGTCAAAATGCATGGAAATGAATAAATAAGAGTGTTTGCCAGGGAGTGTTAGTGAATTCTAGTGTGTCAAGGACAAAGTGTGTTAGGAGAAGTTCATAATAGGATTTACAAGAGGCAAGCCTATGGTTGCGATAAGGAGCTCGAAAGAGTCATTTTATAGAAAGGGAGACTTTGTGCTAGGCACAACACTGTTTTTCCTTTAGCTATTATTTTTATATGACACGTGACACATTTTTTCCTAATGCTCATGTTGTAAATTATTCTATAGAATTTTAGATTGTACATTTTTGTGTATAAATTTTGGGGCACTTGGCTTGTGTTGGCTTATATCATGTGTGTCTTGTGCATCTTGTGGTTCTTGCAAACTCTTAGTTAATTCTCTATTGTTTATATAAACTGGACATGCATGTGAAATATTTTCTATGTAAGCTATGTGGCTTAGTTTTTTTATGGCCATGGCTAGATGGGATAATTGTCTTGGTAATTTCTTAAGTGGGACAATTTGATCTTAGACATGAGTAGCCTAAAATGATTTGTAGGTAGTTCTTAGGTGAACAAGGCACAATCTACTTGTAATATGTGCAACTAGTCAAGCTATTAAGGCTTAGGTAGGCCAATGCCACATGAACTATAGTAGCTAAGGACTTTATTGAGTTCCCAAGTCATGAAAAAATGTAAGGCTGGTTGTGAGGGTGTGAGTGCCAAAGCATGCTAGGGAATGCTAGCATGTGCTAGATAGTGCAAAGGCATGTTAAATATGCTAATATGTGCCAAGTGATAAGGCATGCCAAGATGTGCAAAGGTGTCACAATACGTGTCAGGGGTTGTCAAGGAAACAAAATGGAGAAACAAGTTAAAATAAAAGGAAATGAACACATAAGAGGGTTAATAAGTCATCAATTTACCTTTTCCAAGAGGGTCATGATAGTCACACCAACACTAGGTGCCAATAGGTGTCAAGTGCCAAGTGTTAGTGCATTCTAAGTGCCAAATATTACTCTATTACATCTCATCTACTTTCCAATAGCTGATCTCAAATAACTTTTAATATTAAACAATGCCAAAGCATACCAAGGCATCTCAACAAATGTTAGACATGGTAAGACTTGTCAAGTGTCAGCACATGTTAAGTGCCAATGTGTGTTAGGGAATGATACACATGTTATGAAGTGGTAGGGCATGTCGAAGAGTGCTAAGGTGTGCCATAGAGTGCTAATGCATAATGAGGAGTGTCAGGGAGCTTTATGGAAACACAAGGGAGCACTAGGTAAAAATGCATGGAAGTGAATGAATATGAGGGTGTGTCATGGAGTGTCAACAAGTGCCTTACATGCCAAGGAGGGAGTGAAAAGGTATGCTAAGCACTGGTAAGGCATGTTATGGAATATCAGGGAATTCCAAGATGTGCCAGAGTGTGCTAGGGAGTTCATGTGTGTGTTAACATGTGCCAAATAGTGCTAAGGCATGCCAAGACATGACAGATGCTAAGGCATGCTAGGATGTGTAGGATGCTAGGGTATGCCAACATATGTCAAGGACTGTAAAGGAAACATAAGGAATAACTAAGTTAAAATGAAAGGAAGTGAACACATAAGAGAGTTAATAAGTCATGACATTATCTTTTTCAAAAGGGGCATGATAGGCACACTAATAATCGGTTCCAATACATGCCAAGTGCAAATGTGTGCCAAGTGCTAATGTATGTTAATGCATTTGAATGTGTTCCAGGGAATGCTAGGGACTATAGGGCATGCCAACACATGCTAGGAGAATGATATGCTATGCTAGGTCTTGCAAACATGTGCTTGGATGTCCTATTCATGGTAATATGTTCTAGGTACAAATATGTTCCAACACATAAGAGGTGTCAAGGAATGTTAGTGTGTGCCAAAACATGTTAATATGTGCAAATTAGAGTGTTTAGGAGTGCTAGGTATCTCTTGTTAATAGAATTAATAGAGCCTGATTATGTATTAAATAATATAATTCCTACACATAATAGTGGAACTTTATCTAAAGGGAATTTGTTAGATAATAAACTTAATAGAGATTAAGCATGCGTTAACTCATAGGAAAATTATATTCTCATTGCTTGAGGGAAATGATACACACTAATTACTTCCTAACAAATTGATTGACTCTAACCACTATGGCTTTAAACACATAATGAAAAAGACTCCAAAACAATGGTCTTAAATCATTATCTTTTGACAAAAATATAGTAACATGAACGTTGCGTCATCAAAAACTCATTGGAATGATCAATGATGATGAATATTTTTTTATCATCACCAAAAGTAACCAAAAAGATCATTGTTGAGGGTCAATAAAATATTGTCACTAGAAGTGTCACCAAAGAGAGAATTAGTGACGAGACTTTAACAACCCTCACCAAAAGTGTCACTAAAAATGGCTTTAGTGACAAACCTTAAAGGACCATCACTATATGCACTTACAAAAACACTTTTTTAAGGACCATCACCATATGCGACATTGGTGATGCACCTTAAAGGTCGGTCATAGGCATGACCCCCACCAATGACATTTTTTCTTGTAGTGTTGCTTCTAGAGAACATAGAAAAATTTCTCTAATTAATTATTATTTGTGTGGCCCTATTCATCTTCCATATGAAAATGGAAATAAATGTATGATGAATTTTATTAATGATTGCACTAGGATGTGTTAGGCATACTTGTTGAAAACCAAATAAGAAGCTTTTGGAAATTTAAAAAAATATCATGGATTGAAAATGATGCACATTCACATATTGGCTCCCTTAATACTTATAGCTCTAATTAATTTGAAAATTATCTTCATCAACATGGGATTCAACATCAAACCATTATTCCATACATTCTTAAAGATATCGCATAGAAAAAATAAAAAAATAAGACTATTCTGAATATGATTCACTCCATGATGTTTTCGAAAATGTAAATTTGATGTTTTAGGATCATGTGGTTCTATGTACAGTATATGTGAAAAACATATTCCAATCTCAAGCCCTAAAAAATAAGACTACTTATGAAATGTGGTATGGCTACATTCTTTCAATAAGGAATCTTAGGGTCTTTTTTTCGACTGGTTGTGCCTTGGTTCCTCAGGAGAAAAAAAGAAATATTGATGTATGGAGTTGAAAGTGTATTTCCTTGGGTTTATAAATACCACCAATACATGTCATATTGATGAGGAGGTGAACAAGATGTTTATTCTTTCTAGAGATGTTATTTTTCTTGAATCTTATATGATTGAAAACATTGTTGAATGGAAACTTCATCAATTGTATAGATTCAATCATTCAAAAACAAATCATGAATTTCGTAATGATACTAAACATCTTCATTGGGGTATCCCTATGTTGCATTGGTCTATGGACTCTCCATTTGAAGCATTCTCTCCGACTCATGAAATCCTTGACCACTTCTTTAAATAAATGAGACCCTTTGAGTGACCTAATTGACGGGATTGCAAGGATAAATCTTGATGTATCCCCATCTTAATCAATGGAGGAACTTCGAAAATCTCAAAAAGGTCCCCCAAAATATCTCACCAAAACACATATAAATGTTCATCCTATAGGTTTCACTAGACAAGATGGAGTTGATCTAGATAATTCTTCTATAGTTGATGTAGATGATATGGATGCTTCATAATATTATGGATTAAATTTATCCACTGACTTTGAACCAAATTCCTTTAAAGAAGTTATTTCTCATTATAAACGGAAAAAAGCAATGCAAAGGGAGTATAGTTTTGTCATAAGGAATAGAAAATGGAAGTTGGTGGGTCCTCCATTCAGAACGAAGCAAATTGGATGCATGTGGGTATATAAAAAAAGGTGAAATTAGATGGCTCACTTGACAACCATAAATTAAGTTTTGTCGAAAAAGGACTTTCACAAAAAGAAGTTGTTAATTATGAAGAGACTTTTGCTTCCATAGCAAAATAGGCCACCATCTAGACTCTCTTTTCCTTGGCAACTCAAAATGGATGGAAACTACATCAAATGGATATGAATATTGATTTCTTGAATGGAGACTTGGAAGAGAATGTATTCATGGCTCAACCAAAAGGATTTCTTGTAGAGGGAAAATAACAAAAGGTATCTAAACTTATCAAACCATTATATGGAGTAAAACAAGCATTTCAAGTTTGGTGTCAAAAGTTAACTAAGCATATTCTAAAATTAAATTTTATAACCTTTAGTCTTGATTATGCAACTTTAATTGTTAAGAAAGTTAGCAAATCTTTTTTATATATTGCGGTATATGTAGATTACCTATTGATAATAGTGAACAATGAAAACTATATTATATCCATAAAGAAATAATGGAACAAGAACTTCGAGATGATATATTTTGAACATATTCACTACTAATTGGGCATTAAAGTTACTCAACATCCAAAGTATATTTTCTTCTCTCAAAAGAATTATATTGGAGAATTGTTGAATAGTTTTGGCATGGTTGAATGCAATCATTTATATACTATAATGTAACGAAATCTAAATCTCACTTCAAAAGGAGGGAATGAAAGTGAGGATGCAAATAAGTACAAACAACTAGTGGGAAGTCTTATCTGCCCAACCACTACTAGACCATATATTTCATTTGTTATCATAATTTCTTTTAGATTTATGCAAAATAATTGTGAAGGACATTAGTCCACTACAAAAGGAGTTTTAAATTACTTGAAGGGAAATTGATATTTTGGATGCAAATATTCAGAAGTGAATGACTTCAACATGATTACATATTTTAATTCAAACTTTAACATAGACAAATACAATGGGGTATCTACTTTAGTTCAATCCTGACAGGTGAATAGAAAGAGTCGCACCAATCCCAGAAGATGAAACCAAAGGTCATTTCCAATGTTATACACCAATCCACATTAATGAAAAATCATCAAATTTGGCAGTAACATCCACTTATCTAACAATATATGTGAGAGAAAAGTATGTGTTCATGTTCAAAAGTAAAAATATAAGTTCAAGTTGTAATTCTATATTATTACTATTTTCAAATTTTAAAGTTTTATAATTGTAAAAAAACTATCTATTAACTAAATTTTCTTATTAATTATTGAATGTTATTTACACAATTATACATAATACAAATATATATTGTATCTATTATATTATAAGTATGGAAAATTTTAGGGTCTTATTTTCGTATGTGGGTTAATTTTCCATGCTTTCTAGATTCACCAATTCCCTTTCTTTATAAAAATGCTTCACCCAAATTTTATAGAGGCTATATAAAATCATTAGAAATTTCAATGTTTTAATAGAAATAGCACCAAACATATCATAGTTTACATATTAGGAACTACTAATATTTGCCAAGATTTTAAATCTTTTAGATAAATTTCTATACAAATTTTCCAATTATATGAAATTAAAAGAAAAAATATAAATTAAATGATAAAATAATGATTATGATGATTAACATCCATTGAGGCAATCTACTACGTCTG
This sequence comes from Pinus tabuliformis, assembly GCA_031772625.1. NCBI lineage: Eukaryota > Viridiplantae > Streptophyta > Pinopsida > Pinales > Pinaceae > Pinus > Pinus tabuliformis. Next base: position 431,646,198 of record CM062813.1, on the reverse strand, counting down.
AGAATGGTATACCAAATATTAAGGTAAGGTAAATGGTTTACCATACCTTCATAAGGTAGATATTATGTGGCATCCTTTAAAATTTTATTTTCATGCAAAAAAAAAACATTAAGAGAATTATTCCAAAATAACAATAGTTTCACTAAGTTAAAAGGTCAAGATGATTGTTGGTGTGGAAAATATTTTGAAATTGAAATCTAATGTGAGTATATGGTAGAAAATTTACAAGAAAATGTTTTTCATTTTCAACCCTCTTTGTATCATAAAACTGAGGGACTATTTCATCCCAAGGAGTTTTGGGACTTGACCAATGCCCAATTTCACTATGGAGCTCATGAGAACTTGTTCATATTTTAGCAACATTTATTTTCTTCTCTGCACTAGTCAAGACAATGGTATGCTTTTGATTTTTGAGATTTAGGTTTATCACCTCCTCATAATATCGTAATTTCATTTTTTCCCTTTAAATCCTTATCACACTACAAATTCTCTTTAAACTTTGAGCTAATAACATTTTTAATATTATCCCTATTTTTCAAGATCTTTTCATTTATCTCCCATTAGTATAGCCAAGATCAAACATCCTTGTGTCATCCTCTCTTAATCGAAAGGCTATTTTAATTAGAGTTTGAAATTTTTTTGGGAAGATTTATATCTTTCATTTTGTTTAATCTCTTTTTATACATTAGATACATGATCATAAACATACTCACAATGGGAGAAACACTTTCTTCAATGAGAAGGATATGATAGATTGTATTTCTTTTATTTTTTTGAGTATAGGTCATAAATTTGTTTGGATGTGTTTTATCTTTCACCATGACTCTAAAGATAATGAATCCCAAAACCTCACAAACATATAAAATAACAAGAGTATAAAGTACCTCAAAGGTGCATTTTTTGTTATTTCATATCGAAAAATTTATTGATCTACAATTTGTTTCTATTCTATACTAAGTTTTCCACCCTCCATTAATTATTTTCCTACTGCTACAATTCTAATTTAGCTTGTGATCGATAACAATTCCAAGATATTTCTAGAAAGACACTTCCTCCAAATTTTTGTTATCATATAGAAAAGTATATATGTGATCATTTTGGAGTTAAGTATCATGACTTTTATTTTGTTAATATTAACACTCATACCCATCTTGAAACCAAAATATCATTAGCATAAAAAAGAAAAGTGATGACTATGCCAATGAGAGTAGGGCCACTACAACCTATTTCTTTGAAACACTCTTCTAACTGATAAATGTATGTGCCAAAAAAGGTAGGGGATAAGAGATACCCTTCCTTGACTCTGATATTGCAATTAATTTCTTCTTAATAGACCTCAGTGGTTTGAGAATTGGCAGTAACATTCTCATACACACATTTTATACAAATCATGCACTCAAGAGGAACCCTCCCACACACACACACATTCACATGTAAAATAATGTATATTCCATATGAAGAATATGTGTATATTTCCAACAATGTTTGAACTTTAAAGAAGAAGGGGCTAATTTTTCCTCCAAAAATCAATTGAAACAATATCAACAAATGATAATACAAACCTCTATATGACACCTAAGACTTCAAAATAATTGAACCATTCATTAATTATTTTGAATGAAAACATCTATCAAGCCATTTTAAAATCATAGCCACATTCACTTGGAAGTTCCTCCATGTTGGCACTAGATTGAGAAGTTCAACATCCACCAATTTATGATCTATAAAGATTAAATTAAAGAAACCACTCTCAAGATCTAACCTAGAATTTATCACATAATCCTCTTTCATAGAATGTTAGACTTAAACATCCTCCAATTAGGGTGAGAGGGTCTTCCTACACTTTAGAATCAACCAAACGTTCCCAAAAAATAACTTGATCCACATATAGGACATAAGTATTGAAAGCCAAAAGCCTTGGGCCTAACATGTCAATTCCATGTTAAGTATTGATGGAATTACACATCACTAAAATTCACATATATAATGAATCCAGATAGAGAGGGAGATGTTCATTACATTGAAATATTTTTTTCTTTCTAAATGGAGAGTGTCATATCCAAATTTAGCGTGGAATGAATTACACATCTCTTTCATATTGGATTGTAACAAATACATGTCAACACAATAATAAGTAATTTTTTTTTTCCAATTGTTATGCCTATAGGTATGGCTATTTTGGAACAGGGCTTCCATAATTTTAATTTAATTATGAATAATTATTATGTAGATGGTATGTTCTTCACTTATATGGATTATTCTAGAATGTTTTTTTTTTAGTAAGTTGAGATTTATATTAAAAGTAGTTTTTTAATTAAATTGATTAAAATTAAAAAAATCCATATGGACATGTGCCATATGAACATGAGTTATGGTTTTGTGGACATGTGGTATTAGTAAGTCATGGTATCGGTAAGAAAGCCTATTTACCTATTAAGAATATCCATGGTTAAGAATCCTATTATGTTTTTTTAAATGTATAAATGTTTAACTCATATATTAATTTGTTTCATAACTAGAAAATAACAATAATAACTTTAAATACATTTACAATTCAGTTAATTTTCATGTTTTGTTTTTTTTTAAATGTGAGATGTATAATGTTATAAGCTTTTTATGCTTATTTGTCATTAGCGTCCATTTAACTTTTATTGTTTAACTAGTTATACATTTAAAGAGAGAAAAAAATCACCAAATATGCATACCAAAATATTTTATTTATAATCCACACTAATTTTTGTTGTTAATTTTTTCCTAAATACTACATTTTTTTTAATATATAGCTATATATAATAATTATAGATAATTTTTAATTTATTAATATTTCTTCAAAATACTATTTGTGGAATGCATTTTATGCACTAATCCAAGTACACAATCATTATCATGATGCTCACACGTATTATTTATTTCTCTTTCCATGTGTTTTGTTTTATAAGGCACCAAAAGTAAATCAAATAAATCCAATGAAATCCCTTAACTATTATATTGTATGGAGAGACTGTTAGTTTATATATATATATATATATTATTTTGATTAATTGATGGATGGATGGATGAGAATAATATATAGAGAGAGGGCTTCTATATTTATATAATCTATTTTTAAATATTATATACACACTCTATATATAGAGAATGACAGAGAGCTTGTTTGTATATTTATACATGAGAGAGGGACTCTAAAAAAAAAATCTTTGAAATTTGGTTGTACCAGCAAGTTAGAGAAATATTGGTTATATTATCAATATATTTTTAAATGTACCCCAAATTCCATATTGAGATCCTAACCTCTTTTTCATGGTGGATTATTGTTGTTGTTTTTTCCCTGAAGAAAAATCATAGTTTTGTTCAACCTGAAAACTAAGGGACAAAAGTCCATTTTGCATATTCCCTAAAGCATTCGTTCAAATCATCCTTTCGGCCAATTCTCAAAAAGATAAAAAAATAATTACATGAAATTTTTGGGCTAAGAGTGATAATATTTAGTTAGTTTCCCCTTTCTTCCTTTCTTTTCTTCCACCTTTTACTAGACTCCTTGATTGGGAGAAACCATTATAGCTGCCAATTATTTTCCTTCTGATTTGGCATGCACTTTCTTATTTGGGTCCAATCTCTTGGATGAATGTGTTTGTTTCATTCATATTGTTCCTTGGTTGCGTCCAATTTCCTCATGTTGATTTCATATAGTTTCGATTACTACTAACTAGTCTCTTTCTCAGCATGTTCATCTAGACCCCTTTGCTTTGCTTCTCCCTCCTCCACTTATGACCTGTGCTGATTATTTTCTTATGGTTATTAAAGACTCCAATCAATTTATTTACCTTCATCGTCTAAAGAAGGCAACTCTAGAAATTTCCATCCCTTTGGATTTTGTGATCTTTTCTTTTTCCTTTTTTCATGAGTTCTACAAATCCCTATCTGATGGAAGATCCTGCATTTGAAAGTAGTATTTTCAAAGGGCATCCATTATGTCCAGTTGAAATCCTAATGAATCAAATGGATGGAATCTAGTATGCCTTTTCTTAGTTATATTTCCTCGCTTATGCAAGAAAAGGTAAACATATCATTGTCCATTCTTTTGTGATCCATTGTTAGGAATATTCCCAGTGAATTTCCAATGCCTTCTAATACTTGGTGGTGCCAAAAAGGAAGTGGGAGGTTATACAACGTTACCCATACCGACATCTTTGTAACCATGATTTTTATGGAATCAAAAGTTGGAAACCATGCGTTGATGAACAAACACGCCCTTCCTAAAACCATTGTACTTCATTTATGACATAATCTATATCTTTCCTATTATCGAATGGAACCACAAGAAATCCCTTTGCACATAGGTAGATATCACAATTTTTGGTCCATTTGAGGTAGATATTCAGACTTGGGCCAGAAACCATTAAAATGGAAAATTAAAGCTCTTGCTTGGAGAACCATAAAAATCCCACTCACTTCTACCATTACTGACAAATATGGAGCTTTCTCCATCTTCTCAACAAGGTAAGGACCTAGTATTGTCATTTTGGGTTTTTTCTATCTAGAGTGGTATCAACCTTCCCTTTTAGCATGTATTTGAAAGATGTGGTTCTATTTTGATTTGGGATTTTGGAACCTCCCCACATCCTCATATTTAAAATTATTGTTGAATCTTTGGTAACACCATAAAATTCCAACCTATGATCATCTTTGAGAATATTTCCAACATATTATAAGGCTTGGAATAAAACGGGTATACCCATACTCTTTTGGATCACCTACTTTAGGTTTCTTACTAGATCTAAGCTCTAGATCCAATGAATATAAGTCTTCCAATCAAGATCCTTAATACAAATTCGAAATTTTGAATCATTTCCATCGTCCATCCCAAAATCTAATCTAGATCATTGACTTTGGGGTAAGATTCTCTAGATCCTGTAGTGTTAAAATTCCCACACTCTGATCTACTAAAGGAGCTCGATCCAACTGCTAATCGAAACCCACATCCCTGGCACTTGTGCGGTCTAAACACAAAAAAAAAAGAAAAATAATAGATATAATTGAAAATTTGTAAGATATAGTGCATGAAAAATGCCACTAGAGAGAAAGAAGCTAGATGTCAAAACCCCTCTTAACACCCATGAGTTCCTTGTTTCTTGATATACAATTTTATTTTCATATGAACAGGGATCACTCTCCCTCAATTACATTCAAATTAAAAAAAATCCCCATCCCTAACAACTTCAAGATTTCGAAGGAACCACCCATAAAAAGGAAAACCCAAATCTGAGAGTATTCTTCTAGATATGAATTATTATTATGATTTGATGACTGATTTGCAAAAATATCAAACAAATTTGCACTATGGGTGAGTTTTGTCAAAACATATTCATCTAATCCAGACTGCATAATCTAGAGGAACCCCTCTGGTCGATCGACATAGAAGGAAAACTTCCACTACACCCTTGTAATCCAAAAACAAACCTTCTTCCACTCCATGTGAAGAGAAGTTTTACAATTTTTACGAGTTATAAGAATTGATAGAGGCCATATTTTATCCATAAATGCTTCAAAGAAACATCAAACTTGTTTGGTCTCACAATGAAATAATGGTTCTCCCAATTTTTTAGTGCCAAGAGATCCATAGGCGATTGCATCGATGCAAGCGAAAACCCTAGCCATCTTCCTCCCTGATTGTTATTATTATATCAAAAGGTTTTTATTATTATTATTGTTATTAGTGAAAAGTGATTTTACAATTTAGTATGAGGAAATGCATAGGTCCTTTCTTTTAACAATCCACCATGAAATGTTGGATTAATAAAAGAAAGGACCTATGCATTTCCTCATAGTAAATTTTAAAACCAATTTTCACTAATAATAATGATAAAATACTAATGCAAACAAGTGGAAAATATGATATCATCATCCGACGAAATGAATAAAATCAAAAAATATGTCAAAATTTAAATGTATTTTTTTTAATCCTGACGTTCATCACATGTCTAATAGGATTTTCTTTACCCTCGGATATCTGACAAGACTTCTTAACCACCAGATATCCAACAAGTGGTCCTTTATCATCTAATATCCGATGGTTAAGGAACTCTCATCAGATATATGACAACCATGGGATTTTAAATAAAAATGTAATAATATAATAATTATATGAGTAATTTGGTATTAGAGCGTGATTTGAAAAACAAACAAATGTTATAAGCCCTAAATTGAACATAAACCCATTTTCAAGAAAAAAATAATCATGGAGGGGCATTCAAGCAAGGCATGATGGCATTCAATAACACGAGGATAGGTGGTCATAGCAGGCATGGGTAGGTGATGGAACCGAGGCACCGAAAAATGTGAAGGTAAGGTCTTATATTTTAGTTAATGAAGGCTCCCTCTTTCTATTGTATATATCTTGACATCATTTAAGGATTTATTCCACTCATTAACCATATATTCCAACTTGGTGTTATAGAAATTTTTGTGCCTTACAACTCCAAGCATGAAATGTCCATAAACCAAGGGCTCCTAAGTCCCTAAAAGTGTTGTTCTAACCCCTAAAGGAACAAGGTCAACAGATTATAGCTTCTCCCAGAAGTTCTCCACCAGAAACTGCTCAGAATTGGTCAAAACAGGATCATTTCAGCTACTCCACTGGCTAAGTGCGTTGCGTTGCACCTAAATACACTGTGAGGGTGCGTTGCATTTCAAAACTCCCTTCTGTAGGGTGCGATGGGCGAGAAATGACAAATGGCAGTGTCATTCCGCGAGGTGGAAAGGCAATGGAAGCTTCCAGAATCTTCTCATGTGACACTTGCCTCACTGAATTCGACCAAAGATGAGTAAGAGGCCCTCAGTCTCCAAGTGGAAGCAAGAACTGACAGAGAGAAGACACTAATCAAATCACAAGCTGACTCATCCTCCTTACACATATCTATATATGGATCCCTCATCCCAGAGATCCAGAGGCTGGAATTTTGCATATTGTAAGGAATTGTTGTTGGTTTCTAGAGACAAACATCAAACTGTTGGGTGATTTATGCTTTGTTTGAGGTGAAGAGGGGCTTCTTTGCTGGGAGGTTGATGCAGGGTCGGAACCACTGGTTGTAACTCCTCCTGGATCTTTTCTTGTTTATCAATAAAAACTATTTGATTTCTCCTCCATGCTTTTGTATCATTGATGCTTGTTACATTTGTATGGTTAACTTAAATCTGATCCTAAGTTATTTATGAATATAGATCCATGTCTTTGTATAGTGCTCTTCTTCTGTGATCTTACAGGTACTTTGTGAAGCTGGGCATGCAAGGGAGCAGGTAGCTGGAGACTATCAAAGAAGAGAGGGATTGAATCAAAGGATTAGCGCAAGACACAGGTTGGTTCTTTCTATTCCTCTCTGTCTATAATTCATAAAGGAAATACAAAAGTAGTTTTTCTCTGTTTGTTTCTAAGGCAGCTGTCACACCTTAGTGGGATAGAGCAGTTCTAAATAGACACTTTTCCCTGTAACAAAATGGCGACTCCGCTGGGGAATGTCTAATTAGTTTGTTTGTGTATCATTCTGTGTTGTTTGTTTCATAAACTTATAAGTAGCTTTCGAACTGCATTTGCCATAACAAATGCAAAGTAGATAATTGCTGCTTCAATCCATTCACTGGATCTGTTTATGATTTAAATAGCTGATTCACAGACTATCTAATTGCCCTTGTGATAGCTCTTAGATCCTCCTTAGATCTACCCCTGATTGTTGCATTACTGATTGCTTTTGACTCAGCCAAAAACCAAGGACTGAACTGCAAACTGTGACCCAGAACCCGGACAGAGTCTCGTTTCTGGCCCAGCGCAGGTACTGTTCAGAGATCCTGAATTTCAGCGCACTTCCCGAAGGGGCAACCTGCGTTGCATTTCAGATTCTCTGTGTTACAGGTGCATTGATCAGACTAGCTCTGTGCAGCTGTGGTTCCTGTGCTTCATTCTTTCCAGTTCTATCCCTGAATTTTGCTGCCTGTGATCAGTATATGTCTGTTTGAAGTCTTTTTTCCTTGTTGTTATTCTGCCTCCTTTGTACAAAAGAACTGTAGATGTTTTTGTGTGTTTGTTGAGTCATTTACAGTTTTCCATTGCAAAAGTAGAATAGTCGTATTGTCGTCCTTTGATTTGAATCTGTCGCAAGTGTCGATTTCGATCATAGGATAAAGTTTGGTTGCTGTTGATGGTCGACTATACTGTTACTATTGCCTTTGGTCTGAATTTGTGATTTTCCAGTGTCAAGAACAAGTGTTCATTTCAAAATCGTAAGGTGTCGTAATCATCTCTGTTTTTTATTTCGAAAAAGAGCTTGTTTATATTTGTCGCTTGAAAAGAAATTCAGATTTGTACATCAACTTTCTTTTTAGCATCAATACTAAGAAAGTCGAAAACAAATACATGCATGTGCATTTGCATATAGACAGTCTGTTTGGCTTGATTTAGGAAAGTGCATTTACGGTGTGCTCTTTGCTCTTTGTGAAAAGATTGTGTCTTTCTTTTCCCCTAGTAGCTAGGATTTTCATTGCACAAAAGAGATAAAAGTTTGTTTATCATCTTTAGATTGCATTTTAGGAATTACATCTACATCTCGTGGTGAACCCGAAAGGCAAACTTCATAAACAAGATCAACTTAAAATAAATTCAATGAATCTAACAACGCTTTGGAACTTAACGCACAACATTTAGAGGTCTAGGCTAGAGACGTATTCTGGCGTCGTAAAGCCTGGTAACTGTTGTCCTCACTGATGGTTGGGTGATTCCTCCACTTTGAGACGATAAGTGCCAGTACGGACTTGTGCTCCCACGTACCGTCGAGTATATTTTGGGAGACCCCTATAGGCTTAAATCCTTTATCCTTAGGAAGTCGTGTCTGCCGCCCTATCGATCGCAATGCACTGAACACAGCATTCGGGAAGATTGACTGCCGTACCGTAAAAAGTATTCTGTAGTTTTGCGATTGGTTTGGTACTCCCTCTACCTAGATCTCCAGAGTAGTCCCTTTCATTCCTTTTCACACTCCTTAACGGAAAAGGTCCATCTGAGCACTTGTCACTTCAGGCTCATTAAAAATCGAAGGCGACTAGAGTCATCTTTTGTTTTTTCTCGACTCTTAAAAACTGAAAAAACAAGTTGTGTCAAAGCATCTAAAAATTTATTTTAAACGGAATATTCATTACCCCTTTCCTACGTTGATCTTGGGTTGAGAAAATGGAGTCCACCAACCAAGGAATTCCCCTTGGAGGAAATCCTAGTCCCTTCTCCTCTTGGGGAGACGTTGGTGCACCCCATATGGCCACATTGTCGCTTCCAGGACTGACGATTGGTTTGCCTATATGGCTCTTCTCAACCTCTGTCATTCAGAACACCACTATTCCTGAACAATCGAATCAGCAATTAGACGAGTCCAGAGTTACCCACCAACCTTCTACTTCCTCTAATTCTTCCTCTCCTCCTTCCTCTTCGCTTGATGGGGTTGGTAAAGCCAAAAGTCAAGTTCCTAAGGAGAAGAAGGAAAAGAAGAAGAAAGAGAAGAAGAAGAAGGAGCCAAAAGCGAATGGGGGCAAACGAGTGTCGTCTAACGAAAATCCACACACTACACCGACCAGGCCTAAATCACCATGTGTCATTTGCAAAGGAGACCATTTTCACAGAGATTGTCCCTGCATCCCTTGGATCTTAAGGGACTGGTCTCCTCGTTTGCACAATCGGGTGTCATCAACCTCTGATGATCATGTTGAAAACACACTGTCAACTAGTGAAAGTGAAGCCCCAGGACAAAAAGGAAAATATAGATTTCCTTGTAAACTGTGTGAAGGCGATCATGCCATCCACCGTTGTCCCTTCTTAGACGAAGCTAAAAGAGTTTTGGATGATCGTCCGGTTTCACCGTTACGACTTCCTCCTGGATATAAAAAACTCTTGCTGAGTCCGTCACTAGTTGAAAATTCAGCTGACCCGCTCAGGTGGTCGGCCGAAGCATCTGTCATTGAAGATGAACCATCTGAATCCATACCAGACGAAAGTCAAAAGGTCGAGGCGGCAGTTGACCTGGTCTTGCCTTCAGAGGTTCCATCTTCAGATGATACAATCACTGAAGAGAACAAGGATGACACCGTCCAAATTCTTTTCATAAGCACAGACTCCAACGGACATGGGGACAATTTACCCATTCCTTTACCACAGGAAGGAAGTTCGTCAGAGTCGTACCCGACCGTCTATTTGGTCCCACCTCCAAGCAACCTAGTTGTCTCCTTCGACTGGAATCAACTAGGCAGACCCCGTTTACCAGCTAGTATACCATTCCGGATTATTGTTTAGATATATAGAATGGTTATGGCTGGTACCATCATAGATGAGGGGGCTTCTGTGAGTATCCTTTCCTCAACTGCTTGGAAAGCGCTTGGTTCGCCATCGCTTTTGCCTGAGATGAGAAATCTAACAGGCTTTGATAAAGGAACCAGTCGACCGTTAGGGATCCTTCCCGATGTGCCCATAACATTGAGAGGGAAAACCGTTCACATGAACGTAATGGTAGTTCAAGGACCCCTAGATTACAATCTACTCCTTGGACGAGACTATATTTATTGCATGAGAGCCATTGTCTCATCACTCTTTAGAGTGATGTGTTTTCCGCACGAAGGAAGAGTGGTCAAGCTCGTGGACCAGCTTTCATTTCCCGGATCACGCATAGCAAATAGTCATATACCATCCCTGAATGGTCTATTCACGCAAGAAATGTCTCAATCTCCAGTCCGTCCACCCGATGAGCGCGAGTGATTCGGGGGGACATGACTGAAACCCAGGGGGCATGCATCCTGGTCTGCTTCAACAAGAAAACTTCGGGTATAGGGTAGGTTTCCATGGGAGAATATGACTAGTCTGTACCCCTGTCCGTGATTGGAAGAGGGGGTTATTCTAGAACAAGATTCTCTTGTCAAATTTATGTGAGTTGGCGGGCATCGTCGCTCACTTTTGTTTATTTCGGTAGACATCGCCAGAGAAGTGTTTTGTTTACGCCGTAAATAGAACTATCTTTGGTAACCTGTAAGAGGTAGGCCTCTCTCGCTAAAACAAATGTTTTATCGGAAAGAAGTAGGGGTAACCTTGAAACTCTATTTTTTACCTCGGGGCATGCAAACCTTTTGGAGTGCAAGCGAAGAGCGACTATTTATTTTTTAAATTTTTAGGACCTCTAACCCTTTAAACTCATAGGATTGGTCATTTCCTAACTTGCATAAAGAAAGGATGTGGGGCAAAACTCTAAAAGTTGTCGTTTTTATATGGGACATTCTTATCACAAGACTGGATTAATCGAGCAATTTTAGCACATAGTTCAAGCTCGTTAAAAAATAAACATAAGACATGAGCAAATGTTTCCACCCGCGTTTAAGCTCATTAAAAAATGAACTATTCCCCGGTAAATAACCATCGTGAATGTAGTACTTTAGCCGCTAAAGCCTTGGTCGTTTTTGCACCGTCACCTCCACTTTTCATTGGCCGATCATTCACCTCCATTTGATTGTTTACCCATTTTGAGGAACAGCTGCGAAAAGTGATCTCACTAGCCATCCTTGTGACACTGCCGTGATTGGAAAATTCCAAACCTTACTTGGAATCAGCTGCTACCCATTTTATCACTCGTTCCTCAAAAGACGAGTCTCCTTTAAGCTCTTTTCAACTGACTCGTAAAATATGAAAAGATTGCCGAGCCATTGGCCTCTCCAGCTCGTTAAAGGGACGGGAAGTGTTATCCCTCCTCTAGATTTTAATCTTTTTGGACCTGAGGGATTATTACACAAAACGATCGAGCGCTTGTTTTGTTCGGCTCGTTAAAGCTATCGAAAATTCATCCCTTCTGTATTGTTTTATACTTTTTGGGACTTAAGGGATTAGATGACGAAAAAGGAATTTTGGAGTTACCTTTACGTTCCTTTTCAGACTCTCTAAAATTGAAAAGGACTGAGTTATCTTTGTCGTTAAACTCGTTAAAAAGATTAATAGCAACAAACTTGTCTTTAGACGAGAACAAGTTTCACTATCGCTAGGCTCGTTAAAACATAGCGATGGGTTTGCCCGAAGGGAAAATTATAGAACAAGCATATGTTATCCTCCTCAAGCTTGACAAAAATAAAGAGGTACTGGTCAGCAATGACTGGGGAAAAATTGGGAAGAAAACTCAAAGAAACTTTGTTGGTAGCAAGTCGCTCTTGAACATGACACTTCCACTCCGTGTCCGAGTCGGGTTGGGTTGTTTCATTCACCGGTCACATCACCATGGTCACGCCATACCATCCACATTTGGGGTTAATGCTACCAATCCATCACATCAGTGTCGCCGATATGTTCAAGAGAAGTCATCCAGAGAAGTCACCTGTGTCTCACCCACTACCATACATTATACTCCAATCTTTCATGACCGCCACCCTGAACCTTATATCATCAGATCGTTTTCACCTCCATCAAAATCATTTGCTCCGTTCTGTGTCATTGATGTGGGATTCATTAAGGCCCTCCTGTGATGGATCACTTCTTGTCGACATCAGCTCATTATCCAAGAAGTTGATCTAGGAACACCCCATTCAGTACTTTGAAGCTTGCATGCCTCAATGGCAAGTTTCTCACTTCCGGCGATAGGTTTACATCAATGGCCTTCGATCGAAAGATTTTGCGTGGTGTTCGACGCCAAGTCCTTTATTCACACCACATGAATTGTACTGCAGTACCTTGAGGATCATTATCATTATCGGTGATTCCTCTCGCGCTTGTTAACAGTTTACATCATTGACTGGTAATCAAGCGATGTCTTTCCATGTTCGACTTCAAAACATTTCTCACATGGATCGACTTGTACTTCGAGTGAAGATTGGATGAGATTGAAGACCCCGGATCTAGTTTCATCCATCCGGGCTGCGATATATATTCAGGGAAATAAAGACATTAAATGTACAGCATTGCAGCACAGATAATCATCCTACCAAAAGGATGATGGCTCTATCAGAATCATCAGTCTACACTCAGACGATTGTCTGTCCTATGTACATGAAAATGAATTTATAAAGTTGAGCATGGGAATTCCCGCCTCAGCTAGATCATGAAAACAGTATGAAGATAATGTATTGTATTGTATCTTATTACAGGTCTCCTCCCAGCATTGAAAGAACTTCGGATCCTCATAATAAAGCATTTCACCTGACACCAAAAGGTTAATGGCCTCATACTTTAGGGGGCAACTGTTATAGACATTTTTGTGCCTTACAACTCCAAGCATGAAATGTCCATAAACCAAGGGCTCCTAAGTCCCTAAAAGTGTTGTTCTAACCCCTAAAGGAACAAGGTCAACAGATTATAGCTTCTCCCAGAAGTTCTCCACCAGAAACTGCTCAGAATTGGTCAAAACAGGATCATTTCAGCTACTCCACTGGCTAAGTGCGTTGCATTGCACCTAAATACACTGTGAGGGTGCGTTGCATTTCAAAACTCCCTTCTGTAGGGTGCGATGGGTGAGAAATGACAAATGGCAGTGTCATTCCGCGAGGTGGAAAGGCAATGGAAGCTTCCAGAATCTTCTCCTGTGACACTTGCCTCACTGAATTCGACCAAAGGTGAGTAAGAGGCCCTCAGTCTCCAAGTGGAAGCAAGAACTGACAGAGAGAAAACACTAATCAAATCACAAGCTGACTCATCCTCCTTACACATATCTATATATGGATCCCTCATCCTAGAGATCCAGAGGCTGGAATTTTGCATATTGTAAGGAATTGTTGTTGGTTTCTAGAGACAAACATCAGACTGTTGGGTGATTTATGCTTTGTTTGAGGTGAAGAGGGGCTTCTTTACTGGGAGGTTGATGCTGGGTCAGAACCACTGGTTGTAACTCATCCTGGATCTTTTCTTGTTTATCAATAAAAACTATTTGAGTTCTCCTCCATGCTTTTGTATCATTGATGCTTGTTACATTTGTATGGTTAACTTAAATCTGATCCTAAGTTATTTATGAATATAGATCCATGTCTTTGTATAGTGCTCTTCTTCTGTGATCTTACAGGTACTTTATGAAGTTGGGCATGCAAGGGAGCAGGTAGCTGGAGACTATCAAAGAAGAGAGGGATTGAATCAAAGGATTAGCGCAAGACACAGGTTGGTTCTTTCTATTCCTCTCTGTCTATAATTCATAAAGGAAATACAAAAGTAGTTTTTCTCTATTTGTTTCTAAGGCAGCTATCACACCTTAGTGGGATAGAGCAGTTCTAAATAAACACTTTTCCCTGTAACACTTGGTCCCCATATAAATATTTAGCCTCTCTGTTCCCTAGCTTCTTCTCTCAACATGGGAAATTTATTGGGAAAAACACAACTATTCATTCTTCTAACCATTCGTGGTTTCACATAATATAACATAGATCGATACCATAACATTCCATTCTGATCTATTTTTGGTCTGAGGTACAGTAAAATGCAACAAGTTGATGGCTTGGATTTGAAGAGTTTAAGTTGCGAGATTTGATTTGATGTTAAACTCTTCAAGAAGATGGAGGTGGTGGAAAAGAGGTTTTGTTCATCCATGAAAACTATCGTTCTCCTCCCATAATGTCTCATCATACATAAAAACTGGAAAGCCCTTCTCCCACATTTTTTAGCAAATGAACCAATAGTCAATCTAGTGGTGAAATTCATCCCTTCTCTCAGGGAATGTTTCAATTGATGGTGATTGTACAACCAAAAGGATTTCTTGGAAGCTCGGATTTGGTGGAGGCACTCTTTTCTAGATTTGTTCATTGGTTGGTTTCCTTCCCAAGTCTGTATCTTGTCATCACTATGTCTTTCTTCTCTCCAGCTTAAACTTTGGAGCTCAAGAGGGTCAGTAGGAATTCCTTTAAGCTATGTTTGAGAAATATGGAATTTGTAGTGGAGAACAACTGGTATAGTTGGGATTTAACAAAAAAATGGTTGAGAATGATATTTTGTATGTTGATAAGATAGATTCTATTCCAACAATCTTCAAATTGGTTGAACGTCTCTGTAAAATTTTAAAAGATGTTGTGTTTGTGAGATCTAGTGCATTTATTTACTGTGACTTCTTATTTACCAAACTAAAACCATTCCTAGTTTCACTAGCCTTGACTAGCATTATAAATAGCCTCTCATACCCCTCACCCCTTTTGATGCCTCCATCTTTCTACATCCATAGGATGGGAACCCTTCACAACTTATACCCACTCCATTGTTGTACTAGATCTCACCTTTGGACAACTATAGGTACCTTCACTTGAAGAAATAGAGGCAATAAGGTTGCTTTAGATCGAACATAGATAGAATTATTGTTATCTAGCATAAGTAAGATATCTCTAAATGGGAAAGAAATAACCAACTAGTTATCTTAGTAGGCCTATGGCCATTACTCGTTCGATTGTTGCGCAAACCCAACTAGACCACTTGCCACATCTACATTAAGAACTAGACCTTCCCTCACCCTATAACACTTAATCAAGGATGGTGGCAAGGAAAAAAAGGAAAAATCCCATGTCATCATCAATCAAATGTTACTTTGTTTGCACCAAACCTTTTGCAGAAGTACATGAAAAGAATACATACATTTTCTTTAGAAAATCTATCCATGAGGTATGATGCCTATTTATGCATGGACATACTATTGCAATTTTGAAAAAGTACATAGCTCAGTTTACTTTGATTTTTAAGAAACCATTCCCTTTGGAGGTGATAATTCAGATGAAAATTTTATCTGTGTGGTGGATATACCATGTTTGGATGAGAATAAAAAGGATTTTTTATGATTTGAGTGGGGAGCTTCTAATGCATACTGATGGCACTAGATTTATATATGAAAATTTGGCTTCACAATGCCCAAAAAATGTATTTGAAGGAAAACATTTAAGTAATCAGATTTTAGAGGCCTGCTCCTTACTCATTCAGTGTCGTCTTTTCTATAATGTATATGAAGTCAAAGGAACATTTCTTGTTAACAAAATATGAACATGTAAAATGATCCATTTCTGAGAGTTGATGATCAAAGTTGAAAGAGATGAAAATTATGTTCATTACCGAAGTATCAAATCCTTGGAAACATATGGAACTAACTATAAGCTATGCACAACATCCCTTTCAATACATTTGATCATTTTTCTTACTTATGTAGGAGTTACAAAAGAATTATTGATTGAGATTACTTATGGAGGGGTTCCAAAATATTTCTTCAATGCTATATAAAAAATTCAAAGTTAACTCAAAGATGAAACAAAATCTTAGAAAGTTGTAAAGCAGTATAAAGATTTATATGATGACCACATATGTCTTAGAATGTTATCATGTGTAATTCCTTTAAATGAATGAATGCTTATTGGATTTACTAGAACCACCCCTATGGTATCATGAATGAAATGTGAAGAAACGACCTCAAAATTAGTATCTCACAAAACCACATGCTCCTAGGGCCAATGTAGGGGAAACTTTATGGCTAGCTATAGACATAGAGTTGATTGGAGTTTACCCAGAAGTAGGACATCAATTAGTTCCTTAATGCTAATAGGAAATAGAGAGTAAAAGTGTATAAGCCCACCAACTAACGAAAGGTTCCCATGCTAATGGTAAAATACCCTAATAGTTAGATATAAGGTTAGTTTATGTGTTGCATTTATGGTACCTTTATGTGCTTCATTTCACATAGTATTCAAATATCTCTGATCATTCGGTGTCCAAGACTTGTATCCATTCCACTTGAATGAATCAACTTATCTATGTGAAGTCATTTCTTGCTTTGTTTGATCCATATTGACTAAATCGTAAAATACAAGCTCCTAGGGACCTCTTGATCAACTCAGAGCTTTATTGAAGTGTTTATTCTCTAATTTCCATTATTGGCATAGTGTTTATTTGTGATTAGTCATAGTTCACATTTACAGTATAGTTCGCACTTATTTGTGGCTCTTTCTCTCATGTTTTGTAGCTCATGAATAATATTCTTTTTAGGCATCATATAACTAAATGGAAGATTCACTATGCATATGAAAAACCTTCCTTACAAGACTATATGAATCCTATATTCCAAAGGTTGATTTTAACATGCATTCTTAATCTTTCACATAGTCATAAAATTATTTGTATCCTACAATGAGCTTGCAACTTGATTGAATGCATTCCTTCATCCTTTTCAAAGTATTGTTTTTATAAAATATGGAATATATATTGATCCTATCTTAATGCCTCTTCTAAGAGCCTTCGAAGATGATGACTCTTACAGGATCACGAAGATCCATATTAGAAAAATTAATTCCTCTGACATAAGATTAGACAATCTAAGGATGAATATTTATGCAAAATGGTCCCCATGATTTTTATTCTTAAAAGACTAGATGATTTCAAGAAACTCAAGCAAGTAGACTTTTAAACATGCTACTATCATATGCTTCTATCCATGATAACATACTAAATCAATATGATGCATTCTCTTTAGGGGTCTTATAGCCTTTCGTCCTTTCCAAGACAGCTTGTAGCACTTACTGCAATTTTGGACCTGAGGTAACCCTAGACTTCTATCTAAAATTAGTTTTTCTTTCTTTGATAGAAGTACCCAAGATATAATGTGAATTTTCTTTATAAAATTAGACATATGTCAATAGTGGTTTTCTTATTAATATAATGATGAATAATTATGGACGAATTTCTTGATTTTATTTTTTTAATGTGTCATAATGAAATTTTGAGATATCATAATATTTATGAGTAAGTATTTAACTGGCTAAACTTCCCCTTTTATGTAAAAAATGAAAATTTTTATTGATCTAAAATGTTTCATAAAATTCAAATATTTGAATTTATAGTTGAGGACGGTGGAATGAAATTACAAATTACATTATTTGATAAATAGGGTGACAATTGGAAGGCACCACCCTATAAGTAGTCCACAGACATTGCTGAGGAACTGCTTAGTGAAGCATTATGTTTCTTCTTCAGTGATCTGAGCCAAACAATAAATAAGTTTCAAATGAAATTAAACAAGAAACTCTGTTATTTAATTTTGATTGAGCCGAAGATGGAAGAGATAAGAAGCCAAATCAAAATCATGATAGGGTAAATTCATCACTGTGTGGTGAGAAACTCATTTAATTATCCCATTTATTTATTTATGATTTTAATTATCTATACCTTATAAAAAAGCTCTTTATTTTATAGGATTTTTGAGGGATAACGATCCTCATGCTGCAACTATGGGGGTCGATATTGGTAGCAATGTCAACACTCTTCCTATGAGTGATGGACCGGCCACTGAGACTAGTACACCTTTTGAATCACACATGCTAGGATCCACACCCCCTAAACAACATATGCTAGGATATGCACATGATGTTGTGGATGTAGAGCATGATCCCATGGCACGAGTTGAAGTGAGATTTCCTGGATATTCACATATTACTAGCACGAGAACACTACCAGTTATGTTTTTCCTAGATGACAACCATGTCCCCATGAAATTAGAGAAACTTCCAGGTATTTAAGAATTCTTTTAAATATTAAGTACAATCTAATTGAAATTAATGTATAGTCTGTGATTATTTAAAACTAATGATAATATCGTTTTACTGGAAACAATGTATTCTATAAGCATTTGTATGACCTAACCTTGGAAATATTTGGGCCCACCATTCACAAATACTGGAAATCCCAAAATCCCAAGTTGAGGGATGAACTTACGAATGGGATGGTTGACCTGTTTGGTGAAGGTAACATAAAAAAAACTAGAGTTATCTTAAAGGAAGGATTAGATTTAAAACATCTACGAGACTAGTATAGGTGTCATTTGGAAAGGACCAGGTCATATGAGCTCCCTCAAGTGATTCCATAAAGGGAGTGGAAAGACCTCATGGTAGAAGCAAATGAGAAGGCACTTTGAAAATAATGGAAGACAACACCTTGGATCAGGGAGGTGTGAGGCACTTTTAATAATGTAATTACGATGCTTTATCATCATTGTGACATCTAATTAAGTTTTGATATTGTCCATATAGGATCCTAGATATATCCAAAGACACAATGGCTAGAATAGTTAAACATGGGCAACATCATCTTGGCCCAGGTGGTTACCCAAAACTGATCGAAAAAATTGTAAGTACAAAAAAATTAGTTTGCATTCAAATTATAAATTCTTAACAATTTTAATTTAATATCAGAAAAGAAAAAAAATTCATGTTCTCATGAAAAATTGCAAGGGTCACAATTCAATGAGGTTGCCATAGAAGGAGACTTCAAGCTTGCTTACAAGCATGAATATAAAGTTGTGGTTGAACGTAGGACAATCTTGGTGTCTTAACAATCTTCTGACATCCAACCTAAAACTCAAAAAAATAACAACTAAGATAATTTATAAATTATTACTTGTACAATCTATTGGTTATTATTTTCTTCCATAAAATAATGTGCTTTATTGTGAAAAGTAGGCAAGCAATGTAGATACAACACATGAGCCTAGTGATGGTGGAGTGCCTCTCGAAAACATTGTTCAATTCGGTACTAGAGGCATTTCATATGTTATAAATAAATTATAGTATGGATTAAAATTAAAAATATTTAAATTTGAATGGTGTATTAATTACAACCTTTCTTGTTTCTACTCCAGAGCATGTACAGGATGAGGCTAAAGGATAGGAGGAACATATGGCCATATTTTAAATTATTTTGTGTCCCTCCAATACCAAAGAAAGTAAAGAACACTCTACTACTCTTTTTATTAACAAAACTCTTGTAATAGTAATAACTATAAATATCAATTTAACATTTCTTTACTATTGCATTTGATTCTTCACCCCTTGGAGAAGTGTAGACATATTACTTGGTTCGGAGGAAGGTATACAAAGCCCATAATAGCTAAAGGGAAAGATCAAGGCATCCATGTGAAATACCTAAAAAAGAGAAAGAGACCGAATAATAAGTGGTTGTACTTATTTATTTAGAGCCCAGTTTATTGAGTACCACACTTTTTACTAACCAGTTGAAAGCTTCATGGCATGTTCACATGTAATTTTTTACTATCATAATAAAAAGTTGTGATTTTTGCATTGGAAAAAATTAGAACAACCTTATTTTCATTCTTATCATCAAAATAAATGCCAAAATATAAATATTTCAATCATTAAAATCATTTATAATTTTATATTATGTGTTATGACTCTATAATTTCCTTGGTTTTACCAAAAAATTACTAGTATAACCTCAAACCAATCTTTTAGATTGGGAGTTGGCCCTACCAATCCAGAGAGGGATCTCTCTATGAATCAATTACTTAATGTCGCCATTGTAAAGGCCATTTATACATCATGGTTAGATCTTCTATAACAAAGCTAATATGTTTGGTTGAATAACAAGGGAAAGAACCATTAGGCATGGAATCACAAATTAGTTCCAAACAAGATTTCCATATCTGGTGGGTATAACAAACATAACTCAGAGGAGGGATCAAAAATGTTTATGTAGACCTTATAATTATCAAGATGGAAAGTAGAAAAAGGAAACAAACCATTACAATACGGCATCAAGATCAATTATGTGTAACTTTAGAATAAATGGTGATAATATTCAAATATCATAAACAACAAAGCATCTCAATAACGAATTCTACAAACTTATACAAATATCATTCAAATATGAAAATTTAAACATCCATGGCATTAACACGAGAAGTAGACATCACTAAGAAACAAACTAATAAACATCACCAAAAGAATCTAGTATTTGAAAGTTTCAAATACTTATGTCTTCGGATTCTTATTAAACTCAAAAACAGATAGTCACAAGACAACTCTCTTTTCTCCGAAAACAAAACCAACCCTTGGTTCCCCTTTATTCATAAATTTTATAGAAACATTACATAATATTTAGATCCACAATCTTGAGGAAAATTCAATTTACAAAATATTAAAGTCTACATATATCTAATCTTAATCTAATCTAATTAGATAACTGAAACAAAATCACAAGATTCTCATACACTTCAATTTTGAATCTGAACATGTATGTATATCAAAATTGGAAGGGTGCATATAGAACTAGTCTATATATTCAAAATTGTTAGTTGTTATCGTGGAATGAAATAAAATAAATAAATAAATAAATAAATAAAATAAAATAAATCTGGAACAAAATCTAGAACAAAATATGGATGAAAATCTGGAGCAAAATATGAATGGGAAATTGCCAGTTGTGACCTTTGACCTATCTCCTTAGCAAATAGATAAGTCATCTTATCTCTTCAAAACATATATTTTTCCATCAACATGACTCATCTGTAGAGAAAATACTACGAAAGAAATATATTTTAACACTACCAAAATATCTAGGTCAAGTGTTTCCAAATGGAGTGCTGACAAAATGCATTTTTATGCTTTGTCATTTCATTTGGAAGCACTGCTACACTTTGTTTATTTTAAATTTTTACCACCTTTGTTAAGAGGTCAATGTTTCTAGGTTTAACTTCTTTTGTATTATTACTACTCTTAGCTCTAGCAGTAACGAATTCTGCAACTCTCTCCTGGAAAACACCTTTTTTACCTTTTTTTTATGCTTGACACCTTTGTTTCTACTATTATGTGCCTTCTCTACATCTTCAGATATATCCTCATCTACATTAATAATTTGGTCTTTAAGGTTAGGATTTAACCTAAGCCTTTCACTTAATATCATCCTGTTAAAATTCCTTGTATGAGGCTTTCTTGTCCCATACTTTTCAATTTTTTCTGTCCATTTCTTCTTCTCCAGCCTCACAGATTTTAATGACTTTTCTTGGCTTTTGGAAATTTATGGTTTTCTTTGTTTTACAATATTTTTGTTAATCAAAAATAATAATGGCATATGATCATCATCCTCATATTTTTCTAAAAAAAATTTCCTTCATAACTTCTAGGGTATCCTCCTGAACCTCTAGGGATTTGAAAATATATGGTTGAAAGGCCTCTGATGTTTCTTTCTTTCCATGTCATTTATTTTTCCTGTTGATTTAATGAATTTTTAATCATATGCTAAGTTAGCACAGAGGAACTACTCCGTGCTACTTCAGAAGTTTGCATTAGGGTTTGTTTTTTTTGTTTCTTACCCTTGTTGTATTTAGTTTTGGTTGTGCCTTCTTTAACGAACCCTACCCAAATCATGAAATTCTCCCATTTTCTTTCCACCTTCCCAATATGACTAACAACTTGAAGTTTGGTAAGACCTTTACAGAAAATACTGTGAGGGGGAATTTTAGGTTTTTCTCTAACTCTAGCTGAAATTTTACTTAGACACTTCAACAAAAAGTAAGGAGTATTCATTTAGACTTGCCTAGAAACATGAGCCAAAAATTTAAAATGGTACAAGCATACTTGGTCACATCTTCCTTCGTAAGTAAAATTGATCTAGGTGGTTCAAGAAAATCTCTAAAATAAAATTCTTTGGATTGAAATGAAACTAGGATCAAATCTAATATCTCTTCGCAAGCTTTCCAATAATGCAAATGGAACCTTAATCCAAGTTCGTATGAAAAAGTTATGGCCAGGCATAGTTTTGGTCAAATTAGGAAAAAATCAAAGTCAAAATCAACATTTCGCTACGTGCTAGCCCATACAGATGACACATGGCAACAGAGTCAGTAGGCCTAGTGGATCCCATAGAGCTAATATGGGAGCCCAGTGAGAAAACTAGGTAGACCTACAAGTAGGTGATGTGGTAGTACCACAAGACAACACATGGCAAGTAGGTGATAGAAGTGGACCAATGAGAGTCTGCCACATGGCACCTCAAATTAGGCCCAAGTGGCCATGGCATGGTGCAACCTCCATTTTTGTCTTATTCTCATGGTTTCAGGATTCGTTACAATTGGACATACGTTTACCATATATTATATGGTTTGAAAACTATATTAAAACCAAAATTGGGCTTTAAAACCATATTAAAGAAAAATTGGGAGTACATGGGTTTTGAACCCAGAACTTCCCTAACAACAAGTAACTTAATATAACTATGCCAACCATTATACCAACTACACAGTTTTTCATATTCATTCTCACACTTTGTAATAAAATGGTTCAAAGGGAACGATGGTGAGCACATGACAGATGATGGCACATGCAGGTTAATGAAGACATGAACCTCAAGAAGATTCTAGGAATATTGTTAGAGCATATGTTAGGGAATATTTCAATTAATATTCTATATGAGGAATGTTTAAGATTCCCTTGGGGTATAATTTTGAAGGTTTTATAAATATGTTGAGTTTCTACTCATTTGAACTAGTTTTCCACTAAGGATTCAACCATGCAATCCATTTCCTCATCTGAGCAACTAGGTTTTCAACCATGTTGAGATTCCTAGGGAGACAATAATTGACCGAGATGGAAAGGGGTTAGTTTTATACTCATATTTCACATTCTTTCCAAGGAACACAATGACACATGTCATTTCTTCATACAAGTAGCCAATTTTTAGGTCATCCCCAGAATTGGAGGTATAAGGTGCGTTATTTCCATGTATTCATTTGATTTTTTATGAGATGATCATTTGATTCTGAGATCCATGTATGCCACATTGTGAGAGGATATTTGTATTCAATTATATGTGAGGGATTACTATTCTGTCATGCTAGAGGAGAGATTTTTTATGAGTGAGAGTTCTTATAGAAGAACGTCTCATGGAGATACATGCCACTCTGGTAAAAGTGGTTCGTCCATGTATTGAAAAAACAATACATGATGTACTCATCATATAATTACAGCAACTAATCAAGTGATCTCCCCACTCTTGGCACCGGGCTCATAGACATAGTCCACACTGGGTGAACCCCGTTATCATATTGTGTGTTTATGGTTGTTGATGATTATTGCTTCTTGTTTTCATGTTGATGGTTCTTTCAAGAGTTGTTTAATAATTCACATTGCTTAGGATTTCACATTCAAATAAGTGTCAGTAAAAGGTCCTGTATAATGTGGATTTTTGTTTGGAATCATTCATGAACAATTATCATATCAAGTGGTATCATATTGGTCTTCTTGTTGATGCGAATTGTGAGTGTGAGTGATAACCATAGATTGAACATGCAAAAAGAAAAGAAAGTGGACAATCACAAATATCCCTACGAGGCCTTCTACAAGATGGGAATAATGGTAGCTATAATGTATTCAGCTTATGAGGAGAAAATAGAAAATAGGAATAGGAGAAAGAGAGAGAATTGGACAATGCTCCATCCCCATATTCGATTGAATATACTTCTATTGGAAATAATACTGAGAGGGGGGTGAATCAGTATTATCAGACCAATAATTCTATTTCCCAAATATATTTATATACACTACTTTAGTGAAGTGAACTAGCGTGTACATGTGTATGCTTAAAGAAACTAGCGTATATGTAGAGAACTTGTGATTTAGATAGTTTATCATGGGTTGAGCTTAAACTAGTAAATCAAAGATTTATTAGGTAGTGTAGTAAAAGTAGAATAAAGCATCACACACAAAAAACACACATGAACACCAATATTTAAGGTGGAAACCCAATGCGTGTAAAAGCCACCTGCTGCTGTTGTCTCTATCTTCTTTTAATAATAAGAAAATCTGTTTACAATCTTGTACAGGTGCAGACTCATACCAAGTACGTAGACTTCTACTTGCAGAAGGTTACAACCTTCTCTCATTTTCTAGCTTCTACTGGAAGGGAGCTACAACCCCCTAGCTCTTGTACTAGCCAATATGTTTACTAGTACATAGGTGCCAACCTACAGAAAACTCCACTCTTCCACTAGGGACCACGTTTCATGAATTTTTAGACTGGATACTCCTGGATCACAACACCACAAGATGAAGGCCACGTTTCATCAAATTTTCATATTGGACCCATCAAAGCCTTTTAACTTAAACTGCATGAACCAATATTCAGTTAATCTGAACAATCAGATCACTGACACCATAACATTGTGCTGAACCCAGAACCATGTATCATCATCCAAAACTAGCTGTAACCTCAAAAATCATGCATCAGAGTGTATATGCAACTTGGAATAGCTGAACCAGTGTGTATACGCAACTTCATCAAAGCGAACTAGTCTATAGATATGCAAATACTTACTTATAACTTCGGTGTACTTATCGACTTCAGACATACCCAGACCATCAAATATAAAGGATAAAAGATGTGTTAGCAATCAAATCTAGCCCATCAGATTACATAACGATTAGTCATTATGATCCTGATCCATCATTATATCACATCCATCATCATTGAAGCAAATCACAATCAATGAATCTGAACACTGTCATCAGAATGCAGTCACCGAACATAAAGCAAAACCCAGAACTCTGCATCAACAACCAGAACCAACTGTAACTTCAAACATCATAGTTCATAAGGTATACACTAATTCGATGTGTCGAACCGATGTGTATACATGCTTTTATCAAAGAGAAATAACGTACATATCTGCAAATGCTAACTTAAAACTTCACAGATATTTCAAACTTCATTCATACCCAGATCATATCATTTACAAAACAAAACATGCGTCAGTATTCAGATCTAGATTGTCCATGATCAAACCACATAATGATAATACATTTATACTTTATGATCCCGGTCCATCAACCATCATTAACCACATGGGTGCATCCTTAGATCAGATCAAGCAATGCATCAGAATCTCATAATCTACATATATGATCTAACACTTCAGAAGATATTCAATACTTGCACACTCTGGCCTAATGATCTTCTCCTCCTTATATACTCTTAGGCCTTTCTCAATACCTTGGACCAAAACTATTTAGGACCAATACCTTGGACCAAAATACCATAGATCGAATACCTTGGACCAAAAACTTGCTTTTCCAACATGTACATGATTTTCGTCCTGTGAAAGTCCGTGTATACATTATATGCTACTTTTTCTCTGTTAAACCGAGTGTACATGCACCTTCGACAAAGTGAACTAGAAAATACCTCTCTTTCTTCATTCTTTGGAGTGTGATCTGTAATCCTTTGCTGTTGACCTGTTGCACTATGAACTTTCATCTTAGTGAGTTGCCATCAAGGACAACACCTGTATCATAATTCCAACAATCTCCCCCTTTGGACTTGATGGAAACAACAACACCAAGACATTCTCCCCCTTTGACATCAAGGTCAAAGGGCAGACCGAGATATTCTCTCCCCTATGTTGTTCATGCTCCCCTTGAGTACATGCTGAATTCTGTAATTGAGTTCCCATGCTCCCCCTGAGCACAAGCAATTTCTACAAAAATAGTCTCCAAAATAATAACATGACTTAATAACTCAATTATGTGAGTATGACCTTCCTATCACCAATGATGCATACGTATGTCCATATCCCAACCAAGTGGAGATATACCAAATTTGACTCATCCACCCAACCAAGTGGGGATATACCAATTGTTTATACATGACAGAAATATAATTACATCATCAATCCCATGCAAAGTTGGGATACAAATTATATCATTTGTCCAATATGAGTCATTCAAATGTATGATAAGACATATCACACCCAAGACTTTTACATGACTTAAGTAACAAAAAGTATAAATATCTAAAGCCATAGCTAGACATAGCAACCATAATGCCAACAATGTAGAATGCAAGTAAAGGCTAATTCTCCCTCTGAACCTATGACAGATAACCCATATTATAGCTTGCCCCACTATTTTTCTTTTCTGAGAAACATATTCACTCCTTGACCCACAGAAACCCGCGTGTGTACGCGACTATACTTCATGAAACACGCGTATTATAACCTTTCTCTAAAAATTTAGATTTAATAGCAAGATGATGTAACAACTACTCCCAGCTTTTTTCTGAGATATTCAAATGTTTATCTGGGCAGTGGTTTAGTGAATATATCAGCAACTTGTTCTTTCCAGGGAACATACTCCAATTTGACCTTTTGTTCAAGCACTTGCTCACATAGAAAATGGTATTTGATGGGTATGTGCTTGGTCTTGGAGTGCATGATTGGATTCTTTGAAATGTTGATGGCACTTGTATTATCACATAGAATGGAGATGGGTGGAGTATATGTGATCTAAATTTCTTGCAAGGTTTGCATCATCCAAAGTAGTTGTGTGTAGCAAGATGTAACAGCTACATATTTTTCTTCAGTTGTGGATAAAGAAATTGAACTTTGTTTCTTAATGAACCAGGACACTAACCTGGAACCCATATAGAATGCACCACCAATAGTGCTTTTTTTGCCATCAACACTTCCTACCCAATCTGTATCTATATATACATGAAGAGTAAGATTTGCATCTCTAGGATACCATAAACCAAATACCTGAGTTCCTTGAAGATATTTGAAAATTCTTTTGACTACCTGAAGGTGTGATTCCTTTGTAGTTTCTTGGAATCTTCCAACTATTCCTACTACATGCATAATATCAAGTCGAGTACCTATTAGATAAAGCAGACTGCCAATCATGGATTTGTAAGTTGGTTGATGTACTACTGTTGATTCATTGTTTGAGCTAAGACTGCATCCTGTTACCATTGGGGTACATACAAGTTTAGAATCTTCCATTTCATACCTTTTCAAGATATGTTTGAGATATTTGGTTTGTGAAAGAAGGATACCATCTTTATTTTGTTGAACTTGTAGACTGATAAAATAGGTAAGTTCACCAGGCAAGGACATTTCAAATTCTTTCTACATTACTAAAGCAAAATTCTAACTCATGGATTCTTCATTGCTACCAAAAATGATATCATCAACATAAACAATAATAATCAGCAATTTATCAGTTTCGATATTTGTATATAGATTGCTATCTGTTGAACCTTTTGTAAAATCTTGTTGGTGTAGATATTTTTCAAGTAAGTAATACTAGGCCCTTGGAGCCTGTTTCAAACCATAGAGGGCCTTTCTGAGTCTGCATACAATTTTTCCATCATTTTCGAGAATGAATCCTTTTATCTATTCAATATAAACTTCTTCTTCTAAATATCCATTTAGGAAGGCTGATTTTACATCCATTTGGTATACTTTGAATTTTTGAAAGCTAGAAAGAGCAAGAAACATCCTTACAGCTTCAAGTGGTAACAGGTGCAAAAGTTTCTTCAAAATCTATACCTTCTTGTTGAGCATACCCTTTACAAACAAGTTTGGCCTTCTTTCTAATGACTTCTCCATTTTCATTCAGCTTGTTTTTGAATATCCATTTAGTTCCTATAATATTTTTATCATGAGGTCTAGGAACTAATTCCCAAGTATCATTTTTTTTCAATTTTCTCAAGTTCTTCATCCATGGCCTTGACCCAACATTCATCTTTGCATGCTTATTTTACATTTTGAGGTTCGGTGTAGGATAGTAATGCTAGATAGCTTGATGTCCTTGTAAAAATTCTTCTTGTCTGTACACCTGCCTCCTTTTCCCCTAGAATTTGAGTTTCTGGATGATTTTTCTGAACATACCTAGACGAAGTATTTTCTTCTACCATTATTTCCTCTTCTGGTGCATCATTGCTTTCTTCTTCAATATGATTTTTATTTGATGTGGGAAAATAATCCCCTTCTTCTTCATTGTCATAATCTTCCGTTGATTCTATCTATTTTTTATTTTTTCAAGCTTCATCAACTACAACATCAATGCTTTCAACAATTTTTCCAAGTCTTTTATTATAACATTTATATCCTTTACTTCTGGAAGAATAACGAAGAAGAATACCTTCATCTGCTCTCGGTTCAAACTTAAAAAGTTTTTCATCAGATCTTTTAATATAACATTCGCTTCCAGAAACTTTAAAGTATTTTACAGTAGGAGTCTTACCATACCAAAGTTCATGCGGAGTTTGAGTGTTGTTTACCCAAACATTTGCTTTGTTGAGAATAGTTATGGCAGCGAATGCAGCTTCACCCTAAAAGGTTGCAGGAGTTCTAGATTCATCTAGCATAGCTCGAGCCATTTGTTGAACTCTTTTATTCATTATTTCTACAACACAATTTTGATAGGGAGTCCTTGTGGTGGAGAATTGCCTTTTTATTCCATGTTGTTCACAAAAGTCAAATAATTCATCTGAGGTAAATTCCCCTCCTCGATCAGATCTGAAGCATTTGATTTTTCAATCTGATTCATTTTCAACCAAAGCTTTGAAGGCTTGGAACTTTTCAAAAGCTTCATATTTATGCTTTAGAAGACCTATCCAACACATTCTGGAAAAATCATCAATGAACAAAATAAAGTATTCTTCTCCACGAGGTGAATTTTTCCTTGACGGTCCACATAAATCAGTATGGACAAGTTCAAGAATCTTACTAACTGATCCTTCCTTTTCCATGAAGTGAACTTTGGTTTTCTTGCCGATTTTATATGGTTTGCGGATTGTCTTTTCTGGGATGTTGATATCTGGAAGAGCATGAACAACCTTGAATCTGCATGCTTTTCTTATTTGAGAAAAGCTTAGATGTTCTAATATTCTATGCCACAACCAGTTTTCATGATTTTTTCTTAGATAGCATTGTTGTTGTCCTCCCTTGAGTATGTATAATTTGTTTGGAGTTCTTATACCTTCAATCACAATCTCTCCTCTATCAAGCTCACGAAAAATGCATTCGTCTGATCGAAACACTACTTCATTTCCTTGATCACACATTTGACTTAAACTCAACACATTATGCTTTAAACCGTCTACATACATAACATTTCCAGCTTTAGCCTTTTCTTTCAAGAAAACAGAGCCTTTACCTTTTATGACACCAGGAGTGTAATTTCAAAATGAGACATTCTTTTCCTTTTCTAAGGCATTATATGAGTGAAGTTTTTCTTTGTCACCTGTCATGTGTTTTGAGCATCCATTGTCGATGTACCACTGATTTTCTTGTCCTTCTGAATACAAGGCTATACCACATCTTTCTGTTTGAGATTATTTCCTTCTCCATATCTTTGGATTTAATGAAGTTTTCTCCTTTTGATATGTTTGCTGAAATTTGCTCTTGCATTCAGATTCTTCATGACCAAAGTTGTTACAGATTGAGCATTCTATTTCATTTCCAAGAAGAGAAAAGTTATTATAGGAATTGTTCTTCATCCCTGTTACATTCCTTTGATTTTGTGCTTCTCTAGTCATGATGGATTTGTAAGCAACACACTGAGAAGCTTTGTGTCCAAAATTATGACATGAGAAACATTGCCCATTAAAGAAGTTCCTGTGTTTATTGAATATATTGACCTGCTGATTGTAGTTTCTATTGAGATTCATCTTTGGAGAAAATTGAGTATGATTTACCTGAGGTTGGTTTTGGATTCTATTCATCCTTGGAGTAAATTGAGTCAGATTTACATGGTGATCTACTTTATGGTTTTGCTAACAATTGTCATATTGTTCACTGGTCTTTGTTGCATCAAGTAGCTTTTGGTGGAGATTGACGGCTTCTGTGATTGAGATGCTTTTTCAGTATATCCAAGACCTATCTTTATCAGAGAAGAACGCTGAACATTGATAATTTCATTTAAATTTCTTGATCCTTTAGCAAATTTAAGATTGAGAGATTTCATTTTCTCAAGATCCTTTCTTAGACCCACAATTTCACATTCAAGTTTTCCATTGTGTTTTTCTTTTTCAGCAAGTTGGTATGTCAAGGTATCTATAACCATATTCTTTTCTTCTAAACAGATTTTGAGTTTAGATATTTCTTCATGAAGGTCTTCTTCTTCTAAAGCATCCCAAAAATTATCATCATCATAATCCATGAGAAGTCTGTAATCTTGTCCAGTTTCATCTTCATCACTATTAGATAAACCATCGCTATCTTCATGAGTATAATAACTCCTTTTATTCACAACTTGTTTTCTATTTCCTTTTGCATATTCCTTTCCTTTTTCAAATTTATCTTTATGAGGACATCTGATAGCATAATGACCAACTCTACCACAAGAAAAGCATTTGAAGGGTAACTTACCTCTAAACCTTCCAGAACCCCTTCAAGCTTTTTGACAAAGTTTACCTCATCTTCTTCTTCTAAAATATGTCCTAATTCATTGTGTTCTTCCTTTCCTTTTGTTGAAGCTTTGAATGCGACTTCTCTCATATCTGATGGTCCTCCTTTTCTCATCTCAAAGTCAGTTAAGATTTCGTGAAGCTGCATCATAGTGATATTCTGCATATCCTGTTTTTCTTCTATGGCAAACACTGGATTCAAATTTAACAAACAAAGATCTCAAAACTTTCTCAACTAAGGTAACTTGCTTAATTTCTTCACCCAGATTCTTCATACAATTGACAACCTCATCTATACATAGGAAGTAACTAGCTATGCTTTCATCACTATGCATCTTAAGAGTTTCATAATGAATTCTGACAGTTTGAAGCTTAGCACATTTTACCTGAGAGTCTCCTTCGTAGCTCAGAACAATTTTGTCCCATATTTCATTAGTTGATTTGAGCTGCATGACTTTGACAAACTCTAATTGTAACAAACTTCCAAATAAAGTATTAACAACTTTGGCATTGGTTTCATATTTCTTTTTACCTACCGTATCTGTAGGAATTGTTGTTGGAAATGTATATCCTCCTTCCACAATTTCCCAGACATCCATTCCAAGCGATTGTAGATAGATTGTGGTTCTTATTTTCCAATAAATAAAGTTGCTTCCATTGAAGATTGGTGGTTTGATGGATCCCATGCTTTCTTGATTATTCATGTTGATCGATCTCCCCTTAAGCGATCAAGCTTCTTCTGAAGAACCTTGTTATGAAACCAGCTCAAGAAAAGATAGAAAAGATAGATCAACGCCTTAGAATTCAGCCTCTTCGAGGGGGCAACCTTCTTTACATTACATAAATGAACAATTCTTTGATGATACAAATGAAAATACCTCCTTTCTATATATAGGAGTCTAAGGGGTCATAACATAATCAGAGCCGACATAACAATAATAATATAAGGGCACAATAATAACCATAGTGGGCTTCTATGGGGCACAATAGTAACAATATGGGCACTACATGGGTACATCAATATAATAAGTGGGTTATACTAATAACAATAAGGGGTTACACTAGTAGTATAGGGGCCTAACATGCCCCTCTCCTTCAAAAAGCGTTGTCCTCAACGCTTGAGTAGTTCTTGATGCTTCTGTATAAAATTCTTGTCCTCCCATGTGGAATCTTCAGCGGGTAAGTTCTTCCACTTGATGAGATACTTTGAAATTGATCGATTTCGTAGCTATCAGGTTCTTTTTTTTGTGATTGCTCCAGGTTCCAATATGATTTTTCCTTCCTCTTCAATTTCTGGCAATATTGTTTGAATTGGGATCTTTTGCAACTTTTGAATAAGTGGCCATACTTCTTCGTCCTTCTTCCATTCATCCCTTGCTTCGTTTATCCAATCTGGTTGGATAATATAAATAGCACAAAACAATGCTTCCACATCCTCATCCTTGAAGAGTCTTCCCATTCGGTAAGGTCGCCATTTTTTAAGTGCATGTAGTATTGCCAACATTTCCTTCTCATGAATAGCTTGCTTGAGATGTAGCAGTAAAAATACCCAATCACCTACATCAAAACATTTTTCACTACAATGTTTATCTACCTATTCTTTCGTTTGATTTTGCATCGAAGTGGCGTTATCCTTTAAAAGTTGGAGAACTTGTTGTTGATGCTCGATGTGATCTTTCACTGCTTGAACCTTTTTCTTCTTGATATGTCCTTCTATCTCTAGAGTTTGAGGAGTGGTAATTTCTTCCAATCCTTTACAAGATATGGTCGGATTCATTTCTTGATGCTCGATGTGATCTTTCACTTCTTGAACATTTTTCTTCTTGATATGTCCTTCTATCTTGATAGTTTGAGGAGTGGTAATTTCGAACAATGAATTACAAGATATGGTTGGATTCATTTCTTCTTTCTCGATGTGATCTTTCACTTCTTGCACCTTTTTCTTCTTGATATGTCCTTCTATCTTGAGAGTTTGAGGAGTGGTAATTCTTACCAATGCTTTACAAGACATGCTCTGATTCATTTCTTCTTTCTCTGGGGTGGGGTCCTGGCGTATATCTTCTTCTTCTATTGTTTCTTGATCCTTTTCTTCCTCCTCTTCATATTCTATGTAAAATAATTTCTTCTCGGCACACTTATGACCTTTAGTGCATTTTCTATCACAATTGTAACAAAGCCCTTTTTCTCTTTTTTCTTCCAATTGTTGTGGTGTAACCCTTGTAGGTTGTGGAAGGCTAGGAGAAACAACACTTCCATATTTATAGTTGTGAGGGGTACGCTTCCTGGTTTCCATAATTTCGCTTTCCACTATGTCACAAAGCCCTTTTACTCTTTCCAATTGTTGTGGTGTTGCTCTAAAGAAGGTGTTGCTCTTTGTATCCTCATAATTTGCTATCATTTCCTCTGTGAAAATTGACCACGTAATAAGTTGTTTACGAGAACAAAGCCCTTTGTACCATAAAAATTGATCTGGTTCTAAATATGAAGATGCAATGCATACCTTTTGTAATAGTTGTACACCATGTAGATCAAAATATTGCTCCATCTGAAGTATCCAATTTACCGGATCCTTGCCATGAAACTTCCTCATCTTGCTTTTTCTTGATTTTAGGATCTCAACCTTGAAACGACTGTAACTCTGTACTTTCAAATCTTTAAGTTCTGAAATTGTGATCTGTAGTAGCCCTCTATGTCCTCTTTCCAATGCCACCAGTCTGATCCAAATTGGATTCTCCAAGAAATAGTTATGCACAATCTCCCAAGACGACCTAATTATAGACTAGTTCAGTAGAGCGAAATTGTACGACATGCCACGAGTCACTGTTTCAACCTTTGGATCTGAAAAATGCATACAAGAAACTACAGGCCATCCTCTTTCTGTACCTTCTTACGAAATTTCAATACGATTCCCAGAGAAAAAGTTATGATGATTTTCCCCAAGTCACCTGTTTTGAATGTAATTCAGGAGTCTGCAAAAAGACCAACTTCCTCAGATCATATCTCCGCAAATAGCGTGCAAAAAGCTCTGAAATTCGGACCCAAGGTTCAGCGCGATTTATTCTCAAATGGGTTTTTTTTACGACTTCTGAAACGTCACAGAAAAAGGGTTATAGCGAAAATTCCATGATGACCTGTTTGGAGTAGCGAAACCCTAGAATCCAAAGCTCTGATCCCAAATGTTATGAAACCAGCTCAAGAAAAGATAGAAAATATAGATCAACACCTTAGAATTCAGCCTCTTCGAGGGGGCAACCTTCTTTACATTACATAAATAAACAATTCTTTGATGATACAAATGAAAATACCTCCTTTCTATATATAGGAGTCTAAGGGGTCATAACATAATCAGAGCCAACATAACAATAATAATATAAGGGCACAATAATAACCATAGTGGGCTTCTATGGGGCACAATAGTAACAATATGGGCACTACATGGGTACATCAATATAATAAGTGGGTTATACTAATAACAATAAGGGGTTACACTAGTAGTATAGGGGCCTAACATGTACATAGGAAGTAACTAGCTATGCTTTCATCACTATGCATCTTAAGAGTTTCATATTGAATTTTGACAGTTTGAAGCTTAGCACGTTTTACGTAAGAGTCTCCTTCATAGCTCAGAACAATTTTGTCCCATATTTCATTAGTTGATTTGAGCTGCATGACTTTGACAAACTCTAATTGTAACAGACTCCCAAATAAAGTATTAACAACTCTGGCATTGGTCTCATATTTCTTTTTACCTACCGTATCTATAGGAATTGTTGTTGGAAATGTATATCGTCCTTCCACAATTTCCCAGACATCCATTCCAAGCAATTGTAGATAGATTTTGGTTCTTATTTTCCAATAAATAAAGTTGCTTCCATTGAAGATTGGTGGTTTGATGGATCCCATGCTTTCTTGATTATTCATGTTGATCGATCTCCCCTTAAGCGATCAAGCTTCTTCTGAAGAACCTAGTCTGACACCAATTGTTGGAAATAATACTGAGAGGGCGGTGAATCAGTATTATCAAATCAATAATTTTATTTTCTAAATAGATTTATATACGCTACTTCAGTTAAGTGAACTAGTGTGTACATGTGACTGTGCTTAAAGAAACCAGCATATATGCAGAGAACTTGTGATTTAGACAGTTTATCATGTGTTGAGCTTAAACCAGTGTATCAGAGATTTATTAGACTATGCATTAAAAGTAGAATAAAGCATCACACATAAGCAACACACATGAACACCAAGATTTAAGGTGGAGCCCCAATCTAGGTAAAAACCACCTACTGTTGTCGTCTCTGTCTTCTTTTAATAATAAGAAAAATTGTTTACAATCTTGTACTGGTGCAGACTCATACTAGTATGTAGGCTTCTACCTACAGAAGGTTACAACCTTCTCTCATTTTCCAACTTCTACTGGAATGGAGCTACAACCCCCTAGCTCTTGTACTAGCCAATATGTTTACTAGTACATCGATGCCAGCCTACAGAAAACTCCACTCTTCAACCAGGGACCACGTTTCATGAATTTTCAGACTGGATACTCCTGGATCACAACACCACAAGATGAAGGCCATGTTTCATCAAATTTTCATACTGGACCCATCAAAGCCTTTTAAACTTAAACTACATCAACCAATATTCAGTTAATTTGAACAATCAGATCACTAACACCGGAACACTGTGCTGAACC
This sequence comes from Pinus tabuliformis, assembly GCA_031772625.1. Taxonomy (NCBI): domain Eukaryota; kingdom Viridiplantae; phylum Streptophyta; class Pinopsida; order Pinales; family Pinaceae; genus Pinus; species Pinus tabuliformis. Next base: position 431,610,526 of record CM062813.1, on the reverse strand, counting down.
CAGAACTCTGCATCATCATCCAAAACCAGTTGTAACCTCAAAAAAGAGGCATCAGAGTTTATACACAACTTGGAACAGTCGAACTATCATGTATACGCAACTTCATCAAAGTGAACCAGTGTATAGATCTACAAATACTTACTTATAACTTTGTTTCACTTCCCGACTTCAGACATACCCATATCATCAAATATAAAGGATAAAACATGTGTTAGCAATTAGATCTAGCCCATTAGATCACATAATGATTAGCCATTATGATCCTGATCCATCATTAGATCTCATCCATCATCACAGAAGTAAATAACAATCAATCAATCTGAACATTGTCACCAGAATGTAGTCACCAAAACATAAAGCAAAACCTAGAACTCTACATCAACAACTAGAACAAACTGTAACTTCAAACATCATAGTTCATAAGGTATATGCTACTTCGATGTGTCGAACCGGTGTGTATACGTGCTTTTATCAAAGTGAAACAATGTACATATCTGCAAATGCTTTTCAGACTTCAGCCATACCCAGATCATATCATTTACAGAATAAAACATGCGTTAGTATTCAAATCTAGATTGTCCATGATCAAACCACATAATGATAATACATTTAGACTTTCTGATCCCAATCCATCAACTATCATCAACCACATGGGTGCATCCTTAGATCAGATCAAGCAATGCATCAGAAGCTCATAACTTGCATATATGATCTAAAACTTCAGAAGATATTCAATACTTCCACACTCTGGCCTAATGATCTTCTCCTCCTTATATACTCTTAGGCCTTTCGCAATACCTTAGACCAAAACCACGTAGGACCAATACCTTGGACCCAATACCTAGGGTCAATACCTTGGACCAAATGCCTCAGACCAATTACCTTGGACCAAATACCTTCGACCAAAAACTTTGTTTTCATACATGTACACTCGTTTCCTCCTGTGAAAGTGCATGTATACATTATACGATACTTTTGTTCTATTAAACTGCATGTATACGCACCTTGGACAAAGTGAACCAGCGTATACCTCTATTTCTTCATTCTTTGGAGTCTGGTCTGTGAACTTTCATCTGAGTGAGTTGCCATCAAGGACAACACCTATATCATAATGCCAACAACTTCTTCTTCATCCTCTTCTCATCATTCAAATGAAGAGATCAATGAAAGAATTCAAGTAGAGAATGTTGAATTGAGGAGACTTCTACAAGAAGCAGAAGAGTAGATGCAGAGATTGCAGAATCCGTTACGAGCCATGGAAGAGGCCTTAGAAAGGTTGAAATACATTGAGGGCTTAGAGAAGCCATTTGCTTCAAAGGTAAATAATGTTGGTAATTCTTCAATTTCATTTTCACATGATGATAATGATTTCGGTGCTTTTGAAAATCACACTATAGGAATTGGTTCAATATAAATGAAGAATATGGGATATGAAGGCAAGGGCCTAGGATCTAATGGGCAAGGCATTGTGATTCTCATCCAAGTGGTGGAATTACCACGACATGCAAAACTGGGCCTACGTCAGAAAGGAAGAGATAGGATAATCTTTAGGTGACAAGTTTGAGACAATGAAGGATGTTGAGAGTACATAACCATCCTCTAGTGATTGTGATTGAAGGCAATTTGAAAATGTAAACAGAAATTCCAAATAGAGGGCTAAAGTAAGGTTTAAAAAGTCTTAGTCTTCTAAAGTTCATTTTGATTACAATAAAATTGGTAGTAGTGAAGAAAACTTGTGTCATAGAAAACCATGTAGTTTTTCCGCCTTGTATAACGATGTGCCTGTCGAGTGTTGTAAGAAAATGGAAACAACCATTAGGGGAATTTTGAGGTCTAAAATTGGCCTCGTAAGAAAACTATAAAATAATGGTGGAAATAATAAAATAATATTAGATTACATCATCAAATTTTAGAGAGAAAAAAAGAAAAAACTATTTTTTCAACTTGTATTTTAAACTTATCTCCTTATGGGTTTACTCAAATTTCGAGTGGCAAGACTCATTGGATGAAAAATTTGATTGTATCTCCAAGGAGTACCCATGTTGCACACTTTCGATGGACCTTGCTACATGAAAAATGTTATTGCAATAATGTTTTTTAATGTATTTTTCATTTTTCGTGGAACACGGTCCATCGAAAATATGCAACATGGGTACTACTTGGATGAGGAATTAAATTTTACATCCAACAATTACTCTCGCTCGAAATTTGAGTAAAACCTTAGGGAGATAAGTTTAAAATACAAGTTGAAAAAATAGTTTTATTATTTTATTATTTTTTAATATATTTATTTTTTTACTCCAAAAATGATGAATCATCCCGCATGGTTGACATCATCATCTTGAATCCTATTGGTTCTTATAAATTTTATTTTGGTTGTACATTTTTTTAGGGGGGTCCATTTTAGACCTCAAAATTCCCCTAATGGAAAAAGAGAAGACATGTAAACCCTTTTCCACATCAGGGTAGGAAGAAGTTAAAACAAGTCTAGGGGAAGAACAATTTTTGCAGCCAATGTAACAAGCATGGGCATCAGAGAGCTACATGTTGGGAGCTCCATCCAGAGTAGCATCAAAGGGGGACTAGAAATAACCTAAAAATGAACCTGTCAGTGAAGAAAATCAACACGAAAGCCAACTATAAGACGAGATCCCATCAACTTGGTTGGGTAAGAAATGGGTAGTTTTTTTAAGTAGTTGAGAACGACCACATTTTGAGAATCACAAGTTGTGAAATGTTTGTAAAAGTGATGAAGTGTTTTCCATCACTTATAAAAATAACATGTATTTTTCAAGATGTACTATAGGTTTGCATAAGATGCGGGTATTGATTCATCACTTATGGCTCTGAAGGAAAAAGGTAAAGGAGAAGGAAATTGATCTTGTTATAGAAATTTTTTTGTAGATGAGGGATTACATAAGATTGCAGATTGTGTTTATGATTTTAGAGGACTAAAAGCTCCTTTGTAGGGAGGAATGATCCAAGTGGCCCTAGGAAAGCTTAAAAAATAAATTCCTTGGATTGCAATGAAACTAGGATCAAATTTAATATCTTGTTGTAATAGTTTCAACGATGCAAACAATGCCCCAATCTAAGTTCATATGCAAAAGGTTTGGTCGAACTAGGCAAAATTCAAAGTCAAAGTCAAAATTCTACTACGTGGAAGGACTTACAAATGACACATCGAAACAAATTCAACATTCCTAGTGGGGCCCATACAGCTAATGTGGCATCCCAGTTAGCAAATCGGGTAGACCCACATGCAGGTGATGTGGCAGCACCACAAGTTAACACATGGAAATTAGGTGACAAAAGTGGCATATGATGTGGACCAATGAGATCCTGCCACATGGCCCAATCACATGGTGCAACATGGCACTTCAAATTAGGCCCAAGTGGCCTTGGCATGTGCAACCTCCATTTTTTTCTTATTCTCATGGTTTGGGGAGTCATCACAATTGGATAAACATTTACCATATATTATATGGTTTGAAAAATATATGAAAACCAAAATTGGGCTTTAAAACCATATTAAAGTAAAATTGGGAGTCCATGGGTTTTGAACCCCAAACCCCCTAACAACAAGTAACTTAACATGACAATTCCAACCATTATGCCAACCACACACTTTGGCATATTCACTCTCATGCTTTGTTATAAAATACCATTCAAATGGTTCAAAGAGAACCATGGAGAAGAGATGAGAGATGAGGGCATAGACAATGCAATGAAGACATGAATCTCAATAAGATTCTAGGAATATTGTTAGAACATATGTTAGGGAATATTTCAAAGAATATTCTATAAAGGGAATCTTTGAGGAATATTTAAGATTCCCTCGGGGTGAAGGTGTCATAAATATGTCAAGTTTATATTTATTTGAACCAGTTTTCCATCAGGAATTCAAGCGTGCAGTCCATTTTTCATTTGAGTAGCCGAATTTTCACTCGTGTCCAAAAGAGAATATTGAGGAATATTTGAGATTCTGGGGAAGCCCAGATTTCACCAAGATGGAAAGGGGTCAAGGTTATACTCAGATTTAATGGTTTTCCATAGGGAACATGATGGCCCATGCCATTTCTTCATATGAGTGGTTGATTTATAGGTCGTCCCCAGACTTAGAGGTATAAGGTGCATTATTTCCATGTGCTCATTTTATTTTGTTGAGATGATAATTTCATTCTGAGATCCATGTATGCCATATTGTGAGAGGATATTTGTATGCCACTTTATGTGAGAGATTACTATTTTTTCATGTTGAAGGAGAGATATTTTATGAGTGAGATTTCTTATAGAAGAATGTGTTGTGAAGGGACATGCCACTTTGGTAAAGGGGGTTCATCCTTGTATTGACAAAATAATACATCATGTACTCATAATCTTCTTGTAGAAACTAATGAAGCAACATCCCCACTCTTGACAACAGGCCAAGAGACGTAGACCACATTAGGTGAACTCCATTACCATATTGTGTGTTTATGGTTGTTCATGATTATTGCTTCTTGTTTTCATTTTAATGTTTTTTTGAAGTTTTGTTTAATAATTCACATTGATCATGATTTCACATGAAAATAGGTGTCAATAAAATATCATGTATAATGGGGATTTTTGTTTGAAAGAATTCACAAAAACTTCCCAAATAAAAAATAGCCTAGAATGATCTCGAGGGAATTGTTCCACAACGACTTCAACTAATCTCTTTGAACTCCTTGGCCACATTATTCATTTTTTTGCTCATGTTTCAAGAAAAATGAAATATCGACTCCTATCAAAGTTTCATTCTTGAACCAATATTCTCCATTAATTGGTAACCCTAATGCCTCTGCGATGGTCTCCTTTGTGATTGGAAATGAAATATTAGAAATCGTAGCAATTCTTCCATTAAAACCCTCAGCGAATACTCTCACCACTTCATAGTTGAAACCTTCAATTTTGTGACAAAATTTCATCCATTATGCCATGTCAAACAACTTAGTAAGCTAAGGGTCAAACTCCATAAGCTCGAGACCTTCCAACTCATTTCGATAAACATGGTTGCTTCTTCCCATGACTGCAAATGACATGACACTAATAGATAATAAAAAGTGGGGATTTGGACGTGAATTTTGTCACTTGATGAGTTGGAACACTTATGAACCTCCACTAAAATAGAAAATAGTTATGATACAAGTTTGATAACAAAAAACATGAAATAATGATCCACATTTACCTATGATTATGTGATGGCTTGATTTACAACCTACAATGTGTAAATGCATTTAATAAAAACATGGTAGGTAACAACTTGTCCCATATATTTATTTTATCTAAGTGATAGATTGATGGTGGTGATGAGGGTGGAGGTAACAAACTGTATTACTTTTATCCATAGGAAATAATCCTACATATAATCTTTATGGATAGGTGTGACTTCACGGTGAGTGCGGGAGTTTGAATGACACCTTAAACTTTGAGCAAGTCTGAATTTGTAATGCATATACATTGTTGATCTCACATATTCTGTGATTTGGACCATTAAACTATGTGCATTTAAACTAATATGTGTTGCACGCTGAAATTTTAAATGGAAATTCCACTATTTTCATCGGACTGACCATTTTTTTCTTTTTAATTTTGCATTGCCCTTTAATTATATCATCGCAATGAGTGCTACCAAATTAAAAGGAAACACAAATTAAAACTTGATAAAATTTAAAATTTAGGACCCCACGAGAGCTAATTTTAATGAAATGTTTGCATGTTATAACATTATGCATCAAAGAAATTTTGTATCTAATACATTGGAAGCTTTGTGAACTTTCTTGTGTTAGGAAGAAATTTAATTTAATGAATGTTTGCTATTTTTTTTTTATGTATCTTAATGTATTTCTTTCAACTATCCCATATATAGTAGATAGATTGGGTATTAAGAAATTGATAGTTATGTGGGGGGAGGGGCCATGAGAGTTCCCACCTTCATGTGGTTGGCCCTGTTCAATAGAGAATAAATTAGTATTTGGATATAATATTGGAGAAAAAATACCATTGATCCAATAGACCAACAAAATCAATGTTTACTGCATTGTTTCTTCATCGAGTGGAGGGTGGTTTTCTCCAATATTAAACTACTCCAATAATTTACTCTCAAAACGAAGAGGAGCTCATTCATGTATTCATGCACTCATGTCATTTTAATTAGTATTTATTCATACAATTAAATTAAATATTTGGTCAAATTTAATCTAAGCTTGCTTCATTGGTCTCATGAATATGTGTAGGAAAACTAATATTAATTTGGATGTTGAAGTGGAACAACTATTGGAAGCAAATAGATCAAAACAATAACATTACATTTAGCATTCAAGGCAAGATACTTTCAAGTTGATGCCTATTTTCTTCTACATAATGCACTATTGCATGTGGTTTATATTCTTTCCATGACTAGCCTCATGTGCAAAGTGGGGGGTTAGGAGGGGGTGATAACCCCCCTCTATGGGGTATGGGACAATAAGCAGCACCTCGGGAAAAAAAAAATTAGACCCTATATTAGGTGGGCATACCTATCTATGGTTTTGTGAATGGATTTTGCACATGGTTTGGGCATGATAGTTTTCTGCCCATGGTGTCTTGTAGACCTGGTCAAGGGAACTATGGTTATGCTCTAAGCCAAGGTTAATGAATTGGAGTTTATGAATGCTTCAGAATGTATATATATGTGTTGTAACATTGAAAGGAATATAATGAAAAATCAATCTAGTAGCCCGGCTTTGTGATCCAGGGAAAAATATCTATGTAGAAAAGTTAAGATGAAGTTGCAAGGTGGAAGGATTAGAACACTTCTAGGTGATTTGCATATTCCTGCATTGGCCAAAAATTTTATTTCTATAAGAAAGATGGATTATGCAGGCGTAAAGACAGTTTTCAACAAAAGACATCTGCAAGATTGTTATGAAACCAGCTCACAAAATAGAAGAAAATATAGATAAATGCCTTCAAAATCAGTCTCTTCAAGGGGCAACCTCCTTTACATTACACAAATGAACAATTCTTGGATGATACAAATGATAAGACCTCCTTTATATATATAGGACTATAAGGGCTCATAATATAATCAGATCCGACATAACAATAATAATGTAAGGGCACAATAATAACAATAGTGGGCTTCTATGGGGCGCAATAATAACAATATGGGGACTACATGGGCACAAAAATATAATAAGGGGGTTGTACTAATAACAATAAAGGGTTACACTGTAGTATAAGGACCTAACATGCCCCTATCCTTAAAAAAGTGTTGTCCTCAACACTTGAGTAGTTCTTGATCCTTTTGTATAAAATTCTTGTCCTCCCATGTGGAATCTTCAGTGGGAAAGTTCTTCCACTTTATGACATACTCTGAAATTGATCGATTTCATAGCTTTCAGGTTCTTATTTCTGTGACTTCTCCTGGTTCCAATATGTTTTTTCTTTCCCCATCAAGTTCTGGTAATATTGTTTGAATTGGGATCTTCTGTAACTTTTGAATGAGTGGCCACACTTCTTCATCCTTCTTCCATTCATCCCTTTCTTCATTTATCCAATCTAGTTGGATAATAGAAAAGAACAAAACAATGCTTCCACATCCTCATTCTTTCTTGAGAGTGCATCTGCAACAACATTTTGCTTCCCTTTTTTGTAGATGATTTAAAAGTCATAACCCTACATATTTGTGACCCATTTTTTTTGTTCTTCTAAAGATAATCTTTGTTCTAAAAAGTGTTTAAGACTATCATGATCCATTTTGACCTTGAAGTGTCTTCGTATTAGGTAAGGTCGCCATTTCTTAAGTGCATGTAGTATTGCCAACATTTCCTTCTCATAAATAGCTTGCTTGAGATGTAGCCATAAAAATACCCAATTGCCTACATCAAAACTTCTTTCATTGTGACATTGATCCTCCTGTTGTTTCATCTGATTCCACACCAAAGTGGTGTTATCCTTAAAAATTTGGAGAACTTGTTGTTGATGGTCGATGTGATCTTTCACTGCTCGAATATTTTTCTTCTTGATATGTCCTTCTATCTTGAGAGTTTGTGGTAATTTCTTCCAATGCATTACAAGACATGGTTGGATTCATTTCTTGATGCCCGATGTGATCTTTCACTTCTTGAACATTTTTCTTCTTGATATGTCCTTCTATATTGATAGTTTGAGGAGTGGTAATTCCAGTCAATGCATTACAAGCTATGGTCGGATTCATTTCTTCTTTCTCAATGTGATATTTCACTTCTTGAACCTTTTTCTTCTTGATATGTCCTTCTATCTTGAGAGTTTGAGGAGTGGTAATTCTTGCCAATGCTTTACAAGATATGGTCAAATTCATTTCTTTTTTCTTTGGGGTTGGTTCATGGTTTGTATCCTCTTCTTTTGATGTTTCTTGATCCTTTTCTTCCTCCTCTTCATAATCTATGTAAAATAATTTCTTCTCAACACACTTATGACCTTTAGTGTATTTTCTATCAAAATCGTAACAAAGCCCTTTTTCTCTTTTTTATTCCAATTGCTGTGGTGTAAACCTTGTGGATTGTGGAAGGCTAGGAGAAAAAAAACTTCCATAATTATAGTCATGAGTGGTGGGATTCCTTGTTTCCATAGTTTCGCTTTCAATTTTTCTTGCCAACCTGAATGCTTTCTCCAATGAATCAGGTTCCCAAAGACGAACCTCATGTTGAAAAAAATTTACCCTTATATTCAATTTTCCAAAGTCCTCAATGTGCTATGCCATTGAATCCTTTTGTTTTAAGTTTATCAACTGGTTAAAGAAGGTGCTTCTCTTTGTATCCTCATAATGTTCTATCATTTCCTCTGTGAAAATTGACCACGTGACAAGTGGTTTATGAGAACAAAGCACTTCATACCATAAAAATTGATTCAATTCTAAATATAAAGATGCAATACACACATTTTGTAACAATTTCACCTCATGTAGCTCAAAATATTGCTCCATCTATAATATCCAATTTAATGAATCCTTGCCATCAAACTTCCTCATATCCCCTTTTCTTGATTTTAGGAGATCGATCTTGAAACGATTATAACTCTATAATTTCAGATCTCCATGTTTGGAAATTGTGTCCTGTAGTAGCCCTCTAAGTCCTATTTCTAACCCCAGGAGTCTGAGCAAGATTGGATTCTGCAAAGAAGAGTTATTTCAAATCTACCACAATGACCTCATTATATACTGGTTCAGTAGAGCGAACTTGTATGAAGTGCCACGTTTCGTTGTTTTAACCTCAAGACCTAACACCGATGCACAAAAAACTACATTCTATTCTCTTTCTGTAAATTCTGATGAAATTTCAATTTGATGCTCATAGAGAAAGTTATGATGATTTTCCCAAGGTCACCTATTTGGGATGTAATTCAGGAGCCTGCAAAAACCCTAAATGTATTGGACTGTATCTCTGAAAATATAACCAAACAAGATCTGAAATTCGGGCCCGAGCTTCACCACCTTGTCTGCTCAATTAGGTTTTCATTTCAGAGTCTGAAACTTTGTAGAAAAACAATTATAAAGAAAATTCCATGATGACTTGTTTGAGATGGAATTATGGAGATTGCAAAAACCCTACCTTCTTCAGATCATATATCTGAAACTATAGCGAGATAAGATCTGAAATTTGGATCTGAGGTTCAGAAAAAAAAGTTATACTAAAAAGTCCACAATGACCTGTTTGGATTAGCAAAACCCTAGAATCCAAAGCTCTAATAACAAATGTTATGAAACCAGCTCACAAAAAGATAGAAAAGATAGCTCAACGACTTAGAAATAAGACTCTTCAAGGGGGAAACCTTCTTTACATTACACAAATGAACAATTCTTGAATGATACAAATGACAAGACCTCCTTTCTATATATAGGAGTCTAATGGTCATAATATAATTAGAGCAGACATAACAATAATAATGTAAATGCACAATAATAACAATAGTCGGCTTCTATGGGGCACAATAATAGCAATATGGGTACTACAAGGGCAGAACAATATAATAAGGGGGTTGTACTAATAACAATAAGGGGTTACACTAGTAGTATAGGGACCTAACAAAGATGGTTTGAGGAGCACTAGTATTAATGTGGGGATTTCAGATTGGAAGTATGTACAAGCCTCTTTGTAGTATTGTTATTAATGGGTGCAACCGTTTTGTGGTTCTTGAAAGTGGAGCAAAAAATATAGTTGTGTCTGGAGAAAGACCATGGTATGGCATCAAAGGCTTCGACATATTGGAGAGAAGGGCCTTCAAATACTTCATGGTAATGGTATGGTAGAAGGTATGTCTCATTTCTCTCTAGATTTTGATTTCTATGAACATTGTGTATATTGGAAGTAGAATCGGGTGACTTTCCCCTCTGGTGATAAGAGGGCGAAAGAGATATTAGAACTTGTGCATAGTGATGTGATTGGACCTATGTCGGTTCCATCACCGGGTAATTTTGTGTACTATATATCATTTATAGTTGACTTCTCAAGGAATACATGGATATATTTCCTAAGGAAGAAATCTAAAATCTTTGAAAGGTTTAAAGAATTGAAGGCTCTGGCAGAAAACCAGACAGAGAAGAAGATAAAGGTGTTGAGGACATATAATGGTGGAGATTTTTGCAAGAATGAATTTGAAGAGTTCTGTAAAAAGTGTGGTATAGCATGGCAGAAGACTACTCCATACACACCTCGACAAAATAGAGTTGTAGAAAGAATGAATAGGATGTTGATGGAAAAGGAAAGAAGCATGCTCAGTGGTGTGGGGTTAGGATGGGAATTTTGGGCAGAGGTGATGGAGAATACATGTTACACGGTTAATAGATCACCTTCATCACCATTGGAGGATAAGACTCCACATGAGGTATGGACTAGTAAGAAACCCTCTCTTTCACATCTAAGGGTATTTGGTTGTGATGCATATGTAAATGTTCCAATGGTGAAAATAACAGAGTTGGATAGTAAATCTAAAAGGTGCATATTTATTGGGTATAAGGATGGTTTAAAAGGTTATAATATTTGGAATCCAGAAACAAAGAAGGTTGTGTATAACCATGATGTGTTGTTTAGAGAGGTGAAATATTTTATTAAACATGAAGTCCAGGGAAAATTTTAAGAACCCCCCCTAAATTTATAAATATAATAAATGTGCGAATCTCCATGGTATATAGGAAAAATGGAAGGCGATTTTATCAATAATATAATATGTATATATAATTTTTTGGCGAATCTCTCACCAGGCATGGCGAATATTTTACTCAATTATAAAATCTTGTAAGATCTTGGTGTGTCTTTCACTAAATAATAAAACTTTGTAAAGTCCTAGTGAATCTTATCATAGGCTACATGCTGGTTTAATTCCCCCATTTAAATAGGCTACATTCCAGGTGAATACCATGGGTCAATACCATGTGCCATTTTTATTTTTATTAATTCTAATATTAGGGTTAATAATGGTTTTTTGCATGGTATTAATAAAAATCTAGTCCATGGTATTTGTCCCATAGTATTTTGGCCATAGGTTTCACCTAAATATAACCCATTTTTTGAGTGTTCTTAAATATAAGGTGACTTATGGAGTAAATATAAAAACATGTTTTACTTTTTTACCATACCTCTCATTTATTTATATTTTTATTAATTTACCATACCTCATTTACAAATATGGTATTTGGCCATAGGATTCACTTAAATAAAACCTCTTTCTTGAGCCTTCATAAATAGAATGAGGGTTATGGACTAAATATAAAAAGAGGTTTTATTTATTTACGATACGTCTAGTTTATTTATATTTTTATTTATTTACCATACCTTTTGAGTAAGTATAAAAAGACGTTTTATTTATTTACCATACCTCCACTTTACTTATATTTTTATTTGTTTACACCCTTACATGTATATAAGGTGACTTATGGAGTAAATATAAAAAATGTTTTATTTATTTACCATACCTCTCATTTATTTATATTTTTATTAATTTACCATACCTCTTTTATAAATATGGTATTTGGCCCATAGGATTCACTTAAATAAAACCTATTCTTGAAAATGGGCGAATGGATTCACTTAAATAAAAACTATTCTTGAAAATGGGCGAATGGAAGGTTGTAAGTCCTAATTTCAAGGGCTAAATTTACCTTTTTTACCCTCTCCCTTAAAATAAGGTGGGCTATTTGAGGTGATTTGTAAAAATGTACTATGATACAAAATATTCGCCCACTAAAAATTTAAAACCCCTTAATTTCGCCAAAAGGTGAACATTCGCCCCTAAAATTATCCTTGATGAAGTCCTACCAAAGGAATTTGAAAAGATAGAATTTGATATAAAGGAAGAAGAATAATACTCTAGAGTAGAAGAGGAATCAAAATATGAAGAAACACAATCTCTAGTTGTGAGAAGATCAGTTCAAGAAGGAAGCTAGCCAAAAAGGTATACTCCATCTTCTTTTTGTTCAATTTTTCCTTTATGTATTACTAATGATGATCCCACAACTATCAAGGATACAGTAGATTGAGAGGATGGAAAACTCTGGAAAGAGGCCATTGTGACGAAATGGCATCTTTGGACAAAAATAAGGCTTGGCATCTAGTGGAGTTGTTGTCTAGAAGGAAACCCATTGGAAGAAAATGGATGTTTAAGAAGAAGATGAATGCAGAAGGCAACGTGGAGAAATACAAAGCTCAATTGGTAGAAAAAGGTTATTCCCAGGTGTCAGGAATTTCTTTAGGTGACATTTTTTCTCTTGTTGCCAAGGTAGCTTCTATTAGATTACTTTTATTTGTTGCTATTGGTTTTTATTTTGAGTTAGAATAGATGGATGTGAAGACAACATTTCTTCATGGGGATCTAGAAGAAGAGATATACATGACGCAACCTAAAGGCTTTGTGGTGAAGGATAAGAAATAATTGGTATGCAGGTTAAAAAAGTATCTGTATGTGTTAAAATAGTCATCAAGGATGTGGTATCAAAAATTTGATAGATATATATGGGGACTTGGCTTCACCATAAGCAAATCAGATATTGTGTGTATTTTAAATTAATTGGTGACCATGTTATTTAGTTGGTCTTGTATGTGGATTATATGTTTTGATTGGAAATAACAAGGAAATTATCCAGGATTTGAAGACCCAATTATCCTCCAAATTTGACATGAAAGATAATGGTGCTACACACTATATTTTGGGCATGGAAATTAAAAGAGATAGCAAAAAGAGGAAGCTCTGGTTAAACCAAAGGAGTTATGTTGATACAGTATAACAGAGGTTTAATATGTAGGATAGTAAGCTAGTGAAGGTTCCTATTCCTGTAGGTGTAAATTTATCTCAGGTTGAATAGTGTCCCAAGGCAGAATAAGAGGAAGAGGGCATGTCTGTGTTCCATACGCAAGTGTAGTCGGTATCCTAATGTATGAAATGGTATGTACTAGACCAAACACTGAACATGCAGTGGGAGTATTGAGTAGTTTTATGTCAAAACCAGGGAAAGAGCATTGGAAAAAATTGAAACAGGTGTTTAGGTATTTGTGTGGCACTAGTGATTATGATCTGTGCTACCAAGGAAGATTGTGATTCGACAAAGTTTTAGACATCCATGGCTTTTTTTATATAGACCAGTCTAGAGATATGGATTAGAGAAGATGTACAAGTGGGTATGTGTTTAACCTATTTGGAGGTGCAGTTAGTTGGATGAGAAAGAGACAATCTATAGTCATACTTTTAGCTACATAATAAGTGTTATGGCCTACATCTACCTCAGGCTGAGAAAGGTAGGTCTATGGTAGCATCAAACCATGCTTAACCTGGTAGCTAGCCCTACCAGGTTAGGAGAGGGCTCTCTCCTTGTCAATATCAGGAAATTATAGCAAATGAGACTTGAGATGACTGATGTAAAGACTAATTTTAGGCTAGGTATATGCTCAGAGGAGTTTGATTGAGTTTTATGTTGGTTTGCTAGTGTTAGAGTCGGTCTTGTCGCCCTCCATCAGTGATCAAAGCTCTTTGCATTTGCATAAGTAGGTGTCTCATCAGTGTCAATTTTTGCATACCATTAGGCATGCCATAACCCTGATGGAGGAGCTGGTGTCTTTGTCCCCCTCTTGGCATTGTTGGATCAGGTCATTTCAGTCCTTAGTCACTTTCAAGCTTATCTTGTCTTATCTTGAGGTCAAATTCCTAGGTCTAGGGTTTTGGTCAAAATGGTTTACAAGGTCATGTCTCTGAAGGTCAGTAAGTGCTCGGCAAGCCAAAGGGATGGTTTTAATGGTGTTTCTTCGCAAATTTCTCTTTTGTACAGTTAATCTTCACCTTGGATTTAAAAACTCTGTTTTTAAAGCCAAGGTCATTTTTAAATGATTTTGCAAAAAATGTAAAAATTCAAAAGTTTTCAAAGGACAGCATGTAACCCTGGCTCCCTTGTCAAGATCCCTCAGATGTTGTCCCTGCAAAAATTATCAAAGAAAAGCATCAAATCAACCAATTTCAGGATAAAAGGAAACCATGTGGGTTGTGACATGAAATTAATTCAAACAAGGCTATAAAAGCCCTAATCTCCCTCTATCAAGCCTCATTATGCATCCAAGTGATAGAGCAACTGATTGCAAGAGAGATTGGGAGAAATTTGTGAGCTTGACAGGCGCGCGACCCGTCAGACCAGGCGCGCGACCCGTCAGAGGCGCGCGACCCGTCAGCAGCCTTCCAGCAGTGCAAAATTATAACGGGCGCGACCCGTCAGAGGCGCGCGACCCGTTGGGTGAGGCGCGCGACCCGTCAGCGACCTCTTTGTAAAACCGCCTACAAATTCACTAAGGAGCCACAAATCGCCAAATTTTGTAAGGTAGGCCCTCAATCTTAAACAATTCTTGCTTGCCATGGTTAAAGGAAATCATGATTGCATTCTCAAAGGCCTTCATTTGCAAATGAAAAGCTCCTCTTTGCTTTGGTTTAAAGTTGTCCAAATGGCAGTCCATGTCATCATTCATCTGAGTGTATCATGATTCAGAGGGTTTTCATCATCATATTAGGTTCCATTGGGTCATGTTACACCTTGTTCATGCTTCAGTTGTGCCTAGGCAAGGTCATTTCCCTCTCCTAGGGTTTTGAAGGCAATTTCTCTTGGACGGTCAAATCATCGGCAAAAATTGTATCCTGATGTTCATACACCTTCCCCTATCCTTAAAGTACCTTATCAAACACTTCCCATCGCTTACATCCCCCAAATTCCTCATTTTTGCATAAACCCTAGTTTCTAGCTACAACTTGGCAATTTTCTAGGTTGGGTCTGTGTTTTGCCCTTTTGGACCCCTTCCCCTCACTCAATCTCTGAGATTCCACTTTCCCCTACTTCCTAACATCCCTCCCTACTCCCCAAAATTTCCCCAAGAATTTAGAAGCCCCCTATTCCCTTCATTTCGCTCCATTTCGACAAAATTCCTTGTTTCACACATCGGGACAAGTCGCACTCAAATGATGTTCCAGAGCAATCAAAGATGCATTTTGGGAAAATGAGAGAGGTTTTTGTCCATAAAATGCCAAAGAAGAAAAACCTCCTTCACTTTTTGCACAGGTGTCATGGTTTTAGAGAAATGTCAAAATTGCAATCGCTAGATCCAAGGAGGTTGGCCAAGGCACTAAAACGACGGAAAAGGCCCGATCCACCCCAAATTTTGGCCAAAGCCTCTTTGACTGAGCATGGAACTAAATAGCCCAGCCACAGCACAAATCCCAAGAAATTTTGAGAATTTTGGGTGAATTTTGGCATTTTTAGGCAATTTGCAGGTTTTTCCCATTAACGGGTCTCACCCCCCGCGCGACCCTTCATCATGGCAACTCAGTTTGGCAAAAACTCAGCATTTCCAGATTTTTCATGCAAAGTTACATATTCCTATGGATGGACTCTAGATTTGGTGAAGTTTTGGGCCACCAGAAAGCCAAAAAACTAGCAAAAAATGACTTTCTACCCCTCTTTTGAATTGCAGAAAGCAGTCTTGGGAGAATTGATTTTTGACAGGGCAAATGAACTCCAAATTCAAAAATTCTAGTTGGGTTGGAAAGTAGACTCGCAGACCTTTCCAACAAGCCTACTCTTGCCCAATTTGGACACCTGCAAGTGCCCCAAACATGGCTCCAAAGGCGCGCGACCCGTCAGGCAGATTTTGCCAAAATGCACTGTACAGCTCAGAAAACGCAGATTTGACCCAGTTTGACTTTTTGGGGTGAATTATGATTCTCTTTGATGTAATTATTGTACTTTTTAGACACTTTTACTCTCATGTAACACTTCTAGAAGATTCATTCATGTAAAGGGTAAATATTAAATGAATGAATTGGTTTCCTAGCTTATAGAGGCAAGTTGTTTTGACTGCCTAGTTTGTAGTGCTTAGTTTAGAAGTGGTTGAAACAGCTCCTAGGATAGTGAGCTCGACCCATGGAGGCAGGGAAAGAGGTTAGATCATCTATATTATGTACTTTCTTGCTCATTTTCATGGTTGGACTCTTGAGGGAGAAGCTATCATTGTATTATTCACTGTATCTCTGCAATTTTTGGCTAAGGAAGACCAGGGTTTTGCAGTCCTCTTTGGGATTCTTGTGGACTCATGTGTTGATGGTGTGTTTCTCAATGTACTTGTAAGCTTTTTATGTGATTCATTTCCTTTCTTTTCCTTCTGCACATTAAGCAAACGAAGTGTTAAAGTAAGAATTCATGACTGTCATGCTCTGCTTTTAAGTTTATTTAATTTCAATGTTTTCTATTGTTTAAGGAGAATTCAAAGTTATTGTTTGCTCTCCTTAGCTCCTCACCTGTCATTCCTGACCATCCACCTCAAATCAAAGGCATCAATACTGTCTCCTACCTCGCCCCAAAGAACCCCCTGTAGAAACTGTGTCCAATCCCCGCACCCAAAATTGCAATTCCTCAATTTGCCACCAAAAACCCAGAAAACCCCAAATCAACCTTTTTAATTAGTTTACTAGCCTAATATCAGTGTTACCTTGTTGGTCATCTCATCCCATTGAAGATCTGCCGAGATTGACCGGAGAGAGCCTTCCCCTGCCCCGTAGGGCTAGCTACGAGGCTAAATGGTTTGATGTAGCCTTGAGGTTTACCTTTCTCAGCCTGAGGTGAAATTTCAAGCGCTAACAGCTAGATCAAAAGTGAAAGGCATTTTTGGGTCCGGGGAATGGACTTAGTCTTTCAGAGGTTTCTGTGGGGCGAGGTAGGCAAATGCTTTAGTACTTTGAAATTAAGTGAAATGGAGAGTCTGAAGATTGGTGAGGAGGTGGAGAGGGCATGAAATTGTCATGATTCCTCTTTAAACATTAGAAAATATGTAAATCTAAACAAACCCTAGGTAGAGTACACATAAACATATGATAACTTGACTCACATAAGGAAAAACAATACTAAATCACCTTTCCACAGGAATCCCACAAAATGCTGCAAACTCTAGTCTATTTCCTTGCCAAACTGTAGAGATGATGTACAATAGTTCTCAAAACATTCATAAGAGTCCAACCATGACAAATTACTAAGAAAGTGCAAGATATAAGCAACAAACCACCCATTCTAGCATTTACGGGTTGAATCCAATGAGTCTAGGAGCTGTTTCAAATATATCTAAACTAGGAACTGAAAAATAGGCAATGGAACAGCTTGCCTCTAAAACTATGGAAATTGATTCATTCAATTCAAAGCCAGCTATAGATGATGTATCTACCTCCTTAAGTCAATTTTCTTCATTTTTACATCAAAGTACATTAATTTACATCAATTTACATCATGAGTTTGACCATGAGAGAGAAATAGTCAAACTGAGAAAAAACTAGGTGAAAATTATGAGTTTTGGGAAAAATTGAGCAAATTGTGCCTCATGCATAGTGCCATCTACCTGATGCGTAGCAACGTTTCCCAGCTGAATTTGAAAGCCTTCCCCTTCACCAAATTTCCTCCCAATTAGCTTGTTGGAAAGACCCATCTATCTACTTTCTAGGACAAGTCGAATTTTTGAATTTGGTATCCATTTGCCCCTCCAAAAATTAGTTCTCCAAACACTGCTTCTTGTGGGTCCAAAAAGTGGCAGAAAGGGCAATTTTGAGGTGTTTTTTACCCTTTTGGTGACCCAAAACGCCTCCAAAATTCATGAAATTTTCTGGGTTTTCATATTTTTTCATGCAAAATCCAAAAATGTAAGCCATTCCTCAAAATTCCTTGCCAGCATCAGAGGAAAATCCCTATGTATTGCAATTAAAAATTTGAAAATGACAAAAAGTTCTCCAAACTTCTTCAAAATTGTCATGAGGCCAGCTGATCAACTACTTTTCTGAGCCAAGGAAGCTTCAGCCAAGATTCTAAGTTTTTCTTACTCCTTTTTAGCCCTTAAGGCTCTCCCTATCTTGGCTTTTAGTCTTCTTATTCTTGCCTTACAAATTTTGTTCCAGGCCAAAGAGTGATAGGCCATGTGTTGCAACATTTTCTTCTCCTTATTAGCCTTGTCAAGAAGCTTCTCAAGGTGGAATTCACTCTTTCCAACCATGATTCTCGGTCAGCCTCTATTTATTTCTCTACTAGAGTCAACTTGACTTTCCTCCTTTTTTCCATCTGTCGATTTTCCTTGATAGTTTGTAGCTCCATGATCATCTGTTTATCCTCCAATTGCTTGTTTTGTTGCTCAAGATATTTAATAATCCACTTAGCCCTCTCAAGGTTGATGGATAAGGCATGGATATCAGCTTCTTGTTCTCTAATGACCTCCTTGAGCCTTGAGTTTTGGGAGATCAAATCAGTATCCTCCTCTTGAATCAAAACAAAGTCTCTCTCTTGACCTTTAGAAGGCCCTTCATCATGCAATGTTTTCTTTCCTCTATCCTGTACCTACTCTGTTGAAGAAGAAGGCAAAGCCCCTTTCACCTCAGGTGAAGATAACATTTTCCTATTGTCCGGTGAAGAGAATGAGACCCCTTCCACCCCTGGTGGAGATAATACTAGTTTTGTAGTTGCAAAAAGTATTCTTACCCCATTTTCATAAGTGATAAACATAGGAATGTGAGCCTCTTTAGTTTTTCTTTCATGCTATCTTTGTTGCCAGGAATTTCTAGCTTCCTCTTGAGGTTCTACAAACATTTGAGGTCCCTTAAAAATCTCATGGGAAATGAAGGTTTCCCATGGCACTCCCAACTGAGTCAACTGATGCAAAACAACAATTTTGATGATAGCAAAGTGATATATGCTATTGAGCTGCTGTCGGTAGGGTTTCCTCTTTGCAATTCCAGTCATCCTCTCTATGTTTTTGTAAATGAAGTATGGTATGCTCACCATTTTAACCCTAGTAAAATGCATAAGCAACCTGATATGATAAGCATAGAGTCAGGAGAACCTTCCCTCACATGTGAAGTATTTAATGATGAGTTTCATTAATGGCACATACTGGTCCTCCAAAAACTTGAAAGGAAACACCCTGCCCAATTGGCTATGATATCTAGATTTAATGTAGGGTTCATAGTTTTGTTTGCTGAAATTGTCTCTTGTTCCATCTTTCCCCCACCTCTGGCATCTTAGTTTCTTCTACAATAATGGCTAGTGAAAGTGTGAAGTTGATGCCAGCAAGTTGTACCATATTGTCCTCCATGTTGATGACAAATTTCCTAGCCAATTCATGATGATACTTAACCCTCTCTACCATCTCACAAAACTCAAAGCAAGATTGGTATCTGAAACAAGTGATGGAAAGAGGACAAGTAAGAAGTTTAGCAATACTAATGGGCTCCTCTCTGATGATCTTCCCACCCTTGTGAGGTCTCCTAGGCTGTAAATTTATGTCTCGTGAACTATCACTTTGTGTTTCTTGCTCATAGCTTGAGTCACTATTTCTTGCCATTGTGCTTGTTTTAGGGAAAATGATGAAATTAAGGTATGATGAAAAATGTTGATGAAAGAGGACAATAGTGATGAGTATGAAGAGATTTTACTTTTGGGAGATGAAGTTGGGGAGTGAAGGAAATGATTTTGGGAAATTAGGGTTTAGTGAGGGATTTAGGGTTTGGTGAGGGAAATAATTGCTTTAGGGGAGTGGGGTATGGGAAAATGAGATGAATGAAGTGTATTAGGGTAAATAAAGAGTGAAAATAGGTTTGATGAAGTTTTTGTGAAGGTGGGATGAAAATTGCACAATTGGATGGCAAACAATGGAGAGAAACTAGGGTTTCATTCTTCACATGCAAGATCTATGGAAAACACCAATGTGATTTCAATTTCAACCTTAGGAGGATGAGTACTTACTTGTAGAGGGAAAATGTAGCAAATTTTGAGGTTTGTTGAGCAATTTGGCATGATTTGGGATGATTTGGAGCAAACTGGACTGGTGCGCAACGCACTGAGCCCAATGTGCAGCGCCCTCCTGATGCACAGCGCCAATTTAGTTTTACACTGCAGTTCTGCCTCTGAGGCATAGCTCCTGCCTGATGCACAATGCACTACCTCTGATGTGCAGCACCAGGCTAAGTTTCTTGAAAAATAGGGTTTTTTGTCTCCTTGGCTCGAAATCACGATTTTTGCTCTCCAAGGGTCTTTTTCACCATGAAATGACAAATGACTCCCCCTTTCACTTTAAATATGGATGACTTTTAATTTTCACTTATCTCAAACCCACTTTTCTAATGTCAAAGTCATTTTAGGTCTTGAGCTCTGTTTTTCCATTGAAATTGACTTTCTTAATCACTTGGTAAACTGATGCATTGATGCTTTGATTTTTGTCTGTAGTGGCTAGAGTTGGCAAGGTGACCAAGGGTAGCAATTTTGAACTTATTACATATACGAAAACTAAAATTACATGAAATTTTTATACATAGAACTTAAAAACTCTGTTTTACCTCAAAATAATGTTTTGAGGAAAAAAATCACTTATTGAGTATATCATTATTGAAATTTTGATCTTAAGACCTTATTAGACCTCCTCATGTGCATGTTGACCATTATTGAGCTTTTACATGACTATGGTGGCAAACCGTAGACCTAATGAGACCTAAAACCTTAAAATTGGCTTTTGCAAATGTAATGACAAAAGATGACTGTAAATGACCTGAGCTTGTTAAATTATGCCAACACGTAAAGATCATGAGGGAGATTTTGATAATGAACCACTACCATCAAATGGTCCATGATCCTAATGGAAAGTAGCTGATCAGATGGGACACCTATTATGCATGCAAAAAGAGAAATTTTGATCACTGATGGAGGGATGAAGATATCGACAATAACAAGAAGAATACATGGTAACCACTCATGCAAGCAAGGAGGAAATTTGGTTGTAGAGATTGTGTTCAAGTATGGGGTTAGTACAATGAGCTATAAGGATAGACTATGACAACCAAAGTGAAATTTTCCTGGCAAAGAACCCTTCTTATGATTCAAATACAAATCACATTGATGTTCAGTATCACTTGGTGTGGGATATGATTGAGGAAAAAAACGTGTTGCTGGTAAAGGTGGACACTTTGAAAAATGTTGCAGAAGCATTGACGAAGTCCGTGAGCATTGAGAAGTTTTCGTGGTATATTGAAATAATGGGAGTGGAGGGTTAGACCAATGATTAAGCTCTTCTGTGACCCACTGTGTGGAAATAAAACAACAAGTGGGAGAATGTTGGGTGTGTGTTATATTCTTTCCATGACTAGCCTCATGCGTGAAGCAGGGGATTAGAGGGGGGGTGACACCCCCCCCGCCAACCTTCATTGCACCAGGCATAGTTGGGGGGTAACGGGGGGGGCGGGTCGGCGGTACCCCCCCCCCCCATTGGGGGGTTTAAACAGGACGAGACAGTGGCGTAGGAAAAATTTTTTGGACCCTATATTAGGTGGCCGGACCTACGTATGTTTTTATACATGGGTTTTGCACATGGTTTTGGGCATGATGGTTTTATGCCTATGGTATCTTCTAGATCTAGTCACTAGAACTACAATTATGTTCTAATCCAGGGTTAATGGGTTGGGGTTTATGAATGCCTTGGCATGTATATATATGTGTTGCAGCAATGAAAGGAATAGAATGAAAAGTCAATCTGGTAGTCCTAGTTTTAGGTTCCAGGGGAAAATATTTGTGTATATCTATTTTATGTTTTATGCTCTTGCCATTATTTATTTTCTATTTTTAGAATTCATATGCAGGTAATTTATGTACAAGGTTAAAACCTACGTTCATTGCACTACTTATTGTATGTGTAGTCATATGAGGGATAGATATTTGAACTGACTTGACATTTCTTTTGTATTTTAAAGGGAGATTTTGTACAACATGGTAATTCAACTTTACAAAGTTCTTCAGATTGGCAAGAAAATATTGCAATGGATGGAAGAAAGTATTAGCAATAGTAATTCAAAGGTGTATTATTTGTGTTTATTTGTCACTATCTAGTGAGAAGTGATGGAACAAGGCTCATATCATGAGTAGCAAGAAGAGGGATACATGTAGTTGTGATCTTATGGTGTTTCCCATTCCTTAAATGTTCAATTTATTCTTATTTAGTAACTTCAATATAAATGCTACAAGAATTAAAATAATTTACATTTTTATGCTACGTAACAAAGAAATTTTGTATCTAATACATTGGAAGCTTTGTGAATTTTCTCTCTAGGGAGAAATTTAATTTGTACATTCTAGTACCTACTAATTCTAGGTTTTACAATACCTGAATTGAAATAGCACATTTTAGTAAATTGCAACCTTGTGATCTTGTGTAGATATTAATTTAACAAGAAGACAAAGGAGTCAAGTTGGGAGAAGCATTTAGAATTGATGACACCAATTGAGGTGAGATAACACTAGATTTTTGTCATTGTATGATTGGGTTAGTTATCTCAATTTATGATGCCATTATTTAGAGAGTCAAGACATATAAAGATTCTCGACATTTCTAAAAGTAACATCTTCTCTTTTCACAACTTCTCAAATTTTCTTTTCTCAAGAAGTATTCCTTTTGGCATTGTTCATGTTGTGAAAAAGAAATATGATAAGCATGTTTTAAGTCTATGTCATTATAGCACATAGATCTAGGCACATTCTAGGTCACTCCATGAAAACAACTCCATAAATTGTTCATTATAACACTTCAATACCTCCAAATAATGTATCAAATGAATACCCAAGGTCATATCTTGGGTTAAAGGACCTCCAGGAATCATGGGAGTAACTTCCCAAGCTCAAAAATAAGTCATAAACTTTAAAAATCCACATTAACGTCAAAATAGATGGGGTTGAGCCCTCAAGTTTAGCTCATTGGTCTTCAAATGGTGTCCTTTAAGTCACCTCCACATCTTTGACCTTCTGTCAAGTGAGTGACAAGTCATATATTCAAGATATAATGTCACTCAACTGACCCCCTTTACATCATCAAAATTGTGTGTAAATACCCTTTCTTAAAGGATGGGTAATAATGGCCTCCAACTTGGAGACTTGTGCTCTTCTCTAAAGTACATGAGGATTCCAAAATATTTTCATTGTACACATCAGCTTCACAATACAAAACCAAATACTCAAAGATATTATTCCGGCTAAATTATTGCTCAAATGAACTTATTCTATTACTACCCTAATGTAGATTGTCCAAGTTTTATTGCTAAGTGAAATATAATAAGCAATGTAGCCACCTCATAATATCCAAAGTACATTGTCCTCTTCCACTATATTTTCTCATCATGCAAAATAGGGTAATTCCAAAATATGGATGATTGTAGTCTATTTTCTCGATTATTGATAGGTTGAATATGAAAATAAACTTGTGTATATGCTCCTCAATGACATCTTTAGAAGGTATTGGAGAAAAAATCCCCCCTATGAAATTTTTATAAATATTAAGCTTTAATAACCTTTATAGGGTAATGTAGTGCTTTCTCTAACATTTGAGCATGATTGAAGGGTGGATCTTCCTTTAATTGTAGATCAATGGTTAATCATATCTCTCGCACTTTCAAATTACGTGATGGATAGTTTCTATTAAATTCTTGATGCCTTTAAAACTCTTGCAAGTTCCTGACCTCATCATGGTAAGAATTAATTTAATTAGCACCATGAATACTATCGCATATGAAGGTGCCCACATAATAAGTGCTTCATGGCTTCCCGACACACGTAGACCATTGATTAACCCTATATCCAATGACTCTCAGACCTTATCACAATTGAAGTTACTCATTCGTTATCACATCCCCACGAACCCGATAAAACGATCACTGTTGATTATTATAAGATCAATGGTCATTGCATCTCAACTTGCATGCTATTTAACTCGTCTTTTTCGTGCGATGGGTGGGTCCTGCCCACCCTGGTTGGTGAACCAACCTATGGTAATTTCTCACCCATTTGTTTCATTAATGATCATCTTAAAATTCCATTAAGCCTAAGCATTGCTATCTTTTTCCCATTTCACTCATTATTTTCACTCTCTGCGTCATATTTGCTCAAGCTCGGCCATGATCCCATCAAGGCTGCAAGACTACTGTGCTCATCCAAAATTCAAACGCATTCACCTGTAAGTTATTATTTCTCTCCACCTTTTGATTACATTTGTAATCCTACCCATTTGAGCCATTATGGCCAGCTATCAGGAAAAAAAACCCTCATGAATGAGTTGGCGGGAGTGCAAGACACCAAGGTGTGCCTCACTGATATCCTCACCCTAAAGAAGACTCTCTCCTCATCAATAGCTACATGAGCTAATGGCCATTTCTTGTTTAGGATCAGAGTCCTCCATGCCGTAATTTTTCCAGTCCATTTCAACATTTATTCCATATTATTTCTAGCTGAAATCTTTGAACCAGAACAATAAACAATATATTTTAAGAATAGTTGCACTTTATTTTTAAAGATTGATGAGGGAATTATTTCAAAAATGTTGGGCATTCCAGCCTAGGCAATAGAAATATTAGACAAAGGGTTGGAAAACCAATTCATTACATGGTTCGAGGAAGATAAGCTTGAATTCCTTCAAACCCTTTTCAAAAATCCCGACCCTGACTTAAAGCTAGTTTTTCCTATTCATACTACTTTGCTAAAACCATTCTATCAAACCTTAAAATCTCTCTTGTCAGTTATTTTCAATCTCACCAATGACTCTACGATAGATGAATCATTTTTTTAGCAATTCATCTTATTACTCATAATCCATACCAACAGACCATTAATTTTCCAAAATACTTAGCTTTGGCCCTCACGGTGGATTTGTCTACCACCCTTCCTTTCCACTCATACCAACACTATTCGTACCTTGTTCACTTAATTTTGTATTATTATCCTTCGTATTTCCTTGCTTCAGGACTCTTCCTAAGCCCTACAAATGCTTATGGCAGAGAAAATGAAGTATTCCTTTTGTCCAATGCCATATATCCTCGGCGTATTCCATTAGCTTAATCTTAGTATATCGACTATTTTTCATATCCTTTAAAAGCTAAACTAACTAAAGCTAGAGTGAATCGAATCTCAGAAGACCAAGTCAAAGTACTAAGGTTGACCAAGCCAGAATGTATTGGTAGCTAGTTTATGTTTGTAGAATATACTGTAATATGATTATATGCATTCGATAATCAATTGACTCAGCTCTCCAAGTATGTAACACCTTTTCTATTTGCATACGAAGTGTTAAGGCATAAAATTGTGCATAATGAATTTCATTTTGTGTCTAAAAATAAAGGAGCATTGTTCAATTATCCTTATGTTATACCTCCTCTAATTGCTAAAAATAAGAATGACATTAATGCTCTGGAAAAGGAAATGCCTTCTTTTGGTTTCATGCATGATGATTGCTGCCACTATGATCCACTAGGTATTATTTTGGGACTTAAAAAATAGGCCGAATTATTGGCTTATATTCATAAGAGAAGACCAGAATTGGAAAGAATGGAAAATTCGCCGATATTGTCAGAAAACGATTTATAATCAATACCTTCTATAGAAATGATTGATGTATTCATACAAGCCGCTTCTGACAACTCACAGATTCAGGAACACACAGGAGAAGTTGAAACTTCAGTTTGATGTTCTACTACCCCCATGAATAAGCAAAAAGATGATGAAATAACTCAATTTAAGCTAGTTAAACGCATGGTGAGTACCAGTATTGTAGCAATAATGCTGCAACTCTTGGGTTGCCTACTTTACTCTTATCAACTCGGTACTTCGTAACAAACTTGGAAGCAATGGTGCTGTATGCACAAGTACTAGTTCTTACTGCAAGTTTTCATTTGGTTAGCCGGCACAATATCATTAGGAGCTCAAGCAAACTTCTATGGATTCTAGAAGAAGCTGTATTTGTGATGAAAGGAGGGAAATACTGCTCTACAGATACTATTCGAACTGCAGAAAGAAGAAAGTCTAAAATGTAAAGAAAAACTAGTAAACCAAAATTAACCAACTAATCCTTCCAACACTCAGCGTTCAAAAGAAAGCCTACAGGAAAATCTACAAGAGGACATAGGAAATCTACAGGAGGAAAAACAACGTTCTACAGGAGGCCTACAGGAGGAGGCCGAGAGTAGTTTTCACTATTTTTAGGGTGTGAGAGGGGGTGAAAAAGGTGGATGGAGGTTGGAATGAGGTGTTAGGTCACCTAGGGTCTACCAAGAATCATCATAAGAGAGAAAGATGATTGGATTTTCTCAAGGAGACAGGAAGAAGTTCTAGGGAAAATGTAGGAAACTAAAGCAGAATTGAGGGGAGAC
Organism: Pinus tabuliformis; assembly: GCA_031772625.1. Lineage (NCBI taxonomy): Eukaryota > Viridiplantae > Streptophyta > Pinopsida > Pinales > Pinaceae > Pinus > Pinus tabuliformis. Next base: position 431,583,823 of record CM062813.1, on the reverse strand, counting down.
TTGGGTGACCTATAGGGAATGGATCAGATGGAGGATGGGATGGATGATAGGCTAGCCTACTACTAGAAGATATCCGCTTGCAAAGGAACTAACAGTCAACGAATAATATCGAACAAGAAATGAAGCGAGTGCATCTAGAAAACAAAGTTTTGCATCAAACTAGTATAAACTATGATCTATGAAAGGAAATGTTGAGAAATACTGTAGGAAAGGAAAGCATGAAAGAAGACTATTGAAAATAGAGAAGTGAGCATGATGAAGAGGATCTGAAGCAAGGCAACACTAAACTATTAACGGACCAAAAATCTGCAAACACTAGAAGTCCTTTGAAGGAGGAAAATCTGTGTTTTTGGGGCGACAAGAGGGTCTTTGCCTCAAATCATGGTCCTAAAGGGAGTAAGAGAGGCCAAGGAACTATTGCTATCCTTTCGAATCTTTTCTTTATCACTATTTCACCTGCTATAGAAAGCACAAAAGGAATCAAACTACTAAATCATCAAAAGCAACCTATTCTTAACCATAGAAGAAACACATCTAACATCAACCTAATATATAACTGAAATAAAGCATACAAATACAAGTAAAGAGGAGCTTGGCTACTTGGATTTGGCCCCAACCCAAGAGCTTCATACCTCTAAGGTAACTCAGTGATAACTCAAAAAGGATTCCATCTTTATTTCCAAAAGAATAGCAAGATTACATGAAACCGTCACAAAATAAAAAGCTTGAAGTTGAGCAGAGTTTACATCAGCAAAAATCCAAGAACAAATCTGACAAAAATCTGACCCTAGTGAGGCCCTAGGCCTCTCTACTTATACAAATGAAGTTACCAACAACTTCCTTAAAATCAGAGAGGTTTGGCTCCCAAAACTTGAGATAATCATCAGTCATCCTCCACTTGCTCGACTTGCCTTCTAGTGCATGATTCGACTACTTGTACTCTAAGCTGAATGAAGGAGAATTCAAAGTGAGGAGTAATAAGTGAGGGGGATTCCCTCCTATAAGTCCTCCCCTTTGTCCACTTCGAGTTATTTCTGCCATTTTTCCATCAGATCCTTGACTTTGACTTCGAAACTCGTCAATAATCTGCATTAAATACATGTTAGACCACATGGCACAATAACTAACTCAACTCACTCTATAAGCATAAATATAATCAGAAAATCATGTAATAAGTTAAGGGAATGGTTGGTTTGAATAGGTTAGGAGGTAAAATGAGCCCATCTAGCTACCCATTTATGAGTCTCTTCATCACCCCCCTACTGAAAGTGTTGCTCATCCTCTAAGCAACTTAGTCAATTTCCTCATCTTTTATGGCCCTGTTGGCCTCCCTTGCATCCAAAGCTTCTGATGTGGTATGCTCTTCTCTGCCATAGAATCCTACCTTCCTATCTATCTCCTTCCATTGTTCTTCCTCTTCTTCTTCCCTTCTGCCTAATAGTAGTGGGCGACATAGTTTGAGGCCAATCTAATTGACCTTCTGCCTCTGCATGGAGTGCTTATATATTGGCACTCTTTTCAATGCCTCCTTCAGCCTCATGGGGGAATGATTTTCCTTGATCTACAAACTGTGTGGTAAGGTGTTCCATCTCCTCATGCATTCATGCACACAGTCATCCCTGAGCAACCTTTGCATAGTCTCAAAGTGTGCAATGGCTTGTGCCTGATTGGTGAGATATCTAGGGGCAATCTGAGGGTCATTGGAAAGCAAGTTCTGTGTGTTGATGAGTGCCATAGGATCTGATGGCTCAGCTCTTATCATTAATGGATCATTCTACTCCTTTATCATCAATCTTCTTATTTCTACTTCCCTCAACTCTTCATGGTTCATCCATGAGGCCATGGCCATTAGTTGCATGTCCCCTAGCATGGCATTAGGGTTCCACACATTCATGTTTTTGAATGCCATGTTATGTAGGTATAATTTTGCCATTTTTGCCTTATCCTCTGATGTGCTTTGGTCACACAGATCCATAAACTATCTGTAATCCTGGAAGGGCATGGTGCCTCTTTGTGCCAAAGTCTTTATCTGAAATTGTAACCATTGGTCCTTGAGATATAAGCCATAGGATTTTTCTGGTGTTCTACATTGCAATGCCTCCATGAATAAGCTGGCCATGCATGGCAGCTAAGTCTCGTTCTCTTGCAGCTGCCTCCTTAAAAATTCATTTTCATTTTCAAGGTGGCTCCTTGTAATTGCTTCCTTGTTTCTGATATCAATTAACTCTCTGCCCATTTCTCTGAGTTTGTTTTCCATATGGCCAACATCCTTGACTCCCTTGGATTTGGCTATTTGCATCCATCTATGTGTTCTTATTCTCTCTTTCTCTGATTCAAAGAATAGTGGAATTGAAAACTTTTGTGGAATTATCCTTCCTCCCTCAAGCAGATTGTAATAGGAAGCCATAATAGGCTAGGGATGAGGTTCTTGTATCTCTGGTTCTTCCTCCTTCCCTTGTGGCTGTTCTTATATCCTTTTCTCAAGCTGTTATGTCTCCTGTAGCCTGTATCTTTGACAGTGTCTCATGTAGAACTATCTGAGCCTCCTGTAGGACTGTTTTTGGGTCCTATAGTACTAACTTTTCATTCCATGTGGAAGATCTAGGATTCCCCCTTTCATATGTGACAGGTGCCTTGGAAGGGGATTCTTTCCCTTTGGCAAAGGGTGAATCTTCAATTGTAATTGGCACTTTTGAAGAGGGCTAAGGTTTGCCTATTTTGATTCTTGTGCTCTTCCTAGCCCTGAGATACATGGAGGCCTACCTTTTCCTCTTTTGCTTTGGCTTGATTAGTGTACTGAGGGCAGCGAGGGAAACTGCTACCTCCCTTTCCAGAGTCTCAGGGAACCCTTCTCTTTGTTCTGCCTTTTCTACCTCCTTTTCTCCTCCTTCTGTCTCTTTTTCTATCTTTGTTTGCTTTGTTTCTTCCTTCTCTGTTTCTTCAGCTTTCTCCTCCTCTATCTTAGTTTCTTCCTTCTTATTTTCTTATTCTGCTAAGCCACCAGTGGCTTCACCTTCTCCCCCTTTCGCTCTTCCTCCTCACTGCCAGTAGGACTGACATCATAGGTTAGGGCCTTTATGTCATCCTCAGCTATCATGTTTCAGAAGATTTCCCATGCTATAGGGAGTGCAAATGTATGGAGGGATTCTTCCACTAAAATTTTGATTAACCCATGGTGAGCTAGCTACTCTGAATTCCCTACTTGAACCTTAGTGATGGAGTCAATGAGGGACTGCAGGAGGAAGTAGGGGATGTTGAGCTTCTGAGGTGCTGGTGTGTCCATGCCATACCTTAATTCATGAAGGATTATACAGTGATAACCATAGACAATGTTGTACCTCCCCTCACAGGAAATGTATTTGATTATTTGGTAGCTAACCGCATCCCAAGAATATGGTATGCTAGCCCTTCTAATTCCATTTTTATCCTTTACAGGGGTTTCATTGCTTTGGAAGAAGTTTTTCTTGGGAGCCTGGCCAATTGGTTTCCCATCCTTACTCCAAGGCAGCCCAAGAGGAAGGGTAGTGACCCTACTGATAAATTCAGGGGTTATCTCCATGGAAAAACCTCTAAAGGTGACAGTGGCATGTGTTCTTGTGTGAGGGACCAAAGAGTGGGAAATTTTTTTGGCAATCTCCTCATCAAACCCTCGAAATTTCTCAAAAAAGTTCATCCAATTTGCTCTTGTGAATATGTCCACTACCTGGGGATGCACATGGAGTCTAGTGGAGTTAGTGGGATCCTTTCTCATGAACCTTCCTGTCATTTTTTTGATACTCTTCTGGGAAACCAAGTATGGAGATCGAGACAACAAACTTTGAGAAAAAAAGAGAAACAGAGGAGACTGCATTTCTTTTTTAAGCAGAAAATTTTCTTATGTATTTTCTCCTCTCCTAAAGACTTTATTTCCTCCTCAATTGAAACCACTTCTTGCATATATTGATATTCAATGGGGTCATGCATGAAACCTACCTCCTTAGACTGAAAATCGTGCTAAAACCCGTGTTTTCTCCCTTCAAAACAACTCACTACCTCTCCTGTTGAAGCTTGTTGTCCCTCCTATAGAATTCCTATAGGTGCTCTTGGAGAACCTGTAAGTGCTTCTATAGAAAACACCGAGAATAGGAATATAAGAGAGATCGAAGGAGGACGATGGTTATGAGGCTGTGGGAGCATAAGGGGACTACTATAGCTGAGTTACAAGGAGAGAATGAAGGAAAAGGTGGTGAGAGTGCTCAGGGAGGAGTACTTATTACACTTTATGGATATTTCCAGTGATGGGAGGTGAGCTGGCAAAGTATTCATTGACCATATTCAGACCTTTGGTCCCCACTTGATTGGTCATCATTTCTTTTCCTCATAATCATCTCCCATCATTGCATCGGAGTTCACACTTCCTCCACTACCTATCCTTGGCATCTTGTGTTGGAGTTGACTACACACATGTTTGGGTGACATCTCGAATGAGTGGAGTCAACTAGATGAAGGTGGCCAAGTTAACTGGCCACCTTTCCTTCATTCAACCTCAACCATTTCATTGCTTTTGCATGACTTCTAATTACACAAATCTAAATAGAGGAGCGATTTAGTTATTTACCTGTGATCCGAATGTATTTACTGTGAGGTGCTATGGCTTTCTCTGCTGCATGCCTTTATTTCTTTCTATGCATGTTGTTGCTACTTGCTGATGTGTTGTTGTGTGTGGCTACAATTTCTTCCTTTGCTGGAGCTGAGCTACATGTGTTGTCCCTTGCTACTGGTGCTAGACTTCTATGGGATCAGCTGCTATAGTAATTCTTACAGGAGCTCTTATTTTGTTATATCTCCCAAACGGTAGTCCGGATTGACCTAAAACTTTCTGAGCATGTTCCATCATCATTATGCACCTCCCCATAGAAAAAAATTGGTCAATGGATGCATGGATCTCGAGGAAAACTAAAAATGGCCAAAGGTGATGGAGGTTGATTTCTTGGAAGCCATGCACTCGAATTTGCTGAAATTACTTGGGCATGTTACCATCATCGATATGCATCTCCCCATGAAATAGTTTTTTAAATGGATGCACAGATATTGAGAAAATGAAAAAATGGCTGAAGGTGATGGAGGCCAATTTGTTGGTAACCGTGCACTAGAATTTGCTGAAATTGCTTGAGTATGTTACCATCATCCATATGCATCTCCCCATGAAACAATTTTTTAAATGGACGCATGGTTTTCAAGTTAGGGAAAAAACAAATATCTGCTCTATGTATTTTTGTATCCTATAGTAAAACAAAGCATCCTATAGTTATTTTTTTGGGGACAGTAAGGAAAATGAGTGGTAGAAGCTCGAGAATGATGGGTGGATAGTGAAAATAGATGATGGTGATGGATTGGCATGGCCTTGGCCTTGTTGAAGCATTTGAGCGAAGTAGGAGAAAGTCAAAATTTGACTTCTTTTGACTAGGATTGACCAATTTTCCTTTCGGTACCAACTTGTTCTTGTTGCTTGCAGATGTTGGAGAGTACATGCATGCATGGAGTAAGGAATTTTATTTTTTTGTTTTTTTTTCTAGGCCTACTAGCCGCCTCAATGAGGTTTTCAACTAGTAGGTATGCCTAGGCACCTCAAAGGAGGTTTTCACCTAGGATCTTTTTCTCTCTTTTTTTCTTCTTTCCAACCTATTGAACACCTCATGGAGGTTTTCAATCAATGAGCCAATCTGAGGCGCCTCCAAGGAGGTTTTCACCTTCGAATTTTTCTTTTTTCCATTTTTTTCTACCCTACCCTACTTGAAAAACAAAATCACTTTCAAGTATAAGAATACTTCCAATGGAGCCATGTGTACATCAAGATGATAGATAGAATGATGTGGACACTTGAAATGTATGCTTTGACATGTACCTGGATTTCAAAGACCAAATGATTTGACTTTGAAGGGATCAAGCATAGTTGAGGAAGAGAGTGATGCTACAACTCAGTGATTGTCTGGAACCATATTTCAATATAGTTGTGATGTCCTTGGTAATTTTTCTAATCTGGATCATTCTTCATGTATTCTTCTATCATGACCTCCACATCTTCCTCTTTTTGCTGATTTTTCTCTTGAATACATGGAGGATTTGATGGTAACCATGAGGGAGCTCTCTTGATCTCCAATTTTGATGTTTTCTCTCCATCAAGTGCAGCCCATGGTTCTTTGATCTTCTCTTTTGAATCTTCTTCTTTTGGAGGTGGTCCTTCAATGATATCAATATAATCTCTTTTCTGCAATACTCTTCCTGAGCTATGGTGAATACCATTGAGCTCAAGAGGAGTTGTTTGGTAGTGTTGTACCTCAGCATTGTAAATAGGTTGAGCTACTTCAATGTGTGGGTTTGGAAATGGTGGTACATGTAGTTGAGTGAGAGTGTATATTTGAGATGGCTATGGATGGGGTTGTGGTTGGGCAGGTGGTGGAGGCAGAAGAGTGGGAAGAGAGTTAAATTGGGGCCTCCACCCCTAATGAGATGCATTCCACTGAGGTTGCGGCTGAGCATAGGATTGAAATGAATGGGTGGTTGGTTGGGCATGATATTGAGATGTGAAGGACCAAGGAGGTGTGGACAAGGAAGGATGAGCAGGGGGACCCCAAGAAGGTATGGAGGTGACTTGGTTGGGGTTGTAATATGCCTGAGATGCCCCTTGCATCCCCTACTAATGTTGTCTAGGTCCATGCGAACTCCTTTGGTTTATGTAATAGATCTATTCAGTGGCTCCTTTGGCCCCTAGGTATACAGCTTTAAGTTTGGGCAAGGAAGGGCACTTATCTATAGAATGATCTTCTTCACAGTCTAAACAAACCTCTATAGAGTTCAATGGGAATTCATTCCTAGGATGCCTCCTAGTGCATCTAGGGAAAAAAATGGTCAAAGCCCTCTCTGCTTCCTCTTGTATTCTTTTGATATGTAAGGTATCCATTTGAATGGAAAGAATCTGCAGCATCTCACTCTTGAAGTCTTCCAAAATGTTTCCAATTTCACCTTTAATGGATGAGTTGGAAGAAAAGGTACTGCCCCCAACATTTCTGTTTTCAGCAATTGGCTCCAGAGGAATGTTTTCTTCTTCTTCTTGTCTTATAGGTTCTTCAAATATGTTTGGATTCTTACCTAAGGGTTCTTCCTGATCGCAACCACTGAAGAAGAGAGAAGGTTGCCTATGTGAAGCAGTGCGGGCATTGGGCAAGAATTTTCCTGAGTTATCTCTATTCCTATGAGGCATGAAAGGAAATCTTTTTGGTTTTTTTTCTTTTCCCCACACTGACAGTACCTGCAGAAACTAAAATTGATTGAACAAAAAAAATTGCAACTAACTGAAATGAACTTGCTGAAATGAAATTTGTAGAATTGAAAAGGAAAGCAAGGAAATGCAGAACTTGAAAGAAAAGAAATGACTAGTCTACTTTTGCTGAAATGAACTATTAGGATAATGTTGCAATAGGAAATAGAAGAAAGTAATAATCACAGAATACTCTGACGCTTCCACTAAAACACCACCAAAAAGTGGTGAGCACTAGTATTGCAGCAATAATGCTGCAACTCCTGGGTTGCCTACTTTACTCTTATCAACCCGGTAGTTTGTAACAAACTTGGAAGCTATGGTGTTGTATGCACAAGTACTAGTTCTTACTACAGGTTGTCACTTGGTCAGCTAGCGCAAGATCACTAGGAGCCCAAGACAACTTCTATGGATTCCAGAAGAATCTCTCTATGTCATAAAATGAGGGAAAGACTACTCTATAGATACTATTCGAACTGCAGAAAGGAAAAACTCTTAAATGTAAAGCAAAACTAGTAAACCCAAATTAACCAACTAATCTAACTTTCACAGAAAGCACTATGAAAATCATGAAAGGAATGCCACTAGCTACTCAAGGAAGTGAACAACATCTAACTAAGCTATTTCTGGAAGTAAATGACCAAAAAACATCTTCTTGGATTTTTATGTGAATTTGACATGCATGTAATTTAGTGTTTGTGAATGTGGCAGCAGATAGCTGCTGTTGGAGGGTTCTTTTGGTACTTGAGAAGATATAGGATGGTGTGGATGGGTCCTAGGAGGTCTCAAGTGGCCTTCTGGAGGCTTTTCCCACTCTCTACCTTCAAAAGAAAACCTACAAGAAAATCTACAAGAGGAGACAGGAAATCTACCGGAGGAAAAACATCGTTCTATAGGAGGCCTACAGGAGGAGGCCGAGAGAAGTTTTCACTGTTTTGAGGATGTGAGAGGGGGTGAAAAAGGTGGATGGAGGTTGGAATTAGGTTTTAGGGCACCTAGGGTCTACCAAGAATCATCAGGAGAGAGAAAGATGATTGGATTTGCTCAAGGAGAGAGGAAGAAGTTTTATGGAAAATGCAGGAAACTAAGGCAGAATTGAGGGGAGACTTGGGTGACCTATAGGGCATGGATCAGATGGAGGATGGCATGGCTGATAGGCTATCCTACTACTAGAAGATATCTTCTTACAAAGTAACTGAGAGTCAACCAATAAGATTGAACAAGTAATGAAGTGAGTGCATCTAGAAAACTGAGTTTTGCATCAAACTAGTCTAAACTATGATCTATGAAAGGAAATGCTGAGAAATAATGTAGGAAAGGAAAGCAGAAAAAATACTATTGCAAATAGAGAAGTGAGCATGATGAAGAGGATCTAAAACAAAAAAAAAACTAAACTATTAATGGACCAAAAAGCTACAAATACTAGAAGTCCTATGAAGGAGGAAAATTTGTGTTTTTCGGGCAACAAGAGGGTCTTTGCCTCAAATCATGGTCCCAAAGGGAGGAAGAGAGGCCAAGGAACTATTGCTATCCTTTTGAATCTTTTCTTTATCATTGTTTAACCTACTATAGAAAGCACAAATAGAAGCAAACTAATAAATCATCAAAAGCAACCTATTCTTAACCATAAAAGAAACACATCTAACAGCAACCTAATCTATAACTGAAATAAAACATACAAATACAAGTAAAGGGAAGATTGGATGCTTATATTGGGCCCTAACCCAAGAAATTCAAACCTCTAAGGTAACTCAGTGCTAACTCAAAAAGGATTCCATCTTTATTTCCAAAACAATAGCAATATTACATGAAATTGTCGCAAAATAATAAGCTCGAAGTTGAGCAGAGTTTACATCAGCAAAAATCCACAAAAAATTCGACAAAAATCTGAACCTAGTGAGGTCCTAGGCCTCTCTACTTATACAAATGAAGCTACAAACAACTTCCTTAAAATCGGGGAGGCTTGGCTCCCAAAACTCGAGATAATCATCAGTTATCCTCCACTTGCTCGGCTGCCTTCTAGTGCATGATTCGACTGCTTGTACTCTGAGCTGAATGAAGAGGAATTCGAAGTGAGAAGTAATTATGAGAGGGATTCCATCCTATAATTCCTATCCTTTTTCCACATCAAGTTATTGCTGCCATTTTTCCATTGGATCCTTGACTTTAACCTTGAAACTCATCAATAATTTGCATTAAATACATGTTAGACCACATGGCACAATAACTAACTCAACTCACTCTATAATCATAAATATAATCAGAAAATCATGTAATAAGCTAAGAGAATGGTTTTTTTGACTAGGTTAGGAGGTAAAATGAACCCATATAATTATCCATTTATGAGGCTCATCAGCGTGTCAAGTCAAAGGAAGTCAATGTGGAGATAGATGATTTTGACTGATAGATTGAGCGATTGGACACAAAGATTAGACAAACCTTAAGGGACATTGAACCTAAATATTCTGGGACTTAAGCCTTGAATATCCAACACTGATTTACTAACTGGAAGAAAGAAATAATGTATGATAAAGAACTGGCTATAGTCCCCAAATAGTCCCAATCAGTGGACACCTCACCGCTCCAAGAGATGTTACCTATTAGTGGGCCCTATTTTATATCAGTGACCGATTTTGAGACAAACACCCTGAACCTTACAATGTTGCAACCTTAGACGAGAGAAAACCAACAAGTGGTTGGATCCAAAACATCCTCTTTGGCTATAAATCTAGGAAAAGTGTCAGACATGGATGTAATTAAGTTGCATTGACAACTAGGTGAGATAGTGGCTCACAGACTCCTTGAATCCACATCAGGGAATAGGGAGATGCAGGCTATGTTGGAAAAAATTTCTGAACAAATGAATATAACCTATATGGCCCTACATACAAAAACTAACTGAATCAAGGAACTGGAAGAGATTGCGGTTTGAAATTTTTGGCATCCTAAAGACATTTCCCCTTTGAAGAAGTTACTCGAGGAAAAGGATAAAGAGACAAAATATCTTCAGGAAATATTGAAGATCGTAGATCATGACCCCCATGTTAACACTTCAAAGGACGAAGCTTTTACAAAAATTGAATTGCCAGTCAGGGATGCATGTATTTTCTCATTATATATGATGAAAGAGAAACAGGTCACCATGCAAGCCATGTGACATGAGTTCAATAGAGTAATAAAGGAAATAAACAAGTTCATAAAAGAGTGGAATTATTTAGGAATCTTTTGTGTGCCTTCATTCTGGAATGAAGAAGGCTGGGAAATCTCCTAGCAAAGATTCTCTAATAAATTGAAGGTAATATAATAGGATATAGGTTGTTTGGCCATGTTAGGAGAGGAATCAATTTCCTCTACTACGGTTGTTAATGCCCTCTATATGGATTTTACTATCTTGTACGGAGTAAACAAGATTAAACAGAATCTTCCTACCACTAAATATCAAATCAGATCTCGACTCGTGGTGGAAATTACAAAGTACAAGAGTGTGTCATGTATGTATCGTACTGACTGGGACAAACTAATCATAGTGAAGAGTCATTTAAAGGGAAATATGTTGGGTGTGGAGATTGATTATCTTTTGTATTCAAAGGTATCGCCACATTGGACCGTAGTTCGAAATTTTGCCCGAAAAATATTCGCTGCAGGGGGGAGCGACTACGACCTTTGGGGAGCCCCCCCCCTGGTGGGGGGTTTCGCGGGTAGCACCCTCGAAGCTAAGAATAGATGTAAAATTTCCTTGTAAAAGTATAGTAATTTCTAGTCAATCTGGGTCGTTCATTAGGCAGAGATCTGACGATAGAAGTTATGTTTAATTTAGGGTTTTTTTCCCTAGAAGGCAACCCCTCACTATATATGAGGGAGTTGTATTGCATCTATGTAGATCTGTATTCTAAGTGAGAAAGAGAGAGGAGATTGAGAGCGAAGAGGGTGTTATAGCGGATCTGCTGTAGGTTGTATCTCTTCAGTTTGCTGGATAATATAAAAGGAAGGACTGGTTGTTTCTCCTTGGACTTAGCCCAAACTAGGTGAACCATGTATATATATGTCTCTCTTGTTTTATGTGTTTTCTATGTTTATATTTCTACAATATTTTATGTGTTCCATTGCTCCATAATATATAATTTTCTAACAACTGGTATCGGAGCCGAAGGTATTTTTGGCTGACAAACTCATAGGAGAGAAGGATTCCTGGTTTGAGTGGGAGCAATGGTGGAAGATGGTAAGTTTAGGGTCGAGAAATTTAACGGCCAAAACTTCTCGCTATGGAAGATGCAAATGGAAGATTATCTATATCAGAAAGATCTATACCTACCATTCGGTGGAAAAACAAAGATGTCGATGGGTATGACAGATGAAGAATGGAGCCTTCTCGATGGAAAGGCACTTGGAATAGTACGGTCGTGCCTTGTAGCATCGGTCGCCTTGAACATTTCGAAGGAAACAACAACAGAGGGTTCGATTAAGGCATTGGCGAAACTATATGAAAAACCCTCGGCCTCAAACAAGTTATTTCTTATGAAATGATTATTTAATATGAAGATGTCGGAAGGTGGATTTGTTGCAGACCATTTAAATGATTTTAATACTGTTACAAGTTAGTTAAATTCTATAGGGGTAAACTTTGCTGATGAAGTTAGAGCTCTGTTATTCTTGTGCTCATTGCCAGAAAGTTGCAATGGTTTAGTAATGGCCATTAGTAACTCTGCTTCTAGATCTAGTACTTTAAAGTTTGATGATGTTGTCGGTGCTATCCTTAGTGAGGAAATGCGACAGAAAATCTCCAGTGAGACATCGGGTAATGCTTTGAGTGCAGAGTCTAGAGGAAGAAAAATGGAAAGAGGAAAGAGCTCAGATATCGCAGTAAATCAAAGAAAGGGAGATCCAAGTCCAGATCAGGGATAATGTGCTCGAAATGTGGAAAGAAAGGACACCTAAAGAAAGACTGTAGATCTCGGAAGGGAAAATAAGGAGATGCATAGCAAGAAAAAAATCATGAAGCAAATGTGACAGGTGAGGTGTTACAAGATGCTTTGATTCTTTCTTTCGAAAATATTACTGATTCTTGGGTGGTAGATTCAGGGCCTCATTCCATGCCACACCTGATAAGAAATACTTTCATGACTATGTTCAAGGAGATTTTGGACAAGTCCGTTTGGGTGATGATAAACCCTGTAAAATTGTTGGAATGGGTAAGGTTCTTGTAAAACAACAGAATGGAAACGAATGGCTACCAAAGGAGGTAAGGCATGTTCCAGATCTAAAGAAAAATCTGATTTCAACAGGGCAGTTAGGCGGTGAAGGTTGTGTGACAACTTTCACAGATAAATCTTGGAAGGTCACCAAAGGAGCCCTGGTAATAGAAAAAGGTGAAAAGGTTGGTACATTGTATTTATGCAATGGTATTTTTAACTTTGTTAATGCTTTAACTTCCAAAGGAGCAGATGCAGCATTATGGCATCATAGGCTCAGACACATGAGTGAGAAGGGGATGAAGATCCTTCACTCAAGGAATTTGTTGCCAGGTTTGAAGAATGTTGATTTGGACTTCTGTGATAATTGCATTTATGGAAATGTATCGGCAAAACTAGTGTCTATTCAGAGCTGCTAGTGCCACTAAGACGGGTAGCTATCTTGGAAACAAAAAAACTAGAGTCACTTGTGTTTTCCTTTATGACAGATAGATGAGAAAGAAGCAGAGAGTACTAACCTCAGTCTTTCGCTTGGCTCCTTGCTTGTTTCCTTTCCCCTTTAACACAATTTCGCCAATCCTTCCTTACTTGTCTCGCTTCAGAGAGCACCTGTAGAGTCAAAGCAGTATAATACCATCAAAGCATAGAGATCTATAACCATAAAAAACATAAGATCAGATGGGTATTAACCATACAAATGCATATATCAATACAAGATTCAGAGATATACAAGAATATGGAGGAAAAATCAAATAGATTTATTGATAGAAGTAGTAGAAGAGAGGATTACAACCCATTGGTCTAACCCAGTGCCATCCTCCCAGCATGAAAGCCCTCTTCACCTCATACAAAGCAAGATCACCCAACAATGTATTCAAAGAGAAACCAACAACACTTCCTTGCAAATTACAAAATTCCAGCCTGTGGATCTCTGGGATGAGGGATCCATATATAGATGTTTGCAGGGGGGTGAGTTAGCTTCTGGGATTTTGATTAGTTTCATCTCTCTAATAGTTCTTGGTTCCACTTGGAGATTTCATGATCTCTTACTCATCCCTGGGTGAATTCAGAGAGGCAAGTGTCAAATGAGCAACTTCTGGAAGATTCTCAGGGTCTCCACCTAGCAAACTACTTCTGTCATTTGTCTGCTCTTGCTCATCACACTCTACAGAAGGGATTTATAGTATGCATCACACTTTTTTCATGTGGCAGGTGAGATGCATCTCACCCTTAGTACTGAACAGTCTGTATGGTCCAGTTTTGACCAGTTCTGAGTAGTTTTTCAGGGAGAACTTCTGGGAGATGATGTAATCAACTGACCTTGCTCCTTTAGGGTATGAAACCACACTTTTAGGGACTTAGGATCCCTTGGTTTATGGACATATTTGATTGGGGTTGCAATTCCCAAATATGTCTATAACAGTTGCCCCCTAAAACATGAGGTCGTAAATATTTTTTGATGTCCAGTGAAATGCTTTATCACGTGGATCCGAGGTTTTTCGAATAGGAAGGTGACCTATAATAAGATACAATACAATACATTATCTTCATAATATTTTCATAATCTAGCTAAGGAAGGCATTCCCATGCTCAACGTTATAAATTATTTTTCATGTAGATAAGATAGACAATCATCTGTGTAGCAAACTGATGATTCTAGTAGAGCCATCACCCTTTGGTTTGGATGATTACTTGTGCAACAATGATGTACATTTGATGTCTTTATTTTCCTGAATATATCTCAGCCCTGATGGATGAAACTAGATCCGGGGTCTTCAAAACTCATTCAATCTTCACCCGAAGTACAAGTCGGTCCATGTGAAAATATGTTCTGATGTCGAACATGGAAAGACATCGCCTAATTACCAACCAATGTTGTAAGCCGTTAATAGGCACGAGAGGGATCACCGATAATGATAATGACCCTCAAGGTACTACTGTACAATTCACGTGGTGTGAAAATGGGACTTGACATCGAACACCATGCAAAATCTTTCGGTCGAAGGCCATTGATGTAAACCTATTGCCGGAAGTGAGAAACCTGCCATTGAGGCATGCAAGCTTCAAAGTACTGAAAGGGTTGTTCCTAGGTTGACTTCTTGGATAATGAGTTGATGTTGACAAGAAGAGACCCGTCATAGGAGGGCCTTAATGAATCCCACATCTACGACATGGAACGGAGAAAATGATTTTGTGGACGTGAAAACGATCTGATGATACAAGGTTGAGGGTGGCGGTCATGAAAGAATGAAGGGTGAAGGTATTGCAGCGGATGAGACACAAGCTGGGTTGATGAATTCTCTGAGTGACTTCTCTTGAACATATCAGTGACACTGAAATGGATTGGTAGTGTTAACCCCAAAAATAGATGCTATGGTGGACCAATGGTGATATGACTGGTGAACGGAATAACCCAACCTGACTCAATCATGGTGATGGAGCGAAAGTGTCATGTTCAAGAGCGGCCTGCTACTGATAAAGTTTCTTCAAGTTTTCTTCCCAATTTTTCCCCAGTCATTTCTGACTAGTACCTCTTTATTTTTGTCAAGCTTGAGGAGGATAACATATGCTTGTTCTATAATTTTCCCTTTGGGAAAACCCGTCGCTATGTTTTAACGATCCTAGCGACAGTGAGAATTGCTCTTGTCTGCATGGACAAGTTTGTTGCTATTGTTTTAATGAGTTTAACGACAAGGATAACTCGGTTCTTTTCAATTTTAGAGAGTCTGAAAAGAGACAGAAAGGAAACTCCAATATTCCTTTTTCGCAATATAATCCCTTAAGTCCGAAAAAGTATAAAACAATGCGAAAGGGATGACTTTTCCATAGTTTTAATGAGCCGAACAAGACAAACGCTCGATATTTTTGTGTAATAATCCCTCAAGTCCAGAAAGATTAAAATCTAGAAGAGGGATGGCACTTCCAATCACTTTAACGAGCTGGAGAGGCCAATTGCTCGGCAATTTTTTCATATTTTACGAGTCAGGTGAAAAGAGCTTAAAGGAGACTCATTTTTTTTTAGGAACGAGTGATGTTTTCGGATAGCAGCTGGTTCCAAGTAATGTTTGGAACTTTTTCAATTAGGCCAGTGTAGAGAAAGTGGCTAATAGGATCACTCATCCCAGTTGTTCCTCAAAAGGGGTAAACAATCAAATGGAGGCGTATGATCGGCTAAAAAAGAGTGGACGTGATGGTAAGAACACGAGAAAGGTTTAAAAGTTGATAATTATGTGATCTCAATGGTTATTTACCGGAGGTGGGTTCATTCTTTAATGAGCCTAAACTCTGGTGGAACATATTCTCATTGCTAGGTTTATTTTTTAACGAGCTTGAACTTTGTGTAAAAGTGCTCGTGATAATGGTCTTTGATATTTGATTCACCGTTAACACTATGTTCTTTTGACGGTCGTACTACCTATTCAATTGCTCCATCAAACTGATTAGAAATGAGAACACATGCTTGAAAAATGAGTTAAAAACTAATACCCTACTTAAATTACGTGAAAAGTAACTGAAAAGTAGTTTTTACTCCTCATTTTACCATTTCATTTGGATTTGGGATTGTTGGAGCTCTGGAGGTGTTTTCCCTCTTGATTTTCATCAGCTGATTCCAGGAGATTCTGTGGATAATTTTTGGCACCGTCTGGACCAGGTAGGAGCTAAACCTGAGCTCTTCAATTGCATTCTTTCCTTTTTGAATTCTGAGCATGTTTTCCTACTTTTCTGAGCCCCTGGAGTTTTAACGTTTTGTTCTGCCCCCATTGCACCTAGTATACATCGAAGGGTGCGATGCATACTAGGCTAGCCACCAGTCAGTATGCATCCCACCCAGTACACAGCTAGGGTGCGATGGGTGGAAGGAGGAAAACTTTTGCACTAATTTTTCATGGAAATTTTGCCTGTTTTTCACCAAATCAGGATCCTAATTCTTCTCTTGTTTGTTTTTTAGAGATTCATCGGAGCAAAATGGTTGTTACATGGCATGAACATGAGCATGAAGAAGAGGACATGATTGTATTACATGATCCGGGTATGGTAACTGCATTACGGAACTGTGGTTTGCTCAAGTTCTTCCGCATATCTAGCATGAGGCAACAAATCAAATTGTTGCAATATTTCCTCGATGCATGGGATCCTACCAACCAAGTGTTTCATATTACAGGAAAATCCATCCCCTTGACTATTGAGGACATTGAGGACATCTATTTCTTGGCTGGTTTATCGAGGCGTGGTGCCCCTCTCTCACTATCAGGTTCCGCCCGTGGGGGCGAATCCATGAGGGATTACATTTGCTGACACTGTAGAGAAGGATCTCAGCCGAGCAGGGATGGCAAGATCAGTATCTGAGATTTCACCGACCAGTCCTTGAGGACTATTTTATTCACCTTTGCTAGATTGGCTGGTAGCGCTGCCCTTCACTTGGCCAACAGGTCCCATATGCAGTATGCCTTGGAATGCCTCAAACCCAAGGTATTCAATTGGTGTGATGCAGTACTTTCAGTGGTAAAAGAATAGCTTACCAAGGTGAAAAATGGAAGATCCAAGAACTTTGGCTATGGTTCCATTCTGACCACTTTTGCCTTGGAGAAGATCCCACTGATTTAGCCACAGTACATTTCTCTTGGACCATCAATACCAACAGAACCACAGATGCAAATATGGGTCGATCTTATGGCCATACATGCTGGTTAGTCATATATTTCATTCTCTGATGCCTTCTTTGAGTGGTTCAACGGTCAGGAGATGGTCTTTGCTGAGTATCCATATGCTGGGATGGATTTCGAGGTGACCCAGATTTGGTGCTGCCCGCTGGTGAGTAATGGGGTGTTATAGGTAAATGTTCTGACCATATCCATATTTATTGTTTTTATAATGTTATTGTGTTTTTTAAATGTTTATCAAGACTAATCAAAACTCATGTGCTCATGTAGATATCAGGCCGATGCGACCAACAGTGTGCCTGAGAGCAGCAACTTCCATCCTAGCAGGAGAGGCTGTAGGGAGGGCTATCCTTCACGATCTTGATGTAGCCGAGACTCTTGTAGTGTTGTAGGATCATATCGAGGATCTCACCATTGGCATTCTGGTTGTGAGGACCAACGAGCTGCTTCTAAGATTACAGTGCTATACCACTGGCATGCCAAGCCGATGGGCTAGGCGCTTATGCATGAATGCACAGGCGGTGACTTGTTATCACCAGCACCATTAGACTCAGGTGCCCCCTTGAATTTTGAGTTTTTGGGTCATATGAACGATTTTGTCCCGGGCACAGAACACGATGTAGAAACTATAAACAGTTATATATATTTTTGATTTTCGTAGCTTTATTTTGGTTAAATTATATGATCCTGATGCAAATATTGATGAAATGCTTTTCTTTTACAAATGTTGCAAATGTCTATCTAACACATAAATTGCTAATGAATCAGTTAATGTGTTTAATTTTCTGGAAATATGTTGATATTGAATGGAATCAAACTACCTTTCCAAAATCTTGACCCTTAGGAACATATGGTAGATAGCTAGATTCCAGACAGAATAGATGCCGGTAAGCTGTAGAATGATGAGTTGTGAGTCTAGCCTGATGACAAGTCAGCATATGCCATGCGCAATGGCATCAGAGAGGAGCTCTATCAACACGTTGTATTCAACGATGTTGTCTGTCAATCGTCCAGTACACACCCCTCTTAAACTTACTAACTCGCCACTTGAATCAAAGATGGCCCAAGCTACAGAAGATAGGTTCTGCGTACTACGACTTGCTCCATAAACGTATCCAACAAATGATTCCAATAGGTTTGACATTTGCAACAAAAATACAAAAGTAGATTACCTAACCAAAACAACCACTCTTAATGAAAACAAAAATGTAACAAAAGAATATGAAGAGGTTACTATGCTGAGTCAGGCATAGTAACACTTAAGGTACAACCCGTTTCGGGGATGCAATAGTGGAATCCCGTCGTAATCTACTTGCTCGTAGGCTCCTTTTGCTAATACACACTTAACAATATAGGGACCCATCCACAAAGACTGGAACTTACCTGCTCCCAATTTATCGGATTCTAGGCCATACACCAGCTGAAAGGGTGTAAACCCGGTTGCATTTCTCACCAGTGTCCGGTATGCCCACAAGGTTGAGTACATGATTAGGTGCCAACTCCATTTTTGGACTCCAATCATCCTTTGCAGCATGCGATTCAGGACTTTGTTGATCACGTCAACTTGCTCGTTAGCTTGCCTATAATACAGAGTAGAGTTTTCATGGGACAATCCTAATTTCGCAACCAATTCAACCATCATGTGATTGCAGAAATGCGATCCATGATCTGTGACTATAGCTTGTGGAATGCCGAATCTGGAGACTACATGATTGAAAAAGAAAATAGCAGCCATTTTTCTGCTGTTGTTTAATGTAGGCATCGCCTCTGCCCATTTCGTAAAATAGTCAACTACGAATATGATATACCCATTCCCCCCAGCCGAGGTGGGCTTACATGTCATGAAATCTATGCCCCATTTGGCGAATGGTCCAACAACAACCACTGGTTGTAGAGGTGTGGGTGGTATTCTAGTTTTGCGTTGAATATTTGACAAGCATGGGAACTTCTGACTACGGTTCTATAATCCTTGAACATTGTTGGCCAAAAGTATCCTGCTTGTAAAATCTTTTTTGCTATAGCATAACCAGATTGATGCCCCCCACATGCACCTGAACAACAGTCATTTAGGACTTTTTCGGCCTCCTCATGGGTGAGGCACCTTTGCAAAACTGTATCGATACCACGACAGTAAAGAGTATCACCGATGATCATGTAGTCTTTTGCTTGGTATCGAGTACGTCGTTGTTCTGAGCGAGAGGTATTAGACCTATATGTTTGGGTTTGGAGATAGATTATTATATCTCCATACCACAGATCACTTGAGGATATCAGAAACAAAGATTCATCCACAATTGTTGCTTTGGATGTTGAATCATTGGACGATGATGGGAAATCACATAGTAACTCCGCGAAAACCAGAGCTTTCTTTGATTTGGATTTTACGAATTCCAGATCAAACTCTTGCAAAATTGCTATCCACTTTGAAAATTTGCCCCCAAGAAACTGTCACGACAAGATGTAAGTCATGGGATTGTAATTTGACAAAATGGTAGTTTTTTATAAGTCATTTAAGTTTCGACTCAAGTAATAGATAGGATGTTCGATTCCATTGTCTTCTTGAACTAAAACCATTGCAATGGTGGTATCTGCCATAGCCAGATACAGGTTAAAGTCTCTTTGATAGTCAGGAGCATACATTAACGATGCTTTTATTAGGGATTCCTTTAGAGCATCAAAGGAAGCTTGCGTAACCTGATCCCAGTTGAAGGATACTTCTTTTTTCAAAAGATGCGTATAACCTTTAGCAAGTTTGGCGTAATTTGGAATGAACCTCCTCAGAAAGTTTTCTTTCCCTTGGAGTTTTTAAATCTGAAGCAAATTGGAAGGTGGAGGCAGATCGATGATTGTCTGAACCTTGCACAGGTCGAGTGTAATCCTGTCCTTTGAAACTACAAATCCAAGTAAATGACCGGAACCGACACAAAACACACACTTGTGCGGATTGAGTCTTATTTTGTAGTTTCGGCAACATAGAAATATTTCTCACAAATGCTGCGGATGATCAGTCCACTTTTGCGAATAAGCCGGAAGATAGTTAAGGTATGGATGAACGATGTTCTTGATGTCATGGAAGGCATAATTCATTGCCCTCTGAAAAGTTTCCCTTGTGTTCTTTAAACCAAAAGGTAGCTTGCGGTACGCGAATGTGCCCCATGGATAAATAAATGCAGTCTTTGACTGGTCCTATGGGTGGATATTTATTTGATTATACCTGGTGTTAGTGTCAGTATCTTCATCCCTCTGTCAAAGATAAAATCCTCTTGTTGCATTACATATTAGGTGTCCCGCTCAGTCAGCTGCATTACATTAGGTGCATGGATCATCTAACGGTAGTGACTTCTCCTACAGTTTCCTTCATGTCATTTACCTGCTCGTTCATGTTTTTTCATCAAAAAGTGTATACAGTCACCTTTTTGTCTTAAAGATTACAAAAGTCTTTACTAGGGTTTTATTGTCATTAGGTCTAGGGTTTCATTAGGGTCTCATCAAAAAGTGTTTCAAAGTGTCCAATAGCAACCAGTAGGCCATGAGGAGGTTCCAGCCCCAATAAATTTTTCAGAGATGTGTCTTTCCATAAAACTCTGTTTTGAGGAAAAACAAAGTATTTTCATTTTTATCGTACAAATTTATGTAATTTTATCCCTTCATCTGTAAATTGCTTCGCCTGCAACCCTGGTCACTTTCCCTAGCCCTAGTAGCTCCAACCCCCTGCAAAACAAACAAAGCATAGGTCATTTAGTTCATCACAAGCTCAAAGAAGTGAAAAAGTTCAAAAACAGAGTTTAATAATAAAGTCAAATTCAAAACATTGTAAAAGTGGGTTTTATCAACCAAAATTTTGAAATCTCCATATATAAGTCATGTCTCCAAATTTGAAAATCTCATTTGCACTCTTGGAAGCAAAGCAAAGTTGTTTTGGGGGTGAGCAAGGAAAGGTTGGAGAAAATTACAAGAAAATAGAGGCGCAACACACTGGGTAGGTGGCACAGCGCACATATCGGGCGCAGTGCATAGAACCGCAACCTCCAGTTCAAGTTTGCACAAGCGCAGTGCACACAGAGGGCGCAATTCATTGGGTTTGGTGTGCGGTGCACACAACCAGGAAGCTCGAAAACTTTAGCATTCATTTCAAATCACCCAAAACGTGTGGATTGTCATTGGTACAAGTAGGTTGAGCTTCTATCATTGCTTTTCATCCAATTTTGGTGCTTGTTTGATGGTGGTTGTCTTATGGTGTTGAATAAGAAAATCAAACCCTACCAAAGAAAACAGTGCTAGGGTTTTGTATTAATTGTTTGGCTGCCAAGTTATTCCCCCCACCTCACATTCCCTTACTCCATTTTTCCCTTGATTTCCCTATTCCCTAAATTCACATAGCCCTAAATTCACTAATCCCATACCCCAATTTCCATTTCCCAAAATCTCAAACACAAACTCCCAAACCCTAGTCCTATACAAAAACTCCTAAATCATTCCCTATTTCCCTAACTAGACCCTACCTCAGCAGTCCCTAAAATCCTTTATTTTTCCCTCCCTCTACAGTCCCTTGTATCACTCTTCCCTTGGTGGCAAAATTCAAAACATATCATCAAGACAATTCAAGACAGTTCAACACATCATCACCTACTTCTCATCAAGACAGTTCAATCACTAGCAAAGATTCCATTTGATCCTTCATATGATTATGAAGAGGAGACCCACAGTGACTCACCTATAGAGGTACATGAACCAAGGAGGCCTCATAGAGGTGGCAAAAATATTAGAGAAGAACCAACCACTCTTGCTGAATTACAGGCCTACCCTCTTGCCATCTCTTATTTCCAACACCAGTCCTGCTATGAATTTTGTGAGAAGGTTGCTAGCACTCAGTTTCATCATGAGTTGGCTCATTTGTTTGTGTTTCATTTACATGATGGTCAAGCCACTCTAGCTGATGTCACTTTTACATTAACACCAAAATCCATTTCACTAGCAACCGGTATTCCTAACATTGGAGAGCAATGGAACAAGAGGCAGCAAATTGACCGGCAACATTATGAACCATACATTAAGCTCGGCTATTTGAGACAACTCCGTAGATTATTTCCTTTCTGGTACCTCAAAGATGCTTATGCTCCTTTGATGAAATTGATTATGAAGTATTTCAGCTGTGAGGGTCGGCTTTCCCGTTTATATGCTTATCATATCACGCTACTGATGCATTTTACCAGGGTAAGGATGATGAAAATCCCTTACTTCATGTGCTAAAACATAGAGAAGATGACCATCCTAGTGCAGCATAAGACTCCTCAGCAGCAGTTCAACAGTATTTACCATTTTTCTCTCATTAAAATTGTGGTCATTCATCAGCTTGGCTTATAGGGAATTACTTGGGAGGATTTCATCTCTCGTGAGTTTTTCACAGCTCCTCAGGGACCTTCAGAGGCTTTACATGAGACAGGTGGACTTTCTTATCAACATGAGAGTCATGAGACATAGACCGCTAGCATGCCAGTGTTTATCACCTATCAAAAGGGCACTAGACGGTTGTTTGCAGTAGCTAAGCAAGTGTTATCTCCACCTGGGGTGGAAGGGGCCTCACTTTTGTCATCAGTACAATAGGTTCAGGACAAAGGAAAGAGGCCACTGCAGGAGGAAATACCATCAGGTGAGCGTGAGACTGATTTCATTCTCATTGAGGGTGATGATACTGATATGGGCCCGCAAAGAATAAATCTCAAAGAAATCATTCAAGAGAAGTAGGGGGACATTAATGCCTTGTCTATCAACTTGGATACAGCCCAATGGACAATAAAATACCTAGAGAAAAGGAATAAGTAGCTTGAAGACTAGAAAGTGATTATGGAGTTGAAAAACATTCGGGAGAATCGCCAAGCTGCCCAAAGGAGGAGGGTGGAGTTCACTTCATTTGAGCAGGAGGTTAACGCCGATAGGGAGTCATGGCTTGAAAGAGCCAATATCCACTTGGAGAGAAAGTTAGAAAAGGCCATCAATAAGAAGAATATGCTGAGAAAACTGTCATATCATTACTTTTCGAGGAACATGGTGTGCCAAGCTAGAATCAGGAACTTAAAGGCAAAGTTGAAGAGAGCATCAAGGAGGCAAAAAGAGCATGAAGGACTTCAGATATTGGTTGAGGATTCCTTGGCCCAACACAATGTTTTATGGAGAAGACTCAACTGAAATTTCAAAAAATATGGGGCACTTTTTGCATTTTTGAAATTTTTGGCACAAAAAACAAGATTTTCTACCCTATGCGTCGTGCGACATGGCGCTTGCTTTTGCTAGAAGCCTCCAAATCACAAAAACTTAGCATTTTTGGATTTGGCATGAAAAAATATGCTTTCCTACCAATGTCCAAGAAATTTGGACAGGCTTTCAGCCCTCAAAAAGGTCAAAAGCACTCAAAAAAGGACCTCACTGCCCCTATTTTGACACACAGGAAACAGTGTTGGGAGAACTGATTTTTGGAGGGTCAAATGGAGGCCAAATTGAAAAATTCCACTTGGGTTGGAAAGTCAACAGGTAGACCTTTCCATCAAGGACACGTGAAGCGAATTTGGACATAAGGAAGGACTAAAAAGGTGGGTCCAAACAGGCGCTACGCATAGAGAATTAGGCGTAGCGCATAGAGGAAATTTTTCTAGGTTGACCAAGTATTACTCTGTTTTTTGCCCAGCTTTGGGAGTTTGACCTTTTCACTTTCTTAATGGAAAATTTGTGATGTAATGTAATGTACATTGATGGATCATGATGTAAATGTGTCAAATGTTCACTTATAGAGGTAGATTCATTAGTTTAAAAGTTGTTTGAAACTGAATGAATCAGTTCCCTTGTTTCTAGAGGCATGCTGTTCTGTTGCCTGATTTCTAGTTCTCAGTTTAGAATTAGTTGAAACAACTCCTAAACATGTGAGCTTGACCCCTAGAAGCTAGGATGAGCTATGGTTGTCTATATTATGTTGTTTTCTAGTCATTATAATGGTTGGACTTTTGAGAAAGCCTTGAGCTTCATTGTACACTCATATCAGCATTTTGGCTAAGGAATTGAGACCAGGGTTTACAGCACTCTTTGGGATCCACGTGGAAATTTGTCTTGGTATAGTGCTTTCTTTTGTAATTGTGAATTTTTTTATGTGTTATGTATGTCGTTCTCTATCTTGTTTCTTCTTAACTAAACAAACAGGAGTGTAAGTAGAATCCATTGAAATTACAGTGCTCTACTTGAGGTTTGCTTTAGTTTCTTGATGTTTTTAGCTGTTTGGAGAGGATCCATGAATTTTCTTTCCCTCTTCAGCTCCTCACCTATCTAATCCTTCCATCTCACTTAAATTGAAGTGCCAAAAATAATTGCATACCTTTCCCCATTAAGACCTCTGCAAGATTGAGCCTCGATCCCTGCACCCAAAATCTACCTTTCCATCATAGCCAACAAAAACATCATTTTATTCAATCAAACTTTTCACACATATACCTAGCCCAAGATCAATATTTCTATCAGCCATCTCAAGCTCTCATTGATTATAATTTGCTGAGATTGACCTGGAGAGAGCCCTCTCCCGACCTGGTAGAGCTAGCTACTAGGTTAAGCATGGTTTCATGTTGGCCCTGGATCCTACCTTCCTTAAACTAAGGTAAATCTAGGCACTAACATAGTGGCAACCATACTGGGAAACAGATTGTTTGTTTGTTAGTGTTCTTCATTTTATAAACTACAAACGGAGCCTGAAGATTAGCCAGGTAGCCTTCAAAACGCTTTTGCTTTGCATTAGCACATGTAGATAAATGCTACTTAAGTCAATCTCTAGTCTACTCTTATAAACGGAATATAAAACTTGCAGATCACCCCAATACATCTGATAATTCTAAGCTTTTGGATGATAAGTTTAGGATTTGGTAGGCTGAACAAGTTGTTAATGTCCATTTGATTCCTTGGAAATAATAGCACACTGGCTTCCAGAAGACATAAGAGACTAAATCTGGATCCTGATTCCCCTCCTGTGTATGAAAATCCCAATCTTATTCCGAGAATCCTTCGCCAAGGAAGTTCTGTGATTCCCATGTTCAAACCTCATTCATGTCCTATTGGCTTTGAGTATCTTGAGGATCTTGAGTTTGATGAGCAGTTTGAGTTGTCTTTGTTTGAAACCAAATCTGAAAGCGGTGTTGCTTCAACTGCCTTAAATCCCGAGTTGATTAGAAATCTTGAAACTAAAAGGTCCAATAAATCCATTGACGATTATATCTTGAATCAGCTCCAGACTTCAATTGTGGTGTCTAATATTGCTAATTTCTTAGAGACTGCTTCTACAACCCTTGGGTCATCTGCAATTGCATCTAGCTTAAAAATTCCCACCGAACCGCCTTTCATTCCCACTATCCCTATGCAGCCTACTGTTTCTGATCAAAAATATGCAGTAGTGTCACCTCCATCCACTCCTTCTACTCCTAAAACCTCCAAGATTGCTTCACCTCCACACACACCTCCTCATACACCCCATACATCAGCTGCACCCACTCCTCGAACATCCCCAAGACCGATTTCAAATCCACCAAGAGCAATAACTGCTCATTTTGCACCTCTTGTACTGCCTCAAAATTTGGGTGATATGCTCGTCGATTATCAAAGAAAAATTCCTTTGTTTGATGGCACTCGTCATAGTGTTACAGCTCAGCAACATGTGGATAGAATGACGGATTTCTTCCATCGTCATGAGATCGATGCAGAAAATGTGATAATGAGACTGTTTGTACAAACATTTGGTGGTGAAGTAAGGAAATGGTTCAGGGCTTTACCAGCTACAAGAATCACTACATTGGCCAATCTACAAAGACAATTCTTATACCACTAGGAAGTGAAGAAAAATCCTCTTCAGATCCTTTCCGAATATGAGCACATCAAGTGGAATGTTGGTGAGTCTGTTCAAGATTACTGTATTAGATTCAATTCAGTTTACAATGCAATTCCTGATCATATAAAGCCACCCATGGGGCTAGCATTGATTAAGTTTCCATACGGTTTTGATACTGATATGGCTTATCAATTAAGAGAGAGATATCCGGCTACTTTAGAAGACTTGCAGAAGATTGCAGTCAGTGTTGAAGCAAATATACTTGCCAAGAGAGGTAGAGCAAAGGTTGAAAAGAAAGTCACAATAAAAGAAGAGTCTTCCTCGTCAGATCAAGTGCTTCGAAAGGTGGAGTAGATGCTTGAGAGGATGAAAATTGACAAGCCGGAATTCCAAGTTAGAAATCCTAACTTCCGTGGCCAGTAAAAACCCGAATATAGAATCAAACAAAGAGAGCAGTGAGCCCAAGATCAAGCAGCGCAGTAGCAGGTGCAGACACCTCTACAGCAGAATTTTGTACATGTTCTGGAATCAGATGAAGAGGAGAATGTGATTGGAGAAGAAAATCATTTCTTTATGCTCGATAATATGCCAATTTTCATCACTGAAGATGAGGAGTACTCCAAGAATTCAGCTGAACAAAGGGATGAAAATTTCAATTTGGAAAATGAGACAGTTCTTGAGGAAGAGTCCGATGAATACCAAAGAGGATACATGAATGCTTTGTCAGCTCAACAGTGACAATATTTGCTTCGAAGTAGAGATGTGCCCATAAATCCAATTCAGAAAAGGAAGGAGGCAACAACATCAAAGAACGATCTTTCCAATGTGCAGAAAAAGGGAAAAGAGACAGTTGATCCTAACACCATCAAAACAACATCAGCAGTGAAAGACCCAATCAGCCAAATGTGTCAAAGGAGAAAACAAAAAAGAATGATGTTCCAGTGAAAGTGGTAGAAAAAGTCTTAGTTTTTAACTTAGAAAATGAAATTTCTAAGTTGAAAATATCCATTCCTTTGACTGAGTTGATGAAGAACAACAATTATAAAGGTCAGGTGTCTAAAATTTTGAATTTAGATCCATCATCCGACATGGTAAATGTGGAGGATGATAGTCCCGAGCTGATCTTTGGTCCAGCATTGGAAGGTCAGTCCCAAGATAGTGATGTCGCTCCTTTCTATATCAGTCTCACGGTGCATGGCTTTGTGTTACATAATGCTATGTTTGATTCTGGAGCCTCTCATAATCTCATGCCTAAGGCCATCATGGAGAAATTGGGATTGGATATCACTAGAAAATATCATGACCATTACTCTTTTGATTCTGATAGAGTAAGGTGCATTGGTATTATCAAGGATTTGGTGGTCAGTTTGGATCAGATTCCAGCTAAAAATGTTTTGATGGACGTGGTGGTGGCGGATATAACTCCTAGATTTGGCATGCTTCTTTCCAGATCTTGGGGAGCAAAGATTAAAGGGACAATGCAACTTGATTTCTCATATGCTACTATTCCTGTGTTCGGTCAGATGAAGAAACTATACCAGGAACAGAAAATGAAGTACATGATCACTAGTAAGGAGAAATCGGTAAATCATCCAATCAACTATTTACATACTGATCTAGAATCATTTGTTTTGTATTCAAATAGCTTTAATGATGTAAATAGACAAGTAGTTGAAATAGAAAACATTACTGAGATCATTGAAAATTTCAGAGAAGTGTTAAAACAAGAAAGACAAAGACTTGATAGTACCGCTGAGCAATCAGCCATCCGACAACAGCAACATACTGATGGACAACAAGGAAAAGAAAAATAATTTCAGCATTTGGAAGAGGATGAAACAGGCCTATGGAGCATGGAATTTGATGGCGCGGTAGGAAGGGAAGGTGCTGGAATTGGTATTTGGATACACAGCCCTGTTTTCGCCCCAAACAAAGTACCAAGCAATGTAAGGGTTTTCTCTTATAAACTAGCTTTTGACTGTTCAAACAATGAGGCTGAATATGAAGCTTTAATTGCCAGTTTGAAAGTTCTTAGAAAATTGAATGCTAAAAGGATTTCAGTGTATGGCGACTCTGAGTTAGTTATCAAGCAGGTGAAAGGGGAATACCAAGCTAAGCATCCTCGAATGCGGGCCTACCACAATGCAGTGTTGGATGTCTTGAAAGTATTTTCTGATTATACTATAACCTGTGTTCCCCGTGCTCAGAATGTCATTGCAGATTCATTTACAACAACAATAAGTAATTTGAAAATTCCGATGAATTCAAACAACAAGTTTGAGATTCATGTGAAGCATCACCCAACTATCCCTGAAAATCGAAGGGATTGGCAAGTGTTTCAAGATGATGATGAGATCAATGAATTTTTGCAGAATAAAGGTAAATTCAAGGACACTTCTATTGATGTGGAGTATGATGATGGTGATGCAGATATGGAAGTCAATCAGATGGAAGTTTTGCAACTCAAAGACAACATCATTCCTAAAGGTCTAATACCTTTAGAGGAGCTCTTTGATCAGGATAATGTGGCTAGAAAACTGAGCTTGCTGCCAACCGAGAAAGGAGTTGAGGATGTGAACATTGGATTAGCTGAAAATCCTAAGATGGTGAAATTATCAAAGGCATTGCCTCCACAGGTAAAATCAAAGTATATCAGTTTGTTATCCTCTTTTACTGATGTATTTTCTTGGGATTATTTAGATTTGAAGGCATATGTCACAAGCATAATTTAGCATGTCATCCCGATCAAGCCGAATCAAAAGCCTTTTCATCATAAGCTAAGAAGAATAAATCCGAAGCTGCTTCCCTCAATCGAGAAGGAGGTGAATCGGTTGTATAAGGTTGGTATCATAGTCCCAATAAGATTTTTAGATTGGATTTCAAACTTGGTGCCCGTTCGTAAGAAAACAGGTGAGATCCGGTTATTCATTGATTTTAGAAATCTGAACAAAGTTTCCTTGAAGGACAACTATCCATTGCCTAAGATGGATCACATACTTCAAAGAGTAGTTGGAGAATCCACATGTCACTACTCGATGGTTATTCGGGTTATAACCAAATTCTGGTCCATGAGGATGATAGAGACAAAACAACATTCACCACTTCGTAGGGAACTTTTCATTATGCAAAGATGTCATTTGGATTGAAAAATGTTGGTGCAACCTTTCAGCAAGCGATGGATATAGCATTTGCTAATGAAAAAGACATCTTTCTAGTTTTTTATCTTGATGACTTGATAGTTTTCTCCAATACAGATGAAGATCACCTCTATCATTTGAATATTGTTTTTCAGCAGTGTAGGAAGTATGGCATTTCGCTCAATCCAAAGAAAAGTTTGTTTGCCGTGGATGAAGACAAGCTTCTCAGGCATATTATCTCAAAGGAGGGCATTCGCATCAATCCAGCTCAGGTGGAGGCTATTCAAAAGATTGATTTCCCACGAAGTAAGAAAGAAATCCAATCCTTCAATGGTAAGATAAATTTCTTACATTGCTTTGTGCCCAATCTTGCAGAACATTTAAGAGAAATCACAAACATGCTCAAAAAGGATAGTGCAGTAAGGCGGACCGAGGAAGCAGTTAAGTCTTTTGATTTTGTGAAATTAGCTATTTCTTCAGCTCCAGTTTTGATCAGCCCAGACTATACTCAATATTTTATTTTGTTTTCATTTGCCTCGGATCATACTATGGTAGCGGTCTTGATGCAGAAAAGAGACCAGCTCAAGAAACCAATTGCATTCTTCAATAGAACCAAAAGGGATGCAGCATTGAAGTATAATATTATTGAAAAATAGGGCCTTGTCTTAGTAAAAGCATTGAAAGATTTTCGGGTTTATATTTTTCATTCTCACATCCTTGCTTATGTCCCTAATGTTGCTGTTAAGGATGTCCTAGTGCAAATAGATCCAGAGGGGAGAAGAGGCAAATGGATTGCTGCCTTGCTGGAGTATGACGTGGAAATCAAACTGACAAAGATAATTAAAGGACAGGGGATAGTTAAACTAATGGTTGAGTCAAATCTGCACACCTTGGACATTAATCTAACTGCTGCTATGTCCAAGGAAGATGAAGAGAATCTGCCCACTCAGGTATCAGAAATTTTCCTTCTTTCTCCTTGGTATTCGGACATTGTTTATGTACTCCAAAATCTGTCATCACCACCTGGAATGGCTAAGAAAAAAGTAGGACACTGAAATTGAAGGCTGCTAAATTTTGTATTATGAGTGGTGCACTCTATTAGAAAGATCCCTGTGGTGTCTTGCTGAATTGTTTAGTAGAAGAAGAGGCGAAACAAGTTATGGAAGGTTTTCACAAGGGAGATTGCGAAGGCCATCTTTTCTAGAAAACAACAGCCAATAAAATCTTGAGAGCAGGGTATTATTGGCCAAGTCTTTTTTCTAATGTGTACAAAATAGTGGCCAGTTGCCACGAATGTCAAATTTTTCAAGGTAAGAGGAAGTTGTAGCCTTTACCACTCAAGCCCATTGAAGTAAGTGCTCCATTTCAGCAGTGGGGTTTGGATTTTATTGGTGAGATCCATCCTTCTTATTCAGCACATCATAAGTGGATCCTCACAACGATGGATTATTTCACCAAATGGATTGAGGCAATTCCTACAAGGCAAGCTACCGATTCGGTAATTATCTCATTTCTTGAAAACAACATTTTATCTTGTTTTAGCTGTCCAAATAAGCTAATCACTGACAATGCAACAACTTTTAAATTGAAAAGAATAATTGACTTTTGTCATAAGTATCAAATCGCTTTGGGGCACTCGACTACCTATTACCTGCAAGGTAATGGATTGGCAGAATCTCAAATAAATCTCTTGTTAACATTATCAAAAAGCTGCTGGAAACTAACAAGAAGAGTTGGCACAAAAAGTTGGTCAATGCATTTTTGGTAGACAGGGTAAGTCAAAAGAAATTTATAGGCATGTCTCCTTTTGAGCTTGTGTACGGTGTGGACACAGTCTTCCAGACCTCTCTGGCAGTCTCGGTGGTCAAACTGTTGCAAGAATCCAGCAGCGAAGATGATAGTTTGCAGCGGAGGATCAATCAAATGATACATTTGCAGCAAATGAGAGAGGAGGTATTTCAGAACACTTCCGAGCTGCAGGAAAGAATTAAGAGGATATATGAATGAAAAGCAAAGGCAGACAGGTCTGAAGTCAGAGACATAGTGTTGAAATGGGATGCAAGGAATGAGGAGAAAGGTAAGCACAGAAAATTTGAAAGTATTTGGAAAGGACCGTACAAGATTGCTGCACATCGGGGCCAGAATGATTTCCATTTACAAGAGCTGAATGGTGAAGACTATTCTGGCGGGCCAGTCAACGGTCGGCTCCTCAAACAGTATTATTTGTGAACTGTTTTCTACTATCCTACTCATCATTGTATATACCGGTTTGTTTAAATTCCATTGCAAGTGTGTACTATTTTCATTCTTCAGTTTGGGGCCCGAGGTGAAGGCTATAAAGCTGAGGTTTGATTTCAGTTTTGGTTTGGTTTGATAGAGTCAGGTCTTTCAATCAATTTCAATCTTGAAAATGAGTCAATCTTGAGTCACATTGAGTCCTAAAATTGAGTCATTGAGTCAAGAGTTTGGTTTCAGTTTGTCAAAGTTATTGACTCCATAGCCTAATGGATGAAGGCACTGCTTGCTTTCCCAGAGATCTATAGTTCTTGGCACCTCCAAGGAGCTACCATCCCCATTGGAGCCAATGTTAGTGTCGGTATCTTCATCCCTCCGTCAGAGATCAAATCCTCTTGTTGCATTGCATATTAGGTGTCTCGCTCAGTCAGCTGCATTCCATTAGGCGCATGGATCATCTGATGGTAGTGGCTTCTCCTATAGTTTCCCTCATGTCATTTACCTGTTGGTTCATGTTTTTTCATCAAAAAGTGTATACAGTCACCTTTTTGTCTTAAAGATTGCAGAAGTATTTACTAGGGTTTTATTGTCATTAGGTCTAGGGTTTCATTAGGGTCTCATCAAAAAGTGTTTCAAAGTGTCCAATAACAACTAGCAGGCCATGAGGAGGTTCCAGTCTCAATAAATTTTTCAGAGATGTGTCTTTCCTCAAAACTCTGTTTTGAGGAAAAACAGAGTATTTTCACTTTTATTGTACAAATTTATGTAATTTTATCCCTTCATCTGTAAATTGCTTCACCTGCAACCCTAGTCACATTCCCTAACCCTAGTAGCTCCAACCCCCTGCAAAACAAAAAAAGCACAGGTCATTTAGTTCATCACAAGCTCAAAGAAGTGAAAAAGTTAAAAAACAATGTAAAAATAAAGTCAAATTCAAAACATTGTAAAAGTGGGTTTTATCAACCGAAAATTTGAAAGCTCCATATATAAATCATGTCTCCAAATTTGAAAATCTCATTTGAACTCTTGGAAGCAAAGCAAATTCGTTTTGGGGGCAAGCAAGGAAAAGTTGGAGAAAATTGCCAAAAAATAGAGGTGCAACACACTGGGCAGGTGGCGTAGCACACATATTGGGCGCAGCGCATAGAACCACAACCTCTAGTTCAAGTTTGCATAGGCACGACGCACACAGAGGGCATGACACGTTGGGTTTGGAGCGCAGTGCACACAACTAGCATGCTCGAAAAATTCAACATTCATTCCAAATCACCCAAAACGTGTGGATTGTCATTGGTACAAGTAGGTTGAGCTTCTATCATTGCTTTTTATCCAATGTTGGTGCTTGTTTGATGGTGGTTGTCTTATGGTGTTGAATAAGAAAATCAAACCCTACCAAAGAAAACAGTGCTAGGGTTTTGTATTAATTGTTTGGCTGCCAAGTTATTCCCCCCACCTCACATTCCCTTACTCCATTTTTCCCTTGATTTCCCTATTCCCTAAATTCACATACCCCTAAATTCACTAATCTCATACCCCAATTCCCATTTCCCAAAATCTCAAACACAAACTCCCAAACCCTAGTCCTATACAAAAACTCCTAAATCATTCCCTAATTCCCTATTTCCCTAACTAGACCCTATCTCAGCAGTCCCTAAAATCCTTTATTTTTCCCTCCCTCTACAATCCCTTGTATCACTCTTCCCTTGGTGGCAAAAGTCAAAACATATCATCAAGACAATTGAAGACAGTTCAGCACATCATCACCTACTTCTCATCAAGACAGTTCAATCAATAGTAGAGATGGCATCTGATCCTTCATATGATTATGAAGAGGAGACCCACAGTGACTCACCTATAGAGGTACATGCACCTAAGAGGCCTCATAGAGGTGGCAAACATATTAGAGAAGAACCAACCATTCTTGCTGAATTACAGGCCTACCCTCTTGCCATCTCTTGTTTCCAACACCAATCCTGCTATGAATTTTGTGAGAAGGTTGCTAGCATTCAGTTTCATCATGAGTTGGCTCATTTTTTTGTGTTTCATTTACATGATGGTAAAGCCACTCTAGCTGGTGTCACTTTTACATTAACACCAGAATCCATTTCACTAGCAACCGGTATTCCTAACATTGGAGAGCAATGGAACAAGAGGCAGCAAATTGACCGACATCATTATGAACCATACATTAAGCTCGGCTATTTGAGACAACTCAGCAGTGCATTTCCTTTCCGGTACCTCAAAGATGCTTATGCTTCTTTGATGAAATTGATTATGAAGTATTTCAGCTGTGAGGGTTGGTTTTCCCATTTATATGCTTGTCATATCAAGCTGATAATGCATTTTACCACAGTAAGGATGATGAAAATCCCTTACTTCATGTGCCGAAACATAGAGAAGATGACCACCCTAGTGCAGCACAAGACTCCTCAGCAACAGTTCAACAGTATTTACCATTTTTCTCTCATTAAAATTGTGGTCATTCATCGG
Source organism: Pinus tabuliformis (assembly GCA_031772625.1). Classification (NCBI taxonomy): domain Eukaryota; kingdom Viridiplantae; phylum Streptophyta; class Pinopsida; order Pinales; family Pinaceae; genus Pinus; species Pinus tabuliformis. The sequence continues at coordinate 431,549,960 of CM062813.1, read as the reverse complement.
CTTGGCTTACAAGGCATTACTTGGGAGGATTTGATCTCTCGTGAGTTTTTCACAACTCCTCAGGGACCTTTAGAGGCTTTACATGAGACAGGTGGACATTCTTATTAGCATGAGGTTCATGAGACACAGACCGCTATCATGCTAGTGTTCATCACCTATCAGAAGGGCACTAGACGGTTGTTTTCAGTAGCTAAGCGAGTGTTATCTCCACCCGGGGTGGAAGGGGACTCACTTCCATCATTAGCACAACAGGTTCAGGACAAAGGCAAGATGCCACTCTAGGAGGAAGGACCATCAGGTGAGCATGAGACTGATTTCATTCTCATTGAGGGTGATGATACTGATATGGGCTCGCAAAGCATAAATCTCAAAGAAATCATTCAAGAGCAGTAGGCAGACATTGATGCCTTGTCTATCAACTTGGATAGAGCCCAATGGAAAATACAATACCTGGAGCAAAGGAATAAGCAGCTTCAAGACTAGCAAGTGATTATGGAGTTGCAAAACATTCGGGAGAATCGCCAAGCTGCCCAAAGGAGGAGGGTGGAGTTCACTTCACATGAGCATGAGGTTAATGCCGATTGGGAGTCGTGGCTTGAGAGAGCCAATATCCACTTGGAGAGAAAGTTAGAAAAGGCCATCAATGAGAAGAATATGCTAAGAAACCTGTCATATCATTACTTGTCGAGGAACATGGTGTGCCAAGCTAGAATCAAGAGCTTAAAGGCAAAGTTGAAGAGAGCATCAAGGAGGCAAAGAGAGGATGAAGGACTTTAGATATTGGTTGAGGCTTCCTTGGCCTAACATAATGTTTGATGGAGAAGACTCAACCAAAATTTCAAAAAAATTGGGGCACTTTTTGCATTTTGGAAATTTTTGGCACAAAAAATAGGATTTTCTACCCTATGCGCCGCGCCACATGGCGCTTGCTTTTGCTAGGAGACTCCAAATCATAAAAAATTAGCATTTTTGGATTTGCCATGAAAAAATATGTTTTCCTACCAATGGCAAAGAAATTTGGACAGGTTTTGAGCCCTCAAAAAGGTAAAAAACACTCAAAAAATGACCTCACTGCCCCTATTTTGACACATAGGAAGCAGTGTTGGGAGAACTGACTTTTGGAGAGGCAAATTGAGGCCAAATTGAAAAATTCCACTTGGTTTAGAAAGTAGACTGGTAGACATTTCCAAAAAGCACACTTGGAGGAAATTTTGACACCGGAAGTCCTCGAAAAGTGGGTCCAAACAAGCGCTACGCATAGAGAATCAGGCGCGGCACATAGAGGAAATTTTGCCAGTTTGACCAAGTATTACTCTGCTTTTCGCCCAGCATTAGCCAGTTTGACTTTTTCACTTTCTTAATGGAAAATTTTTGATGTAATGTAATGTACATTGATGGATCATGATGTAAATGTGTCAAATGTTCACTTATAGAGGTAGATTCATTAGTTTAAAAGTTGTTTGAAACTGAATGAATCAGTTCCCTTGTTTCTAGAGGCATACTATTCTGTTGCTTGATTTGTAGTTCTCAGTTTAGAATTAGTTGAAACAGATCCTAAACATGTGAGCTCAACCCCTAGAAGCTAGGATGAGCTATGGTTGTCTATATTATGTTGTTTTTCAGTCATTAGCATGGTTGGACTTTTGAGAAAGCCATGAGCTTCATTGTACACTCATATCAACATTTTGACTAAGGAATTGAGACCAGGGTTTGCAGCACTCTTTGGGATCCATGTGGCAATTTGTCTTGGTACAATGTTTTCTTTTGTAATTGTGAATTTTCTTATGTGTTATGTATGTCATTCTCTATCTTGTTTCTTCTTAACTAAACAAACAAGTGTATAAGTAGAATCCATTGAAATTGCAGTGCTCTACTTAAGGTTTGCTTTAGTTTCTTGAAAATTTTAGCTGTTTGGAGAGGATCCATGACTTTCCTTGCCCTCTTCAGCTCCTCACCTATCTAATCCTTCCATCTCACTTAAATTGAAGTGCCAAAAACAATTGCCTACCTTTCCCATTGAGATCCCTACAAGACTGAGCCTCGATCCCCGCACCCAAAATCTACCTTTCCATCTGAGCCAACAAAAAACATCATTTTATTCAATCAAAATTTTCACACATATACCTAGACTAAGATCAGTATTTCTGTCATTCATCTCAAGCCCTCATCGATTATAATTTGCTGAGATTGACCCGGAGAGAGCCCTCTCCCGACCTGGTAGGGCTAGCTACCAGGTTAAGTGTGGTTTGATGTTGGCTCTGGATCCTACCTTCGTCAGCTTAAGGTAAATCTAGGCACTAACACCTAGAAAATCCATCCATAAGCAAAAAGATTTCACATCCGATGCATTCATCAATTATCTGGTCGATGAAGGGTGTAGGGTAGTTGTCCTTTGGACAAGCTTGATTTACATCCCTGTAATTGATGCACACTCTAATCGTCCCTTGATTTTTCATCATAGGAACAATTTTTGATACCCAATCAGTTAGAGGCTGGGTTAATGAAACCAGCATGGAGAAGTTTTTCAACTTCTACCTTGATGGCAGCGACTTTCTTTGGGTGCACGTGTCGAAGTCGTTGTCTTACTGGTTTGACATCTGGATGCATCTTATTTTCATGTTCAACTATGCTCGAGTCAATGCCTAGCATTTCTTCATATGACCATGCAAATACATCTCTAAACTCATGAAGGAGAGCGTAATATACTTCCAGTTCTAAAGAAGAACAAGATTTTCTTACATGAATATTCTCTACAACATCTTGTTTAGTCGAGATATTTATGGTGATAGTTTCTTCAATATTGGACAGATTTCACTCGGAATCCACCATATTTACAGTATTTGATAGAAAATCAAAAAATGAAGGATGATTAAGGTTGCTGGAGCAATCTTCATTGTAATCTGGAATATGGGAATGATGGTGGTAATCTTCCACGGGTGCCCCCTCTATGAGCATTGACTAAAAAATTCCTTCGTTTGTAGAAAGTACATGTGACCAAGGATCTAAAGAGGTACCATACTCCTTAGACCTTTCTACCTAAACGCTTGATGAGCGTTGATTTGGGTTTTCCTCCCATGACGAGAACATTGATTGCTACAATATTTCTATTGAGCTTGGAGGTAATACCTGGTGATGATCCATGCTAATATCGTTTACGGACATCTTCTGAATAGAACATACCATATTGCAAGTTCCCACCATGGCCACTTCCACCGGGTTGTTTGGAGGTGGTAGGGAAAAAGTACACATCAATGTAGGGTCTTTTAGCAGGCCTACTCCGATATTTTGAAGCAACTGAGAGCTTCTGTGGATCATCGGAATGCTTCCTGTAACTTGTCAACTATTGGGGAGAAAGGTTTGCTGGTCAATGATTGTAATTCCTCCTTGAAAAGGAAATGCAATCTTTATGAAGTACATTGACACAACAATAGCCATAACATAAATCCAAGGCCTTCCCAGTAGGATTTTATAATTGAGGTTTCAATCAATAGCTTCAACATCAATTTATACTGTTTTCCCCCCCAGTTCAACTTGTAAGTTACTAAAAATCCTATAAGGAGTGTATGTTCATCCATCGAATGCTTTTAACGTCATTGATGATCGCGACAAGGGTGGTGAGCCTAAATTTTTTTACCAACTCAATGACATAATACATGTAGATGCCCCCTCATCAATGATTGTTCGATGAATAGTTTTGTTGAGGAATTTCACTTGAATGAGGAAAGCGAGTTGAGCTGGTAACTGAGGTTCATATCCTTTATGACCAAAGGCCAGAAGATTGGAATCAGATGGGTCAATCCCACCTATTGCTGATAATAGAGCCTGCTTTTGGGAGGGGCAATTTTGCAGTACTTCAAGTGTCGACATAGGGGACAATGATTGGGCCAGGTCCTCTACTATATTATAATTCTATGCTGCTCTAGCATGAGGATTAAATGTCAATTTGTGTACTACTCCCTTTGGCAGATTTATCGTTAGCTCAGGAATGATGGGTGGCACAACTTTGGTCGAAGTTGTTGTTAAACTACTAGGTTGATTAGTAGCCTTGTTGTTCGACAGCTATGGATTCCCGTAATATTTATTCTTTTTCAATATGAAAGCATCATTTGGGTGTTTTGAAATGGACAACATAAGCACTTGGGATGGGGAAGCATTGTCACTAGCAACTAGATTGGTTCACGGGTTTGGAAATAGATCAGTCAATACTGCTGAGCTTTTCGAGTTCTTGAAGAATTTCTTAATCTCAGCTTTATGCAGACAATCTTTCGTCCAATGATCCTCATCACAGATCTGACATCCCAAAGGAGGTTTTCGTTGCCCAGAAGGGTTTGCAGAAGATTTTTTAGGAGATGACTCATCCTGATTCTTCTTTTTCCCTTTCTTTTTCTTCTTGCCCCTTGGTTGCTTCAGTTCTTTGCCTTTGTCGGTCGACATGACATTAACCTCCGAGGCGAGAAGTTCTTCATTTGAATTTTGACCAGAAACCTTACAGGATTTCTTAGATGTAGCCTTTGTGGATTTCATGGTGGTCGTACCTATCACGCCATCACTGGCATGAGAGTCTTTGTTTGATTTAGGAGGAGGAGGAATGGAAAAATCTGGTCTAGGAGCATCAGGGATTTTGTCATAGAGCGTTCTAGACTGAGTATAGATCATGTCTAGATATTGCGCACGAGTAATGACTTGCTCTTTAGTGATGACTCCTCCCTTTGCCACATCTTCTATAATAGAAGGTAATAATGACTTAATAAACCATTCAGCTAGCAGCTGATCAGGAACATATGTTTTTACCATTCTGCGACAATGTCGCCACTCATGAATATGATCAGATATGTGAGTAGCCATCGTCTGCTTGAAATTGGTAAGAAGCTCTGTTCCTATTCCATACCTTATGGGTAACTGAAAATGGGTTAAAAAGGTGGTGGCAAGGGTGCTAAAGTTATCGAATGAAGCTCTAGGCAATTCGATGTACCATTTTGTTGTTGGACCAGTTAATGTTCGCTGGAAAAGGAAAAGCCTAATTGAATCATCATTTAGAGTGTTGGAGGAACACCACAAATGAAAGGTCATCACATGATTCGAAGGATCTTCACCCAAATTCCCATTGAATTTATGAATATCTGATGGAATTTTATGAGGAATCATTGGCCACCAAGGGGCATAAGCAATTGGATCATTTGTTAGCCGATTTAGATCTGGTAACTCCAAAGTCACCACGAAGGGCAACTGTTGATTCAGGTTCAGCAAAGAATACCCAAGATAAGATGGGATTGCCTGAGCAGTAGGTCTTTGCATACCAACATAATGTATTTGATGCTAATAGCTTTGATAAGGTTGTTGGGCATAACCATTTTGATATGATTGATGATAACTGTTTTGAATATACTGCTTCCCATTACTGGCAAAGTTTTTTTGCTCAAGTCCTTGGTAAGCTTGCTAGAATTGCGATTGTTGATGTTGTACCAACCATGGTTGTGAAACCATTTGCTATTGCCCAATACTGGATGTTTGACCAAGATGAGAGGTAATGGTACTTGTTTGAGCCTAAGTCGCTCCAGTTAAGGAGCCACCAATCGGTGATTGTGGTTACATCATGGAGACAAGAGGTTGTTGTATTACGACCCGAGAAACCTGAGGTTGGCATACAACAGGAAATGCTTGTACTTGCGACACCATCACAATAGTCGGTGTAGTGGGAATATTCGACACAGGTTGACTTGGTTGCATTGAGTATACAACTCTTGGTTTCTGAGGCAGTATTGGCACCCAACCACTAGATGTGATTCCAACTTGAACCGAATTCGGTTTTGAAGTCTCATATGGTTTTTCTCCCAGAGGGAAAAATGAAAGGGAATACTACCCCCCATACGGCGGTAATCTAGTGCTCAAAGGAAAGATTGGCCTTTGGAGACTAGACTGCCCAAATTGATATTGTTGCGAAGGATCAATTTGCTGAGACTTAACATAAGAAATTCCAGATATTATTCCAGACGAACAAACAGGAATAGACCATACTATTGAAATAGTCCCTGGGTGGACTTCCTCTAGCGGTTGAGAGCTAGTTGGAACAGATGGTATACCAAAAAACATTGTCAGAGTGGTGACAGGAGGTTCTGCTACCACTGTATCGGATGACACAGTCTTAGATGTTGATGGTTATCCAGACATATCGAGTCTATCCAAAAGACTTCCTAGCGATGATGAAGGAACTTGCGATGAAGGGGAACTAACTTCTGAAGCAGAAGGATATAGATGGATCCCAATTCCAAAATGTGATGGAGCACTAGATGGAAGATCCTCTGTATTCTCTTCTATAGCAATCAATCAAGGTGGAAGAGGTAGACCATCAGGTCCGTAAAATATTTCTGGTGCCAAAGAAGGTATAGATTCTGCAGCGACAGATGCTGGAGGGGTAACACTTTCCGAACCAACCTTAGATGGAGTTGGTTTAGGAATAGAAGTGTTTACTATTACACTAGGATTAGTTCTAATGTCCTGTTGTAACTGCGAAACTTCTTCTGTAGAGGCAGGGATACCAGAAACAGTTGGAGTAACTGGAGTCTCTGAGGATGTTGAAACACAAGTTTCAAACAAACCAGGAGACTTGACTTAGTTAAACGAGTTTTCTTGGCCCAAAATGGTTTCATTTCCAGAGTCAAAGACGACTGACTCGTTAGTCTCCGCGAATGACAGGGTTTTGATTGAATTTCTTCCATGATTGCGGATTACTTGATCAACTCAAAATAAAATGGGAGAATGTTATTCCGAATTAAATGAATTTTAGATGCTTTGACACAACTTACTTTTTCAATTTTTAAGAGTCAAGAAAAAGCTAAAGATGACTCTAGTCGCCTTTGATTTTTAATGAGTCTGAAGTGACAAGTGCTCAGATGGACCTTTTCCTTTAAGGAGTCTGAAAAGGAATGAAAGAGACTACTATGGAAATCTAGACAAAGGGATTACCAAACCAATTGCAAAATTGCAGAATACCTTTTACGGTACGACAGTCAATCTTCCTAAATGATGTGTTCACTGCAGTGCGATCGATAGGGTAGCAGACACGGCTTCCTAAGGATAAAGGATATAGCCTATTGTGGTCTCCCAATATATACTCGACAATACATGGGAGCACAAGTCTGTACTGACACGTGTCGTCTCAAAGAGGAGGAATCACCCAACCTACGATGAAGGTGACAGTTACTAGGCTTTACGACACTGGAATACGTCTCTAGCCTAGACTTTTAGATGTTGTGCACTAGGTTCCAAAGCGTTTTTATGTTCATTGAATTTATTTTACAATTGATCTTTCTTAAGAAGTTTGCCTTTAAGGTTCACTGCGTGATGTAGATATACAATTCCTAAATACGCAATCTAAGATGATAAACAATCATTTACTCTTCCTTTTGCGATGAAAATCCTAGCTACTAAGGAAAGAGAAGCAAAATTCTTTCAACATAGAGCAGAGAGCACACACTAGATGCATTGTCCTAAATCAAAATCAACAAGCAATCTAAATGCAAATGCACATGCATGTATTTGTTTTCTGCTTTCTTAATGCGTGAATGACAAAAAGAATGCTAAGTACAAATCTGAATTATCTTTTCTTTCAGAGCAACAATACTAACAATTTTATTTTCAAAAAACGAAAGGAAGACAAGGACAACACTTTGCGATTTTGAATTGAAAACTACTTTCGACACTTGAAATACTATTAATTTAGATCAAATACAAGAGTAATAGTGTAATCGACCATAAAAAAGACTAGGATTCTTTTCTTTGACTGAAAACGACACTTGTGATACTTTCAAATCAAAAGACGACAGTTCGATTAAGCTACTTTTTGTTAAGGAGAACTGTAAATGGCGAAAAATACATAAAAACATTCACAATTCTTCTTACAATGGAGGCTGAATAATGCAAAGGAAGGTGGTTTCAACAGTGGTGTACTGATCACAGACAACAAAGCTCCTGAATAAAGCTGAAGACAATGAAGAAAAAAACCAAAATCTGGAGGCAGAAACAGTCTTATCTGATCATCGCACCTGTAACACAGGGAAACACGGATGCATCCCACCTACTGCACACGGGAGGTGCGATGCATCCAGCCTGCCAAAAGGAGATATTGCAATGGTCCAGGAACGAGACTTTAACTTGGTTTTTGGTCACAGTTTGTAGCTTAGTTTAGGGATTTAGGTCGAGCTAATGATAGTCAGTAAATACAAAGTATAGGGGCTGATCTAATGAGGTTAGTTGAGCTACCACCAGGGCATTTAGAATGTTTGCAAGTCAGTTGTTTAGTTCATAAAAAAAACTGGAGATTGACTGAAGCAGTGTTGATCTACTTTGCACTTGCATAGTAAATGTAATTCGAAGGCTAGCTGGCTTAACTTCAGGCTCCATCTGTAGTTTATGAAGCAAACAAATAGAGACAAGCAATCAATCTATTCGCTCCCCAATGGAGTCGTCATTTTGTTATTGGGAAAACTAGTGTCTATTTAGAGCTGCTAGTCCCACTAACACAGGTAGCTATCTTAGAAACAAACAAACTAAAGTTACTTGTGTTTTCCTCTATGAGAGATAGATGAGAAAGAAGCAGAGAGTACCAACCTCAGTCTTTCGCTTGGCTCCTTGCTTGTTTCCTTTCCCCTTTAATAGAATCTCGCCACTCCTTCCTTACTTTTCCCGCATCAGAGAGCACCTATAGAGTTAAAGCAGCATAATACCATCAAAGAATAGAGATCTATAACCATAAACAATATAGGATCAGATGTATATTAACCATACAAATGCATATATCAATACAAGATTCAGAGATATACAAGAATATGGAGGAAAACTCAAATAACTTTACTGATAGAAGTAGTACAAGAGAGGATTACAACCCATTGGTCTAACCCAGCGCCATCATCCCAGCATGAAAGCCCTCTTCACCTCATATAAAGCAAGATCACCCAATAATGTCTTCAAAGAGAAACCAACAACACTTCCTTGCAAATTACAAAATTCCAGCCTGTGGATCTCTGAGATGAGGGATCCATATATATATGTTTGCAGGGGGTGAGTCAGCTTCTGGGATTTTGATTAGTGTCATCTCTCTGATAGTTCTTGGTTCCACTTGGAGATTTCATGATCTCTTACTCATCCCTGGGCAAATAAAGAGAGGTAAGTGTCAAATGAGCAGCTTCTAAAAGATTCTCAGGGTCTCCACCCAGCAAACTACTTCTGCCATTTGTTTTCTCTTGCTTATCGAACCCTACAAAAGGGCTTTCTAGTATGCATCACACTTTTGCATGTGGCAGGTGAGATGCATCACAACCTTAGTACTGAGCAGTCTGTATGGTCTAGTTTTGACCAGTTTTGAGTAGTTTTTCAGGGAGAACTTCTGGGAGATGATGTAATCAGCTGACCTTGCTCCTTTAGGGTATGAAACAACACTTTTAGGGACTTAGGAGCCCTTGGTTTATGGACATATGTGATTGGGGTTTCAGTGACCAAATATGTCTATAATAGGAAAACAGAAGAGAGTCAGATTTCTCAGAGTTGGGAAAGAAAAGAAGAGCGAAAAATTAGAGCTTGTGCATACAGATGTATGGAGACCTTCTCAGGTATCATCTCTCGGTGGCTCTCATTATTATGTTACTTTTATTGATGATGCAACTAGAAAAACTTGGATTTATTGTATTAAGAATAAATCTGATGTATTTGATACTTTCAAGAAATGGAAAGCTTTGGTTGAGATTGAGACAGGAAAGAAATTGAAGTGTCTCAGATTAGACAATGGAGGTGAATATTGCAGCAATGAGTTTGATAGGTATTATTCAGAGCATGGAATTCATAGAGAGAAGACAGTTCCAAGAACACCACAAGAAATGGTCTGTCAGAAAGGATGAATAGAATAATCATGGAGCGTGCAAGGTGCATGAGATTGCATGCAGGATTGCATTTACAATTTTGGGCAGATGTTGTAGATACTGTTGTTTATCTAATAAATAGAGGGCCTTCAAGTTCCCTAGATGGTGGTGTTCCAGAGGAAGCATGGACAGGTAAAAAGGTAAACTACTCCTTTTCAAAGCCTTTTGGTTTTGAGGCCTTTGTCCATATTAATAAAGAAAATAGAACAAATCTTGAGGCAAAATCAAAGAAATGTACCTTTATTGGATATGGTGTTAATGATTTTGGTTATCGCTTATATGATTATGAAAATCACAAAATAATTAGGAGAAGAGATGTAGTATTCAATGAAAAGGTCTTGTATAAGAATCAGTTGCAGGAAAAGAAACATGGAAAAGAAAACAAGGAATACATAGTTCTTGATGTGATCATTGAAAAAGTAAAGGTGCCTGAAAATAATAATAATCAACAACCACAACAACAACAACAGGCACCCCAAACACCTGAAAGTGGTGTTAGAAGATCTACCAGGATAAGTAGACCCCCTAAATGATACTCTCTTTATTTATATTACTTATTATTGATTGATTCTGGTGAACCCAAATCTTATGAAGAAGAAATGCAGGTTGAAAGTAGGAAGAAGTGGAAGCTAGCCATGGAAGAAGAGATGGACTCCTTAATGCATAACCAAACTTGGGACTTAGTCAAGTTGCTTGCAGGTAAAATTACATTGCAGAATAAATGGGTTTACAGGCTGAAGGAAGAAGTTGGAGGAAAATAGAGGTAAAAAGCTAAACTTGTGGTGAAGGGGTTTGCACAGAAGAAAGGTATTGATTTTGATGAAATATTTTCTCCTGTTGTTAAAATGACTTCAATCAGAACTATTCTAAGTATAGTAGCAGCTGAAGATTTGCATCTTGAGCAGTTAGATGTAAAGACTGCCTTTCTCTATGGGGATTTGGAGGAAGAGATATATATGTAGCGGCCACAAGGATATGAGGTAAAAGGGAAGGAGAAACTAGTGTGCAGGTTGAAGAAGAGCGTGTATGGCTTAAAACAAGCTCCAAGGCAGTGGTATCTAAAATTTGACAAGTTTATGTCTGAACAAGGTTATACTAGATGTCACTCTGATCAGTGTGTCTATCTAAAAAAGCAAAATGATGGCAACTATATTATATTGTTATTGTATGCAGATGACATTCTTGTTGCAGGGTCTAACATGCAAGAAATAAATGTGCTCAAAAGAAAATTGGCAAATTCATTTGCAATGAAGGATTTGGGAGCTGCAAAACAAATCCTTAGTATGAGAATAAATAGAGACAGGAAAAATTGCAAACTAACATTGTCTCAGAATGAGTACATACGAAAGGTGTTGAAAAGATTTAATATGCACAATGCAAAACCAGTTAGTACACCTTTTGCTAGCCATTTTAAACTTAGTAAGGAAATGTGCCCAAAGACCCAAGAAGACATGGATTACATGTCTAAAGTTACATATGCATCAACAGTTGGAAGCTTAATGTATGCAATAGTCTGCACAAGGCCTGATATTGCACACGAAGTGGGAGTTGTAAGCAGGTACATGAACAATCCAAGAAAGGAACATTGGATGCAGTGAAATGGATTCTCAGATATTTAAAAGGTACTACAAATCAAGAATTATGCTTTGGTGGTTCAAATATTTCTCTACAGGGATATGTTGATGCAGATATGGTGGGTGACAGAGATAACAAGAGAAGCACTACAGGATATGTATTTACTGTAGGTGGAACAGATGTTAGTTGGGTTTCAAAAATCCAAAGTGTTGTTGCACTTTCAACAATAGAACCAGAGTATGTTGCTGCTACAAAGGCTAGTAAAGAAATGATTTGGTTACAAAGGTTTATGGGTGATTTGGGTAAGGAGCATGATATGGGCACATTATGCAGTGATAGCCAAAGTGCCATTCATCTTGCAAATAACTCAACATTTTATTCTAGGACTAAACACATATAGCTCAAGTACCATTTCATATGATCAGTGTTGGAAGATGGAGAGTTGAAGCTGGAAAAGATACACACTAGCCAGAATCCTGCAGATATGCTAACAAAAGTTGTAACCAGGGAGAAATTGAGAATATGCTCAGTTTCAATTGGCCTTTAAGTATGATGAAGAGGATGAGAAACAACCATGTCTAAAGAGGATTCATTGTCTAGCAAATGAAGCAGTAGAATCAATTTCCTCTACTACGATTGTTAATGCCCTCTGTATGGATTTTACTATCTTGTACGGAGTGAACAAGATTAAATAGAATCTTCTTACCACTAAATATCAAATCAGATCTCGACTCGTGGTGGCAATTACAAAATACAAGAGTGTGCCATGTATGTATCCTACTAACTGGGACAAACTAATCATAGTGAAGAGTCATTTTAAGTGCAATATGATAGTTTAGAAGCTCGTCTCTTCCTCTCAAGTAGCTAAGTTTATCCCACTGATGCAATCAGTCGCAGATCAACCAAAGGTCTGGAACAAGATTTCCCTCATTACAACTAAAGCACCAACTGGCAAGATGCATGAAGTGCATACACTCTCCTCGTCGGGGTTCACGAAAAAGTCCAAGTCATCAAAGCCATGAAGGCGACACCATATTTAATCATTTTGTTATTATGTTTCATTTAATTTACTTATTTTATTTTATTTCTATTGTCAAAAATAGTTACCAAATAGTTAGTTAAAAAACTATCATTTAAAAACCTTGTTTCTCGTTATGGGGGCATTGTTGGAAGTGTGGAAAAAACGTTGGAGATACCAAAACTTCTTGTACATGATATACAAATTTCAGTACTAATCTTGAAGATTATTCCTAGCAATTCTTGTTTGTTTGCTTTTCTTCATCTATTACTCTGAATTGCAATTACATTCAATTAAATCTGAGGCTTGATCTCATTTATACATGCTTTACAGTGATCAAAACTTAATCTTCTGATAATATAATTCATGCTTTACAGTGATCGCAACTTTAGATGTTTTGTTATTATGTTAACACATTCCTACCTTTCTAATAGTGTATGTTTTTCTCTAAAATTTTCATGTTTTACTCTTGCGTGAATGTCAGTTCCGATATATAATATTAACTGTTATTTAGCATAGAGTGGAATGAACATTCTTGTAGCTTCTACACATTATTTCATCTAACGGGAGCACAGTTTTGTTTTAAAGCTGATGTTTTCATTTTTCTTTTGCTTAATATTTCCATATCCCTAATCTTTGATTTTTATTATCGTCGTATTTTACTATTGTTGTCTTAATCATTGGGAATTAGACTTCAAAATTGTATATCATCAAATGTTTTCTTTCCTCCTGTGAATGCCACAATTATCTACTGTAACTAAAATACTCACACTTGGTCTTATACAATTTTCGTATTGAAAATATGACAATTATATTATAGGGTTACCCGCTGTGGTGTGCTGAGGACTAGTAGTTACACCTAGAGAGGGAGGGATAAATAGTCCTCAGTAAATGTGTGCTCAATTGTTTATATGTGGGACAAATTTGTGCACCAACATTATTTTTCCGCTGCTTCTAGGGAGTTGTTAGTTTAATCTTTGGATGACTAATTTTAACCTTGTTCAACCACATATTTTATTTGGTTTGGCCGATCAACACAACATACTTAACGATTTATATGAACTGTCATTGCAGGCTTCTAGAACACATCAGGAATCACGCCAGAATTGGGAAGTTTTAGTGTAGTAAGACGAATATGCTTAGACGAACCCTAATGCTCCTGGATGATGACAACCTCTCAAATCCTGAACTCTACTATAGAAGTGCACGCCCATTTCCACTAAGGTACTCTATAAGTTCATGTTGTACTATTCTCTTTATATCGATTTAATCACCATCTACTTGTAACAATTTTGTATTTATAGAAATTATTTCTTTTATCATTTTACATAGTTACCCCTTAAAACCTGGATACCCCTTGAAGGCTAACCAGATCTACCTCAAAGATTAGTTCTTCTCCTTTAGAAGACCCATAAGTGCTTGTAACTATAGAAAATAGGAGAAGGCGCCTTGATAACTTTAGACAAAACCACCCTTTATCACCTACCCCTCGGGTAGTCATATCTTCCATTCCACTTGGTTTTAACTATTAGGATCATATATCCTCAGCCTTTCTTCATCCCTCTACCCCTACAAATAATCCATTGACCGTCCTCTTCGTCATCCTCTTCTCCTCGTTCACCACCTTTATTTCGAACCCGTCCACCCATGAATTCCTGGGTGAATGCTTGATACTGCCCCCTTGATATACAGAGGCCCTTACATAATTTTCCTCCAAAATACAAAAAAAACTTTTCTTGATTCGATAATGAAGGAGATTAGACCACCGAGGAGCACGTAATTAAGTTCCAAGATTACTGTGAAAATATAGGGGCCGAATACGATGATATCTGTATGAGATTGTTTTTACAAATCCTCAAAGGAGAACCCTACAAGTGGTTCAGATCTTTGGCACTGAACACCATTAATAATATGGATAGAATTATCGAGTTTTTTACTCAACAATATGGTGCGAAGAAAAGTAATCAGCTTTGGCTTACCAAATTCTCTGCTCTTAGCTAAAGCCTGATGAATCTGTTAGTGACTTTAACAAAAGGTTTACCAAATGCTATAATCATTTACCTCCTGTAGTTCGGCCTTCTAACACTGCAGATGTCGTGACATACCCTTCCTCCCTTGAGGAAAACATTTCCTATGCCCTACAAGAAAGGTAACCCACAACATTAGTTGATGCATGAGCCAAGTCTTGTTCCTACAAGGGAAACTTCATTGCTACGGTAAAGAGTGTCCCTAATGAAGTTAAGTCCAATGGGAAGAAAAAGGTTATTGAAACTTCTCACCAGCTTCCTACTTCCTCTTCTTCACAAGAGTAAAAGATTGAGGAAATGTCTAAACTCATCAAGTCCTTAATGAATAAAATCCGATGTTTAGAACTAGGAAATAGACCAGCTCTTCCTCATCCCCCTAACCCTCAAAATCATAATCTGAATTTTCCTCCTACGAATCCTCCCCCTTTTAATTATCCTTAGCAACAAAATATGTTACAATCAGAGCAATGAGTCAATGAACTGCCCCTCCATCCTCCTTTGAGGAATAATGCTAAACTAATAGATGAATACGATAATGATGCTACTATTCAGCTTAGGATCCCCGACGAAGACGAATATCCAAATGTTGACTCTATAAATTCTTTTGATATACCTTCTCTGGTTTCCCATGAATATTTGGAGGAGGAGTTCTGGGAGCCCCAGTCAGAAAGATTCGTAAAGCAGCTAGAGGTCCATCTTCAGTAGAAGAATAATTTAAGGCCTAGGAAGAATCAATAGAATCCTCATGAATCCCCCATTAAATATTAGTAGGTCATTGGAAAGCTCAAACCACTCCATCCTAATCATGCTGATTTGGATTCTCCCCTGCCCAAAAAGTTTAGCTTGCAAAACGAGCTGAACAAACTCCGAATTAATATGCCACTAGCAAAAGTCGTGAAACTTCCAAAGTATAAGAAAGAGATTGACTTCTTTCTAAAGAGGTCTCAAAGGTCTCCTTAGAATATAGGATTCAAAGATGTTATAAATGTATAGGACGATGCTCCTAAGATCTCCTTAGGACCTGCTGAACCCAAAAGTGGTAATATAGTTTCCCCTTTCTATGTCAGTTTGAAGATTCATGATTGGAATCTTCACAACTGTATGCTTGACTCTGGAGCATCTCATAATATCATGCCTAAGGAGATCATGGAAAAGATCAAGTTAAGTATAACTCAAGAATACCATGATCTGTACTCTTTTGATTCTCGTAGAGTTAAATGTTTAGGGGTTATTAAAGACCTAGTAGTTGTTCTAGCTCAAGTTCTCGTTAAAATTCTTGTTATGGATATAGTAGTGGTCAACGTTCCTCCTAACTATAGGATTCTTCTCTCAAGGAGTTGGGGTGCCAAGCTTGGCGGGTCACTCCAGTTAGACCTTTCATATGCTACCATCCCCATGTTTGGGGGAGGTACTCATCATCTTTATAGAGAATCCAGACTAACTTACACCATTAGCTCAGAACAGAACCCCAAAAATTCTCCTATTTATACTGTCGAAGAAAATATGGGAAATTTCATATTTTCCATTTCAGACAAGGAAAACTTTTCTCTTACTCAAAACAATAGTCTCCTTACTTTCCCTTTAGATACTAACATAGTATGGAAAATGTACTTTGATGGTGTCTCCTCCAAAGTCAGATTTGGTGCTGGCATTATCTTAATCCCTCCTTCCCAGAAAAACTCTTCATTTTCCTTTAAGCTAAACTTTGAAACAACAACTAATACCACCAAGTACAAAGCATTCCTCCTCAGGTTAGAAATAGCACGCAAACTAAACATAAAGAATTTATCAGTATATGGCGACTACGTGCCAAGCTAAGAATCCCTATTTGCGTGCTTATAGGAACCAATTTTGGTACTTGGTTGATAATTTTTTCTCAGCCATTAATTTTGCGACTATTCCTCATGAATAGAATCATTTAGTTGATGCTTTGACTATTACAGCAGCCACTTTGGCCCCTCCCTCTAGACTCAAAATTAAGTTCAAAATAGAGGTTCTATATAGACCTTCCATACATGACAACATCAAGCATTGATAGGTATTTGAATACAAGCAGGAGATTAAGAGGTTCATCCAATTTATTGGAGAGTCCTTAGACCAGTTTACTGATGAAGACAAAGATGTTGAGTTGGCACAAACCAACGTCCCTCCATTCAACCCAAAAATTGGTGAACATGGTGTCATCCAACTGAAAAATAATCATATTCCTAGATGGTTGATTCCCCTCAAAAATATTTTTGATCATAACGACATCGTGGCGACTTCAGCCCTTAAACCTCCTAATGTTGAGGTAGAGGCAGTTGACATTTATACTTCTTCTGAATATAATGTAATTAATTTTTTGAACTCTCTTCCACAACATACAAAAGATCAATACGTCCAACTCCTCTCAAATTATACTGATGTTTTTCCTAGTCATATAATGACCTAAAGGCTTACAACGAAAGCATCATAGAGCATTGCATACCTTTAAAAGAAGAGGTCAATCCCTTTAAGGAAAAAATTCGACAAATTAATCCCCTCTTGCTTCCCTCTATTGAGAAAGAGACTAAAAAAATCTTAGATGCAAAAGTAATCGTGCCCCTATGCTACTATACTTGGGTGGCTAATTTAGTGCCTGTCATAAAGAAAAATGGTGAAATTCAACTATGTGTGGACTTTAGAAATCTAAATCGGTCATCCTTAAAGGAAAATTACACCCTTCCAAAAATGGATACCATCCTACAACGAATAATTGGTCCATCTCGTATCTACATGATGGATGGGTTTTCTGTTTACAATTAGATAGTTTTCCATAAAGATGATATGTACAAAATTGCTTTCACTACTCCATGGAATACATTTATGTTCCAAAAATTTCCTTTCAGGCTGATGAATGTTGGGGCCACTTTTCAAAGGGCCATGGATATCGCCTTTGCAAATGAAAGGGATAGATTTATAGTCATCTATTTAGATGACATGACTATTTTTTCTTTGAGTGATGAACAACATCTCAAGAATTTGGAGGCTATTTTCCAGAAGTGTTGATGGTTTGGCCTCTCTTTGAATCCAAATAAATCCTTCTTTGCGATCACTAAAGGGAAGTTGTTGGGACACATAGTATCTCACCACGGCGTTATGATAGATCCCGAAAGGGTACATTCCAATCAAATCATTTCCCTTCCATGCACCAAGAAGGAAGTTTAGGCATTCTTAGGGAAAATAATTTTTTTAAGAAGATTTATCCCTAATTTCATCGAAATAGTTAAGAATATTAATCGCATGCTTAAAAAGGGAAATGAGGTTACATGGGACGAAGAGTCCAAATACTCCTTTGAGAGAATTAAGAAATCCATAATGGAAGCCCTTGTCCTAATGAGTCTTGATTATACGAATATTTTATAATTTTCCCTTTCACTTCTGAACATACCATTGTTGCAGTATTATTGTAGAAAAACCAAGATGCATATGAAAAAACCATTGCCTTTTCGAGAAAATCCCTCCAAAATGTTGAATTAAAATACAATATCATAGATAAGCAAGCTTATGCCCTGGTCAAAATGCTTAAATCCTTTAGGGAGTACATTTTACTCGCTAAGTCAATAGTGTATATACCTCACCCCACTATGAGAGATATACTCCTTCAGCATGATATAGAGGGACGAAGGGGAAAATGGATTGTTAAAACTCAAGAGTATGATTTAGAATTGAAACCAATTAAAATCATTAAAGGGAAAGGGTTAGCTAAGTTACTAACTGAAGTGAATTTTGATGCACTCAACATCAATTTACTTGCTCTCAAATTCTCGGTAGCAGAAGATGGAGGTCAACAGGATAAGTAGTCAAGGTTGTTGCTACCTTCCTCAAATCTCGCTACCATTAACCCTGATTTTATGTTGGCTGAATGGTATAAGGACATCATTAGTTACCTTCAAACAATGAAGTTGTCGAGCTCCTTGAGAAAATCTGTGAAACATTCTATTAAATTAAAAGAAATTAATTATTGTATTATAAATTAGAATTTGTACTAGAAGGATCGAGTAGGTGTTTGATCTGAATTTAAACAGGAACACAATAAAACACAAAGATAATCATAAAGATAGATATGCAGTGGAAATAATACTTCATTTCATTACCGTAAAATACTGAAATATGCTTACAAACAGAAATGGAAATAAACCAGTTAGGGCGATGGTAGCTTATCTCTCAGAAGAGATGTCGTGGCTACATGCCTCTGAATTGTTCTGAACTATCTTACAATGACGCTCGAAGGCCTATTTATTGTTGAGAAACAATGGAAAACCCTTCACATTCCAAAACCTAACCCTAGAAGATGAAACACCAAATTGTGGGCCCCGTTTTTGGGTAAGTTGGTACATCAACTTCCCGAGGTCACGAATTGGTCGTATTATCTCCATTTGACGCGCATGATAGCCCGTTGGAAAGATATCTACGAGGACTACAACGGAAAAGATGATTTTTTGATAGAAAAATCACTAGTAGTAGATTTCCCAAAAAACGTCATTTAGGGCCTCAAAACGGCTCCAGAAGTTTAGGACCCGAAAAACTGCTAAAAATAGTAAACTGTGCTATAATTAAGGAAGCTGATAATCTGAAAGGGACAGTTGTGGGGGTCCAGATGGGATAGGTGGGTGGCCACCAACATCCACCTAGATCAGTGTTCTATTAAATTGTGTTCTTCCTTCACAACTAGATTATCTAATAATTCTTCACCACAATGGTGTGTGTGGTGGCTACTATGCCTCATGAGTTAAGACCCACATGATTTTGAGAAGTGTCCTCTATTGGCCTACCCTTTTCAGTGATGTTAATAGAAAGGTAAGATCTTGCCACCAATGCTAGATCTTTGTTGGAAAGCAAACCTTGGTTGCTCTACCCATTAAGTCGATAATAGCTTAAACACCTTTTCAGCAATTGGGGTTAGATTTTATTGGGGAAACCCACCCTCCTTCCAGTGGTAAACAATGTTGGATTATTACCGAAACTGACTATTTCACTAAGTGGGTGGAGGATTCACCCTTGAGAAGGATCAATGACAAGGTTGTAATGGAATTTTTGACTGAAAATATTTTTCCCGTTTCCGCTGCCCCAGAAAGATTATAGCAGATAATGATAAGACTTTATGTTCTACCTCTTTCTTAAATTCATGTGACAATTTCGAAGTAAAATTGAGACAATCGACAGATTATTACCCATAAGGTAGTGGGCTTGCTGATTCTACTGACAAAAATATTTTGAAGATTCTTTAAAAATGCTACACTCTAAAAGCAGAACTAGCATGTATAGATAGGATAAGTACCAAGAAATTAATTGGTACTTCACCATTCCAGTTGGTTTATGTTTTGGATTCCATGTTCCCTTTATACCTGGGCATAAAGGTCATGAAAATCCTACATATTTTAACTGAATATCCCAATGGCCTCCAAAGAAGGATCAACCAAACGATCCAACTTCAGCAGGAAAGGAAGTTAGTTTACCAGAGGATTAACCATCGTCAATCTAAAGTTACAAAGGATTTTGACAAGTTTGCTAAAAATATAACTTTCCTTCCTGGGGACTGGGTCCTCAAATGGGATAAGAGAAGTGAAGAGCTAGGTAAGCATGGGAAATTTGACAACCTCTGGTTAGGACCTTTCATTATTGACAAGGTGGAGGGTGAAAATTCCTTTTCTTTAAAAAAAATTGAAGGAGAGGAGGTTAGCCGTACAATTAACGACCAATACCTCAAACATCATATCACCTATTGATTCATTCTCATTAATATATCTATCTATATATCTATCTATATATATATATATATATATATATTTTACATGTATATAATAATAAAATAAAATATAAATAAACCAATTAGTTTTGATAATGAAATTATTAAAATTAATGGAAGATTAGTAGTTGGGTACCCCAAAAAACTAAAATGAAATTTTCATTCATGAAATCCCACGAACTTATTTCTTATTAAAAGTAAAATGGAAAACAAGCATATTTCTCACTATAAATAGATTTTTCAATGCTGAACTAAATATCATGATCACCATAATGTCCCAAGTTATTCCAAAACTCAAAGCAACCTAGATGTTATGCAATTTATATTCAAGGCTAATTCATTATCCCCCCTATTTTCCTTTCCCCGCCTCTCAAATACGACCACTAACCTATCAATTTTTATAAGTCCTACAGAATCTTCTTATGTTGCAATTATTTTTAACTCAAGTAGTAAAACAAAGTTAAAATTCCCCCCTTTTACGAAAATGTTCCTTCACCATCTGCCTTACTAGTTTTTTAACCTACCTCCTTAGGATGGGGTATGTTGACAAACTTCGTTAGGGCTATGAACACTCGCTGGAAGCAGAGCAAGGACAATGGCATTGGAGAATTTGAGTGTGCAACCTACCCATCCCCTTACATTTCGGTTTATTGGGGTAAGTTGATGACTTTTTTGGGGCTATAAACGCTTGCTGGTAGCAGAGCGACATCAGTGGAATTTTAAAATTTGAATGTGGTTCTTCCCACCATGTTGTAAAGGAAAATCAATAAAGGCCACAAATTGAGAATACGATGAGCTGTAACTATGTGGACTAATAAGAGTCTTAGGAAAATTCTTCGAGTAAGACAGTGAATGACTCTGTGGGGGCTATGGATGCTCACTGGCAGGAGAGTGATGTTCAAATCTAATTGATGTTCAAGGGTTCCCTAAAACCTTTTCTTTAATTTTTTTTCCATCATGGTATTCATTCAAATGCAACATGACATCTCTCCGAAGGCAATCTGGTTGCATTAGAACATAATGAAATCTAGCTGAGATGGCATTTATCCCTAACTTCCCCCATTTTTATAAAAGCTTTGTGTTTTGTTATATAATGCTTAAGCCTCCTTTGATAATAGCTACAGGATATTACTTGGCACATTTATCATTCATTCAACACATATTCATTCGTCTCACAGAAAGAGAAAAATGAATTCATGAAGTAAGACTAAATATAATGTATATGCTCCACATGACATATATATATATATATATATATATATATATATATATATATATATATATATATATATATATATATATATAATCAAACTGAAAGAAGCAGAAAAACAGAAATCATATACTCATGTTCTCCATTTACTCTGCATTTACCAATAAATGAAAATAAACATTAAAAACACAACTACGCAAAATTCAGGAGGTAAAACTTTATATTCCATAAGGTTTAAATACTTAAAATAAATAGCGTAGCCACAGGATAAGTCTGTTAAGTTCAACGTGAGTCTTTATGCTCCATACTTCATATAAGTAAAAATTATACAAATTCTGAAACAAGGAGGCTTTATGTTAAAAATTGAGCTAACTTCTCTGTTAAAACTAAATTTATGAAACATGGATTATCTTGTTATCCAAATTTGATGAGCGAGCAAGGTGAATGCTACCAGTCGGATAATGCGGGCAGATATTTTCGACTCCCTGGAAAATCTTGGGTAACATGGTCAGTTGGTCCTCAATTAACGTGAAGGGTTCTTCCATGTTGGTTAAGAAGAACAATACTCTATCCATTTTTTCATGTAAGTTCTCACGATGTCCCACATTACTACTACTAGCACTGGACATGGCTCTTATCTTCTCTCGTCACACTAGGATTTTCCCCATCACAGACATTCAGATGAATAATAAAATTTTCTTTAATGGTGACTTTTTATTCTTTAATTAACCTTTGTCACTTCTGCATTAACGTCTACCTTTAATCCATCACATCTTAGATATCTTCCCCTGTGTCATATCAGTATGGAACTCTCTAGTTGAGGGATCTTTGCTGCTATTTACAAATGACTCCATAACCGAACCAGAGAAGGAATTTGGCCCATGTCCTTTGGTTTCCCGCAAAGGAAACCCATCCCCAGATGGAGCTAATGTTGGGGAAAAAATCCCTCCCATGAAACTTTTATAAATATTAAGTTTTAATAACCTTTATAGGGTAATGTATCACTTTCTCTAACATTTGAGCATGATTGAAGGATGTGTCTACCTTTAATTGCATATCATCAATTAACCATAGCTCTCACACTTTCAAATTATGTACTGGATAGTTTATATTAAAAATTTTATGCCTTTAAAACTCTTGCAAGTTCCCAGCCTAATCATTGTCAAAATTAATTCAATTAGCACTATGAATACTATCGCATACAAAGGTGCACATATAATAATTGCTCGACTCTTTCCCAACAGACGTAGACCGTTGATTAACCCTATATCCAACGGCTCTTAGACCTTATCACAATTGAAGTTTCTCATTCGTTATCACATCCCCATGGACCAGATAACATGATCACCATTGATCATTATCAGATCAACGATCATCGCATCTGGACTTGCACGCTGTTTAACACGTCTCTTTCGTGTGATGGGCAGGTCCCAGCCACCATGGTTGGTGACCCATCCTATTGTAATTTCACACCTATATTTTTCCCATTCCGCTCGTTATTTTCATTCTCTATGTGATATTTTCTCGAGCTCGGCCATGATCTCTTCGAGGCTACTAGACTACCGCACTCATCCTGAATTGAAACGCATTCACATGTAAGTTATTATTTCTCTCCGTGTTTTTATTATAGTTGTAATCCTACCCATTTGATCTATTATGGCCGAGCTAAAAGGAAAATAACCCCTCGTGAATAGCCTGGCAGGAGTACAGGACACCAAGGTGTGTCTCACTAATATCCTCACACTAAAGAGAACTCTCTCCTCATCAACAACTACATCAGCGGATGACCATTTCTTTGTTAGGACCGAAGTCCTGCACGCAATACTTCTGCAAGTCCATTTTGACCTTGATTCAATATTGTTGTTAGCTGAAAGCTTTGAGTAAAAACAAGAAACAATATATTTTAAGAATAGTCATACTTTATTTTTAAATATTGATGTGGGAATTATTGCAAAAATTTTGGGCATTCCAACCCAGGGAATGGACATATTAGGCAGAGGGTTAGAAAACAAATTCATTACATGGGTTGAGGAAGATAAGCTTGAATTCCTTCAAACCCTTTTTGAAAATCCCAACCTTGAGTTAACGCTAGTTTTTCCTATTCATAATAGTTTGCTAAAACCCTTCTATCAGATCTTAATGTCTCTCTTGTTGGTTGTTTTCGGTCTTCCCAATGACTCTAAGATAGATGAAACATTATTTTTAGAAACTCATCTTGTTACTCTTAAGCCAAACTAGCAGACTATTAATTTTACCAAATACTTAGCTCTGAACCTCATGATGGATTTGTCTACCACCCTTCCTTTTCATTCCTACCACACCATTCCTACCCTGTTCACTTGATTTTGTATAATTATCCTTCGTACTTCATTGACCTTTGACTCTTCCTAAGCACTAAAGACGCTGAAGGTAGAGAAAAGGAAGTATTGCCAAGGATAATTTTAGGGGCGAATGTTCGCCTTTTGGCGAAATTAAGGGGTTTTAAATTTTTAGTGGGCGAATATTTTATATCATAGTACATTTTTATAAATCACCTCAAATAGCCCACCTTATTTTAAGGGAGAGGGTAAAAAAGGTAAATTTAACCCTTGAAATTAGGACTTACAACCTTCCATTCGCCCATTTTCAAGAATAGGTTTTATTTAAGTGAATCCATTCGCCCATTTTCAAGAATAGGTTTTATTTAAGTGAATCCTATGGGTCAAATACCATATTTATAAAAGAGGTATGATAAATTAATAAAAATATAAATAAATGAGATGTATGGTAAATAAATAAAACATTTTTTATATTTACTCCATAAGTCACCTTATATACATGTAAGGGTGTAAACAAATAAAAATATAAGTAAAGTGGAGGTATGGTAAATAAATAAAACGTCTTTTTATACTTACTCAAAAGGTATGGTAAATAAATAAAAATACAAATAAACTAGACGTATCGTAAATAAATAAAACCTTTGTTTATATTTAGTCCATAACCCTCATTCTATTTATGAAGGCTCAAGAAAGAGGTTTTATTTAAGTGAATCCTATGGGCCAAATACCATATTTGTAAAAGCGGTATGGTAAATTAATAAAAATATAAATAAACGAGAGGTATGGTAAACAAATAAAACATTTTTTTATATTTACTCCATAAGTCACCTTATATTTACGAACACTCAAAAAATGGGTTATATTTAGGTGAAACCTATGGCCAAAATACTATGGGACAAATACCATGGGCTAGATTTTTATTAATACCATGCAAAAAACCATTATTAACCCTAATATTATAATTAATAAAAATAAAAATGGCACATGGTATTGACCCATGGTATTCACCAAAATGGCACATGGTATTGACCCATGGTATTCACCTGGAATGTAGCCTATTTAAATGGGGGAATTAAACCAGCATGTAGCCTATGCTAAGATTCACTAGGACTTTACAAAGTTTTATTATTTAGTAAAAGACTCGCCAAGATCTTACAAGATTTTATAATTGAGTAAAATATTTGCCATGCCTGGTGAGAGATTCGCCAAAAAATTATATATACATATTATATTATTCATAAAATCGCCTTTCATTTTTCCTATATACCATGGAGATTCGCCCATTTATTATATTTATAAATTTAGGGGGGGTTCTTAAAATTTTCCCTGAGTATTGCACTGGTCCAATGTCATATATCCTAAGCATATTCCATTGGCTTACTCTCAGTATATCGACTATTTTTCCTATCATTTAAAAGCTAAACTAACTAAAGCTAGAGTGAATCGAATCTCAAAAGACCAAGTCAAAGTAATAAGCTAACCGAGCCAAAAGGTATTGGTAGCTAGTTTCTATTTCCATAATATATTGTA
Organism: Pinus tabuliformis; assembly: GCA_031772625.1. Taxonomy (NCBI): domain Eukaryota; kingdom Viridiplantae; phylum Streptophyta; class Pinopsida; order Pinales; family Pinaceae; genus Pinus; species Pinus tabuliformis. Next base: position 431,524,604 of record CM062813.1, on the reverse strand, counting down.
AAACGATTATATGTGCTTTATAATCAGCCAATTCAACTTCCCAAGCATGTAACACCTTTACTCTTTGTATACGAAGTGTTAAGGCAAAAAATTGTGCTTACTGAATTTCATTTTGTGTCTAAAAATAAAGGAGCATTGTTTAGTTATCCTTATAATTGCTAAAAATAGGAATGCCATTGATGCATTGGAAAAGGAAATGTCTTCTTTTGTTTTCATGTAGGACAATTGTTGGTGTTATGATCCACTAGGTATTATTTCGGGACTTAAAAAATAGGTCGAATTATAGGCTTATATTCATGAGAGCAGACTAGAATTGGAGAAAATGGAAAATTCATTGGTACTTTCAGAAGAAGATTTACAATTAGTACCTTCTACAGGAATTACTGACATATTCATATAAGCTGCCTCCGACCACTCATAGATTCAAGAACACACAAGAGATTGAAACTTCAATTTCATGTTCTACTAACCCTGCGAATAAGCAAAAAGCTAATTAATTAACTCAATTTAATCTAGTTTAGCACATCAGATCAAAGGAAGTCGATGTGGAGATAGATGATTTTGGCCAACAGATTGAGCGATTGGATATAGAGATCAAACAAACCTTAATGGACATCGAACCTAAATATTCTGGGACTTAATCCCTGAATATCCAACACTCATTTACTAAGCAGAAGAAATAAATGGTGTCTGATAAAGTGTTTCATGAAGTGAACTTACATGTGCACGCTAATTTGACTGGACCCACAGAAACTTTGAAACTTAAATTGCATCAACCAATAATAAGTTGATCTGAACAGTCAAATTATTGTCACCAAAATACTGCGTTGAACCCATAAGTCTGCATCATCATTCAAAGCCAACTGCAACCTCAAAAATCATACATCAGAATGCATACGGTACTTTACTAAACCCAACTGTGTGTATATGCTACTTCCTTTAACCAAACTTGCGTATACCTCCAAAATTACTAAATCATAAAACCTCTAAATCAAAACAATACCAACCAGTAATAATCTGAAGATCTACTATCAAATTTTAGATACCTAAATAGTCAACAACAAAGATAACCATTCTCACTTAATCAATCAATCAATCAGACACAAACTCCTTATGGATTCAATTTTATTTTTAGGTCTAAGAAGACTTCATTGACAGACACTAGCAAAAAAATAGCACTGATCAGATATATGACTCATTTCTGAACAACATCCTCTTCTTTTGTATACGCTACTTGGAAGAGTCACACGCACTTTTACCAAGGTGAGCCAACATATAGATCTGCAAATATTAACTTACAACATTGCTGCTATTCCAGACTTTAGACATACCCAGATGATGACATTTAAAGAATAAAACATGTGTAAGAAATTAGATCTAGCCCAAACAATATCAGATCATACAATGATAAGTCATTTAAGGTCTCATGATCTTAATCCAACATTGTATCCAAGGTGCACAAAATATTTCAGATCATATCATAATCATAGCCCCTGCAACATAAAATATACTTCAGATAGAAGTATTCCTAAGAAACCCTTTCACTTGCACACTTGGCCCTTTGATCTTCTCCACCTTATATGGTTTTTGGCCTTTCTCAATACCTCAGACCAAAACAGCACTTAGAGCCTGTGGTATTCTTGGACGGGATCAAATAGTTGTTACTCCACTCAATATTGTGGGCTAATACCATGGTATTGACCCTTGGTATTCTTTAAACTTGAATTTCCTTTACTTTCCAACCTATACACACTTTTCCTCTTGTGAAATTGTGTGCATATGTATACGCTCTTTTCGTTCTGTTAACTCGGGTGTATACGCTTCTTTGTCAAAGTGAACCTTCGTATACAACTTACAACATCCTTTTCCTTCAACTTCTTGATTCTGACTAGTAAACCTTTGTTCCAACTTCTTGTTCTTTTGTACCAATGTCTGATTACCTCTAAATTGACCTATTACAATGTGAGTTTCCTTTTATCAAATCTAAACTGACTTGTGAGTGAGTTGCCATCAAGGACAACACTTGTATCATAATGCCAACAATCTCCCCCTTTGGACTTGATGGCAACCATATTGGTGTTGATTACTGCAAGCTGTAGAAACTATTGGAGATATTAAGCAACACCAAAATACTCTCCCCCTTTGACATCAAGGGCAAAGGGCAGACCAAGATATTCTCCCTTTAAGATACACTATGATGTCCATGCTCCCCCTGAGGTCATGCAGAGTTTGTAGATATATTTTTCAAAAAAATAACATGACTCTATAACTCAACTATGTGAGTATGACCTTCCAATGACTCATACATACATCAATCACCCAACCAAGTGGGGATACACCAAATTTGACTCGTCCACCCAACCAAGTGGGGATATACCAATTGTTTATACATGGCTTAAATATAAAAATTATTACATCATCCTTCCCATGCATAGTGGGGAAACAAATTACACAATATGTCCAATAGGACTCATTAAAAAATAGACTGTGACAGAATCTGACATATTCAACCCTAGATCTTTACATGACTTATGCAACAATGAATATCTGAAACCATAGCTGAAATCAACAACCATAACGCTAACAATGTAGAATGTTTGTGAGGGCTAATGCTCCCCGTGAACCTGTGCTACCAGTGCATTGTCAACAAACCATTCATCGAGGCATCTTCATCAATAAGATAAGAAACAATGAACAATGCATATCAACAGACAAAAATCATCCATATCAAGCTGAGCACCCATGTTAGAGACTAACCCACTATTTTTCTATCAGAAAAACATATATGCTCCTTTAGCCACAGAAACTCGTGTATATACGTGACTGTGATGTCCCCTGTGAATGTAAATATTTTTTATTACTGCATTTGAACAAACTAAAACACTATTAAGTTTATACAATTAATTATTTTTTATTAAAACTACATGGAAAGTAAAAACTACTAGAATGAAGCAAGTATTTTGAGTAAAGTTACATGAAAAGTAAAATGTCACATAAAGAAAGTTTTATATATGATGGGTAGTTAGGATAGGTGGTTACCTAAACCTAACTACTTCTTTGGAGATTTATTCCCAAAAGAAGGGATCAAGACAAGAGAGGAATCTAAGATTAGGAAAGAGGAAAAGAATGGGAAAAGAGGAAGTATGTGTTGTAAAGATAAACAGATTGAAGGAGCTAAGTTTGTTTGGGACCAGGTAGCTTCTTATAGACTATAAAGTCTTAAAGGAGAAATCTAGTGGAAGGATTACTCGAGGGGAGACTCAAGCTGGATAGCGAGGCTGGAGTAGCAAGTCTCAAGGTTGGGAGGTTAAACAAGAAATATAAGTCTGCAAGTTCGCAAACAACAATAGTATTTAGCAACAAACATATAAGTACTCTCTTGAATTTAATTAGAGAGATCATTTAAGAAGTTATACAGTTAAATATAATAGCTGTAAGCTATTATAAACAAATATATATGTAGTAACGTTTGTTAAAGATTAAGGGTTATACACCCAGAAAGGTGAAATCAGTAACCTATGATTTCTACATACAGAGAAAGATATAAAACGTATACATGAAATAAATCTAGTATAAATAATCATTATTGTTGTAATGCAAGAAATTACAAAACATTGGACTTAAAGAATTCCTAAAACCTGTAGGTAGAACAAAGTATATACCAAAGACCTTGTAGAAGAACCGAATAGAAAAGATCAAGAAAGAATAGCGAAAACCATATGAGTATTATACAAAGAAAGAAAATATTTTTGTGCTCGAAAGAACTAAAAGGAATAGTCGACCCTGACTATCCATTACATGTAGAGTCGATTCATAAGATAGCCTACTAAAATTATGGCATGGGAGCCATAAACCTAAACAATAACAGAAATTCATAACCAAGAATATATATGCACTTTGCATCAAAAGGAAAACCGTCAGGGGTTCTTCACTCGTGAAACAGTAAGACAAATTCCAAACTCTGATGGAACCAAATAGTTCCTAAATTTTAACAAGCATAGTTCAAATAAAAAACACAGAATAATCAAAAACCTCAAATACATGACTTTGTAGTCCATCTTAAATAGGAATGGAAGAAAAGTATATAAATGGCTTAAATCGTGGAATTGTTCCCATAATCCCTGCATATGCGGTGAATTCCTTCCCGAAGACTGTAGAGTCTAAGAGGTAGAGTTGTAGCACCCTCGCAGTGGCAAATGTTTCCAATTCTTGTGGAAATATTTGGGTAATTCCGGTGAAACCTACCAGACAACCAAAGGTAGGTATGAGTGTATCAACAACTGAGATGAATAGAGTCACCATGATTCAAATTGAGGCCTGAAACTTTACCTGAGTGAGTTTCGAATGCTACCCTCGAATGTCAGAAGCAAACCACCGTCTCATGGGGAAACTTGTACACCCAAGCACACAAATGAATACTGTTACAAATAATACTAGGTGTTAAGGAGCTTAGCAAGGCAGAAAAGCGACGACAACTTACCTGAGGCATAGTTTGATAGTGGACCAACACCATGACCTCTGTAATTGAGGAACAACAACACAACCGCTTCCAAACCCCAGAGGAGCTTAACTAGACAAACATTCACTTCTACCATCTGATTTGATGAACAAAAGACGGCCGTCGATGGATCTCGCATTCCCAAGTGCGAAGGGCCATCTGGAAGACACCTCGAACGCTCTAGGCACAGGGGTCTAGGGCAGCCAACCACCCAAGAATTAATGCACATTAAACAAGATATGACATCCAGCATACCTGCAGTGTGAAGTTCATAGTCTCCACCACCTCCCACAAATGCTCTATTCACCATTTAAATCATACAGTGAATTAATAAAAACACATAACATTGGTATGGGAACCAAAGGTAATGGATAATTTTAATATCGTTTATAATTATAAGATTATATATGTGTCAAACAAATATGAAATACATAATTTGTTTATTGTACAATGATTCAACAATGATTTTTATATGCCATGATAATTTTATATTTTTCTGTTAGAAAATAAAATAAAGTAATTTTTTTAATTTTACTATATGGGTATGTGGCATGTGGTATCAAAACTCTCAAGTTCCAAAACTGAGACGTTTGGAATTTAAATGAATAACAACAGTTGTAATGTGAATAGAGGACCAATAGCCACAAGAATGAGGTGAATATGAATTTCATCACACCATACAATGACAGGGATAGGACCATCATCTTTCCAAGAAACCAATCCCGAGGTATGGTTGCAACAAGGGGAGGAACTGCGTAACACTAATATTGCAACTTTGGAAACTGTGGAAGAATTGAAGAATGAAATGGCACGGTTACGAGCCAATAATGAAAGGCTGATGCAGGAGCAGGAAAAGATCATGAAAATTCTGTCGGATAGACAAAATCAGCGATACCCCATTCCAGTCCTGAGCATGGGAATATGACCGGTGAACAAGAATTTCATATAGAAAATGTAGAAACTGAGAGTTGTGAGGAAAATCAAGAGGAAGAATCTAGTAATGGTTCATAACACAAAATGCAAAAGAGACAGAAATTGGAGCTACAAGGAGAGTTTCGGAAAACAAAACTCCCCCAATTTTATGGTGAGCAAGAAGAGGCAGCCAAGGCTTAGCTCATCAATATGAACAAATATTTTCAACTGTACGAATATGATCATAATTTTAAAGCTCAACTAGCCATTTTCAGTTACAGGGGAAGGCCAGCTTGTGGTGGGAGGAAGTGAAGATGGTACATGGTGTAAATGAGAACAACATAACCTGGGATAAGTTTAAGAGGCATTTTAAAGAGAAATACTTAACTAAAAGGTTCTATGATGAGAAATCCAAGGAGTTTCATGACCTTTGATTGGGTTAACTATTCAAGGATGAATTTATAACAAAATTTATGTCCTTACTAAGGTATGTACCATATATACGGGAAGAAAAGGCAAAGGTGCAACGGTTCATCAACAGTTTGTCATTGTTTATGAAGGAACGCCTTGAGTTTAACAACCCAAAAACCATGGATGAACTCATACGAAAGGCTCAAATTTTCTATCCAAAAAAAAGGTTGAAAGGAGATGGAGGTAAGAGATGGATCGACAAAAAGTGAAACAAGTTTTCCTCCAGTAGCAAGGGAAATAATATTATAATCAATAAATATCCTAAAGGGTAGGTAGCTAGAAATGTGAACAAAAATTAGACTAGATTCAAACCCTCCAGTGAATCCAAGGCAAACGGACAGTCCAGAAGGTCTAAGGTAGAGGTAGCAACCAAACCTCCAGAATAGTGCTGGGGTGTGGAGGACTGCACTATGTAAAAAAATTTCCACACCGTAAGGGGAACAATCAAATCGCACAGGTCTAGGAGGCATCAATGGTGGGAGAAGTGGAAGCAAGTGTTCCTAAAATCAATGCTGTCGTTGAAGACCATCAGGTAGAATACTAGCTGACCATGACAAAATTTGAAGGTAATTTTTTTTACCAAATTGTATCTATTTTAATTGATCCATGAGCTACTTTGAGTTACATTAGCCCCAAAATTGTAGATCAATGTTGTTTGCAAGTTGTTATGTTTAAGAGTCCTTGGTTAGTACAATTAGCCATGGGGTCCAAAAGAAGAGTGTTGGCCAAGGTTGGCAGCTGTCCATTAAAGTTAGTAGGACAGACCATCATGGCATATTTGAATGTGTTGCCCATAGGATCATATGATATCTTGATAGGCATGGACTGGTTGGAGAAACATTGGTCCTTGCTTAATTGTAAATCCACAACCATTAATTATTTGTATGAAGGAAAGAGGCAAGAAATTTAGTGGGTAATAAGGCCGTTGAAGTTGAGACCGATAACAACCTCTCAATTGAAAAAATGTATCCAGAAGGGATTCCAAATTTATGAAATTCAAATAGGATACTCTTACTCAAAGGAAAAGATTGTTTCTTTAGAAAATATTCCAGTAGTGCAAAATTTTCTAGACATATTTCTAGAATAAATTCTGAGACTTCCTCCAAAGCGAGATATATATTTCACCATTGAATTTATTCGAGGAGTTGCTCCGGTATCTCGAGCCCCGTATCACATGAGTATACCAAAGTTAATAGAATTAAAGATGCAGTTACAAGAACTACTCAATAAAAATTATATCCGACCTAGCGTATCACCCTAGGGAGCCTCGGTGCTTTTTGTTAAAAGGAAGGATGGAACCATGCAAATGTGCTTGGATTATCACTAGTTAAATAAATTGACCATCAAGAAAAAATATCCCCTACCTTGGATAGACGAGATATTCGATTAAGTAAAGGGAGCAATTGTGTTCTCAAAAATCAACCTCCACTCGAGATATCATCAGATTAGGATAAAGGAGGAAGACATAACAAAAAAAGCTTTTAGAACTCGATATGGGTATTACGAGTTCATTGTATTACCCTTTGGGTTAACTAATGCTCCTATGACATTCATGTGCCTTATGAACAATGTATTCCATCAATATCTGGATAAAATTTTGTTGATTGTTATCAATGACATACTAATATACTCTCGAAATGTTGAGGAACATAAACAACATTTTCGTAACTATATGCCAAGTACAGTAAACGTGACTTTTTTAAAGAACAAATCCATTATCTTGGTGATTTCATTACCAAGGGAGGGATTGTTATGGATCCTGAAAAAATAAAAACTATAATGGAATGGCCGGTACTGAAAGATGTGGCTGATATAAGATCATTCATGGGTCTAGCTAGATATTATAGGAGTTTTGTTGAAGGGTTTTCCAAAGTAGCATATCCCATTACCTCCTTGCAAAATAAATGGAAAGCTTTTAAGTGGAGCATGGAATGTCAAAGGAGCTTTGACCAGCTTAAACATTTACTCACCACCGCACCTATTTTGAGCATTGCATACCCAAATAAGGATCATGTGGTCTGCATGAACGCCAGCAAGGAAGGTGTTGTTGGCATACTTATGCAGGAGGGCAGGGTTGTTGTATATGAGTCTAGGAAGCTTAAGAACATGAAAAAAAGTATTCAGCTTATGACATAGAGCTAATAGCAGTTATTCGTTCCTTAAAAATTTGGTGACATTACCTAATGGGTAAGAAATTTCTGTTAATGACTAATCATCATAGCTTAACTAATTATTTTAAACAGCCCACTTTGAATTCTATGAAAGCTCGTTGGGTTGATTTCCTAAGTGGGTTTCATTTTGAAATTAAGAACCTAAAAGGAAAAGAGAACCATGCTGTAGATGCTTTAATTTGGAAAGTTCACTATATCTATGAGGAATCATTCAACGAAGTGAGAGCCACAGTTAAGGAGTAGATTAAGGATGCAACAAATCAAGATCTGAAATACAAATTTTTATGGAAGCAAGCTAAAAATTTGAACAACAATGAACATCGTCAAGGATACGAAGTAAATCAAGAAGGTGTACTAATTTATAGAGGAATAACGTATGTGCCTAACCAGGAAAAATATAAAAAAAATAATTTTAGATGAATATCATAAAAATCCTTATGCAGGACACCCTGGGTACCAGAAATTAATTATTTCACTTAGAAAGGAACATTTTTGGTCCGGCATGAAGAAGGAGGTGGCTTAATATTTGGCACATTGTTTGGAATGTCAACAAGTGAAAGCTGAACACTGTCACCCGGCTGGGTTACTTCACCCATTGCCTATTCTGGAATGGAAATGGGAAACCATTTCCATTGATTTTATAATAGGGCTACCGAAAACAGAAAGACATAATGATTCAATAATTGTAGTAATTGATAATTTGATAAAATCTGCTCACTTTATACCATTAAAATCTATTTATAAAGTGGATCAAATCAGTAATGTTTTCATGCAAATTGTTTTTAGGTTGCACGGGCTACCAAAAATTATAATTTCTGCCCATGACGTAACATTTACATCAGCCTTCTAGAAAGATCTATTTGGGGGTTTAGGCACTCAATTTCATTTCAATACTTCCTACCATCCTCAAACTAATGGATAGACTGAGCGTGTGAATCAAATAGCGTGCGAACTTATGTGATGAAACAACCCTCTAAATGGGAGGAGTATATTCATTTAGTTGAATTTTATTATAATAACAACTATCATACTTCTCTGTAAATGAGTCCTTTTGAAGTGTTATATGGGTGAAAGTGTAGAACAACCTCAAATTGGGGTGGCCCTAAAGATATGTTAATGCTAGGACCATATATGCTAGCAGAAATGGAGGAATTGGTTAAAAAGGTGTGAAGTAACTTAAAGGCCGCTCAGGACCGACAAAAGATGTATGTTGATCAGAAAAGGAGTTTCCAGGAATTTCAAGTGGGATATCATGTGTATGTTCATGTTCAAGCCAAGGAAAGTACACTACAATGGAGTGGATGAACTAAATTCGCACGTAGATTTTGCTGTCCTTTTCAAATTCTGGCTCAAATTGGGCCAGTGGCCTACCAACTCACTCTACCCAACCATATTCATGTGCACAATGTCTTTCATGTTTCTGTGTTAAAAAAGTACATATATGATCCTAACCATATAATCAATTGGAGGGATATACAGGTAAGTATAAAATTTAGAAAATGGCATGTCGTAAATAGGACAACAACTAATTTTTTTATTATTATATGCAATCTGACTGAAATCTTGTTTGTTTTATAGGTAGAATTGGAAGGTGAGTTCTTGGTCTAACCACTGGGTATACTCAATTAGAGAGAATTAATGTTGCGGAAACAAGTTATAACCCATGTTAAAGTGTAGTGGAAGCACTTTGGGCTAGAGAAGGCTATTTGGGAAGATGAACAAGTTATGAAGGAGACCTTTCCAAATTTATTTCTAGGAGAAAAACATCGGACGATGTTCAATCTTAGGGGGGAAAGATGTGATGTACCATGTGAATGTAAATATTTTTTATTACTACATTTGAAAAAACTGAAACACTATTAAGTTTATAGAGTTAATTATTTTTTTATTAAAACTACATGGAAAGTAAAAACTGCTAGAATGATGGTACTAAGTATTTTGATTAAAGTTACATGAAAAGTGAAATGTCACATAGACAGAGTTTTATATATGATTTGTAGTTAGGATAGGTGGTTACCTAACCTTAACTACCTCTTTCGAGATTTATTCCCAAAGAATGGATCAAGAGGATAGAGGTATCTGAGATCAAGAAAGAGGAAAAGAATGGGTAAAGAGGAAACATGTGTTGTAAATATGGATAGATTGAAGGAGCTAAGTCTGGATGGGACTAGATAGCTACTTATAGACTATAAAGTCTTAAGGGAGAAATCCTATGGAAGGATTGCTTGGGGGGAGACTCAAGCTGGATAGTGAGGCTGGAGTAGCAAGTCCCAAGGTTGGGAGGATTAAAGAAGAATTATAATTCTGCAAGTTCACAAACAATAATAGTATTTAGCAATAGACAAATAAGTAATCTCTTTATTTTTAATTAGAGATATCATTTAAGAAGTTATACAGTCAAATAGAATAGCTATAAGCTCTTATAAACAAATAGTTATGTAGTAACTTCTGTTAAAGTTTAAGGGTTATAGACTCATAAAAGTGAAATTAGTAACTTGTGATTACTACATACAGAGAAATACATAAAATGTATACATGAAATAAATTTTGTATAAAGAATCACTACTGTTGTAACACACAAAATTGATAACCAATGGTTTTATAGAATTCCTAAAACCTGCAGGTAGAACACAGTATATACCAAAGACCTTGCAGAAGAACTGAATAGAAAAGCTCAGGAAAGAATAGCGAAAACCATATGAGTATTATACAAAGGAAGAAAAAAAAAATTGTGCTCGAAATAACTAAAAGGAATAGTTGACCCTGACTTTCCATTACATGTAGAGTCGATTCATAAGATAGCCTACTCAAATTATGGCATGTGAGCCATAAACCAAAACAGTAATGGAAATGCATAACCAAGAATATATATACACTTTGCATTGAAAGGAAAACCCTCAGGGGTTCTTCGCTCACAGAATAGTAAGATAAATTCCAAACTCAGATGGAACCAAATAGTTCCTAAATTTTAACTAACATAGTTCAAATCAATAACACAAAATAACGAAGCCTTAAAGCCTTTCGAAAATACGGTTAAGCATATACAAGTGGACCAGTTTCTTAAAAGAAAGGGAATACAATGTTCCCAATTAGAGAACCATAGGCAAAACAATGCCATTCTCAAAACCCTTCATAGTGCATCAAAACCAATAAACAGAGGTTTAAGCAGTAGGACACATGCACCCTAACACTTGGAACTAGAAACTACAAAAATTATAGTAGCCACGAGTCAAAATTAACATGCAAAGATAGTTCAGCTAACCGAAAACCTTGAATACATGAATTTACAGTCCAGCTTAAATAGGAACGGAATAAAAGTATATAAATGGCTTAAACCCTAAAATTTTTCCCATAATCCTAGCATACTCTGTGAGTTCTTGCCCGAAGACTGTAGAGTCTAGGAGGTAGAGCTATAGCATCCTAATAGTGGAAAACATTTCCAATTCTTACGAAAAGCTTTAGGTAATTCCAGTGAAACCTGTGAGACAACCAGAGGTATGTGAGAGCGTATCAATAGCTAAGATAAATAGAGTCACCATGATTCAAATTGAGACCTGAAACCTTACCTAAGTGAGTTTTGAATGCCATCCTCGAATGCTAGAAGCAAACCACTATCTCATGGGGAAACCTGTACACCCAAGCACACAAATGAGTATTGTTACAAATAATACCAGGTGTGAAGGAGCTCGGCAAGGTGGAAAAATGAGGATAACTTACCTGAGGCATAGTTCGACAGTGGACCAGCACCATTACCTCTGTAATGGAGGAACAAAAAAATGACCGATTCCAAACCCCAAAGGAGCTTAACCGGACATACATTCACTTCTACCATCTGATCAAATGAATGAGAGAAGGGTGTCAATGGATCTATCATTCCCAAGTGCAAAGGGCCAGCTGGAAGGCACCTCGAAGGCTTGAGGCACAAGAGTCTAGGGTAGCCAACCACCCAAGAATTAATGCGCATTAAACAAGATATGACATCCAACAGACCTGTAGGGTGAAGTTCATAGTCTCAGCCACCTCCCATGGATGCTCTACTAAGCATTTAAATCATACAGTGAATAATTAAAAACACATAACATGGTGTAGGACCTGAAGGTAATGGATAATCTTAATATCCTTTGTAATTATAAGATTATATATGTGTCAAACAAATATGAAATACGTAATTTGTTTATTGTACAATGGTTTGAAAATGATTTTTATATGCCATGGTAATTTTATATTTTTCTATTAGAAAATAAAATAAGGTAAAAGAAAATTATTTTACTATATGGGTATTTGACAGCGACTTTCCTTCATGAAACCCGTGTATAGGAACCTTCATCTGAAAACTAGATTTAATAGCAGGATGATGCAGAAAATACTCCCAGCTTTTGGCTAAGATATTCAAATTCCTATCTAGGAAGTGATTTAGTAAATATATTAGGAACTTGTTCTTTGCAAGGAACACACTCCAATTAACCTTTGTTCAAGCACTTATTCTCGTAAAAAATGGTACTTAATGGGTATGTGCTTGGTCTTGGAGTGCATGATAGGATTTTTTGCAATACTGATCTCACTTGTATTATCACATAAAATGGAGATGGGTGGAGAACATGTTATTTGAATGTCTTGCAATGTTTGCATCATCCAAAGTAGTTGTGTGAAACAAGATGCACTAGCCACATATTCCACTTCAGCTGTAGATAAGGCAATCGAACTTTGTTTCTTGCTGAACCAAGATATTAACTATGGTCCCATCTAGAATGCACCTCCACTAGTGATTTTCTTATCATCAACATTTCCTACCCAATCTGCATTTGTATATGCATGAAGAGTAATACCTGTATCTTTAGGATACCATAGACTAAAGTCTTCAGTTCCTTGAAGATATTTGCATATTCTTTTTACAGCCTAAAGATATGATTTCTTTGTATTTTCTTGGAACCTTCCAACAATTCCTACTGCATGCATGATATCAGGTCTGGTACCTATTAGATAGAGCAAACTTCCAATCATAGATCTGTAGGCTAGTTGATTCGCTGTAGGTGATTCATCATTAGAGTTGAGACTACATCCTATTACCATTGTTGTACATGCTAGTCTAGAATCTTCCATTCCTTATTTCTTCTGAATTTTCTTGAGATATTTGGTTTGTGAAAGAAAAATACCATCTTTTGTTTGTTGTACTTGTAGACCAAGAAAATAAGTAAGTTCACCAAGTAAGGAGATTTCAAATTCTTGTTGAATAACCAAAACAAAGCTCTGACTCAGATTCTTGATTGCCGCCAAAGATGATATCGTCAACATAAAAAACAATAATTAGTAGTTTATCATTCTCAATCTTGGTGTATAATTTGTTGTCTAAAGATCCTTTTGTCAACCCTTTTTGTTGAAGATATTTGTCAAGGCGATAATACCAAGCCCTTGGAGCTTGTTTTAGTCCATAAAGAGGCTTTTTGATCTTGCATACAAACTTTGAATCATTTCCTAGAATGAATCCTTCTAGCTGTTCAATATAGACTTCTTCTTCTAACTCTCCATTAAGAAATGCACAGTTTACATCCATTTGATACACTTTGAATTTCTGAAAACTTGAAAGAGCAAGAAACATTCTTATGGCTTCAAGTTTGGCGATCGGTGAAAATGTTTCTTCAAAGTCTATACCTTCTTGTTGAGCATACCCTTTACATACAAGTCTTGCTTTGTTTCTAATAACCTCTCAACATTCATTCAATTTATTCTTGAATATCCATTTTTTTCCTATAACATTTTTATCAAGAGGTCTAAGAACTAGTTCCCAAGTATCATTATTTTCAATTTGGTCAAATTCTTCATTCATTGCCTTAACCCAACATTCATCTTTTCTAGCTTCATTAACATTTTGTGGTTCTATGGAGGATAATAATGCTAGATAATTGGAAGTTCCTGCAAGAATTTTTCTTGTCTGTACTCCAAACCCTTTTTCTCATATAATTTGAGATTTTGGATGATTCTTTTGAACATACTTGGATGGAGTCTTTTCCCTGTCAGTTGTATCTTCTTCTGATGCTTCATTGGTTTCTTCTTCTATATCATTTTGATTTGATACAGGAAAGAATTCATCGTCTTCCTCATTGTCATCATCCTTTTTCTGTTCCAGATTTCTGCATGCTTCATCAATTACTACATCAATGCATTCAACAATTTTCCAAAGTCTCTTGTTATAACATTTGTACCCTTTACTTCTAGATGAATAACCAAGAAGAATTCCTTCGTCTGCTTTGGGTTCAAACTTACCAAGTCTTTCATCAGTCCTATTGATGAAACAATTGCTTCCAAAAACTCTAAAGTGTTTTACAGTAGGAGGCTTACCATACCAAACATCATATGGAGTTTGATCACCATTTACCAGAATATTAGATTTGTTGAGAATAGTCACAGCAGTAAATGCAACTTCACCCCAGAAGGTGGTAGGAGTTCCAAATTCATCAAGCATAGCTCGAGCCCTTTCTTGAACTTTTCTATTCATTTTTTCCACTACGACATTTTTTTGAGGATTTTTGGAAACAAATAATTGCCTTTTTATTCCATATTGTTCACAAAAATAAAAAAAATTATCTAATATGAATTGTCCCCCTCGATCAAATATGAGACATTTGATTTTTCATTCTGATTCATTTTCAACTAAAGCTTTGAAGGCTTTAAACTTTTCAAATGATTCATCTTTATGCTTTAGTAGACATATCCAACACATTCTAGAGAAATCATAAATGAATAAGTTAAAGTATTCTTCTCCACAAGGTGACTTTTTCCTTGTTGGTCCACACAAATTTGTGTTGATGATTTCAAGAGGCTTACTTGATGATCCTTCTTTTCCACTAAAATGAACTTTGGTTTTCTTACTGACTTGACATGATTTTCATATGGTATTTTCTGGGATGTTGATATCTCGAATATCACGAACCGCCTTGAGCCTACATGCTTTTCTTATTTGAGAAAAGCGTAGATGCCCCAACCTTTAGTACCATAACTAGTTTTCATCTATTTTCGTTAGATATCATTTTTTTTGTCCTCCTTTCATTATGTATAGATTGTTTGGAGTTCCTGTACCTTTGATTACAATCTTCCCTATATCAAGCTCATGAACCACACATCTATTTGATCGAAACGCAACTTAATTTCCTTAATCACACATTTGACTGACACTCAACAAGTTATTTTTTAAACCATCAACATACATTACATTTCCATATTTAACCTTTTCTTTCAAATAAACAAAACCTTTACCTTTAATGACAATTGGTGTGTCATTTCCAAAGGAGATATTCTTTTCTTTTTATAAAGCATTATATGAATGAAGTTTCTCTTTATCACCTGCCATGTGTTTAGAGCATTCACTGTCAATGTACCACTCATTTTCTTGTCCTTTTGCAAATAGAGCTATGCCACAGCATTCTAATTGAAATTCCTTCTTTCTCCATACCATGGAATTTGATGATGTTTTCTCCTTTTGAAGTGTTGGCCGAAATTTTCTCCTACATTCAGATTCTTCATGACCAAAGTTATTACAAAACTAACATTCAATTTCATCTTCAAGAGGAGAAAAGTTATTATAAGAACTTTTCTCGATTCCTATTACGCTTCTTTGATTTTGTACTTCTCTAGTCATGATAGTTTTGTAAGAAACACATTGAGCAGCATTATGCCCAAAGTTATGGCATGAAAAACAATTTACATTAAAGAAGTTTGTGTGATCATAGAATCTTTTAGTATTGTTTACCTCTTGGTTGATGCTTCTATTGATGTTCATCCTTGGAGTAAATTGACCATGATTTACCTGATGAGTACTTTTAGGCTTTTGCTGACAATTGACATACTGTTCACTGGTCTTTGCTGCATCAAGATAGCTTCTGGTGGAGGTTGATGGATTTTGTGATTGGGATGATTCTTTAGTGTATCGAAGACCTGTATTTATAAGAGAACACTGGACCTTGATGAATTCATTTAAAGTTTATGATCCTTTAGCAAATATAAGATTACGATATTTTGTCTTCTCAAGTTCTTTTCTTAGACCTACAACTTCACATTCTAGTTTTTCATTGTGATTTTCTGTTTTAGTGAGTTGATGTATCAAGGCTTCTATGAGCATATTCTTTTCTTCCAAGTAGATTTTGAGTTTAGTGATTTCTTCAAGAAAGTATTCCTTTTCTAAGGCATCCAAAAAATCATCATTGTCATAGGCCATCATTAGTTTATAATATTGTTCAGTTTCATCTTCATCACTATTAGATAATCCATCATTATCTTCAGGAGTATAGTAACTTCTCCTATTAACAACCTGTTTTCTATAGCCTTTTGCAAATTCCTTTCCTTTTTTATGATTATCTTTATGAGGAAATTTTGCATCATAATGACCAACTCTAGCACAAGCAAAGCATTTGAATGGTAACTTACCTCTGAATCTTCTGGAGCCCTATTGAAGCTTCTTGACAAAGTTTATGTCATATTATTCTTCTGAAATATATCCTGATTCATTATGATCTACCTTTTATTTTCCTTTAGCTGAAGCTTTGAAAGCAGCTTCTCTCATATCTGATGGACCTCCTTTCTTCATTTCAAAGGTAGTTAGAATTCCATGAAGTTGATCCACAGTAATAGATTGAAGATCATGCTTTTCTTCTATGGCAGATACTTTTGACTCAAATTTAGAAGACAAGGATCTCAAATTTTTCTCTACTAAAGTAGCCTCCTTTATCTCTTCACCTAGATTCTTCATACAATTAACAATCTCATCTACACGCAAAAAGTAACTAGAAATACTTTCATCACTATGCATCTTAAGTGTTTCATACTAAATTCTGAGAGTTTGGAGCTTAGCACATTTTACCTAGGAGTCTCCTTCGTAGCTCTGAATGATTTTGTCCCATATCTCTTTGGATGTCTTGAGTTGCATGACTTTGACGAATTCTGATTTTGACAGACTTCCTAATAAATTGTCGACTACTTTGGTATTTGTTTCGTATAACTTCTTACCTAATGTATCTGTAGGTATTGCTGCTGGAGATTGGTATCCTCCTTCCATAATTTCCCAAATATCGGCTCCAAGCAACTAAATATAGGCTCTAGTTCTCATTTTCCAATAGACCAATTTCTTCCTAAAGAATATTGGTGGTCTGATAGATCCCATGCCTTCATGATTTTTCATCTTGAAATATCTCCCTTCAAGCGATCAAGCTTCTTCTAAAGGACCTGCTCTGATACCAATTGTTGGAAATAATACTGATAGGGGGGGTGAATCAGTATTTTCAATTCAATAAACTTTCATTTCCCAATCCGATTTATATATGCTACTTTAGTGAAGTGAACTTGTGTATGCATGCTACTATGATTAAAGAAACTAGTGTATACCTAGAGAACTTACGATTTAGTTAATTTATCATGTGTTGATCTTTAATCAGTGCATCTGAATCTTATTATACAGTTAATATGTGACCCAATAATAACAGAATAAAACATAACACATAAGAAACACACATGAACATCAGTATTTAAGCTGGAAATCCAATGTGGGGGAAAAACCACATGTTGTTGTCATCTTTGTCTTCTTAATATAAAGAAAATCAGTTTACAATATTGTACTAGTGCAGACTCATACCAGTACGTAGGCACCCACCTGCAAAAGGCTACAACCTTCTATCTTTTTCCAGATTCTACTGAAAGGGACCTACAACCCCCTAGCTCTTGTACTAGCTGATATGTTTACTAGTATGTAGGGACCAACCTATAGAAGGCTACGGCCTTTTCTCTTCCTCCAGGGACCACGTTTCGTAAATTTTCATACTAGATACTCCTAGTCCACAACAACACAATATGAAGGCCATGTTTCATCAAATTTTTACATTGGACCCATCGAAAACTATGAAACTCAAACTGTTTTGATGAGTGCCAGTATTTCAGAAAGGATGCTACAACTCCTGGGCTACTAGCTTTACTTTATCAACCTAGGGTTCATACAAACTTGGAGGTGACAGTACTGTAGACATAAGTAAAAGTGATGGTTCTTCCTATTGTCACTGTTCAGCTAGTGAGAGACCACTGCGGTTTTCAAGCCAGACTTCTATGGAGTCAAAAGAAGCTTGATTTCTTGATAGAATAAAGGTAAATCTACTCTAAGAGAGAGCTACTCTACTGCAATAATGGAGAAGACCCAAATTCAATGCTAGATCACACTATTTCCTAAGTAACTGCTAAGAAACTATGCTTTGCAAAAATGCTAAATTAACATGAACCAAATGCTAATATCTAAGTATAGAAGTAAGAAGCATCAAACATCACTAATGTGCAAGTAAAGAGACTTAAATAAATTTTCTATTGTCTTTTTGTCTTTTCATGCAAAATCAAGTATGCAAACTAATTTCTTCTCATGATGTGGTAGATGAATTAAGGATGTTTGAGGATGGCTGGAAGGGTTAGGAGATGGTTTTATGGTGTGGGAGACCATTGGGAGGCTTTTGGTGACTTCCTAGAGGTTTTCCCTCAACTCAGCCTCAAAACAGGCCATTTCAAGAAAACCTACAGGATGTACTAGAAACCTATAGGATTCCCTGTAAACCTACAAGATACAGCTGAGAGTAAAATGTGAGGTGTTGGAGGTGATGGAAGGCTTAGGAAGGGTGGATGATGGGTGGAATGGAGTGGGAGAAGGTCTAGGATCACTTAGAAGTCAACAACAAAGAGAGGAGATCGCTGGATTCACGCAATGTGCTTAGAAGAATTTCTATGGAAAATGAGGAAAACTAGTGAAGGTGACGGTGAAAACAAGGGATGGATAAGGTGGATGGAATGGAAGGTGGCTATTGGCTATGAAGTCTTAGTCTCCTCCTAAAGAAAATTCTCTGCATAAACCATGTATATCTTTGAAAAAGCTATGTAAACAAGAAACATTCTCATAAACTAGAAAAGCATAATTAATGAACTAACTGCCTACATTATGCATGAGGAAAGTTGTTGAAAGGAATGAAAGCATGGATGAGATCTACTGCAAAAATGAAGATGGAAAAGATGACAATGGAATCATACCTTGAAAAACTAACTAAATACTAATCTAAGGACAGAAAAATCTAAAGATCATAAAATAAATAGAAACCTGTGTTTTGGGAGCTGCTTAAGGGTCCCTTCCTCAAGCCATGATCCCAGAGGGAGGAAGTGAGGCCGAGACACTACTAAAAACCTTATGGTGCTCCTTTTATCCCTGCTAACCTACTACTAAAGTAAGACACAAATGGAAGCAAACTAATAAACAACCAATCCAATCTACACTACTTGTAATGGAAATGCATCTAAAAGAAAATTAACAATGAAGCTGTGAAACTAAACTAAACATACATACAAGAAAGAGGAGCCTTGGCTACTAGGGTTGGGCCCTAACCCAAGAGCTTAAACCCTCTGAGTTAACTCAGTGCTGGCTCAAAGAAAAACTCATTCTTATTACCAAAACAACAAATTACATCAATAAAACTTTCACAAGTCTGGAGCTCAAAAATAGCTTATAGTTTTACAATAAAAATCTGAATCCTAATGAGGCTCTAGGACTCTCTACTTATACAACCAAAGTCCCCAATGAATTCCTTAAAATTAGGGAGGTTTAGATCCCAAACTTGAGATAAAATAGTTCTTTGTCTTTCACTTTCTCGGTAACCTTCTAATCCTCATGGCTTGGCTGCTTGCACTCCGAGATGGTGTGATGGATGGAGGAATATTCAAATGGGGGATAAGTAAATGAGGAGGATTTACCTCCTACAATCCCTCTCCCTTTTCCCATTCACGTTTTAACCTTATTATTTTCAAAAATTCCTTGATTTTCTCCTTCAATCCTGCATTCAATGCATATTAGTCCACTAGGCATAATATCCAACTCTAACTCATCTCATAAACAAAATATAATAAAAAGCATGTAATAAGTTGTGTGAAAAGTTGGTTTGACTAAGATAGGAGGTGAATTAAGGCCCATATAATTACCAATGATGAGGCTCATCATCACCCCCCTACTGAATGTGTTGCTCATCCTCTAAGCAACTCAATCAATATCCATATCCTTCATAGCTCTAGTGGCCTCCCTGACATCCCATGCCTCTGTTGTGGTTTCCTCTTCTTGTCCATAGAAGCCTACTTTCCTTTCTACCTCCTCCCACTGCCTCCTTTCTTCTTCTTCCTTCATTCCTTCTATCATTCCTAAGAGTAGTGGTGGACTGAGTTTCACACTAATCCAATTGACTTTCAGCCTTTGCAAAGATTGCTTGTACATGGTTGTCCTGTTTAGTGCTTCTCTCAATCTTTGAGGAGAGTGGTACTCTCTTATCTTTAAGTTGTATGGCAATGTGTTCCATCTCCTTAGGCAAGCATGTATGTTATCATCCCCTAATAGCCTGAACATGTCCTCAAAATGTGAAATTTCTTGCTCTTGGGAAGCAAGATATCTAGGTGCAAGTTGAGGATCATTTGCAATCAAATTATGTGTACTGATGAGGGCCATGGGATCTGACTATTCAAGTCTGATCATAAGAGGTTTAGTTTCTCCCTTTCTTATATCTTCTTCATCTCTGCAACCATTGACTCCTCATGGTTCATCCATGATGCCAAAGCCATCAACTGTAAATCTCCTAGCTTAGCATTAGGGTCCCATACATTCATGTCTATTAAGGCCATGTTGTGCAAATAAAACTCAGCCGTCTTGGCCCTATCTTCTAGTGTGCTAAGATCACAAAGATCAATGAACTGCCTGTAGTTCTGAAATGGCATGGTGGCTCTTTGTGCTGGGGTCTTGATCTGGAACTACAGCCACTGTTCCTTGAGGTATAGGGCATAAGATTTAGCTAGTATCCTACATTGGATTGCTTCCAAAGAGAGACTAGCCATACATGCCAATTGATTCTCTATTTCCTGCAGTTGTCCTCTCAACCATGCATTTTCTATTTCTAGTTGACTTTTCATTATGGCCTCTCTATCTCTCAAGCTACTTAGCTCTTTTAACATCACCTTGAGCTTCTCATCCATGTTCCCAATGTCTTCCAACCCCTTTGATTTGGTGATTTTCATCCATCAGTGAGTTCTCCTTCTCTCCTTCTCAAGCTCGAAGAATAGTGGAATAGTAAAATTTTGAGGTATGACCCTGCCTCCTTCAATAATCCTGTAGTGGGAGTCAAGGTTAGGTTGGGGTCTAGGTTCTTTTGACTCTAGGTCCTCTTCTTTAGTTTCTTGCTACTTTCCTACCTCCCTTTAAAATTTTTGTGTGTCTTGTAGGTTCAGCAGACTATCCTGTAGGACTATTTTTGCTTCTTGTAGATTCCATTGTGTACTCTCTAGGATTACTTTTCCCTTGGAGGATGTTGATTAGGACATAGGCCTTCTCACATAGGTGATAGGATACTTAGGGGAAGGCATTTTATCCTTTTGTTTAGGGGAGTCTTCAATCACAATGGGAATTTTGGTTGGTGTTTGGGGCTTCCCCTATCTTATTCTTGTGCTTTTCCTTGTCCTGAAATATAAGGGGGTCTACCTCTGTATTTTTCATTTTTTCTTGAGGGAAACTACTGCCTCTCTCTCAGTGGGTTCTGTAGACACTCTAGGTGACTCCTACTTGTATTTTTCCCCTCTTTTCCATTTCCTTCTTAACCTATGTCCTTCCTTTCTTCTTCCTTTTGTAGATCCTCAACATCTTTATCAGTTTCCTCCTTAACATCCTCCTCTATTTCTTCATCATCCTCCTCTTTCTCCCCTTCTTCTTCATCTTCCTCATTTTATTCTGTTTCATCTCCTTCTTCATCCATCTCATCTTCATCTCCTTATGTTTCTTCTTCTTCCTACTCTACTTCTTCTTCCTCTACTTCAGTCTCTTCCTCTTCCTCTTCACTGATAGTAGGACTAACATCATTTGTGAGAGCTTTGATGTCTTCCTCTGCCTCCATGTCTCTAAAAACTAACCATGTAAGCCTCCATGTCTCTAAAAACTAACCATGTAATGGGAATTCTGAGGTTTTGGAGGGCATCTTATATAGGGATCCTAATTAACCCATGGTGAGCTAACTATTGGGAATTTCACTCTTGCACTTTGATGCTTAAGTCTATTAGTGATTACAACAGGAAGTATGGTATGTTGAGCCTATGGTGAAGGGGTGTTTCTACTCCAAATCTCAATTCTTCAAGAAGCCTAAAATGATAGCCACAGACCACACTATACCTACCCTCACATGAAATGTATTTGATCAGTTGGTAGATTACCTCATTCCAGGGATATGGCAAACTTTCTCTCCCTACTCCATTTTTTTCCTCAATGGATTCCTCACCTTCTAAAAAGAATTTCCTTTTTGCAACCTGGCTATCTCCTTTGTCTTCCTTCCTCCATGGTATTCCTAGAGGAAGTGTGGTAACTCCACTGATGAGTGTAGGGGTGATTTCTATGGAGAGGCCTCTTACCACAATAGTGGCATGGACTCTAGTGAGTGGAATGAGGGAGAGAGAAAAATCTCGGGCCACGTCATCATCATACCCTGTGAATTTTTCGAAAAACCCCATCCAATTATGCCTGGTGAATATTTCTAGTACCTGAGGGTGGTGTTGGATTCTCACAGTTTTTGTGGGCTCCCTCTTATTAAACTCTCCTGTCATCTTGGTTGGTGAGGTTTTGAGTAGATGATATGGTTGATACAATGCAAAAGTAAAAAATGAGATGACTGTGTGGACAATTCTCTTGCACATCTACCGAATTCACTCAAACTAGAGGATTTTTTGATCAATTTATTTGAAAGAGGAATGTAATTACAAAGCCTACCTCTTCATAATGTTTGTTGTGGTCAACCTTGGAGATTTACCCTCCAAAAATGCTCTCGGCCTATGCTGTAGACTGTCTCTATGTATCCTGTAGGAATTCTTGTGCACGATCCTGTAAGAATTCTTGTGCAATCCTGTAGGAAATCCTGTGCAGTAAAATGATGGAGTTTTGATTTCAATAGGTTTCCTGGGTATGAGAGTGAGATTCAAGGAAGTGAATGCATGAATGCATGGGGACGGTGATTATTTCCACCTATGGTCATTCAAGGTGAGGTGGTGTGCTCACAACAGAGTTACGTTTCCATTTTTGGATAGTTGGTCCCCACTACCACCTCATCACTCCCCAATGCTCGTAATCAGCTCCCACCTTATGCATCCATAGATTTAACTACTTTTATCCTTCTCCTTCTCTGTTTTTGAGTTGATTGCTGCCACGTGTGAGAGAACATCCTATTTTGTCTTTGTTGACTAAGCAAAGGTGGCCAAGTTAATTGGCCACCTTTTCACTTATAAACCAACTTACTCATAATATTTACTTTTTTTTTTACTACATGATGCATATGAGAGAGCAATCGAGATACATACCTGTGGTGCCAATACCTTGCTGCAGTTTCTAAAGACTAGAGGTGCTTGCTGTGTGTATTAGCTGCATGATACTCTTCTTCCCTTCTTGTTGCTTTCTCATGATCCCTTTGTTTGTGTAGGTACCTATTGTTGGACATGGTGGTGGTGCTGCTACTGCTTTGGTGCTCCTTCTACCCTACGAATCATGATGGAGGCTTGTTGCTGTTATGATTTTGTATTATGTGGGATAGGCTGCTACAAGATTTCCTACAGGATGTCCTGTAGCTGCTTCTCCCTCAGAACTCTTAATCATACAATTTTCTGGGGTTGTGAGGATGGTGACATGGATGGAGAGAGAGACAAGAATTGTGGAGAATGAGGAATACTCAGGTGATTCTCTCTATTCCTCTCTGTTTCGCTTCTTTTCGAAGACTGTCAATTTTTTTTTTTGAAACTGATTTTGTTTTTAAGGGTAAATGCGAGGGTGATAAAATGAAGGTGAGTAAGTTATGGTGATGGAATGATGATGAAGGGGGTGCTATTTCCTTGACATATAAAGTCATTTTTTCTTTAGGGTCACTTCCTGTAGGATTTCTAGGTCACTATGATTCCTACAGGATCATCCAGTAGGTTTTCAGGGGATCCTGTAAGTTTACGGGGGATCCTGTAGAAAACACAGTCCTGTTTTAAAATAAAAGAAAGGAGTGGAAAAATGAGAGAAATGGTAGAGTTACGAATGAAAATGAGTGGAAAAATAAAATATGAGTGAAATGGGTCTTTTGATGATCCTCCTTTGCTTCCTGATCATCCTTCTTGCTAACCTGCAAAAATAGAAATTTTAATGATTTTTCTCTTTTCTTGTTGTTTTGTTTTTTCTTTTGTTTTTCAAAACAACTAGGCTTCCTCTAAGAGGTTTTCATCCTAATTGTTTTCCCTGAGTGCCTCAAGAGAGGTTTTCACCCTAGGATATTTTTATTCTCATTTTTTCTTTTTCTTTTCTTTTTATTGACACGATTGGGCCACCCCAAGAGGTTTTCAACCCGATAGTGGGACTCAGGTGCCTCATGGAGGTTTTCACCTGAGCCCTTAATTTTCTTTTTTCTTTTTCTCTTAGTGATTTGGTGAGGTAGGAGCTGAAACTTGCTCCACTATCATCATTGTTTTATTGATATCATCAATGAACTCTTCTCTTGACAAAGGTCTCTTGTAGGTTTTAAATCGATGTCCATTAACAAGTAAAGGAATGGCCTCTTCATCTATGGCTCTGATCTACACTGAACCATTATCATGGCATCTTTCTACAACATAAGGTCCTAGCCATCTTGTCCTTAACTTTCCCTTAAATTCTTTATACCTAGAATCATATAACAAAGCCAAATCACCTTCTTCGAATTTCTTTTCCTTGATGTTCTTATCATGCTAGATCTTCCTCCACAGTTGAATTACCTCTATATGTAGGAGGACCTGCATTCTAAACTCATCCAAACCATTCAACTAGAACAATCTCTCTTTTTTGTGCACTGTTGAGACCTAGATCTAGTTGGGCTATGATCCTTAATGTGTTATATGAAAATTTAATGGACAACAAGGCCTTCTTCCCATAGAATAGCTCATAGGGTGTGAATCCAAAGGTGGTCTTCCATTTGGTATTATAGACGCAGGTGGCCTCAAATAGTCTATCTGCCCACTCTTCCCTGTTGTTGCTTATCACTTTGGCCAAGATGCCCTCCAACGCTCTATTGGTCACCTCCACTTTCCCATTAGCTTGTGAATGATAGGGAATGGGGGTTCTATGCTTGATCTTGTGCTAGCTAAGTAAGTCTTCAATCATGTTGGAGGTAAACTATCTAGCATGGTCTGTGACCAGCTCTCTAGGGTATCCAAATTTGTAGAACATATTCTCCCTTAGGAACTTAGCCACCTCCTCCTCTGTTCCTGTCTTAGTTGCTTTGGCTTCAGCTCGCTTACTCAAATAGTCAATGCACACAATGATGTATTGTTTTTGCTTGGAATGAGGGTCAATAGGCCCAAGCCCCACTTGTCAAATGGCTCAAAAGTCACTTGAGGTTGCAGAGGCATTTCATCTCTTGGAGTAGGCCTTCCATCCTTTGGCACCGATCACACTCACTAGTATATCATTTCACATCCTGATGAAGAGTGGGCCAATAATAGCCTGCTTGCAACACTTTGAATGTTGTCCTCTTTGTTGCAATGTGACCTCCACAAGGCCCATCATGATAGGTCAGAAGGATTTCAAAGACTTCCTCCTCCCTGACATACCTTCTCAAGATTTGATCTTGGCCAACTTTGAAGAGATTACCCCCAATCCAAGTGAAGGGGTCACTCTTCCTTACTATCTTGCTCTTTTCTTTGGAGGACAAGTTCGGTGGGAACCATGCTGATACCAAACAATTTGCTATATTAGCATACCATGGAGAGAGAACTAAAATAACAAATAAGTGCTTGCCCAATAACTAGTCATCAACC
Organism: Pinus tabuliformis; assembly: GCA_031772625.1. Taxonomy (NCBI): domain Eukaryota; kingdom Viridiplantae; phylum Streptophyta; class Pinopsida; order Pinales; family Pinaceae; genus Pinus; species Pinus tabuliformis. The sequence goes on along the minus strand of CM062813.1, from coordinate 431,498,711 downwards.
ATTCCTTCCTCACCTGCATGAAAATTTAATCTGGACAAAAAGTCTGTAACAACATTTTCCTTACCAAGCTTATCAACAATAGTTAGATCAAATTTCTTTTATAAAAGTAACCATCTTATAATCTGAGCACTCACATCTAGTTTATTCATTAAATATTTGATTGTAGCATGGGCAGTATGCACAAATGTTTGATAGCCTATAATATAATGCCTAAATTTGTTAAATGAATGAACAACAACTAGGAGTTCCTTTTCAGTCATTATGTAATTTATTTCAATCTTTGATAGATTCTTACTGATAAAGTAGATGGCATAAGGCAATTTTTCATCTATCTAACCTAGGGTTGCTCCTATGGCTTTGTGTGAGGCATCAACATAAATATGAAAGGGGAGGGGCCAATTTGGGCCTCGGAGGATCGGTGCAATGGTTAACTTGTCTTTCAGGGTGCCTAAGGCATCTTGACAACTTTTTGACAATATAAACTCAAATTCCTTGGCCAACAAACCAAATAAAGGAGAGTTCAACTTGTTGAAGTCTTTTATAAACCTTCAGCAGTATTCAACTAACCCTAGGAAACTTCTGACATCTCTAAGCTTTTGAGAAGGTGGGACCCTTTGGATCATAGCTATTTTGTTTGGGTCCACCTACAGTCCTTGCTGAGATATTGAATGACCTAGCATGGTCCTTGCAGTCATCAATAATTCACATTTTTCGAGACTGAGAGATAGGTTCATTTCAATTCATTTGTGCAGTACTTTGCCTAGGTTGGACAAAGCCTCTTGAAAATCACAGGCATAAGATGTAAAATCATCCATATAAATTTCGACGGCATCATGTACTAATTTGGAAAAAATACCTAGAATTTCTCTCTGGAAAGTGGCAAGAGCATTGCATAGGCCAAAAGGAAGGACCCTATAGGCAAAAGTACCCCAAGGACAAGTGAAGGTGGTTTTATCCAGGTCTTTCGTGTTGATATATATTTGGTTATACCCACTCAATCCATCTAGGAAAGAGAAAAACCTTTTCCCTGCCAGGCCATCTAGCACTTGGTCAATGAAGGGTAGAGGGAAATGGTACTTTTTTGTGGATTTGTTCAACTCCATGTAATCAACACAAATTCTCCACTTACCATTTTTCTTTGGAACTAACACCAAAGGAGAGATCCACTCACTGTCATAGATAGGGTAAATGAATCCTGCATCTAGCATTTTTTTTAGTTCTTCTTTGACTATATCTTTAAGAGCTAGATTCATCCTCCTTTGAGGTTTCTATACTAGCTTGCAACCGTATTTGATGTATATGTGGTGAGGACACACTGAGGGGTGTACTCCCTTAATTTATTTGTAACTCCAAGTGAAGGCTTCTAGATTTTCCTTTAGCATGTTGCATAACTTCTCTTCCTGGAGAGCAAAAAGAGATGGATTGACTTTCAAGGTTCTCTCAAGGCCAAATTCTATGGTTTTGACATGGAGGGGGTTGGAATCAGCCAAGAATAGGTCAATTGGATGATTTTTTTGGGTTTACTTTACTACATCTTCTCAGGGCTATGTACTAGGAGTTGGACTTTGGAGTAAGTGTTCAATCAAATCATCCTCATCCTATGGTCCTCCTCACATGGTTGTTTCTGAAGTATAAAGTTGGGCAGAATAAACTTCATCTTCTTCCTCTTGCTCCAACCATAAAGGTAAATCATGCTCTAGAGATGGCTAAGCAGGAGGGTATAGTACTAACTACTTAGACATATGCCCATTTTTGATGGTCATATTCCCAACTCTGCAACTAATGTAAGCATCAGTAGTGGCCAACAATGGTCTCCCAAGGATGAGAGGGTAACCAGTAATCTTAGCCTTAGGCTGGAGAACTAAGAAATCTGCAGGGTACTCCCAAGATTCGATGAAGACCATCACCTCCTCCACAATCCCCTCAAGGGTTACTGTGGAGCGGTCTGCAAGTCATAGAACTGTTGTTGTCTTCCTCAATGAACCTTGGAGGTTGAGCTTGAGCATGGTGTCCTTGGTCATCACATTAATGGCAGTCCCAAGATCGATCCAAGTGTGTGGTACAATGGTGCCATTGATGTGCACATCTACTATAGAGCTTCCAGGGTCCAAATATTTTGGACACATTACCTACCCTAACATCAAGTCGGACAACTATCCAATGACATTAATGGTAGGGGCATCCCTTCTTCACCTCCCTGGATGCTTGAAGCACTTCTCCTTAATCAACTTATTGTAAATAGGAACATATTTTATTTCTTGGAGAAGTGGAATCTTTACACATAGATTTTTCAATTCTCCCAGAAAGGGTGGATTCACTTTAAGAATTCTTTCCTCTCTTTCTTCCTCAACCTCCCTAGGTAGAGGTGGACGTTAGTTATCTGGGATAACTCTCCCAAATCTCAGGTTAATCTCCTGGATTTACACAGCATAAGTTGGATATGATGTCTCTCGACTATATACTTGTTGAGCTTGTTTGTTGTTCGTGTTCAGATTTGGCGGTAGGCATCTAGGGTTGCTTGGGTGGAGCAGAGTGTAGTAGCTATGGTTGGAAAGGTGGTGGAAGCAATAAAGTTAGAGCATTTTTGTATTGGGCCCTCCACCCTTGGGGTGGTGCATTCCATTAATTTTGTGGTGGAGCATAAGGTTGAAATGACTCACTAGCTGGCTGGGAGTGACACTAAGATGCAAAGGACCAAGGAGGGGGTGTAGACCAGGAAGGATGCACAGGGGGTTGCCAAGAGGGCATGGTTGTGGTTTGGTTGGGGTTGTAATATGCATGGGACAACCCTTGCATGCCCTGTTGGTATGGTCTAGGCCCATGAGGTCTCCTTTGGTTTATGTAACAGAGCTGCTCAGTGACCCCTTTAGCTCCTTGATATACAACTTTAAGTCCAGGCAAATAAGGGCAATTTTCTATGGAGTGGTTTTCTTCATAGAGTGAGCAAATTTCAATAGAATTCAATGGACATTCATTTCTAGGATGCCTCCTGATGCGTCTAGGACAAAAAATGGCCAAGGCTCTCTCTACTTCCTTCTTCTTTCTCTTAATGTGCATATTGTCCATTTGCAATGTAAGGGTTTGCAACATCTCACTTTTGAAATCTTCCAGCATGTTTCCAATTTCACCCTTGATGGATGAGTTGGAAGAGGATGTACTAACCATAGTTTGACTACCCCTACCCTTCTTCCTAACTACCCTAGAATGGCTTCTAAATATAATCTTGATATTCTCATAGGGTAATTGGTAGATATCTCCTCCTGCTAACAAGTGTAGGTTATCCAGAATATCTTCCATTACTCTCCTAAGCAGGACTAGCTTTAATGACTCAGGGTTAAGTTTGCACCTATCCCTTTTGTAATTAAGTTGAAATATTTCTTTGTAATCCTCTAGGGATTCATCATTACATATGGTCATCCTTAAAATTTCCTCTACATCCTTGAGGGTAGATGGAAATAGTTTTAACTTTTGCTTCTCATCTGTATAGTCATAGGTTCGGCATATAGCAACAAACTCAAATAGGAAATTGTTGAGGTCTTCTGTGGTCGAGCCATGGAAATGATGTACGACAGAGGGGCTTATATTTTTCTTCTTAGTGTCCCCATTGGTTTCCTTGATGGGAAAGGCACCCTCACCTCTCTCTCTATTCCCTCTATCATTTCCGTTTTTAGCCATTGGTTTAGTAGGAATGGATTCTTCTTCTTCTTCTTCCCTTGCAGGTTATTCAAATATGTCAAGTTTCTCACCTAAGGGTTCCTCCAGTTCACATCCACCGAAAAAGAGGGAAGGTTGGCTATTTGATGCAGTGGGGGTATTTGGAAAAATTTCCCCAAGTTATCCCTATTCCTACAAGAAATGAAAGGAAATGTTTTTGGTTTGGTGATGTGTTTTTTTCAAACTTGGAAAGTACTTTGTAGAATTGAAATTGCTGATTGAGTGAAAAATATTAACTGAATGAAAAAACTACTTGCTGAATTAAAATCTTGCTTGAAAAATGTAAAGGAAAGTAGAAAATGTAAAAGGGAAAAAAAGGAAACAACTAAATTAATTTTGCAGAAATAAACTAATGGCAGAATATTGAAGACAAGAAATAGAAGAAAAGAAAGTAGTAATCACATTTTACTCAGACACCTCCCCAGCAACGGTACCAAAAAGTGATGAGCACTAGTATTGCAGCAAGGATGTTGCAACACCTAGGCTACCATATTTACTTTATCAACCTGGGGTTCGTACAAACTTGGAGGTGACAGTGTTGTATACAAAAGTAAAAGTGATGGTTCTGCCTATTGTCATTGTTCAGCTGGTGAGAGACCACTGGGATTTTCAAACCAGAATTCTATGGAGTCATAAGAAGCTTGATTTCTTTATGGAAGAAAGGTAAATCTAATGTAAGAGAGAGATACTCTACTGCAATAATGGAGAAGACCGAAATTCAATGCTAAATCACACCATTTCCAAAGTAACTGCTAAGAAACTATGCTTTGCAAAAATACTAAATTAACATGAACCAAATTCTACTATCTAAGTATAGAGGTAAGAAGCATAAAAAATCACTAATGTGCAAGTAAAGGGACTGAATAGAATCTATTTTTGTCTATTTTCCTTTTCATGCAAAATCAAGTATGCAAACTAATTTCTTTTGGTGATGTGGCAGGTGAATTAAGGATGTTTTAGGATGGCTAGAAGGATTAGGAGATGGTTGGATGGTGTGGGAGACCTTTGGGAGGATTTTGGTTACTTCCTAGAGGTTTTCCCTCAACTCAGCCTCAAAACAAGCCATTTCAGAAAAACCTACAAGATGTACTAGAAACCTACAGGATTCCCTGTAAACCTACAAGATATAGCCAAGAGTAAATGTGAGGTGTTGGAGGTGATGGAAGGCTTAGGAAAGGTGGTTGATGGGTGGAATGGAGTAGGAGAATGTCTAGGATCACTCAAAAGTCAACAACAAAGATAGGAGAAGGTTGGATTCACTCAATGTGCATGGAAGAATTTCTATGAAAAATGATGAAAATTAGTGAAGGTGATGGTGAAAACAAGGGATGGCTAAGGTGGATGGAATGGAAGGTGGCTACTGGCTATGAAGTCTTAGCCTCCTCCTGAAACACCTTCTCTGCAAAAACCATGTATATATTCCAAAAAGCTATGTAAACAAGAAACATTCCCATAAGCTAAAAAAGTAGAATTAATGAACTAACTGCCTACATTAAGCATGCGGAAAGTTGCTGAAAGGAATGAAAGCATGGATGAGATATACTACGAAAATGAATATGAAAAATATGACAATGGAATCCTACCTTGCAAAACTAATCAAATACTAATTTAAAGACAACAAACTCCAAAGCTCATAGAAGAAATATAAATCTGTGTTTTTGGGGTTGATTAAAGGTTCCTTCCTCAAGCCATGATCCCAGAGGGAGGAAACGAAGCCAAGACACCTAATGGAAACCTTATGGTGCTCCTTTTTTCCTTACTAACCTACTACTGAAGTAAGACACAAATGGAAGCAAACTAATAAACAACCAATCCAATCTAGACTACTTGTAATGGAAATGCATCTAAAAGCAAATTAACAATGAAGCTATCAAACTACACTAAACATACATATACAAGAAAGAGGCACCTTGGCTACTAGGGTTGGGCCCAAACCTGAGAGCTTCAACCCTCTGAGTTAAACTCGTTGTTGGCTCAAAGCAAAATTCATTCTTATTACTAAACAACAAATTACATCAATAAAACTTTCACAAGTCTAGAGCTCGAAAATATCTTAGAGTCAACAAAAAAACTCTAAATCATAATGAGGTTGTAGGCCTCTCTACCTATACAACTGAAGTCCCCAACGAGTTCCTTAAAATCAGCAAGGCTTGGCTCCCAAAAATGAGATAAAATAGCTCTTTGTCTCTCACTTGCTTGGCTGCCTTCTAATCCTCATGGCTTGGCTACTTGCACTCCAAGCTGGTGTGATGGATGGAGGAATATTCAAATGGGGGATAAGTAAATGAGGAGGATTTACCTCCTATAATCCCTCTCCCTTGTCCCATTCAATTTTTAACCGTAGTATTTGCAAAAATTCCTTGATTTTCTCCTTCTATCCTGCATTCAATGCATATTAGTCCACTAGGTATAATATCTAACTCTAGCTCATCTCATAAACAAAATATAATAAAAAACATGATATAAGTTGTTTAAAAAGTTGGTTTGACTAAGCTAGGAGGTGAATTAAGGCCCATATAATTACCCAATGATGGGGCTCATCATGCATCAACCAATAATCAATTAATCTGAACAATTAGATTACTATCACTAGAACACTCTGCTAAGCCCAGGAACCTGCATCATCATTTAGAACCAACTACAACCTCAAAAATCATACATCAGAATGCATACACTACTTTACTGAACCCTCCCTATGTGTATATGCTACTTCCTTTAACCAAACCTGCGTATAACTCCAAAATTACTGAATCATAAAACCTCTGAATGAAAACTATACCAACTGGTAACAATCTGAAGATCTACTATCAAATTATAGATATCGAAATAGTCAGCAGCAAAGATAACCCTTCTCACTTAATCAATCAATCAGTCAAACAAAAACTCCTTATGCATTCAGTTTTAATTTTAGATATAAGAATACTTCATTGACAGACAATAGTAAAACAACAGGACTAATCAGAAAGATCAGTCATTTCTAAGCACACATGATTTTCTTTTGCATACACTACTTGGAAGAGTCAAACATGTGTGTATACATGCCTTTACCAACGTGAACTAGTGTATAGATCTACAAATATTAACTCACAACTTCGTTGCTATTCTAGACTTCAGACATACCGAAATCATGACATTTAAAGAATAAAACATGCATAAGCAATCAAATCTAGCCCAAACAATATCGGATCATACAATGATAAGTCATTTCAGGTCTCATGATCGTGATCCAACATTTTATCCGAGGTGCACAAAATATTTCAAATAATATCGTAATCATAGCCGCTACAACATAAAATATACTTGAGATAGAAGTATTCCTAAGAAAACCTTTCACTTGCACACTTGGCCCTTTGATCTTCTCCTCCCTATATAATTTTTGGCCTTTCTCAATACCTCAAACCAAAACAACACTTAGAGCCTGTGGTATTCTTGGATGGGATCAAATAGTTGTTACTTCGCTCAATATTGTGGGCTAATACCATGGTATTGACCCTTGATATTATTTAAACTTGAATTTCCTTGAATTTCCAACTTATACACACTTTTCCTCTTGTGAAAGTGCGTGCATGGGTATACGCTCTTTTTGTTCTGTTAACCTGTGTGTATATGCTTCTTTGTCAAAGTGAACCTCCATATACAGCTTACAACATCCTTTTCCTTCAACTTCTTGATTTTGATTAGTAGACCTTTGTTCCAACTTCCTATTCTTCTGTACCAATTTCCTATTACCTCTAAATTGACCTGTTACAATGTGAGTTTTCTTTTATCAAATCTGAACTAACTTGTGAGTGAGTTTTCATCAAGTACAACACTTGTATCATAATGCGAACATAAAGAACTGGCTATAGTCCTCGAACAATCACAATCAGTGGACACCTCAATGCTCCAATAGATGTTACCTGTTAGTGGTCCCCACTTTATATTAGTGACTAATTTCAAGACAAACACCTTGAACCTTACAGTGTTGCAACCTAAGACAAGAGAAAACCAACAAGTTGGTTGGATCCATAACATCCTCTCTAGCTACAAATCTAGGAAAAGTGTCAGACATGGATGTAATTAACTTACATCAACAAGTAGGTGAGATAGTGGCTCATAGACTCCTTGACTACACAATAGGGAACAGGAAGATGTAGGCTATGTTGGAAAAAATTTCTGAGTAGTTGAATATAACTTGTATGGCCCTATGTAAAACACTAATCGAATCAAGGAACTGGAAGATATTGTGGTTCAACAATCTAGGCATCCTAAAGACATTTTCCCCTCTCAAGAAGTTACTTGAGGAAAAGGACAAATAGATAAAATCTCTTCAGGAAATCTTGAAGATCCCATATCACAACCCCTATGTTCTTATACAAGCATTTGACAAGAGGGAAGAGGTCAAGCATTTACTTCAGGAAATGGAAACTGCTATGTGGCTCAAGGAAGTAGAGCGTAAAAAAACCGTCGAGCAGCTACAGGCAGTCCGAATAGAATTACATGAGAAGGAAGAATGACACTTGAAACTCTTGGAGGAATATAAGGCCTCAATCAATAAAGCTCTTAACTCAGCCCAGATGACTGAATCAGAAGATCCCAAATTATTACATATCAAAATCACTCAGTTAGAGCAAGAATTGCAGGTAGCCAAAGAAGAAATCGCAAGAGCTGAGAACATGACATATGTGGTTGTAGCGTGGAAGAATGAAGAGATTGAGCAGATCCAAGCTACACTTAGAGATAGAACTAATCAAATAAAAAATCTCGAAGAAGTTGCTCGTGTCACGGTCACCGGGAAGAAAGTACTGATGGAAGCCAAGGAAGAAATATGGAGGCAAGTATGGCAAGATATCACTGCAGTTGAAACATGCATGAAAAATCTTTCACAATGTGTAAAGGGGCTAATATAGAATGCCAGCTTAGAAGAAAATTCTACAGCCAAAGTCCTAGAAAAAATGATGGAAGATCTTGACACTATCATCGATCTGGTTAACACTTGAGAGGATGGATATTTTGTAGAACTTGAACTACTAGTCAGTGATAAATTTATTTTCTCATTATATATGTTGAAAAAGAAGCAAGTCATCATGCAGGCCATGCCAGATGAGTTCGATAGAGTAATCAAGGAAATAAACAATTTCAGAAAAAAGTGGAATTATTTAAGAGGATTTTGTGTGCCTTCATTCTAGAATGAAGAAGGCTGGGCAATCTCCTAGAAAATATTCTCCAATAAATTGAAGGCATCATAATAGGATCTAGGTTGTTTGGCCATGTTAGGAGAGGAATCACTTTCCTCTACTACGGTTGTTAACACCCTCTATAGGGATTTTACTATCTTAACCAGAGTAAACAAGATTAAATACAATCTTCCTACGACTAAATATCAAATCAGATCTTGAATAGTGGTGGCAATTACCAAGTACAAGAGTATGCCTTATATATCTCCTACTAATTGGGACAAACTAATTAAAGTGGACAATCATTTTAAGTGCAACGTGACAGTTCAACAACTTGCCTCTTCATCTCAAGTAGTTGAGTTGGTCCCACCAATTCAATTAGTCAAAAATCAACCGAAGGATTGGAACGAGAATCCCCTCATTACAACTCAAGAACCAACTGGAAAGATGCATGAATTGCATACACTATCCTCCTTAGGGCTGACCAAAAAGTCCAAGTAATCAAAGCTGCAAAGGTAGCACCATATTTAATCATTTCGTTATTATGTTTCATTTATTTATTTTATTTTTATTTCTATTGTCAAAAAAATTATCAAACAGTTATCTAAAAAACCACTATTTAAAAACCTTGTTTCCCGTTATGGGGGGGTTTTTGGCAGTGTGGAAGAAACTTTGCAAATACTAAAACTACTTGTACATGATACACAACTTTCATTACTAATTTTGAATACTATTCCTAGCGATTATCGTTTGTTTGTTTTATTTTGTCTATTACTCTAAATTGCAATTACAATCAATTAAATATGAGGCTTGATCTCATTTATACTTTAAATTCTTTAGTGTTGTGTTCCGATATCGATATTATCAGCACAATTACTAAATGAGTTATCCTGAGTTATTTACAATTGAATATTTATATTTCATTAATATAATTCATGCTTTACAGTGATTGCAACTTCAGATGTTATGTTATTATGTTAACACATTCCTACCTTTCTAATAATGTATGTTATTCAACATAAAGTTGAATGAACATGCTTGTACCTACTACACATGTTTTCATCTAAGCATAGCGCAGTTTTGTTTTAAAGCCGATGTTTTCATTTTTATTTTGCTTAATATTTCCATCTCCGTAATTTTCTCTTTCTATTATTATCGTATTTTTCTATTTTTGTCTTGCTCGTTGGTAATCAGACATCAAAATTGTATATCATCAAATGTTCTCATTCCTCCTTTGAATGCCACTATTATCTACTACAACTAAAACACTCACACCTGGTCTTATACCATTTGCATATTGAAAATCTAACGATTATATTACAGGGTTACACCCTATGGTGTGTTGAGGACCAGCAGTTACCCCTACATCGGGAGGGCTATCTAGTCCTCAGTGAATGTGTGCTCAATTTTTTATAGGTGGGAACAATATTTGCACCAACGTAAAGGTTACAAGACTCACTGTAACATGTTTCCTATATGTATTCTTGAAGAGGGTTCCTATACAAGGACTCTAAACATTGTTCTAATATTTTTTGTGATGGAAGGAAACGACCCATGATCTTTGAGAGGTTGTCAACAAATGCCTAGCGTTTGGTATTTTTTCTTGTATAGGTTTCCCCCATCTTTATTATAATATTTAGGGGATATTCCTTAAATTTTTGGTCTTGTTTTTATAGGTTGTCACCGTCCTTGTTATACTCTAGAGGGGATATTCCTCATTTTGGAAAAAAAAAAAATAGGATTGGCATGTTTTATTTGGAAAAATTATGGGCATACACCATCATAATGAAAACCACTAACATGCTCTATCATCCCTTGTGTTGTGAAAAGAAGAGATGACTAAGGAAAGAATAGATGAGGAGTCATATATAACTGAGATTAACTAATTGGTATTGGCATGTATACTTAGATATGCATGAGATATATAAATTGGACCACAAACATCAATTTTTACATTATATTCGGAGACAATATGAATAGAGGGTTTTCCACCATTTTTTAACAAATATGGAAAATCGACGTCAACTTAGTACCATCACATTCTAGGTCATCATTGGGTGATACACTTACACTATCATCTTTACTAATTTTGGTGCCCCCCATTGAGGTAACATCTATCTAATCTATATGGGAGATTGAATTGCCTCCTATGGAAGGGATATTCCAAGTTTGAATGCCTAAAGATAACGATGTGAGAGTATTAAATACCCTTTCAATTTTTTGTACCACAAGGGTATTCATCAAGATGTCCATGGAGTACATGTTCATGCAAAATATCATCCAATAAAAATAAGCATGCTCTACTTGTGGCTCACATATTTTGGGAGGTGAACTTAGCACAATATTACTATTGTTCTATGATACTCCTTTGCATTCATTGGTACAAAATGCATATCTAACAATGAGAATACTTATATCTGTATCAAAAATTTTATCAAACAACTACTGGTAGCCATTTTGAGTTCCTACAATTAGGGAGGGATAATCCCTTGTATCTATTTCATCATGTTGTAACCCTAGGGTCAAGGGTATCGCTGAAAAGAGGCCAGTGCCTAGGACATATATTCAATATAAATAAAGATATTTATATTAGATTTTTCTTAAATAATGGTGCCCATAAATAACACTTTTTGTGTAATGTGAATTTAAATCTTGGAAAAAATAATCCAACTCTCCAAATGGCCTTTGTATCTATGACTACAGTTTTTCTTTGAGTTGTAATGTAGTGGGAGAAAAATTGAGAATGAAAATTTAATGTACAAGGCAATAAAGAATCTGATACACCAAATCTTAGAAGAAACTATGGGATGATGGAAAATGAAGTGATGAAAATGTGGAGTGCTTTACTAAGGCTTATTTATGTAATGTCCCTTAATAATAAACAATAAATAAATAAATATTAAATATTAAATACTAAACAATAAACAATAAATAAAATAATAAATTAATAAATTAATTACATGCTTTAAATAAATATAAACAAAAGAAATAAAACAAGAAAAATAGTAATAATAATAAATTAATAAATTAATTACATGCTTTAAATAAATATAAATAAAAGAAATAAAACAAGAAAAATAGTAAAAATCAGTAAAACTATCAAAAAGTAAAAACAAAAGAATAAAACAAGAAAGCAGTAAGTTGCATGATTGACACATGGAGTGTGTGCATGTGGTTCCCCTTCTAAGGTTTGCTCTATTTAATAGATGGTGAGGAAGATGAGAGGCATTCCATCATTCCAAGATTCTATCATTCATTCTCTTGGGAGAATGGTGTTCTAAGACAGAGGAGTCACTGGCAATAGTACGTTGATTGAGGGCTCAGGGGTGGCTAGTTGTAGCAAGTCCTTGCGCAATTGAGCCTACGGTTGGGTGGAGAGTCATCCCCAAAACCTTGTTGCGGTAAGAAAACTTCAACCACAGGTAAGTGCTACTCATAGTTTGAACTTGATGTTAATTAGTTGATTAATTACATGTTTATTTTGGGCTGTTACACTTTAAGTAAATTTTATAGGTACCCTCTACTATTTTCACAACATTAGTAAGCTTTCTTATAAAAGGAAAAAAGCTGCTTCATAAGACTTATTTCAATGGAAGAATAACTATAGTGATTAACTTACAAAGATATGAAACACATACTATAACCAACACATATGAGGAATCACTTGAATTTTTTTATTAATTCTCCAAGAAATTTTCTAGCACATTCCACAACAAAATATCCACTCTCCAAGCCAAAATTTGGAAACCCCTACAATGGTTCCTCTATCTTCTTTTAAAGAAAAATAACAACAAAGAAAATTATGGGTAACTATCAATTATTTTAACTACTTAACTATTCATGACTAATAAAGTTTTTTAAAAACATTAAGGAACTACAACAAAATTACAAAAATGACTCTTTTTTTTCATTTTTTGAAAAACTGAAGTCATTTAGACTTGTGGGGTTGTTTCTCCTTCGATGCGGCTACTTCCTTTGATGTAGCCCCAAGTTCTATAACTCGAACATTCAATGGAACTATCAGGTTATGCAATTTTTTTCAAATTACCAAGTTTGGGACAGAACACTACACCATTCTAGTGTAAGCCATTTTCAAATTAGAGAGTTTAGCATAATTAGGCTTATTTGTAAACAAAGTCTTGACCTGCCACAACAATTGAAAATCCCTCTAAGGATAGTTAACTATTGTTGAACCTTTTAAGGTTGTAATATTTTCATGTGATGAATCAACCTTGCTTTTGGCTTCCACTAGAAATGACTAATACTACTCCCATGCTAGAGGACTGTCCTGTTGGTCCTAGCAATTGGGCATGCCTACTCTAACTCTTTAATCAAAGTGGGAATTAAAAAGTGCCACTAATTCCTTGACTTATATCAATATATTCTCTACCTATTTCTTGTACATATTCCTCTGCACTATTTTGTTGATTTCCTTCACCATAGTTGCTTTATCTGTAATGTCTACAACTCTTAGCTCATGTGAAGATTTAGCATTTAAATAGTCAATAATTTTCATAGCCATTTTAGTTCTCTCCTATGCTTTATTTTTATTTGCAAAAATAATTGCTTCAATGGAATTTGTTATGTCTTTTTCTTCTGTAATAGCATTCATATGGTCCCAAACAACTCGAACTTATTGAATTATATCGTCCCAAATAATATGCCTTGCTTGAATTAATGACATGTTACCTTTTAGATTAGCCTTCAGTTTCTTAATTTCCTCCTTTTTTGTTTCATGTTTGAGGGTTTCCTCATTCAAATTTTCCTTTTCTAAATAGATTTGTCTCTCTTTTATACTCAGATGTCCTTTGGCATCCTCCAAGATCCTTTGAAACTTATTTAGTTCATCTTCTGAGATTTTTAACTCGGTCATAAACCCGATTAGTTTCTCTATATGGTATTTTGAATCAACTAACACTACAATAGTATATGCTTATGTATTTTATGTTGAAATTCCACATTTTTTTCTTTAGGACTGTCATGCAGATCAACATTGAATATTTGAACTTCTGAATCTGTACTTCACAACAAGACTTGAATGTTTGTTTTTTCCGTAGGATTTACTCCTAGTTTGATGATTGACTTCTTGAAATCTTCATTTTGGGTATGTAGGGCTCTAGAATTTTCCCTTTTCTTATTTAAGCTGGCATATCACTTTTTCCAAGAGTGAGACTCTACTTTACTAGCTACCAAAGAAGACTTGTGAAGATAATTATAAATCAAATCACATGTTTTCTTATGTAGATTTATCTTCTTAGGTAGAGGAATTCCTTTAGTATCCACAAACAAATTTAATGTCTTCAAATCTACGGCTGATGAAAACAGCTAAGAAATTGGATGAGTAAGATATATTCTTAGTTGATTCCATTCCAGGTCCATGGCTGATAGGAGTCTAGTATGGCAATTTGGGTTTGATTGAGCCTCCACTTGTGTTGTAACATTTCCCCTTACTTTTCATTTCTCTCCTCAATTTGTTGGGAATATTTCTGCAAAGCATTGAGGGAAGAAGCCTCCTCTTCTGTAGAAATTGGGGGTGAAGGTGAACACCTTTTATATCCTAATTGTACTTGGAATCCTACTTCTCTTGAGGGATTTTAAATCAATTTGGAAGCTTCAATTTCACTTCCTTGAACCTTAGCTTTCTTGTTAGATTGTCAGCTAATTTGAAATCTTGGGCAAACTTGTTAATACTATGCAAGCTCCCTCAGCAGTTAAAATATGTTTAGGATCGTCTCATTTTAACAAGGTGTATAAGGGTTTAGGTGCCAAGTTTCATATGTATTTAGAGTTTGATTTAATGAGTTAATTAGTTGATTAAATGACATGAAAAAGAAATTAAAATTGCAGACATAATACTCAACAAAATCACAACACAAAACTGATCAAGGAGTTCACCCTCCAATACTGGGCTACATCTCCTAGGACCTCCTACAATGGCTAGGCCCTCTTTGGAATTATTGCTAAAATATATGATTACAAGATTCTGCTCAACTCCAATGGCTTTGGAGACTGTACATTGTGTTCATAGGACTCAAAAACCCAAAAATTACTATTAGGTCTCTGAAAACTGACTATGGCTGATCTGGGCATGACCTCCTTCCCTGGTGTCCTTGGGCTTCCCTGAAATTTCCTATGGAAAAATCACCTGTAGAAGTCTTCTATTACCTCTACAACCTATTCTATTAGCTTTAGGACCTGCAAATCATCCAAAATTGACTATTCATTTTCTAAAATTGGTCGAAATCCCATCATGTTATGGTATTTTCAAATTTTCACTAGGAATCTCCTCCAAATCTGGAAAACATCATTTAATCATGCTAAAATTGGGGGCAGTTTTGGATTTGGAAGAATCTGCCAAAGTCTCTGCCAACTGTAAAGCACATTTAATTAGTGCTTAATTTTAGTTAATTAGCACTAATCACCATTTAATATTAAGCGCCTTTAAATAATGGATAAGACTGATTAATTATGCTAAGCACAATTTAGCGTTGGATTAGTGATAATCCATTGGCTGGGTGCACTCCTAGTGATGGTGGAAGGTTATATGATGTTGTTTTGTTTGGGGGCTAGGGCTTAGCCCTGGTCCCTTCCCCATATGCGCTTTACAATGAACCTTTAACATGAAGCACATTCCATTATATAATAAGAATTAATGTGCAGCACAATTGGTAATGCATGTGGTTAGAGGAGGGTATGTCATGGCATCGAACCCCAGGTGCTCCACAAAATCTATGGCACAGGTGTTGTCCTTGATGGCAACTCTCTTTGGTAACAGATCTCAGTTCAGGCTTTCAGAATGAAAGAAAATACATATACGCAGGTTCATCTAGACTAAGACGCGTATACACGTGGGTTACACGTTACAAAGGAGCGTATGTGTATACACACACTTTCATGAAAGGAAAAGCGCGCATATGTTGGAAAATTTACTTTTGGTCCGTGGTAGTTAGTCCTTGGTATTTGAACCTATGGTTTTGGACCATGGTATCTCGTCAGAAGTGTTGATCCCAAGTATTGGGTCCTTGGTATTGTTTATTATGGTTTTGGACCGAGGTATTGTGAAAGGCCTAAGACTATAAAAGATGAAGGAGATCATTTGGCAAAGGATCATCTGAATGAATTGAATATCTAATAAGTGCTAGATCTAAAATATTGGTGATTGGGGTTATGGTGCAGATCAGGATCTGAATGAAGGAGGAACCTTAGCGCACAAAGAAGGATAAGTTCTATTGATTGGTCATAATCTTAAGGCTTGAGTGATAATATCTTTGTATGATTTTGATCTGTTATATATGGCGCAGGTTTGATCTATAAATCTGGGTTAATTACTATCTGAACATTTGAAAGATTGAATTATCCTTTATAGATCTGTACACAGGTTCAATGAAGCGAAGGTGCATATACATGCCATTTTGGTAAGGGAAAGAAGCGTATACGTAGGTTGGCTTTGACACAGAAGCGTATACACGCAGGTTTCTGAATAGTGAAGTAGCGTACATCTCTTGATTTATGTTCTAGCTGCTTCTGTTTATTGCTGCAGTATTCTGGGTTCAGAATTAGTGAATGGTTACAGTTACTGTGTTCTGGGTATAGCTGTCAGAGAAGTGTTTATTTTTGATTCAGTTTTGATTGGTGAAAAGGTGATTAATTGAAGCATAAATTCTTGATTGATGTTCATGGATCCAGTCTGAAAATTTATGAAACGTGGTCCCTGGAAGAAAGAGAAGGTTGTAGCCTCTTGTAGGCCAATACCTACGTACTAGTATCTTGGCTAGTGCAAGAGCTAAGGGGGTTGTAGCTCCCTTCCAGGAGAAGCTGGAGAACAAGAGAGGGTTATAGCTCTCTGCAGGTTGCAGCCTGCATACTGGTAAAGGACTGCACCAATACATTGTAAAAAGAAGTTTCTAATTAAAAGAAGATAGAGACGAATTGCAGCAGGTGGTTTTCACCCACATTGGGTTTCCACCTTATATCTTGTGTTCTTGTGTCTGATTGTCGTCTGCTCTGTTTTACTGTTTCTGGTTACTGGTTATTTAATTTTGATACACAAATTAACAATCAACATCTGAAAGATAAATTAAATTATAAGTTTGCATTGTATACGTGGGTTTCCTTCTACATAGTTGCATATATACGCAGGTTTAATTAACTAAAGTAGCGTATATTATCTGGATTTGAAAAATGGAATATTTGACTTGATAATACTAATTCACCCCCCTCTCAGTATTATTTCCAACAATTGGTATCAGAGCAGGTCCTTCTGAAGAAGCTTGATCGCTTGAAGGAAAATCCATCATCATGATTAACTACGAGAGAGAAGCATTTATCAGTCCACCAATTTTTGACGGGACAAAATTTGTATATTGGAAGGTAAGAGTTACTGCCTATCTTCAATCTCTTTGTACAGAAGTCTAGGATATCATAGATACAGGGTACACTTTTCCATCAGCAACTCCTACAGATCTGGCTAAGAAGAAGAAATATGAAACAAATGCAAAGGCTGTCAATACTCTATTAGGATGTCTATCTCAATCAAAATTCGTGAAGGTTATGCAGTATAAATCCGCAAAAGAAATATGGGACAAGATTGTTCTGAGCTATGAAGGAGATGATCAGGTAAAACGAGAAAAACTTCAAACCCTCAGAATTCAATATGAAAATCTCAAAATGCACAATGATGAAAGTGTGGCTAACTATTTCCTTCGTGTAGATGAGATTGTTAATTGTATGAAAAAATTGGGTGAAGAAATAAAAGAGGCTGTTGTGGTTGAAAAGGCTCTAAGATCTTTGTCCCCTAGGTTTGAATCTAAAGTTTCTGCAATAGAAGAAAAAGAGAATCTACGAAACCTTACCATGTCACAGCTGCATGGAATTATGACTGCTTATGAAATTAGGAAAGAAGGACCATCAGACAGGAGAGAAGATGCCATCAAGGCTTCAGACAAAGGAGATTACTATGAGTCAGGACACGTGTCAGAACAAGAAGAAGAATCAAATTTTGTCAAAAACCTTCAACGAGGTGCTGGACGATTTCGAGGTAAGTTACCTTTCAAATGCTTTGCTTGTGGAAAAGTCGGTCACTATGCTGCCAAATGTCCTCATAAGGGTAAGATTTACAAGGGGAAGGAACCTATTAGATGGAACAAGAAATAGAATGCAAATAAGAAAAGCTATTACACTCATGAAGATAGTGATGGACTTTCAAATAGTGACGAAGATGAACCAGGTAATAATTATAAACTTTTAATGGCTTTTGAAGATGATGAGTACATGGATGCTATAGATGAAGAAGGTATTTATGAAGAGATTTCTAATCTCAAAATTTGTTAGAAGAGAAAAATGTGATTATTGATTCTCTGCAATGTCAACTGGCTGAAAGGGAAAAACATCATGAAAAATTGGAATGTGAAATTGTTGGTCTTAGAAAATATATTGAGAAAACAAAAGCTCTTAATCTTAAATTTGTTAAAGGATCTGAAACTCTGGATGAGATTACCAATGTGCAATGTTCTCCACTAATCAAGATAGGTCTAGGATATAATGGAGAAGCATCTCAAGCATCCACCTCCAAAAGTTATCTTGATGCAGCAAGGAGGAGCGAGCAAAGGCCTAATAGAAATCATTAGGTAAATCAGGGACAATATACCTCAAGAATGAACAAAGACTATCAAGAAAATCGGGGGCAATCTACCTTAAGGACAAACAGAAGCCACAACCAACCACAGGTAAAAACTTCCCAATTTGCCTCAAGAATGGATGTCAGTAGAAAATACAATCGGTTGGTTGATAGATTTGATAATCGTAGGAGTTTCTTCAATGGCCAATGTTTCTCTTGCCATAACTTTGGTCACAAAGCAGCTCAATGTGTTGCCTATAAGACAATCATGACTAGAGAAGCTCAAAAACAAAGAAGTATGACTGGAATCATGAAAAGGACCTATAACAACTTTTCCGCCCTTGAAAGTGAAATTGAATGTTCTATTTGTAATAACTTTGGTCATGAAGATTTTGAATGCAGGAGCAAGTTTCAGAAGACAACCCAGAAGGAACAAACCTCAAATTCCAGAACATGGAAAATGAAGGAACCGCAACCAGAAAGATGTGGGATAGCTTTATATGCAGAAGGATAGGAAAATCAATGATACATCGACAGTGGATGTTTGAAGCATATGACAGGTGATAAAGAAAAACTTCAATCATATAATTCTTTAGAAAAAGGAAAGAAAGTTTCTTTTGGAAATGATACCCCTGCAGTCATAAAAGGAAAAGGCATTGTTCAGTTGAAAGAAAAAGTCAAGGATGGAAATGTTTTGTATGTTGATGGCTTGAAGCATAATCTACTGAGTGTCAGTCATATGTGCGATCAAGGAACTGAGGTAATATTTCGATCAAATGGATGTAGTGTTCATGATCTTGATACAAGAAAGACAGTGATCAAAGGCATAAGAACTCCAAATAATTTATACATATTTGAAGAAGGACAACAACAATGCTATTTGAGCAAGAATGATGAACAATGGTTATGGCATTGGAGGTTGGGGCATCTAAGCTTTTCATATATAAGGAAAGCATGTAAATACCAGGCAATTCGTGGTCTTCCAGACATCAGAGTTCCAAACAATACAATATGAAAATCATGTCAGTTTGGTAAGCAAACCAGAACTAACTTCCCTGAGAAGGAAGGATCAGCTAGCAGGCCTCTTGAACTAGTCCATACAGATGTATGTGGTCCATCTAGGAAAAGGTCACCTCGGGGAGAAGAATACTTTATATTATTCATTGACGACCTCTCCAGGATGGTTTGGATAAGACTTATGAAGCACAAAGATGAAGCCTTCGAAAAATTCAAATCTTTCAAAGCCTTGGTTGAAAACGAATCAGATCACAAAATTAAGTGCCCTAGGTCTGATAGAGGTGGGGAGTTTACCTCAAATGATTTTTTCGATTTTTGTGCAGAACATGGAATAAGAAGGGAATTCTCTACAGTTAGGACTCCTCAACAAAATGGAGTAGTGGAAAGGATGAACAGAATGGTTCAACAAATGGCTCGTGCTATTCTTGATGAGTTTGCAACTCCCGCAACCTTCTGGGGTGAAGCTGCATTTGCTGTGGTTGTTATTCTCAACAAAACAAATGTCTGGGTAAACATTACTCAAACTCCTCATGAGATCTGGTATGGTGAGACTCCTTCGGTAAAACATTTCAAAATCTTTGGAAGCAAATGCTATATTAAGAATAATGATGAACATCTTGGCAAGTTTGAACCTACAACAGATGAAGGCATTCTCCTTGGTTATTCTCCTCACAGCAAATCATATAAGTGTTACAACAAAATACTTGGAAGAATAGTTGACATCATTGATGTTGTGGTTGATGAAGAAGGAAACATTCCTAGGCAAGTAAATTATGAAAATATCGAAGAGGATGAAGACCATCCTTCAAATCAGACTGATGATGAAGAAGAACCTCAAGAGGCACCAGAGGAATAGATAAGGATAGAAGAGAAGACTCCATCCAGGTACGTTTAGAAGAATCATCCAGAATCTCAAATTTTGGGGCAGAAAGAGGCAGGTATACAAACAAGAAGAACAATTGCAGAAGCCTCAAGCTATTTGGCATTGCTCTCCTCCACTGAACCACAAAATGTAAAAGAGGCATGCAAAGATGAATGCTGGGTCAAGGCAATGGATGAAGAACTTGAGCAGATCGAAAATAATAACACTTGGGAGCTAGTTCCTAGACCAAAAGATAAGAATGTCATAGGGACAAAATGGATCTTTAAAAACAAAATGAATGAAAATGGGGAAGTGATTAGAAAGAAGGCTAGACTTGTTTGTAAAGGGTATGCTCAACAAGAAGGAATAAACTTTGAAGAAACTTTTGCTCCCGTTGCTAGACTTGAGGCCATCTGAATGTTTCTTACTCTCTCAAGCTTTCAGAAGTTCAAAGTATTTCAAATGGACGTGAAATCAGCCTTTCTGAATGGAGACTTAGAAGAAGAGGTGTACATTGAGCAACCAAATGGTTTCATTCTTGGGAATGATCCAAATCTTGTATGCAGACTAAAAAAGGCTCTTTATGGTCTTAAATAGGTTCCAAGGGCTTGGTACTATCGTTTGGACAAATATCTTCATCAACAAAGCTTTTCAAAGGGATCAACGGATAGCAATCTTTATATAAAGTTGGAAATGACAAATTGCTAATACTTGTTGTGTATGTAGATGATATTATCTTTGGCAGCAATGAAGAAACTATGAGTCAAAACTTTGCCTTGGTGATGTAGAAAGAATTCGAAATGTCATTACTTGGAGAGCTAACATATTTTCTTGGTCTACAAATCCAACAAAATGAAGGCGGTATCTTTTTTTCTCAAACCAAGTACCTCAAGCAGATTTTGAAGAAGTATGGTATGGAAGATTCAAAACCAGTATGTACCCCTATGGTTATAGGATGCAGCCTCAGTGCAAATGATGAATCAGCAGCAGTGCATCAACCAACCTATAGATCCATGATCGGAAGTCTACTTTATTTGACAGGTACCCGACCAGACATCATGCATGCAGTAGGAATAGTTGGAAGGTTTCAAGCAAATCCTAAGGAAACTCATCTTCAAGCAGTCAAGAGAATCTTCAAGTACCTTCAAGGAACTCAAAACTATGGCTTATGGTATCCTAGAGATACAGATCTCACACTTCATGCTTATACAGATGCAGATTGGGCCAAAGTGTGGATGACAGGAAGAGCACAAGTGGTGGTGCATTCTTTATGGGTTCTAGATTAGTATCTTGGTTCAACAAGAAACAGAGTTCGATAGCTTTATCTACAGCTGAAGCGGAATATGTGGCTGTTGCATCTTGCTGCACTCAACTCCTTTGGATGATGCAGACCTTGCAGGATTTTCAAATCACTTGTAGACCACCTATATCCATCTTATGTGATAATACAAGTGCAATCAACATTTCAAAGAACCCAGTCATGCATTCAAAGACCAAGCACATACCGATCAAGTACCACTTTCTCTGGGAACAAGTGTTGGAACAAAAGGTCAAATTGGAGTTAACAAAAGGTCAAATTGGAGTATGTTCCTTCTAAGGAACAAGTTGTTGATATTCTCACCAAACCACTACCTAGGGAAACTTTTGAATACCTCAGACAGAAGCTGGGAGTAGTTGATGCATCATCTTGTTGTTAAAACTTGTCTGTTTTAGATAAAAATTTGTGTACGCGAGTTGCCTGAGGAGGATCTGTGTACATACGCTGGTTTGGGCAGAGATAGTTGCATATATTGAGGCTTGATGGATATCAGTAGGGACTGGCGCTGGATTGAAGATTTTCTGATATGGGTCTGATAGAGAATCCAGCACAAGTTCAAGGGGAGCAGATAAACTTCTAATGATGCATTGTTGGAATTATCTTAGAAGCTTTTGGTTCTAGTAATCAGCTGTTGTTGGTTTTAGGTGGAACAAAGGTAGAGGGAGAACAGAACAAAATCTTGGTTGCTGATCTGAATGGTGATTGACAGATGTTGCTGCTATCAGTTATTGGTGACTTTCATAAGTCTTGCTCTAGATATTTCGTCTCTATGTCATGTATCTCTTTTATGGTGTCAAGGTCATGTAACTGCCTATATTGGTTTCCCCACTATGCCTGAGATGAATATGTAATGTACTTGATTGACATATGTAAATTTCTGATGTATCCCCACTTGGTTGGGTGGATGATCCCCACTTGGTTCAGTGATGGATGTATGTATTGAGTCCTTTGGTGATAGGAAGGTCTTTTATGATGTATAAGTCATGCTTCTTCTTGAAGAACATCTTTCTGCAGATCTTGCCTACAGTCAGGGGGAGCATAGTCAGCACAACAGGGCCGAGATTTCAGCATGTACTCAAGGGGAGCACAACCCTTTGCCCTTGATGACAAAGGGGGAGAATGACTTTGAGAATCTTGCGGTTGCCATCAAGTCCAAAGGGGAGATTGTTGGCATTATGGCACAGGTTTGGAGCTATGGCACAGGTGTTGTCCTTGATGGAAACTCTCTTTCATAACAGATCTCAGTTCAGGCTTTCAGAATGAAAGAAAAGACATATACGCAGGTTCATCTAGACTAAGACGCATATACACGCGGGTTAGACATTATAAAGGCGCGTATGTGTATACACGCACTTTCACACAAGGAATGTTGGAAAATTTACTTTTGGTCCGTGGTAGTTAGTCCTTGGTATTTGAACCTATGGCTTTGGACCATGGTATCTCATCAGAAGTGTTGATCCCAAGTATTGGGTCCTTGGTATTGTTTATTATGGTTTTGGACCGAGGTATTGTGAAAGGCCTAAGACTATAAAAGAGGAAGGAGATCATTTGGCAAAGGATCATCTGAATGAATTGAATATCTAATAAGTGCTAGATCTGAAATATTGGTGATTGGGGTTATGGTGCAGATCTGGATCTGAATGAAGGAGGAACCTTAGTGCACAAAGAAGGATAAGTTCTATTGATGGGTCATAATCTTAAGGCTTGAATGATAGTATCTTTGTATGATTTTGATCTGTTATATGTGGCGCAGGTTTGATCTATAAATCTGGGTTAATTACTGTTTGAACATTTGAAAGATTGAATTATCCTTTATAGATCTATACGTAGGTTCAGTGAAGCGAAGGTGCATATACACGCCATTTTGGTAAGGGAAAGAAGCGTATACGCAGGTTGGCTTTGACACAGAAGCATATACACGTAGGTTTTTGAACAGTGAAGTAGCGTACATCTCTTGATTTATGTTCTAGCTGCTTCTGTTTATTGCTGTAGTATTCTGGGTTCAGAATTAGTGAATGTTACAGTTACTGTGTTATGGGTACAGCTATCAGAGAAGTGTTTATTTTTTATTCAGTTTTGATTGGTGAAAAGGTGATTGATTGAATCATAAATTCTTGATTGATGTTCATGGATCCAGTCTGAAAATTTATGAAACGTGGTCCCTGGAAGAAAGAGAAGGTTGTAGCCTTCTGTAGGCCAGCACCTACGTACTAGTATCCTGGCTAGTGCAAGAGCTAAGGGGGTTGTAGCTCCCTTCCAGGAGAAGCTGGAGAATGAGAGAGGGTTGTAGCTCTCTGCAGGTTGCAGCCTGTGTACTGGTAAAGGACTGCACCAGTACATTGTAAAAAGAAGTTTTTAATTAAAAGAAGATAGAGACGAATTGCAGCAGGTGGTTTTCACCCACATTGGGTTTCCACCTTATATCTTGTGTTCTTGTGTGTGATTGTTGTCTGCTCTATTTTACTGTTTTTGGTTACTAGTTATTTAATTCTGATACACAGATTAATAATCATCATCTGAAAGATAAAGTAAATTATAAGTTTTCATTGTATAAGCGGGTTTCCTTCTACATAGTTGCGTATATACGCAGGTTTAATTAACTGAAGTATCCTATATTATCTGGATTTGAAAAAGGGAATATTTGACTTGATAATACTGATTCACCCCCCCCCCCCCCCCCAGTATTATTTCCAACAAGCAATACATTAGACATTTGACCTTTGGGAGGTTCCACGTGGTAGCCTTTGGGCTTGCCACATGGCATTCTCTCATTGGTCCACTAAGAACCAATCACGATGTGCCACATCACTAAGATGCAAACCAATAACATAGTGACACATGGCGAGCCCTCATTGGGCATTGACTCCATTGACTTGCCCACATCACATGCCCATTCACATGCCACGTCAGCAGCACAGACTACTGACTAGGCAGTACCTGCAATTTTTCTTTATGTTTGGTGAAACGGTGAGTGGGCTCTATCTTCACCCTACGAACTCTATTTTGAAAGAAATGAGTTGCGTTGGGATCATATCATTGAGGCGGATGTTATCCTTCAGGTTTCGCACAATTACAATCACTTTTATTTTTGAGCTATTTCTTGCCCCTAATCTAGATTCTGATCACTCCTTCCCACTGATGGGCTTTTGGAACCAAAAAAGATGGTTATCTAGTGAGAGATGAATACTCTTCTCCTTCCCAAGTTCTATCAACTGATTCTACTTGAAAGGTCTCCATGACAACCACTTGGGTACACTAACATGCCCTGCATTGCAAATGACTATGTCCCTTAACCGCTATTCTTCTTTTGTTGCTAACCCAATCCAACGGTTCCTTACTACTGGTTGAATGATTATACACCCTGTTGTACCAAAGTGATCCCTTGATTCTTGGAAAACTAATTGATATCCTTCCCATTGAGAATCATGTTCCTCCTTTGCAACACATGCATTTGATGCAAGCTTCTTCTTCGAAACCACTTTTCCAAGTTAAGCCCATCTGAGTGAACTACAAAAATGAGTTCCAATATTAGTAACAAAAAGAAAATAAATGACCATTCTTTTATCTCCACAGTTCCAAATTCCACATCTAGAAGAATGCATTCGCCATCTCTTTTGCTTCTTGGCGTCAACAAAAAAAAAATGGTCTTCCATGGCTGAAATTTTTTTGGCATCTTATCTACTGTCACTTCTTGCCTCTATCATCCTCCATTTCAACATGGTGCTCATGTTTTAATTTGAGAATGAAGGCTAAGTATGAGCATCTTGCTCAAGAATGGACCTTCCAAAATCCTACAACATCTTGTCACAAGAAACACCATTAAATGGAAAAACACATTATGCAAGAAATGCAAATCAACGACCTCTTCTTTTGCTCCTTCAAAGCAACAATTGTCACAATATGTAACATCACCATGTACTCTTGCATCTTGGTGTACAAAATATCGACTCACACAATCAACAAAACATCATCAACTAAACATACATCGATAAGACATGCTTCTTCAAATAACTGACTTTCAAGTCAAGCAAATGCATGTACAACAACTAGATGATTCTTTCTATAAACAACAATAATTCCATATTCTCATGCAATAATCCATCAACATCTTCCTTTCATCTTTGGAGACAAAATCAACTCTTCCAAGTCGATGTGACATACATGTGACAACAATCGACACAAGTTGACACTCATGCATGTGCAAATGATCAACATTATCAAGTTGAAAACATACATGTAACAAAGCAATCGACCAACACATGTCAATCACTCATGCATGTTCAAGCACAATGAAAATTCTCAAGTTGTCAAACATACATGTTAATAAAGAAATCGACCAATACAAGTCAATCACTCGTGCATGTTGCTAGTTTCATTGTTCACACATACACAAACTCTCATGTATGTGTACAATTATTCAACTCTCTCACAAGTACATTAAACCCAAAAACATGTATGGGTACATAAGAGATGAATTGAATTTTTTTTTTGCAAATGAAGTGAGTAACATACCCAATTTTCACACACCTTCATGGAAAAATTATGCAACAACTAGAATTCTTTCAAAAGAAATGCATTCACATACAAACTTGTAACCATAAATTGCCTTCTTTGGTGAATTAAAGTGAGTCAAACAGAACTCCACTTTCAACATCTTGCATCATACATTCTAAAAAAAAGTAATGCATTCATAAGGCAAAGAAATGCATTTCTAAGGCAAAGAATTGCATATATCAACAAAAGAAATGCAAGCCTTATTTGGACAAGAAATCAATCCACCTCTTACTAAACCATTTCAATGGTGATTCCTGTAGCTGCACATCACCTTGTGAATCATCTTGACCCAGATCAATTATAGAATCTCCTTTTCCATCCTTTCCAAAGTCTCTCTCCACCTTATTCAAATTTCATGGATGAGTTGTTGGATGCAAAGTCCAACATTTTTTTATGATATGACCTTGCATATGGAAATGAGTGGAAAATAGTTGCATCTTCTTTTCAGCATGGGTTTCCTTGTCCAATGGACCTTTGGCTTTTGTCAATTTTTCTTTGAAAGTTTCCTATATCTGGCCATTTTCTTCCAGCATCTTGAAACATTATGATTATTCAAACCACAAAAGGAGCATGAACTTTTTCTACAATTCTTACATGAGTATTTACCATGTTTAACATAATCAAAATAAACTTGATTAAAGGCATACTTATACCTTGAAAATTCACCTTTGTCGCCTTCTTGAGGAGGTGAATTTGAAGAGGTAGTAGTTCTATTTCGAATACCAACAATGGTGTTAATAACCTTAGAGCTTTCAACATCCTCTTGTTCATTGAAACCATTGTTTGCATGCTTATGAGCATTTTCTTGCAAAGTGGGTATAAAACATTTGCATTCCTCATGAACACAAACTTTACAAGATTGAGGTGATGAACTTAAAACAAAAGTCCTTCTTGGAACACCTTCATGTGTCTCATTGGCTTTGAACCATTCTCCATTGTGTTGTCCATAACCAAGACCCAAATACCTAGGCCTTTCCTCAACAACAATTGGCTCAACTATGCCTTGTACATGCTTTCCTAACCCTCTACCTTCATAGCCCATATTCATCAACAATTTGGACCCTATTCCTCTACTGTTTCTTTCAAAAGCACCAAAACATTCATTTTGAGAGGAAACTGAAGATAAACTTGAATTGCATACCTCATCTTCATGCATATACCTAGTTAGGGTTTGCTTTGCAACATGGAGCTGAGTCTCCATCTCATGCATCTTTTCAATAAATGCTTGCTTCTCCTCCTTCATGTCCATCAAATGCTCTTGAAGTATAGCATTCTCCTTCCTATCTTCATACATCTCTTGCACCATATCTCTCATGATGATAAACTCTTGCAACATCTCTTCATGAAAGAGTCTTGCTAAGGAAGATGGATTAGAAACATCACTTGTTGAAGCTGCCACCGCCAATGTAATAAATTAAAGAGCTTCAGAACAATTCACAAAGCTTCACAAACTTCTTTTTTGTGATTTTAAAACCAAGCTCTTAATCTTGAGCTTGTCCTTGCTTCATCTTGTACAGACAAACTTTCACACACTTAAATGATCCTTGCACAATTTGAAAACCAATAGCTAATTTTCTAGCTAACCTTGGAATAACATCTCAGGGTTCAAATGAGCTAACAAGTTCTTTGATACCAACCTGATCTGAAATCTTGGGAAAACTTGTTAATGCTATGCTCATCAGTTAAAATATGTTTAGGATCGTCTCATTTTAACTAGGTGTACAAGGGTTTACGTGTCAAGTTTCATGTGTCTTTAGAGTTTGAATTAATGAATTAATTAGTTGATTAAATGACATGAACAATTAGTAAAATTGTAGACATAATATATAACAAACTTACAACACAAAACTGATCAAGGAGTTCACCCTCCAATACTGGGCTACATCTCCTAGGACCTCCTTCAATGGCTAGGCCCTCTTTGGAATTATTGGTAAAATGTCTAATTACAAGATTTTTCTCAACTCCAATGGATTTTTAGACTATACCATTGGGTTCATAGGACCCAAAAACCCCAAAAATGACTATTAGATCTCTGAAAACTGACTCTGGTTGATCTGGGCATGACCTCCTTCCTTGGTGGCCGTAGGTTTCTTTGAACCTCCCTGTGGAAATATCACCTGTATAAGTCTTATATTTCCTCTACAGCTTATTCTATTAGCTTCATAACATGGAATTCATCCAAAATTAACTATTCATTTTCTAAAATTGGTCAAAATCCCATCAAGTTACAATATTTTCAATTTTTCCCTAGGAATCTCCAAATCTAGAAAACATCAGTTAATCTCGCTAAAATTGGGGGCAATTTAAGATTTGGCAGAATCTGCCAAAATCTCTGCCAACTGTAAAGCATGTTTAGTTAGTGCTTAAGTGCAATTAATTAGTGCTAATCACCATTTAATATTAATCACCTTTAATTAAGGGATAAGGCTGGTTAATTAGGCTAAGCACAATTTAGCGCTGGATTAGTGGTAATCCGTTGGATGGGTGCGCTCCTGGTCATGGCAGAAGGTTATATGACATTTTTTTGTTTATGGGATAGGGCTAAACCCTGTCCCCTTCCCCATATGCACTTTAGAATGAAGCTTTGTCATGAAGTGCATTCCATTATATAATCAAAATTAATGTGCAGCGCAGTTGGTAAGGCGTGTGGTTATTGGAGGGGAGGTCATGGGATCGAACCCCAGCACGTCCACAAAATTTTGACCAAATGTACATTAGACATTTGACCTTGGGGAGGTGCCACATGGTGGCCTCCAGGCTTGCCACATGGCATTCTCTCATTGGTCCACTAAGAACCAATCACGATGCACCACATCACCAAGATGCAAACCAATAACATATTGACACTTAGAGATCCCTCATTGGCATTGACTCTGTTGACTTGCCCATGTCACCTACCCATGTCACCTGTCATGTCAACGATATGGACTATTGACTGGGCAGTTCCTGCAACAACAAAAAAAATGTTTGGTGAAACAGTCAGCGTGCTCTAACTTCCTCCTACGAGCTCCATTTTGAATGAAACGAGTTGCATTGGGATTGTATCGCCGAGATAGACATGGTTGTTAAGGTTTTTCATGATTCCAAGAACTTTTAGTTTTGAGCTATTTCTTGCCCCTAATCTAGATTCTGATCATCAGCCTTCATCATCAACATCCATAAATTCAGGGGCATTCCTAGTCAAGCCTTTTTCCTTAAGAAGAGGATTTTCTACATCTATATTCTACTGTGAATCCTCCATACCAAGATTTTCCAAATTTTCCAACATTTGTTTTGCTTCATGGGTATATGGAGCACATGTAAGTTCCATTCTTCTTTTGGCAATTACTTATTGAGGATCACAATTCCATTTTTCTCCTTATCCAAAACCCAATTCTTGCATAATATTTTCAACTTCTTTTACATCTCATCTATTATTCACAATAAAAGGACCCAATGTTCTAGGTAATTTAAATAGGAAACCATTCCGAGTTGGGACAAAATGAATCTGGTCCACATTTAGGCTTTGTCTAATAAATTCCAAAGAAAAAATTCTCATTGGTGAAAATACACATAGCTTGTACGATGGAATTTTTGCACCATATAACCTTATTTCTAAACAATCCTCTAAGATGTACGAATCACCAACTCTAAAACATTTACTCAACTACAACAAGGACTTAACTTATGGAAGGCTTCTGGGAGCAGGATGACCATTTATGATATTATATACAATTTACATAAAAGAAGATATATACTAGGAAAATCCTTTATTATTCTCTCTCCTTCTAACAAAATGAGTCCAATTAATTAAAGGTTGATCAGGTATATTAAGATAAAAATATTCAACCCCACATCAATAAATTGAGTAGCATGGGTGTATAGGAAAAGATAGACAAGTAGATATGGAAATTTGAAGCATCCATTGATTCTAAAATTCTAGAATTGAAGGTTGATGGATTGTTCCCAATAAGATGGATGATATAATACAGTGACTAGTTGTATCACTAGATGGAAAAACTCCAAAGACTGGAAATTGATGATAGTTGTATCATCCTTCCCCAATATTCCCATAATAACCAAAATAATTGTTTTAGAAATTCAAGAAAATAGGGTTATGGGAAACTTAGTAATAGTTTAAGAAAGAGCAAAGCTAGGAAATTGGGGGGGGGGGGGGGGGGATGAGTTCAAATAACTTCTTCTTATCCTCGTGAGAAATATATTGATAAGTGGCTAAAAGAGAATCCTTTGTGAAAGTGGTATAACTATCAAACTATGGAAAGCATATGGATTTACAAATTAATTGAGAAAATACCTATAAAATGTTCTCCCCTAAAGAATTCATCATGAAATTTCGTTGGGGGTAAAGAGATGAAGTCAACCAATTGGTAAACTCTGGGAAGGGATCAGTAGGGGGAACAAAAGCAACAAAAAAACTAGACTTAACTACTTGAAAGGGGTTCTCTGACTTAATTTGGCTCGAAAATTTGTTATGTTCAATTTGCATGAGGTTTAGTGAACAGATGGGGTCAAAAATGTCCCTCTCTGTATCCATTAGAGGAATGTGTGTAGTTAACGTAGACAAGGAAACTTTCCTGGCCATTTTAGCAATTTTCATTTTAATTTAAAGTAGAGGAGATGGAGGATGTTATTACTTGGATGATTTAGAGGAGGACGTTGCAATTCTGAGCTGAGAGCAAGAGTGAAGTGTGTCTAGAGTGATAAGGATAGAATGGAAAATGTGTCTAGAGTGATAAGGATAGAATGTAGAGGAATAGAGTTTTATATAATGGTAAAGTGGTAGAATGAAAATGATGAGTATACGGAAGAAATAAAACAAAATGATTGTGGTGGAAGGCGACGTGGAAGCGGAGGATGAAATGAGGTGGGTTAACTGGCTAGCTTGCTACATGCTCGAATTCCATCATGAATGGTTTCAATAGAAACCCTTTTCCACCCTCAGGGTCTTCCACACTGGTAATTGATTTTCCCCTGAGTGGTAGTGAGGAATATCTGAGTCGTAGATCTCCCAAAAAGTTGTTTTGGGAGACCAACTCTAGGTGGGGTGCTACTCACCTAAACTTGGATTTATTTATACCACCGAGTTTGGATATGGACACATCTTGGTCCAAAATCAAGGTGATGCACTTCAAACATGCATGCTTTTTAATTCTCTGGTGCTGTGGGGTGGCTCACCCTTCAATTTATTCATATAAAAATGCTCCACTTTATAGGCGTGAAATGTTAGGCTACTCCAAATATATATACATAAAAAAATTGTGAAGGACTTTAACCATACTTTGGCTATATGAACCCCTATCTATATATATATATATATATATATATATATATATATATATATATATATATATATATATATATATATATATATATATATATATATATCCTTTTGAAAGAAAAAATGAAAAGTTACTACAACACATTCCATACATGGATTAACACTATTAGATCACAATTGCACTTTGTTATCACATGGAAATATTTTATTAAAATCATCTCTCGTGGGGTCCTTAAATAAAGTCTATCAAATTTAATTCATGCTAACTTTTGATTTAGAAATTCTCATTGCAATGATATAAGTGAAGTGCACTATCAAATCAAAAGGCAACGAATGACCAATCCAACAAAGACACAAGCGAATACCTCCCTAACCAATCAGTCCTTGGATCAAATTTTATTTTCTTTTAATGCTCTAGCAACCATCATGTTATTTTATTTTGGATATCTAACTTCGTATCAACGGATGAATGAGTTGGTTCCAAAACACTCATGTCACATTAAACTATTATAATGTTCCTTATCTAACCCCACCCCGTCAAAAATCTAACTCCATTCTGATGGAACAAACTATCGGATACCATCAGACTAAAATAATATGGCATCTCATGTCTGAAATCTAAATTTCAGATGTTTTGGTCTCTATGGCGATAAACATCCAATGATTATCCCATAACAAATTTGATGTATGTTGGTGTTACAAACCTAACCACAAAGAATCAGGTGATCAAAGATTTTTTTCGTACACTTTGGCATCAGATATTCGATGTTTGTCCCACCCACTAATTGACCCTAAAAGTGGTGTCAACATTTCAACACAATCCCATTGACGAAAATTATATGTCCAATGTGTCAAATATGTGACAACTATAATTCAAATAATCGATGAATATATGTCACATTTTTCCCCATTTGTATAGTGAAACAAACCTTTCAATGGATAGGGTTTTTGATGCCACCTATGTCGTCAAGCTTCAAATTAGGGTTGTGCTCTGTGACGCAGGGGATTTGGAGAGACTTGGAAATACTTGGTGGCTTATAGAAATAGGAGTTGCGTAGACATTTCACTCTTTGAACTTGCTATCAAGTTTGGGTTTTTTTTGTTTCTGGTGGTGAGGAATGCCAAGATCTCTCTCTAATGCAAGAGCTCACAAAATCGATGGCACCTCACTAGATCTACAGCAAATTGCTTGTTTTTCTCTATTATTTGGAATGACTATTACATGTCACTAGCAGAACTGTGACATATAAGGTCACTATTTCTCCACTTGATTGCTATTTTGTGTTATATCTCATCAATAAAATTCCATATTTGTCATCTCACGATTTATTAATTTAAGTCTCTATAAGGGTTTGGGAAATATGGCATCGAAGTGACATTCTCATTCTTTGGATGATGGATCGAGTTATTGCTACGTTGATTCTCTTACTAAATCATTTGTTGGACACAAATGTAGGATTAGGCTAGATTGGGAGTGTCACAAGGAATAAGTGGCATCGATATATTTAGTTTTATTCTTTTGTGGGTATGGATCGAGATGGAGGATTTCTGCATCAACCCAGATATATGATATGAGACTCTACTCCTTAAAATATAGCTATGAATTTCAAGATTCAAACTGGGCTAGTGAGGTGGAGTTTCAATTTTTCTTTGAAGGATATAAATGGTAATTTAATCCTCATAGGAGCTCAGTCAGTAGATCTAGTATCATATCTGAAAAAGAAGGTGCTATAAAACTTGGTACCCTGGCCAATAAGCGAAATTTGATATTTGAGAGAAAATCATTACAGGATGCCATCAAACTGAAAGATTATGACATCAAACGTAATTCTATGATCATTACAAATTTGAGGTTATAAGGTGGAGCTCTTGGAATGAAAATTTCATCCACTTTAGTTCCCAACGATCTGAGTTCATTTAAGGATGCAGTGAGAAAGAAAGATGCCACATCAAAGAACTAATCCCCAAATTTGAAAATTCTAGGTCCTTATCTAGTTGAGAAGATAGAGAAAGCTCTAGATATGTTAACAAAATTACCATAAATTAATGGTCTTTTCATTTTTCTACAAGCTAGAGTTATTATATGTCAATTTAACAACTTCTCGCCTAAGTCAGAAGATCTCAATCAATGGATCTCCCTCAACTGGACTAAAAAATGTGATTGTTAGCTATGTGTGAAGAGATTTTTTGAGGTTCAATTTGACAATAAAAAAGACCTGGAATATGTAATAAATGAAAGACCATGGTTTTGGGGAAAGGCAATTCTCTTTGTAACTCCATGGTTTCTTGGTTTCGATGCCACAACAATGGTGGTTATGAAGATGTCAGTATGGGTAATGTTACATAGTCTCCCCCTCCCATTCTAGCAACACCAAGCCTTAAAAGGCATTAGGAACTCATTGGACAAATTTCTAAAGATAGATCGAGAAAGAATAAACAAAGGTATATTTACTTTTTCCTGTATATGTGTGGACATAAACTTGAGCAAAGGACTACAAAATTGTGTCCATATGACTCACCAGGATTTCAAGTGAACACAATGGTTAGATTTTGAAAATATTGCTTTCAAGAATCGAATCTGCCATCACATAGGAAACTTGTAGAATTCATGTCCACAAGCAAAAAAAGGACAAAGAAGAGATCACAAAAGCCAAAGGGTTGGAAATTTCCAAATTCGCCTTCTTCTAATGACGAAGATGAAGAAATGGATGAGAGTCAACAACAATGAGAGGCAAAAAATCAACAAGGCTCCCAAATGGAGGAGGGAGAAGAGAAGCAAAAAGGCCCTACCATACATGTAGAGAATCCCACTGGCTTAGCAATGCTCCAGATAATGGTAATTAACATGAGGAAAAGGGCAATGGTATAGAAACAATAGAGATCATAGTAGCAAAGTAACATAAGGAACTATACCCATTCAAAAGGAGGTAGGGGGAATAAAGCGAACCCATATGTTATGTTCCTATACAAATAGGTGTCATAATAGAGGAATGGATGAGATTAAATTTGTAATATGTACATACCTTTGCTTTCTAAAAAAATTTTCTACATTTGGAAAAAATAAAAATAAAAATGTAAAGAGGGTATGTCCTAAAAGAAAAATAAATGGACAAAAAGAATGAAAAATGTCAAAAAAGATGAAAATGAACCCCAAAGAAAAACAAAAAAGACCAGGAAAGTGTGCAAGTCCAAATGCCACTACTATTTTATTTTTTGTACAATAATGATTGTTTGCAACTTGTAATTTATGCCACAATCCATGGTAACCAAATAGTTTAATCTTGGTTATTCCATGTTTTCAATTTCATGCTTAGAGATAGAGAATAAAATATGACCAAACTGTTTAATCTTGACAGATAAGTAGATAGGTAGAGTGAATAAAAGGAGCTCAACTATTTAATATGGGCCCTTGGATGTAATAAGGGTAGATTTAGATAGATTTCTATTGTAACAGAAAAAAAAAAAAAAAATAAATAAAATAAAAAAATAAAAAAATAAAATAAAAAATAAAATAAAATAAAATAAAAAATAAAAAAAAAAAAAAAAATTGATAAGGGTTTTCCAACATAAGTGCACCCTAATAAAGAGTAGAAAAAATGGTAGGATGGGTAGATGGGTAAGTAGTTGAATGGTTGCAGAATTGTGATGAATGGCTAGTTAAAAATCATATCATATGCTTCATCATCAAGTTACTAAATCATGGATGATAATTGAGTAGTTACAAAATGTCAAATCGTTAATTTCCCCATTCATTTCACCCTCACTTTACTAATTTCCCACAGTAAAGACAAAAGTGCCTAAAACTTTAAGTTAAAGGGGCTAAGAGAATTTCTCTGACTTCTGGAGGGACCAGACCCTTAGCCCAATAACTTATAAGGATTAAGTACTTCAACCCCTTTACAAGCATTCACTCCCTTCATAAACATTCATCTCAAGTAAAAATCCCTTTTCCTAAGGCAAAATTATCATTTACATAGGAAAAGTAATTAACCTAACCTAAAACCTCTTGTTTACATAAAAACCCATAAAATAGCATTAAGCCTAAGTTATGTTGTGTAAATTCAAATACATGAGCAAATATGTCAAGACATTATACTTAGTGCGATTTTTTCTCATTTCCATCTCATATTAACTTTAACTTTTATTATATTTAACTCTTGAGAAACAAAACCCTTTTCGCGTATAGTTAATTAAAATCCCATATGTTAAATACCATACCTCGATGCTTTGAAAAATAAACCATAATAATAAATAATTAAATAGATTAATTAGTTGAGTTCCAACTAATTAAGAGCCATAACCATTCGCCTTACAACAAGAGATTAATTGATCAAACTGTGATTAATTAATAACACTCCCTCCAATCACACCGCCCCCGACGTCATTAAGCTACCCTAACTCATAATTAAAATCCCATCGGGCCCCTCCACTAATTCCCAGACCAAGTCACATTCTCGATCACTATACGATCTGACCCCTTCACATCTAATGGCTGGCGCTCATATCAAGCGGCCTCTGATGTCAACCATTACCTGCCCGACCAGAGTGGTTTTACTATTCATCCCTCTGCTACATGTTGCCTGATAAATGGAATTAGGCAGACCTCTCCCAATACTGCCAAGTCCCCAAAAGCAATGCGATAGATTCTATGTACCTCCTCTGCTTACCACCTCCACTACATGACAAAATGTCACCTTCGTCAGTTGGCGCCAACTATCGTTTTCCATTATACCCACAAAAACCATTGACTTTTCAAATAAACCAAAAATACTCATTATTTTTGTTTTTTATCAAGAAAAGAACCTTTTGTTCTCCATGCAAACACATAGTACATTCGAGTTGTCAACCTGCTACCAACCGTCAACCTTCTATAGCCACTGAACTCCAGACCACTGTGTAGACCTGTGCACTTCCTGAAAACAATGCACAACCACCATTTTACCGTTCAAACAACCAAAACCAGGTATTTATCCTATTTTCGACTAAGAAACCCTGTTTTCATGCCTAACCTGAGCTAAATTGCTTTAAAACTTAAGTAATTTAGTAAGATAAGCTGTCTGATAGTTCTGAAACACTCTAAAATAGACCAATTGTGTCCAATTTCCTTGAAAATCCTTTGCCCCCATCTTTGAATCCACAAGAACCAAAGATGGAAGCCCCAATTGCTTTGAATATCATGCCAATTACTACTCCCCATAGGGATTTGGACCATCTTCCCCTCGCTGA
Organism: Pinus tabuliformis; assembly: GCA_031772625.1. NCBI lineage: Eukaryota > Viridiplantae > Streptophyta > Pinopsida > Pinales > Pinaceae > Pinus > Pinus tabuliformis. The sequence goes on along the minus strand of CM062813.1, from coordinate 431,461,970 downwards.
CAAAGATTTTCAGATTAAAGACCTCACCTTTGAAGAATCCCCTTTGAAATTTCATTACAAACACTGAGATAACTACTTGAACCATGCAGATAAGATAGGCCTCTGGGAATCAAACCTACCCAAATATCAATTCACCAATGTTCATGTCTTCCCAGTAATTGTTCACTATTGTCATGCAAACTATGACCCTATCATGAGAGCTATAATGTCCCCAGATCAGAAAGTCCTATTTACTATTACTGTAGAATCCATAAGTGAGATGTCACAGTTACAACCTAGTGAAAACCTTACCCCCCTTACCATTGCTGACTTGCTTGATAGATTTTCCAAGCTATCTAGTTCCAAAAGTACTCAAATCCTCCAGACTTTCATCATTGAAGAAAAATACAGGTCCAAAGGACCCCCCTCCTTACATGTCATCCTACTTTTTTGATCTAGGCAATGATATCACAACAATGATATCAAGAATTTTAGGTTTTACCACTAATGAATATGTAGATGAGATCATTTTTGCCTACATGTCTATTTTTACCCCTGGTCAACCTCCTGCAGTCAAGTTTGATTATGCAAAATTCATCGCAAACAAAATGCATGATCAGTTTATGAGATCAGAAAATGAAAGAGTGTTCAAATATTCATCAGTCCTGTATCATTTTTTTCTCTACTACCAAACTGATAAGCTTCCCTTCTCTATCCAAAATCTTGATACTAAAGGGAATCCTAGATCTATCATCTTCTGGACCTCTCTATTCCACAGGTCTAGTTCTTTTCACTATCCATACACAGATTTTATTGACCTATTTTTACATCCAGTGGCTACAATGTTATTAGCAAAATCCTCCTCCCAGAATTAGTGCAGACATTAAGAGGGTTCTCCAGTTGTCCAAAAAATAAAAAGTAGGGGATTGATACTTGTACCAAAACCATAATGAAAACAGAATTATGGGTGTGAGCTGCCTCCTTACAAATTAGCAAGATATCTCCCCATACGATTATTTTCTCTTGAGTACTACAGGCAAAAGATCAATTCTGATGAGTTTCACTTTGTGAAAACCAAGAAGAAGGCCCAACTAAGAATAAAATATCATTTAGGCCCATTTATTTACAATAATAGAGAAGTAGGAAAGGAGGCAAATGAAATCCTCTAAAGTTTGAGATTAAAACAGAGTTTCATCTGGTCCTATGACCCCCACAACTTCATTTGTAATAGAAGGCAGAAAAATAAGCTATCTCCTTACATCCACCATAGGATCCCAGAAATTGAACAATATGCCAATCAATCTGAATGGGTGGAAGGCACTCTGGTAGATCAAGATATCACACAAGTTGTAGTTCACAATGTATTGATGGATTTAGAAAGAAAGCTTGATGAAGATTCATTTGTACTGGTGTCTGGAGAAACTTCATCACAAAAGCAGTCATAAAAACACAGTGTACAGACTTCAGAGAAAACAGGGCCATCAGGCCAACCAAAATCATCAAAACAATAAGAGCTTTCAGAACAACAAGAAGAATCTGAACAACCAGAAATCTCAGAGGAGCTAGCTAAACATAAACAAATCATGAGAAATCCTCCTATTTTGCAAAATCCTCTCAATGAAGAAAGAAACCTTAAAAGTGACAAAGAGGAGGCCACTCCTTCTAGCAGGCCTATTGATCAAACTTTTGCTAAAAGGAAAAGGTTAAACCCATATGCAGAACAAGAGTACACTGAGGAAATAGTAGGCAACACAGTGGCAGAAAGGATAGAAAGTGGGCACACTATCCCTTCAGAAGGTTCACCATCCACCTCACAGTTCCAAGTATTAGAAAGCAAAAGAGCACTGAGGTATCTTCCTTCAGGGCTCCTTCTGGTCAGAGCCTGGATATTAAAGAAAAATATAAAGAAATCAAAACAAGGAATGAAAGATTTAAGCTACAAAGCTATGCCCATTATTTGAATATGGCCCGAACAAACTAGACAAGGATGATGTTAGCCTTTGATATAAAGGAAGGCAAGATACAAATGAGCTTTCTTAAGCCAACTGTGCAACAACCAAAATCAATGGCTGACTATTTGAAAACTGATTTTGAAGTTCTGGCAAAAGATATTCACCTGATTGATAAAATAGAGTTACATAAGTAGATAGGTGAAATGGTCTATTCCACATTGACCAATAAAACAATCGCAGCTCAACAACTACAGAACTCACTGCAAAACACATCTGCACAACTTCAATTGGAAAAAGCTTCATCTCAGGTCAAAGACACTAGAATTAAGTCCTTAGAAGACTTGGTGAGAGAGTTGGGACATGATCCCAAGGATGTCAAATAAGTAGAGCAATTGATTAAAAATAAAAATGATGATATAGCTGCACTAAAGAAGCAGCTCAAGATCCCTCCTCTCCACCATCCTCAAACTACAGAAGTTATAGAGAGGAAAAAGGAGGAAGAACTTATGGACCTAGTCCTTAAGTTAAATTATGAGTTAAAAGAAACTGAAAAGGAACTGGAGAAGGCTATACAATCTAAGAAGAGTGAATTGGTCACTACTCCTTAGACTATCATACCTACACTTTCTACAGAAGTACCCTCCACTCTGGCAACTTCCTTGGTGCCAGCACTTCCGATAGCAACACCATTGCCAGTAGCAGGTACTACTTCAACCACAGGTACATCAACCAGTGCAAGGACATCAACAGAAAAAATAGATGAATTGATTAAAGCCATGGAACAAATGAGTATCCAGGCCACATAACTGAAAAAGCTCAGAGAACAAATGACAAGTTTGGAAACAAACTACGAGCTTGCACAAATTTAGAATAAAGAAGAACGGAAAAATCAAAGGATGGAGGAAAGAATCAAAGTCTTTGAAAAGGATTTGACACTAGAAAAGCCATTAGGAGACATCAAGGATATACTATGGACCAATATCATTGATTCCATCAATGATATTTGGCCTTCCATTTAGGTTATTTTTGAGCAAACTGAATTAATCAAAACAGCCATGGAAGCCATATAAAAGACAAAAGAAGCAAATCAATTGATAGATTTTTTGAACAGTAGAAACAGGTACCAGCTAGATGAATTAGAAATTTAGGACATAATCACAACTATCATTAAGATAAAGAAGGTTCTTACCAAAAGGAACCTGAATTCTAATTTGGAGAAAAAATGCCAAAGCATTCATGCAGACATCGACAAATTCATGTTAAAATATGGCATTTTGAGAGAAAAAGGACTTCCTAGTCATCTGGTCATACATGACAAATTAATGACATAAGAAGATTACATTGACAGATTGCACAAACAGTCCAAGAGCCAAGCTAGTTCTTCAGGAGTAAAAGCATTACCCACAACAAAGGTACTTTATGATGGCCTTGAGAATCTATTCTATATAGAACATGAAAGAAGCACTTATTCACCAGCAAACCCAAGTTTACCAAATATACAGAAGCCAATGAAGTCTACAGGAAAATGATCAAAATAAAATTACTAGATGGTGAACGGTGGACCAATTTTACAGATTTACTATAAGTTACTGTAGTAAATCTAGAAGGTAAAGATAACGGCCAGGTAAAAATAGGTAATACAGGATTAATCATCACAGGTAAAGAGTATCAGTAGGTTAAAGACAAGAGTGAATCCAACACATAACTACCAAGGCAACTGCAAGAGCCAAATCTGAATTCCAGCAACCAACACATTCACAAATAAAGGGACAACAAGCAAATAGATTTCCATCTGTCTCTATCTTTGTGTAGAAGATAATTTTTGTTTCCTAGATTAATTCTCATATAGTTATGAGATATTTTCTATCAAATTTTGTATAAATACTTCACAATCTGAAATAATTAGTATGGATTAAAAAGCATTTCTAGAGACATTTTGTTGTAAGATAAGGAGCTATTGTACTCAAGGCTGGACTGATTTACTAGATTATGAAATAAAGCTAAGGAAATTTCACTCAATTCTTGTGCATGACTGGAAACAAATAAGTATCATTTTCTCTTGTTCAAATCTCGTTTTCTCTTTATGTTATGAAATATTCATGTGTGTTTCTTATGAAAATCTTAAAAGAAAACAAGGAATGATATCATCAGAATTAGCTTAAGTGCTCTCTGTTTTAACTGTTTGCTTTATTTATGTTTTCTTCTAAACTGCCTTGGTCTGGAGATCCTTAATTGCCTCCTTACTTCCGTAGTTTACCCCCCTTTGGCCCATAGTATAGGATTCTTCATTGCCCTTTGCTACTGGCCATCCTTCCCTTCCTCATCTTAATCCTTGTTAAGGATTCTTCATTGCCCTTAGCCCTGGTTAGGACTTTCCATTCATTGAAACCTTCAAATTTGTTCTTGTTGTGTTAGCCTGCCCTGTGAACTCTTACCTCAGTGATAAATCAAATCCAGTTAAGCCTTTCTTGATTGACTCCATAGCCCAATGGCCTAAATACTTTCTCTACCCATCTGTTTCCTTAATTCCACCACCCAATCAAAACAAAACATCTTGAGCATTAATAAATAACCTGAAATCTACCCAAAACAAACATAAGTCATAAAGAGAAAGCCCTCTTTGGACTTAGGTTGGCTAGAACCTGAGCCTAACATATTGGTTTGTGGTTACCTTGGGCCATTCCTTCTTTAATAACTTCTAAGGAAAAAACCTAAGTGATAACACCATACATGTGAGAGTTTGGAGTCACACAAAGAAATTCCCTTGATAACACCATACATGTAAGAGTTTGGAGTCACACAAAGAAATTCCCCGGAAGGTGGAAGGAAATCAACTCGTATCTACTACTCCCAATCAATGAGTTTGGCTAAAGGTGGCAAAAAAAAGAATGTGAAAAATGGAAACTAAATGATTATTATCATTTAACCCAAACAATTTCATCTAATTTTTATTTTTTTGTTTTTTCTTTTTTTATGCATAAACTGAAAAGTTGATCTTACAAAATGTAATTTTGTTCCTTGGTTTTCAAATTGAATAGAATTATGATATTTTCTTTGGAATAAAAAAATAAAACATTTTTCAATATAATAAATTATAGCAGCCATATAAATTGAATGGCCTGAAAAAAATTTTCCGGAACATTATTTATATTAAAGTGAAATAAACCTATTTACTAAGACCTATTTACTAAGGCTTGTTATCCACCCGAATGTAAAAATGCAAATTTATCAAAGTTAATATCCCACAATTTTATGCAAATCCTGGACAAAATTTAGGTGAGAAAATTCCAAGAAATTTAAAATTGGATAATGAGAATTAAAAAAAAACCTAATAATTAAATGCATTCATTACTACGCAATGTTGAAAATAAATCAGTGACAATCAAATTGGAATCCAGGCATACCTCTATCAGTTGTAGAGATACAAAAGGGTGAAGAAAAGAGAAATGGCAGGGTTGCCCTCTCCGGATGGAATCGCAGAGCCCTCGTAAATTGGGCGGGCTCTCAAGGCTGCCACTGCCATTGATTTAACATGCACTGGACGATTGAAGGGTGAATAAACCCGAGGTTTACTTGCTATAAATACAAAACCCAGAAGATTGACAATATTTATGACAGAAGTGTGTGATTTTGTGGAGATTATATGCAATAAGTGACAACAACATATATAGGGAAGGAATCCAATGCATAGTCATCCTACGAAACTAAAGTGTTTTATCTTTTGCAGAGCTGAATTGTTCACTGATGGTCTTGTAAATTTTAACACGTTGTGAAGGCGACTGTTGTTTTTATCTCCCACACAACGTTCCAAAAATGTTTTCGTTCAGTCCTGTAAATTTTAACACGTTCCTCTGAAAAAAAAAAATTAACACGTTGTGAAGGTGACTGTTGTTGTTATCTCCCCCACAATGTTCCAAAAATTTCTTCATTTTCCGTGTGCCGTTATATATGGTTGAGCTTGGTGCAATCCATTTACCATTACGATACCTCCAGGGGCGGCTTCGAATAGCCAGACACAACACATTGGCCAAGACGATCTCCCAAAGGTCATGTTGGAAAATGGGAGGGAAGTTAGAGAAAATGAAAAATCTTAGCTGGGGTGATTTTGTTATTGAATTTATAATTTATATAATTGGATTAGATTAGTTGGTTTGTTTGGGGTTTAGTTTTTATTAAGTTTTAGATTTTAAGTTTATGGGGAGAGATGGAGCATGAGAGATATTTGGAAAGAAATGATGTATTTTAAGACAATCTGTCTTTTGCATTCAACATTAACTTTTAGGTGGTAGTCATATGTGGTGTGGGGCAAATAAATGATCTCATGAGTAACTTGTTCTTCTACCAAACTATCTCAAGAGTAACTTATTCTTCTATTCAACATTAGGTCTTAGGTTTAAATATTATGGCAAGGGGTTGAAGATGGGAGTCATTTGTGAGGAAATAAACTATCTCAAGTGTAGCTCATTTCTCTATTCAACATCACAATTGTGCCCAAATTAATGATGCATGAGTATCTTCCCTAGGTAATACCTTTTGATTTAGACCCCAAAGGGGTCCTGAAATTTTCTGAAGATGAAACAATTTTTCCCTCTAATTATAAATTTGTGCAAATCAGAATTATAATTTTTTAAGATGTACAAATGTGTCCTGACATTGGAAAAATCTAGGACTGATAGGTGTTAAGTATTTTGATTAGTTGAAGGTTGTTTTGATGAGCTAGCCACGATGCCCTTTCTAGAAGTGTCTAGAATTAATTTCAACTAAGGTGGTGAGTAAATGCTCCTGCTACAACATAGAGTTTCGGATCCTGGAAAGTGGTAAACAACAAAAGAAATCAAGCAAGACAACAGAGTAAGAAGTTAACAACAACATAAAGCTTGGGACCCACAATGTAAATGACCTACAAGTAATATTCATTTTCCACCTAGGGAGTCCACCTAAGCCAGAATCCTCCTTCCTTATGCAACCTCTCTACTGCATGGTTCTCTGCCATGATTCTCTACCCCTGTCTATGAAATCTTCTCATTCACAACATCTATGGTTGTATGGGTCGCTACCTACAAATTTTCCAGTTCCCTTACTAATTAAAACAAAACTTAAGGACCATATTTGAGTCATTTGTGGTAGGAAGAAGGGAATATTCATGCATAAGAGCAACTTCTCGCTGTGGATGGGTAGAAGACAACAACTAGAAGTTATGGAAATTCCACAGTTGTAGCTGTGGGTAGAATTTTCAAACAAAGGTGAGAAAGTGTACAATAGCCAAGTGAGTAAGGGAAGCTCAAGAGGTTCCAGAGGAGGCAAACTGATATGCCAAAAGTTTGAGCCAAAGGAGGAGAGTCAGTGAGGTGTCAATGGAGGCTCATTTGCAGCTCACTGTTGATCATGGGGAAAAGTTCGGAGATACATGTGGTGAAATAAGATCAAAGAAGATAGATATCGATGAGATGTAGCGATGGAGACACACAATTGGGAGATCATAAAGATATTCAAGTACAAGAGTTTGATGTAGGAGCATTAACACCCCAACCCCAATTGAAATTGATTCCAAACACTTCAGAAAGGGCATCGTGGCAGTCGTTGAGGACACAATTTTCTAGTTTTTATGTAAATTTTTAATTGTTTTGTAAGCCTCTAGGAACTCCAATGTGGCAAAAAATTCCAACTTATCAAAACAACCTACAACTAATCAAACTACGTGACACCTATCAATACTAGATTTTTCCATAATGAGAACATGTGAACATCTTAAAAATTTATAGTTCTTATATAAATTTACAATTAAAGGAAAAAATTATTTCTCCTTAGAAAATTTCAGGACCCCTTTGGGGTCTAAATCAAAAAATATCACATAAGGAAAATGCTCCTATATCAATTAACCTCTTCCTAAATATTAAAAACACTTATATAATTGTAAAATATTCCTAATTCATGTGATTGGGAAAACAATTTATTCTAAATATCTAAAAATTTATTAACAAAATTTTAGTTAAATAAAAACCATTTTCATAATACTATTTTTTTAATATTTATTAAAACAATTATAATTAAACGTATATTTAAGTAAGTTTAATTTACAAACCTTTGAGGAACCGTTAAATGTATATTTCCAAAGTTCAATTCCCCTCATTTCTATACATAATTCTTTTTCTAAAATATATTTCACTCTATCTAACTTTTTTATATATTTATCCATTTTACAATATTTAATAATAACAAAAAATAAAAAAAACAAATGATAAATACGATGGCAAAAAAATTTCGGTGTAATTTTAGAAATAGTTTAAAATAGTAAAGTAATGATGAATTTGAGAGAAAAAGTGTTTTACAGTGCACAATTATCGTCTTAAATTTTTTCATAGTTTTCATTCATAAGAATTATTATAAAATTAAATTTATTATAATTAAATTTAAATATTTTCGATTATATTATTTTACAAACTGCATTTTAAATCATTTTATTTCAAAAAAAAAAAATACGTCATGGGTCTATTATAAAACTTACTACTTATTGTTATAATTTGTTTTTTGTTTTGTTTTGTTTTTTTCATTTTATTTCAAAATTTGTTATTCTGAATTTTACTTTTATACTTAGCTATAGTAACCTTTTGCACTATCTCATTAATTCAAATATAATTAGTTAGGGCAATCCAATTTTTTGAGCTTGGGTTAATTTTTATATATATTTTAAGTGGTGATAACAAGTTTTTATCTCTTGAGCTTGGGTTAATTAACTTTAATTTGTATTATTTATATTTCATCATAATCTTGACGCTAATGGATAAAATCCTAGTATCTAGAAGGAAGACCTGAAGACCTGATAAGCCAGTTATACTAAAAGAAGTGAGTAGCATCATACAAGCTAGTAAGAATGAGATATTAAATATATTGTTACAATATTAATACTATGGTGAATTTTATAGTCTAATGGCAATGATACATACAATATAACTTAAGATTAATAAATTAAAATAAATTAACTTGAGCTACTTAAGAAAAATTGAAAAAATACTGGTCATAATAATAAAGCATAATTATGTTAATTATTTTAATAGAGGCCAGTTGCATTAATACATAGTGAAGACTAAGTATTTAATATAATGTACCATTAACAAGGTGAATTATAGAGTTCAATGTTAATAAATGTATAAAATAATGTAATACTAATAATGTAATACCAATCCTAATAATAAAATATAATATCATCGCAATATAAATTAGCGTATAAGCATAAAATGTTTAAAGTTTATAAGATCAATAATCCTATGTGAAATTAAGGTTTCACCTTAGCTAATGCACAACTCTAAATGAGTTTTCATATCATATGTCGCTAAATACCCAATCCCCTTAGTAGTTTATTTTCCCATGGCTTAGCTCCAAATGCTTCAACCCCATCCACAACCCTTGAGTACCCCATCCAAATTTTTTCACTTCCTTAATTTTGTTGGGAAATTAATAATTTACAAGTAATTCTTCTTAAGGCCATTCAAAAATTGAAAATTCAACCTTCACTCCCTCATTCCTCATGGATAATGAATATATTGAGAAAAATTTGTCTCTACAAAGTGCTCTAATTCGTCATTTCAATGAGTTTCCACCTCATCCCATTGAGCTTCACCAATCTATTAATTGAACTTGAAAACATTTTATTTAGGGACAATACTTTATGTACCATCGTGCGAAGGATTTTTTCATCATCGAATTTTATTCTACTTAGGATGGAAATGTCATTGTGAACATTGGTCCTTTGTTTTTGGTGGCATATTGAACCTGCATGAAACCTTTACTTCCTACATTTTATCTTTCTTTAAATAATGTATGTTTCAATGACTTAGTATGGATTTGGCTTCTTAATTATCCCCTCTAATTTTAGTATTACAAATCTTTAAGTGAAATATCTACATATTTAAGGTGGACTTCATCACAACGCTTTCGGATTTGACTAAAATTTAATAATTATGTTTAAAAACAAAAAAAACCATAAATATATTTCTTTAAAATGTAAAACATATTTTGCCGTAAAGAAAAAATATCCCATTATCCTACATATATAATCTATATTTCCAAGTTTATTTCTACGTATAACCATAAAATAACAAACGTACAAATTATAACAGTAATGTTATTTACATATCAACAAAATTTTATTATTTACCTACAAAATTTAGGTCCAAATTTCTTAGGGTGATCCAAACTCTTTGAAGTTCTAATCACTAAACAAATTCCATACTTTAGTGCATATAATTTTTTTTTCAATTTACACATAGATTTTCCTTTAGGTTCTGCAAACCAATGTGCATGCTCTACATGGCATTCGTTTTGTATCTGCTTGTTTAAGAATGTTATTTTCTCTTTACATTGATCTGATTTACTTTTCATCAAAACTATAATATAAAAGCTAAAATGGATCAAATAACATTCAAATTGTTTAATGGAGTGAAGTTTTTTATCATGATCATTTTTTTCTTATTTTCATCCAAACTATAATTTAATATTTTAAATAATATTTAAATTATTTAATAAAATGAAAATTACATTATAGTCGATTTTTGTTTTCTATCCATAGCCTTTGGATGCTGATATCGCCTAATGCTTAATCAATGTTCTATGTAAGCAATGTTCCATGAGGCGTTGGATACTAATCTTTCCTCATACTTAACCAATATTCCATATAGGCAATGTTCCATTTGACTTGTAGGTTATTTTGTACAACCATTTGCATACCCTACTTGTTTTATATTTATTCTTATAAATTGAATTTATTATTATAATTTTGCATATATTTTTTATTTTTTATTTTTTGATGTATCTTTTTTCATAAATTTGTAATTTGAATAGAGATAATAGTTAAATTATTAGTAGAAATTGGGTCTTCTTACTTTTATATGTTTTTTTTGAGATTTATTTTGTTTGTTTATTTATCTATGTAGGTATTGGTGTCTTTTTTATAGTATTTTTTGTTGGTTTATTCTTCTTTAGAGTTTATATTTTTTATCTTTCCTGTTTTCTTAAGTATTTTATCATCCTATTTGTTTTTAACTCCTTTTAGTATTTTTGTTATTTGTTTAATGAGCTTCAGCGCCCTATTTTATTATGACCCTGTTTTATTTATTATATATATATATATATATATATATATCTTTTGACTTGAGTATACTTTTGTTTTATTTTATATATTTTCTATTAATTATTTTTATTTTAGTTCATTTTATTTCCATTAATTATGTTTATTTATTAAATGATCTTGTCTTGATTAGGGTCTTGATTATTTTTTATAATTTTTTACTTCCAGTCTTGTTTGGAGTTTGACTTTGATTTTTTTTTTTTTTTTTGTTTGCTGTTGTTTTTTTCAATTATTTGCCGATAATAGACTAATAATATTTGATTTTAATAAATTAATTTAAATATTATTTTTCAAAAACTAGCCATTTAATATAGCCATTACTTATTAATCATTTTTTTTAATAAATTAATAAATTATTATCATAATTTAAATATTATTTTTCAAAAACTAGTTTTTTAATATAGTCATTACTTAATGATACTTGTTTTTAATATATTAATATCATAATTTAAATTTTATTATTCAAATAGAGTGGTTACTTGAAATTATGGTCTCTACATTGCTCTCTATTTAAGCCTTTGTCATGGTCCGCATCTTCATTGGTCTTGATGATGAACCATACTTGTTGGTTCGAAACTCATCAGCCAAAAATTTGTCTTATATGTAATTTATACTAAAATACTTTTTTTCTTATGTGATCGATACCAAAACACTTTTTTCCTTACGTAATTTAACCAAAAAAAACTTTTCTTAATTCATTATAAATCACAGAAAATTGAATTCAAAAAATTTAAAAATCATTATTAATCATGATAATGAAAAAAAATACATATTATTTTAATAATCATCTATTTTTCTTAAGTTATATTCTTTCCAATAATATTTACCCTATAATTTTTAAATATCCTTCCCTCCAATTTCGATTATATTAATTTTTTCTACCATCTTTTAAACATTCCAACTTACCATGTATAACTAAATACATTAATATATTTCAAATTTTATCCCACGTATACTCAACATAATTAAACTCCATTTAGATATATTTTTATTATATTCTAAACTTCATTTTTAATCTAAGATGCATCTTTATATAATTTGCCATACATTTTAGTACTTTCTATTCATAAAAGTTGGAGAGAAAGTATTTTAAAATCATTTTGGAATACTTCTTATTTTGATCATTTAAGGTCTTAATATTTTTAGCCCATTTGAGGTATTAAAAATGTATTTTTGAGGTTACAAATTCATATCAATTACAGTTTTTGTGAGGAATTTACTTCTTACTAATGTTTGGACTAGTATTGTGTGACCATTCTAATAGTAAAGGAATGACATGTCAACTCATATTATTCATAAATGTGGAATGAGGTAGGTGTGGACATTCAATAAGTTTTTACAGGATAAAAATATTTAACTCTAATTGAAATTTGAGGTATTAAAAAATTTAAAATAACTTTAAATGGCTATTAGAACATGCAAAATATTATGGTTCAAAAGAGATTTCGTCTTTTCTATCTCTTGGTCAATTAAGATAATGGAGTGAGATATTGGATAAAAATATAAGAAATAAAAGACAGTGTAATAGCCATATAAACTACCCTGTTCTTGGAAATTCCATAATAAATTAACTTTTAATTTTATTGAGGAAAAAAAATCAAAGCACAATCTTCACCTTTTAGATAAATTTACCCTATTAGATTTCCAAAATAGATATTGAATATTGTATTCATTTTATGAATCATATAATCTTTGTTTTTCGTTTTATTTTATTTTAATCTTAATTTATTTCAACATTTCATATATCAATCTAATAATATTAAAATAAAAGACTAAATAATACAGAATTTATAAAAACTTATAAAATTTGTTATGATAAATTACTCTACTAAAATATCCATAAAAACTTGTTATTAATTTTAATACACCTTGTTAAACACACACATGGCAACAACAAAATATTAAAGATAAACAGGAGAGTGCATCTATTATTAACCAATGATATACATTTATAGTACATTCATATGACCTTTGGTTTCGTATTCCAAGGTCTCTTCGACTTCCTTAGTCTATTCGGCTTCCACACCAACCCTTAAAGGATTAGGTCTCCAACATTCCACCCCTTGATCTGAAGGGTTATGTATGAGTCCACAAAGAGAGTTGTAATACAAAATGTGCAAAAATGCATGGCAGCACTAGGTCGAATGTGCTCTCTGAAATGTCGGTATAAAGGGCAGTGGTTTAAGGATGACCACCAACACTGGAATGCTTAGAGTTCTCGGAACTCTTCCGAGTCTGGAATGAAGCTCAGGCCTTCTGCTAGAGGAAGTGCTCTTGATGTGTTGAGGAAGGAAACTTCAACCATGAAAGGGAGGTCTCAACCTATGATGGTTTAAGGATTACCACCAACTCTAGAATGCTTAATGCAATTCCTGGAACTCTTCCAAAACTGGCAAGAAGCTGAAGTCTTCTGCTAGTGGATGTGTTCCCAATTCTTTGAAGAGGTATCACCGACTAAAGGCATGCTCAGGGGCATCTTTGTCTTTGGATACAACTCTGAATCTCGTATGGAAGGTTGTGGCTCAGGCTCACTTGATGTGGCTTTGTAGCTTGTATATGACTATTATTTCCCCCCCGTCAGATACAGGGTGAGATGATGGAGAAAACTCAACTACAAGACTATTCAATACTTTAGAACAAGTTCTGACATATGACTGGAATATCTTCTCGGTTGTTGATGCCCATTTCCATGAAGAAATCCATCTAAGATGAATCTTTTTTCCTGCAGGAGGTTTGTTTTTGAATCATCTATTTGAAGAATGACTGGTTTTATGATAGTTATTACATGGATGAAGATCAAAATAGTGATCTTTCAGATGGCCAACTTGGTCATAATGTTGGCATTTCATAATCTGTTGTTGTTGCTATGGAAGAGGTACAAAATATGGAATAGTTGAAGGTGAACTGTCGTGAAGGAATCCAACACTCTCAAACTCGATGGGATTTGAGTAACTTGGAATATGAAAGAACACATCCTTGTCATATGCAAGACCAGTTTTGTGCTTGTTGTGGACAAGCTCTTCCCATGGTCTGATGAACAACTTGGGAAGTGTAGGTTGAATTTTTGCTTCTGCATGCAACTATGTTGTTGCATTAGGCACTGAATCTGAATTTGCAACATTATTGACTTTCTGTTTATGGGAGTTTGTTTCATTGTTCTGAACAGAAACATGTTTTGAATGATGACTCCATTGTTGTAATTCTGCTTGCTCTATTTGAGACTCAAGCTGCAAAAATTCAAACTTGTCATGTACATCTTGTAAACAACTGTAAATATCGGTGAGAAAATCTTTGCTGATTTTGATTGTATTATCCATAGTAGAGAGTATTAGATTTTCTAGTAACTCTAATATTGCACCAATTGGAGCCATTTTTTAACCTCAAAAAAATAGCAAAACAATGAGAACCTAAATACACTCCAAACTCTAATACAATGCCAAGACAAATAAGCTCTCAATAGTCTCCAATCTCCAAATTAGTTAAAATATCGAAAACCCCACATGCTATAACTCTTCTACTAAACCAAACATGATGTCCATAAATAAGAATTTCACCACACATGATATTGGCTGCACCAATCCTTTCCTAGTCTAGCCCAATTTTTCATAGTTATGTTGATGTAGAATGAGCAGCAACCATCGGATTTTAAGAGACAAATATCTTAATATATAAAGCCTAATAAAAAGAGAAAGGGAACAATGCTTCAAACTATGGATTCAAAACCTCCATCAATGCAATGGAAATAGGCAAAGTGGCATTTGTGACTTATGTGCTCTTTATACTTTTCTGTGGCATTCCTAACAATTTTGAGTGATAGGATTCGCTAAATTCAACAGGATTAGCAGAGAATATCTTCATCCTGACAATCACATATATTAATGGAGGACAATCTCTTTCACCAGTTGAAGATTCAAATCTCAGCAGAACTTGGTATGATGATACACCATATATTTTTGGAGTTGCTGATGGGATAACTATTTCTGTTGATCCCAAGACCAGTACATTGTACTCTGACAGTGTGCCACCATATATTGCACTGCCAGAAGTTTACAGTGCTGCACATTCCATGGGTCTAGTGAACGACATTAACTAGGAGTTTCAATGCACAAAGGTTGCTAGAGATTAGTCAAAACATAATGAATCAACACATCAAGACTATAACTTGGTAAGGCAGAACTTTATTCATATAAACCAACTGTATACCAGTGCACAAACCATATAACTCATTCTCTCCAACCAACGCTCAAACAATATAACTTACGCTCTCCAACCAATAGAGGGACCAACCTTCAATGCATTGAACAGCACCAGGTGCCAACTGCCAAACTGTTTGTATTCCCTTAAACCTTAAAACCCTCAAATGATGATTCAACGTAAAGAACTGACCAAGGGACTAATTCATATAAACCATTGCTTCATAATTGGATGTCACAACTCAACTTCATAACCAACATACATTCAACACACATACCAATGGAACCAGAGTGTGAATCGAAGTGGTAGGGACCGGAGTGTGAACTGAGAGTCGAGGGTGCAGGATTCGAAGGATGTAATACCATGGAGGAGCGAGCAATGATATAATGATATATTGTAATAGAATTAAGCAGTGGTATATGGAACTGAGCACAACACTAAGCCACGAACAGTCGCATTGGAGCCATGATTCGGAAGCTCAGCATATAACTTAACTTGATGGACTGACATTGTGACAAAATGGAAGAATAACAGTTGTCTTGAAATTATCAATTCTAATGATCTGTGCTATGCAATCATCCAATCTAGTCAAAAAGACTGAAACCCATATCCTCTTCGAACTCTTCCTCTGGCTCAGGTTTCTTTTCCTCTTCCTTTGGAGTAGATGTAGTAGGTACAACTTCTGTAGCACCAACAACTGGGGTAGCAGCAACTACAAGCTTGCTTGTATCCTTCAAATACTCCTTAACTTTCTTGGCCAATGGAAAAGAATAGTCAAGTTCAATAGCGATTGCTAATAAATTCTTGCAACCGTTGATGACAGCATGTGGAACAGCTGCAATTGTGGGATAACTGATCGCCGAAGAAAGAGTTGTCATAGTAGAAATACCAGCAGTAA
The DNA here is from genome assembly GCA_031772625.1 of Pinus tabuliformis. NCBI lineage: Eukaryota > Viridiplantae > Streptophyta > Pinopsida > Pinales > Pinaceae > Pinus > Pinus tabuliformis. The sequence goes on along the minus strand of CM062813.1, from coordinate 431,445,823 downwards.
ATTTCTCTATTAAATCATCCTGTGTGAGACCAAGAACTTCAAGATCAAATACCGATCCATTGTCGTATAAGCTGGGTGTTTTTCATGCTAGTTGTCAATATAAACACAGCTATTTGATGACTACCAAAAAGCCAGCTATATAAATGGAGTTGGTAATATTTTAATGCAGCGGTGGAGTGGATTTTATACTAGAAACAAAAGATAATTGATATATTGCAGCAGAGTTATATATCGAAGTTACGATACCACACCATAATATCTGGTATGGAAACCGGCGGGGAGAGCGGTAGGCTGAGTGTTAGGCTTAGAATGGCAGGACAAAAATGGCACCAATAACGCTGAGTGAAGGAGAATTTCTCTGTGTTAGAGAACGTCAGAATGGCAAAGCCACACTTCTGCAATGGCAGCTCGAGCGTTTTTTGAATCCACTAGAGCCAAGGAGTATGTGTAGATTTTAGAGCATTAAAGTAGGCGTAGTCTGAGGAAACGACTTGGATGTCAAATGATTTCATGTAGGAACAATTATGGAAGACGACAATTGTTGTACAGTTATGTCGTTGGCTAGCTCAGGAGAAAGAACAACCAGAATTTCAGGTAAAGGAGCATCCAGAGCAGAGAAGAACAGAAGTGACAGTGAAGCAATTTCGAAAGGCACAAAACTGATAAGGAGAAGTGCTTAGATCTACAAAGGCCACAAAACAATGTCTCAAATTTGAGTAGGGCAAGAGAATGCTCGCTCTGATACCATATTAAACACACACATGGTAGCAACAAAATATTAAAGATAAATAGGAGAGTGCATCTATTATTAACAAATGATATACATTTATAGTACATTCATATGACTTTTGATTTCGTATTCCACGGTCTCTTCGACTTCCTTAATCTATTCAACTTCCAAATTAACTCTTAAAGAATTAGATATCCAACCCACCTTTATTATACCATGAAATTTAAAACTCAAACATATATCTTAACATAACATAATATTAGAAATATAACTAATATTTTAACAAACCTAAATTATATACATCAAACTATGCACTATTTAGTGCATTTATATATATTAGCATTGCAAACGTGATTAGCCACTTTATCTTATCGACCTCATATCAACGTCCATTTAACTAAATATATTTAAACTCTATATATTTTTAAAAATTTGAATAATTTGGTGACATATTTCCTATAAGATAGGAAGATCCCTTCAAGTTTCGAATGTACTCCAAAAGTATTTCATTTCATAATTTTGTAACAAGTATTTCTTCCAGTATTCATTATTAGATTCATAAATATCCAAATGATCAATAATAGCTTACCAAACTTTATTGTATTTACATGCATTTTGGGTCATAAGTTGGTCTTAATTGCTTGTCTAGAATTCAATTTCTTTGAAGTTTTCCTAGCGCAATCACTTCATTCATTACCATAAATTTATAGTTTACATATTTGATAATCAAATTTGATTTATTTATTAAGTATTCAAGATGTTTGGAAAACAAAAATATCTATTAAGGATAAAGAACTAGTATATAAGTAAAAATGGTATTTATAATAGATTACAAACAACAATCTCTTTATATAAAAGTATGAGTAAAAATGGTATGTATATCTTGATTACAAATAATAACACCTTATAAATATTAAGTGGAAGTGTTTTTTTTAAAGAAGTCATCGTCTTTCATTGAAACCTATCTTTTTATGTGTCTTTTTATTAAATATGAATTTATTATTTATATTATTTTCTTTATATTTATGTTATCTATGTTTATAACATTGCATTAGCTTAAAAAACGATCTAGTAAAAAGTATTTATATTTTTTATTTTCACTCGTAATAATTTCACTTGATTTTTTTCCTTGTGACATTATTATAGTGGATGATATACAATGATATAAATTTCTAGGCATAGGCATTGAGAAGAATTTTCAAATTATAATATGATTTAATTATTTTAATTTGATTTTTTTTTGCAAAATGTTGAGGTTATAGGATTCTCAATATTTATTAGTAACAATATTTTTCAAAAGATATGTTATTTATTATTTTTGAGAAATGTTGATATACTAACTAGTTAGAGTATCTTATTTTATGATTAGGATGTCAATAAAGTGTCTTTATACTCAAATGTTTTTACTTTAACTGAGTTGTCTTCTTGACTGTAATTTTAACTAGATCTATATTTTCTCCTTTATCCACAACTTGTATATCCACACTTGAAGGCCTCAATGCTTCTCTCTTGATAATTTGTTCTAACTTTATTTCGTATGACTTATTTTCACCTTTTAACTTTTTGATCAATGTGATCAAGTTTTGACTGTGACTTTTGAGGCAATAATTTATTCATTTTTACCTAAGATAATTTTGTCTCTTTCCTCGTATATTTACCTTTAATTTTCTTAAATGATCAATTTTGAAATATATTTAAGGTTTTCTAGTGTTATTGAATCTAGCTTTAAGGTATCGTCCTACAATGTTATATTTTCTTCATTATAGGAAAATGTTCAAAACTTCCTCTTCATGTTTAAGATAAAATTCCATAGTGCATGGACATCTAGGGTGATCCTAGAACTATCTCACTATCATCTTAAAATAAAGATTTAATATTGAATTAAAAGACAAAAGTAAAGTCTCCAATATTCATATGTAACTATATTATTTCATATTGTTTTTCATTTTACAAATTTATATTTTCAGTTATATTTGAAAAAAAAATCACTAATTAGTTAGCACATTCAATACTAATATAATTATTGAACCATATAAATAATAATATCTTATTTCGCAAATATCCATTTTAATCTAAATACACATAAACATATTTTATTGATAATTTAAGAATTATTTATTTTTCCTTCCATTTTACTAAAACCTCATAGTATTTCACTTAAAATGGTTTTTTCCCTCTTAATAGCTTTGTAAGTATTTTCCAAGGCTTTGTATTAAATAATCTCCTTTTGTTTTCTTGGGCTTAAATATCCCCTCTCTCTTTTGATTTTAACCCCTTTTATGGCTTAATTTATCAATGGTTTAATAACCTTTCACGTCTTATTTTTTTCATTCATTTAGTGATAAATGATTATGACTTTACTCCAAATTGAGGTTACATTGGTGATATTATGAATCAACCTCATAGTATTTCACTTAAAATGGTTTTTTCCCCTCTTAATAGCTTTGTGAGTATTTTCCAAGGCTTTGTATTAAATAATCTCCTTTTGTTTTCTTGGGCTTAAATATCCCCTCTCTTTTGATTTTAACCCCTTTTATGGCTTAATTTATCAATGGTTTAATAACCTTTCACGTCTTATTTTTTTTCATTCATTTAGTGATAAATGATTATGACTTTACTCCAAATTGAGGTTACATTGGTGATATTATGAATCAATTAAAATTAGATATTAGATTAAAATTAGATATTAGATTTGATTGTGATTACAAGAAGAAAATTATCCCAACTTGAGGTTATATTAGTGATGTTATGAATCAATTAATGTTGGAATTGATTATGAATACATGCAAAACCTTATTTCCTCTAATAATCACATTTGCGTTAAGCTTGTATGAGTATTCTAATATTCTATTCCAATGTATAACTTCCTTCCCATAGTCTATTAAGTAAAATATAGATAAGATGGTAACAAGATCACAGAACCATTTGATGTGGTTAAGCTACCATAACGAACTTAGGAACATAATAGGGAACAATATTATGTTTTAATGGCTGCAATTTTATTCTTGTTGTGGGATCAATGTGGCTATAGGTTTCCCTTCCCACTGTAATGGGGAAATAATATCTTATTGCAACATGTCATAAAAATATATGAGATGAAAGACCATCATAATAGCCTATGACATATATGAGATGAAAGACCATCATAATAGCATTGGCTATGAAAGCAATGGAAAATATATATATATGTTTTTCGAGAACAATAATGATTAGGGTGGAACAACTTATGATAGAGTATTTTCCAAGGTGTGAGGATTGGTTTATTTTTCCAGTAGATATGACCATTTGTGTATTAGTTTTTATCTCAATCGAAACTTTTATAATATGTCCCAGCTAAAAATTGTGTATATCTTTGCTTGTGGTTTGTTTGATGATTCTAAACTCCAGAGGGAAAAAAAATGGGTGGCTACGAGATGAATGAAATAAGTCGATGATAAAGGTTGATTGGAACTATGTCAATTATGAATTTATTTATTGAAATATAATTTTATAGGAAAAAAACTTGTAATCTTATTAATATTAATGAGATTCATCGATATATTCTGGTTGGAATTCCTAATGTCTTTTTATCATTAGAAGAATTTGTCCATAAGAAACTAGATTTACAAGAAAAGAAAAATGCATTTAAAAATATATCTTCATTTTTCCAAAGTCATTATATATGGCTCTATAAACAAGCTAGTCTCTTTACATTTTCAAAAAAGGAAATCTATACCACATCTGTATTACTAGAGATAGTCATAGCAAAAAATCAAAATATAGCTTCCTAAAATATATTCATTTAGGCTTAAGGGTCATTTAAATGTTCCATTTTCTATCTTTATTTATATGTTGTAATTTACCATGAGCCATTGTCCAATTCCACTCTAATATTTTGTGAGGGAATGTGCTTTGTAGTTTCTTCCTATATAGACATGATCGAGAGATATAAACAAAAAAAATGATCATGTAATATACAATACATGGTAATAAAGAGGCTAGACAGTGCAATTTTAAATCTGTAAATGACTTTCATCCAACTAATAACAAATATTGAGTCTTCGAAAATGTGTAGATTTGTGATATTATATCCTCATACAATCTGTAAAAAGGAAAAACTTTAGAGAAAATAATTCAACAAAAATGTTTGTGGATGGACAAATATTTACAGTGAATGTAACTTTATGCAAAAAGGAAAGAAAGAGAAGGCCTCCAACACCACCCCTCATAGGATTCCCTTGACCCACCCCATCAAAGAAAGAACAAGGGGAATAAGTCTACATGATAGGATCTAGATGAAGTTGACACGGCGATTGGACTTTGAGTGTGCTCTAGGAATGTGAAATAGTTAAAATTTGTAAAGAAATTTTTAGAAATGAAGGCTCAGAATTGTTAAAAATGGGTTCATTTTTTTTGATCTAGAGTTCCTATGTCACTATCAATAGAGGGCCTTTAAGATGAAGTTTGTGATGTGCACAGAACCAATTTTTTAAACCCTCCTCTATAGAATATCCTTCCCAATTTTATATTTGATGTTCAAAATTCTGAATTTCCTTCCATACTCCTCAATGAACAGAAAGTACATGAAAATATGAGGCATGGTTTTAAAATATTGGGAGTACAATAAAAATGTGTTTGGTCATAAAGGATCACTTTTGGGGGATATCCCATGTTGGAGACTTTCTTCTTAAAATTTTCCACATAATATTTTTTCATTTTTTAGGTGCAGTGAGGGGGGAAGAGGGGTGGCTTTTAGCTTTCCATAACTTTTCCCCCACCAAGGATATACATATGGTTGGTTTCCTTGAGATAGAGAGAGGTAACCATGTTTTCAAGAGTATATCCAAGAGTTTAGCCCCCAAAAAGAAAGTATAACTAATTTTTGAGGGATACAAAGGATTTTCGCAGAAAGTTTGTATAGTTTTCCTAGGTTGAAATGTGGTCCCCTTCCAACTATGAATAATCTGAAGAAAAAAAAGGGCCAATGTTTTAACCAAAATGAAAATCCTTGTTTAAGATTTGATTAGATAAAGGATACCTTCTTCATTTAGTTTTTAAAATAACTGATTAGGCAGAATATGGTTTTTTTAACTCTCAATCCATGGATATTTCCTAATGAAGAGTTGAGAACAATCTCCAATTTTCCACCTTTAGTCCTGATCAATAAGAGGGAAACCTTTGATGAGGGTATTTTCTCTAATGGCCCTTATTATTCCAACAACAATGCTATAATCCTAGATATCTCAAATTTAATATGTCAACTCAGGGATTGTACAAGCTTATGATTTATCATGCACTATATATGCAAGTCATAGATATTCTCACATCTCAATGCACATTAAATTATGGAAGTAGCTGTTATTTCTAATCAAGTATAAGGGGCGGTTATGTAGATCAATAGTCATTCAACTCAAACTACTCTTGAAGGAGGTGGGAAGGTAGGAATCAAAGTTGCAACAAATAAAGTACAAGAAATAAGGTTGCAGGAAACAAAGTCAGAGGAAGCAATTTGCAATGAAAATAACTACACTACAATTGCAAGTAAGTCAATAGTACCCTAATTTTGTAGAAAACATTAAATCCACACATAAATAAGTAATAAAGAAACATACAATATCGTAATGTAATTTTGTAGATGTGACAACAATTTCATCTCAACCTCCCCTCATTCAGTAGATCATGTCCAAGATGACTATTCATAGTATCATTCAGATGAACAGCATAAACAAATAAAAAATAATGAAAAAATTAAAGCTATCAAAACTATTATATAGGAAGGTCCGCAATTCTAAGGAAACCTATATTGTTTTACAAGAAACTTCATAGAATTAATTTAAGTACAACAAATTGATGAAAGGAAGCTAGAAAACCACAAAGGAAGTTACTTGCACATGCATCACATCATAACAACTTAGAAACTAAAAAGCATAAGTTTCCAAAGTATCTACAAGAAACATCAAGATGTACTATTCACTGAACTTAATTGTAATAGTAAAATAAGTTATGACATTCTAAGAAATAAAATGGGAATGAAGTAAGTTTCCAAGGTTCCTATGGGTGGGCCCTCCAAACCATGCTTAGGAACCTGAGTGAAATCAACACTAGATGCTTACAGAAGGAGACTACTTCTCAATTAATTGAAATTTGACATTACATAAGTCTAGAAATGAAAATTTGTAGATATGCAAAAAAAAAATTATTCTTTCTTGTCAAAAATGAATCTCTCAATTATCTTAATTCCTACTTTTATAAAAAAAATTGAGCAAGCAACCTCCTTAATAGGAGGGTTAATTTTCCCCCTAAAAATCCTTACAATTATGGTAGTCGATCTACATGTGGTTGTTTCATAGCCACCTATCATATTTAGTTGTTGATAGATCCTAATTTCTAGTGTTCATGCAAATTCGTACTAGTAACCAAGGGTACAGGGGCCCTCTCTTCATGATAAGTTGTTGGAATCTTCCAAAACCTATCCAAACTATAACATCCCTCGGTATACCTTATACAAAATACATATGGTTAATTTTTTTATTATCAAAATTTACCAACATGTAGCATTCCACCAATCACATAATTAATTGATCATCAGATAAAATCAGCTTCATAACATGAAATAACCATAGAAATGGATTAGTTATTTGTCTAAAGGAACCTAATAGTCACAACTAGGTATTGTAATGAAGTTTGTTTCTTCTTTGCATTATTATCATTATTCAATTAATGAGAGATTATTAATGACACATTGAATGTTGTACTTTTTGATGTCACACAAGGTAAAAACATCATCAATATAACCAAATAGGAAATCGCATAAATGAACATCGATTCTACCTTGTAAAACCCAAAAGGAAAAACCAGAAAAAGTTTATATTATCAAACATTTTGTCAGGGAGTTCAACCCTCACTCAATGGAAATAATGGATTCCATCCCATGAACATTTTTGAATTCTTACAAAAGAAACATAATATTTAATTTAGGCATAATTAACTAGATGACATTACATTCAATATGATGTCATGTTTTTTGGTATTATGGCACAGGTTTGGAGCTATGGCACAGGTGTTGTCCTTGATGGCAACTCTCTTTGGTAACAAATCTCAGTTCAGGCTTTCAGAATGAAGGAAAAGACATATACGCAGGTTCATCTAGATGAAGACGTGTATACATGCAGTTTAGTCGTTTCAAAGGCGCGTGTGCGTATACACGCACTTTAATGTAAGGAAAAGTGCGTATATGTTGGAGAACATACCTCTGGTTCGTGGTAGTTAGTCCTTGGTATTTGAACCTATGGTTTTGAACCATGGTACCTCATCAGATGTGTTGATCCCAAGTATTGGGTCCGTGGTATTGGTTTATTATGGTTTTGGACCGTGGTATTGTGGAAGGCCTAAAACTATAAAAGAGGAAGGAGATCATGTGGCAAGGAATTATCTGAATTGTTATTGAAGATCTGATAAAGTGCTAGATCTGGAATACTGGTAATTGGGTTATGGTGTAGATCTGGATCTGAATGAAGGAGTAACCTTAGCGCAAAGAGATGGATAAGTTCCATTGATGGATCATAATCCTTAAGCTTGAATGATAGTATTTTTGTATGATTTTGATCTGTTATATGTGGCGCTTGTTTGAGCTGTAAAACTGATGATCTGGGTGAATTAGTGTTTGAATATCTGAAAGACTGAATTATCCTTTATAGATCTGTACGCAGGTTCAGTGAACCAAAGGCGCGTATACACGCTGGCTCAGTGAAGTAAAACAGTGTATACGTAGGTTGTTCCATACGCAGAAGCGTATGCACGCAAGTTTCAGGCTATTAAAGTAGCGTATATATTTTGAGTTGTGATTTTGCTGCTTCTATTTATTGCTGCAGTGTTCTAGGTTCAGATTTGGTGTGTGGTTATTGTTACTGTGATCTGGGTATAGTCGTCAGAAAAGTGGTTATTTTGATTCAGTTTTGATTGGTGAAAAGGTGATTGGTTGATGCAGAAATTATTGATGTTTGATTGATGCTATTTGTGGATCCAGTCTGAAAATTCATGAAATGTGGTCCCTGAAAGAAAGGGAAGGTTGTAGCCTTCTGTAGGCCAGCACCTACGTACTAGTATCTTGGCTAGTGCAAGAGCTAAGGGGGTTGTATCTCCCTTCTAGAAGAAGCTGGAAAACGACAGAGGGTTGTAGCTCTCTGCAGGCTGCAGCCTGCGTATTGGTAAAGGACTGCACCAGTACAATTGTAAAAAGAAGTTTCTAATTAAAGAGAAGATAGAGACGAATTGCAGGAGGTGGTTTTCACCCACATTGGGTTTCCACCTTATATCTTGTGTTCTTGTGTGCGATTGTCTTTCTGCTCTGTTTTACTGTTTCTGGTTACTGGTTATTTGATTCTCAAACATAGATTAATAATCAACATCAGGAAGATAAAGTCATTTAAAAGTTTGCATTGTATACGCAGGTTTCCTTCTGCATAGTTGCATATATATGCGGGTTTAATTAACTGAAGTAGCGTATATCATTTGATTTTGAAAAAGGAATATTTGACTTGATAATACTGATTCACCCCCCCCCCTCTCAGTATTGTTTCCAACAATTGGTATCAGAGCACGTCCTTCAGAAGAAGCTTGATCGCTTGAAGGAAGATCATTCATCATGAGAAACTACGAGAGGGAAGCATCAATCAGGCCACCGATTTTTGATGGGACAAACTTCATATATTGGAAGGTAAGAGTTACTGCCTATCTTCAATCTCTTGGTACAAAAGTCTGGGATATCATAGAAACAGGGTATACTTTTCCATCAACAACTCTTACAGATCCGACTGAGAAGAAGAAATATGAAACAAATGCAAAGGCGGTCAATACTCTATTAGGATGCCTATATCAATCAGAATTTGTCAAGGTTATGCAGTTTAAATTTGCAAAATAAATATGGGACAAGATTGTATTGAGATATGAAGGAGATGATTAGGTAAAACAAGCAAAACTACAAACCCTCAGAATTCAGTATGAAAATCTCGGAATGTACAATGATGAAAGTGTGGCTAACTATTTTCTTCGTGTAGATGATATTGTTAATTGTATGAAAAACTTGGGTGAAGAAATAAAAGAGGCTGTTGTGGTTGAAAAAGTTCTAAGATCTTTGTCACCTAGGTTTGAATCTAAAGTTTCTGCAATAGAAGAAAAAGAGAATCTACAAAACCTTAAAATGTCACAGCTGCATGGAATTCTAATTGCTTATGAAATGAGAAAAGGAGGTTCATCAAACAGGAGAGAAGCTGCCTTCAAGGCTTCCGGAAAAGGAGATTACTATGAGTCAGGACACGTGTCAAAAGAAGAAGAAGAATCAAGTTTTGTCAAAAATCTTCAACGGGGTGCTGGACGATTCCAAGGTAAGTTACCTTTCAAATGCTTTGCTTGTGGAAGAGTCGGTCACTATGCTGCCAAATGTCCTCATAAGGATAAGATTGACAAGGGGAAGGAACCTATTAGATGGAACAAGAAACAGAATGCAAACAAGAAAAGCTGTTACACTCATGAAGATAGTGATGGACTTTCAAATAGTGACGAAGATGAACGAGGTAATGATTATAAACTTTTAATGGCTTTTGAAGATGATGATTACATGGATGCTATAGATGAAGAAGGTTTTTATGAAGAGATTTATAATCTCAAAATTTTCTTAGAAGAGAAAAATGTGATTATCGATTCTCTGCAATGTCAACTGGTTGAAAGGGAAAAACATCTTGAAAAATTGGAATGTGAAATTGTTGGTCTTAGAAAAGAGATTGAGAAAAAAAAGCTCTTAATCTCAAATTTGTTAAAGGATCTGAAACTCTGGATGAGATTATCAATGTGTAGCGTTCTCCACTAATCAAGACAGGTCTGGGATATAATGGAGAAGCATCTCAAGCATCCACCTCCAAAAGTTATCTTGATGCAGCAAGGAGGAGCGAGCAAAGGCCTAATAGAAATCATCAGGTAAATCAAGGACAATTTACCTCAAGAACGAACAAAGAATATCAAGAAAATCGGGGGCAAACTACCTTAAGGACAAACAGAAGCTACAACCAGCCACAGGTAAAATCTTCCCAATTTGCCTCAAGAATGGATGTTGGTAGAAACTACAATCAGTTGGATGATAAATTTGATAATCGCAGAAGTTTCTTCAATGGGAAATGTTTCTCTTGCCATAACTTTGGTCACAAAGCAGCTCAATGTGTTGCCTATAAGATAATCATGACTAGAGAAGCTCAAAAACAAAGAAGTATGTCTGGAATCACGAAGAGGACCTATAACAATTTTTCCGCCCTTGAAAGTGAAATTGAATGTTCTATTTGTAATAACTTCAGTCATGAAGAGTCTGAATGCAGGAGCAGGTTTTGGAAGACAACTCAGAAGGAACAAACCCCGAATGCCAGAACACGGAGAAAGAAGGAACCACAACCAGAAAGATGTGGGATAGCTTTTTATGCAGAAGGACAGGAAAATCTATGGTACATTGACAGTGGACATTCGAAGCATATGACAGGTGATAAAGAAATACTTGAACCATATAGTGTTTTAGAAAAGGGAAAGAAAGTCTCGTTTGGAAATGATACCCCTGCAATCATAAAAGGAAAAGGCACTGCTCATTTGAAAGAAAGGGTCAAAGCTGGAAACGTTTTGTATGTTGATGGCTTGAAGCATAATCTCCTGAGTGTCAGTCAGATGTGCGATCAAGGAACCGAGGTAATATTTCAATCAAATGGATGTAGCACTCGTGATCTTGATACAGGAAAAATAGTGATCAAAGGCAGAAGAACTCCAAATAACTTATACATATTTGAAGAAGGACAACAACAATGCTATTTGAGCAAGGATGATGAACACTGGTTATGGCACCGGAGGTTGGGGCATTTAAGCTTTTCACAAATAAGGAAAGCATGCAAATATCAAGTAGTTCGTGGTCTCCCAGATATCAAAATTCCAGACAACACCATATGCAAATCATGTCAGTTTGGTAAGCAAACCAGAACCAACCTCCCTGAGAAGGAAGGCTCAGCCAGCAGGCCTCTTGAACTAGTCCATACAGATGTATGTGGTCCATTTAGGACAAGGTCACCTCGAGGAGAAGAATACTTTATATTATTCATTGACAACTTCTCCAGGATGGTTTGGTTAGGACTTATGAAACATAAGGACGAAGCATTCGAAAAATTCAAATCTTTCAAAGCCTTGGCTGAAATTGAATCAGATCACAAAATTAAGTGTCTGAGGTCTGACAGAGGTGGGGAGTTTACCTCAAATGAATTTTTCTATTTCTGTGAAGAACATGGAATAAGAAGGGAATTTTCTATGGCTAGGACTCCTCAGCAAAATGGAGTGGTGGAAAGGATGAACAGAATAGTCCAACAAATGGCTCGTGCTATGCTTGATGAATCTGGAACTCCCACAACCTTCTGGGGTGAAGCTGCATTTGCTGCGGTTGTTATTCTCAACAAAACAAATGTCTGAGTGAACAACACTCAAACTCCTCATGAGCTCTGGTATGGTGAGACTCCTTCGGTAAAGCATTTCAAAATTTTTGGAAGCAAATGCTATATTAAGAACAATGATGAACAACTTCACAAACTTGAACCTAGAGCAGATGAAGGCATTCTCCTTGGTTATTCTCCCCAAAGCAAGGCATATAAGTGTTACAATAAAAGACTTGGAAGAATTGTTGACAGCATTGATGTAGTGGTTGATGAAAAAGGATACATTCCTAGGCAAGTAAATTATGAAAATATTGAAGAGGATGAATACTACTCTCCAAATCAGACTAATAATGAAGAAGAACCTCAAGAGGCATTAGAGGAACATATAAGGATAGAAGAAAACACTCCATCCAGGTACTTTCAGAAGAATCATCCAGAATCTCAGATTTTGGGGCAGAAAGAGGTAGGTGTACAAACAAGAAGAACAATTGCAGAAGCCTCAAGCTATTTGGCATTGCTCTCCTCCACTGAGCCACAAAATGTAAAAGAGGCATGCAAAGATGAATGTTGGGTCAAGGCAAAGGATGAAGAACTTGAGCAGATCAAAAAGAACAACACTTGGGAGTTGGTTCCTAGACCAAAAGATAAGAATGTCATGGGGACAAAATGGATCTTTAAAAATAAGTTGAATGAAAATGGAGAAGTAATCAGAAACAAGGCCGGACTTGTGTGTAAAGGGTATGCTCAACAAGAAGGAATAGACTTTGAAGAAACTTTTGCTCCTGTTGCAACACTTGAGGCCATCCGAATGTTCCTTGCTCTCTCAAGCTTTCAGAAGTTCAAAGTATTTCAAATGGACGTGAAATCAACCTTTCCGAATGGAGATTTAGAAGAAGAAGTATACATTGAGTAGCCAGATGGTTTCATTCTTGGGAATGATCCAAATCTTGTATGCAGACTGAAAAAGGCAATCTATGGTCTTAAACAGGCTCTAAGGGCTTGGTACTACTGTTTGGACAAATACCTTCATCAACAAGGTTTTTCAAAAGGATCAGCAGATAGCAATCTTTATATAAAAATTGAAAATGAAAAATTGCTAATACTTGTTGTGTATGTAGATGATATTATCTTTGGCAACAATGAAGAAGCTATGAGTCAAAGCTTTGCCTTGGTGATGCAGAAAGAATTCGAAATGTCTTTTCTTGGAGAACTGACATACTTTCTTGGATTGCAAATCCAAAAAAATGAAGGTGGTATCTTCTTGTCTCAAACCAAGTACCTCAAGCAGATTCTGAAGCAGTATGGCATGGAAGATTCGAAACCAGTATGTACTCCTATGGTTATAGGATGCAGTCTCAGTGCAAATGACGAATCAGTAATAGTACATCAACCAACCTATAGACCTATGATTGGAAGTCTACTTTATTTGATAGGTACCCGACCAGACATCATGCATGCAGTGGGAATAGTTGGAAGATTTCAGGCAAATCCAGAGGAAACTCATCTTCAGGCAGTGAAGAGAATTTTCAAGTATCTTCAAGGAACTCAAAACTATGGCTTATGGTATCCTAGAGATACAGATCTCACTCTTCATGCTTATACAGATGCAGATTGGGCTGGAAGCGTGGATGACAGGAAGAGCACAAGTGGTGGTGCATTCTTTATGGGTTCCACATTAGTATCTTGGTTCAGCAAGAAACAGAGTTCGATTGCTTTATCTACAACTGAAGCGGAATATGTGGCTGCTGCATCTTGTTGCACTCAACTTTTTTAGATGACGCAAACCTTGCAGGACTTTCAAATCACTTGTACACCACCTATCTCCATCTTGTGTGATAATACAAGTGCAATCAGCATTTCAAAGAACCCAGTCATGCATTCAAAGACCAATCACATACCGATCAAGTATCACTTTTTCCGAGAACAAGTGTTGGAACAAAAAGTCAAATTGGAGTATGTTCCTTCTAAGGAACAAGTTGCTGATATTCTCACCAAACCACTACCCAGGGAGACATTTGAATACCTCAGACAGAAGCTGGGAGTAGTTGATGCATCATCTTGCTGTTAAAACTCATCTGTTTCAAAGAAAAATGGGTGTACGCGAGTTTCCTGAGGAGGATCCGCGTACATATGCCGGTTTGTGCAGAGACAGTCGCATATATGGAGGGTTGATGGATATCAGTAGGGACAGGCTCTGGTTGAAGATATTCTGATATGGGTTTGATAGAGACCATCTGGCACAGGTTCAGGGGGAGCAGATAATCTTCTAATAATGAATTGTTGGCATTATCTTAGAAGCTTTTGGTCCTAGTTCACAGTTGTTGTTGGTTTCAGATGGAACAGAGGCAGAGGGAGAACATAAGGAAATCTTGGTTGCTGATCTGAATGGTGATTGACAGATGCTGCTGCTATCAGTTATTGGTGACTTTCATAAGTCTTGTTCTAGATATTTCGTCTCTATGTTATGTATCTCTTTTGTGGTATCTTTTTTATGGTGTTAAGGTCATGTAACGGCCTATTTTGGTTTCCCCACTATGCCTCGGATGAACATGAAGTGAACTTGGTTGTCATATGTAAATTTCTAATGTATCCCCACTTGGTTTGGTGGATGATCCCCACTTGGTTGGGTGACGGATGTATGTATTGAGTCTTCTGGTGATAGGAAGGTCTTTTATGATGTATAAGTCATGGTTCTTCTTGAAGAACATCTTTTGCAGATCTTGCCTACAGTCAGGGGGAGCATGGTGAGCACAGCAGGGCAAAAATTTCAGCATGTACTCAAGGGGAGCACAACCCTTTGCCCTTGATGACAAAGGGGGAGAATGACTTTGAGGATTTTGGGTTGCCATCAAGTCCAAAGGGGGAGATTGTTGGCATTATGGCACAGGTTTGGAGCTATGGCACAGGTGTTGTCATCGATGGCAACTCTCTTTGGTAACAGATCTCAGTTCAGGCTTTCAGAATGAAGGAAAAGACATATACGCAGGTTCATCTAGATGAAGACGCGTATACACACGGGTTAGTCATTTCAAAGGCGCGTGTGCGTATACACACACTTTAATGCAAGGAAAAGCGCGTATATGTTGGAGAACTTACCTCTGGTCCGTGGTAGTTAGTCCTTGGTATTTGAACCTATGGTTTTGAACCATGGTACCTCGTCAGACTTGTTGATCCCAAGTATTGGATCCATGGTATTTTTTTATTATGGTTTTGGACCGTGGTATTGTGGAAGGCCTAAAACTATAAAAGAGGAAGGAGATCATGTGGCAAGGAATTATCTGAATTGTTATTGAAGATCTGATAAAGTGCTAGATCTAGAATACTGGTAATTGGGTTATGGTGTAGATCTAGATCTGAATGAAAGAGGAACCTTAGCACAAAGAGATGGATAAGTTCCATTGATGGATCATAATCGTTAAGCTTGAATGATAGTATTTTTGTATGATTTTGATCTGTTATATGTGGCGCTTGCTTGATCTATAAAACTGATGATCTGGGTGAATTAGTGTTTGAATATCTAAAAGAGCGAATTATCCTTTATAGGTCTGTATGCAGGTTCAGTGAACCGAAGTCATGTATACACGCTGGCTCAGTGAAGTAAAATATGGTATATGCAGGTTGTTCCATACGCTGAAGCGTATGCACGCAGGTTTTAGGCTATTAAAGTAGCGTATATATTTTGAGTTGTGATTTTGCTGCTTCTATTTATTGCTGCAGTGTTCTGGGTTCAGATTTGGTGTGTGGTTACTGTTACTGTGATCTGGGTATAGTCGTCAGAAAAGTGGTTATTTTGATTCAGTTTTGATTGGTGAAAAGGTGATTGGTTGATGCAGAAATTCTTGATGTTTGATTGATTCTATTTGTGGATCCAGTCTGAAAATTCATGAAACATGGTACCTGAAAGAAAGAGAAGGTTGTAGCCTTCTGTAGGCCAACACCTACGTACTAGTATCTTGGCTAGTGTAAGAGCTATGGGGGTTGTAGCTCCCTTCCAAAGAAGCTGGAAAATGAGAGAGGATTGTAGCTCTCTGCAGGTTGCAGCGTGCGTACTGCTAAAGGACTACACCAGTACAATTGTAAAAAGAAGTTTCTAATTAAAGAGAAGATAGAGACGAATTGCAGTAGGTGGTTTTCACCCACATTGGGTTTCCACCTTATATCTTGTGTTCTTGTGTGCGATTGTTTTTTTGCTCTGTTTTACTATTTCTGGTTACTGGTTATTTGATTCTCAAACACAGATTAATAATCAACATCAGGAAGATAAAGTCATTTAAAAGTTTGCATTGTATACACTGGTTTCCTTCTGCATAGTTGCGTATATACGCGGGTTTAATTAACTGAAGTAGCGTATATCATTTGATTTTGAAAAAGGAATATTTGACTTGATAATACTGATTCACCCCCCCCTCAGTGTTATTTCCAACAATGTTTCTCAACCATATTACCCAATAGTTATTCAAGGAGAATGTATTCATGGCATGGTTGTTTCCTATAGTATGTTACCTCTTGTAAACTTCATTTGATGATCCTTCACTTTACTTGTAGCAATAGTTATGCATAATGACTTCATTGCATGCCATAGTGTTAGTTATAATCCATCTTTCAATTGTTGCAAAAGGGCTTAGTTTAAAGATTATCACTCCATTCTTTATGGAAGTCATAATTCCTTCCTACAAACACTATCATAAGAAACTCTAACATCATGATTATCTGAAATATCAATTTATCAAAAAACAAAAGATTATGACTTTTCCATAAAATAATAAAGTTAGAGAATAAAATATCTCAAATATTCAATCTCTAAAATTTATCATGTTTGAATAACTAATGATATTCTATGCATTATACTTCTTGGCCTAGAAACACTTTCTTGCACATGCATAAAATGGAGAAAAATTCATATCTATAACAATATTTTACATTTACCTACATCATTAAATACTTAACCATGACTATTTAACATATGCACTATCTTAATCGTTATCTACAATAACACACTTTTAATGCCTTTAACAAAAATGAAAAAACCATAGGAATCAATTCGCATAGTCGTGGTATTGTTTCCTAGTTATTCTTCTTGTTACAAAGCCATGTCTAACAACCTACTTGTTCTTTTAAATACAAAGTCATGGGTAATAACTATTTATTCCCTTGAATACAAAATCATTCTTGTCTTTTCAATGCAACCATGTAAGTTAGTACTATGAAATACAACTAATCTTTATTCTTTTTATTTTTAATACATAATACAGAAGCACATAGTTATAAGTGCATGTCTATTTTCCCATATCTCAAGTGTGTAAAATAAACTCACGCATTTATAATTCCATGTCTATTTATCCACCTTTTACATGAAAAAATGCATAAAGATTATAAAACCATGCATACTCATCCTCATTCCACATGCATAAAGAATATAATAGCATGCCCACTCATACTCATTTAACATACATTAAGATACATGCATAGATATTATGAAATTATGCGTACTAATAATTAATACACATATATTAGAATAAATCAAACAATTACATTCTACTTTGTGAACAAGAACAAGGTAATATTTTCAAAAGAAATCATAATAGTAAATTATATCTTTGTGCACAAGAACAAGACAATATTTTAAAAGGCAATTATCATGATTAAATTCTACCTCTGCATAACTTAGAACTTAGATAATATTTCATAAGAAACTATCATGGTCAAATTCTACCTCTGCGCTACTTATATAATATTTCATAAGAAATTATCACAGTCAAATTCTACCTTTGTGCAACAGAGATAATATTTCATAAGAAATTATTATGGTCCAACCCTACCCTTGCGAAACAGGAGATAATATTTCATACGTCTTTGAATGAATTTTTTTAACAAGGTTTTCATATTGGATTGAGACAACTTGTGCGCAAATAAACTAGCCAACCCTGTCAGACCCAAAGATCCAACAACTTGGAGCCTCACTTGCCTTATTGATTGTTTGGGATGAAATTCATCGCTTCTCATCTACATTCTTTTCCTAGGTGATTACCCATATTAACGATTAATACTCATGCACTAATGGTCAGAGCTGTCACGTTCTTAGTGCCTTTGGTATGATGAATTATGTCTTTATGAAAATCAATTGAAGCTCTCACATCCTCCATAGTTGTAATAACAATAGTTGTTTCTATTTTTCTCCATGGTGATAGCTAATTAATACTTAGAGAGGAGGAAACGAAAGAGATTGTAATGGCGGCTAACAAAAAGAAAAGAAAAGGACCGACAAAGGACCCCATTCATGGCAGATGAGGGCCTTCAATAATTAGATAGCAACAATGGTTGCCCACCAGGTGGGGTTCCATATGGAGTTAAAAACTGCATAAATAATTATTTATGTTTCTAACTGTAAGAAACCTAACCGTTTTTAGAGCATGTTAAACCAATATTAAATGAATTAATATTGTCATATTATCATGAATGTCAGATGTAATTACACAGGTTCTAGGGATATTACACAAACCAATATCCTAAATAGCAACAATGGTTGCCCACCAGGTGGGGTTCCATATGGAGTTAAAAACTGCATAAATAATTATTTATGTTTCTAACTGTAAGAAACCTAACCGTTTTTAGAGCATGTTAAACCAATATTAAATGAATTAATATTGTCATATTATCATGAATGTCAGATGTAATTACACAGGTTCTAGGGATATTACACAAACCAATATCCTAAAGTTGCTAAACGACATAAACATTTTAGCATTGTTCAATCGTTAAAGCATACACTCAACATAAGGAATAACATGTGAATTATCACAATGCATAATAATTATATAAGGGAAAAAAAAATTATGTGGTAATTAAATTTGGTTCACTAATTAAATATTCGCAATATTTGGAAAATAAATCTATATTATTAAGATAAATAACTAACATATAAATGTACAAGAAATAGAAATTATGATATGATATCATGATTACAAATAACTAACATATAAATGTACAAAAAATTATGATATCATATCATGATTACAAATGAGGGCCTTGTTATAAATACTAGGTGGAAGTGTCTTTTATAAGAAGTCATCTCTTTTCATTGAGACATGTCCTTTCATGTATCTTTTCATTAACTATGAATTAGGAATTATTATTTATATTAGTTTATATGTATTTATGTTATTCATGTTTATAACATTTCCTTACCTTAAAAAACGCTCTATCCTAAAAGCATATTAGTAAAAAGGTTTTACATATTTTCTTTTCATCTGTAATATCTTCACTTGATTGTTTGTTTTCTAATATTGTCATGATTGGTTATATGAGATGATATAAAATTCCAAGAACTAAGAATAATTTTGAAATTATAACATGATCTAACCATAATAAATCTATCTTTTGCAAAATGTTGAGCTTATAGGATTCCAAATATTTATTAGTAAAGATATTCTTCAAAAGATGTGTTAATTGCTATTTTTTTTATTATCAAAGTTTATACACTAACTATTTAGGTTATTTGCTTTTATGATTAGGATGTTGATATATTGTCTTTTTAGCATGATTTCTCTTTATTGTGCTTGTAGAATTTTCTTGGTTTATTTTGGTATAATTTTTTCTTTGCGTGGCTTTTTTTGCCTTATTTATTGATGAATTTTTATTTTTAATCACACCTAGAGTTTCTATCATTTGTACTCCGACATCTACATATGACTTTACTTCAAAAGGGTTGTTATTCTGTTGACCTATAATTTTAATGGAATCTATATTTGTTCCTTTCTCCAGAAGGCTTTGATGCTTCCCACACTAAAAGGCTTTGATACTTCCCTCTTAATAAGGTGTTCTAACTTGCTTTCCAATGACTTATTTTCACCTTTAAACATTCCAATCTATGTTATAAAGTTTTGACTGTGATTTTTGAGGTGAGAAATTTCTTGATTATTATTTATAATAATTTTTTTATTTTTCCTTCTTATGAAGTCCTGAAGTGTAATATTATCAACTAGTTTGGTAGTTTCTTTGTCAAAGCTAACACTGAATAATTCTTCCCATTGATTTTTGCTTGGGCTTCTAGGTTGTCCTAGGGTTTCACCACTTCTTAGACCATTATTTTTCATAATAGAAGGATACTAAATTTGTAGAAAATTAGAAATCATGTCATCTTCATTATCTTGTATGTTTTTGAGATCCTTTTCCATGGTGCAGATGGGATACATTGATGAAAGGATGGAATTCTCTTCTTCTTCATCTACCAATCAAATCAGAAATCTTCCCTCAACCAAAGTTTTGGATTCGATGACACAACCATATCTCACCTTAAATTCTAGTAGATCTTAATTTGTAGCATTCATGTAGGTTCATACTAGAAAATGCCCTTTTCTTCATAGTAGATTGTTGGATGAACTCCATGCATCCACAAAAACCTATCCAAACCAAGATGTTAAAGCTTCCAAAGGTAATGCACATAATTAGTATGATTCAATCACATAAGAATACACTCAACATAAGTAATAATGTATAAATTATCATAATGCACAATAATCATAAAAGTAAAAAGAAAAAATGATAATAGATGAAAATCAAGAAATTGCACACCTGAAATATTATATTCAAAACTTGATCACATAGATGTAAAACATAAAAGATGAAAACAATTCAAGAAGGAAATAATCTTATAGATGAAAAGACATACTCAGATGTTGGATTATTAACAATATAAAATCTAGGTATGACTACTATTAAAAAATCATCAATCAATAAAGAAACACAAAGGAAATGCCAAGAAGAAACTATACCAAAATAAACAAACAAAATGCTACAAGCATGATAAGGGAAAATCATGTTACAAAGATAACATAGTTTATCAATATTATAATCATAAAATTGGTTAGTGTATCAACATCGATAAAAAAAATTAAACAATTAACATATCTTCTAAAGAATGTTGTTACTAAGAAATCTTGGGAATCCTATAAGCTCAACATTTTGCAATTGATGGAATTAGGATTGTACAATCACGTTATAATTTGAAAATTATTCTAAGTGCTTAAATTTTATATCATATCATATCATCAACCATGACAATAACATATTAGAAAGAATCAGGTGAATATATTACAACTGAAAATAAAATACATAAAACCTGTAGAAAATCTATTATGCAGGTTAATCTGATAATGCAATATAAATCAAAGTGGAATACTATAACCTACTTCTACTATCAATTTGCGGAAGCTTAAAGATCGAGCTGAGAAATATAACCAGAAGAAGAAGAATCAATCACACAATACACATGAAAATACTTTTGGGAAAGCCTCAGCTAAAAACCCCACTATCTGTATTATCATACAAGGTGGAAATACATAGGAATTATACAAAGCCTTAGCTCTCACAGCTAGCCAGATCTCAGTAAAATCCTCACAGATGCTCATAGACAATCCTAGCTTCTCTCAAGCCTTCCTCTCTGCCCTCCAAGCTCCTATTTCCTTACGCTGTTCCTCTAGGATGATTCTTACCTCACCAAGTGGAACACTTTTGATCTTACACACTGTCAGAATTGTGCAATCCTCAAGCAATAATTCCTTCTGCATGCATGGGTTTTCTTTATAAGAAAAAACATGCAACTGATAGTACACTATCCCTAACATTTAACTTAACTAGGTCTTTCTCAGAATAGACATGCATGAGTTTCTGATGGGGGAATCTTCAGTTAACTAGAGTACACTAGTTGAGTGCATGCATGCATCAACTGACTCTTAACTCAACATTAGTTCCTCAAACAATTTGGAACTAATTTAACTAGACTTAACTCAGTAAACTGAGTTAACTAATTACAATTCAAATATAACTCAATCTTATCTCCTCAATTTAAGGGATAACTCTTGCATGACTTTAGAAAGACTTCTAACTTGAATTTCTCCAACTAATTAAGTCAAAATAACTTAATTAATTATTTCCAAGTAGTTGTTAAGACTAAATTCGATTTTAATTCACAATTTAATTCAAGGACAAATTAAATTGGAATATTCTTATTGCCACATTTCAACACTCCCTCTCAACAAGAAAGGGATTATATGCCACCTCGATCCTGTCTCTATGGAACTCAAATTTACACTTTGACAATGCCTTTGTCAAAATGTCAACGTCTTGCTCCTCTGTCGAAATATACTGTAGGAACATGATCCTCCCATCATCAGTAGCTTGCGTTACCTTCTAAATCCAACGGAAATCACAAATGACTTGTTCTTCAGTCTCATAACCAAGTCCCAAACACTGTTACGAACTATGGAGTCATACTCCTCCACCATAGCATCAACCCAAATTAGTTGTTGCACTACTTCCTTAAAGGAAGATGACTCGGTCTCAACACATTCCCCAACAAGGGCCATGTATCCACTGTACCTCTTAGTGACCTCCTCTATCTCCGCTGAGAAGATGGTGCTCCCACATTCTCTCTCACATCCTTCAACAATCTATCAGCTTCTCTTGTGCGCTTTCGTCCATCTCTGGAAGACTCTGCTTGAGTGGATGTCTCCACTCCTAGAACCTCTGCATGCGCCTAATCTACATCAGTCTGAGGTGCCTCCTCCTAAGGAACCAATAGTTCCTCCATAGCCTGTAGTTGGAGCTCCCACTCAAGGGAAGCTCACATGGCCTTCTGCTCATCAAACATGAGATCTCTGCGAACCACTGCCCTCTGACTGGTAGGCAAGTACACCCGATAGTTGTGAGGTGTATCAGTGTACCCCACAAGTATCCCCAACTCTGCTATCAGCTCAAGCTTCTTCTGTGTATCCTTTGTCACATGTAATATACTGATGAGCCAAAGATCCTGAAGTGATCCACATCTAGTCTCTTAGCGAAGAAAGCTTCCTCTGGTGTCTTCATCCCAAGTATGCGATGCGGACTTCTATTCTGTAAATAGACCATTGTGTTGCATGTCTCAGCCCACAAGTGAAGTGGTAGCCCTTGGTCATGCAACATTACCTGTGTTGCCCCTACAATAGTTATTTTCTTCCTCTTGGCCACCCCATTCTGCTGTGGTTTATGAGGTGCCATCAACTCTCGTTTAATTCCTTCTGCTGCACAGAAGTCCTTAAACTGTTGAGAGACATATTCTCCACCATTGTCACTTCCTAAGGCCTTGATCTTCTTCCCTAAATCTTTCTTGACAAAATATTTTTACTCACAAAACTTTGTGAAGTTTTGGTCCTTCTTCTGCATGAAATAAATCCAGCATTTACAAGAAAAATCATCAATAAAAATCACATAATACCTTTTCTTCACTGTGGATGCCATCGACACACACATCAGTATGAACTCACTCTAAGATAGCCTTTGCTCAACTATATCGATCATGAAAGGAAGACTTGGTTTATATTCGCAAGGTACAACCTTTGCATGTGTCAACTTGCTCAAGTTTACCTTTGGGAAGTCCTGTAGATATCTGTTGCATTATCTTCAAAGCCCCATGATGCAAATGGCCTAATCGCCTATGCCACAACTCGCTAATGTCTTGGCTTTGCACCAATTCGGCTTTCATACTCAATGTTGCACAATCATCTACCTCTAGTTTATAGAGATTCTTCACCTGAATCCCTATCCCCTTGGTCTGACCCATGGCTATGTGTCTTAGGAATGTGTTTCCTTTACTGAAGACAACATCATAGCCTTTGTCCTCCAACATCGCGACCAATACCAAGTTCTTCTTCAGTCTAGGCACATACATCAAATCTATCAAGGTGATAGGAGCTCCATGCATCCTTTGAAAAGCAACCGTGCCCTCTCCTGAAACACTATACCTTCCACCATCACCCATCTCTATGCGCATCTTGAGGTCTTTCTCCTCCAAGGCACTGAATAAACTTTTATCACCAGTCATGTGGAATGAGGCTTCACTGTCAAGATACCAGACACAACCCATCATCGATGACACCATGCATGCGATGAGGGTAAATTCCATTTTGAACTGAGGCGCTAATGCCTCACCTTCCGCTCCATCTGAGGATCCCTTCTTGGACTTCTTCGATGGTTGATTAGTTGCATAATGTCCCATCTCGTGACAATTAAAGCATCTCACTTTAGACTTGTCACCCTTCTTCCCTCCATGAGAAGAATTTGATTTGGAATCGGAGGCCTTCCCCTTCCCTTTCCTTGCCTTACTTCCTAAGGCCATATTTTCTTCATCATCATCCTTGGATGAAGAACCATCTCGTGTCCTCCTGCTAATCTCCTTTTGCATGAGATCCTACCACAGTCGTTCCCAATCCGATAGTTTCTTCCTTCAATTCACAGAGTCCTCGGAGCAATTCCAACTCTTAGGAAGGCCAAGGAGAGTGAGGCTCACCATATCATCATCGAAAATAGTTATTCCCACACTGCCAAGCTCATCTCTATAGGTGGTGAGCTTATTCAGATATGTGGAAATAGTATCGCCCTTCTCCATCATGATTCTTCGAAGCTTATCCTTGAGTGCCAATTTCCTTTGGTCACTATTGTTCTGGTAGAGGTCCTTCAATGTCTTCCACATTGAAAATGGAGTATCCTTCCCATGTTGACTCGCAACAATATGGTCTCGAACTCCCTCAAGGAAGATCAATATTTCCTTTGCCACACATTTATTCCACTCAACCAACTCTTGTGCATTAGTTGAAGCTGGCTTTTGGATTTCTTGATCAATGAAATCCTTCAAGCCATTGTCTTCTAATACAGCCTCCATTCTATCTTTCCATGCTATGTAATTCGAGCTACCTTCCAAGTCATACTTGAGTCTCAAGCCATAGAACGCCATTGGCCAACCTTGAAGTATGATATGAATTCGATTTGCACCTGCAACCCAAACTTCAAACTTTGAATTATGTTCTTAGTATACTATTCACAACTCTGATAAACTTGGCTCCAATACCATGTAGAAAATTTGTTATGCAGGTTAACCCGATAATGCAATATAATTCAAATTAGAATACTATAACCTACTTCTACTTTCAATTTATGGAAGCTTAAAGATCGAGCTAAACAATATAACCAGAAGAAGAAGAATCAATCACACAATACACATGAAAATACTTTGGGGAAAGCCTCAGCTAAAAACCCCACTATCTGTATTATCATACAAGGTGGAAATACATAGGAATTATACAAAGCCTTAGCTCTCACAACTAGCCAGTTCTTAGTACAATCCTCACATATTCTCACAAGCAATCCTAGCTTCTCTCAAGCCTTCCTCTCTAACCTCAAAGCTCCTATTTCCTTGCACTATTCCTCTGGGATGATTCTCACCTCACCAAGTGGAACACTTCTAATCTCAAGGAATGACTCCTTCTGCAAGCACGAGTTTTCTTTATAAGAAAACACATGCAACTGATAGTACATTATCCTTGACATTTAACTTAACTAGGTCTTTCTCAGTATAGACATGCATGAGTTTCTGATGAGGGAATATTTACTTAACTAGAGTACACTAGTTGAGTGCATGCATGCATCAATTCACTGTTAACTAACCATTAGTTCCTCAAATAGTTTGGAACTAATTTAACTGGACTTAACCTAGTAAAGTGATTAACTAATTACAACTCAAATATAACTCAATCTTATGTCCTTACTTTAAGGCTCGTCTCCTTAATTTAAGAGATAACTTTTGCATGACTTCAGAAAGACTTCTAACTTGAATTTCTCCAACTAATTAAGTCAAAATAAATCAATTAAATATTTCCAAGTAGGGGTTAAGAGTAAATTCAATTTTAACTCATAACTTAATTCAAGGAAAAATTAAATTGGAATATCCTTGTTGCCACATTTCAACGTTTTGCTTTGAGGATAGAAAATATTTTAAAGTAAGGAAATTTTATAGACATACATAACATAGATATATATATAATAAGATAAATAATAAATATTGATTTATAATTAATTAAAATACATATTAAATGACATGTCTCGATGAAAATAGATGACTTATTATCAAATGGCACTTCCGCCACTTTACCAAATTTTAGAATATGGAAAAAAAACATAAGAATAAATCAATTTTTCAATAGATTTCTCTCTGCAATACCCTATTGTGTTATCTAATAGTTTTTATTCATTTACAAAATTTTGTATAAAAACACAATCACATACTAATATGAAGGTGGTAGGGAGTTGTAATGGAGCTCGAGTGATGGTGGACAACATGGTTTTGACACCCCTGGTTCTTCCTTTATGGGGTTTGTTTTAACCTTTAACTATTAAGGTCTACTAGCTATGATGTTACCTTGAAGATTTCTCATGGTATCTCTCACATTGCGGTCTTAGTTTATTTTCTTAGGAATGGTTTATTAGCATACCTATCAGATGGCCCATTCTATCACAAGCGGTTTTTTTCTAGGTAATTGTAGCCTTTCACTTGAATTTTATGGATGAGGTGGGGTTTGTCAATTACAAGACTAAAATTTCCCTATGACTAACATTTATGTAAACTATTTTGGACACTTAGTTCATTCTCCTTTGCACTCTGGATCCCTCTTATTCCCCATTCATAGTTTCTCTCCTATTTAACTAGTTCCCTTAATGGACCATGATCCCTCTCCTAACCCTAGTGCTCCTCTAAAGTCCCCATCTCTACCTGTTTCGGGTTGAGGTTTGTATACTAGTAAAGGCTATTAGGTCTGGAGTATTGATTCAATTGATCTAATCTTAGGTTCAAGCCCTTCTAGGCCTCTCTCCTTAGTTGACAACCTTCAAGACATCCATCATTTTTTTGGTCCTTCCTCTAGGGTTAGAGGAATTGAGGGTTCTAACATGGGTTTCAACGAGGGCTCTAGACTAGCTTTCCTGAGTTAGGATAATATTTTGTTTCTAGACAATAGAAAATATTCTTCTTCCCCTATTCTTTCTCACCCATTGTCCACTCAGGGCCATGTCAATTGTATTGCGTTAGCTTTTTTCTCATAGGTATCTTATGAAACCTTATTCTAGTATGCATCCAAGTAAAATATCAAACGTTGTCAAGCCCAACATTAAAAAGATACAGTAACTATGCCATAAAAATAACCCTCATGTGGTTTTGGTTCTGGGTGGATACATATGAATGGAGTGATCTATGGTTTTGGGTTCCTCGTCACTAGTGGGGCATGTTTAAGGTTGAAGGTTTAATATACAAACCCTTCGGTCTTGGGTTTTATATGATGTTGCTCCTTTTTTTCACTCATCTCCTCAGGTGGAAATTATACATAAGGGTTGGATTCACTTGAAGTTTTCTAGTGTGGAGGATGTTTGGTCGATGGTGAGCCAATTTTGGCATATCGATTCCTCATTGGTTATTTTTTTCTTTTGGTCTCCATTATTTGATGCCAAGAAGGAACATTTTGATGGTGTGCCTATATGGGTTAGGTTCTTGAATCTGCCACTATTCTATTGGGTGGATGAGTTTTTCCAAGACCTGGGTGATTTTCTGGGTACATATTTGACACATGTTTCCTCAAATCTCACCTCTGACTTTCTATTGATGGCTCGCGTCCTAGTGTTGGTGGGATTAAGGGTGAGTCTTCTAGAGGAAATGGAATTGGGGGAAAGAAATTCAAATATTCAGGAATTGAAATATGAAGGGGTTCCTTTTTGTTCTCCTCATTGTCATAGGTATGGTCATCGGGTTAAGAATTACCCTATGACTCAATCTATTTTAGCGTATGAGGATAATTTGTTCTAGGAGGATGTGGGTCTTCCCAACGGGCCTCCTAAAACTATATTCACCTCCATTGTTCCTCTTCATCACAAGAAATATATGGTCTCGACTACTACAATTCCCATTATGGAAATAATGGTTGTGGATAAGGCTCCAACAACATCTAAGGACCCTCATGTGTTGGGTATCTCTATTGCTCCTCCATGTTTTTTTCAAATGTTTGCTATGATGACTCAGTTAATATTAATAAAAAACATGGACCTATATATTTATCCTAAGCCCACCTCATTTCACCTTCTTTTTAACTGAGACCCTTTGTAATTTGGTTATCCCTCCTTGTAATCTATCATCCCCTAATATCTTACCATCACATCCCCCTTCCAATTTTTCGGGAGAGGAATCCTCCTCAAATAACATACGACCTCGATCAAATAGTCATTTTCAAAAACCTCTCGACCTTGGGCTGGGTCATATTCAATCTGCATGTTTAGACTCTTAGGGTAGGGAGCGAAAAACCCACATTACCTTGGTTAAGGAGAGAGCTAAGGCAGATATGGCAACAGGATGCCAAGCTTCAATATCTGGGGTTCTGAGAGAAATTATAACCCCATCCACTATTCCATTATGACGATACTCTCTTTCAATTACTGAGATCTGGTGATTTTCCCTCAAAGACTACCATTGAAACACTTTATTTATTTTAAATCTCCATAAATTATCTTTCTTGAAGAGACATCTGATTGAGTGTCGCTTTTGTACAATTTTTGGGCAATCTGTTGTGGGGTTTCCATTTTCAATTTACCGATGCTATTATTCGATCATGGGGACTGGTGGTGGGCTACCTTAACCACTCCTTTAAGCTTCTAAACTAATGGAGTACTTTGACAAGGATTGGAGTAGAACTTTTCCCTAAATAATTGGCCCATGAGGTTTCATTTCTCAATGTTTACAACCCATCTCTTAACAAGTGTTCCTAATGGGAGTCTTTTTTCAATAGCTCTCTGGTAAATTTTCCACACCTTATTATTGGTTGGGATTTTAATGTCTCTTTGGGTGCCACCAAAATGTGGGAGTAAAGGGTTATCTCCGATCCCCTAGTAGATTTTTTATGTACTCTACGGTATCCTGTTCATTGATTGACATAGCCCCCTTAAAGATAAGGCCTACTTGAAGTAACAAGTGAACTCATCTAGCTCATATTGCAAAATGTATAGACTGATTTCTTATAATATAAGGTGTTTTTTGGGTCTATTTCAAAATACCAAGTTGTGGATTAGATCTGGTGGTATTTATTATCACTCTCCTATTTTTTTTAATTAAAAGGTGATTTCCTCAAACCTGTTGCCCCTTTCAAATCAAATTACTCATTGTTGAAGGATGTCTCTTTCCTTGATATGATCAAAGAGTAGTGATTTCTCTACTCTCCTCAAGTTGGCCTTTCTGTTGGGCAGTAGTTTGTGAATAACGTCAAACACATCAAGGAAAAAACTAAAGAATGGGATGTTACTAAGAAGCATTCAAAATATTTTGATCTCAAGTTCAATGAACAACAAATCAATACCATTGTCTCTTCTTAAGACAACGGATTTTCCTCTAATGAATCTAGCGAACTCCTTTTCTTATTAAAAACAAAGAAGAAAGTAATCTTAGATCATAGAGAAGTTGAGTATTGTTTAAAGAGTAGGCTTGTCTGGCTTGAATGTGGAGATAACAATACTAAAAAATTTCATGATTTTTCTAAAGGATGCAAAATGGTGAACACTATCTGGTCTCTGAAAGACTCTGTTGGGAATGAAGTCTCCTTTTTTCCCACTTTGGCCACAATGGGTGTCAACCATTTTAAAAATATGTTTTGTGCTCAATAGGAGGCTACTATTGTTGAGGTTATTAAAATTGTTATCCCCTTTCCTCATTTGCTATATGAGGATGAAATTTTTGACCTAATGACAAAATTATTTGAGGAAGAGCCCAATTTGTCCTTCAAAGTTTTCAAAAAGAAAAAATCCTAAGGTCGGATGGTTGGGGTGTCAAATTGTTTCTAGGACATTATGAAATTTTGGTGAAATATTTGTTCGATATGGTGGAGGAATAAATAAGGCTTCAAAATATTATTCCATCTTTAAATTCCATTTTTATTGTCCTAATCACAAATATGGACAATCCCACTTCCTTTTCTGATTTTAGGCTAATATCATTATGTAATACAGTTTACAAAGTGGTCTCCAAAGTGATTTCTCTTCACATCAAACCTATTCTCACAACCTCTGTCTCAAAGGAAAAAATTGGGTTCCTGAAGGGCTATAAAATCCATGAAGCCATTAGGTGGCCCAAGAGAGCCTTCATAACCTTAAGATGATGCATTTAAAAGGGGACATTTTCAAGCTCAATTTATCAAAGGCATACGATAGGGTCAACTAGGTTTGTTTTCACTTGTTACTAACTCATGTGGGGTTTTTTCTTGAGTTCATTAATTGGGTTATGAGTTATATTCAAACTACCACTTTCAAAGTGCTTACTAATGGGGCAGCTTCTCCTTTCTTTCATGCATAAAGAGGCCTTTGGAAAGGGTGCCCATTATTTCCTCTACTTTTTCTTCTTGTGGTAGAAGGTTTCGGTCAACTTCTGGAAGAGAAAAAATAAATAGATCTATTCATGGATGTTTGGTTTCTCATTCTCTGTTAATATATTGTCCTATATTTATGAATTACATCCTAATATTTTGTAATTGTGATCGAGGTGAGGTTGGGTTTCTAAAAAATGTCCTCAATCTCTTTGGGAAGGCCTCTCGTATGTTAATAAATTACCAAAAATATTCACTTATTTTCACTAATTTGGACGTTGATGTTGTCTAATCTATCTCATCCATTTTTCAAATGTATTTCTTACAGCTAGATGAGGGGATCAAATATATAGGCTTTGTGATAAAGCCCAATTCATACCTAAAAGAGGACTAGCATTGGTTATCGACTAAGGTTGAAAAGCAGATCAACTCTTGGAGTCATCGTTGGATGTCCTAGATAGGTTGTCTTATTCTTATTAAATTTGTTCTTGAGGCTATTCCATTATATTGGGCTTCATTTTCATGGATCACGAAAGGGGTGTAGGGGTGTATTGAAAGGATATGCTTCAATTTTTTATGGTCTATGTATAGTTCAGATCCCACTCTTCCTTGGGTTGGCTGGGAGAAGATTGCAAAAAAAAAGGTCTGGGAGGCTGGGGATTTAATAACATATTTAACTTTTCTCATGCCCTAATGACAAAGGGTGGATGGAAAATTATATCATCAAATATCTTTTGGACCAAAGTGGTCATCGCCAAATTTATCTCACCTTTTTCAAGGGAATATTGGGTTAGGTTGGCTAAGAGGAATTACCAAAACTTCTCCATCTTTTGGTAATTTTTTCTGAATACCTTTGAAACTATTCAAAGTGGGTTAGTGTGGAGGGTTAGATTAAGAACTCATGTTTTTTTGGGCATTGATCCTTGGTCAGGGTTTCGGAAAAACCACCTTCTTCCAACTCAATTATAACATCCCTTAGGGAACGTGGGATATGCAAACTTGCTCATATTGCATATCCTACTTCTACATATATATGGTTTCAAGGATGGGAATTCATGGATGATTTGGGATTCCCAAGAATGTTTAGTAGACAATGGAAATCCTATATATATGCTCTACATTTGGGACACATCAAAATTTTAATAAAGAGGATGAACCTATCTGGATGGGGGCCAAGTGTGGTTTTTACTCTCCAAATCCAGGGTATAATTATATCTCTACTACTCTTCACCCTCTAGTGAGTAAGTCATGGTGGTAATAGTTGGGTAAAACTAAATGTCCACCCAAAGAAACAATCATATTTTGGTGCATTTTGAATGGTAAGATCCCAACTTGGGATGTATTACAGAAATAGTTTACTATTGGTTTGGTTAGTTTTTCTCTATGTCAGCTTGAAGGTGGGTTGAATGACCACATGTTCGTGCAATGCACATTCTCTAAATCCACATGGGAAAATTACCACATTATCAACTCTGAGATCTCCTACTAGTGGGGAAACTACCCTACAATTTTGGTTCTCTCACCCGACTTCTTGCAAGCTTCTGGCCCTCTCTTTAATTATTTTCTAAGGCATCTGGATCGCACACAATAAGGAGATCTTCCAAGACCACATCTCCATTCCAAGCCATATTGTAGTTGAGGCGTTGGCAATCATATGTCATTTCCCTTAGGATATTGAACCACGTTGGTCTCGTGTCATTGTGGAAGTATGCCCGGATAAATCTATCCCTTAGGATTTTTCTATGATGCCTCCTCGGATATGAGAGGGTGTAGTGGGGTCAATTTCATTCTTCATATACCCCTTGTTCACTCCTTTCATGTTTCCATTGCTTTGGGGGTTGGATCTAACAACTTTGCAAAATTACTTGCATGTTGTTTCCTTCTTTCTTTTTCTATTGATCATGGAGTGTTACATATTCATATTTTTGGGGACTCAAAAATTGTGATTTCTTGGATGAATGGCTCTCAAATTTGTAAGAATTTCATTTTGTGGCCTATTTTGCTTAATTCTATGAATTTAAAAGAAATGCTCACTTGGTTTCATGTCAACACATACAAAACTAATTGAATCAAGTTGTTGATGGTCTTCCAAATGTGGATCTCACCTTGGAAAATCACTTTGGTGGGTTTTGGAGGTGCTCAACAACATTTCTAGTGTTTGTTTGTTCATTCACTCTCCTCAGATGCCTCTTGGGGCTATTTGGGAGCCATAGTTTCATATTTGCACTGAGAATTAAAGATATTTATATAATAAAAAAATTTGTTGAATTTTATTTTGATAGGATAGACTGATAATTTGATGACATACGAACAAATTAAACTGATATCATGGTTTTGTATGGATGATCGATATGAGCATGGCATGGATGATATGGGGAACTTGTATATGTTTTCTTGGACCTAGTTTTCTAAAATTTGAAGGACATGATGGACTGCCTAAACTACATACACACTATTTTGTGTTTATGAAATGTAATTTTTGTTATCCTTACTAAAAATTATGGACCTTTTCCTGTGAGAAAAAAGGTCATTTTCACCTAGTACTTATAATAGGGTCCTCATTTATAATCATGATAGTATATCATTTTTACTCATACATTTATATGTTAATTACTTATACTAAAAATATATCTTTACTTTCCAAATATTTTGAATATTTAATTAATAAACCAAATTTAAAGATGACATGCAAATTATATATATATATATATATATATAAGAAAGCTGGTATGAGTATGCCAGTCAAAACTTAAAATAAAATAATAAAGTCATATTCTAAATAAACAATTAACAAATAAAATAAAAAGGTCATATTCCAAATAAACAATTAACACCCAAAAATGTATGTAAATACCTTAAATTTTGATAAGCTATTATTAATTATTTTGGATGTTTACGAATATAATAATGAATATTTAAAGAAATACTTGTTATAGAATTATAAAATGAAACATTTTTAGAGTATGTTGGAAACTTGAAGGGAGGTTCCTATCTTATAGGAACATGTCACTAACTTATTCAAAATACTTTAATTCTATCCATAGTTAAATGGATGTTTGGCACGAGGCTAATAAAGGTGAAGTGGCTAATCATGTTAGGAAAGTCACTATATATAAATAGTGTATAATTTGATGTATATAACCTAGAATTATTAAAAAATTACCTATGTTGTGGGTATAATGTCAAGATATATGGTAAAGTTTTAAATAAGTCTTTAAAAAAAATTCAAAAGATTAAAAAAAAATTGTAAGTTGAGTAGGACCTTTCATTCATTCATAAAAAGGCAGATTACATCAAGATAGAATTTCTGTGGCCTCAACTTGCCCATTAGGAAACCAATTCTGTTGGCCATCAAAAGGCATTATAATCCAACCAAAACCAAAAGGTTTTAATTCTATCAAATGTATCCAGATAAGCCTTACTATCTGAATACCATAATAAGTTCTTCCTCCTAAATCTAAAGCTCCCTATCACTATGAACATCATCAAAATTTAAACAAAAATTGAACTGAAAATAGACATAACCAACAACATAACTAGTCCTCAGAGGACTCAATAGGCACAGGCTATTCTGCACTAGACTCTAGCATTTCTGAGTACTGTTGGCACCAAAGGTGTTTCTCAATTTTGCTTAGGCGAACATTATGTTGCTGAACTTAAAACTGCACCAACTAAAAGTCCTTTTGGATATCATATAAGTTAGGATCGATCTACATGTATTTAGAAGTGTGCATTATGGCTTTAGCCACCATATTTTTCATCATCTAGTAGAGGTGGATGGTATATTTATATTGGGAGACTCAGCCTCGAGAATTGCCAAGGTCAGGGACCAAAAATTGGCAGTCCACTTCTTGCTCTATTTCCTCAGCTTGGTGGGTGAGATCTGTTTCTCACCCTGAGATAATCCTTCTAACTTGCTTTAGTATCTCCCTCACATATGCATATGCAATGTACTTGTTATGATGGGCCTGAGATTTACGGCCTACACTTTCCAGCTGTTGGGATGATGATTGACCTTTCTCCTCCCGTGAACCTCTCTTCCATTTTTTTCCTTCATCCCTCTACCATTGCTTCATCTTTGACAATTTTCACTTGTAGAATCCTGAGAACATGCACCTATGACACTATAACGTCTATGTGTCCCAACCTCGTCCAGACAACTGTCCACCATGAAGGGAGAAGGTTTCCACTCCCAAAAATTGCCTCTGTGATAGGGGGAAATATCATGCACAAGAGTGAGGAAACATTACTGTTCCAGATATAGCATATAATATGAGACAAGCATGCTTCTCTCACACATCGATTCTTAACATGCATAATCCTCTTCGCCCAAACCATTGTAAACAAAGGTGTGGTTTGAGGCCAAGCTCTAATAGAAATAGTTGACATAACCCGGCATCCCATAGAAGAGAGCCTTCAAAATTAGGTCAAAACCATAACGAAAAGCACAAGAATAACATTCAAACAGAAACCATTCTTCTTCCTCATGGATTTTGTGACATCCCATGCAATACTGGCACAATGAAATGCATAACCCCCCAAACCTAGAGATATAGTTCCCACTCTCTGAGGAATAATTTCATAAATAATCGATACCAACATCTCCATCCTAAATATTGAAAAGAAAGAATGCCCCTTAGAACTCTAGGAAATTAAATAATTGTCTTCCCACACTGACAGTTTCATTGAATTGTACAAACAAGAATCATACAAACTATCTCCATATTCGATTGACTATAGGAGGAGAAGGAGAATGTCACATACCCTATATTTGTCATTGTGCGGATGTTGACGAAGTCCCCTTTTAGAGCACTCCTACTTGCAAGTTTCCAACATTGCGCCACTAATTGAATACAAAATTGGAGCCAAAACCAATTTACTTCACTAGAAAACCACTTTTGCCACCCAAATTCCAAAATTCTTTGCTAATGGCATGCTTCGTTGTGTAGTTCATCTTCTCCCATGCAACCACCACCATATCTCCTCCCACTCCATTTGTCGTCGGTCTAAGCAGCCTCTTGTCCCGCGGGCATGTTATCGAGAAAACTAGTGTCTATACAGAACTGCTAGTCCCACTAAGGCTGGTAGCTACCTTGGAAACAAACACACTAAAAACTACTTCCGTTTTCCTTTATGAGAAATAGATAAGAGAAGAATAAGGAGACCAACCTTCGTCTTGCGCTTGGTTCCTTACTTGATTCCTCTCTCTTCTGGTAGGTCTTTGCCACTCGCTTCCTTGCCTACCCAGCTTTAAGGAGTACCTGTAGAATCAAAGCAGCATAACACTATCCAAGAACATAGATCTATTATCATAAACAATGTAGGATCAGATGTACATTAACCACACAAACGCATAAATCATCAATCATACAAGAATGTGGAGGAAAACTTGAATAGCTTTATTGATAATCAAGAAAGAGCAAAGAGGATTACAACTAATTGTTCTGACCTAGCATCATCCTCTCAGCAAGAAAGCACTTCTTCACCTCATGAAAAGCTTAGATCACCCAACACTATGATATTGCACCAAGAAACCAACAACACTTCCTTACAAGATACAAAATTCCAGCCTCTGGATCTCTGGGGTGAGGGATCCATATATAGATGTCTGCAAGGGAGGTGAGTCAGCTTTTGAGATTTGATTAGTCTCTTCTCTCTGATAATTCTTGATTCCACTTGGAGATTGATGATCTCTTACTCATCCCTAGTCGAATTCAGAGAGGGAAGTGTCACAAGAGAGGTTTCTGGAAGATTCCATGCTCCTCCACCTTGCAGATTGACCCTGCCATTTGTCCCTTCTCGCCCATCGCACCCCATAGAAGGGCTTTTTGACATGCATCGCACCTATTGTGTGTAATCAGGTGGGATGCAACAAACTTTGCCTATGGAGTAGGTGAAATGGTCCAGTTTTGACTAGTTCTTAGTAGTTTTTCATGGAGAACTTCTGGGAGATGCTGTAATCAATTGACCTTGTTCTTTTAGGGGTTGGAACAACACCTTTAGGGACTTAGGAGCCCTTGGTTTATGGACATTTATGCTTGGGGTTGCAGTGCCCAAAAATGTCTATAACAAGGCATCGTCTTAATTAAGATAATCGTGATCCCCATTGGGATCCTCAACTGGATCACACCCCGATTGAGGTTTTAAATAAATTTAATTAATTGTAAATTTTTATGGATATTTATTAAAGTACTTTTTTATAATAAATTTTATAAGTTAAAAAAAAAATTGCTATATAGTGTTGTATTTAACACTAATGTTTAATATTATTATATTTTCACAAAAAATATTGAAATAAATTGAGACTAAAATGAACACAATGTGTACCTTTGAAAATCCAATATGGGTAATCCATTTAGAAAATGAGCATTGTGACTTGATAGTTTCTTTGTAGTAAAATAAAAGGTGAATTCATTATGGAATTTCTAAGAACATTGTGGGTTATATGGCTATTACAATGTCTTTTATTTCCTATGTTTTGATCCAATATCCCTCCATTACCTTGATCAACTAGGAGATCACAAGAGTAGAATCCCTTCCTTTCCTAAAGGAATTGCATTTTGAACATTTTGATATCCATCTAAGGTTAGTGATAACATTTTTTCATACATCAAATCTCAATCATGGTTAAATATTTTGACCCTCTATAAACTTCCTAAGTGTCCACACCTAACTCATTCTACATTTATGAGTAATGTGAGTTGACATGTCATCGACATAGTAGTAAAGTGGTCATAAACATTAGTAAAATTGAGAGAAGCATAAATACACACCTAACTCATTCCACATTTATGAGTAATATGAGTTGACATATAATCCACTTAACACTATGGTTGTCAACAACATTAGTCAAATCGAGAGAGATATAAATTCCTCATACAAATTCTAATTGATATGAAATTTTGACCTCATAAATGAATTTTTAATGCATCAAATGGGCTCTAAACGTTTTATGACCTTAAATTAT